>OX421923.1:6180150-10980150 GCA_949128165.1 Lathronympha strigana | reverse complement strand
CCGCCTACGGCGTCGGGCTTCAATAGACCCTCGTAAGTAATGCCCTTCTTACCGCCCTAGATGCACAATGTACTATTATATACCCACATGTCATTAGCCCTCAATAATGCGTTCAAAAACCGAATATAAAGACCCCCATAATAACAAACTTTTTAATAAAATTTCGAACACCTCTGACACAAGGAAATTTGATTTGACCTCTATTCTAATATCAGTCGAGATGACGTTTAGTCTGAAACAAATTGTCAATTGCATACAATAACGCACGGAAGTCGCACGTTATTTGGTATTGAACGATATGAAAATTGGGGCCAACTCTAGTTTGTCTCTGAATTTAAAAAATATAAATGTCAAAACTTGAATGTCAGAAAAGTTTTCATTCATGAAAGTCGTAATGGCGGTCGATATGTATGCGCTTTGATCATAGAGAGTTCATGATCTCTTCTTCTTCTTTGTCGTATCCTCATGTCTGAGGGACGTGACGAGCTGGAGCACTTTTCACGAACGCCCTCCAAGCCGAACGGTTTTGGGCTTGGTGCATGCTGGCCTGTAGCGTTGCTTTGGTCGCCGATGTTATTCTTTCGACCCAACGCGTAGCCATACGGCCACTCCTTCTCCTCCTTGCCATTCCTCCTGTGAGTATAAGCTTTTCCATACTCTCTGGACCAGCTCTGCTCAGGTGGCCGAAGAAGCTAAGCACGCGTTGGGTGCAAATAGTAGAGAGTCTCGTCTTAATACAGAGCTCATCAAGGATAGACGCGTTTGTGCGGCGTTCAGTCCATGAGATCCGGAGCATTCTGCGCCAACACCACATTTCGAATGCATCTATCCTTCGGCTGGTGCGAGATTTAATGGTCCAGGTCTCCGACGCGTATAGAAAGATCGAGAAGACAAGGGTCCGCATCAGTCTTATCTTTGTTTTGCGGTTTATACTTCTGTTCCGCCATATCTTCCCGAGTCGTTCCACCGCAGCTTTTGCCATCTGAGATCTTCTGATCACCTCCTGATCGCAGTCGCCATCGTCGCTTATTTGAGAGCCTAAGTACACAAACTTGTGCACTACCTCAAGGTCGAGCAACTCGTTGGTCCTCTGCATGGTACCAGGACGGTCAACGAACATCAACTTGGTCTTGCTTCTGTTGATTCTAAGGCCATATTCATTGCTGACACGCTCTATCCTTTGCAAGAGGATCGCAATTTCTTTTTCTTTTTCGAGTTCATGATATGTGTGTATATAAAGCAGTGTATGTAATTATAAATAATTAGGCTTTAAAACATGAGTGTGGGTTCACACGTCACACGAGTTTCATTATATACAATCACATAAACTATTATATATTTTAAGCTCGGATGGAGCGTTATAAGGTTAACGTATTTGTGAGTGTATCTCTGGACTTTGATTTATTTACAGACAGACAACGGGGAACCAATGTGATTGTGTTTTCTTTATTCGAAAGCATTTTTTGTGAGGATGGTTTTTAACTATGTTTGGTCAACATTGCGGCAGTAACCCCTGGGTGAACTAGCGTAGCTCAGAAAACAAATAAAACCTTAGCTATTATTTTTAAATAGAAACGTCTGTAAACGATACAATTTTTTTTAAGCGCCGCCCTAAGGTGCATACGAAGGATATGGCGGAGAAATTCGGGGCCACTGGTGTCTGTGGTCTCGGTAGCTCAGTTGAAAGAGCAATGAGCCGGTATCTCAGAGTCCCGGGTTTGAGTCTCACCCAAGGTTATGAATTTTTCCACTTTTCCTTTCTATCTCAAAAATAAAAGCTTGATAACACGCGTTTCCTAAGAAATAAGGCTGAGCCAGATCGGTTCTTTCGCCTCCGAAAATTTTCCAAAATTTTACCGATATCGCCGTTTCAAAGATCCCCGAAACAAATACTGTGTGTAAATCTAATACGGGCAAACCTCTTAACGGAGGTGAGCATAGGTGGTTAACTTTTACTTAGGATTGTAATTTTATCCATACAAAATAATTCGGCCCGCAACGTAATGCAAACACACTCGAATTAAATGCTCGTTGACAACTGTCAACGTCAACTTTTACATTTACAGTAAAGTTCAGAAATTGATTATGGTTTCATAATTATTTTAGTGTAACTTTTAAACACCTCTTAAAGGGAGGTCTTCGTGGGTGGTCGCTTTTCGCTACAAAGCCGAAAAACTACGGAATCGGTTACGAGCGTAGCGCGTAGCACTCGCTAGCAGTCAATGTGTTAATTAATGATAGCACTAATGACTCTATGCCTGGTTGTATACACAGTATATCCACAAGAATTGTTATTTTTAAAGATTTGTACTGCGGCTAACATAAATATTATTAAGAGGCCCTTATGATATTGTTGAAATATAAACCGAGTATTCATGAGTTTTTATAACGTCCGTGTTTGAATACCAGTCTTTTTAGGGCCAAGCAGAGCATAAAACAAGTCGTTACTGCGCTTGTGGGGAAAAGCTATTAACGCGCTATTCACTGACGAGCGGAGAGCACTAGGGCTGAAAGTGATGGTTTAAATATGAAGGTTACCACTCGGCCGACAAAGCTGAAAGTTATGCGAGGTGCTTGCCGCATTTTATTATAATCTACGATTATACGGTCAGTGTAATCGTCAGTTGTAATATGAATTACTCTAACCGCCAAATCACGGTTTTTCAGGAGAAGCAAAAAACTTTTTACTAAACAGAAAACGTGAATACTTTTAAGTATTTATCGCTTAGAAATTATGTTTGTATTATTTATCTTCTTTTAGAAATATTTATTTGATAATAAATAACAACTTGAGAATACAATCCCTAAATGGGATAAGTTCGCCTTTGTACAAATGTTTGTGTTATTTATCTTGTTTTTTTCCCCTGTTTTTGTGCAATAAAGTGTTTTACTACTACTACTACTACAATTATAGTTCCGGAATGCGTTGGCGCTACGCGGACAGACTTGTCTATGTGGTATGAATTTCAATTTGCTACAAATACGCGTTTTTGAGATAAACGGTCTTGACATACGGACGGACGGACAACAAAGTGATCCTATAAGGGTTCTGTGTTTTCCTTTTAAGGTACGGAACCCTAAAGACAGTAAAGCCTGAAATGCCAGTTTGAAACATAAGCTTGAAACATAAACATATCGTAACCGCCAAAATGACGAAATTCGACTGTAAATTTTCTGCTCCGTCGGTCGCTGTCTTTAAAATTTCGATAAGTTGAGAAAATGGCGATTACGTTAACAATGCTGCGTTCGGCGCTCGAGGTCACATTTTTCAACTGAAATCATAAATGCCGCCAGCATCCTAGGTACAATGCCTCAAGGACCTATTTTAGATTTAAGTTAGGTAGAGGTAGGTAGTTAGGTAAGTTACACTTACTGTATATAGTGCGAAAATAAAGGTTTTACGAATATAAACAAGTATTTCCTCCGATTTATTTCAGGAAATGATACACAACAAGTAGTAGTTTTTTCTGTCTTTTTAAGGTTTAGATTGATCAATTACACTGTATACTTTTTAGTATTTCTTTCGTTCTTCTCTCAGTTTTTACTCAATATTGAACACGGCAACAGGTACACGCTTCAAATGTTCACAGATTATTTAGTTATATAATTCACTTTATGAAAAAAAAATGATTTAAGGAGTATCCTATACAAAAACGTGCTTTTTCGTCGATTTTATAGATAATGGTACGGAACCCTTGGCCTGTGAGTCAGAATCGCACTTAGCCGGTTTTTGTTTATTCTTGGACGTTATCTGATTCTTCCATTGAACCTTAAAAAGTAATAAAGTTTTAACACTGGTTTGAGCTATAAAGTACACGAACCAAATGGAGCAGCTTAGTACGTTCTGATCGGGACTACTGCTGGGGAGTCACAAATCAAACCAACGATGCGTCAAAAACCAGCATATTATTGATCTTTGATTTCTCACAGCTAATATGCATCTAGAGACCATTGTAAAGTGCTTCTTGTTGCTCCCGTTGGGAGATTAACGCTTTGCGAATAGAGACAGGGCCCGTTTCAGTAAACGGCCGTTTATCCGAAGTCATAAACTCCTAAACGAGAATAAACATACGACTAGGACCCCGATTTAATTTCGGAAATGATACACGACAAGTAAAGCAGTACGAGAACCAAGTATCATGCGTTTTTAATATTCAAACTGTGTCTTAGTGACTAGCGTTTATCTGCGTGGAATTATTTCGTTCCGTTATCTCTGCAGTTGACCGTACATGCATATCGGATAAAGATTACTGAAAGTACCGCCCGACAACAGCGAAAGATGCAAACGATTTTTTTTTCTTAAACATGCTTTGACATGTATGCGTTAATGTCACAAACTGAAGACAAGTGTCTTGTTAATGGCTCCCATACATTAATCCTTGGGCTCTTTTTTTCATGCATTTACGCATCATCACCCCCGGTCTGCGAAAGCCCGTTGGGGATGGGGTGGTATGTGGGACTCGCACCTCCCGTAACTCCCTCTGCTAGCCAGAGGGAGGGGAGAAGAATACTCACTAAAATCCCCTGCGGCATTACCCTCTCTACCATTATGGGGGAGTACCATGGGATCAATAATATTCTACCACTATGCTCCTCCGGCTTGCCCGACTGGACACCCTCGCACCAAAGGAGGAGTTGTGTAACCCTCCTCAGACGTGTAGAGCCTTATCTGTGGGTCCCCAAAAGCTAAGGTACGTAGGTATGGTGTAACTAAGAACAAACATGTATAATTATCATTATTATAATTATGATACCCCCATGGACCAAGAGTTTTGACCCCGAATGGTACGAAAAGTACTCTCTGCCCAGGCTCTTATATTTATTACGTTTTAAAATTTCGGCGCTTGCAGCCGCTCCGCCCGCTTTTAAATTAGTTCGTTGGAGATGGGACGGTGCCAGCGTGTCTACGTAGGCATCCCACACTAGCATCCGTCCCAAACTCCAAGAAATCAAGAACACCCCATGAAAATGCCAGTCGGCTCAAGGAGAGCAAATACGTCATAAAAAATATCAAGGAAAAACAAACTCGCATACTAACTCCATGCCGTACAAACGACTGACCTAATCTGTCGATACATGTGGCTGACGTCAAATTTCTACTTGTGGTGTAGTTGCAAAAGTAAGTGTATACCGAACTCTCGGTGTGCGAGTCCGACTCGCACTTGGCCGGTTTTAATTTCTCTGTAATGCAACGCTGCCTATGAAACAACAGATAAAGTTCTGTTTACGACTCTCCTAAAGTATTTCGACGGAAATTCACGTCTCAACAGAAAAACGCGTTTTATGGTGCCATAAATTTATTGAAATAAAAATAACATTAAGATATGAGCATTAATATAAATGAAAACTAAGCTTTTATTTAACTCAGATGATTGAAGGATCGAGCGAAGCGATCGAAACTCTCCGGGTCTACTTGATTAATCCAGCGTTTGTATGTTTTTTAATTCGTTCGACGATAACTCGATTATTGTTGATCGAATCTACGTACACACACGTTCAAAAGTGCATGGGCAACTTATGCTTACGTACAGATACATAAAAACGCCGGATTGTTCCAGTAGAGTCAGACGCTCGTTCAAGTAATATGACACACGTCAATTTAAATTAGATAAATTATAAATCGAATATTATTTTTGAACAAACACACAAACATTCATACATACAAACATACATAAGTACAGATATACATACATACAAACGACGGATTGTCGACGTAGACTGGGAGAGTTTACTCGCTTCGCTCGCTCGTTCGATAACGTAATACTTTATAGTACATTACTGCAGAGGCCGTAAAGTAAGGGATTGCTGGACGAGTTTGGGGTAGACGAGTTCGGATAAAACGAGTCCTGCGATCCCTCTTCCGGTCGAGGCTTGTATAGTGCTTTTCTCAAACAATGTGAGGAAATATTAAAACTAAAGCAACTACTAGGTTAATAGTGAATTAGGAAGATAGATATATCTCGAGAACTACTTAAGCTACCGATTTGAAATTTGGAATAGTTATAAACAAGGTTAATCCAGACACATTGAGAGAAGATTATTTATATGTATTGGTTTATTTTTAATGAAAAATGCCCGATAAAGGAGGGGGCCGAAATTAAAAGTTTAGTTACTGGCTTATGTGGGGTATCATTTGAAAGGGCTAGATTTGCAAATTCTAAAACAATTTTTTATAATTTTTTAACAATGAAAAAATTTTGATTTATAAACGAAAATGTTCAAAACTACCCAAAACTACTAGATCCCATATCACTGACCCAAAATCTATTTCCACCCTGTATATGTGATTTTTCCTTTGTCAATTTAAGTAAGTAAGTAAGTAAGTAACACTTTATTGTACAGAAACACAGTTGAAAAATACAGTTAACAAACAGAGATGTTAAGTACAAAGGCGAACTTATCCCTTTAAGGGATTTCTTCCAGTTAACCTTTGAGTATTTGAGAGAAGCGATCAGATAAGGCAGACAAGTAAAGCAACATGTACAACAAGGTACAGTATAAACAATATCAATACATATTTATATATATACATATATACACAATACCAATACATATCATAAGAAGAACATAAATAAATATATTACACCGAAGAGGAACGAAGAGACAAGACGAAAAAAGGATAGGAGAGACAGAGGTAAATTTATAGGAATAAAGCGAGAGAGAAATTAATAATAATAAATAATAAATAACAATGATAAAAAGGAGAACATGAGATGCAGATCAGGAGTCACATAACCACATACTCTTTAACATGCTCTTGAACGAAGCAGCCGACGCCAAACCTCTAAGAGCGGGGGGCAGCTGGTTCCACAACTTCACAGAGCGCACCGCGAACGATTTATCGTAGGCATGAGATTTATGGGGCGGGATAGAAAGGGTCAGATTAGCACTGGATCTCAACCTATGGCCACTTCCCTCAGCCATATACCGGAAGTTCTCAAAAAGATACCGGGGAGAAGAAGGTATAAAAAGAACATTAAATAAAAGAGAGAGGACATGTAAATCTCTGCGACGACGGATGGGAAGCCATTTTAGTTGGTTGCGGAAGTGAGACACGTGATCATACTTACGAAGACCGAAAACAAACCTAATGCAGACATTCTGGAGGCGCTCTAGTTTATCCAGCAGCTCCTCCCTAGTGTCCAGCAATGCTATGTCCCCGTAGTCAAGAAGTGGTAGTAATAGGGAGCGAGCGAGCATAACCTTTGTGTGCAGTGGTAAGAAATTTTGTAGCCGCCTTAACGAATGCACCGATGCGAATTTAGTGTTAGTATGCCAATTTAAAAAGTTAGAACAGCAAAAAATAATGTTTCGTTCATACTTACGCAATACATTACTTCTTGGCCTTAGGCCATGAAGTAAATAATTGTGGGAAGCCATAAACAAGAAATTTCATGTCTTCATTTCGTGACATTAACGCATACATTTCCGATAATGATTGAGGAAAATATATTTAAAGTCTCAATTCAGATGTTACTTCTAGCATGATGTGGATTCAGATAGCGCATGCCCGTGACGTTATTTGCAGATATGAAGCAGACCCTTATCGAGATGGTATCTGCGAGGATTTACCGGACATTTGGGCGCGCATTATGCAGGAAATGGGCTTTTTGTCACCCGGTTAAGGCCATTTATTGGATTTACGGCTTAAAATGAGAAATGGCTACATGGCTTTACATCCATTTTGTCTGACTAGCCGCAGCATGCGCAGCCGAAAAGAAAAATTATGTTTTGTCCTTAGTACATGTGCGTTCATATTTTACTGTATTAGAGTGCTGTATTATCGTAGAAAACATTGAGCTGAAATTAATAAATGATACCTATGTTAATCGATACGTTTTAGGCAAAAAAATTATGACCCAGAGGGTAAACTAAGTCTTTTCGAGATTAGTCCGTTTTCCTCACGATGTTTTTCTTCTCCGAAAAGCGATTGGTAAATATCAAAGTTATATTTAAATGTCTTCATCAAAATTTGAAACAAAAACTCATCTTGTTAATAAATTCAGCTACAACCTCTTCAGACTTGCGTCGATTTCTCGTCATCAATATTCCCTTTCAGAGTCAAGAGCAAACCTTCTTGACTGAAGAGCCTCTGCAGTGGGCCGCAAAATTATCTATACGTAAGCATTAACAGCCTGTATTATTACCGTAGACTCTATTTCAAGGCGTGTAGAACTCAAATTTGAATTATAAATAGAAGTGTATTTTCGCTAAAGCAAATATCGTTAGAACAACATAAGAAGTTTATTTATAATTGTAAAGACTTGTTGTTTTTGTATATTTGCCACCACTCCAAGTTAATGATAACAACTGAAGTACCTAGCGATTCTATAAATAAACAAGTAGACTTGTATGATGTTGAAAATTCAAACCTAAATACATTTTCCAAGAGATGCTACATCTAGAAGTTTGAAGGTATCTAGTTTTAAAACAATGAGAACCATAATTCATACGTTGGTGTCAGATTGAGTTGAAATTTGCTTGCTTGGTAAACACACAAAAGCATAAAAAAGGAAATGAATTTGACATAAATAACTATCGACCCATTCATTATTTTAATACCCATGAAAACAGTATGGGCCGGGGAAGAGGCAGACTGAAAGGAAGATGGCGAGATTGGACGCGTTCTGCGCAGATTGGTAGGAAACAGCAGATAATAGGACCGAATGGCGGAGGGAGGCATTTGCCCAGCAGTACACCTACATAGGGCAGTAATTAAATTAAAATAAATTAAATACCGGTATGTTTAAATAATAGGGTCACGCGGAGTTCTGATAATTTTAAGTATGTATAGCCACCATCAGACATATTGGAACTGCAAAGGTGCTCACAAAAACCCTTCCTACTAATATTATAAACGCGAAAGTTTGTAAGTATAGTTTGTAATATATATGTTTGTTTCTCACCACGTAAAAACTACTGAATGGATTTTAATGAAATTTTAAAACTTAATAATATAGCTTATACATCAGAATAACACATAGGCTACAATTTATAAAGATATTGTGTGAAGCAGACTAAGTCGCGGGCACCAGCTAGTATATATATAAACCCGCCTCTATTGTCAAAGCGTTAAAGTGCATGTTCAGATATTTGTGTGCACCTCGGCAGTTCCGATTTAGTTGATAGCGATTGTACAAACACAAACTATAGTTATTTATTATACAAGGGTGCAAAGTTGTTGTTTAACTCTCGGGCTTATATTGAGACCCAAGCGAGCGAAAGATTCTAAAACACAGTTCAATAACTGGAATCTTGAGCTTTAAGAGGGTCTCAATGCACGAGAGTTGAACAAACTTTGCCGCCGAGTGTAATACAAGATTTTTCCCCTCACTATCGCGAGGAAAATAAAGACTAAGCACTTACATACAATTACAAATCTTATCCACATGTAAGTTATCTTGAAGAAACCATTCAAAATTCAATATCAATTTTTTTAATAGAGTACGCATGTGGTGCTTAAAAATTGCCAACAGACCAAGTGCGGAATAAGACTTTACCAATTTAAGGTGTGACCTCCGATTGCGTATTTTTACTATGGTCATATTATAGGACTCACTTATACTGGACGGGTGGTAAGTGATAGATATTATAGCAAGGTCAAATAACTTTCCCCACATGTGGATAAAATGCGTTTTTCCACGCTAGTTTTAAAGGACAAAACAGCGCTTTCCGAGCTAGTAAGGGAAAAAAGATAAACAGCTTCTCGCTCTAAGTATATTTTTTCCTTTAGAGGGATATTATTTGTTGTTTACAAGAGAGCAAAGTTCGTATTGGATCTGAAAGCCAATTTTGAGCAAGCGAAAGATTCGGTGGCACGATAAAATTGGTCTCAAGTTGAACATAGAAAGTATCCCAGGAGCCTTACTATAACGTTGTAACGCGATTCAGTTGACGACCTAAACTGAGTCGCTTCCATACAACTGAGCCTAACCTGAATCGCGTTAAGACGTCATGGTAAGGCCCCTGATTGTGTAGCCAAGATGCCAATCGCTCACGCTTAATAACGTATCGTAGCTACCTCTCTCTATCACTCTTCCTTATTAGTGTGACAATGACAGTTGCGTTTCGTTAGCGACTGAGCGTGAGCGATTGGCATCTTGGCTAACACACCTGATTGTGTTGCTGAGGCGTAAATAAAATATTGCCTAAAACTTATACTCGAAGAGCGTTCTCTTAACAACCATGAACCTTGGTAGTTATTACGCTGTTACGTAAGTAAACTAACTTGTTTATTTATGTGTACGTAGCGTCTTTGTAACTGATATTATCACGGCAAAGTGCACTTACGGAAATTCAGTCTGATTTAGATTACGTAAATAAATTTACATACATACCAATCCTGCTTAAGCTATGAAAACTATACGGCAGTCAATATTTACGAGGTGTAGGTACTCGTATAAATCATATTACGTTTTAGAAGTAGTTCTGAAAACTAGTACAATTTACCACTAACAATAGCTGTGTTCTGAATTTCGACTATAACACAGGATTAGATTTGCAAGTGGCGTGCGGTCGTTAGAGGTAATTATCATAAATAGTGGACACTCGCAGATCAAAGGCATTTAAACGGGGTTTACAAGTGGGCTTGTTTCAAACACATGGGATATTAGTCGTCGTTTTGAAATCCCCATTCATATATACCGGTATCCTATAAAAAATGTAACAAGTAATGAATGCAAGTCTCCTAAAATTATTCAGATCTTGTATAGGACATTTAGCAATATAGAAGTCACTAACCTTTAGACATACATGCATGTTTGTACCTACACGTAGTCCGCTGTCCGTCCGTCCGTCTGTCAGTCACCAACCGTTAAAGTTTTGAAATTTTCACACATGATGTATTTCTGTTACAACAAATACTAAAAAAACAAAATAAAATCAATATTTAAGGGGGCTCCCATGCGATAAACATGATTGTTTTGCCGTTTATATAGATAATTATTGGAACCCTTTGTGTGCGCGTCCAACTCGCATTTGGCCGGTTTTAACTTTTGAAATGTGGAAATGGATGGTCTGAATCAAAGCTGAAAAGTAGAATTCAGTTGAACACCTGAAGTTGGGTTTTGCATGCACTTTTTGACCAATCGCTGCGTGAACTGTAAAATTGTCCTGTTGGGAAGGAGTTCGATGGATCTAAATATGAATATCAGACCGTATATTATTAGGACTTTATTGTCCTTACAGTAATAGCTGAAGTAAGGCGCTATAGATGGACTCGAATCTTACCTCTAACTAAAGGATGAGTCACACTAAGACTTTCAATCAATCAATTTGAATTTCAGTCAATTTCTATAGAAATAATCACGTGATAGCTCGGAGCCCTCGGATGTCACGTGACGTTTTCTATAGAAACTGACAGATCGTCCCGTCCCATTCTAGTGTGTGAGTCATCGTTAACTCGTCCATCTATAGCTCACTTTTATAGCCTCTCTAAAAATGTACTATATTTTCAACGTTTCACATATTTAGAAGTTGATCTTGTAGGCCTTTTAAACTGTCTACCCGATTTCAGATTTTCAAATATTACAACGCTCTTGGAACACTATATATTTACCCTACATAAATGTATCTTCATTAACTGATTCTTGTATTCGGATCTGTAGGATCGTGTTCGTTTACAGGAGCTTAATAATGCAAGGATTATTGACCGCTGGCGATTCGAGGATATTGCAGGCCTTTATGTATTGAATATTTGATTTATTACAAAATTGCAAAGCCCCTGGATTACTATTAGATGATAAACAAATACCGTGAAAGAGGCCAATTTTGAACCTGGCATTTATTCCATTAAGAAATTAGATGATCGGTTGATTTGGGGATTTCTAATTCTTAATTTGGATACATCTAATCTTAATTCCAAGATATTATTGTAGTAAAGAATAGTAGAAGCAAAATAAAGTCAAAGATAGCTAGACGATTGGACTCCTGCAACTGAAATTAATATAGATTTTAATGGCACCTCACAGTAAACATTTATTTTTAAAAGCTCAAAAGGTATACATAGTTTAGTATAGTTTAGGTCCCAATAGTTTTTAAGGTAGGTTTAGATTATTTTTGAGCAAATATTTTAGTCTTAAGAAAATTATTTGTTTGAAGTGTATACCTCACAGTAGCACATGGTGAATGGAGATGTAAACAAACATAATTATGTACCTATATCTACATTATCTTAAAAAAATATCCAATGGTCTGGCAAAAACAATAGATTTTCCTAAAATAGCTCATTAAATATAATATGTTCAGCCAGTATCTTCATTATTTCAAAATACCCTACATTATTAGACAGGTACTATATTCTTCTAATTACTATATTCTTCTAACAACGGCCTCCTAGCCTAGTTGGTAGTGACCCTGCCTACGAAGCAGGAGATCCCGGGTTCGAATCCTGGTCAGGGCATTTATTTGTGTGTTTATCACGAATATTTGTTCCTGAGTTATGGATGTTTCCTATGTATTTAAGTAGTTATATGTATATGTCTATTATATATATCGTCGCCTAGTACCCACAATACAAGCCTTATTGAGCTTACCGTGGGACTAGGTCGATTTGTGTAAGATTGTCCCATAAAATATTTATTTATTTATATTTAATATTTATTTAATTACGTACACCGCTACCCGTTTCGCACAGACCTGCTTTCAGTCTCGTGAGACCGTAATCTAAAAAGGTATGCGTTATAACCAGAATTCCCTCCTAATACCATTCCGAGCACGCAAGATGCTATCGAGGACTACTTTTTACCGCGTTCAACTACAAAAGGTCCCCTACGCTATTCTAATAACGCTCTCTTGAGCCTATTTATTGATGAAACTATTACGTTTCATACATTGAAGAACGCTGTAAGTAAATGGTAAGAGGATTGGACTTAAGGTTTGGTAGAAGTGGCGTACTTTGTGCTTAAATAAGTAATGTTGTTATTATGTTGTTTGTGGCGAATGCCGTGGCCGTTTGAACGGCTCTTTAAACGGTTTAGGGCTGAATTGAATCAAGGCTATGCAAACCGACGACACAATTACTTACAGTACCTACCTAGTTATAGTTATTAGTACGAGTAGTAACACTAACTTTTTAGTGAATTCATTCCGTTGCAATTTACATTTGCATTATGGGTGTCTTAACATTCGGTTTTATAACAGATCTTCTTATTAGTCGTTCCCTCATGGCTGAGGATCGTGACCGTATGCAGCTGCTCTGCATGCAGACAAAACATAGAGTATTTAAATTATAACAGATCATAGAGTATTAAAAAAAATATCGTGAGTCGTACTGACACAAAATTGCAATGGTTAAAACTCACGCGTGTGTGTGTGCGTGTGTTGCACGCTGTACGAGCAATTGTGATTAATAAATAGTACATAGTTCCTACATTACTGCAGACGCCGGGAAAAAGGGCTTAACGGATGACAGACGGCTGAGCGTAGCAAATCTGGATAGGACACGAAGCCGTCAAGTCGTTTTCACGGCAAGGCACGTACAGTGCTTTTCTCAAATATGAAGTGAAATCTTAATAAAGCGTACTAGGGTCAAAAATCTGTACATTGAAGATATTTGAAAACATATGAGTTAAAAAATCTAAAAACCATTAAAATGTGTTCTGTTATCAATTCTAAGAGCTCCTAACTAAGTCAGTAACGATATTTTCAAAAATAAATATACGTTCTTTGTTTTCTTGACTTACTATTTCATGCACAGACATTCATTTTCAAATATTATCACACAAAAAACACATTAACATTAGAATTTTCCAAAACACACCATCTACACATGACTGAAAAATAGTTCCTTGTTAAAAGAGGTATACACGAAAGTATACCTCTTTTAACATGGAAATTAATGAAAAAATATCAATTCTAATGCTGGTTTCACGCCATACAAACTCATACTAATGGCGCTTGACAAGGACCCACGCATGAGTGGCACCGCTTGGTGACCAAAAATACGGTAGTCCTCATTTCACGTTCGGAGCGAACCACTATTATTAGAAGACCTCACTCGCTTCGCTCGGTCGTTTGATAATATGTCAAAAGTCAACTTCACGCGGAAACGACGGTTGCGCTCGTTAAACCCAATACGGTTGACATCACTTGACAGGCGACAATCCGGCATCGGGTCGGTGTCAACGGTATCGGGTTGCGATACTTGCGATAATCAGTAACGCTTAACACTACTTAAGGTAGAAGTACGTGGGTCACTCGAAAAGTTTTGAGATACAAAAAAACTATTGAAGATATAAACACTATTTATTTTACATTTTCTCAAAATACTCTCCATCGTTCTTTATACAAAATTCCATTCGTCTAAACCAACTTTGGAAACACTTTTGCCAGTCTTGATCGGATAGGTCAGAAATCGCTCCTTCATAGGCAGCCACGGCTTCTTCGGCACTCGAAAAAAACTTGCCTTTTATTTTTTCCTTCACTGTTGGGAACAAAAAGAAATCGCAGGGAGCCAAGTCAGGGCTGTAGGGTGGATGAGGCAAGGTTTCAACCCCAGTTTCTGCAATAAACGCCTTTGTTCTGAGGGACGTATGTGAAGAGGCGTTGTCGTGATGCAGCATGATTCCCCGAAGTCCAGCCTTTGGTCTCCTCTCCCGCACTGCTTGGAAAACTTGCGGCAATGCTACTGTAGTGTACCATTCCGAGTTAACAGACCTATGATTTTCCAGCACTGAAGTCGACAGATGTCCCCCCCGAGAAAAAAACTAGCCACCATTTTTTTGCCTACGTTTCGAGGTCTTTGTAATTTTGTTGGTAACTTGCCCTCTGAGAACACCCATACTGACGACTGCCGCTTACTTTCCGGATCATATTGATAAATCCATGTTTCGTCACCAGTAATGATTTCAGAAACACGTCTTGATGTTCCGTTTTCGAACGCATACGTAACGATACGTAAACGCATTTCATGACACCAATCCACACGAGCCTGTTTCTCAGTTCCGGAGAGCAAACGCGGGATCCAACGGCAACAAAGCTTCCTTACTCCAAGATGTTGATGTAGGATGATATTAACACTCCCCGAACTAATGCCTAGGATCTTCTCGATGTCCGTGTATGTAATTCGTGGGTCTTCTCGCACTAACATTTCAGTAGTCCATACGTTTTCTGCAGTTACTGCTGTTTGAGGGCGACCACTTCTGTGTTCATCTTCGAGGTTGGTTTTGCCCCTTTTAAATTCACTAAACCATCTAAAAACAGTTGCCCGGGATGGAGCAGAGTCTCCTAATGCCGATTGTAATCGCTGCAAAGTCAGTTGTTCGGTTAAACCAAATTTAAAATCGTAATATATCATAGCACGAAAATGTTCGCGGTTCAGCTCCATCGTTTCAAAGAAAACCCACGGAAAACGTTGTAGCAAAACAACTGGAACTAATCTATTTTTGAAATTAGAGTGTACTGGATACTAGTGTTCTATTTTTAAATAAATTTGCTTTTTAAAAACATATAACATGGGTGCGTTCCATTTTCAAATTTCGAGCATCTCAAAATTTATCGAGTGAGCTACGTATTAGTGTTGGACGCTGCACCAGTATTCGACATGGGCACTTCATGTCAAAGTGATAAGGTTTAAATTCGATAATCGAAGAATGTTCGTTTTTCAAATTTAACCTGTACATGTCGAATACAAGTGCAGCGTCGAGCACTGGTACTTTTACCTTAAAGGGGTTTGCTTATGCCGAAAGATGTGCTAAATTGACCGCTTTGAGTGTCAGATTGTAGCTATTTCACTCTGCTACGAAGTGAAAATCTTCAACAAGTAGAGCAAAACAAAAACACTGCCGTAGGTACCATCCTTTTTTCGAAGCAGTTCAGGCCATTTTCAACCTTCTGTAGTTTCGGGCTGGTTAAAACTAGACCCTGAATTTTCAGTGACATGTTGTCTATAACATGACATCAATATATTCTCAGTAACCTTTACTTTGAGCTTGCAGTTTAAAAACCATCAACCGTCAAAGTTCCTTAGTTTGGCCCTCACTCAGCGATTATTGAAACTCTAAGAGATGGGCCCCGAAGCTCCATCATCTGGAAAAAGTGTAATTCGAACAATGTGCTTAAACAGTGTTTTATTACATAGCATGTAAAACCTCTTTAGTTCTTTCTTATGATGACATAAAACTCAACCCGACGTTATTTCGCGTTATTCATGTACCAAACCCCGAGACATGACAAAACTCGCATATATTTTGGAGCTTCGAAGGACGGTTTACTTAGCATCGTAATAGCACAGGCTTTAGAAATATTCGTGGTATATTATGCTTAAATCCTCAACTCCACAGCAATAAGTGCTGCTCTGTAGCATAATATCCCGACCGTAACTGTGGAATGGGTGGTAATGGATTCATTTATGTGTCAAGCACATGCCGTGGATAAAAGTGAACTTGGGTTTATCACACAGTTGATTTTTGTGTAAAAGAAGTCAATATGTATGTTTCTAAACAAAACGGCCAGGAGCATGTCGGACCACGCTCAATGTAGGGTTCTTTAGTTAACCATCCATCACAATATTAGGTGGACCTAAAATGAGGTTTTAGTAGATACCATAGTTTTAACTAGCAAAAAGTATCTTCGTAACACTTACAATTCATATACGCCTTTTTACTAGGAGGGTATGACTTATTGTGAAAAATCAAAACAAATATTTATCAAATACTTACCCAACCTTACCTCACTCAGACCTCAGTAAAAATACTACCCACTTTACACTGTTTATTCCACATGGCACAACTATAAGGGTTTGACTACGGAACCCTAAAAACAGTTTTATCCTCTGACAATCAAAAAAATATTTAAGAGGGTTTGACAAGTGTGGGTTTTTTTAAATCAATAACCATATATAAAAAAGTTGATCTGCATATTCCTGAGCTATGTTTAGTAAACATAAAACTTGTTGTCTTCTAGATATTTAGCTCAAATGGAATGTCTGACTATCACGGGTCATGAGATACAGCCTGACAGACAGCGGAGTACCTAGAGCACCCGTTTTACACTTTGGGTACTGAATCCTAATAACCGAGAATTAAACCAGTTTTGCACCGCAGTAAACCATCGCACTTAACGCTAACAGAATTTTCCAGGCCATAACCCGCCTATTGTCGGGAGGAGGGCTCGAGAGGGTGATAGCGAAGATTTGTGTGAGGGACATAGAACATGGAAAGTGGGGTTTAAGTTATATGAATAGGTATAACTCAAGGTCAGGGAGAATTTATCTTCATGTGGATGCATTGTTTTTGGGGACAATGGCTTTGTGTGCTCGTGTAGGTACGGTCGGCTTCATATATATATGTATTCAATTTTAACCCTTACTCCACAGTAATAAGTTCCAAAGTGTCATATTTATAGACGAGACTGTAAATAGTTTTCTTAAAATTTCCATGCAATTTATTTTAAATCAGTGCGCTCTCACTTCTTTCTCCAAACTTCGCCAAACTTTCTTCTTCCTAACTTTTTTCCGGCTTATGCTACGGCTTATGCAGAGAGTCCGCTTTGGCAACTAATCCCAAGATTTGACGTAGGCACTAGTTTTATGAAAGCGACTGACCTTCTGACCTTCATACATCTGACCTTCCAACCCATAGGGTAAACTTGGCTTTATTGGGATTGGTTCGGTTTCTTCACGACGTTTTCCTTCACCGAAAAGCGATTGATAAATATCAAATGATATTTTGTATGTAAGTTCCGAAAAAGTCATTGGTTGGAGCCGCCATGATTTGAACCCGCGGCCTTTGGATTGGAAATCACACGCTCTTACCTCTAGGCCAACAACGCTCTAAGTGCAACGATCGAGCGTCAAACTACCTCGTCGGAAATGCAGGCCTTTCAACCCTTGGTTAACAATTTCTACAAACCTGTCTGCATTTCTCGCGTCATACACCTCGGTCTTTTGTGGCATTTCTGTGTTTCCGACCAGACTTTTTATCATTTCATTATTTTGTGGAGACTCGTAGTAAAGTAATGAGATTACTGCGGGGAAAGTTCTTATTGTTTGTTTTGTCAAAATGTGGACCTTTCTTGCCATAAGAGGACAGTCTAAATCAAATAATTTTCTAGTTTAAAAGTTGTACTTGGTACGAAGAGCAATTATTTTTTAAGAAGTATCTTTTTCCCTTAAGTCCCTTTTTGAAGTCGGTTAAATCACTACATAGTATTTATAAAACAAAGTCGCTTTCTCTGTCCCTATATCCCTATGTATGCTTAAATCTTTAAATTTACGCCACGGATTTTGATGCGGTTTTTTTTAAATAGATAGTGTGATTCAAGAGGAAGGTTTATATGTATAATAATAACCCGTGCGAAGCCGGGGTGGGTCGCTAGTACCATATAAAATATATTATCATTTGATATCCACACACCACTGACCCACTTGGACGCATACTCTGTTTACTTCCCCGCACTTACATCGGGACAGAGATAGGTAAATATTATAGACTGGAAATAGTGGAAATACTGTAGTTTAAATTGACGCTGATTTTTGGGTTCCAAGGTAAGCAAGTGTGATGAAAAACATTGTGTGTGCCACGGGCGGGGCGGTACAAGAAATACAAACTGGTGTTTATTATCCCTGACCTTCGGTTTCTTGTTGAATTGACACTCGTACGTAGGTAAGTATATTCTTGTTTATCGCCCTTAATATACAACAGCTCCATACATTTGCAATTTAATGTTTTGAACATAACGCGGTACATTATTCTGTTTTCTGGTTTGCGTGTAGAATTCATGGATTTTTCCGCGTCTACTATTTCTTTCATTTGTTGGTTTGTGGTTATACGCCAAATAAAAGAAATAGTAGAAACATTCGCCGGGGTTGACCGGGCGTCGATAACTCAATTGACAGAGCGCTCTGGCCGGTGTTTAGACAGGTCGTGGGTTCGAATCCCGCTCGATGCGAGTATAAAATTGTAAATTTCATTCGCAGACGTCTCTGCTTTATACAAAATTAATTTATTTTAACTGGTTCGATGATTCAATGACAATATTGTTTAACCTCCAAAGTTATATATAACTAGATGCCGCTGTAGATACTATCTTAATTCGCGTTATCTATATCATATTGGCACATTCAATTGGCGTCTATCAAAAAACCAGCTCATTAACACACATTGCCTTTTTAAAGGTCCTCGATATTAGTGAATTGAGAATCGTTTTTGATTTATCGGCTTGTCATTACTTTGTATACAGATCGACAGTCGTTATTAAGCAATTGTCTCTGGTTTGAGTGTTTACTGGTTTGTTTACATCCGATGCAGTGTCGCCAGCATCGTGTTTATGGTCTTGTTTATCAGTAAACTCCCCACTGTGCTGTAAAATCGTGGGACTTACTCTTTAAAGGATGGCTGACACTAGAACGGGACGGGACGGGGCGGGACGGCATGATCTGTCAATTTCTATAGAAAGAATCACGTGATAGCTTGGAGCCCTCGGAGGTTACATGAAGTTTTCTTTAGAAACTGACATCCGCCCGGCGCGGTCACGTCATCCTTACTTAACACTTTAAATCTCTTGAAATCTGTAATATATAGGTAAGGTATTATGTACATATTATTATATTGTAAGTACCAATAGACAACACACAGTGCCACAGTGCCACAGTGCCACAGGAGCACGTTGGTACAAGTTGTGAAGAACCTCGGATAAGTCTTTGTCCAGAAGTACATTAGAGTGATAGGGTCTGAGTTTGCTTATATTTGGCGCTGCTGGATTGTTTTTAATTCCATTAAATTAGACACTTTGCTTTGTACGTTTATAGGAGCTACCTGGTACATCGTAATGGTACAGGATCATGCCGTTTAGCCATTAAACGACTTTTATCTTATTTTTCCGAACTAACGCAATTTCCTGCGATGACGTCACAAGTATGGACATCTCTTAGCCGTGCAATAAAGATCAAGTGTCGTTATTCAATATAGCGGCCCGCATCATTATGCACCCAGCATTGATTCTTACGCCGTCGACAGACGGACTAGAATAGCTTGGCATGTTACCATTCTGAAACGTAAATAGTTTTCCATGTCTAGGTAGGCAAGAAAACATGAGGAAGAGCGTTACATTTATATTCAATTCAATATATTGATTTGAATAAATAAGGGTACAAACAGGATTACGGCGTACAAATATTCATTCGCCGGATAGTTCCAGTAAACTTGAAGAAATTTCGCTTGCTTCGCTCGCTCGTCCGAAAATGAAAATGGTGGATTCTCGCGCAAGACATGAAATCGACTTGTTTACAAAGTTCTTTTTCATCAAATTCACATCACAGCAACATTTATTAATAGATCAGCAAGCATTCACTTCACGGGACATTATTCATGCATAATTTGTACAATAACACGACAATTATATATCCGTTAACATTGATGTCCACCGTATTTGAATTGAATACTAGTTCATTATTCAACCTTAACTCGAAAAATAAAGAAGTTTATATCTAAGCAATCGGTATCGAATAAACGAATAAGGCACCAAGAAAATGTGGTACTCCATGTTTCTGATTGCCGTCTACATAGCGAACATTCTTCGATGCAGTGGAACGGTATGTAAGATTTATATAAACCTACCGTCGCTAGTACATAAAGTTAAATCTAGGTGGTAAGCTTAACAAATGTTGTAGAGCTTTACTGAGAAAGGATTTTTTGATATATATAGGTACCTCTAATGTGTCAGAAGAACAGTTTCGAAACTACTTCGTGGGCGAAGCTGTGTACAAAAGCTAGTTTATAATCATTACAAGAATTGCTTGTTTCAAGGTATACTTTAAAAGGTAAGATATGGAAACATACAATGTTATACTCATTTTACAGAAATTCCACATGGATTTTGAGCACCCGAACATAACATACTGGAATCCGAAGTATTACTCGTTCCTGAACTTAACTGCCCAGAGGCGTAGCCGCCAGGACCCTATTCACTATGTCAGCGCACACTCCAACAATTTAGTGGATATGGGAAATGAGATACACGTTAGTTCTTACCTTACCTTACTTAAGTTCATTTTCAATTAACTTCAAGAGGAGGCTTACAATTGGTCTGAGAATCCACGAACAACTAAAACCTTTCAATTTTATAATGCACACGTATGTCATGCATAATAGCGTTTTTGTAATCTTAGTAAGAAACTCAAATGTTTAGCACACATTTTTTTAAAGTTCTGGAGCGATTATTTACGAAAATATTAATTTTATCAAAAACTGTTTAGATAACTCTCATTATTTTTCAAATATCCAATTCTATCCAACGATATGTCACACTCTAGGGTTGAAACGAAAAAAATAACACCCCCCACTTGACGTGTACGGGAGGTACCCTAAAAAAAAATGTACCACTTTGTTGGCGTGACTGATATACATATTCGTACAAAATTACAGCTTTCTAGTACTTACAGACACTGAGATTATCCGCGGATGGACGGACAGACAGACAGACTTGGCGAAACTATAAGGGTTTCTAGTTGACTACGGAACCCTAAAAAGCGATCGATTCGCGTCCGCGCGGAGATTATACTATGTGACCACGTATCGCTACTCGCCTTTGCACGTCATCATCACTTATTAATGAAATCTTGTTTCTAACTTCAGTTAGATATTTACGTCTACGAGGCGATGAGCAACGAATTCCGCCGCGGCTTCTTGGAGGCCCACTACAAGATGTGTGATTGGATGAAGTCGGAGAATAATTTTCTCCCAGTCGTCATGAAACTACTACCAAAGCAAAAATGCCCGTTTCCCAAGGTGATAGACTTCAAACTTTTGGATATGGTTTTCTAACTTACATTTGTTTATACTTATACTCACATATCATTCATTAGTCCTCTATAATGCGTTCAAAAACCGCATATGAAGACCCTAACCTATAAACTTTTTTGTTAGAACAAATTTCTTATCTGTTAAAATGTTTTTAAATTCTAATTTACACTATCGATTTCTATAATAATATTTTTTCAAATTTCTTACATCTCTGAAGAACAAGCAAATTTGATTTTACATCTATTCTAATATCAGTCAAGCTGACGTTTAGTTCGAAACGAAGTAATAAATATACATGTATGGAAATTTCTGGACACATTTCAAGATTTCCATTCTCCTTTTTGGGATAGAAAGAGCTCGTGATTCTATGTAGAAATGACATACAATTCCCAGGAAATATCACAAAAATAATAATGGATAAAAATAAAGAAAATGCTTACTTAGAGTATAATAGTTTAAGATATATATAGCTTAGAATATAGGTTCTCTCCGATCGTGAACTCATCACCCCTATATCTTGGTAACCTCTAAACGGATTTGGCTCATATTAAAACTTTATCTCATTGAAGTACCTCACAATTATTATTTTCCCCTCACTAGCTTGGAAAGCGCTGTTTTGTCCTTTAAAACTAGCGTGGAAAAACGCATTTTATCCACATGTGGGGAAAAGTATTTGACGTTACTCTAATTCCTACCACTTACGAGTACCAACTGTCCAGTATAAGTAAGTCCTATATGATCATAGTAAATATGGGCAATCGGAGGTCACACCTTAAATTGGTCGAGTCTTATCGCGCACTTGGTAAGCTGTTGGCAATATCTAAGTACCAGGAACGTACTCTATGACAAATTATGAAATTGAATTTTGAATGATATTTTCAAGATAACTTACATGTGGATAAGGTTTGTAATCGTATGCAGTCTTTATTTTCCTCGCGATAGTGAGGGGAAAAATGTTGTATTACACTCGGTGGCAAAGTTTGTTCAACTCTCGTGCCTTGAGAGCGTTGTAAAGCTCAAGATTCCAGTTATTGAACCACTCGCTACGCTCGTGGCTCAATTTTGGAATCTTTCGCTTGCTTGGGTCTCAATATACTATAACTTTGCCCCCTTGTATAATAAATAACTAGTTTTCTATTGTACAGGGCGAGTACCATTTTGTTGACATGTGGTTGCCGGATATGCCGCTGCTCAGGACGTTTCCGTTCTCAAGGGGGCGATTGTTTGTGAACGCGAGCAACTGGAGAACCGGCGAGCGAGTGATGGAGAGCTACATCGACTTGTTCATAAGGGAAAGGACAGAAAAGCATAATTGATACACGTCAAAAGTCCCCAGATTTCATTTTTTTGTATTTTTATATTAACTTGTCAATCAGTAAATTTTTAGCAAAAAGTTTTAAAAATTTATTTTAAAAGGCAGAAAAAGTTAAATACTTGTTAATCAATTAATAAATATACAGTGCGTAAGTCTAATACGGGCGATAAATTTAACCAAACATAGAATTCATTAGTGTTATCAATAATTAAAACATAATTATTTATTAGTTACACTTACTTAATAATGACCCCATAATAAAAAATTTAATAAAATTTTCAGCAGCAATGTACTATAATAAATTAAACGATGACAGTTGTCAACGAATGTTCAACGCGAGTGTGTTTGCATTACATTGCGGGCCGAATTATTTTCTATGGATAATTTTTTTATTGCAATTCTATTTAAGTTACCTAATTACATTGCTTATGTCCTATACTCTATGATGATCTGAGGATTTAGATTAAAGGTGAAATGTAGAATTCTTAGGTAGAAAATGAAATGTTGAATAGACCTCTGTGACAAGACTAAAATTGTTTATGACAAGTCCAAGTCTTACGGGGCG
The DNA here is from genome assembly GCA_949128165.1 of Lathronympha strigana. Classification (NCBI taxonomy): domain Eukaryota; kingdom Metazoa; phylum Arthropoda; class Insecta; order Lepidoptera; family Tortricidae; genus Lathronympha; species Lathronympha strigana. The sequence goes on along the minus strand of OX421923.1, from coordinate 10,956,530 downwards.
TAAATTGCTTAAAATGAATTTTTTTTTGACAAATTTTAGATTATAAATTGAAAGAGATGTCATATACTAAAGAAAAAGTGACCAAGGTCCCCGGTGAGCAGGGCTGGGATCGAACCAGCGACCTCCTGCTTTCGCGGCAGATGTAAAATATTAGATGTAAAATGACGTCGAATTTAGAAATCAAATTCAATTTTCTGACTTAATGAACTAAAATTTTGATGCGTGGTAAAATTTAAGTCTGCCTTGGGGCACTTAGCTTGTACGCAGTGGCCCGGATAACGCGTTTTCTCACCTGTTGGCTAAATGCGTGGAAAAGGGTCGCAGGGTCCGACAAGTAACACCTGTTGTTAATTCAGCCATGTATAAGAATATGCGCACATTCAATTTAATAAAGAACTTATTTAAATTTAAACCTTCTTCAATGGATTGATTACGTAGAAATTTGGGACAGTATTTGCACTATAAATACTCAAGTTATGGTCGAGAAGTTCAATATCTAATTGATACGTTTTCTTACAACAGCAAAGCCACAGAACATAAACCCAACTTGGGTTTGAGTCAACCTGAAAATATCACCAAAGATCACCATGGGGGAGGGGGGTCTAAAATTGGCAAAACTCGTATGACGTGATGAATGGATGAGCCCTAAGGGTGCGTTCCATGGATATATTTAGAGCATCTCAAAATTTCCTAGTGACCTAAGGTCAAGTCAAGGTAAGGGTAAGGTAAGGTAAGTCTTCCCCAGTAACGCCTGCGTTATTGATCAGTATATCCAAGCGCCCGTGTTTAGAGAGTACGTGAGCCGCGCTGTTTTTTAGGTACACTTTTATTTGATCAGTGACATCTAATAAACGAAATTCGGAGTTGAGTAACTCACTTTTGAACTTCTTTAAGAATGACTCACACAAATCCGATCCGATCCGGGACGATCGTAGTTTTTATAGAAAACGTCATGTGACCTCCGAGGGCTCCGAGCTATCACGTGCTTCTTTCTGTATAAACTGACAGATCGTCGCGGATCGGATCGGATCGGACTGGTGTGAGTCATCCTTTATAGCGTCACTTCTTAATTGCTCGGTTAATGCAGTCACGTAGACTGTCTTCACTGATCTTTTCATCAATTCTTTCGCGATGGCTGATCCCGATGCCTTGGTTTGATCCAGTCACCAATGCTACTTTGTTGATCATATGTATCTACTTTCTTCTACATTTTAGTAACGGCTCGGTAGCATAACGCGCGTCTTTGGATTTTATGCGGCGTAATGTGAATCGAACGCATGTAGGCATCCTAAGATAAGTCGAACCACGAGTACAATAAACACGTTTGATAGCGAAAATGATCGTAAAGTTTGGTTGCTTTTCGTGACAGCGATAAAAGGGCTACGTGGTTTTAACACGAATGTCATTGATATCGCGACGACGTAAACTCACCCATGCTACCTACCTATGCTGGCGCGAGCAATACGCACTGATAGTGAGAGTGAAGTTCTCCGAGTCTACTGGAACATGCCGTTTGTATATGTATATATTGATATGTTTATAAGTTTGTTCGACGATAACTCGAAAACCGTTGATAGGATCGTGGTTAATTTGGCAGTGGGTTATATTAGATAAAATAAAATAAATAGAATTTTATTATTTAAATATGAGAGAAATTGGTCAAGCGGTTGCCGATAAATATGGGTGGCAGGTGCACATTCGGGGCGAACCGGCTCCCGTTTTACAAAAAAGTGTTAAAAAAGTTGTTATGTTTTTCCTGTAATACCTATTTATGATAATATTAACGTCGTGTAAAAAAAAAACATATTTTCTCCTTCATAAACTTCGGAGATAAAGGGAATGCCCCCCCTTTATCTCGGGAATGGTTTCTTTTTTAAATTTTCGTTTTAAATTAAAAAAAAGGCCAAGTGCGAGTCAGGCTCGCCCACCGAGGGATCCGTACATCATAAAAATAATTAAAAATCCCTCCTACCCCCTTTTTTATCCCTTAAACGGAACGGAATACGGTTTTCTTATATATTATCAAAAAGTCTATAAACGAAGTTTCCAAAAATTATTCACACCTCATATAAACTTTCAACCCCTTTTTTATCCTTTAGGGGATGAATTTCGAAAAACGCTAAATATTATTTTCTTGTATACCCCCCCCCCAACCCCCTTTTTATCCCTTAGGGGATGAATTTCGGAAAACGCGGAATACGGTTTTCTTATATATTATCAAAAAGTCTATAAACGAAGTTTCCAAAAATTATTCACACCTCATATAAACTTTCAACCCCTTTTTTATCCTTTAGGGGATGAATTTCGAAAAACGCTAAATATTATTTTCTTGTATAGTATCAAAGAGTCTATAAACGAAGTTTTAAATTTGCAATAATGATTTACATCTGATACAAAATTTCAAGTATTTCAACCCTCTTTTTTATCCCTTAGGGGATGAATTTCGGAAAACGCAATAATTTCAAGTATTTCAACCTTCATTTTTATGCCTTAGGGGATGAATTTCGGAAAACGCGGAATACGGTTTCAAAGGACCGTAGACATTAGTATATAGTTTAAATTTCAACTCGATACCTTCACGCACTCCCGAGATAAAGGGTCTTGAATATTCAAATCTCATACTAATTTTCAATTCCTTTTTTATCCCTTAGGGGATGAATTTCGAAAAACGCTAAATATACTTTTCTTGCGTAGTATCAAAGAGTCTATAAACGAAGTTTTAAGTCTGCAACCTGAGTAATGATTCACACCTCATACAAACTTTCAACCCCCTTTCTTATCCCTTAGGGGATGAATTTCGGAAAACGCGGAACACGGTTTCAAGGGACCGTAAACCTTAGTATATTGTTTAAATTTCAACTCGATACCTCTATGCACTCCCGAGATAAAGGGTCTTGACGGACGGGGGGGTCTTGACGGACTTTGACCGCCTTTTTTATCCCTTAGGAGATGAATTTCGGAAAACGCACAATATCGTTTCAAGGGACCGTAAACCTTAGTATATAGTTTAAATTTCAACTCGATACCTCCCACCTACTCCCGAGATAAAGGGTTTTGACGGACAGACGGACGGACGGACGGACAACAAAGTGATCCTATAAGGGTTCCGTTTTTCCCTTTTGAGGTACGGAACCCTAAAAACAAAAAAAAATAATGTGCAAATCTAGCCCTTTTAAATGATACCTGTATAAGACTCAGTAACTAAACTTTACATCTTTGCCCCTTTCATCAGGCATTTTTCTTTGAAAATAAATTAAAATATAATGATAAATCTTTTCTTAATATATCTATTTTACTTTGTTTAAAAATATTCCAAATTTATTATTATTTAACGATGTGACAGACTGAGTCACACCATAAGGCTTCCTTTGTACCATTTTGGTACGGAACCCTAAAAATGTCTGCCTACAATAAGAGATGGGATCCCATCAAAAACATTTCATGTAAAACTTTGAGTTTTAACCCAGACGGAGATAAACATCTGACATAGCTCTTTGTACGTTACGTACGAATAGCTGTACATTTGACATGCCCCTCCTCCGCGATAAATGGCAGAATTTTTTGTTTCGGAAATGACAGACCTCACTAGCCCAGTTGAAATTTCAAAGACGTAAAAAAAGTTACATGAATTGAGAACCACCTCTTTTTTATAACTTTGAAGTCTGTTCAAAAGACACCAGTCTCCCTCCGTAGTTCTTATGCTGCAAAAAAGTTTTGAGATGTAATATTAAAACAAGCCGGTTATTATTATAGAACTCGACTTACACCGACTTACCTATTTTCAAATCGTAGAGGAACACAGAGTTCTAATAAAATAGGCAAGTCGGTGGAAGTCGCGTTCCATGGACACCCCCGGTACCGACTAAAATAACCGATTTGTTTTTACATTACATATCAAATAGTAGGTAGATTGAACGACAAGGGCACAATGTAACCCATTTTAGCCGAGGCTAGTTTTTGGTCCAAGTGCAACGAGGAGTCTTGAACAAAATGGGTATTTATAACCGACATATACACTCTGCTGTTCACTTCGATTGTGAGGAAAATATTAGGTTTTATTTCATTTTTAATCGTTGAAAATGAAACATCCACGGGTTCTCACCCGCCGCGGACCCCTCGCAGACATCCGAGGGCCCCGGCGAGTGCCAGCCGCCTACGATTTTACTATATGCTCTAGAGCACAAAAAGCGATTTTATGTCGCCTAGCCTCGACTTGACGTCGAAGAGAAATGAAAACTTTTTTGCAGCATAACAACTCCGAAGCGAGACTTTTATCTTTTTACATGTAATGTTTTTGATGGAATATAAATATCGAATTACCTTTGCTTCATGGAATATGCTCAATCACATCCGGATCATAATGAGTTCGGTCTGTTTCCGGTCAGTTAATATAATAAAACTAAATGATGTATGCCTACAAACTTTACTATCGCACGCAGCCAAATACATGCAATAAACAACACATCGTGTTAGGATTCCGTAGTTAAGTTCCGTGTGTACAGGGCGTCCACGAGCTCGCTTGCCATCTGAAGGTTACCACTAAAATGCGAGACTGGCACTGTTCATTGCTCCTTTTCGAAGAGTATGCCCGATCCATCTCCACTTCCGCAGCGCCACTTCTTGGGCAATTGGAGACTGACGGTATATGTATACTCCACAAATCCTCGTTCCATATTGTCCTTGACTGATTGACCATGTAAAAATATTTTTTCTTGGAAGGTTTTATAAAGACCTACTCTCATATTTGGGGGAAGGGGGGCATATTTTTTTAACTTCCCGAGCGATTGTTTCCAAAAATATACAGTTTTTCCAAAAATCACCCACTTCACGTGTAGAGGAGGTATTCTGAAAAATGTTTTTTGCTACTTTTTATTTGACCACTTTGTCACCACGTCAGGGTAAAATTGTTGAACTCATGCATAATACTGCGAAAATTTTTCAATCTAGGCTTAGGTGGTGTCAGAGCAGACTGAAGCAGATCCTGATGAACAAGCTAGCTACCACCCACGGAAATAAAAAGTTCAAAGATTTTTGGAATAGGACTAAGAAAATGAACTTGAGGCCGGGCTTGCCAGTGAGTGTAGAGGGTAAGTCGCACTGTGGGGAGATTGGTTATTTATTTAGAGAACACTTCAAAGTTAAATCGATGCTTGATGTAAAATAGCAAGTGGAAAAGCCATGGCGAACGCGCGACCTACCCATATTACAGCTAAATAAATGACTTAGGTTATTAGTAATATGCAGAGGGGAAAGTTGCCTGGTCACGATGGACTTAGTAAGTATAGAGCACTTTAAATATGCAGAAGTGCACCTACCTAAAGTACTGTCTTTGTTCATAAATTTATGTATTGGTCACTCATACCTGCCGGCGGTGCTTAAGAGGACGATTGTTGTGCCAGTGGTCCCGAAGTATCTTCTCACGAGCCATATGCAAGTGGCATTACTCGGGATGAGTTACAAATGACATATCCGCACGTGTATCGAACGACGTTTATCAAAACAGATGCGCAAAAAAATTTAAAAACATACATAAAAAACTAATTCGAAAGTTTTTTAGGGTTCCGTAGTCAACTAGGAACCCTTATAGTTTCGCCATGTCTGTCTGTCTGTCCGTCCGTCCGCGGATAATCTCAGTGACTGTAAGTACTAGAAAGATGTAAATTTGTACGAATATATATATCGGTCACGCCAACAAAGTGGTAAAATAAAAAGTGGTTATAAATTTTTTTAGGGTACCTCCCGTACACGTAAAGTGGGGGGATTTGTTTTACATAAAAGCTGATTAAAATAACAATTTTGCTTGTTTACTTTTTGTTTTTATAATTATTTACAAATACTAACATTTAATTATAATAATTTCACTTTTGGGTGCTGTACTAAATAACGCTTCTAATACATATTAAAATTAAAATTTATATTTCGATATTTACACTTATAATGGGTTGTATATTTTATAAATGTGTAAACTGTATAATAAAGATAAAAATGTATGTCCGAGTGATGATATTCAAATAATGCCTTGGTTTGGAAAATGCAAAATTATTAGATTGTGCGAAAAAAAGCCATTTTCTAGAAGTTTACCCTTGAAAATAGCACTTTCCAAGCTAATGCATTGTAAAATATTTATTTTATATTAATACGTCACACGATAGGTGAAATAAATGAAATCATACTATTAAACACGCAAATTATCAAAAAACTCATCATTTATTTACTTAGTAATAAGTGAAGTTAATACATGTATCCTTTTCAGATTATTGTGCCACAAAAACTATTGTGACTACTACTAAACCTAATTCATTCTTTCCGTCTTTTCCTTGATGAACAAGTCTATGTAGCCCTCTACCACTCGCTCGCTGGAGCGCCAGTTGCTCACATTCATGAATAACCGCCCCTTCGTAAAAGGAAACGTCCTCAGCAGGGGCATGTCTGGCAAACACATGTTGACAAAATGGTACTCGCCCTGAAAAATATAAAACTTTCGAGTCACGCAGTCGCTATCGACTTCTGATTAAGTAAAGTCATCGTAAGCACACTGGATACGATTCCGCGCGAAAGACCCGTTTGGTATAAACTTCAGAATAAATCACCTTGGGAAACGGACATGTTTTATAAGGCAGGAACTTCATGACGAATGGCAAGAATGTCTTCTCCATCGTCATTATGTCGCACAGCTTATAGTGGACCTCGATGAAGCCACGGCGAAATTCGTTGCTCATCAACTCGTACACGTAAATATCTATCTAAAGTCCAAAAATTATTTCATTGGCATGGGATGGAGATATACTAGGTTATGTGATTGTATATAATGCTTAATTAGTTACAATTACATACACTGCTTTATACAGCGTGGGTATTTGATACGGGCGAATAAATAATCCAGCTATAGTATAGTACCTGTTCATATGGTCGCTTATTTAAGGAAGAATCAATTCTATTATTTTATTCTGACATTTTTAATTATGATTTTAATTTTATATATAATAATACTCTTGACATTGACTATAAATTCAATAAACTATTTAACATACTAATATACTATATTGACATTCACTTTCCATTTCAAAAACTGCAGAGCAAAAATAAATCTAAGGTGCCTTGGCTGAGCGATGAACTGGCGGAGTTGATTAGCAAACACGCCGATCTTCACGAAATGAGACGCCAATACCCTAATAACCAAATACTCTCCACATGTATCGACCACTACTCCAACTTGATAAAATCAGCAACATTAAAATCACGACAAGATTTCATTGAAAAAAGATTGGCCGACAGCGAAAACAAAACTAAAGAAATTTGGAAAATAGTTAATGAGGAAGTTGGTGTAAAATCGAAGTCGCAAAGTGTTTCCTTACGTGACCCTGTGTCGAAGCAACTAATAATAAAAAAGGATATACCTAACACATTTAATGCGCATTTTATTGGTGTACCGTCTAAGTATATCATAGAAATTAATCAGTTGAAATCCACTGAGTACCTACATAAACATTTAGGTTCGTCGGACGCTCCCACTTTCTCTCTGCCGGTCATCACTCGCGATATCTTGGACAAGGCTTTTTGCCCAATGCTAAAGAAACGGAATACTGTGGATGCCTTCGACATTTCGCCGAATGTTCTTTCTTGGATATGGCCAGTTGTGAGCGATGTACTTGTCGTGCTCATAAACCAGATGTTCGAAACTGGTACATATCCTGATGTTTTAAAAAACGCCAGGGTATGTCCGGTTTTTAAAGGGAAGGGTGACAGGTATGACGTAAATAACTACAGGCCTATCACAATTGTACCGACCATATCCAAAATAGTCGAATCTGTCTTGTCGTCCCATCTTATGGGTCACCTGGAATCGAACAACCTGCTCACAAACAACCAATTCGCGTACCGACAGAAAATGTCCACAACCACCGCGGTGTACAGGATGTTCGATTGCATTGTGTCTGGGTTGGACGACAAGAAAAAGATGGCTGGAATATTGTGCGACTTGTCGAAGGCATTTGACGTTATTAACCATAGTTTACTTTTAAATAAGTTAAACCTCTATGGAGTCCAAAGCAAAGCCCACCTATTGTTTTCGTCCTTCTTATCTGGCCGAAAACAAGTAGTAAAAATACTTACGGATGGTAAACAGCTGCAATCTGACGCAGGCAGCGTCAACACTGGTATTCCACAGGGTTCTTCCCTCGGAAATACCCTATTTTTGCTGTTTATTAACGACCTGCCGACGAACGTTGCAGCTGGTTCATCCGTATTATTTGCGGACGACACAACTGTGTTGGTAAGTGCGGAATCTTACGACCAGCTGAGTGTAAATATTGGTGATGCATGTAACCAGTTAAATTCGTGGTTCATAGCAAATGGCCTATTACTTAACAGCACCAAATCAAATATTATTCTATTCTCTGGTCGTAGAGTTCCATTACCAACATGTGTGGCCAGCTGTCCGATGCCACTGTGTGACGTAAGTAGGTTTCTTGGGTTTATAATTGACTCTAATCTAAATTGGAAGTGCCATGTTGACAGCGTTTGTGACAGGTTGGGTAGTGCCGTCTTCGCGTTGCGAAAATTGAAACCGCTTATCTCGAATGAAGCACTTAAACAGGTGTACTTTGCTCACTTCCATTCCATAATGGCATACGGCACTCTCATTTGGGGTAGTTCCACAGACGCTAAAAGAGTATTAATTGTGCAGAAGAGAGCAATACGTACACTTGTTGGAGTGAAACGACGTCACCCATGCAGAGAACTTTTCATTTCGCAGCGCATACTGACGCACTACTCACAGCACCTGTTTGACGTAATAATGTTTGTCAGATCTAACATGTCGCAATTTTCGCGAGTAGACTGCCCTGGAAAACTGCTACGCTCAACGGGGCGCCTTAGAACAGTCCCTCGTCGCATGGCACTTTCAAAAAGGAATCCACGTGTCATAGGACCAACTTATTTCGAGCACCTGCCAGCCGAACTAAGAAACGAGCCATGTGACGAAACATTCAGGCGCCAATTGAGAAACCTTTTATTGAATAATCCATTGTACTCAATAAAAGAGTACACGGAATTACAACTTTGATTATGTATTATTGTTTTTATTTTTGTATTTTGATTATTGTCTGTGTTGTTATTATATTGACAATCCTTATTGGGAGATATAATCTGAATGTATTGTTTCTTTACTTGTTGACGATTCTTATTGGGAGATATGATTTGCTTATTTTTATTTCTAACTTGTTTAATTGTTTTTTTTTTTTTTTTTTTTTTTTTTAATCATGTATTGACATTTGTATTTGAATTAATTGAATATGTTTGATCTGTAAGTATCTACATACTTACTTATACTTTTATTTTGTTTTTACCTGTTATTAAAATGACGATCCTTATTGGGAGACTGAATTATATAATGATTTGTTAATATTATTACTATTCTTATTTTCATTGTGACGATCATGATAAATATTCGTATAATTTTGACATGTAACGCAAATTTATAATGTAATGTTTTTCGTGAAATAAATAAATCTAATCTAATCTAAATCTATGAATCGTATGGGATAATAATTTCGTTAAATTGTGTTATTAATTAGGTGTAATGATTTTTCTAAGGTGCGACAGAGCTGCAATGTATGTCGTCCAACTTTGTTTGACATGATAAATGACACTGACATGATACTCGTATGACGTTTAGATAGCTACGTTAATTTATGTGGATGTAATACATTGCGTGCAAAATTTTATGGATGAAAAAAAACACATCTTAAATTAATATAAATAGGTTCCCTAGGTCCAATAGTAATCGTCATTAAAATATTAGCCCGTATCAAACACCCACGCTGTATACACACATATCATAAGCTCTCCATGATGCGTTCAAACCGCATATATGTCAACCGCCATTACGACTTATGAATGACAACTTTTCTGACATTACATTTCTGACATTTATATTTTTCAAATTCAGAGACAAACTAGTTCGATATCAAATAACGTCCGAGTTGCGTGCGACATTGTTTGCAATTGACACTTCGTTTCGTTTCGAACTAATAGTCATCTCGACTGATATAATTAGAATAGATGTCAAATGAAATTTCCTTCATAATTTCATAAGGAGGTCTGTTTTTTTTTTACTATTCGTTAAAGATATTCGAAATTTAAAAAATATATATTATCAAATTCGATAGTATAAATTAGCTATAATAACATTTTCACACACAAAAAATTTGCTGTAACAAAAAAGTTTATTATTATGTGGGTCTTTATATGTGGTTTTTGAACGCATTATAGAGGGCTATAGATATGTGGGTATATAAATTCAAATTCTATGTTCCGATGAAAAATATATATATTAATTTTGTTATAATTTTTTTGATTATATAGGTGATGTTCCTGGTCTTTTCTCTATAATTATGTATTAATCTAGGCTAAATAAATGTATGTGTATGTTATATAGTACCTGAAATAAATGACATTTTATTTTATTTTTATTTATATGAATAATAAATATAAATAATGATAAATAAATATAAATATTATGGGGCAATCTTACACAAATAATAATAGTCATACATGTGTATCATGGACGTGCGTCCTCACATCAGAGAATTCCTGAGATACCACTTTAAACTCTTTAAAGGCATCAGGTTCAATACAAAAAATGCTCAGCGAGAATTGTAACAAATCCAAATACAATGAGGTTGCGTTGTTTTTTCACATAGTTCTCATGACTAGCTACGGTCTCCATCATCAAATCGGCCAGGGCGAGGCAAGTTAAACAAAAGCATGTCTCTTGAAGTTGAATGAAAATTAACTTAAGAAAGGGAAGAACTAACTAGTATTTCGTTTCCGCACTCGACTAGAACATTGGAGTGTATGCTGACATAGTGTATAGGGTCTCCACGAAAACGCCTCTGGGCAGACATGTTTGCAAACGAGTAGTACTTCGGATTCCAGTATGTAACATTTGGATGCTCAAAATCCAGGAAGAATTTCTGAAAATGAAGAATATTTGGTTTGTTAGCTGAGAGTACGCATTATCTACCTTATCTTTTACCTTCAAACTATATACGTCTCGCTGCTGGGTACAGGCTTAGTACCACGAAAATCGAACGTTCGAAAATTTGTACCTCCCTTTCTATCACATTGCTTATAGGAGTGTTTAAGAAGTTTTTTCATCAATGGCAATTTTGGATGTTTGTGGTAGGCCCTCAGGAGAGCTGGGCTATAGTCCACACGCTAACCCAAAGCGGGTTGGAGATTTCACATCAACCATTTTATTACCTCCTTCACCAAAAAGCAACCGGTAAACATCACTATATTTCTTACGTAAGTTCCGATAACTCATGAATTTTGAAAGGGACAGGAAATAATCCGAAAATTGGAAAATTACCGCTAAGTGAGGGTTCCGTGCCACCAGAAGGCCTAGTATAAAAGTTGTACGACATTAACTCCTCGACCGCGTTAGCGTATCGAGGGGTCAAAATATGAAAGTTGCCGGATGATTTAAATAAACGGCAAACATAATTTGAACTCCCGATACGCTAACGCGGTCGAGGAGTTAATGTCGTACAATTTTTATACTAGGCCTTCTGTAATTATAAGTACCGCGAGCGTGGGCGAGTCCGACTCACACTTGGCCGATTTATTTTTATTTATGCTACCCTTTGCTATAAACGAAGTTTCGTATAATGAGATTAATGAGCTGTAAATCAGGATTATAGGTGTAATATTGTCTTCTGTTTCCGGCCGCGATTGTTGTTCATTAAAATTAAACACTTTAGAACGGATTTATCGCGTTTATTAACACCATGATCCTACGTTTCGAGCCATCCCGTGGATTGACGGGGAGAGTTCGCATTCTCTCAGTCATCATCTTAGGCCTGTGAAAACGAGTGCTGTAAAGGGCTCGAAAAGTAGGGTCATGGTGTTAATAAACGCCATTAATTGTTCTAAAGTGTTGAAGTGTAGGTGTAACTTTGTATACTAAGTACGGTAGGCTTAGGTATATAAATCGTACGTACCGTTCCACTGCATTGAAGAATGTTAGCTACGTGGACGACGATTAGGAACATGGAGTACCACATTTTCTTTTTGACATAAATGCCCATTTATGCCAAATTGGAATAATACGTATGTTATTCCAGCTTTCAAATGTTGCGATGCACATCAATGTGAAACTTACAAATGAAACATGCTGGCCCGCCTGGAAACAATTAAATAAAACAAATTCACACAATAACATATTCAATATTATAAAATGTGGAAAATTTATGATTCCTGATCTATTAATAAATATCGTTGTAATGTGAATTTTACGATTGTCGATTGAGATCTTTGTAAAAAACCAAATTCGTTTTACGGATCATTATGTCAAATTAGAATTCATGGTAAAATTACTACAAGTCACTGTTCTCTTATAACCGCACCAGCAATGATCACACCACCATCGTCGTTGAAAAAAAAACATGTATTAATTCTAAAATAACACGAACTCCCAAATGTTTATTCTGGTACATATTAGGTAGGTATCTAATAACATTTTTATGATTGATATATTTAATTACGTCCGGTTCATAATGCGTCCGGATAGTTTGAAAATGACGTAAAATATACGGACAGACGACAAAAAGAACAAATGGACATGGTAGGCATGGCAAACGAGCTCCGTTTTTAGGTTACGCAATTTTAATAACGGACCAAGGGATGTCGTACATATGCACCTTCCGTAAACATTTTGAACTATCGCACGCAATAGTAGATTGTGTTACAAATTGTCACAAGATAGCTTAGAGATCACGTGAAATTTTCTACAGATATTGACACATCGTGACGGGCCAGCCGTTTAGCGTGAGTCATCTTTAACTTTAAATTAAACTTGTCTCAAATAGGTGAAACTTGTAATAAACCATAAAGACAAATCTTCAATTTTCTTACTGTTTTTTTCCATGATTTTTTTAAGGAAATATTCATTCGAAAACCACCAATTTTGTCATAAGTTTATCTTTTCTTATTGAACACACAAATATTGTTTTTGTTACAGGTAGAAACAACTGCGATGTGGATTTTGCAATCTATATGGACTATTTTCAAAGGACTAAAATGATTTGGTGCCCAAAAAATTAATGTAAATCTACGCCAATGGTGACGTTACAGTGAATATCTCTAGATAGACATAATTGAATGTAGATTTAGTGTTAATGAGTTATTTCTTGACATAATCAGTGAAGAATTGTTTGGCGTTTGACCAAGTAGTTTCAAAGTTCACACATAGTAAAGTACGTATACGTATTGTCAAACGTAATATTAACAATAGATATATGCAATTTGAAAAAGTGTTCTAAGTGTGTGAAAACCTGAAGGTATCAAGATGCAGACAAACGTACAGATTGACTCGAAAAATTTGCGGCGTTCTCCGGACCATGGCAAAGGGAAGGGGGATTACCGGCCCACTGCTGAGGTAGGTGCTGTTTATATTTCCGTACCACTGAGTTCTTGTAATAAGATATCAATGTTCCGTACTAATGAAATGTAATTTTTAATCAAACTTATCCGACTGCGGTAAATATTTCAGCACAATATTTTGGCTTGTTTGATGTATTGGAGTCCAATATGCATTCGCCGTTGCATAAAAGAATGAAATGCATTCATGGCAGACAAAAACACAAAAAAATTGGTAACAAGCGAGAAATCGTAATATAGGTACGACAGGTCACATAATACAGTCATATTGGCCGGCGCTGGTATTCCTTCGTGTCCATTAGTGAGTGATGAAGGAAGGAACCGGAGCGAAGGCAGCTCACACCACATCCTTCTGTGGTATAACTTGCTGCTGGGAAGTACCAGCAATTGACATACATTTTGAATTTGACAAATCAAAAAGATAAATGTCACAACTAGAATAATACGTAGAGGTAGGTTTATCGACCAGTTCCACTTTGCCATCCCTGGTCTTCATCATCAGGTCCACTTCACCAAAATGTTGGCTCCCCCAAAACAATGTTCAAGTTACTTAAGGAAACCCTCAAATCACAATGCATGTGCCGTTCAAATTTGAGGAGTTCCCTCAATTCCTCATGAATTCCATCACTAGAATAGAACTAATCAAAAATGACTTGAAGGTATTTCCATACAAAAAAAAGATGAATATCTCAAATCGGATGATAGAGCTGGGAATTACTAAGCAGTTCCACTTTGCCATCCCTGGTCTTCATCATGAGGTCCTCTCTACCAAATTAATGAGTTTCGTAAAGAAATGGTCAAGTGTCTTAAGTAAATTTGGGAAGTTCCCTCAATTCCTCATAGATCCTTATATTTTTATCGTATTTCGTTTAAACGTCATGTTAAGACTCCTGAGTCTAAACTGAACCTAACTTGAATCGCGTTAAGACGTCATATTAAGGTAAGGCCCTAGGTATGTGTAGTTTTTGTACAAAGCTCGGACTTAAAAATAATAAATTGTTATCCCTGATTACGTCCTATGTGTATTGTCCGACTTTTCTATGGCGCTGTAGTATGAAACAACTAAACCAGCAGTTTATAGTGGAAGCGGATTCATCTCGTTTTATCGCGTGGTCGTAAAATCTTTTGTCTATAGGTGCCGCTTCGTTGGAGGAACATAAAAATGGTTCTTTCCTACTATAAACTTAGGTTTACTATCAGCTTTTAGCGAGCTAAAGCAGAATTCAGTGGTTGGTGTCAAACTTATCTGTTGGATAGTCTAGGACTTGTTTGGATTGCTTTTTCGATACCTATACGAATAGCAACTTAGTTATTCAATGTCACAAAATAACCATTGGTTTATTAATTAGATTGTAAAACCCAATTACAGTCAAAAAGGTACTTATCTACGACAAAGTTTCATGTAGAGTCCATCTATGCTAAGTTTCCTAGATTTTGATAGCACAGAATGTGAAAGTGTTAAGAAAACGTCATAGTTTCATAGAAGTTTGACATTTAAAATAACACTTTTAAGATTGGCAGTTCATTTTCTTGGCAGAGATAACGTGGTTTGACTCTACCAATTTGTGTGGGGTATTTTTAAATTGCAAGGCTTCTGTTTAAACAATTCTTACTTTTACCTCAACATAACTGGTAATTTTGTAACCCCAACTGTGATGTATAATTCATCTGGATACATAGGCTAAATTTGTTTTCCTAGTTTTCGGGGACATAAAATATTTTAAAAAAACCGACTTCAAAAAGGGAACAATGAAATGTTTCTTTTTTATATGCGCACCTAACTAATACGTTTGAAGTCGGTACCAAGATGCAGTATTGTTTGGAAATGCACCAAATTCGAAGGTATCAGTTGATAGCGCATATAAAAAGGAACATATTTACTTAAGAATAACCATATACCAATGTGCCTTTAAAAATTGAGGAATTCCCTTGATTCCTCAATGGATCATCAGATTGGGACCAAATTTCTATGGAACCAACTTGGAAGTAACTCTTTTCGAACGTAAAAATAACTACTCAAATCGGACAACGCAACTCGCAAATAAAAGATTCCAATGAATTGCGAACCTCCTCCTTTTTGGCAGTCGGTTACAAATAGCACTACCTAAACCATAAACGTCTTTGTGACGTCATCGGCATCGTCCCCCAACCAGAAAGCTCTCACTGGCTCATAAATAACTAAGATTTACAATTTCTGGGGTAACAAGAGCTCTGAAATATTGTGGCTAAATGATTAAGCATTTTCCGGGTAAGTAGGCAGAAACTGGACGCGGTAAAAGGCTGGCGCCACTACTATTTGGAAAGACGATGCCTTTCCATCTGGTTGCGCGCATCGAATACCGATTTTGGTTTTGATACGGCACTGTGTATCTGGTCGTTTTTGTTAAGGTTCCGTAACAAAATAGTACTAGGGGCTCTGTGAGCTGTAGACCTCGCGAGATGGTACTGGTATTGGCACAAAAGTCGTAAGCGCCTTTGGGATCTATGGCACTTAGGACCTTTGTACCGATTTCCCGCCATTTTGAAAATTTCTAAAAACTGAATTGACAAAAAACATTAAGTAATCAACTAACTTGTTTACAAAATTTCACAGGAATTGGTTGATAAATGCGACCTGTAGAGGCGAACAAATGGACAGACACACGAAAGCATTTTTGCCCAAGTTGAAACGGAGACGCTTCGCTCGCTTTGCTCACTCGGTCAATAAAACCGGCCAAAAGCATATCGGGCCATGCTCAGTGTAGGGTTTCGTAGTTTACCGTCCGTCACAATAGGCAAATTTCAAAAGAGTTTTGATCGAAAACAGTAAAAAAGGAGTTCCCCTTCCCCTTACGACTATTACGCACTTTAAAAAAAAAAAACTTAAAAGTCTTTTTTTCATGTCTTTTTTGCAGTAAAACACCCATTCCATGCGTCATCGACGTCTGTACGAATCCAGGGTGTATAGAATTTATCCAAATGTACTTGTCTAACTCTCTGTTGTACAATAGTCAACGTAGATAGCGCTGTCTTCAAATCCGATTGGCAAGCAACTGAGTTTGGGTAAAGTCTTCTACTTTCATCGAGCCTGTCTTCACAGAATGTAGAAACCAGTTCACGAATGCGTCGATGTCAGCTTCCTTTACGTCTTTAAATGTTTTATGATTTTACGTCTTATCCGTTAACAAATTAAAAATATGCCCGCAATCACTGGAGACATTTACGACTCTTGTATCCTTATTTATGATTGGGAAAAATTGCTTCTGCATCGTCTGGATAGCGTAGTAGGTAGTTTGTAGCCATAACTCGAACAGTTTCTTCATAAGTCGTTTTATCCCATTGTTCTGGTATAACAGCTGCGTTGTTAATAAGAATATTTAGGCCTCCGTGTTTATTATTGACGTAATCCGCACATTTTTGACACTTGTTGGATCGGTTATTTCTAACTGATAAAAATGTGGATTGAGACCTGTTGAGTTTAGCTTTTCACACATCAATCACTTCCTCGTTCCTGATTTCTTGCTGTCAAATAAACAGTTTTAACTCCTCGCTTGAGTATCTCTTTGACTGGAGCAAAAGCGATGCCTTGATTAGATCCAGTCACCAATGCCACTTTATCAAAAATGTTAAAACTTTCCTCCACTATTTATTAAAAACTAAGTTTCAACTGAAGTTAGAAAAGTAAATATTGTACGAGCGTACGTGGATAAGTTATCTGCAATGCACTTGAGATACGACTGCCATTTGATAGGAGTCAACGATGCACCAAGTCGGTAATAACTGGTAAACAACGAATAAATGCTTCTACCTTGATCCATACTAATGTCTTAATCAGAGCATGGATTAGTTTGAATTAATACCTTGACAAGCTGGTCTTAAAGTTCGTTTAGCATTTTATTATTTCAAACAATATTTGTAAATTTTTGTGTTTTATTATAAAATTTAACCGTTTTATCTTAACATTTATAATAATGAAAAAACTATGTGGGATGTAATTGAATTACAATCTTATTGTTATATCACGTGAATATATTTAACTTGCTTCTATGACTATGTTTCAAACTCTCAAAAGATATATTTACCCCTCTTTAGTAGTCAGGTTTTAAATTGATAATCATGCAACAAAGCCTGTTTCACCTTCGAAGTTTTCATACGTTTTCCTTATTTGTTTACAAATTTTGCTAAAAGAGAGATTTAAGGATGACTCACACTAGAACAGGACGGGGCGGGACGGGAAAATCTGTCAATATCCATAGAAAGCGTCACGTGACATCTGAGGGCTCCGAGCTATCACGTGATTCTTTCTATAGAAATTGACAGATTTACCCTTCCCGCCCCGGACCATCCCGTCCCGTCCCGTGCTAGTGTGAGTCATCCTTTAGTCATTTTATGAAAACAAATCCATAAAAGTTAGTATTTTTGCAGCGTGTGATCAATTTGACATCCTCCAGAAAACTTGGGACTTGTCAATAAAATCATATCTCATCAAAAATCTTCAAAATGAATGACGCTATTAAAAGTTATCGCCCGTCGATAATGATTGATTCATCTCATTAAGACGCAGCAGTGTAACTCACAGAATCTCTAGTCATTAATAATTATTATGCTTTTTAGACGTATTGGGGAGTTTTCCTTTAAGTTTTATTTTTCAAAGCAAAATCGATCCACTTTTAGAGTGACATTAATCTTCCCACGACATTTAAGCTTAAATCCAAATTCCGATCGAAGTTGATTCCATCATTTTCTAGTTGTAAAGTTCCTTCGAGGAGGCGTTTGTCCAACCGTGGACGTCTTTTGGCTGCCTGTAAGTGCTACTTTGAGTTTCAGTATATCCAATGAGTTGCTTCACGTTTTATCCTCATTTCGTGAAAATACTTATATTTTGCGGAGACGGATTGTACTTATAAATCTTTTCTCCAGGCTTGGACATTCATTAGGGAGACCGGGGCCGGCTGGTTTTGAGATAACATAGTGTTATGAGAGTATATTAATCTACCGGTGGTACGAACGCGTTGTTTTACACGACTTAGAAAGGATTGTTTACTTATATACTCGTAGTACACAAACGTTAGTTCTCGTCATGAGTCAAAACTGTGTCACTAAAGTCGCAAAGTGCTAGAATTATCTCTGTGTAAATGATTTCATTTTTCCGCAAGTAACTGTCCGTTTCGCAGGTTGATAAATAATTCAAAACGTACAGATCAAACCCAGTTAGCCAAAGATTGTAAATTGTAATAATAAATAATGGTGATAGTGGCATATAGAAGTAACGTATTTCCTGAGTGGCTATTCCAATGTGAACATACACAAACACCAACAGCCTCAGCCTGTATGCATCCTGTGAGACTGAATGTGCTTGCCGTTATATTTTGGTTGGAGGTAAAAACACGAACAACTGTTCACTGTATTTAGTCTATGTCTCACGTCAAGATGACGGCCAGAGATGAATGAATCCCATTCAGCCAGAAACTTAATCCGAGTATTGTTATAAATCTGCTGCCGCTAACCATATTTCGCCTATATAAGGAAAAAGTAACCAACGAGCTTACTAGAGATTTACGCGTAGCCTGGTCGGAGCATTTAAAAGTGACCACTGTGTTACGATGCGGGATGTACCTACTACCAGGTTCGAATCCTGTTCAGAGTATTTCTTTGTATATTATTTTGTTAATAGTTAATTAAGAAAATAAAGTTTAATTTGCCGCCTTTTTTATTTTTTTAAACATGCCATTTGAATGGGCTATTCGAGCACCATGTTTAACCGCACATAAATATACATAGAACCATAGAATTTGTATCTAGGGGTCGTTGGCTTGATGTAATTTTTCCTTTGTCAGTTCAGTGCTAGTACGCAAATTTAAAAAGTTAGAGCAAGGGACATTAATGTTTCGTTCATACTTACGCCATAATTCACGGCATCCGGCCAAGAAGTAAATGTGGGGAGCCATAAACAAGAAACTTCGTGTCTTCATTTCGTGACATAAATGCATACATTTCCGATCATGTTTTAGAAATAGTAGATTACATACCAAGGCCATTTAAGTGGGAGATGTCTCGGATCTTTTGTAATTGTCGGCCGAGGCGAAGCCGAGGTCGACTAACATGTGATCCGAGGCTTTCCCATTTAACGGCCGAGGTTTGTATACTATTTTTCTGCCCGACGGAGCCGGCAGGCGGCAATTTAGTTTTGCGTAAAGTGGCGCTTACCGGCCGGAGGACTGAAAATAAACTTACTAGGCAGACAAACAATAGTAGATTGTGTCAGAAGGGATCAAAATAATATATTTTCGGCGCGGGCGTATATTGAATCTCGAACGGAGCGATGGATCCTACGATAGATAGAATCCCAAACGTAGTGAGGGAATTAAAACTCTGAGCGTAATGAAAAATTCAAGCGTGAACGACCGTGACGATTAATTTTGATACCGTGTGACACATACTGCTTTTCACATCAACTAAGAGGAAAATAAACAAAACCTGTAATAAACAAAAAGGGCATCATGCCAACACCATGATACCACTAGTCAGATAATGCCCGAAAAAGTAAGAAGTAAAGAAAGACACATTGATCCCTCTTAGCTTGAACAGAAAAGTGCCACATTGACCCTTCTTGCAGGTAAAAAAGGAAAAAATACAATTTCAAGTTAAAGCTAGTGTTAAAATATTGTCGTCAGTGTAAACAGCCGGATAATAAATGATGCATTAATGAAAGTAATTAATGTCTCCACTTGCAGGGAATTAATTATCCCGAGAGAGCCATACTGTTCGTTAAAAAGCAATAAACTTTCAATATATTTTTAAATTAAATGGAGTTCTTATTGTCTAGCACTAGCAATCATCATCACTATTGTTGGTCTCTTTGAGAACGCTTCTTTTCTCGGTTCTGAGTTAATCCATAATCTTGAGAATCGCATTCTCTCATTATTGAACGAGCGAGCGAAACGAGCGATTCGCGAATCCGCCGTTTGCATGTTTGTATATTTGACGATAAGTCAAGTATCGTTAATCGGATAGTCGTGAAATTTGACAAATCGTTAGATGAGATATATACAATTTTTAAATTTGGGCATGCACCAAATCAGTCAAAGAGTTGCCGAGAAATAGGAGTAGCGAGTTCACGTTCGGGGCGAACCACTATTTATTTGCGCAACGTCGGATCACTTTGCATGAAGTCTCTCTTAAAGGTCTATCTTGAAAGTGGATGGATCATCTAATTCAACCCTGTAAAACACGTGTGCGTATTCAAAACTTCAAAGCACCCCTCTCACCATATTTAAGTGTATCGGGATATTTTGTCGACATCATGGACGAAGTCCAGTTTCGGAGTCATTTGGAGCACAAAGCCAAACTGGCCTCTAAGAAGCTTGGAGTGCTGAACAGAGCGAAACAGTACTGCACACCGAGTCACCGTCTTTTGTTATACACGGCGCAGGTTCTACCGCATATGGAGTACTGTTCCCATCTCTGGTCTGGTGCTCCTCAGTACCAACTTCTCCCACTTGACTCCATCCAACGTCGGGCGGTTCGTGTTGTGGATGAGCCCGAACTTACTGACGATTTAGAACCGCTTAGCCTCAAGAGAGATATTGGCTCTCTGTGCCTCTATCGTCTGTACAATCAGAAATGCTCTGAAGAACTCTTTGAAATGGCCCATGTCTCGTTTTTACCATCGCACCTCCCGCCAAAGAAATAAGGTTCATCCACATTTCCTGGATACAAGGTACATCTTGCTCGTTTTTACCCAGAACGTGCAAAGTGTGGAACGGCCGACGGTACAAAAATTTTCACTTTTGTGACATTTCGGTGGCGAACCTAATTTGTACACAACGCGTGACGCAGAGTTGTCACGGACATGTTTTTCGTTGGATAATTCCATTTGCGTAGCGCCTCGAAATGTCCTCTGGAGAAATAAGCGGGTTTTACATAATCTTGCTTCGTGCGGGGAAAGAAGCAACTTTGATCAGACGGAAGCAACCTTTGTTTTTCTGATAGCATGAGACTTTTTTCTTCTTGAATGCTTTGGTATTTTAACGGTTGCAAGGGTGACTCAATTTTCCGATACAACAACTCCTCGTATTATTTTAAGCATGATCGTATGCCTATATGTAACTCAGATTTTTTTTAAGAAACAAAAAGTACCTAAGGTTTTTTTGCTATTTATTTCTCGTCTCTTTTGAAGCAAAAGTTAAGGACGAGATTAAATGTTCTCAAGAAACTTTCTCATTCACGATAGCTCTGGTTTTTCGCTGAAAAACTTTTAATATGCTGGAGTGTTGTTCCGGACAATTTTTGTATACATTTTATGGTTACGGATGTATTAACGGCCCTTCAGCTTGAATGAAGCCCACTTTAAGAAGATAAACGAGTAAAGTTAAAAGGATACTAAGGTGTTAAACTTTTATAAAATGTATGTACCTACCTACTTACTTATATATTTTGTCTGTTTACGTCCGTGCTTGAGTAATGTTGAAAATTTCTATTAGTGAAACAAAGTAAACAGATTACGTTATCAAACGCATCGATAAACAGTGTTAAAGCCAAAATCTAGCACTTTAGAATATCTAGCAGTCAGCGCTAGATATTTCATTATCAGTTTCGTTATCAGTATAAGTAATTAAGGAATAAACTTTCGGACAGATAAATCGTTTGAAAACGAGTACTGCTACTTAAAGACCTTACGAGTACAATCGATTTTAACATACGATCAAACTCGAAAATCTATTTGTCAAAAACACAATTTAGGATACAAGCTTTTATCGTTGACTGTACTTTAGTACCTACCATAACATTGTATTGCCATCCAACCTACATAAGTATGTGAAGTGTAGTCAAATTGAGTTTGCAAAGCTTGACCCCTAATAAACAAACATACATTGCAAATTAAACTAGTGGCTCTGTGAGCTGTAGTACTCACGAGTCCATCTTTGCACTGAGATCCTAAGCACCTTTTGGGGTATATGGCGCTAGGGACTTTGTACCAATTCCCGCTATTATAAAAATAAAAAAAAGTGAATCAACTTGTTTACAAAATTTCGCAAGAATTGGTTGATAAATGCGACCTGTAGAGGAGAACAAATGGACAGACACACGAAAGCATTTTTGCTCAAGCTAAAACGGAGACGCTTCGCTCGGTCAATAAATGCTTGTAAAATAGCTCTTAGCTAAACAAAATTTGATAACGATATTATAACTACATTAGTCTTAGTAAACGACCTCTTGTATTTAAATATTGCCCCATTGTTGACAGCGTCTCCCTAAGGAGACAGAGGCTTGCCTTGTACCCCTAGGGATGCAAGGTGACCCTCTGTTTTACATTAATTGGGTATCATTATTCATCCACAACAAAAAAGGAATAAGGTCAATATGGCTAATTCCATCATAGGGAATATTCCGTCTAATACTCGCCTGCGTTGAATACGTCGCTGCCGTACACGGTGAACTTAGGATACCCTTATCCGATTTTAGGGTTCCCTTTTAGGGAACCCTTATAGTTTCGTCCAGTCCGTCTGTCGGTCTGTCCGTCCGTATACCACCGTGGTTTTACTCAGTAATTAAAAAGCATATGGTAATGACATTACAACTAGAGGTCTTGTGTGTCGCTACTTAGTTTAGCATAATAATTGCAAAAAAAATATATTTTTAGGAGGGCACTCCATACATGTAACTAAACGCTTTTTTTGCAAATATGTACTTGTGGGACATCACATAAATAGGTCTTTAAAAATAAAGTAAAGTTCATTATTCATTCATTTTATGTGTGTAGATAAAGTAGTGTATGCAACTTTGCATAATTAGGCAAACACTCGTGTTGTAATGCATTTAATTATGTGCAGTCGCATAAACTACTATTCATTTATGGACACCTACAAAAACTTGGTTAAATCCCTTAACTAATAATTAAACATTTATTTTCGAAATATATACAGTAAGTATAACTTACCTACAAAAACTTGCCAATTCTAATTCAATAACGATCACTAAAAACTGGTTCGATTTATTAATGAAGAATTTAGATCCTTCTTGTACCTAATTAAGAATTAAATTTGCGAAGCATTAGATTATAAAAGGTTTGCGAAATAAAGTCGGCCATCTTGGAGTGTTTGCAGAGAACCCTAATTACAATTCCGCCGTTAGTATAAAATGTGAGATACCAAAGTCACAGAGCAAAAATATGGCAGGAGAACCAGTCGAATTCAATTTTTTTTTTTCAATTACGCCTAGTAACAGCTACAAACATCATCTTGAGATCATTAATTGATTGATTAGAACAAAATATAAAAAAAATCAAACAAAAGGTCTTTCCAATAATCGACAAAAAAAAGAAACATTTATCATTTATCAAAGTCTTTATCAATAGCAGTAGCATATTAGTGACACTGTCCATTTTCTTCAATGATGATATTGTCAACAATCAAAATGTTCTAAGTGACATATATAAAAACGATAATCAAAAAGACGAAGGTTTTTACTATACTATGAGGATTATTACGTCATAAGTTTGACTTGCATCCAAAGTACCAAATAGTAATTTTGTTAATTTCTTCGTAACCACTGCACCGATTGTTACGATACTTTTTGTACTGGATTTAAACACCGCCGTAACGCATAATTATGTACGTTTCGACTATGTCATATGGCTAAGGCTTTGTGGCTATATGTCGATGTTATGGCCATGGTATAAGTATGTTAACTTTGTCCACACTGGACACAATGGAACTACTAAGTGCCAAGATATTGTAGACAATGTTGAGAGTTCTGGTTCATAAAGGATGCAGACAAAGGGTCTTAGGACGAATGGTCAGGCGAGTTACTTCAGTTGAATTTCTTTATTATTGAGTAATAAACTCGAGGAGGTATGTAAGTAACAATACATAATTTAACCAGATGAGTGTATTCAGAAGTTAACGATATACAAAGCTTACTGATTCGTTTGATAACACGATTGTATGGAGTGGACCTTCTGTACGACGCGTGTTATGTTTAAGTTACTCTAACACTGGCGTAAAAACAGTAAAAGATTGTTTTTATTCTTAATTTGTTGAGTCGAGTTCATAAATTTATCCTCTTAGCTATTTCCTTAGCTAAGCCGGCTAAGTGAATTGTTAGAGAAGAGGTATAATTTATTGTATATGGTACCGTCAAATGGGGAAATGGATTAAGAAATACAAATGCATAGCACTCCGTATAGGTACTGTTTGCAAATTTTGCTATTTCAGCCATATTAATTATGACTAACACTAGGAAGGGACGGGATGGGCGGGGCGGGACGGGACGGTCAGTCAATTTCTATAGAAATAATCATGTGACAGCTCGGAGCCCACGGATGTCACGTGACGTTTTCTATAGATACAGACGGATCGTCCCGTCCCGCCCGTCCCATCCTGTTCTAGTGTGAGTAATCCTTTCTAGGTTTTCATCTACTTACTATTCATAGAAGTTAATTACATACGATTGTTACGGTATCTCAAGGAAATGGCTTATTTATTAACAACAAATTATGGATCAAAGGTTTATTAAACAAAACATACAGTTTATACATAAATAATCAAATGTCACCAACCTTACGCAAAGATGTCTCGTTCCGAAGTGTCAACTGTCAAACGTGTCCGACCAGTCGTCAAGTAATCATTCACTCACTATGACATTGACAAGTACAGTGTTGCCACTCAATATAAATAGTCACGTTACAGTCGGCCATCCTTCGGGAACGAGTCTCTTCGTTCTTTGTCTAAACTATTATACTTAGTGTAACTTAACTAAAAGGAGAGGAAATATACAACTCATCTTACATTATATACACGATCAAAATCAAGATCTACAACAATAATTGTAATTATAGCTATTAAGTGAGACTATCATGATTAGATTGTTTGAATCCACTCCTGGGCGGTGAGTTCATACACCAGTCATGCCCGGTTCCAAACAATCTCCCTAAATATGCAAGCTACTTCTAAATTACAATCACTAAATAGCGATCGAACCATCGATCGATCCTACTCCATTAAATACAATTCATTGTGGAGTTTGAGCCACTCCTGGGCGACGAGTTCATACGCCAATCCTGCCCGACTCAACCACTCCGTATCCTTATTCCATCATTTTAATCAGGTAATTATTCTACCCCATTCAATACATATCAATGTGGAGTTTGAGCCACTCCTGGGCGACGAGTTCATACGCCAATCCTGCCCGGCTCAAACACTCCGTATCCTTATTCCATCATTCTAATTAGGTAATTAACCTACTCCATTCAATACAGTTCATTATGGAGTTTGAGCCACTCCTGGGCGACGAGTTCATTCGCCAATCCTGCCCGACTCAAACATCCTTCACTATCGGTCTACGTATTCACTAAGATCATAATCGACGTGTTAAATCAATAACAATTAATCCATTTTTTATTTAAAAACTTGCTTATATAAAATCAGAGTCATTTCTGCAAAACTTAACCTCAATCATTTCTTATTGTCCTATCTCCAATACATCAATACATTTTAATTATATCAATTATGGTGATGATGATTAGAGCCGATCCTGTGTTAGTATCACTTTTCATTACTTTATTTTAATTTTATTATATTATTATGTCAGTCTTGTGATTTTCCATTAATTTTTGACCATGTAAATCTTAAAGTTATTCTTCGCTGCTCTCATCATCTTCACCATCTTCACTTGAAGAGCAAGCAGTAGCGTTAAAACTAAGCCAAGGATATATTTTATCTATTGCAACTACCGTTTCATACCTAGCTCCTTTTTTGGTTAATGGAGTATCTTCCACAAGAAAACGATCATTGGGTAAAACCTTCTTAATCCTATACGGACCTTTACATTTTGCCTCTAACTTTTTAGATTGCCCTGGATTTGTCACTACTGCCCTTGCAATCCTAACTAAGTCGCCTTCTTTGTATATGGCTCCCTGTTTTTTATTTTTATCATATCGCTCTTTAGTTTTTGCTTGATTGTCTTTTATTTTATCTGAAGCTTCAGACCGAATGTCCTCTATCGTCTTATTTTCCGTATCCCGGTTTTCAACATCGTCTACTATTTCATTTAATATGCCTTGTGAGGGGTTTATGAGCGTCCTACCAAATAGAAGTTCTGCTGGCGTTTTCTTTGTAACATCATGAACTGTCGTATTCAATCCTAACTGTACATCAGGGAGTAAGTCTTCCCAAGTATTCTTGTTTTTGCCATGCACCATGGAACCAAGGGCAGACAAGATCGTCCTGTTGTAACGTTCGACCTGCCCATTTGCCCTTGGTGTGGCAACGGCGTTTAGAACGTGTTTTGTACCGATCGATTGTAAAAAGGTTTTAAACTTTTTACTTGTGAAGCTTGTGCCCCTATCAGTTATTAACCTTGTTGGAGACCCAAAATAGCTAAACAGCGTTTTCAATGCCCTAATACTTTCCTTAGTTTTAGTACTCCGGACAGGGTATAAGCTTACATACTTAGTAAATGCGTCCACTATGACTAATATATACGTAAAACCACGTCTACTCTTTGGAAATGGACCAAGGTGGTCGGCGTGGAGCGTGTGAAAGGGAACGTCCACTTTCGTAATCGGGTGTAGTAATCCCTCTCGCGAGCCCGCTGGCAACTTATGGTGGGCGCACTCGAGGCAAGCGGACACGTACTTTTTTATGAATTTACGCATTTTTGCAAACCAAAATAAGGAGCGTATTCGGTCTAGTGTTTTTTCAAAGCCAAAGTGGCCCACATTGTCATGATTAGCCTTCAAAAGTTGCCAACGCACTCCTTTGGGGACTACCCACCTCGTTCCTCCATCCTTAAGTACGCGAAAGACCCGTCCATTTTTAAGCGTATAGTCCTTGTGAACGCTAACGATCTTAGGTGTCTCTGGATCCTCCAGGACATCCCTGATGCGTTTGATTTCCTCATCAGAGGATTGCACAGTGGTAATCCAATCTTCTGTACCGATCGACAATACATCCAGTGTATGTGTTGGTTCAGGGTCCACTGATACAGGTCCTCTGCTGAGGGCATCTACGTGTGACATTCTTTCACCCGGACGGTACTCGATAGTACAGTCGAATTCTAAGAATTGAATCCACCAGCGGGATATGCGTGGAACAAGGTCCCTCTTAGTAAACGTCGTTCGTAGCGCATTACAATCACTAACAATGGTGAACTTTATTCCAATAAGATATGTTCGAAATTTACTAAGGGAGCTCACAACGGCAAGCGTTTCAAGCTCAAACGAATGGAGTTTCATTTCATCCGGTTGAGTTTGACGGCTATAGTAAGCGACTGGCCGCCAGGCGTCGGAATGCTTTCTTTGCAGTAGTATGCCTGCGATACCAAATTTGCTAGCATCTGTGTGCAATTGCGTCTCTGCGGTATGGTCGTACAACGCGAGAATAGGCCTATCTATAAGTTTGTCCTTTATGCTTTGAAAAGCTTGAGTTTCCGGATCACTCCAATTCCAAGGCACATCCTTTTTGAGAAGGTTCGTCAGAGGCCTTGCTAACACCGCAAATCCCCTAACGAACCTCCTAAAGAAACTTGCCAGTCCGAGGAACCTCCTTACTTCTTGCTGATTAGTCGGGGTGGGGAACCTGGCTACAGCCTCGGTCTTGGATAGCCCTGGTCTGATGCCATTCTTATCTATCTCAAATCCAAGGAAATCAATTTTCTCTTGGAAGAAATGGCATTTTTCCATTTTCAGAGTGAAACCGGCCTCTCTTAACAAGCTCAGTACCTCCTTGAGCCGTTCAACTCCTTCCTCAAACGATTTTGACGGTATCAATATATCGTCCATGTATATTACGATATAGCTCACTTTAGATTTACTAAGAACCTTGTGAATAGCCCTCTGGAAAACCGCGGGTGCATTTGCTAGCCCGAATGGCACACGATTATATTCATATAATCCATCGGGCGTGACAAACGCAGTTTTTTCTCGGGAATTCTCGGCTATTGGTATCTGGTGGTAGCCGGAGGCCAAATCTAAGGAAGTGAATAACGACTGGCCAGAAAGCTGATCCAACAAATCCTCTATGTGTGGTAAGGGATAATGATCTCGTTTGGTACGGCTGTTTAGAGCGCGATAGTCCACGCACAGGCGTTTCTCTCCCGACTTCTTTTTAACTAATACAATCGGGCTGGCGTATGGAGATTGGGATTCCCGCACTATTCCATGATTCAACATATCGCCCACCATATCCTGAACTAGTTTACGCTCGGAATGAGCCAAACGGTAGGGTCTATATACTACTGGGGTACTGTCCTTAAGGTGTATCTCCATCTCAGTCACAGTAGTGAATCCCAAATCGTGCATTCCGGTTGAAAAACAGTCATTAAATTGCTTAAGAACTTCTTCACATTCATTTTTCTGACTATCTGTTAATTGTTCACCACACTTGGGATTCAGAGGTTCCTGAGAAAGCAACTCGTTTGTAATGCGTAAAACGTCCTTACTACTACCTACAAACCTAGCTCGAGTAATAAGGATGTTTTCTTTGAAATGTAAAGGTGCCTGGCTAATATTCTGAATAAACAGGTTGCAGTTAGCACCTCTGACCTGATATTCACCTGGCATGAGGTAATATTCCTGTCCTACAGGACCCCTAATCGAGCCATTAACATAAATATTGCCATGACACGAGATATTAGACTTAACTGGGACAGATATCAGCTCACCTGCTTCTATGGAAACCTCACAGGCTGTATGTAATTCTATTTTAAAATCATCTACATGGTCCATTCTCTTAAACTTTAATTCCGTAGGTGTCTTAATAATCAACAACGTAGGTCTCTCCGTATAACTATGTCCGAGTAGCACGTCACATTTGATTAAATGGTCATCAACTACATATATTTCGACATTAGTTTCTAGAATGCCCTGTACTTCTATATCAGCTAATGTTGTACCTAATGGTAAGTAAGGGACGTTACCAAGCCCGGTCATGTAAGTGTTGGTAGCATTCCAACTCATACCCATTTGTAACGCAACATTCTTGCGAATAAGTGTTGCCTCACTTCCTAAGTCCACTTGACATCTGACGGGAACACCGCTCATGTTTATTAGAATTTTATACTTGTCGTTTGTATTTTCAGACACTGAAACCTTAAGAACGTTTTTTTCCTTTGATGGGTTTTCTTTTGATTTTGGGCAATGTAAAGAATCATGTCCAATAAAACTACAAGTAGTACACTTTACCAGAGGTTTGGGGCATTTAAAGCTGGGATGACCTACACCTTGACAATTAAAACTCTTGATAGCTCCCTTCTGACTATTATTTCTTGGGGTGCTACCGCTGGCATCACTAGATTTTGGTAAATTATTATTTGCATTACCTAGACGCTTATCACGATTTAAATTGTGTGTGTTTTCTAATTGATTTCTATTATTAGATTTTACTGTTTTAAAGAATTCAAGTACGTCTTCGGGTTTGTCAAATTTGGCTGCCTGCGCCCCGACGCGTACGCCTCTATCATCAATCGCATAAAGTAAACAGTCCACTGCTTGCTTTCCAAATATCTTACATCTATTTAAGAGATTCATCTTTGAAAAGTAATACATTTCAAGTGATTCCCCAGGGCGTACTCGTCTACTAAGCATATCCGTTAAGAGTTCAGCATAATTTTCAGTAGCTGGAAATGATTCCTTCAATAATTCTTTCCATTCAGTCCATGTATGCTTAATTGAGGGTAGGCCCTGGTACCAGGTCTTCGCAAGTCCAGTAAGTTTAGGCAGGGCATAGTGAGTTGTTTGTTTGTCGTTCCAATTGTAAATATCTGAACATTCGTCTACTTTGTCAAGCCAAATATTTATCGTCTGCTCTTTTAGCATCGGGTCAAACTCGGGTATAACGTTATTTAAACTTGAGCCAGAAAACGATTCACTATGACCAGCCGTTGATTTTAATGCTTTTAAAAACTCGTCTAAGAAATTCGATGCCGACTTAGAATCGTTAGTTCTATTTTCATGATACTCAGGGCTGTGCTCCTTCGCAGGTGTTTTCAGGCAACGGTCACGTGTATGACGGCGGTTTCGCGACATTTTATCAGCTTGGCCACGAGAGCCATGCCTTGTTGGCAAAGAACGCACACCACAATCGTCATTCACACGTGATCGTTTCCTACGTACCTCTCTTTCAAGACTCCTGAGCTGTTCTCTTTTCCGTAAAAGCTCTCGTTCATGGTTACGCAATGATTCGCTGCTGTCAATGCTCCGGCTGCGGTGACGACTGCGGCTGTGGCTAGGCCTCGCCCGAGAAGCGCGTTCATCTCGACGACTTCGACTACGACTCGGCCGCGTCCACGATTTGCGAGGATCGCGGGGGCTGCGGCTGCGGTTGCGACGCACAGTACTATTCCTTTCATCACAACGACTGCGCCCGCGGCTGCGTCGCGATCCTCGTTTCTTTCTTTCCGTATCTTCGTCACTCATTTTCTGAAACTCAGACAAATTTATGTGAGCTCTTGGTAATAATCGTAATTCTTAAATGCCTAATAGAACAAATAATCCATAGAAATCAGCAACCATTGCTGTTATATTATCCAGTACAATGTTAGAATTTGTTTTAGACAAAAGCAAGTATCATATAAAATACCCGAAAAGATAACGAATCTTCCTTATCCGTCATCAGTAAGCAGTTCATACGAAGGTAGGATACAAAAACATTCATGAACTATTGTAAAACTGTTTTTGTAATAAGTAATGGTAATTAAAAATTTTTATTTTTATTTTAAATCCATATTAATCCTGTACGTGTATGAATATTTCTGTCACTAAAGTTTTGTATGAGTACAAAATATAAATAATCTTTCTAGTATTACATATATTTTCCAAATTACATTGATGTTTACAAAAATAAAATATTATAAACTACCGACAGATTTTCTAATCCACGTTCATCTGCTTGAATATTCTTTATTTGTACGATTTAACGCGCTTGATTCATAAAATCTACTAAATTATATCACATTTTACATATATTTTGCAATTACTCACCGTTTGGTAACAAAATGAGGTTAATCGATAATAATTTTAATTTTGAATCCATATGCATCAGCGCAGTAATGACTTATATTTTTAAATAAGTGTGCTAATTACATCTAAATATCATAGTTATTACAATTTTCACTAATATTTTAAAAGTACCAACTATTATTTTTGACTTTAGTAACGGACGATCTAATGGCGTGGTACGAAAAAAAAATAACTTTCGTATCGATCCCTACTTCTGATATGTTACGGTATCTCAAGGAAATGGCTTATTTATTAACAACAAATTATGGATCAAAGGTTTATTAAACAAAACATACAGTTTATACATAAATAATCAAATGTCACCAACCTTACGCAAAGATGTCTCGTTCCGAAGTGTCAACTGTCAAACGCGTCCGACCAGTCGTCAAGTAATCATTCACTCGCTATGACATTGACAAGTACAGTGTTGCCACTCAATATAAATAGTCACGTTACACGATATTTTTCGTTTCGTATCCTTAAGTTACCGTATTTGACCATTCAATCTTAAGTGAACGTAACAAACACCATGTGTTAAAAAACTCGTGTGATGCTATTATTAACCCACACTCGGGTTTTAATGCCTTTAATTATATACAATCACATAATAGTAGTTTATGTGATTGTATATAATGAAAGGTATTCAAACTCGAGGCCTATGTACACTACACAATTTAACAATAACTCGACAGTTTAGACAAATTGGTTTCTAGTATAAATGAACTGTCTTCTATCTAACGATAAGTAGGAATAACAAAGAATTGTAAAGAGGTTATAATTTTCCTTGTCACAGAATAACAAGTGCTGTTCGTGCTTTCGTACATTTTACATTGCGAAATATTAACATCATGAAATATTTATGGATTATCTGTTTTCAATTAAATCCGTGTTGGAATTACCACGAACTGAATAGCATCATATGTGTTAGATATATTATTTCGGTACCTATGTTAACTTTTAGTTTTTCTAGAAATAAAACTACGATATTTTTGGAGATGTTTTATTTATTTATTTCATTGTATGTTTGAGAAAAGCACTATACATGCCTTGCCGCGAAAAGCGCTTAACGGTTTCGTAGTCTATCCGGCTTCGCTTCTATAACCTACTCACTCGTTAAGTCCTTTTTTCCTGGCGTCTGCAGTAATGTACTATTTTAATACTTTTACCTATACAACGCTTTTAAGCTAACTTGGTCATTTACATTAAAATTACTATTTAAAACGACATATTTACTATGTACTTATATTTAAATAATCCATCGAAATGCATCGAAAATCCATAGACAAGTTCAGTTTTTGGTAATTCCTCACGTTTAATCCCAAAAATTCATATTTGTACAAGTACCTAGTATTTAGGCTACTGTTCAACCGACTTTGAAATTGGAAGAGAAAGAAATATGATTCTAGTCTATCTGTTTACAAAAACTTACTTCTTTCTTCTGCTTTATCACGAAAAGATCCAACAGTCGTCAATTCAATACGATAATGTTAGCAGTTCTATATATCCACACTATTCCCAGTTAGGACAGGGCACACCAAACTTGATAAATGTGGGTCCCGCTAACAATCGTTCGAGTTAATGGGCCAATCATAGACAGAGTTATAGGTTATAGCCTGCCGGTAATAGTGATATTTCCGACCAGATAACAATAGATTGGTTTCAGTTATGGCCAATAATGCAATATTGTAGTTTATTGTGCTCAGGGTATCTATTATGTGGGTATCTATTAGGTGGAATTGTATTTTACAAGATTTTCAGTGCAATGCCTGTTCCATACGTTAGTTATAAAAATGTGAATTTTTAAGTAATTATTGATATCTGGTTGAATTCCAATTTGTTTGTTTGTACAATCACAATCACAATTTTGTTGATTTAATACAATCTATGTGATCCATGTGGTTTAGACCAAAAACTACTAAATGTAGAACCTTACATATTTTACTTTGGCTACCACTAATAAGAGGTACATGAGAGATTCAACCCCTACAGCAGTTAAGAAGGGCGCAGGCGTGAAGAGTGAAGTGGTTTTGAAACTTCTGTTTTTTGAAATCTTTGTTACTTATACGAATTTCAGTTAATTCTTATCTCTTATTTATGTAATGTGGAAAACATTATTAAACAGCATTATGCGCAGTGAGTTTCTGAAACCAGTGGCTAATGGCTATGCATTGCTAAATCCTGTCTATTTATATATCATATCCCACATTTAAAGCTCAGAAACGCTAGTTGCACTAATCTACGTATCCGAGTCTGGTTTTAACTGTGTAATCCAAATACGAGGTTCCAGGCACGTTTGTATGCTGAGTTACTGTCTACTCGAGTACACAGTGGTTTAGTGACATGCATGTTCAGCAAGCTGGGGGATTTAATGAAAGTTCTGTAGTTTGTAGTACTAGTATTTTAAGTAATAGTGTTTAGTAGCTATTGTGTCGGGAAGAAACAAAAAATCGCAGTTGTGTTAGTGATTTCTAATTTTAACCCTGTTTTATTGCATGAGTGATTTCGTTGGACAAAGCAAATTCCACTATATATGAAGTGAACCACGAATTTATACCCACGTAAATAAATAAATGAAGTAAGTGCTTCATTGTATGATCATCCAACGCTTCCGGCTTATGAAGTGTCGTTGATAGATGAATTACTTTTGAGACAAATGAAGTCTCATGCGTTTTTGTATTTACTCGCAAAGCCTTTGGGATTTATCGTTGTAGGATAAAATATGATGACAATGTCGAGCGAAGAATGTACGGACTCACTCAGAATGACTCCGTGTCTTCAAGATTACATCACAACTAAACAATATGTACAGTGCTTAACTATTTAAACATTATCTCTAACCATTATCTGAAAATAAATGCATTTAGAAAATTGAGTCTATCTTCAAAAGATTAAGAGTTAAAATCCCTTGAACGCCCCTGGATTGTACTCAAAACAAACTGTTGCTACGTAAGGCTCCTCCCTTTTGGCAGTTGCCATGGTAACGGCTTAACCTTATTAAACATCATGAGCTTGGAGGGTTCCGCTACTCGCCGCTACAAGCGCTCTATTTAAATGAAGCTACCTCACTAATCTATGTGCTCTGGCTAACCACAGTAGAATGTAGTTCCGCTGCTCGGCAAAAGATGGCATTATAACGGTTGTCCCGATTCAAAGAGAGGTGGCGTCACCTGCCAATTCACAGGCTTGGCGGATCGTCTTAGTTCCTATGGAAATTATAGATATTATTCGAATATGAACTGTGTTTATAAAGCATTTAACAGTTTCATCGCCTACTCCACATTTAGTTAATATTTTACTAACAGCATAGTTATGGGTCGGAATTGGTTCTGCTTCTGTATTAAATGGTTTTCTTAGGCTATTTTGTCTCGTTGCGTACCAAGCTGGAGGTCCTGCGTTTGAACCTTGTTTACATGTGTGTATGTGGGTCGGCTTCAAGATTAGCCTCTATGATTTGTATGACAAAATATTCCCTTTTTGTTCTCAAACCTTTCAGAGCGGTCTCGTACCGTAAAATTGTATCGTAGAATCGCTTATCTTTTGTGACAACAAGTAAAGAAGCTTTGTTTTTCGTAAGCCTAGGGCGATTTTAATTAAAAACACTCGTTCTCTCTATGAAGACAGATTAATTGTATTGTCTTTAATTAAGAGACACTTTAAGTTTGGTCATCGTTGGGCTGATTCGACACTACAATATTAATTGCCGTGGGCTCGTCTTAATTGGAATTTTAATTGGTTGTCATTTTACGTGATTTAAACTATTATGGTAATGATATTCTTTTATTGCACTAAATCACATTACAAGATCGATATAATACATTTAAAAAGACCGAAATTGATATTTTGGCGTCATAATTTACCATGATGGATTGGAATTGTTTTAACAGGCCCTTTATATGACCTCCCACGACTTATATAAGTATAAGAGTGCTGCGAGAGTATCTCGTGGTCGAGAAAGACACCTGTCTTTTTCTAACAGTTCGGATAAGACAATGACAGTTATCTTACTTGACAAAATATTTAGCATAAAACTTTCTTTTTAATTCAGTGATATGTTCAATTATATTCATGCTTGTCCAATTTTCAAAGGGAAATCGCTGCTTATAAGCTTTGACTCAAATCGGCACCATGTAGCTGGCATCATTAATAGGCTTCTTACGGGTAATCTCTTTACCGAAGCGTATATTGAAACCGAATATGTATTAACATAATATTATAAAATGTAAGTATTTTATTCACTTTTCGTGTTGGTCAAAAATAATAATATAAATTCCTCGTAGATAGATATTATCTTCAGCCTCAGGAGTAATAAACAGGCAGTATTCCTGGCATTCTCTTGAAGTTCTCAAACCTGCAAGAATGCTTTACAAACGCTTCAAACAGAACAAAAACAAGGTATATTGCCACATAAATACCTACGATGATTCTATAGCGAAAATACTAACTGAAAATATTAGGTACTTTAAGCAAGTAACAAATTTTGAAATCAAAGTGAAGACAAACATTTGGTAAAGTTTAAAGATGACTCACACAAGCACGGGATAGGACGAGACGGGAAACCCTGTCAATTTCTATAGAAAGAATCAAGTACGGGACGGGACGGGGGGCGGGACGGGAAAATCTGTCAATTTCTATAAAAAGAATCACCTGATATCTCGGAGCCCTCGGATGTCACGTGACGCATTTTATGGAAATTAACAGATTTTACCGTCCCGTCCCGCCCAGTCCCGTCCCGTCCCATCCCGTGCTAGTGTGAGTCATCCTTTAAATAGAATACCGTTTTTAGGGTTCCATACGAAAAAGCGAAATTCTTTTTTAAATAATATTGTGGTTATTCTAAATTCACAAACCCTTGACCGATTCGGCTCATATTTGAACTTAACTAGTGGTTCACCCGGAACGTTAACTCGCACAAACAAACATACATACACACATGAATACATACATACATATGTACCTACATACAAACATACATATATACATACATACATACATACAGACATACTCGCTTCGCTCGCTCATTCAATAATTATAATTTATCTCGTCTAACTACCTGCCAAATTTCACAAGGATCCGATCAACGATACTTGAGTTATCGTCGAACAAACATGCTTAAACATACATAACTAGTGGCCCCGAAAGTGAACTCGCAACCCCTATATCTCGTCAACCCCTGTATCTCTGCAACCCCTATATCTCGACAACCCCTGTATTACGGCAACCCCTATATCTCGGCAATCCCTTGAACGATTCCGCTCGTATTCGAACTTAGAAATTCTATTTATCTCGTATAAGTTCGAATATGAGCCGAATCTAACCTGTCAAACTTCACGACAATCCAATCAACGATACGCGAGTTATCTCGAACAAACATGTTTTCTAACATACACACATGCATACAAACGATGATTGTCCATGCAGACTGGGAGTACTCCCCTCGCTTCGCTCGCTCGTTCAATCACCCACGTCATAAAAACAAATATTTTGAAGTTTTGATCCTACATACGTACTTAGAACCCAACCCTTTTCAACCTACAAAAAAAAACGGAGTAGGTTCTCAAGTCGACGCGTATATAGGTATATATATATTATGTATGACCCCGCATAACTTTTTACAGTGTAGTTCGATTTTAATTATTATTTTTTATTGGAAAGGGTATACCTCAAAATTGGTCCCATATAAATTTGAAAAAAAAAACTAACCTTAAGGGTAGGAAAATAGGGGATGATTGATTCTTCACTCACCGATTGTAACGTATGATCACGCATAACTGTCTCCAGACTAGTCCGATTTTTCAACGAACAAAAACAATAGCGCACTGAAAAGAAACTATATACATACTGCTGAAATCAATCACACACATCTGCGTATTTATATATTTACAATCTCTTATTTTTGGAGTCGGTGCCAGCCTCAACTTTAAAGGAATGTACAGTAATAACATTACATTGAAAACTTATTTTTCCCCCAACTTTATGAGAAAAGTTGACATTATCTGTAATGGAACTTTCATGAAGTTGTCAAATAAAACAGTAATAAAGCCACTGGCCATATTGTCCGCACAGCAGTAATTATATTATTCTCACTAATAACAACCTATAAATTTTACTTCCAGTAAAACTTTACGATGCCATTCCAAAATCAACTTTACGGACCTGTCATAAAGTTTTTACTCGCTGTAAAACCTCTCTACAATTGAGGTGTATTATTTCCTTTACAGTAAAAGCGACACTGAGGGCTTTAAATTAAGACTCATAGTTCCGTACTCAACAGATACGACCGTTTTTGAAATACTCTGCTGAATACCAGTGGACAATGAAGGCTCGTTCGAAGAAAAATGTAAGTGCCATAAGTTTCCTATTCAATTACGGTCTTTCTAAAGAATACACTTGAAATTACGGCTTAAAATTCGCTTCTCGTGCATTTTTGCGAGTTGAGCGTTTCAGTACTAGTACTAAGTAAAACAGCAGAACAAAGTATTTAGATGCTTTAAACTTTCTCCTATAACAATAATTTTTAAGCATTGCTACTTGTTGAAACAATTAAAGCATCAAACGAAGTATTGGCCTTCTTTCTTTGGTCTTTATAAGTATTCGTAACTAGTTAATGTGGACCTCGCGAGGCTGTAATTGGCACAAAGGTCCTAAGCGCCATAGGGTTCTATGGTACTTAGAACCTTTGTGCCAAATTCTGTCATTTTGAAAATTTCCAAAAACTGACTGGACTTTATCTTATTATTGGAAAGGCGTGTAGAATAATTGGTTTTATATGTAATCAGATAACTGGCAGTGCAAGTTATATTATGGTACCGTCTCGACAAAATTCTCATGTTTTTTTTTTTCAAACTGAGATAAATTATATTTTAATTTATGACTGATGTGCGACCCGCACTTCGCTGGCAAGAAATACCGTGATGTCCTAACGAATCTACGTCGGCACCGATGGGGTACACGAACAGGGATCCCTAAACGAAGACAAACCGAGAGCTGGAGGGAGTTGGGGTCAGCCTCTTTAGTACCTACCGCCAAAAGCCTGACTCTATCCACTGCGCTGCATTGGCTTAGAAGTGAAGCCAAAACTGATTGACATACCGATTTTTATCATTGATTATTTTTCATATTGAAGGTATGAAAAATAACTATAGTAGTGTTTTCTATTTCACTGATGCCTAAGAGATTTTAGATATTTAATGTAAAGACTTGTTTGTTAATGGATACTTTGTACTCTTACTTTGTTAAGATATCTACGGTTTTATTTAGTCAATTTAAATTAAGAAATTTATTTCATAACGAAAAGTGAAAGAATTTCTTAACCGTCGAAAAAATATTTTACAATCTTCGTTTCTTAAAATTTTATCAGAGTAATTTCAAGTAGAACCTACTCACAAAACATCAATAGAATCAATTGAGAAATGCGATATGGACAGAAGAATCGCCAGACGCACAGATATTGTTTTCGTATCCTGGAAGTTGAGTAAAAAGAAGTGGGTGGAAAAATTTGAGTCCCCAGTCGACTTCCTTATCATTACTTCGCCAGTGAGTAAATTAAAACCTACAAAGCATATATATGTTACCGTTAAATTGTGAACTCCCGACAGATTATAATGTGACTAGGGATATTATAAACTAACCTATCCTATCCGTTTGTTTACAATCTCGCGCGTTATTTTATAAACTAACGGTACTCACAATTGAACGGTGACATATGCGAGTATAACGCTTGTGTTGACACAAACGACTTGCCCGCTTAGGAGCAATCGGTTTGCTTGCTTTTTTGGAAGCTATGAAACCACAGATAGTCATACAGATACACACGATAAACTAATAACACCTCTCTTTTTCTATTAGAGGTAAATTAATATGCAATAATAATTGTCGAAACATGGAACTTTGAAAACCGTTATGACTTGATTCAACTCCTTAATCATTACATGTTGCTGAAAATACAAAATTGGGCACATTTTCTCCTTTGCTACTCTCAATAGGTTTTCGAAAATAGAATCCGACTTTTATTAGAAAAACTTGTATTTTTCTGCAGTTAATAAATGCTCTGTGTAAGACTTGGAAGCCTTAAGCCCCTACCTATCAGTACCGGATGGATGCTCCGAAACATCGCAAATAAAAATAAACACGCTAAGAGACCAGTACGGATTTATTATAGTGAAAGAGCCTACTAAGTATGTGATAGAAACTTTTAACAAATAATAAAACCGACTTCAAAAAAACCTGCCAAGAGTCAGACTCAACAAATTAGAAATTGGACGCGACTAGACTACTTAAGTTTAAAATTTGGAGCTTCTTTATATAAAAAAAGAATGCGCTTATCTATCTTTTAATTAATTCAGTGAGCCTTTAAATAAACCAAAATTTATATTACGTCTAATATTTATTCTCGATCTTAATGGTATCCAAATAATTGTTCGTCAAATGTTACTCAAATCTTGCCTGTTTTAGGGTTTATTCGAGGATAAACTTACGTATTAGACTAAATGAAAGCAATTCATATTAAATTACCGTATCTTAAACTTCGTAGGTTGGTTGCTATAAACAATTTTTTTTTGTCTCTCGGTCTATAATAGAAATTCGCGGAGGCGTACCTAACGACATGTTCCGATACTCAGTAGAATGCGCTCATGCGAGCTTGAACAGATAATCTTGATCTTCAACCTAACGCCCCACACAATAAAGTACAAAATACGATAACATCGTCATTTTAATACGTGTCAAGCTAATATGAACTATTATTAGTTGTAATTAAGGTTCAAATTTTCTTGCCAGACGACTGTATAGACTAGCCATTTTACATTCGTTCAGTATTTTGAAAAGAGTGTTGTATGTTTAACAAAATAAGACTGAAACTTAAATGCAAGTGGATGTATGTTAATGTTATTTAAATGACTGGTATTGGCATAAGAGTGATAATTAATTGTTTTTGAGTGTAATGCTACGATTAGGTGAAAGACGTAACTTAGTTTAGCTTTAATAAATCAAATTGTTTTGAGTTAATTTCGAGGTTCTGATCTTGCCTGTTCTGGACCAGACCTAAGCCAAATACTCTTTTAGCACGATCCAACTCGCACATCCCCATCCCTTTTATTTTTAGACTTCGAAAGACCAAAAGTTAATAACCTATCACATTTTACCTGCCATTTACTCTTGTATAATATAAACGAGTCAATCTACTCGCCATTCAAAATAATGAACTCAATATCGCTTTTATAAGCATATTTATATTTACGAGTCATAAAAATGGCACTCCATTATTGAAATACTGCACGTCAAAGGCCATATTTCATTAAACACTTATAAAACTTCTACGGACACTTCAATAATCAACCTTAGATGCAAAGGATAAGACCGATATTCCTAGTTCGACTTTTGAATAAGATAGGAGGTAGTGTAAGTTACACGTGGGCATGGTAGAAGTGTCGTAGCTCGCTACGCCGTAGCTTTGTAGCACGCCTCGCCGTAGCACTTGTGAAGAAAGTTATGACAATGTGAGTTTAACAGGATGACGTGTGAGAAGGTTGATCTAGTTAGACTTATCGACTTTGTTTGTTATGTACAACAGGTTTAAGGGCATTATCAGAAAAAAGTGCACCTTTTTAATGAGAATAGATCCTCGATTTTCCATACGAAAAAAAATTGACAGTTTTGTAACGGGCCATACGAAATGTATGAAAAAATGCGTTACAAAGTTGACCAAAAAAAACGGGACACTCTTTTTCTTTGTTTAAATCAATAGTACTCGTGATTCTGGTTATACCCAAAACTTCCTATATTTTCCAAAAATATTAAAATGGTACCCTATTTTTGAAAATGCCCTTAAACTCTTAATAAGTATGTATTTATATATAAGTCCCTACCTATTATCTTCCAGGGCGGCCCTTTTATAGATAAGAACTATAAGAAGAAGAAATTTAAATTAGGTAAGTAATCATTATCAAAGCCCTATCAGGTGGTCGGATCAAATTCGTTCAACGCTGAATAAGCTGCATGATGCCCTCAATGAAGACAAAGGCAGACACGATGGAGGAAAATCATTAAAGAAAAGTTGATATTCATCCGTGGGAATCACGAACCTCGTAAATGAAATGAAATGAAATGAGGAGCTCAACGCGAGGAAATAGAGGACCACATATAATTTTATTAGGTAGAAAATTGTATGTAAGATTTTTATATGTTCGACATACAAAATATTTATATTTTATATGTCGTATACTCCTTAAAGTTAAATAAATAAAAAACAACATTAGATGCACGAATCTTACGATACATTCTCGTTCGTTTTTTGTACTCCTTAGAGACAATGCATCGAATCGTCTCTTAACATAGTGGATGGACAGTATCCGCGTGTAATTAAAATACGTGTACCCGTGTATACGTATCTTTTCTCAAACATGATCGTAAATGTATGCATTTATGTCACGAAATGAAGACATGAAGATTCTTG
Organism: Lathronympha strigana; assembly: GCA_949128165.1. Taxonomy (NCBI): domain Eukaryota; kingdom Metazoa; phylum Arthropoda; class Insecta; order Lepidoptera; family Tortricidae; genus Lathronympha; species Lathronympha strigana. The sequence goes on along the minus strand of OX421923.1, from coordinate 10,914,660 downwards.
TTTACGGCTCCCCCCATTTACTTCTTGGCCGGCGGCCGTGAAGTAATGTATGGCGTAAGTATGAATGAAACATTATTTTCCGCTGCTCTAACTTTTTTAATTTGGGTACTAACACTAAACTGACAAAGGAAAAATTACATACAGCCAACGACCACTAGATACTTGCGACATTAAAAAAACAAATTCTATGTTTCTATGTATATTTATGTGCGGTTAAACATGGTGCTCGAATAGCTCATTCAAATGGCATTAAAAAAAAGGTGGCAAATTGAAAACTTTTTTTCTTATTAACTAAGTATTTACCTAGTAGTTATTTTAATTTTAATATTTCCTCACAATGTTTGAGAAAATCACTAATACAAGCCTCGGCCGGAGAACTTGTTTAATTCGGCCTCGTCTACGACTCGGCCGTCTACCACAAACTCGTCCTGCAATCTCTAACTTCACGGCCTGTGCAGTACTCGTAATGTACCATTATTACACGTAGCCGTGTTACACATAGCAAACGGGCCTTAAAACCGTTGCTGTGTCACACGGCTACGGGGATCCGGCTACGGATTCACGAAACCCGGATACGACCGCGAGCCCTAGTTTAAAGTCGGTCAAAAACAAATAACCAAAGGTATAAAACAAGTGTTGCTCGCGTTCTATTTATTAGCAGTTCTACGTGGTGCTCGGCCGACTTTCGTAAACCCACACTCCACTTTTAATGCCTTTCATTATTATAGAGTCACAGAAACTCCCAATATGTATATTGTGTCATGTTGATGTGTAACTTCTTTACTGTACACGTTCTAGCAACCATCCGTATGATTAGGGACGAAGGTCCCCGGGAACTAAGTTGCTAAGTTAGCTAAGCTATTACTTAGCGACTTGGCTAAGTGAATTCCCGCTGGAACGCTATCAACTATTGCTGGAGCTAAGAAAAAACTGTTTACTTTTATTGAACTGCCTTCTCGCCTAGTCGGTACTTTGGTAGTGACTTTGTCTACGATGCAGGAGGTTTCGGGTTCGAATCCTGGTCAGGATAAATATTTATTTATTAGCACGAATATTTGTTCCTGAGTTATGGATGTCCCTATGTGTTAATCTGTTATATATATCGTCGTCTACTACTCACAACATAAACTTTCTTGAGCTAACTTTGGGCTAGGCTGATTTGTGTCTTATTTTTATTTATTTATTTAAAAAATATTAAGTTGTTATTAAATATGACTTTTGCCAGCTGAATATTGGGGTAAAAATTTGGTAGAAAAATTAAAGACACTTATTGAGGTCTGATTAACCTCAAATATGGTGGAGTTGTAACAGACCGGTGAAAACACAATTTTGTGGATACATTAAACTGATCCGACCATATAATCTGCTGCTAAGAGACGGACATGGGAACTCTGAAATATTTTTTTTTTCATATAAGACTGGTTGTTGACTTTGAGTTTTAAACCAGACGAAGTAGCAATTGACAGGCCAGCGCCTCTGCCAAATGGGTATGACATAGTATCATACTCATTCTATGGCCCGACGTTTATATGACATAGCTATTTGTAGGGTACGTTCAAATAGCTGTACATTTGACGTGCCCCTCCCCGGCAATAATTGTGTAGGAAATAATAGACGTTGCCAGTCCAGCTGATTAAAAAGTTTAAGGTTGTTTATGTAATTTTTTTTAAAAACGGTCTTCCTTCTAAACCACTCTTTCAAATTATTCTAAACCATACTAGTTCAGCCTCTTTGAATAAATAATAATCAATATACCACCATTGGCTTCGCTGAGGTGGTTCATTTATAAAATTACTGCTAGCTTTAAAAATAAATTACCAATTTCAACGTCTGAAAACCACAGAATTTAATTTTAAGGGCTTAACTTCTGCCCGAGGCACAATTAAATCCTCGTCTTAATAACATTTAAAATTTACCTAAATACACACTGCTGACCTAGGGTCCTGTGAGCACAGATCAGTCTCTAGTAGATAGGGGATTCTGCCGTTTCGTGGAATTTCATTTTGCCAAATATCAGTTGCCAACTAACTTATCGCCGATGATTCACATATCAACGTTCACCATATTATTATTTACCAACTCACATTTGGCCGATTTTCATTTGCCAACTAGGTTAGGATTGGAATATGATATTCCGCGAAAGGTACGGTTGCAAAATGATTAGTTTGGAAATAAATATTTGGCAAACATGTGTTTTGGGATAAATTGTTTGGGAAATGAAAATATGGGAAAAATATTCGGCGATACATTAGTAACCCAGTAGATAGAGCTTATGGGATGACTCGTGTTTCGTGTTTCGTCTTTAGACTTCGCAGATGCATCAGTCAAGCTGACACCAAAACAAAATGAATATTTTCCGTGAATGTTGCAATCGGACGACGCTTGTCAAAAATATAACAATGGGATATCGTGCTGTTCATTCAAAGACAAAAACCGTATGGAAACCAACCGAATTCATTTGCAGCGCCGCAATATTACAAACCGAAAGCATACTCGTATCCGTCTAATAAGAAATCTGTGGGAGGAAGTCTTCGCTTGCGTGTAATTGGATGCTGGCCTCGGGCGTGGTGGAGGGAAGGTAAAGTGGGGGAGGGGACGACCTTGCACTCGAAACGGATCCTGCAGCCTGTGACGACTCGGGTATTCAGATGGGACTACATTTTTCACGAACACGGGGTCATAAACAATACAATCATGAAATGTGCGATGAAAATGCGGTTAACTGAGAGATGAGAGGCATCCGTCTCGGGTTGAATTATTTTGGTGGTTAAAAAGAGAGTGAAAGTTATGTATTTGAGTTACGGAAAAGCAAGATTCTCAAAGATGTGCAGCTCGTTAATTGACACAGAATCCCAGCCAACATTAAATCTCTACCCGACCTCGTTTAGTTTGCACGTTCAATTTTAACATAATTTGCTGTTAGTCTTGTTGGGATTTTCAAATTTTTGATACTCATCAGCCCACTTCATAAATATCCAAAAGCCATGTTCCAGAGTAAAATAAACAAACATCGAATGAGGTCCCAGCGCACGCCATTTTTTCGTAGAAATTGCGAATCGTCTGGTTGATGTTACTGGTGACCGAAGAGCTGGTGGCTTCCTCGCACAACGTATCAGCATTGCGATACATCGAGGAAATGCCACCAGCATCCTAGGTACAATGCCTAAAGGACCTATTTTAGATTTAAGGTAGATAGAGGTAGGCAGTTAGGTAAGTTACACTTACTGTATATTTCGAAAATAAATGTATTATTTTTTAACATATCGAAATCGTTCTAAGTTAGATTTCAAATCACTAAATGTTGTTGTCAGAACTATATCGGGCATTTTTCAAGGTTCACTTTAAAGTTGTTGCTAAAAATTACGAAATACCAATGATTGTTCTTAGAGTTATTAAATTGTGTAGTCGTGCTTAAAACAAGTCTCAGATAAGATTGGTCAGACTAAAATAATGGAAAGGTACTGTCTAGAGATGAAATTTCGCGCTCGTATTTTATACATTAATAACTTCACATAAAATAATCCGTCTGGCAAGACGGGTTCCATAAAAGACTGTTCTAAGTTACACAATGTGCATTCTTTGGATTTTGGTTACTTTCATGTTGCAGTTTTAGTTTCATCATCATGATTATCCAGACCGCCAGTTATATATTCAACCGACGAAAAAACCCGACGAGGTTTTCAAGGAGACGCGTATATATATATATAAATATATACCTATATGTATGTATGACCACGCATAACTTTTTACATAGCAGTCCGATTTTGATAATTCTTTTTTTATTGGATCTACCTCAAAGTTGGCCCCATAAAAATTTGAAAAAAAAATCCTACCCTAAGGGTGGGAAAATAGGGGTAATTTATTGTTCACTCACAGATTATGAAAATCATCTAGAATACAGCTTGGTGGAAAAAAAATCGATAATAGAGCATACCCCCAGCGGGGTGTGCAAATAGTTAAAGTAGGATTATTAATATAACAGTTAATAGCTAAAGCAAAGTAGGTAGCTAATTTAAAATTAATTGAAAACTAAGCATGTAATACTTTGTATAAATTTTAGCTACAAAAATTATAAAATAAAAACGTAAAAAAAATTAAAAGGCAATAAAGAAACCGGCACTAACACAAAACGAATCGACCAACAAAAACAATAGCGCTCTGAGAAGAAAATAATAATAATTTTGTCTCCAATAACGCAAGTGAATACCTACCGTACAAAAACAATTATAATCTATTTGTATACACTTTCTATTTACCAATACAATCGCTAAGCTAATTTAATTACATTTATAAAGTATGAACTATATACATACTTCTGAAATAAATCACCCAAATCTGCGTATTTATATATATTTACAATCTGTTATATTTGGAGTCGGCGCCAGCCTCAAACAAACTTGAGCACCAGTGTTTTGGTATATTAATGCGAAGCCATATAACAACTATTGATCTGTTACGGGGAGTCCGTTAACGAAAGAGCAACGTCGATATTTTAATCAACTGACAATTTATTTATAGGAAGCTTCGCATTACTAATACCAAAACAGAACAAGTAACAATTTCGTATTCATTAACACTATATGATATATTTTATGTTATCTTATCTAAATAAATCCGTATTAACTAGTACTGTTCCATTTACTTCCCAAATCACCCTATTGTGACGTCATTGCGAGAACAATCCGGGGTCTAGTAATTACGGTGTTTTTTTATATATATTTTCGTTTATAACTCATATATTTTATATAACAATAAAATTTCTTAGAATGCGCAAATATAGCTCTTTCAAATGATAGCCCACTTGACCCAGTATCTAAACTTTTGATATTTGCCCCCTCGGGCAGTGACCATTTATCGGGCATTTTTCATTTAAAAAATTTGATATATAATATTGTCTTCTGTTACCGCGATTGTTATTCATTGAAATTACTAATTAAAGGGCTTGAAACGTAGGGTCTCTAGAAATGGTGTTAATAAACGCAATTTATCCGTTATAAAGTGTTTAATTTCAACGAAATATATAATAAATCCTTTCTCAATGTGTCTGAGTTACCTTTTTTATAAACATTTTAAATTTCACATCAGCAACATAAGTATTAGTTCTCGAGATATTTAACTATGTGACAGACAGATAGACAGACAGACATACAGACTGAGTTACACCATAAGGGTTCTTTTTTACCGTTTTGGTACGGAACACTAAAAAATAGTTTGCATAATCATAAAACCATGTAACAAATGTTATCTGTTTTGTATGCCTAATAAATAAAAATAAAATAAAATAAAATAAAATAAAACCGGCCAAATGCGGGCCGGACTTGGCCACCGAGGGTACCGCACAAAGGATGCTGCCCCCCATTTATGACCTTAGATACTTAAAAATACTGATGGCACGGAACTCTCAGTATGCGGCAAATATACAGTTTTTGGATTTTATCCTGTACTTGTCCTACAATCTCTTGGAGGTCAACGAGAAGTATCGTATAAATTTTGATTCCCATTGCAAATGTATTGGAGATGCGACATAAATGGCCGTATCTTGTGATTGCGTTGATGTGTGTTGGTATTAATTTCAGCTTGCTATCTTTACGCTTTCCCGAGATTAAGGGTCCTGACAGACAAGCGGACGGACAACAAAGTGATGATGATAAGAGTTCATTTTTTTCCTTTCGCGGTACGGAACCCTAAAAATAGTCAATAGATAAGAACTGTTGAGGCGCGAGTCCAACTCACACTTCGCTGGTTTTGTATTTAGATGAAATCAATCCCGGTATCAAAATTCATAGAGAGCTAACTTAATACGCGACTCATACCCTTTGTATATTTCATTAAAATAACAACTATAACGCGTTAAAGTAAGGTACACATTCCTAAAATCGGCATGGTCGGGATACGAGCTCCCGTAGTAAGTTCAAAAATAATTATTAGCTTGTTTTCAGTTCCCATTCAAGTTACCATTAACGGTTTCCATTCAAGTTCGCTGTATTTATAGACTGCGATAATATTATTTTTAAAATTTCGAACATCTCTGACAAAAATGGAAATTTGATTTGACTTCTATTTTACTCGTAATGTCAGTCGATATGACGTTTAGTTCGAAACGAAGTGTCAATTACAAACAATGTCGGATACAAGTCGCACGTTATTTGATATTTAACGATATGAAAAGTGGCGCCAACTCTAGTTTTTCTCTGAATTTTAAAAAATAGATGTCAGAAAAGAAAGTTATTTATGATAGTCATAATGGCCGTCAATGCGTAAGGTAAAAGGGCTTGGAATTTGACCATTTTTACAAGAACTTACTATTATTTGTCTCCGTTTAGATATAGTAGTTTTTGTGATTGTATATAATGAAATATCATCAGACGGGTGTTCTAATGCCTAATTATTGACAATTACATATTTATAGTAGCAATAGAGTTCTAATCTGTCAATCAGTAGGAATATATAAAAAAAAAATAGTTCTTTATTTAGGTATTGACCCATCCTCTACATTCAAACTTCACACAAAAATTAAAACTAACATTAAAACTTATTATAAACAATTCAATATCCATTCATTATTCATATTAGTTTATGTGATTAAAGGTAGGTACAATTACATACACTGCTTTATATACACACATATCATAAACTCTCTATGCTGCGTTCAAACCTTTTACGAATAAAAACTTTTTTTAAATTCAATATCCGACATTCATTTTTAAATTCAGAGACAAACTAGAGTTGACCCCAATTTTCATATCGTTTGATATCAAATATTTTTACCGAAATATTTTCGGTTTTATTTGTTTATAGCGGATATCAAACTTTCACGTTTGACTAACATTTTTGTCCAGGCAGTTTACACAACAAAAACATACACAAAAGCATATTATTATCATTTATCACAGACTGAGCGCCTGGCGGTCGCCAGCCATTAGCCAGAAACCTGACCCCACAAGCCTCTGTCGTTTAAGGTTTGTATTAATATACGTTATCATATAATAGATCATTATATACACGTACGTTTTATTTTGCGAGCTTGCAAATGTTTCTGGTCAGCCACAATAGAAAGTTGGTCAGCAAAATAATGGAACCGTATATAAATCGATTACTGACTAATGAGTAATGTCATATGCACTGGAGAAATAGTAAATTTCGATGCTAGTGCGGAAACTATATCATTACTTAAATTTGACGTGGTCCAATGCAGATGCCACATAATTTAAAATACATACCTAAGTACGAATTTCAAAGTTTTTTTAGGGTTCCGTAGTCAACTAGGAACCCTTATATGTAGTTTCGCCATGTCTGTCTGTCTGTCCGTCCGTCCGCGGATAATCTTAGTGACTGTAAGTACTAGAAAGCTGTAATTTTGTACGAATATGAATATCGGTCACGCCAACAAAGTGGTAAAATAAAGTGTTTTTTTAAGGATAGCTCCCGTACACATAAAGTGGGGATGATTTTTTTTTCGTTTTGTTGGATATGTATGTAAAAAATAATGAGGGTTTTCTAAAAAACAGTTTTTGATAAAGTTAATATTTTCGGAAATAATCGCTCCAGAAGTTAAAAAAAATGTGTCCCCCCCCTCTAACTTTTGAACCATGAATTCAACAAATATGAAATAAATTACAAAAGTAGAACTCAATATGGACTTTATTGGAAAAAAAACTTTGAACTTGATTGGTTGAACGGTTTTTTAAAAATTGAACTAAATAATTTCTGAATTAAGTTTGTATTTTAACCGTATATGCAAACATTTTTTTTAACTGGAGTACCTAATTTATCATTCCTTTTAATTAAAGAATGATTCAAGTCGATTCACGCGATCAAAAGTTACCCCCAAAAACTAATTTAAAATAATTTATTCATAAGATCCAACTTATAAGTACGCACCAGGATTTGAGCGTTCGGAAGCCTATACCACACATTACTGAAGCTATGTAGGTTGTATATGTATAAACGCGTAGTTGAACGTAACCCTTATTTACATTCTCAAATAAATGTCCTAAAAAGGGAAATGCGGGCACATATCGACGATATATTGCGATATCACATGACTGTGTGTTAATAGCTAAGCAGTTTCATTCATTCCAACAAACATTGATTCATACGTAGTCATATTTTTGTTGGTTATCAAGTAAAAAATCACACTTAGAAGTATCGTTGCACGTCTTTCTTGTAAAGAGAACAAACGCAAAGATCATTTTGAAAACAGCGCCTATACCGCCTGTACAAGTAAGGTACTACACCCGCAAACACTCAAAAACAACTGACGATGCACATCACAGGGTAACACACTACAGCTAGTCTTATGAACCTAATAAGTAATAGAGATTTAACACCTGTAAATCCTAAATGTTCAGAGATAAGATACAGCCTGTCCCTACTGCTCCCTTACTCCGTGATCGTCCGTCAGTGCCCCCTGCCGCGGGCCGCGAGGCGCACGCTACGCGACGCTCTATTCGTTCGCCCGCGCTCTCGTCATTGATATTTTTTATAAACCGTTTATTTTAGATGAATGTTAGATATACACCCTGTAGGCTAGTGGTCAAAGGTGAGAATGTACCCGTGTTTGTAGAGAACAAATTGTGTTTTGTGAAAAAAAAAATATCTAGACTGATATTTGATCGTTGAAGTTCAAATTAAAAAGTACGTACATGTAAAATGGGTGTCAGTTTTTTGCAACACACAATTTCAATACATGTTATCTACAGCTCACATAAGCTTAGGCACATATTTATATTTCATAACTGTATCTAATTAAAGTTTTGAATATTCTGTTATTGTTTAGGGATGATTTAAAATGGAAAGTATTCGATACTCAAACGACATACTGGCCTAAAACGAATTCCTATCTTAAAATAAATTATAGATAACCCTCACGTATGTCTCACGATAGTCTAAATTCGATAGTTTGTCCCTTGAATAATATAACTACTGTCATTTGTTTTTTACAGTACACATTGTGCTACTTTTCCGCCCTAGGGCGATAATGAGCCTTTTACGTGCCTGCGACGAATATTCAAAGGGCCATCTCCTCTCCTCTCTCCTTTGTCGTATCCTCATGTCTGAGGGACGTGACGAGCTGGAACACTTTTCTCGAACGCTCTCCAAGCCGAACGGTTTTGGGCTTGGTGCATGCTGGCCTGTAGCGTTGCTTTGGTCGCCGATGTTATTCTTTCGACCCAACGCGTAGCCATACGGCCACTCCTTCTCCTCCTTGCCATCTCAAAGGGCCATATGTACTGTAAAACATCGTATAATACACGTGCGAAGAGGTAATTCGCAAATTTCCTCTTTTTCGCCCTCGTATCGTATGGTACTATTACATTTTACCTTTGTCCATATATCAAACACTTATCTTATGAGCCCATCAATGCTGTTAAGATCATAATATATGTATATTTGTGTCATGTGCGTCGTAGCGTCAAAACCGTAATGGGTTTCAAGTTTTTCAAATGTTTTGTATTCCGTCGTTTTGATTTCGTAATTGCTATTTATTCAATTTTATATTACTTTTTCGATTGATCCTGTTACAATGCCCACCTTGTATAAGACAGTGGGATTCCCAATTTACAGAGGTGGGCGAGATCATATTACGGGTTTGCGAAAACAATACACGCTGACAGCATTACTAAATACAAATTTAAACATTATTACAGCAGTTTAATTAGTGATGTTGAAATATACGTAATATTCAATATCATTGAAGTGCACGTATTTATCATTACATTAAAGTACGGTGCATCATAACGCGCGACATGTTTCAGGCATCTTAAGATGCCATTATCAACCGTCAAGTTTACATTGGATGTTCTAAATCGCAATCGATAAACCCTAGGTTCCAAGACAGGATCATCTTTAACCGGTTTGTCATCGAGAGCGCTGCGCGCGGCGAAGCGAAACTCAGTCCACCCGCACGCGTCGTCTCGCACACTCTTTAATGCTTGATAATGACACCCTAAGATGTCGAAAACCCTAAGATGTCGTGCGTAGTCATTTAAAATACGTTAGTGTTAGCCGTAATTGACCGAGTGAGCAAAGCGAGCAAAGGGTCTCCGTTTCAGCTTGGACAAAAATGCTTTCGTGTGTTTGTCCATTTGTTCTCCTCTGCAGGTCGCATTTATCAACCAATTCTTGTGAAATTTTGTAAACAAGTTTGTTGATTACATAAAAATAAACTGTAGATTTAGTTTTTGGAAATGTTCAAAACGGCGGGAACTGGTACAAAGGTCCGAAGCGCCGTAGACCCCAAAGGCGCTTACGACCTTTGTACCAGTACCATATCGCGAGGTCTACAGCTCACAGAGCCTCTAGTATAGTATGGTATAGTAAAATGTCTCGATGCACAATTTCGGAATCCCGGGCGTCTTCAATTCAAAGCGGTTAGTCCGAGCACGTGGCAACCAACCATGCGCCCAGCTTGAACGTTTCTAACGAAGCTATTGTTTCATGTTTCCAGACTTAATTGAGTTTTCTTCATGAATAAACAAGTTTAGCACTGAAAGACTGACATTTTCGACTGTAGATTTATTTATTTTCGTTTTACGTTGAAAATGCTTTATTCGTAGGCAAGTCAGTCCTTTAAAGGATGACTCACTTAGGGCGGGAAGAGATGGGATGGGACGGAACGGGACAGGGTGGTACTAAGATCACGAATTTCACGAACACGGCAAGGTACGTACCTCGTACCTACGTTCCCGTCCGGATTCACGTGACACGCCGTGACACGCCATGATACGTAGCCCGTACCTGCGTTCGTGTGCTGAGCTATTGATTTTAGTCAACACTAGCGACCGGCTCGTTGCATTGCACTTATTGTAATAGGTGTAAAACGCCCTAGTAGGTATTATTATAATTATGAACTTAAGCAACGCTGTGCTACTGGTTGTTATTTTTATATCAAGAGAAGATTTTTTTCTGTTAAGTATTAATAAAATGAATGAAACGTACTAGTAAAAAGTCGCGGGCGGACCGAACCGGCGTGTTCTTAAGAAACGTGAAGCCGTGATCACGCCTACACGGATCTACACGGATTCACGTACCCTAATTTCACGTAACCGAATGTCACGTGCGGAACGGACCACAAAACCGTTGCCGTGAAACACGAAACCGGGCGTACGGCTACGGGTTCACGAATCACGGACACGACCGCGAGCCCTACTTTGTACCGATCACCTTCATTTAGAAAATTTCCAAAAACTGAATAGACACAAAAATTATATGTAATCAACAGACTTGTTTACAAAATTTCACAAGAAGAGAAGAACAAAATTAAATGGACAGACACAAAAAGCATTTTTCCCAAGCTAAAACGGAGACGCTCGCTATGCTCACTCGGTCAACCAATGCTTTTGCCGATTACAAAACCCTTCACACAGGATACCTACGTATCCTAAAACCTGATTCTCCATTAACTCTCACCACATAATACCATCCATAAAGCCTTTCAGAAGTCGTATAAACGCTATAACACCGTGCTATAACTGCTGTGTAACAGCTGGGGTGGACGCCAGGTTAACGGGCGGAGTCGCGGGCTTAAGTAGTTTTAATGGCTAGATTGAGTGCTTCTACGGAATGGTTCTGACCTTCTTTTTAACCTTTGTTGATGAGCTTTGAAATAATGAACCTCTCATTTCTAGTTGGGTTCTATATATAGCCATCTATAGTATTATGAATTAATGAGTATGAGTATGACTTTCTTAGGCTGTACATTCGGTTATTGTTCCATGTTAAGTAATATTTTCAAAAATCTTGGACTGAAATATTATAAAAGATCTTAATTAAATTATACATATAATTAAATTAAACAACCTTTAAACATGCCATAATTTGACGAAAATTACCGACGTCAATAGAAAAAAAAACCAAAATTATTTGTTTGATTTTATTGAACGAGCGAGCGAAGCGCAAGCGGAGTTCTCCCAAACTACTTGGACACTTCGCCTTTGTATGTATGTATGTATGTTTGGATGCGTGTATGTTTGTTTGACGATAACCCAAGTATCCTTATCAAATCGTCGTGTAATTTGGCAGGTGGTTGGATGAGATAAATATTTTTTTAAATTTCAAATATAAGCTAAATCGGTCTAGAGATTGCTGAGATATAGGGGTCGCGAGTTCAAATTCGAGGCAAACCACTAGTTTAAATAAAACAATACATACAAACATAAACACAAACATACATACATGCATGCAAATGACGAAGTATCCATGTAGTTTGGGAGAACTCAAGTTCAATAACTAATTAATATATCTATACCATTGAATTGACTGCTGTCTATACAGTCTGGCGCGGTACGACCTCATACATTATGCGTCTACTACATTGTCAACCCAGTTACCACAGGTCGTATAGCTCCATGGCAACGTGAACATATGATAGTCTTGTTATAACTTGCGTATCCAATGAATATTTTTTCCAGTTCCTTGAAAGGTTTCAATGTCGCAGTATTTCGCGAGTAATTGGCGTGAAAGGCAGCGACACTGAATTCGGGTAAACGGTGGATTATGTTAAAATTAGATGGATGTATTGATTTCCGAAAGCTGATGCCGGTGGAGGCAGCTTGAAGGATGACGCATACCAATCCGATCCGATCCAGGACGATCCGTCAGTTTCTTTAGAAAAAGTCACGTGAACTCCGAGGGCTACGAGCTATAACGTGATTATTTCTATACAAACTGATAGATCGTCCCGGATTGGATCGGATCGGATTGGTGTGTGTCATCCTTTAAAGGACTTTCTTTCTTTTCGACTTAAGCCTGTTTTAATTATAGCCTGACTGACTTAAAACTAAGATAGGTCAAAAACAAGTGAATGGACATGTTTTTTTCACAAATTGTATCTTAATAATCTTGGTTTAATTTTAAAAAGCGGTTTTCTGAAAGTAAAGCCAAGAGCAGTGATTAAAACACTACGATATAGCATCTACTGTTCAGCCAAAATGAATTTACTTTTAGCAAATAAACCCGAATAATTAATGACCCATGTCAGTTTCATGTCACTGCCTAAAGCAGATATTTGAACTAGTTCTAATTTAAACTGAGTTTCAAAAGTTGAGTCCCAAAGTAAAGGTCGGAATGTTACTGAGCCATTTTGGTTTCCAATATTTTTTGAGGAACTTTAGGTGAATGTTGTGTTTCATTAATGATCTTTCCTTTTTAGTCTTGGGACTATACTTAAGGAAATATTATTCATATTCATATTCATTTATTCATAAAATTATACAATTTTACATGTCAAAATAAATTTAAAATGAAATAATAATGTCAAATAAATCATGTAAATTAGGTGTATTAGGAGTAGTAATCACTTTATTGTACACAAAACAAGTTACAAAGACGAATTTATTTTATGGGAATGATGTAATATTTTACCAAAATTGGGACTGAATATTGTGATAACATTATAATTAGGTCCAACAAGCAAATTGGATCACGAGCAACTATGCTACGGGCAGATACACAGAAAGAGATGCAGAACTATTTCTCTGACTTAAAAAGTTGATAACATCCGCAACCGATATAAGCTCTGATATTATTAAATTATTACTCGCCACTTTATCATCCGAGGGCTAAAATTTTCTTGTATATTATAAATTTACTGGAATCGAGGGACCCTGTCGATTCCTAGGGATTTATGATGACATTAGGAATTCTAGGATTCCACTCCCCTGGGTATTGAGCTGGTAAATGTAGGAATCGTTCAATTTTAAACGGACTTGAAGATTCAAAGTAAGACTTACCTATAATGTATGTTCTTCGATTTCTCGGAGAAGAATCGAGTCAAGTCTACTAACATTTTACGGAACATTTTTGTTGAGATAAGAAACAGAGGCCAAGTATAACAGAACATCATAAAGTTTGGGTTCATAGAGTCATGTTGTAATAAACGACTGATGACTGGTTATTGCTGAGCCATTATTTTATATCTTAAACCTTTCATTGAATCAAGGTGCTTGTCCTGAAATATTAAAAGAATCTGTGGTAAAACCATTATACAAAAAGGGGCCTAAATGCTTGCCAGAGAATTACAGACCAATAACGAATCACGTGGCGTTATTTGTGACGAACAAAATGGCTTTAGGAAGCGTTCGAAAGCAGCGTTTAAATAAATTAAACGAGTAACAGAATGCATTGACCATAAGATACCTGTAACTGCGCTCTTTATGGACATGGCCAAAGCTTTTGACTTGTCACAAAGGGCTTTAAAATTGTATAAATATGGCATTCGGGGACCAGCATATAACTGGATTAAAAGTTACCTGACAAATCGAACTCAATATGTTGAGACTTTAAGCTACCGTGCCGGTGATAAAATGGTTGTACCACACCAATCATCTTTTATGGAATATAAATATGGTGTTCCACAGGGCAGTATACTAGGCCCATTGCTGTTCTTAATGTATATAAATGATTTGCCCAAATCTTTATCTAATGATTCAATTTTATTTGCTGATGACACTACCATAAATATAGAGGGGACCGATTTGACTAATTATAATTGTAATATTGTTTGAAATCAGTATATACATAAACTATATACAAGCCCTTAGCTAGACTAAAACTGACGTAATAATTGTTTTATGATGATGTTTTATAACTCCTGTTACAGACAACACCCGGTATACTTGTAGAATCAATAATTGAAAACAGATAAAATACATATTAAAATAACTTGAATAGGAACTAATATCCCCATTTTCCGAAAGTACCTATTTGTTTCAGTTCACGAAGAATAACGCGTGGATAATTATATCTTCTATCATTGATGTCATCAGTTTCATTTACTAATTAATGAGCAATCGAGGCAACAGTCTCTAAAACTCTCTCAAGTAACTTCTGCTTCATAAATTTCATAATAGTAATCAAAGGCTAATTTTTGTCGTCGGCAACTACTAACTATTCATTATAGAAATGAGTAAATGTTATTTCAGAAGGTTAGTTATAAGATAAGTATTTACCTTCACTATTCAGATAATGTTGGAAAATTTTAATAAAGTTATATTTTTGTCGCTTTTGAAGGTATTTAATATCATTAACAACCTAATCATTTATTTTATGACGTAGACAGGTACATTTTATTTTCTTTTAACCCATTCACTGCTAATGACGACACGTTGTCGTCACCTCTCTACGCGCCATTTTCGCTACAAAGCGGAAAATGCAAGTTATCGGCTACGGCGTAGCGCTACGAAAAATCCTTAGCGGTAAATGTGTTAATTAGTGATGACAAGGTGTATAATTATGAAATTAATAGTGATATCTACATAAATGTTTTATACATTATTATTATATAGCTGACTACAAACACGGGTGTACATTTTGCAACAAAGTCAGTAGTTTCTATTTTCATCTTTTACTTTTATTTTATTTAATTATTGCCAGATTTCAGTAAATTTTAGATTCAAATAAATATCACCAGTAACCAAGGTCCAAAATACGAATTTTCTTTACCTCCCGAAAACTGTCAGAATAAAGAATATGTGAAAGGCTGAATCGGGAACAAGTGGACAAAGAACATAAAAGTGACAGTTGAAAAACAAACAGTGAATGGCAGTAAAATCAGAAGTAGATTAAATTATACAGCCCCTTAGAGTAAAACAATAGATGGAGTAGAAAGTCAATTTAGAAAAGACAATAAGCATCATATCAGTTCCAATTTTGTTTTGTCAATTATTTATTTAAACCAAAAACTACTTGTGAAACGAATAAAAGGACTGGTGCAAGAATTGTGATAAAGTGATCGTGAAATATTTTTTTATTTATAAAAGCCTAAAGAAAGATCAAGTGTGTAAAGGGTAACAAGGCGTTTTGAAAGACAGGTTTTAAAACAACGCAAAATCTGGGATAATTCGCTATTCATGCGTGCTCTTCTACGTGACTTCCTTTAAGCATTCCAAATCCAGTGTAAACCAGACTTTAAGTGCGTGAACTTAAATCTTATAATAGATTGCGCCGAAGAGACTTTCAACACAACGAACGTGTATACAAATTTGGACTACAATTTGACGTGATTAAATGTAAAATTCAGTGTTTATATTCCACACAGTTTAGCTCGGAACACTGTTAGATTCAAGGTGTTATAGACATAGTACTGGAATGCTAAAGTTCTTAGAACTGAGGTGCTAACTTGCATTGGAGTTTGAGCACAGTAGTGATATAGTTGTAGTTATATAGTTCCGAAAAGAATGTTGTTACTTATGACGCAATTCCTATACATTGCAACGGAATGTTAACTTAATAAAACTTTATAGTGAAAGAATAGACTATTCAGAAAAAAAAATTGACGAATATTTTTTGAAAATAAAAAAGTGTTTCTACACAGGATTTTGAACTTAGTGATTAAGAAACTTACTTAAAACTATACACATCAGTGTTTAAAAACCATTTCAAATTGAATA
Organism: Lathronympha strigana; assembly: GCA_949128165.1. Taxonomy (NCBI): domain Eukaryota; kingdom Metazoa; phylum Arthropoda; class Insecta; order Lepidoptera; family Tortricidae; genus Lathronympha; species Lathronympha strigana. The sequence goes on along the minus strand of OX421923.1, from coordinate 10,898,269 downwards.
GAATGCGGAGAGTCATAGTGTGAAATGAAAGTTAACAGATAGTGTGAACAGATTCTCGGACTTTGTGGGAACAAGTAAAAACGTAACAGACGTGGAAGATTCTTCTGAAATTGAACCTAGTGTGCAAGAAGATAAAACTCAAAATGAACGTGTCAATGAAAGCGGGCCCGGCGCCGACGGTGGCGGTGGTAGCGGTCCCGGAGAGCGAGATGGACGCGCTACTGCTCGGCAGGACTGCGGTGAGGACCTTTGATCAGTACGTCAGAAATGTATGTATTTGTCTAACTTATATTATATGCTTTTTGCTTCACACTAATGTGCGATTTATATCAAACGGCTGCAGTTGAATTGCAACTAGTTACTTACTTATTGTCAGAAAATTTAACCCTTTAATAGTAGTTTATGTGATTGTATATACTGAAAGACATTAAAACTCGAGTGAGGGTTTTCATAATAACATCACACGAGTGTTTTAATGCCTAATTATTTACACTTACATACACTGCTTTATATAGACACATATCAGAGAATTTCTTCAAGGTAAGCGGCCCAGTGGATGACACTTTAAGAAGCAAATTCAGATATTTACAAAGAAAACTACGTAACTATGAAATATACTTACTTTAAGTATATGCAAATTTATAAACCGGTTTTCCTCAAGGTTATAGGAGTTATATAAATAGTATTTCTCAAACCATTAATAAATATTTAAAATTTTCCGTGACATATTAATATATACTTAGACCGGGTTACTCACGTCTATAAAGTCGAAAATAGCTCGACATGTTTCGGGACGGTCCGCGCCCCATAATCATGTCTCAATCATGTATAATCATGTGTCATAATCATGGTCTAAGTATATTAATATGTCTAATACTCACGGGAGTTTTCTATTTAAAATTTTCCGTGACATCTTAAATTGTACCAGTGGATGACATGCAAAATATCAAATGGCCCAGTGCATGACTTTGGAAAAATGAAATCGGTGCCCCAGTGTATGACAGGGTGTTGCATCAAGTTTTCAGAGATGATTACTGGACTGCAGATACATTAAATACCCAATGAATCGATTAATGTTTTACTATAAACAATAAATATGTCATTAAAAGTCTAATTGACGCTGTTTAACAAACTGTGAAAATGTCATCCACTGGGTCAGTGTCATGCACTGGGCCGTCTACCTCAAATCTATTAATATGCCCGCCGACTATGTCAGTTTGATATAAATCGTACATAACGAGCTCTCTGTTATTTTGTTTAAATTTGTATTCAGAAACAATTGAGAATACATAGTTAGTTCTATTAGTGAAATGTGACACGTTATTGAGTTATACTAATAGCATAACATTGGGCTCATTAGTGTAAAGAAACCCAATATGATTGCACCATTTGGAGCTCCTAATTATAACTTTAATTAATAAAGTTCACGTAATGAGCCTCATAATATATGTCTAACGCATGTAAACATGGAGACCGATATCAATTCAAGGTTCTTGACTTTCAACATTACTTTTAGGCAACTTGGTTTTAGAAATATCTTAATTTTCTAATTGGGGCTATGATTTCTTTAATCAAATTAACTGTCATTCGCGACCTCTCATAGTTTCAGATTGTTCATACTTGTCCATTTTCCTAACGTACTCTATATTTGATATATTCTCGCCGGTTTAATATAAGGTTACAAGACTTCATGTGGTCCCAAAAACGTCAATTTGTAGAAAATTTGATAAATCAAGAGAAGATTTTGATGAAATATGAAGCAAGACAAGACAAGCCCTATCATTTGGCTAGTATCGTTTACTGAGCTTAGCCTTGCTGGCTTAAATCCGTTAATTGTGTTAGTTTTGGCTCCGAATTCGTTTTGGCAGCCGCGTAATGCGATTACCGATGAACTCCATATCTAATGCAGAGGTATTCCTTTCGAAATAAAAGCTCTTTAGTTTGAGCAGATTCAAATCCAGCGAAGGGCAAGGCCGTTTGCAAATCGGTTGATGTAACAAATGTTTAATTGGCTATGTACGACTACTGTTTTGAACCAATATTTTTAACAGAGCGTTGGCTTACCTGTGTCCGGCTATCTATCCATTTCGTCGATAAATAGTTGTCTTATAGAATGAAGTAAATTAGTAATGATTGATCATGGCAATGGAAGGCCAAAATGTGCAATCAGATCAATAGCCAGAAATAGGGCTGTAGTTATACCATGGGTTTAGCGCTGTCGTGTTCACGAACAGTGCATCTCGCTAAGCATGAATATATCAGAGTGAGATGCACTGTGATTGTGTTTACATAAACACAAGAGAATTGAAAAATAAGTTGTGATAGGGGTACTAGTGTACCTATCTAGTTATTAGAAGGATTTACTAATGTTCATGTGGTTTGTCTTCGATGGTTTTACCCCGCTTCATGTAGTTTTAAGAGATCTATATTGGAATCCCTAAAGTTTTTTATCTTATTTTCGCACTCCCTAATACGGTTTGTCATAATGATCATTTGTCCTAAACTCATAAGTCCTAATATTGTTTTCCCTAACATCGTCTTAACCTACTTTGCTAGTAGCGAGAGTTGCTGTGTGAGATCACAGTTCTAAACTAACCTAACCGACTTGTCTAAGAACAATTCGGTTCTGCGTGGAGTTGGTTTTTGGATGTCATTAAAATATTGAAAATGCAGCGGGCACAGATGGACGATGAGACAACCCAAGATCGAGTTGCTTAGCGCCTTAAAACGAGGAGGGTCGACCCCAAATAACAGGATAAGGCACGGAAGAAGAACAATAATTGTTATGACAATTGATCGTTAGGGATTATGATCATTAGGACAAAACGGTTAGCGCAAGTGATTTTAGGGCAAATGTTATTGGGGATTTTGAGGGAGACTCAGTTTTAAGATCCCGGTCACGACTGTAGTAGAAAAGTGCGGGCTTTTGATAAATTCTTTTGATAAATTGGTCGACGGAATTCTATTAACACAACTTTATTTATCAAGGAAATTAAGGGGCTTTAATGCACATTCCGTACTGCAGCTATAAAAGCAAAAGTCTTAAGCAAAATGTTAACCTTCTATTTATTTCTAGAATGTCTTTGCTAAAAGCTGTAAGAACTGTAGAGGTGAGAATAAAGGATGACTCACAGTAGTCCGTTCCGTTCCGATCCGATACGGGATGATCTGTCAGTTTCTATAGAAAGTATCACGTGATAGCTCGGAGCCCTCGGACGTCACGTGGCTTTTTGTATAGAAACTGATAGATCGTCCCGTATCGGATCGGAACGGAACGGACTACTGTGAGTCATCCTTAAAGGATGACTCGTGACCGGCCCGCGCCGATCTATCAGTTTCTATAGAAAACGTCACGTGACCTCTGATGGCTCCGAGTTTGGACGTGATTCATTCTATAGTAATTGACAGATCATCCTGTCCCATCCCGTCCCATCCCGTTCTATTGTGAGTCACCATGTAAGAAGGTGTTATTCTTTGTGTTTTTATAGATAAGTGAACTGAAACATGACTAAAACAACGTGGTATCTAAAGGCGTCATTTGAACACTAAAAATGTTGGTAGCCATATTCTTTCTGTGAAATTATCACGAAAAGTTACAATTTTCATGAGACATTGATTAACGAGACCATCCGCAACGCCACGCACCTGAGGCGATTTACAAACTCAATTATAAAGCAGTTAATTCCTTCAATTTATCAAGAAATTTAAGAGGTGCCTTCGCAGGTTTCTCGCTGGATTCGTAACGTCACATCATGCGCAATGCTACCTCCAATATCTACCAGGGATGCAGTAGCCATTGATAGTAACTTTTTAGCATTACACTAGAACCTCGATTATCCGTACTACGTAGGAAGGTTGCTGGTTTTCAAAAATGTGACTGCACATTTCTTACAAAATACACCTCAGAGCTCACGAGCGATGCTCTCAGTGTCACAGTTCAACCGATCGCTAAGACCGACATCGGTCAGGATGAGATGATCCGAACAAATTGGAACCGAGACTAAAGGATGACTCATACCCATCCGATCCGATCCAGGATGATATGTGAGTTTCTATAGAAAACCGTCACATGACCTCCGATGGCTCCGAGCTATCATGTGATTCTTTCAATAGAAACTCAGAGATCGACCCATATCGGATCGGATCGGATCGGATCGGTATGAGTTATCCTTAATTTGGAGAGACAAAATAAAGTTTTTTGGCACGCAACAAAAACGACATTTTGAAATTTTCCACTGCTTCTTAATTTTCTGATATTTAGTTACAATAAATTATGTCACCGTTCGGATAATCGAGACATCGTATAATAGAAATTCGGATTATTGAGGTTCTATTTTTGAAATGTTACTTTCGCGAAATGTGTTAAGTAAAGGAGAGGGATTCTCCATGTATCTATTTTTGGTCGCAAAACTACAACAAAGGAACTATTCTTTTCTGTCTTCTTTACTTAAGCGCAATAACTTTGCCATACTTCATTCAGTTGGCAGTATTTACTCGCCTTTTGTACGGAGGGAATATTTACAGACGGTAAAATATTCATCAAAAGTATTAATTCATTAAATTAGACGGAATAATTCACGGACGAAAGAGAATCAGAATACCGTGAAGTTTTGATTATTAAGATAATATTGTACAAAATTTTGGTATAGGTGTGATAGCTGCGGTGTTTTGGGTGACTTTGAAAATTCCACGGAGGCGGTTAATATCAGCGGTTAATAACAGACTGGGTCTGTTTGTATTTTTTTTCATGTATGTTCACCGATTACTCCGAGCCGTGTCGTCCGATTTGGGTAGTTCTTTTTGCTTGAAAGGAGTTACCTCCAATTTGGTTTCATAGAAATTTGGTGCTGATCTGATGGGATCTGTGGTATTTGAGAAAAAAGACCTTTAATTAATTAATAAAGACTTTTATTTCACTGGAGTTAACAATCAACGTCCGCCATTAATTTCTAGCTGGAGGTGAGAGAGCGAGACAGCAAGCGGTGTCAGTCTGACTGTATTTAGGATGCGTTCGCTAAGAATGCGTTCTCACACTCTCCCCGCCATAATACTAAAAATATTCCATCTTAAATCTAGGAGCGTTTTTATAAAATACAAGTAAAAATATCCTACTCCTCATCATGCTGTCCACATTCGAGCATTTGGTTAACATGTCTTTTACATACAGAGCCATTAACATCAACTAGATATGTTGCCCCTGGTACAGACTCCTGGACTATAATTCCCTTGATCCAAGGCTTAAAACCCTTCCGATAATCCCTAACCATAACACTTTGACCTATTTTGAAATCCACCTTTCTGTCCCCGCTAGTGTAACTGTTTTGTTTTAGTTTATTTTCATATTGTATACTTGATATAGGAGGTGGTCGCAACAAAGAAAATCTGCTCCTAAGCTCCCTCCCCAGCATTAATCGAGCTGGCGTTACGCCATTACTTTTATGGGGTGTCGAGCGATAATCGGCCAAAAAGAGATTCATTGCCGCTGTTATAGTGTAACCACTGTCCATGATTTTTGTAACATGGCTTTTAAAAGTTTCTACAAATTTCTCAGCGGCGCCATTAGTTGCTGGGTGGTACGGTGGGGAGAAAGTATGTTTTATTTGAGTTAAATCACAAAACTGTTTAAATTCCGCACTGGTGAAGCTAGTGCCATTATCTGTAACGAGCTGATGTGGATAACCGTACCGAGCAAACAAAGTCTTAAAAACTTCTATTGTACTTTTTGTTGTTATATCATTCATAATAAAAGCCTCTGCCCATTTTGAATAACTGTCAATTATTACTAAAAACATTTTTTTTTATATGGTCCTATAAAATCAGCATGGAGTCTGTACCAAGTAGATGGCGCTACTGGCCATAGTTTGACAATTTTTGTTGGATTTTTACTGTTACTTAAGCAAGCTGTACAATTTTTTTGTTATTTGTTCTATTTGTCTATCTAGTTCAGGCCACCAAAAATATGACCGGGCGATTTCTTTCATTTTTACAATTCCAAAATGGCTTTTATGTGTCTCCTGTAATACTTTATCCTGTAGAGAATTTGGGATTATGATTCTATAACCCCAGAATAGGCACCCTCTATCTGTACTAATCTCATTTTTTCGGTTAAAGTATGACAATAATTCTGAATCTATATTTTCTTTATTTGGCCATCCATCTACCAAATAACGTATTACGTTTGACAGGTTACAATCCTTAGTTGTTTCTTTTTTTATTAATTTCCAATCTAGCACTTCTAATTCACTACTATCCGTATAAAACGTATTTCCTATGTCCCCTTCTTTACACAGTTTATGTAGGTCAACATCATCTGATTCACTAGGGCCTTCATTAGCCATCCGAGACATATAGTCTGCAGGATTAACGTTTGTTTTAATATGCCTTATTATGTATTTGAACGCAGACAAAAATATAGCATAGTGCTGCAATCTTTTGGCAGCCATTTTTGGGATAGACTTATTAGGTCCAAAAATTCTTACTAAGGCTGCACTGTCAGTTTCTAGCTCAAAACTACGTCCGTAAGTATAGTTATAAAATTTTGTAACCCCATATACTATTGCAAGCGCTTCCTTGTCAATAACCGAATATCTTTGTTCTGCTGTACTGAGTTTTTTACTAGCAAATGCTATTGGTCTGACAGTACCATCTATTTCCCTGTTTGAGATCACCGCTGCCACTCCCACATCTGATGCATCACAAGTTAATATTAAAGGTAAGTCTGGGTCGTAATGCCTTAGATTTTGTACTGAAGCTAGTTTTAATTTTATTGTTTTAAATGCATGTTCACAAGAGGGTGTCCACTCAAATTTATTTTTCTTCGTGCAGTCATATAATGGGCAATTAAGGGAATTCCTCAATTTTATGTATAGTGAATTTGGTGTTTTAGCACTATTTACGCACGTTAAAAAATGCAGTGCATTTAACATCGCTTGTTATCAATGTGCAAAAATCGTAATTTTGTAAGGACGCCCTATCATTGCTACCTTTAAACAATTTAAAACGTTCAAGTTATTTGTGAAGTGAAGACCTCTAACGACTATGGTCAATCACGCGGCTGGCCGAATCGTGATTGGTCCCCCGTTATCTCGTGGCATAATTAAAGTTAGTGAGTGATATGTGACTTTGTACGACTTTTGTAAAGATCATGTTTTGCGAGAATCCTTGTGAAAGTTCGTTGGCACGATTCAGCCAATTTTCCCTCATTAGAATTGTTAAGATGTCAAACGAAATACTCATTCTATCGAAAAATATATGATTTGAACAGATTTTTCTTCAATAGAATGAGAATTCACGAAATTCTGTTATTGTAGCTTAAAAAACGTGTTATACTTTTATGTTTCGTTTAATATTATTGGGATTTATTACCTAAAATTCATGATAAAATATACGAAAACTTATCTAAAATTCATTATTAAACTATACTTTTGTTAATAATGTGTTTGAAGAACTTAAGTAGAATAGAGTAATTAGTGCTCCGGGCTAAGAAATAAAGCTCGTAGGTTTTATATTACAGTTTTCTCCCAAATAATTCTTTATAAAAATTCGCCAGAACTCCTAAAATGAAATTCCGTTTTTACCGCCAAAGTCTTTGAAAATCGACACACTAGTTGAACTTTCTTTGCTCCGTTATAAGTTTTGCAAAGACCAACATTAAACACACGGCCCATTTTGGTTTTCATTGTGTTATCATGGCATATCTTCGCACCAAACTCGTAGATATGCTCTGTTTCTGTTAATTTTCTGGGTCGAATTCATGAAACTGTAATTTTACTTAACAAAAAAACGGTCAAGTACGAGTAGGACTCCCACACCGAGGGTTCCGTACAAACTCTTAGTAGCAACTGCATCTCGAAGTAGAAACTTGACGTCAGCCCCGTGTATCGACAGATTGGATCACTGATTTTCACGGCATACAGTTAGTATGTGATATTTTTTTTCCTTGATATTTTATTTAATCACCTTGAATTATTTTAAATTTAAAGAAAAAAACAATCTAATTCGGCTAGTTTTTAAATTAATTCAGAAAAGTTTTTTTATTTAAAAAATAATAATTAAGATATGGCTTATATTATATTTTAAAAATTGTGTAAAAATTACATATTTTTCCTTTGTAAGCTTCGGAGATAAGATAAGATTTTCTTTCATAAATAAATAAAAAATACTGTAAAAAATAATACAAAATTGTTTTAGAATGTGCACATCAAGCCCTTTCAAATGATACCCCATATGACCCAGTAACTAAACTTTTAATTTCAGCCCCACCTTATATCAGGTATTTTTCATTGAAAATAAATTAAAAAATCTAATAAATCCTCTATCAATATGTCTAAGTTAACTTTATTTATGACTATTCGAAATTTCAAACCGGTTGCTTTAGTAGTTCTCGAGATATTTAACGATGTGACAGACAGACAAACATACAGATTGAGACACACCATAAGGTTCCAATTTTATCATTTTGGTAAAATAAAAAGAAGAAAATTACTTCTTTTAATTTTTATTTGCTGTAAGGATCGAAAATGATGAGCCCTTTCAAATGATACGGGCATTCTTCATTGAAAATTAATTAAAATATATGATAAATCTTCTCTCAACGTGTCGATGTTAACTTTGTTTATATAACTATTATAAATCGGTAGTTTGAGTAGTTCAGACAGACAGACTGACTGAGTCACACCATAAGGGTTCCTTTTTTACCATTTTGGTACGGAACCCTAAAAACTATAGGGTTGTGCTAAAAACATTTTTCGATAAAGTAAACATTTTCAGAAGCAATCGCCCCGGATGTTAAAAAAATGTGTCCCTCCCCCCCTCTAACTTTTGAACCTAAAATCCAAAAAAATATGAAAAAATTCATGAAAATAGAGCTTCATAAAGACTTCCATGAAAAAATATTTTGAACTCCATCAGTTAGATTATTGTTGATTTGTATCGGAAGTTGTGCAATCGCGGTCACGAAACCCCACCCTCAAGCGAAGCGATAGAACATCTCAGGGTTTTAGTTCGTGCGAGTCGGACATACCCAATCGGTTTCTTCCGGGCCGAATGGGATGCCGGATTTGGCCGGATTGCCCTGGGTAAAAAAAAGTGAATTTGTGATTGTCGAATAGACGCCCGGTAAATCCCGTGTCTGTCACATTACCTGTCATGCCAAGTGCCTATCCGGTTGTCATGTAGATAAATCTTAGGTTTACACATTACTTGATAAATTCGCACCGATTTACTTACTTTTATACCAATAATGTAATAATAAGGTAGTAATAACAATGAGCGCGCAAAATAGACGCTCGGTTGTCGCTTGGCTGTCACATTACCGGCCGAATGGGACCGTAATTTCCGGATATCCGGGTGTGATCCGGATAAATCTTGGATTTACACTTCACTCGCTTTTGGTTCCAATCATGGTTGAGGTTTGGTTGCAGTCAAGGTGTTACAGTCTTTTCAATAAAGTTAACGAAAACCGTTTTATGTGATATAAAATTAACAAGGAAAAAAAACTGGCATACCTACTAAATATATGCCAACAAAACGAGTGATCCAATCTGTCCATAGCAGTTAGTGATGGGCTGACGTCAAAATTCTACTTCGAGATGCAGTTGCAACTAAAAGTGTGTACGGAACCCTCGGTGCGTGAGTCCGGCTTGCACTTGGCTGGTTTTTTTTTTTCATATTAGAGATGGCTTATTAAGATCCTTTTAATTTATCATACCTGATGTTCTGACAAGACCCGAATTCACATTTTTAGGGTTCTGTAGGCTATTAGGAGCTTTTATAGTTTCACCATGTCTATCTGTCCGTAATCCGTCTGCAGGTACCTAAGCTTAGTGACCGTTAGTACTGAAAAGCTGTAAAGTGGTACGATTATATTTATCAATCACTTGCACAATCTTAAAGAATAAAAAATAAATTATTTACTATCACATTTTTTTTTATTTATAAACGAAAATGTGAAAAAATACCATTCCTCCCCTTTTATCTCCGAAGTTTATGAAGAAACAAATATTTTTTCTTTTACACGATTTTTTAAATGCCTATCTAAGGATACCACACACTTCGACTTCACGATGGACAAACAGACATGGTGAAGCTAAAAAGGTTCCTATTTGACTATGGAACCGTAAAAATAATTTAAGTTTCGATATGAACCAAATCGGTTTCAAGGTTCCGGAAATATATGGGTCTCAAGTTTCAGAGCAAACCAAATACAAATGCGTTTACACATTTAAGTAGTTCTCCATAGTATGTTAAAATTGAGTTAGGTATGTGTAATGAAAAAGGTACGGGTACAGCTGGATTCAAACCCACCCTTGTTCAGATTATCTACAGAAAAGGATCTATAAGCCGGATTGTTGAGTAGATTCGAAGAATGCTCTCGATTTGCTCACTCGCTTGAAGAATAAACACAATCCGTTCACAAATCCACGCATTCATTTTTACTTTATTGTGACCGCAGATTTTAATCAAATCGCGACCGTCCAGGCTTTGCAAAACAAAATGCAATATCACTTTGGCACAGCCCTGTTTCTGGAACATTGCGGCGGCAGATGGTAAGCAGCCATTGACAGTGCCGCCATTGTTGTTTGTTTGGGATCGTCAAGTAAATATTACTGAGATATATGAGCTTTTCAGCGGTGAATGGATTAAAGGTTTTGTGAGCTGGATATTAATTTGCACTCTAAGAAAACCTATGTACGTATAACTATTAAACCTGCTCACAAACAATTTCATAATCCTAGTTAGTTAGATAACCATTCGTAGGCAATTGGACCCAACAATATCGTCTAAAGTGACAGCGCTGACAGACAAGCGATAGCACCTGCATCTCGCTTAGGCTTACATGTAGATCACTCACCAACTAGATGCCGCAAGTAATATGATTCTCTCTCACCACTTATTAGTTCAGTGGCTTTCACGATTAAAACCTAAAAAACCGTTTATGAAACTCACTCCTTAGATCAACATTTATTTTGTTGTGGTAAAAGAGGGCGCAGCTAAATGATCTGGCACTACTGTTTTTACTTGATATTTTACAGCTGCAGCTATTTTTAGCCTAAAAATGTAATGACACGATTTTACTTAACAAAAAGCTTGCTAAAGATCGTACGTACGTGCAAAGGCGAGTCGAACTCTTTTTGTATATACTCCATAGCCACTTTGTAAACCCCGTGACAGTTTTTATAGACATTGAAGCATTGTCCCGTTTCGTCCCGTTCTAACATGAGTTATTCTTAATGGTGAATCTACGGATGGAAATCTTTCAGACGAGTATAGATAACTTACAATTCGACCCGGATATTCGGGTTATTTGACAGCTGATCGCACCGATATCAAATTCTTATCGAGTTAGTAAGATTTATTGGACTCAATCTGAAAAACACCATGTTTTCGTTGGGAAATAAAATAATACGTATGACAATTTTAATTTCCTAACTACATAAAAGGTTTGTAATCTTCGGATAACATGGTATTATTCAGTTCAGATCCGGAATAAGCAGAACCTTTACATATTTTGAATCTTTATTGAGAATTCTATACGTAAATAGATTACTAACTTCTATTCAACCAGGCTTATGCTACGGGGAGTCTGGGTTCACTTTGGCAACTCAAATCCCAAGACTTGCCGTAGGCGATAGTTGCACGAAATCTAATAGTAATAGATAACTGAACCTTTCTTAATTCAATTACTTAAAAACTACGGTACAAGTATATAATATCAGCCAATGACCGCATTAAAATGTCTCGTGTTTATCTCTCCAGCCGTATATTTTGGTAAAACTGCGCCGCAATAAATCCCCCGAATTTCGTGGTACACTGCGTTCTCTTATCTACTCCCTGCATATTTTACCGTAAAAGCTGAGGCTCATGGTCGGGTCGCAGTCGGTTCTAAATATACCGAATTGTTTTACATGCCTTGTTGCCTGACTTCTGAAGGAGGGTTTTGATTTGCATTGCATTTTTTGCACTTGCAAAAGTTAGAGGGAAGGGGGAGGAAACATTTTTCGATGTGATTATTCCCGAAAATATTCACTTTAAAAAATGTTTTAAGAACACTCCTATTCTTTTACAAATACATATCCAGGGATACCACACTTTAGGGTTAAAACGAAAAAAAAGCAACCCCCCAGTTTACGTGTAAGAGAGGTACTTACCCTGAATATTTTTCTACTTTTTATCTTGCGAAAATCGAAAGGTGCGAGTCGCACTCACGCACCGAGGGTTCCGTACACACTTTTAGTTGCAACTGCATCTTGAAGTAGAAATTTGATGTCAGCCAGGGATCACTCGTTTGTCGGCATAGATTTAGTAGGTATGCAAGTTTTGTTTTTCTTTGTTAATTTTGATATTACGTAAACTGGGTTTCGTTAACTTTATTTGAAAAACCGTACTTACACCATAACAGTACGGAAAAGAGTTATTTTTTCTTAAAAAATAATAATGAAGATAAGGTCAATCTTATATTTTTCCTGTACCTAACATTTATGATAATGTCAAGGTTGAGTAAAAATTTCACATTGTTGCCTTTGTCAACTTCGGAGAAGGGGGGCTTTTCCATTGAGAGTAAACTAAAATGTTATGATAAATCCTTTCTCCATGTGTCTGGATTAACCTTGTTTATAACTTTTCCAAATTTCAAATCGGTAGCTTTAGTAGTTTTCACGATATTTAACAATGTGAGAGACAGACAGACTAAGTCACACCATAACGGTTCTTTTTTTGGGTTCCGTACCCAAAGTATGTACGTCCGTCTGTCACCAGGCTACATCTCAAGAACCGTGATAGTTACACAGTTGAAATTTTCACAGATTATGTATGTTTCTTGCCACTATCAAATATCCTAAAAAGCAAAAAAAATATTGAAGGGGGCTCCCATACAATTTCTTCTTCTTAGTCGTTCCCTCACTGCTGAGGATCGTGACCCTTAATTTTGTCAACAAGTTGTCGCCATCGGTTACGCTCAGTCGCTTGATGAAGAGCATCGCTGACAGTTAAATTTAACTGTTCAGATATCTGGTCCGACCAGCGTTGGGAACTTCGTCCTCTAGGTCTCTCATACAACAAACATGATTTTTTTGCCGTTTTTAAAATAATGTTACGGAACCTGTCTTGCGCTCCCCACTTGGCCGGTTTTTTTACCATGTTTTTACGGAACTCTAAAAAAAAACATATGGAACCTAGACATGATTGCTTAACCTACTAGTCTAATATGGTCGGGTTTTCACGTCAAGTTTTTAAGTGCGAAAGTGACAGCGTGATAGCCGATAAAATGGTAACCCTTTCCCTGCCCACTATACGTGTAAATGTTAAACACGGTTACTAAGTAGTAGGAGTAGTAGACAGGCCATTATAGAAAACCACTCTCTGTAATTTTCCTATATCATCGTACATTAAATCCACATTGTGTAGCGTATTAATGTGTGTACAATTTTTCACCTTAATACTAGGGGGTAAGGTGATGAAATGTACACATATTAATGAACTCGACTGTACAAGTCCTATGTACGAGCAATATGTAGTTATGAGGCATCCATCACTTACTGGTAATTGGTGGCGCTCCCTGACAGATACCCCGTGTATGTACAAATAGTACGTACATTATCGTACTATACTTTCACTATTTCCATAGAAGTAAAGAAAGGAAGAAAATAGTTTATTGTCACAAAAAACTTGCATATTAATTCTATGTTTTTGGTTAACCCTAAAATGGAACTCACTACCCTATAAGACAGGCCGGCAGCTCCTTGATCGATTAGGCTCATATTCGAACTACATACCGAATTTCACGACGGTCCGAGTAACGATACTCGAGTTATCGTCAATCAAAGATACAGACGAATATACAAACAACAGATTGTCCAAGTAGACTTGGAAGAAGAAGACTCAAAAGCCGGAACGGGCCGGACGGACGGGTGATAGCTTGGCGATCACGTGACGCTTTCTAATGAAACTGATACATCGGTTACGACTTGGCTTATATTATCCCGTCCTGGCGCGGTCTATCGTGAGCCCTCTTTAACTGAGCCTTATTTACCAACTCCCTTACTCCCAAGACTCCAATAACATAAAGCGTTCACAATAAATTTCACAATCAGCATTAAGGTACTGGTTAATTCGATTGGGCGGCTTTCTTAAAATTAGGTAGACTTGCGACTCAAGGTTAACGTTTACGTCTAATTTTATTTTCCCTCCGACGAAAATCGTTTTTGGGAGGCTGATTTACGTGTACTCATTTTCTTTCTTTGTTTTGTTTTATTTCTTTTCTTTGTTTTGTTTCTACAAACTATTTCTTCCGGACTTTATACACGTTCGCACTTACACCATTCATATTGTTCTTCCCGTTCCTTTAGCAATTATTATTATACTTCCGTCTAACTTGCATTCCATTTCACCCTATCTTCTTATATTCCATTCCTACATGTAAATATTACCTGTATGCATTTAGAGTGAGCCAAACTATACATATTACTAGCGATGATAGAGTCACGATCTGTCAGATTCTATAGAAAACGTCACCTGACATTCGAGGGCTCCGAACTATCACGTGATTATTTCTATAGAAATTGACAGATCGTCCCATTCCCGCCCCGTCTCATCCCATGATAGTGCGCGTCATCCTTTAAAGAGTTTAAAGTATCTGCTCAAGGCAGTTAATAAAATCGGACGAGCTTAAACACCGGACTACAGCTATTTTAAACAGAGAATATTTATTACTTCTTAGCCAACTAGTTTTAAAAAGCTTGAATATCTAGCTAGAGAATTTCCTATGAGACCAGCTGTGCTATGAGGGGATGCTAAAAAGGCTATTTTGCAAATTCTTAAACCCCCGAACCGAAACGCCTGAGACCAGGAAGGCTTATTCAGCTGAATGTTTAGAATCATCTCTAAACTAATTTTAATCAAAGCATCCATAGGTGATAGTAAATTTAGGTATTCCCAAAAAGGACAGCATTGGAGCACATGCGTGAATTTAGGGACAAAAAGACAGAATTTAAGAACCACAAGAGCATAATGAGGGCTAACTTCGAGGAAACGATTTATGTGACTTTTGAATTTTCAATTGATCCTTTTGTTGGCTGTCTGTCAAATTGATCTGTTGAATCTAATTTAGATTAGGTTGCATTTTTTCCGAAAAAAATATTTGGCCTCTTCCTACAAATAAATCCGCAATGTTTGAGGGCATCACCTTCAAGGCCCAGCTCGATCATTATTGCACTGTTATTTATTGATGAAATCCCTTCCTGTTTGTAAACGGATATCCTATTTTATGCAAGAAAGTATTTAATTCTTACTTACTTACTCAATTTTGCACTATCCGACGCTGGCAAGTGATTTACCTTACCTCAAAATACACAGAGTGTTGCTAAGTACAAGGTAAAACATGATTATAATCTAAAACATCGCTTGCACAAAGTTTTTCCTTCTAAAGGATTACGGCTAAGCCGTGAAAGAATTAAACGGCTTACGCAGAGCTGAGCGCAATCTCATTGTTCAGCAAAATGCTTAAGAAACAACTTGAAGCTAACCAGACTTCGTTCATTCACGGCAAATTGTTCATCAAATCCAATTCCCGGTGGAGCAGTGAATGACTTATTGGATCATAGATCCGTTCACTCACTAAAAGAAATAGAAGCGTTTGACTTTACGGATTTCAAGAAGAGATTCCCAATCCAGTCATAAGGGTATGTTATTACTACAAGTTAATACCTAAACAATTACTCCGTCAATAATCAATCGATTGTGATGATTTTGTTTTTCACCGTAGGAAAACATCTTATTAACGAGCTTGTCTTGTTGAATTTTGTGGGTGGTAGCAAACCTCAAAAGTTCTAGCACTTCTATACAGTCTTCGAGTCAAATAAGTGGTCTTCGTCAAAGCCTAGTCTAAATCCTACGCATTTCGGCACTCACTGTCACAATCATTATTGATAGGTAACTCGTGCTTCGCTATTGACGAAGTATCTGACCTATATATTACAAACGAGTAAATGGACAAGCCAGCATAAAATTTACACGTTACATATACAGCCGTTTCCAACATTTAAAGTTCTCGACATTATCATTCTAAACAGACCCTAAGTTCCATAGATATAATTCCAAGCACAACCACATGCGCCACATGATGGGGCATAAGTTGTTCGTAGAACCTTACTGCTACGTTTAATTTCTGTACATTTTAAGCCCGCAAATTGGCTATTGTCAGCAAATAATACATTTACGTCGTTAAAAAGAGCATTGTGTATGATTTTAGGCAAATTCTAACCCTTTCAATCTGCGTGGTCGTAATTTAGCTCATTGTTGATGTTTTAGTCCATAATAGTCTATTTTGTGTTGATTATTGAGGTTTGTTGAAGCCATAAAGTAACAGTAGATTGTGTTACAAGAGATCAAAATGATATACCGAATGTGGGCGATCGTTACGCTCACCAATGTACTTAAGTACCATTATTTGTACATGGCCGAATTCGATATCGCCTGCGGTGTTCGGGGTATTCTCATCTCGCTCCTGCCAAAGTAATGGTAGAAGCGAGACGGACATACTTTCGAAAGTATGTTCGTCTCGCTCTTGCCAGACAAGTGGTAGGAGTGAGACGGACATACTTTCGAATGACGCAGTTGCTATCGAATATGTATGCAACTCATGTGTGCTTACCACGAGTTGTATTCGATTGCAACTGCATCGTTCGAAAGTATGTCCGTCACACTCCTACTACTACTCTGGCAAGAGCGAGATGAACATACTTTTGAAAGTATGTCCGTCTCGTTTCTACCATTACTCTGGCACGACCGAGATGAAAATACCCCCGAACGCCGCAGTATATATACAACTCATGGTAAGAGTAATGGTAATCACAATCACGATAGTATCTCGTGGTTGAGAGAGACACCTACCTATCATTTTCTATAAGACAATGAAAGTTGTCTTTCTGCAATTTATGAATGAATTCATAAATTGCAGAAAGACTGAATGAAGAGAATGTGAGAATGTGATGTGAGAATAGTACAGCGCCATAGTGTAGCCTTATACATTTCTTTGAATAGAATTTTGATCACCCAAAAGGTAAGGTACCCTAAGCCCATTAAACTACAATGTGAACCGATCATTACTCTACCTTTGTGTAAATAGGGTAAGCCCTTTGAATAGCTGACTAAATAGTGGAATCTCAAGAAGCCAACATGTTCAAGAACCCTTAACGTAATGAAGTGCCGGGAATTAAGAGTGGGACATAAATCGAGCAAGCAATTACGGCCTGAAATATAACGGCGCCTGCTCGCGTAAATGCCAGCGTCCGCTTACAGGGACCTACAGATTTAGATAGGGAACATTTCTTCTTTTCTTGCTACAATTGTGCCCAAAACTGTGGCTACTAGACTAAGCAATGATCAGAATTATTGCGTCAATGGATTTAAACCGAGTAATGAATAAGCGACGGTAAGCAAAGAAAGAAATAATAACGATTCTTCCAAAGATGGAATGAAGTTCAGCTTTGCTTCGAATGCGTATCTGAGTTCCGACGCGTGCGGGATTCCCTAATTTACTAACATTTGTAGAGTGAGTATTTTTAAATAATTCTATTTGTCGCTGCCGAAAATGTGTTTATTCACCGGTGTGAAGTTAGCAGCCAAAGTTAGCAGCCGCCTATAACCTGACCAAATTAAGAAGTCAAATATTCCACAAGGATGAATCGCTTAAAAAACGATATAAAACTAAACAAGACACTCCAATATAAATATTAAACATGCAAACTTGAGTATTTAAGTGAAAATAGGGACGTAGTCATAGCTGAAGGAAAATCCACAATACTTTCGATTTGATTTGGCTGCTGGCCCCGTGATGCTAAAATACGAATAAGAGATTCTTTTTGATAAATAAATCATATTGCCTGAACAAAAAGCTGGAAAAACACCCTTGACCACTAGTCATAAGGGTGAGTTTTATCATTGACACCAAATATAAAAAATATTTTCTTAAAAACTTCATTCTGCCTTCAAAAACGCTTAGTTAAACGGCAATACTGCGATTTTCGAGACATGTCACAATTAGCTTATTACTCAAGCTAAAAGATTGCATGAAACTCCAAGTGACAACAGATCGCTAACTGGGTAAAACGGAAGACCTTGTAATGAATAAAGGAAAATTCACGAAATTTCCGGTTTGATTTAGCTACTATACTAGCCCAGTGATGCTAAAATACGATAAGGAGGTGTTTTTTGATGGCTTAATCATGTTGCTTGACCAAAGCGCTACTAGAAAATGGTAAAACATCCTTGACAACTAGTCATAAGGGTGAGTTTTATCATTGACACAAAATATAAAAATATTTTCTTAAAAACTTCATTCTGCCTTCAATAACCCTTAGTTTAACGGCAAAACCAAGATTTTCGAGACATGTCACACTTAGCTTATTACTCAAGCTAAAAGACTACAAGAAATTTGAAGTGACAACAGATCGCTAACTGGCTAAAACGGAAGACCTTGTCATGAAAAAAGGAAAATTCACAAAATTTCCGGTTTGATTTGGCTGCTGGCCCAGTGATGCTAAAATACGATAAAGAGGTGTTTTTTGATGGCTGAATCATGTTGCTTGACCAAAGCGCTACTAGAAAATGTCAAAACAACCTTGACAACTAGTCATAAGGGTGAGTTTTATCACTGAAAGAAAATATTAAAAATATATTTTTTTAAAACTTCATTCTGCCTTCAATAACCCTAAGTTAAACGGCAAGACCAAGATTTTCGAGACATGCCACACTTAGCTTATTACTCAAGCTAAAAGGCTACAAGAAATTTGAAGTGACAACAGATCGCTAACTGGGTAAAACGGAAGACCTTGTCATGAATAAAGGAAAATTCACGAAATTTCCGGTTTGACTTGGCTGCTGGCCCAGTGATGCTAAAATACGATAAAGAGGTGTTTTTTGATGGCTGAATCATGTTGCTTGACCAAAACGCTACTAGAAAATGTCAAAACACCCTTGACAACTAGTCATAAGGGTAAGTTTTATCACTGAAACAAAATTTTAAAAATTTATTTTTTTAAAACTTCATTCTGCCTTCAATAACTCTTAGTTAAACGGCAAAACCAAGATTTTCAAGACATGTCACACTTAGCTTATTACTCAGGCTAAAAGGCTACAAGAAATTTGAAGTGACAACAGATCGCTAACTGGGTAAAACGGAAGACCTTGTCATGAATAAAGGAAAATTCACGAAATTTCCGGATTGATTTGGCTGCTGGCCCAGTGATGCTAAAATACGATAAAGAGGTGTTTTTTGATGGCTATATCATGTTGCTTGACCAAAGCGCTACTAGAAAATGGTAAAACACCCTTGACAACTAGTCATAAGGGTGAGTTTTATCACTGAAACAAAATATTAAAAATATATTTTTTTTAAACTTCATTCTGCCTTCAATAACCCTTAGTTAAACGGCAAGACCAAGATTTTCGAGACATGTCACACTTAGCTTATTACTCAAGCTAAAAGGCTACAAGAATTTTGAAGTGACAACAGATCGCTAACTGGGTAAAACGGAAGACCTTGTCATGAATAAAGGAAAATTCACGAAATTTCCGGTTTGACTTGGCTGCTGGCCCAGTGATGCTAAAATACGATAAAGAGGTGTTTTTTGATGGCTGAATCATGTTGCTTGACCAAAACGCTACTAGAAAATGTCAAAACACCCTTGACAACTAGTCATAAGGGTAAGTTTTATCACTGAAACAAAATTTTAAAAATTTATTTTTTTAAAACTTCATTCTGCCTTCAATAACTCTTAGTTAAACGGCAAAACCAAGATTTTCAAGACATGTCACACTTAGCTTATTACTCAGGCTAAAAGGCTACAAGAAATTTGAAGTGACAACAGATCGCTAACTGGGTAAAACGGAAGACCTTGTCATGAATAAAGGAAAATTCACGAAATTTCCGGATTGATTTGGCTGCTGGCCCAGTGATGCTAAAATACGATAAAGAGGTGTTTTTTGATGGCTGAATCATGTTGCTTGACCAAAGCGCTACTAGAAAATGGTAAAACATCCTTGACAACTAGTCATAAGGGTGCGTTTTATCACTGACACAAAATATTAAAAATATATTTTTTTAAAACTTCATTCTGCCTTCAATAACCCTTAGTTAAACGGCAAGACCAAGATTTTCGAGACATGCCACACTTAGCTTATTACTCAAGCTAAAAGGCTACAAGAAATTTGAAGTGACAACAGATCGCTAACTGGGTAAAACGGAAGACCTTGTCACGAACAAAGGAAAATTCACAAAATTTCCGGTTTGATTTGGCTGCTGGCCCAGTGATGCTAAAATACGATAAAGAGGTGTTTTTTGATAGCTTAATTATGTTGCTTGACCAACACGCTACTAGAAAATCGTAAAACACCCTTGACAACTAGTCATAAGGGTGAGTTTTATCACTGAAACAAAATATTAAAAATATATTTTTTTAAAACTTCATTCTGCCTTCAATAACCCTTAGTTAAACGGCAAAACCAAGATTTTCGAGACATGTCACACTTAGCTTATTACTCAAGCTAAAAGACTACAAGAAATTTGAAGTGACAACAGATCGCTAACTGGGTAAAACGGAAGACCTTGTCATGAATAAAGGAAAATTCACGAAATTTCCGGATTGATTTGGCTGCTGGCCCAGTGATGCTAAAATACGATAAAGAGGTGTTTTTTGATAGCTTAATTATGTTGCTTGACCAACACGCTACTAGAAAATCGTAAAACACCCTTGACAACTAGTCATAAGGGTGAGTTTTATCACTGAAACAAAATATTAAAAATAAATTTTTTTAAAACTTCATTCTGCCTTCAATAACCCTTAGTTAAACGGCAAAACCAAGATTTTCGAGACATGTCACACTTAGCTTATTACTCAAGCTAAAAGGCTACAAGAATTTTGAAGTGACAACAGATCGCTAACTGGGTAAAACGGAAGACCTTGTCATGAATAAAGGAAAATTCACGAAATTTCCGGTTTGACTTGGCTGCTGGCCCAGTGATGCTAAAATACGATAAAGAGGTGTTTTTTGATGGCTGAATCATGTTGCTTGACCAAAACGCTACTAGAAAATGTCAAAACACCCTTGACAACTAGTCATAAGGGTAAGTTTTATCACTGAAACAAAATTTTAAAAATTTATTTTTTTAAAACTTCATTCTGCCTTCAATAACTCTTAGTTAAACGGCAAAACCAAGATTTTCAAGACATGTCACACTTAGCTTATTACTCAGGCTAAAAGGCTACAAGAAATTTGAAGTGACAACAGATCGCTAACTGGGTAAAACGGAAGACCTTGTCATGAATAAAGGAAAATTCACGAAATTTCCGGATTGATTTGGCTGCTGGCCCAGTGATGCTAAAATACGATAAAGAGGTGTTTTTTGATGGCTGAATCATGTTGCTTGACCAAAGCGCTACTAGAAAATGGTAAAACATCCTTGACAACTAGTCATAAGGGTGCGTTTTATCACTGACACAAAATATTAAAAATATATTTTTTTAAAACTTCATTCTGCCTTCAATAACCCTTAGTTAAACGGCAAGACCAAGATTTTCGAGACATGCCACACTTAGCTTATTACTCAAGCTAAAAGGCTACAAGAAATTTGAAGTGACAACAGATCGCTAACTGGGTAAAACGGAAGACCTTGTCATGAATAAAGGAAAATTCACGAAATTTCCGGTTTGATTTGGCTGCTGGCCCAGTGATGCTAAAATACGATAAAGAGGTGTTTTTTGATAGCTTAATTATGTTGCTTGACCAACACGCTACTAGAAAATCGTAAAACACCCTTGACAACTAGTCATAAGGGTGAGTTTTATCACTGAAACAAAATATTAAAAATATATTTTTTTAAAACTTCATTCTGCCTTCAATAACCCTTAGTTAAACGGCAAAACCAAGATTTTCGAGACATGTCACACTTAGCTTATTACTCAAGCTAAAAGACTACAAGAAATTTGAAGTGACAACAGATCGCTAACTGGGTAAAACGGAAGACCTTGTCATGAATAAAGGAAAATTCACGAAATTTCCGGATTGATTTGGCTGCTGGCCCAGTGATGCTAAAATACGATAAAGAGGTGTTTTTTTGATGACTGAATCATGTTGCTTCACCAAAGCGCTACTAGAAAATGTCAAAACACCCTTGACAACTAGTCAGAGGGGGAGTTTTATCACTGACACAAAATATTAAAAATATATTTTTTTAAAACTTCATTCTGCCTTCAATAACCCTTAGTTAAACGGCAAAACCAAGAGTTTCGAGACATGTCACACTTAGATTATTACTCAAGCTAAAAGGTTACAAGAAATTTGAAGTGACAACAGATCGCTAACTGGGTAAAACGGAAGACCTTGTCACGAACAAAGGAAAATTCACAAAATTTCCGGTTTGATTTGGCTGCTGGCCCAGTGATGCTAAAATACGATAAAGAGGTGTTTTTTGATAGCTTAATTATGTTGCTTGACCAACACGCTACTAGAAAATCGTAAAACACCCTTGACAACTAGTCATAAGGGTGAGTTTTATCACTGAAACAAAATATTAAAAATATATTTTTTTAAAACTTCATTCTGCCTTCAATAACCCTTAGTTAAACGGCAAAACCAAGATTTTCGAGACATGTCACACTTAGCTTATTACTCAAGCTAAAAGACTACAAGAAATTTGAAGTGACAACAGATCGCTAACTGGGTAAAACGGAAGACCTTGTCATGAATAAAGGAAAATTCACGAAATTTCCGGATTGATTTGGCTGCTGGCCCAGTGATGCTAAAATACGATAAAGAGGTGTTTTTTGATAGCTTAATTATGTTGCTTGACCAACACGCTACTAGAAAATCGTAAAACACCCTTGACAACTAGTCATAAGGGTGAGTTTTATCACTGAAACAAAATATTAAAAATAAATTTTTTTAAAACTTCATTCTGCCTTCAATAACCCTTAGTTAAACGGCAAAACCAAGATTTTCGAGACATGTCACACTTAGCTTATTACTCAAGCTAAAAGACTACAAGAAATTTGAAGTGACAACAGATCGCTAACTGGGTAAAACGGAAGACCTTGTCATGAATAAAGGAAAATTCACGAAATTTCCGGATTGATTTGGCTGCTGGCCCAGTGATGCTAAAATACGATAAAGAGGTGTTTTTTGATAGCTTAATTATGTTGCTTGACCAACACGCTACTAGAAAATCGTAAAACACCCTTGACAACTAGTCATAAGGGTGAGTTTTATCACTGAAACAAAATATTAAAAATATATTTTTTAAAAACTTCATTCTGCCTTCAATAATCCTTACTTAAACGGCAAAACCAAGATTTTCGAGACATGTCACACTTAGCTTATTACTCAAGCTAAAAGACTACAAGAAATTTGAAGTGACAACAGATCGCTAACTGGGTAAAACGGAAGACCTTGTCATGAATAAAGGAAAATTCACGAAATTTCCGGATTGTTTTGGCTGCTGGCCCAGTGATGCTAAAATACGATAAAGAGGTGTTTTTTGATGGCTGAATCATGATGCTTGACCAAAACGCTACTAGAAAATGTCAAAACACCCTTGACAACTAGTCAGAGGGGGAGTTTTATCACTGACACAAAATATAAAAAATATATTTTTTAAAAACTTCATTCTGCCTTCAATAACCCTTAGTTAAACGGCAAGACCAAGATTTTCGAGACATGTCACACTTAGCTTGTTACTCAAGCTAAAAGGCTACAAGAAATTTGAAGTGACAACAGATCGCTCACTGGGTAAAACGGAAGACCTTGTCATGAATAAAGGAAAATTCACGAAATTTCCGGATTGATTTGGCTGCTGGCCCAGTGATGCTAAAATACGATAAAGAGGTGTTTTTTGATGGCTGAATCATGATGCTTGACCAAAACGCTACTAGAAAATGTCAAAACACCCTTGACAACTAGTCAGAGAGGGAGTTTTATCACTGACACAAAATATAAAAAATATATTTTTTAAAAACTTCATTCTGCCTTCAATAACCCTTAGTTAAACGGCAAGACCAAGATTTTCGAGACATGTCACACTTAGCTTATTACTCAAGCTAAAAGGCTACAAGAAATTTGAAGTGACAACAGATCGCTCACTGGGTAAAACGGAAGACCTTGTCATGAATAAAGGAAAATTCACGAAATTTCCGGATTGATTTGGCTGCTGGCCCAGTGATGCTAAAATACGATAAAGAGGTGTTTTTTGATGGCTGAATCATGTTGCTTGACCAAAGCGCTACTAGAAAATGGAAAAACACCCTTGACAACTAGTCATAAGGGTGAGTTTTATCATTGACACAAAATATAAAAATATTTTCTTAAAAACTTCATTCTGCCTTCAATAACCCTTAGTTAAACGGCAAAACCAAGATTTTCGAGACATGTCACACTTAGATTATTACTTAAGCTAAAAGACTTAAAGAAATTTGAAGTGACAACAGATCGCTAACTGGGTAAAACGGAAGACCTTGTCATGAATAAAGGAAAATTCACGAAATTTCCGGATTGATTTGGCTGCTGGCCCAGTGATGCTAAAATACGATAAAGAGGTGTTTTTTGATAGCTGAATCATGGTGCTTGACCAACACGCTACTAGAAAATGGAAAAACACCCTTGACAACTAGTCATAAGGGTGAGTTTTATCATTGACACAAAATATAAAAATATTTTCTTAAAAACTTCATTCTGCCTTCAATAACCCTTAGTTAAACGGCAAAACCAAGATTTTCGAGACATGTCGCACTTAGATTATTACTTAAGCTAAAAGACTTAAAGAAATTTGAAGTGACAACAGATCGCTAACTGGGTAAAACGGAAGACCTTGTCATGAATAAAGGAAAATTCACGAAATTTCCGGTTTGATTTGGCTGCTGGCCCAGTGATGCTAAAATACGATAAAGAGGTGTTTTTTGATGGCTGAATCATGATGCTTGACCAAAACGCTACTAGAAAATGTCAAAACACCCTTGACAACTAGTCAGAGGGGGAGTTTTATCACTGACACAAAATATAAAAAATATATTTTTTAAAAACTTCATTCTGCCTTCAATAACCCTTAGTTAAACGGCAAGACCAAGATTTTCGAGACATGTCACACTTAGCTTGTTACTCAAGCTAAAAGGCTACAAGAAATTTGAAGTGACAACAGATCGCTCACTGGGTAAAACGGAAGACCTTGTCATGAATAAAGGAAAATTCACGAAATTTCCGGATTGATTTGGCTGCTGGCCCAGTGATGCTAAAATACGATAAAGAGGTGTTTTTTGATGGCTGAATCATGATGCTTGACCAAAACGCTACTAGAAAATGTCAAAACACCCTTGACAACTAGTCAGAGAGGGAGTTTTATCACTGACACAAAATATAAAAAATATATTTTTTAAAAACTTCATTCTGCCTTCAATAACCCTTAGTTAAACGGCAAGACCAAGATTTTCGAGACATGTCACACTTAACTTATTACTCAAGCTAAAAGGCTACAAGAAATTTGAAGTGACAACAGATCGCTCACTGGGTAAAACGGAAGACCTTGTCATGAATAAAGGAAAATTCACGAAATTTCCGGATTGATTTGGCTGCTGGCCCAGTGATGCTAAAATACGATAAAGAGGTGTTTTTTGATGGCTGAATCATGTTGCTTGACCAAAGCGCTACTAGAAAATGGAAAAACACCCTTGACAACTAGTCATAAGGGTGAGTTTTATCATTGACACAAAATATAAAAATATTTTCTTAAAAACTTCATTCTGCCTTCAATAACCCTTAGTTAAACGGCAAAACCAAGATTTTCGAGACATGTCACACTTAGATTATTACTTAAGCTAAAAGACTTAAAGAAATTTGAAGTGACAACAGATCGCTAACTGGGTAAAACGGAAGACCTTGTCATGAATAAAGGAAAATTCACGAAATTTCCGGATTGATTTGGCTGCTGGCCCAGTGATGCTAAAATACGATAAAGAGGTGTTTTTTGATAGCTGAATCATGGTGCTTGACCAACACGCTACTAGAAAATGGAAAAACACCCTTGACAACTAGTCATAAGGGTGAGTTTTATCATTGACACAAAATATAAAAATATTTTCTTAAAAACTTCATTCTGCCTTCAATAACCCTTAGTTAAACGGCAAAACCAAGATTTTCGAGACATGTCGCACTTAGATTATTACTTAAGCTAAAAGACTTAAAGAAATTTGAAGTGACAACAGATCGCTAACTGGGTAAAACGGAAGACCTTGTCATGAATAAAGGAAAATTCACGAAATTTCCGGTTTGATTTGGCTGCTGGCCCAGTGATGCTAAAATACGATAAAGAGGTGTTTTTTGATAGCTGAATCATGGTGCTTGACCAACACGCTACTAGAAAATGGAAAAACACCCTTGACAACTAGTCATAAGGGTGAGTTTTATCATTGACACCAAATATAAAAATATTTTCTTAAAAACTTCATTCTGCCTTCAATAACCCTTAGTTAAACGGCAAAACCAAGATTTTCGAGACATGTCACACTTAGATTATTACTTAAGCTAAAAGACTTAAAGAAATTTGAAGTGACAACAGATCGCTAACTGGGTAAAACGGAAGACCTTGTCATGAATAAAGGAAAATTCACGAAATTTCCGGTTTGATTTGGCTGCTGGCCCAGTGATGCTAAAATACGATAAAGAGGTGTTTTTTGATAGCTGAATCATGGTGCTTGACCAACACGCTACTAGAAAATGGAAAAACACCCTTGACAACTAGTCATAAGGGTGAGTTTTATCATTGACACAAAATATAAAAATATTTTCTTAAAAACTTCATTCTGCCTTCAATAACCCTTAGTTAAACGGCAAAACCAAGATTTTCGAGACATGTCACACTTAGATTATTACTTAAGCTAAAAGACTTAAAGAAATTTGAAGTGACAACAGATCGCTATTTGGGTAGAACGGAAGACCTTGTCATGAATAAAGGAAAATTCACGAAATTTCCGGTTTGATTTAGCTACTAGCCCAGTGATGCTAAAATACGATCAAGAGGTGTTTTTTGATGGCTGAATCATGATGCTTGACCAAAACGCTACTAGAAAATGTCAAAACACCCTTGACAACTAGTCAGAGGGGGAGTTTTATCACTGAAACAAAATATTAAAAATATATTTTTTTTACCCTTCATTCTGCCTTCAAAAACCCTTAGTTAAACGGCAAAACCAAGATTTTCGAGACATGTCACACTTAGCTTATTACTCAAGCTAAAAGGCTACAAGAAATTTGAAGTGACAACAGATCGCTAACTGGGTAAAACGGAAGACCTTGTCATGAATAAAGGAAAATTCACGAAATTTCCGGATTGATTTGGCTGCTGGCCCAGTGATGCTAAAATACGATAAAGAGGTGTTTTTTGATGGCTATATCATGTTGCTTGACCAAAGCGCTACTAGAAAATGGTAAAACACCCTTGACAACTAGTCATAAGGGTGAGTTTTATCACTGAAACAAAATATTAAAAATATATTTTTTTTAAACTTCATTCTGCCTTCAATAACCCTTAGTTAAACGGCAAGACCAAGATTTTCGAGACATGTCACACTTAGCTTATTACTCAAGCTAAAAGGCTACAAGAATTTTGAAGTGACAACAGATCGCTAACTGGGTAAAACGGAAGACCTTGTCATGAATAAAGGAAAATTCACGAAATTTCCGGTTTGATTTAGCTACTAGCCCAGTGATGCTAAAATACGATAAGGAGGTCTTCTTTAATAGGTGAATCATGGTGCTTGACGAACACGCTACTAGAAAATGGTAAAACATCCTTGACAACTAGTCATAAGGGTGAGTTTTATCACTGAAACAAAATATTAAAAATATATTTTTTTAAAACTTCATTCTGCCTTCAATAACCCTAAGTTAAACGGCAAGACCAAGATTTTCGAGACATGCCACACTTAGCTTATTACTCAAGCTAAAAGGCTACAAGAAATTTGAAGTGACAACAGATCGCTAACTGGGTAAAACGGAAGACCTTGTCATGAATAAAGGAAAATTCACGAAATTTCCGGTTTGACTTGGCTGCTGGCCCAGTGATGCTAAAATACGATAAAGAGGTGTTTTTTGATGGCTGAATCATGTTGCTTGACCAAAACGCTACTAGAAAATGTCAAAACACCCTTGACAACTAGTCATAAGGGTAAGTTTTATCACTGAAACAAAATTTTAAAAATTTATTTTTTTAAAACTTCATTCTGCCTTCAATAACTCTTAGTTAAACGGCAAAACCAAGATTTTCAAGACATGTCACACTTAGCTTATTACTCAGGCTAAAAGGCTACAAGAAATTTGAAGTGACAACAGATCGCTAACTGGGTAAAACGGAAGACCTTGTCATGAATAAAGGAAAATTCACGAAATTTCCGGATTGATTTGGCTGCTGGCCCAGTGATGCTAAAATACGATAAAGAGGTGTTTTTTGATGGCTGAATCATGTTGCTTGACCAAAGCGCTACTAGAAAATGGTAAAACATCCTTGACAACTAGTCATAAGGGTGCGTTTTATCACTGACACAAAATATTAAAAATATATTTTTTTAAAACTTCATTCTGCCTTCAATAACCCTTAGTTAAACGGCAAGACCAAGATTTTCGAGACATGCCACACTTAGCTTATTACTCAAGCTAAAAGCGCTTAGGATACTACTGTCCATTTGTGAAAGGTTTGCCGTGACCCATGGGCTCAGATATAACGTAAAAAAGAGTGAGGTAATGATCTTTAAATCTGGTACAAAAACATACCCTATTCCGCCAATCACACTCGGCGGCGCTCCTCTTAGGCAAGTTACCAGGTTTAAATATTTGGGTCACTGGGTCACGGACACCCTTAAAGACGACGATGACCTAGAAAGGGAACGCAGGGCGCTATCGGTCCGGGGTAATATGCTCTCACGTAGGTTTGCGCGCTGTTCACAGGAGGTTAAGATCACCTTATTTAAAGCCTATTGTCAGACGTTGTACACGTGCAGCCTGTGGAGCAATTACACAAAGAGGGCGTTTAGTGGCCTGCGTGTCCAATACAATAACGCCTTCAGGGGACTGCTGGGGCTGCCCTGGCGCTGCAGCGCGTCGGGTATGTTCGCCGACAACAGCACGGACGGCTTCACCGCCGTGCTGCGCAAGCGCGTGGCGTCCCTGTGGGCGCGCGTGCAGGGCAGCCCGAACACTCTCCTGAAGGTGGTCGCCGATCGGACAGATAGTCCTTTGGTCACGCATTGGATGTCAATGCACGTGGGGCCTAATAATAGGTTTATTAATTTAATGTAATATTTTATTTTATTTTATTTGTAATTGTTTATAATGTTTAGATATGTAGTTACTAACCTAGTTTCTTAAGGCAACATGTATTTATACTAACCAATTATGGATCATGTCCGAAATTAAAATTTCAATTTCAATTTCAATTTCAAAAGGCTACAAGAAATTTGAAGTGACAACAGATCGCTAACTGGGTAAAACGGAAGACCTTGTCACGAACAAAGGAAAATTCACAAAATTTCCGGTTTGATTTGGCTGCTGGCCCAGTGATGCTAAAATACGATAAAGAGGTGTTTTTTGATAGCTTAATTATGTTGCTTGACCAACACGCTACTAGAAAATCGTAAAACACCCTTGACAACTAGTCATAAGGGTGAGTTTTATCACTGAAACAAAATATTAAAAATATATTTTTTTAAAACTTCATTCTGCCTTCAATAACCCTTAGTTAAACGGCAAAACCAAGATTTTCGAGACATGTCACACTTAGCTTATTACTCAAGCTAAAAGACTACAAGAAATTTGAAGTGACAACAGATCGCTAACTGGGTAAAACGGAAGACCTTGTCATGAATAAAGGAAAATTCACGAAATTTCCGGATTGATTTGGCTGCTGGCCCAGTGATGCTAAAATACGATAAAGAGGTGTTTTTTTGATGACTGAATCATGTTGCTTCACCAAAGCGCTACTAGAAAATGTCAAAACACCCTTGACAACTAGTCAGAGGGGGAGTTTTATCACTGACACAAAATATTAAAAATATATTTTTTTAAAACTTCATTCTGCCTTCAATAACCCTTAGTTAAACGGCAAAACCAAGAGTTTCGAGACATGTCACACTTAGATTATTACTCAAGCTAAAAGGTTACAAGAAATTTGAAGTGACAACAGATCGCTAACTGGGTAAAACGGAAGACCTTGTCACAAACAAAGGAAAATTCACAAAATTTCCGGTTTGATTTGGCTGCTGGCCCAGTGATGCTAAAATACGATAAAGAGGTGTTTTTTGATAGCTTAATTATGTTGCTTGACCAACACGCTACTAGAAAATCGTAAAACACCCTTGACAACTAGTCATAAGGGTGAGTTTTATCACTGAAACAAAATATTAAAAATATATTTTTTTAAAACTTCATTCTGCCTTCAATAACCCTTAGTTAAACGGCAAAACCAAGATTTTCGAGACATGTCACACTTAGCTTATTACTCAAGCTAAAAGACTACAAGAAATTTGAAGTGACAACAGATCGCTAACTGGGTAAAACGGAAGACCTTGTCATGAATAAAGGAAAATTCACGAAATTTCCGGATTGATTTGGCTGCTGGCCCAGTGATGCTAAAATACGATAAAGAGGTGTTTTTTGATAGCTTAATTATGTTGCTTGACCAACACGCTACTAGAAAATCGTAAAACACCCTTGACAACTAGTCATAAGGGTGAGTTTTATCACTGAAACAAAATATTAAAAATATATTTTTTTAAAACTTCATTCTGCCTTCAATAACCCTTAGTTAAACGGCAAAACCAAGATTTTCGAGACATGTCACACTTAGCTTATTACTCAAGCTAAAAGACTACAAGAAATTTGAAGTGACAACAGATCGCTAACTGGGTAAAACGGAAGACCTTGTCATGAATAAAGGAAAATTCACGAAATTTCCGGATTGATTTGGCTGCTGGCCCAGTGATGCTAAAATACGATAAAGAGGTGTTTTTTGATAGCTTAATTATGTTGCTTGACCAACACGCTACTAGAAAATCGTAAAACACCCTTGACAACTAGTCATAAGGGTGAGTTTTATCACTGAAACAAAATATTAAAAATATATTTTTTAAAAACTTCATTCTGCCTTCAATAATCCTTACTTAAACGGCAAAACCAAGATTTTCGAGACATGTCACACTTAGCTTATTACTCAAGCTAAAAGACTACAAGAAATTTGAAGTGACAACAGATCGCTAACTGGGTAAAACGGAAGACCTTGTCATGAATAAAGGAAAATTCACGAAATTTCCGGATTGTTTTGGCTGCTGGCCCAGTGATGCTAAAATACGATAAAGAGGTGTTTTTTGATGGCTGAATCATGATGCTTGACCAAAACGCTACTAGAAAATGTCAAAACACCCTTGACAACTAGTCAGAGGGGGAGTTTTATCACTGACACAAAATATAAAAAATATATTTTTTAAAAACTTCATTCTGCCTTCAATAACCCTTAGTTAAACGGCAAGACCAAGATTTTCGAGACATGTCACACTTAGCTTGTTACTCAAGCTAAAAGGCTACAAGAAATTTGAAGTGACAACAGATCGCTCACTGGGTAAAACGGAAGACCTTGTCATGAATAAAGGAAAATTCACGAAATTTCCGGATTGATTTGGCTGCTGGCCCAGTGATGCTAAAATACGATAAAGAGGTGTTTTTTGATGGCTGAATCATGATGCTTGACCAAAACGCTACTAGAAAATGTCAAAACACCCTTGACAACTAGTCAGAGAGGGAGTTTTATCACTGACACAAAATATAAAAAATATATTTTTTAAAAACTTCATTCTGCCTTCAATAACCCTTAGTTAAACGGCAAGACCAAGATTTTCGAGACATGTCACACTTAACTTATTACTCAAGCTAAAAGGCTACAAGAAATTTGAAGTGACAACAGATCGCTCACTGGGTAAAACGGAAGACCTTGTCATGAATAAAGGAAAATTCACGAAATTTCCGGATTGATTTGGCTGCTGGCCCAGTGATGCTAAAATACGATAAAGAGGTGTTTTTTGATGGCTGAATCATGTTGCTTGACCAAAGCGCTACTAGAAAATGGAAAAACACCCTTGACAACTAGTCATAAGGGTGAGTTTTATCATTGACACAAAATATAAAAATATTTTCTTAAAAACTTCATTCTGCCTTCAATAACCCTTAGTTAAACGGCAAAACCAAGATTTTCGAGACATGTCACACTTAGATTATTACTTAAGCTAAAAGACTTAAAGAAATTTGAAGTGACAACAGATCGCTAACTGGGTAAAACGGAAGACCTTGTCATGAATAAAGGAAAATTCACGAAATTTCCGGATTGATTTGGCTGCTGGCCCAGTGATGCTAAAATACGATAAAGAGGTGTTTTTTGATAGCTGAATCATGGTGCTTGACCAACACGCTACTAGAAAATGGAAAAACACCCTTGACAACTAGTCATAAGGGTGAGTTTTATCATTGACACAAAATATAAAAATATTTTCTTAAAAACTTCATTCTGCCTTCAATAACCCTTAGTTAAACGGCAAAACCAAGATTTTCGAGACATGTCGCACTTAGATTATTACTTAAGCTAAAAGACTTAAAGAAATTTGAAGTGACAACAGATCGCTAACTGGGTAAAACGGAAGACCTTGTCATGAATAAAGGAAAATTCACGAAATTTCCGGTTT
The DNA here is from genome assembly GCA_949128165.1 of Lathronympha strigana. Lineage (NCBI taxonomy): Eukaryota > Metazoa > Arthropoda > Insecta > Lepidoptera > Tortricidae > Lathronympha > Lathronympha strigana. The sequence goes on along the minus strand of OX421923.1, from coordinate 10,865,510 downwards.
GATTTGGCTGCTGGCCCAGTGATGCTAAAATACGATAAAGAGGTGTTTTTTGATAGCTGAATCATGGTGCTTGACCAACACGCTACTAGAAAATGGAAAAACACCCTTGACAACTAGTCATAAGGGTGAGTTTTATCATTGACACCAAATATAAAAATATTTTCTTAAAAACTTCATTCTGCCTTCAATAACCCTTAGTTAAACGGCAAAACCAAGATTTTCGAGACATGTCACACTTAGATTATTACTTAAGCTAAAAGACTTAAAGAAATTTGAAGTGACAACAGATCGCTAACTGGGTAAAACGGAAGACCTTGTCATGAATAAAGGAAAATTCACGAAATTTCCGGTTTGATTTGGCTGCTGGCCCAGTGATGCTAAAATACGATAAAGAGGTGTTTTTTGATAGCTGAATCATGGTGCTTGACCAACACGCTACTAGAAAATGGAAAAACACCCTTGACAACTAGTCATAAGGGTGAGTTTTATCATTGACACAAAATATAAAAATATTTTCTTAAAAACTTCATTCTGCCTTCAATAACCCTTAGTTAAACGGCAAAACCAAGATTTTCGAGACATGTCACACTTAGATTATTACTTAAGCTAAAAGACTTAAAGAAATTTGAAGTGACAACAGATCGCTATTTGGGTAGAACGGAAGACCTTGTCATGAATAAAGGAAAATTCACGAAATTTCCGGTTTGATTTAGCTACTAGCCCAGTGATGCTAAAATACGATCAAGAGGTGTTTTTTGATGGCTGAATCATGATGCTTGACCAAAACGCTACTAGAAAATGTCAAAACACCCTTGACAACTAGTCAGAGGGGGAGTTTTATCACTGAAACAAAATATTAAAAATATATTTTTTTTACCCTTCATTCTGCCTTCAAAAACCCTTAGTTAAACGGCAAAACCAAGATTTTCGAGACATGTCACACTTAGCTTATTACTCAAGCTAAAAGGCTACAAGAAATTTGAAGTGACAACAGATCGCTAACTGGGTAAAACGGAAGACCTTGTCATGAATAAAGGAAAATTCACGAAATTTCCGGATTGATTTGGCTGCTGGCCCAGTGATGCTAAAATACGATAAAGAGGTGTTTTTTGATGGCTATATCATGTTGCTTGACCAAAGCGCTACTAGAAAATGGTAAAACACCCTTGACAACTAGTCATAAGGGTGAGTTTTATCACTGAAACAAAATATTAAAAATATATTTTTTTTAAACTTCATTCTGCCTTCAATAACCCTTAGTTAAACGGCAAGACCAAGATTTTCGAGACATGTCACACTTAGCTTATTACTCAAGCTAAAAGGCTACAAGAATTTTGAAGTGACAACAGATCGCTAACTGGGTAAAACGGAAGACCTTGTCATGAATAAAGGAAAATTCACGAAATTTCCGGTTTGATTTAGCTACTAGCCCAGTGATGCTAAAATACGATAAGGAGGTCTTCTTTAATAGGTGAATCATGGTGCTTGACGAACACGCTACTAGAAAATGGTAAAACACCCTTGACAACTAGTCATAAGGGTGAGTTTTATCACTGAAACAAAATATTAAAAATATATTTTTTTAAAACTTCATTCTGCCTTCAATAACCCTAAGTTAAACGGCAAGACCAAGATTTTCGAGACATGCCACACTTAGCTTATTACTCAAGCTAAAAGGCTACAAGAAATTTGAAGTGACAACAGATCGCTAACTGGGTAAAACGGAAGACCTTGTCATGAATAAAGGAAAATTCACGAAATTTCCGGTTTGACTTGGCTGCTGGCCCAGTGATGCTAAAATACGATAAAGAGGTGTTTTTTGATGGCTGAATCATGTTGCTTGACCAAAACGCTACTAGAAAATGTCAAAACACCCTTGACAACTAGTCATAAGGGTAAGTTTTATCACTGAAACAAAATTTTAAAAATTTATTTTTTTAAAACTTCATTCTGCCTTCAATAACTCTTAGTTAAACGGCAAAACCAAGATTTTCAAGACATGTCACACTTAGCTTATTACTCAGGCTAAAAGGCTACAAGAAATTTGAAGTGACAACAGATCGCTAACTGGGTAAAACGGAAGACCTTGTCATGAATAAAGGAAAATTCACGAAATTTCCGGATTGATTTGGCTGCTGGCCCAGTGATGCTAAAATACGATAAAGAGGTGTTTTTTGATGGCTGAATCATGTTGCTTGACCAAAGCGCTACTAGAAAATGGTAAAACATCCTTGACAACTAGTCATAAGGGTGCGTTTTATCACTGACACAAAATATTAAAAATATATTTTTTTAAAACTTCATTCTGCCTTCAATAACCCTTAGTTAAACGGCAAGACCAAGATTTTCGAGACATGCCACACTTAGCTTATTACTCAAGCTAAAAGGCTACAAGAAATTTGAAGTGACAACAGATCGCTAACTGGGTAAAACGGAAGACCTTGTCACGAACAAAGGAAAATTCACAAAATTTCCGGTTTGATTTGGCTGCTGGCCCAGTGATGCTAAAATACGATAAAGAGGTGTTTTTTGATAGCTTAATTATGTTGCTTGACCAACACGCTACTAGAAAATCGTAAAACACCCTTGACAACTAGTCATAAGGGTGAGTTTTATCACTGAAACAAAATATTAAAAATATATTTTTTTAAAACTTCATTCTGCCTTCAATAACCCTTAGTTAAACGGCAAAACCAAGATTTTCGAGACATGTCACACTTAGCTTATTACTCAAGCTAAAAGACTACAAGAAATTTGAAGTGACAACAGATCGCTAACTGGGTAAAACGGAAGACCTTGTCATGAATAAAGGAAAATTCACGAAATTTCCGGATTGATTTGGCTGCTGGCCCAGTGATGCTAAAATACGATAAAGAGGTGTTTTTTGATAGCTTAATTATGTTGCTTGACCAACACGCTACTAGAAAATCGTAAAACACCCTTGACAACTAGTCATAAGGGTGAGTTTTATCACTGAAACAAAATATTAAAAATATATTTTTTAAAAACTTCATTCTGCCTTCAATAATCCTTAGTTAAACGGCAAAACCAAGATTTTCGAGACATGTCACACTTAGCTTATTACTCAAGCTAAAAGACTACAAGAAATTTGAAGTGACAACAGATCGCTAACTGGGTAAAACGGAAGACCTTGTCATGAATAAAGGAAAATTCACGAAATTTCCGGATTGTTTTGGCTGCTGGCCCAGTGATGCTAAAATACGATAAAGAGGTGTTTTTTGATGGCTGAATCATGATGCTTGACCAAAACGCTACTAGAAAATGTCAAAACACCCTTGACAACTAGTCAGAGGGGGAGTTTTGTCACTGACACAAAATATAAAAAATATATTTTTTAAAAACTTCATTCTGCCTTCAATAACCCTTAGTTAAACGGCAAGACCAAGATTTTCGAGACATGTCACACTTAGCTTGTTACTCAAGCTAAAAGGCTACAAGAAATTTGAAGTGACAACAGATCGCTCACTGGGTAAAACGGAAGACCTTGTCATGAATAAAGGAAAATTCACGAAATTTCCGGATTGATTTGGCTGCTGGCCCAGTGATGCTAAAATACGATAAAGAGGTGTTTTTTGATGGCTGAATCATGATGCTTGACCAAAACGCTACTAGAAAATGTCAAAACACCCTTGACAACTAGTCAGAGGGGGAGTTTTATCACTGACACAAAATATAAAAAATATATTTTTTAAAAACTTCATTCTGCCTTCAATAACCCTTAGTTAAACGGCAAGACCAAGATTTTCGAGACATGTCACACTTAGCTTATTACTCAAGCTAAAAGGCTACAAGAAATTTGAAGTGACAACAGATCGCTCACTGGGTAAAACGGAAGACCTTGTCATGAATAAAGGAAAATTCACGAAATTTCCGGATTGATTTGGCTGCTGGCCCAGTGATGCTAAAATACGATAAAGAGGTGTTTTTTGATGGCTGAATCATGTTGCTTGACCAAAGCGCTACTAGAAAATGGAAAAACACCCTTGACAACTAGTCATAAGGGTGAGTTTTATCATTGACACAAAATATAAAAATATTTTCTTAAAAACTTCATTCTGCCTTCAATAACCCTTAGTTAAACGGCAAAACCAAGATTTTCGAGACATGTCACACTTAGATTATTACTTAAGCTAAAAGACTTAAAGAAATTTGAAGTGACAACAGATCGCTAACTGGGTAAAACGGAAGACCTTGTCATGAATAAAGGAAAATTCACGAAATTTCCGGATTGATTTGGCTGCTGGCCCAGTGATGCTAAAATACGATAAAGAGGTGTTTTTTGATAGCTGAATCATGGTGCTTGACCAACACGCTACTAGAAAATGGAAAAACACCCTTGACAACTAGTCATAAGGGTGAGTTTTATCATTGACACAAAATATAAAAATATTTTCTTAAAAACTTCATTCTGCCTTCAATAACCCTTAGTTAAACGGCAAAACCAAGATTTTCGAGACATGTCGCACTTAGATTATTACTTAAGCTAAAAGACTTAAAGAAATTTGAAGTGACAACAGATCGCTAACTGGGTAAAACGGAAGACCTTGTCATGAATAAAGGAAAATTCACGAAATTTCCGGTTTGATTTGGCTGCTGGCCCAGTGATGCTAAAATACGATAAAGAGGTGTTTTTTGATAGCTGAATCATGGTGCTTGACCAACACGCTACTAGAAAATGGAAAAACACCCTTGACAACTAGTCATAAGGGTGAGTTTTATCATTGACACCAAATATAAAAATATTTTCTTAAAAACTTCATTCTGCCTTCAATAACCCTTAGTTAAACGGCAAAACCAAGATTTTCGAGACATGTCACACTTAGATTATTACTTAAGCTAAAAGACTTAAAGAAATTTGAAGTGACAACAGATCGCTAACTGGGTAAAACGGAAGACCTTGTCATGAATAAAGGAAAATTCACGAAATTTCCGGTTTGATTTGGCTGCTGGCCCAGTGATGCTAAAATACGATAAAGAGGTGTTTTTTGATAGCTGAATCATGGTGCTTGACCAACACGCTACTAGAAAATGGAAAAACACCCTTGACAACTAGTCATAAGGGTGAGTTTTATCATTGACACAAAATATAAAAATATTTTCTTAAAAACTTCATTCTGCCTTCAATAACCCTTAGTTAAACGGCAAAACCAAGATTTTCGAGACATGTCACACTTAGATTATTACTTAAGCTAAAAGACTTAAAGAAATTTGAAGTGACAACAGATCGCTATTTGGGTAGAACGGAAGACCTTGTCATGAATAAAGGAAAATTCACGAAATTTCCGGTTTGATTTAGCTACTAGCCCAGTGATGCTAAAATACGATCAAGAGGTGTTTTTTGATGGCTGAATCATGATGCTTGACCAAAACGCTACTAGAAAATGTCAAAACACCCTTGACAACTAGTCAGAGGGGGAGTTTTATCACTGAAACAAAATATTAAAAATATATTTTTTTTACCCTTCATTCTGCCTTCAAAAACCCTTAGTTAAACGGCAAAACCAAGATTTTCGAGACATGTCACACTTAGCTTATTACTCAAGCTAAAAGGCTACAAGAAATTTGAAGTGACAACAGATCGCTAACTGGGTAAAACAGAAGACCTTGTCATGAATAAAGGAAAATTCACGAAATTTCCGGATTGATTTGGCTGCTGGCCCAGTGATGCTAAAATACGATAAAGAGGTGTTTTTTGATGGCTGAATCATGTTGCTTGACCAAAGCGCTACTAGAAAATGGTAAATCATCCTTGACAACTAGTCATAAGGGTGAGTTTTATCACTGACACAAAATATTAAAAATATATTTTTTAAAAACTTCATTCTGCCTTCAATAACCCTTAGTTAAACGGCAAGACCAAGATTTTCGAGACATGTCACACTTAGCTTATTACTCAAGCTAAAAGGCTACAAGAAATTTGAAGTGACAACAGATCGCTAACTGGGTAAAACGGAAGACCTTGTCATGAATAAAGGAAAATTCACGAAATTTCCGGATTGATTTGGCTGCTGGCCCAGTGATGCTAAAATACGATAAAGAGGTGTTTTTTGATGGCTGAATCATGTTGCTTGACCAAAGCGCTACTAGAAAATGGTAAAACATCCTTGACAACTAGTCATAAGGGTGCGTTTTATCACTGACACAAAATATTAAAAATATATTTTTTTAAAACTTTATTCTGCCTTCAATAACCCTTAGTTAAACGGCAAGACCAAGATTTTCGAGACATGTCACACTTAGCTTATTACTCAAGCTAAAAGGCTACAAGAAATTTGAAGTGATAACAGATCGCTAACTGGGTAAAACGGAAGACCTTGTCATGAATAAAGGAAAATTCACGAAATTTCCGGATTGACTTGGCTGCTGGCCCAGTGATGCTAAAATACGATAAAGAGGTGTTTTTTGATGGCTGAATCATGTTGCTTGACCAAAACGCTACTAGAAAATGTCAAAACACCCTTGACAACTAGTCATAAGGGTAAGTTTTATCACTGAAACAAAATTTTAAAAATTTATTTTTTTAAAACTTCATTCTGCCTTCAATAACCCTTAGTTAAACGGCAAGACCAAGATTTTCGAGACATGTCACACTTAGCTTATTACTCAAGCTAAAAGGCTACAAGAAATTTGAAGTGACAACAGATCGCTCACTGGGTAAAACGGAAGACCTTGTCATGAATAAAGGAAAATTCACGAAATTTCCGGTTTGACTTGGCTGCTGGCCCAGTGATGCTAAAATACGATAAAAAGGTGTTTTTTGATGGCTGAATCATGTTGCTTGACCAAAACGCTACTAGAAAATGTCAAAACACCCTTGACAACTAGTCATAAGGGTGAGTTTTATCATTGACACAAAATATAAAAATATTTTCTTAAAAACTTCATTCTGCCTTCAATAACCCTTGGTTAAACGGCAAAACCAAGATTTTCGAGACATGTCACACTTATATTATTACTTAAGCTAAAAGACTACAAGAAATTTGAAGTGACAACAGATCGCTAACTGGGTAAAACGGATGACCTTGTCATGAATAAAGGAAAATTCACGAAATTTCCGGTTTGACTTGGCTGCTGGCCCAGTGATGCTAAAATACGATAAAGAGGTGTTTTTTGATGGCTGAATCATGTTGCTTGACCAAAACGCTACTAGAAAATGTCAAAACACCCTTGACAACTAGTCATAAGGGTAAGTTTTATCACTGAAACAAAATTTTAAAAATTTATTTTTTTAAAACTTCATTCTGCCTTCAATAACTCTTAGTTAAACGGCAAAACCAAGATTTTCAAGACATGTCACACTTAGCTTATTACTCAGGCTAAAAGGCTACAAGAAATTTGAAGTGACAACAGATCGCTAACTGGGTAAAACGGAAGACCTTGTCATGAATAAAGGAAAATTCACGAAATTTCCGGATTGATTTGGCTGCTGGCCCAGTGATGCTAAAATACGATAAGGAGGTGTTTTTTGATGGCTTAATCATGTTGCTTGACCAAAGCGCTACTAGAAAATGGTAAAACATCCTTGACAACTAGTCATAAGGGTGAGTTTTATCATTGACACAAAATATAAAAATATTTTCTTAAAAACTTCATTCTGCCTTCAATAACCCTTAGTTTAACGGCAAAACCAAGATTTTCGAGACATGTCACACTTAGCTTATTACTCAAGCTAAAAGACTACAAGAAATTTGAAGTGACAACAGATCGCTAACTGGCTAAAACGGAAGACCTTGTCATGAAAAAAGGAAAATTCACAAAATTTCCGGTTTGATTTGGCTGCTGGCCCAGTGATGCTAAAATACGATTAAGAGGTGTTTTTTGATGGCTGAATCATGTTGCTTGACCAAAGCGCTACTAGAAAATGTCAAAACAACCTTGACAACTAGTCATAAGGGTGAGTTTTATCACTGAAAGAAAATATTAAAAATATATTTTTTTAAAACTTCATTCTGCCTTCAATAACCCTAAGTTAAACGGCAAGACCAAGATTTTCGAGACATGCCACACTTAGCTTATTACTCAAGCTAAAAGGCTACAAGAAATTTGAAGTGACAACAGATCGCTAACTGGGTAAAACGGAAGACCTTGTCATGAATAAAGGAAAATTCACGAAATTTCCGGTTTGACTTGGCTGCTGGCCCAGTGATGCTAAAATACGATAAAGAGGTGTTTTTGATGGCTGAATCATGTTGCTTGACCAAAACGCTACTAGAAAATGTCAAAACACCCTTGACAACTAGTCATAAGGGTAAGTTTTATCACTGAAACAAAATTTTAAAAATTTATTTTTTTAAAACTTCATTCTGCCTTCAATAACTCTTAGTTAAACGGCAAAACCAAGATTTTCAAGACATGTCACACTTAGCTTATTACTCAGGCTAAAAGGCTACAAGAAATTTGAAGTGACAACAGATCGCTAACTGGGTAAAACGGAAGACCTTGTCATGAATAAAGGAAATTTCACGAAATTTCCGGATTGATTTGGCTGCTGGCCCAGTGATGCTAAAATACGATAAAGAGGTGTTTTTTGATGGCTGAATCATGTTGCTTGACCAAAGCGCTACTAAAAAATGGTAAAACATCCTTGACAACTAGTCATAAGGGTGCGTTTTATCACTGACACAAAATATTAAAAATATATTTTTTAAAAACTTCATTCTGCCTTCAATAACCCTTAGTTAAACGGCAAGACCAAGATTTTCGAGACATGTCACACTTAGCTTATTACTCAAGCTAAAAGGCTACAAGAAATTTGAAGTGACAACAGATCGCTAACTGGGTAAAACGGAAGACCTTGTCATGAATAAAGGAAAATTCACGAAATTTCCGGATTGACTTGGCTGCTGGCCCAGTGATGCTAAAATACGATAAAGAGGTGTTTTTTGATAGCTTAATTATGTTGCTTGACCAACACGCTACTAGAAAATCGTAAAACACCCTTGACAACTAGTCATAAGGGTGAGTTTTATCACTGAAACAAAATATTAAAAATATATTTTTTTAAAACTTCATTCTGCCTTCAATAACCCTTAGTTAAACGGCAAAACCAAGATTTTCAAGACATGTCACACTTAGCTTATTACTCAAGCTAAAAGGCTACAAGAAATTTGAAGTGACAACAGATCGCTAACTGGGTAAAACGGAAGACCTTGTCATGAATAAAGGAAAATTCACGAAATTTCCGGATTGATTTGGCTGCTGGCCCAGTGATGCTAAAATACGATAAAGAGGTGTTTTTTGATGGCTGAATCATGTTGCTTGACCAAAGCGCTACTAGAAAATGGTAAAACATCCTTGACAACTAGTCATAAGGGTGCGTTTTATCACTGACACAAAATATTAAAAATATATTTTTTTAAAACTTCATTCTGCCTTCAATAACCCTTAGTTAAACGGCAAGACCAAGATTTTCGAGACATGCCACACTTAGCTTATTACTCAAGCTAAAAGGCTACAAGAAATTTGAAGTGACAACAGATCGCTAACTGGGTAAAACGGAAGACCTTGTCACGAACAAAGGAAAATTCACAAAATTTCCGGTTTGATTTGGCTGCTGGCCCAGTGATGCTAAAATACGATAAAGAGGTGTTTTTTGATAGCTTAATTATGTTGCTTGACCAACACGCTACTAGAAAATCGTAAAACACCCTTGACAACTAGTCATAAGGGTGAGTTTTATCACTGAAACAAAATATTAAAAATATATTTTTTTAAAACTCCATTCTGCCTTCAATAACCCTTAATTAAACGGCAAGACCAAGATTTTCGAGACATGTCACACTTAGCTTATTACTCAAGATAAAAGGCTACAAGAAATTTGAAGTGACAACAGATCGCTCACTGGGTAAAACGGAAGACCTTGTCATGAATAAAGGAAAATTCACGAAATTTCCGGATTGATTTGGCTGCTGGCCCAGTGATGCTAAAATACGATAAAGAGGTGTTGTTTGATGGCTGAATCATGTTGCTTGACCAAAGCGCTACTAGAAAATGGTAAAACATCCTTGACAACTAGTCATAAGGGTGCGTTTTATCACTGACACAAAATATTAAAAATATATTTTTTAAAAACTTCATTCTGCCTTCAATAACCCTTAGTTAAACGGCAAGACCAAGATTTTCGAGACATGTCACACTTAGCTTATTACTTAAGCTAAATGACTGCAAGAAACTTGAAGTGACAACAGATCGCTAACTGGGTAAAACGGGGGACTTTGTCATGAATAAAGGAAAATTCACGAAATTTCCGGATTGATTTGGCTGCTGGCCCAGTGATGCTAAAATACGGCAACTAGGTGTTTTTTGATGAGTGAACTTTTAAAGTTAATTGTTATTTGGTTTTAGTATTTTATAGCATAGGTCGCACATGTGTTGAAAATCCCTTACTTTCTTTTTGTATTTCAACCCTTGTCTCCTATCATCGCGGCTTACGTAGCATAACTTGTGAATACCCCTTTTGCAGCATCTGCACTTAAATTCTGGTGTATTTAAGTCCCCAGCACAAAAAAGGCACACTTTTTCTAAATTTTCGCTGTAATCCAGCAAGCGATTTTTCAATTCTTTTCTATACTCATCAAAGTCTATCTCTTGTGTGAGAGGTTTGTTTTGGACGAGAAGGCTGAATAGATAGACGAGAATCGGGCCGCAGTTATAGTGATCTTTCTGCAAAACATGTTTATATGATATCACTTGCCTGACATGGTTTGTTATACCTTTCATTGTCAGGAATTCGTTTATTTTCTTCATGTACAAAGATTTTAGTTTTGTTTCTATACAAAGAGGATCAATGATGGTCAATGTTTGATTTGTTAGTGACAGAATTGCCATTGTAAAGTGGCGGTGTAGGCATAGTGGAAACACGTTATTTTTTTCCCAACTTAGGCTCACCGAGTTTACAAATCCCGGTAGTTTTTTCACGTCACCGAATATTATACTCGATTTTGCCACACTAATGACGTTGAATTTATTACCATTGTAGGTGTGAAGCAAGTGGTCTACTATGAAATTCGACAATTCCTCACCAGGATCCAAACCTTTGAAATCTTCTATAAGGATTTCTCGTATAATCTGGTTCGGAAGAGTCATTCGTGTAACTATGTAGCCTCGTTTATTCGGTAGGTAGTCATATAAGTCAGAATTTCTGAATAAACCATTTTCACGGTGATCAATTATTTCACATAACGAGCTCTGCGAAATGTCCGACCGTTCCGAACCAGAATTCACGGGCGTTTTGACAAGGCAGATGTCGCATATAAATGGGTCACATGAAGTGATCTCATACTTATCAGTTGCGCAGTTCATGTGTACCCATTTGCTGCAACAGTCACACGCAACCCACTGCGTAATTTCACCGGGACCCATGGCGGTACCTTGGCCACAGTAAAAGCAATTTACGATCTCGTCCTCATCTTCGAGAAGTGGCACAGTTTGAATTGCTTGCGGGCTGGTGCGGCTGGTGGTGGCTGGGGAATCATGGTCGACGGGAATCATGACGTTAGGTTTTTTTAAAAACCGTCCAACAAAATGTGTTTGGTCATTGGTACGTCTTTTTTTCCATACCTCAATTGGGTTTTCATTAAGTGCCTCATCCCTGTTACGTTTGGTCAGTCTTGACTTTGGAGACTGTTTCGCCTCTAAGTTTTCGCAATAGTTGCGTACATTTAAGGTTAGTTTGTCCATTAAGCACATTTTTTTTTAAATGACTTAAAATGCTAAGATTTTTTTCGGAAATGTAATTCTCTATGAAAACCAAATATTGTCCAAAATCACAAAAAGTAGCTAACAGATATCTATGAATTTTGTATTAAAAATAAGCGGATACCAAGCCAATTCAAACAAGACCAAAAAAACTTCTCAGGTAAGGTTTTTTTTTAATTTGTCGATTATAGACTATTTTAGCTTCAAATAGTTCAGTATTTCTTAAAATATTTATTTGGGTAGCGTTGGCTGTCAAATGAAACGATAATCGACAAATTAAAAAAAAACCTTACCTGAGAAGTTAACGTAATTGATGAAGATTTTTCAAAGTTAGAGTTTTTCTGAATACTAATCTGTGCTATTTCTACTATTTTTTGGTCTTGTTTGAATTGGCTTGGTATCCGCTTATTTTTAATACAAAATTCATAGATATCTGTTAGCTACTTTTTGTGATTTTGGACAATATTTGGTTTTCATAGAGAATTACATTTCCGAAAAAAATCTTAGCATTTTTAGTCCCGTTTCTAGACTATTTTAGCTTCAAATAGTTCAGTATTCCTTAAAATATTTATTTGGGTAGCGTTGGCTGTCAAATGAAACGATAATCGACAAATTAAAAAAAAACCTTACCTGAGAAGTTAACGTAATTGATGAAGATTTTTCAAAGTTAGAGTTTTTCTGAATACTAATCTGTGCTATTTCTACTATTTTTTGGTCTTGTTTGAATTGGCTTGGTATCCGCTTATTTTTAATACAAAATTCATAGATATCTGTTAGCTACTTTTTGTGATTTTGGACAATATTTGGTTTTCATAGAGAATTACATTTCCGAAAAAAATCTTAGCATTTTTAGTCCCGTTTCTAGACTATTTTAGCTTCAAATAGTTCAGTATTTCTTAAAATATTTATTTGGGTAGCATTGGCTGGCAAATGAAACGATAATCGACAAATTAAAAAAAAACCTTACCTGAGAAGTTAACGTAATTGATGAAGATTTTTCAAAGTTAGAGTTTTTCTGAATACTAATCTGTGCTATTTCTACTATTTTTTGGTCTTGTTTGAATTGGCTTGGTATCCGCTTATTTTTAATACAAAATTCATAGATATCTGTTAGCTACTTTTTGTGATTTTGGACAATATTTGGTTTTCATAGAGAATTACATTTCCGAATCAAATCTTAGCATTTTTAGTCCCGTTTCTAGACTATTTTAGCTTCAAATAGTTCAGTATTTCTTAAAATATTTATTTGGGTAGCGTTGGCTGTCAAATGAAACGATAATCGACAAATTAAAAAAAAACCTTACCTGAGAAGTTAACGTAATTGATGAAGATTTTTCAAAGTTAGTGTTTTTCTGAATACTAATCTGTGCTATTTGTACTGTTTTTTGGTCTTATTTGAATTGACTTGGTATCCGCTGATTTTTAATATAAAATTCATACATATCTGTTGCCTAGTTTTTGTGATTTTGGGCATTACTTAGTTTTTGTAGAGAATTACATTTCGAAACTAATCTTTGCATTTTTAGTCCCGTTTCTTGTGTCTTATAGCTGAAAATCGTTCCGGAGGTATTGATTTGCATAGTTTTTGGGGTCAAATAAAGTGATAGTTAAGTACTTAAAAAACTCTCAGGAAAAAAATGAAATCGAAAAAAAAAAGCAAATCGAAACGATCTCAGAGTTTGACTGAAAAACAAACGACTCTGCAAACGATAAAGTCAATCTTAATAGAAAACAAATGTCCAGCGAAACCAACATCTTATCGCAACCCGGACCAACACTACGGCATACTTTGTGAAAAGTTAAAAAAAAAGAATTCCTTGCGCAACCGAAAGTCCATATACACACAATGGCTAGGTTTGTATAAATCAGGTGAGATTGAAAAGCTTATGTACAAATCCTCGCAGGAAACAAAGGAAGACCAATCATTGTCGATACACGAGCTTTCTGCTTCCGAATCTGATATACACAACAAATCCAAACAATTACAAACATTGAACTGTGATAATCCTCTTGATGTAATTTTGCTAGCCCAAAACTCAGGATCGGACAGTCCGGTATACGAGTTGTCGGAGGAATCGGAGATTAATCAATCAATGTCCATATACGAGCACTCCGAAAAACGCTGTATTGATCCTAAATCTGCAGAATTAAATGCATTAAAATGCGACATTTCTCCGTCTAGTATGTCAGTTACTCGAATTGGGATATCGGACCGTTCCACTAGTACGGTAAACGAACCATCTGAGGAACACAATATCGTTCCCGTACCTGATTTCGAGAATGCTATAACATGCGACGTTTCTCCTGATGTTAGTAAAGTTCCTAAAGACATATTAAACTTGTCTAGTCCAGGAGAAAATATTCCTGTTTTACCACTGAATGCCAAAAATGTATCAGGTATTGACAAACTATCTAAATGTAATATTCTAGAAGGCAGTTTCTCCATGGAAAAATCCATGTGGAGTAAACTGTACAACAGTGAAAGAAAACTTGACCTTTTCAATTACCCGTACATACTTAAAAAACACGTAAGGAAATACGTGAACAACACATGTATTATTAATGTTAAATACGTAAAGTACAAGTCAAATGGTGAAACAGTTATACACTGCATATGTAAGCACGAATCGTGTAAAAAACTTAAAGTCATCATAAAACCAGACAGGAACATTGAAGTTTGGAGTCAATCTAGAAATTACTCTCATGTTATACCAATAACGGCTCATGTCCGTGGAGTAGAAAGAGTAATAAGAAGAAATCGGCTCATCAATATGCTGCCTTCCGCTGACAAAAAACGTGACTTAATTAATTTAGACGAAAATAAATTAATATTAACAAAATGTTTACAAAATGTCAAGTCTGATCCAACCTTAAGAAAAATAAGGTCAGAGGCGCTTTGTCTGAATGATCGATCAAAAAATGACATTATAGACCTAATTATATACCAGCAAGACCATCCGAACTACGTTCGTGAAGTTTCTTTCCCATTTACAGTAAAAGCTTACAGCAAAGAGCAAATTTTAGTGCTGAAATCAGAAAATGATATAGCGCCACTGCTTCACTTAGATGCTACCGGAAGCGTGGTAAGAAAACCAGCATGCGGAAACAATTCGATCAAATTCAAGCGCGTTTATCTGTATTCTGGCATCATACAAATACCATCACATAACAGACTTTTCAGCCTATTTGATATGATAACATCTTGTCATGACACTAATTCTGTATATAAAATGCTGCGTGACTTTAGAAGACAATGTGTTGAAAATGATATTATCTGGCCAGTATTTTCAGGAGTTGTCACTGACATGAGTTTTGTCCTCATGAATGCTTCCTGTCAGGCATTTAACGATAGTAGCTTGTTAGACTACTTGATCAATGTTTTTGCGATGTTGACGCAAACAGAAGTTACGAAACAACAATATACACCTATGTTTCTTTGCTGCGCACATTTCATAAAAAACGTTTGCAAAGACATTGACCAGAGCCAAGTACAGGACATAAAAATGTTTAAAGACATTATGGCCAACATGTCAATGGCAACATCCATGGAACAAATAGACCAGTTTATAAAGAATATCTTTATACTCCTGAACAGCCGATATTTGTCGCCAGATTCTGTAAAGGCGCAAGAAAATATAATTTTGCTTTGCGAGTTAGATAAACAAGCATTGGAATCCCTCCTGAATACAGGCACAACGGTTAATTCTATTTTAAAGGAAGCCATTAAAAAAACGCCCGGTTACAAAAACAGTCCGTTTTATAAACGGGCTATGACTGTTATAGGCAAGGCCGAGTTTACAAATTATTTTACGAATGACGCAAACCCGTTTTACGACCCGTCCCTATTCGAGCAAATTTTAAAAAAATATCTACCCTTTGTTCCTATGTGGACTAATTTAATAAAGGCAAAAAGGGTGAGTAACGCACCGATAGAGTCCTATTTTGGTCATTTAAAAAAAAATGTGCTTAATGGACAAACTAACCTTAAATGTACGCAACTATTGCGAAAACTTAGAGGCGAAACAGTCTCCAAATCTAAGGAGATCATATATCAGATCAAAGTCAAGACTGACCAAACGTAACAGGGATGAGGCACTTAATGAAAACCCAATTGAGGTATGGAAAAAAAGACGTACCAATGACCAAACACATTTTGTTGGACGGTTTTTAAAAAAACCTAACGTCATGATTCCCGTCGACCATGATTCCCCAGCCACCACCAGCCGCACCAGCCCGCAAGCAATTCAAACTGTGCCACTTCTCGAAGATGAGGACGAGATCGTAAATTGCTTTTACTGTGGCCAAGGTACCGCCATGGGTCCCGGTGAAATTACGCAGTGGGTTGCGTGTGACTGTTGCAGCAAATGGGTACACATGAACTGCGCAACTGATAAGTATGAGATCACTTCATGTGACCCATTTATATGCGACATCTGCCTTGTCAAAACGCCCGTGAATTCTGGTTCGGAACGGTCGGACATTTCGCAGAGCTCGTTATGTGAAATAATTGATCACCGTGAAAATGGTTTATTCAGAAATTCTGACTTATATGACTACCTACCGAATAAACGAGGCTACATAGTTACACGAATGACTATTCCGAACCAGATTATACGAGAAATCCTTATAGAAGATTTCAAAGGTTTGGATCCTGGTGAGGAATTGTCGAATTTCATAGTAGACCACTTGCTTCACACCTACAATAGTAATAAATTCAACGTCATTAGTGTGGCAAAATCGAGTATAATATTCGGTGACGTGAAAAAACTACCGGGATTTGTAAACTCGGTGAGCCTAAGTTGGGAAAAAAATAACGTGTTTCCACTATGCCTACACCGCCACTTTACAATGGCAATTCTGTCACTAACAAATCAAACATTGACCATCATTGATCCTCTTTGTCTAGAAACAAAACTAAAATCTTTGTACATGAAGAAAATAAACGAATTCCTGACAATGAAAGGTATAACAAACCATGTCAGGCAAGTGATATCATATAAACATGTTTTGCAGAAAGATCACTATAACTGCGGCCCGATTCTCGTCTATCTATTCAGCCTTCTCGTCCAAAACAAACCTCTCACACAAGAGATAGACTTTGATGAGTATAGAAAAGAATTGAAAAATCGCTTGCTGGATTACAGCGAAAATTTAGAAAAAGTGTGCCTTTTTTGTGCTGGGGACTTAAATACACCAGAATTTAAGTGCAGATGCTGCAAAAGGGGTATTCACAAGTTATGCTACGTAAGCCGCGATGATAGGAGACAAGGGTTGAAATACAAAAAGAAAGTAAGGGATTTTCAACACATGTGCGACCTATGCTATAAAATACTAAAACCAAATAACAATTAACTTTAAAAGTTCACTCATCAAAAAACACCTATTTGCCGTATTTTAGCATCACTGGGCCAGCAGCCAAATCAAACCGAATATTTTGTGAATTTTCCTTTAGTCATGGACAAGGTCCCCCGTTTTACCCAGTTAGCGATCTGTTGTCACTTCAAGTTTCTTGCAGTCATTTAGCTTAAGTAATAAGCTAATTGTGACATGTCTCGAAAATCTCAGTTTTGGCGTTTAACTAAGCGTTATTGAAGGCAGAATGAAGTTTTCAAGAAAATATTTTTATATTTTGTGTCAATGATAAAACAAGTCGTCATCCGAACTTCAACCGTGATTGTGGTTGGTCAGTGCCTCCCAGTTGGAAAACGGTTTTGGGTACCGCGTCAGTGGACTGTGTGAACGTGCCCTTAGCGAGTGACGTAGTGAGTGTTGTTTGCAACCCGGTTGGCAAAAGCGATGATAATGAGAACGAGGGTAGATCGTCCGCCGTGTCGCCCCCCGCGCCGCTCCCACCGCCAGCTGCAAGTACCAGAGCAGATAGGGCATTAGCCCGCAGTGTACGACTTGCCTCTGTCGCGAGTGGGCGCTCCTGATGACGTTCTTTGTAAAGAACGAAACATGTCGAGCGAAAATCGACTAAATTACGTGAGTGACCCGTTTTAAATATTATTTAATATGTTCGAGTCTCACGAGAGTTTTATAGTTAAAATGATAAAACTCACCCTTATGACTAGTTGTCAAGGATGTTTTACCATTTTCTAGTAGCGCTTTGGTCAAGCAACATGATTCAGCCATAAAAAAACACCTCTTTATCGTATTTTAGCATCACTGGGCCATCAGCCAAATCAAACCGGAAATTTTGTGAATTTTCCTTTTTTCATGACAAGGTCTTCCGTTTTACCCAGTTAGCGATCTGTTGTCACTTCAAATTTCTTGTAGCCTTTTAGCTTGAGTAATAAGCTAAGTGTGACATGTCTTGAAAATCTTGGTTTTGCCGTTTAACTAAGAGTTATTGAAGGCAGAATGAAGTTTTAAAAAAATAAATTTTTAAAATTTTGTTTCAGTGATAAAACTTACCCTTATGACTAGTTGTCAAGGGTGTTTTGACATTTTCTAGTAGCGTTTTGGTCAAGCAACATGATTCAGCCATCAAAAAACACCTCTTTATCGTATTTTAGCATCACTGGGCCAGCAGCCAAGTCAAACCGGAAATTTCGTGAATTTTCCTTTATTCATGACAAGGTCTTCCGTTTTACCCAGTTAGCGATCTGTTGTCACTTCAAATTTCTTGTAGCCTTTTAGCTTGAGTAATAAGCTAAGTGTGACATGTCTTGAAAATCTTGGTTTTGCCGTTTAACTAAGAGTTATTGAAGGCAGAATGAAGTTTTAAAAAAATAAATTTTTAAAATTTTGTTTCAGTGATAAAACTTACCCTTATGACTAGTTGTCAAGGGTGTTTTGACATTTTCTAGTAGCGTTTTGGTCAAGCAACATGATTCAGCCGTCAAAAAACACCTCTTTATCGTATTTTAGCATCACTGGGCCAGCAGCCAAGTCAAACCGGAAATTTCGTGAATTTTCCTTTATTCATGACAAGGTCTTCCGTTTTACCCAGTTAGCGATCTGTTGTCA
Source organism: Lathronympha strigana (assembly GCA_949128165.1). Classification (NCBI taxonomy): domain Eukaryota; kingdom Metazoa; phylum Arthropoda; class Insecta; order Lepidoptera; family Tortricidae; genus Lathronympha; species Lathronympha strigana. The sequence continues at coordinate 10,846,820 of OX421923.1, read as the reverse complement.
CTTCAAATTTCTTGTAGCCTTTTAGCTTGAGTAATAAGCTAAGTGTGACATGTCTTGAAAATCTTGGTTTTGCCGTTTAACTAAGAGTTATTGAAGGCAGAATGAAGTTTTTAAAAAATATATTTTTTATATTTTGTGTCAGTGATAAAACTCCCCCTCTGACTAGTTGTCAAGGGTGTTTTGACATTTTCTAGTAGCGTTATGGTCAAGCATCATGATTCAGCCATCAAAAAACACCTCTTTATCGTATTTTAGCATCACTGGGCCAGCAGCCAAAACAATCCGGAAATTTCGTGAATTTTCCTTTATTCATGACAAGGTCTTCCGTTTTACCCAGTTAGCGATCTGTTGTCACTTCAAATTTCTTGTAGCCTTTTAGCTTGAGTAATAAGCTAAGTGTGACATGTCTTGAAAATCTTGGTTTTGCCGTTTAACTAAGAGTTATTGAAGGCAGAATGAAGTTTTAAAAAAATAAATTTTTAAAATTTTGTTTCAGTGATAAAACTTACCCTTATGACTAGTTGTCAAGGGTGTTTTGACATTTTCTAGTAGCGTTTTGGTCAAGCAACATGATTCAGCCATCAAAAACACCTCTTTATCGTATTTTAGCATCACTGGGCCAGCAGCCAAGTCAATCCGGAAATTTCGTGAATTTTCCTTTATTCATGACAAGGTCTTCCGTTTTACCCAGTTAGCGATCTGTTGTCACTTCAAATTTCTTGTAGTCTTTTAGCTTGAGTAATAAGCTAAGTGTGACATGTCTCGAAAATCTTGGTTTTGCCGTTTAACTAAGGGTTATTGAAGGCAGAATGAAGTTTTAAAAAAATATTTTTATTTTATTTTATTCATAAGGCACACAAAACAGACAAAATTCATTACATTATTACAGCAGCTATATGTGGTAGGTATAAAATAAAAATGCCGTCCAAAACATGCATGCACAGCAAGAAAAAAAATAACAATGAGTAAAAACCTATCCAAGAATTACAAATTACATTTTTTTAACACAATAAATGAAATTTAAGTTAACAAATTAAGTGAATCAAAATTATAAAGTGTTCATTTCTTGTTATGGTGTACGATGGCCAAGAACTTCGACAACTTGCCTCCTAAATACCGCTAACCGTGAGTTGAAAATATCGATATTGTTATTTTTTGAGACCAAATCATTATACTGACGACACATTCTAACTATATTTTTAATATTTTGTTTCAGTGATAAAACTCACCCTTATGACTAGTTGTCAAGGGTGTTTTACGATTTTCTAGTAGCGTGTTGGTCAAGCAACATAATTAAGCTATCAAAAAACACCTCTTTATCGTATTTTAGCATCACTGGGCCAGCAGCCAAATCAAACCGGAAATTTTGTGAATTTTCCTTTGTTCGTGACAAGGTCTTCCGTTTTACCCAGTTAGCGATCTGTTGTCACTTCAAATTTCTTCTAGCCTTTTAGCTTGAGTAATAAGCTAAGTGTGGCATGTCTCGAAAATCTTGGTCTTGCCGTTTAACTAAGGGTTATTGAAGGCAGAATGAAGTTTTTAAAAAATATATTTTTAATATTTTGTGTCAGTGATAAAACGCACCCTTGTGACTAGTTGTCAAGGGTGTTTTACCATTTTCTAGTAGCGTGTTGGTCAAGCAACATAATTAAGCTATCAAAAAACACCTCTTTATCGTATTTTAGCATCACTGGGCCAGCAGCCAAATCAATCCGGAAATTTCGTGAATTTTCCTTTATTCATGACAAGGTCTTCCGTTCTACCCAAATAGCGATCTGTTGTCACTTCAAATTTCTTGAAGTCTTTTAGCTTAAGTAATAATCTAAGTGTGACATGTCTCGAAAATCTTGGTTTTGCCGTTTAACTAAGGGTTATTGAAGGCAGAATGAAGTTTTTAAGAAAATATTTTTATATTTTGTGTCAATGATAAAACTCACCCTTATGACTAGTTGTCAAGAGTGTTTTTCCATTTTCTAGTAGCGTGTTGGTCAAGCACCATGATTCAGCTATCAAAAAAGACCTCTCTATCGTATTTTAGCATCACTGGGCCAGCAGCCAAATCAAACCGGAAATTTCGTGAATTTTCCTTTATTCATGACAAGGTCTTCCGTTTTACCCAGTGAGCGATCTGTTGTCACTTCAAATTTCTTGTAGCCTTTTAGCTTGAGTAATAAGCTAAGTGTGACATGTCTCGAAAATCTTGGTCTTGCCGTTTAACTAAGGGTTATTGAAGGCAGAATGAAGTTTTTAAAAAATATATTTTTTATATTTTGTGTCAGTGATAAAACTCCCCCTCTGACTAGTTGTCAAGGGTGTTTTGACATTTTCTAGTAGCGTTATGGTCAAGCATCATGATTCAGCCATCAAAAAACACCTCTTTATCGTATTTTAGCATCACTGGGCCAGCAGCCAAATCAAACCGGAAATTTCGTTAATTTTCCTTTGTTCATGACAAGATCTTCCGTTTTACCCAGTTAGCGATCTGTTGTCACTTCAAATTTCTTGTAGTCTTTTAGCTTGAGTAATAAGCTAAGTGTGACATGTCTCGAAAATCTTGGTTTTGCCGTTTAACTAAGGGTTATTGAAGGCAGAATGAAGTTTTAAAAAAATATATTTTTAATATTTTGTTTCAGTGATAAAACTCACCCTTATGACTAGTTGTCAAGGGTGTTTTACGATTTTCTAGTAGCGTGTTGGTCAAGCAACATAATTAAGCTATCAAAAAATACCTCTTTATCGTATTTTAGCATCACTGGGCCAGCAGCCAAATCAATCCGCAAATTTCGTGAATTTTCCTTTATTCATGACAAGGTCTTCCGTTTTACCCAGTTAGCGATCTGTTGTCACTTCAAATTTCTTGTAGTCTTTTAGCTTGAGTAATAAGCTAAGTGTGACATGTCTCGAAAATCTTGGTTTTGCCGTTTAACTAAGGGTTATTGAAGGCAGAATGAAGTTTTAAAAAAATATATTTTTAATATTTTGTTTCAGTGATAAAACTCACCCTTGTGACTAGTTGTCAAGGATGTTTTACCATTTTCTAGTAGCGCTTTGGTCAAGCAACATGATTCAGCCATCAAAAAACACCTCTTTATCGTATTTTAGCATCACTGGGCCAGCAGCCAAATCAATCCGGAAATTTCGTGAATTTTCCTTTATTCATGACAAGGTCTTCCGTTCTACCCAAATAGCGATCTGTTGTCACTTCAAATTTCTTGAAGTCTTTTAGCTTAAGTAATAATCTAAGTGTGACATGTCTCGAAAATCTTGGTTTTGCCGTTTAACTAAGGGTTATTGAAGGCAGAATGAAGTTTTAAAAAAATATATTTTTAATATTTTGTTTCAGTGATAAAACTCACCCTTATGACTAGTTGTCAAGGGTGTTTTACGATTTTCTAGTAGCGTGTTGGTCAAGCAACATAATTAAGCTATCAAAAAACACCTCTTTATCGTATTTTAGCATCACTGGGCCAGCAGCCAAATCAAACCGGAAATTTTGTGAATTTTCCTTTGTTCGTGACAAGGTCTTCCGTTTTACCCAGTTAGCGATCTGTTGTCACTTCAAATTTTTTGTAGCCTTTTAGCTTGAGTAATAAGCTAAGTGTGGCATGTCTCGAAAATCTTGGTCTTGCCGTTTAACTAAGGGTTATTGAAGGCAGAATGAAGTTTTTAAAAAATATATTTTTAATATTTTGTGTCAGTGATAAAACGCACCCTTATGACTAGTTGTCAAGGATGTTTTACCATTTTCTAGTAGCGCTTTGGTCAAGCAACATGATTCAGCCATCAAACAACACCTCTTTATCGTATTTTAGCATCACTTGGCCAGCAGCCAAATCAATCCGGAAATTTCGTGAATTTTCCTTTATTCATGACAAGGTCTTCCGTTTTACCCAGTGAGCGATCTGTTGTCACTTCAAATTTCTTGTAGCCTTTTAGCTTGAGTAATAAGCTAAGTGTGACATGTCTCGAAAATCTTGGTCTTGCCGTTTAACTAAGGGTTATTGAAGGCAGAATGAAGTGTTTAAAAAATATATTTTTTATATTTTGTGTCAGTGATAAAACTCCCCCTCTGACTAGTTGTCAAGGGTGTTTTGACATTTTCTAGTAGCGTTTTGGTCAAGCATCATGATTCAGCCATCAAAAAACACCTCTTTATCGTATTTTAGCATCACTGGGCCAGCAGCCAAAACAATCCGGAAATTTCGTGAATTTTCCTTTATTCATGACAAGGTCTTCCGTTTTACCCAGTTAGCGATCTGTTGTCACTTCAAATTTCTTGTAGTCTTTTAGCTTGAGTAATAAGCTAAGTGTGACATGTCTCGAAAATCTTGGTTTTGCCGTTTAACTAAGGGTTATTGAAGGCAGAATGAAGTTTTAAAAAAATATATTTTTAATATTTTGTTTCAGTGATAAAACTCACCCTTATGACTAGTTGTCAAGGGTGTTTTACGATTTTCTAGTAGCGTGTTGGTCAAGCAACATAATTAAGCTATCAAAAAACACCTCTTTATCGTATTTTAGCATCACTGGGCCAGCAGCCAAGTCAAACCGGAAATTTCGTGAATTTTCCTTTATTCATGACAAGGTCTTCCGTTTTACCCAGTTAGCGATCTGTTGTCACTTCAAATTTCTTGTAACCTTTTAGCTTGAGTAATAATCTAAGTGTGACATGTCTCGAAACTCTTGGTTTTGCCGTTTAACTAAGGGTTATTGAAGGCAGAATGAAGTTTTTAAAAAATATATTTTTTATATTTTGTGTCAGTGATAAAACTCCCCCTCTGACTAGTTGTCAAGGGTGTTTTGACATTTTCTAGTAGCGCTTTGGTGAAGCAACATGATTCAGCCATCAAAAAAACACCTCTTTATCGTATTTTAGCATCACTGGGCCAGCAGCCAAATCAATCCGGAAATTTCGTGAATTTTCCTTTATTCATGACAAGGTCTTCCGTTTTACCCAGTTAGCGATCTGTTGTCACTTCAAATTTCTTGTAGCCTTTTAGCTTGAGTAATAAGCTAAGTGTGGCATGTCTCGAAAATCTTAGTCTTGCCGTTTAACTTAGGGTTATTGAAGGCAGAATGAAGTTTTAAAAAAATATATTTTTAATATTTTGTTTCAGTGATAAAACTCACCCTTATGACTAGTTGTCAAGGGTGTTTTGACATTTTCTAGTAGCGCTTTGGTCAAGCAACATGATTCAGCCATCAAAAAACACCTCTTTATCGTATTTTAGCATCACTGGGCCAGCAGCCAAATCAAACCGGAAATTTCGTGAATTTTCCTTTTTTCATGACAAGGTCTTCCGTTTTACCCAAATAGCGATCTGTTGTCACTTCAAATTTCTTGTTGCCTTTTAGCTTGAGTAATAAGCTAAGTGTGACATGTCTCGAAAATCGCAGTTTTGCCGTTTAACTAAGCGTTATTGAAGGTAGAATGAAGTTCTTAAAAAATATTTTTTATATTTTGTGTCAATGATAAAACTCACCCTTATGACTAGTTGTCAAGGGTGTTTTATCATTTTCTAGTAGCGCTTTAGTTAAGCAACATGATTCAGCCATCAAAAAACACCTCTTTATCGTATTTTAGCATCACTGGGCCAGCAGCCAAATCAAACCGGAAATTTTGTGAATTTTCCTTTTTTCATGACAAGGTCTTCCGTTTTACCCAGTTAGCGATCTGTTGTCACTTCAAATTTCTTGTAACCTTTTAGCTTGAGTAATAATCTAAGTGTGACATGTCTCGAAACTCTTGGTTTTGCCGTTTAACTAAGGGTTATTGAAGGCAGAATGAAGTTTTAAAAAAATATATTTTTTATATTTTGTTTCAGTGATAAAACTCACCCTTATGACTAGTTGTCAAGGGTGTTTTTCCATTTTCTAGTAGCTTTTTGTTCAGGCAATATGATTTATTTATCAAAAAGAATCTCTTATTCGTATTTTAGCATCACGGGGCCAGCAGCCAAATCAAATCGAAAGTATTGCTGATTTTCCTTCAGCTATGACTACGTCCCTATTTTCACTTAAATACTCAAGTTTGCATGTTTAATATTTATATTGGAGTGTCTTGTTTAGTTTTATATCGTTTTTTAAGCGATTCATCCTTGTGGAATATTTGACTTCTTAATTTGGTCAGGTTATAGGCGGCTGCTAACTTTGGCTGCTAACTTCACACCGGTTGTTTATTCAGATCAATAGCATTTATACCGGGTATTTCCAAGCCTATCCACCTTAATTAGATAGACTTACTTGCTAGAGGCACAAATATATCTTAATCTACTTATTATCCTCCAAGTCTCATGCTAATCTAAAACAAATGCGATCCATGACAATAACTATAACATAAAACCCCAATTCGAAAAAAGGCAAAGTCGTAACGATCACGAGCAATTGGAGATGGCATTGTGATCGCTTCACGCCTATAAGCGAGTCGCTCATCAAACCAGTATAAAGGATGAGTCACAAGTACACCGGGCCAGGTCGGGACGGGACGAGCTTTCCAGGATGTGTACTCTACACACTAGATCGCCCGGCCTGACCGAACTGCCTGGGTCAGTCGGTTCGTTAATAGGCCAGGAGTTAAAACTGTTGATACATGTGACTTGTATCTTGAGCTAAATGGGAGACAGCTCAACTTAATAAATCTATAACTAAGAACCGTCTCGACAAAAAGGCTAAATGATATAACAAAACAAGGTAAAGCCATCACGACGTTACACCAGTTTTGTTTGGACTAAGAAATAAATATATAGTTTTGGCATGTGCGAATAAGAACAGCTAGATGTCCATGACGTCTTCGTTAGAGAAAAATATTATGGGACGGCCTTGCCTTATATTTTTTCCACCATGCAAGGCTATAAATCATCAAGGAAAACTATGCGCAGCTCATGCATACAACAAGTAGTGCATAGATTTGATGTTTAGGGTAAACTTGAATGCTGAAGTCGTGCAAAGCAACAAATTGAAGCCTTATGACTATCGTGTGACATAATTAACTAAAAGCAAATTTAAATCTTTTGCACAATAACTCTACACTATTTTCTTCCAAAATTGCCACCGAAAATGTGAAAATCATACAACTAGTTCATTGTATTCATACTATGTAAGGATACTTTTAAATGATCCTTACACAAACAGATCTTCAGACGGCTATACTGGTACATCAAAAAACTCGAGTCTGTACAACCCTATGGGAATACTAGACCTAAGGGCCATCCGCACGGGTCCATGTAATAAAAAGGGACGCTTGGGGCCCAGACTTGACAATAACAGAATGCTTGACGAAACAAGGTCTGAGTGATGCCTCAAGATAAGGCAGTTGACTTGGCTATTGAATTAAATTTTATCTTACTGAGGTACTAGCTTGGGCAATTATTTTAAATTGACGTCGGCTTCGACATAGTCCCAATGTTGTTACTAATATAATGTCAATATTTTCATCACCATGCTAGCCGTAATAGAAGTATTAACAACATAAACACATAAACATAATTAATAGAAGTGTCAACATTAGAAGTAGGTACTGTTGAGTGTTGACCGAGGCCTTCCCTAATAAAAGGGTTATACATATTTTCATAATACACTGGTTTAGGTTGCAAGGACTCGCTGGATGCGGGCTGCTTCTGTCCGGTCAATGTGAAAGTCTATTGAGACGACCTGTGCCCTGCAGTGGACGTATAGCTAGTAGTGGCAGTATAGCTGAAATGATGATGAGCAAATATTATATATTATATATTATTGCATGTGGCAAGAAATCCCGGCAATCTTGACAAGATCGATCGATTATTCACTATTGTTAGTACATACACATAATTTCTTATATTTAACTTTAAAGATAGTTTCTTAAATGGTGTATAACATGAAACCGGATGATCAACTTTAACATCAACATTACAATCAATACTGTACACGTCAAATCTAACGTTATTACATTAATAAAATGAGCGTACAATGTATAATTTGATAGAAAAAATAAAATAATAACCCAAAAATAAAATTAAAATAAATTACAACATGAAAACGTGGAATTACTAATATCATTAAAAAAATTAACACGATTATTAAAATTAAAATTTGTAATAATATGGGATTATTGAGATCAATAATTAAATTATGGCAGGTACATGTCGAAATTTGGAATACTAAAATGAATATACGTAAATATAAATAATTTTATTCAAAATTAATACAACATGAAAAATGTCATGGAATTATTAAAATTCAACAGGATTATTAAATAAGGCATTAACATACATTTAATCAAATTACCTACATGTCGAAATTTACGAAACTGGAATGCAAACCTACCCATTTACGCAACATTGGTGAATCCCACCTTTCGTCAAACAGGACTCCCCTTAAATCTCCCGAGCAAGGAGGCACAGAGTTTCCTCGCGATTGCATGGAATTTTTTGCATGAAAATCGTGTTTTACCAACTTTTTGTACAAGAGGTTTATTATGATCGAATCCATCATTTATGTCTGAAGCTAAAAGTTAAGCTAACATCTTAAATCTAGAATATATCTTAGTCCTAGCTGGCCTTTATCCGCCGCCTTGGTAAGTAGGTCACGAGTGTCCTCTGACATTCAATTTATCGCTCCACACAGCTGGACATCGTCTCGTATAAAGTGACCTTAAAGGACAAGTCATGTACTGTAGCGGACGCTACGGTTAAAGTCGCAGACGCCTTAACTTCATCTGAAGGAGATAAAGCATTTCGACTTTAAATGGTAATAGGTACCTAAATTTGAAGCGTTGTTGGCCCAATGTTAAGGGCCTATGCTAGCTGACGTGGATTACCCGGAACGGACGCCCTTCTAATAAGAAATTGTATGAACAGCGCTAAGTGAAGCGGGCGCACGGAACGGATGCGCCATACTAAATCCACCCGCCGCGTGTACCCGCTCCGTGCACCCGCGTCAGCTAGCGTAGGCCCTAAGGCGTACGACTTTTTGTCTGAAGATCTGGGGTTCACATCCTGACAGCTCGTACGAACGAGTTTTTCCGAACCTATGTACGAAATATCATTTGATGTTTACCAATCGCTTTCCGGTGAAGGAAAACTCGACCCACTACTCGCTATCATACTGGTTTCATTAATACGAGCAAAGCCTGTAATTTGCTCAAGAATTTACGTTGGAGTTCCGCCTAACAATCCTCAGGGGAAATTAAACCTTATTGGGAGTAGAATTTCCTCACAATATTTCACCGTAACAAAATTCGAATGATCATGGTATCAAACAACATTTGCGTAAGTTTCGTTGTCTGTTACCTACGTCTTACATCTAATTCTCATCGCTGATACACCGTGTTTTTGTATTTCCGTTAAATTCGACACGTTGCCCCGTTAATACGCTGCCTGATATATCAATGTTGGTCGAATTAAAAAAAATATCTTTTTAATTTTTCATATAAAATAAATGAATAATAGGTACCTACCTATATTGTAACAGGTCCTTTAAAGGTACGTGAAAGTAAGTGTCAAGTTTAAAAAAGTTGAAACTTTAGGCATGACAGCACATGTCATACTAACAAATGTATTTCTTAAACACAAAAACTGGTGTCACTAACAGCCAACTCACTGGTGTCACTAGGAAACTTTTTTTTTTAGAGGAATTAACTCGAGTCCTGAAGAATCTCTCCTTAAACTTAACGGAAAACAAAAAAACAGGACGAGTTTCATAAATATTGTGTAACATTTTCCACCTGATGGAACAAGAATACAACAGGCTATTTATTTGCGTGTAATACTAATTTCTCTAAATCACCTTGACTGATTTGAAATTTTATAATCAGGGTGCCGCTCGTTTCCCGCTCAACGCTCTGCTTGACTATTTGGACCAAGAGCAGGAAGGTAGAAAAGCTCGGTTCCTTTTGTATTGTATCAAACGATAGACTGAAATGGATGGAAGGTCAGCAGTATTCACTATGCATGAGCGTGGACAGTGGTTATGGACCTTAAACTTTTGTGCTCCCTCTTCACGAGGTTCCATCTAATTTTTATTCATTTGTATGTACACAACACAAGTTGCTTTGCTGAAATTAACAAAACATGTTTTACTTTATTGTATTCATTGATATATGAGGAGGACCATTAAAGCTACTTCTTATAATAACGCCATCTTTTTAGACACTTAACCAAAACTTTACACCTATCTAAGCACCACCGTAACTAAAAAAACCTTCGAAATTGATAATGATAAACTTATTTATATATCCACATATCATTAGCCCTCTATAATTCGTTCAAAAACCGCATATAACGACCCCCATAATAATAAACTTTTTTGTTACAGCAAATTTCTTATCTGTGAAAATGTTATTATAGCTAATTTATATTATCGACTTCTATAACATAATTTTATTCAAATTTCGAATATCTCTGACAAACAAGGAAATTTGATTTGACCTCTATTCTAATATTAGTCGAGATGACGTTCAGTCCGAAACGAAGTGTCAATTGCAAACAATGTCGCACGCAAGTCGCACGTTATTTGATATCGAACGATATGAAAACTCTAGTTTGACTCGAAATTTAAGTAATATAAAAATCAAAAGTTAAAAGTCAGAAAAGTTTTCATTCATAAAGGTCGTAAGGGCGGTTGACATATATGCGGTTTGAACGCATCGTGGAGAGCTCATAATATGTGTGTATATAAAGCAGTGTATGTAATTGTAAATAATTAGGAATTAAAACACTCGTGTAATGTTATTATAAACCCACACTCGAGTTTAATGTCTTTCAATATATACAATCATATAAACTACTTATTATTTTGAATTATTTTTATTTTTAAGCAGTAAAGTCTACAAATGATAACAAATTTCTTAAAAAGGAAAAGTGGAAAAGCTCATGATCTCAGACAAGATCCGAACTCGCGACTTTGGACATGCCCATCGTTCTGCCAATTGAGCTACTGGGTGCATAGCCAAGATGCCAATCGCTCACGCTCAGTCGCTAACGAAACACAACTGTCATTGTCACACTAATAAGGAAGAGATAGAGAGAGGTAGCTACGATACGTTATTAAGCGTGAGCGATTGGCATCTTGGCTACGCACGCTGAGACACCCGGTAGCCCATAATTTCTCCCCCACATCTCTCGTAGGATTCAGGGTATCTCACAGTTGCGTGTTCGAGTCTCTCCAAAGGTCATTCCTAAGTTTATTCCACTTTTACCTTCTTTCTTCTTTTGAAGTGAGTTAAAACGAGCCAGAATGTAATACCCACAGCTCTGGCTTACTCTCCAATCTACTAATCGGGCTTATTGTATGATCGATATAAAATCATGCTACGTCATATTAGACCGAGTTTCCTATCTATGGCAGATGTTATCTAGAATCGGAAATGAGCTTGCGTCGGCGGAAGCCGGAAGCCGACGCTGATAGGAAATAGAAAAGGGGGGTAGAGGGAAGAAGGAAATGATATAGTAGTTTATGTGATTGTATATATAATGAATAATAATTACATATACTACTTTATAATCACATACTAAAGAACCTCGGAATACCAAGTCCATCGGAAGGCAAGCCGGAGATCAAACCCGGGTCTTCAGCTTACGCAGCTAACGCCATAACCACTAGGCCACTCGGTCTCAATAGATGTAGAATGGGAAATATTTAATTAAATAACTTTATTTGTTTCAAGAAAAATGTTGTTATGCCAAAATATGCTCATATTTGAATTTATTTATGAACTTGGAATACCGCTCTGGCTTGTTTAAGTTCGGATCTTATAAAGTACGTGGTCTTCATGTTACTGTGAAATTTATCTTATAGAATATGTATTACTTATAGAATAGTTTCCCAGGGGCTCATTTCTCGACTGTGTCAAATCGTCTGGTTTCCACGGTTACACATATACACTATAGATATTAGTCTAATACCGTTTGAGAAATGGGCCCAAGTTGTGTGAATTAATTGTATGTAAATAGTACGTAGGTACATAACATAGATTGTGTTACATGTTAGCGTTAGTTACTGATTCATTTTTACAGGACATGGTGTATAAGTCTCACTTTTTAATAAGGAACGAATTCAGCAATAGTGAATAACAATTAGAGGTACAAATATTAAAATAATAAAAATATCTATTGGTGTCGTAACATGTTGTTAAATGGCCTTTCTTTGCGGTATTTCACAAAACTGCACCTCTTAATTTGTTGGATAATAGGCTAGACGACAAATAAAATCTAATTAGTCCGTCTGTTAGATTGAAAAAAAAATCGACACGTTTTTTTTCTTTTGTTCGTCAAATGAAAAATGATGGAAATACAGTACATTAAAGTTTCGCGTGATGTCACAATTAGGTACGATTTTTACCTCTAAGTGACGTCACTAGCCCCTACCCCGGAACTTTGATGCTCTGTATCCTCGTAAATTTTAGTTAACTTAAAACAGGAAAAAACACGTGTCTAATAAGTTTGGATACGGACTAAATAGAATAATAGGTACTTTTTCAACCTAGTCGTCATCCCATTATAATCTCCAAAATTATGACCCAAAAGTTTGGCTAAATACATTGACTGCAAAAGCTGATCTACACTATTACCTATCTAGAACTTACAAGGCCGTAGCCACTAACGACTACGTCATCTCTCAGCCGTTCAAGTCGGTGATAAGATAAAAGCACATATGTAGGTACCAATTTCAATAAGGAAAATTGACGAATAATATTATTTTGATCTATTACAGGTAAGTGTCGGACAGCAGAGTTCTTCTTTTAGTAAGTGTAGGTATGTATTTATATTTGTGTAGGTATTTAAAAACGGGTTCGGCAAAGTAATATGCTCCTCCGTTTATGACCTTGGGTACTTAAAAATACTGGTGGCACGGAACTCTCAGTGTGTGGTAGTTATTCGGTTTTCGTTTTCTTCTGTACCTACTTTTGCTACAAGCTCTTGCTTTTTGCCAAATTTCGTGATTCTAGGTCAACGGGAAGCACCCTATACATTTTGGTGCCCAATGCAAATGTATGGGAAATGCGACGTAAACAGCCGTATCTTTTGAGGATTCGTTTTTCACAGCTTAAAGTAACCGCAGATTTGTGTATCTGGTATTAATTTTAACTTGCTATCTTTACGCGTTCCCAAAGTAAAGGGTCTTGACGGACGGTCGGACGGACACACAACAAAGTGATACTATAAGGGTTCCGTTCCTTCTTCTTGAGGTACAGAACCCTAAAAATGACCATCACAAAAGTGAAACTTATGTCTATAGAGAGCATTTCAACACAGTAGATAAATAAATAATAAATAAATATACCGGGACAATCTTACACAAATCGACCTAGTCCCACGGTAAACTCAATAAGGCTTGTGTTGTGGGTACTAGACGACGATATATATAATAGATAGATACATATAAATACTTATATACATACATATAAAACATCCATAACTCAGGATCAAATATTCGTGATAAACACACAAATAAATGCTTTGACCAGGATTTGAACCCGGGACCCCCTGCTTCGTATGCAGGGTCACTACCGACTAGGCCAGGAGGCCGTTACCTACGCAACTTTGATCTAATGTTACATGTTTATTGTATAATATCTCTTTAACCTAATGGAATAAATTGGTGCTAAGCAAGTTGGTACAGAGAATGAAACCTTAGGATAACCTTTTTTTCCTTGCTATCACATAAGGAACTAGTACCTACAGTTCCAACTTTGCAAGTCGTTCAAATAGTAATTTTACTCCTAAGCTCTCGCGAAACTGCCGTCTTTATGTCCCTTAAGTCCATTTGAAAAGATTTTAAGGTTCCTTTTAAACAAAAGAACGTATAACGGTATTAAAATACTGGCACTTGTGACCTTCTGTTCAAAGAAAGTGAACATGATAAAATCGAAAAACCAGGCAATGGGGGAACTTTGTGCTAGTTAGCAGTTTAAATTCAGTTAGTGCTCACGCTTGTGCTATTGTTGTCTACGGGGCCACAAGTTTTTTTTTATACTACGACGGTGACAAACAAGCATACGGCTCGCCTGATGGTAAGCGGTCACCGTAGCCTATGGACGCCTGCAACACCAGGCGTGTTACATGCGCGTTGTCGATCCTTTAAATAAAGGAGGATTCGCTGTGTTGACAGTCAAACGGGCCAAGGGATTTGCTCCGTGGGTCCTCAGCTGTCAACACAGCGAATCCTCTTGGAGCTCTGGCGACCTTACTCACCAACAGAAACACAACACTATGAGTAGGGTCTAGTGTTATTTAACTGCGGTTTTCTGTAAGGTGGAGGTACTTCCCCAGATGGGCTCTGCTCCAGATTTGAGCGAGACGACATTCGTTGTGCTGTGACCTACCACACTAAACGATATGCATCCGCTGTGCCCATACCTCTCTTAAAACCGAGTGCCGTGATAAAACGATTTATTCCTGGAAAATGTGGGATTAATTTCCAATGATACACATAGTTAAAAGATCCGTTTCAGACAGGCATTTTGTTACCACCAACTACAGTTTTCAATCATCATTATGGTGATTATATAACAATACTTGGTAATATTTTATATGTCCAAATCCGATCACCGTCAGCAGATCATATTGATCCTAATGTTGCATTGTAACAGGCTTTTCATAAATATGTTGAGCCTTATATAGCGTGAGAGGAATTTATTTAGATCAAATTTAGCTTTCAAGACTTGATCAAAAGCAATATGATAATTTGTTTCCAGGCCTAGAAATTCAATATTAAACCGCTAGGAAGCTGCACTAAAATCAAATTCCTCAACCGTGCAATAGGTACATGCAAGAAGGCCAAGATGAACAAAAGCTTGTACACTCTGTCGCTTATAGCTAATCTCGTGGCCTGACGGCAGACTGAATGGCGTCCATTGTCACCACGAACCCCCGCTGCAGCTTGACAAATTTCACACCTTTTAGCTGGGGGTGCGGGAATTGGATTAGGAACGTCCATTCACGCCTATTCAGTCTATTGTTAAGAGTAGGTAACGTTGCTACGTTGTTTAATAAGATTTTATAAGCTTTTTGTGTCTATAAGTACGTAACCTACGTGTTAGTTAGGTTTAACAAAATTAGCATCATTGTTTAGGTGTGGTGTGCTAAGTAAAATTGCAATATTTGGCCAAGATAGTGCCAAGCGCTTTCGTTTCAGCTGGGTAATTTGAAATGCTTTTTATCTTCGCATATATCATTAGTGCTCTCAAATGCGTTCAAAAACCATAGGCTATCCTGCATTACCAACCAGCAGGAATTAACAGAACTGTATGTTTAACATTATCTACTGAAAACAGTAGGTAATGAGTTCAAATTTGGAACAGCTGTAAAATTCAAGTGGGTGTCTAACTATTCTAGATCATTTGTTGGTTGGCTTTATACTGTTTACGACGGGCTGTTGGTTGTAGACGATTATATATACCTAGGACAAACTGTCCAGTTAGGTAGGTCCAATTTCGAGAAAGAGGTTAATCGTCGAATCCGACTCGGTTGGGCAGCGTTCGGGAAGCTGCGACACATCTTTTCGTCCAATATTCCGCAGTGCCTGAAGACGAAAGTCTTCGATCAGTGTGTGTTGCCAGTGATGACATACGGTACTGAAACGTGGTCGCTTACAATGGGCCTCATAAGAAGGCTCAAAGTCACCCAAAGAGCAATGGAGAGAGCTATGCTAGGAGTCTCTCTGCGAGATCGTATCAGAAATGAGACCATCCGCAGCAGAACCAAAGTAACCGATATAGCTCTCCGAATCGCTAAACTTAAGTGGCAGTGGGCGGGGCACATTGCACGTAGAACCGATGGCCGTTGGGGCGGAAAGGTTCTCGAGTGGCGACCGCGTACCGGAAGGCGCAGCGTGGGTAGGCCCCCCGCAAGGTGGACTGATGACCTGGTGAAGGTCGCAGGAGTCCGCTGGATGCGGGTAGCGCAGGACCGGTCATTGTGGAAATCTTTGGGGGAGGCCTATGTCCAGCAGTGGACGTCTTTCGGCTGAAATGATGATGATGATGATGATGAAATTGGTAACATACAGAAACAAAATTTTCACTCGTAAACAGTTACGAGTGAAAATTTTGTTTCTGTATGTTACCAATTTTATTTTATTGCATTTTTTATTTTACCGAGCGAGCGAAGCGTCACCGTTTCAGCTTGAGCAAAAGTGATTTCGTGTGTCCGGCTGTCTGTCTGTCTGTCTGTCTATCCATTTCTTCTCTTTTACGGGTCGTATTTATCAATCAGTTCTTATGAAATTTTGTAAACGTGTTCGTTAAGTAAATTTTTTTTTGTTGATTCAGTTTTTGTAAATTATTAAAATATCTGGAATTGGCACAAAGGTTCTAAGCGCCATAAGATACCAACGGCTAACCATGCTTATAATTATTCCAAATTTGAAATCGGTAGGTCGGGGGCTTTAGTAGTTCTGGAGATATTAAACGATGTGACAGACAGAGTGAGTCGCACCATGGTGTAAGGTTCCTTATTTGCCATTTAATACTCAAAACTATCGTTTACATACCCACATATTCTATAAAAATTGACAGATCGTCCCGTCCCGCGCCGTCCCGTCCTGTCCCGTCCCGTCCCGTCGTAGTGTGAGTCATCCTTAACTTGAAGAAGCCATTTAAAACTCAAGGTCGAAGTTAGTATTAAAGGATGAAAAATACAATTTTAGGTTTCTCAGTTAAATTTGCCTATTCTAACAAACATTGATACGATAATTTTATTGATGTTCTCAAACGATAGTCGAAACTACAACCGTAATGAGCGTAATGAGTTATCTTATCTTATCTAAAGAGCGATTACCTCAACACAAAAACAGCTAAATGGAATTAAACTAGTGACGATTCAGGCGTTACTACATGACGGGCCTACGCGGTTTGGGCGTGGAATTTTCGTATAATGCCTTGTTGGCAGCGAAACTGTTTACACATGAAGTTTTTAGCGTATCTTTCAGCTGAAAATGTGACCGAATCAAATAGATTTCGGTAGGATTTGTACTAATAATTAAAGAAATATCAGAAGGCCTAGTATAAAAATTGTACGACATTAACTTCTCGACCGCGTTAGCGTATCGAGAGTTCAAATTATGTTTGCCGTTTATTTAAATCATCCGGCAACTTTCATATTTTGACCCCTCGATACGCTAACGCGGTCGAGAAGTTAATGTCGTAATTTTTTTATACTAGGCCTTCTGTTGCTTTGTGTTAGGACGATTGTTTTGTTACGTAATCAGTAAATACAGATAAATTATGTTTAAACCGACATACCGTGTCGAAAGAATTCGTTTTCATTTTCAATATTTTTATGTTCAAAAGTACCCATAATTGTAATCGCGAACATTAAACAACAAACCTTATGTTTTGAGTCCTTTACAGCACTAGTTATCACAGGGTTAAATGACGACTCAAAAATATTCATCAAGACGGTCACGTTGAAGTAACATTCACAGCTAATTAATATCCCACTTGGCGTGTAGTTGAACCGAGTGCAGCCAGTGAGTTGTATGTCTCCATCTTTAACTAACCGTGAAATAGCTCTTTGAAAGGAATACTAATAAACCAAACCAGATGCGACCTAATAGTAAACAGGTATCAGCCAGGAAAGCCATCAAATGACACGTGCTGCAAGACTAAATGAATTTCCGGAAATCCGGGAAGGCTTTTGTTCTGGGCCGCTGCCAAATCGGGTTACTCCGTCCGGTGCATGGAATGAAAATTGATATTGCTGCCTGGAAATTCATTACTGAAATGTTTTTTGCTGCATGTTGGCGTCAGGCACACAGCTTTATCTACAGCTGTGTGAATGAAGCTGTGTGAGCAACAGTGATATTATACAGAATGTGAATGAATTCTGTATAATATCACATTGAAACTGCACAATATTATGTATGAATGTATTATTTATTGAACATAAAGGGCTTACGTTTTCGTCGACAGAGGTCGCCTTTCCTTCTTTAATACTAGAATAAATGACCAACACCGGAATATAGATAAAGACTAAGGAGTTTACGGGCCAATTCATAGGTCCAATAAAAGATCCGAACAGGACACCGTGAGATGAACTCAACTGAGTATTAAACAAGACCTTATCGGGAGTAGAAAATCCGGTTTCTTTACGATGTTTATATTCAACGAAAAGCGATTGGTAAATAATATACCTACGTACAATTATATTTCATTCATAAGTTCAGAAAAAGTCGTTGGTACGAGCCGGCAGGATTTGAACCCGCGACCTTCGGATTGAAAGTCGCACGCCTTATGGATAACTCACACCAATACGATCCGATCCGATCCGGGACGATTTGTCAGTTTCTATAGAAAAAATCACGCGATGGCTGAAGATCGAATCGGATCGGATCGGATCGGTGTAAATCATCCTTTACCGCTGCACACTGGGCCACCAACGCATAACTTCACGTGTAATTAAACTAAATTGTGATGTAATCTGCAAGTTGATCTAAAGTTACTTCTAGCTGTATCAATATGAAATTGCGCAGTATGTAATACGGGTAATATTTTATTTTTTGTACATTAACCATTCCATACAAATATTTTCTTAGGATCACTGTTTCATTGAGTATTACTTGAAATTCATGAAAGCATCATGCTAACGAGTTATCAAATTTTAATATTCCGAAGTTTATAAATGTATGTAATGGGGTTAAGGAACGGAGGCAGTTTAAGGGTGGACTCTCAGGGTGATGCAAATCTACCCTCTCTTAAAATAGATCGCCGCGTCAGCCCAAAGTGAGAGCACCGCGCTCGAATACTTCAAATAATGCTTGGTTTACACGGGTCTAGTATTTGATCAGTATTGTACGGCTAACGTGCATGGGGATTTTGTATTTTGTCATTCTTACTTTATGTGTCAGCGCTGGCCAATAGACCGGCACCATTTCGTGGCTCATGTTATGTGTGTATGGCCAAAAGAGTCACGTGGCCTTCTTTGTTTACATTGTATAACTTTACACACGGAATAAGCTCTATTACTCGTACCTATGTCTGTATGTTATATAGTTAAACGAGCAATTTTTGTATCTATTCTATATAATATATACGTATTTCAGAAATCGATCTCAGAAACGGCTCTAACAATTTCGACTGAAATTGGCAAGTAGACTATGAGGGTTTTTGGGGACAAAAATCGATACAGCTTGGTCTCATTTAGGGAATGCAATTGCTTATTTTTTCCATAGGAAAATCTCGGTATTTAACCGAAAGCGTGGTTTGTTCATGCAAATTTGGAAAGAATAATTTATTTTAAATAACTGTTTCAAATATAACTCCAGTTAACCTAACACTCTCTAGTCTCATTCCTGGGAGTAATCATGTATTTTCCGTACTTCGCTCGGTCACCCAGGTCCTTTAATAGTGTCAAGGAGCTTGGTTACTGGTCAACATTTTGGAGGCGTAAAACTGCATATAAAGGACAATACATTTCGCTTAGAATTTCCAATGAATACCTTCTATATACAATAACACATATATAGATATAAAGAGACAGTGACTAAGCATTTGTCAATTAGCTATTGAAAAACTATGTATTATAAAATGAAAGCCCATAAATAGGCATGGAGATAGTCTGTGTGGTTAATTGTGAATAAACACGGGTAAGTTTGAGGAAAATTGTCATGTGTCACCGCTTCCATGTATTTTAAAATATTTTTTATAGGTAGGTATACAACTTTCGGGTAAAATTCTAAATGCTAAAATCACGGATATTATGTACCTTAAAGCACACCCAGTAGGTCAAACACGGCAGGAAAACAATGTTTTTATGGAGTTTTTCAGAGATTTTGGATTGTACAAGATACGGTTGTGTCGCAGAGTGCGGATTCAAATAGCAATTTTATACCCAGTATCCAAAATAACATCAACTTTAGTTAAATAAAACGTATCTATTACGTTGTTGTATGTTGCATGGGTGTGTGGTGTGTACATAGCCGAAAACCGCAACCAAATCTGCTAAACTGGTTCCGAAATAAGTACCTACTTAGAATCATTCATTACACGCAGACATTATCAAAGAGCTGGACACTGTTTAAAAGCTTGTAACTTGTAAAACAAGTTGAAGTCTCTGTTCCTCTCATTTTATTAGACAGCTTGTATATATAAGCTTTCTATAAACGGGCCCCTGATCTCCTTGCACCTTCTCCGTTTGGTCGGGGGTAAAATATGAAGTTATGAAACAAATGCTCCAAATCCATCGTATTCTTTAAAGTAGAAAACCCGGCTGCTGCAGACCGATACAATGGGCTCCGATACTGGGTAACCCCGCTTTGATCCGGCCTCGAGAACCAGGCGGCATGAGGCTGTGTCTTTTCCATGAGATGAAAGAGTTAATCAATTCATGAAAATATTCCCACAGTAGACAGAGCACATAAAACTGGTCTAGTTTAAGTACCACTTCTAGCAAATATGGGGTTTAAAAACTAAAACGAAATAATGAAACTGTTATATTGTAATGAGAGGATGCTGTCCCATCACCCATATCACACTTAAACCAGGCATATGTAACTCTCCATGCTAACTCGGATCTGTTAATAAGGTTGTTTTCCAAATGTATCTTTAAGGCATGCGCCTTATCGGCAACAACGACACAACGACAATGTGGTACCTACCTTCTACTTTATCCTGGCCAGCCAACTCTGTCATTAGAAATCCGCGCGAAATTTAAATTTTCTATAGGTGGCCAGCCCTTACCCATTGACATTTACAGAACTGGCTGGCCAGGTTATAAAAACAATCACTTTTATATCCAATAACACCCGAGCAAAAATTAAGGATGACTCACTCTAGGACGGCACGGGACGATCTGTGAATTTCTATATAAAGAATCACGTGATAGCTCAGAGACCTTGGATATCACGTGACGTCTTCTATAGAAACTATCAGATCGTCCATCCTGTTCTAGTTCGAGTCATCCCTTAATCTGGGAGGTTTGCCACAGATTTAGCACTACGTGGCCAGACGAAAACCAAGCATTTGTAAACCCGCGGCACTAAATGAAGCGGTGACTCTTAACAAATCGCTACGCTAATAACGGACCACAGCATTACGTAAAGTGTCGTCCATACTTCACAGCGACGCGACGGCGCATAATATGCTGCAGCCGAATGCACTCCAATATCGTCGCTTCCGATATTAAAGTTTGAAATACTTATACAGTATGAACTCAGTAGTTGAATTCCTTAAAAATAACATTTTAATACCCCGTTGGAAAAGAGGGGTGTTATAAGTATCACGTGTGTTTTTGTGTCGTATTGTAGCAACCAAACAGGCTAACCGGCTTAAGATTGTTTTCTTCCATACATTTCTAATAGAACACTATTACTACATTTCATACATCACTATTGTAAAACATTTGAACTTATTAAAATCATCTTCAAAATGTTTATCTTATCTTCTTTTATCATTTTCAATATTATAATCAGTATAATATCTCTCATTAACAAAATAATAATTCGCATGTGACATATCGTATCGTCAATATCGTCATGTCTAATTGACCCTTCGACATGTTTACCAGCAGACATCGAAAATTGGCATTGACGGGAAAACCTCTTTGTCACACCAATATGCAAGTGCGACAAAGATGGAGATACAAATCCCTATAGGCCCTGATGCGCCTCTACTTTGACAGACATTTTGTAGGCTCTGTTCCATTTCATTTTCATACACACAGATTTATAAGAACTGGTTTTCAATCATGAATGAACATTATTTCATATTTTTGCGTTAATATTTGCGTTAGGTATTTAGTTGTATTACGTCTCGGCAAAGTTAACTAATAATAAGACTCTTCTTATTAAAATGAAAAAAAAAATGAAATGTAAAAAGCACTAGTTCGCAAAAACTAAGTTTGCCCACGCAAAACAGTAAAAAAGGGGCACTTTTTGAGCAACTGTATTGAAAAGTAATTATCTCCTATAGGAGCAATAGGTGTGCTCCAAAAATTGTATCATTGGGTAAACGTAAAATGTTCTGATCTCAGTCGTTAGTAACAGACTACCGAGGGAAAGAAATAGTTACCCATCCCAATAGTAAACCCTCCCACACAGCGCATCTCACATTCGGTAGGCGCAGCTCATGATAATATCAAATATGGGATCACAGTAGCTCTACTGGGTACAGTACGACGCCAGGTTACGTAACATAGAATAAAGTACGTAGGTTATATCAAATTTATTTGGTATCTAAATAAATGGACGAACATAAAAATGTTGTCAGTTAGAGATTTACTCGTAAACTTCACTTATTGACGAGATTCCAAGCAACCACTACTCGTCTTAATTACTTAGTTTTTCCAAGATCTGACTGTTATCTGTCTATTACTGTCTATTATTCTACAGAGCAGATTGACGTTGATTTGTGATATTCCTAAATTTATAGCAGGTTAAATATATCTACTAAATTGCGTCAATGTCACTCGGATTCTGGGATAACTTCGTCAAACTACCACCTTTCTAAGGTTAAAGGCTGACTCACACCAATCTGATCCAATCCGACCCGATCCGATCGGGGATGATCTGTCAGTTTCTATAGAAAAAATTACGTTTTTTATAAAAACTGACAGATCGCCCGGATCGGATTGGATCGGGTGGGATCGGATGGTGTGAGTCATCCTTAAGCCGACAGTACTTCTGCTACATCTTAACTATGGATACACCAGATATCTAAAATGTGATAGGTACTTTTATTATTGTAACAAGCTTACTGCACACTGCCACTATACTATGACTGATCGTATACAAAGGTATTCCACCTCGGGACCAGCGTACTTTATTGGGAATGTAGCCGAATGTTACAGCATATATTATTACTGACTCGCTGACCTTACATTTTCGATATGCGATAATAAATGGAGGTTATGACCTTCACCCTCGACTTTACAGCATTTATTTAACTTGCAAGGGTCTGTAATGTAAGTACAATAAACTTCCCAGTATTTCGTAGTGCTTAAATTTTGTAAGCGTATTTAAGTCACTTTGCTCAATGTTCACCTGAAATTACTAAATCAAAACACAGGGAAGCTTACATTTACCACCATTTACAGTGGCCACGGCCATGGTCCAAGAGTATCTAAACACGAGTTCCAAAGTTTTGTGATATATAGATATCTGGGCACCATTGTCGTTCCCATACATCTGATGGCGACTGAACCAGACTGTAGCAAAATACCTACCTACTCAAATTTCAAAGATCGTCAACTGTATACCAGATAGTTTGTCAATTAAAGGAGAGACGATGACATATACCGAACGGTAAACTAGAACGGTAATTCCATCTTCCGTTGATATGTTCTCGTTCATGGAAACTGATCCTCACCTGTAGTCATCGTTTGTGTTTTATTAAGCTCTCGCGGAGAAAAGGGTATTTCAAGTTCTAGGTGTATATCTGTTGTGGGTTCTCTAAATTATTGCCGAAAATCATTTTGCTGAACATCACTTCCTAACCAACTTATCGTAGAATTTAATTTCGCAGAAAGGTCAGGGTGCGTAGCCAAGATGCCAATCGCTCACGCTCAGTCGCTAACGAAACGCAACTGTCATTGTCACACTAATAAGGAAGAGTAATAGAGAGAGGTAGCTACGATACGTTATTAAGCGTGAGCGATTGGCATCTTGGCTACGCACGACAACTGACAACTGTGTCAAGTGTAACGTTTCGCAGACGTATCTTTCCATCCAATCCAACATAACCTAAACTAGTTGGCAAATGTTAATTTGGTCAATGTTGTTACGCCAAGTGAATCATGGGCGAAAAGTTGGTTGGCGAGTGATATTCAGCAAAATGAAATTTGGAGAAAAGTCAAAAGTTCATGGGTCTGTCTATGGCATTGTAGCTTCTTTATGAACCGATTTGAGAGCGCTTTTTAAGCCAAATTCTTATTCGACATGAATTTTACCTCTCTTTGTTTGGTGAACGTAACTAGTCACCGATCTTTATGAACTTAATGAAAATTTACGATTTTAAGCTGACAGTTATTTACATTATAATTACAATCTAGAACGGCATATTTACCACACATTTGTTTGTTTGGCACACAAACATGTCGCTTTCAACAGTGTTGACATATCGAGTGCTAAGTAACCCGTGGAACGATATGTCAATAAAAAATGTAGTGTAATTTCTGCCTAAACATATACATAGTTAGGTTCGAAATTCAAAATTCGTTAGAAACACACGTGTGTTCGTAACGCGCTCCACGGGTTAAAACAAACATACCTACATGGTAAAAATGTCTCGTTTTATATTTTAGTTTTAATGAGAATTGACAGGGAAACAGTCCATCAGCTTGACTTACGAAAAAAATTTTTGCCCACGCTGAAACACTGACGCTACGTGCTCGCTTAATCTTATTTCACATTTAAAGTTGTATAATTGTGTTCCTTATTATATCGTTAACAGTCCCTAAAAGGAAGTGTATGTATATTCAAATGTGAATCATGATTTATGTGATAATACGTGCATGGGCTCGAAATTTTCTTCACATTTAAAAGTCATTTTAATAATCTCGGCGCCCTCGTTTTCACGTAAAGGTCAAAAAGCTCTGTGTGCGTAGCCAAGATGCCAATCGCTCACGCTTAATAACGTATCGCAGCTACCTCTCTCTATCACTCTTCCTTATTAGTGTGACAGTGACAGTTGCGTTTCGTTAGCGACTGAGCGTGAGCGATTGGCATCTTGGCTAAGCACCCTGGTTAGATATTCAATCAGGCGTATCAATAACAAACAATCTAAACACGACTTTAATTATTTCCCGTAAACTTCATAATTTTGCGATATGATTTAACTTCAAGCGGCTAACTTCGTCGTGGTCGGTAAATGCTCGGGTTGGCGGGTCATAATGAATAATTATGAATAATAATGGGCTTAATCGGTGCTCGATTAAGAGGGAAACGGGATTGACAAATACGGCGATTTTTAATTAAAAGCTGGGGCGGGATAAGGATTAAGTAATTGTAACTTCGACGAAAACCTGAAAACCCCATCTAGCGATTTACATTTATCTAAGAATAAATAATAATAATGTAATACTTGCCGAAAACACAACTAAAACGCATGTTAATTGAACAAGCTATTTTTGAGATAAATATTTTGGCAAAATGCGTTCATATGTCCCAACCTCAGATTGCCTGTTTTCTACAGTGTGCTTGCCACGAGTAATCGTTCTAAACGATGTCTAGTTTACGTCTCGTAGATCAGCTGCTCCCACCAGCAAGAGCGAGAAAGACGCACTGACAATGATATGACAAAGACGCTAGCGAGTATCGTATTCTACTTGCAAACTCGTGGGAAACACAACACTAGTCGCTTGTCACCGACCAATTCGCATAAAATGTTGTATCTAGTTTCATTTATTATTTCTATTTTTTGTCAGTCCATTTTTGGAAATTTACGTGCGATGTCCATAGCTCATAAAGACACAAAATGTTAAATGTAGTACTTAAAGGATGACTCACACCAATCCAATCCGATCTGGGACGATCTGTCAGTTTCTATAGATAGAATCACGTGATAGCTCGGAGCCCTCGGAGGTCACGTAACCTTTTCTATAGAAACTGACAGATCGTTCCGGGTCAGATCGGATCGGATCGGATTGGTGTGACCCATCTTTAAGTGTATCTACTTGATATACTTCACTACTGCTACAAGACTGGGTTGGATGCCCGGGACAGTTGGTTATCCACGGTGCTGAATTTCGGTTTCTGAAAGTTTCCGTTGCTGTTTGTTTGTCCTAGATGCTGTTTCCGCTCGTAAGTTTCTTAAGCATCTTTCGCGCAGTAGTAAGTATTTAGTAAGTCCCGGTATATAAAGTGTGTTCTTTGTAAGCATAACTGTACACTTCTAGACTAACTAATAAAGATAGGTATGTGGTCTCCAGTTTATGTAACTAGTTTTCATTTTTTTTGAACTGGGTTTTAAATCGCAAAAATGTCCGAATATTTTTTTACGTGTCATAATAGTCCTTTTACATTACAACCCTAATCAATCACTGTATTAGTCACTAATGTCGTCATTTAGAGTAGTAGGTATAAAATTGTTTATATTTCTCAAACGACTTAAAATAGAGGAATATTACTACCATGTTACTACCTAATCATGTTTCGACATATGTACAATTTAAACTTTCGTGAGTCATACAGAACATTAAATTTCAAACGATCTGTTCCAACCCAAGCCCACGAATTACAGGGGTCGGATGTTCTTATGTGAACCTTATCTCCTACGCCATGAGTACTATGTGGGTAGGAAAGTGCGAGATTGCCCGCGAATTACAGGACTTGAGAGTTGAAGCACCACTCTAACTGGCCGACGATGACTGCCCGATGCAGTCAAAACATGTCACGCCTATTGTGATAATGAGTGAGTTGTAACGGTATTGCAATTTAATGTTAATATTTTCACACCATGTTTTTTAAAACCTTGTCATATTAAGCACAACGACGAAATATAATTGCAAAATCATATATTTCATCTGGTTTGTGAAGAAATCTGTAAAGCCTACAAGCTACGTGTTAGACAACACAATATAAGTTAGAATTTCGTCATGTCAATTTGCGAGGCAGCCGAAGGAGCAACGCCAGATTCAAGTCCCGGCCGAGAAAGTAATTACTAGGCCCTTTTTCTGTCGCTCGAAAATACAAGCATTATCTGCGATTACATTGCGACCACTTGGTTGTTTGATTAATGTTTTTTATTCAACTAATTTTGTGAAGTGAAGTCGTTGCTAAATTTCTCAGATAGAAAGAATAGTGGAAAAAATCATGACCTCGGCCGGGACTCGAACCCGTGACTCTAGGATACCAGCCCACCGCTCTGCCAACTGAAGAAGAAAATAAGATGATTATTGCATACTGTCTAAGACTAAAACACATAGTTGTCTGATACGAAATGGCTTAAGGAGTTCTTGGTGACCTATACTATACAGTAAAGAACTGCATATAGTAATAAAATTGTGCATCATTAGTAGCCAAAAGAACTCCATGGTCGAACCAGAAGATAGTGCCACATCGATCAGTCGTGCGCTGCCCGCATCCAACGAATTCCTGCGACCTCTACCAGGTCATATAAGTCCATCTTTGGAGGGTCTTCCCACGCTGCGTCGACCGATGCGTGCTCCGAGCAATATGCCCAGTTCACTACCACTTCTGTTTGGCGATTCTTCGGGCTACGTCGGAGACTTTTTCCTGCGGATCTCGTGCTCGATTCGATCATGACAAGAAACTCAGAGCAGTGCTCCCAAAATTATGCACTATTCTCAATATCCAAACTGACTCAAATTGGGGTACCTATTGATGGAAAGTATTCGATGAAATCTCTTCCGTAATGAACCTCAATAAATTCGCTTATTGAATTTAGCTCGGCCCTGCTGATGACCTCTTAAAGTCATAATATATACGTTGCTGGAGGCAGATGGGGCATTAATCAGTGCCAGTTTCACAGCGGGCAGCCGGATCAAACTCACCTGAACCAAGACACAGGCGCAAGCGTATACAAAACACTTATGAAGGCTTAGCCAAATATCTACAATTTTTTTTTAACAGCTGGTATTTATGCGCCTTGCCCGTTAAAAGATTACATATACTCGAGATATACGCCAACGTTCACTGAGATCAGGTGGTCTAGTGCTTATGGCGTTAGCCGCGTAAGCGGAAGACCCGAGTTGGACCCCCGATTTGGCCTCCGATGGACTTGGTCTCTTTCATTAGTATATGACAATATTCTTAAATTTATTACTTATGCATTTATTTACGTTTCGTTTAGTTGTTTCTGCAAACAACGTCTTGACTAGGTCCCCCAATCCTCGGTACATTGGTAACAGCCTTCCGCTGCACCCACTAATCGTTTATGTCTCGTACCTCATAGATCCTAGTAAATTGCTTTCTCGGTCGTAGCACCTGTAATCCACCTAAATAAGGTACACTTAACACTAATTGCCATGCATGATGGAGCCCAGCTGCATTCTAATCAGTCCTGGCGTAATCAACTAAGATGTACTAGCCTTTGTGAGCTAGATACCTCACCCCACCAAAAAAAAACAAAAATTATCACAAAATTTTGCGAGAATCGATTGAGAACCATCAAGAGTTCGTGAAACGAGGCGTCAGCTGAGTATACATATACGAGACATATTTATATTATTCTGACCGGTCGAAATTTATGAAGCTAAATTATTCTATGAAATATACAGTGCATAGGAGTGGCCGGGTTGCAAATTTTACCAACTTGTACGCAGACTAAATTTCAAGACTAATTTCCTATAAAATCGTACCTTAGCTTGTATATAAGTAGTAACGTGTTATACGTACTCACTTCTTCTTCTTCATGTGCTTCTCCATTATTGAAGGTTGGCAGTCAGCTTCTTGAAGTTTTCCTTGTCATGAGCCAGCCTGAACAGTTGCTCAACGATCCTGATCCCTGTCCACTCCCGTATGTTACGGAGCCATGACATCTTGCGTCGCCCAGGTTTTCTTTAGATACTTTTCCCATCATGATGGTCTGGAGGAGAGAATACCGATCATTCCGCAATACATGTCCGAATTCAATACAATTCTAAGTCTAATAAAACTCAAAACAGAAACCCCGAAACCGACACAAGAGAGCAAACAGGAATGTCTCATTTGCATGTGTGTGCACAAGTCCTTCGCGCCGTGTGTTTAGGCGGAGGTGTTCCTTAAAACATACATATCTACAGCGGTTACGTACTTAAATACTACGTAATGTTAGCGATAAGAGATTTACTTTTGTGTATCAGAAGCATAAATTTAAAATTTAAGACCCTCGAATAACAACTACTAAAACGAAATGTATTACTTACTAAAATCTGAGGACTGATCTCAAATATTGACTAAGAGAATGGTGAACACAACAGCAGGGTCGTCTTTGATAAGTCGGAGATATCTACTCAGGTCTAATTGGGTGACTCAAAACGATGTTCGGAGGCTTTCCGGTGGATTATTCGAAAGTTAAGGGCTATAAAGTTTGATTTTCATGTTTAAGCCTTATCTACATTATATTATTTAAGCCTTACTATTGCATTGTATGATAAAAAACATTACTACATGCCCACAAGCTGTTAACTATTGACCACAAGAAAAAACCAGCGCGTGTTCAGCTGAACTGTAGAGCCAATCTTTCCTGTGGCCAATAGTTAACAGCTTGTGTCATGAGTCATGATTTTTATCATACAATTCAATAGAAAAGGAGTACTTTTTAATGTGGATAAGGGTTTAACAAGAAAATCAACCTTCATAGCCCTTAACTTTTGAAAAGTTCAATGGAAAGATTCCGAACATCGTTTTGTATTTCACCCAATTGGTACCAATCACACAACCGCAGCTAATAGGTACTGAAGCAAATAAAAATCGTCCCCAAATTTCCACCTAACCCGGAGTCAAGCGTTTTTACCGACTTCAAAAAAGGTGTTTTTTTAAGTGTTTTGACCGATTACTACGAGCTCCATCGTCCGATTTGAGTACTTAGTTACTTTTTTGTTCGTCAAAACTTACTGCCTAGTTGATCTCATAGGGATGTGGTCCTTATGTGAGGATTAAAGGTAACGCTCTATGTTTGAAGACTAGTTAATGTTACTTTAGTGTTTCCTCAAGTAACTTAAGCATTTTATAAATTTGGCAAATGCTCAATTTTTTTTTTCTGAATGTGTCCAGAAAGGAAAGATGCTCCTTTTGTATACGTTTGAAGTCGGTGCACTACCAAACGGTACTGGTTTAAATAAAATAATGATTTGGATTAGCACCGACATCACTCATATCAGTGGGTAGCGCATATAAGAAGGAACATTCTATTTTTATCCTTTCAAAGTCGGTTTTCTTTTTTGTAAATAAGTTTCCCTTGTCCCCCCTTGTCCCTTTAAGCTGTAAAGAACCAAACCTCTACGTCAACGCAATCAAAATATACGGCAGTTTATGTTGCATTTCCCATACATTTGAAATGGGAATCAAAATGTATAGGATAATTCCCGCTGACCTAGAATCACGAAATTTGGCAAAAATAAATTAAATAAATAAATAATTACAGGACTTTCTTACACAAATTGACTCAGTCCCGCAGCGCGCAGTAACCTCAAGAAGGCTTGTGTTACGGGTACTTAGACAACGATATAGTATGTAATATACAAATACATAGAAAACATCCATGACTCAGGAACAAATATCTATGCCCTTGCCAGGATTCGAACCCAGGATCACCGGCTTAGCAGGCAGGGTCACTACCAACTACGCTAACCGGTCGTCAAAAAGCAAGAACTTGTAGCACAAGCACAGGAGAAAATCTGAAAACCGTATAATTGCCGCACACTGAGAGTTCCGTGCCACGAGTATTTTTAAGTACCTAAGGTCATAAATTTGGGGAAGCATCCTTTGTGCGGAACCCTCGGTGGGTGAGTCCGACTCGCACTTGGCCGAGATTTTAGTATTCTATTTTATAATTAAAATAGTTAATGAAAGCTTACACTCTTCAAGTTTGAAATTTTCTCAATAATCTAAAACTAAACCCTCAACATTTGAAGTTCGTCCTAAATGAAGCCCCCGGAATTCAGACAGCCTGACCAAAGGTCCGGCTGTGTTTGATTACAAAGCTGAAGGCCGCCAAGGTCAAATATCTAAGAGCCTGACCATAAAATTTACACACGCGTTCAGAATTGCATGGGCACTTTATGAATGAATTCATTCATAAATTGACCATGCAATTCTGAACGCTATAGATAGTACATAAATGTAATAACTCACACTTAGGATCAACAGTTGCATACACTGCTTTATCAACACACATATTATTAGTGCTCTCAAATGGGTCTGGAATCCGATGATACTATGATTTGCGTCAAAAGCAATGGCACCATAACAACAATTTGTCAAAATAAAATTGACAAATGAGTAAATAAATGAAATGAAATGGCTCTGCCACGTGTTCCAAATTTGAAACTTAATACAATACTAAAATTGATGCGATTATTTCATTACAGTGCTGGTTCATCTAGAGATGAGCGTCGCGCCGGTGCTTCAGGGTCCACAGGGTCCTGATGTCATAGCAATATTAGTTGTAGTGATCCTAGTCATTTTCTACGGTCCCTAAACGTATTTTTCTCAAACATGACCGATAATGTATGCGTTGAGGTCACGAAACGAATACATGAAGTGTCTTGTTTATGGCTCCCTACAATTCTACCTTCTTGGCCTAAGGCCAAGAAGTAATGTATGGCGTAAACATTGTTGTCCGCTGCTCTAACTTTTTAAATTTGCGTACTAACACTAAACTGACAAAGGAACAATTATATACAGCCAACCACCACTAGATACTTGCGACATAAAAAAATCTGTGGTTCTATGTATATTTATGAGCGTTAAAGATGGTGCTTAAATAGCTCATTCAAATGGCATGTTAAAAATGAAAACAAAAACGGCTTATTAAACTTTATCATCCTAATTAACTATTTACCTAGTAGTTGTTTTAATTTTAATATTTCCTTACATTGTTTGAGAAAAGCATTATACAAGCCTCGGCCGGAGGAGGATTGCAGGACTCGTTTTATCCGTCTACTCCGAAGTCTCCGAACTCGTCCAGCAATCCCTTACTTCACGGCCTCTGCAGTAATGTACTATTAGAGCAAAAAATATGTGTAGAAACATTTTATATAGAAAAACCTACTACTACGGAACCCTACACTCGCCTTCTCGAACCCTTGCTCGATTCTCACACCTTTTCCCATTATGATAAGGCGTATTTGTCGACAAAAAATTGTATGAAGGGTACTTTGCAGTAAATTGCACTCAACCGAAACAAATCTCTTTTGATATCATTCTCGACGCCCCATTACTTTCGAGGTGAAGGATTGTAATTTTTAAGGACTTTCTTGCTGTGTGTTGTTTTAGGACTGTACAGGTAAATTTATTTTGTTTTTACCCTACTGCCGAAAAAGAGTTGGGTTTTCACGCGTGTATTCTTTTCAGTGCCCATTTCTTCATCGCTTTCTGGTGTCGAAGAGTCATTGAGTACCTATCTTGAAATTATTAAGGATAACTCACGCTTGGACGGGACGGCACGGGATGGGACGGGGCGGGACGGGACGATCTGTCAATTTCTATAGAAATAATTACGTGATAGATCGGAGCCTTTGAATGTCACGTGACGTTTTCTATTAAAACTGACAGTTCCGTCCCGCCCCGTCCAGTCCCGTCCCATCTCATCCCGTTCTAGTGTAAGTCATTCCTTAAAAACCTAGGTGGATTTTGGTGCCAAGTCCGCAGTCAGATTTTATCTTCTGCTTCTTATAGAATTCGCAAAATGCGCCAGATATTAAACTGCTATTCCTTGCTAAAGCATATTTTAGTTAATTACTGAGAAATTCGGTATCATTCTTAGACGTATGTGCTTAAAAAAATAGTTCATATCATACTTATTCAGCTGGTCATTATTCAGTAAAGCTTGGCTTAGATCCGACAGAAATCGGCTTAGCAAAGCCAGCAAATCTGTTAGAAGAGCGAGTGCAAATCTCTGTACGGCCGACCGCGGTACCTAAAGCACAATATATATATTAAAACAGTAAGTCAACTGATGAACGAGTGGCTGCAGTGATAGAGTGGCTTAGGACCCTAACAAAAAAATGAAATCCATGTAGAATACTAGGTCCTATGAGCAGTATTTCGTAGCGATGAATTTAGTTGATCAAGCTATGTAGTAAAGTGCTGCGTTTCAGCTTGGACAAATATGCTTCCGTATGCCCAGTTGTTTGAGTGTTCAGCTGCTCTCTTTTGAAGACCGTATTTTTACGTTTTTTTGTGAAAGAAGGACTAAAGTGCTAAACCGGCCTATAGCGCTTAAGAGCTTTATACTCGCGAGGTATACAGCTCACGGAGTCTGTAGTTTTATACTTGTAGCATACTTACCTATATTGTTGCTACATAGTGAAGTATAGCTTGAAAATCTTCTCCTTTTGTTTCTTCTTTCGTTTCATTTTCTTTTGTTTCTTCTTCTTTTCTTGCTTACTATTACTACGCCCACAGATCACCTCAACTACTAGACAGAGCATAGGTACAAGACAACGCGCGTTCACCGTACATATGCAGTTCTGGGGTCTTACCATGACGTCTTAACGCGATTCAGCTTAAGTTCTTAACTGTGCTAAACTGAATCGCGTCAAGACAACATGTTAAGATTGCTGTACTCATTTAGTATAGTAACTCGACCGCTTATTTAAGTTGAAACCACGTTTGCGTTTTGCTCTCGTAAAAATTGAAATCATTTTCCCCTGCCTAGCTCGGAAGGCGTTGTTTTATTCTTTAAAATGCATTATATCCCGGCTCTCTTCTGTTAGATGTTCTCTGGTTCATATTCTTGCTCCTCCAGCATCTACTTCTAAATTTTTCAACAACTCCTTCACCTTTCGGGCTGTCAGGTTGTGGAATGCTCTGCCAGTTAAAATCAGACTAGCCAAATCTCTGCCCATTTTCAAAAATCAGCTGAAGCTTCATTGCTGTCTTTGCCATGAGCTGATCATTTGCTATTTATTTATATGTGTATGTGTATACTTATGTGTGTATATATATATATATATATATATATATTTATTTATGTATATATTATTTTATAGATTTATTTTATTTTATATGTATTTTTTTTGTTTGTTTTGGCTGCTTTCATTTTAGGCGTAGATGTGTGTTTGTATCTTGTTATGCTCTTACTTTTAGTTTTATTTTCATTTTTTGCACTACCTGTTAACTGATACGCTTTCTTCATTTCCCGCTACCCTAAGGTTGTCTGGAAGAGATCGCTTTTTAGCGATAAGACCGCCTGTTGTTACCCAATGCTATTGATTCTTTGTTTCCTTCTGATACTGTTACTGTTATTGGTGCAATAAAGAATATTGATTGATTGATTGATTGATATCCCCTAGTGGGGAAATTAATTTGCCCTTGCTCTAATTCCGTCGAGTATACCGTACTCGCTACGCTCGTGGCTCAATTTTGGCATGCTTGCATCGCTTGCACGGGTCTCAATGTAAGCCCGAGAGTTAAACCACAACTTTGCCCCCTTGTATAAGAGATAATTAATGTGTGTTACGGTTGAACTAGGAATATTGCTGTATGAAATGATGTAGGGTAGTAGTCGGTTATGCTCATAGAATCGTAGAAATGTTCAAGTCAATCTGTGCATGAAAGGCGGTGTCAAGTCTGTAACTACACCTTGGAGGTTAAGGATAATAAATAAAATAAATAAATAAATAAATATTGTAGGACAATCTTACACAAATCGACCTAGTCCCACAGTAAGCTCAATAAGGCTTGTGTTGTGGGTACTAGACGACGATATATATAATAGATAGATAGATACATATAAATATTTAAATACATAGAAAACATCCATAACTCAGGAACAAATATTTGTGATAAACACACAAATAAATGCCCTGACCAGGATTCGCACCCGGGACCTCCTGCTTCGTAGGCAGGGTCACTACCGACTAGGATAGGAGGCCGTTTAATAATAATTGTGTACTTTAGCGGTATGGCAAACTATGAATGTTCCATGGGGAGCATTTGACCTTTGGTTAACCGGCAAAGTTAGATAGGCTGAGCAGGCAACCACTCCCTGGGGCGCCCGGGTCCTATTTAACTTGCTAATAGCTTGTAACAGTGTGTTAATGTTGCAACGAGACTCCAGTTCTCATTAAACCACAAATTTCATTTCTCATTAAATCTTAAATTGTTAAGTCTGATTAAGGATGACTACTACATACTAGGACGGGATGGGATGGGACGGGACGGGACGGGATGATCTGTGAATTTCTATAGAAAGAATCACGTGATAGTGAATTAGTGAGCCCTCGGAGGTCATGTGACGTTTTCTATAGCAACTGACAAATCGTCCCGTCCCACCCCGTCCCGTCCCGTTTTAGTGTGAGTCATCCTTTAATCTTGATTAGTTAGTACATAATTAGTTGATCTGTCCCGAGATATATACAGTCCTCAATTGGAACCCTAGACCACTTTAGAACCATGTCAAAATGTCAAGCAGTAAGAGATTTCTTACATTATAATTATGCTATTTTTAACGGCTTCCTATCCTAGCCTAGATAGTGACCCTGCCTACGAAGCAGGAGGTCCCGGGTTCGAATCCAGGTCACGGCATTTATTTGTGTCATCATCATCATCATCATTTCAGCCGAAAGACGTCCACTGCTGGACATAGGCCTCCCCCGAAGATTTCCACAATGACCGGTCCTGCGCCATCCGCATCCAGCGGACTCCTGCGACCTTCACCAGGTCATCAGTCCACCTTGCGGGGGGCCTACCCACGCTGCGCCTTCCGGTACGCGGTCGCCACTCGAGAACCTTTCCGCCCCAACGGCCATCGGTTCTACGTGCAATTTATTTGTGTGTTTATCACGAATATTTGGTTCGGAGTTTTGGATGTTTTCTATGTACCTATTTAAGTATTTATATGTATCTATATATTATATTTATCATCGTCCAGCACCCACAACACAAGCCTTATTGAGCTTGCCGTTGCACTAGGTCGATTGGTGCAAGATTAACGCTAACTTACGCACGAAATATAATTTGATATTTACCAATCGCTTTTCGGTGAAGGAAAGCATCGTAAGGATGTCCCGTCTTGAGCGTTCAGCCCTCTTATTATATCCCACTAAGTATAGGTAGGTAATAAATGAAGAGGCAGAAAAACGGTCAGATATTTATTCTTACCCCAGCTCAGTTGGTAAGTTAGGTATATACGTGGGTACGAGCTAAATACGTGGATGATCGGATTCCGCTGTTCCTGAGTAGCCGAAGTACTCCCCTGAAGATGCCGAGTTCGCAGGCGCGGCGTTTCTCATCGGCGCTGAGTTCAGCGCTGCTCGGTTACTGCGTGGCGCTGAGTCATAGAATGGCCAGAAGCGAAGCGCAGGCAGGCGGCAAGCAGGAAAGTACAAAGTTGGTCACTCTGGACCTTGGACCCCGATTCGGGGTACACTAATAAGCATACTCGTATTTAAACACCACAGTAATATAAATAGGTTGAGGAACACGTAGGGACGAAGTTATAATTCGATTACGGACAATTTTATAGATCCGTAGCAGAGATCGATATTAAAAGCGACGTGCGTTCCACTCAACTTCAATGGCTCCATGAACGAGCGAGCGGCCGCGCGCAATGACACAGCGCATACGGTCATGCATTCGTTCATGTACTCGCGAATGCACCAGATAACAAAGTACGGACGAGTGAATGTTATTACTGCGCGCGATATATTCGAACTAATCAGCGTGTTTATGTTTTATAATCCTATATGCTTAGATTTAGGACAATATTATTGTAACTTTTAGTGTTTATTATTATTTATAGTTGATATTGTTATTTTTAATGTCGTAATTAGATAGATCTAAGGTTGATTTATAGGAAATATGTACGTATAACGTTACATATACCCCCCGCTCCATCGAAAGGGTTTTGTTCTTAAAGAAAACCCGATTGGATTGCCATTAGCATTTCACTTCCATTCAATCATCTCTCAAACATATCATTCATACTTCATCTCAGACATAGAAGCAAATGCAACTTTAAAAGTTGACAACGCGACCGTACATACAAAAGGCATTTGTTATATATTGCACAAATGACTTATGCCAAAGAACAAGATCTTAATTATAGGGTTTAGTCGTATCTATCTAAGGTTACTGGCCAGCTTGAGATCTTTTATATGCCAGACCCCTAAATTTTTGCCGTTCATATCCTCTAAAACATATACAAGTGGAGACTTCTTTTCAATCACTTGGCACATTATAAATTTAGGTGCCAATTTCTTGCTAAAGTACTTGTCTTTATCGCTTAAAATATATGTGCGTTTTAAGACTACGTCTCCAACATTAAAATCTGCAGGCTTACGTCGTAAATTATACTGAGCAGTGTTTTTTACATGTGCCCGCCACAACGAAGCTTGCACATCATTAAACAATGAATCCAGACAACCACGATTTTCTACATAATTATCGCGCGGCAGGAATAATAACTCGTCACCCAAATCGTTATCAGTATAGCGCGAACCACATAAGACAAGTTCGCGACCATAGACTAGGAAAGACGGCGTATAACCTCCAATAGCCTCATTAGCGGAGTTGTTTATGGCAAACTTTATTTTAGGGATAAAAGTGTCCCAGGTCCTGTGGTCGTTTTGGACAAACGTCGACAAACAGGTGATTATTGTTTTATTGTAACGTTCCACTAAGTTAATTTGTGGCGTGTACCTAGGTGTGAAGAACACATTCGGAACGCTATAACGCTTGAAAAGAGAGTTCGTTGCCGTGCTAGTAAATTGGCTGCCGTTATCTAGAAATATGGTCTGGGGAACACCATGTACCAAGAATATGTTCTCCTCTAAAATTCTAACTACCGCATCGGCAGTCGCACGACGTAACGGAAAGATATCACAATACTTAGAAAAACAGCACGTAATAACAAGAATGTAGCTATTTTGTTTGCGTGTAACGGGAAGCGGGCCAATAAAATCTACAGAAATCATCTGGTATGGGCGTGAACACTGTTTAGGACGACCCATTTCTCCTAGAGTTGTATGATTTTGCGATTTGTATGACAAACAAACAGAACAAGAGCCTACGAACTTAACGACATCTTGGTGCATACCAGGCCAAAAGTAGTTCAATGCTAAGCGCCGGTAGGTTTTAAAAATACCAAGATGTCCAGCTGATGGTTCAGAATGATTTTGATCTATTATTTTATCACGATACTCACGAGGCACTACCTCCTTCCATTCAAATTCTGAAGTGAGTTGTTCAAATTTTGATTTACATAATCTATACAAAGAATTATTTTTTATTATAAAATTAGGAAAATTACTAGGAGTAGTAAGACAGCCGTTATAAATCTTTTTATACCATTCGTCGCTTGTACTTGTTATCGAATTGGACAAAGAAATGGCGTTAACTGGGACAGCGCGAGAAAGAGCGTCAGGGATAACATTATCGACTCCTCGGCGGTGCTTAATTTCGAAGTCAAACGAAGATAACCGTACCCCCCAACGAGCCAATCTCCCGGTAGGATTGTCAAGGGACAAGAACCACTTTAACGCAGAATGGTCAGTGTACACTGTAAAGGTCTTTCTATTTTCGAGATAACAGCGCCAATGCTCTAAAGCTGTCAAAACGCTGAGAGCTTCTCTTTCAGTGATGCTGTAATTTTTCTCAGCATTGGAGAGTGCTCGACTCATATAAGCGACAGGATGTTCCTTACCATTTAGGGTCTGCGTCAACATGGCACCGACTCCATAATTGCTCGCGTCACAGTGAACCTCGAAAGGCAAAGAGTAATCCGGACAAGACAGGACTGGTGCGGAAACCAAGGATTCCTTTAAAGCGTTAAAAGCCGCATCAGCTTCC
Organism: Lathronympha strigana; assembly: GCA_949128165.1. Classification (NCBI taxonomy): domain Eukaryota; kingdom Metazoa; phylum Arthropoda; class Insecta; order Lepidoptera; family Tortricidae; genus Lathronympha; species Lathronympha strigana. The sequence continues at coordinate 10,808,453 of OX421923.1, read as the reverse complement.
TGTGTCCATACAAATGGAGGTGACTTTTTGCCATTCGAAGTGAGCTTGTTCAAGGGACCAGCTACTGTACTGAAATTGGGCACGAAACGACGGTACCACGTGGCTGTGCCAAGAAAACGTTTAAGCTCCTTCCTATTTTTAGGAATAGGAAATTTAATTATAGCCTCAACTTTTTCGGGGTCGGTGCGTAAACCTTGAGCATCGACCACGTAACCAAGATACTTCAACTTACTCCTAAAGAAGTTGCACTTTTCAAAATTTACTGTGAGGTTAGCTTGTTTAAGTTTGTCCAAAACGCGCAACAGACGGGAAACGTGCTCCTCAAATGATGCACTGACGATAATAATGTCGTCGAGGTAAGCAAACGTTTTAAATTCCATATCGCCGAATAACAGATCTACCAAACGTTGCTGCGTCGCTGGGGCATTGGTTAAGCCAAACGCGGTGGTTTTAAAACATAGCGTGCCTCTACCGGGGATATAAAAAGCCGTCTTGTCGCGATCTTCAGGCGCAATAGGTATTTGCCAGAAAGCCTTAGATAAGTCTATGCTCGTCAGGTACTTAGCGTCGCGGAGACTATCCAATATTTCAGAAACGTACGGTAAATTATACGCATCGCGCTTGGTAACCGCATTTAACTTTCGACTATCGAGGCAAAATCGAGGCTGTCCATTTTTTTTATTGACGATGAGAACGGGAGACGACCAAGCGCTTTCGCAGTACTCGATAACGTCTAAAGCCAACATTTCATCAATTTGCTCAGTTAAGATACGCTGCTTCTCCGGAGACATTCTATAATATCGCTGTCTAATAGGTAAAGCGTCTCCAGTATCTATACGATGCGTGATCACGTTTGTACGACCTAAGCCTTTTTCCTCAGTTGAAATTGACCTAAATTGTTTAATCACGGTATCAGCTATATCCTTTTGTGGATTCGTCAGATTGTCATAAGAGTGAATGCACATGTCTTTGGAATTCACTTTAATCTCCGATATAGAACAGTCGGACAATGTGACACTTCCAACATATTTGGGGCAAATGCCAAAAGCACGCCAAAAATTTACGCCAAGCAAAATAGAGTTTTCTACTTCAGGGACAACATAAGCTCTAATTATGTGGTATTGCCCTTCAAACTTAATAGGTAGGTTCATATAACCTATACATTTCAAGGGATGACGACCAGCTGCTATTATTCCATTGATGCTAGGATCTTGGTGCAAGGTGCAGTCGGTTAAATATTCATGGGAGTTATTGCCCAATAGTGTCACTGCAGCTCCAGAATCCAACAAAGCGCAAGCATCAGTTTCATTATTTTTTATATTTATATAAGGCCTATCGTCATCATCAAGTTTAGACTGCAGAATTGAAGAAATTCTAGAGGTGTAAGAGGCGGAAAATATTTTGATAAAATTAAGCCAAGTTTCCCAATCTTCCCTATTAAAATTTCCACAACTCTGCGAAGCTAGTTTTTTGAATTAGTGTTACTACTGTTTCCTTTTGAACATACTTGACAATCTGGTGTTTTCACATCCTTCGCTCCACACTTAAAACAAAATATGTCACGTTTTGCTTGACACTGCCGAATATGATGTGAATTATTACGACACCTAGGGCAGTATGGCTGGTTCTTATTAGATTGAACACTGTGTATATAATTGTTTTGTTGGGTTTTTTGTTGATTATTGTTTTGTTGTCTGTAGTTGTAAGATTTATTAAAATTATTTGCGCCTGTAAAGTTTTGTTTGTTAAAGTTATTTGTGCTTGTATAATTCTGTTTATTAAAACTGTTTGTGCTTGTATAGTTCTGTTTATTAAAATTATTGTTGTATTTATTGTTGGTTTTATTAGAATCTGTAGTGTAAGCAAACTCAGGTGCAACTGTAGAAGACGTGACTTTAGGTGGTTCTTGAAATTGAGAAAGCCTAGCCTGTACACTTTCATAGTTACGACACAAAGTTCGCAAAGTTTCAATATCTGAAATAGAAGCTACTGATGCCAGAGTGCTTGCGTAGCAGGGCCTTATATTGTGAAGTAGTATTTTCAATTGCTCAGCCTCAGAAGGAGGATTGGACAAACGCGAAAACATACCATCCATAATAGAGAGATAAATGGTAATGCTCTCTCGTTCACCTTGGGTTCGAGCACGAATCTCTGCGTCAAGCCTGTAGTCGTAATCCCAGTGGTCAAAATATTTTCTCAGTAGGGCTGCTAGTTCAGACCAAGAATCTACCCTATCCTTTACAGATCGATACCAATGCAAGGCATCCTCCTGGAAAATTTCGGTGGAGTAATTTAGAACCTTACTCGCCGGAATATTACGAGCTTTTATAAACTCATCAACACGCTGAATAAAAGAGCGCACGCAAGACTTGCCATTAAATTTTAATTTTGACAGATCAGATGAGGTTCGATCACACGTCACTGATATCACGTTCTGCAATTCTGGTATCACGGGTCCTAATTCACTAGAACTACCGGGCACCGTGCTTGAAGTACTCGCAAAAGGTTTATTTGCCTGAAGGGTCTTAAACTTCTTTGAAAGAAGGTCAAATTCCTTAACCACGTCATCGTACTCTTTTTTAACGTCATCGCTACGTGTTATCCTCGCAATACGGTTATATAAATGGTTCAGCATGTTGTGGGTTCTCATAATAACAGCTGAAGAAGGGTCAGCTACATCTAGATTTACCTGAATTTTAGTGAAAACTTCCAAACAGCCGTTATATATAACGTTACAAGGAAACTGGACTAATCCCAATAAGGCCTAGTTTACCCTCTGTGTTGGACGGACTCCAGGCTCTAGAGATATAAGCCGTGGCATAAGCCAGGAAAACGCTAAGAAAAAAGAGAAGATTTTATTGTATTACTATTGTATACTTACTATTTGTCATAACTAATGCTGCACTCACTGGATTTTGTCACACATTTCTGTATTTATTAATAATGTATTTATAAGCCATACGATAAATATAGTAGCTACATTGTGCATTTAGGGAGGCAAGTACAGGATTACTAACGAGAGTCTGTTAGAAGCCCGACGCAGCAAGCGGAGGACTTTTAATGACTCGAGTTTGTAATCCTCTTACCGACCGTGATGCATACAATGTTTTTCATCACACTCGTAAGGGAAAAAACAAATATACAAATGAATTTATTTATTAAAGTTGAATAATACACCAAGTTTGAAGATTTTTTAATACGCCTTAGCTGATGCAAAACGTCCTTAGTCTGAAGTGAAATGACGTACGATATTTTAAAACTAAACTCATAACTCCCTCGGGAGTTATATTGAACTAAAATCTTCGAGATCGGGAGTTATCTCCCGAGGGGACTAAATCGGCTCTGACCGCTCTATACGCCTGCGCGTTATAACACCATTACCGAGCAAGTGTGATGAAAAATAAATAACCAAAGTGATTTAAAAACTCTCTGCCAACAAAGTATCGGAAAACATCTAGAAACTAGCATCTACGAGTAGTTTATTTCCTAGCAACTCCCACACCCAGCCCAAGTTACCTCAAAACAAAACTACTCCCATTTTCTAGCATCATCAAAACAAATACAAACTATTTTCAATTCATTTCATACGTTTACTCACTCCACCGCTGGTATCATCTTTATTAAGACGGGCATACGGTACAGAACAGGTTGTTGGTCCGGTGAGCGAAATGAATGAATTCTCGAATGATTGGAATGAGTGAATGGATCCTTTGACGCGGCGGGAATTGGTATTCGGAGTTTTATGAGTATTTAAACTTGTTTCGGCATCAGATAGCTGAATATAGTTTGTTGATCGGCTTTTTTATATTTGTAGATTTTTTTTTATTTGTTTCACACGCTTGCTTACTAATTTAAGTTACTCAGTTAGTGTTAGTTGGTGTTAGTGTTCACTCGTCCTGGTGACAGACGGATGGACGGACAGTCAGACAGCGGAGTCTTAGTAATAGGGTCCCGTATTACTCTTTGGGTACGGAACCCTGAAAGTATATTGCATCATTTACATCATCGCAGCTACGACCATTTCTTTTTAATTACAACTATTTAGACTCAACATACATAGCATACACAGTGTACCATAAATTACATCATTTATCCTCGTATTGTGGTAGATATTAGGTACAATTTACCATATATAACACAGGAAAACGGGATTACTTTCGATAATACGCAGTGAGTCGAAGAGTTGTTGCCGTACAATAAGCAAGTGCTGCTAAAATCACATTTCTTGAATTGAATTGTGACTCGTAAATAGTGATCTCCTTAACTAATTTTCAAGAAGGTTGTGTAATATAAATAAATATCTAAAAAATAAATGTGAATATTTTTAGTTGTGTCTCACAGAATAATTAAATAAAATGCAACGTAAGTTTTCGAACCGTAATTTGTAATAATTATACTCTATAGTTGTGTATTTGTAGCATTTTTTTTTTCACCAGAAAATCTTTTAATTTGTACGCCTAATGTAATATGTGTTTCAAGTTCTAACTGCCGATAGAAAGAGAGAGAAGTGACATGTTTAAATTTATGATACCCTCTCTTTCTGTCGCATGTAAAAAATAGAAGACATAATACACTAATTTATTAGGTACTTATCAGCTCTTATTGGAGCCAAAAGACGGTTAACGTGACTCTTTGGTAGCGTTTAGTAAATCCTGATCCAAATGCCTCATTTTGATTAGCCCATTTGTATGAGAGTTCTTGTATTCGGGAATAAATTAGTGTCTTTGTTTTGTCTCAAATATAGAGGTATATACTTCCAGAACTTATTACTTCTTCCATACTACGTTGTTTGTCATCTCAACACACTTCCTATTCACATCGTGTCTCGTAGTCCATTCATCTTTTGCTGCATTGATATCCTTTTAGGCCCGTCACTGTCATATCAAATATCATATGATACCTACACTAAACGATTACGGAGACACATCGTATGGGTTTCCATGACAATACACTGATCTGGCGGCACGGTACTGCTCATAGCAATTAAAAAGCCGGCCAAGTACGAGTCGGACTCGCGTACCGAGGGTTCCGTATACAATTTATGTTGTAACTACACCAAGAAGTAGAAAATTGACGCCAGCCACATGTATCGCCAGATGGGGTCAGTCGTTTATATGGTATGGAGTTAGTACGAGTTGGATTTCCCTTGATATTCTTTTATGACGTAAGCCAATATTATTTTACTTTAGTTATAAGATAATACTTTCAGCACGATATCACAAAAATGTAAAGAAAAAAGATATAATCATATTTATTCCTTCACAAACTTCGGAGGTAAAGGGGGAGGGGAATGGTATTTTTACATTCTCGTTTATAAATCAAAAACTTTTCATTGTAAAAAATAAAGCCTAGCTCCGACCGGTCTCTAAGACTTCTCGAAGAGAATTCATTGTTTCGAGGATTTGAGCCCGTTGTGTAACCACCCTCTCGCATTCCAGGATAACATGGGGGACTGTTTCATCGGCCGACAGGCAGGCCCTGCACAGGGGGCTATCGGTCTTACCTACAATATATAGATGTTTGTTAAGTGGGCAGTGTCCAGTTATGTTGCCGACGATAATGCGTAAGGACGCCCAATCGAGGTATAGCAGGCGCTTTGTTATCTCTCTCTCTCTTTAGTCGGTCCCTCTCCCTCATTCCTGAGGATCGTGATCACAATTTGTTACGTCCTTGATCAGTTGTCTCTAACAGTCTCGATCCATCGTTGCCTTCACCGCTTGATGGAACTTGCTCGAGGATGTGGCTTCTCTGACTTGGTCAGTCCATCTAGTCGGCGAGCGGCCACGGCTTCTCGTTCCTTCCATTTCGCCAACCACGACCAGTTTCTCGAGACTCTCCGTTCCCCTATACGTGGCCAAAGTAATTTCAAGTTTACCTGGTTGGTTCAAGCCACATACGTTAAGCGATGGGTGGGTATCGAGGTATAGCAGGCGCTTTGTTAAGCATGCATCCGGGTGTACCACCGTTTCCTGAGATTGTCTGCATGCACTGGCACTTGCCCATTGATGAGCATGTTGAGTCCGAGTTCTTTGTCGCAGCCATCATAACCTTAGCTGGTTGAAGAGTATGGGAAGAATTGGGTCTGGTCCTATGGCTACCTGGTTTGAACCTCTTCTGGCCAGCTCGTCTGCCGCGTTGTTTCTTAGAGAGCCACTGTGCCCCTTAATCCATTGTAGGGTGACTTGGTTCGTTGAACCTATCACCCCCAACGCTTGGTGGCCCACTAATATGAGCCCAGATTAGATAGTTTTGCTATCGAGGGCTCGTAGTACTGCAGCGCTGTTAGACACGATGCGTATCCTTTGGTTAGTGATACGTCGGTCAGAAACTGCTATAGCAGCCTGTAGGATCGCGTTACATTCGTAGATGGAGCTGTGTTTGCTTAAGGCTATTGATATGATTATGTTTATTGCCGGCGAGTACACTCCTGCGCCCGACCCCGTCCTTCGGTCTTCGAGCCGTCGGTATTAATGCGCAATTCGTGTATTCCGAATCGCTCGTACTTCTCTTCAACTAATTGGATAGTATACCGTTTGTTGAAGATGTGTTGTTTGGGTACTGTATCATTAGGGGCAGCCAATAGAGGTTGATATAAAATTGCTGTTATCTTTAGGGTACTTCATTCACGTAAAGTTTTTTATCGTTTTAACCCTAAAGTATGAGGTATCGTTGGATAGGTATTTGAAAAAGAATAGGGGTTTTGCTAAAAACTTGTGTGTTTTTACTTGTAACGTTTTTGATGGGATAATATGAGTCTAATATCTTTAAAAAAATAAGCTGGACACATTTATGATACTTATTTACATACATATATGATGTTTATGCGTAATCACATAATAGGACGTAGGTCAAATTTGGCTTCCAAGATTTACCCCATAAAAACACATAAAGGGTCGGCAACGCGCATGTAACACCCCTGGAGTTGCAGGCGTTCATAGGCTACGGTGACCGCTTACCATCAGGCGGGCCGTATGCTTGTTTGTCACCGTCGTAGTATTAAAAAAAGACCATTTACGAAAGTCTTACCTTTAGAAATAAATTATTATTTATATTAATTTAAAGACGCATGAATAAAGGATGACTCACACCAATCCAATCCGATCCGGGACGATCTGTCAAATTGTATAGAAAAAGTCACGTGACCTCCGAGGGCTCCGAGCTATCACGTGATACTTATTTTTTTTTTTTTGCTATAGGGGGCAAACGAATCGCCTGATGGTAAGCGATTAACGTCGACCATGGACACCCGCAACACCAGTGGTGTCGCAAGTGCGTTGCCGGCCTTTAAGGTGGTTCTTTTCTTGAAGGTTTGAAGGTCGTATCGATTCTTTCTAAAGAAACTGACATATCGTCCCGGATCGGATCGGGTCGGATCGGGTCGGATCGGATTGGTGTGAGTCATCATTAACATTAACATTGCAGATTGCATTTGCAGCAGAGACAAGAAGGATCCCGATAGCAATGAAGATTTTTGTTCAATTTATTGCAAATTACCCAGGTACGTTGAGGAATCGGACAAAACCATGGTTACCATTGACATTATGTAGGTTGGCGTATGGCGTATGTCGTAGATAAGCTGACATATGTATAAATTCATTATGTTGGATAACGCGTCGCGCTGTACGTGGTAAATGGCAAAATCCCCAAGCACGTTTCAGGAAAAATGGTTATATTCACGACCAAACATTTTTTGATTAACAAAAGGATAATGAACGAATGTACGTGGGAGACCATTTTATGGGACGATAAAAACGGAACCATTATAGTTTCATCGTACCAGTTTGTGAGCGCGAAGTGCTAATGTCACATTTGCTCATTTAGTTAATAATAATAAGTAATCTAGAGGAGAGGTAACAAAAATCATTTGTTTTTAAAATATATACAGTAAGTGTAACTTACCTAGCCAACTACCAAAGAGAGAAAACTAGTTTACTTATTACCTCAGAGGAGACTCAAAGAGTGAAGCATAGCTAAGACAATTGAAAACTCGGCGCTTCAACTATCTAACAATTCTTGTATGGAAATAAATAAAAACGTAATTGGGCCTGACGTCAAATTTCTACTTCGAGATGCAGTTGTTACAAAATGTTTGTACAGAACCCTCGGTGCGCGAGCCCGACTCACACTTGGCCGGTTGTTTGTGTTTGGGTTTAATACTTTTCTTTATTCTCTATATTACAGGTTTGACTGGTACTGGGCAAACGTCACTCGACCAGAAGTGGAATATCTTCTAATGAAATATCCAGGCAACTTCATAATTCGAGCCTGTAGCGATCTGGACCACATTCTCTGTGTGTCATTCCGTCTCGACCCTACTTCTAGCGTCAGGGGCACCACCAGTAGTTTCTCCCATATGAAACTAAAGCACTATAAAGGAATGTTTTCCCTCGATAAGAAAGAATATGTACCCGTAGAGAAGATTCCAGAGCACTGTGAGAGAGTTGGCAAAGAGAAAAAGATTTTTAACGCGACTGTGTTAAAACAAAGTGAGAGTACGGTTCTTGAAATGGCGAAAATATTTTGTAAAAAACGAATAGAATCGTGAATTTAGGTTTAAATAGATAGTTGGGATGATGAGTGTTATTCAAACTTAAGTACCTAATAATTTTATACCAAGCACAAAAAAAGCCAAGAATATCAATCGGAAAAACATTGACCCCTACTTCAAAAAGTACCTAAATTAACAATACTCAAAAGACAAGACCTCAATGGTTCTAAAACTATCGTTAAAAAGGTGACTATCGTTTGACAGTTCGAAAAAATACACTGGTTTGAGTTATCAGTCGTCATCCCATCGTCGTCTTTATTACAGATTAGATATCAAACGAATCAGTACCTTTTTGGTGAAGAAAAACATCGTGACTAGTTTATCCTTTGCGTTGGAAAGTCAGATGGCAGTCGCTTTCGTAAAACTAGCGCCTACGCCAAATCTTAGAATTAGTTGCCAAAGCGGACCCCAGGCTCCCTGATTCGACGCATCAGTCGGGAATACGCTACGAAGAAGAAGAAAAAAATAATCAGTAATCACCTTACATTTATAATTCAGTAGTTTAACTAGTTACGACAAACAACAAAAACCTACATGAAATGTTTACCTAGGTAAACGTAGGACTAGTCCTAATTTCATAAGATCTGGGGGCGTGGTAGTGCCCCCAGCAAGTCGAGCAAAACAAAGGCGGACTTACCATCCTTTTTTCAATGTATAAAAATGATGGTTTGCCTACAAAAAGAGATAAAACACCATCAAAAATATTACATGTAACACGAGACACAAGTCGCGCTCTGCAGTTCTTATGCTGCAAAAAGTTTTGAGATGTAATGTTAGAACAAGTTGGGTGTTGGGTGTCGGGAGTCCATAGCAGTCGACTTCCACCGTCTTGCCTATCTTCAAATCATAGAGGAACACATAGTTCAAATAAAAAGGCAAGTCGGTGGCAGCCGCGTTCTATTGAAACCCCCCGGGACGGACTAAAATATTAGCAGACTTGTTTTAACAACTGCGGAGCAAGACTTGTATCTTTTTACATGTCATGTTTTTGATGGATGTTTTTTGTTAATCTAGTATTAACCAAACCATGGTTTAACCCAATAAGCAATATTGTGTATGGATTGATAAAAAGCCGTACTTTCGCATACTTTATATCAATAGAAGTTGTAAAAACTCTACTAGATGTGTACAAATATGTCGATCATGTTTTCATGCCTGCTGGTATTTTAGTTTTATCTAGGTTAGTAATTTATCACTGAAATATTAAATAATATCCTCGTTTTATTTATGATTTGTAACAGCAAATACTTAATACATGTATAAAGCATTAAAGGCTTTTTCATCACACCGTAAATGGTGATATTATATGCAAGCATACTTAGACATAATGAGCTGTATTACTCCCATGGTCTTAAAGGATTCTCGTACTACTTTGCCGCCCGCCCGGAGCTCCCGGAGTACCTGCCCCCCACGCGTTCGCCGCACGTAGTCCTCGCTCACTCTGGAGTACTGTGGACTGTGCTACTAACTACACTACCGCTATTAACTATTGTTTCTTCATTTACCTAGAAAGTTTATGTATGTCCTCGCAAATGCGATGAAAAACATTGTGTGTACCACGGGCAGTAAGGGGATTACTAACTCGGGTCATTTAAAGCCCTCGTAAGTAATGCCCTTCTTACCGCCCTAGATGCACAATGTACTATAAACTGTGCGTGTAATATTACATATCAATTTATCCCTTAAGGATGACTCACTCTAGAACGGCCCGGGACGTGACTGGGCCGGCCCGATCTGTCAGTTTCTATAGAAAACGTCACGTGAACTCCGATGCCGACTCGCGTGGACTCCGACTCAGATCGCCCCATTCCGCCCCGTCCCGTTAAGATAAAACCGAAATCACCAAACATGTGCCTTTGAAAATGGATAACTTCCTTAATTCCTCATGAATCTCATCATCAGATAGGCACTGAATTCCTACGGAACCAACTTGGAGGTGATTTATTTCGACCAAAAAAAGAATTGCTCAAATTGGAGATTTGAAGTTTTTTAACCATTTTTTTTAACTTTATTTGTAAAACGATACTTATAGCATGATATGATATAAATGAAACAAAAAAAAAACAATCTAAGTTGTAAATTGAAAGAGATGTCATATACTACAGAAAAAGTGACCAAGGTCCCTGGTGAGCAGGGCTGGGATCGACCTAGCGACCTCCTGCTTTCGCGGCAGACGCCCTAACCACTGGGCTACCCGATCACGGAATCTAAGTTGGTTAAATTTCAAGTTTAGTTCAGAACAGTTTTTTTTTTATTTAAAAAAATAGTAATGAAGTTAGATTTTTGCCCTTTCTTTTATCGGACATTTTTGATTGTTTTTTTTAAATGTATGATAAATCTCCTGGCAATGTGTCTGGGTTAATTTTATTTATAACTTATAACTCTTCCAAATGTCAAATCGGTAGCTTAAGTAGTTCTCGAGATATTTAACAATGTGACAAACAGACAGACAGGCAGAAAGACAGACTGAGTCACACCATAAGGGTTCCTTTTTTACCCTTTGGTACGGAACCCAAAAAAAGGGTAAATCGGGTAAAGCGGGACCTGTGAAAGGTGTCAATTGACAAAAATCTCAGTTTTTAAGCAAATTTAATTTACAACAACGTCTCGCTAGTCGTCGTGAGCTCCAAGAACTGATTGGAAGGTTTGGAAAATAGTGTCGAGGTGCGAACCTTGAGGCGATAATAGTCAGGCATCTGAAAAACCATTACAGTGATAATGATATTATCTAAAATATTTACCAAAGCTATTCAGGAGCATGAAATTACTTTTAATTGTTTTCAGTTAGTCAACTGTCAAGTTAAATTGGATTAATTATCCTATAATCCTGATTGAACTTAATTTGAGCATACTGTATTCGATATTATTCTTTTAAGCTGATTTGATGAATTCTACCTGTTGCTATTTAAATACATATTTCATGATTATTGTATTTAATGAATCTACAAAGGATGTAAAATTATATATACCTATAGTATAAATATTTCGGGACAATCTTACACAAATCAACCTAGCTCCAAACTAAGCAAAGCTTTTACTTTGTACTAAATCAGATAAGTACATACTTATATACAAAGAAAACACCCATAACTGAGAAACACATATTGGTAATGAGCACACAAATACCTAAATGTCTTTACCAGGATTCGAACCCGGGACTTCCAGGGTCGTAGCAGGGTTACTACCAACTAGGATAGGGAGGCCGTATATACAGGTGCACAGAATTTTCGTCCAAAACTGCAATTGCGACAGAGGCTCATCTCGTATAATACATACCGATTCATTAACTTGTTCGATCCAGTCAGCATATGATCCGACCAAGGAGAACACCGTGGGGGCGTTGGGGTACCCGCAGACCGTCGGTCCGTACGATATGATGCCCACCAACTTGCCAGACAAGATAGCCGGGCCTCCGGCGTCGTGCTAAATTATTATTTTTTATATAATAATGATTAATAATATAAATAGCAGCAGCACTAGCCATATGTTTTCGAGATCCCGATTGGCAACACAACCCAAGCCATTATGTGCGCGTGTATGGCGCGAGCGATCTCCCTCGCTTCCCACTGTCAATCGCAAGGGATGGACCCTAGCGCTTTTGTACGTCGCCACATTTTCGGTTTTCAAGAACCCTTCACCTCCACTGACAACAGTGCAATGTCTGGGGGCACGGCAGTGCCCCAAACAAGACGAGAAAAACAAAGGAACGGCGGTACCATCCTTTTCTCGAAACATTTCAGGCGATTTTCAACCTCCTCTAATTTCGCGCTGGTTAAAGCTAAAACCCTGAATTTTCAGAGACTTGTTGGCTATAACAGGTCATTGGTATATTCTAAAAAACATTGAAATTTGTAGTTTAAGAATTATCGAACGTCAAAGTTCGACACTCACTCACTCACCGATCATCAAAACTCTAAGGTACTTCTAGTAGGCCTAGTAGCTCCAAATTTTTCATATCGTAGAGGAAAACCAAGTTTTAAGGAAAATAGGCAAGTCGGTGGAAGACGCGTTCCATTGATTGGTAATTGATACTCTCCGGTACTGACTAAAATAACAGGCTTGTTTTAACATTACATCTCAAAACTTTTTTGCATGTAATGTTTTTGATGGAATTAAAAATTAAGTGTATTTTTTAGGATAGCTAGTCATTTAATTGGCTAAGATCGTGAAACTGGTTTTAATTTGAGCCCAATATCTTGACGGCGACTGCTTTGATGGATGGAAGGATTTGATGGATTTTAATAATACTAGCTAAAAGCAGCAGGTTGGGGTTCTTAAAAGCGGAAGTGACGGTATTTCCGTCGCCCCTAACTTTTACTAAGCATTAAGCGGTACTTTGAAAAAGATGAGGTAGGTACTGTAAATTTTTGCAAAGTAGCTCCTCTGAGTTACATATATTTAACGAATATATAAATTAACATTTAGGTCTGTTTGAGTTTTACTCACATCGCAGGCCCCTTCACCCGTGGTCATTGTGCCAGCACAGAATTGCTGATGTGTAATAAAATTGCTGTAATCAAAATTGTTTTTTTTTTATAAAATCATGAAATAGGCACGACAAATTAATGGACATGTTCACATTATCCGACTCAACCGTCGCAGGAACGTTTTGGTTTTCGAGCTTAAGTAATAATTAAGGTAACAAGTATCGAATCGACATTTTCCTCGAATGTCACGTGACGCTTTCTATGTAAATTTACAGATTTTTCCGTACCGTCCCGTCCCGTCCCGTCCCGTCCCGTTCCAGTGTGAATCATCCTTTAAACTTATTTTGTTGGCTAAAAACTCCATGATATATGGATTGGCCTTCTTTTGATGTCATAGCAAGGGAAAATGGGATGGTAGACAGGTAAGTTAGTTTTATTATTTGGGCGAGTCAACATATTGTAGTATTGTGTAAATTCTAGTAATTTTCCCATCTAACTCAGTTCCTACCCCTCTTAACCCCACCTTTGAGTGAGCTGGGTTTTCATACTATTTTGTGTTGATTGTCAAAACTATAATTTGTACAACCAGAATACTTTTTAAGTTTATAAATTAACGAGCCGTTTATAAGTATCTACTTTTATCGTGGTTTGGCCTTCTATTTTACGGTATCTATATTATAGACTGACCTGCCATAGATTTCCTTGCAGAACGAGTTGGGATAGACGGGCAAAAACTTGCGCTGTAGAAACACTGGCTCGTACGCGAGGCGATTGGACATCTGTGGAGATGATTGCGCAATGAAATATTAAAAACAACAACCTGGTACCACAAGGTTATATTAACAATCTAGTATTGCTAAATTAAGTATCAGCCTTTCCTAAAGTTACTATAACGGTACGCGGTAGTGTTACCGTAAGCGCAGTTGACCAGCACGGATTAGCAAAAAGAGTTGTCTTAATATTAATGTAAAACACTCACAGCCCACAGAAAGATACCTACAATCATAACGTGTACTATATCGTGTATCGTATGTGTGGTATTAGAAATAATTTTTAAGAAAAAAAAACCGACTTCATTTGGTTCCCGGTAAAAGTGAAATTTTAAATTTGTTTGAGTTAGCCAGTTTACTTCACAAATATCCAATACACCGCACGTGTAAGATTGAAAATTGAGGAGCTTTCTTAATGTCCCAGGGCTTCCATCATTACATGCGAAGTATAATCAAACGGAACTCCCTTGTATAATAAAACAAACAAAATAACAATGTGTTAAATTGGATGACAGACTGTAAATTATCGAGCAGTTTCAATATGCCATCCCTGATTATCAACATCAGGTACACTCCAGCAAAATGATAGCCACAGTAAGAAAATGCCTAAGCTAATTATGAACACCCTCTAATCACAATAAACGTGCCGTTCAAATTTGAGGAGTTCTCTGAATTCTTCAAGAACTCCATCATCCGACTAGAAATCAAATCAAAAAGATGAATGTCACAACTAGGATAATAAGTAGAGCTAGGTTTATTGACCAGTTCCACTTTGCCATCCCTGGTCTTCATCAAAATGTTGGCTCCCCCAAAACAATGTTTTAGTTACTTAAGGAAAACCTCAAATCAGAATGCATGTGCCGTTAAAATTTGAGGAGTTCCCTCAATCCCTCATGAATTCCATCATCAAAATAGAACTATAATCAAATAGGACTATCCTGAAGGTATTTCTTTACAAAGAAAAGATGAATGTCTCAAATCGGATGATAGAGCTGGAAATTACCAAGCAGTTCCACTTTGTCATCCCTGGTCTTCATCATCAGGTCCACTCCACCAAATTGATGATGTTCGTAAAGAAATGCTCGAGTGTCTTAAGAAACTACCCAAATCATCATGCATGTGCCTTTCAAATTTGAGGAGTTCCCTCAGTTCCTCATGGATCCCATCATCAGAAATTGATTTTGAAAAAAACGGGACAAACCTGGAACCATCTATTTTCAGACAAAAAAATATTTTATTAAATCGGATGATAGTCATGGGAATTACCAAGCAGTTCCACTTTGCCATCCCTGGTCTCCATTATCAGATCCACTCCACCAAATTGATGATTTTCGTAAAGAAATGATCGAGTTTCTTAAGAAATCACCCAAATCAGCATGCATGTGCCTTTCAAATTTGAGGAGTTCCCTCAGTTCCTCATGGATCCCATCATCAGAAATCGATTTTGAAAAAAACGGGACCAATCTGGAAACATCTACTTTCAGAAAACAAAAAAAAAATTGAAATCGGTTCAGTAATGACGGAGTTCTGAGGTAACATACATTAGAAAAAAAAATAAAAATAAAAAAAATTCAGACGAATTGAGAACCTCCTCCTTTAGAAATATTGAAGTCGGTTGATAAGAGCACCCATAGAGAGCGACGTTGACCGTTCAGTAGCGGGCTTCGTAAAATCTGATAAAGTCAAGCAGTGTTTTTAAAAGCGCTCCATAAACCAGAATATATATTGGTCGATCAGAGCCCACCAGAGCTGATAGTCTGCATAGCACTGCATGGTGTTCATCATGACTAAGGGTCGTGATTATCAATGTCTCGTTGACGACGCTCATCCGTGTCTGTCCTTGGCGTCATGGATAGTATCATGTTGCTTGTTGTCTCCTTTATTGAGCATTCTTCATTTTCAATATACCCTAAAAGAGTAGCCCTTACTCTGGTGACTCCCCATCCTAGCACCAGCACTTCAGAGGACGCCGGGTTGTGGTCAAAATGCGAGATATCGATGATCTTCGGCACGCGGTGGTGGCTGAAGGAGATACGGTACCGCAGTCGGATGATGGCGATGTTGTCGGCCAACGTGCGGGGGTCGTAGGTCGGGTGGAAGTACACCTGCAAACAATATAGAAACGATTCACACTAGACCGAATAGGACCTGGTAACATATGCTTTAAATTTTATAGAATTTCCCTACAAAGCGTATGTTATGTTATGGAGGTAGGCTTGGCCGGAGCCTGGTGACCTGTCGAGGACTTAGTGCGCTTATTCACCCAATTTCCCTGTTTCTAGAGCTGCAGATCATCGCACCAGCGGCATTCCCCCATTACTTCCTTCTAGCCTCACTGTTTTCTTGCAGAACCTCAGGACATCTCTGAGGTCGATCATCCTTGAGCTCCTTCTCCTCCAGCGTATCCTTGCAAAAGACATTATACCAGTCACGTGAAAGCCATCCATAAACAGTCTTCACTGTCTGGTCCCTCCAATCCCAGACGTCTAATGAGGAATTTTCCTGTGCACATTGAAAGATAACAAGAATGCACACTTCCTAACATAGGTTTCTAGGTGAAACCTCGACGCAATACGATAAACGATTTTATCAGGGTTTCAGACAATATTTAAGCTAAGCCCCCAATGTTTTCTAAAAAGTTTTGTTAATATATTTTTTTTTTCTGTTTCAGGTAAGTTAATGGCATGATTACTTCTCCACACAATTAACTGTAAGTATTTAAAGTTCAAAAAGCATTCACTTCGTGCTGCATCGCTCAACGACGAAAGACGCGTTGCCACCAGCGGGAGTGAGAGGCCAGATTATGCCGTCTCATTCCCACGCATTGACCTGCGTATATTCAGTGATCGGAACATTATTGAGTGCTTACATACATGAATATTAGCTTTAAAGTTTTGTTAAAGTTTTGCTGAAGTATTGTAACCATTTCCCCGATTATTGTATGTCTTACCTCTAGTGCGTCCACGAGTTCACCGCTGATCCTACTGTGGTTACTGCCAATGCGCACCTGAAGCACGCGAGGGTTTTCACGAAAGAATCTGTTGTTGTGCATACTGGAATGGAAGATTTTTTATTAATAATCACATATTTTCCGACTACAATCTTCTCTGTTTTGCCCCAAGGTTGACTGATGATGCCGCACTAAAATTTTAATTTTTGTCCCCTTTTATCTGGCATTTATCATAGAAAAAAAATACCTATATATGATAAATCCTCTATCAATGTATTTGGATTAACTTGGGTTCCTTTTTTACCATTTTGGTACGGAACTCTAAAAATGGCTGACTGTTTGTATAGGAAATGACAAACGTTGCCGATCCGCCTGATTAAAAAGTCAACTTCGAACAAAATCTGTGAGCTGTTCGCGAAAAAACAAATGACGACGCTACAGATTAAAGCAGTATCGGTACGATGAGTTGTTGTGGCATGACAATTGCTAACGACTGCGCGATTCGAAAGTATATGAATCTTGCTCGTTCTCATCTAGTGGGAGCGAGTTGGAAATATTGACTATCGACTCGTGGTTAAGTAAAACTCACGTTAAGCACACGAGTTTAAGCATAACTCATACTAGAACGGGACGGGACGGGACGATCTGTAAATTTATATAGAAATAATCAAGTTCGAGCTTGGAGCCCTTGGGAGATCACGTGACGTTTTCTATAGCAACTGACTGATCGGCCGGCCCGTTGACGTCCCGGCCTGCTAGTGTTAGCAAACATGCGTAAGAGATGACCCATCCTTTAAGCATGTTTGCTAAGGAACGGTCCCTCTCACCCTCGCCGGTCAACCGCGCGGGAACAAATTTTGAATTTCGAATGTGAATTATATTGCAATGCTAAAAAACTCTTATTTAAAATGTGGCTTTCTTCGCTGTCGTATGAAGAAACTGAGGCACTTTTTGTAAAATTAGTTTAAGCTATACTTTTTTATCTCCTAATGTTAAAAGTAAACTGAGGCTCCTTTTATATAGTTAGTTTTAGCTTGATTTGTCTAGCTGAAGTGATACTTTTATTTAATGTTGTGATGAAGCTGCGGACAGCATTGGGAGATGTCTGAAACATGTTGGCATAGTGACTAAAATACGAGTGTTGTCCGCAGTTTTATTATAGGTTTTATTATAAGCGTTGCTAAGTTTAAATTAAAACCCTAAATTTCCTATTCTTCAGTTCATATTTAGTTTAAGGCATGACACCACTGTTAAAACTGGTCTCCCGCGATACAGGCCTTGTCTAGTGCGGGGACCCCTGCAACTTCTGTACACTCACTGCTATGCGCAGCCCTCGGTTATAGTACATTACATACCAAGGCCGTTTTAGTGGGAAATGTCTCGGATCCCATGTAATTGTCGACTAACATGTGATCCGAGGCTTTCCCATTTAACGGCCGAGGTTTGTATACTATTTTTCTGCCCGACGGAGCCGGCAGGCGGCAATTTAGTTTTGCGTAAAGTGGCGCTTACCGGCCGGAGGACTGAAAAATTAATTATTGTAAGTTGTTGTTATTGCAATAAAGTACTTTTTTATCTTTTTTTTAATCTTTTATTCGCCGAAGTTGGACCACTGGGTAAAGAGACTCCTATCTAATACTATGCTATATACAAGAATACTTGGATACTTTACTTTTGCAACCAAGACAAATTGAGCAAGAAACTAATAAAAGTGGTAGTAGGAGTCACCGGACGAACGAAGTTGAAATAAGACCGGTTGCTCCCGTGAGGGCTTTTTTCACGAACCACGCCCGTGCTCAACTTTCCAGCTTAGAACTTAATTAACTTTATCAGATTAAAAAGAATTTATTAAGTTCGAAATAAAAACTTTGTCATCAGACTAGGACAAAGTTTATAAAAAAATCTTGTTAGTATTCATAGGATTTAGAATCAATGTTTTTATTAAATATTTTCATACAGAAGCGATAATAGAGGTTTTTAAGCGCTTGATGGAAAATAAATACAGAGATCATTAATTCAAGTAGTCAGATGAAAGCTTGTATAAATTGCGACTCATTCGTTCAGATTCATATGCATGGGTGTGTGTGTGTGAGTATTTATGTGTGTATTTGATAGTAACTTGATACGTCATGAGTTGGAGATAGCAACATTCAGTACGTGACATTTTATACGGAAACTAAACTATCATACGCCACCCCGTGTAGCCAAAATCTCGTTGGCGCTTATACCACGCCTATGGAATTCTTCGCGCCAACTCGTATCGATTGTGTTTTGTTTTGAGTTTTTTTTCTCCTATTAGTATCGATAGAGGCCGCGACCTTGAAAAAAATACCGATGTTAAAAAAATGGGGGGGTGGGGTCAACTTTGAAAAAAAATTACTTACCCTGAAATGCAAAAAACGCTATGTAAGTATCAACATTATCATATCACTCACAGTTGTAAGCAAGCCGCAGACGTCAACACCAGATCATGCCAGTAAAGCACGCCGCCGCACCAGAACCGGCCCATGATGTGGATAGAGGCCATAAATGGGTACTTTTGGATGACGGTGCGTTCCCCCTTGAAGATGCGTCGGCCGGATTTACTGTGATACTCCTTTAGGTCCTCTAGTTCTTGCTTAGGATCTGTGGGTTGAGAGTAACTTTAAGTATCGCAAGCAAATTGACTAGTGTCATCGTATGTTTCCCGCTGCAAGCCCAACGTCGTTATATGCGTAATGTTAACTTTATGGTTTAATTTTAGCGGAACGTGCGGTTCGAGCTATCTGAATTCGCAAATACCTTAAACGTTTCCCTTCTAATGGATATACATATACCTCTCATGTCAACAAAAACCTGATGAAACCTAAATAAACAATGCACTAGAATTCATTAAAAATAACACGTTACTTTCATCTTTGGGCAAAATAAAACTTAGGATAACACCAATATTGACTAATCGAGTTCTACAAGATACGTCTTTGTCAATTACAACTTGAAAGACAAATACTTTATTGGAACTCTGGTCGAATTATCAAAACTTTCTTAGGGACTTGTTTCTACTTAGGTACATATTGTTAGTAGGTATCTATTTATACAGTCGTTGTAGAGAAATACATTTCTTTGATATAAAGGAAAAGTGAAAAGTTCACCTCGAGCGGGATTCGATCCCGTGACTCTGGGATTACACTTCAGTTGGCAGAGTGATGGACTTTCTTTCTAAGAAATTTGGTATCGTGCGCAGACGTTTAGAAATAAAATGAAATAGGAATCTACTTTTTTAAAAATTTTATTAGTAGGGATTATATAGACTGACTGACTAATACGATAAGTCGACATAATAATAGTTATTTACAATGCATCAGATCGCAAAGTGCTATTTTTAAGGCTAAAAACTTATACATAGAAAGTGGCTCTTTATCGCTCACGTGTGAGAAAATAGCATCAATATAAAATATAGCATATTTACTTTACTTTAAAATATTCAAAAGAAAATATCCTTCATATTTTAATTTTTGCTCCATTTCAGACCCAATTGCAAACACACTTGGCCGGCCGTCTACTTCCAACTCGTCCAGCAATCCCGTACTTCACGGCCTCTGCAGTAAAGTACTATTTTTCAAAACTAAAGAGCACGGTTTCAGTTTGGGCAAAAATGGCCAAACTGTTTATCTGTATGTTCTCCTCTTCAGCACGCATTTCAACCGATTCTGGCGATTATTGTAAGCAGGTTCCATTATTAGAAGATTTGTCATATTTTTTTTAGAAATTGTTAAAAATGCTACAAATGTTGTCTAGGTTGTCTTTTGTGATGATTGCCACCATTTTTGGCATCTTTTGCTACACTCTGCTCGCAAGATTCACAGCTCACAGAATTAATAGTCATTAATGCTTAGAGTAGCAAATGCAGCAGTAGACACGAAGGTCGTAGATTGTATCAGTTAATTTGATATATTCATCGGGTTTGAAAATCGCCAGATCGCGGCGGTCGGCGTCGCTAGGGAAAATGTGACCTTAATTGGATAACGTGATTTAATTGGGTATTTTACTTATTTCGACGTTATAAAATCGTAACCTGTTTTGTTTTTGGGGTCATTCTTATTGTAAGTGAATATGGGTTGGTCCCCCGTATCGTTATCTTAAGCCGCCAATTTGATATGTCCGTTGCATAATTTTTAGTTTTAAACTGTTCATTATAATATTGTTATAGTATTTTATACAATCGTGACATAATGCAGAGTTTTTCAGTCGAGTACCGTGTTTAGGCCACGAAGCTTGCTAAGTTGCCTAAGTAAGGAACATTTTTTGATATTACGAGTAGGTATTGTGTTCTAGCAATTATTTCACAGTGATCCGCGCAGATTTCACGCAGCGAATTAGAAACAAACCAAAACAGCGTTGTATAAACGCAGTTAAACAGAATTTCCAACCAAAATGTCATTGCAAAACTGTCTCTGAATGGCCGATAACGTGACAGATAAAAAAAAGTGTTTCAAATGCAGGAAAATTTGCGAGGTATCGCAAATTAGTATAGCATTTGTATGTGTATGTAGTTCCAATTTTGAAATTATCATAGTTTGCTACAGCGTATCCTAATGAAATATTATACTTGAGTCCGATATCGAAAAGTATGTGCTTGTAGTTTTGGCTACGTACTCGTAATTGACAGATTCAAGTAGGCGAGTAGGAAATAGTTATTTATGATACAAGTGTAGAAAGTAGAGTTTTTCCCTACGAGTATCGGTTACTATAAAACACGAACAAAGATAGTGTTTTAAACTGACATGAGTTGGAAAAAAGCCTACATTGCTACACGTATATCATACAACATTTTACAATGCATGTGTTCGAAAAGTACGCTTTCTATGAAGCCAAATCGTGCCGAAAGTTATACTTTTCCGCACGATTTGGCCGCCTGAAAACTTAAAAAAAGTAAATGTAGTACTATATATATTATAAAACAATTTTAATTTCTGTTTCGATATTTACACTTTTAATGGATTGCATATTTTATAAATATATATAATAAAGATAAAAATGTATGTCCGGTACGGTTGATTTTTTTTTTAAATTAAAAAGCTACTTTCTATGCATAAGTTTACACTTGAAAATAGCACTTTCCTAGCTAATGCATTGTAAAAATATTTATACTTGTCATTATGTAGGTATAGTAAAATAATTATAGTGAGAGTTTTTTTAAATCACATCAAGTTGAACCATGTTATTATTTTCAGAATATTTGAAACAAAGTGGACATAAGCACTTACGTTACGTATTTTTCGTACAAAGTAATCGTCGTTTTTTTTGGAATTTACGATGCGATAAACAGAAACACAGGATACAGGCGCTCGGTGACAATTCAATACCTCTTTGTTTACTCCCCTTTGGGGGTCAAATAAGTTAGTTGAGAATGACTAAGTCTAGAGGAAAATTGAAATATTTTAGAAAGTGTGTACAGCGCAGTGCCGCAATTCCAAATCGCAATTCGGCCTATACCTACGTTGTTTGTATATTAAAGCAAACATACCCAAACTATCTTTCCGAACGGACAAATATTGCTTTAGAAAACAATAACTTATACGTCTCCAGTATTTGCTTGGCGACCAAATGAATATTTGACGTATTCTCATCATACACTTACCCCAGTAAATATTGGTTAGATTATTTTCATCATATTTATGGTCATCCTTAAGCTGTTGTCCCAGCATTTTATCAGCTATTTCTTCTATAACTTCGTCGTCAAGCCCTGGAACTTCTTCCTTTAAATTCATTGCCCTTCTAAACGAATTAAAAACCTTGGCTTTATTATTATCGCTAATGATTTTTAAAAGGTCGTCTCGGTTCATTTTTTCTTTTAATTTCAGATAGAGGTTTTTCGGTTCTTCGTTTTGTTGTAGTAGTCTATAACCATCTTCGTCGTGTAAAGCTTTATAAAAGTTGGTTTCATTTAGACTCATATCTTGAGTTTCATTTAATAACACTTCGGCCATCTTATCTTTATCAACAACGTATTCATTTATCTTATTTAGTTTTTCTCTTAATTCATTTAATTTTGAACTATCTATTGCATTAACATCTAGAATATCTACTAAGTTATTAGCTATATCACTAACAGATAGTTCTTTATACACATCGATACTAGCAAAAGCACTTGAAATATATAAAACAGTAAATATCAGCATTTCAGCCGAGTGACGTGGGTCGTATCTGAACTAGTATGTTATTTTGTTTGGTTTTGAAATACATTTATCGATTTATTTAATGATTGTGATATCGCTTGTTTCTTTATGTTCATACCTGGCTTAAAGTGTGCTTGCAAAATGATACGTACTTTATCAACTCATAATATTATAACTGTAGGTACTGAACCTCTGAAGTTGTTTTATTATAAAGAGAAATGTAATTTAATTAGATTGTAAGATTAATGGAATTAACTAAATTCAACTCCAGTTTGTAATCCAGTTACGATTATAAATTGATATTATTATTAACTTGATTCTTGTTGATAAATAATATGAGAATATACGGTCGTACGTTAATACCTATAC
This sequence comes from Lathronympha strigana, assembly GCA_949128165.1. Lineage (NCBI taxonomy): Eukaryota > Metazoa > Arthropoda > Insecta > Lepidoptera > Tortricidae > Lathronympha > Lathronympha strigana. The sequence goes on along the minus strand of OX421923.1, from coordinate 10,785,231 downwards.
ATTCTTCTACTAGTAGTGAATTCCATTAGGCATTAAGTCCGCCGTTTGTAATTATTTTGTATTTTGTGCAATAATGCTCAAATAAATAAATATACGTTGCCTCCATAGTTATGAAATTAACATTTTAGAATATTTTATCTTTATATGATAAATTGCTTTATTATTTATTCTCCAAGCTTAATATATTCAGGTCATTGCTACACGAACTGGAAAATTTCACTTCCAAATTATTGTACATCTTCAAAGCCTCCCAGTCGGGCATTAGCCGTTTACCATCCATAAGTTGATTACTTAATTAACATTATATATTCAAATGTTTTCAACGGCATTGAACGGCGACTTCAATTCGGCGCTAAAATTAATTTTCAGATCCATTAGCGTTAATAAAGACTTTCACAAGTCAAAGTTGCTAAACAAAGTTTGATAATTATTTTCGGTGATTAGTTAAATTGGATCTGTTAACGATTCCATTGTAACTTGGTCTTGACCATAATTAGCAGAAATCAACAGTCACCATCACTTTTGACTGATATTTTCACTAATTGCGTGAAGAAACATATTCGGTGCGTCTAACACTTAGGATATAGTTATGATTTTGTAGTCAATAAACAGCAGTTTTTATGCAACATTACATTATGAAAAACAGACTAAGTATGTGTTGGGCCCCGTCTAATGGAGCGTTCCGTACCTTCATAGAATACGAAAACCATGGAAGCAATAGGACTTCCTGGAACAAAATCATGAATAAAATCAAAAATATTTATCATCAGTAGTTTTTACATAAGTACAGTCAACCAATGGAAACCCTAAGCCACTGTAGGACTATGTCATAGTAACGCTATAAGTCAGATTGTAAGAAATCCGTAAGAAAAGAATTCGATGCAATAGGTTAACCAATAAATGTAGGATAATATTTGTTAGGTACCTTAGTAGGCAATCTGTGCCAACTGTAATCTTTAGCACTAGCCCTAGTAAATTAGTTTTCCACGTCGCCTCATAATCTATCATACACTTCCGGTTCTGCCATTTTTTCCCCACTCAATTTCACCCGTGATGGATGCCCGGAAACGCGATCCGACGCTGTCCGTCTTATCTTATTTTATATCTTTATCTTTTATCTCGAAAAGCTTTGATGTTGAAGTTCAAGGCTAAGTGTATCTTGGGGGAATGGGCAATGTTAACTTTTGAGTGGTTTCCGTAGGTATTGTTGTTAATTTTTTAAAGATTTTTTAATAATATAATATCGTATTTAAACGATGCCAGCGGCCCTAATTGTATGAGATTTTGACTATGCTCCTTTTCCGTCTACGTTTTTATGAAAGTATACCAAGTATTCTCCCTATTTTTCCTAAATAGAGAAGTAGAAGACTCCTACTTTTGTGGAAACCTATAACAATATCATAGGTAATACAAATCAAAGCTAGTAAAAACACTACTTTGCCGCAACGTAAAATATCTCTGCATTCGTATTTGCCATAGAATTTGCGTTTACTCGGTAAATACAAATAGAGCCTTTTTTGTTGACATTGTTTGACGTGACCCATATTCAACCATCGCACAGTGGGGTAGTTTACTGATCTGGGCGGCCAATATTATTTTTGCGTTATATTGGTAGTAACTGTGTACTGTGTAAACTGTCGGTTTTAGAGGGAGTTTTAAATTCGCAGCTGCTAAAGTTTGGAATGACCTTCCTCCGCCGCTAAGGCTAAATATGTCCCATTATACTTTTAAAACCAAACTGAAAGTTTTTTTACTACACAAACAAAGGTTAATTGAAACACCCTTTTATAAATATTAATGTTTCATGTCTTGCCTGACAAATCTAGCCGTAAGTGTTGCATGCCTATACTTACTTTTTTTAGTTTAACTTATTTTTTGTTTACATATTTTCTGACCAGCTTAATAGATTTTTTTTTTTTATATACATCCATATTTGTATAGATTCTGTAAATTTAATTCCCGCCAATTGAAATGCAAAACTTGTAATGGGGGTGCACTGAAAACCAGCGCTGAGGTTGCTACTACAGCTAACGCTGAGTGCAGTCCTTTTGTCACATAGTTGTGTTGTTTAGTCTTTAATATTTAAGAAGAATGTGTGCTTGTTTTTCTTTCCTATTTTTTGTATTCATGTGTTCGCGACAATAAATAATTTTCTATTTCTATTTCTATTTCTAATATTAAGCTAAAATTTGATGTTTTTGATACAGTAAGAATATTATGATGAAAAAAAAGGACTAGTTCCATATAAACGCAAAGTAGGTATAATAATATATGTACAAACTATATAGGTACAGAAGTTACAAAAATCAGTCTGACGATCCGATTTCAGACTTGAAATATCTAAAATTATACTTTGTTTCCCTTATTTGTTCAGCATTGAAGTTTTCCTTACCAAGCAAATCATTTTCGATAAAGTTTGGTTCCTTACCAAGCAAATCATTTTCGATAAAGTTTGGTTCCTTACCAAGCAAATCATTTTCGATAAAGTTTGGTTCCTTACCAAGCAAATCATTTTCGATAAAGTTTGGTTCCTTACCAAGCAAATCATTTTCGATAAAGTTTGGTTCCTTACCAAGCAAATCATTTTCGATAAAGTTTGGTTCCTTACCAAGCAAATCATTTTCGATAAAGTCTGACGATCTGATTTCAGACTTGAAATGTCTAAAATTATACTTGATTTCCGTTATTTGATCAGCATTGAAGTTTTCCTTACCAAGCAAATCATTTTCGATAAAAATTGGGTTACCTTTCAAATTCATCAAATTTACACTATAGTTACTATTTAAAACGAGATATTTACCATGTACATTTGTTTTCATGAGCTCCCGATATTTAAATAGTAACTATAGTGTAAATGACCATGTTAGCTTAAAATCTTTCATCAAATTTGTTTGCTGCACAACTCAAAACTTTGAACGAGTTACAAATTTAACACTAGATGGCCCAAGAAACAATAAGAATTAAATACGAACAAAGCGAGAACGTTCGACGTACTTTTCAATGGCTACTCTATCGTAACAACATAATCAATCTTAATAAAAGCTACAAAAAAAACATTGACACTTGTCATATTCTAACTAAAAAACAGAATTATTGTGCCATTAAAAGTCACCGATTTGATATGGGTCCCTCACGAAAATAAATGCAATTCAAATACTTAATGTTGAAACGAACATCGTTTAGCCGTAAAGTCGAATACAATGACAGATTATTATACTTTCTAAACTTAACTCATTATTCTACTCACAATCAGTTTTAAAAAAAATGACTTATGGCCGCCCAGATCAGTGATAATACCATTTCGTGTATCGCGTCGCTATCCAATTATTGGGGTTCGCAAAACACTTCCTCGGCATATTGAGAGTGTAAACTGATCAAAGGATATTGAGTTTCACAATATTCTCCTTCACTTTGCATGTTTTTAGAGTGTAATATGAATTCATGTAAATAAAAACGACAAATTGTATTTTATTTACAGCTTATCTTTTAAGTACTTACATACATACATTACGTTCTATAAACTAGTAACAGCAAGGTGATAACATCGAAATTATTTTACTAACTGGTAACGCCACCTAGCGTAGAGTAGTGGAATCGCGTAATGCTGCGCCATCTATCGGTGAGCGGCGTTAACTTGATCCTTGAGCGCTCAACTTTTCAGCGATACTGCCGTAGTTCGAGTATTTAAAAGTAGATGCCGCTTTAGGGGTTTCTTAATGTTTACATACTGCTTTGCTTCGCTTTATTCATGAAATCACCTAAAGACAAAGAGAAAACCACTGCTGTTTAGAACTTCTATACTTATGCATATATATTTGTTATCACATTGCAAACTCGACTTAATCTCATACCTCATTGTTTTCGAGTTGTTGGTTGTGTGTCGATCTAACAACTAACGCCATTGCGTGCGTAAGGCATACTTCCGCTCACCACGCTGTCAAGCGCTAGGGATGGGATCCATGCGCTAGTGTTGTGAGTCACAAACCAGTAATATGTCACAAGTTGTGACATATCACCACATTTCTGGTTTACATTAGGTACCTACTTAATATTGTCTTCTATTTCCGCGATTGTTATTCATTGAAATTAAACACGTTAGTGTACTTAACGTTACTTTACTTAAACGTAACTTTTTTGATTGACGGGGAGAATTCATGTTCAATGAAAACGAGTGCCGTATGATAATAATAAACGCGGACAGAACGGATTAACTCAGTTTCGGTTTTCCACCTAAACGGAAAAAATTACCACTGTTGATAAAGAAAAAAATAATTAATCAAAATGTTGTGTCAATAGACCAAAAGTTGTGAAATTAGTATGAGACGTATGAGTACAACGATGATACCATGGATTAAAGAGAAACTGCGATAACGAGTGGCTAAAACAATGTTTCCTTTCCAATAAACTTATCGTTGTTTTAGTCGTATTTTATGTTGTATACTAAATATGTAAATATAAATGATCATTCAATTCATGAACGTATACTGACCCATATTTCGCGATAACACAGGTGGGGAGTGAATGTCTTCATTACGGAACGAATGATGACTGCCGCTCCCACCTGTCGGCGATAAAAGAAACTAATTGTTAGGTGTGCACTAATATAACGTATCTGTTGGATTCATTGGACCTGATTCTATTGTATTTTCAAGAGAAACGTAACGGTTGTTTGGAAGAATATATTTAGAAATAGGGAAATTAAAATATTAGCAAGAAATAATTGTTAATTCATAAACGTTATTAGGTAAATACCTAGATTCATAATGTTTGGTTTCATTTTTGACAGTTAGTGTACAAAGCAATGATGGGATGTAGGATGTATGTATGAAAGTTACACATACCTAGATGTCACATACCAGTCTACATATACCTTGATGTAAAGACAATGAATATATATCATTTAATTTTAATGCGGTATTTTCATAAAACATTCTAATAAAGAAGCTGCTACTCTAGTCTACAGTACAGATGTAACAAAATAGATAGGTATAGTAGATACTTACACAGCTGATAAGGTCATTATGGTGACGGAAATAGGTGGATTTTCGATCAGCTGTTCCATACAAAGTGTTTTTTTTTCCAATTTCGAAATTTTCTCACTGGCATCGCACTCAGGGTCGTCGACCTTATCAGCTGTTGTAGTATCTTCGGTATTTTTGTTACACCTTGTATTTAAAATACCTATATCACCCATGACATCTCTAGCTGGCCATCTCTAGTGTACCAATAAGCGCAAGCAGATTACACTGAGAAACTCGATCTGCTAGGTATTTATCCTCTACCACTGCCTACTCTGTCTGTGCAGGGTGCGTAGCCAAGATGCCAATCGCTCACGCTCAGTCGCTAACGAAACGCAAAGACTGTCATTGTCACACTAATAAGGAAGAGTGATAGAGAGAGTTAGCTACGATACGTTAGTAAGCGTGAGCGATTGGCATGTTGGCTACGCACGCAGTTCGTATCATGTCACACGGTTGAAGTCACTATGCGCGACATGTTTTACATCGAGGGTGGTGCGCGCGGCAAGTCGCAACGCAGTACGCCCGCCTGAAATCCTAAGGTCTGCGAAACACGTCGTGTGTAGTGACTAAAATACATGAGTGTTATCTGTAATTTATTAAATTATTATAATATCTCCAGCGTGCTCTACTTTAGTTATGCTTTAGATTAAGTTTGTAACAAACTGCACTCGCGCCGGGAAGCGCAGAGCTGTGTAGCATTTTAATGTGAACTAAGAGCTCGTTCCGGAATACAGTCAACGGTTTGGGGCGTTTTAACCCGTCTAGTTGTTTGCTAGACTATCCTTATTATCAGTCCGGGGACTGTTTGTAGGTGGTCAGAGTAACATGCCACCAATAATTTTTATTTGGGTAAAAATACTTATGCCAACTTGTCTCATCCCAATACCTCTCGCACTTAAAATGAAGCCAGAGAATGACAGAATATTTCGCCCCCTCCCCCCCGCGCTTAAAGCATTGTACCTAACACCAAAATTTGTTAATAAAGTAGTTAGTTAACCCATTTGTGATATAATAATATTGGCCTTTACTTCAATTTTATGTCCCGTAATTACATAACTCGAGAATCAACCACGGGTATTTAATTAGCCTTCCAATAAACTAAATCAAATTACAGATAAAACATCAATTAACCTTAATACAAAAAGAAACGTTACGGAAGCCTAATTAACTTCGGACCGGTCACAAAATTGTAAATTATAACCTTAAAATATAAATGTCATATTAAAATCCACATTCAATCTTAAAAGCAACCTTATTATGTTCAGAATTAAGATGATTTTGCAATGAAACATAATCGTGTAGGAACGTTTAATTGTGCAACCACACTGTTATCCGACGAAATTTAATTATCCACCATTTTCCTCAGGGTGACTGTATTTTATCCTACTGACGAATGGATTTGTATTATTGTAACTTAAATAAATGTAAACAAAAGGAAATGAAATTAAAAGAGCAAAAGTTTTATGATTATTTATGCTGATAAGTAATAGTTATTTATTATACAAGAGGGCAAAGTTGTTGTTTAACTCTCGGGCTTATATTGAGACCCGAGCAAGCGAAAGATTCCAAAATTTAGCCACGAGCGTAGTGAGTGGTTCAATAACTGGAAACTGGAGCTTTACCACAGAATAAATAATAGTACAAGTACAGAAGACCCTCTGTTTTGATGTTCACGAATGCCGCCTTTTTACGTGCCTATTAATTATTATTAGCACGGACCGCACGCGAGCCGCGCTGTCATTGAGTTCTATTGCCCGGCGCGAAGGTCGATATTACTCCGCACCTCGCCGAAGATAGGGTTGTCATTTTTTTGAACGACGTCGGTGGCAAACAAGCATACGGTCCGCCTCGGCGACAATACGATATTTCAATGTACATATCACCTACGCATCTTGTACCTACCCTTGATCCAATAATATACACACACAGAATACGCGAATTATAAATATTAAATAGCACGCGTGGTATATCTACATGCATAAATTATTACACTTAGCAGCTACTTAGGTAAATAACACCGAAAACATAACAGGCGTGTGACCGCAAACCGTAACGAAGATCGTAAAGTCTATCTCCGTCTCTGTCACTCGAATAGTAAGTGTGACAGAGACGGAGATAGACTTTACGATCTTCGTTACGGCACAGAATACATATTAGTACATGTACAAAAATCCCTCTCCAACAACTCGTTTAAAGAAATAACGACTCATGTTACGATAATACTAAGTTAAAATTCCGACCGCGCAACGCTGAATGCCTACAATTATATTCACGTAAAGTGCGCTCTCTTTCTATCGCGTAACTCGGTTCCTTTTATGATGATATCAATGTTGTCTTCTTTTAATATAATCTTAATACTTAGTTACTACCTTTTTATATTGCTCTACTTTAGCTCGAATAAACCTAAGATATGTCTAAGTGGTATGTAGGTTTAATTCTAATAAATTTGCGTGCAACTAGTTAGGCATAGGTACTTACTTAGATAGGTACCTTAATTGAAACAGGCCTGATGAACCTACCCAAAGGCCTTGAATAATTCCGCCCTATAGTTATTTTAATATAAATAAAATTCTGTGACGGCGGTCGAATCAGTACGTAGGTATGCGACGAACAACTCTCGCGCGTGCGTCACCGCTCGCCCGTGAGTCCCTACTGATTTTGCCCCTAGAAAGGGGTACTTACAGTTCGATACCTACACGCGCGAGTGGGACAGGCCTGGCTTTACGAGGGTCTCAAGCTCTCAAGGCACGAGAGTTGAACAAACTTTGCCGCCGAGTGTAATACAACATTTTTCCCCTCACTATCGCGAGGAAAATAAAGAATCTTATCCACATGTAAGTTATCTTGAAGAAACCATTCATAATTCCATTTCAAAATTGGTCATAGACTACGCTCCTGGTACTTAGACATTGCCAACAGTTTACCAAGTGCGGGATAAAACTTGACCAATTTAAGGTGTGACCTCCGCGATTGCGCATATTTACTATGGCCATAAAGGATTCACTTATACTGGACGGTTGGTAAGTGATACGAATTACAGCAAAGTAAAACTACTTTCCCCACATGTGGATAAAATGCGCTTTTCCACGCTAGTTTTAAAGGACAAAACAGCGCTTTCCGAGCTAGTGAGGGGAAAACATAACAAAACCCCCTGCTATCTCAAGCAGCGCTTTAGTTATCTCAATTCTCTTCGTTCCTCTCAAAACATGCTTCTGACTGTGCCATCCTCCTCTTCCAAATTTTATAATACTTCTTTCACTTTTCAAGCAACCCGGCTGTGGAACTCTCTCCCTCTTGATATAAGGCGTGCTGAATCTGTTGCTTCTTTCAAATCTCTCCTTAAAAAGCACTATTTATCACTTCCTTAGTTCATGTTCATGTAACTATTGTTTTCCTTTAATTTTACTGTGTAATCTCAGTAATCTGCTATCATCATTTCGCTTAATTAGTTTGTATTTGTATATATGTATTTATATATTTATGTATTTTGGTATGAACATATAATATATATATATATATATATATATATATATATGTATGTATATGTAATTGTGTGTGTGTTTGTTTTCTTTTTTTTTGTAGATTTGTTTTTTCTGTTTATGTCATATATTTTGGTTCCCACATAATACTTTTTCCAGTTTTGCACCACCTACTGTACGAGTATGTATACTTTTCTTAGTGTAGTGTCTCCTCTACCCAAAGGTTGTCTGGAAGAGATCGCTCTTTAGCGATAAGACCGCCTGTTGTTTGCCTCTTTTTCATGTGTAATCAATCAATCAATCAATCAATATTCTTTATTGCACCAATAACAGTAACAGTATCAGAAGGAAACAAAGAATCAATAGCATTGGGTAACAACAGGCGGTCTTATCGCTAAAAAGCGATCTCTTCCAGACAACCTTAGGGTAGCGGGAAATGAAGAAAGCGTATCAGTTAACAGGTAGTGCAAAAAATGAAAATAAAACTAAAAGTAAGAGCATAACAAGATACAAACACACATCTACGCCTAAAATGAAAGCAGCCAAAACAAACAAAAAAAATACATATAAAATAAAATAAATCTATAAAATAATATATACATAAATAAATAAATATATATATATATATACACATAAGTATACACATATAAATAAATAGCAAATGATCAGCTCATGGCAAAGACAGCATATGAAGCTTCAGCTGATTTTTGAAAATGGGCAGAGATTTGGCTAGTCTGATTTTAACTGGCAGAGCATTCCACAACCTGACAGCCCGAAAGGTGAAGGAGTTGTTGAAAAATTTAGAAGTAGATGCTGGAGGAGCAAGAATATGAACCAGAGAACATCTAACAGAAGAGAGCCGCTTAAAACGCTCTTTGAGATAAGGAGGAGTAGCAGGGTTAAAGAGAATGCCATAAAGAAGGGAAAGAATATGTGAGTCACGTCGAAGACGGATGGGAAGCCACTTAAGCTGAGAACGGAAATTAGAAACATGATCATACTTGCGCAAGCCAAATATGAACCTAATGCAGAGATTTTGGAGACGTTCCAACTTATTAAGCTGTTCCTCAGAAAGGTCCAAATAGCAGGTATCAGCATAATCTAATATAGGGAGTAAGAGAGATTGGGCTAACGCAACCTTAGTGGCGTAGGGCAAAAAGTTTCTTAGCCTGCGGAGCGAACCTACTGCAGCAAACATTTTCCTACTGACCTCGCCCACCTGAGGTGACCAAGAGAGATTTTGGTCCATAATAACACCCAGATTCTTAACCTGAGCCGAGTAAGGAATCTGAATACCGTCAAACACAATTGCGGGTAAATTACTGAAATCAATTTTAGCAGTGAGTTTTGAGCTACCTATCAGCATAGCTTGAGTTTTAGCAGGATTTACCCTGAGACCATATCGTCCACTCCAGTTTAAAATGCTCTCCAAATCCCTGTAATCTATACCAGTTTGTGTTATTTTTGTTGTTTTGAGGTGCAATAAAGAGTTATTGTATTGTATTGTTGTAAAACCCTCGTAATGCTCAAGATTCCAGTTATTGAACCACTCGCTACGCTCGTGGCTCAATTTCGGAATCTTTCGCTAGCTCGGGTCTCAATATAAGCCCGAGAGTTAAACAACAACTTTGCCCCCTTTTATAATAAATAACTATTATGGGCTTGTTACTGATTACGAGTGAAAAATAGTGAAAAGTTGTTTCTGTAAGTAGGTATGTGTTCAACTTATATTTTTTTGTATTATTTTTATATCTTTAATCTATAAATTTTCCGTACAATTTTAAGAGCACTTATGATATGTGTGTAGATAAAGTATTGTAGTTAGGTATTAAAACACTCGTGTGATGTTATCATGAAACTCGCTTTCGGCTCGTTTCATAAACCCACACTCGTTTTGTAATACAATAAGTATGTACAGTCGTATACACTACTATTGTATTTCAGTTTCCTTACAGCAAAGGCTAAAAAGCACTTAGTGAAAGACTGTGACCTTGTCAATTTAGGGCATAATTTGACAGAACGCAATTAACGGCAGCCTCGCGCCCGCGGCCAGTAATCCCATCAAGCCAGAAATTAAGCGTTTTGCGGTAACACCGCCTTAATATCCCTGCTGATAAAATTTAAATGCGGTTTTCCAAGACAGTTCGGATGGGTATTCATTTTATTGAAATTAAGAAGAAAGATTGAGGCTCCTTGTTTTAATGAATAAGGTGAAATTTTAATTGTAAAATATATTAATAGAAATTCGACTAGAATATTACAGGTGTCAAGTGAATGGAAACTTATTTACGAGTAATATACATTTACAGACGAGAATATCAACTGTCTTTGTCTAATGCGAACAGTTAGAAAGTGACAGGTGTCTTTCTCAACAGCGAGATACTATCGCAGAATAACGAATAACGGCCCCCTAGCCTAGTCGGTAGTGACCCTGCCTACGAAGCAGGAGGTCCCGGGTTCGAATCCTGGTCGGGGCATTTATTTGTGTGTTTGTCACGAATATTTGTTCCTGAATTATGGATGTTTTCTATGTATTTATATGTATCTATTTACTACTATCTATTATATGTATCGTTGTCTAGTACCCACAACACGAGCCTTATTGAGCTTACCGTGGGACTAGGTCGATTTGTGTAAGATTAACCCATAAAATTCAGTTTTCAGTTAGCGATCGACCGCGCAAGCGACCGGTTATGTGCTCTTATTGTTAACTCACTTAACCTCATAGTTAAAATCCTGCGTACAAGTTTGAACCCTATTATCTGCGCGTTACGGTTGTCCGGAGAATAAAATGTCTCAGTGCAATAAGTGCGGTGAAGATTTTAATGGTGATGGTGATGTGCCTTGCTCCCAATGTGGAGGTTTCTATCACTTTAAGTGTTCTGGGGTGCAGGAGACCACATATAGAAGAATGGCTGCAGATAAGAAGGCGAGTTGGCGGTGCATCACGTGCCGTCAGTCGGACAGTAGTGACTCATTGTCGGAATTGGTCAGAGAGATTAGGGGTTTCAAGGTGCAACTGCAAAAAATGCAAGATGGGCTAGATTCAGCGAACCAGGGAATCTCCAACATAAAGGGGAAGCTCGATTCGATGGAAACCCGGCTGGATGATTTTAATACAAGGCTTACCCTCACGGAAAGTAAACTCGACCGCTTACCGTCAATTGAATCCAATCTAAAGCAGCTGGAGACTGAATTCGCGGTGTTAAAATCCAATGAGCGCGGCAGGGATCAGTTTTGCCGACTCAATAATATTGAGATTAGTGGCGTTCCCCATAATAATGGCGAGAACTTAATGGCCATTTTAAGCAGTATATCAGTCACAGTTGGTTTTGTTTTGCGTGAAACTGATGTCGACTCAATTCATCGCGTGCGTCGTTTTGCGTCGTCTGCTGGTGGCGGGAACCGTACGGACCCCAGGCCCCCCGCTGTCGTGGTTCGTTTCTGCCAACGTCGCCGTAAGGACGAGCTGCTGGCGGCTGCACGCGCGCGCCGCAACCTTACCAGCGCCGACGCCGGCTTATCGGGCCCGGCTGTCCCCATATACGTTAATGAACATCTCACAGCAGATAATAAGATGCTTCTTAGGCGAGCTCGTGATAGGAAGAGTGAGCTGAATTTCAACTATTTATGGGTCAGGCAGTGTAAGATATATATGCGAAAGAATGATAGCTCCAAAGTGTTCACTATCACTAACGACGTTGATCTAAAAAAACTTAAATGACTATACTTCAAGAATTCCTTTAACTGTACCGTTAATGATTCGACTAATACGTACTTTATATTATTTTTTACTTGTGTGGGTAATTTGTGCATTATAACTATGATACTAAACAGTTACATAATGTTAATATTGTGTTATACAGTAATTAAGAATGCTAAAGCTCAGTTACGATCACATTATTATGAAAATTACGATAGTTTTGTTGCATTTAACAACTCGTCTGGAAATTGGTATTTACTAATGACTCATAAAGTCAGTTATTTTCCTTATATTGGTTTTAATTTCGTAAATGTCAGTTAACGATAATATATCAATTTATTATCAGAACGTGAGGGGTTTGAGGACTAAATCACACGCTTTCTTATCCAATGTCATTAATTCTAATTATGACCTCATCTGTTTATCCGAAACCTGGTTAAATCATGACTTTTTTAGTAGTGAGTTCTTTGATAGTAGGTATGAGGTATTTAGACGAGACCGCTCGGGGCGCACTTTGCAGCGCGGGGGTGGCGTGTTGGTGGCGGCGCAGCGCGGGCTCAGCGTGTCGCGCCGGGACGAGTGGTGCGCGGCATCGCGGCACGAGGAGCTATGGCTCACCGTGGAGCCGCGGGCCTGCGCCGGCGCCGCGCACCCCTCGTCCCGCGCCGCGCGCCAATCATCTGGCCGGGTGCCGTCCCGCGGCCGCGCGCCGTTGTTGCATATTGTTTGCGTTTATTTTCCTCATAATGATAACCATATAAATTCACTGCGCTGTTTTTTCGATAATGCTGCAATGATTATGCACGCTCACCCGGACGACATTTTTGTTTTGGTAGGTGACTACAATGTATCTCATGCCTCATGGGCTTCGTGTGTGAACTCTAATCGTCTTAGTATTGAGGCTAGTGTAGACTCAACTGCAATCGTTCTTTCTGATTTTATTGCCCTGACAGGTGTAAGCCAATTTAACTCGTGCTATAATATTAACGGGCGAGTGCTCGACCTAGTTATGGCTAACGTGGACTGTGAGGTTACTCCAAGTTCCTACCCTCTTACGCCAGAGGATCCTCAGCACAAAGCATTGCACATTTCTTTAGCCCTTGATTTAACGCATTACTTACCTCAATTACAACCAAATCTCACTACTAAGCCAGTTTTCCATCGTGGTGACTACAGTTTAATCCGTAAGGAATTATCTGAGACTGATTGGTCACTTTTATCGTATATGAACGTAGACGAATGTGTCACGTATTTTTATTCCATTCTCAATAAACTTATTTTAAAGTATATTCCCCATAGAACAATTAATAAGAAGAGTGGGTATCCTCCGTGGTTTTCTCGTGCACTAATTAAAATTCGTAGGCAGAAACTGGCAGTCCATAGACGATGGAAAATGTATGGAAATCCCTTAGACAGGTCTGAATTCGTTTTATTAAGATCTAGGGAACATAAAATGAGTACTGAGTGTTATAATACTTATATATCGATGGCTGAGGATAAAATACATAGTAATCCATCTTATTTTTGGTCTTTCATGAAGTCAAAATTTCCGAGTAAACACATACCTGACCAAATGTCTTATCTTAATGATACATCTAAGGATGGAAATACTATAAGTAACTATTTTAATAATTATTTCAACTCTGTCTTTGTTCCTGATTGTTCTGTCGCACCTTCACCTGACAGTTTACCTGTGCCTGAGAACTCAACTATTGACCTCAGTAGCATATATATTTCGGAGGATTGTGTTTTTAGGTTTTTAATGAAAGTAAACACGAGGAAAGGTAGCGGCACAGATATGATTCACCCTTATTTCATTTTTATGTGCGCTAAAGAATTAACTTTACCTCTAACTCACATCTATAGGAAATCATTGTCAGCTGGACTTTTTCCTAATGTATGGAAGAAAGCTCTGATAACACCGATTCACAAAAGTGGGGATACTCACCTGGTGACGAATTACAGACCTATAAGTAAACTTAATATATTCGCAAAAATCCTGGAAAAAATTGTTTATTGTAAAATTACAGCTACTTTTTATCAACATTTTGCGCCCCGTCAGCATGGTTTTTGTCAAGGCCGCAGCGTTGACACTAATCTTCTTTCCTTCTCAGATTTTGTTATTGATAGGATATCTTCTGGTTGCCAGGTGGACGCCGTGTATACCGATTTCTCGAAATGTTTCGATAAAATTAATCATAACCATTTGCTCAAGAAACTCCTCGAACTCGGTATACACGGCGACCTCCTTAGGTGGATTAAATCATACTTGTCCAACCGTAGCCAGGCTGTGGCCTTAAAGGGATACACGTCATGTTTCCTCCCCATCCCATCTGGAGTACCGCAAGGGTCACACCTTGGTCCGTTACTTTTTATTTTGTATGTGAATGACATGGCGGCTTGTTTCCGTGGTGCTGAACATCTCGTTTACGCGGATGACACAAAAATTTATAAGGCCGTATCCTCGGAAGCTGACTGCCTTTCATTACAAGCTGATTTGGATAACTTTTTCTTATATTGCTCTGATAACCACCTGTTCTTAAATACTGATAAGTGTTTTGTTATAAGTTTCAATCGAAAAAACAACCCAATAATTTATAACTATAATTTCTCTGGTAAGAACATTACTAGGGTGTTCTCTATTCGAGACTTAGGTGTAACCTTGGATTCGCAATTAAACTTTAATGAGCACATTGATATGTTATGTAAGCGTGCTTACAAAAAGTTAGGTATGCTTCTTCGTGTTGGGCAGCCGTTCAAACGGCCTAATACCTAAAAACTATTATTCTTTTCTTTCGTTAGGAGTATACTTGAATTTGGTTGCGTAATCTGGACACCTCAGTACCAAGTTCATATTGACCGTTTGGAAAGGATTCAAAACATTTTCCTAAAATCATTAAGTTACAGAACAGGTACTTACTTCGAACATTCTGCATTGGCGGCAAAACATTTTTGTATCCCTTCTTTACTTAATCGTAGGCAATACTTAGATGTCATGTTTTTGTTTAAAATTCTTAAAGGCGTCATCAATTGTCCAGATCTTTTAAAATTAGTTTCTTTTAGCTGTCCACATAGCTCCTTACGTCCTAGATCTTTGTTTCATATTAGTTTTTCTCGTAAGAATTATTCCAGACATACCTTTTTCAGACGAGTACCAAGTTACTATAATAAGCATCTTTTTGATATTGATCCCTTTCATAATTCGATGTTTAGTCTTAAAACGTTAGTTAAGCGTAAATTATTATAGTATAACTTTTTGCTTTGTTTGATACTGTTTTGTTACTTACAACTACCTATACTTTCTTTGGTTAACAACATTTGATATTCTTTTATGAACCTCCAGGTCTTTTTTATTGTTGTGTTTCTATCTGTACACTATATGTACGTTATCTCATGTTTTTTTTTATGACTGTTTGTGTTCTAAAAAAAAAAAAAAAAAAATTCTTGTACTAGGGTCACAGGTTACAGGAAAGGACGGACACGAATAGAATAGAATAGAATAGAATACTCTTTATTGCACACCTCAGTACATGAGAAAGAAAAAAACATTTACAAGGTACAAACATTTGATTAACACAGAGGCAAACAACAGGCGGTCTTATCGCTAAAAAGCGACAACCTTCAATCTTCCAGACAACCTTTGGGTAGCGGAAACATTAAAAACGTATCCTTGAAGAGTAGGCGTTGCAAAAAAAAATGATGAAATGCACTTAACAATCACACAAATCAAGCAAAACAATAAACATACACATATAAGAATAGTATAAATAGACATACATAAACTTACATAAATATATATATAATATTCTTATAACAGTAACATACAAGCCATACAGTGAAAAAGAAGCAGATAGAAAGACAATAAATGATAGGTAAGTCTATAGTATATATTACGGGAGAGACAGGTAATGCTCTTTAAGCAGTTTTTTAAAAACAGCAAGAGATTGCGCGCGCCTGATGTGTAGGGGAGTTCCAAAGCCGAACAGCCTGGAATGTAAAAGAACAGCTATAAAATTTTGAAGAGGATGACGGGAAGGACAGAAGCAAATTGCTAGATGATCTAACAGAGCGGAGATAATTGAAACGTTCTTTAAGGTAACAGGGAGTAGCAGGAAAGAAAAGAGTAGTATAAAGAAGGGACAGAACGTGATAGTCACGGCGAAGACGAATAGGGAGCCACTTGAGCTGCGTTCGGAAAAAGGAAACATGGTCATATTTGCGTAACCCAAATATGAACCGGATGCAAATATTTTGAATACGCTCAAGTTTATTAAGCTGATCCTTGTTAAGATCTAGATATGCTACGTCAGCATAGTCCAAAATGGGGAGAAGGAGAGTTTGGGCAAGCGCAATTTTGGTCGGAATGGGTAGAAAATTTCGCAGCCTTCTAAGAGAACCTACCGCGGCAAACATCTTCCTACTCACTTCGTTGACTTGGGGTACCCAGGATAAGGTCTTATCTATAATTAAGCCCAAATTCCTAACTTGCTGTGAGTAGGGAATTATAAGGCCATCAAATAAAATTGGGGGAAGATTTTTAAAATCGACCTTCGGTAAAAGCTTGGGACTTCCAATAATAATGCATTGCGTTTTAGAAGGATTTACCTTAAGGCCAAACCCGAGGCTCCAATTCAAGACACTTGCCAAGTCACTAATTTTATTATTTTTTAAATTAACCGAGCCAATAATAGATTGAAGATCACTAGTTCCACCCTGCGAATAAATTTGAAGATCATCGGCATAAAGGTGATATTTAGAAGAAAGATTTGAAGTAATAGAGTTTATAAAAATGGAAAATAATAATGGAGATAACACGCCGCCTTGCGGTACGCCGGCCAGCGTGTTGCACCAGGAAGAACGAAAATCATCCACCTTTATACATTGCCGACGACTAATTAAATAACTACGAAACCAACCAATTACACATGATGCTTTCTATTTATCTTGACGGTCTGGTTTAGCGAGAGTCATCATTTAAATTTGACACTACGATACACGGTACAAGCAGTGTATGTAACACTGCTAAAATCTGAACCTAAAAAACGGTTGTGTCGTTTGAGAGGTATAATATCATATACAAACCCATTTTTATTTAAACCTATATATATAACATTCTCTTTCTGTCGGAAATGTTACAGCACTTGGCAACTAATCCCAATATTTGGCGCAGGTACTAGTTGTACAAAAGCGACTGCCATCTGGACCGAACTCGAAACCAAAGGGTAAACTGGGCCTTATTGGGATTAGTTCGGTTTCTTCACGATGTTATCCTTTATCGAAAAGCGATTGTAATAAAATAATTCGTAAGTATAAAAATTCGGCAAACTCATTGATACGAGCCGATAGGATTTAATCCGTGACCTTTGGATTTAAAAAGTAAGATAAGATAAGAAAAGCTTATTTGCATGGCGTACCGCTTGGCTGCCATCCTTGAAAGATTTTAAACGATATTTGATTTAAACGATTTCTCACAATACAATAAAAACAACTGTCATGTCGTCGAAATACACACACAATTAATTAATCGAACAACATAACCCTCCCTTGTTTGTTAATCGGATGCGCTGAAATAACATCCCTCATTTATTATTGTTCAACAATATTAAGTATACGGTAATGGAATATTAAATCACCCGTTTGTCAATATGCGGTTTTCCTCATTATTATTAAAAGGCCAATGAATAAAACAATAGAAATAATAATTGAACTATATATACAAATTCGCGTCTCGAAATCTGTATTTATGTGCGATTTCCTATAATTTGGTTCTCTGTCTGAATGTGTACGATGGTCCTTACGCTCGTATTGCTACTCCAAAAAAAGGGAGTTTTTTCTTTTAATCTGCTGTCAGAATTAGTTTCTCTGACTCACGTAGTAAAAAATAATTTAAAAAATCAGAATATGGCATTACGACTTAATTGTAGGGCCGCTCCACACAATAGGCCACGATGAGCGATGATATTGGACGCAGTTATGAGTAAGAGGGATTACGCAATACTGCCATCCCGTTCTGGTGTATAGCTACGTCCTGTTGTTTTTATCACCACTTTGTTACTAATTCAAAAGCCAGAAATGCGACATTTGTGACATAAATGATGATCACGTCCGAGATAATCGTTGAATATCGGAGACGTGTGTTGATTGTAGGACACCAGTCCGGTCCCCTAGAAGCAAGTTTCTTTCACATCTCACGTGATACCTATGCCGCTTTCATGGTAGTGTCACAGCGTAAGGATGTATTCTATACAGTGGGTTAACTCCACCGTTTTATGGGTCATCGATGGGGGGCGCGCGGGGAAGGAGGCGGGGAGGAAATGCCGCTGAATTTCTATGAAAATTTGGCGGTCTATTTTAAGGGGTGTAAAATGGAAATTAGTTTGCCAATCAGACTGTAATAATTATCTTTCCCATAGATTTTGACAACCCTTCAGCGCGACCACCGAACCGAACCGCTGGCCGTGTATGAAGTTACCTCACTGAATGGAATACATCCCTACGCTGTGGTAGTGTAGACTCGTGTTATATGAAACCTATATACTGTGTCTCACACAGTATATAAGACAATTGGTAAAATACATTATAAATGTACTAAAACGGGGCTTAATTGTATAAAACTTTGAAAACTAACCTCCAACGTTTCCGGACCACGGGGACAATGTCGCCCTTGAAACGTCGGACGTTAGTTTTCAAAGTTGTACACGAAGATCGTGAAATTTCAGATAAAGTAAAATATTTTCCATTTATATTTTTTAGGGTTCCGTACCTCAAAAAGAAAAAACTGAAGTCTTATAGGATCACTTTGTTGTCCGTCCGTCCGTCCGTCCGTCCGTCCGTCAGTCCGTCCGTCTGTCTGTCTGTATGTCAAGACCCTTTATTTCAAGAACGCGTAGAGGTAGCAAGTTGAAATTAATACCACATACACATCTACAGTCCTTTAAAGTTGTGAGGTGTGTGGCCGTTTATGTCGCATTTCCCATACATTTGCAATGGGAATCAAAATGTATAGGGTACTTCCCGATGTCCTAGAATCACGAAATTTGGCAAAAAGTAAAAACTTGTAGCACACGTACAGGAATAAATCCAAAAACCGTATCATTGCCGCACCCTGATAGTTTCGTGCCACCAGTATTTTAAAGTAGCTAAGGTCATGAATGGGGGACTATCTTTTGTACGGAACCCTCGGTGGGCGAGTCCGATTCGGATTTGGCCGGTTTTTTACATTTTTAGCATCTCACAACAACTATCGCGGTTAAAACAAAGCCTTTTTTAATAAAAAACGGAGTTCCGATTGAATCAAACGCCCCAGTGGAGATTAAACGTCGACAAAGGTCAACAGCGACGACAAATGCGAGCGGGTATTCTAGTAGCTTACAAATACCTAAATATGCCACTTTTTCAACTGAGATGGAAATACGGGTAAGTCTTCGGTCTGTTTATGTGTCGGTGTGTGTGTGTGTGTCTGTCTGTAGCAGCGTAGCTTCCAATGGTTTGACAGATTGGAGTGTGACTTTGTAACATATTCAGTGCCAATGACTTTAAATGACCCCCCCCCTGCATAGATAGTTTGTATGCAAGTGGGGGCATTAATTCTGCAGCTGACTGTACATTAAATATAAAAAAGACCGTCGAGAAACATAGCACCAATCTTTTATTTAATATAATTACAATTCTTTTAAACAAAGTAAAATTGGATTTAATCATTTATTTTCACAATATATACAGTGTTCGTAACTTACCTAGGTACCTACCTACCTCTACGTACTTTAAGTCTAAAATAGGTCCTTGAGGCATTGTACCTAGGATGCTGGATTTCCTCGTTGTATCGCAATGCTGATACGTTATGGAAGCCACCAGACGTTGAACTTTAATTGAAAATTGTCCTATCAGAATAACCCCTCTACACACCGGTGTTCACAGCCCGTTGCGTCCAATATCCCGCTATTATTTGCATTCGCGACATACACATCGCAATACGTCCGCTTGCGTACGTACGCTTACGTGCGCTTTATTTTTTACAGATCGTACTATTTACTTCCCATATCGATAATCTGTGCGATCCTAAAATGCCAATAAAATAAAAGGATATGATGACGTACGGAGCACTATGCTTGGGCGGAAGAAAGGTCATGAAAATATTCCTGTTACCAAAGTACAAGAAAATCTGATCCCAATGAACTTAAACCACACCCGGAGTTAAGGTTTTTTTTTGTATGAAATTTGACAGGTTACCTCCAGGTTAGCAGCTAACCCTGGGTGGTGCAAGTGGGCCTAAGATACCTACATATTATATTATACTTGCCCCCTATTCTTAACAGGGGTAGTATTCCAGCATAGTCATTGCACGTTCACCCCTGCATCGCTACGGAAATACGTCATTACGGCCCGGCTACCGGCGCTACCGCTAAGTGAATGGGATTTGTTTACTTCCAAATATGGAACGGACCAGCCCTTTCCGAAATAAATGTAACTAACCTAAAAATGTTGTCTAGTAAGTAAGTAGTACTTTCGTGTTTACATAGTTTAGTTATGGCTTCGTTTAACTGGATCTTAATCTGAAATTTCAAAAGAAGTAAAGGTGTTTTTATTACAAGCAACCCAAGCATTTAAATAAGAAAACCACCAACTTCACAAATTAAATCCGTTTGATTTCTTGCAACTTAAATATATTTTGCGTTTAAGGGTAAGATTTTTTGGGTGCCCTTTCTTAACTTACTTAAGTACTTTATTTTTTAAACTGAGGAAGTATTCTTTTGTTTATTTTCAAAACTTCGAAAATCTGCTTTCAAACAAGACAGAATCATGTTGACGAAGTTATTGCGTAAATCTATTCAGTTTTATCTAAAGGATGACTCACACTAGAACGGGACGGGACGGAGCGGGACGAGACGGGACGGGACGATCTGTCAGTTTCCACAGAAAACGTCACGTGACATCCGAGCTATCACGTGATTCTTTCTATAGAAATTGACAGATCGTCCCGTCCCGTCCTAGTGTGAGTAATCCTTAAGCCCTCTTCCAAACCGAAACAATATCATAATTTTGCGGCTTAAAGTATACTCTACAATACACCATAATCTTTCTTGTCCCGTCGCAAATGATTAATGACACTTTGTAAAAATCTTGCCAACTTTCTTAATGTTTGTCCTGATGTCCCCATGTAAAACTTTACTGCAAACTTCTTAAATACAGCAGACTGCTTTTCAACTCAACGTTTTTAAGACTTTTAAATGTATATAATAGTTTACGTGAAGTTATTTTTCAACCAATTTCACTTCAGATATTATACATTAAAACATTACTCGTATTTTTACTTATGTTGATATTTATTAAACTGTCTGCAACAGATATCAGACTCAGTTAATCGATTCTTTTGGTCTGCGATTAAAAGCATAGGCGGCGGATATTTATAATACAGGTTTTTTTATCGATTCAATTTTTTTTAATTACTCGGCGATATCTTCAGCCAAGTAATCAAGCAATAGAAATACCAGGAATAGTGCTTGTCGAAAATATAGCCCTGGTTACACTACTTTTAAACTCGACTCATCTCAAGCAAACAATGGAAGCTTACGAGTAGACCGCAACGGTGAACTGCACAGCCACAACCGCAGTAATGACGTACTTCCTCTCCAGGGTTGAATCAACGCTAAATAGTGGGAATTATTTAACACATTGTGGTGTGTAGACTACTAAGAAAACAAATAGGTGCGTATGTAGAATTAGAATTTGACAGGAAAGTGTTTTGAGAAAGGATGTATTTACATTAGTGTGTTCTAAAACTCGACTCATCTCTCAAGTACCTAAACATTGGTAACACGCGGGTAGACCGCAACGGTGAACAGCAAGCCATTCATTTGGCCACTACCGCAGTAATGACGTACTTCCTCTCCAGGGTTGAATCAACGCTAAATAGATTATATAGATATTTAACAATAGAGTGGAGTGTGTATTTGACAGGAAAGTGTTTTGAGAAAGGATGTATTTATATTAGTGTATTCTAAAACTCGACTCATCTCTCAAGTTCCTAAACATTGGTGTTACCAACGGGTAGACCGCAACAGTGAGCGGCATGCCATTCACTTGACCATAACCGCAGTAATGACGTAAATAGTCGGATTTTTTTAACGCTAGAACGGTAAGAGTTGTAATACATAGAGAATGTGTTTTTACAAGTTTTATTTAACTTTTAATCATAGGTTTTAAATACTTAATAATGCAAGAATTGTCATTTTGCAAAACATATTTTGACCCCTTCTTAGTAAACGGTTAAATGAATGTATACGCATAATAGGTGTATATGCTTTTCGACGGATGATGATGATATAATTATGAACTCCATCTCTGCGTTTTTACAACCACCACCACGAAAATCAAACGATTGCGGATTCGTATCTCCATCTCTGTTACACTTGCATATTGGAGTGACAAGGAGGTTTTCCCGTTAATGCCAATTTTCGATGTTCGTGGTAGGCGTGCTGTCGTCTGCAGTGTTTTTACCGCGTCGCTGGAACTGCAGAAGGGCTAGCATGGTTGCCATTTTCTCGACTATCTCGCCATGCGTCAATGTCACACTTACTTGTTAGAACGTGACAGCCACGGTGACGGTCGATAAAAACCCGACCACAACAGGGTAGCAGTAATGTGCACATTATGATGAACGACGCTTCAAGCGAATGTAGTGGGGCTTTACCTGTTTGAGAACATCGATATCACTACATAGTATAAAACAAAGTCGCTTTTTCTGTCCCTATATCCCTATGTATGCTTAAATCTTTAAAACTGTGCAACGAATTTCGATGCGGTTTTTTTTAATAGATAGAGTGATTTAAGATGAAGGTTTATATGTATAATACATGCATAAATGCGAAGCCGGGGCGGGTCGCTAGTGTATCTATAATTCATACTTACTATCTGCAAACTAAACTAAAAACTGGAGTGGAAGTTGCAACATCCTAGTGGCGTCCCGCTCTCTTACATTTGTTGATTTGAAAGGGACGATAATATTATGTTCCCACTTTTTAATTTCTACTCTATTTTGCTAAGCTGTAACCTGTGAAGAGTCATTTAGTTAGTATCGTCGATTCATTTAGTACGAGGATAGCGGATGAGTTCATCTTCATAGTGTTTGAGGGTAATCTTTTTCTAACAGTGAGGTTCTATCGCTATCCCATTGTGATTAAATATTACTAGACAATAACTCCTGAGACAAATGCATGGTGAATAAATAAGGGTACCTATATGAGACTCTAAATCGTTCTCGATTAATCTTCCCTACAGCCCTTTAACCTTTGAAACAGTATAATTTTAAAGCCTGCATAAATTCTTGGCACATTTAGACCCTTCTAAAGTTCAGGCTTAGACTTAAAATGGTAGATAGTGGTGAGCTGACATTGTTGAAGTTGGAAACTATTTTAGGTAGTTGAGAATAGGCTGCCTATGTGGCTAAAGATGGAGGTTTAAAAAGTTTATATTTTGAAACACATTTTGCTCATATTGAAGAAAATACCTGGCCAAAGCGTGTTGGAATCGCCCACCTGCGGTTCCGCACAAAGGATGCTCCTTCCATTTAAAAATACTGGTGGCACGGAACTCTCAGCATGCGGCAATAATACGGTTTTAGGATTTTTTCCTGTACTTTTGCTTCAAGCTCGTACTTTCCGTTCACCTAGGTTATTCCCATGGCAAATGTATGGGAAATGTGACATACAGAGCCGTATCTTTTGATTGCGTTGACGTATAGGTTTTTTCACAGCTTCAAGAGACTGACGACTGGTGCGCGGCGGGGATGACCTAAAAGCGCAAGCTAGGATGAATTTTTAACGGCTTAAAGTGAAATAAAACCTAATCTTTTCCTTACAATCGAAGTGAAAAGCAGAGTGTATACCTCAGGTATATATATACCCATTTTATCCTCGACTGCTATATAAAATACAATACAATGCAATCTACTATTTACTTGCAATCAACTGTTGAATTGGCACTCCTTTTAATACTGGTAGAATGGTAGAATACGATCGGTGCAAAAATCCATTTGATTCCGAGCACCATGTCGACAGTATCGACAAAATGTCAACGATATAAATTAAATGCTGGATTTTATACACAGCTCGCGATATGTCTGTCGTCGTGACTCGTGACACATGAATGACAAGTACGAATGAAATGGCAATATTGAATTCCGTTGTGAAAATGGGCGATGCAAAAAGTTAACAACAATCTCTCCATTTTGCATTAAGGGCGTGAGTGAGATTTGAAAACTAAGTAAGTTTGTTGTATTTTCAACCAACTTCATATTTTCAAAGGAAGGAGGTTCTCAATTCGTGTGAATATTTTTTTCAACTGACTTAATAATTTCAAAAGGAGGAGGCTCAATTTGTGTGATTTTTTTTAAATTATATATTGTTTTAATTGAACACTTTAGAACGGATTAATCGCGTTTATTAACACCATGACTCTACTTTTCGAGCCCTTTACAGCACTCGTTTTCACAGGGTTAAGATGATGACTGAGAGAATGCGAATTCTCCCCGTCAACCAAAAAAGTTACTTGTGCAAACTACCTACTTATACATAATAAAATATAAAAAAATAACTAAAAACAAAAACAAAGGTTGGTCTACAATGCCCAGAGGGGGTTATAAAGCTAGTAATACATAGCCTGAAGGGCATTCTATAATTAAAATTAAAAAAATACATATATAAATTGTAAAAAACCCTGTGAGGATTAACATACATACAAATTACGAACGCTTCCCTACCTGGCTTATGGAGCAGAAAGAAGCGACAAGAAAACTACTACTTATTACTAACGGGCAAGTGCAAGTCGGACTCGCCCACCGAGGGTTCCACACAAAGGTGGCTAGGAAAAAAAAACTTCTATGTGAACGTAACCAGAAGATACGACCGTTTACGTCGCATTTTCCATACATTAGCAATATGAATCAAAATGTGTAGGGTACTTCCCGTTGACCTAGAATCACGAAATTTGGCAAATAGCAAGACCTTGTAGCACAAGAGAACATCCGAAAACCGTATAATTACCGCACACTGAGAGTTCCGTGCCACCTTTGTGCAGAACCCTCGGTGGGCGAGTACGACGCGCACATGGCCGGTTTTTTTCTTAATTGACTTCATTCAGCCGTTGGTTTAAAGCTGACTTCATTTTATTGGTTTTAAGAGTGGGCTAATTACCTTATCTGTTGGTACCTACATAGATTAAGGATGCGTGTAAAGGTAACTCTGAAATCATCCGTAGCAGCACGCGAGAAGTCGAGCAGACTGACAGCTATTACCTACTAAGCAGGTCATGGTCAAAACTTTTTTCATGTTTTAGATATACGTTTGTCATAGTGGACGAGTTTTTTATGGCAAGCAATCGCGATTAAGTTTAGGTATAAAATATATATATACCTACTCATGATAAGAAAAACGAATGTAAATGTTTGACGGGCACTTTGGAAGTAGTGTCACATATTATTTCTTTCATTACACTGGCTCGTAAGTAGTAATCAATATGCAATCATACTTAGACTTAATGAGCTGTATTAAGCCCATGGTCGTAATGGGTTTTCATAGTACTTTACGCACACGCCGCATGTAGCCGCCTCTGTTTATTTATTTATCTGCCTACTAAGTTTATCTATTTCCTAGCAAATGTGATGAAAAACATTGTATGTATCACGGGCGGTACAAGAATTAAAAACTCGTGTTAAGAGTAAAGAGTCTTTTACAAGCTTTTATATAACTTGTAACGTATGTGTGTTTGTTTGCTATTGTCAAACCTTGCGAGAAGAATTTGACTAACTTCCCGTTATTCCAATAAGCTGAAACTTCACATGCTTATTTAGGTTGAATGACAATACAATGTTATGGTACCAAAGTACAGTCAGCGATAAAAGCTTGTACCAAAAATTATTTTTTGTAATAAACTTCTTTGGGATCAATGCATGTATACATAGGTACGTAGTGTTGAGTCAAAAGAACTGATTAGGTAATTTCTAAGCGGATATCAAGACAATTCTACACGGTGGGCCACTTGAAAAATGCCCAAAATGGTTATTTATTAATAAGGAGGTTATTCTCGTTCTTTATCATGAATACCTAATAAACCAAAACATCCCATTTTTATCATCCGTTTGATGTGAGTCTGATAAGGAAAATCAGTCTAATGAAAAAAAAAGTAATTTAAAACGCTTGACTTTTTTACGTGGCTGTAGGTACTTATATATATCTATTTCTGAGTATTTTCTTATTATACAATAATAATAATATTTACTGTCTTCAAAAT
Organism: Lathronympha strigana; assembly: GCA_949128165.1. Lineage (NCBI taxonomy): Eukaryota > Metazoa > Arthropoda > Insecta > Lepidoptera > Tortricidae > Lathronympha > Lathronympha strigana. The sequence goes on along the minus strand of OX421923.1, from coordinate 10,758,742 downwards.
ACTTAACAACTGATTTTACAAAAAAACAATAAAATAATTAAATTACTTATAATTAAATTATTCAAATTATTATGTATAATGAAGATCCATATTTGATACATATTTTAATAAATGCAAAAAAGACTATTGAATCCAAAAAAAATCAATAAAAAATATGGAATAGGTACCAGAAAAACCCATGTTTAATTCATTTGGATCCGAGTGAACCGTTGTTCTGATTAGTCGTCCGACAAATCGGCGCACGTGTCCGGCATCCTTTGCGGATTTTCAGTTGCCAGGCGAAGCTCAGCCTCAGTTGACACCGCGACGCTGCTCCTAACGGTCGCTTCACCTTTTATCTTGTAAAAACATCTATTCCAACAAAGACTTGTATATGTAGAAATAGAAGCTTGAAAATAACGACGTAAAAATAATGGAGTCGAAAATTTCAAATTTGGAATCTTATTCTACAGGTGGGCGCAGCCACGCGGTCTCGCGTATTCCAATATCGCATTATGACTAAATTGAGTTCTATTAATGCGGCACAAAGTTCTATTTCCCTTGATTACAAACATATGTACCTAAATGAAAATTTCGAAAAAACAGTCGAATTAATTTAAGTGTTTGTTGTAGTTAGTTAATACAATTGCTTAGTGAGTGGCCTAAGTAAGCTGTGATAAAATTAAGTTTTTCGAAATTGAAATAGTTGTGTTCTTGTTTGAAACATATCGACGTGTTATTAAGGTTGGTTAATGAACGCACAGTATAATGTCAAGTGCGATCGCTTATCACATCCGAAGATCTTCAGTCGTTAGTCGTTCAGTGAAGGCTGCTAAAACCATTTTTTGATAATGTAAATATTTTCGGAAATAACCGCTCAAGAAGTTAAAAAAGGTATTCCCCCTCTAACTTTTGAAACCGCAAGTCCAAAAAAAAAAACATAAGTAGAGCTTTATAAATCAAGAGAAGGAAAATTGTTTTGAAAATGATCAATTGAGCCAGTTTTATTTTTTTACAAAAGTCTAATTTTCTTAATAAAAGTGTGTATATCTATACCAACTAAAACCCCTTCGTTTGTTGGCTAATTGTGACATACGGAACCCTCCACTGAGCGTAGTCTCACATACTCTTGGCCGGTTTTATACAAGCTACACGTAAGATACAACGTGCCTTTACAAAAATAGATAAACCTTCAGTAAATCCACATCGTGAAAAAAGGCTACACCACCAGCAATTTTTAAATTCGATTTAACAATCATTGAGCAGCAAAATAATACAGCATTAAATAGGTGAATTTATTTATAGTTTGACTGTTATTTTTTTTAAAGAGACCTGTCCCTCGAAATCTCTAACAACGTTTGTCCTAAAACCACTTGCTCTAACTGTTTTGTCATAATGATTATAATCCCTAACGATCAATTGTCATAACGATCAGTTTCCTGCACAAAGCCAAATTGCTGTTAGAAAAGTCGGTTAGGTTAGAACTGTGACCTCAAATGGATCCGAATCGCTGCGAGAAACGTAGGTGAAAATGATGTTAGGGGAGACAATATTAGAGCATACGAGTTTAAAACAAATGATCATTATGTGGATCACTACTAAGGAATGCAAAAATAGGATAAAAAACTTTATCTACGCAGAAATCATTAGTGCTCTAAAATAGTAGTAATAGCAGTTAACCTACCAGCAGGACTTAACAGAACTGTAATTTAACATTACTTCCCGAAAACAGTAGGTTATAAGTTTAAATTTGGAACAGCTGTCAATTTCAAGTGGGTGGCAGTTTTAGAATTAAAACACTCGTATTGTAATGCCCTCCATTAGGTACAGCCACATTAACTACTATTAAGGATTCCAATATATGTACATCCTTTTAAAGGTTTTCGAGTTGCCTCTTATAATTTTACTTACTAACCTGCCCAAGGCAAAACACGATCGAAATTTTAGAATACCTAAGTAGCTGTATAGGAAAATAAGGCAAGGTACATCAAAAGCCTTCATTTCCATGCTGAGCTTTCGGAGATGACGGATGGGGGCTTAAGGAGGCATTTCGTACAAAAGCTCTGACAAACAAAGGCTGCCATGATCCAGTGTTAAGGACTTTAGGCGTAGTTAGAGTCTTAAGTATACAATAACTAGGCAATTTATCAGAGCTCAACGGCCTCCTAGGCTAGTTGGTAGAGACCCTGCCTTTAAAAACGTCTATTACCCAACTGCCCACAACACAAATCTTGTTGAGCTTACCGTGGGACTAGGTCGATTTGTGTAAGATTGTCCCACAATATGTATTATTTATTTTATTTTTATTTTTTTAAACGTGTAGAAATGGAGTGCTCGAATATAACACTGAAGAAATGACACGATTTGGATACGGTTAAATTTACAATTTTAAAACCCTCTCCTAAAAACGCGTATTTAAACCATTTGTAAGTGGGTTGCTCTGAAAGTGGGTTGTTGTTTGTCCATAAAGCGGGCAGAAAACCATGCATCGCAGCCCTAGGGTCGCAAACTAATATATTCCTCTTGCTTCTCGACTTAGAAGTACCAAGCAGAAAAAAGTGTCAACAATATTCTTATTTCCTAACGGCAGAAACAAATCCATTAAAATACGAGTAGATAACGGGTAGCCAAAATCCAATTTTACAAGCTACAAAGGAAAACGGAAAGCACGCCTCTTTGAGCGAATATGGTGAAAATGTTTTTTGGCAGCTGACCGGATGTGGCCCGAACTATGGACAACTTTCTATCCCAAAAAACTATAACAAAAAGCTCTAAAGTTATTACATACTGACTACTGATCATAAATGGCGAACTGTGGAAATTTATGAAAGCGCGGTCCGAAGCTTTTTACTTCGAGTAGTTATAGTTTATGAAACTACCCTCGTTTTTGCAGATTAACTGAACAAGACAAGGGATCGGAAGGCTTTAAGGGTACCGAATCAATAACTACCTATCTTCGTTTAACTATTTTATGGGGAAACCGCCTTGTGTTGTAGGTGATAAGGTTTAAATTCCTGAGATGCTAAGTCCCGAGTAAGGTCCTTTCGAAATGATAGTTTATAAGCCTGTATGAGTAAGTATATTTATATATTGGAGTACCTATAAAATATGGACACATTTTGAAGATGTTGAGTAGATTTATCATTAATGAGACTTAATTAAAGGAACAAAATGGAGCGTGTGTTGGCACTTTAAAGTGATTTTCTGGAAAATGTAATTTATTTTAGACTATTTAGAAGCAAATTGACTTGTTGTTTTAGTTAGTTAAAGTGGTGAAACAGTATTATATTTATTTACTTTGCAACTTAAATGAAAACAGCCATACGCGAAAACAAACATTGCAATTTGTCTAACTGCTATACGAAAATGTCGGAAATGTGCCTTTCTTATCGTCAGAATGTAGCAAACATTCTCGAGTGTTTTAATGAGGAAAAAACATTAAACATTCTCCATGCCCAAGTATGTTTTATGAGAGCAAAATATGTTGTGCCTATATTATTAGAGTTTCTTAAATTTTTCGAGATCTAATCGCCTGACATGATCACGATGAGTACAAGTGAAATTATAATTAATTACCCTTTAATTTTCCTTTTAAACAATAAAACTGTTTTCACCTCACTAGATGGGAAAGCGCTCTTTTATCATATAAAATAGGTAGCAGAGAAAACGCATTTTATCCACTAGTGGGCATTGGTTTATAAAAGTTGGTTTCGAGTAATAAATATCGGATAGCTTAGGTACAATTAGATGGCATTTGTAATCGTTTGCAGTTTCTTTCCTCGCGATAGTGAGGTAAAAAATGTTGTAATAATTATGTGGTATTCAACTTTCATCTCACCTTGATACCCTGGTAAAACTCAAGATTCCAGTTATTGAATCATTTTTTTCTTTCTCCATATAAGCACAAGAGTTAAACAAAAACTTTGCCTCCTTGTATCATAATAATACATTTCGATGCTAGTGCGGAATGTAGGTATGTCATTTCCTCACAAATCCCGGGGTACCTTGCCACGAACCGAAGGCGAGTGGCAACTGGCAATACTCGGGACGAGTTAAAAATTACACGTGTATCGAACGTTGTTTTTCAATACAGATGCGAAAAAAATATAATAACGAAAAAAATAATTAGAGAGTTGAACAATTAAGACCATCATCAAAATGTTTATTTTATCTCCTTTATTCCGCATTAACAAAAAATGATTAATGACACATTTTTGGTATATTGTTAATCGCATCGTACAAATTGTATCGTAATGTCTATTATAGAGCCTTCAAACATTTTGCCTGATTGAAAAACGAGCCTACGAAACGCCTTCGAATTAAAACTTTGGAGGACGTTTCGTAGGCTCTCTTCTGTTGCATACACACAGATTAATAGGAACTTTTTTCAATATTTAATATTATTAATAAATGACCATTATTATGATGAATAGGTGACAACTATAATAGTAGGTTTTAATTTTTATTACCTACGTCTCGGTAAAGTTAACTATCAATAAAATAAAAATCTTAGGTAAGCAGTCATGAATTCGGAAAAAAAACTAAAAAAAAAGAGTTTGAAAAGTAAAAAACACTTCGTAAAAACGAACTTTGCGCACGCCGAAAAATTGGAGTCGGTTTAAAAGAAGCTAATGGCTTGTCAGATAACGCACATTTTATAAGTATAGCTAGTACTGTACAGGGCTCGGTGCTGGCGTGACCAGTCACAAATTGCTTTATGTAAATTCCAATATAAATCTACGTGGAACGGGGCGTAAGCTGCGAGTTATTAGGGTACAGTGGATAAAACTATATTCTGTTTTATAAAAACGTATATTTATACCCAATTTTATCGGAGAGGTCGGATATCGAAAAACCACGAATCCCTTTTTTGTATTTAACGAGTAATACAATTGGCCTATGTATCTGACTATTGCCAAATCGGCCCGTGTCAGTCACGCTCCGGCTTGTTATAATGTGGGTCATCCTTAAACTTCTACGTATCGTAAATATATACATATTTGAAGTCGCTAACAGATATTTTGATCTCATAAATATCTGAATATGCCTCTATAGTCAAAGTCTGTCTTGTACACATACAAGTGCATGGGCAATTTATGAATCAATTCATAACTGCCAATGCAATTTTGAACGCGATAATACCTGTCTGTTCAATTATTTTTGAGCAACTTGACCGTTCTTATATATCTATTGGCGAATGTACACAAAACCATTATCCGTTCCTCAGTCGGTTAACTTTAAAACAAGCCTGATAAGCGATTCGGTCTTGACATTATCGTGCCTCACAGCGATTTTGAACGTTAGCTGTTATTTAATAGAAGCATTTTGTTATTCATTTCATTTATTTTCAGAAAACAAAACACGACAAATTGTTCCAGGATGTTGCGTTGTTGAAAATTTCGTGCTGTGACGTACCTTAAAACAGTGCCTAGGCGTAGTGACTTGTCCATTTAAACTAGTTGAAACCATCATTATTGTTGAAAAAGTAGATAGATTAATTGAAATTATGTCAATTTAGTGTGTTGTGTTTTCGCCAAGTTTTGATTGAAACAGTGTTGTAAAACAATAAGTATTTCGGTTCACAATGAATAACTTTAACTGGGTTTTCTGCAACGGTTGCTTGACGTTGGGCCTAAAGTTTGTGTAAGTGATATAACAGGGGGGAAGCATGAATACAGTACAGAGCACCGGCGGCCATGGAGGGTCTATGAAGAAGGACTCCAAACATGATGTGAGTATTTGCACATGTATTATGTATAATATTATAGTGTCAGCCAAGAGATACATTCAAGAAGAGCGTTGAAGGTTGCTGCAATCCTGAGGTTCCTGGTTCAAACCTCGTCTCTTACCAGAGTCCTTCGCGTGAGTTAGTTAGTTAGTTTTAGCTTTGTTAGCCTTTTTTGCGCAACTCAACATCAATTGTACCTTTTTTGCGTGATAACGAGGTAGCCCTACTCGAACCACTCTAACTCCTCCACAAAACTAAGCATCATTTAAGGTTGCAAACTGCCTCCGTTAGTATATTTGGAGTCGCTAAATATTCACTCTTGTAAACTTATACCTGTTTACAGTGTAGGAGAAGTTTTTCACGCCCGAATTATCATTTCGTTTTCGTAAAAATAAATGCTTTGGTACAGTCAACTAATTGGAGCCCTAAGCCAGTCTAGAACCATGTCAAAGTGACAAGTAGTACGAGATTTCTTACAATCTAATTTATAGCATCCGTAGCGTAAGACAAAGTCCTAAGTTGTCTGGGGTTCTAATTGATTGACTGTACGTCTAGTCCTGAGACTGGCGACTTTGGCAAATAGCTGAGAAAACGCTATCAGTGAAATTAAAAGCATTGTTGTTAAAGCTCTGATAAGTAAAAGTAAAGTGTAGTATAACTTGCCGGAAGATGGGTATTTACTCTTTTAGGAAACTTTTTTCTCCTTAAAGGATCGAAAGAATTCGCAATTCTGTGTAAAAATTGCATACAATTTTCCAAAATACTGTAAATAAAAACCGGCCAAGTACGAGTCGGACTCGCACACCGAGAGTTGCGTACAGTCAGCATAAAAATATCCATAAAATTATACTTTTAGTTGCAACTGCATCCCCTAGTAGAAATTTGACGTCAGCACCATGCATCGACAGATTGGATCACTCGTTTTCATGGCATAGTTAGTATGACAGTTGGTGATTTCTTGATATTTTTTATCACGTACACAGATTTTTTCAGTTTTTTTTAAAAGACGGTACTTACACAGTAATATGATATAAAGATAAATAATAAAATCTATGGTGGTTAAATTTCAAACTTAGTTCAGAAAAGATTTTTTAATAAAAAAAAAAAATGAAGATAATGTCAAAATTATTTTGTGTTCGTTATGTGAATTTCATTTAATACAAAATTTCAATCCCTCTTTATCCCCTTTGGGGAGGTATATCAATAAACGTTGAAATTAGTTTTCTAATTACACAATAAGCAATAAAAACACGTAATATCAAGACTCACTATTTCCATACTTTAACACCCCGTCAACCGTTTTAAGAGATGAATTTCGCAAAATGCAAAATGCATGCTGCAGATCAAACTATTATATTTCTTGGGTTTATTATTGTTTACATTTGTAAACAATTGTAAGGGCAATAGAGAGGGCTAATATGTCTTCCAGTGTGCTACTTGGGCTATGCTCGGAGTCTCTCTGCGAGATCGTATCAGAAATGAGACCATCCGCAGCAGAACCAGAGTAACCGATATAGCTCTCCGAATCGCTAAACTTAAGTTTAGCGATTCTCGGTGGCAGTGGGCGGGGCACATTGCACGTAGAACCGATGGCCGTTGGGGCGGAAAGGTTCTCGAGTGGCGACCGCGTACCGGAAGGCGCAGCGTGGGTAGGCCCCCCACAAGGCGGACTGATGACCTGATGAAGGTCGCAGGAGTCCGCTGGATGCGGGTGGAGCAGGACCGTTCATTGTGGAAATCTTTGGGGGAGGCCTATGTCCAGCAGTGGACGTCTTTCGGCTGAAATGATGATGATGATGATGATCATTTGCCCTCTATAATATGTTCAAAAACCACCGATTAAGACCTAATAACCGCTTAAAGTCAAATCACGTTACTTCTATAAACTTTAAAGTTTGATTCAAAACGTCAAACTTCTATGAATTTATGACGTCTTTTTAAATGTTTAACAGTTTGGGATATAATCTAGGAAACTAAAGACAAATAAAAACAAATAAAAATAAATATTATAGGACATTCTTACCCAAATTGACTAAGTCCTGCAGTAAGCTCAATAAAGGCTTGTGTTACAGGTACTCAGACAACGATGTATATAATATACAAATACATAAATACATAGAAAACGTCCATGACTCAGGAACAAATACCTGTGCTAATCACACAAATAAATGCCCTTACCGGGATTCGAACCCAGGACCAGCGGCTTAGCAGGCAGGGTCACTACCATCTACGCCAATGTCGCCAATCGGTCGTCAAGACGAACGATATTAAGGCATAATAATAAACTTTTATGTTATAACAGATTGCTAACTCGACTTATCGGGTTTAACCGCTTACCCCTCGTGACGAGGGATTAGTTATAATTACATTCTGTAAAAATTTAATTATATATTAGTTTATGTGATTGTATATAATGATAGGCATTAAAACTCAAGTGTGGGTTTATGAAACGAGGCGTTGGGTTTATGAAACAATTACATACACTGGTTTATATACACATATCATGACTCTCCATGACGATTGAAAGCGCATATATATCGACCGCCATTGCGACTTTCAGGAACAAAAACTTTTTGATATTCAAGTTTTGACATATATATTTTTTAAATTCAGAGACAAACTAGAGTTGGCCCCAATTTTCATATCGTTCGATATCAAAATAATGTGCGACTTGCGTGCGTCATTGAATGCAAGTGACAATTCGTTTTAAAGTTAACGTCATCTCGACTAATATTAGAATAGAGGTCAAATCAAATTTTCTTGTGTCAGATGTCCAAGAGCTCCAAGAGGATTTACTGTGTTGACAGCTGGGGACCCACGGAACAAAGAACACTGTCTTAGGTCGATGTGGGCGCGGAGTGCAGGTGCGGCGATCAGGGAGACCCGGTGAAACGGCTGTCCGCTGGCCGCCCGCAGGTCAGTAGGGTTCCCGAACCCAGGGATCACTTAATCTCCACCCTGGGAGGCTGAGCCACCAACCTGTGCAAAATCCCTGGTGTAGTAGTCGTGCCGGAGAAGGAGACCGGGGTGGACCCGGCTGCTGCAACAGGTGTGGACCGGGGGCCCTTCCGTACGCCGCACCTGTAAACTGCACCACCTACGTCGCCCTCTGGCAGGTTTGGTCCGTCCCCTTGCCCCTTTAGCTGTCAACACAGCGAATCCTCCTTTTTTTCTTAACACACTCCCTAAATATGGCCGAAAAACAAAAAAGGAATAGTTCATCAGCGGCGTCCCCTTCCACACAAGTCGACTTCTGCAACATCAGGGGACTTCACTCCAATTTAAACGCAGTACACCACCACCTGGAGACTGCGCAGCCGACCCTACTGTTCCTCACAGAGACCCAGATATCTTGCCCAGCTGATACATCATACCTGTTATGCCCCGGCTATATGCTCGAACATAAGTTCTTGCGGCGAGCTGGGGTATGCATGTATGCTCGGCATGATGTCTGCTGTCGCCGTCTCAATGCCTATGAAGACAGGGATCTGTCAGTGCTGTGGGTGCGTGTGGACTACGGCGGCCACACTCGTATCTACGCGTGCCTATACAGGTCCCATAGCGGGGACACGGACACAACTCGGCTCTTTGAGCACTTACAAGTGACGTCCGACAAAGTTCTTGAGCAGTACCCATCCGCGGAGTTGGTAATCTTGGGAGACTTCAATGCCCACCACGTGGAGTGGCTTGGTTCCCGGTCCACTGACCACGCGGGGAGGTCTGCTCTCGAATTTTCTCTGGCCTATGGTCTCTCGCAACTGGTTACTTCTCCCACGAGAATACCAGACATCGAGGACCATACGAGCTCTTTACTGGACCTTCTGCTGACCTCTCGTCCGGACGGATACTCTGTCTCAGTGAACGCACCTCTCGGCTCGTCCGATCACTGTCTTGTCCGGACATTGCCACCTTGCGCGCGGCCTGATCCACCTCGGCCTACTAGCTCGCGACGCGTATGGCACTATAGGTCAGCAGATTGGGATGGATTGCGTGAGTTCTATGCATCGTACCCGTGGAAGCGGCTGTGTTTCACATCAGATGATCCTGACTCCTGTGCAGCTGAGGTCGCTGAGACTATCTTAATGGGAATGGACTGCTTCATTCCCAACTCAGTAATAGCTGCAGGAGCTAAGAAACGACCTTGGTTTAACCGGCCCTGTAAAGAGGCGACAATTCATAAGCAAGCTGCCTACAGGGCTTGGACCAAGGCCGTTACTGATAAGGATCCTAACGCTTCTGATGTGAAACGCAAATTAAATGCTGCTTCGAGGTCCAGTAAAAGAGCCATTGCCAGAGCTAAATTCGACTTCGTCGGCAGAATTGGTGAGAAGCTCGTGGGCTATCCCACAGGGAGTCGTGCCTTCTGGTCGCTCGCCAAAGCTGCCGAGGGAAATTTTTGTCGGTCGTCCTTACCACCACTGCGAAATGCTGATGGTGATCTGGTCCACAGTGCAAAGGAGAAAGCTGATCTCTTGGGCAATCTCTTTGCCTCGAACTCGACCATGGACGATGATGGCAGTACCGCACCCCCTACCGTCCCGCGGTGCGGTTTCTCCATGCCCGGTATTATATTCAGGCAAACTGAAGTCCGGCGGGAGCTGCTATCATTAGACGTCCACAAGTCGAGCGGGCCAGACGGCATACCAGCAGTGGTGCTCAAGCGGTGTGCTCCCGAGTTGTGTCCAGTGCTCACGCGCCTTTTCACGCTCTCATATCACAAACGGCAGGTGCCGTCTTCGTGGAAGACCGCCCTTGTGCACCCTGTGCCTAAAAAGGGTGACAGATCAGACCCGTCGAATTACAGGCCAATCGCTATAACCTCCCTTCTCTCCAAGGTGATGGAGCGCATAATCAACGCAAAGCTCCTGGGATACCTAGAGGATTACGATCTGATCAGTGACCGACAGTATGGCTTTCGCCATGGTCGCTCCACTGGTGATCTTCTAGTGTATCTCACCCACCGCTGGGCTTCAGCTATTGAGAGTCAAGGTGAGGCATTGGCAGTCAGCCTGGATATAGCGAAGGCGTTCGATCGGGTTTGGCATGGGGGTCTTCTATCGAAGTTACCATCTTACGGACTGCCCGGGGGATTATGCGATTGGATTGCCAGCTTTTTGTCCGGCAGATGCATACGAGCCGTTGTCGACGGAAGTTGCTCCGATAGCATGGACATAAATGCTGGTGTCCCACAAGGCTCTGTGCTATCCCCAACGCTGTTTTTGCTGCATATCAATGACATGTTGTCCATTGGCGATATTCATTGTTATGCAGACGACAGTACTGGGGATGCCTATTACACAGGCCGTGCTAACATCCCTCGTCCCGTTGTGTTAGAGAGTCGTGAAAAGCTTGTGTCAGACATCGAGAGTGCTCTCTCTGATATCTCACTGTGGGGCCAGGAAAATCTTGTCCGATTTAACCCCACTAAGACACAAGTTTGCGCGTTCACCGCTAAAAAAACCCCATTTACTGTGGTCCCACAATTCCAAGACACAGTCCTTACCATGTCAGAGAGTATTGGGATCCTGGGTGTTGACATTTCCAGTGACGTCCAATTCCGTAGCTACCTGGAAGGGAAGGCCAAGCTGGCATCCAAAAAGCTCGGTGTGCTCAATAGAGCTAAGCAATACTTCTCTCCGGGGCAAAGACTGTTATTATACAAGTCCCAAGTCAGGCCCCATATGGAGTATTGCTGCCATCTTTGGGCGGGAGCACCTGGATACCAGCTGGGCCCCTTTGACTCGATCCAAAGACGTGCTGTCCGAATTGTCAACGATCCCAAACTCACGAGCGATATCGAACCCTTAAGTCTAAGGAGAGACTTCGCCTCCTTATGTGTATTCTATCGCTTGTACAATGGATTGTGCTCTGAGGAATTGTTTGATATGATGCCAACGGCTGCATTCTACCACCGCACCGCTCGCCGTCGGCAGGGTGTTCACCCGCATACCCTGGAGCCTAAATGGTCTCGTACCGTGCGGTTTATGAGGAACTTCCTCCCGCGGACGCTCCGGCTGTGGAATGAGCTCCCTGCCACTGTTTTCCCAAAGGACTACAATATGGGGTTCTTCAAAAAAGGAGTGTTAAAGTTTTTAAAGGGTCGGCAACGCGCATGTAACACCCCTGGAGTTGCAGGCGTCCATAGGCTACGGTGACCGCTTACCATCAGGCGGGCCGTATGCTTGTTTGTCACCGTCGTAGTATAAAAAAAAAAAAAAGATGTGTTCAAAATTTGAACATAGATAATATTATCGACAAAAAGTTTATTTTTGTAGGGGCCTTTATATGCGATTTCGGAACGCATTGTTGAGGGCTAATGATATGTGGGTATATAATCTAAATAATAACATTGACTTTGAAAACATAATAATTTTCAAATTTCGAACATCACAAATAAGGAAGTTTGATTTTACCTGTAGGTATTCTTATCAATCGAAATGGCGTTAAGTCAAAGTCAAATGAAGCGTTAATTGCAAACAGTAGCACGCAGGTCGCACGTTATTTGATATGGAATAATATGAAAAATCGGATCAAGTCTACTTTGTCTCTGAATAAAATAAAATTCCAAAAGTGGAACGTTAGAAAAGTTTTTATTAATGAAAGCCTTGCTAGATAGAGGTCAAAATAATTATGTGTCTTGAAAGCACTACGGCGAGCTCATAATATCTGTGTATATAAATAAGTGTATTAACTGTAACTAATTAGACATTAAATCACTCGTGTGGTGTTATTATGAAACTCAGCTGATGCCTCGTTTCATAAACCCACGCTCGAGTTTTATTACCTTACATTATTGTACAGTCACATAATCTACTACTTATTATAAGTTATGCTTTTATGACCTCATGAATATAAAATATGTGTATCAGCAAACCAGTTTCGTCACATAAACCCTGAAAAAGATAGCACAGGTTGAGGACTTACTCAGCCGTACATATCTTTAGAGACTTGTTTTGTTAGGGTTCCGTACAAAAACGGGAAGTGTATTTAAATTCGGAAAAGTTACAAAAGACTAAAATAAAATAATTAAATATAAGTTTTTATTTTCAAACATGCCTGATAATTATGTTAAAATGACAATGATCTGCTGAAATGCCTGATGTGTACGGGACGGGGCGGGACGGGAACATCTGTCAATTTCTATAGAAAGAATCACGTGATAGCTCGGAGCCCTCGGATGTCACGTGATGCTTTCTATAGAAATTAACAGATTTTCCCTTCCCGCCCCGTCCCATCTCGTTCTAGTGTGAGTCATCCTTTACTGGGATAACATGGATAAAATCAAACTACTCAACTTGATGTTACTGCTTAATTGTTTTACATTTTTGATTGAATTTAGTTTACCACGCCGTATCTTCAGTACTTTCAAATCTACATTCTCCGTTGTAGGCAAATTCCTCTTTCGCGCATTTTCTCCTGAAAAAAAGTATTTATTCAATAAACGTAACCACAGATTATAAAATAGTTCCTAAGGACAGAAATTTATCTTTCATAGTAAAAGTAAATACAAACCATGCAACACCACGCAAAAAACAATAGAGGCTCGGCTCCCTTCTCCCCGCATAACGCATAACGCTAGGGTTGCCTAAGATTACAAATATTATAAATAAATAATAAATAAATAAATATTATTGGACAATCTTATCAAATCGACCTGGTCCCACGGTAAGCTCAATAAGGCTTGTGATGTGGGTACTAGACGACGATATATGTATATAATAAATATACGTATAAATACTTAAATACATAGAAAATATCCATAACTCAGAAACAAATATTGGTGATAAACACACAAATAAATGCCCTGACCAGGATTCGAACCCGGGACCTCCTGCTTCGTAGGCAGGGTCACTACCAATTAGGCTAAGAGGCCGTTAATATTGCGCGCGCAGGATATGCGGGCAGAGTTTGTGTCGGTAACGACACAAGACAAAAGAAGATCGCGCGAAGCCTGCGCCTGACATAACCCTATTTGTCTAATTACGTTACATTTTGTAAAACATTTGTATAGGTGTATTGGTCGCACTTCACTGCAAGTTTGGGGTTCGCGTGCGGGTTCGCCGTGTTTGCCAAATATTCGTCTTGGAGTACGAACACTATGAATACGACATCCGCACTTGGGTGCCAACAGGCGAGTTTGGCATTTGGGTGTTCGGGATGTTCGAGCAAATATTCACGAATATAGGCGAATAAGCCCTCCACACATCGTCTATTCGGCCAAACACAGCAAATACGCGAACCCGCATACTGCAGTGAAGTGCCTCCTTATCACAAATCATTTACCAAAAACCGCATTCAAAGGGAGCTACAATGCCACAGACAGACACAAAATACTAAACTAGCGATAAAATATTTAAAATTGTTTTTTACCCTACAGATTATCCAAATAGCATGTGTGAAATATGAAGGGTTGATAAGCTTAATATTTATTAGATAATAATATGCGGTAAGGTGAATTTATATATATTAGATACTCTAAAATTATATTGCCGGTAAAAACTAGCCAAGTCAAATCTTTACTTTCACATTATTTCACTTCTACAGAACTTGGCAGGCATTTAGATATCCGATATCTTTTGTCGGCGGAGTCGACAATAACGATATTCTCATATGGAACTTGGCTTCCATTTTCACATTTATGTTTTTGGTGGGATATATATATAATATATACTCACACACGCGGGTTTAAATCCTGCCTTGGGCATCAAAGGGCGTGGTCTTCTTTCGTATAAGACATCTATTTTAGTTTAAAACAATATTTATTATAATGTGTCTTACGTGCAGTTATTATCGAACGTGTTTCCAAGGGTCATACGGGTGAATATAGGAAACTCCTACAAAAACATTTCGCCGCCAATGTTGATGCAGTGAACACGGCGAGCAACGAGAGTACTGAAACGTGATAAACAACAAAATTATTAAAATATGAGTTTTTAATCGACTTCAAAAGACGTTCTCAATTCAACGGAATCTTCTTTTTATGTTCTTTTTTGGGGTTCCGTAACTAAAAACATATTATGAAGTCTATTATAATTTATAACAAACACAATGATGGCATTTCATGCATGTTCGAGAAAACTATATTACTCACGAAAAAAAATCTTCATATCGTCTCAGTGCAACGCATTGGCGTAGGTATGCGAGTATCATACGCAAATTAATTCGACTTTTATAGGGTGCGAATTTGCATATATAAGATAACAGTTAATTAATACGATGGATTTTACTACCCGTTATTTCATGCATATACCGGGTGTGGCCTGTAAAAGGACCAATAAATTTAATCCAAGTAATACTTTCCAAACTAAACAACTTTTGCTTTTGCTTTTAAAAATAACGTGTGTTTTGATTTTTATTACACTTTAAAGTTTTTTAGTAGATGCAATGACAGAGAATTTTGTCATTTTTGTACTATGACAAGACAACGCCAATTTAAGCTGATATTAAGATACATTGAAAATACTATTTAGTTTGTATGAAAATAGTAGTAACCTACAGAATAGGTACATAGGTTTTAAAGTTCCGTACCAAAATGGTAAAAAGGATAAGTCCGCCTATTAACTAACGTTAAAAAACCGGTTTATGTAGGATTCAAAAGGGAACAATAAACTCTCATACCAACTCTACCCCGTGCAAACGAGGGACCCAATCTGTCGATTAATGGGACTGACGTCAAATTTCTACTTCTAGGTGCAGTTACAACTTAAGTTCTGTACCAAACCCTCGGTGCGCGAGTCCAACTCTCACTTTGCCGGTTTAAAAAGTTGTTGAACATAAGTTGTTAGGTTTTAGGAGTAACTAACGATTATTTATTGTTCCTATGACAGGCCACACCCGGTATATGCATGAACTTACGCGATATGTGACTAACATGAGCGATAAAATACGTCGTGTAGTTTTACACCTTTATATACAGGTTAAATTTAAAGACTGAAAAAACAAATGCATGTAAGTAATGCAGGTTTTTATGTTATTGTCTTTGCTAACAAAAGTTTCTGAATATCTTTGAAAGACTTTGAACAGCGCCATCTAGTTAGTGAAATATCAATGTTTATTCAACAGACTACATTATTCTGTTTCTTTTAAACGTTACCTGAAATAATTTAAATAATTCGCAAATAGGTACTAATGAAAGTATTGACAAGCAGAAAACCGCAACATTTTTCAGAATGAAATGTCCGTATCTTATCTTACCAAACTAAACATTATAAGTATCCATCGACCAACTTTTTATTATTTAAAATTTTCGTAGACATTAAAAATAGGACCCAAAATTTAAATTATTTATAATTAAATGTTAGTCTTTGTAATTAATTATAAATTTAAAACCGGCCAAGAGCATGTTGGGTCATGCTCAGTGTAGGGATCCGTAGTTTACTGTCCGTCACAATAGGTAACCTTAAAAGTATTTTAATAGATACCATGCTCAATATGCTTATAATAATTAAAAATTAGATGATACTTTCGATCACACCCGTCCCGACCCCATCAACTCCGGAAAAATCTTAACAGCGCGAAGTCGACCACGGTACAGCGACAACTGTCGGGAAATTGGGTGACTAATTTATACAAACTAGACGGGTTATGTGTGTTGGGTTTTCGGGGGTAACTTTTGATCGCGTGACTCGATTTGAATCATTCTTTTTTTATTAGAAGGAAGATAAATTAAGATAATAATGCGGGATATAGATAATGCTGGAGGATGAATTAAGTACTCAAGATAAAAAAAAATGTTTGCATATACGGTTAAATTACAAACTTAATTCAGAAATTATTTTGTAATATTTTTTAAATACCGTTCAACCAATCAAGTTCAAAATAATTTTCTAATGAAGTTCTTATTAAGTTCTACTTTATCACAACTAGCCAAGTGCGTGTCGGATCACGCAGAATGAAGGGTTCCGTAGGTACCGTCATACGATGGAAAAATTATCCAAGCCAAAAGGCTTCTCTTTTTTCTTAGGCATAAGATCTTGACAGAGCTGTCTGATCAGTGATCACCCATGCGGTTTGGCGGTGGCACGTTGCACAGTCCTTCTCCCGATTCCCACTGGCCTGAGCTTAGTGAGCACATTCGTTGATGGGAGCACTTGTTAGTACCTTAATCTAATCCGTCCAACGCATTGGCAAACGGCCTCGCAAAAAGGCTTAAGTGCCTTTATAATATCAGGGCACTTACGTCCTTTTGTAATAAACAGTTTTTGGCAAAATCTCGTAAAAGGGTTGACTGACTTAACTTTGTCACGTACAAATGAATGAGACTGAAAATTCATGGCGGGTATCACCCCCAATGTCGTGCACATTGCCAAAACTTTAAATCAATCGCATATTTGGCGGCAAGCCAAGGTGCACATGTGAGATGTAGTAGTTTAGAATTGTGAAACATGAAACTACTTGTGATGAATAACTATCGATGTTTCCAACTGTGTCCCAGTCGATTGAATAGAAATTCGTGATCAACACCAAAATATGTACGTAGATATATTAGTAGTCCGGAATATCAGTGGCAACATAAATGTGACTAAGGTTACTCTTCATTTACAATGCTACTTGGGCGACCGTGCAAACCCCACGATAACTCGAGAACACGCGTTTTCTCAGCAATCAAAATACTTAAGCTGGACCATATATATATATATATATATATGGATATTTTCATCTCCATGAACATTGAACGCCCATATACTAATTTTCACCGAGCTGCAAGCGAGGGACGTAAATATGCGATCAAGGGCTTTATTTATTACCTCACGTGTTAGGTACATTATTTTATGCCTACATTTGGGCAGAAATCGGCTTTTTCCGTACGCGTAGCGTGCGGAAAAAGGCACTTTATGGCCAGGTGTGGCATAAAAGCCTTATTTGTGCGTCTATTTTTTGTCAAGAGTTAGATACTAACTTAGAAGGCATACCTTTTATTTCTCTGTCGTACTTGTAAATTTGCACACAAGTGCGACATTGACGCAAAATGTCGTTCGCCGTTCGCGGTAGGCCCTCAACATTCCAGAATTGTAGTAGCGTGTGATATCAATCTCCTTGATAACTTGAGTGACAGTTGCAAACGGTGTGATTTCGACAGAAATGCTTTCACTATTGGACAAAAAAACAGCTTACCCTGGGTGGGTGTATTTGCAAGGCGAATAATACATACAACCCAGTCAGAATACTCGTATATCATTTTTTCTACAAACCTTGAATCCATGATAAAACATTGGCTTTTAAGGGATCCGTAGTCAACTAGGAACGCTTATAATTTCGTCATGTCTGTATGTCCATCCGTCCATCTGGCCATCCGTCCGTCTGTCCGTCCGTCCGTCTGTCCTCCGTCTTTTATTTTATACTGATATCGATGATCCATTTCGCTATTTTAGTGTGAAGTGAATGATATGATTAGGCTTAGGACTTTTGGATGCTCGCCGTGGTTCTAGAATCCACGGAGTCGCCATTAAGTCAACATTTTTTTTCGAAGTCAAAGTCAAAGTCTAAAAATAAAACATTAGGTATACTAGATTATTTGGGCTGTTATATCATATATAATAAACACGTAAAACTATTAATTTTATTAGAAATTGTGTAGAAAAAAATCATATTACGCTGTTATTGTTTGTTTGTAAAATAGATGTCAGTAGTCTGTCACAACACAAGCAGAGATGTTCAAAACAGGTAGTGAAATGTATTTAGATAAAAAATGCATATACTTTGATATTTTAACTATTTCAAATAAAAATACAAAATAGTTTCACAAAAAGGTATTTGAAATACAAAATAGATATTTTTAAAATACTTTTATTCGAATAAAACACTTTGTTGACATTAGTTAATTAAGAGGCAGACAACACCTAAGTTATGTTCAAAGCAGTATTTTAAGAAAAAAAAATTTATTTGAATACTGTAAAATATATATATATGTTTTCATTATACATATTTCAAAGACCGGAAATGGAGCAATTTTTAATTTAATGAATTCGTCTCAAAAGAAAATAGTTGCAAAGATTGGTCTTAAATTGATCATTAAATGATCTTATGTTCTTATTTTTATGATTTGGGTGTAAACGGTCAACGTGTCACAATTCACAAATAGTCCACCGTTTTCTTTATTTGCATAATAGGCCAGAAAAAACAGGTCGGCCCGCCATAATGCGATCTCGACTCCAACATAGACCATGTGCGCTGACTTGGCTTTTGTCAACCTCTTAAGTTTAACTTTAATGACGATGTTTGAACAATTCGTGGCAGTTAGACGTCATTGACGTGTCCATTACCACTAATGCGAACCATAGCGCATTTTATCTATCGATAAATTAATTTCGTTTCATAATATTGTCTTCTGTTTCCGCGATTGTTGTTCATTGACATTTTAATACGGATTAATCGCAACAGCACCTTAACCCTGTAAAAACGAGTGCTGTAAAAAGGGCTCGAAACGTAGGATCATGGTGTTAATAAATGCGAGTAATCCGTTGTAATTGTTTAATTTTAATAAATTCGTTTCACCCTATTCTATGAAAATAACAAAAAGCATTTTGTATTTTAAACTTAAAAAAAAATACAAAATACGTGAACATTTTAGTATTTAAAATAAAATGTAAAATGGTTTCCGATAAAAGTATTTAAAATACCAATTAGGTACTTTGTATTTTTAATTTAAAATGCTTTAATTTCAAATAGTTAACATCTCTGAACACAAATATCAAAGAGAATGCATAATTCAATAAATCTGTACGGGTTGCTTTTCGCACAGTCTTGAGATGATAGTTGATAATGATAATACTGCAGTTTCCACCGAAATAAAGATTTATTGATAATTATGATAAAATGATACAATGCGTGGCTTAATGAATACAGTCCGCGGCGGTCGGGCATGTACTGGCTCGAAATAGGTAATAAGTTTATGCTATGTGACGGAAAGTGCTGACGGGCGAAATGTTAACCTTTGTACGGACCGTACATGCTCCCGGGCGCGAGATGCAAAAAGACAAAATGTTACAAAAAGGATTAGACTTACAAAATTACACAATACAATACATTGATAAAACTTAAGTATAAAATAAACACAATATTAAATCATTCACTCGTAGCAAATCGTCCTCCAACGATGGGTGACGTGGCCTTGTCGAGTCCCCGTGTTCTTGAAAAGTGAATCTTGTTTTTGGTTTGTTTTGGTTTGCACGTTTATCTTAGGCGAGGGTTGTGGGTTCCTTTCCTCGCTGTTGTCATCTCTGGTAGCGTATTGAATTCTGATATTCGCAGATGCGTCGCTGGGGGGCCCAGGGGGCAGCTGTGCTGAGCTTTTCAAGGTTGATAATATTGCGGTTGAGGATTTTATGTTGCTTGTCCATGGCTTCTTCCACCCTTTTTAGTAAATTATATTCAGCCTCAACTACTGAAGTTTGATTTTTCCACAGCAGCGCCAGGTGTTTTTCATTATCTCTGATAAGATTGATATCCTTTTCATATTGTTGAGCGCAACGTTCATCTAGTATTCTAAACAAAGTATTCGCAACATATCCGACACCGTTGGCAAGGCCGCGCCGGCGGCGAGCCGGGCGTGTGAGCTGCTGAGCGAGCATTATGCTGTTGTAGTACTCCAGTTCCGCGAACCCGTGCTTTAGTTGTATGAGAATAACGTCGCATTTTGATTGTTTGTCCGCCTGGATACACATTTTTTCTAATGATTGAAGATATTCTTTTAATAATTTTTGTCCTTGCCAATAATGTCCCATGTCGTAATATGTGATAAGCTTCCATTCGTCGCGAATCAGGTGCATATTTGATATCTTGTCGAAATAGATTCCTTGATGTTTGTTTATGTTCGTAAAGCTGTGTTCGCTCTGTGCGGGTGATATTAATGAAAATAATAGGACGAGCGCAAGAGTTAATTAATTTCCCGTTCTCTTGGGACGTCGTTTTTTAACTTCGGGTTCTGCCTTTTTTGGTTCGGGATTGGACTTCAAATCTTGTTTCGTTTCTTGATTAACAGGCAGTTTTGATAATTTGGTAATGGGTCTCTTGAGGAACCCATTCTTCGTTTTGATTGATACTACACGTACATATCCATCGTGACCTGGGTGAACGGTCACAACTTTGCCAAGTGCCCACTTTCCGGCGGGTAAGTTGGCGTCATGAATGATAACTAAATCTCCTATCTTTAAATTCTCTTTAGGTTTTTGCCACTTGCTTCTTTTTGATAATTCGCACAAATATTCAGATTTCCACCTTTTCCATACATCTGAATATATTTTTTGCACCAGTTGCCATCTCGTCCGCTCGTCTCGTTCGGTTTCATATAATGTCAAATTTGGGCCGCTTGATAAGAAGTGAGACGGCGTCAGAAAATCCAGGTCGTCCGGGTCTTCGGAGATAGCACACAATGGTCGGCTGTTTAGACAAGCTTCCACCTGGGATAATAGCGTTGATAATTCTTCGTAGGTCAGTTTCTGTTCACCCATGACTCTACGAAGATGATGCTTGAGGCTTTTTACTGAAGCCTCCCACAAACCTCCTGCACTGGGCCATGATGGGGCATTAAAATGCCATTCAATTTCCATTTCTGATAAAGTTGTGAAGAATTCGGCATTCAAAGTGTTTTTTAAGTCTATAATTTCTTCGCGAAGGCGCTTGTTTGCTCCAATAAAATTTGTCCCCTGGTCACTGTAAATGTGACCTGGAGTTCCTCGACGCGCTGCCATTCGACGAAGAGCTGATAAAAATGCTGAGCTGCTGAGGTCTGATACAAGTTCGAGGTGTATGGCTTTTGTCGCCATACATACAAATACAGCTATATAACCTTTCGTTGTCTTTATACCTCGGCCTTTATTTGACTTGACATCAATAAAGCCAGTATAATCGACACCAGTGTGATAAAATGGGCGTGTCGGGTTACAGCGCGCCGCCGGCAAGTCTCCCATGATTTGTTCTTGTTTCATAGCTCTCTGGCGGATACACGTGACACAATTGCTGATATATTTTTTAATTGCTCGATTCCCTCCTATGATCCAAAATTGATATCTGAGTTGCCTCAAGGTCAGACGAGCTCCACCGTGAAGGGTCAACTTGTGAGCATTTTCTATGAGAAGGTCGGTAATGTGACCTCTGTGAGGGATGATAAGTGGATGTTTCATGTTTGGGTCAATATTCGCCTTTCCTATTCTTCCTCGTACTCTGAGCAGCCCGTTGCCGTCCAAAAAAGGGTTTAGTGATAAAATGCTACTGCTCGTTTTGACTTGCCCATGTCGAGATAAGTTGCGGATATCTTCTCCAAATGATTCTTGTTGCACATATTTGATAATCATATTTCTTGCTTTCCGTAGTTCCGCCACCGTAAGGTAAGGCACTGTGGGCTTGCATATTGATACGGCGCGTAGTATCCATGCTAGTACTCGCGTCATACGGTTGATATTGCTGTGCTTGATAATTAAGTCACTTATGACGTTACAGCTTTGTAGGGTCGTGACGTTTGTTTGTTTTGATACTTTGATATCTTCATCGGTTGTATATTTCAATTCTTGTGCTTTTTCTTGAAATGTTGATAGCCAAGCGGGGCCTTGCCACCACAACGGATGCTCCCTTAACTGCGTAGCGCTGATCCCGCGACTCGCACAGTCTGCTGGATTTTCGGCGGATTTGACGTAGTGCCAGCATTGCGATGGTGCAACTTCTTTGATAATTTGCACTCTATTTGATACAAACGGCTTCCAACGATTGATATCACCTTGTAACCACCCTAAAACGGCGGTTGAGTCGGCCCAACAATAAAGCTTGATATTGTTTTTTGATAAACTTTCCGTAATGTTTTTCAGTAATTTGGAAAGTAGCAACGCTGAACTCAGTTCCAGCCTGGGCAAGGACACAGCTTTCTTGGCTGGCACAAGCTTAGATTTCGCAGCTACTATGACTATTTTTGGGGGCGTTGAACTTGACCCGGTACTGTCGCTTCGAATTACACTGTAAATTACGCACGCATACGCACGTTCGGAGGAATCACAAAAGGAGTGCAGTTCGATTGTGTCTTTTTCTTCGTTTTGTAACCATCTAGGGATTTTCATATGATTGATTTGATACAGGTCTTGCTTGATACTTTTCCACTCGTTTTCAATGGTCGCGGATACTTGATCATCCCATTTTAAATCTTCTTCTTTCCAGACCAATTGAAATAATAATTTCAGTTTGGTTGTAGTAGGGCACAACCACCCTAGAGGGTCAAAAATCTTCGAAATGTCTGATAAAAGTGAGCGTTTCGTCGTTTTACCAGTAAACGACGGCTGTATTTTGAGTTGGAATGTAAATTCGTCATCTTGAGGGTTCCATCGAAGCCCTAAGGTTTTTTGCGACTCTTGATGTTTGAAATCGAATGATAGTTGTTTTGCGGTATCCACGCCTTCTAGCAATCTGGGATTATTCGAGGACCACTTCCGTAAGTTGAATCCTCCTGCTTTAAGGAGATTGATAAGATCCGTTTGCAATTTCTTTGCTGATATTATGTCGTGCGTGCCACTTAGAAGGTCGTCCATGTAAAAATCTTGATCTAGTATTTTTGCTGCTTCCGGATATTGATGACCTTCGTCGAGGGCCAGCTGCTTCAATGTCATCATGGCTAAAAACGGTGCGGCCTTTGTACCATAAGTCACCGTTGTTAGGGCGTATTCCCGTAGCGCTTGTTTTGGATGATCTCTCCAAATAATTTTCTGATATAGTTGATCTTTCTCGTGACACAGTATTTGACGAAACATTTTTTCTATGTCCGCCAGAAAAACAATTTTATATTGCCTCCATCTTAAAATCAATTTAAATAAATCTGATTGTAAATTGGGACCACTGTACATTTCGTCATTCAAGCTGTAACCTGACGAGGTAGGCGCCGATGCATTATAAACAACTCGAAGAGCTGTAGTTGATGATTCAGCGCGTTGCACGGCGTGATGTGGTAAGTAGTTGCTAGGTTGTGCGTCTCTTTCGCACTCGCGCATATGTCCCAATTGGTAGTATTCGTTGATAAATGATTTGTAATCCTTTGATAATTTTTCATTTTTCATGAGTTTTCTCTCAAGTTGATAAAATTGTGCCACGGCCTTGTTTCTTGACTCCCCCAATTTATCTTCAATGTCAGGTTTCAGGGGTAATCGTACCACATAGCGTCCGTCGGGTCGGCGCGTGGTTTCAGATTTGTATTGATTGATACAGTATTGATCTTCTGATGATAAGTTGTCCGAATTTTCGGCAATGTCTTCTATTGCCCAAAATCTGCTGATATCTTCAATGTTGTTTAGGACCATGTTGCAATGATATGACTTCATGTCGCCGCAGAGAAGCCATCCAAGATAAGAGTCCATAGCTATAGGGGTTACGTCATTCACCCTGATGATAGAGCCCACAATTATCCTTGCGTAAACGCCTACGCCCAATAAAATGTCAACGGGTTTGCAGACATTGAACTCGGGGTCTGCCAGCTGCAAGCCTTCAAGATGCGGCCATAAAGGCATAAATGATTCATTTGGCAAATCTATGGTAAGGTGGTTCAGTATGTAAACTTTTGTGATAAATGTGTAATCCGTATGAATAGATTCGGCCTTGATAATAGTATACCCTTTGCAGTTACTCTCCTTTTTGTTGATACCAAAGACCGTACCGCTGTAATTTTGGCGTGGTAGGCCTAACAATTGGGCAGCGTTTTCTGATATGAGGTTTAATTGGCTTCCTGGGTCGATTAAGGCTCTAAGCTTGATAGAAGATCCATCCTTTGTCTGCACCTTAATTTGGGCAGTTGATAATAAAGTGTCCAAATCTTCATCTTGAAACACGTGTGCCACGTTTTTTGATGTACTTTGTTCATTTGTGGCCCCCTTTTTTCTGCTGACAAAGGCCTCGTGGAGGATCGTATTATGTTCGCTGTTCGGGATTCTTCGGACGACATCCCCACCTCAGATATGACCGCGGCCAATGCAACCAACGCCGCGAATCCAGACTGCAATTACCACTGACGCGCTCGCACGCACTTGCGTCCTTTTACAATAATTTTTCTCTATTCCAAAAGTATATGTAATTTAATTACTACGTCGATTAAAAACAAATCATAAAAGCATCATTTTTCATTGAAGACCACCAACCATAAGTTGGTCCAATCGAACCGGACGTCACACCACGCCTTAGATTTGGAGCCTAACCAAGATCTCTGTCTACATTAAGCATTAAGAAGAGGATCTCTTTATGGATTGCCCTAGAATCGGTGATGTGACGGTGTAAAGTGAACCAGTGGTAACAAGAAAAATCCACATAGCAACAAGCGAGCGGTCAGAGTGAGTCCGAACCATTTTGTTTGCCCTTTAGGTATTTTGAACTTTGTGCCCAAACTACTGCCGTTTAATAGTCAATTTATAAATTATCGTGTAGATTACAACCCCCTAAAGCTATTTTAACAATAAACCGCATTAAGGATCAACTGATTTCCGTAATATTTCAAGTTAAAATCTTAAAATTATAACTACACATCTAATGATTCTTACGAGTAACTACGGCCGAGCGCTGTAGATTGCGATAAGGAATAACAAAAGCAGTGAGTACTTGCATCAGGTTTGCCGTATAGATCATTACCTACCCGTTTTTTCTATTTATCTAGTTACTAACCCGAGCTCGGAAATTTCCTATACGTTTATTGCGTTACCGTCTTAATCATTTCGCCTATTAACTGAATGTTATTGTGCCTTTTCTTTCAATATCGTAAATATTGAACTGCAAATGGGTTTCTTGCATAATTAATTATTATTTTAAATTTATTTATTGGTTTGTTAGTTCGACTAGTGCGAATTAAGTCAAACACATTATAAATATTTAAATTAGCCTTTATGTATATGCTGATATGAACAAACTATAGTTAAATTAATGAATACATTTAATTGTTAATTCAATATTTCATTTAAATCGGAACGTTTACTTGCTATTTCACGATAGTTTTAGTAAATATTTAATAATAACTGTGATTGTATGAGCTTATTTTATCATAATTCGTAGAAAACGATTTATTTCTTAAATCTATTTATTTAAAAACATAATGGCAAGATTAACCGAGCTGGTGAAAAAACGGGGAACTTATAAAGGTCGTTTAACTAAGTTTCAAACGTATGTGGATTCCTTTAGTGATGTTTTGCATTGCAGTGAAGTTGAGGTATTGGAATTAAAACTACGTATGTCTAACATTGAGGCGATGTTTACGGAGTTCGGGGAAATACAAACTAACATCGAGTGCTTGGCGAGCCCGGAGGAGGTTCAGATTCATGCGGGTCAAAGGTCAGATTTTGAATCTCAATATTTTGCCGTGCTGGCCAGAGCCCAAGAAATTTGTAACGCATTTAAATCTAATAAAAAATTAGGAAAACGTACAAATAATGTTTCTGAAACATTCTATTCTTCGGCCGGCGAGAGTGAGGATGAAGTCGCTTCGGTGAAGCAGGTACATAAAAGCGGTACTAGCGTGAAATTACCCGTCATTCAAATACCTAAGTATAGTGGTGATTATGAAAGTTGGCTTGAATTCCGTGATGTTTTTACGTCTCTCATACATTCGAATAAAACCATTAGTGATATTCAGAAATACCATTATTTACGAGCTTCTTTGGAGGGAGGCGCTGCTCAAATCATACGTGCGTTGGAGTTTTCTGCGTCCAACTATACTTTAGCGTGGAAATCTCTTTGCGAACGATTTGACAATACGAGATTATTGGTACAAAATCACGTAAAGGCAATTTTTGATGAGGAGGCAATAAAAAAGGAGTCTGCTTCATCCATACGTAGGGTTGTAGATGCATGCAATAAAAATCTACGTGCGTTGGAAATTCTAGGCGAACCAGTGGACAGTTGGGATACGCTAATTGTTTACATCATATGCACGAAATTAGATACTCTCACACTCCGTGAGTGGGAGGAACACAAAGTTATACACGAGAAAGTCACATTAGACATATTTATGAAATTTCTTAAAAATAGGGCAGACGTATTGGAAACTATTGAATTGAGCAAAGGCATAAATAATAATAATAAACAAGATTCTATGTCGAAGGTTACAAATCGACCGGTTCGTGGTTTAGCGTTAACTACGCAGCCTGCTTACAAAAAATATAAATGTCCACATTGCAAGGGTGATCATCCCTTATATTTATGCAATCAATTTGCTCAAATGAGTATTGACGCCAGAGAACAGTTCGTGAGTCGGATGAAATTATGCAGCAATTGTCTTAGAGCAGGTCATACCTTACGCGTGTGTAGGCTGGGTCCGTGCCGAAAGTGCGGCAGCAAGCACAATTCTTTATTACATAGGGACTCGAGCTTCAACAGCAGCGCGGGGCCGGACGCGGCGGCGCTAAGTACAGCGGCCACGCCGCCGCCCGCCGCTCCTGTAGCGGTGCAGTTAGCGTCAAATCTGTCAAATGACGCTGTCAGGGCCATGTCGGCGGTTAGCAAACAAGCTTCAAGTTCAAATCGACGTGCTCTTCTTGCTACTGCTATTATTCACATTGTAGACGTTCATGGTAGGCATCATGATGTCAGGGCACTATTAGATAGCGGTAGTGAATCGTGCTTCATGACAGAGTCGCTGTTCCAGTCTTTAGGTCTACAGTCTATGAACATTACATCCGCACTCACTGGCATTCAAGGCCAAACTTCTCTGGCGGACAAAGAATGCGAAGCTATAATACAGTCCAGAATCAATCCATTTAAAGTACACATTAACTTTATAGTGTTGCCAGTCATAACTTCAGCTCACGATGAAGTCTTTAATGGAGGCGCACTAAAAATCCCTTCGGGACTTACGCTCGCGGACCCAGAATACTTTAATCCGTCAAGTTATGACGTACTACTTGGCGCAGATATATTTTGGGATGTGCTACGCTTAAACAAAATAAAATTAGGAAACAATTGTCCACTTCTTGTGGAAACTGAATTCGGGTACATCGTGGCCGGGCCTACTGGCGGACGAACATCCCCAAAGATTTTATGCAATTTCATAAAATTCGAGGAAATCCAAGAACAGCTTGCCAAGTTCTGGCATATAGAGGAGGTTCCAGCCATTAAGGGACAAGCGTATACTACTGAGGAAGAGTTGTGTGAGGAACACTTTACGAAAAACGTGTCCCGTCAAGAAGACGGTAGATTCTCAGTAGGCGTTCCTCTGAAAACTAATGAAACTGAACTTGGTCAATCATTTGAGCGTGCCAAGTCATGTTTTTTGGCATTAGAGCGCAAGCTAATGAAGCAGCCTTCTTTAAGGCACATGTACGTCAATTTCATGAGGGAATATTTATCATTAGGTCACATGTCATTAAGTGACATAAATAATCCCCATGAAAATTCATATTACACTCCACATCATGGTGTGTTGCGTGAACAGAGCACCACAACAAAGCTGCGCGTTGTTTTTAATGCAAGTGCGCCAACCAGTTCCGGCCTCTCCCTAAACGATATCCAGATGGTGGGGCCGACGATACAGAGCGACTTGCTTTCCATTCTCTTGCGATTTAGACAACATCGCTACGTGATGGCAGGTGACATCGAGAAGATGTATAGGCAGGTGCTTGTCAACGACAATCAACGCCACCTGCAGCAAATAATTTGGCGTGACGACCCGTCAAAGCCCCTCCAGACGTATACTTTAAACACGGTCACATACGGCACAGCCTCTGCCCCGTTCTTGTCTGTTCGTTGCCTTAAGCAAATTGCGGACGAATGCGACAACGAACTGGTGCGCAAGGTCATTAGTGAAGACTTTTACGTCGATGATCTGTTGACGGGGCAAGATACTGCTGAAAGTCTTATGGACCTTCGTGCTCTAGTCTCAAAGGAACTAGCATCGGGTTGTTTCAATTTAAGAAAATTCCGATCGAACCTTCCTACTTGCTCCGATGGCTCGGACAGCAGCGTTAGTTCGGCCACTGTTGATTTGAGCGAGCACGAACAATCGAAGACTCTCGGTTTAGAATGGTCGCCGTCAGACGATGTTCTACAATTCGACATCAAGACTGATCCCACTCCTAATATCACGAAGAGAACGATTTTATCCACCATTTCTCAAATTTTTGATCCGCTAGGGCTTTTGAGCATCTTCATTATTGTCGGAAAAATCATTCTTCAAAAAATCTGGCTTCATAAAGTTGAGAGTTGGGACAGTCCACTGCCTTCAGACATTGTCAAATCATGGCTCAAGTTCATTACCGATTTGAGTCATTTGAAAAATCTTAAAATACCACGACACGTCGTGTGCGAAAATCCGATCAACATCCAACTGCACGTATTTTGCGATTCATCTAAAGATGCTTACGGCGCCTGTGTCTACGTTAGATCTTTGGATTCATTAGGCAATGTACGGGTTCGTTTATTGTGCTCAAAAACGCGAGTAGCACCAATAAAGGCAGTAACTATCCCGCGTCTTGAACTTTGCGGATCTTTGGTAGCTGCAAAGCTCTTAGATAAGGTGTTGCGAACCACACGACTACACGTGGACAGTTGTTATCTTTGGACAGATTCGGCTGTGGTCTTAGGCTGGCTCAAAACGTCGCCAAACAAGTTGAAGCCATTCGTAAAGAATCGGGTATCAGATATCCAAGAGCTCACCAAATCGCATTTCTGGCGACATGTCCCTACGGCCAGCAACCCTGCTGATTTACTGAGTAGGGGCGTTAGTGGTGCTCACTGTGAAAAAGAAGAATTTTGGTTCAATGGACCAAAGTTCTTGCAGGAACCTGAGGTCTCGTGGCCGAACAAGTTGTTTGATCATAGCCAGTCAGAACTGCCTGAAGTTAGGTCTAATGTGGCATCGATTGCCACTAATCAAACCGAGTTGTTTCCGTTCTCACGTTTCTCGAGTCTACGTAAAATAAGAAATGTCATGGCTTACGTTCAACGTTTTATTGCCAATTGCCGAACCTGTCTCAAAAGCATAGGCACTTTATCTTTGCCTGAAAAACAGTCTGCGTACAATTCATTACTAAAACTGTCGCAGAGAGAATCATTTGAAGAGTATGACATTATTGCGAAAGGTAAATCGTTACCTGTTAAAAACAAAATGTTATCGTTAAGTCCGTTTGTAGATGAGAGAGGTCTTCTTAGAGTAGGAGGCAGGCTAAAAAACGGCAACTTCACATTCGAAAAGAAGCACCCAATTTTAATCTCAGCCAAACATATTTTGACCAAGCTAATATTCCGATTTGAACATACACGTTTATTGCATGCAGGGCCACAACTCTTACTAGCATCCATTCGCGAAGAGATTTGGCCTATCGGAGGTCGTAATTTAGCTCGATCCGTTGTCCACAATTGCCAACGTTGCTTTCGTCTTAACGCACAAACAGCCCATCCAATAATGGGAAACCTACCTGAGCAACGCCTTCAGCCTGGTTACCCGTTCCAGACTACTGGGATGGATTATGCGGGCCCTATACTGGCACTTAATAAGAGAGGACGTGGAAGCAAGACAGAAAAGGTGTACATCGTTATATTTATCTGTTTCACCACGAAGTGTATCCATCTCGAGCTTGTAAGTTCACTATGTAAAGACTCCTTCCTAGCTACGTTACATCGCTTCATTGCTAGACGATCCAAACCCGCTACGTTGTTTTCCGATAACGGAACCCAATTTGTCGGGGCACGAAATGAACTTTATAAGTTCCTTAACGAAAATGCTGATTGCATCATTGATGAAATGTCTAACGATCAGATAGAATTTAAGTTCATACCTGCATATGCTGCTCACATGGCCGGTTTGTGGGAAGCCAACATAAAATGCATAAAGGCTCATTTGCATCGTGTGTTAGGGAACGCTCACTTAGTCTTCGAAGACCTTTATACCGTTCTGGTCAAAATTGAGGCCGTCTTAAACTCACGTCCCTTGACACCACTTTCGACTGACCCACATGACATGAGACCATTGACCCCAGGGCACTTTTTGGTAGGACGACCGATGACTGCTTTGCCTACGCCTGCGCTTGACAACGTCAACCCGAATCGACTCACTCGCTTCGAAAGACTGGAGCAGCTACGCCAACACTTTTGGGCCAGGTGGCACAAAGAATACATCGCTGAACTTCAACAACGCACAAAGTGGCGCACTTCTAAGGGCCAAGAATTACAAAAGGGAGCATTAGTCCTCATCAAAGAAGAAGGACTCCCGCCGATGAAATGGCGACTAGGGCGTATCACAGAGACCCATCCAGGAAGCGACGGAATAGTCAGAGTCGCAGACATTAATACCGCAAGAGGTACAATACGCAGAGGGTTCAACCGCATCTGCCCGTTGCCAACTGACGTCGACGAGTTGAAAGTCAACCCTTTCAACGCCGGGGGGCATGTTCGGGATTCTTCGGACGACATTCCCACCTCAGATATGACCGCGGCCAATGCAACCAACGCCGCGAATCCAGACTGCAATTACCACTGACGCGCTCGCACGCACTTGCGTCCTTTTACAATAATTTTTCTCTATTCCAAAAGTATATGTAATTTAATTACTACGTCGATTAAAAACAAATCATAAAAGCATCATTTTTCATTGAAGACCACCAACCATTCGCCATTGCATTGCTTGCAAAGTTTTTCCGACAAACATGGATTGCCGTAATGTTTGTATAAGCAGTTCGGACATATTTCTTTTGTAGTTATTGTTGCAAGTTTCGTCTCGGGTGTCATACCTAGAAACTTCGAGCATCGAAATAGATCATGGTTATAAGTGCAACACGGACACTTATAACTGTTGCTTGAAAATGATTGATAATTTTTAGCTTGATTTACTTGATAATTTTTGTTTGGCGAATAATGATAATTTCGGTTTTCCTTGATATAACCTTCGGAGCGAGGGCTTTGATATGACGAAGGCTTGCCGCCAAACCGTTTTTCGTAGTTGGTATGTTGAACCGGTTTAGTTTGCTCTTGTTTTCGACGAGACGATTCTAGGGCCGTAAATTTGGCCTCTAAGAATGATAAAAATTCAGCCAGCGTAGGTAGCTCTCTCGGGTCCGCTACATGTTCGATGTAGTCATTATGAGAGTCAGCATCTAATTTTTGTGCTAATAGATGTACAACCAACGGGTCCCAAGTAGAGGTATCAATCCCTAAATTCTGTATGGCGTGAAGGCATTCTTTGGTGGTGTCGTGTAGCCTTTTTATTGCTACGGCAGTCTGCTGTTGCATAGTTGGTAGTCCAAGAAGGATGTTGACGTGGGAACTAAATATTAATTTTTTGTTGTTGTAGCGATGATTTAAAATTTCCCAGCATACTTGATAATTGTCGGTACTAATTTTTAAATGCTGAATAAGCTTCTCTGCCTCGCCCTTGACCTTACTTTTCAGGAACTGCATTTTTTGCGCATTTGATATGGAGTTGTTTTTGTGTATTGTTTCGGTGAACAAATCCTTAAATGAAGTCCATTGATGATAATTTCCATTAAAAATGGGTATTTCTATTTTTGGAGTTGATTTTTCCCGGTGCGAAGAATCCCACATCTTGATATTGATATGTTTTTTGATATCGTTGTACTTTTGTTCGCATTGGTTGTAGGTCTCTTCATACTCCGGTTTTTCGTTGATTTGTTCACTGTCGATTTCCCAATGTAAGGTGTCGATGGCGGTCCACCGAGCCTGCACGGTTTTTAAAGCATCTTCGAATTCCCACCGTTCGGTGAGTAATTCTAATCTAGTGTTGTTGATAGCGCGTTGGAATGCCTTAAAGTTACTTTGTTGTTTTCGGTACATCTCTTCCAACTTACTTTGATTACCTCGTTCAGTCTTTTGAGCGTTTGATTGGGGTCCTTGAGGTTGTGAGGCTAAGGCGCTGGCTTGATCTTCCGGGGGCTGATTCCAGTCCATTTTCAAGTGAAACTGGGGAGTAGCGGGCCTGATAATAGACTTCGTCTCTTTAGGTAGAGACTGTTGCAAAAGATTGCGAATTTCGTGATAAATGTCTGATACTCGATCATGATGATTTTCAGCAAAGTACACGTAATCTTGATTTTCATACTCGCAGAGAGCAATATGATTTATCTGGAACTCTCTCCAATATTGGTCTAGAGTTTCTGAACGTTTTTGGATATGTTGAGGGGTCTTACGTTCAGCACCGTCCTTTTTGATATTGATAAGTAATTTTTCAATAGCAATGGCAAGTTGACCTTGTTTATTAAATAGTCCTTCCATTTTAGAAGTTTTGCCAATAACTTGATATGATAACTAAGCAACCGATGATACTTATGATACAATTCGATATAAGTTGTCGCAAATTTGTGTTTTAAGTGTCCTTCGCGGATATATGCGCCTTCTCAATCAGACGGTGGAACCCGCTTGTGGGAAGCCGCCTAACCGATTCGCTATCGCACAAAGTTCACTATAACACAAATTTGACTAAAATTTGATCTTGATAACGTTGATAATGTTGATATAATGACTGATCTTGATATTTTGTTTGATATTGATATTTAATGATGATACTGACGGCTTTGATATTTCACACGGCGTTAGTGTCACAGCTCCCGGTCACGTTGCGTCGACACGTGGCGTAGTCCAGGTTTTAGTTGTGCACTGATCCAAATGTTCGAAGGACCAAAAAGATGTACGGGTTGCTTTTCGCACAGTCTTGAGATGATAGTTGATAATGATAATACTGCAGTTTCCACCGAAATAAAGATTTATTGATAATTATGATAAAATGATACAATGCGTGGCTTAATGAATACAGTCCGCGGCGGTCGGGCATGTACTGGCTCGAAATAGGTAATAAGTTTATGCTATGTGACGGAAAGTGCTGACGGGCGAAATGTTAACCTTTGTACGGACCGTACAAAATCAGTATACAACCATCACCTGCGCATCACCTGTGAAAGTGTGAACTGTGACTTGTGGGTTATAGATATTTAATAAAATTAATTGCAGTACTAATAACGTGTTTCTTACCCGTACCGTATTTTTACACTTTGACTTTGACTTCGAAAAAAAAATGTTGACATAATGGCGACTCCGTGGATTCTAGAACCACGGCGAGCTCCCAAAAGTCCTAAGCCTAGATATGATATACCTACTTTCACTAGAAAGTTATATTGGGAAAACTCTGAATTTTACTATTTACTTTTCATCCAAGCAACAGCTCTCCAGACTTTATTAGGGCTCTCCTCAACTTCATCTAAAATGTTTAACTCAAAAACTTTGCTAATCCAAATTTTTACGAGGCACTTCACAACTTCGCAAACTGCATAGATTCGGGCCGTTGCTTGGTCAAATGAGATTGTAGACAGCGCTCGATCCGCCGTAAACCGGCGCGAACCGGTTTAAAATGGTTTGGACTGGTTTAAACCGGTGGAAACTCGCTCAGGCTGGTTATTTGATTTGAATTTGCCGTCTGTTTGATCGAAATTTGCGATTGATGGTTTGTCTTTTTTACGCGGCCAGTCTGTCGTCTGTCAGCTGTGAATTAGTGCGATTTGTTAAAAAAAGACTATAGTTTTTTTTATATCAATAGGAGTCCAGGACATCCTGGACTCCTATTTACATATTTACGTTATACTTTCACTATTTTCACACACCATAAGTAAACAAAATGGGTCTTAATCGCTTTCAAGCTCCGTTTTGTTTACTAATAATGCTGATCTTGTATTTTAACGACTCGTATTAGTAGTTTATGCGACTGTACATAATAAAGGGCATTACAACACGAGTGTGGGTTTATGAAACGAGCCGCATGCGAGTTCCAGAATAACTTCACAAGAGTGTCATCACACGTGTATGTATAATACTCTATATAAACATGCATTGCATATCTGCTGCTATAAAAAATTGTACGCTTTTTTAAATGCTCAGCATTCTTAACACAGACCACAAAGCGTGATATAAGGGCGCGTCACACGGGTCGTTATTTACGGCTCGGAATATGGGCTCCCAACGTGTGAACGACACCTAATCTGCCGTCCTAAGAAAAAAAGACGTATCTAACATTTTTTGCGAAATTGAGTTACACACATATTTGGAATCGGCTAAAAAAGGCGCATCTGCCAGTATTTTTAATATTGCT
The DNA here is from genome assembly GCA_949128165.1 of Lathronympha strigana. Classification (NCBI taxonomy): domain Eukaryota; kingdom Metazoa; phylum Arthropoda; class Insecta; order Lepidoptera; family Tortricidae; genus Lathronympha; species Lathronympha strigana. The sequence goes on along the minus strand of OX421923.1, from coordinate 10,724,003 downwards.
CGAAAACGATCAGAAGTCGACTTTATCGACTACCAAAAAGGGCACATCTGCAGAAAACCTGCCTATGCTACTAGATTGAAAAGGCGTTTCTTTGCCGTACTACAAAGAAAAGGCGCATCTAGGTAAATGCGTCATATTTGATTTATAAAACGCATGCAGGATCATACGTTGAAATGGCGCTTCTACATTGTACTAAGAAGAAAAGAAGTTTCTAACACACATACGCCCCTTCATTCTAGTATTTTAAAGATCAAGCCAGACGTAAGTGCCAGAAGCGTCTTTTCTACGTAGTGTTGCTAGGTTTGCTGAGGTGAAGGGGGAGCGCGGTAGTATGGCGGTTGAGTCAGTTGCGCCCGCGCCACCGACGTGGCAACCGGTGCAAGCATGAAAAGGCGTCACCCAAGAGCGCAAGTTAGCAATCATTGACAAGTTGACATCATTAATGCCAGACAACCCGAAACAGTTTTGGTATGACTTACCCACTAATAATAATAGTGCCGATCTTACTCGAATGCACGACGTAGAATAGTTTTTTAAGTATTGCTTAATTTATACCAGTAGTAGGTACTTGCTTTTTAAAAAAGCAAGTCGTTAGAAATTTTATTTAGTTTTGAGCAATATTCAGAAGACTGATTAATGATTGTTATTAAAGAAACCATAAGTAGGTAGGTATAATTGTTTAGTTCGGTATAAATATGTGATTTTGTTTAATACGTATACATTAATATGTAGAAACTATTTTGTTAAAGTACATAAGTATATTAGATCGTTTTCATATTGTCCGATCAGATATGATATTCGGTATTTTGTCGGAAGGATGTGCTTCTTTCAGTTTATTATGCATTTAATTCAAAAAAGACGGACTTAATGCCATATGGCACTCTCCCGCAGCTTTTTTTTTTCATAAACGCCTTTCGACATCTGATATCGGAAGGAGCTTCCAACAGTTTTAGCTATGTCGGACGATAATTTTTGTTTGTGTGCGTGCATATGTAGCTGTATGTTTCTAGTAGTGTGCGTAAACTGAAATGATGGAAAGGGATAGACTAATGTGTCTTTTAGTATTGTTTGACCTTGCCTATTGTAGGATTCTACATCCGATATCGGATCGCACAGTGTGAGAACGCTCTAAGGGTTAATTTCAGTTTTGACTGACTCCTCACTGATTGAAGCTGTGATTTTAATTTAATTTACAAGTAAATGTTGATAATAAAGTTCAAAAAAGGCTATACCCATGTAGGCTGTGGTTTTTGTTTAAAGTACACACTAAGATTTGCTAACACATTATGCATAAGAGTTAATTAAGTTCACATTGTTTACTACCAATGTTGTGAAGGAAGAATACACAAGTAGGTATTTATTTTTTATTTCTATTATTTTCACTAACGCTGTAAAGCTGTGATTTTAGTGCCTAAAATTAAATTTGATAAGTTTGAACTGATTATACCTAAGTCAATCTTTAGTTTTGATTGTTATCACTGAAGCTGTGATTTTGTTTTATAAGGAAAACTAATATACTTAGTTCCCTACCTAATTATTCTACAACAAAATAGAAACTTTAGAATAGCTGATTGTTAAAAAAAATATACATGATTTATAAAAAAAATATTTTTTATTTCATACAAATCGGGAATAAATTACTAGATAATGCATAAAATGTACGTACTTATCTCTAAAAGGTTATCGGTATCTGAACTGTCATACAACGTTGAAAAGCAGTAAGTGGCTGGAAACGTCCTTGTTATTTAGTTAACTTTACCCCGTTCCTCATATTTTTCCTAAGTAGAAAAGACGTAGCAAAAAGTACTACGTTGTAAAAACGTAACTAGCCAGAAACGTCTTTTCATTGTAGTATCGAGTATTTTTATCGGATTTTTTTACTAAGAAGAAAAGGAATTTTCGAGTTTTTGTTAAATTAAATTAAATAAACTTTATTTTCAAATTAACATTTCGATAAAATAGGCGTTACTACACATTTCTGCAAATAAAAAATATAGAATTTCCGGTTTGTCGTCAAGCAGCAAATTTTTTAATTTTCTGACAACAAATTAATTTTTATCTCCGTTTACAAGGTAATGTAGATACGTCTTTTTTCCTAACGACGGCAGTAATGTCTGAGTGCGGGCATATGTTACTCGTGAATTTTTAGGGCTTGGTGATAAAATGGTTATTACAACGGAATGTGCATGTTTACACGCAAGCTTAGATATTTATTTTTATTTTATTTTGTTTTAAATATAAGATCAATTGTCATCAGATGCCGTCGGATGGTGGCATATGAATATCAACTATGCAAGAAAAAATTGCAATCAAATAGTTAGGGCCTAATAGAGAGATTAATTTAGTAGTAAGCGAAACGTACGAGCATGCTAATGATACCATGATGAAGGACTAGATGGAATACATATCGTAGCGAGTGGAGCCCTTGGGCGCTCAGTAGATAGAACAAGGTGGTCTTGCAAATATATCTCGAAGTTTCATAAAAAATAGCTTTTGACCATTCGTAACCTTTTCGGGATAATATGAAGTACTTACTCATTTATGGGATATTCTGAATAATGACAAAGGCAACAGGTCCTTTACTATGCGCTTAAAATTCTCAGCGAATTTCAGGCGCCAGTGCAATAGTACGTGTACGCGCAGATATGTATTCAGATTTTAAAAATGGTATGCCAACGTTATTGCATCGTCCTTGCACCAACATGTGTATTATGCGTATGAAATGTTGCTAGCCTCGAAGTTTTCCGTCGTGTCAGGATGTTTGGGACTAATTGGAAGCTAAATTAGAACTTTCATGGGCTCAAATTAAACATTGACATAATTAAAACCCGCAATTTGTTTGTCATTTAGAGTCAACGCCATGATGGGGATCATAAAAACCCCAATGTCAAAATATTGTAATGATGATAATTGATTTTGACTCCGAATATATCTAAGATATATTCTGCGCGTACAATTTCTATGCATTCCGCAGAAACGACATCTTATTTCGTATGCAGCGCTCGGCTTACATTTCTAACATACGGTTTGGGATTTTTCCTTTGCGAAATCGTATTTTAACGCCCTAGAACTCTATATAAATGTTAACGCCCTAACTTAGAAATCAGAAACAGCGCATTTATTTATATTTCCCATAGAATAGTACATTGTGTATTAAAGAAATCACGAACGATTGTGAGTGTGAAGCCCTAGTCGAAGACGAGGGCTTAATTTTAGCACGAGTTTGTAATTCTTATACCGCCCGTGCATACAATGTTTTTCATCACATTTGCGAGGAAATAAATAAACTTTCTAGGCAGATAAAGAAACAATAATTAGAAGCGGTAGTGTAGTAGCACAGTCTTCAGTACTCCGGAGTGAGCGGCGACTACGTGTGGCGAAAGCTTGGGAGGCAGGTGCTCCGGGAGCTCCGGGCGGGCGGTAAAGTAGTATGAGAATCCTTTAAGAACATGGGCTTAATACAGCTCATTAAGTCTAAGTATGCTTGCATATAATATCACAATTTACGAGCAGGTGTGATGAAAATATAATTATGTAAATAGGTTCCCTATGTCCGATACTAATCGTCATTAAAATTATACGCCTGCATTAAAAATTACTCGCTGGGTCAATCCACGGCAAAAGTAATGAGAGTCACCATTTTATTGCATGTTCATGATGCAAATTGAAGTGATAAGTGTGCAAATTCAAATTCATGATACAAATAAGTATGCCCTTAATAAATGTAGTTTCCCTAGATATATATTGAATCATATATTTGCATCTGATTCAAATAAACACGCAATGAAGTCATGACTCGCGTTATTTTTGCGTGGATTGGCCCCGCTGTATATTAGAACTGGTCTTAAGCTAGAATAGTTAGAAAATCCAACACGTTCTTGGAATGTTCCAAACATCCCGACGGCTATCAGTCATTGTAGGTAGTTCTACTAATTAGTTGCCAACTATGGTATTTTAAGCTTTGACTTTTCAATCAACCGGCCTGGCAACTGACAGGAGTTCCCCTCTATCAGAAGCATGTGACACATGATCCTGTTCATTGTATACACTGACGATTATCTGACATTTTCTTAAAAGTGTTACGTGACTTTTTAAGTCATCAAAACATCTGTCTAAGTAACCCCAAAAGATTGTGACGGATACGAGATTTTCAATTATTTTATTTAAAAACATTTTCGGAACACATTTATCAGATGACTCTTAAAAGCGTATCCGGAAGCTGTCATGTCATATAAATCAGTGTGACATCCCATCCATCATATATTCCATACACGACCGTGTTTTGATGGCTTGAGCTGACTGACGCGTTTTCTTTGAATTTATTAATTTGACGTTAATGGCCTAAATCTCGTGAATTGAACCACTGAACCCCCTTTTAATGTCTGCTAAGAAGAAGCAGATGCTTCTTTTTAGTCCCTAATCCAAAATTTGTATAACATTGCTCAAATCAACCTAATAACATCTGAAGCATAAATAACTGTGCATAACTTTGTATAACTTATAGTGTATTAATTCATAATACATATATTCAAATGTTTCTGTTTCAGGTAAGTACGACGCAACGGGACTAGTATGCAAATGAAGTGGACGTTGCTAATAACACGAAGCATGCATGTATAAATACATGCATAATGTAGTATGCTGCGGGTAAGTAAATGAAGCAGTAGCTGTTGAAATTGGTTGTGGTAACTGAGTGGACGCTTCAAGGATGACTCACACTAAAACGAGACTGGACGGGGCGGGACGAGACGATCTCTCAGTTTTTATAGAAAAAATCAAGTGACATCGAAGGGCTCCGAGCTATCACGTGATTCTTTCTATAGAAATTGACAGTTTATTTTATTTTATTTATTTAATCTTTATTGCACAAAAGAAAATACTTATAGTACAAAAGGCGAACTTAATGCCAATGACAGTTCACAAGTGTTTCGGTAAATGTCGCTACGCATCTATCTAAGGCGTATAACAAATTAAAAAAATATTTGTAACATTCGCTGGGGTCGATCGGGCGTCGATAGCTCAATTGGCAGAGCGATCTGACCAGTGTTCAGAGGTCGGGGGTTCGAATCCCACTCGACGTAAGGAATTTTTCCATTTTCCGGACTAACCCCGACAAGACAGCCGGTTTTGGAAAACTAGCACCTACGCCAAATCGTAGTATTAGTTGCTAAAACGGACTCCAGACCCCCTCAGCCGTGACATAAGCCGGGAAAACACTATCAAGGAGAAGAATCACTCAATCAATTATACATTTGAGTACCCAGTATTCAAACTCTTTTTTAGGGAACCCTCTAGGTTGCCGCAGAAGCCCTCAGCGACGCAGAAGGCCGGGCAGGCGACGAAGAGCCTTCGCAGGCAGGAGGTAATTTCAGTACTCGCCTAAATAGATTCCGAGCGGGATGGCCCTCAAGTGTTCCGATGCGCCGCCAGTGGAGAAGGCTGCTTGAGGCAGCCCGTACAAAAGGGCCTATAAAGGCAACGCTGGCGTTCCCGAGACCCCACCCTAAAGCGAAGCGGTGGAACACCTCAGAGTTTTTCTCACCAGAGAGTAGGAAAGTGGTCACCGTAGCCTATGAACGCCTGATGTCACATGCGCGTTGCCGACCCATTAAAAAAAGGACACTCTCCATACTGCAGTCGTTCGGGAATACCCCTGGGAGCTCATTTCAAAGGCTATGCATCCGCGGAAGTTCTCGAGATATTTAACGATGTAACAGACAGGCAGACAGAATGTACGGAACCCTAATAAAATAACACAACGTATACATCGCGTCTGAGTGGACAATTTCAATGCATAGGATTTCCTGCATCTCAAGTACTTGAACAACTGAGCAACACACTAGAGTTCGTATATAAACGTCCCCATTCTGTTACAAGGACATGTTGTGAATACAACATATAATATTAAGTATTGAACAGCAGTTCCTTTACTTTACACTTGACTCAAAAGCAAACTCAGATCTGTACTATCTATAGTTGGGCACAGGCATTATCTTAGGCAAATACGCATTTCATCATTTTAGGTTTTGAAGACAATTAGGTACCTACTTCATTCAAATGAAACACTTTAAAACGGTGTATCCTGTCAATGAAGACGTGGTAGGGTCCGACCATGAAATGTGATATTCAAATTTTTTCGGATTTTTGATCATATATAAAATAATAACGGTAGCAATTCCTTAGAAAAACAACATGTAGGTCTGAAGTACTATTTGATAGTTTTTTTTATATCCCTTTTTTTAGTACCCCTTTTCAGCGGGGACAGTCTTCCGATTGACACTCTGTCACGGTGTTTTGAGTTGAATAATGTAAATAAGTTTACAGTTACTAACCGGAGAAATAACTCGGTAACTGTACTGATAAGGGTAAACTTAAATCTGCGGCATTTACCTCCTACAAAAATGATAATAATTAAATTCGAAATCAGGTATTTTTCAGCGAAGAGACAGGTTATTGTCGCTAAAAAAAGGATAACGGCCCGGTAACAGAAATACAATATTACTTTGAAACTAAATCGCGTATATTGATCGCATTTCCCTACGTTATGAGCCCTTTACTTCACTCTCGTTATCACAGGGCTCAATGATGACTGACATACCAAACCCTGGGCCTGTTATAACGAGTGCTGAAAAAGACTCAAAACGTGGGGTAAAGTGGTCAATATACGCGATTAATCGTTTCAAAATGATTTCGCTGGATACTGATCGGGGTAATAGAAGACAATATTAATAATTATAATACGCTTATTTTGTGTGTTGTCACTGGCACTTCTACCGTCCGACCGCGGTAGTAGTGCTAGTGACAACACACAAAATAAGCGAACCCGTAAGAGGGTAGATCGCTATGGCGTGTGGGTAGATCGCAACTAAAAACTCGCAGCTCATCAGTTTACTCCGTGAACATGACGCTTGACCTATGATACGTCGACTAAAACCTCCTAAGTTTAATTCGCTTACATCGTCGTTAACTTTCGAGACTCAAGTATTCAAATTAGGCTCAAGTATCATTTTCATCCCTTTTGCGGCATAGTCACAACAACATTTTGTTTTCAGTAGGCGGCATAAGTAAATCTAGGACGAGCTCTTTAGGTGCAGTATTTTCCAAGCATGCATCACGATACATGCGGAAGCATTAGTTCGGTGCACCATCGGTACGTAAAAAAGTTTCATACACGCTAGGTTGCATGCCAAGACTATGTCTTGCCCTTATTTTCCAATTTAAAAACAATTGGTTCTGTAAGCTGTCGCCCACGAACAGCGCTTAATCTATTGAACCATATTCTATAATTTTAAAGTTTTTCCAAAAATCGAAACCACCAAAACTAAACAAAACGTTTTGGTTTCCCGCGTCCTTAACTAGGTCGTCGGTCCATCTAGTCTGAGGTCTTCCGACGCTGATTTTCCCCGTAAAAAGTTAACGTAACTATAAAACCTTAAAACGGCCTCCTAGCCTAGTCGGTAGTGACCCTGCCTACGTAGCAGGAGGTCCCGGGTTCGAATCCTGGTCAGGGCATTTATTTGTGTGTTTATTACGAATATTTGTTCCTGAGTTATGGATGTTTTCTATGTATTTAAGTATTTATATGTATCTATCTATTATATATATCGTCGTCTAGTACCCACATCACAAGCCTTATTGAGCTTACCGTGGGACTAGGTCGATTTGTGTACTATTGTCCCACAATATTTAATTTAATTTATTTAATTTAATTTTTATTTATATTTAATTATTATAATTTATATTTATATTAAAATAATATATTACTGATAAATGTGACCTGTAGAGAACAGTAGGACACGAAAGCATTTTTATTCAAGGTGAGACGGTGATCTTCGCGAACTCTCAGTCAATACCAGAATTCAAAACCATAGTCCTCATGGTCTTTCAGTATCGTTACTATCAACTAGGTTAGAATACCATTTTAACCCTTGCAATGATGTACAGTCAGCTACAAAAATATTAATACAGCTAAAGTACCAAAGATATGTGTACAGGACTTTATTGCCTGAACTTTTGGCACTTTGGCTGTATCCATATCTCTGTATCTGATTGTACAATCAACCATTTGCATGCGCCTAGCACTGCATACACCCAATAAACCCAAATTTGCTGGCAGACCCGACCCAGACCGGGTTTATCTAAACTGCAACTGCTTTGGCCCCGCGCCAAAGACAAATAACGCCTTTGTAGTGAAATTCGCGTTGTCAGTGACTGTTGGTTTAACCCGGAAGTACTTGGATGTACTTGAGCGTCTTGAACGTGTTATCTTTGAGTTGCTTGATTTAAGCGAATTCTAGTTTCTGGGAAGTTTATTTAGAGCGGAATAAATTAGTTATAGATTCAATCCAATATCTTATTCATGACAAACATTTCATGCGTTAGAATAGGAACAATAAATATTTTTACAAGCTAACTGTATTAATATTACTCAATAGTACATTACATACCAAGGCCGTTTAAGTGGGGAATGACCCGGATCCCATGTAATTGTCGGCCGAGGCGAAGCCGAGGTCGACTAACATGTGATCCGAGGCTTTCCCAGTTACCGGCCGAGGTTTGTATACTATTTTTCAGCCCGACGGAGCCGGCAGGCGGCAATTTAGTTTTGCGTAAAGTGGCGCTTACCGGCCGGAGGACTGAAAATATCTTTATATAAGTAAAACATATGAAAAATGAGTTGCTTATTTTCCAAGAAAAACACTTTAAATATTTTGCTATAATAAGATAATTTTTGAAAAGATTTTCAAAAATCCAATCTATTTAAGCTTATTTTTTGTCTGAAATTAAAATCATAACGATATTTTACCTCCTGACTCCAACCTATCGTGAACATGAAAGCAGTGTTACACGATTTACGTGACATGTCTGTCCGTGTACCGGGTGCGTAACGGATACCCAATTAGCGTTTGTTACAACCCGCCGCCGGCGGGTTAATGGCGGCAACCAGGAGCGCAATTCAGCGACGAATATTTCGGTTGTTACGCCTTTTCTTTAGGCACAGTTTTCAAATATTTAAAGTATTCGTAGTGTGAATAAGCTAGCAGGCGCTGAAAAAATTTAAATTCTTAAAAAACGAAAACTAAACTTGAACATCAGGATTCTCATAACATTTCCCGAATAAGCTGAACAATATAATCTTAATAAGCTTATTAGGTATAGACACTTATTCTAAAAAAGCTATCTCGTGAGCGCTTGTTCGAATTATCTTGTAGCCGAAATCGTATCATTATGTTTCCAAGTTTTTAAGGATTAAATATTTAATTTTACATTTGCGTGCCGCTTTTTGCCTCCAACGGAACGCAGATTATTCATTTCAGTAACAAATTGATTTTGTTTGTGCGATTGTGCGAAAAAATGAATGCTTCCATTTATTTCTAAAGCCAGTAGGTAAATTTGCTTAGGGGTTTAGGTATAAGTTATGTTACAGGTTTTAACACACTGAATACGGCTGTTATAATTCTCACCGGGTTTTAAAGTTTTAATTTAGAGTTATAAGTACACGTTGGTCAAAGCAAAACTCGTGCAATAATTCCAGAGGGCTTACCATGACGTTTGTAACGCGATTGAGTTGACGATCTAAACTGAGTCGCTTCCATACAACTGGGCCTAAACTGAACCTAAACTGAATTGCGTTAAGACGCCATGGTAAGGGCCCAGTTCTAGTTATGAATCAGTGAATACAGCATTACGTTATTACGGGTTAAATAAATATATCTAATAAAATATAGTACTTTTTATATTAAAATAAAAATAGTTTTTAATACTTTTACTTTTTACCAGCGCACGCAAGTTTTTCGTAGAAAACGCGGAACGTCTGGTTGATGTTACTGTGTGCGTAGCCAAGATGCCAATCGCTCACGCTCAGTCGCTAACGATACGCAACTGTCATTGTCACACTAATAAGGAAGAGTGATAGAGAGAGGTAGCTACGATACGTTATAAAGCGTAAGCGATTGGCATCTTGGCTACGCACACAGTAACATCAACCATCAGAATTGCGATTCAACGAGGAAATGCCGCCAGCATCCTAGGTACAATGCCTCAAGGGCCTGTTTTCGATTTAAGGTAGGTAGAGGTAGGTAGCTAGGTAAGTTACATTTACTGTATATATTTTGAAAATAAATGTTTTACAATATTTTAATACTTGTCTAGATGTGTTAATATAGTAAATAGTGACTCATATCATATATGCTAGCAAGTATTGTGAAAGTATCCTTCCATTTGGTTTTTATGGTTATTTAATTTAATTTATGAATACGAATCGACTGACGCAGCAGGAAGGGTGTTTACGCAACTGCGCGCACAGCAGCTGGTTTCATGTTTAAATATATTAATTATTACTACGAATCTTTATCATTGAACTTCTCTTTTCAACACAATGTTCCTATAGCCAGCTTCGGTGTCCAGTATCAGAATATTTATATGTCACGTTTTGTCAATTGTCATTGACATGGTTCTAGAGTAGCCTAAGGTTCCAATCGGTTGACTAAATATACACACCGGTTCGCTACAGTTTTCCTTGCGCTCGCGTGGCCAATTGGAATATAGGTACAGTGGCGCTGGTTCGTGCCTAATGGGGCGAGTAATGCCCAGTCAATTAGTCCGGAAATAGTTCAGTATCTTTGCAAATGGAACGTAACAAAAGATAAACAAGTGAATAACGATAAAATTCGCGGGAGGGGGGGGGGATCTGCCGATAAATGTATGGGAAATTTTGGCGGATGCTCGACGGATATACCCACTATGGAAATGTGACGGATTTTCCGAGCGTGAGCAAATTTCTTACTAAGTGTTTTTTTATTTTTTCAACTCGAGGACTTATTTTACCTGATTTTATTTCTATAGTAAATTACCGAAAATCTTACTGTCAAGAATAATAAGTACGGTCAGCTTCATAAATATATATGCACCTGTATTCAATTTAGAACCTTCTTCCCTTTTTTTTTAATGCTATAGGGGGCAAACGAGCAAACGAATCGCCTGATGGTAAGCGATTAACGTCGTCCATGGACACCCGCAACACCAGAGGTGTCGCAAGTAATAAGTTTCGAAGTGTATATGTCATCGTTGAATTGTGAGTACCGTTAGTTTATAAACTAACGCGCGAGGTTGTAAACAAACGGATAGGTTAGGTTAGTTTATAATATCCCTAGTCAAATTATAATCTGTCGGAAGTTCACAATTTAACGGTAACATATACATGTTTATAGACGTGACTGTACTTACCTAATTGTATGAAGGTTAAACTAAAATAGCTTTGTTGAAATACGATGTCATTAGTATTTTTGGATAATTTTATTATCAAAGAAAATAGGCTATTTATTTATTTAAATATTTTTTTTAGTTAGTGTCAGTACTAAAGGTACTCAGATCGATTAAAAGGACAATTTCCAGCGTTTCCAAGAAAATTCGAGAACAAAATATTATGCACTACATCTGTACCCACTATTTCGCGTAGCTAAAGCGCAAATTCGAAGGCAAATGAAATCACTTTCAAAAGTTAAATCGTCTTATTGGTGGTAATGGGAAGTCGAACGGGAAAGACCAATAGTACCTGGAAAGCGGCAGAGAATGTTTTGTTTCTGTACTTGGTCAGGAAGTGCAGACTTAACACCCAATGTTGACTGGGAAGCGCTTTGATAGTTTATTACACGCAGCTAAAATTCAAGAGTAAGAGGCTAGTAAAAACAGTTTATCCATCTTTCGAGTGCAGACATCCAGAAATTAAGTTAAACAACGATTTTGTGTGCAAAACATCCTACTTACATGATAACAGCAGCATTTGTTTTAAGAGTTATTGGGGCTGTTTACCAAAAAGGTACAGAGGAACCCTTACATCAGTGGGTATTTGTCAGTCACATAGCTACATATCTAAGACACAGAAGAGACAGAGAGAGAGAGAGTAAGAGACAGAAGGTATTGATTTTAAATTTTAATCACTTATTATTGCCGGTAAATGAAGATCGATAATCAGATTGTAGACAGGTACATACATATAAACCATCCGACACTTCAGTTGGCATTCCACGAGATACTGCGGCAAGGGAATGTGTATTGAATGAATGAATGAAATTTTATTTCGAGTAACTAAAGGACTCATACAAGATTGCTAGTTTACTAACCTAGTACTTATAGGTATTATGTTAGTATTATTTAGCTTAGGTATTTAGAAAACACATGTGCTGTTGGAAACATGCATTTCACAGCAGCGCCTCACATACGGACAATCAAGCCTCTCTGCTATTGAGCATAGGATGGGGTTGGGGCTGGCCCGCAACCGGCGCACCAGGGATGTGCATCGCTTGCGCATGGTCGCATAGAAGCAATCCACTCGTGCAGACGTGAACATCCCCAATGCGCTGCAGAAGCGAGGCAGCCCCATGAGCACCCGGAACGCGTTATTTTATTATATTGGATCCGGAGGGCCTCATAGGCCCTTTGCGTATAAAATCTCCACAAGCTACACGTGTAGAAGGAGGTGCAATACGCTCTAAATAAGGTTACTTTTACCTCCCTTATACACCGTGTGAACCTACGCGAAATCATATTTGCCCTAATTGATAGGGCCCTCCGTTCCCGTTCGATATCCATATTGTCTTTTAAGTCAGACGTAACAATATGACCCAAACGTAACGTAACAATATGACGAATGTCACCCTCTCTAAAGTACTGATACAGTGTGTATGTATTGATACAGTGCAACCAAGCTAACTTTACACTGAGTTGGCACACTTGACAGTGGCATTGTATGATACAATACTTTACGTAAAACTTGTCAGGAAGTCTTAACGTGGTCCAACTATACCTACTTGTCCATTTTGTTGATACATTGGGTAATAGTACTGCGTTATCGTCGGGTTTAGAAATGGGTCCCTGTCTTAATGAACTACCAGATCACTATTAAAGATACAACCGGCAATAACCGTTCGTAATTACCTGATAGACAGTATTTTGGATAAAAAAGTTAAATTTAGCAGTATCAGCATTGCAATACAATGAGACAATTCCGCCAGCATCTTAGGTACAATGCCTCAAGGGCCTATTTTAGATTTAAGGTAACTTGTAACTTACTGTAGGGTAGAGCGAGGCGAATTGGGTCACAGAGCGAATTGAATCAAAAGAATATTTCTGCCAAACCTGAAAGATTGCGGCTAGCTACAGCCACGCAATTAGTATCACGTTATGGCTTGATTGAATCTGCTCTGAGACCCGATTAACCTCGGTCTACCCTATATATTTTGTTAGTAATATTTGTGAATAAAAGATATATAACCGGTTTAGCTTGGTATAATCTATAAATAAATCTCTACCCATAAATAATATCACATACGCTGCGATAAATTGCGGAGCGCTAACATTTACACACATTAATTAGAGCCCGAGGGAGCCAAACAAGCAAATAGTTCGCTCGGCAGCGCCATTCTTTCATGGTACACCTACCATGTATGGTTTACACTAAACTTTACACTTCTATTTTGTGTACCATTGTACAAACTTATTTGCTATTGCGTACGAAAAAATATATCGGCCACTGCGGACTTAAAGCGCAGTCACATCGGGATTTAACGCATATGGGACGAAAAATAAAATTTGGTTTTAGATAAGCTTAAATACATAGTACAATACAGTATTTGATAATATGTAGTAAAAATTTGAAGATTTTTATGTACCAAAGATTCTGCTATATTTAGATTTTATTCTGAACATATTGCAGAACATAATGCTGCTACTTTAAGGTACAAAATTAAATTTCATATGTAAAATTTAACATGCTTTTACATAATTATTTACTAAAAGCATTAAATTTAATAGACAATGCTCGACGTTCACAGACCGACATATGTCACGTGAAACAGACGCTATTAAAATAAATTCGCATTCAAACTGAAAACTTCTGTGAAAGGATTTCAAAGCCACATTTCAGTTTTACTGGATGAATAGAAAAAATAGTAAAACTGAAGTGACGCCGAGAATTTCAATGTAAAACTAGATACCTACGCCGCAAAAAGAACATACCTATAACAACTTTTCCATTTTGATTTATAACTGGTTGCGCTAACAAACTGATCATTTTAGATACATGGAAAAGGGGTTGACGCGAGTCGATTCGCCGCTAGGGGCGCTAGTGGAACGTGGGTCTGACGCGAACAGTTCAAACGTTCTTTGGCAATTCTTTCATAACAGACCCACGCAGGAGTGGCGCCGCCTGGTGAATGACAATACAATAGCCCTCATTGGCACCGGCGAATGCTATTTTGCTGAAAATAATAAACAACTGAAAGTTAAAGAAATAATGTCACGTCCGACTTTTAACACTTTGACTGTCCGTGTGTTACATGTAATTCGATATTGGGACGTATGACAAATAGGTGTTGGTATATACAAGATGTTAGGTAACAGGATGCCAAGCCGAAAGTAGGTGATAGTTTAGGCCATTAAGAACATTTGTCAGAACATTTTAAGCCATACATGTCTTAGACAAATGTTATTTAGTTATTTTTAAGTATTAAGATTTTTTTCCTATTATACTTTATACTGGTAATTTTTTAGGGTTCCGTACCTAAAGGATAAAAATGGGACCCTATTACTATGATTCTGCTGTCCATCTGTCTGTCTGTCACCAGGCTGTATTAAGATATTTGAGATACAGCCTGGTGAACCGGGATAGTTAGAGAGTTGAGTTGAGAGATGATGTATTTCTGTTGCCACTATAACAACAAATACTAAATAAAATACAGAATACAATAAATATTTAAAGGGGATTCCCATCCAACAAATGTATTTTTTTTTGCTCTTTTTTGCTCGATATTGATAATGCCAACAGAAAGACGATTGAAATATACACAGATTAAGTTGTATATTCACTTTAATTGTATATAAAATAAATATTTATGGGGCTTCCATATAAAAAACGTGATTGTTTTTTCCGTTTATATATATAATGGTTAAGAACCCTTCGTACGCGTGGCCAAATCGCACTAGACTGATTTTCTTAATCAGTAATAAAGGACGTAAGACCAGAACCTAGAATTAGAACGCCACTTCCTTTAACTAGAATCCCTAATAATAAATCGAAAATGTATCGAGCCGGCCGTGAGTTGACTTCTTTAGTTTGATTGGAATTCTTTGCGGCGTTACCACCGTTTTGTATACCGAATCGAGAACTCGAACATCTTTAACGACGAGCGAGCGAACCGAGTAGTTATCTAAGTTTACTGCTACAATCCGACTAATTACCAATATATATATGTTTGTATGTATATATATACAATACGTACGTCATCTACTTTATATATTCAATTCACGACGTTATCGTCGTACATACTATACAACATACTATAGAAACGTCAGATAAGATAAGATAAGATAATATAATATTTTATTGTATAACTGTGAACAAAGATGTTAACATAATACAAATAGGAACCAACAGTTTATCCATCAGGCTACATTACAGGTTCCAGTAGACTGAGACTCGCTTCGCTCGCTCGTTAAAATAGTAAACAATATTCTACACATAATTCTGATTCTCTCATTGATTCTGATCCTAGAATCCAACTTGTTCATTTTGACTTTTTTATACCACGTCGGTGACAAACAAGCATATGGCCTGTCTGATGGAAAGCCGTCATCGTAGCCTATGGACGCCTGCAACGTCAGGGGTATCACATGCACGTTGCAGACCCATTAAGAACTTGTACACTCCTTTTATGACTGTTACAACCAAAGGTCAATATCGGATCGAGATCTCGTAGTATCCCTGATCACACTTATATGTTGTTGGTCCGTATCGTTATTGCCGGCTGGTCGAGTGGACACATTCAACTAAAGAGAAACAACAACACGACATTACGATTTGTTTCGGGTCAGGAAAGGATGACTCACACTAGAGGACGGGACGGACGGGACGATCTGTAAATTTCTATAGAAATAATCACGTCTAATCTCAAATGGCCCCGACGGAAGATCAGCGCTAGCCAAAAGGCCGGCACCATGCTGAGGCTGGACCATTTCGTGGCTCAAGTTCTTTAATTTCGCTTTGCTACTCTGTGTTGTGTATTAAGCCACGAATAAATACATTTTCTTTCTTTCTTTCTTAATCTTGGAGCCCTCGGAGGTCACGTGACGTTTTCTATAGAAACTGACAGATCGGCCTGTCCCGGTCGCGTCCCGGCCCGTTCTAGTGTAAAACATCACAGAGAGGTATGGGCACAGTTTAGTGTGGTAGGGCACAGCACAACGAATGTCATCTCGCTCAAATCTGGAGCAGAGCCCATCTGGGAAAGTACCTCCACCTTACAGAAAACCGCAGTTTAATAACACTAGACCCTACTCATAGTGTTGTGTTTCTTTTGGTGAGTAAGGTCGCCAGAACTCCAAGAGGATTCACTGTGTTGACAGCTGGGGACCCACGGAGCAAAGCCCTTGGCCCCTTTAGCTGTCAACACAGCGAATCCTCCTTTTTTTTAAAGGATCGGCAACGCGCATGCAACACCCTGGAGTTGCAGGCGTCCATAGACTACGGTGACCGCTTACCATCAGGTGGGCCGTATGCTTGTTTGTCACCGTCGTAGTATTTAAAAAAATCCTTAAAAGTAAAGTAACTTACATATACAAGTTAGTTACCAAGACTTAAACCAGATGGAGTAGCAATTGACCTCTGCCGAATGCATATGAAAAACAATCATACTCATTGTATGTACTGACGTTTATCTGACATATCTGTACGTTACGTACGAATAGCCATAAATTTTTTATTATAGATAATGGTACGGAACCCTTCGTGCACGAATCCGAGTCGCACTTGGCCGTTTTTTGTTTTTATAGTAATTACTCCAGTGTAGGTACTTACCATGAGTTTTATGTAAACTTACTCGATAGTGACTGCGCGATTCGAATTTAAGTAGTATTTGCATCTTGCTTCCTTCTTAACTGCAGCGAGATATAGACAATAATGAAATGGAAGAAATCCCTTAAAGGGTTAAGTTCGCCTTTGTACATAACATCTCTATTTAATAACTGTTTTCTTTTTTCTCAACTGTGTTTGTGTATTGTATACAATAAAGTGTTACTTACTTACTTACAATATTGAATTGCGCAATTGCTATCGACTAGGTAAATATTTAATATAAATATTTTTTTTGACCGAATACAACTCGAAATATGTAAGTACTAAAGAATAAAAAATGTCGACTACCTCACCTTTGTTCCTGTGATCTGCATATAGGTATGGTTGATATTGGAACTTAAGCAAGGGGCACAAGATTCATAATTGTATACAAATATTAACTCTTGAACCACAAATTGGGTGACACAGAGCATCCTCATCGGAGCTGAGCTCGTACAAAGAGACGTTATTCTGATCGCCCAGAGCGTCGACGATTGAAGTACAATATGGTTACCACGAGTTTGAAATTTCTGTAGGAATATATAGTCGCTTGCGTTGACGTCAACGCACTGACAGTGCATCTTTCTCGCACTTGCCGGTAGAAGAGGGATGCAACTGTAGATAACGTGTCGCAATATATCCTGTGAAATGTATAACAACTCATGGTAGAGACGCGGTGACACAGTGTGTCTTTTGTAAAAGGATACAAACCTAAACACATTTAATAAGTATAACAACGCAAAATGACAATCCAATATTTCCTTCAACACGCAGGATATTGACAGTTCTTATTGCTCTTATGATAATATTAAGGTTGTCATAAACTTCGGAGATGAAGGGGGAAATGGTATTTTTGTTACATTTTCGTTTATAAATCAAACATTTTTAATTCGAATTTTTTGTCAAACAATTGTTTTAGAATGTGCAAATCTAGCCCTTTCAAATGATAACCCACATGATCCAATAACTAAACCTTTAATTTTTGCCCCTCTTTTATCGGGCATTCTTTATTGAAAATAAATTAAAATATGTTATAAATCTTCTTTCAACTTCGTTAACTTTTTTTATAATTATTCCAAATTTCAAATTGGTAGCTTAAGTAGTTTTCGAGATATTTAACGATGTGACAGACAGACAGACAGGCTGAGTCGCACCATAAGGGTTCCTTTTTACGATTTTGGTACAGAACCGAGAATTACAAACCTGTAGAACATGCTAACAAAATTTCATTAGAATTGGTTGAGAAACGTAACTTATAGCGGAGAACAACCGAATATTTGAAAGAATTTTTGCCCTAGCAGAAACAAAGACCTTCGCTTACGCTAGGTCGATAATCTTGAGGTCACGTTATGCTAGTTCACCGAGTTTGAGTTCCCCAGTCTCATTGCGAATGCAAGACGTGATCATATCAACCGATGCGCCAACCATAAGCCTGCTCGAGGTTACTAATTAGAACACTTTGAATACCATTGAACAAGCTTCAAGAAACAGTCCGTAAGCTATATAACCTTCCAAGTCCCAGAAGCCTTTAAAAGGAACAAAACAAGAGCATAGTTTTAACTTCATTATACAAACAGGGTTTCTAATTAAGAAACAAAACAAATTATTAAGATACCCAGCTGGGAGTTTTGTTTGGCTATATTACACAGTATTAAATTCTACTTTGTAAGTTAAAGGAAATCACTTAAGTTAATCACCAATAACACATTTGAAATGTTGTGACAAGCAATTGAAGACTACAAAAATATTTGAAATAAAAGGCATAAGTTGTGATTCAATAGGTGTCAGATATTTGTGTAAACTCGGCGGATTTAAGGATGACTCACACTAGCACGGGACGGGACGGGATGGGACAGGAAAATCTGTCAATTTCTATAGAAAGAATCACGTGACGTTTTCTATGGAAACTGACAGATCGTCCCGGATCGGATCGGATTGGCGTCCTTTAGCCGTTAAATTCCATACTAAAAACGCTTACGTCCGTGTGGCGCCATTGGCGCCAAGTCATTTATCTTACATTACATATATTTCATTTCAATCGGCCTCTAAGCCTAGTTGGTAGTGACCCTGCCTACGAAGCAGGAGGTGCGGGGTTCGAATCCTGGTCAAAGCATTTATTTGTGTGTTTATCACATATATTTTTTCCTGAGTTATGGATGTGGTCTATCTATTATTATTTATATCGTCGTCTAGTACACATAACTAAAGTTTTACTAAGTTTACCGTAAGAGTAGGTCAATTTGTGTAAGATTGTCACATAATATTTATTTGTTTATATTTATTTATTTCAATTCGTTTATGACAACGATAAACTTGGAGCGTTGCAAGGACTTTTAAAATTTGGGATTTGCTCTGCTCTTGCAACTGCATGCGTGAGATATGCGCATGACAATCCATCTAAACGAGGCAATCATCCAGCAGCACTAGAGGTCTATTCAAATCAAGCTTTATTTGACTTGCTATATATGTTTGTTAAATTTGCAAACCACATTTTGAACGATAAATAGACTCCGATTGAGCTGAAATTTGGCTTAAATAGAAATACTTGTGACAATGCAATATTATAATGATGGAGTGCGGAGGTGACTCCGAACTCGGTTATGAAAAAGGCAATCTCATTTAACATTTAATCGTGTGTAAGCTAAAATAATCCCGATGATTAATTCAAAGTAGAGGTGGGAATATAATCTTGCAGGCTCTTCTTCACGGCTCAGTGAAGGATCCGCTTTGGCCAACTAATCCCAAGATTTGGCACAAGCGCTAGTTTTTTCAACAGGTACCGCCATCTGACCTTCCAAAAGAAACTTCCTTAGACTAGGTTAAAGTCAATGCAGGCCACAAAATGTTATGTCAAAAAACTTATTGAACTTGACAGAACCCAAGTCCATCATCGTGCTTAATAGTGAGTCCTGTCAAGTTCAATCATAACACATCAAGCAAGGATTTAAAGCTCAAAGAGGCTTAGTCTAAATAAAGCAACATAATGCAGTATAATAAAAACACACGCTACGCCGGCCATAAAATCGTAGTGGGTTTATCGGCCACGTTTACTGCAGACAGCCAGACATGCTTTGAAATTTTATTGACGATAATAGCTGTAAGGCTTTGCTGAAACATATTCAAGTATAAACTGGGGCATACTTAAAGTTATGTTATAAAGCAACAAGCGATTCACTATTTTTCGCAGAGGAAGCATATGTAAATGTGGATCCCGAGTATACTCGTAAAGCAGCATAACAAAACACTCACATCTTTCCTACTATGAACTCTAGAAACACTATGTGGCTGAGAACTGAAAGACACGGCTCTAAAAAACATAATTACCTATAAATACTTGCCTCGAAACCAACACGCTAACGGTCAAAGTAAGTAAGTGTGGGACGAGCCCAGGAAAACTAAATAATAAACTAAACTCACTTAACACAAAGGCAATACACAATTTCAGCTTAAGAGGAAGGAAGGAAGGAAGGAAGGAGGAGGAAGGGAAAATCTGTAAATTTCTATAAAAATAATCACGTGATAGCTCGGAGCCCTCGAATGTCACGTGACGCTTTCTATGGAAATGACAGATTTTCTCATCCCGCCCCGTCCCATTCTAGTGTGAGTCATCCTTTAACTGATCAACAGCAAATAAGTGCTCCAGAAACATTTCGCTGGAACTGATAACATACTTAAATACCAACATAAATGTATGCAATAAAAAGCTCATAAAACGTATGTCATACTTACTTATTATTATTACAAATACAAACGATCCTAAGCCATCGAAAAATAACTTTTCTCCTTTATTGACAGATATCCCCATACTGACTCAGGTTATTCACCCAGCATAATCAAGACAAAGTCATAAAATTATTGTGTATTGTATGTCTCCGACATACTTGTCTCGTATTAGCTTATTCTTTACAATCTTCTTTTTATATTGTGTACAGCGCGTGGTCAGTGCACTACTTACAGTTGTTTTTGTTAAAACTAAATACTCTATTCGAAATGTATTCTTTATAAGTAACTAGAAGGACAAGGGGAAGCTAACCGACACCATAGAATATACATTCATAGAATGCGAAGCGTTAGTGGCCCAGCGGTAAGGCAACTTTCAATCCGAAAAGGTCACGAGTTCAAATCCTGTTGGCTTGTACTAATTAGTTTTTCGCAACTTATGTACGAAATATCAATTGATATTCGCCAATACCAATCGCTTTTCGGTGAAGGAACACGTGAAGACTGAACTAATGCCTGGCCGAACGAATAAGGCCTAGACTAAATGGAGATCAGGACAGCTGGCGTGGAGATAATTTGGCGACAAAGTGGAGAACAAAATGAAGAACAATGGTTTTTTCTGGTTTGGAGATTATATTGGAGTGTCAGCTGGCGGAACGGAGACTAAATGGAGATCAAATTGTTTTCTGGCGTGGAGATTTTATTCTTGACGTGGACATTATATTGGAGTGTCAGCTTGCGTGGAGATTAAACGGAGACTAAATGGAGATAAAATTGTTTTCTAGCGTGGAGATTTTATTCTTGACGTGGAGATTTTATTGGCGTGGCGATAATCGGAGACAAAATGGAGAGTAAATTGTTTTCCTGGTTTGGAGATTATATTGGAGTGTCAGCTGGCGTGGAGATTAAATGGAGCAGAATAGATAATCGGCGTGTGAATTTATTTTGAGTGAAGACTGTTGGCATGAAGCGCCACTTTGTCTTTTTCTACGGGGAGCAATCTACATGAACTCTTGACACTTCTTCTTCTTCTCGTGTCGATGGCTTCATACTGTACGGGACCAGAAGGCAGCGACGTTTAACGCCCTGTCTCTTGACACTGTGACTGACCTATTCTTGTGCAGATCCGGTGGTGTGTCACTAGTGTGGTCTTTGCGGTTCGGTGTTTTGGTCCTTTGTCTTTTCTTGTTCTCTCCTGTCTTCTTCTCTGAAGTCCTCAGGCTCCAGGGTACTGCGGCTTGACGGATGTGCAGACCACCTCAACTCAGCAATCCCTCGAACAGATCCTCACGCAGGTCCAATGCGGCGTGAGAATTGGCGCGCCAACCGGCGCACCAACTGGCGCGAGAATTGGAGAGAAAACCCCTTAGCACTGCAATCCTTCCAGTGGCACACTTTCATTCAGCATGGACTCGCGGCGAGTTTATATGCGCGGAGACTAATTAGCGCGGCGATAGAATGGCGCGGAGATAAGGTGGAGAAGATATGGTGATCACTGGCCACAAATTGAAAGACTATGGAGAGTGGTGGCGCGGTTTATTCGGGAGCGGTGGAGAAACGCTCCGCTCTTCTCCACGTTCATGGACCCGACTCCACCATTTGGGTTGGAAGGTAAAACGCTAAGCGGTAAGTCGCTTTCATAAAACTAGCACCTACGTATACGTATAGTCTTGGGGTAAGGTGCCATAGCGGACCCCAGGCTTCTACCGGGTGTGGCCTACAATAGTAGCAATAAATTTAATCATTGTTCACCGACTTTTAAAAATAACGTGGATTTAGATTTTTATTACACTTAAAAGTTTTTTAGAAGACGCAATGTATTGCAAAGTTTGACCTATTTGTACTATTCAATCCAAATTCAAATGCTTTATTTCAAACCATTAAGTCCATAGGGTTAGCTTATACGATAACTTACATAACTAGAGTTAGTTTTACACAACTATTACAGTACAACTACAACACAAACTAGTAGTTTATGCAACAGTGATATAATAAGGGTTCTTAAAACTTGAGGGTCGTCGTTACAAAACGAGGCGATGCCGAGTTTTGTAATAATAGACCCGAGAGTTTTAAGACCCAATTATGAGCTGTTGCATACCCTAGTTTTTCTACGACAGCTAAAATAGCGTAAAAAGCTAAATCTAGAAACGTGGCAGAATAGAGAAGATGTTGTGCCCACTAAAGAAATTAAAAAAAAACAACAACAGTGCTAATATATTGTATGAAAATCCATAGGAGCCGTGTTCTTATGGAATACCATAGACAACGTTATAATGTAGACTTTTTGAATATCGCTGTCAGTCATCTAATTGACAGATAGAAGTGCTGGAGTAGAAAAAAAATATTTATAGTTTTCGCGGCGGAACAGCAACAGGTGAATGAAGCTGTACATACCGCTTGACTAGGGGAGAGTCCCAGCGCTGGGCCAGTGTACTTAGGATGCTGTTTGTGCTGCTTCGGCTGCGTGCGAGGAGTGACGCGCAACGCTTCCTCATGATAGCGTAAAAGCAGTCTGTTCGAGCCTCAGCGAACATGGCTGAGGCACTACAATACCGCGGCAACCTAAACAGCATCCTAAACGCATCGTTATACTGGACCGGACTGGACTGGACTATGACAAGAGACGTCAATTAGACTGATGTTAACGTACATTGAAAATACAATTTAATTTGTATGAAAAATTAACATCTAGAAATTACACAATTTTTAAAAGTTGTTGAATAAAAGTTGTTCAGTTTGAGGAGTGGAACCTACGATTAAATATATTGCTCCTATTATAGGCCACATTCTGTATGTAGGCTCTACATAGCCCGAGAAAATGCTAAGAAGAAGCAGACAAAGGATGCTTGGTTAAATATAACTCTTTAACAATGTGCTGATATTCTACCACACAAAGTTGGAACATAACGCCTAGTTTGTATACTTTGTTCGGTGAAGTTCATTATTGTAGGGCCTATCGAACTTTCTTTACTCGTACTACAACACATCCTAGCTCTCACACGCAAACATTTTGAATTATAGACAGCATAGAGGCAGTTCTACCCACACGGTTACTCGCGAGTACCTACATAGGAGGTATCTAACACATGTGTCTGAATGCTCTACACCTTAAGGTTATATTCCGAAGGCAGCTTTGCTATTGCAGAAGCAGAAAGAAAACAAGCAATATCGCACATTTCAGCGTTGGCAAGTATGTTTGTTAGACAATAATAGTACATTTCGATGCTAGTGCGGAAAGTATGTCATTACTCCACGAGTCCCGAGGTATTTTGCCACGAGCCGTAGGCGAGTGGCAATACTCGGGACAAGTGAAAAATGACATATCCGCACGTGAATCGAACGACGTTTTTCAATACAGATGCGAAAAAAATTAAAATACATAAGAACGAATTCAAAGTTTTTTTATTATTTCCGTGACACGATTGTAATACAGTTGATATATTGATACATCTTCAAAATGTTTATCTTATCGTCTTTACTTTCTCATTTTCAATCTCATAATAATTATTTCTCATAAACAAAATAATAAATTGCATGTGACAAATCGTATTGTCGTGTCTTATAGGCCCTTCGAACATGTTTACCTGATTGAAAAACGCCTCTACTTTGACTGACGTTTCGTAGGCTCCGTTCCGTTTCATAGGTACACACAGATTTATAAGAACTGTTTTCAATGTTAATATTTTTAATGAATGATCATTAGTATGATAAAGAAGTAATTATTAAAATATGAAATATCAATATCTTTAATATTATTGCGTTAATAGTAGGTATTTAGTTTTATTACGGCTCGGTAAAGTTAACGAACAATTATACTCTTCGGTAAGCAGTCATGAATTGGAACACAACTAAATTTAAAAAGATTGGAAAAGTAAAAAGCACTAGTTCGCAAAAACAAACTTTGCGCACGCAAAACAGCCAAAAAAGGGCACTTTTTGAGCAACTGTATTGAAAAGGATGGTTCTCACTAGAACGGGACGGGGCTTTTATGAGTATGGAAGGCGTCACGTGATCAACTATTAACGTAACTTGAATATTATGGAACGGATCGTCTTGAAATTTGGCAAGCGGTTATATAACATAAAATAAATGTTTATGTTCGAATAGCTATGGATCAAAAGAGTTGAGGGATTGCCAAAATATAAGCGTTGCGATTGTATAAGGGGCGAATTAGTAAATTATAATTATTTCTGTCGTAACCACATTGATGGCGCGATTTGAACAATTGACTTCGCCGCTCATGTTATCAGGGAGATTATACGTAACATGATCCGTTTCTTGCTTCTGCAGTACTTTGCATAAATGCTTTCTCATCCGGGATCAGGGGAGTTACTACGATTACCTAAAGCGAGCGGCTCAGTTTAGGACCTAAACTGAGCCGCTGCTATACAACTGACCACAGTTAAGGACCTACACTGAATCGCGTTAGGCGATCGTGGTAAGGTCCCAGCCTGCGTAGCCAAGATCCCAATCGCTAACGCCCAATCGCTAACGAAAGGCAACTGCCATTGTTACACTAAGGAAGAGTGATAGAGAGAGATAACTAAGATACGACAAGAAGCGTGAGCGATTGGCACTGACCACAGTTAAGGACTTAAACTGAATCACGTTAGGCGATCGTGGTAAGGCCCCAGGGCTTGGAACCGGTACTTTTTAAAATCGTCATAATTGCTCAATACTCTGAACCATTATATTTTATGCTCTTTATGTAGCACTCGATCAAGCATTTAGGTAACGTATTCGTATTATTAGATAAGCCCATCAAAAATAAAAACCGGTTAAGTGCGAGTCAGACTCGCCCACCGAGGGTTCCACAAAGGATGCTCCCTCCTCCCCTTATTTATGAGCTTAGGTACTTGAAAATACTGGTGGCACAGAACTCTCAGTGTGCGGCAATTATACAGTCTTCGGATTTTTTCCTGTACGGGTGTTATAAGCTCTTACTTTTTGCCAAATGTCGTGTTTCTAGGTTAACGGGAAGTACCCTATACATTTTGATTCCCATTACAAATGTATGGGATATGCGACCTAAATGGCCATAACTTTAGATTGCATTAACATAGAGGTTTGGTTTCTTCACAGCTTTTAGGGGCCGCAGATTTGTGTATGTGGTATTAATTTCAACTTCCTACCTCTACGGGTCCCCGGGATAAAGGGTCTTGACAGACAGACGGACGGACTGACAACAGAGTGATCCTCTAAGGGTTCTGTGTTTTCCTTTTGAGGTACGGAACCCTAAAAATAATCAAGGTACCGAAAAGAACCGAAATAATACCTACGGGTATTCAAGCCCTGTCCGGGATGTTACCTTTACTCCGCTGTACGGAATGATCACCTTCATTCATCCCTCAGTTTACCTTTCACCTCCTCTCTCGTACGCCAAATTGATATTGCGTACCCCCATTTGAATATGTATTCACATATAACAGACCTGAAATACTGTATTCACATATAAGCGATTCAGGGGGAGAAAAGCAAATATCCCAGATGCTTTAGTTTCTGGATACAATTTTGGTAAAGTTACGTTGGAAGTATTTTTGCTAGGTTTTATTTAACTTGAATTGTAGGTATGAGTCTCAGTATACGTGTGCGTCTTGCAAATCGAATTGAGTTAAAAAGTAGCTAAGTATTGTAGCATCTATCAATGGTAAAAGCGATGAAATTCATTGATTTCGTTTCACTAAAGTCTGCAATGGATAAATCCTTTGAGCCTATTTCGATCTTCCAGTTTTTGCTATGCGAGATCCACTGTATTATAAATGATACCTGAATCTTCGAGAGGCTCATCATAGTTGGCAGCGTTGAAAGAAAAAGGAATAGAGACAGGGTGCCTACATGATGGTTAGATGCGATTCGCGACACCACAGGTGTTAATATCTAGGGAGCAATTCGACTGGCCCAAAACAGAGAGGCATGGAAAGCGGTGGCAAGGAACTGCACTCCTGATGATCACGACCCTCAGCCTTGTGGATACGACTAAGAACAGAAGATATTGTTGAACGACGTTATATTATTATTGTCAAAGATAATTATCAGGTTTTCTTTGAACGAACGTCATTTAAAAACTAAACTAAATAGTAGCTTCCATTAAATTTAAGTTATGCAGCAAAAAATTTGTTCAAACGGTTAACGAAATTACTTCTACCAATAAATTATTTTCCAATATAAAAACGCATTCATTGAGCTAGTGCCAATAAAATTTTGTGACATGCAATTTATTTTATGAAGCTTAATATTTATCTATGTCAGTAAACGTTTATCATGTCTGTAAGAATAGCTTTAAGGGATGAAATCTCCCACATTACTTCATGTGCTCATATATTTTCTGAGAATATTTATACCAGCTGTCGTCTCAGTACAAGAACTAATAGATGTTTGAGTTGATCTTCAGTTACGTACAGCGTGTATTTTTATTATTACCTCATATTTTAACCAGACGTAGGCGTTAGCCGATATTGCAATTAAAACCTACTTTTTAACCGAATTCAAAATTACCAAAAAAAAGGTTGACAGTTCGTTGGTTTTTTTTAATTTTTTTTTCCTTATATGACATCACAACTGTCACAAGTGAAACTTTAAACTGCCGTCAAATAAGTGTACGCAATTCATTGCTGTTAGATACATTTTCAAAAATTAATTACGCTTCAGTGGTTAAGACTAACTAAAAATTACCTGTCAATAAGTTATATATATGGTTTATGGTTTAAGAAATTTATTTCTCTAAAAAGAATATTACAATTCACTTATATAGAGAAATACAAACAATCTTAGCATACATTATTTACAAGTGCACGAAAATCATAAAATAACATTTTTTCCACATTTAAAACTAAAAACTAAAAAGCTATGATTATAATGCGGGTACACACATTTAATTTATTTGTACTCGGCAAACCAGTACAGCACCTAGTGACAATTCAATTAAATTGTCATCGCGCGAGCGCGGGTCAACCAAGCTGTCGCGCATCCAGCGTAACGTGACCGAGGCACTGGTAGACAGAGCGCGACCTATGGTACGCGGTTGTACTGGTTGATCCGCGCGGTCAGTACGTCCTCCGCGCTCGCCCAGCGATTGATGATAACAGCCCTACAGCATGCATGAGGTTGTATTGCGTGTTAAGTTTTAATCGCTATGGTGTCGTACGCGCTGATAGCAATAATGATAAAAATGTTGTTAATTAATGAGTATTATTATTTATTTGACTTTTTCTATAGGTTTAGTTAGTTTAATATATTTAGGTAATGTTTTAATTATTAGATCATGTTATTATTTTATCATATATAATTATAGCCAGCAACTTCGAAAGCATATCGAAGGGGCAGTATTATTAATTATGTGTTTATGTATTGTAAATTTATAAAATATAATATATATATATATATTAAACGATACTTCATTCATTTATTTTTACTTTTTTTTATTTTTTATTATTAAATTAAATTTAAATTTGCATTTCATTTTAGTAATTATATTAGTAATCATCCATATTAATATTGTTCAAATATAATTATATATATATTTCTTTATTTTTCGAAATCGTATTTGTTATGTAAATTCGGAATAATCGGTTGATATATGCTTTTTCAAGTGCTTTTTATATGTAGGAAATGATTTAGCATCCTTTATTTGGTTAGGTAGTTTGTTGTATAGCTGTGCTCCCTCATACATCAAGTTTCTTTTACCATAATATTCTGTGCGCGGTGTTTGGAGACATATATAGTTGGTTCGCCTTAGTAAGCGTTTTCTTACTTGAATTTTTGTTGTAAATGATATCTGTGTGTGGATTTTTTTGTGTAAAATTTTTCTCACTAGGATACATGTATTAAGTTTATATATTTGGGCTAGGGTCATCAGACCGGTCTCTGAGTATACTTTTAGTTGGTGTTAGGTGATTATAGTTAAAGAGAAGTTTTATAATTTTATTTTGTGCTCGTTGCAATGGTTTTAAATTCATTTTAGCTGCACATCCCCATACCTCAATCAAATACTCTATGTGCGATTTTACCAAGGAATTATAAACAATATACCGTACCGATTTTGGGAAACATTTCACTGAACCTCTAAGCATTGCCATAAGAGATGACAATTTTGATTGAAGTTTTTCAATATGTGGCTTCCATGTAAGACGGCTGTCTAGTATGAGACCAAGGTATTTTTCGGATTCTACTTGAGTGATTGGTTCATTGCCTATAGTCAAGGGTTGGGCGTGAGGCGTGAGTCGTTCTTTTGTTTTTAGCACTAAATATAATGAAATTCGTTTTGTTAACATTAATAGTCAGCAAATTGGTCTGGAACCATTCTTGTAGAGTGTTCAGATCATCTTGAGCATTATTTAGTATGGCTGTTAGATCAGTACCAAAATAAAACAAACTTGTGTCATCGGCATACAATGAAATCGACCCATTTAGGTTTAAGTTAGTGATATCATTGATATATGTAAGGAAAAGCAAGGGCCCTAAGATCGAGCCTTGAGGGACGCCGTAGGTAATTTTTTCTGGGACGCTTTGGTTTTCATCAATTTTTACTATTTGGTGTCGATTTGTTAGGTACGATTTTAATATGTTAGCAGCGGCATCTTTTATACCAATACCGCGTAGTTTTTTTAGCAACAGTTCGTGACTTATTGTATCAAAGGCCTTACGCAAATCAATAAATATCCCCAGAGCTAATTGTTTTTGGTCTATTTTTGTTTTTATGTTTGTAATAAGATCTATGCAAGCAGAGAGAGTGTTTGATTTTGGGCGGAAGCCATATTGTTTAGGAGACAAAAAAATTATAGTCTTCAGATATCGTTCTAAACGGGTATATAGTACTTTCTCTATGATTTTGGAAATAACTGGGAGCACCGAAATTGGCCGATAATTATTTGGATCTGTTTTACTTCCAGCTTTAAATATGGGTGTTACTTTGGCAATTTTGAGTGAATCTGGGAATGAACCAGTCCGTAGGCAATAATTTATACAGTTAGTTAGCTCATCCAAAATAACGTGCTTGATAGATTTGATTGATTTACAAGTAACACCATCGAGCCCAGTACTAGTATTGGAATTCAGGTTGTCAATTATCACTCCAATCTCATTTGTAGTTGTAGGCGAAAATTCAGATAGCTCCGATAAATTATTGAACGATGAAATGTTAGGAGATTGATTGTGGTATTGCGCGGGTATTTTACTAGCGAGAGTGGGTCCTACATTAGCGAAGTAATAATTGAAATAGTTACATATATCTATTGGATCTGTAATAGTACCGTTATCTGTATCAATTTTTTGTGGAGGGCTGCTGGTATTTTTCCTATTATTGTTGAGTTCGTTGATTAATGTCCACATCTTGAGGGGTTTATTTAAACACTTCTGGAATAAATTCTCGTAGTAGTTGGTCTTTGTTGTTTGGATGGTGTGATGGACTTCTCTTTTTTTACGTAAGTATTCTTGTTTTACTGCTTCATTATGTTCTAATCTTCTATGAATGCATCCGAGTTCATTTCGTTGGTTTATTGCGTCTATGATGTTCTTATTGATCCAGTCTCTTCTCTGAGGGTTTAGTATTTTCGTTTTCGTTGTTTTACTTTTTCTGATCCCTTCTGTGATAATTTGCTCCAGTTTCCAATATTCACTGTTACATTCGCTGAGATCAGTTGCTTGTAGTTCACTATTAAGTCTGCTGTAGTCGATTGCTTGATATTGCACCTTTTTATTTGTTGGTGGTTTAAATTTATGCACTTCTAATTAAGTTTGTTTACGGTTTAAGGTAATATTAAAAATGAGTTCCCTCTATTTGGCATAATTTGTTTGGTCCGAAACGCTATGTCATAACAGACTTGGCATAATCGATTTTCGCCGAATATTAATGTAGCAGAAACATAATTTAGCATAATGCACAATATTTCGAATACTAATATGTCCGAAAATATATTGTCATACTAAAAAGTGAGTTCGTTAGGTTCGAACTGTAACCAAATATTCGGAAAATATTAAATTCGGCCAATCAAATTATGCTAAACATGACTATGCCATAACAGTTTATGCCAAACATAATTATGCATGCAAAAATTGTGCGCACAGGCAAGGGGTATTAAAAATAAAGGATGTATATGTCTTACGCACCCTTTCGAAGATAACTATACCTATGTTTTAAAGGAGGGTTATGTACGGGATATCAGTCCACCGCTCTGCCAACTGAGCTACCGAGTAGCTACGAGTGTGGACCCGAATTTCTCCAACTCTGCGAAGTAGCTATGAGTGTGGACCCGTGGCCCCGAATTTCTCCAACATTCCGCCAATATACAACAGTCGTCACAGTCGTTTAGTTCAACTGGTTTTTTTTTTTTATACTACGACGGTGACAAACAAGCATACGGCCCGCCTGATGGTAAGCGGTCACCGTAGCCTATGGACGCCTGCAACTCCAGGGGTGTTACATGCGCGTTGCCGACCCTTTAAAAACTTTAACACTCCTTTTTTGAAGAACCCCATATTGTAGTCCTTTGGGAAAACAGTGGCAGGGAGCTCATTCCACAGCCGGAGCGTCCGCGGGAGGAAGTTCCATTTTACATGTTTTACCTAAATACGTATTATGCGCCAAATAAAAGGATACAAGTAAGAACTTTTAACGTCCTTTATTATTTGCCTCTTTTCGATCCAAGGATCGTAACAGCATGTATTTATAGGACACTGACTCGCGGCAAGTAATATCTTGCTAATAAAAGTTTATCTAAGTGTATTAGCTTCTGTAAGAGCCAGTAAATGGTTGTCCCCATTTTAATATAAAATATGTTTGCTTTTATAAATAAATATTTATTCTCGTCTATGAAGCTAGATAAAATATATGTAACGGCTCTGACGATTTGTATTGTGAAAATGCACAAGATTGTATTAAATCTATAATTTATATACCCCGAAAAAAATACCACAGCCCTATCTAACGAGTTTACTCTTCGTAACCATTGCTGGAAACCGGAATCCACGGACAAATGGAAACTTTTGAGTTCAAAACCACCTGACTAACCTCGCAACCTAAATTTGTATTATATCTCCGTGAAAGATTAAAATTTGTTATTTTTTAATTTGCCTGTCGCGTTTCCCAGTGCTATGCAAATGCGTCGGGGACTCTTCCGCCTCTAGTTACGACTATGTGCAATTGTGCATGTCTCCGCCAGTCGCTATTAAAGGCGTACAGCGTGCGTAGCTAAGAAGATGCCAATCGCTAACAGTCAGTCGCGAACGAAACGCAACTGTCATTGTCGCACTAATAAGGAAGATTTATAGACGACCGGTTGGCGTAGTTGGTAGTGACCCTGTCTGCTAAGCCGATGGTCCTGGGTTCGAATCCCGGTAAGGCATTTATTTGTGTGAACACAGATATTTGTTCCTGAGTCATGGATGTTTTTTATGTATCTAGGTATGTGTATTTTATATATCTCGTTGTCTGAGTAACACAAGCTATCTTGAGCTTACTGCGGGACTTAGTCTATTTGGGTAAGAATGTCCTATAATAGTTATTTATTTAGTTATTTATAGGGAGAGATAACTAAGATAGGCTTCGTAGCGTGAGCGATTAACATTATGGCTACGCGCCCGCAATATATTTTTTGGTCCAATGGTGGGGTCCAATTTAACTAATTCCGGGTGCATTCGCCAGACGTGTCCGGTACAGCATCAACGTTAACACTAGGTCTAATTTCCATAAAAAATGTTTTTTGTAGTTCCAGAAAATTAAATTCTAGATTCACAAAGCTGTATTTTTTCTTGGTTGCGACTAAACTTTCATTCGGCCCATTAGCGTCATGACTGGCTACTTCTCGTAACCAAGAGGTAATCACTTATCTAACGTAATCGACTTCGTAGGACGATCCGACTGACTCCTTCGGGAAGGGCGTGACGGGGCTGTATTAATGTGGTACACCCTGAGTGGCTGTTGTAATACCGTTATACAGTTAGTGAGTGAAGTTAGTTGACCGAGTGAGCGAAACGAGCGAAGCGAGCAAACGAAGCGAGGGAACGAAGCGAGCGAAGCGTCTCCGTTTCAGCTTGGGCAAAAATGCCATTGTGTGTCTGTCCATCTGTTCTCCTCTACAGGTCACTTTTATCAACCAGTCCTTGTCAACAAGTTCATTAATTACATTAAAAAAATTGTTTCTGGGAATTTTCTAAATGGCGGGAAATGGACGTCACATATATCGGAATTTTAAAGACGAGGAGTTCTATAAATAAATCTGTAGACGGGTTAATGTGTTTAAAATGTTTCACTAAATGATAAAAGTGTAGCACGAGCGAAAAGCTTTTTCGCTACATCTACCTGTAACCACATACCTAATAAATGTAGCGTGGATGTGCCTAACGTATTATATTTTAAACATAATATAAGTGAAACTTTTGTTTTATTTTTCGTTACAAAATGAGACATGTTGATACCGGTGTGATAGCGGGCCAGCGGGTAATCAATAAATCATATTCTGCCATTTGCGGTGGCTGTCTGCCAACTTACCTATCTTACACACTAGCCACTTAGGATTAAAGTGGGTTCCGTGACCGGATAATGCTTTACCGGATAATGACAGTACATATATTGTTTTCATCACACTTGCTCGGTAATGGTGTTATAACGCAGGCCTCACTTCACGGCCTCCGGCCAAGAAATAAATGGGGGGAGGAGCCATAAACAAGAAACTTCATGTCTTCATTTCGTGAAATAAATGCATACATTTCCGATCATGTTTGAGAAAATTATATTTATGAGAATAAATGATTAGAACGACTCTACCATAACAACGCATTCAAAATACACATCCTTTCAAACTAAATATTTAATCATTCCGTTCAATTGTTTCACATTCAGTTCCAACATGGATACGCATAAATTATATTAAGTTCCAACACGGATAGACATGCTGATAAGCCGCGCGGCCATTATCTGACGCCGATATCTTCGTGCGGCTTAATGGCGGTTCATACAGAATAATGTATTGCCGTTATATTACAGCTACTGTTAGGCTGGATGGCTTACGAGGATGGATGGAGAATTGATGGAAAAAACATTGCCGCTCACATCAGTAAAGTCGTGAGCGGCGATATTTTCCTGAACCTCAAAAGGCAAAAAACGCAACCCAGGTTCTTCAGGTCTGTCCGTTTGTCTAGCTGTCAAGACAGAATAACACTTACACAGGTCTGCGGTCCCTTAAAGCTGTGAAACATCCAACCCTTCGTCAATGCAATAAAAAGATACGGCCATTTATGTCACATTTCCCATTCAATAAAAATCAAAATGTATAGGGTTGCCGTTCACCTACAATCACGAAATTTGTCAAAAAGCGAGCTTGTAGCATAAATACAGAAAAAATCCGATAGCCGTATAATTGCCGCCAGTTGTCAAGACCATATTATTTCGGTAACAACTCGGGTAGCTGCCTTTATGTGGAACCCTCGCTGGGCGAGTACGACTCACACTTGGCCGGTTTTTAAATATTATTTTAATAGATGTTCCAATATTAAGGTAATTTTTCTTATACAGTACTAAAATAGAATGCCATTATCTGCCGCCGATATCCGCCCGCGGCTTAATGGCATCATACAGGATAATGTATTACCGCTATATTACAGCTAGGCTTTAGCGAGCTCACGAGACTGGAGTCTGTCTCTCCAGGGAGCGACGATATTGAAGGATAGGATAAGATAGCCATGAGTCTAGTTTTCTAATATCAAAAACAAAATAATTCATTCTGGTTTATCAATATTTCAAATATTGGATGTGCAAGTTTTGTACCACTTTGATTTTTGAATAAAATAAAGACATCAACATATTTCAAAAGTGTTATAAAGAATTCTGTGAATGTTGTCGGACGATAATCTCAAAAACTGCTAGTACTAGAAAGCTATAATTTCGTATCCCCTAAACTTTGAACCGAAAGCCCAAAAATTATGATAAAATCATAAAATTCGAATTTTATAAAAACTTCAAAGGATTTTTTTTTAAACATGTTCAGTCAAGGTGTTTTTGTATCCTCTTAGTAAAAGAGTGTATTACAATACAATACAACCTACCGTACAACAATAAAACAAATGGACACAGTGAAACTTTGCGATATCTCGGAAACGCGGCTTTATTGGCTAGTGCCTAATATCAAGGAAGGACAAGGTCATGAACCCCCAATGCCTCCCCAGTACCACGAAGCTGCGAGCGTTAATTGTGATTCCGTACACCAAAAGTAACTTCTCTCAAGAATTCGTTGGCGTGAAACCCTCGTGTTTTGACTCATTTGTTTTGTCTTGACGAGCACTTGGACCATAGATGATGTCCCAGGTCTGATGATGGAGCAGAAAGGTGATCACCGGACCTCAAGAGTTAGTTGATATAATACCCTCGTGTTTGAACTCGTTAGTTTTGTTTTGATGAGTACTTGGACCCTAGATGATGTCCAAGGTCTGATGATGGAGCATAAAGGTGACCACCGGAACTCAAAAGTTAGTTAATATAATACCCTCGTGTTTGGGCTCGTTAGTTTTGTTACGACGAGCAGTTCGACTCTAGATGATGTTCAAGGTGTGATGATAGACCAGAAAAGTGGCCAATGGAACTCAATAATAAGGTGAAGTAGTACCCTCGTGTTTAGACTCATTAGTTTTGTTTCGATGGGGACTTAAACCGTAAATGATGTCCAAGGTCTAACGATAAAGCAGAAAACTGACCACCGGAACTCAGTAATTCCTTGATGTAATACCCTCGTGTTTGGGGTCGTTAGTTTGGTTTTGAAGAGCACTTGGACCGCATGTGGTGTTCGAGGAGTGACTGATAATGGAGCATAAATGTGCATTGTTTCTAGTTTTTGATTATAGGCCTTAAAAATGGGCCGGATGAAATAGAAGTTGTAATTGGGACGGCGGTGGCATTAACATTGATTAATAATAAGAATAATAAGAATAATCTTTATTGACTTAAAACCTAATACAAATATGTAATGTTTCACAATACGCTAACACCTCAAGAGTTACTTATGTATTAGGTTTGAAACAGTTTCACCGGATTGGTTTCCGAAGGAATATGGTAACTGTACTTCTTCTGGTTTGGTATATAATTCTGAGAAAGAAAATTAACTTTCGTTTCTGAAACTTAAACACGAGAAATCGCAATGAACAAACACTTCTAACATACGTAAATAGTTTCTTACTTGATTATGTACATCGCAACGCAGTGGGT
This sequence comes from Lathronympha strigana, assembly GCA_949128165.1. Taxonomy (NCBI): domain Eukaryota; kingdom Metazoa; phylum Arthropoda; class Insecta; order Lepidoptera; family Tortricidae; genus Lathronympha; species Lathronympha strigana. Next base: position 10,688,205 of record OX421923.1, on the reverse strand, counting down.
AAGAAGCTAGCCTGTGAGTTCTCAAGTTAGCTGAAATGAAATTAGAAACTTTCCTCCCGCATAACGAAGCCTTAGAAAAAGTTTATGTTCAGGAGTTCTGATGGATTTTGAGCAGAATTTAAAATTATACTTATATTGGTCTCGCATATCAAATTTGTAGATCCCGACAAAAAAGAGGGACCGTTAATATAAGTTTGCTGTTTTTATTTTACTTCCTGGTACGTATAGGTATGTGTTAGACTGTCTGACCAAATTTCTTCAAATTAATTTGTATGGGAATTTCAGATGAAAGTCGTTACGGGTTCCTGTTACCGAAATGTACTGATTTTTTTCAGGGTGGTTTGGGGTAGTAATGCATCTAGAGGGTATGCGTTATTCCATAATTATAATAGGTATTATATGTTGTAGCCACGAGGTAGACAATTTGATTTAAAGTGCGGGTTTTTAACCGAGTTCAAAATATTATTCTTAACTACAAATAACCGAGTTCAATGTGTTATTGAATTTAGAAAGTAAGTTTTAGTAACGTGTCTTTCAACATTTAAGAGTCATTTCTACTACTCGTGGATTCCTTTCAGGTCAGAACCAAAATCAAATTACCACTTAAAGCGTTTTTCAAAATTTCATTAGATACGTAAAAAAGTACGCAAGGATTTACCAGTGTAGATTGCACTGTAGCAATTTATTTGCTATTACTTCAGTAAATGTAGAATATTACGAGTATTTATGGTCTTCAAACGAAAGAAGTCAAATAAAACCGGTATTCAACAAAGAAAAGTGCTTTTGTTGAAAACATTGTTTGAAGTTCGGATGAACCTTTCGTAACTTGGTTCGAACGGCTCTTTGACGGAACTAGATAACTTTAATCAACTGTAGGGGAGTTTCGTAAAAGGGCATAAAAGACGCAAATCATATACGGAGTTACGCCGGTTATTCGATCATTGGCCCATAAATTAACAGGAAAGTTTACTCTTGCAAATTGAATCTTTAAGATGCGCCTAGTGAGTATAGTATTTTGAGTGATTAAATTAGCCATAGTCCTATAATCTAGATATCACGTTGATGTATTTCTTTTAGTAATTTTCAAAGCTCACTACAATCTCTTGGGGTTGCAACAAGTTACAGCGGTTGCTCAAAGCCGGCGCGTAGCTATAGCTAGTAGCTACTCGTTCATCACGTGGTTGTTAAGCGGTTTCGTAGCTATGGCGGCACGCTGCATTATGCGCATAACCGCGTCGCGACCACCTAAGCCCTGGAGTGTAGGGTAGGCTACGGTTTCGTTTTCAATTACCTCAGTTGGAATAGTCCGTTAAAACGCAGGCAGCCATGCACAACATAATTAGCATTGCGGCGCGCGTTGCCACTGTTACAACCACAAGTGCCTAGACGATGCTGCGACTGTGCTCATAATCTTATTTATCTCTGTTACCTACGTTGAAATTACCAAAATGTATTAAGGAGAAACAAGATATACTAACGGCGAGATGCATACAAATTCTACGATTTTGAATTAAATGATAGATAACTAAGGTTAGAAAATTTTAGTTATGGTAGTTTTATGTGATTGTATATAATGAAATGCATTAAAACTTGAGTGTGGGTTTATGAAACATTAGTGATTTAATGCCTAATTATTTACAATTACATATACTGCTTTATATACACACACATATAGCATGAGCTCTCCATGATGCGTTCAAAGAGCATTATATATCGACCGCTATTACTAAATTTATGAATAAAACCTTTTCTGATATTAAATTATTAACATTTATATTTTTAAAATTCAGAGTCAATTGAAATCAAACACTTTAGAACGGATTAATCGCGTTTATTAACACCATGATGATGACTGAGAGAATCTCATGTTAACCCTTTGAAAACGAGTGCTGTAAAGGGCTCGAAACGTAGACTCATTGGTGTGAATAAACGCGATTACTCCGTTCCAAAGTATTTAATTTCAATGAATAACAATCGTGGTAACAGAAGACAATATTATTCAGAGTCAAACTAGAGTTGGCCCCAATTTTCATGTCGTTTGATATCAAATAACGTTCGACTTGCGTGCGACATTGTTTGCAACGAGGACTACCGCGAATCGATTTTCCGCTAGGGGCGCTAGGGGAACGTGGGTCCTGCGGGAACATTTCAAACGTCACTTTGACAATCCTCTCATACTGACACAGGACCCACGCATGAGTGGCGCCGCCTGGTGAGCGACAATACGGTAGCTCCCATTGACTCTTCGTTTCGAACTAAACGTCATCTCGACTGATGTTAGAATAGAGGTCAAATCAAATTTACTTGTTTGTCAGAGATGATCGAAATTTGAAAAAGAAAATTTTATAAATCGATTATATAAATTAACTATAATAATATTTTCACAGATAAGAAATTTGTTGAAACAAAAATGTTTTTTTACGTGAGACGAAGACCAATATTGTATCACAATGTTTCTCGCAATGCATCGACAGTAACAAAGTGTATCCCGTAAAAATATACAGTTCTCAGCAATTTTTCTGTAGTGGTTCCCAGAGGATCGCAGTGCAAACTGGCTATTCCGATCATGAAAAATGCTTGCACGGAACAATTTTACACATTGAGGGGGTGATTGGATTTGTTGTTTCTCGCCAAGTTACTGTTTTCATTTATTTTATGTGTTCCGCTTTTAGAGTCCGACTATGCTAAGTTTACATCGATTTTGATAGCACAGACTGTGAAAGTATTTAGTAAACGTCTTAATTGCATAGAAGTTTCATGTTTAAAATAACACTTGCGCAGTCTCGAATATCAAAACCGATGCAAACTTAGCGTGGTCGGAATCTATTTTTTTTTTTCAATACGGGAAAAACAGATTTGAGCTGCGATAAAGGGTTAAGGATGATTTACACTAGAACGGGAAGGGGCGGGGCGGGACGGGACGATCTGTCAATTTCTATAGAAATAATCACATGATGACTCTGAGCCCTCGGATGTCACGTGATGTTTTTTATAGAAACTGACAAATCGTCCCGTCCCGCTCCGTCCCGCCGTCCGCTCCCTTTCTTATCTTTGCCTTAAACTCATACGGAAATTATTGATCCCCTAGCATAATATACTAAATTGCAAAGCACTGCACTGCTGTGCTTGTCAGTATTCTTTTTTTGTTGTGCCTTTGGTTATTTTTTTTGTTGTGCCTTTAAACACTACCCAAAGATATATTCCTTGCCTGTCCGTAAACGAAGAGCGATTTTATTCGTCGTCGGCCAAAAGCTCGGCATTCACACAGGCGCACCTCACCGTGAAACGCGTGAGATTTACGGACCGCAGTAATGAAGACGAGAAACAAATAAGAAAGGTGCAGAATACCGACGCGGGAAACCTTTTATCTCGGCATTTCGTGGTATTCATTTGTCTTTTATGGTGCGGAAACATTTGTGAGGATCGAAATTGATGCTGGTTTTACTGTATACACAAATCATAAAGTATTATAGCGTAGCGTTATACGTTGAAAATACGAGAGACTGAAGTGAACATTTTGGCAAGCTTTCGTGATGTGGGGATATAGACCCAGCATTCAACTGTGAGCCATTAGCTGAGGTAAACCACTAGAAGCTCTATTGAAATTGTTGAGTGATAATTTTTAAGCCTAAATTGATATTTTTAAAACTTTGCGATAAACAACAAATCCAATCACCCCCTCAATGTGTAAGATTAAAACATATAACAAAAAAACATTCGAAAACTATCTATTTGGTAATAAATAAAACTTAAAATTGAACAATAAAAACTTTTTTACAAAATATTAAACCGACTTCAAATGGGACAAAATAAAATGTTCCGTTTTGTATGCGCTTCCAACTGATACAGTTGTAAAATTTTACTCAATTTATAGTCATTTCATTTAGTAAATGTAAAATCGTTATCGTGTGTTTCCCCCTGCAGCAGTCGCGAGCAGGAAATTATCATATTTACGCATGAAAACCCTGAGAGTTTAATGTGCCAGTTAAATTATTTAAACCGTACGAAAGCTCCATAACCAGAATCTCTACCTCTAGGAAAATAGGTAACTACCTACAAGATTTTGCCTATGTAAATGACATGTCATAAAGACGAATATTGAAATGCCATTCATCAAAAACTTTTTAACAAAATATAAAACCGACTTCAAAAACTAGAAAGTAAAATGTTCCGTTTTGTATGCGCTTCCAACTGATTGAACTGATGCCTTTGAAGTTGGTGCATTTACAAACGATACTGCATTGAATAACGGCTTGGAACCGACTTCAGAGGTATCAGGTATCAGTTTGAAACTTCTTGAAGTCTGTTTTATTTTCGGCAATGCATCCTCGACAGAAACTCAGTTTAATAGATTTATCAATTTTAATCGATAATGAACACTAGATTACATGCATGTCCTTTAGATCCATGATATTTAATTTCAAAATAAAAGTAAATCACCCAGATGATGGGTATTACCGCGAGTCTATTTTCCGCTAGGGGCGCTAGTGGAACATGGGTCCTGCGGGAACATTTCAAACGTCACTTTGACAATTCTCTCATACTGACACAGGAACAGGACCCACGCATGAGTGGCGCCGCCCGGTGAGCGACAATGCGGTAACTTCCATTGGTAAATGTGAGTTAACGTTGCCCTTGATTAACGCGACGTACTCTTAACCTACCAGTGTAAGCGACGGTCTTAAAACTTCTTGCTACAAGCGCAACGCAATTATCAGCCAGTGCACGGTGCCCGAAAAAACCACTCGCGTGTCTTTTGTTTTCTTTTGTGTAAAAAAGATTGTCAAAAGGTTGGCTCATCGCGCTATTGTAATTTTGCTATTTCATGATTACTTTGGCAATTAAGTTTGGCGAATAAATAAGTGCATTATTTTGTGTAAATTGAAGTAATAAACTGTATGCATATGGTTCTTTCCGCGCGTATATTTTTAATCTCCGAGACCCGTTCTGCTACATCTAGCAAAACTGAAAGGTATCATTTCCCGCTTACTCTTTACCGTCAGCAGGAAATAGGCAATTCCACAATAAACGGACATCAGCTGCGAGCCGGAAGATGAATGGCTTTTTGTAAACCGCCCGGAGCTCGATTAACCCACTTACTAGACTGATAGTTCGTATTAGCAGTTCGCTACTGTTTACACAGGACCATGAAATTACGGAAGTTCTTGATGAAGATTGAATGATGAAACCCTCACAATATCACAGTTAAAACCTCAAAAGCCGTCGCTGATCACGTTTGTTTAAAACCCCAAGTGGTTTGGCAGATAAATGGAAACGTCTGTTTGTATTCGTAAACTAACATGCGAACAAATATCCTCTCATCCTAAATTCATAATACTCCGACTTTGTTCTGACACTGAATACAATGATAACATAATCATGAGGCATGGGGTGCTTTCAGAGATTCTGTAAATACCTACGTATGGCATTACATTATCAGTGCAGTAGGAAGTGAATTGTAACTAATTGACCGAGTGAGCGTTTCCGCTTCAGATTGGGCAAAAGTGCTTTTTGCGTGTGTCTGTCCATTTGTTCACCTCTACAGGTCCCTTTAATTAACCAATCCTTGTGAAATTTTGTAGATATGTAAATAATGTGTTATTTAGTAGTATATTTCTCTATCTCACACTATCTCACTGCATCCACTTTGGAAACTCTCTATTTGGCCCTATTGTTGACTGGTATACAATGCCTTAAGTAGGTGCTGTATTAAGTTCACCATTTATAGGTTCTTTTTTATGTTCAATAAAGTTTCAAATGCATATTAAAAATAAAATGATTAAATATCGAATATGATGACATGACATACATCGAATAATTTGTCTTTTTTTACCGCTATTAGTATTTGTTCAACTCAAACCATTTAAACTTGAGATAACGAGTGCTGTAAAGGGCTCGAAACGTAGAATCATTGTGTTTATATACCCACATCATTAGCCCTTAATAATGCGTTTAAAAACCGCATATAAAGGCTCACTCGTGTGATGTTATTATGAAACCTGGCTAACGACTCGTTTCATAAACTCACGCCCGAGTTTTAATGTCTTTCATTATTAAAATTAATTCTTAAAAAACGGAGTGTAAGAACAAGTTTTTAATGGGTCGGCAACGCGTATGTGACACCCTGAAGTTGCATGCGTCAATAGGCTACGGTGACCGCTTTTCATCAGGAGGGCTGTATGCGTGTTTGGCCCCGAATTGGTCGAATAAAAGAACTTATTTGAAACAAAGGCTTTCACTGTCACATTTCGTTCTAAAGAGCACGGTCTTTATCATAAAGCTTTCAGACATAAAGTTGTACGGAACTTTCATTTCAAAAGCCCTGGTTCCGGCTGGAGTAAAACTAAAGCTTCAAGCTCAATATGGCATGTTAAAAGCGCAGCTTAATATTTCGTTATTCATGAGCTTCTTTGCCTAATTGTAATGTCTAATATAACTAGTGCCCCGAACGTCAACTCGCGACCCCTATATCTCGTTAACCTCTAAACCGATCCAACTCATATTCGAACTTATAAATTATATTTATCTCATCTAACCACCTGCCAAACTTCACAGCCGACGAGTTGGTAGAGAAATGCGAACTGTAGAGGAGCCCTCCCCACTTATTATGGCTCAAGCTGAAACGGCTATCTTCGCTCGCTCGATCTGTAATCGATCCGATTAGCGATACTCGAGTTATCTTCGATCAAACATACAAACAAACAAATAAATATTACAGGACATTCTTACACAAGTTGACCAAGTCCCGGAGTAAGCTCAAGAAGGTTTGTGTTACGGGTACTCAGACAACGATATATATAAAATACAAATACATAGAAAACATCCATGACTCAGGAATAAATAACTGTGTTCATCACACAAATACATAGCATTATCGGGATTCAAACCCAGGACCATCGGCATTGCAGGCAGGGTCACTACCAACTCCGCCAACCGGTCGTCAAACATGCATATAGGTACCTATATATATTAACTTTTAGACATAGACATAGACATAGACATAGAAAAGTTTTATTCAACACCAAAGAAAAAAAAGCAAAATGTACAAAATTGAAATAATGTTACAAACTAAAAGTATAACTTAAAACTACCTACTTACTTTACTTTTAAGATGACGATCCTATTGTGAAATTATTATTTTTAATTCGGATATCTGTGTGTACAGCATCAATAAATTGCTCTAAGTAATAATTTATAATTTGTGAAAGATTCTATTTAAAATTGAACTGAACTGTATTTTTTTTCAAATTAATGCATGTTAGAGCCGGTGTAGCTTTATTTATTTTTAATTCGACATTCAAAAGTGCACTGTAACATGCCTACTTGAAAAATAAATGATTTGATTTGATTTATACAAACGACTGGACTGAGTGCTCAAGCAGATTGGGAGACCTAACTCGCTTTGCTCGCTCGTCGACTATGTCATAACGACAATATAAACAAAATAGATCTTTTCGCTCTTCTCGAAATCTCAAAGCTTGGTATTTTGTTTTTCTAAAACTGAAGCGTTACGATAGGTACTCATATCTGTTAAGAAAATATCATATATTTTAAAAGCATTCAATCAAATTTGAGATAGTTAAAAAAATTACATAATGAGTAAACTCCTCCATTCAAAGGCTTTTTTCCGTTCGCTCACCGTTGCAAAAAAATACACAACGATTTTCTACCATTTCACTGCAACCGTAATTCTTTAAAGCTGAAGTTAGGCCGCTCGCACATTGCGCAACTTTTTATTGAACAAGCGAGCGAAGCGAGTTAGTTCTCCCAATGTACTTCGACAATTCATCTTGTGTATGTTTGTTCGACAATAAATCGAGTATCGTTGATCGGATCGATTATAGATCGAGCGAGCGAAGATCTCCGTTTCAGTTTGAGCCATAATAAAAGATGACTCACACCAGTCCGATCCGATCCGGGACGATCTGTCAGTTTCTATAGAAAGAATCACTTGATAGCTCTGAGCCTTCGGAGGTCACGTGACGTTTTGTATAGAAACTGACAGATCGTCCCGTATCGGATCGGATCGGACTGGTGTGAGTCATCCTTAAGTTCTCTTTCTCAACCGATTTGTTGGTTGTGAATTTTTGCAAGCATGTTTTTTGCTTAATTATTTTGAAAATTTTCTATAATGGTAGGATGCGGCACACAGAAATTTGTCGCTATAAGACTTTAATGGCACTTAAGTATTTTGTGTCAGTTTTGAAAGGGAAATACCAAGTTGATCAAGAAATATTATTTTTTCTACTGAATGCACATACCTACATTTTACAACAATAGACTTCAAAATTTTAAACAAGTCCGTCCTGCCTTAATCAGTATCGGGCAACACTCGCTACTCGCTATCACTACTCTTGCTGACTGCTTGATGCTCCGTAAAAGAATGCCTCAAGAACTGCCTGTGCTTTTATACGTATAACCTACCGTGCCCGCCATTTTACCGACTACCCGCTCTGTGCAATTTGATTGGCCCTCACTCGGCCAATCAGGGCCATCCGCCAATGAGGGCACCGGAAGTGTTGCCCGATAATACAATAAACTTTTAAAATACAAAAGTGTTACTAAATAAATGAAATAAATAATAATTGCTAATCAAGTTAATTCATATTTTGTAAATAAAAACCGCTAACAGCTTCCATTGTTAGGATTTAACTTTGCGTGCGAGATATACTTACAGAACTAACAGGGTGTGTTAAACGACTACAAGATGCCAATCGTTGACGCTCAGTAGCAAACGAAACGCAACTTTCTTTGTCGGACTCATAAAAAAGAGTGATAGAGAGACATAACTACGCTACGCTACGGAGCGTAAGCGATGGGAATCTTTTGTACGCACCCATATATATTTATATAAATTTTAATATAAGTTTAAGAACAAATGAAATATGCATCGAAATTTGAATGTGCGACCGGCCTTAGAAAGCTTTTTCAGCGCTCGGGCTTAGTATTTTTTATTTTCTCTCGCTAATTGCAAAAAAGAGTATTGTTCTCGAGGTAATTAAAATCCAAATTCGTTAGTATTGTTCATGTATGAAATAATACAAATATCTTGGCTTTTCAGATAAGCAAATATGTAATTTATTACATGCATGAACAAAAATGTTATTTTTTTTATAAATGGATTAATGAGGGTAAAGGATGACTCATACTAGAACGGGCCGGGAAGGGACCGGGCTGGGCCGATTTATCAGTTTAATGTGTGTATGAAACAAATTATTTGAATTTTTGCGATTTTAGGATGACGATATCTCAATAACCAATTAGGCTAACTATATGACATTTTGGGATCTAATTAGTCCCGGAGATCATAATGGATGGTCTGAATTTCGCGTGTTTATATTTAGTAGATTTTGAGTTATAAAGGGGTCAAAAGTGCCTCCCGATGGTGTAAATATACACACTGCATCTGCGTCGCCTGAACTTGGCTGGACACGCTGCCGCGTGTTTAGATATCGTAGCCAAACAACAAGAAAAGTTGTCCGGTATTAGGTACTTTATACAAGCGCTTGAACAGCCATTTTTCAACTTTATATACTCTCGCGTTTTGTGTGCCGTATTGTCAACAAGTGTGTCAAGCCTTTACAGTTGCGAAAGAAATCTTTCATAGCTGCTTTTCTTACAGTTGTTGACAATAGAAACCGTCACGCATCGCATAACCTCAACCAATTTAATTATAACTTCATTTGTTTTTTTTTATTACACAAATACAGGACTTTTGAGTAGTACCAAATGAAAGGAAAAGTGGAACACTTGCAGTTTCCGGTAGGACTTGACTGCGACTCTGGAATATACGCATTAAGAGATACTATCTTCTTACGGTAGATGTTGCTAAACGGCCTCCTAAGTCACATACGAGGGATATGTTGGAGGAATTCGGGGCCACCAGTTGTGTCTCAGTAGCTCAGTTCGCAGAGCGACGGGCGTATATCTCAGAGTCGCAAGTTTGGGTCCCGCCCGACGCCGCGTGTTTTTCAACTGTTCCTTTCTTTCTGAGATATCGCAAACATTTCTGTTTTTAGGGTTCCGTACCTCAAAAGGAAAAAACGGAACCCTTATAGGAACACTTTGTCCGTCCGTCTGTCTGTCAATACCATTTATCTCGGGAATGCGAAGAGGGAGCAAATTGAAATTAATACCACATATACAGGTCTGCGGTCCCCTGAAGCTGTGAAAAAATCAAACCTCTACGCATGCAAAATATACGGCTGTTTATGTCGCATTTGCCACACATTTGCAAAAAATCACGAAATTTGGCAAAAAGCAAGACTTTGTAGACCTTGTGGCGATAAGACCGCCTGTTGTTTGCCTCTTTTTCATGTGTAATCTATACCAGTTTGTGTTATTTTTGTTGTTTTGAGGTGCTATAAAGAGTTATTGTATTGTATTGTATTGTAGCACAAGTACAGGTAAAAATAAGAAAACCGCAAAATTGCCGCACACTGAGAGTTCCGTGCTACCAGTATTTTTAAGTACCTAAGGTCATAAATGGGGGGAAGCATCCTTTGTGCGGAACCCTCAGTTGGCGAGTCCGACTCACACTTGTTTTTTTTTTGTGTAACTACCAGTGGCCAGGCATGCATCTAATAGAACTTGATTCCTTCCGGCTTCCCTTGTATGAGCCAATCTAGCACAATTTTTCTTAACGACTAAAAAGCAGGCCAAATCAGCTCCGGCTTGCCCAAAGAACATTATGACGCTCTGCCACTGGTACCTACTCAATTTTGTGCATCGAGTACATATATGTATACACCATATAACTTAGGCCTATGTCCAGCAGTGGACGTCTTTCGGCTAAAATGATGATGATGATGATGATGATGACGATATAACTTAAACGGTCTTCAACGGTATCGTTAGATTCATTTCATTTACCTGATAAATTTGTGAAAGCAGTAAGTTTTTTAATATTAGGTATATCTATTCTTGGGCTCCGAACTCGGAGGTGATTATTTTTATAGAGATTGACAGATCGTCTCGTGCCTTTCTAGTGTGAGTCATCCTTGATTGTTATAATTTGGGTAATGAGTAACTTTTTTAATATTATATCTTTTCTTGTTTCAGGTAAGAATTAGTCGCCGTTTCTAACCGGCTACCTGGATGACTGTATGGCACATTGTATGTCTCTTTCGTTTGTTAATAAGTAAGTATAGTTATAATGATAACTAGGCCTCTTCAGGTGCACTTCTGTGGATAATGCAGCACAGGGCCTATACCACGAAAATCGAACGATTGCGGATTTGTATCTCCATCTCTGTCACATCTGTATATTGAAGTGACAAAGAGGTTTCCCCGTCAATGCCAATTTTCGATGTTCGTGGTAGGCGTGCGGTACTGGCACAGTACAGCATTATACGAATGATGTGCCTAGCCAGGCAATCTTAGTAAAGTTAGATAGAGTATAAGGCGCTGTTGAACTAGGGAGGCCAACTGGTACAATATCAATCTTAAACTTATGTATTAGTGAGATTTAAAGGCGCCACGAGAGAAACTAAAATGAGGTCTTAGCATGGATTCCTTATCAGAAAAGCGCAATCAGCACTCCACTCTGAAGTTTATTCTCATTCTGAGGCAAAATTACGAATATATTATTTTAAGCTAACATGGTAATTCGCATTATATTATAACTAATATTTGAAACGAGGTAATTACCATGTATGTTTGTTTTATTGAGCACCCGATATTTCGACACTCCGTGAACATGACGCTTGCAAGAGTGTCGAAATATCGGGTGCTCAATAAAACAAACATACATATATTATATGGTAATTAACCCGTTTCAAATATTAGTTAAAATTACGAAAAGATTTAGAGTAAGGCTTCAGTGGTGAGACTGGTGAGCGTTTAGAGGCACCTTCGGAGAATAAATAGTCCGGTATAACAACCAGCTGCCACGAGATTTAACGCAGTGTGCACTGAGACCGCTCACATACGTTTCCACTTTTTTAAGATTACGCTCTGGTGCCTTCAAGCAACACAGGCAGAGAGTCGATATACGTACCGTTTCCCCATTGTCGAAGTACAAGCCCAAACGGGCATGCGGGTTGTGTTCTGACTGGTTCGTACAAAAAAACCGAAGTGTGCAAGAGTTGTTAATGTAGTTGTATCAGTTTATATGTGTTAGTGTCGTCATTACAGTGAAGTGCGTCTGTGTGTACGTCCCCCCGCAAAAAGTGTCAGAATCAGGGACCGGAAAACCCCTCTTTAGGCTTAAGCCTATCGAGTTGGTTACCTAATCATATCTGTTACCCAATGATACTGTAACAGCAACATTCAGTAACCGAATACAAACGGTAAGCGAAATGTTGCTGTAACAGTAACCATAACCCGGTTAACTGCAAAACCCAATCCCGATAGGGTTTTTGTTTGGGGTTTTCTTTAGGTTACTGTTAACCTTATTATAACAAACGATTATACTCTTTACGTGTAAGTAAATTAGATTCAATATCTAATAACAGTAGAGGCTGGCATCGGCAAAGACAATTCCGTGTCAACAGTGAACGATAGAAATGTCGTAAAGGACATATAAAAACCTCGTACTTAGGACATTTGTATCTTGCACTGTTTTTTGGGTCCAACAGGTAGAATAACCCAGGTTTGTTTCATAGTTGTCACTTCAATCAATTTTGAACTATAAGCCGTTACACTAGAGTTGTATTAATAATAACAAGCGGTTTCTACGTCTTACACTTTCAAATTAAAGCGAAGACGGCAACGCGACGGCACGTGTTAATAATTTCTTATTTTTCTTCAAATACACAACAACCCGTTAGATTGAACTAGCTTATTTCATCAAATAAAATGTCATACCTTACAACTTCAATTCACGTTATAATAAATAAATATACTTCTAATAATTACGTGAATTTCTTAAGCTTACGAAAATTAAAAGTGTAGTACTAAACAAAATTGCAATTAATGAAACTGCAACATCATTACGTTTGCTTGCATGTTGTGATTTAAAGTTATTCGTAGTGTTTATTTTGACGGATTTAACTTGTTCAACGAATTTAGTGAATATCTCTTACGAGTCTTACGACTAACGTCGGTTATTTTTTGTTAAGTTATTTAATCAAAACATTCAAAACCATTGTAGTAGGAACGAATAGGTCTAATACTGCACGTGCAATGATAATTAAACAACTTAGGTAGCCAAGTTTACAAGTCGGGCTCGCGTGTAATTTAGATCCGAGTATCCGTGGTACTCGTAGAAACAGATCTTAAATACACGCGGACCTAACCCATCCTTATCCGTTACCATAACGTTTTAGGGCATTTTCAAAAATAGGGTACCATTTTCATTTCTTTTTGAATATAGGAAGTTTTGGGTTTTTTGTAACCAGAATCACGATTACTATTGGAAACAAGAAAAATAGTGTCCCGTTTTTTTTGTCAGCTTTGTAACGCATTTTTTTCATACATTTCGTATGGGCCGTTACAAACCTGACAAAAAATTTTTTTTATGGATAATTGAGGACCCATTTTCATTAAAAGGGTGCACTTTTTTCTGAAAATGCCCTTTAACGCATTTCAGTTAAGGTTCAGGTTCAGGTAAGGAACCTGTGTTGAGTTGTATGGCAGCGACTCAGTTTAGGCCCTAAACTGAATCACGTTAAGACGTCATGGTAAGGCCCCTTGGCGTGTAAAGTAACAGTGCATGATAATTAAAATAAAAAGTAGGGATACAAACAAAAAATTAGACATACTCGTAGTACATATTATGATCAATGTGAACAACAATCAAAATACAAAATATTCAGCAAAAACAATTCTACAACGATAGTAAAAAATAATATCGCACTTTTGTCTTAAATCTTCATAATAGGTAGGTCTTCCCATCACGGAACAATTGTGTTCCGGATCTTTGGGAGGCGTACGCGGAGCCGAAGCCAACACGCTGAGACCCTTTCGACAATTTAATGAAATGTAAGGGGTACACCGAGCGAATGATGCACCTGCCCGAGTTATGGGATGCAGAGGCAGCACCGCCAGGGTGTATAGACTATTGAGATTTAATGGAAACTAAAATATACTGGTCTATTAGGTGAAGGTGGTTGACTAAATACTGTATTATAGAGAATAAAATCAGACGTCTGCCTAACAAAATGGTAATAAATTTAATTTACGGCAAACGGTGACTCGCCCACATAAGATGGGCCCCCACAAAAAGCGACATCTAAGAGAGCTCGAGAGCAACACCAGTATGAGGGCTGGGGGTAGAGAGGTGTCACTAAACTTTGAACATATAGCCAACTCGCCACTTAAGTTTCCACATCTAGTAGTTAGGTAATTATTAGGATTAGCTTTTGGAGCCGACGTGCTCATATTAACAAAGGCTCGTTTATAAAACAAAAAAATGGCCTTGCACGTGCAGACTACGGACGGTATCGTTATAAAAATTATGGCAATTTAAAATGATAATATTGAAAGCAGCTCTAGAAATTCCTGCTTCAAAAACTTTACTTGCATTGTTTTTACTAATTACTCTCATGAGACAATGACATTTAAGTGCACAAAGATGAATACCGACCGAGTGCAGGCTTATTGTTATTGCCCTTATCGGTTCCACATAAACAATGAATCTCGGCAATGTCTAAGCCGCGATGCGTTATATTATCTTGGTCTGGTATTTTACATTAATATTCTTACAATTTACGTAATCCAGTCAAATTATTATTACACATATTTTGAGTTGATACTTTGTATCCCGATACCTATACCTACTAATTGGTGTCACGGTAAACACTTCCGCTTTTCTATGTTTTCTGTGTGTATGTACACGAATGCATAGAATGAGCAGAAATCTAGATCCTGGATGGCTTTATGGATCTAGGGTGCCATGAAACATTGCTATTAAAGTAATATAAATAGTTAAATACAGTATAAGAGGGCAAGCGTACTGTTGGCTAAAAAGCTATCTCAATGGGCAGCGACAATGTGTAGAAGTTACAAAAATAGTTAAAAACCTTAACAAAACGTATAATTCGCCGTTCATCATTAACACATGCGGCGTGCCATCGGGTAGTATACTAGGGCCGTATTTGTTTTTACTTTACATCACCGATTTACCTGGCGCCACACAAAATGACACTATACTATTTGCAGATGACACAACCATAGTAATTAAAGAAAATACAGATGGTTCTCTAAGAAATATTATTTATTACATGTACCTACATTAACAAATGTAACAAATTGGTTAGAAAATAATAATCTCAAAGTTAACTTAACCAAAACACAACTGGTTTAATTTCAAACTTATAATAGCAAAACCAATTAGATTATCTGCCGATTTTAATGGCGTAAGTACAACTTAATGAAACGGAAAGTGCAGTTTTTCTAGGAATTAAGAATGATAAGTTTTGTAATTGGAAAGCCCATATTAATACCCTTTGTAATAAGCTACATCGATTTAATTATATTTTGTATCGTCTGCGAGCAACCGTCTCTGAGGCGGCAGCAACGGCAGCCTATAACGGTTATGTATCGTCGCAAATCTGTTACGGAATAATAATATGGGGCAACTCATCAGATGCTGATAAGGTTTTCTTAGCCCAAAGAAAGTGTTTACGAGTAAGATCTTTGTGTGGAGCATATTACCTAGATAGTTGCAAGCCATTATTTAAAAAAGTATACTACCCTTGCCATCCTTATATGTATTTGTTATGTGTATATTCGTAAAACATAATATAGAATTGTTTAAAATGAAAGGAAGGGAAAAACGATATAAATACGATCTAAATACCGACACATCAGACATTAAAACTATTTCAAAAAATACGTGTGGCACTCGGGGACTGCCGCGGTAAAGCTATTGCATATCATTTTGTATCAACTTATGCAATTATAATTATTTATTTATTTTGTTCATGCAGTATTTCTTTTTCTTTGATATTAATTCAAGTTACACTTTTTGAGCGTGGTGACCGATAAGAAAACAATTTTTTCTATTATTTAATAAATAAAAAGTTAATATTGTTTAAAATGTTTTTATTATTTTACAATACATGTGGGTTTTATTATCTTACAGTAGCTGTTGGTTATTCAGGAATATTTATCATTAAAACTATAGGTTTATGATAACTGAAATAAGAAACATAAGTTTGCGACTTAATATCCTCTAAATACCTAGAAAATACCGCGTCAATGGTGGTCCCATATTTTGTTGTAGACTCTTGTGGATCATTATTCATTTTCAAATTCAATGTTTTTGATAGAAAAGTTGTCAACATTATTTTACAATACATGTGGGTTTTATTATCTTACAGTAGCTGTTGGTTATTCAGGAATATTTATCATTGAAACTATAGGTTTATGATAACTGAAATAAGAAACATAAGTTTGCGACTAACATATTTGATTTTGGCGGGACTAAAATAATAGTGTTTATTTTGACGTTTGACATCGCCGTATCTCTGGTAATAAAAGCTACTGTCCTCAATATTTTGTATAGAATATGACACTTAGCGACATTCGTTTGGAGATATATCCTTTCCCCGATAAAGAACTTTGTAACAAAGTGAATAAAGTCGGTTTCGGTCCGTCGGAGGTCGGAGTGGGGAGCGTCAGGTTTTTTTTCGTTACGGAATTTCTGGATTCAGTCCCCGCGCTCAAGGCCCGCGATAGAAGCTATGCAATAGCTTAAAAAAAAATTCTAACTCTATGGCCATCAAATTATATTATAATTATTCTTCCTGTTACATATGAGAGTTCTTAAAGGAAATAAAATCAGTAGAAAACTCTTTTTCATTGTTAGATTTTGTATATAATTAGATATTGTTATTATAATTTTAGTATTATAAATTTACGAAAACGGGGCTTAATCGTGTATAAACTTTGAAAACAAACCTCCGACGTTTCAAGGGCGACATTGCCCCCGTGGTCCCGGAGAAAGACTGTAATTTTAGTAGTATTTCCGTGAATATACCTACTTAAAAAAGTTATACCCAGAGTATCTCGAGATGCGATATTGTAATGTAATAAAATAAATTATAGATGTTTAATTACTCATTTATTGTCGGTACATTTTCAAATTAATTTAAACACATTACAGAAGCGTCTTGTCACACACGATACCGGTTTTCTGCTCTGTTTGGAACATGCCATTAGGCCACGTGTAATTAAGACACGACTCGTGTACACGGAGCCACGTGTCAGCGTGTACTCTTGTAATCGGGAGCCCTAATCTCAAACTCGTACGATTATACAAATTTTGCTCATTACTACGATAATACGAGATACGAAAAAATAATATAATAATAAGTATCCAATATCAAAGTATGTCATAATCATTTGGAGCACCGCTTTCTGCACTTGCTTACAATTAACTCAAATACATACTTTTGTTTTGCCAATGGTAGCAAATAGCGGTCTCAAGTGAAAACACGTCAGACGTCAGCGTGCGTAGCCAAGATGCCAATCGCTCACGCTTAATAATGTATCGTAGCTACCTCTCTCTATCTCTCTTTCTTATTAGCGTGACAATGACAGTTGCATTTCATTAGCGAGTGAGCGTGAGCGGTTGGCATCTTGGCTACGCACCCAGGTAAGAAAAGAAAGTAATTGCCGGCAAAATCGTATTAAGATTGGTAATAAACAAGACTTTTATTGTCGCATTATCACTCTTGACGCATATATGAGAAATTAAGGAAAGACAAAAACTATTCACCGTTTTATAATGTAAACAGTTTGAAATCACGATTTCCACTTGAAACTTATCTGCTATGAATAGCATTGTAGTGTCTTTTGTTAAACCCAATCGCTAATTACCTGCAGAAAATGAAATGCAGTAATACAAAAACCTGTAATATAAATTACAAATTTATTGTCTTAAGAATAAGGGTCAAATTGGAATAGGACGCATTTCACATAAAACCTTTTAGAAATGAAATATGATCTGACCACCTGGGGACAATTGTATAATTTATTTTGTAACTTAAAATATTAGCGGAACTCTCTTTCTAATAAAAGGGATTGAAAAGAGACTTCCGCTAATATTACAAGCTACAACTGATTATGCAATAGGCCTCCGGTAGCGTGTTTTGCAAGTCTTAGTTAGAGGGTGGTATTTATTATATTATTTTTGCTGTAGTTGAGTAGTGTATGAACTAAGCATGGATTAAAAATTCAAGAATCCAAATGCATTAAAAATCCAAAAAGTAGGCCAGTTGTCGATTGTAAGAAATATCGGGAATAGAATACAGTGTAGCTAACGTTGCCGGTACTTGGTAGCGTAGCGACTGAAGCTTGCACAATATCCTCAAATCGATAAGAAATCTGTTCCCACTTTTTTTAATATCTACCTACGTAAGTTGCAAAATTTAACACAAGCTACAATAATCAAATCAACTTTTAATTATGAAAAATAAACAGACACCTGGTTGACCACGCCTCGGTTCTTAATTTCAAAAGGTTATACGTTGAGTGCATGCTATAACAATTTGAACTTTATTGCCAAAGGAATACTGTTGTTATTAATAAAATATCTCTTGTTCTTTATGGTACTATTTCGTGCAGGTAATTAGCTGTTGGTTTTACAAAGGATAACAATGTCGAGATTTTAAAAAGTTTTAACTTTACCGACAGCCGTCACAAGATGTACTCACAAAATAGCACTATTTGCTGAATTTTATCGCTTCGTAATCTGAGACTAATAGTTATGTTTTGTTTTTAAATAATATCAGAATAATTGCGCTAAGTTACCCATGTATGATGATTATTTATGACTCTACCTATATTTGACTGATTAACTACAAGAAAAATAAATAAACTTGAGCATAGTAGAAACAAACGCTCACGCCGCTTTCATTTCTATGTATGATAATAAAAATGTTAGTCCTAAAATGTTAGGTTATAGTAAGGAAATAAAGAAACGATGCCACACTAAGAGCAAAACAAACCTGGTTCCACAGCGAGCGACAACGTCCTAACTCCTAGCCATGGTCATTCAATATTAAGTCTAATTCCTGGGCGTATAAAGATTACTTTCGTTTGAACTGTTCAAAACAGAATAAAACACTAACAGAATTCATTGGGGTTAGTTACTGGTTAGAGGTTAATTGGGGTTAACTGGACCGATAAGGTTTCCGAATGATTAAGGTTTCCGTATCATGAGTTAACCGAATTGGAGGTGTTTTGAAAACAACCTTTAAAATAACCTTATGAAAAACCCGGGTTATGGTAACCGGTTCCGGTCCCTGGTCAGAATATTGTTTACGGTAAAATGACACTTTGCCGTCTCCCTTCCAACATGTTGGAAGCCAGTTTCTCCTGCGTTTCTCAACAATAGTAAGTTCTTTACCTGCTCAACTAGGTTAAACCAACACCGCAACTTCTCGGCGTTTGTGTTACCAAGTTGTTACGCTTTTATACGGTCCGGCACGAATGACGATGTTAATTAAGATATAAATAATGCAAGTTCATTTTCCAAGTTTTATGGTTTCAGTGTTCTTTTATACCAATTTATTAGCTGGTTTTTCTTTGTTTAAAAAATTGCAAACCAATTTTAACTACTTTCTTGTTTTCTATAGAACTTTGCATATTTATTTGAATTTGATGGCATTAAGGGAAACATACTAGAGCTCGATACTGTTCCAATACACGTCATCTTTTAGCTTTTCCACACCAAAGACGTATATTTTGGCACTTTGAAAATTGTCAATTCAACATTGTCCGCCGTTGGAATCCCTCACGGGTTACGATGTAGTTAAAACTCGCACAATGCATGCATCTCCGTACAATGTCCAGTAGTAGGTAATAATAAACGTATCTACCTATTGGCTATCGCAAATACGTATTGGTGAAGCTAAGACAGTAGTTATTTACCAAACTGCTTTCCTTTCTGTAAAGAGAGAGCTATCAGAAATAAGGTGCCTGCCTCAGGCATCATTTTATATTAAAACTTTATTCTGTGGAATCGTTTATAATCACTGATTTATAGAGAAAATTTAGAACATTATGAAGATATGAAGCTGTTACGTTTGGATCAAACATTTTAGAGTTTTAAATATGATAATTTTGGTAAGAATTATTTCGAAAATTCTTCGCTCTAGGTCACCCAAAACCTAAGTAACTCATTTATAAAGATTTATACATATAGCTACCCATATAACCCTGCCTACGAGGCTGGAGGTCCCCGGTTTTGAATTCTGGTAAGGGCATTTATTTGTACACGAATATATTTTCCTGAGTTATGGACGTTGTTTATGTTTATATCTATGTGTTTATCTATATAAGTATTTATATCATAGCCTAGTACCTACCAACAAACTTTGTTTAGTTTGGAAGTAGGTTGATCTGTGTGAAACTATCCCCAGATATCAAAATATTATAATAATAATAATAGGTACATAAGCCAAAATGGTCTAAGTGTTTACAGTGTAAATTGGTTTGAAAGACCTATACCTTCAGGCATTTAAAAATAAATCTAGTGTACATAGACTTAAAGTTCAATTTAGAAGTCTTGAACAATACTACAAGACCTCTTGAAGTCAATTGAGAGTGAACGTGACTTCGTTTCTAATGTAACCAAGATAAGAATGGAAAACTACGAGTTCCACAGAGTGCAAATAAAAGTTAGTAGTTGAAGAATCTTGTGGACTGGAAATTTCTGAAAAGGCGAGACATGTAAGCCCTTTAACCCTGTAGATTAAGGATTAAATTTGTGGTGTCAGTTAGGTTTTAAATTTACCCATAACAAAGATAAATTTCTAAAATAAGCTCTTTAGAGTCATTGCTCAACAAAGAGGTGCTCCAGTAAATAAAAAGGGGACTTGAGCAGCACCGCGTCGGTGAGATAGGGACGCGTGGAGAATCGCAAGATGCGTCTTAGGGAGGGGAAGATACCGAAACCAGCCTACTACCGCAAAAATTGAACTTGAATTACCTCCTTCTCTATTGCACTAACATACCCGAGCCAAAGAGATAAAAAAATCGTATTTACAATAACGTTCACGTTATTGTAAATATTTACGTTTATAAACGTTTCGCTTCGTGTATTCGGTGAACAGTGTCAATTTGACTAGGCCATTGGGCCATTGCTTTGGCTAGGAAATGCGAAACCGGTCATGATTTGTATGGAAATATTGATTATAACCGATTATGTATACAATTAATATCGGCCAAGTGCGAACTTTCACCCATGTTTGTTTGTTTTTGTTAGACAACAGTACGGCATATATTAAACATCCCGTCTCTCGTTCAAAATACTGCGGGGCTTTCAGATGAATCGTAATAAAACTAAGGTGATGACTAATAGCACGGGGCGTAGGGTCGAGGTAGACGAGCAGACTGTACACTATGTTGACGAGTATAACTATCTACTTAGACCGGCTAGTATCTTTTAGCAGCAGGCAAACCCAGTAAGTCAAACGACGGGTTGATAACGCCTGGAAGAGCTACTGGTCCATGAAAGAGCTAATAATGAAGAGTAATCTTCCTGAAACTCGTCAACATGTGTATTCTGCCTGTTCTAACCTACAGTGTTCAAACATGGTTACTCGCATAAATTCAGAAGTCCAAATTAAGGGTTTGCCAACGGGATATAGAGCGCAGCATTTAGGTATTAAGAGAACCGAACGAATTCAGAAGACCATTCAGCGCTCAAAAATCTGCATTGCTGATGTTTGCAAAAAGGCTGCTAGGCTCATATAGGCAAGCCATGTGTACCGCATATATCCGGACAGGTGGGCAAGTATTGTCACCAAGTGGATCCCGCAAAATAAGCGTGGACGGGGCAGGCCCAGACGGAGATGGCGGGACGACATGGACGCCTTTTGTATGAACTGCCTAGAGGAAGCCAAAATCGGGAGCGGTGGAAATCAAGGGGCCTTTCCCTAGCAAAGGAACGCACAAAGAAGCTAAGAAGATTAAACGTTTGTTTGATTGAATTTAGTTTTGGAAAAGGATGGAAAGCCTTAATTCCGAAAAACGTCCTTGATCATGTACCTGTGGTGGTATTAGTATTTTCTAATAAATAATGTAGGGCTAACTTAGAATAGGCAATTCCGGCAACACCACAACACCACCGATAATATAAAGCATACCAATTTAATGGACCTAATCTTCTTAAATAATACACAAAACATTATATTTACAATTTCTTTTCGTATCCTTAAAATTATCTTAAACCGAAACCGATTATTTGGAACCTATCCGTTTCCCTGCACGAAAGGTAGCAGAATACAATCGAGTTTCCGTGTGAAATATGAAGAACCTCGTAAACGTCCGTTATTGCGTCAGATATAAAGCCAAAATTTGCCGTGAATTACAAACAACTTCCTATATTAAATAAATACCTATTATATATTGGGGCATAATATTAAGACCCCCGGTGCCCCCTGCCCAGCCCTGCTCACCCCGGGGCCATGGTCACTTCTTCTGTAGTAGGTATATGACATCTCTTTCAAATTTATAATTTATATTGTGTTTGTCACCAAATGCGCCCTCAAAAGCGATGAAATTGGCGTTCCCAAATGAGACTGTTAATTGGCGCCAAACGAAGCCCGGAAATTACCGGACAAATGAGCCGGCGCCCGGAAGGAGTTGGCACAGTTTTCCGGTTCGCTGTAATTATCTGTGTATTGGGTGAGAATTTTATGACGGGGTTTATGACAATTTTAGGTCATGCAAGCTTGATATCTTCCGTATCCGGATAACAATACTAATAAATAAAAATGTCGCTGTCTATCTATCTGTCTGATAATCTGTCTGCCGCATATTTTGACTATCTATGCTCGCGAGTTAAAAAAAAAATTAAAAAAAAAATTAAAATTTAAACTATTTATTTCAATAAGAATTACAATTTTTTTTTTCATATAACCTAGACCTTAATCTTAATATTAAAGATTATTTTGTGTGGCCTCGGTTACAAAGCTGAGTTGCTCACACTTATGAATCACAGTTGCAACTTTAAGTGTATCCTGGCTAAATATCGTCGATCGCTGACCATTCTGGAAATAACAGCTACTCGTATTTAGTTTATTAAAGAGAACAATGAAAAACCATTACTCACATTTTAGATTTAGAACCACATAACTAACGTTGGTAAAGTTACAATTTTATCCAATGTATGCAAGTTACTGTGTTAGCTGATGATGATCTTTCATGACAGTTACT
This sequence comes from Lathronympha strigana, assembly GCA_949128165.1. Taxonomy (NCBI): domain Eukaryota; kingdom Metazoa; phylum Arthropoda; class Insecta; order Lepidoptera; family Tortricidae; genus Lathronympha; species Lathronympha strigana. The sequence continues at coordinate 10,665,093 of OX421923.1, read as the reverse complement.
GATGGTAGGTACGGTCGGTGCCCTCTCATAATTCAATTTTATCCATGCGCGCTACACGGTTGCATATGTGGGGTGGCTACTTATGTGAGGGCACTGACTGTACTATAATATTGAAGGAAAAATAATATATTATTTACATTTTTAAAACTTTTCTTGCACAATTTGAAACTTTCCTTACAAAAGTTAAAAGTCTCGCTTATAAACTTACATACACGTCTTAACTTAAGCTAGATAAGCCTAACTCACTACTAATATACTAATATTGGGTTACTCGCATCAAATAAGTTGCGCCATGTTCCGAAACATGTGAGTAACCGGATATAAGTATATTAATATGTTTAATACCCACAGGAGTTTTCTATTTAAAACTAGCTCACTACTAGGTACCGAAAATATTTGTTTACTATCGTCGCAATGATCCCTGCCACTACTTTCACCTCGCGACGTGCTCTCACCGAAAATCCACTTGCTTATATAAAAAACGTCGCAAGCGCATAGAAGGTTCACATTCAGTTGGAACATTTTCCATTCCGAACGGTAACCTCTAATATTGAGTCGCCTTTGGGGGCGCGGCGGGAGTTGGTTTAGCTCGTCTCATGAGACCACTCGAATGTTGCGATGCCTACAAATAAATATAAGCTGGTTACACTAGAAATTGTTATAGGAGAGTAGAACGCATTGTATTCGATTGCAAAATAAAATTATATTGGCAAAGTAAATACGACCTCCTGGACTATTAGGTTTGTAGGTTGACTTTGAGATTTGTGGCCTTCAATTTTAACCAACTTTCAAAACTTTTAAAAAACGACGGGGCACTAGAGGGACTACGGGGCACCTGTCATGATCTAAAAGGGGGTTGCTGTTATATAAGCGCAATGAAAATTGTACATTAGTGTCGAGGCATGGAAAAAGGTGATTTACAGGCTGAATATTATGTTTGAACGGATGACTTTAGGAGTTAGTTTACTCCGTGAACATGGCGCTTACAACAGTGCCGAAATATCGGGTGCTCAATAAAACAAACATACATGGTAAATATACCGTTTAAGATTGTAGTTATAATGACTTTAGGAGTTTTACTAGGTACCTAAGATCTAAGACCTCTACGACCTCATTTGTAACCGGAAAAGTCGTGCATCTTTCATAAATGATACATAATACTTTGGCTAACCAGAATTCGGGAGGTTTAGCTTCCATATTGGCCAACATCCTGTGACGAATAGTTCCCTTTTAATAGTAATCTTGTGCTTTATTCACCGAGAGATTAGAACCATCCCAACAAACAAGGCTTTCCATTAATAACCGCAGTCAAATTCCCTTATGGGCGCTACGATGCCCAACATATACACAAAACAAACGTGAAAATTACACTCTCTTTTCTTCCTCCAGACGTTATAAAATATATCCTACGCCCTCTGACTGCGCAACACGTTCCGTAGCTAGAAGATAGTAGAGGTAATTAATCCGCTCCGCTTTCGTCTCCTACGAATTGCTGTGTTGTTCATGACGCTCAGCGAAAACGTCTCAGTGCAACTAGGATAATGTGGTCTTCATTAAAGTATCACAAGTATAACTAGTGGCTCTGTGAGCTGTAGACCTCGCGAGATGGTACTAGTATTGGCACAAAGGTCGTAAGCGCGTTTATCTATTGCGCTTAGGACCTTTGAACCAATTCCCGCCATTTCTAAAATTTCCAGAAACTGAATGAACAATAGTTTTTATGTTATCAACAAACTTGTTTACAAAATTTTACAAGAATTGGTTACTAGAGACTAAAATATGAGAGTTACCCAAATAAAAAAAATATCTATACCATGATTTGATCAATTATTTCGAACCATACAATAAAAAGTAGCACTTAAAAATATCAAAGGTTGTCAATGGGATAAAGAAAACTTTTGCGACAAAACTGATCTAGGTGTGATTAGGGTCGAAAAATCAGGTAACTATTGCTGGTTTGCGCCAACTATCTAATTAAGCTTGAAAAGCGAATCCCAAGTTCTTTAAGGATGCAATCGAGAAATGGCTAACATAAGGTGGACATGTGAACATGTAGTTCAAGTAATTTTGGATGTATTGGTCGAATATGAATCTTTTGTGAACCAGATGGCTCGAAGCTCGCAGCAATTAGCCTCTGGACCCGTTAGTCATTTACTACAAGCTGAGACTCGTTTATTAATGCCTGCCGTACAAGATACGGAGCCAGAATATACGTGATGAATTAAGATTAAAGGGGACGTTCGAAATTACTGACATTGCTGTGGCCTCACAGGCAGTCTGCTACGTGAATGTAAGACATTCTACTTTCAACTTTTTTGTGGAAACAAATCAAAATGTTTAAAGCCCGGCCAAGCCGGCCTCCGATGGATTTGGTCTATTTTTTAGTATGTGACATCTATTTGAATTCATATTAATCCATATTAGTCCAAAGTCCAAGTACAACGTCATGGCGATTTTCATACCCAACATTAAGGATAACTCATGCTATAACTGGACTAAACGGGATATTAACTGTGTTTTGTTCGTTATAGTCTAAGCATACAATCTTTGAAATAATTTAATCTTAGTTTATTAATTAATTTGTTTGTTTTATAATTTCATTTGTTTTTGTTCTGTGTTCTATTATGGGTTAATTTGCCTGAATTTTTTTTATAGCAGGTTCAATAAGACTGAAAATAACAGTGAAATAAAATTCGTAATCATCGAATATGATACGAAGATCAAACGTTTTTAATACGATTTCATAAAACATTACTTATTATGCTATTCTAGACAGCGTTGCAAACTTTCTCAATTTTATATTTAAAGCTACTAAGTGCCTATCCCTAGCCAAGCTGCAAACTTTCCAGCTGAGCTAATAATTTACTTGCAGTGCAATGTTCGAGAAACGACTAGTGAAGTTTTTGCTGAACGGTTTTCCAGCTGATTTACTATGAATTCCATAAATTTGCAACCACAACAGCATCCTTAGCATGATTTCTAGCAGGTTTGATTGTCCGATAATTTTCGGATTAATTAAACTTGCAAAATCAAATTTAGATTTTAAATTTTAAATCATCAGTGTCTAATATTAAGTATGTACTAACATTTAGTTGTAAGTCTAGTTTTAATGTATATAACAACATGGATCTTGGTTATCTGGCAATAAATTATTTTGATTTTGATTTGAATTTGACATATCTGTATGAAGGGAGACGAATGGGATCAGAGATTCAGGGTTTTGAATAGTCATGTGTCTAGAAAGTTCGTTAACCATTTTTGGGCTGGCAAATGCAATTACCGGGTGTGGCCTACAATAGAAGCAATAAATTTAATCTTCGGTTCCACTCCTCAAACTGAACAACTTTTACTCAACAACTTCCAAAATTTTGTAATTTATAGGTATTTATTTTTCATACAAATTAAATAGTATTTTCAATGCACGTTAACATCCGTCTAATTGACGTCTCTAGTCACAGTACAAATAGGCCAAACTTTGCAGCACATTGCGTCTTCTAAAAAACTTTAAGGTGTGATAAAAATCTAAATCCACGTTATTTTTAAAAGTCACTGAACAAATGTTGTTCTGTATGAGGAGTACAACTTATGATTAAATTTATTGCTCCTATTGTAGGCCACACCCGGTATAAGAAAATAACCAGTAATCGGCAAAAAAAAATTTCATGAATACCCAAATGCTTCATATTATAAACTAATAGAAAAAGAAGGAAACTCAAATACTGTAATGTGGCTACTGAGACATTATTTATAAACTTAAACTTAATGCTGAATTTGAGCCTACCAAAGTAATGTTTTGCGATATTCCTATCTTACTTACTTCGCACGCATGCAATACTAATTTATTTGTTTTTATTCGGTAAATGGAGAAAATAATAATTCTTGCTAGCCATTTGTATCTGATATTTAGTCAGCCGCCCAGCAGGATCGCGGTAAAAACGTTAGACGCATTGCGGACAGCGTCACGAGCACCGAGGTCTCCAGAGATTTCCCTTTTTAACTCGGAAACAAGAAACTGTAAGGGAAAGATGTTCATTGAAATCAAACACTTTAGAACGGATGAATCGCGTTTATTACAGCGTTCGAGCCCTTTACAGCACTCGTAACGAAATGTAGGGTCATGGTGTTAATAAACGCGATTAATCCGTTCTAAAGTGTTTAATTTCAATTAATAACAATCGCGGTAACACAAGACAATAAGATGAGTATTGATAATTGGCTTTCAAAAAAAGGAGGGTGTCAACACGATTGGGATTTTTCATATGTTTTGTTGTTCTAATGTTATATATATTTTGATTAACGGACACTACTCTCTCAAAAAGACTTGCTTAATCATTTTGTTTTGTTTATATGTAACTCAATCATTTACTTTAGGAGCAAGACAAATTTATAATACCATCATAATTTATTTGAACTGTATTGAACTGGATTCATAAATAAATTTGGTTATTAATTGCAAGACGCTAGGAATCCGTTATATTACATGTTAGACTACTCAAGGTTTAAAAATGTTCTCTGATTTTTCCGAAAACGCCGTAATCGATCGTTTGGCGCTAAGATTCATATCTAAAACCCACCGCAGGGCTCTTTTCCCCATCACTCAACGGGGGCAGACATGTTTGCCTCACAAGATCCATTTTAAGTGAGAACTCGGAATGCTAAGCAAACGTTCGTTATCGGAGATCAATCGTTTATTCAAATCGCATTTGGAATAATTACGAGAATCGGTCATCCCGACCACGGTGGAGCCTTAATGCCTTAGGGCCTGTCTGAGTGACAGAATGGGGTGAATCGAGATATCAAAGGAATTTGGGCTGAAAGAGGAAAATCACATAGACGATTGCTGTTATTTAAATATGAGATCCATCTCTTAATAAGCTAAAATCGTCTAATTGTATATTTCACTAACCTATTATGGAGATAGAAATCACTTCCTCTTCAACATTTGTATGTGACATTGGACTAATCGAAATATATTGACTTCAAAGACAAAATCTGTAATTTTAGAAAGTCATTTAGTTTGAAGAAACCAAAGGATCACCAATTGTGCACATCAAAATTTGGGATACTTCTCTATTTTTTGGGATCCTATGATCCGAAAATCAAAATCACCAATGAAACCTTAGAAGAATCTACCTGCTTTCGAACATGTATAATTGAAGACAAAAAAAGATGGACACAAATTGCCTCCTTTTTTGAAGTCCGTTGAAAAATGATTGTCATTTTGCGCCTTATCGAAAATAAGTCTAATAGTTGTCTGTATACCTACTGCTGCATTATCTGTTATTGTTACGAAGCATATAACTGTAAGTGGGATTCGATTACGACTCTTCAACGAAATTGAAGTAATCTAATCTAAGGAATAAAAGGAAAAGAAGAAACACATAACAAACTAAACGAACTAGAACGTTCACTAGATGGTCTTGAACTGAAGACTATAAAACATGATAGTTTAAATAACATAAATATATTTGTAACCCTTTTGTTGAGGAAACCTCACAAAAGCGACAGGAGGAAATATACCTGTCATAAGTGAAGCGTCACTTTTGACAGGTGCTTTCTTGTTCAATAATTTAGTTGTACAATACCATATCAAATCAATAACAAACCTTTCTCTTCGAATATGCACTCCTTCCATGTAACGAAGAATTCAGTTCGTGGATATGCTTACTTATTAAATACTCAAGGTGTTCGATCTCAATAGCGCAACCACACAGTCGTATGTATTCTCCGTCTTATTGTCCCGCGATTACATAAAGAATCATTTTATTATGTATAATAAATGTTTTGATTTATGTTTTCATGTGTTAAAAAATGTTTTTGATGTACTTAGTTTCTCTCATCGATCTCGTTTTTGCTATTATAACTCACTAGATGACGCTCTTATACTTTGTAGGCATTTTGAAATTGAAGAGTAATTGCGGTACCTACTAGAAGAACATTTCTTAGAAAAAAGGAAAATTGGAAGAATTCATGATGTCGAGGGTCTCGATGCCGCGACTCTGGGATACATTACCATCACTCTTCCACCTGCTAACGAGAACACACCGTTGGTCCAGAATTCCTCCACCATAGCCTTCGTACGCAACATCTACCGGAAGAGAGGACTTCTTACAAACAATAAAACAGATGCAAATACGAATCATGAAACTGTACAGTTATTCGTAACTGGGCTTTACTAAATTGCTCCAATTTTGTGTAATAGACCAGTAACACGATTTTACTAGGAAATAAAGTCGCAATTCCACATTGCATTAAAAATGCAGGTAAGAGCTAGAACAAGCCTGCGCAAATATGTCTCTTCTTGGAAAAAAATAAAAAGACAAATCACGACTACGAAGACTTTACTTTTCTCGGAAAACCATGGCATGCCATGGCATATGCTGATCCATGGCTCAGGGAGCCTTGGTCCGCTTTGGCAATTAATACCAAGATTTGACGTAGGCGCTAGTTTTACGAAAACGACTGCCATCTGACCTTCCAGCCTAAAGGGTAAACTAGGCCGTATCGGGATTAGTCCGGTTTCCTCAAGATGTTTTCTTCACCGCGAGCCAAGGTTTGAACCCGCTACATTCGGATTGAAAGTCACACGCTTTTACCGCAGGGTCATCAACGCTCTCCCACCCCGGCTTTATGAATTCTTTTAATTTTATTGCGGAATCCTAGTGGAGGTGCTAGCGAGTGGATTGCGCTGAAATATTAATACTCATCTCGACGGTAACACTGTTCGCTGAAAACGAGTTATGTACAATATGTACCAAGTATGATGTCGGCTTACATAATGCAGAAGACACTTGGCTTCTTTCTGTTAAGGATGAGTCACTAGAACGGGCCGGAACGTGACCGCTCCGAGCCGATGTGTCAGTTTCTATCAAAAAGGTCACGTGACCTGCGAGGGCTCAAGCTGCCACGTGACTATTTCTATAATACCGGCCAAGTGCAAGTCGGACTGGCCCACTGACGGTTCTGCACAAAGTATCCCCCCCCCCATTTATGATCTTAGGTACTTAAAAATACTGGTGGCACGGAAATCTCAGTGTGCGGCAATTTTGCGGATTTCGGATTTTTTCGTGTACTTGTGCTAGGTCTTGCTTTTTGCCATATTTCATGATTGTAGGTCAACGGGAAATACCCTATACATTTTGATTCTCATTGCAAATTTGTGGGAATTATGCGACATACACGGCCGTATCTTTTGATTGCGTTGACGTAGAGTCTAGTCTAGAGAGACTTGCTACCTTTACGCGTTCCCGAGATAATGGGTCTCGGCAGATGGACGGATGGACGGACGGACGGACAACAAAGTGATCCTATCCTAATTCCGTTTCTATCTTTTGAGGCACGGCACCCTAAAAATTGACAGATCATCCCGTCTGGTATGATTTTTGTAAAATATATGATTTTTATAACAGAAGTTGTTTAACCGTGACTAAGCTATTTTCACTATGGGTTCAACCTCGAAATCAAGAATATTTTTTTTATAAAACACACCTCTAATTGGCAAAAATGTCTGAAATGCCATTCACACAATGTGACGAAGCTTTAATAAAGCACCATGTGTGTCAAATGTAGATACTAACAGATGCGGGGCTTCAATCAGAAGCTTTTGATCATTTTGATTTACTTAACATACAAAGAAAGTATAAAATTCACATATACATTCTACTAACAAGCTTTTGAGGAGTGATTACCTATCAGAATGTGATTTTGCAAGTTTGAAAGTGGCAACGTAAAATATTTATAACTTGATCGAGATACCAGTCCACCATTTTAGTACACCAATGAAACATCAATAGCCAAATTTTTGGCCAAATGCTCTCTATTAAATTCATTGAAACGCAACATTATTACTGTCACGCTACAAAATAATGACACGCGTACCACGGAACAAAAGAATAAATGTTTCCACGTGACAAAATTTCAGGGAGTACCCGGAGCTTCCGCAGTGCGTAGCGTTACTGCTTCAAATTAACATAACAATGTAACATGTGACCGGACTTAATGAATGTGTAAACGAGAGTATATGTTTATTGGAAACCAGTTTCTGTCCACGACTTTTTTTACTGAAGAGGAAAATAAACACTTTTACGTTTCGATAACCTCACCATTTAGCCATATTAAAAGGTGCGAAAAGACGGTACGATAATGCTTGGTCGTTATGTAAAAAGAAAGGCATCCAATAAGCTCGCTAATAATCGGCCATATGCGTGCGGACATATCCGCCGGATCTACCAATGAATATATGGTAGATTGGTCCAGCGAATGCCTGGCGGATATACCTGCTATGCAGATCCGATGGATTGCCGAACGTATATGGCCTGCTATTGATCTGTAAATGACAGGAAACAGGTGTAATATGTCATGACCGCTCCTGTTGAGGTTAAAATTTAGGTGCAGCCATAAAAATAAAAGCAGAGCTGAAAGAGCCTAGAGCACGAAGCAGGGTGATTCGAACACTCCGGCGCCGTTGTTGCGGGAGTCTGAATTGTCGGATCGTCTGATGGGATCAACGACAAATAAATAAATAAATAATCAATAGTATGGGACAATCTTACACAAACTGTTGTGGGTACTTGACGACGATATATATAAAAGATACACACATACATATACATATACATTCTTAAATACATAAAAAACATCCATAACTCAGGAAATTTCGTGATAAAGACACAAATAAATACCCTGACCAGGATTTGAACCCGGGACCTCCATAGGCAGGGTCACTACCAACTAGGCTAGGAGGCCTTCAAAATTATACTCATAATACTAAGTTACAAAAATAGTAATTGTAACAAAACTCTGGCTTATTCAGATATTTTCCGACATAAAGTACTTTTAGTATAAACGTGAGCACAGTTTAATTTCATTTGCATTTGCCAAATCATTCAAACCAACTTGAAGCATTTTACCTAGATCGTATCTTGGGACATATTTCACAGGCTTCGCCCAGACGAGATAAACCGTGGCCATCTGTATGCTAATCTAGTTCTGTCTGGTACGTACCGGTTAAGGCTGCTTTGAGCTGATTGCTTCAGACATTATCTCTTTTCTTGAATGTTTGTGGAATGAAGTACTGAAGTTGTTGTAGATCGTATTTTCATAGAGTGCTTAGATTTGACGCGGTGGTTTTTGAGATGCCTAGACGCTGAATGATCTGGACATAAACGGACCTCTAGTTAACATTTTTAACTACAGACTTTCAGGCCTGGCCAGGCCAGGCCATTTTTCATCCATGTTCCATGGATTGATCGCCAAAAAATATGAATGACATATATGTATACTAACACACATGAAGTACCTAATTTAGATTTCTACTCCACAATATTCTAAAATTACATCAAAGATACACATAGTTTTCAATCTCATCTAGCATACAATCATAACTCCTAATAGCATTCACATAAACATTTTTCAATAGAACTATGATTTCCCGCGAGCTATGTTTTACAATAACTTCCGATATATTATCATCTGTCATCCCCTCATCTTATCTGTCAGCCATCTATCATTACAAATGCTACCCGTTCTCCCAAACCACGGGAAAGTTTGTCCCTTTAGCAAACTAGTATAAGAGCAGTCTTTCATCAAGCGTGGTTACTAGGAATCTTGAGATCGTGTCATACTGGGCACACTAAGAGCTCGACTATTGAAGTAAACAGTCAGGTAAATTTTGTGACGAGCGACATCCGTAGCGTATTAAAAATGGCGACAATTTTTGGCGATTCCATTGCGTATTTTCTCTGCTTATGTTATGGAAAATGAGCTTTCGGGGAAATCTCGGGGGAGCTGTGGTGGGAAAATATAATGTGTTTTCTGGTGCTTTTAAAATATAATGTTGCAATTTATGGCGAAACACTTAGTGACTTGCTGCCTTGGTTATTATGTTCGGGTTTTGGTCATTCGACATCGAATAACGTGCGAGTTGCATGCGATATTGTTTGCAATTGGTTTATTTCGAACTCAACGTCATCTCGTCTGATATTAGAAAAGAGGACTGATAATAGGAAATATGAAAAACAATGGTATCTAAATCGATGTTATTATAGCTATAATTACATTTTCACACAGAAGAATTTAGTTGTACCAAAAAAGTTTATCACTATGGGAGTGGTTAATAATATATGGGTATATAAAAAGCTGATATATGTATTGTGGGTCCTAATGAAGTTTTATAATCTAGTTCTATTACGTTACGTAACGCCACACGACATGGACTCGTGTTAATGGAAAAACTTAAATTGAGTCGAGATCATCAGCAGATGGTAAACATACCATTTACTAAATGAGTCGAGGTAATGTGGAAACTTGGACTTTCTGCAATACAGTATCAGGAGTAAGTTTCACACGTGCATTATAGTATTTGTATGTATGTATCTCAAACGGATAATGCATGTTTTGTAATCAAAAGTTTACACAGATATTAGGACAACCTCACACAGATCGACCTAGTTCCAAATTATGCCAAGCTTGTACTATGGGTATGTACTAGGGGACGAGTTTTTAACTCTTATACTTCTTTAACTCACTGGAGTGCTATAATTTTGTCAGGAATTTTATTTTAAGTATGATAAATGCCATCAAAAGCATTACATATAAAAAAGACATAAGTCTCGCCGCGCAACTTTTATGTTGCAAAGAAGGCGAATTCCACCGAATTGCCAATTTCCAAATCGTAGAGGAACACCGGGTAAATAAAATAATCAAGTCGGTGGAAGTCGTATTCTATGGACACCCCCGGTACCGACTAAAATAACCTTATTACACCTAAATTTTAATACAACGTTGTATATATATATGTATGTATATATACATACCAATATATATATACACGTGTTTTTGGTCAAAATCGGTAGTGTGTCTGGCCAACTTTATTTGACAAAAACCCCGTGGGCTTCCTGTAAATAAACCGGCTGGCCCGGGCAGCTCGGTCTTGGTCCATACAAGACCGAGACAACTTAGAGAGCACTGGGAGTTCGAATGCCTCGTCCCGCCCCATCCCGTCCCGGCCCGTCCCGTTCCGTTCTAGTGTCCTTTAATCCTCCGTGACCGAGGCTGCCGGCTTCATGAACTGTATCATGACCGTGACGTAGTTAGTGAGGAGAGCTAAGAAGGAGAATGGTGTGGTCGCGTCGATGTTGATCGAGCGGCAGACCAAACAGTAGAATCGTCGCGTGCGCAGATACGTCAACGTGTCTTGCAGCGCTTCGCGGACCTCCTCTTCTGCAAAAAAATTACGACGTCTTTGTTATCGTTATCCAAAACTGAATAATAATTTAAGCTACAATCATATGTATATTATGTAAGCTTAAGGCATATATGTATGTATGAACGTGTGTGAGTAAGTGTATAATTGTTTTGTTTGCCGGTCTGCCTGAATTTCAATAGAAATGATTACACACAATTCGTTAATGTCAACATTGGTTTTGTACCAAATGAACTGAAATGTTTGAATTGTAATGATTTCATTTAACATATGGCACTATAAAATGATGTGCAAATATTCATTATTATAGAAACGAATGAAGTCCAGTAAAAGAGTGTACAAAAACCAAATTTTTGATAGCATTTATCTAAACAAATATCAAAATTGCAAAAATAGACAAAATTAAATTTAGGTACCTATATTTTTGGGATCACCAATACACACTCCAAAGAAGCAAAAGAGCTAATAAATAGTAAATTACCAGGGCAACTCAAAAGCTGGTTAGACAGAACAGTTTTAATTTTATCGACTTCGTTAGCAGACATTTCCACCAGAAACGACGGCAGCACGGTCATCAGGGCACTGACTAGTGTTTGAAACATTTGATCAAATTGGTATGTCCTCTGAGGAAAAAGCGTTTCAGTAATCATTAAAAATTTGTTGTTTCACTAACTTATTGTTTTAGTTGATATTAGGCTAAATAAGTCATTCAAAGACATTTATTTTGGAATGTCTTCTTAGCTCTGAGTTCTGTTAATGCACTGTAAAAATTTAAGTGTGATGTAATAGAATAACAGCATTTACCATTTCTCGTTTTTCGACCAAATCGTCCAGAATCTGGTAGATAAATATCATGCACAAACGAAAGTCAGTAGCATATTTGACAATAACCTTAAATAAATACATAATATTTAGTTCGAACGTAATTGTTCATAGTTTACATATATGCAAAGAGTTTACAGATATAAAACTTACCATGAATTTCAAAATATGGAACTTTGGTTCTATAACATTATAGAGATTTTTGTAAACGTAAACGATTTTCTTTATTTTCGACAATTTAAAACGTGTAGTTTCCTTGTGAAATTGCTCGTCTTGTAAGCATTGTTCAGTGGAAAGTCTTAGTAATTTCAAACGGTGTCTGAATATTTCAAGCATGATGATAATAGGTATCATAGCGATGTCTTTGCTGTAATAGACAAACATGCCCGTAAGGGCAAGAAGGAGATTGATATAGCGGTGCTCAGTAAACAAGAGGAAGCAAGTGAATAAAACTAATGATATCCTTGAATATATCAACACATTCATGAATCTTGTTAGAATGGTTTCATCCCCGATATACGCAGGTAGCCGCATGGTAGCCTCAACTCGATGCATGTCTGACATATAATCAGAGAAATATTCTTCTTGCGTAAATATTGATGTCATAATTAGCAGGTAATGCTCAAATATTTCACAGTAATTACTAAAATAAGAAGTGGTCGGAGCCTTCCAAAGAATAAACAGAGGGATGAATGTATTAATCAAAATGTTGTATGCGGTTAAAAAGCGCGTCATGTTTAGGTTTTCCGTAAAGTTGTGGTAGAATCCGAGTAAAAATCTGATAAACATGGATAGTTTTATAGACAGGATAAATAAGAACAATTTTGTGGTCACATCCTTTGAAACAAAAACTACTTTTAGCATAACGGGTTTAAATTGACAACAAAATTGTGCGCAAAAGTCCGCGCGGTGACTACAACTGAATTCCTCTTCGATATTTCCTTATCCAATATTGAACAATACGTGTATCTAGAACTAAATATAGCTTGTTGTGTCATGCAGTTCCATGGTGATGTGCGCTTATGTTGGTTAAGGCCAAAATGAATATGCACTTACATTATTTAGGGATCCATATTCACAATTATGGTACCTTATAGTACATTTCGATGCTAGTGCGGAAATAGGCGAGTGGCAATAATCGGGACGAGTGAAAAATGTCATATCCGCACATGTACCTATAGAACGACGTTTTTAAATACAGATGCGAAAAAAATTTAAATACATAGGAACGAATTTGAAAGTTTTTTTTATTATTTATAAAACACTTTTGTAACTAAACTATCAAGAACATCTTCAAAATGTTCATCTTATCTTCTTTACTTTCTAATTTTCAATATAATAATCATGATTTCTCATTAACAAAATAATAAATCGCATGTGACAAATCGTATCGTCATGTCTAATAGAGCCTTCGAACATAATTAATTAATTACCTAATTGAAAAATGCCTCTGCTGACGTTTTGTTGGCTGTTCTGTTTCATACACACAGATTTATAACAACTGTTCTCAATGTTTTTTTTAAAATTAATGATCATTATTATGAGGAAGAGGTAAATAGTGAAATATGAAATATGAATATCTTTAATATTTTTGCGTTAATAGTAGGTACCTATTTAGTTGTATTACGCCTCGGTAAATAATACTCTTCGGTAAGCAGTCATGTATTGGAACAAAACTAAATAAAAAAAATTTGAAAAGTAAAAAGCACTAGTTCGCAAAAACTAACTTTGCGCACGCAAAAGAGCCAAAAAAAGAGCACTTTTTGAGCAACTGCATTGAAAAATTAGAATTTTATTCAATCGTGCCATAATGATGAGTTTTTCATTCGAGTACCGTGTTTAAGGTATTAACGAGAATTGTTGTTCATTGAAATTAAACACTTTAGAACAGATAAATTGCGTATATTAACACTATCGTCGGACGTTTCGAGACCTTTACAGCACTCAACCCCAGGGTGAAGATGATGACTATTCATCATAATCCATATTCACAATTACGGTATGTTAAATTTGTATTTTATACAATCGTGACATGTGAAGATGATGACTATTCATCATATCCATATTCACAATTACGGTAAATTAAATTTGTATTTTATACAATCGTGACATAATGAAGAGTTTTCACTGAGAAAAAAGTCCGCCCGAATACAGGAGGAATTTCCGTCCATATTGACTCAGACGGTAATCTACCTTCAAGAAAGGAAGGAAATGGTTGTAAAATCTTACCCTCCAAACATTCCCTAATAGAAGGTAATAATTGGAAGGTAATCTTTATCTTTTAAATTTACCCACTGAGTCAAAACGGAAGGTAGTTTTTTAGAAGGTAATTCTAATGGACGGTAGAATAAGGGAGGTAAATATACCGTCTCATTTTACCCACTGAGTCAAAAGGGAAGGTAGTTTATTAGAAGGTAATTGTAATGGACGGTAGAATAAGGGAGGTAAATATACCGTCTTATTTTACCCACTGAGTCAAAACGGAAGGTAGTTTATTAGAAGGTAATTCTAATGGACGGTAGAATAAGGGAGGTAAATATACCGTCTTATTTTACCGACTGAGTCGAAAGGGAAGGTAATTTACTGGAAGGTATTACCGTTAGACGGTAAAATCAGGAAGGAATTATTTCCTTCTAAATTTACTTTGGCAGGTAATTAATATCTGAGCGGAATATCCTTTCAATATATGCGCAAATACCTTCCTAATTACCCTCTATTGCAGACGGAAAACTTAGTAGGTTTGTGATTGAATGGGTGGGTAAACTTTGATTTTCCTTCCAGTCCTAACAATTTCCTATCGAATATAGACGGTAATAAGTGAAGGTAAATATCAAATCAGGAAGGAAATACACGATTTCCCTCCGAATTTCCCGCATACCTTCTCAATTACCCTCTATTGCAGACGGAAAACTTGGAAGGTTTGTGTTCGAATCGGTAGGTAAAATTTGATTTTCCTTCCAGTCGTAACAATTACCCATCAAATATAGAAGGTAATAAGCGAAGGTAAATATCAAATTAGGAAGGTAATACTTGATTTCCCTCCGAATTTCCCGCTTACCTTCTCAATTACCCTCTATTGCAGACGGATAACTTGGAAGGTTTGTGTTTGAATCGGTGGGTAAAATTTGATTTTCCTTCCCGTCGTAACAATTACCTATCGAATATAGAAGGTAATAAGCGAAGGTAAATATCAAATTAGGAAGGAAATACACGATTTACCTCCGAATTTCCCGCTTACCTTCTCAATTACCCTCTATTGCAGACGGAAAACTTGAAAGGTTTGTGTTCGAATCGGTAGGTAAAATTTGATTATCCTTCCAGTCTTAACAATTACCCATCGAATATAGAAGGTAATAAGTGAAGGTAAATATCAAATCAGGAAGGAAATACACGATTTCCCTCCGAATTTCCTGCATACCTTCTCAATTACCCTCTATTGCAGACGGAAAACTTGGAAGGTTTGTGTTCGAATCGGTAGGTAAAATTTTATTTTCCTTCCAGTCGTAACAATTACCCATCAAATATAGAAGGTAATAAGTGAAGGTAAATATCAAATTAGGAAGGAAATACACGATTTCCCTCCGAATTTCCCGCATACCTTCTCAATTACCCTCTATTGCAGACGGAAAACTTGGAAGGTTTGTGTTCGAATCGGTAGGTAAAATTTGATTTTCCTTCCAGTCGTAACAATTACCCATCAAATATAGAAGGTAATAAGTGAAGGTAAATATCAAATTAGGAAGGAAATACACGATTTCCCTCCGAATTTCCCGCATACCTTCTCAATTACCCTCTATTGCAGACGGAAAACTTGGAAGGTTTGTGTTCGAATCGGTAGGTAAAATTTGATTTTCCTTCCAGTCTTAACAATTACCCATCGAATATAGAAATTCTTTATTCGATGGGTAAAGGGAAATCGTGTATTTCCTGCCTAATTTCCTGGGTAATTGTTAAGACTGGGAGGAAAATCAAAGTTTACCTACCGATTCGAACACAAACCTTTCAAGTTTTCCGGCTGCAGTAGAAGGTAATTGGAAAGGTAAGCGGGGAATTTGGAAGGAATCGTGTATTTCCTTCCTAATTAATTATTTATCTTCACTCATTACCTTCTATATTCGATGGGTAATTGTTACGACTGGAAGGGAAATCAAAGTTTACCCTACGATTCAAACACAAACTTTCCAAGTTTTCCGTCTGCAATAGAGGGTAATAGAGAAGGTAAGCGGGGAATTCTGAGGGAAAACGTTTATTTCCTTCCCAATTATTTATTTACTTTTGTTTATTACCACCTGTATTTGACGGGTAATGTCGGTGGACCGGAAGGAAAATCAAAACTTACCTACCGATTCAGAAAATGTTCTTTATCTTCCATCCGAAATAAGTGTTAGTCGAGACGATAATTGGTGAATTTAGAAGGTAATCGTCCATTACTTATTTCTATACTCGTAAGGTAATTGTTGTCTGGAAACAAAAAGAAAATTAAATAATTTGACTTAAAGGGAGGTTATCGTAATGTTATCGAACCGAGTTGAAACATGTAGAAACTTGTAACGATAACGTTTATAAATACGGTTAGTTTATTTTTAAGATATAGGTAATACCTATAAGGTATTTTATTAAGTAATAAGTATATTATTACATTTGAATCCCATTCTCATTTCGGTCCAATAAAATTACGTTTAGTAACTATTCATTGACAACTACAATATTTCATAAAATCAGCTTTATTGACAGAGGTGCATTATTTTAAGCAGAGCAACCCAATTATTTTAACCATTTAATTACTACGGGTAACCTACCCGAAAACAGGCATGAACGATAATTGTTCGAATATAAAATCTTTTAATAAAGATATTATTTTATATTTCCAAAATTTGTTAACAAATTAATGATGATAATTTTAAAATATCAGTTCTGTTCTGTCTGGTCGTCAGGTCGTGACAAGCAAGAGCACGTGGACTAACATATTGATATAGATTAGATTTACATTTCTCGATTCGAACCATTAAATCCTAGATGGACCTTTGTAGGGTACGCACGAGAGCACATCGCCATATTTTGGCACCGTCCGTTTTAAATTTTTACATTTTGATCATAACAAAATCATGAACTTTTTTTGCACATAAGTAATTGTTGCAAATCTTCATCTTACAGCTGTACTCTGTATTACAGCTGTCAGTTCAATATACATTACCTGTTAACAGTGTAAGTAATTTTTTAGGGTCGCCGTCATCGAAAACGATGAGGAGGACTATACAATTTTAACTGATATGTATTGAAGTGATAGCTGTCATGCGAATCATCATTTTGCTGCGATAATTATAAATTGTTAAAATAAAATACTATCTTATTATTTAACATAGGTACACAGGATTTTGACATACTCCAGCGTCCTGCCACAAAAACGATTATCGGCTTTATTATAAATACGCTAAACTTAACAACTAGTTGCGGAACCTGTGTTGCAAGGCCCGACTTTAAACTGGTAACCGGCATACTAAAAAAAAAAATGTAGAGATCACCCCATTGTGGTAGCGATCCGAGCGCCACCTTTTGGCAGTAGTTGTGGGGACGCACATCCTACTCCCAAGGCCTAGGATAAGTTAAGTAATTACAAATTGGTGGTGGGCCTGAATTGGGTTATTCCAAAAAGATACCGAATATGAAAAAGACTGACCTCTCGGGTACGTGTCTTGTATTTACAGACCGTAAAAATATAATTATTATATTACAATATAATACGGCTGTAAATTAAAAAAAAATGTCTACGGTATTTGCCGCACGACGTGAGGGCAATTTGAGACATTATTTTCACCGCCTGTGTGCAGTATGTATACAGGCTGATTCAAGAGACGTGAGCAGGATCAACACTACGGATTCAGTACAGTATAAGCTACTCATTATTACCAGATTTCGCAAGATTACCTTATCGTGAAATTATTAGTTAAGTAGGGTGACCATGATTTTAGAGAATCAAACTTTTACTTTACAAGAAGAAAAAAAGTATGGTTGAATAACTTAATTACAATGGGAAACGATATATTACGTTTTACTGTTTATGTGGGGTTAGTCCTGCTCACGTCCACTGAATCAGTATATGTCGCAATAATGGGCAGGCATGTAGTATTTGACATTTGGACGGCTTCCCATTTTTGTTGATCTGGTACACTCCTGAAAACAGGAACGGCAGCAGAAGTAGCAGTCCTGAATATTGTTGGTTCACGTCGTCATCTGAAAATTAAAACTGGGTAAATATTTATACTAAACAATATAACAATAAACGTGTCTAACCTATAGCTGCGTCCCTGTCGTTAGGGCCTAAATTAGGGTATATATATGTGACATGACCTTTATGACTAAGGTTCTGACGGGACAACTTCACACAGATGGACGTAGCTCTAAATTAAACTAAGCTTGTATAGTCAGCTAAAAAAGTGGTCTACCACTTTGGAACTTTAATATAAAAGTAGTAGAGTCGAAAAGTGGTAGAACATTTTTTTGGCTGACTACTATGAGCACTAAGCGATGGTAGTATAGGTTCATGTTTATATTGCTTAAATACATAGAAGAAATCAATGAATCAGGTAAAAATATCTGTAATAAACACACAAATAAATGCCCTGACCAGGATTCGAACCCAGGATCTCCAGCTTTAGAACCAGGGTCACTTGTGTCACTACCAACTGGTCAACGGAAGCTGTCAATGATTTCAGTATTTGTTGTTATAGCGAAAATATCAATATATCATCTATGGACAGTATGGACATTTCATCCGTGTATCACGGTTTACGAGATACAGCCTGATGTTGACAGACAGACAGTACAGGCAGTAAAATCTTATTATAGGCTCCCATTTTAACACTTTCGGAATGGAATCCTAAAAATCAGACTTTATGTATTATAAATTAACAAGCTCTCTACCATTTAGCTTACCTTGTTTTGCTAGTTGCAGAAATTGTTTCAGTTTATTTCTTTGAAGTTGGGCAGTCAGTTGTAATTTTTCAGCTAATTTTATGATTTCGACTTTGTTGGAATGGAGAAATTCTTGAAGCTTGCTTGTTCCTGCCACTTCACCTTAAGCATGTAAAAACTCGAAATCCTTCTTTATCTGAAAACAAATATAATGCTTTTTACTATACTTACAAGTTAGAAATATAATTATAATATTATTAAGGTACTAATAATGAGCTTTTCGGAATGTATGTATGATTACTTCAAGTACTTACAAGTGCAGGTCCAATATTGGGCACAGTAAGACTTTTGTATAAAGTCAAGTAATCCCATGGGTTTCCGGGTGTGGCACAAAGTTCTTTTTTACGATATCCGTGTGTTATTTCCCAAGCCTCCAATAATTCGGAAGATAAAAAGCTGGGAATTTCAGTCCTGATATAGTCCAATTTCTCTTTTAGTCCCTCGTTGTCTGTTTCTGAAATGAATTCAATGTTTGCAAACTGAAGTAACAAAATTAAATGTACGTTATATAAGTACCGTCAGCCAAAAAAGTGGTCTACCACTTTTCAACTTTTATTTCTATGGCTATAGAGTTGAAAAGTGGTAGACAACCTCCTTGGCTGATTGAACGCTATATATATTAAAAGAAGTCAATCCTGTCAGCTGACACAAAGTTAGGATTGACTTCTTAGCTTCGGGGTACTATAGTATTATAATATTACCAGGAGGTGTGTATGGCAGGTTATTACAATTGTCCGAGTCCGAGCAGATCATACGACGACTAGGTCTTGAAATTCTTTGTGCCTCTTCAGAGATGGCAGCGCGGCTGGTGTTGGAATTTCCCTTTGACAAAGATGTTGCTGGTGAAGCTCGAAGTCTGGCGTTTATATCTGTTATAAATAGCTTTCTTCTTAACTGACAAAGTTTGGTATGTAATGCTCCCGTTGCTCTTCCTTTATTAACACTTTTTCCGTTTTTTGTTTTATATTGTTCTCTTTTGAGGTAATAAAATCTTGAAGAACTTGTATTAGGAAAAAGCTTTTCAAAATAATGATTAGTCTAAAATGTGCACTTATCTGGAAAAACTTGCCTCTTTGGAGGATTTGCTACAGA
Source organism: Lathronympha strigana (assembly GCA_949128165.1). Lineage (NCBI taxonomy): Eukaryota > Metazoa > Arthropoda > Insecta > Lepidoptera > Tortricidae > Lathronympha > Lathronympha strigana. The sequence goes on along the minus strand of OX421923.1, from coordinate 10,645,004 downwards.
AAACAAATAATTTGCAGTTACTTTTGCAATCTCTTTTATTTCACTTGTAGTTAGATTGCTATTTTCTGGAAGTTCAAAAATTCGTCTAGCTTCTGCAGTTGTGCTTTTGATCAATAACAACCATATTGGGTTGTTCTTCCGGTCATCAGGGGTTGCTAGGAGAGTAGGAGGCTGAATATTATGCAGATCATGGTCATTAGCAATATTCTCAACATTGGCAATGTCTTCTGCAATTATAACATGATTGTCTATGTTTTTTATGGACGATTCAAGGAATGTCACATCAACATCATTTATACTATCAGTGTCTGCGCTATCAGTAGCTTGGGAAGATGACGATGACAAAGGTCCTTTCTTTTTTAGTTGACTACGATGAATACCAGCAGTCTGCAAAATATTAGGTTTTATTACATATACTTACAAAAAAACTAGGTATACTTTTAACCTCCGGACAAGATTTAACTTAAATAATATATTTAAGTTCGTTTTCTTTAATTAATTTACCGTTGAATTATCTTATACATAAATATAAACTTTATTATTTCTAAAAGTATTCATCTGAGAGAACTGTGCTCTTATAAAAATGTTATCAGATGACTTGGATCTATTTTTCCTGTGTTTGCTGTAGGGGGGGGGGGGGACATTTTGTACTATTGTGCCAAGTAATCATAATGCCATTTGTAAGGGTTTTCAAGACATGAGCAAAGATCTGTAAAAAAAAATTTGGACCCCCCAATCTTCCCCCACCCCAACCACAACCCCTATCCCCGAGGACTTTTAATATGTTCATCTGAACACCACAAGGTGTAACTGTACCAATTTTAAAAACTACACGAAATATTTCCCGTTTTTTTTAATTTTCTTAAATAATAAGCAGAGGCACACTATTTCATTTACACCCTGTATTAGTCAGGGTAGTATAATAATGGGTGGTAATTTTGTAACTGGCAATATTTTTATCAAAATAAAATTAATACAAATTTATTTCAAAGTAAATATTGCAAGTTAATACAAAATTAACACCCTGTATAGGAAATAGGAATAGTTCAATGAAGGCAATACTTTATTTCTTGGTAGGAAAGCGAGAGCTAAAAATAGTAATAACAGTCTACATGACAAACTACACCTTTTCATGCCTATTATTGTTTGATTTAGGTCTATCTACTTTTTCTCATACAATAACGACCAACCCTACTGTAAGTACTTGAGAAAAAAAGATACTAAATTAAATACAATACATATTACTAAAATAGGTTTATACTTATAATAAACCTAAGTTTAAAAAATAAAGGATAATAATAGTAATACTTCTTTTTACAAGGGGCCTCTGCGTGTTGGCTTTGGCTCCCCGCACGCTTTCCAATGTCCGGAACCCCATGGTCCAGAGATTTTGTAAATGGGCAGACATAATAATAATACATTCAGCCTATAATAATAATAATACATAGGTCCCAATGCTGGGCACAGGCTTTCTTTTCAACAACAGGAGTTAACGGGCTATAGTTCCCACGCGGTTACCCAATGCGGGTTGGGAAACACCATACAGGATTATATGTACTTATTTTATTTTAAATATCAATAACAGAATAATAATATTTTGACATGTTGCTACATACTCTCAAAAAACTACTTTGACGCGCTATAAATATATGGCTTTAATTAGGCTTAGTTAATTGAAATATTAACTACCATCATGCAAGCAGAAATAACTAATTAAAAATGATATCTACAATGTTAACTACAATAGAAAAAGAAAATGACCAAAAGAAGATTTTCTTCTACTTCCAGATTGAACAGTAGCAGCCAGGAGATCAGACCATTTGCAATTTTTTTTCTTGTCAGCATTTGTGGTATTACTGTTTTTAATTCATGATCTGTAATCTTTTTTAAGTCTTCTAAACTTGAATACCCATTGCCTGTAATTAATGTTAAGTACTGATCATCAATGAGGACAAAATACTTTTTAAGTGCCTGCAATGAAGTATTAAGGATGCCTATCTTTGTTTTCTTGAAAATATTGATATGCTCTCTGCATATTCTAGGAACTCATGAGAGCCAAAGTTAGGTCTTGTACTAGAAACAATTGGTCTAATGAAAAAGACTGACTCGAGCATCTTATCTGCGAGCCGTAAAATAACAGTAAGTACTTATAAATTACTATTATTGGGTTGGACTGTAGCAAAGTGGGGGCTGGGACTTAAAAAAAAATTCAGCTGAGATGTCATTATAAGACTCATTTTTAACTACCTATTGTAATGCATTTATCACGTCAAAATAAGCGTCTTTTGTTATTAAAAACTTTTCTCTAAAACCTAAAATGGCCGAACGTAATCTTAAAGTATTTCCTTCTCATTTGATGGGTAAACAAAATGGTTGATATTGGACATAGGTACATGGCATATTTTTTTTCGCTACTATAAGTATTAAGTTCTGTCCAAGCAAAGGTCACACAAAATATAAAATTACAACGTACATTCGCAAATATAATCTCGTAAGAATGTAATATTTAAATAAACGGAATGAAATGTAATGTTAAATAATACTTTCTCATTTGATGCAAAAACAAAATGGAGGATCAATAATGGACGCGTATAATTTCTAATAATCAGTACAGACTTATCTAATCTAAAGTTAAAGGATAGAAACAGATTATAGTAAAAGTTAATATTAGTAAGTAACGACGTCACACTATTTATAAACGAGATTACCAAAGTAAATTAAACAAAACAGTTCAACTTACCTAAAAAGTTGTCTATAACTTCTTGAGTAGCACCAAATTCACGAAGTATTTCTTTAAGTTCTTCTAATTCTGCCATGATAGAATGTAGAAAAACACAGCAAACAGGCTTATGCCAAAGTATTCTGTTTACACTAAACACCTTCATTAAATTGCATGTGCACGCGCCGAGTCCCGCTGATCGAGTGGTGGGGTCGGTGGGGACGGGGCGGGATGGCTGGTGGCACACGGGGTTGCCAACTCAAATTTTTATTTACCCCTAAAGCACAAATTGAAATCCCCTAAAACTATAGTGATTTTTCGGAAAACCCCCTAAATAAAAAAAATAATGAATATGAAATTAAATTTCTTTATTCAACATTAATTATCGACATTATTCAGTATCTCTAACATAAAGTCATTTACGCACGACCGTTTACGCCACAGATTTAGTATTTTTGGTCAGAAAGGTTGAATGATGGCTTGTCCAGACGGGACAACTAAATGCAATTTGATAGATTGGGAGAAAATTTCGTCCCCGTTAGTATGCCTCTTCTCTTACACATCACTGTAGCGTAAATCGGAGCGTTTGAGTTCCGGTAGTAGGTATATTTCTTGCTCAGTCTCACACTTGTGAGTTCGAGTAACTGAGAGTGGAATGGACTGCAGTATCATTTCATTTTCAGTAATAATTTCGCTTCTCAACACATTTTTCGCTGTCACACATACATGGAATGGAAAAATCAAACATCCCTAAATTTACCCCTAGAAATATTTCGCCCCTAAAAAAACCTCAGGCTTCTTGTTTTAGGGGGAAAACATAAAAATAAAAAAAATAAAATTAGCAAACCATATTGTGTGACATATCGAATGAAAGGGCTGATTTTGAGGATATCAAAGGTATTCTTTTATACTTATTAAGATCCATATTTTTGGAGGTCTTTAAGAAAATGGACGAAAATTGACCATTCCCCTCCTGATCTCCGAAACTACTGGGCCTAAAATTTTGAAAAAAGTACTGAAAGTAGCTCTCTACCTGAAGATTGGAGGAAAACCTATAAGAATGTCAAGCGTGAGTCGGTTCTTCTAAAAATTATAAAAAACGAAAAACAACAATTACAAACTTACGTTTGCGGTCGTAAATAGACCATCGGGTACATTGGTGTAAGTAAACGTAATTTTTCGATCCGCAAAATTAAGTTTGTTTTTCAATAGGTAGCATATTTTCACGTTTTTATCGGTTTTATTTAAGTTTGTACGGAACCCAAGGTGCGCGAGTCCGACTCGCACTTGGTCGGTTTTTTTCTCGTTAACCTAGTTACCACCTAAAAATCAATAAACCAATTGTTTAGTTCTAAAATATAATTTTATCAATGTATCTTAAAATTTTCGGACCAAAAACGATAATCCTTTCAGCCGTTTAGGCGTTAAGAAGTAACAAACACACATACACACAATTTCGCATTTGTAATATTAGTCGGATTCATGAACCTTAGATTGAACAGTAAAATAACTCCAACGCAGAATATCATCACATCATCATCATCACTTCAGCCGAAAGACGTCCACTGCTGGACATATAGGCCTCCCCCAAAGATTTCCACAATAAGCGGTCCTACGCCACCCGCATCCAGCGGACTCCTGCGACCTTCACCAGGTCATCAGTCCACCGTGTGGGGGGTCTACCCACGCTGCGCCTTCCGATACGCGGTCGCCACTCGAGAACCTTTCCGCCCCAACGGCCATCGGTTCTACGTGCAATGTGCCCCGCCCACTGCCACTTAAGTTTAGTGTTTTTTTTTTTATTATTATTATTATTCAAAAGGTGTACATAGTTACATTAATTGGTATTATAACCCGCCAAACTGAGAAACCAGTTTGTTGGCGGATTGGATTCGGAGAGCTATATCGGTTACTTTGGTTCTGCTGCGGATGGTCTCATTTCTGATACGATCTCGCAGAGAGACTCCTAGCATAGCTCTCTCCATTGCCCTTTGGGTGACTTTGAGCCTTCTTATGAGGCCCTCTGTAAGCGACCACGTTTCAGTACCGTATGTCATCACTGGCAACACACAGTGATCGAAGACTTTCGTCTTCAGGCACTGCGGAATATTGGACGAAAAGATGTGACGCAGCTTCCCGAACGCTGCCCAATCGAGTCGGATTCGACGATTAACCTCTTTCTCGAAATTGGACCTACCTAACTGGACAGTTTGTCCTAGGTATATATAATCGTCTACAACTTCGAGTGTAAAGTCTCCGATTGTCACTGGAGTTGGTGCTACATGGACATTTCGCATGATTTTCGTCTTATCCATGTTCATCTTAAGACCAACTCGCCCAGAAGCTCTACTGAGGCTAACAAGCATCGTACTTAAATCCTCCATGGTCTCAGCCAAGACTACTATATCGTCAGCAAATCGAAGGTGAGTGAGGTACTCGCCGTTTACATTGATGCCTAGCCTTCTCCAGTCCAGAGTCTTGAAAACATCCTCCAGTGCAGTAAAATGACATCTCCCTGCCTGACTCCCCGCTGCAGCGGAATAGGCCTCGAGTTCTGGTCTTGGGGTCGGACTGACATAGTGGCGCTCTCGTACAAACACTTCAACACTTCGATATAGCGATAGTCTACTTGGCACCGTTGGAGAGATTGTAGTACCGCCCAGGTTTCGATCGAATCAAAGGCTTTCTCGTAGTCCACAAACGCTAAACAGAGGGGCAGATTATACTCTTCGGTCTTCTGAATAACCTGACAAAGCGTATGGATGTGGTCTACGGTACTAAAGCCTCTTCGGAAACCGGCTTTTTCGGGAGGCTGGAAGTCATCAAGCCTGCGTGCGAGACGATTCGTAATAACTCTTGAAAACAGCTTATAGACATGGCTCAGAAGTGAGATGGGTCAGTAGTTCTTCAGTAAGGCGTTGTCGCCTTTTTTGAAGAACAGTACCACCACCTCCGCTCCATGCCTTTGGCGTTCTCCCTTCTAGTAAGACGGAGTTGAACAACTTCTGAAGGGCCGTAAGGATCGGTTTACCACCCGCCTTCAGAAGTTCGGCTGTAATTCCGTCTTCACCAGGCGCCTTGTTGTTTTTGAGCTGTTTAAGAGCTATTCTAATCTCGTACACGTACGCAGAATATATAATGCAAAAACTGGCAACACTGATTCTTATACCTACCAGATTTTATATTTCCTTCAAACATTCCCTTAAATCCCTAGAAAGTTGAAGGATTGGGATGGACGGTAAAACTAAATTCCTTCTGAAGCTGCACCTCCCAAAATGTTACCGACTAATATTTCTTTCTAAATTAGTAGGAAAATGTCGTGTTCCTACCAGTATTTGGTAGGTAATTAATACCTCCCGTTTGGGCCGATATTTGTCGGAAGGAAAGTTTATTTTTGTTGGTAGGTAATGCATTTATAAGGAAGGTTTCGGAAGGTATCTCCAAGTTACCTTCCATTAGAAAGACCGATCGAAATATGCACATTGCACGTAGAACCGATGGCCGTTGGGGCGGAAAGGTTCTCGAGTGGCGACCACGCACCGGAAGGCGCAGCGTGGATATGCCCCCCACAAGGTGGACTGATGACCTGGTAAAGGTCGCGGGAGTCCGCTGCATGGATGCGGGTGGCGCAGGACCGGTCATTGTGGAAATCTTTGGGGGAGGCCTATGTCCAGCAGTGGACGTCTTTCGGCTGACATGATGATGATGATTTTGATCGAAATATGTGGGTAAAGCTAGCAGGTAATTCAGAAATTTCGTCTAGTATTTTACTTTTCCTTACAGCTTTACCTACTATTTCAAAAACCTTCTAAAGTAGAAGGATTGGGATGGACGGTAAAATCAAATTCCTCCTGAAGCTGCACCTTCTGTAATGTTACCGACTAATATTCTTTTCTTAAATGGTAGGAAAAGTTCGTGCTCCTTCCAATTTTGAGTAGGTAATTGATACCTTCCGATTTGAGCAGTAGTAATTGGAAGGAAAGAATATATTTTTGGTAGGTAATGCCTTTAGAAAGAATGGTTTGGAAGATATCGCTTCTTCTGTTAGAAAAACCTTCCAAAATACGTCGGTAAAGCTGGAAGGTATTCGAAAATTCCGTCTAGTTGTCTACTTTTCCTTTTAACTTTACCGACTGTTTCAATTACCCACTAAAGTAGAAGGATTGGCATGGACGGTAACGACAAGTTCCTTCTAAAGTTATACCTTCTAAAATGTTACCATCGAAATATGGGGGTAAAGCTAGCAGGTAATTCAGGAATTCCGTCTAGTATTTTACTTTACCTTACAACTTTACCTACTACTTCAAAAACCTTCCGAAGTAGAAGGATTGGGATGGACGGTAAAATCAAATTCCTCCTGAAGCTGCACCTTCTGTAATGTTACCGACTAATATTCGTTTGTTAAATGGAAGGAAACGTTCGTTTTCCTTCCAATTTTTAGTATGTGATTGATATCTTCCGATTTGATCGGTAACAATTGGAAGTAAAGAAAATAATTTTGGTAGTTAATGCATTTAGAAGGAATGTTTTGGAAGGTATCGCTGGTTTCCTCTCCCAGTTACCTTCCGTTTGAAAAACCTTCCAAAATTCATCGGTAAAGCTAAAAGGTATTCAAAAATTCCGTCTACTTTTCAACTTTTCCTTTCAACTATACCGCCTGTTTATATAACCCACTAAAGTAGAAGGATTGTTATGGACGGTAACAACAAGTTCCTTCGGAAGCTGTACCTTCCAAAATGTTACCATCGAAATAAGTGACTAATGCTAGGAGGTAATTCAGAAATTCCGTCTAGTATTTTACTTTTCCTTGCAGCTTTACCTACTATTTCAAAAACCTTCTGAAGTAGAAGGATTGGGATGGACGGTAAAATCAAATTCCTCCTGAAGCTGCACCTCCTGTAATGTTACCGACTAATATTCTTTTCTTAAATGGAAGGAAAAGTTTGTGTTCCTTCCAATTTTTAGTAGGTAATTGATACCTTCCGATTTGATCGGTAATAATTAGAAGGAAAGAAAATTATTTTAGTAGGTAATGAATTTAGAAGGAATGTTTTGGACGGTATCGCTGGTTTCCTCTCCCAGTTATCTTCCGTTTGAAAAACCTTCCAAAATTCATCGGTAAAGCTAAAAGGTATTCAAAAATTCCGTCTAGTTTTTAACTTTTCCTTTCAACTATACCGCCTGTTTATATAACCCACTAAAGTAGAAGGATTGTTACGGACGGTAACAACAAGTTCCTTCTGAAGCTGTACCTTCCAAAATGTTACCATCGAAATAAGTGACTAAAGCTTGGAGGGAATTCAGAAATTCCGTCTAGTATTTTACTTTTCCTAACAGCTTTACCTCCTATTTCAAAAACCTTCTAAAGTAGAAGGATTGGGATGGACGGTAAAATCAAATTCCTCCTGAAGCTGCACCTCCTGTAATGTTACCGACTAATATTCTTTTCTTAAATGGAAGGAAAAATTTGTGTTCCTTCCAATTTTTAGTAGGTAATTGATACCTTCCGATTTGATCGGTAATAATTGGAAGGAAAGAAAATTATTTTGGTAGGTAATGAATTTAGAAGGAATGTTTTGGAAGGTATCGCTGGTTTTCCCTCCCAGTTACCTTCAGTTTGAAAAACCTTCCAAAATACGTCGGTAAAGCTAGAAGGTATTCGAAAATTCCGTCTAGTTTTCTACTTTTCCTTTCAACTTTACCGACTGTTTCAGTAACCCACCAAAGTAGAAGGATTGGTATGGACGGTAACAACAAGTTCCTTCTGAAGTTATACCTTCCAAAATGTTACCGTCGAATATTTCTTTCCAAATTGGAAGGATATTTTAGTTTTCCTTCCAAATTTTGGGGGGAAATCAATTATCACCCGTTTTGGTCGGTTGCATTCGGAGGGAAAGTTGACTTTTTTGGTCGGTAATGCATTTAGAGGGAAGGTTTCGGAAGGTATTGCCCATTTTTTCTGTCAGTGTTTCAGTCGAGTACCGTGTTTAGGTCACTAAGCTTGCTGAGTGGCCTAAGTAGATTAGATTATGAATCAACAAACAAAAATCGAAAAAATATAAATCGGTTTGTTTTTGATATTAAGAAATAACCGTTAAAATATTTTTAATAAAAGCAGGTCAAGTGCGTGTCGTACACTCTCATCTATAAACGGCAAAAGAAACGTTTTTTATTTTTTGTTAAAGCGGTAACAGAAATATATTATCTGTAAAAACTGTCTAACAATAACGGTTCATGAGATACAGCCTGGTGTCAGATAGACAGACGGATAGACAGACATACAGCAGAGTCTTAGGTAGAGTCCCGTTTTTACCCTTTGGGTACGTAACCTTAAAAATCCGTGACAGGGGGTCAATTGCATAATCATTTGTAACTTGTAATATTAGCGGAACTCTCTTTCTAATAAGAGGGATTGAAAAGAGACTTCCGCTAACATTACAAGCTACAAGTCATTATGCAATAGGTCTCTGGTCTTGTAGAAAGTTAGTAGCTTATTTAATGTTTTTAAACGACCTGACGGGATGCCAACACCAGACCTCAAAGGTTCTATAACGCACTCAGCCAAGAAGCGGTCCCGGATATCCTCTTCCGGTGGTCCCTAGTGGGTACCGTCTAAAATCTGGGGTCGGAGAGGAAATTATTAATCTTCGCGGTGTATGGGCGGTGCTTTACGGACACTTTGGGATTTTCTCCACTTTTTAGGGTTCCGTGCCGCGCAGAATATCCCATCGGAGTGTCATTTAAGAAAATCTGGCTATTGTTATTTAATGTTTCGCGAAACTATGGTTTTCCTGGGCCAAATCGTTTGAAACATTAATTTGTGTACAGTCAAATGCGGAGATAAAAAACCCCCTGAAAACAAACTTTCTATGCAGGGCGTCCATTATCTGCAGCTGACCGTACATAAAAAAACATCCTTAATACACACATGTACTCTCACGTTAAAAATTGTACCAGCAGTGTATGAATGAATTCATTCATAAATTGCACTTATGAACGCATGGGCTCCTGTCGCAACAGTAATTTCCAATGTTCTCTTTCCTGGGCCGGCACTTTGCCCTTCTGATACAACGCGGATTCAACCTTTTAACATTTTCCTTTATTTGGCAAAATGGAAAAAACGGAACCCTCAGTGCGCGTGTCCAACTCACATTTGGCCATTTTTTTTAGTTTCTAACAAATCAGTGACACAAATTTTTCGCCCCGACGAAAAGAAGATGCTATACGCATTTATAAAGCTGTAGGTACCTTTGTTACGTACAAGACAATATTACAATATAATACAATACAATATTACCAAATCGGCAAAGATTACATGAGAACCAGTGATGTTTCTTAAAGTGAATGTCATTGGACTTTCAGGACTGTGTAAACAAACCGCCATATTGAAATTGTCTTTGAATGATGAATTTACTAGTGATGGGGAAGTGCTATTTTAAGTCAAAATAAATCGATTACTAAAATACCAAAAGTAAAACACATCTCATCTTCATATTTTTAATTGGTTTAATCTTCTGAAAAATCGGTGCTTGGAGTTTTACTAGAGTCACCAGTATTAATTATAAAAGGTGGCGTTACATCATCGGTATACCCTATCGATGATGCCGTCTAAATTTTTCATTTTATGCTCTTCTCCTATTACATGATCCACGCATTTCTTCCACTGCATGCATCCGCATCTGAATTTAGGTATTTATTTAATTTTAAGTATATTATACCTTACGCTAAGATCCTTTACTCATTTACTTACCGTGTAGTGTACACTATGCCTATATCAGGTAGATACCGTGAGTACCGGCATTACAATGTCACTAACTTAGTCACATCCCTAAACGTCATAGACAAACGTAGAATATAAAAGAAACAAAAACGTCATTGCATTTTGTCGAAATAACGTAACTTTTAAATCGTATTGAATTTTCAATGAAATTTCCAAGATTAAGTAATTTTTCCTATATTATTTGTTTTTTATGAGAAAGGCTATTTTAATAGTGTATGTTTTCAATTACTTTTGATGAGGTGGTGTGAAACTTTAAGGAGAAACAGTGATAAATCAAAGTGACGCCGTTTGTTTACATAGTCCTGAAAGTCCAATGACATTCACTTTAAGAAGGTGGCGCTCAAAAAATTTTTAGATTTTTAATGTAGCCGTATTTACGAGTATATTTATAAAAAATGCCTCAATGCTAAACAACCCTAAACATAAATACACCACAGTAGTTTCATGACCAAGTAGCGTCGTAAATAGAGGAGTACTCAGGGCCGAGATATACGCCGTAAAAGCAGCTAGACGCAAAATACGGGATTTCTTAAGCAATTTAGATACCTTCAGTAAAGAAGTGTACTTTAGAACAAGTTGTAAACATTTTAATATACTTAGACCGGGTTACTCACGTCTATAAAGTCGAAATAGCTCGACATGTTTCGGGACGGTCCGCGCCCCATACTCATGAGTGAGAAGCGCTTGCGGCGATTGCTCTGCGCACACTGCTTAAGTTTTAGTGACACTGTAATGAAGGGATAAAGAAATTGTGATATTGTTCTGCCCACAACTCACTTGACATAACTCACAGTTGACTTCTAGTGTGTCGTGCGCAGTGTGCGCAGAGCAATCGCCGCAAGCGCTTCTCACTCATGATTATAGGGCGCGGACCGTCCCGAAACATGTCGAGCTATTTTCGACTTTATAGACGTGATTAACCCGGTCTAAGTATATTAATATGTCTAATACTCACGGGAGTTTTCTATTTAAAATTGTAAACATTTGATGACAAACATATTCTGACTCTCCACAGTCCTCGAATTTCTTTCAATGTAAATTTTACTATAAATTGAAATAGATGTTATATACTAAAGAAAAAACCAACACGGCCGCAGGCCAATCCGAGGATCGAACTCGGGTCTTCAGCTTACGCGGCTAACGCCTTTACCACTAGGCCAATTTAATCGATAATTACTATTTAAAACGAGATATTTACCATGTACATTTGTTTTCACGAGCTCCCGTTAAAAATCTCGTTTTAAATAGTAATTATAGTGTAAATGACCATGTTAGCTTAAAATCAATTTAATCGATGTTCAATATCTGTACAGAAAATCAAGACGTATTTTTCCGCATTTTATCTGCTAAAGCCACAAATAACAATACCGACAAAAATATATCGTGAAAGCATTTTTCTGTAAAACATAAGGTTTAAATCACACTCGCGTGTAACGAAAACCACCTAATTAAATAATATGGACTGAAAAAATTATGCTTAAATAAATTAATTAGAGAGAGTATGCATGACGTCAGGTTTATTGCGTTAAATAATTAATTCAGTTTAAATTTCATTTCCGCGAGGAATTTCAATAAATTTGATCAAAGATAATTTAATTTTTACAAGTACGTACTTGAGCAAAAATTCCAATAAAAATTCTGAAATTCCTTAGATCGATTTCACTACGAATATTTTTAAACACTTTGGAGTCCTTAGAAATGTTTTTAAATAGTAGGTAAGTCTGAAAATGAAGCTAGAAAAAAATTAGGCGGTAACTGCCTCATTTTTGTGATGTTACAATAAAAAAAAGTTTGAAAATATTGTCCGATGTAAACCAGTAACGCCATCTTGTAGACCATATGCAAACTAACTTTGAAATAGCTGAAACGCTACTCACGTAGTGTTGGTTGGCAGCACTGGGTTAAAAGGAAACTTTCCAAAAGCAAAGTTTATTTTAGTGACAACACGTACTTCTAAGATGGCGCTGAAATTGGTATGTTTAGAAACGTAGGGTCATGGTCATGGTGTTAATAAACGCGATTAATCCGTTCTAAAGTGTTTAATTTCAATAGATAACAATCGCGATGTTTAGATTTATTACATTGTAGCACTTATGATTCTACAATATTGTGAATTTTGCAAGATCTGAAAAGAATCTATGCGCCACTTGCGCCAACCAGGGTTAGCCAACTAACCTGGAATTATGTATCTATTTAATGCTTTAAAAACGTATAGGTAACTCCGGGTTAATGATGACTCACAATAGAACGGGCCAGGACGTGACCGAGCCGGGCCGATCTGTCAGTTTCTGTAGAAAATGTCACGTGACCTCCGAGAGCTCCGAGCTTGGACGTGATTCTTTCTATAGAAATTGACAGATCGTCCCATCCCGTCCCGTCCAACCCCGTTCTAGTGTCAGTCATCCTTTAGTTGGCTAAGCCTGGTGCAAGTGGCCCTTAGGTTCGATTTCTTGTCTTTATAAGCCCCGCGATTGTATAAAAATGGTCGACAACTTTAATTTATAAAATTTTGTTTTTATCGTGTTGAAAATCTCTGTACAAAATCCTAAACAAAAGAATAACTTTTTAATTAAACTACCGGTATTTTAATATTTAACAACTATTCAATCAAACATCTTTGAAGTTATTTCTCAACCAGTAACGCCATCTATTGACTACTTTCAAAATGTAACGTCGGAAAGGCTGGAGCGCGATGTGATCGCCATCTAGTGCAGGGTAGCAAACACCATGTTGAAACGTAGCTTCCATTTCAGTAGTTGTCGTGAGATATCATTGACACTGATAAGATGGCGCTTATAGTAATTTGTATATTGTGAAACACTACCTTAGATATCAGAACACGTCGATTTTCAATACAGTAATCTTCCTTAATGATTTAATATCAGCTTATAAACAGGTTAATATTAATTTTAATTAATATAACTAAGTACAGTCATCACTTTGTCTGTAACCCAGTAATTTAAGTTGATAGAAACATAATTTGGAGGGTTAGTATAATTTGATAACTGGTAAAATTCTTGATATTTAATGTAGTACCCTCAAGGCGAGCAAACCTAGTAAAACAATAGCAAATTAAGTAAATACCTGCGAACCGACAACACTTCCAAAAAAAATGCTTCTTAAGACTCAAACCCTGCAAATACTCGTAGCATTCGACTATGAACTCTAGCCGAACAAGGGTCAAAGACTTACATTTGTATAGACGCTTGGACAGCAGCTTGCTCAGGAAGCCGTAATTTGAGAAATTTTATCACAAATAGTCATAAATCTTCATTTTCTTTCCTCCTAAATTAGGCCTTTTTTCACTGGAAAAAGGTTCAGTTTCAGAACAGCAACAAAAAAGAAACAATCACTTTTTCAATGGAATCCTCGTTTTGTTCAAGGCTTAAGATAAGGCGTGTTTCCGATTCTTAACAAGCGTTCGTTTAGCAGTTTTTTCCTCGTTTGGATTGTTAGGGCGCGCACAGGGTGGAGGATCTTGAGCCATCAAAGAGGGTGTCAAGTTTTATAACGAAGATGCTTAAGGCGTAATTGTTGAGAAATGGGTCAAGGCAGCTTTGCTTTGTTGTGGGGCATGTAATTGAGACACTGAATTTTAAGTGTAAAGTCGGCATGGCTATTAAAACTTCTTGATTATAAATTGAATACTATATTCGCAGATTTCAAAGTAACATCAAACTACATTTCTAGAAAGAAAGAAAAACTGGAAACATTCTCGACCTCGAGTGGAGCTCGAACCCGTGACTCTGAGATACACTCTTATCGCTCTACCAACTGAGCTACCAAGACCACACGCGTTGCCTCGAATTTTTCCACTATATTCCTCGTATGCACCTTAGGGGGCGCTTAGCAACATTTGTCGTAAGAAAGTACTTTTTTAATCGGCAAGTAGAGCTTCAAGTTACATTTAGAATTCACCACTAACAATGCGCTACCACATATTAATCTATTAGCGAGCGCGTTCTTCGAGTCTACAAGAAAAATCCAGTGTTTGTATGAATGGTTGTATGTTTGTTCGACAATAAGTTGAGTATATTTTTTTACTTGTGGCTCTGTGAGCTGTAAACCTCGGGAGATGGGACTGGTATTGACATAAAGGCACTGTTGGAATCTATGGCGCTTATGACCTTTGTGGTAATTCCCGCCATTTTGAAAATTGCAAAAAACGGAATCTTTTTTTTTTCATGTAATTAACGAAGATGCTTACAAAATTTCACATGAATTGGTTGATAAATGCGACCTGTAGACAACAATGGACAGACAGACAGCCGGACACACGAAAGTATTTTTGCCCAAGTTGAAACGGAGACGCTTCGCTCTTTTCGCTCGCCCGGACAAATATTCTCTGAGTTTCCAGTTCCCTTGTGAACGCGGGCTTACGCAAACGGAACTTTTTGATGAAACTGCGCAATCATTAATGATTGTAATCAGTAGGTATTTGAACTTCCAACCGAGTCTCGATTTATAACAAGGCTCGGGGACCTTCGAAGCTGGGAAATACTTGACTATGTTCATGTGACAATCATTTATTCATAAAGTTTTGTGAGTGGAATAATATCCATTATGTAGTTAAGTTTCTAACCGATTGCAGGAGTTATTGTCTTGCAAATAAATGTACAGGCTGTAACAAAATGCTGGTGATCCGTTTTCGTGGTCTGAATAGGAAAAACAATAGAAAAAAACATTTGACTAATTTTTTTGCAACTCAATCGACCGAAGCTCGGAAAGAGCTGTTTTATCCTTTAAAACTAGCGAGGAAAGTAATTTGACTTTGCGCTAATTCCTATGACTTGCCACCTGTCCAGTATAAGCGAGACTTGTATGACCGTAGTAAAGAAACGAAATCGGAGGTCACATCTTTACATTAGTCAAGTCCTATATCGCACATGGTAAGCTATTGGCAATATATAAGTACCAGTAGTAACTCTATAACACTTTTTACCTTGAAGTTTGAATGATTTCTTCAAGATAATTTGCATTTGGATAAAATTTGTAATCGTTGATGTTTATTTTCCTCGCGATAGTAAGGTGCAAAATGTTGTACTACACTCGGCGGCAAAGTTGGTTCAACATTCGCGCCTTGAAACCCTCGTAAAGCTCAAGATCACATTTTGGAATATTTCGCTTGCTCGCGTGTCAATATAAGCCCGAAAGCTAAACAACAACTTTGTATAATATATTGTACATTGTGTTTTAAGGGCGGTAAACAAGAAATTACGAACTAGTGTAAATTTAATTAATTTATTTTAGCACAAGTTCGTAATTCTTGTACCACCCGTGATACATACAATGTTTTTCATCACATTTACGAGGAAATAAATAAACTTTCCAGGCAGATAAAGAAACAATCATTATTAGCGGTAGTGTAGTAGCACAGTCCACAGTACTCCGGAGTGAGCGGCGACTACGCGCGACGGACGTGAGGTGCCCCGGGAGCTCCGTACGGGCGATAAAGTAGTATGAGAATCCTTTAAGACCATGGGCTTAATACAGCTCATTAAGATTAAGTATGCTTGCATATCATATCACCATTTACTCTGTTACTATTGATGTGTAACTATTACGCATAAAAAACTTTTAAACTTTTTTGTTACAACAAATTTCTTTTCTGTGAAAATGTTATTATAGCTAAATAATGTTATCGATTTCGATAATATAATTTTTTTCAAATTTCGAACACATCTGACACAAGGAAATGCGATTTGACCTCTGTTCTAATATCAGTCGTGATGACGTTTAGTTTGAAACAAATTGTCAATTGCGTACGCACGCTAGGCGCACGTTATTTTGATATCGAACTATATGAAAATTGGCTGTATTTAATGTCTCAATTGGTTGGAATATTCGTGTGTGGTTCTTCTTATTTTTTCTAGCGTTTTCCCGGCTAATGCCACGGCTCGGGGAGCCTGGGGTCCGCTTTGACAACTAATCGCAAGATTTAGCATAGGCGCTAGTTTCACGAAAGCGACAGGCCGTTTTTCGAGACATGCGTCTCTTAATCATTGATTCATTTTTTTTTGTTCATTGTAATTTAGATATTAGCACTACTAGCAGTATATATATATGTGGAATGCAGCATCGAGACAAACCTGTTTGGTTTAACGATGCTGTTTCAATAATGTGTATTATGGATTGTAATTACGGTAAAAAAAAAAAAGACATAATCCGTCGGTCTCTTGCCACCATCAACGTGTCTGCTCTCCTTGAGCCATCTGGCTTTCCAACCTAGAGGGTAAACTAGGCCTTATTGGGAGTAGTCCGGATTCCTCGTGAAGTTTGCCTTCACCGAAAAGCGATTCAAACGTTATTTCGTACATAAGTTTCGAACAACTCATTGGTGCAAGCCGGCAGGCCGGCACGATTTGAATTGTAATATGTGAATATGATTATGATAAACATTTAACAGGAAAGTTACTCATAAATACACAACTATGGTAACTAATTTCAATTACCTACAATTAGAACATCATCCTTCTTTAATGGCCTGGTTACGATAAAGTTTAAGATAACCCTTTCTGAAATTCGAGTAGGGTCCGAAATTAATGCCTCAATTTAAATCCACAAATAATTAGGGTCGCACATAACTCTACGTATACTTAGTATTACTTAGTAGATTATATCTAGACCGAATACCGTACGTAAGTACCGAGGTCCAAAATTCCAGTACCTAGGTCTAGTTTTTCTCAATAGGTACGTACTTAGGGTATAGAAAAGTATACCATTGCCGTGCTACATTTAGAAATACATAAAATAGATAGTTAATTATTATGCCTGTACTAATAGGATGGTTATCGTCTCTTGCGTCTCTTTTGCACTGACTCCTATCTGAAATTTACGATTTTCACACATTATAAATTTACTACATCGGAGCTTAAGACTTGGAGTCTTTCTCCGAGACCACGGAGGCAATGTCGCCCTTGAAACGTCGGAGGTTAGTGTTCAATGTTTTACGCAAATAAATAAGCCCCATTGTAGTAAATTTATAAATGAAAACAACTAGATTACTGCCGAAAATCTAACCAAAATGTGTATCTCCCTTTCGACCACCCTTACATCAAGCAAAAGAGATGTGACACGAACATTTCTAATTAGGTATCGATTTTCGTAGCAGGCCTTCTGAGACAAGCAGGTCTACTACCATGAAAATAGAAATAGCGAAAATTTATATTTCTCTCTCTATCGCACTTATCTATTCGAGCAAAAGTAATGTACCTCGAATATTTCGAATTTTGGATGTTGGCTTCAGGCCCCTTTAAGATTGTAGACGCAAGACGCCTTTAAGACGCAATTAACGCGTGTCACCGTCGCTATCACATTCTAACAAGTATATAAGTGACGTTACTAGAATAAGCGATAAAAGAGCACACTGTCTATGTCTGTCATTAAAAAAAAACTTAAGCTCCATTCAACGCGCCGCTCCTATAAAATTCAAAATGAATACTTTCTCCGTCAAAATTAAGCTCATTTTCAGTCTTAGGATGTCCTATTTTGCCCCCAACCTCGCAGTAAGCACCTTCAGGAGAAAACATTTACTTTTCCAATTTGCTGCAAATCGACCACGAAATCGCATAAGACAGTATTGAATATCATTGCACGGTTCCGGATTGTTTAAGAGTTGAAATTTCGCTTGGGAGATTATATTGAGAGTAGATTTAGTAAATGAGATAAAATACGTGCGGGCTTTAAATTGAATTGAAATAGTATTATCATAGGAAATATTTTCAGGGCTTTGCCCACAAACTGTGAGATCGCAAACTTTGAGGATGCTATAATGCTTTTAAAATTGCCTGCCCGGACAAAGACTTTCCAGACAACCTAAAACCACAAAGGAGATGGGATAATGTTTACCACCACCACCTTTTGTTTTAAAATACAAATACAATACTTACGGACCCCAAAGATCGAGTATTCGGTCCCAGATAAGAGGCACTCAGCGATGTCGCTCACTTCTCTAAGACTGCGAGAAAATTTGCAAGTGAAGATTGTGATGTAACAGGGCGTCGTTAAGGGCGTCCGTACACTTGCGTGTATGGAGTGGCGACGTCAATTCAACGCTTTGATAAAGGCCATTGCGATGACACTGCGCCAAACAGTCGTATACTTAGTTAACTAGGAACCGACGTTTGGGAGGCGCTAGGGTTGGGTCACCCTAACTCGCTAGCGATGACACGACCGAATTACTAGGTGCTTGTGTGTAAAGTAGGTAGAAGGTCATCGTTTAAAGGAGAAGTTCACCATACATACATTAGCTACTATAGTGCTTTTATATAGATCTTGTGGAGGTATTAAATCTTATTTAAAACGGGTTCACGAAATTAAGTCGATTTTCGCTCGACATGATTCAATTTTTAGGATGACCGTCATCAGGAGCGACCACCTGCGACACAGGCAAGTCGTATTATTTGTCATATAACATGTCCTGACTCATTATTAAAAAAACATGGCGTCTTGAGACAATGCGATGCGAAATTACTTAAGTTGAACTTACAAGCTAATTAACTGAATGCCCCGAGGCTTCAGATTATCCGGCTAAACCTTGCATTTACAATAAATGTTCTACTAGCTCTAAACTTTTTTGAAGAATAGTTTGACCCGTAGATTTGTAGCAGCCATTCTAAAACGGAGTTCAACTTAAACTGACACGAATATCGCTAAGTGTTATGAAATTTGCTCTGGATTATTACTTTGTTTACCTTCTTGAAATACTTGGTGAAGTATAAAGTTATTAAGTGAGGAATGAGGATATCTTAATTTTCGACCGCGAAAACCCGTATAAAGGATATTGGGTCGTGATCCGGGTCCTGTGGCCTTTGAGGGCTTCCAATGTTGACCACGCTTAAAGAAAGGTGTCTAGCTGAATCTTAAACAGTAGAGAAAAAAGATTTTATTTTTCCTTGAATATAATATATAATTACAAAAAAATTGCAGTGGTTACGGTTTTATGGAATCAAGTCAGAACCAAAATCCAATGTAACCAATTCGGAGATATTTGGTTTTCGAACGAAAAAAATAACCAAGGTTCATAATTTAACGGAGTAAGTAATCGTGTAAAAGACTGACTAAAAACATCATAGTTAAATTGAGAACCTCTTCTCTTTTGAAATCGGTTTAGCACTTATATTGATAGATTGAAAATTCCGCACCAAATTTTAAAACTTCGAAATATTTGCTACCCGTCTTAAATAGAAATGTCGGACATAAACTCTGATCATCATGTAAACTTTTCGCACTTGCGAACAAACCCTCATTACTTGCGATGAAACCGATACCGAACTTCTGTACTAAGGGCAGCTGTTTTTGGATGAGTGAAGTGTCAACAATTTGACACAGGGATATGAGCTATTTTAATCTTATTTCCAGCCATATTTAACCAACTGAAAGTTAAACTAAGTCAGGCTAAAGGATGACACACTAGGACGGGACAGGGCGGAACGGAACGGGACGGGACGGGGTGGTAGGGGACGATCTGTCAATTTCTATGGAAATAATCACGTGATAGAAACTGACAAATCGTCCCGTCCCGTCACGTTACGTCTCATCCTACTTAAAGCTTAAAGTATTTCAAACGTTTTCTAACAGTATGTCTAATCCCTTAGGTAGTAAACTCACTGTTTTAGTACTCGCGGCGCCGAACGTAAATTGTCGACCACAGGACAGTTGGAAGTTGATAGTTTGCAATGAGGTCGACTGTGGGTTTATATCGATGCTACAGTCTCAAAGTTTAAGCCGAAAGTTGGGATAGCCGCTGCTGGGTCTCATATAAATATGTATACATTTGGGAACTTATTACTGGGGACGAAGGTTCATAATTGAATACAGGTGAATACATATTCATGTAGCTGACCATACGTATAGTTTCGACTAGTGGTAGAGATAACAAGCCAATATCCTCTAGTGGTAGAAATAACAAACCAATATCGATGACCATGTGGGTTGGATGCGACTAAGTTGCTACGGATTTAAATAATTGATTTTTATGGTTCCGTAAACAAAGGGTAAAACGGGACCCTATTACTAAGACTCCGCTGTCTGTCTGTCTATCTGTCCGTCTGTCGCCATACTGTATCTCAAGAACCGTGATGGTTAGAGAGTTGAAATTTTCAGATGTTGTATTTCTGTTGTAGCGATAGCCAAAAACACTAGAAATTAGAATAAGATAATGGTACGGAAGCCTTCGCGTGCGAGTCCGACTCGCACTTGGCCGTTTTTTTAAAACTATGTATTAATAACCGGCCAAACTTAAGAGGAAGCTTATGAGCTATTAATTTCTTTAGAAAAGTGCCCTATATTTGTCCAGTTTCAGCTGTAGGTACTTGTGTAATCTGCAACTTACAGAGACTTTAAAAAATCAATACAAATTTAAAATCATATAGGTTGTATAAGTAAAAAATGTGACTGTAACCAGCAGCGGCTAACCCAAGTTTCGGCTAAATAAATAATTACTATGGCACAATTTTACACAAATAGACCCAGTCAATAAGGCTTGTGTTGCAGGTACTAGACGCCGACATATATAATAGATACATGTAAATACTTAAATACATACGAGTACATAAAAAACATCCATAACTCAGGAACATACGGACGTAGTAAGGCATTTTCAGAAAAAAGTGCACCCTTTTAATAAAAATGGGTCCTCAATTTTCCATACAATTTTTTTTTGTCAGTTTTGTATCGGCCCATACGAAATGTATGAAAAAATGCGTTACAAACCTGACCAAAAATACGGGGCACTCTTTTTCTTTTTTTAAATCAATAGTACTCCTGATTCTGGTTATAAAAAACCCAAAACTTCCTATATAAAAAAAAACGAAAATGGTACCCTATTTTTGAAAATGCCCAGTAACGCGATAATGTTCCAACCCACATGATTTCTTCATTATAATTAATACCATAACAAGTAAAAGAAAGTCATTTAAATGGCAGATTCACGTGGATTGGAACGTTATCACGTAACTACGTCCAAATATTAGTGATAAACCCACAATTAAATACCCTGACCAAGATTCGAACACAGCTCTTACTCTCTAGATAGGAGCACTAATACTAACGGCCTCCTAGCGCTAAGCTTAATAGGAGGCCGTTAGTAACATCGAAACAACATGAAAGTTACCAAGATTCAACAAAGTAAAAAGTCGGTGTCAGTTACTGACGGCACGGACCAATGAATCACATAAAACTTCTGCCATTTCTATTAAATATTGGTCACTATTTGAACAATCATTTACTTATTATCCATACTAATATTATAAACATAGCTGGGCACCGTTAATCAAATAGTTATAACTTCAATTTTATAATTGAAAGAAAAATGGAAAAATTCTCCGCGTCGAGCGGGATTTGAACCCACGACCTTTCTGAACACCGGTCCGATCGCTCTGCCAATTGAGCTATCGACGCCCGATCGACCCCGGCGAATGTTTCCACTACTTCTTTCATTTGGTTATAGGCCTTAGGGAGACCCGTAGCGACATCTACCGCAACTGTTTAACAGTTGTACGGCATCGATGTTCTAAGACATTTTTAGAAATCATCGATAACAATGCGCCACTCCATACCAAATCAATCCCGTACCAAGCAGAGGCGTCTGCAAACGAAATCTACAATTTTATAATTGAAAGAAAAATGGAAAAAATTCTCCGCGTCGAGCGGGATTTGAACCCACGACCTTTCTGAACACCGGTCCGATCGCTCTGCCAATTGAGCTATCGACGCCCGATCGACCCCGGCGAATGTTTCCACTACTTCTTTCATTTGGTTATAGGCCTTAGGGAGACCCGTAGCGACATCTACCGCAACTGTTTAACAGTTGTACGGCATCGATGTTCTAAGACATTTTTAGAAATCATCGATAACAATGCGCCAACCCATACCAAATCAATCCCGTACCAAGCAGAGGCGTCTGCAACGAAATCTACAATTTTATAATTGAAAGAAAAATGGAAAAAATTCTCCGCGTCGAGCGGGATTTAAACCCACGACCTTTCTGAACACCGGTCAGATCCGACCGCGACGCGGAGAATTTTTCTATTTTTCTTTCAATTATAAAATTGTAGATTTCGTTTGCAGACGCCTCTGCTTGGTACGGGATTGATTTAGTTATAACTTCGTTAATCGCTAATCCGTTAAAAAAAAGTTTACTCCTTTAAAAAACGGAGCGACGAATTCACGTGATTTTTTAAGTGGAGATTGTGGAAGGGATGGAGAGTAACATAGGCTACTCATTGTCTCTTACTAACGCGAGCGAAGCCGCGCGCAAAGGCTAGTAGAAAATATAAATTTATTTGTAAAAGTAAAGGTCTAGAATGAACTATGTTACGTAACTATATTCTTGTTATAAAGAAATTGATTGATTGATTTATTTATTGATTGATTGATAGAAGCATTTTGTGGATAATTATTAAATAATAAGTAAGTAATTTGCATGCAGGTACTTGAGCCTTCGAACCCCAACAAACTCATACCAATGAGTTACTCAAAATTACCGTTTTTTTATTCAGTAGTAAACAGTTCTTCGTTAAAGGGAAACATTGTGTGAAACTGGAGTTTAGATACTTGTCGTTCGCAAAAAACGGTCGAAGCATCAATGAAAATACGCTATGGTAAGAACCACCTGGAAACTGTGGCTGGAGTTTTCTCGTGTCTCTCACTAAGATAATTTCATTGTAAAACTCATCATGAAGACCATTATTACATGTCACATGCTTCTTGAAGTTTGTTCATTAGTTTTTAAGTTGTAAAATCATACAAAAATTTTATAGGTATATATATTTCAAAACTGTTGAAACTCACGTATTATTATCACAATAGGCGTGACATGTTTCGACTGCATCGGGCAGTCATCGTTGGACCGATACGTGGGTTTCAATCGTTTTGAAATGTTATGTTCAGTCTGACTCACGAAAGTTAAAGTTGTAAAATGTTAGTACAGTACCTCCAATTTTAAATTTCTGCTGATCTGTTCAAATGAAGACCCACCCTGACAGTGTCAGGGGAGGGGTAATGTACGCAATCTGTTAACGCCACCGCCGCAAGTCACGGAGGGCGATGGCCTCACCAACTTATAAGTCCTGTAATGTGCAGCCATGTTTAAATAGTTACGAAAATTGACAAAGTGTGATCATCGTTACGACAAAGTTAAATGATGGATAGGTCTGTAATTTATGCAAGCAAAGTTTTAAGATTGGCCAACTGTAAATTTAGAAATTTTAGATCTTTGATAACACAGCTGTTCTTGACAGTTGACGTATGTGGCATCTATGTATGTACGTCAACTGCCAAAAACAGTTGCATGGTGATTTACAGTGGGAGGGGGACCTGTAAATCGATATCACAGGTATGAGAATTATAGTCACATATGAGTTTAAAAAATACGAACTTTTAGATACCACTTCATTTTGGGAGAATGAGTCACTTGGTGCTCGAAAATTGTGTCAATTTTATTTTACTGGGACCGAGCGGTCAACTGTTGGAGATAAAAACTAAAAAAAAGGGAAAAACTAAATGTTCCTTTGTTGATATGCACTACCAGCTGATATCTTTGAAATCGGTGCCAAGCCAAATCGGTATTGAATGCAGTATCGTTTGGAAATGCACCGACTTCAAGTAGTTCATGGATCCCATTATCAGATCAGAACCAAATTCCTATGGGACTAACTTGAAAGTAACTCCTTTTGAACAAAAAAATAATTACTCAAATCCGACGACGGGGCTCGGAATAATCGGGCCTGGTAGAACCTTCTACTTTTTTGGAAGTCGATTAAGGACAAAATAACAACTGAGTTATCGGTGATAAACTAAAAGGAACAGTTTCTAGAGTTATTGCGCATTTTTCAGGCTGATCTTCATGAAAGTTTGTCAGCAGGATTGATATTTTTGTCGATAGTCTCTGTGTGTTTGTTCTAAGTTAACGAAGCCATGGAAGGGCGAAAACTATAAGCTAAATAATAAAAATCACTAAAATTCACGGCACGGTTCCTTTCAGTCCAGTTTTGTAAGCGCATAAATTTCCAACTACGTTGTCAAACAGCTGTTTTATTCATATTTGTAAGTTTAAGATATTAAAGAAACTTCGTCGAGTTTTTCTGAATAGTTTCAAAGCTGAGTCTTGTACATGCAAATAAGGCGCTACGGGTCCCTTTGTAACTTTTGTTCTGGCAGTAAAATAAAAAATTACATTGTGTATGTATTATTTAAATTAAAAGTTTAAAAATATATGCTCAAATGAGTAAAAACCTATTTAAGCACCATCCCGACACACAAATATAAAAAAAAAACACCGAAAATATTTCGATTTAAAAACACCGAATTCAAATTCTAACATACTTCACGTCAAACACACCTTGGGGGAGAGATTTATAAATTTCACCCTCTACAGTAATATTGTAAGAGAAATTCTCTTATGAAATTCTGGTAAATTATTAGAAACTGAGCATTCCCAGTTTTAATTATTTACGTTAACAGAGATAAAAATACTACTAAACCTAGAGCCGAATTTAATGAAATATTTCTGTCGTTCAAATTCGTCGTCGTTCATTTAAAATCCCTGCCCGACTACGAACGGGACGACGCGGTGTCCCTTCGTCACACAAAAGTTGTTTAATAACGCCTAGTATTCGCAGTGTAATAAACTCATAAATATCAGTTTTCTATACAAAACAGTGTCCCGTCTGCGAAAATAGGTTGTAGCGCCACGCGTCCGTGTCACTCGACCCACGCGTACCGACAGCAAATTAAAAACCCATAAAACGACCAGAATATTTGGTGAGGAAACGAGTTTTGCAAAAGCTGGAGCAAAAAATATTGAACTACATCATACTACATCATCAATCATATTTTTTTCTAAAATAATGTACTTATCGATATTTTGACAGATTTAGCAATTTATGAATGCATATAACCACGCGTCTCCTATTACGTCCAAAGACTCCGACTAAGTAATTTTTTTATGGATTTTCATAGCACAGACTGTGGTAATGTTAAGTCTCTTCTTCTTCGAACCTCATTTCTGAGGATCGCGACCACGTGCAGTCAGTCTCCACGGAGTGTTTATGTGTTAAGTAAACCTGATATCTGATTTCTAAGAAATTTGACGTTTATAGGAATTAACACTTGCATTAACACTTGCGTAGTATCTAATATCAAAATCAAGGCAAACTTGATTCGATCAAATTTGATGAATATGATTTGAATATTTTCATTGTAATACTTATAGACGAGCAGTATGTGATTGCGCGCAATACGAGTATTATCTTGATTCTTAAATCAGCATTTAAATCAAATTGGTTTTCTACATTTGTGTCCTGAGGTCTAAGAGGTCTTACTTTTTGCCTAGATATACTTAGCTAGCAAAAATTCAACAAGAGAATATTCCCAACTGATCATGACGTGATCATCAGTAATTAAAATTGGAACACAAAGAAGAGGGAGGATTCGTTTTCTTTATACGCAATAGATTGGCGCATCTTTGAGAAAGAAGAGCATTACGTTTGATTTCGGTGGTTTCAAATAAGTAATCCATGAACTTCCTATGTGTATCTCTTTACTTATGATTTTTATACAAGTTATGCTATTACCTACTATCCTTCTGTTTTTCTCCTCATCTATGGTCAATGCTTCACATATTCAACGCCAATGACGCTATATCGGGTTATCTCGTAGGCGATTTTCGCTACATACGCATTTCCTTATGCACTTCCCTCGGCCTTCCTCCTCTCGCTCGCTCTTCCTTCCTTCCGCTCTTCCTTTGGCTCGTAGCGCGTAGCACGTGCTGGCACTGATTGTGTTCATATAAGCAAGAAGTACAATATTTGTTTTGGTAATTAATAAACATCATTTCGTTTCAGGTAAGTACCAGCCCTGGTCTGACTGATGCGACACCGTAATCACATGTCAGGTGAGAGCGTCACGAATGTGACGTCACAAGATTGATTACCAAGCTCAAGAGCCTTGCATACATGAAAGGTTGTAAGTGACTTCGCTTTTGGTTTGTATCCGCTCTTCATACGTCACCATGGACATGCTAGTTAATGGTGAAGTATAACTGGATTATTCCTGTTATGATGTATAATGTTAGCGTTCCATAGCTCTTTACTCCATAAAATAAGTGATTATTTAATCATAAAGGCAGAATATTGTTTTTCTACTCGCCTACTTTAATCTGTCAATTACGAGTACATAAACAAAAGTACAAGCACATACTTTTCGATACCAGACAGTCTAGGATACATCTTACTCAACTATAATATTTCATTAGGATACGCGGTAGCCATCTGTAATAATTTCAAAACATTTTGGTATAGTGGACCTGATGATAAAGATGACCAGGGATGGCAAAGTGGAATTGGTCGGTAAACCTAGCTCTACGTATCATCCAAGTTGTGACATTCATCTATTTGATTTGATTTACATTCTGATGATTGAGTTCGTGATTGGAGGGTTTTCATAAGGTATTTTCTTCCTGAAGCCATAATTTTGCTGCAGTGGACCTGATGTTGAAGACCAGGGATGGCATACTGAAACTCCTCGATAATTTCCAGCTTTGTCTACTCATTTGAGACATTGATATTTTGTCTATTACCTTGGAGGGCTAAAAGGTAGTTCCATTTTATTTTACTTGAGATCTAATGATGGAATTGCCATGAGACAATAAGAAAACACTTCAATTTTCAAAGGTACTCGTATAGTGAATTGGATATTCTTGAAGGAAATTGGTTAACTCAAAATGTAATATTTACTGGGAAGGCCAATAGAAGTGAGTTTCTTTTCGTAATTATTATTATTAACAGTAAATTTTTGAGATGGACGGTAAAAATGTATTGGAAAATTTAAGACGAACACCCTTCATTACAATTTTCCTACTTCAGCACTTTTATAGATGAATGACAGCGATTTTGAAATATTATTTATTGGATTTACATACAATATTTGAACACTGTTTTTTTTTAGTTTTTGTATTTGGCATACGTTTTCCACATTCTGCCGTTTTTAGATTTAGCTTTTTTCACTATTTTAGCTGTCGTAGAAAAACTTGCGTAAACAACACTTCATAATTTGTTCTTAAAACCCCTCGGCTCTATTATTACAAAATTCGACCCTGTCTCATTTTGTAACGGCGACCTTCCAGTTTTCAGTTTTAAGAACCCCTTATTATATCATTGTTGCATAAACTACTATAAGTGAATCCTTCAATAGTCGTAGTCGTATCGGTGAAAACTCATTTGCATAAAGTGACAAATTTAAAATGGCTGGGTATCATACAGGAGAGACTAACAAGACCCTCAAACCGAGTTACCTAATTACTTATCATACAAATAAAAATCGCAATAAAACGCGTGTTTTGCAAACGGTCCTCCGAGGGCGAGTCGCCCGGCAGTGAGACGCCGTAGAGCGCGCTCGGTGGACGCGTCCTCTTACTAGCGCTAGCGTTACGCGCTACTAGCACTCGTAGCGAGCGTACTAGCGTAGTACGCTAGTAATAGTATAATTAAAGATGTGCGTGTAGTTTAAATGAGTAGTGACGTGTTTATAATTTCAATTATTAATATTTTAATAAATTAGCAAAGCGTTTATCGGATTTCATTGGTTCTATAATTACAAGTGAAATAAAAACGTAAAAATATAAGTGTTTACGTAAAATGAGTGTAGTTATAAATTAGCGTCAGTGTGTTAAAGCTAATAAATATACATTGACTACAAATAGAACCTTTTTATCCAAAGGATTCGTAAGCTATTTAGAAATTAAAATTACTAAGTTGATTGATTTGATGATTTTAATTCTAATGCACATCAATACATTTATCTGATTGTAATTACTCAGATAGGTTACCCAAACACTTTACATGTGTCTGAAAACAATACACCCTTTTGCACCTTTTGGAAACCCTAAAATTAATAGGAGATAAAATTTTGCACACATGCTTACTATTACAACTCCGGTGTAAATTAAACTAATAGTGCACACGTGGCAATAAAGAGACGCAATTTCACTCCTCGTATCGAATCCAACAACACTTTACTCGCTTAAATACATCAACCTGTACGATTTGGTTGGCTGTAGAATAATTCATTATTATACAGCCTACCCAGTCATATGAAAATCATTGGGTACCCTCCTTTCTCTAATGCATAGTTAATTGGTGAAACACTTTACATGCTTAAATACATAAATCTGTACTGTCGTTCTGAGTTCATTTGTCTACGAAGTCTCGTACACTGTAGAATAATATTAATTATTATACAGCCCACCCAGTCATTCTATGAAAATCGTTACCTTCCTTTCTCTAATGCCTAGTTACTCGTAATTGGTGAATATAATTTAACAATGATGCACAAATGTTCAAAAAATACAAATATTACATGTCCAATATGATCTACTTAAACTACTTCACATGGATATGTTCAAACTGATTAATAAATTAAACATAAAAAAATTCCCACTACTCGTTGATATTAGATACAAACAGTACCTAACCACTCAAATCAAAACTGACTTACGAAAAAACTTACACAAAAAGCGAATATTTAAAGAAAACTTTAGCTGGTTGCAAAGAGCCGTTTTACTTTTTCGTTTTAGAGTTATTTTAATCAGGCTTATGTTTTTTGGATATTTTATTTTCTTTCTCACGTTCTTTTGTAAGTTGTATGGTCATAAAGTTTAGTGTTTAGATCGCTTACAAGTCAAATATGTATGATATCAGCATCAATCATAAATAATATCTAATATTTGTAATTATCACCGTGACAAGGTACAAAGGTCATTTTACCTTTAAGGTAGCATTCCAGTCACGACTGCAGCGGCGAAGCTGGTACGTTAGAGCTGCAGTGGGAAACGTGCAGGGGGCGATTTTTGAGATTCGAACGCTCGAATATTTAATTCGAATGTGAATAAAAACGAAGTAGAAAGAAACTCCACTAGCCTTTCGAGTGGTAATTCCAGTACCTTACAACAATACGAACTATGGTATCATGCGAATATATTCGTGACACATTTTTACGTGCGATTATTTTCGATCACTTGTTTTTGTATTCGAGCGTTCGAATCGCAAAAATCGGTCCCCAGTTCAATAGTCTGATTCATAGTCGCGAGAAATGTGGATTTCCTCGATATAGTGAGTGCATTGAGCGAGAGGGGGCGTCGAGGTCACAATAATGTATGTCATATCATTATACCTAACAATGTCGTTAGTTTTCCAGTGTCACTTTTATAATCCATGTAACCTACAAGGTCACACGAGTATTTTAATACCTAATTATGCATAGTTGCATACACTACTTTGTCTATCATAAGTGCTCTAAGATGGGTTCAGGAACCGTAGAGAAATTACTTGCATTGTTACATTGTTACTCATAGATATTAAAATAATACAATATAAAATAAATTTAACACGTACAGAAATAATTTTTTCAATATCAAACAGTGAAAAGCCAACTAAAACATGACAGTTCGGAATGGCGGCGTTGTGAATCTAGTATAGACCCCCATTTGAATAGACAGCTGGTCCAAATTTAAACTCATTACCTACTGTTTTCAAGAGGTAATATTTAAATTACAAAACCAAAAAAAACAAGATTTTGATTAAAATTACAGTTCGGTAAATTCCTGCCGGCTGATAATACTGGTTATTGCCTATGGTTTCTGAACGCATTTTAGAGCACTAAAGATATGTGCGTAGATAAAGTATACAACGTTAACGTGCCATATAAACATCTACTTTTATCGAGATTTGAACTTTGAACTTGGAATTCGTCCCATCTAATTTTACGGTACGGAACCCTTTCACCCATAAACCCGTGGCACTTTAGACTTGTCAGTCTTTTCAAAACCCGGCGCTAAGAGGATGATAACAGTCTTTGGGATGGTAATGAAAAGCGGGCTGTTTACGTCGCTGCCTCAATGGGAGTGGCTTTACGGCTGACGAGCTTGGGACGATGACGTGGCGGGGCAGGCACGAAAGGGTTGAATAATTCACTTTGACTTTTTACACGAAAAATACTGTACGTCAGTTTTATGAATGGGGCATTTTGCAACATTTGGCTTTTTTATAATTGCTTGTAATGTTGTAACGGAAAACGGAGAGTTATCGGGTGTATATTTATATACAACGTGTTGCTTTATACGTTAATATAAGCTGCTTGATATACCTCTTTTTGTCATAAAAAAAATCGTTTTCGTTTTTACACAAAAAAACAAAATAACTGAATAAGTTACTAACAACAAAAACATTGTGTATACGCCACTGAGATGCTTCCTACTCAATTTAATTACATTGTTGCGATACTTAAAGGCTGCTGCCTCGTCAGAAAGATAAAAGTACTAGTGCTTGACACTGCACTAGTATACTGCAGCATTAATATAGGTTAAATTTGAACAACGGCGATTTTCGATAGTTGAATTTAAACCTTGTCACATTGGTATAAAGTGCCCATGTTAAATACTGGTGCAGCGTCGGGCACTGGTACTTTTACCCTATTATCTCAGCTTAAGAAACTGAAGGTAGCGTATTTGAATTTGTGTTTTAATGACAAATATGCTTGAATTAAGAATGTTTTGTTTACGAGTATAATATTAAGTGTCTTCATCGTCCTTCGCTTGTCGTGTCGTAGACAGTAAAGACTTATCATTACTTAAATCACGTTGGTACTCGTACATATGTCGTTATATGAAAATATATAAGTAGATACAGATATTAAAGCTCTTCAAGATCGACGCTGTCGTACGGTTGGAGTCCCAAATATATTTAATGTACATAAAAGATGGGAATCAGCTGCCTACTTCACCTAATTCCTTTTACGTCAATACGATTATGTTTTCTACCTGCCCTATACCTATTGGTTTACAGAGATTTACATACCGATTTTATACTAGAGCAATACATACAGGTTGTAACAAAAGTAATGAACGATAATTCAACAGCTGATAAGATTAATGACTCTGAGTACGATGCCGGTGAAAAAAAAACGAAATTTAAAAAAAACTTTGTATGGAACAGCTGATTGATAATGGACCCTATCTCCAAAGTAAAAATGTATCCGAAATTTCGTTTATTTTTTAATTTATCCACCACGCGTAAGTGAATCGAGAAATCATGACAGCTGGAGGTTTCAAATCATAAGATTATTGAGCTACTTTTTATGTTAAAAATATTATCTGTTTTACATTATTCAAAATAATATTTAAACCGTCACTCACGTAATTAAATGGATTTGCACTCAACATGGTCGCTGTTTAAAGATCGAAAAATGTCGAGCGAAAATCGACTTAAATACGTGAGTGACCCGGTTTAAATATGATTTAATATGTTCGAGTCTTACGAGAGTTTTATGGTTAAAATTGTACTATTTTACTCAATAACACAAACATTTGCTATGGCAACTGAAGTGTTATAAAATAACACAACCCGCTTCTGTAAACAACTATAAGTATTAAAATAAACAAAGGTATTATAAAGTGTTTAAAATCTACGACACGTGGTTATTCTCAGTGGAGAGAAACAAACATTAATTATAGACTTCGATTGTGGGTCGGAAAGAAGTGTTTTCATCGTAAATCTTGAAGTCAAGCAAATAAACATTGCTGTCAAATGAAACGGGTCTGACTTAAACTTGAGTTAGAGTTCCTTATCGTAATATGCGCAAACTTTGCCACCAACGGTGCCTTTGCCCAAGTAGATATTTTTAGACATACGCCGGAAAGTGACAATCGTAAGTCATTTGTTATGATGGGCCATGTTGGCATTCACAGGGTGCGTTGACAAGATGCTAATCGAAATTTAACACTTTAGAACAGATAAATCGCGTTTATTAACATCATGACCCTATGTTCCGAGCCCTTTACAGCACTCGTTTTGTTCGTCATCATCTTAACCCTGTGAAAACGAGGGCTGTAAAGGGCTCAAAACGTAGGGTCATGGTGTTAATAAACGCGATTAATCCGGTCTAAAGTATTTAATTTCAATGAACAACAATCGCGGTAACAGAAAACAATATTAAGATGCTAATCATTAACCCTCAGTAGCGAACGAAACGCAACTGTCTTTTTTGCACTAATAAGGAAGAGTGATAGAATGAGATAACTTCGCCACACTACGGAGCATGAACGATTGGCATCTTTTCTACGCACCCAGGTTTCAACATTACTGTATAAAATTGTCTTCTCTTCTCCCTAGCCTTTTTCCTGACTTATGTCAAGGCTTAGGAAATCTGGGGTCTGCTTTGGTGATATCCTGAGGTTCCACTAAGACAGGAATTTTTGCGTACCAATCTTTGATGGGGTGAACAGGGTTGAAAGTATTAACAATTTCTACGCGGATGAAGTCGCTGGCGTGAGTCCTATTCCTAGATAAAGGAGGAATATACACTCATTGTTTTTATTGACGTGGATTATGACATCACACTCGACGTGAGTGGTATTTCAACTGCTTAGAAGTTCCCACATATTTTTGCAGTTATCAACCATTATTTTTACACATTAAGAAATGTTGAAATAAATAAAATGCTGATACAAAAGAGTTACCAAAATAAAATGTTACCCTTATCTGTTCCAAGTACATATTCCTCATTAATGTAACGTAAAAAATGCAGTCGTATTGGAAAGAATGGAACTGGTAAGCTAGTAGACAAAGCCTGACATAGAATCCCGATAATATGATCTTCAACGGTTTTTTGTCTAAACTCGACTACAAATAAGATTGAGGCCAGCAATACAACCAGCAAGAAACGCGAGTTTTCTGTATCATAAGAACTTGTTATTGTGTTTGCTCTGAATCGTATATTTTCCAATTCTTCTGTAGTTTTAATAAGCATTATACAGTTGACAGAACATATTTTTCAGTTACTACCTTTTGTCCACATATTTAATATCATTAATGCGGAAACATCTCTAACAATTTGTATAAAAATTGGTATATGGGGTTTTCAGAGGGCAAGACATCATCATTTAGCATGGTGTTGTCTCTGAGGAAACCCGAAGTTACGTGTTTGTTTGGATTTATCCGAGCTTCGCTCGATCGCGTATGTTTTGAGTTACTTATCTTGGAAATTATATTTATTAGAAATTAAACAAATCCTTTAGATAAAAAACCTACAATGGCACTCTAGAAAAAAAACATAAAAAACAAAATGGCGTCATCAAACGGCAAAGACTCCAAAATGACAGCATCCATAGACAGCCTGAAACTGTCAAGCAAAAACACGTCAGTGTGTTTGTCGAAGCACGCCTCGTCGGAGTCCGTTCTGTCCAGGAAGGACAAGGACAGCATACAGATGCAGGAGTGTAAGAAGAAGCTACTGAACGAGCAGATTATCATTAGAGATGAGAATGTGGTACTGCGGTCGCCGGCGCAGAAGAAGATTGTGATGCCGCCTACTGTCAATCCTGAGGTGAGCTGAGAATAGAACTTCTTTCATTTCAACACAATTTTTACTTACAAATACGTCCTGCGTAAGAACTGCGGAGCGAGACTTGTGTCTTTTTACATGTATACTGTTTTTGGTGAGATATCCTTTTCGAAATGCTGTTGCCTTGTAGGTATTGTGCTAATTCAATTAAATTCGATCATGTTATATTATCAGACATATAATCCCTTTCTTATCGTTTTCATTAGTATTTAAAGATTCGCATTATGTAAGGCACATTATCTTGGAATTCGTTTGAACATTTTCAATTGAATAGAAATTGGACCAAATTTTGTTAACGTCGTCAAGAGCTGAACTGCTAACCGTACTCAATACTAATGGGGCCACGTTGCCTCGATAATGCTGGATAATCTCATTTATTGGCGGTTATTACTGCGACACATAAAAATGAAAATACAGTTCTCTTGGGAATTTCAGTTTAATGGTAATAGTAGTTTTTTAACCAACTTCACAATTTCAAAAGGAGGAGGTTCTCAATTTGTGTGTATGTTTGTTATTATTATTGAGCTCTTTATTTATTTTTATTCTTAAGTTAGGGATGGCAAAGTGGAACTGGACGATAAACCTAACTACGTTACATTACTGAATTAAATCATTCTAAATTTCGCGTTGTCGTTGTTGTTGCAGTCGTATAAAAACGAGTGTATATTTTCGCTTGTTGTTGATCCCGTCAGACGATCCGACAATTCAGACTCCCGCAACGACGGTGCCTGCTTCGACGCGCGTGACCCGTTACCTACACCGGTCTCGGGCAGTGATGCCGCGAAGGTGACAACACCATTCTGTCTGCCCGATGCAGTCGAAACATGTCACTTCTATTGTGATAAAAATACGTTAGTTTTAACCGTTGCAATTTATTGCTAATATTTTCTACTCAGACCACGATACTGATTATTTGATTAGCATTTTTGTTACACCTTGTATAGGAGAAACCCACTTCAAAGGGGAAAGTGATGTCTGTCGAAAACCACGAACTGGTTGCTAAGTCCGTGGTTTTCTGCAGTTTTGTTTTGTAGTGTTTTGATTGACCGGTAACAGAAGTCGATTTATCTTTTAAAAGGTCATTATTATTCATCCATATCATAGGATTTTGGTTTTATCTGATGGTTCGGCTTTATTTATAAAGAAAATATCAATGATTTAAAGTTTTTTTTTATATACTACGACGGTGACAAACAAGCATACGGCCCGCCTGATGGTAAGCGGTCACCGTAGCCTATGGACGCCTGCAACACCAGGGGTGTTACATGCGCGTTGCCGACCCTTAAAAAAAAAGGAGTCTATTATAAAACCTATATTTTTGACATACAAATAGATACTTTCGTCTATCATAATACGAGCGAGATGCACAGTGAGCTAGTTCGTCACACAGCAGCTAGCGACTACTACAGCTAGAAAACGCAAACCGGTTTTTATTTTTATGATATTTTTGTTAATAGCCGGTTATTCATCGGTTTTCCCCGTACAATTAAAAACCCGAATTTGCGGTTTTCAACTACAGCCAGGGTGCATTGATCGCAAATAATACTATAGTTTTTCATGCAGTGCTATTTCATAGTAACTACTGAACTTCACCTAACTTCAAAACTACAAGTTTACATTTTAAATAGCTTTTTTGCCTCCATCTAAAGAGGGTAATGGTTTTACGCTAGAGACTCTGAAAGTTTCACAGTTGATTAATGACATGAAGACTCAATGTTAAAAGGGCGTAAGTGGCAAGATTCTATCGAAGTGCAGAAATAATGACAGTAGAACTATTCCAAATCCGTTCAGAATTTTTGGAAAGAATTCAACCGTTAATTTTCAAATTCAGCGCCTTGTCAAGCTTAGGCTAAAGGTTCTAGGTGTCATTCCAGTTAGGTATGCTTCAAATTATATATATCAGCATAGCAAAGGGTGAGTGACAGTGGTTGTCTCACGTCGAAAATATAGACAGTCGCACTACCTGTTTGAATCAACAAAGTGATAAATACGAAGTCGCTAATAGAGTTCCGTAGACACGTTGGCACCGTCCCACCTTCAAGGAACTAATGTAAAAACGGGCGCAGCGGGTGAAATCGCCGAAATTTTAAAACGTAATAAATAGAAAAACCTGGCACAACCATTTTGTACCATTTCGGGTCCAAAATCCACGCAAGATTTTTGTCGAAATCAAGAAACGTCTGGTTGATGAAAGTGGTGACCGAAGAGCTGGTGGCTTCAACGCATAACGTATGAACATTTGCAATAGAATGAGTAAATGCCGTTAGCATCCTAGGTAAAATGCCACAATGCCGGATTCTCAGAAAGGAATCGATTTCAATCACGATCAGATCATAACTGAAAAAATTTAAGTTAAGTTTTTTACTTCAAATTATTTGAAAATAACCTCTCGGATCTTCTATCTCAATTACAAAGTGAATTCTAAAAAATACACCACTACACTAAAAAACCTACGTGCCAAATTTGGTATATCTAGAAACAGACATGTTTAAGATTTTTGTGAAGTTATGAATAAAATATTCTAACTAATTATGTTTCCCCATACAAACTTTCTATCCCAATTTCACCCCCTTTGAAGGTGGTGGTTTGAAAACTCCTTTCTGTGTGCACCACTACATCTTATAAGGAACCTAAGTGCTAAATTTGGAATCTCTAGAGCCAGAAATAAACATAAAACGACACCCATATTGATATTTTTAGATTTCGACCCCATCGCACCCCAACGGGGGAGATGCTATTTCACGTTCGCCACGTTGGATTTTAAAATCGTCGTTGTTTTCGTAATTAGGGATCAGATAAACCATAAAAACGATAACCATGTTGTTGTTTTTACGTTTTCATCCCTTTTCCTCCTTTTAGGAGTTGAATTCTCAAAAACCTCTAGAGAGATAGAAAGTCTAGAGGTGCACCTTTAAACTATATTATAAAGAACCTACGTGCCAAATTTGGAATCTCTAGGACCAGCGGTTTGGTCTGTGCGTTGATATGTCAGTCAGTCAGTCATTCAGCTTCTTATTTTATAACATTTAGATTCTGGAAGCTTTTTACTTGTAATACAGAGCTTTTGAATATTTAAATTCCAGCTTGTTATTTTAATAAGGATTCGTTAACTTTATATTTTAATCAAATTTTCTTAATTTTTCTTAAGTTAATTTACATTTTACGCGCGAACTAATTCAGGCCAAGTTTCAATTTCTTGAATGTGAAAGCTGCTCAAATATAACAAAAGGTTACTGTATTATTAAAAATACAATTTTCAATTAAAATTTACTTCATAATACCTTGGCCTATTTTAAAACACTTGTAAACGCTGTGTTAACCTTTAATTGAGCATAAGGAGTATATTTCCCGTCCTATTTTTAACTTTAACTTTGTTTAACAGATATCAAAATCACTGAATCTTCCCGCCCTATGAAGGGTTAACTTCACTTCCAATTTGAGCTGCTAATATTTGTGGTTTAAACATAGGTAGCTATAGCAAGGAAGGCCAAGAGGGGATTTCTGGCAGTAAACCAATACGAGTAGCTAGTAGGTAAACCAATAAATAAATAAAAATAGTTCCGAAAAGTTATTTGTTATTAAATAAAAGTAAAAAAAGTTAGGGTCAATGTTATATTTTTCCTGTAATATTTATGCTAAAATCAACGTCGTGTAAAAATACATTTTTTTACCTTTATAAACTTCGAGGATAACGGGAGGAATGGTTATTAAGCTATTGCATAGCTTCTATCGCGGGCCTTGAGCGCGGGGACCGAATCCAGAAATTCCGTAACGAAAAAAAACCTGACGCTCCCCACTCCGACGGACCGAAACCGACTTTATTCACTTTGTTACAAAGTTCTTTATCGGAGAAAGGATATATCTCCAAACGAATGTCGCTAAGTGTCATATTCTATACAAAATATTGAGGACAGTAGCTCTTATTACCAGAGATACGGCGATGTCAAACGTCAAAATAAACACTATTATTTTAGTCCCGCCAAAATTAAATATGTTAAATCGATTTTGTAATCGATGCATAATATACTGGCTGGATCGAATTAAAGGCAAAAGGCGCCTAATTTTTAAGCTATTGCATAGCTTCTATCGCGGGCCTTGAGCGCGGGGACCGAATCCAGAAATTCCGTAACGAAAAAACCTGACGCTTCCCACTCCGACGGACCGAAACCGACTTTATTCACTTTGTTACAAAGTTCTTTATCGGGGAAAGGATATGTCTCCATACGAATGTCGCTAAGTGTCATATTCTATACAAAATATTGAGGACAGTAGCCCTTATTACCAGAGATACGGCGATGTCAAATGTCAAAATAAACACTATTATTTTTTCCCGCCAGAATCAAATATGTTAAATCGATTTTGTAATCGATGCATAATATACTGGCTGGATCGAATTAAAGGCAAAAGGCGCCTAATTTTTTATTTAGACTGCGAATCGTTTTGTTTTTTTAATCGATACCTTAGTGCAAATGCAAAGTCGTACTAAGTACCATTTTAAATTTGTGAATTTAGCACGTTAGTGCACAACGGAATAAAGTGGAAATTTCATTGGCATAAGAAATATTAGTACCTACAAAGAAGTAGAGTATCGAAATATGCCTTTGTCTTGTTTATCAAATATTTTCTATTGGTATATTAGATTTGTTCCTTATTGTGATAATCACAAAGGTGATATTGCTGCGTGCTGTAAATATTTTGTTTGTGGTGTTCGAAGACGATGATCACCGTATGTTTTTCGCCTATAAAAAAGCTCTCTTTCACTGCAGACGAAAATGTACCCAAATTTATTTTAAGTTTTTTTTGTTCAGTAGTGTCATAAACAAACAGAAATTAAACTTAAGTAGGTACATATTTGTCACTACTGACGAAAGTGCACAAAAAATACAAAACTGTGTTTTTAGGAAATGAGTTGAAAAGTGACCAATGTGCCGGGATCCATTAAATCTATGTAAATATGATATGTTTAATGCTGTGATAAATTTGATAATAAATAAAATCACTAATAATTGTAACTTTGTAGCAGCTCGCTGTCTCCACAACCAAAGGCATGAACATTTATTGTATCCATGTCCTATAGACCTAAGTTGCTTATCCACGAACACCCGCTGACTGAAGAGACCTCAGGACAATATCATTGAGGTCTTAGTGACGCGGAATCCAACCACTACAAATACGGCAACTCAATGTATATATGGCTGTCAACACCCACCATGCATTGTACAAGCGGATGACATACATACCTCATAGCGGGCCCAGGGGAGTACAATGGCCAAACGCAACGATTTTGCCTTTGCGCAAAGAACAATGTCACAAAGCCAGTACGGTTTTTATATTAAATATTGGACAAGGATAGTTTATAAATAAACTCAGATTTTTTTGTACGATTACTTTTCTAAAACGGCTTATTACTGAATATGCACAACTTGATGGATTAGGATGGCACTTATTACAGTTCTATCTATATGGCACTAATGGAACTAGGTATCGCCTATATCCCCGTTAAATTGATTTGATTAAAATTATTTTAACTTTGCGCAAAAACATTCTTAGATCATGGCATGCCATTAGTCTCATTAGATACATTTTACTTAATAATGATAATGGCATATATTTTATTTTTGTTGTCTAGCAAACTGATCTTGCGTAGCGATGTTGTCACAAAACCAGCACGGTTTCTTCAATTACGTTTTGGACAAATTTCCATGCGATGCTAATATTGTAAATTTGATGAACCATTTATCTGTTACCAATTCACACTAAATTAAAAACGCTGAACGGATTAAGGTGAAATTTGGCATGGGGATGTTTTGACTCCTAGGAAAGGACAGAATAGTCTTTGTTATGAAAATCATCCTATATAGAGGTGCAAAGGGGAAGGAAGCAAGTGAAATAGTCAAATCTATAATTGCATGGGCAGTTTATGAATGAATTCTTTCATAAATTGCCCATGCACTTTTGAACGCCTGTGTAAATGCGAATAAAGGCCTCTGCCGATCCTATCATAAGATCGTCCTTGGTTGAGATGAGACATAATATATACTTACCTACCTAATGAAAGTTTATAATTATTATATGCGTGACGTAATTATTTTGGTATCCTCGCAATGTTTTTCTTCACTGGGAAGTTAGTTGTAATCAGGTACCGACTGACATTCTGTGGGTTAAATTCAGTGAGCTTAAGGCAGTGTTGTAAACCGTGATCAAAAACACTCGGCCTTGATTACTTATTTCATTGAAAGATAATTTATGTCAACTTGGACGTACTTTTTAGCATATCTACAGCGTATCCAGCCACTGAAAGATTAATATGTGGTCAAAGATACATACAGCTGTCACAAAAATGCTGGTGATTCGATTAAATGTGTAATCACTAATCAGTATCGAATTGTGGTTAGGAGAATAAATAAACAAAAAATGTTTGACAAAAAAAACATTTAGTCCTATTTTTTCCAAATTAGATTACAATATTGATCACCAGCATTTTTGGTATATTCTGAATTATTAACGAGAACAAAGAATAACAGGTTACTGTAGTTGCATTCTGTTAGTTATTAACAAGTTTAAGGTCCGATGGGACTGGCATAATCATAAGATTAAAAGTCCCTAAATAAATAAAAGAAAAAAAAAAAAAAAAGTTAGTTGTTTGTTTTATACGGCCCCGGAATTTAATTAGCAATTTACAGTTCAAGTCAATTTGGTATTTAATACTTATGGTAATAAAAATACACTACCAAACATTATAATACTGCGCAGACGAAGTCGCGCTAGTAATTGCATAAGTTGATACAAAATGATATGCAATAGCTTTACCGCGGCAGTCCCCGAGTGCCACACGTATTTTTTTTTATACATTTTTTTTTGTAAAATGTAATTAATAAATTGTTTTAAAATGCGCATATCTAACTATCTATCTCTTTTAAATGAGACCCCACAGGGGGCAACAATTCGGGAGTCGCGCGAATCCCGAATTACTACAAAATTTAACATCCTAATCCGCCTAATTGAAAGCGGTCACCACTCTATGCCAACCCATTCAAAACTTGTACACTCCTTTTTTGAAAAACCCCATACTGTAGTCCTGGGAAACCTCGGCAGAGAGCTCATTCCACAGCTCAGCCGGAGCGTCCGCGGGAGGAAATTCCTCTGAAACCACACAGTGCGCGACCATTAGGTTGCAAGGTGTGTGGATGAGTGCCCTGTCGATGGCGAGCGTTGCGATGGTGAAAAGTGGACGTTGGCATCATGTGAAACTATTCTTCAGGACAGTACCGTTTGTACATGCAATAGAACATCCATGGAGGCAAAGTTCCCTTTGTCACCTTATGTATGTCTTAAGTTGCCGTTTGCTCCAGTTATCATCACACATATACCTATCCATATACACATATGAAAATAACACACCTCTTTTCCTGGGGGTTAAAAATACGATTGGCCCTACCCTTCCATGTGCAGTATAACAAAACTAGTCCAAGACAGGAAAAAGCTAATTCCCATTATAAATCTGGCTTTCGCTCATGAGGC
This sequence comes from Lathronympha strigana, assembly GCA_949128165.1. Taxonomy (NCBI): domain Eukaryota; kingdom Metazoa; phylum Arthropoda; class Insecta; order Lepidoptera; family Tortricidae; genus Lathronympha; species Lathronympha strigana. The sequence continues at coordinate 10,603,587 of OX421923.1, read as the reverse complement.
CTATTCAAAATGTACAATATCAATATGATTTGTTATTGATATTACAGACTTGATACCACTAGCAGTGAACCTTACAGGAAACATTAAACGTTCACTCCGTGTTAAATTCAATTTATATTAATTACAAATCAAATGAAGATTACACAAGTTTGAATAGACCTCCCGTCTGTTTCCGACGGGCACTCCCACCCTCTATCACTTGACGTGCCAGCAAATAATCTTTTGCATTCTTCAAGCAAAAACATGTCTTAAACTAATGCTGTAGAACTTACAATCGTAATGTGATGAAATATTGATAAACCAAAAACCTACGCATATACCAACGGTAAAAGAAGAGTTAAATAACAAAGATTCAGGCGGCGATTTTAGGTTTAAAATCTAAACTCCATTTGTTCATATGACTTTGACATTAACCGCAGTGCATCTCGTGCCCGCCAATTAGTGCATGTAAGTAGATGCCAAATAACTCGTAAAGCATCCCTCGCAAAACATAAGCGATCGTATCATCATTAGATCGTATCATCGTAGAAATATAATTATAATTTTAAATATAAATATAATTATAAATATAATTTTTTAATTGAAAATTTTTATTTCTATTCTACTCAGAATCGTGAGCTCTTTGAATCCTAGTAGGAGAAAAAAAAATGTCCTAAAATTTCCATACATTTTTCAAACTTTCCATTGCTCTACCGCCATACTAAATCTATGAATTGATGGTGGCTAAATGGAAAATAAATCTTGGGACACTTTTTTCTCCTACTAGAGTTGAAAGAGCTCACAATTCTGAATAGAAAAAAATTAAACATTTTCAAATTTTCACAACATGATTTTTCTGCAACAAAAAATAAAAACGCCCAGGTACCATAGAAGTCAAGACTTCAAAATCGAAATACTTACTGCTCTAAATACTAGTTGAAACCTCGCGAGATGGTACTGGTATGACCTTTGTACCAATTCCCGCCATTTTGAAAATTTCCAAAAACTTAATCGACAAAAAAAACAACAAAGTTGCTTACAAAATTTCACAAGAATTGGTTGATAAATGCGACCTGTAGAGGAGAACAAATGGACAGACACACGAAAGCACTTCTGCCCGAGCTGAAACGGAGACGCTTCGCTCGCTTAGCTCACTCGGTCAACTAGTGGTGCGCCTTGAAGTGAACTCGCGACAATCTCGCCAATCCCTGGACTGATATGGCTCATATTTGAATTAAAAAATTATATTTATCTCATCTAACCACCTGCCAAATTTCACGCCGATCCAATCCACGATACTCGAGTTTATCGTCAAACTTACAAACATACATACATACAAACAACGGAGTGTCCAAGTATATTGGGAGACCTCACTCGCTTCGCAAGCTCATTCGATAAGTTCAAACCAAGTATTCGTATGTGAGGGCTACGGCGTAGAACCTCGTAGCTCGTAGCGGTTGAACACGCTTTGACAAGCATTTTTGAACGAAGTCTACTGGAACAATCCGGCGTCTATATGTTTTCATTTATATTTACAAGTATATTCGACGATTAAGGATGACTTACACTTGGACGGGACGGGACGGGGCGGGACGGGACGGGACAGGACGATCTGCCAATTTCTATAGAAAGAATCACGCGATATCTCGGAGCCCCAGGGTGTCACGTGACGTTTTCTATAGAAACTGACAGATTATGCCGTCCCGTCTCATCCCGCCCCGTCCCGTCCCGTTCTAGTGTGAGTCATCCCTAACTCGAGTATCATTGATCGAATCGTCATGAAATTTGTCAGGTGAGTAGCCAGGGAGGAAACGCGAGATAAATATAATTTTTAAGTTTCAATATAAGTAACTCTACTTATCCGTCCGTTAACGGTCCGTTGAAAACCCCTTTCCTAGATACACGTATTGGTAGGGGTCGTGAGTTTACATTCGGGGCAAACCACTAAGTAGTTTTATACACTTGGTCTAATTTATTATTAAACACAAGTAGAAAGGCAATACTAGTAGTTTATGCAACTGTATATAATGAATGGCATTACAACACGAGTGTGAGTTCATAACAACATCACACGAGTGTTTAATGCCTAATTATGTATAGTTGCCTACACTACTTTATCTACACACATCATAAGTGCTCTAAGATGGGTATTTAATATCCGTCACTTTAAAAAAAATTGAAAAACGAATTGCCAAAAAAAAGGAATGTAAGCAGTAAACAGCAAACAAATGACAGCTTGGAATGGCGCCGTTTGAATCTAGAATAGACACCCACTTGAACTTGACAGCTGTTCCAAAACTCATTACCTACTGTTTTCAGTAGGTAATATTAAAATTACAGTTGCATTTATTCCTGCTGGTTGGTAATGCTGATCATTGCCTTTGGTTTCTGAACGCATTTTAAAGCACTAATGATATTTGCGTAGATAAAATATTATCTTTACAAATTTTGATGAATAAAAAATAGCTTTCAAAGAACAATTTCTCAACCTTTTTGCATATATCTCGTAAAACAAAGGGCGTAACAAAGGCCCCGTCAGGCGGGGCACCTCCATAAATCCCTTGTTTTAATAAAACATCTGAATGATATTACTTGGTCCTACAACCCGTCACATGGACCCTCCAAGTTGGTGACACAGTGGTCACTCTAGCTACAGTATGGTAACAAGAAAAACCTCAAATTCATACGTTGCGCATTTTGCTTGTGCTTTTGTTTTGCTGCACAGTTTTTTTTTTAATTACTAAATGGAAATAAACTTCTCAACAACATCAATCAGAACGTATACTTTTTACAAAAAAAAACCTTTTAAAATCCCCAAAACCTCGCAAATAGACGCATCTAATTTTCCCTCAATATTCATTTCACATAAAATAACTTTAGCAACTGTTACAAAATAGTAGTTTATGTGATTGTATATAATGAAAAGTTTATTAATATATTTATTACCAATACAAAAGACATTAATATAATTATATTTAGTCACAAACAGTGCCAAACAAATAGCACTAGTCAAATAACCCGCCCCGTGTCATCCCTGGTGCAAACGTGCCTGTGCAAGAATGCACAACCTTTTTATATAAATTTACATTTTTTACGTGCTTATTATTGTCTATGCTTTTTATACGACTTTTGTCTTTTATTCTGAATGTCATTAAATTACATTTGGTTTTTTCCACCACCAGTGCCTATAATTTTATTTCCCAACAAAATTGGTCCTTCTACCGTAAGTAAATATATTTAAATGCGAACTCGCTCTAAAGTGTATGAAATGCAAGAGTCTGATAAGGGAGACGGTGATGGAGCCGTGGGGGAGTCAGCTCCGCGCGCGCAGCTAGGCGCGGCGGGCCCCTCCCACCACGAAGCAACGCCGACACCTTCCCGCGTAGCCAGCGGCGCCTCGTCGCGCTCTTCCGCCACCATCGTGGCGCTCCAAATGGAAGCGAAGGCGCAACACGCACGTCGTCTGGCTGATATGGACAAGGAACGGGAGCGAGAGGCCGTGGAGCGCGAGCGCCAACTGGCGGAGCGCGAGCGCCACCTGGCAGAGCGCGCCGCTGAGCGTGACCGCCAAGTTGCCGAGCTCGAATTGCAAGCGAAGCTCGCCACAATTGAAGCTAGCGGTAGCCAACGCGGCAGTCGTTGCACGCGTAGTCGTGCCAGTATACAGGATTGGGTAAATAAAACAATTTCTAATCCTAATGAGCAACATTTATTAAGTGCCAACCCACCTTTCAGGTCTGACGATACTGCGGCCCAGCGTGAATCACTGGGACCGAGAGAGCCGCATGGCGCGGGTGCCGCGGCAATTAAAAACTCTCACGAGCAAAATCGCCCTGAAGACGGAGGAGTGACTCGCTTAGTCAATTCGCTCGATAAGTTGATAAATAAAGTCAATCAAACGAAGACGGAATTACCAACGTTCGACGGCAAATCATACTTGGATTGGTAAGCTTTGAAACGTGTGTACGAGAGTAAAGTAGATAGTTATTCTGCTACTGAGAATTTAGCTAGGTTGTCACGCGCTCTACGCGGGACGGCGCGCGAGGCTGTAGCGGGTCTGTTGGCAGCGGCACGCGACCCCCGCGTGGTGGTGGCCGCGCTCGACGAGCGCTTTGGCCGCGCCGAGCTCGTGGTCATGAATGAAGTTACGGCAGTGCGTGCCCTACCTAAGGTAAGCTACGACGGTAAGGATCTAGTGATTTTCGCGAGTCGTGTTCGTAATTGCGTAGAAGTGATCCGAATGCTAAATAAACCTGACCATCTACGTTCGCCTGAGCTGTTTCAAACACTATGGAGTAAATTGCCTCAGATGCTGCGTCCACGGTGGTTGGATTATGCTCATTCATGTAGAAGTGGCAAAGCAAAAATTGAAATGTTTGCGGATTTTCTCTCGCGCGAAGTCGACCTGCAATGCAGATTTGGAGGCGCCTTCGACCACGCGCCGACCATAGCTTCTCGGCCTATCGGTAACCGCGATAAAGTAAACATTGTCACTGAAAATAATCATTTCTCTGATAGCATTCCAAATACATTAAATTCTAATAACAATTCTGACAACAATTGTTCATTTTGTAAACAAATCCATGACTTATCAGATTGTGACAAATTTGTCAAACTGTCAACAAATGATAGGTGGCAATTTATCAAAAAGAATAAAGTATGTCATAGGTGTTTAAAAAAAGGTTTTCATAAAAACAAATCTTCATGCATGAAAAAGGTGTGTAGTGTAGAGGGTTGTCAGATGCGTCATCATGTTTTGTTACACGGGTCTAAATTTGAACATGCCGTAACTGCGCACGTGGACGTGGGGGACGACGATGACGACAACGCCGCCGATGACGACGAGCAAGTGCCGTCGACGTCCGGTGTGACCGCGCCCGCGACTTGTAGCGTGCCTGAAGCGCCCGCTGCCACACCGCTGTCCGACGACTCGGAACATGAAATACTAACGCACGCAACGTCATCCTCGCCCAAAGAGCCTTCTGTTCGACCGTTGTTGAAAATAGTTGCCGTAACTGTATCAGGACCCACTGGTAGCGTTGACACTTTCGCGCTTTTGGACGACGGGGCCTCGGGAACGTTTATAGACTCTGATATTTCAGCCCAAATTGGTGCCAAAGCCCCAGAAAAGCAAATTCATTTAGATTGTGTACTTGGTTTAGGCAAGAATGTTAACGTTCAGTACGTCAGTTTTAACATTAAAGGTCGGCACTCAACCGAAGTTCACTCTATCAAAAAGGCTAGATCAATCAAAGGTTTAGGTGCTGCGCGGCAGTGTGCGCACCACGACAGCGTACGCAAATACCCGTACCTAGCAGATATAGCTGATCAATTTTGCTACGGGGATATAAAGCCCATGGTGATTATAGGACTTGACAACTGGCATTTATCACTTGCTACACTCGCACGCAAAGGTACCAGGACACAACCTGCAGCTATTCTGACAGCTCTTGGCTGGGTTTTGTTTGGTTTTGGTTGCAGCAAAACTAAACGGGTTGACGTTCTCAACCATATTTTAGTAAGCGAACCTGAATTTGAAAGCGATCGTTTCGTGTTAGAACAGCTTATTAGGGATCAATATAAGATAGATTCAATTGGTATATCTAAAAACGAGGCCCGCAACGCCGACGATGAACGCGCCTTACAAGTACTGGAGCGCACAGCTCACCGTCTGCCGGGAGGTCGATTTGAGGTAGGTTTACTATGGAAGGCTGATAATCTAGATATTCCTGACAGTTACAAGTTAGCACTGTCTAGATTCCTTAGCTTGGAGAAAAAAATGACAAAAGACTCTTGTTATGCCGAACGCTATCGTCGCAATATTCATGATATGCTGTGTAAGGGTTACGCTGAATCATGCTCACCTAGTGCCACTATTAACCGTCCAACTTGGTATCTTCCTCATTTTGGCGTAATTAATCCAAATAAACCGAATAAATTGCGAACGGTACATGACGCGGCAGCAAAATCTCACGGTGTGTCACTAAACTCTTTGTTATTAACTGGCCCTGATCTTTTGCAGCCTTTACTTGGTATTCTGATGCGATTTCGCGAGGGCGCTGTAGCTTTAAATGCCGACATTCGTGAAACGTTTCCGCAGATTAAAATTGTTGAAAAAGATAGAGACGCGCAAAGATTTCTGTGGAGAGACACCCCAGGTGAACCGATTAGAACATACCGCATGTCTTCAATGATTTTTGGCGCCGCATCTAGTCCGTGCACTGCTATACATATAAAAAATAAAAATGCTTTAGAATGGCAGGACACTTACCCTGACGCAGCTCGAGTAATCATCGCCGATCATTACATGGATGATTGCATAACTAGCTTAGATGACGTCGGCAAAGCTGCCAAGCTGGCCGCTGATATATACACCGTGCATGCTCATGCCGGTTTCGAGATGCGCGGTTGGACGTCAAATAATCCTAGCGCTCTCTCGTTATTGCCGCCAGAATCATTACTCGAGGTGCCTCAAGCTAATAATGATGTTGTGTTAGGTCGCTTAGCCACTCCCGTTCGCACGCTTGGTCTTATCTGGCAACCAGCAAACGATCAAATTGGTTTTAATACAGGTGTTAAAAAAGACGCCGTATTGCCAGAAAAGCTAACAAAGCGGGAGGTGCTTGTGCTCGTTATGAGGATTTATGATCCACTTGGAATCCTTGCACCAGTCGTCGTTCGTGGTCGTATTATGTTCCAAGACGCATGGCGCAAGGGTTTGGATTGGAACCAAGAGCTCTCTCAATGTGATAGCGCCGCGTGGAAGCTATGGTATTGTGACCTGGTCTCCACTTCCAGCTTAAGAATACCACGGCGCTATAATTTGAGCGATCTTGAGGTAGTAGGATGCGAACTGCATTTGTTTTCGGATGCGAGTGAGTCCGCCTATGCTGCTGTAGCATATTGGCGCTTTTTATATGTGAATGGCGATGTCAGACTATCTCTAATCTGCAGCAAAGTTCGTGTTTCACCGCTCCGGCCTATCTCTATTCCTCGTTTAGAGCTTTAAGGCGCTCTGATAGCTGCGCGCCTAGCGTCATCGATTTGCGAAGCTCACCGATTGAAGCCCTTGAGACGTATTTTTTGGTGCGACTCAATGACTGCACTGGGTTGGCTTCGTAGTGATGCTCGCACCCTTAAACCCTTTGTGTCACATCGAGTTGGTGAGATACTGGAGCTCACAGACATCATTGAGTGGCATTGGGTACCGAGTGACCTAAACGTAGCAGATGATGCCACACGTGTCAAACGTTCTGTGCTCTCTCCAGAATCTCGCTGGATCTCAGGGCCGGATTTTCTTCTTTCGTCCGACTGGCCCACTGAACCAAAAATTGATATCAGTGGATTAGGTCGCGAAGAATACAAACAATTTGTTCATCTTATCACTGAAACTGACCTGCCCGCACCACTCTCTGCGAATCCAAATCGCTTCAGTTCATGGTTGAGAATGGTGCGAGCAACTGCAAAGGCGCATCAATTCATATCATTATTGCGAATGCGTAGTATGTTAAGACGAGACGTGAATTTAAGGCTTACTCGTCATGAAGGACTTCTATGCACCTTCAACCCAACTTGCACATCCTCTCCTGGAACCCCCGATCCCCCTAATATTTCATCAAGAATAACAGCGAGCGATATACGTCTAGCCGAGACCCACATTTTACGCCAAAGCCAACTTGATTCCTTTAAAGAGGATATCCTGCGGATAAGGAACCAAGAGCCATTGCCTAGAAGTAGCCGTCTCTGCAAGCTGTCACCCTTTATAGATGACAATAACCAACTACGAATGTCCAGTCGCATAGTCGCAGTAACGGCCGTCTCCGACGAAGTTAAGCGACCACTGATTTTAGATGCCAAACATCCAGCGGTACGTCTCCTTATAGCTAGATACCATCAAAAGGCTGGACATGCAAACAAAGAAAAGGTTTTGAATGAGCTTCATCAAAGGTTTTGGATTATTGGCCTCAGAAATGCTATCCGATCAGTAGCTCATGACTGTCAGTTGTGCAAACTTCGCCGTGCAAGAACATTCCAGCCGCCGATGGGAAATCTACCTGATTCTCGCCTGGCTCATCATCAAAAACCGTTTTCTTTCGTGGGCTTAGACTACTTTGGACCTGTGCTTGTTTCGGTAGGCCGAAGAAGGGAGAAGCGCTATGTTGCCCTGTTTACGTGCCTTGTCATTCGTGCCGTACATCTTGAAGTGGCACACAGTTTATCGGCAGAAGCGGCCATAATGTGTTTACGCCGCTTCATCGCTCGTCGAGGAACACCACAAGAGATCTGGTCTGACAATGGAACAGCCTTTGTTGGCGCAAATAGAGAGTTGCAAGCTCTTTACGGCGATGCTATTGAAGATTATGCCGCCAACGAATCAATACATTGGCGTTTTATTCCTCCTGCGGCACCTTTTATGGGCGGAGCATGGGAGCGATTAATTCGCAGTGTTAAAGAAGCTCTTAAAGTGACCCTTAGAGAACAGGCTCCTTCAGATGAGGTGCTGAGCACGCTATTAGCAGAGGCAGAAGCCCTAGTTAATACGAGACCCTTAACCCATGTTTCACTTGATTCTGATGCTGAAGAGGCGCTGACTCCGGCTCATTTTATACTCGCATCACAACCAGGGCGTCCTATTCCCGCTACCTTGACTGACGCGGATCTTCTGAGTCGAAACAAATGGCGCAGAGCCGTAAGATTAGCTGACCACTTCTGGCAGCGCTGGGTCAAGGAATACCTACCTTCTTTATCACCAAGAACAGGAGGAGGTTCCCCGCCTAATATTGCAGTGGGCGACGTTGTGATTGTCTGTGACTCCAACCTACCAAGAGGCTCCTGGCCAAAGGGCCGTGTCACGAAAGTATATCCCGGCAGAGACGGAATAATTAGAGTGGCAGATGTAGCCACCGCCGCTGGAGTTCTACGTAGACCCCTCAAAAAGCTGGCGAAAGTCCTCGTTTCTTAAAAAAAGGGGAGAATGTGCAAGAATGCACAACCTTTTTATATAAATTTACCTTTTTTACGTGCTTATTATTGTCTATGCTTTTTATACGACTTTTGTCTTTTATTCTGAATGTCATTAAATTACATTTGGTTTTTTCCACCACCAGTGCCTATAATTTTATTTCCCAACAGTGCCCATTACGCTTGCGGCATTGCCACGCTGAATCGCGATTGACAATCTTTGCACCAGGAAATAATGAAAAGAGTGTTTTAATGCCTAATTATTTACAATTTGGTCGGTTTTTGGCCAGTTAAGTACAATTTTACAGTCGAATGGAATTCATGAATGATATGTTTGACGAACCTCTGTCCTTATGGTTTTCTTAGAATTAAAATATGATACAGTTGTCATATTTTAATCGCAATTCGTCATCAATGGCGTAGTTATATTTATATGATAAAGAGTAAGAAAATGTAGCGGTTTAGCTGGTTATCGGCCAATCTTTTTGATTTCCGGCCGCTTATCAGTTTTCAGCCACTGTAAAATTTGTTTTTCTAATAAATGTTATTTCGCAGACGATAGGGTTTATTTTCGAACAAAACATAAAAGTACATTAATCATCAATTATTAATATTAGGAACATTATTAGCAACTTATATTAAAATAAAGGCCGAAATCTGTAGGGTTAGCATGGTTGCCATTTTATCGCTTATCACGCTATGCGTCACTTTCGCTCATACATACTTGGTAGAACGTGACAGCAACGTCGGTAAACGATAAAAACCCGACCATCATAGACTAGCTGATATAGGAATACTTGTTTCTCGGCCGTAAAGTACCTAGGTTGAAATGGAAGGTCCACGATAAGCTTATCATGGACCTTCTTTTCGGCCGTCAAGTAAGAAAAAAATAAAGAAGGTTTTGATCAAATATTTGTTCAAATACATGACACCTAACTACATAAAAGAACTCTAAATAAAAAACATTTTCAAAAAACATTCAGTACCTTTGAACAGCAAATGCAATCAATTAACAAATATGAGCTGCAAGTCCGTCCAGTTGGCCGAAAACAAAATGTCTTTGTGGTATTGTATCTTGTTACCCGGCCATCAAATTTAAATGATTTGTATTAAATATTAGCTATATTTTAGTCAAATTAACAATAAATTAATTAGGACAGCGGATCAGCATTGCCATACAACGTGGCAATGCTGCCAGCATTCTGGGCACGCTTCCACTAGGCAGCGATTTGGGGCATTTTTTTTATTTATAGGTAGTTTATTTTTATTTTTAAGTTTAGTTTTTAATTTTTATTTAGGTAAGTTTTATTTTAAGGTCTTTATTTTAATTTGTTGTTATTGAAATAAAAATAAATAAATTAACTTATGTATAATACATATGAACATTAGAAGTATCATTAAAACAAACGAAACATTATTTAAACTTCGCTCTAATAAAATCGCACAGTAAATTTTTTTTTACTAATATGCTTCACACTAATACTGTTCAAATCGCGTTGATGCACTGACGAGCCAACGAAAATAGTATGAAACTGAAAGTTAAGTTGAACCTATAATAACATTTCCACAGATAAGAAATTTGTTGTAACAAAAAAGTTTTTTATTATGGGGGTCTTCATATGCGGTTTTTGAACGTATCATAATGCTAATGATATATAAAGTTTAAAACATGACAAAACACTTACCGTCGTACTGTTGAAAAGTACCCTACTGCTACTGAAGGACCAAAGATGGGCCAAGAAGATATGAAACGGATCGGACCACAGATATTGATGATAAATACGTACCTGCAGGCTATTCAAGTTATTGCTCCAGCTATTCCAGAAGATGAGGAATATATTTTTTAAATGTAACACAATCAATTAAATAGCTTTCGGGCCTACATATGCAATGTCCCTTTGCTGCCAAAGGCCTACCTTCACTTTTTCCAATCCTCTCTATCCTGGGCAATCTGTCGCCATTCAACTTAAAGACAGTCCAGCTTGTCTCCTCACATGGTCTGTCAGGTCCCCATTTAGACTCAGCGGCAATCTTTGCCAACACCCAAAAAAATCTTAACCTTGTATTAGTATTTATTACTGATTTTACCTCTTCGTCTTTTCACGTCTATCAAGTGTTTCTCCGAGACCATTCTCATTAGATTCTGAATTCGAATTTCGGGCCAGATAAGGTTCTAATTTGACTTACAGGATTCAACAACAACAAATATCAATGTATCTTGTGACTGGACTATATTTTCGGGTCAGTGAGTAACAATGGATACTTCAATACATTTCGACTTGGGTGCCACTACATTGATATTGGAGGCGGGTCAATAGAGATAACTGATTCTAAAAGCTTCAGATACGATTCAAAACTTACTTATAACTTTATTCAGTTAAGTATTTTATCAACATAACATTAAACTGAATATATAGACAGGTGTCCCAGTCTACGTGGACAATTCGTTGTTTGTATGTTTGTTCGGATATGAGGTACAGTCAACCAATTGGAACCCTAGGCCACTCTAGAACCATGTCAAAATGACAAGCAGTAAGAGATTTCTTACTATCTGATTTATAGCGTCACTATGACATAGTCCTACAGTGGCCTAGGGTTCCAATTGGTTGACTGTACATTAAATTTTTAAGTTCAAATATATGTGAAATCGGTCCAGGGGTTGCTGATAGAGATCACCAGTTCACGTTTGGAACCATATTGGTCATAGTTGAATGACATTTAAAACATTTTAGTTTTGTGGTTGTACAAAATAACAGTAGACAATTTCGTAGAACGCAGTTTGCAGTTTAAGACTTAAATGATCCAATTGGCAAAGGACAAAATGTACTTACCAGGAGTTGCACGCAACTGTATTCGATAGCTACTAAAGCTACTTAGGCGCTCAAAAGTATGTCCGTCTCGCTCCTGCCACTACTCTGGCAGGAGCGAGACGGACATATCCCCGAACGCCACAGTCGCTATTGAATACGACTAAGTATAACTCATGGTAAGCACACAGTCTGTCCGAAACGATTTATGAATCGCCGCTTACATTCTACATGAACAACTTGACAATATGAATAAGCTACATTGCTCATGTTTGCAGAGCTACATCAAGTCTAGATTTAACTTAGCTGCACGAAACTGCATTTCAAGTGAAATGCAAAAGTTAAAAAATTTTGATATTTAAGTTTAGCAGCTGCTACAAGCGCTCGTAAATCAAAACTTGTAGTAGAACAAGTCTAAGCTTCAAAAACATTGCGACGAAAAAATTTTACACTCGACGAAATTTAAGCTTTAAAAGAGCTCCATTAACAAATGGATATTTATTTATTTTAAACTTTATTGCACATTAAAAGAAGTACAAAAGGCGAGCTTAATGCCTTAAGACATTCTCTACCAGTCGACCATTCAGTGGGGATTCAGTGAGACAAAACTATGATTGCTTGTCATGATGGTTTCACGTGCAGACAACGCGCAAATGTCATAATCCAGTCATTTTACGAACCGCTAGTATGGCAGACAGGAAATAATTCATAATAGCTGATTTTTTCGGCGTAACGGACGTAACATAAATATAGTTATTACGTCGACATATAATCCAAATATATTTAACTCATTTACAATTATTTAAAAATATTTCTAAATTAAAAAAATCAAGGACATTGTGTTAAAAATAATTATAACATTTTTTTTCTTCACACTAGTAAAATTATATTTCCTTTATATTTTATGACACGAATCGGTCTTAAAATAATTACGTATCCCTTGTTTATAGTAAATGAATCCCGAGTCATTATTTTATTGTGCATATTTCCATAACCAAATATCGTAATTACTTATAATTTTTTTCAGTATTTATATATTTCAATTCGGACATCTATTGCAAGAAAATCACACTCGTAAGTATTCTGGGAGGGGGGTTTTATGGGGTTGTTAAATCTTAGTCAGTAAAAAAATGCTAATAGAAAAATGAGTTTTGGGATTTTCACTATGAGCACTTTTAAGTTAAAGTAGGTTAAAATCGCCTTATTAAATGGATTGGTATTAATATTATTATTATTACAAACACCTCATAACCTTACTTTAAATTTGCCGCGCACTAGTCACGAGCAATGGCCGACCGCGGCGAAAGCATTTTGGCTCGCCGGCGCCGCAGGGGCCAGTGTTGCCAACGCTGGTTTATCTTATATTTATACAATTGTTGAGACATCGATAGGTACAATTTGCAAATTACTACTTATGTTCACCAATATGTATCGACTTATTTTAAAATTCATGGAATATTTCATCACTATACACTGTAATTTATGTAGTAAAAAGCGTATTATGTCGTCAATTTAAGACATTTAATTTGGTTAAGTAAAATTGTTATATTTTATAATAATTCAGTGCCATTAGCTAACACGAAATTTGTTCATTCCTGTATAAAGTTTGCGTTAAGAATTTCATGTAAAGATTTTGTCACTTTGCGATGAGGTTTTTTTGGTTCAACGTGTGGCAACACCGGTAATGGCGCATACGGCGCGGTGATTTAAGGCAAGATCTGACACGTTTAGTTTAAGAGTCCTATAAAAAATCCGCTCGCTCGCATTTCAATATTATTACCGCCAGTTGCGCGCCGACACGCATCTGTGTGCGGACACACACTACAATCAGGAATACAAACTTATTATCGCCATCCTATTCGAACGGCATAGCAGGTGCGGTTAGTGCGAACGGGAGCGAGCATTCATTCATAGTATGTAGCACCGTCGCAACTCGCAAGGCCATTAGCTTGACGCGCGGACCAAACATTATTGATACTTGCGTCCGAACATCAACTATTACTTCGCGTACGTGGTGTAGTGTTAGAAAATTTAATTTGTATCATCATAATTTCATAAGATTAAAAATAGTTTTATTCGAACGTCAAATGTCTCTAAATAGTATCCGATGTTATTTTGGAATAGGAATTTGTTATTGGTACATTTCTAAGCATACCTATTTACTAATAGGTATTGGTGATTGATTTTGGTGGGTGATGGTGATTTGGATATATTTTAGACAGGGATGTTGCGGATACTGGGATTTGTGACATTGAAACCTTTACTCGTTCCCGAGATAAACGGTCTGGACTGGACAGACGGACGGGCGGACGGACAACAAAGTAATCCTATAAGGGTTCCGTTTTTTCTCTTTGAGGTACCGATCCCTAAAAATGTGAAAACTTCAGGAAGTTAGGAAAATTATTTTATTTTGAAAAAATTTGGTTGAGCCTTTTTTGCCAAAAACTATAATTACAAAAATACAGTTAAGTGCCTCGATATGTGAAGGCACTTATGTCTTTATACTTGCACAATATTTTCATCGTATAACGGTACAGAACCCTCAATTATGCGTGGTCCGACACGCACTTGGCCGGTTTATTTCCGAATTTTGCTCATATAGCAATATGATTATCCCTGACTAGGGTGGTGGCAGTAATGGTCAAGGAACCAGTAACGAACAGTCACTTTTATTATGAGGAAATAAGGTTCATACATTTATTTTGTGTCAACCAATTGACAACCATATGATGATATTTGAATTAAGAATGAAGTGTTCATCACCCGTGTCTGTCAGCTTAAAGTGTTCATAATGGGTACCGTCACCTTAATAACATTTCTCCATACTGTCCCTCCTCTTGCTACTCACACGTCAGTTGAAAAATTGAAACACTTCCGTTCAAACGCCCCGTAATTCGCGGGCTCTAATGTAGGGAGGGTTAGGGAAGGAGGTCCTTATTGGGGATCAAAGTATATGACAGCCCGGTAATTCGCGGGCGTGAGTTACGAAAGAAGGTTAAAGTATTAAGAAGGGTTGGTTGCGGTACAATCACATTCGATGAAATTATTTGAATTTTTTATTTCAAACAGGTCTATAATATAATCAAAAATGTAAAATACTGACGTCAGTGGTTGGTCGCGGTGTATTTACTTTCCCAAACGCTTCCAGCACTTCCTAGCGCAACAAAACAAACAGTTCGTGCAGTTCACAAATGTAACACAGGTCCTACCTCTACGGGCGCGTGCGCGGTACTGAGGACTCAGCCCGCGCGCATCGGAATTTATACACCATTTGAATATTTAAAAAAATAATACGTAATTTCAAAAAAATATGTATTTTTCGACTTCAACATGAGCTTAAAAGAATAAACTTTAATGTTGTATACAAATCATCCCAATATTTTGTCAAAATTACTGCGAGAATCCCTGTGTTTGCAGTGTATTTTTATCGAAAAATGTGCATATTCAAAATCGAAGTAGTTGGGTATCTGTGTAAATAATTGGAAATATGGGACCGAAAGTTTAAATAAAACTATGTTACAATATTATATCAACCCGAAAAAACATGTGTTTTCATGTATCGTGTTAAAAGAGCACGAAGTCAAACTTTTGTCTCCGCGCGCTTTTCTGAAAACAAGTACCAGTAATTGTATAGTCAAAGTTAAAACACTGAGTTTTACTTAAATTAGAAGCTGAAATTTTAAATAATAGGAAATGAGCTATCAAACATAGTTAGCAACATTCACATACAGTTCACCGTTTCTTCGTAGTACAACGTCAAAAATCAGCTTTTGTTGCTTTTCCGTACAAATCGTATTGATGGCCTCTTAAAAAATATAGTATCTTAGAATATCCGAAATAACAAGATAAAAAAAATAAGGCTATTATAAATTAATGTTTCGCATAGTCGTAACTTTCCCGTACTAAGTATTAAGCTCAGAACAGTGCTTCAACCCATCCCTGCTCTGTTTACAGTTTTCCAATTTACAACACAGAAAGTACCTATTACCTATTTATACCTACCCTATGATTACTAAGTAAGTATGTATCTCCGTGGTGTAGTCAAATTATTGATTTTATTATATTTGATGACTCGTTGGGTAGGTACTTACGACTTAAAAGAACAAAAGAATCGCTTACGTATATACAATTAGAAAATCTTTCACAGTCCGAATTCGCCAAAACAGCGACAAAGATTCACTTGCGAAACGGGGTGACCTTGACTGCGTCTTCCCGGTGCGCACGTCGCCCGTCCGCGTAAATTCACTTGTCACGTGCCGCAAAGCAAAGAGATCCTTAACGGTAGGGAAAAGGGTCCAATGTCGAGAGTGTAATTTGATGAATTTATAAAATTTAGTTTAATTCTGTACCATATGCATAAATTTTTGTGATTACCTAATTAATATGACTTGTTCCGTTATTAGAAAAAAGTCTATCGAAAATTATTTCTATAAGTATTTTTTCTTGCGATTCAAATGTCGTTAACGAAGGCATAAGTTATACAAACGTTTATCCAGTAATACTTTCAGGTTAATATCTTCACGAGACAGTTTTATGATGATTTAATGAAGGTCCAGCTTATTACTATTTTTTTCTTTCATCTTAGACGACACATCACTGAATTCATGTATTTGGGTGAAAAAGGTTCCTTCCGTGTATATTTTTTGTGTGATTTCACTTTTTGTTTTTAATATAGAATTTTAATACTAAGCTTACGACTCAAAAATATTATTATTATTTAAGGTAAGAAAAAACGGCCCTTTTGTGGCACTTTTTTTTTAAACCTCCTTCCGGTGTTAAAGTTAGATGGATTACAAAATATAGTATCTTAGAATATCCCAAATAACAGGATAAAAAAAAATTAGGCTATTATAAATTAATGTTTCGCATAGTCGTAACTTTCCTGGATTATCAGGGCTTAAATTAAAGGCTGACTCACACTAGCACGGGACGGGAAAATCTGACAATTTTGATAGAGAGAATCACGTGATAGCTTTTGCCCTGTCACGTGACGTTTTCCATAGAAATTGACAGATCTTCTCGTCCCGTTGCGCCCCGTCCCGTCCCGTTCTAGTATGAGTCATCCTTAACCCGTTCACCAGTCAACTCTAGAGCTATGAATATATGCGAGTTGCGCGTACAAAGAAATCGGTGACGAAAGTCATCTCAAATGCACTTATTAATGTATCTGCATCAAGTAGTTTTTTATGGACAGGCAAACATTATCGCCGAATCTACTTAGGCAATCCGTCGTTTATATGTAAGTATTTATGTCTGTTCGATAATTATATTGTTGATTGGTTCGTCGTGAATTTTTGGGAGGTGGTTAGATGGGATAAATAGATTTTTTATGTCCTAATAAGCCGAATCAGTCACGTTGGAGGCGAGCCACTAGTTTTATTACCCGCAACATAAAAATTTCATCTGAACTCGGACATTTGCAGAGCATTTCATTATCCCCCGATTGTTTACTTTCCTCTCATCAGCCAGCAATCCGCCGAAATGGCTGGCACAGAACAAATCAAAGGGTTCAATAATCTCTAATATACCTTATTCGTCTTGATATGCAAGATGACAGGCTCAAAATAAAGTATCTCAGGCATATATGAACCACAAAATAACTATTAAAACTAAGTATGTAATTTAATCTAAAACCGTTAAGCATAGCTGAAAAGTTTTCTATTCAGCTTGATGCCAAGATAACTTCTAAAAATCTTTCCTTGTTAGTCCCTCGTATGATGTTGGAAACTCTCTCCAACATCTGCTATTTTCCCGAGTTTTCTCAGCTATCTGAATATTATATTAAGGTTTTGTACAAAAAAAAAGTAACTATAGTATATAACTTTCTGTGTTTCTTAGGTATGCGCTAAAACGGAAAAATAAACGATTATTTTCCAAAATGAACTGTCTGCAAGTTCGTGTTCTGTTAACCACTATCTCTGAGCTGCTAAGCTATGACCATTTAAACGCCTGTCATCGTGGATTAAGACGTAATAAGTTTGGATTTAAAGACCGGCACAGAATTAAACGGCCCAAAACGCTCAACTACGACTCACAAAAATCAACGATAGGAGTAATACAATAAAGAAAGATATTGACGTTTTCTTGAGATTAGAGTCTACTCAATCTACAATAAAAATGCATTGTTATAGTAGATTGAATTACAAGGGATCAAAATGATATATTTCCGGCGATTAAATTCCGAATGAAGCGATGGATTCTACAATAGAATCCCGAACGTAGTGAAGGATTCTAAACTAGAACCCTGAGCGTCATGAGGGATTCAAGCGCTAACGCTCAAGACGAAAATAATTTTGATACCGTGTGACACATACTGCTTTTCGCACCAACTAAGAAGAAATAAACAAAGCCGAAAACATCATCATATCAACACCACGATGCCACTAGTTAACACGTTCACGGACAGTGCGTCGAGAGACGTAAACTAAAACCCTCGTAATATGGCACTACGGCTGTAGACGGGAATTTAATTTTCATTAAAAGTGGCAGTTCGTCCACAGCCGAATATTTGTCATAGTATTTATAGGAAGGTTA
Source organism: Lathronympha strigana (assembly GCA_949128165.1). Taxonomy (NCBI): domain Eukaryota; kingdom Metazoa; phylum Arthropoda; class Insecta; order Lepidoptera; family Tortricidae; genus Lathronympha; species Lathronympha strigana. The sequence goes on along the minus strand of OX421923.1, from coordinate 10,585,306 downwards.
TGTCTCTGTGCCTTTTTTGGATGTAACACAAACCCGCCAGTGCCACAGCAAGCACTCATATTGTTGCACACAAGTTACCCCCGTCACGCACACATTGACAGACTGCGTGTTGCGACACTTCGTCTATGGCCGGGCGATTCGCATACATATTCCGCCGTTCAGTCGCCGTGTGCCACAGCGGGAGGGAGTGCATGTGTTTCTTTGCGACAAGGTGCGGTATGTGAATTCTCGGTGAAGGGTAAGTATCATTTTATTGATAATTTAACAAAATATTTACTTGTAGTTGTATTTGCTAGTTACTTAAGAGTGCTGGGAAAAAATTAGTTAAGGTTTTAGTGCTGATAAGTGCATCTGAATGAGAAATAGGTACTTATAAAAACTGACGAAATCCTACTAATATTTATAATAAATGAATGAATGTTTGGATTTTTGTTACTCGATAACACAAAAACCGCTGAACGAATTTAAATGACATTTGGCATACGCTTAGTTTACAACTTGGATTAACACTTAACATACTTTTCATTAATCTTCTTAAGACTAAGGCAAGGTTGATCGAGCGTCACAGGCACAACATTATGTACATGTGTACTAAGATCGTAAGTTTATTTCCTTTATATTATATGTTTTTTTTCCTATCGTTGCTATAATTACGTTCGTATTTCAAGCATGTAAACTTGTTGCAGATGGCATCTGGTAAAAGAAAAATATTTAATGTCAGCAATCGGCCTAGTGTGTTTGACGACTCAGACTCTGACAACAGTAATAAGGATCCATATTGTGATGGAGACGGTGAAAATGGTCCTGATGGAAATTACGAATCTGAAAATGGTGATGCCTTGAGTAGTGACTCCGATGATTACCAGATATTTAACCGGCCTAGACCTTCCACAAGACAGGTTACGGCTATCGTCTGTGGCCGTTAGTGCCGTAACACAGGTCATACTAGTCGCTTGACATGAATACCCGTCTACAGGCGGTTACGCCTCTGGCCGTTAATGCCGCAACACAAACATTTAAACCTGAGCAATATGACAGTCCGTCCCCAGATGTTATGCCATTTTGTATGGAAAATTTCTGTGTCGTATCTCAAAAAATCAAGATTGTCCTGTGTCCGTGAACGTGTTAATGCCCAAAAACGTAAAAATGTAGTCCTTGAACAGAAAAGTGCCACTTTGATCCCTCCGCTTGAACAGAAAAAACCCTTTTATGAATAGGTGATGTGAAAAAGTAATTGTAATGGTTATATTACGACGGTATCCTGCCTTTTAGTCGAATTTCATTTTGCCAAATAGGTATCACTTGCCAACTTTTCGCCGACGATTCACTTGGGGATATCAACGTTAGTCAAATTATTATTACACATTTAGCCGATTTTCATTTGCCAACTAGGTTAGGGTTGGAATATGATATTTCGCGAAAATACGGTTGTGAAATGACTTGTTGGGAAATGAATATTTGGCAAACATGTGTTTTGGGATAAATTGTTCAGGAAATGAAAATTTTGCAAAAATATTTTTTTTTTATTGGTAAATAACAACTTAAATCTATCCTTACAGGTTTCCCTAATGCGATAGATAAGCGAAACAAACAATAAAACAGTTATTGCCCATATAAACAATTACTTAAGCTAAAATTAACATAGTGGCCTTTGTGACATCATTCAGGGAGCATGTAAAAATGTCTATCTCGAGCGCAACTTTATTGATGGCGCGAATCGCCCTCGTTAGCGGGGCTTCCATTAGTAGTTTTGTGCGAGCTGCGGGTACGGCCAGCAGCGGAGGTCGGAGGCGGCGCCCCGCGTGCCCGTCTGGCACATACAGCGCCAGGGCGTGCAGAACCCCGGGGTTGCACAATTAATTCACCTCTCAGTACTCTTATTACATAACAAGCGAGGGCAAGTTCTCGCCTCGCCTCTAGCTTGCTATACCCCACCATTCCGAGCACAAAGAGTGTGGGGTACAGTAAGGGATATCCAGGATACACACCATAAAGCTTTAAGTAAAGAAGCCGATACTCGGCGATACCATTAGTAACTCCATCACGACTACTCTATTTAATTGTAATGCCAAGTTTTTTCGGCAGAAATTAATGATTGTTACAAGCTATTATCGCTGACTGTACTTTTCATTCAACGTTCATTAACTAGTCATTGTAATTATTCTAAGAAACGAAAGTCACGTTACATCCGAGGGTAATAAAAGTACGAATATTTTAATATATAATGTACCTAACTTGAGTAGCGTACGAATCGTTACCAGACAGAAAACAATTGGATATCAGTGAGGAGATTTAAGTTGATCGATTGATTTGTGACACTGGTGGCAAACAAGATAATGGTCTGCTTCGTAACCAACCGCATTTTCATTTGGTCACCTTCCTTGGCCGTCATAAGTAGATGGTTTATATATAGACGACCGGTTGGCTTAGTTGGTAGTGACCCTGCCTGCTATGCCGATGGTCCTGGGTTCGAATCCCGGTAAGGGCATTTATTTGTGTGATGAACACAGATATTTGTTCCTGAGTCATGGATGTTTTCTATGTATTTATGTATTTGTATATTATATATATCGTTGCCTGAGTACCCGTAACACAAGCCTTATTGAGCTTACTGCGGGACTTAGTCAATTTATGTAAGAATGTCCTGTAATATTTATTTATTTATTATTATTTATATACAATTGTAAAGCATGAATCAAAACATTTATTATTTGTACCTAATAAATGTTTTGATTCATATTTTTTTGGGTAGTCACACTACGATAAATAAATTATAAATTGAAAGAGATGTCATATACTACCACTGCTTTCCAAGCCCCTCGGTCTTGGGCAACTGAATAGCTCAAAAAGGAAAGGGGCTTGGAAAGCAGTGGTGAGAAACTGGGCTCTTGATGGTCACGACCCTCAGCCCTGAGGAACCGACGAAGAAGAAGAAGACATATACTACCTATACTTTCTTTGGTTAACAACATTTGATATTCTTTTATGAACCTCCAGGTCTTTTTTATTGTTGTGTTTCTATCTGTACACTATATGTACGTTATCTCATGTTTTTTTTATGACTGTTTGTGTTCTAAATAAATAAAATTAAATAAAATTAAATTAAATTAATAAAAATAGACTAAGGCCCCCGGTGAGCAGGGCTGGCATCGACCCCCTGCTTTTGCGACAGACGGGCTGGGCTACCCAATCATCCAGTAGCCTAGTGCCCAGTGGTTAGGGCTCCTAGTTTATATATTTTTGAGAGCACGTCCTCACGAAAAACTACTTCTTTCCAAATCCTCTTAATATTCCTGTATGACCTCCCTTTCCTATATTTCACCATTCCAAATATATTCGAACACTTCCAACAACAACATTACGAAACGTATATCGTATTCACCTGATTCTTTTATTCCCGATTCCCAATAGTATTAAATTTTGACCACTTTATAAAACGCCTTATCTCCTTTCTAACGATTAAGTCGCTTACGCTCTTTTTCGTTTATATATTATTCTGGTTTCCAGTGTTTACGCCGACTTGTTTATTCGGCCGGGTTCGATTCTGGGCAGTAAAACGGCAATCAAACACGCTCAAACACCTGGGCGGTCGGTTTACTGCGAATAGGATATTTTTATTTGAACTTAAAGGCACTGGTGGTTCGCCCCGAACATGAACGCGCAATTCCTCCATCTCGGCAACTCCTTGACCTATCTTGAATTATCCTTGAATTATCTTTTCTAACCACCTGCCAAATTTCACAGTGATCCGATCAACGGTAGTCGAGTTATCGATGAATACACATACAAACGCTGGATTATTCCAGTAGACTCGGAGAGCTTCGCTTGATTCGCTCGCTCTTCAATCAGCTAACTATCGAAGGCATCAACGTTTTTACCAAGCGTTTTTAGACCAAGCGAAATCAGATCTTAGAGTTTAAGATGACAGACCAGGCAGGGCCGATTTGTCAATTAATATACGCGAAAAAAGTGTCAGCGTCTTCGAGCGTGTGATAGCGAAGGCAAATGTAGATGCCGATGTTGATACTGCAAAGATGACCAAAACAATATCGTACGCTTTTTTTTAAATTACCTTCAATTCACTTTAAAATCTCCAATTATGGATAAACGATATTTTCAAACTATACTTTGAACTAGTTACATACAGTCGGTTAAATATGGAATTGTTAGTAGGTACTAACTATGAGATGCAAATCATACGTAATGACATTACGTAGGTACATTGTACCTACAACTAGTGGCTCTGTGAATTGTAGTTAGACCTCGCAGATGGTACTGGTATTGGCACAAAGGTCCTAAGCGCCTTCGGGAACCTATGGCGCTTAGGACCTTTGTACCAATACCCGCCATTTTAAAAATTTCCAAAAACAGAATCGCAAAAAAAATTTAATCAACAAACTTGTTTACAAAATTTTACAAGAATTGGTTGATAAATGCGACCTGCAGAGGAAAACAAATGGACAGACACACGAAAAGCATTTTTAAGTACCCAAGCTGAAACGGAGACGCTTCGCTCCCTTTTGCTCACTCAGTCAAAAAAATATATAAAAAAAGTAGGCTTTTGAGATCTCTTTTCACCGATAATTTCAATCGGTCGCACTTGCACTAACCAAGCAAAATTCGGAGGTAAACTTAGGCATCAGCTAAAAATTAGACAAACCAGCGGGATTCGAATTCAACTGACTCCACTCCTACTACTATTTACCTGTACTCGGTGCCAAGTCACATGATCCGGCACTTAATAATGGCGGTCATTACGGGCAGCCGGCAAGTCTCATGAGAACGGACAGTTTATGCAACGATGCGCCCGGAGTTAATGGAATACGACGTTTATTTTTTTATCTGAAATGGAAAGGTGGCGGGGGTTTTAACTCATTAATTAATGTACTAAAGACGGTACAGACATAATATAGTAGGTTATGAGATTTTATATAATGAAAATATTTTATAGATTGGATATGATGGAAATACTGTGTGCTTTACACATACACTTTGGAGAATATAATCCAATTGTCATGACTGTAAAATACAGTAAAAATTACTCTATTTCAGTCATGACAAATTGCTTACCATGACGTCTTAACGCGATTCAGTTTAGGTTCTTAACTGTGCTCAGGGCCCTTACCATGACGTCTTAACGCGATTCAGTTTAGGTTCTTAATTATGTCCAGTTGTATGGCAGCGACTCATTTAAGGTTGTCAACTGAATCGCGTTAAGACGTCATGGTAAGGCCCTGGTCATCATACCGCCCTCGTTTAGTAAGTTCTAGCAGGAAATGCTACTGAAACTTAAATATTGACTAAGATCCTAACTCGTTCCTGAGCTAAATCTCTGGAGATGACTGCTTATCTCGGCATCACTATGTTTAGAAACTTTATATTGACACAAATCACATTATTTAATTAAATATTTTGATTTGTTATTAAAGTAGTAACACTATATTTGTACATTGAAATTGATGCCATATGCTAAAGAAAAAACAGTGGTATTTATGACAGCCAGATGAATGCCTAAGTTTGGAGTATAGCCACTGGTGGCTTGCCAGTACAAAGATTGCATATACTCGACACAGTCGCCAGCATTCGTTGCGACGAGGGTTATGGCGTTAGCCGCATAAACTGAAGACCCGAGTTCGATCCTCAGGTTGGCTTTAGATGGTCTTTTTATTTAGTATATGACATCTATTTCAACATACGATTACGGTGTTTATTTAGTGTTGTTCATTAGCTGATGTGTTAACATTATATTGCGAGATGCAAAATGCTTACAAACATGCTGTGGAGTAACTGAAACCGCGAATCTTGTGCTGGGAGCCAAGCCAGATGTATTATGTACTTTATGTAGCCCGCCATTATGGACAGCCGTTGGCTCTCACGGGAACGGGCGCTTGCGTTTATGGAGTGCTACTTTACCAACAATTAAGGTGTCATTCGAAAGACTAACAATATTACTGCAACAACTAGCAAAATGCAGTTGGCAACAATCTTGCATTGCAATTTGTTTCATTCCGAAGTTAAGGATGATTCACGTCAGACCGGGCCTTTCTATAGAAAGCGTCACGTGATAGCTCGTAGCCCTCGGAGGTCACATGACACTTTATATAGAATTTGACAGATCGGGCTCGGCCTGGAATTAGTCATGTTTTCTATTTCTTAAATGCTTCTCATTATCAGATATAATTTCTTACAAGCAAACCGCAATTTTAAAGTTTGATCAAAGAAATAGAAATAGGAAAATAAAATATTTATTCTATTGAACACAATTCAATTTTAAGCATTAAAATAAGCATGTATGGTGTTGTGACATCATATAATGGCACCGGAACACAAAAGATTTGAATGAAAAACTTGTAAATCAGTTTTTGCCAAATATTCAACATACCAACGTAGAGACGTAGAGAGGAAATTAACGGATGATAAAAGTAAAGATAAAACCTTTATTACTTTTTACTTTTATCACTAATCCGTTAATTTCCCCAGCCGCCAAAGTAATGAGACATCCGTAGATTGACACGAGACAAACTGACAACAAACTTAAACCAGAGCTGATCGGGAAAATCGGCGCAAAATCAATTAAAGGTCCCACACCAATCACTTATGGCCCTCGGGAAATTACCGCAGATAAGGGACGACGTGGAGATACGTAGCCGTGTCTGTAAGCATACAGGATGGACGTGGACAGGGGCGGTGCCGCTTGTCAACTTAGGGAGAAGACTACTTTTCTTTCAAGAAAAGTCTATCAGAGTAAAGTTACATTGGAACCTTTTTATCAAGTTACAAATATCTTGTGAAACATTCGCCTATTCACTATCTTCGCCTTAAGTGAAATACGTTGTTCACTGATCAACCAAGATTTGCCCAGGGATTTTCACATACACAACCGTGGGTTCTCACAATCTTTACCGGATCGTCCTTATTACTCGTAGTATAATATGTTAATTAGTGAAAGCGATTGCATTTGTCAGTGAATTTTTACAGTAATAACTTCTTGGCTCTATTTAGGTATTTACCTATCTGAGTCCAATGCTGTGTTGTTTTAATCCATATTAATCCTATTTCAAACGTTCAAAGTCTAGATGATCTATCCCCACTATCCACCCTGTATACTTGGGACAAGTTGTCAAGGGACAAGTGGGGCAGATACATAATGCCAGCGACCGACATATTTTGTGCATTTTTATATTTCATCTCCGAAGTCTGGGTCTAGGGTATATGAGTCAGATTATGATATATTCATATTCATATTCCTTTATTAATAATATTTGTAATATTACAGGTCATTCGATATGAAGCTCATACATTATTTAGACAGAGGCCACATGTACATTTTTTATAAACCTTTGATGGAAAAATATTTGAAAACTCTCCTTTATGTGTTTAACGTGTGGAACTGTATGTTTGTCTGTGGCATTGTAGCTCCCGAGCGGGTGAAACGAAATAGAAGAATATTAAAAAAAACCGGCCAAGTGTGAATCGGACACGCCCACCAAGGCCACAAAGGATGCTGATGTACGGAACCCTAAAAACAGCCAAGTGCGAGTCGGACTCGCCCACCAAGGGTTCCGCACCACTGATGCAAAGCTGGTGGCACGAAACTCTCAGTGCACGTCAATCACATGGTTTATCTACGCACATATCATTAATGCTCTAAAATGCGTTCAGAAACATGGCCAATGACCAGCATTACCAACGACCAGGAATTAACGGAAGTGTAATTTTAATATTACCTCCTGAAAACAGTAGAATATGAGTATAAATTTGGAACACCTAGAATTAAATTTTGATTAATTTTTCACTATAGTAAATAGTTAACAAACAAATCGCAGCTGGGAAGTGCGGCGTTTGAATCTAGAATAGACACCCACTCGAATTTCACCGCTGTTCTAAATTTAAAATCATTACCTACTGTTTTCAGCAGGTAATGGTAAAACTCTCCTTCAGCTCGTTTCTTACTAGCATCACACGAATGTCTGAATGCCTAATTATGTATAGTTGCTATCATACCTGCATTGTTATTAGTGCTACTTGTAAAATACATATTAAATATAACTTGTAGCTCCGTGAGCTATAAAAATAACACATACAAAAACACATTCACATTCACAATTTTTCGAAATGTGCGTAGATAAAGCATTGTGCTCATCGTGGTAACACAATTAACACCGCCGTGATATTTTACCACGACAAATAGCGGTTCAGCCGAGATAATAACATTTTCATCACACCTGCTCGTAAATGGTGATATTATATGCAAGCATACTTACACTTAAAGAGCTGTATTATTCCCATGGTTTTAAAGGATTCTCATACTACTTTACCGCCCACGTGGAGCTCGCGGAGGACCTGCCCCGCACGCGCTCGCAGCACGTAGTCACTCCGGAGTACTGTGGACTGTGCAACTACACTACCGCTTATCATTATTGTTTCTTTACCTGTATAGAGTTTATTTATTTCCTCGCAAATGTGATGAAAAACATTGTGTGTACCACGGGCAGTAAGGGGATTACTAACTCGGGTCATTTAAAGCCCTCCGCCTACGGCGTTGGGCTTCAATAGACCCTCGTAAGTAATGCCCTTCTTACCGCCCTAGATGCACAATGTACTATTTCTCTATTAACATTCCCGTATTTTATAAAAATTTTCTCTCGCACACTCTCCTGCGACGAAAATTTGTGTAAGTATAACACAGTAGTACACTATAAGGGGGTTTATCGCGAGTCAAATTACCGCTGGGGGCGCTAGTGGCACGGTAGGCCTGGTGGGAACATTTCAAACGTTGCTTTGACGATGCTTTCTGATGGACGCAAGACTCATACATGAGTGGCGCCGCCTGGTGAGCGACAAAACGCTAGCCCCCAGGATGCCTAATTAAGAGGATGTAGCTCATCTTCTTTTTTTCAACCTTGAACTTTTGGCATCATTCTTACCTTTGATTGGCTGTTGGAAATCAAATTGTCTTAGCTCAATACAGCACATCCTGCAGCATGGTGCCTTTAATATTTTTTTTAGGCAAAGCTAAAACCCAGTAAAATATCATAATATCTGACCCGAAAACAACATCATGATGTGGCATGACAAACGCGTATTATTTTTCTCGCTTATTATTTATCTGTACGAAGCAGAAACAGGCCTTTATTTATCAAGGAAATGAATGAAGACGTTAGCTATAAGTATTGTGAGGCTTATGAGATCTGCAGGCTTATCCGATTCGTTTTGCTATACCTCAACTCCCGACGAGAAAACAAGCATATTATAAGTTTAACATTCACATATCTGTGAGTCAAGTCATTAATGATTAAACTCACATGGTGACTCTGGGTTGAAATTCCTAATTTATTGTTCTTTTTTTCAGGTAAGTTGCTGCTCTACTAATCTAAAGGATCTAAGTAAGTAAGTGACAAGACTATTGGAAGTTATGAAATCTCCTAGAAAGGGAACATTTATCACAAACGTAGTTGAAGAACCTTATATTTAAATATATGACCAAAGATAACTTTATTTTTTTTTTTTTTTTTAATCATTTATTCTCGAAATATATACAGTAAGTGTAACTTACCTAACTACCTACCTCTACCTACCTTAAATATAGGTAGAGGTAGGTAGTTAGGTAAGTTACACTTACTTTATAAATTGAAGTGTAATCGATATTATACAAATTGTCCATGGCCTCATTAACTTAGTCATATAATTTAAACTATTGTGAGTTGTATCGTGAGTATTATAATTATAGTATGATGCCCGAGCCGCGAAGGTGACAACACCACTCTGTCTGTCCGATGATGATACAGTCGAAACATGTCACGCCTATTGTGATAAAAATACGTGAACTTACGTATTATTTCTTTAAATTATTGCAATAACATATTATTATGAATATTTAGGACAGTATAATCGAATATTTACTGTTAAACTAGGAGGAAGCACGTTGCGTGGAAAATGCGAAAAGACAAATAAGGCCATTTAAATTCGCTCCAACACACTTTCGTCAATACCTTCGCCATAAATCTTGAAACTTGAGCCCTACCCTCGAACCAGGGTGTGTAACTGATAACAGATAAAAAAAGTTATAAGTTATTTTTAGTTAAGTGTTGCCCAAGAGCGTGGTGGCCCAGCGGTAAAAGCGTGTGACTTTCAATTCGAAGGTCACGGGTTCAAATCCTGGCGGCTCGCACCAAAGAGTTTTTCGGAACTTACATACAAAATGATATTTACCAATCGCTTTTCGGTGAAGGAAACCGAACTAATCCCAATAAGGCCTAGTTTACCCTCTGGGTTGGAGGGTCAGATGGCAGTCACATTGGCAAAAGCCGAGAAAAGGCTAGAAGGAAAAAGTTATTTTTAGTAAAATTTATTTTATTTATTACAAAATGGTTCTTTCGAAGAGAAAAAGGGTATGAAGTCATCAGTTACCATACTTCCTACTCAAAGGCCCAACTACTACTCAAGGATATCGTCAACTTCTCTATTTGAAAATTATAGTACAGTCGCCATCAGATATATCTGAGCGTCTGAGGTGCTGATAAATATCTGAACACGCCTCTATTGTCAAGACGTTAGAGTGCTTGTTCAGATATTTTGAACGCCTCGGACGCTCCTATATATCTGATGGCGACTGTACAACGAGTAGCAATCCAACTACTAGTTGTACACTGCGTTTGTCACATGTTTGTGCAATGATAACTAGTTCGTCATTCTATTTTCTACTTGTTCAAAAAAATTTACGAACATGGGTTGAAAAATGCGACGTGTCGAGTTAAATAGTCGAAGAGCCAGGCAGTGGGACATCAAAGCAAGCTGAAAAGCTACTTGGCTTCGCTTGGCAGGGTGGTCACACACAGGTATTGTCATTTTATTAGTGTCGCATTTCTGTACAAAACCACTTGAAATCCATAAATACCTTATCTTTAAGTTAATCAAGCAGTAAATCCTCTATTCTGTTTCGAAAACAAGTAATTTAGCAAAACAAGAGTTTTGAAGAAATTCAATCTTGAAAGTTGGGACCCGTCCTAAGTTGATTTGTCTTCAATTCGAGTTACTGCTACATTTTATTGTTATTCTCGTTGTTTTACTAGATCTTGTTTTGTTTGTATACAGGACCATTGAAGGGATTTAGCGGTATATTTTTTTTTGCTTTACTTCAACAAGTTCTGAATTCGCCATAATGTTACTTTTGCATGTCTGCTATGTGACTTCCTATTACGTCAGACATTAATAGATTCTCAAACAAGCAATGAAATGTCGCAACAGAATAGAATATTCACAAAAAAGTGAATATTCTATTCTGTTGTTGAATATTCACAAAAAACCAGAAAATATCACAATGGAAATTATAAAGACTCCTTCATACGTACAAAAAAAAGTTTGTTTTATGTGAAGATGGTATAATTGATTTTCATAGAACTTGGGAATTATTGATAGTATTTATAAATTTGGCAAATACAGTACGATTCATAGAATTAAAACAATGTTTATTTAAAAAACCGACCAAAAGCATGTCGGGCCATGCTCAGTGTAGGGTTCCGTAGTTTACCGTCCATCACAATAGGAAACCTTAAAAAGTGTTTTAATAGATACCATGCTCAATATGCATATAATAATTAACTTTTCGATGATACTTTCGATCACACCCGTCCCGACCCCATCAACTCCGGAAAAATCTGAACAGCGCGAAGTAGACCACGGTACAGCGCCATCTCTTGGGAAATTTGATTACTAATTTTATACAAACTAAACGGGTTATGTATGTAGGGTTTTTGAGGGTAACTTTTGATCGCGTGAATCGATTTCAAATATTATTACACCAATCTGTCTGTCCGACAATTACTGCCCGATGCAGTCGAAACATGTCACGCCTATTGTGATAAAAATGCGTGAGTTTGAACCGATGCAATTCAATGTCAGTATGACTCACGATAGCTTAAATTAGATGCTTATATCTCAATAACCAATTAAGCTACATTTTTTAAAGTAGCGATCTTTTTAGTCTCGGGGGTTCAGTCAGTAGATATACACACTGCAGCTGCGTCGCCTGAACTTGGCTGGACACACTGCTGCGTGTCTAGATGATAATCTTGACGTGGTGTAAAAATTCAGATGTTTTCCTTCGTAAACTTTCTTTGTAAAGGGAGGTAGGATGGTATTTTGGTGCAAATCAAGTAGGTAATTCCCAGTTACTAAACTTTAATTTTTGCCCCTCTTGTATCGGGAATTATTCATTGAAAATAATGCTAAACCTAACCCAGTTTTTAACTATTCCAAATTTTAAATCGGTTCCTTTTTGACTGTTTTGGTGCGGAACCCTACAAAGAAATTACGAGACAGTTATCGCGATTTCGAGGTTGGTTCAAAAAAAGCTGTTCAGAATGAGCATCACCTCCAAGTGTTTTTGGCCCCGTTGTTATGATCACACAAACCAAAAACACCCTGCAAATACTTTTAGTTTTCGCTGAAACCTTAGCTGCGTTAATTAATGACGCAGACATTGTTTGCCAGCATTCTATTTACACCGAACGAAACAATAGTTAACCCAATACAAAACGACTGTTTTACCAGGATGACCAATTGACTTAAGACTATTTGTTGAGGAAGTGCAAATGCCGAGAATAAACCTAGCTTTCAACTCCGTTCTAAACGGTCATTAACTTGTTTACGACACCACGTTACTGGAAAATTCAATAATCTATCATCTTCGTCTCGTTCTCTCTAAACTTGTAAGAAAGGAATAGCAAATTTTCATTTGTTTTGAAACTGGCTCTAGTTTTTTTGATGCGTAAAAGTCGAATAAAATGTCGCACGTGCTATATAGATCGAACTTAACGCCATTGTGCTAATATGTATAATGCCACTAGGTCGCAGCTAATATTCGTGATAATCTAGATACACGGTATTGTGTCCAACCAAGCTCAAAGACAAAACCGTCGATAGCTGTGTGTATGTTTATACCCCCACCACCCACCACTTTACACCACTTTATTCCCTCACAACCAAGGAATTGATTAAACAATACGGAATTTGAGTATTTACGTATCATCCTTATATAAAGCAAGAAAGAAAACTCCTACAAATATCACCAAAACGCTATTTTCACAATTGCATCTCTCCAAAGGAGACACAACAAAGTGTGTATTACAGAGTAAGTTTAACCCAGTATGGAGCCAAGTCTCAAATCTACGCCAGTAATCTGTGCGGAGACTGCATCGATCCGCTCCCTGGCAATAAAAAGGTACATTTCTGCTGCGGTTTAGTTTGCCCGTTAAAACGGCCCGCTGTCACACCGAAACAATCCTATTTTACTAAATAAACAAGTGTATTCCATATTTAAACCCTCAACAAGCTGGTCGTCATAATAAGTAACAAACCGGCAAAGAGCAATTCGGGCTATGCTATGCTCAGTGTAGGGTTCCGTTTCCCCGAACCCTAAAAATTAACAGAAATTACTTAACCAATGTACCAAATTGGCTGAGATAATTAGCTAGTTGGGTTTAAAAAATACCTGTGTCCGTTGTGCGCTGCTCTGGCAGGAGCCAGACGGACATACTTTAGGAACGCGCAGTCGCTAATGCCTACGGTTACGTACAACTCATGGTAAGCACACTGAAACACAACTGATTTTACGCCGCAATAGCAGTTAATAATCATCCTGGTAGACAAGTCTTTCAATCTGAAAAAAAAATCAAATTGTTTTGCACGTTGGGTAATAACGATGCCAAAGGCAGGCATACAGACAACAAAGATGAACTTTACTCACAAACACTCAACACTCCTCGTTTTCCGTCGCGGTATAGTGCTATATTGTTTTTTTCTTTTATGAATGTTGCTTTCTATCAAGTTGATATAAATTCAAACTTGCTCCGTTGTACAACAATTTTATCTACATACTTTAAGCGCGTTGATCGTAAAAACTACGAGAATAACTAGCTGTACACGCAAAAAAAAAAACGCCAAACTGCGATCTCTTACACTACGGTGTTAGCCGCGGCCCGTAGTTCTGCAAAGCGATCATCAGAAAACCTATAAACCGAGTTGCATTGCGAACTTCTTTTGTTTTGTAATCCTATATGTTTCCTATATGCAAATAGGTACCTACACATGCATTTAAAGTGTATTATCTAGACGAAGACTTTGAGTAAGGGTGATACAGGATCAAATATCTTCATGTAAGTAGGTAGGTAGATCAAGCAAAACGGACAGCCAGTTTTACTTGCAATATATAATAATGGTATAATATAACTAAGTGGCTGCCATAATGTGTAACACTCACCAGCACAATCCAGCAATCTTATGTTTTAATCAGCAGTTTTATGTTTAGAATAATGAATACCTGGATGTCTAAAAATATGCAAAGCAAAAATGTGTGTGATTCTTAACATTATTTCCATGTGTTGTGTACATATAATTTGGAAAATCGCAAAGATACTTTTAACACGCGAGGGAAAAGCATACGCGAAAGATATGAAAATGAACTTTTGTCAAAACACAAGTTCAGATTGGCCTCTTCGTGGGTAACTTCAGATATTCGAGAGTACTCTACTATGCAGAGAGTTTACCGCTGCGCATTACACCAGTTGATCTTACGTAAGTCTTGCTGCATTTTGACGTATAATGGACCAAACGAGCTGCGCGAGCGAAACGTCTTCGCTTCGCCTTGGGCAAGTCTTTAGAATAGAGCATGTAATAGTTGTTTATGTAATTGTATATAATGAAAGGTATTAAAACTCGCGTAAACATCATCATAAGAGTTTTTTAATATCTAGTTATTTACAATGACATACACTGCTTTATATACACACATATCATTAGCTCTCCATGCGTCTAAAGCTCATATAGGTATATCAACCGCCATTGCGACTTTGAGGAATAAAAACTTTTCTGATAGTCAAGTTTTGACATTTATATTTTTAAAATTTAAAGTTTATTAAATATCGTTCTATATAAAAAATAATGTGCGACTTGCGTGCGTCATTGTATGCAATTAACAATTCGTTTCAAACTAAACGTAATCTCAACTGATATTAGAATGGAAGTCAAACCAAAATTTCCTTGTGTCAAAATGTGTTCGAAATCGATAATACTATTTAGCTATAATAACGTTTTCACAGATAAGAAATTTGATGTAACCAAAAAAAATATTATGGGGGCATTTATAAGCGGTTTTTGAGGGCTAATGATATGTAAGTATATTAAAGTTATACTTTTAAAGTTTTTGACCAAGTTGGATAATAACGTGGAATTTATGTAGATTAAGTTGTTAGAAAATTTTCAAAGTGGAGAATCAGTTTTCTCGTAAGGCTCACAGCTCACAGTCACTAATCAGCTAAAGCAGTTTAAGGATAACTCACACTAGAACGGGACGGGACAATCTGTCAATTTCTATAGAAAGAATCACGTCCGGAGCCCTCGTGTTTTTTTTTTTTTAGTCGGTCACGTCCCGGCCCGATCTAGTGTGACTCATCCTTTAAGAGACTGACAAGTGAACGTAGGAGCTGTTTAAGAGCTTTTCCTTTAAGCCAAGGCAAGTTCGCGTTCAATAATTGAATTCAACGCGCGAACTATACCGTGGCACGTTACAATATTCAGTCACAGTGTAAACACAGAAACAGTATTTTACGACTAATAACTGCCCAGAAATAGTAAGTTGCTGTATGTACTCGTATCCATACGAGGTATCAACTCTCTCGCAAAAGGTCTTCCCAATACCATATGGATGTATTTGGACGTATGTCTGTGATGATTAAATACGGTTATCTTTAATCCAAAATTTTGTCTATCGAGATGGTTTTTGGATATTAATATGGGTTAAAACACTCCAGATTGCGTTGTTACTTTTTGCCTATAATTCGCAGCTAAAATATAATGTTCTGTACTGCCCGTCCATTCAATATGCGAATCAAAACGCATAAATTAACCTGAAGTCAACCTACTGTTATTAGACGCAGTACCGATGTAGTTGCCTCTGCGAAGTCGTGTGGCGGAAACTTAAAATTAACTTGGCAGTGGAAAGTTACCAACTACGGGTAATGTGAAACCGGTGTGTGGTAGGATAGTGTGATAAGCAAACGCGCATATCTACACGTGTGTAGAGATGACAAGTTTAGTGTGAATAATTATATGAAAACATCTCTCGAATCGATAATCGATTTCCTCCCATAGCACGTACTCATAGGTGATTAATATATATATCTAAACTAAATAGTATTAAGGCAATAGCAACAGATTGTGGTACTGAATTCATGAATTCTACATTTAACGAAGTATGTAACACATTAGAACGGATTAATCGCGTTTATTAACACCATGATCATACGTTTCGAGCCCTTTAGCACTCGTTTTTACAGGGTTAAGATGATAACTGAGAGAATGCGAATTCTCCCCGTCAACCAAGGGAGAGAGACAGTGGAGTAAACTGGAAACTGGAAAATGTAGTGTTTTGTTTCATCAACCTCCTCGTCGCGGTCAGCCTATTATAATAGACGGTTCCCTATCAGTCGAACGATTCCATCATTAGTTTGTGTGGCGGCATGCGGTGAAATATATATTAAGGCAGATATCAACAGGTCATTTTTTACCACAAATTTAAACCGATGCACATGTTACATTCATACTAAGTTTATATTAATCTCACTGAGCAAGATATTAGTGCAAAAAGAGTTTTATCTCACTATGAACTTCTAGCGTGCCAGGGTGTTATCCAGGTAGTATTGTAAAACATCAGAGTATCAGCTTCGCATCAACTCACCGCCTGCCAAACCTGTTGATTTATAAATACTTGATTCACCTGCATTCAATTGTGCAATTCAAGCGTGAACGCCCAAGACGAAAATAATTTTGACGCCGAAGCCAACACGCAGACAATTTAATGAAATGTAAGGGGTACACCGAGCGGATGTTGCACCTGCCCGAGTCATGGGACGCACGCAGAGGCAGCACCCGCCAGGGTGTATAGACTATTGAGATTTAATGGAATCTAAAATATACTGGACTATTAGGTGAAAGTGCTGGACTAAATACTGGGTTATGGAGAATAAAATCGGATGTCTGCCTAACAAAATGGTAATCAATTTTATTTCTGGCAGACGGTGACTCGCCCACATAAGATGGGCCCCCACAAAAAGCGACATCTAAGATGTAGGCTGGGGGTAGAGAGGTGTCACTGGACTTTAAACATATAGCCAACTCGCCACTTAGGTTTCCACATTATTATTATGATTGTTATAATGTGTTTGATAGTGATAATGAATAGGTGGTGTGAAAAGATATTTTATTTTGGTTGTACGCTTTAGTAGTTTTGACATTTCGTATTTCTCTTTTATCGGGGTTATGCTGTTAACCGAATAAATAAGAATGTCGATTTGTTGTTGATAATGTTTCCTCACTAAATGACGATGACGCTGTTAAAACTTTGTCAGTTTTTAATTTAGTGTAATTTATCTTCCTTATTCATTCAACTTACCCTCTTAAATGACAACTAATTGATTATTCTAAGATATCGGAAACAGGGAACAGGCAAATTACAACCAAGGAAAACCACGCTTGATAAATTGTTTTAAGTATTTATTACTATTCAGTAATCGGCTCCAAGTTTAGCGACTGACAAATGAATCAGTACTTATTCCAGCCAGTTCAGAAGCTTACTAATCTGAAAATATTGTTTTGATTTGATATTTATCTAAAAGTAAATTCAGTGCCTCTTGTTCTAATAAAACAATTGCGAGTCGGACTCGCGATCGCGCACCGAGGTGTCCGTACAAACGTTATACCACATGTATCGATAGATTGGGTCAGTAGTTTGTACGGCATGGAGTTAATATTCGAGTTTGTTTTTCGTGATATATTTTTATGACATAAACAATTTTTTTATGGTATTTATAAGACAGTAGGAACTTTCAGCATGATATCAGATAATAAAAAAAACAGTCTTACTTGGTTAATTTTCAAATAAATTTATATTAAAAAAAATAGAATGAAATTAGGGTCAATGTTATATTTTTTCCTTCATAAACTTTGGAGATAAAGGGGGATGAATTGGAACCCACGAATCAAATAAGATCCTACATGACCAAGTAACTAACCTTTTGTCCCCTCTTTTATCGGGCATTTTTCTGTAAACACAAATTAAAATTTATGATAAATCTTCTCTCAATGTATCTGTGTTAACTTTGTTTATTTCTATTCCAAATTTAACGATGTGACAGACAGACTGTGTCGCACTCCCTTTTTTTACCATTTTGGTACGGAACCCTAAATAGTATAAAATAAATGTCGAAAGCAGATAATGTTTATAAAATCTGAATAATTAAGCTATTGTCCACAGTTCTGTTCTTACCTTAGTTGTACGGCATCGTAGGATTCGTAGGTCCTGGTTCCCTAACATGACATCTTAAGAGTCCGGAATACTTTTTAAAGTGAAAATCGTTAATAATGAAATATCGCATATAAATTGCAATTGTTACGATAGCGTGCAGTATTGGGATTGCAAGAAAATAATTTTGATAATTATATATTATTATTTAGTATCCAAAAACACAATTCTTACAGTACTTGTTTTACGAGGTGGTTGATTCATACATCTCATACAATATTGTAACTTGATTTTTTATTATTTATTTCCACACACGTTTGTTAGGCATAATATGAAATTAATTTTTTCATCATTATTTTTTGAAATATATTTTATACATACCCAAATATACATTTATTCGTTAAAAATATATAAATATGGAAAAAAATGTTCCGTTTATTCCTTAGACGACTCATTTTTCAACACATATGTATAACTTACATACCGGTTTGATATCATATTGATTATCAGGAAGCCTCAAATAGCCTCAAACTTACTTTACTACTTCACTTTTTTGTTACTTTAGCCTCTTCGAGCAAAAATCGCGAAACAGTCATCAGATTTAGGCAAGGACATTATTAAAAATCAAAAAACAAAAAAGTAGTTCATCCATTCTTTTTAAATTTAAATTATCTTGCGTAATATATATAAAAGCATACCGGACTCTTAACGCGATTCAGTTGACGACCTAAATGGAAGCGACTCACGCTTCACTGAACCTAAACTGAATCGCGTTAAGACATCGTGGTAAGGCGCCTGAACGGGTTTGAATTTGAATGCAATTTTTTAATCGAATACCTTGGTTGTCCGAATGGTTTTGATGTAGAAGCATCAGTTATCTCCATTAAATTCGGCTAAAAATGGAACTAGTCACAGCATTTCAGGCAATATTGAAGCTTTTCTATTCCAATGTCGACGGGGATTTTTCGCATTTTTACGGTGTTAATACAAGCATTGTTATTTTTCCTGGGCTGTGACTGAATCTGCCATGCCCTACGGCCGGGAATAGCTTGCTTCAGTTTTGAGATCCATAAGGGCGGCCGCGAGCCCGGACGGCCGGAAATTGGAATTTACCTCCCGATGGCACTGAGACTTGCCGGGAAATCTGAACTTCGCTGTGAGTAAATATTGTTGGTAGTATACTTGTTACGCTTATAAATTCGTGGAAGTCAAAAATAATATTCTCCCTCTATCAATAAGACAAGCACAGAGCAAATTTTCCTTCAAACGTAAGTTACGAAAACACCTTTCTAATTTAGTTCAACGTTCATAATCTGTATAACGGTTATGCATGGGTACAACAATATGTATTTTATTATGTGAATATAATATGTATGTAGATGTGTATATGTATTTGTGTATGCATATTAATAATTAGTTGTATTTATTCCAGAATGTGACATTTTATCTCTCTGTTTTACTCTTCCGCACCAATTTTGTAAGTTTCTGTTTGACCCAATGGTTGACTGGTAGAGAATGCCTTAAGGCATTAACTCCGCCATTTGTACTTTCTTGTATTGTGCAATAAATGTTAAATAAATAAATAATATTTGAATAAGAAATAAATTTACTTACCTCAAATAAATAAATTATATTTGAATAAGAAATTAATTTAATTAATAAAGGTACTTACCTCGACGGAAACATCAATAACCAAAAGTGCAAGATCTTAATTTAATTTGGACTAAAATCTGGTATTAACAAAAGTTTACCGTGGTCGGAAGGTACGCGCTATTGGTTTCAGTTTCTACTTCGTAAAACAACCGTGTGTATAAAACCCCTATAAAATTAAATTCATATAAAATAACTGTAAGCAAAGGCCTCTATTTCAGCTTAGGTAGAAAGTTTGTCTGTCTCCCCCCGGTCCAGATGTTTGTCTGTCTCTTCTCGTTGCATCTCTCAATAGATTCTCGAGAGATTTTGTGAGCATGTTCTAAAAGTTCACTTATTAAAGGCACCACGAAACAATTCGCAACAAAACACCTACGTTCATTGTGTTATTGAAATCTAATTAAACTGCTACCTTATCGAACACACCTCGAACTTCCCATAGAAACACATGTAGGGCGCCATATTGTCTTCCTTTGTGCTCAGCTACAACCAAAGGCTTCGTAATTAACCTCCGTGTTACTTTGTAATATAAAGTTAATAATTAATCCAACCGAAGGTTGAAACGTGAGGCCAAAGGCTTTGTACGAAGAACGTTTTATTCATTTAATGTTAACGAGGTTGGTTGTAGAAGACTTTCATAGTTTTCCTTTTTAGGCCTCACTCATGTTGTAAACGTTTTGGTATAATTTTTTCAATCTGCCACCTGCCTGGCATCAACCCTCCTTGGAAATTCTTTGTTTGGAGAAGAATAGATAGACTAAAACGGGGAAAGGATTAGGGAGCTTGGGATGCTATTGCCACGGAGACAGAGGGATGTGTGACATCTAGAAACGTTCGGAGTCACGTACCCGTAGCCGTTCCGATCAGTTATCGGACAGATAATCTGGTAGATCCACCCTTTGGACATTTGATTAGGTATTTGTATATAAAATATCCACCTTTACCGTGTAATATTGGCAGAACTATTGTTATGTACGTATATTGTTTTCATGAACATACAATGCCTGTTATTCACTTATTGATCATGGCAAATTGAGCGGTAGCAAAGGTCGACGTTTTAGCGAGACCAAAAATGCTTTTGTGTGTCCGTCTATTGTCCTCTGCTGGCCGCATTCGTTGTATAATTCTCGTGAAATTTTGTGATTTTGTAGTTGCGTGGAACTTATTTTCGTTTCTTCTCCCAGAAAAACAAATGGTCATAATTGGTACAAAGAATAAGCGCTACAGATCCATAAAAAAACGTAAGTAAGGCAATTCTTTTCATTTAAAAATAAACGACATTTTTATTTGTTTCTGTCTCAGTCTGCTAAATTATCCCGTCAAATGTTTTTCTATTGTGTCCACGTCAACCTTGACGATTATACGGTATCGTCTACAGATGTGCAAGTTGCGAAAAGTTTCCAAAAGTTGGAAAAATTCTAGGAAACTTCTTGATAATTACACAGAAATTTCCATTTTACTTGCGGAAAGTTTCAATCCCCATACAAAAATGTGAGAAGTTTCTGAAACTTTCCTATGCGAAATATTGAAAGTTTCCGTCGGCACATTAGTAGTACCGTCACTTAATTGATCAAAAAACTGCATTCGCCAGCTGAATATTAAAGTCCAATTGTAAAAGCAGTGCAGCGCAGCCTTCTAGAACTGGAATGAGACCTTAACATTTCCAAAGCCCTTTTAACATAGATCACTTAGAGCAACAAATTTAAGCACCTTAATTAGCTCCACTCCAAACGTCATAATTCCCAAGTTAACTTCAACGCAAGATACCTGCGCAGCATTAATCATCGCTACCGCCAAGTTCTGAGATTAATCGCCTCCATAATTGCCCCGAGCTTGGCGCTTGTTTTGCGGGCGGGCAAAAAGTTGGCAAATATTGAAACTAGGTCGCGCTACAAATTGTAAACTACTTTGGCATACAGGCGAAAAGGGACTAAATTTAATGAAATTCAATAAAAGATGTAGAGAAATTCAGCTAACTCATCATTAAGGATGAGTCACAGTAGACCGGGCCGCCGGGACGGGTCAGCGTGGCCCGGTCTGTCAATTCCTATAAAAAGCGTCACGTGATTGCTCGGAGCCCTCGGACGTCACGTGACACTTTCTGGAGGAATTGATAGATCGCTCACGGCCCGATCTACTGTTATGACTCACAGTCTTCATCAACTTCCTATCATTTATGCAAGTTCCTCCTTCTGACCAAAACACAAAATCTAAGTTTCATATCGTAAAAAAAATTGCTTCATTCCAATTCCTTAGCGTGATTTAGATTTAAGGGACCGTAGAGCTGAAGGTTAAGGAGAAGGTTCAGGTTGTGTCGTACCAGAAGGTTAAGGAGTTGGCAGAGGACCGGATGAGTTGGAGAATGCTCCACGGACAAGAGCACAGGTCTTAAATTTGAAGAAGAAGAAGAGCTGGCTGGCTCGTTTCTCGCACAACGGACAGGTATAGCCATCCAAAGGGTTCCCTCTCTCGCAGCCAGCATTATGAGAACCCTTCCGCAAGGGTTGGATCTCGGTGACCTCAACTAAGTACCTAATAGTCAGTTTTTTACCATTTTAATCCGATCCAATACCTACGATAATAAATGCCCAAATTTCATTGCTCTAGGATGAAAGAAGATCGATTCACGAAAACTGGCGCGAAAAATGTATGAGACGGCCATTTCATATATATATCCTATATATTACTTTCATAGAAAGCGCCAGCTTTCGTGAATCGATCTGTACCATCATGAGTTCATTGAACATGTATTTTGGACGGGACGAAAGATGTGAAAAGTCTATGTTCGCAAAGCTAAAGCCCGACAAAACCTATTCAGAAATCACATTCCAATGCCACCGAACCTAGCGAGTTAATCATGCAGGTCATCCAATATAGAGGTTTCTTCATCAGACGGACCATCCAACATAACATCAAGGCATATCTCCAAGACCTCTACATTATGTTAGGCTGAACGCCTAAAGGATAACTCACAGTAGTCCGTTCCGTTCCGATCCGATACGGGACGATCTGTCAGTTTCTATACAAAAAGTCACGTGACGTCCGAGGGCTCCGAGCTATCACGTGATACTTTCTATACAAACTGACAGATCGTCCCGTATCAGATCGGAATCGGAACGGAACGGACTACTGTGAGTCATCCTTAACCCTTATTTCTTCTCTGATTTTCTTACCGGGTTCTATTCCAAGCTAATTAAAAGCATCAGTTCATCAACCCTCCCAGTGTCATTCTTAAATACCATTTAAGTATTATATGAATATCCTAACTACGTAACGCACTTAAACTCAAATATGCACACTTGATACTGATCTCTCATCGTCAACCCCAATTTATTAGTCAAAGCTAAGTCCAAAGTTACGGAAACTTGATGAGTGCTAGCAGTGGTTATGCAGGACTAACTGCTTCTAACCCACAGTACAGTTGTAATAAATCCCAAGTTACACTGGTTTGCTCTAAGCGGACTCCCCCTACAGCACGCTTAAAGGAATACCCGGTTCAGGTTCACAATAGAAGTTGGATAGCGACTGAATAATATGCCTCGTTCAGCTTTAGCTTTTGTTCCTTATAACATATGACGCTGGAACGTTGTGGATGTAGAGCGTAGACAGGCTTTGAAGGATACGAATGAATGAGAAATGGAATTTAGTCAGGATTAATGAAAGCCTCGACAAAAGGGAAGACAATGCTTATCAAGTGGATGAATGTGAACGAGCAAATGTCGATGATCAGTCTCAAATGTCGAAGTGATAAATATCATTCTTACAGAAGCTAAAGAATCCTACACGTAAATGAGAGTTGGTCTTATTATCTAAATAAACTTAGAGTGAAATTCGTCACTCTCAAACATTGTTATAAAATGACAGTCTCCATTTGACCAAATCTATCATTTGGTAAATATTTATATTATAGGCCTACCGATTAACTGAGGCATCTGGCTAGATATGCGAGTAGAGGTGGGGAGGGTTACATTTACGTCATAGTTGACAATATTGACATAACCGCGGCGTATATGACTGATCACTGTTTGCTTCTGTCAGTGTTCCACCACCCTTCTGCTCCCACGCTCAATCCTAGAGAGAGGTCTCAGTTACCGTAACCTGTGTTTCTCACATAATAATATAACTCGTTGTTCTACGGATTCCCAATTAATTTGAGTATGATCTTGGCAATTGTCGGCCCCCACTCTAAATGCGGAGTAATTTATTTTTTAATTAACTCCCAATTGAGTTGACGTGACGGCAGTTCTCGTCATTTACGAAGCTTCTGTGTACTGACGCACCTAAATTGAACGGAGCGTGTGAATTACTTAGAGGGTTCCTTGTGGAACTTATTGGACGAGCAAGTGAAGTTTCCCAGTCTACTTAGATAGTCGTTTGTATGTATGTACGCATGTTTGTATGTATGTTTGTTCGACGATAACTCGAGTATCGTTGATCGGATCGTTGTGAAATTTACAGGTGGTTAGATGAGATAAATAAAAATAAAAAATTCGAATATAAGCCAAATCGGACGATCGCACGAGTTCAGGGTCGGGGCGAACCACTAGTGTAAATCAAACTAAGATAAGTTTATTTTTTCTGTTATATTGTTTTCCTCCCACTGCCTTTGAATTATACATACTGAATGTGGTGTGGCCAATAAGTCGTAATAACGACATACTCGTACGTCGTGTTCCGTGTCCATTTATGGAAACTGCCCGGGGACCTCCAGCGGGCTTAACTCAGGAAACATGAACGGTGGCTTAAACCGCTCCGTAGTGAGTACAGAGAATGCCAACATACCTACTTTAATGAAAAAACGCTATATTCTGTGTAAGTATTCTTAACCACAACAGCCAAAATAATTTACCAATGAAACCTTAATTTAACTTTGTTAATATATGTACATTGCAAATAAGTTTTAATTGCGAAATAAGCAGGGAAATAAGTGATTTAGTTGACAGTTCAGCATATGACTGAGCAATATTGAGTCAAATCGAATCAACAAATCACAAAAAATCTAGTCACAGTTGTATTATTGATTACGCATCAAGGCAACAATTTGTAAATTGCAAGCACAGTGCACATCGGGGTTGTAAGTAATTATACGTCGCGTGGTGTTCCAGTAGCTTCATCCTTTATTTAATCTTTATATATTTGTACTTAAAGGTATATGTATTTTATTTATATATTTATATTATGTTAATATGTATATATTACTTAGGTATTTAGAATTAGATACTAAATGTAAGACTAAAGTTTATTTTCTTGTTTATAATAACTTCCCGCACCTATATCTGTTATATTTGATATCTGTTTTGCCCGATGATTGACTGGCATATAATGCCGTCTGGCATTGTATTCGCCGTTCGTACATTATTTACTGTGCAATAAAGTTTAAATAAATAAAAGCTACCACCGTTTTTTGCTCAAGTGCGCTCTCTACAACCTATTCTGTGTAGCTGAATCAACGCATCGTTAATATTGACGGCGGAATTAACGAATCGCAAATTGGAGCCGAATCGATGCGGTGTTCGGTTATAACACAACTACAAGCTACGAGAGTGCTCGGGTGACCGACAATTGTTGAACATGTTAATACAGTAGGCACGTGTCCAATCATACACTGTATGTATCTCATTCCTCTTAAGTACTACGACTGCATAAGAGCGAAAGGGCATATTTAGTAATTTTGTTGTCCTTACCGATATCAATTCAATATCTTTAATACTAAGCGCCAATCGAAGTACCTTCGGATTTAGATCTAATCCGAATGTAGAGGTACAGTCAACCATTTGGAACCTAAAACAAACCTAGGCCACTCTAGGATCATGTCAAAATTGCAAACAGTAAGAGATTTTTTATAATCTGAGGTCAATTGCATAATCATTTGTAAATTGTTATATGTATTGAATTGAATTGAAAATGGATTGAAAAGAGACTTCCGCTAATATAACAAGTTACAAGTAATTATGCAATAGGCCTGAGATCTATAGAGTCACTATAAGTCTTACAGTGGACCAGGGTTCCATTTGGTTGACTGTACATACACCTGTCAAATTCCATATTTAAAATCGCTTATGTCCGTAACAGTTCGCTAAACCTTAAACATGCAAGTGGCGCTAAGGGGCCTTAGTAAGGTACGAGATTTTATTGCCATCATTTCATGAAACACGTATCTATAACATCAAGTATATGATCGTCTCGTCCCGTGGAGGTGGCGACGCGACGGCGCCACATATTTTCCCATCAAACCACGCCTTGTTCCCATTCCTAACCACAACCATCGCCTCAACGTCCACATCTAACTGACAGCTCGCATGCATGCGATTTGTGAAAACCACGCAGTAATACTGCAGATGGCGGAAAAGAAGGGCTTGCCGGGTGAGTACGAATACGATATGAAG
Source organism: Lathronympha strigana (assembly GCA_949128165.1). Classification (NCBI taxonomy): domain Eukaryota; kingdom Metazoa; phylum Arthropoda; class Insecta; order Lepidoptera; family Tortricidae; genus Lathronympha; species Lathronympha strigana. The sequence continues at coordinate 10,558,972 of OX421923.1, read as the reverse complement.
CCAGCAACCCCTCTTCAGGGCAAGGCATGTATAGTGCTTTTTCTCAATCAAACATGCAATGAAATAAATAAATAAATACCTACTCCAAAATATTTCGAAGTTTTTATGAACAAGCATCGGTTCCATACAAACTTTTAGTTATCGTATGCACCGATAAACAATAAACCAATAAACAGTACCTCGAAGTAGAAATTTGAAGAATGGCGCCATGTATTGACAGAATTCGTTTACCCATTTGCGTGACCTATAGTTAATATACGCGAGTTGGTTTTCCGTTGATAATTGTTCATCACGTTAACCGATTTTAATATTTTATTTTAATATCCAGGTCAGTAATAGTTAGTTGGTCATTTAATTTCAAGCGGATCGTGCGCTTATTTACCCCTATTCCTTATACTTCTAGTAAATATGAAACGATGCTCGCGGTAGCCCATAGGAATATCGACATGAACTGACTTATATCCAACAAAGTATCAAGTAACAATGGACTCCAAATATACCAACGATTATTTATGGTTTGTTTCCTTATGGTCGATGATCCTTACTGCGTGGTGATAAGGGCTAAATTATGTTAGCATAGGTATGTTTTGTTCGTCAATCAGCTTCTTATGTTGGCTATTCAATTAGTGACATTATGATGTCTGACCTCAATCCGTTTTCGATGATTTTCAACATACTTCAAGAAAAGTAGGGGCTTATCATTTGGACTGTAAGTTATATGACCCCCGACAAAAAAAATGTCGTAAGTTCTACGTCTGTGAGTACATCTGTGTGTCTGTCTGTCGGTCTCTATATAACACCGACCAAGATACTGTAAGTAACTAAGACAGTGACAGACAACAACACAGCCGAAACCGTTCAAAATAAAACCATGAAAATTGTATTTAATAACGTAAAGTTATCGTAATAAAAAACATGAAATTCTACCCGTAACGGGATAAAACGCAGGTTCAAAGTTATAAAGACTTCTATTCAATTGAACTCGCGGTAGGTAGTTTACTTACGAACTTCCTAGACCCTCCTGCTCCCTTGCGAACATTCATTTTAAAACTCAAGTTATTGTTATTGAAATAAAATTTCCGTAGCTGTATTTATAGAAACCCCTTATCTCAAGTTCCACGTCCCGCCGGCTGTAAAAGTCACCGTAACTTAGCATCACGATATTTTACGTCGGAACGATTCAACTACTACGGACTTACGCCAGTTTACGAGGGAGATGCTGGAATGGAGGACAGAAAATGTCTGTAAGGAAAATGGTTCTCCATTAGTTGCATTTCTAATGTGATGTTGAAATAAGTTATGCGTAACACGGAAAACAATATTTTACTTACACCACATTAATTTGAATATTATGTATGGCAGCGATGGCCTGATCATTCCTGTTTTGATCTTAAGTTATGTCTAGTTGAATTATGTGATCGAAACCACTAATAATTTTGAGCTTACTTAATAAAATCTGGCCTATGCGAACCGTTTCGCCACTAAATTCTGTCTCCCAAATACATGAGAGCGCCAAAGAGACAGATGAGAGAATTTTAATTTGCGATGTTCGCAGTAGACTCGGAGTCTTCGCAAAATATGCTGCATGTTATGATTTTACGAATTTAGAATAATTTGGTTTGCAGTCAGATCTCACTTATTATGTTAGTATAACCGTTAGTATAGCAGACCTGTGTGCGTAGCCAAGATGCCAATCGGTAACGCTCAGTCGCGAAAGAAACGCAACTGTCATTGTCACACTAATAAGGTAGAGTGATAGAGAGAGATAACTACGATACGTTTCTAAGCGTGAGCACTTGGCATCTTGGCTACGCACGCTGGGATGATTTCACATTCATGTTTTTTTTGTTGGATTATCTGATTTGTCATCACTAAGTGATTTCGATCCTTGTCAGAATTCTGGCATGTAGAAGTGTTGTACATGCCAGAATTCTACAAAGTGTAATAAAAATACTGATGATCCGTTTATGAGGGTAACCAGTACCTTTCTCTGATAAGGAAGAACCAGAAAAAATACAAGAATAAATTAATTTTGTATATACCCTCCATAAAAAAATTCGCGTCGAACATTTGTTTGCCAATTTTTAGGGTTCCGTACCAATATAGTAAAAAAAAACGATTTCAAGCCACTAAGGAACTAGCACTAGCACTAGCATAGCATAGCACTAGGTATTTCGACACTGTTGCAAGTGTCGAAATATCGGGACTCAATAAAACAAACATACATGGTAATTTTCCCGTTTTAAACATTAGTTATAAATATATATATATTATAAGATAGCGTCAATATTTTTCTTGTAATATTTATAATAATGTTAATGTTGTGTAAGAATTAAAAATAACTCCTTCGTAAACGTCAAAACGATAAAAAAATCATTTTTAAGACTGTGCAAATCAAACTCTTTCTAATGATATCCCACATGACCCTGTAACTAAACTTTTAATTTTGTCCCCTCTATTATCATTATTCATTGAAAATAAATTAAAATAGAAATGATTAATCCTCCCTCAATGTGTCTGGGTTAACTTTGTTTATAACTATTCCAAATTTCAAATCGCTAGCTTAAGTAGGTACTCCTCGAGATATTTAACGATGTGACAGACAGACAGACAGACTGAATCCCACCATAATGCTTACTTTTTTACCATTTTGGTACGGAACCCTAAAAAGGAACCCTTATTATGTGACTCAGTCTGTATGTCTATCACAGCGTTAAATACCTCGAGAACTACTGAAGCTACCGAATTTAAATTTGGGACTATTTCGACTCGAGATTTTCGATTTATACATTTTACTAAAAATTGAACACTACTTTGTAGTAGTAGTAGTTGAACCGAATAAATTGAATTGTTCAAAATGTAATTACAGCTAACATCTCTGTCCCCGTTCCCCAAGTTGTAAAAGTCACCGTAATTGCGCATTACAGTATTTCACCACGTTTCGGCGATTCCAGACTTACTCCAGTTTACGATGGAGCCGTTTGCTTATGAATGAGTGAGCATATAAAATGTGTTTGTTATTTAAAGTGGCTGCATATATACCTACTTGCCTCCGTCTGCAACTTCTTCGCATATAGATATATAGAGCGGGCTCCAATGGGATGTTCGTTCGCAAAAATCGCGCACCTCGAAATGTTTTGTGAGTCTACCTGATACCCTCGACATTATAAAAAGTCGTTTTGCGCACCCGCTCACATTCCTGTCATTCAGTACCGTAGTAGTATTTTTTTTCGCAATTAATATGCAAAATTCGGCAACGACCTCCTAGCCTATAGTTGGTAGTGGCCCTGCCTACGAAGCAGGAGGCTTACCGTGGGACTAGCTCGATTTGTGTAAGATTGTCCTATTTATTTATTTTGTCCCATTTATTTAAAATTAAGTAGCGGCATACAAAATACATCTCTGGTAAGAATATCATCTTTGTAATATACTCATAATATTTGTGGGGCAGGGGAGGAAGAGAGCGACTACAAAACCGGTTGGCAACATGTGTTACTTGGATGTCTGGGATCTATACAATAGATCAGAAGTCAGATGATGCGCTATTTTTCAAACAAATATCCCACTAGGTTATTCTACTAGGTTTTCATTACTATAAAAAACTCATGCAGAACGTGATCACGTTGAGGCTAAGATATGGTTGATTAAAATATTTATATAACCTTTAACTTTCTACTTACACATAAAAACATACATTTTATTTTTAGATTAAATTGTCTTCAATTTTACCCTCCTGTTCGACACATAATACAACATAGGTTCTTAAACAGCTATTTTGGACCGACGACATCAGTTATCCGATATTTTTCTACGACTCAACAACTTTTCTCTGTCGACCAGGTATTGTTTTACGTAGACACTAGACACCGCACTATGTACACAACGTCCGATTGTGCGCCGTTGGTCTATTTGTCCGAACTGGCGAATATCGTATTTCTTTGTTTGGCGACGAAAGGCACACAAAGCCTGGTTCGGAACAGCCATCATCGTTTATGTAACTGACAGATTACTGAGATTAGGTAATAGTTTTTAAGTTATTTTAGGTTATTTGTATGTGTATCTATTTATTTGATTATAGTATAGTAGCACAAAAGCAGATCATCAGAGCAGATCGAAAACATCTTTAAATCAGTTCACCGAAGACGAATCAGATTTTATCTAGTTGATTAACTGATCACAGAAACAAAGCAAAACCTCGGATTGGGAAAGGAATGAATTGAATGAATTTTTTTGCATGAATAATTATGGTGGCATTGGGGGTGCAACTTACCGAAATATCTGGTTCTCGTTAAAATTCCTTCTTTCCTTGCCGAGTAGACATATTTGTAATATAGCGGGAACAATTCTTGTATCGCAATTTATTTAGGATCCTTTATGATATTTCTTGATATTAATTTTATAATTTTTGCATCCATGTGTCTTTTATATTTTTCTTGACATTAAGTGAATGACAGATTTTCTTATTATGTTCTTCTTGCCGGCGAGTTTATGAATCCCCGACAAGGAGGTCAGTATATTAGAAATAGTTTTTAAGTGTTTTTAGTTGCGAAACCATTCCCCCGGCCTTGAAAGGAATAGCTTTCAAAAGAGTTAACAAATAAATTATTTACTACATAATAGCATCCTTATTGCTCAAAGAAAACTAAATTAACGCAAATAAATTAAGCCTACGTACATAAAATAAACACAAAGAACGAATTATATATAGAAATAATATAATAATAATTATTATTGAGAAGGCAAAGGACATAATTTCACTAATGGTCTTTAAGTATGCCAGATTTAGTTTTAACCATAGCTACTCTGGCAATACCATCTTTGCCTGATATTAGTTCAGTTATAAGACCTAACGGCCAATGTAGAGGCATAATGTTTTCTTGAAGGATGACTACAACTGTCCCTTCCTTAACAGGTTGAGAAGGAGTATTCCATTTTTGTCTGGTTTGCAGCGTGTGTAAATACTCATCGCGCCATCTCTTCCAAAATGATTGCATTAAACGATCTAATAATTGATATCTTTGTAAAAGATGATCAGATGTTACTTCCGCAACAGACGTAGCTGGTAGATATTTCAATGGAGTAACATTAAGAAAATGAGCTGGAGTCAATGCAGAAAGTTCAGCTGGATCAGAGCTTAGAACGGATAGAGGTCGAGAATTTAACAAAGCCTCAATTTGACTTAAAACTGTCATTAATTCTTCAAAACACAATATTTGTTTACCTATGGTACGAAACAAGTGTGTCTTGACGCATTTGACATTACTTTCCCAACATCCTCCAAAATGTGGAGCACTAGGCGGGATAAATCGCCAAATTATTTGATTAGCGGATAATTCATTCTCCCAAGAATCACGATATTCATTAGTAAGGAAGTTATGAAGTTCCTTTAAATACGTACTGGCACCTTGGAAATTAGTTCCATTATCACTGTACATATATTTGACAGGACCACGTCTGGACAAAAACCGCTTAAATGCGGACATGAAACTTGCTGTACTTAAATCGGTAGCAAGTTCCAAATGAATTGCTCTTGTTGTGAGACATGTAAATAAGCACAGATAAACCTTTTGACTCTTAACTCCTCGTCGTCGAACAGGTGTACAATACAGTGGACCAGCGTAATCACACCCAGTATGTATAAAGGCCTTTTCAACTTGAGTTACCCTACATGCTGGTAAATCTGCCATCATTGGGTGGTTAGCCTTTGGCTTGGTCCGAAAGCAGTGATTGCATAAATGAATCCGATGACGAATAATACATCTTGCGGATATGATCCAGTATCTATGTCGCAGAATAGATATAAGAGTTTCAGGTCCTGCATGGAAATTGCGTCGATGATAATGATCGATCAACAAATTAATTATGTGATCACGACGTGGTAATAACAAAGGATGTTTATAATCGTAATCTTCACTGGAATTAGTCAGACGTCCTCCAACGCGAAGGATTCCATCGTCCATAAATGGTTTCAAATTTGCTAAAGCCTTTGTAAAACCTTTCTTTAGGGTCATATCTAAAATATTTTGACCGAAATAGACTCTTTGTAGAGCTCGTACAATCTCTAATTCGGCTTCTGTTATGTCATCAGCATTAATAGGACCTTTAGGTAACCTTTTAATAAATTTCAACATATAGACAACTGCGCGTACATATTTAATCCATGACGAAAACCGTTTAGACAAATCATAAATTATGTTGTCTTTCGAATTATCGAAGGTTATTAAAGAAACCGTTTTTTCTTCAGGAGCGCTAAATTCCTCGGGTGCAAATGCTTGAATCGGCCATTCTGCCTTTGAGCGTTTCATCCACGGAGGGCCCGATGTCCATAGTGGATGGTTCCCCAGTTGAGCTGGAGTTAAGCCCCTAGACAAACAGTCGCTAGGATTCTCTGTTCCTTTAATGTGATAAAAATGATCGCTTGACAAGTTCTCTTGGATCTTAGTAATTCGATTGGCCACGAAGGTTTGCCATCGATGTGGCGACGAATGAATCCAACAGAGTGTCACTGTTGAATCGGAAAAGGCCAACACAGAGTCGATTGGGTATCTAGATGAGTAGGGTATCTATAACCCTTTTTATTAATTGCGATAATAGCAATGCTGCGCATAATTCCAGCCTTGCTAGGCTGACAATCTTTACAGGCGCTATCTTTGACTTAGCGCAAATTAAATTAATGAGACCTCTGTCATCATTAGGAGTAGTTACGTAGGCATAAACTACTCCACCGTATGCCTTTTCACTAGCATCTGCAAATCCGACGATAGTTAATGAACAATTTTCAATAACACCTATATGTCGAGGGATACTAATGTTAGATAGTAACGGTAGTTCACTTTGGAACTGTTGCCATTGGCGTACAATTTGATCAGGCGGCAATTCGTCCCAATCCAATTTTTGAAGCCATAACTCCTTTATAAGAAGCTTAGCGAAAACGATAACAGGAGCAACTAGCCCCAAAACATCGAATAGTCGAGCTACCGATGAAAGAATATTTCTTTTACTACACGGTCGATCGTCGGGGATGACTTGGAACTTAAATACGTCTTCGCCAGGATACCAACGCAAACCTAAAATCTTCAATGTTGTATCATCATCGAAGGTGACACTTTGGGACAAATGTAGTTCTTTCGGTATTTCCTTTAGAACAGCTGCAGAACTTGAAGACCACTTTGCTAGTTGAAACCCGCCTTTTTGGAATAAGTCCAGCAGTTGTTTAGTTGCTTGCACAGCCTGCTCTTCATCAATTACTGAACTGGCTACATCATCCATATAAATATCACGAGATGCAATCTCTTTCGCAAGTGGGTATTTATCACCTTCGTCAGCTACTAACTGTTTGACAGTTCGCAGTGCCAGAAAAGGACTGCTGCGGAGACCGAAAGCAACCCTATTATATTGAAACACCCTTATAGTTTCCTCAGGATTAAACCTATAAAGTATACGTTGATAAGGACGATCCTCCCCCCGTACGTCAATACACAGATACATTTGACGTACATCAGACGTAATAGCTACGGAAAATAATCGTAGATTGAGCAAAATGCAGAACAAGTCGGCTTGAAGACTTGGTCCTGTGTGAAGAATGTCATTTAATGATAAACCACTTGTGGTCTGTGCACTAGCATCCAGGACCACCCTAACCTTTGTGGTAGTTCGGTCATTACGGACAATTGCGTGATGGGGTATATGATAAGCATCAATTGACTTATCATTCGAAACCTCAGATAGGTATTTTTTATCAATATGTTCACGAATTACTTCATCGTAAGCTGGCTTTAATTGAGGTTGTAAGCGGAATTTTCTTTCCAACGCTAAAAACCTGCGTTCAGCCGTCTTGTAGGAATCGCCTAAATTGCTTGGTTCCAATTTAAATGGAAGTGCTACTTCATAACGCCCGTCATCTAAACGATTGACAGTATTTTGAAATATTTCTTCAGCCTTTTTGTCTTCTGGACTATGAATCACTCCTCCATCCAAATCTTCAATTTCCCAAAACCTTTGCATCCAATTTCCCACATCTACAGAAGAAAAATACCCAGCAGCCGAATAGGAATCATTGACTGCGGGAGCATCGCCTAGTATGATGTATCCCAATGTAGTTTCCAAAGCATCAGGCAGACCAGGTTCGTTCTCAATTTTATCGTTGATTAACAATTTGGTGAATAATTTAACACCAAGAAGCAAGTCAATTCCGCCCGGGGTTGCCCATGTATCATCTGCTAGATGTAGATTATCAAGCAGATTTGATGACGGTAGAGTTGATAGATCAATATGACAGGTAGGTAAATCGGGCGTAATTTCGTCTAGAACTAGCGCATCAATGGTATATTGACATTTAGGATCGTATCTTGACCTAAAAGTTAAGCATACAGTTCCTCGGATGGGTTTTGTAATTGCTGTTCCACCTAATCCACTCACGGACGTCACGGGACTACTGTGTATAGGAAGACCTAAGTTCTTGCAGCTCTTCAGTGTCACGTAATGTTTCTGTGAACCTGGATCCAGCAGACATCTCAAAACCTTGTCCTTGCCGTTACGTCCACTAGCGAGTACCTGAGCAGTGGCGAGAACTTCCGTCGTAGGTAACTTACTCTGTCCCGATGCCGACAACGTACATACAGAGGCACCGTTGTCCGTTACAGATGAACTTGTGGTAGCTTCACTATCATTCTTGTGTGAGGACTTGGACTCAGTTGTATTCGTAGTAGTTTTCGGGGTATCAAAATGTAAAGTTGTATGATGTTTGCCTTTATATTTACGACAAGTTTTCTTTGAGGAACATTTAGATGAAGTATGTTGCGTGTTCAAACAATTTGTGCACGCGTAAATTTCCTTAACGAAATTAAATTTTTCGTTAGGCGTCAGTTTTATGAAGTTATTACAACTGTAAAGTTGCGAGTGATCATTACTCTTGCACATAGCACATGGGTGTCCGTTCCCATGCCCTTGCGTGCTAACATACGCCTGGGGCGTGCGAGGAAGAGGAGCTCGCATGTCGCCAGTACTGGCAGCGGAGCTTTCAGTCTTGCATGGTGCACGTTGCGAAGTCCGATATAAAATCTTCACTTGTTCCCTAACAAAACGAATGAATTCATCATATGTAGGCATTTTAGCAGAATTCCGAATAGACATCTCGAAATTCCTTGTTGTATCTGAATCTAATAACTTAAGACCCAGGTGAATGAAAATAAAATCGCTTAAGTTCTCGAGCTTGAGTTGCCTTATTGCTGAAATAGTAGCAGCAAAAGAATCAATTGTTTTCTCTAAATTAGATGCCGAAGGACCGTTGACATTGACAGGCTTCATTGAGAACAGCTGGTTTAAATAAGACGTAGCTAACGCCCGTTTATCATCGTACTTCTCGATCAAAGCTTCCCAAACTGTGATATAGTTTTCTGCGGCAGGTGTAACTCCCGAACAGATGGACTTTGCTTTTCCTGTCAGATGACTAAATAGGTAATGAACGCGCTCGGAATCCGTAAGTTTTTTATTTTCATGTATGACACGCTTGAATGTTTCGTAAAAGAATGGAAAATTTTGAATATCTCCATCGAAGGAGGGCAGATCAATCCGTGGAATTTTAATAGAGTCATCTTTACAAGAGTGATTTGAATCCCTGGATGTCGAAAAGCTCGCAGCAGGTGCGTCAATTTTTGTAATCTGACATTTAATTACGCAGTAGATATCTTCAAATGCATTCATCGCACTATAGTTCACGATATACTCCGGGTCCAACTCCAAGTTCAGAAGATTGACGTCATCCATCAGCTCTATAAATTCTGTCCTCAGTTGATCCACCAAACGAGCTTGCGCGATGAACTGCGAAAAAATCTTCTTGTCGCTGCTAAGCTTCGGAATCATATCATAAATGCCTTGAAGACGCATGAAACATTGAGCACGTTTTGCTTCCGCGAGTTTGAGTCTCGCTTCAGATTTTTGCGTTGCCATGGTTAGCTGTTATAATGACAGCTCAAAGAAAATGAAGAAAAAAATGCCTAAACCGCACAATTAATATAAATTATATTCAACTTGGAATAATATCTTAATGCAAGTCGAAGAAAATTAAATAAATACGAACGTTTACCTTGTATAATAGCTTAATACAAGATAGGTCGCAAATTGAAACAATTAACGTTAATTACAGTTGAAGAAAAAACTGAGGCTTTTAGGAATAACTTACCCGTATTTATCAGTTTAACTCAATGTATTTTTAACTTAAATACACTGAAACTGTAAGGCAACATGACATGCAAAAATGTTCCGTGAAAGAATATGACAATATGTCGAATTCAAAATATTAATTATACATAATGCATAATTTGTTAATATGTTAGCGCGATGAATAATCCCACACGCTACGCGTAAACAAAATTAACAGGCAATATCAATAACTTAGACTGACTGTAAATAAATGTTTGAAACGAATACGGAACATTTGTAAGTATGAAATTATAGATACCTAAATAAAACCGATATAATTTTGAACCGCTATTCAATGAGCAACAAGGTTGAATTATGGTATTAAATTTATAAATAGATATAAAATCCGGTTCGATATGGCCAATTTATGGGGGTGCAACTTACCGAAATATCTGGTTCTCGTTAAAATTCCTTCTTTCCTTGCCGAGTAGACATATTTGTAATATAGCGGGAACAATTCTTGTATCGCAATTTATTTAGGATCCTTTATGATATTTCTTGATATTAATTTTATAATTTTTGCATGCATGTGTCTTTTATATTTTTCTTGACATTAAGTGAATGACAGATTTTCTTATTATGTTCTTCTTGCCGGCGAGTTTATGAATCCCCGACAAGGAGGTCAGTATATTAGAAATAGTTTTTAAGTGTTTTTAGTTGCGAAACCAGGCATCATGAAGTGATCTCATCATGACGTCGATATTTTGGACGTATTTGTAATCACATGAATTCAACAATATGGTTATATTTCTCAAAATACGCGACTAAATACTACGTTTCACATAATTCATTTTCAACGAACCAACTGGGGCAGATTTCATATTTGACTCAGCTGAATAACTAATGAGTAATGAAGCAGCAGTGAAAGAGATTTCATAATGGCCGCTTGTGCCCGCGTGGGATATACAGTACGAACATTTTATTAGAACTCCCTACGAGCGCTCGTCGTAAAGCCATTTGCAAATAAATACAGGGTTTCCGCAAGGTTACAGGGCTTTATCTTTTGATCTACCTGCTTAACTGATACGACAACGCGTGGCCTCATATTCAGTGAAATTTACAACGAAACAGAGACTGATTCTTTTCCCTGAATATGGCAAAGCCAAAAACGAACCATATCTCTATTAACATACACAGCCATACTTGTATCTCCTTCCTCCAAATAGGGTTTTACTTTGGTCCGCTTACAATTGTATACATATCCCCCCCCCCGCAAAAATGTGCATACTTTTTTGTATAGTAAATGACAGATGTTGCCAGTCCAGCTGGTTAAAAAGTCAGACGATTGTCTATCGACTCATGCTGTTAACAATCTATAAGGCTAAACCTACCGCCAAGTGTTTGGATACTAAACCACCTGTCGGAGCGATTGAATTTGCTAAGCCTACGATGCTCGGTGCTTACTCTACTATTTTTTTTTTTTTTAGATTTCATTTCATTTCATTTCATTTATTCCTTTAATTAACACTAACAGTCAAGCTACACATGTTAATCATACAGGAGACACAATCTTATAAAAATACTTAACTAAGTAACATAAATAACATAACTATTATTATGATCATCCTTTATTGGGAAATGTATTTACTTATTTCATTATTATTTTTTGTTTTTTGTTCACATTGCTATTGACAATTCTTACTCTTATTCTTAATTCTTCTTCTAAACTATACAACCTTATTATTCCGCCTCGGTACATGTATTTGACATTTTGATTCATTGTTATTACTATTCGATATTTTTGATTTGTAAGTATTGACATACTTACTGTTGATTTTTATTATTGGATTAAATTGTATTACACTCATGACGATCCTTATTGAGAGATACAATTCCATTATTATTGTTAATTACTATTATTATTCTTTAATTAATTCGTGTTTGTGACGATCATGATAGAAATTCGTATAAATTTGTTGACATGTAAACTTATAATGTAATTATCTTTCATTAAATAAAAATCTATCTATCTATCTATCTACTGTTGCATTCATCTCTTGATTTAAGCGAAAGAAAAGTCTGAAAACTCTTTCTATACCCGGAGAAAAAGAAGGCCTTATGGGATTAGTACTAAAGATTTAAATGATATGTCGTACACAAGTTTGGAATTTGCATTAATTGCACGAGTTTGTATTAGCTAGTCAAAATGGATTAAGGATGACTCACGCTACTACGGAACGTGACGGGGCGGGACGAGAAGATCTGTGTAAAGAATGTATGAAGTTCTGTGAGGCGATGGATAAGCGTGAATCTACTGTCTTGTATTAGTTTTGTTCTCACATTTGTTCTGTTTTGTGTTTTCTAGTGTGTATTATGTACCTAGTTGTATAAATAATGCATGTATGTCATAAATTTCGCAGTGTATTAGTTCGCTGTAATGCTGTGTAAATTTGTTGACACAATAAAATTAAAATAAAATCACTCAATTTCTATAGAAATTATAATAAATAATAAATAAATGGGGTGTCCTTGGTTCCTTGGAGTTTGGGACGGATGCTAGTGTGGGATGCTACCTGTGTAGACACGCTGGCACCGTCCCATCTCCAACGAACTAATGTAAAAGCGGGCGGAACGGCTGAATGCGCCGAAATTTTAAAACGTAATAAATATAAGAGCCTGGGCAGAGAGTACCTTTTTGTACCATTCGGAGTCGAAACTCTTGGTCCATGGGGTCCCAGCGCACGCAAATTTTTCGTAGAAATCGCGAAACGTCTGGTTGATGTTACTGGTGACCGAAGAGCTGGTGGCTTCCTCGCACAACGTATCAGCATTGCGATACAACGAGGAAATGCCGTCAGCATCCTAGGTACAATGCCTCAAGGACCTACTTTAGATTTAAGGTAGGTAGTTAGGTAAGTTACACTTACTGTATATATTTCGAGAATAAATGTTTTTTCAGAAAGAAAAAAATAAATAAATAAATATTATAGGACATGCCATTATTGTTCTGGTATAAGCGAACAGACGGCTCATATTGCACCTAATTTGTATAAAAAAGAAATCATTACTGAGTGAGTGAATCACTATCACTCACTCACTCATCACTATCACTATTAGACATGACCGGAGCCGGGCCGGATGTATTATTTCACGTGACGCAGTCTACAGAAATTGACACATTGTCTCGGCTCGGTCTAGCGTGAGTCATCCTTCAGGCTGTTTTTACGTACACAACTTGTACCTATATCTACGAATACGAACCAACTTTAAGATAACGGGACTCATGTGCTGGCCTTCGGAAACAAAATGTGTAATTGATTCAGTCAACTTACTCATTTAAGTTGTTACAAAGTGGTCCGTTCTTCACAACCTTGAAAGTAGATCCAAATAATATCGCCTCTTTAAGACTCGGGACATTATTTGGCAAAGTTATGAAAGTTTCAGCTTTTGGGTCAGATCATACAGGGCGGTAATTTGCCGCGCTGCATAGCGGAGAAGATTTTTTTCAATTGGTCTGCAGAGTAAAGGTTGCTAAACTAAACTTGACAGACAATATTTAAGTGTTTTGAATAACGGAGACAGGTTGCATTAAATCACACGATTTGAGTTACAAATTGTAAGGGAACGCAACAAGACAGTTCTGATGCTCTAAAAAGTTTTGAGATGTACGAGTAGTGTTAAAATAAGTCGGTTATCTTAGTCGGCACTTGGGAGTGTCCCGTATGTGTGTGCTCACACAGTTTTGAAGCGCGACAGTGCTACGTTCCGTGTGTTCCACGCTGAGATTTCAGAGTTCCTTGTTTTAGAGGAATATTCATTAGGGGAGCTTACTCAGAATTGGGGTACCACGGTATTTTATCGCAGTTTTTGGTAACTTCATTGTGGACTTATAATAAAACTCGATCATACAATACAATACAATACAATAACTCTTTATTGCACCTCAAAACAACAAAAATAACACAAACTGGTATAGATTACACACCATTGATTGGATTGGGATTGGATTAGATCATGTCACTCGTTCAGGTACTACTTTTTTTCCTTCCCAATTATTCCGTATTACGTATTACATTAAGATACCTCTTTGATTTCTATGAAAAAATATCTTTTATAATATATTTTTGCTTGTGATAAGATTTTATCCAATTCGTTGAACCTTTTTTGCGTGAATGCAAAATCCAATTTTAGAAACGACGTACGTATACGACGTATTTTCCTCCCATTGTTATTAAATTCAAATTCACGACTGGTAGCGTCATGTCATTTCTTATTTCTTTTTCTAATTTAAAGCATAATAAAGTGTACGTTAAAGACTTTACTTATATTGATGGGAGAATTGACAGTGAGACATATAATGCACTCTAAAAATTGAATATATTCCTTGGAATCCATGAGGGTATTTTGTGTTTTTCCGCACTACTCAAGAGCTTTCTGGACCTTCTTTGTGTTCCGTATTATGGAACTCAGGGGCAGTGCTCTGAACTCTTTAGGGTACAAGTTTCCTGTATCAAAGTCCTTCATCCTCTGTATAGCGAGATCCATGTTATAATGCTATGCTATTTCCAGTGCAGGTGCGCTTGCTGACACTTTATTACTTTAATAACTTGATAATGTCGTATTTGATAGTACGAAACAGTAAGAACAGCAGAAGACACTAAACGGAGCGAGCCCACGAAGAGAATCATTAAGGATGACTCACACTAGGATAGCCCGGGATGTGACTGAGCCGATCTGGCAGTTTCTATAGAAAAAGTCACGTGACCTCCGAGGGCTCCGAGCTATCACGTGATTCTTTCTATAGATATTGTCAGATCGTCCCGTCCCACCCCGTCTCGTCCCGTTCTAGTGTGAGTCATCCTTTACTGTTAGTACAGTATCAGTATGACTCACACTAAAACTTGTAATAAAAGACTCCACAAGTTCACTTATCCCATTAACACTGAACGAGACACATACGCAGGAATCTTTATACCGTTACCTGACTTTCGGTCAGCCGAAGGTTCGCTTGACCTCGAACATAACGTATGATATGAAATAAAAGCTTATATGTGACGAAATAAATAAATATAAATATATATAAATATAAAAGAAGCTACAGAACCATGGACTTCAGAAATGGCGTCTGCATGAATTCAGCAGAATTTGCGTCACAGGTTTAAGTTTAACGCTGTATTTTCTAACTTTAGTCTAAAATTCCAGCATTCTCTTTTGGGAATGCTAATACAAGCGAAAAGCTGCTGCTTGTGAATGCGTAATATTTATATTATTATTTTGCCACACAATTGCTGTATGAAATTGCTAGGATAGTGCAGGTATTCAGGACACATTGCACTAATATGATTTCTATGCTCGTGCGTGCTCTCTCTTGTATATGTGTACATTGTGTACTTACCAGAGGTCAGCGGTGAGCTAAAGGTGACGTCACGAACGGTAACACAGACTGTTACGCTGGCGCTGCGTTTCTGCTATAAATCTGTTATCTCGTTTTTTGCCTGCAACCGTGGGGATCGTCGTGTGCACCGGTGCCTCCTACGGCTGTGTGAGTGTGCGCAGATTGCCGCGCGCTTGTGATAGTGCGTTTATATCGGTTTCATTTGTGTGAATCACCGAGTGACTTTTTCTGTGTGGCGGGTAGTAGTAGATATAAATAAATTACCGCTGATTTTATGTTTCTGAGTTTTCAAACTCTCTTTAATCAATTACAGACATTACGGAACATTCTTATGAACATTTTAAATATTTATTCAGAATAAAATAATAAACATTTGGTACAAATATCAGCTTTTATATCAGCGCCATCTAGTGGTAATCTTGGATACCATTATCTTGTGTTTGTCACAATCGAGTCACAATCGATAGTACTATGGTGAATTGTGCGGCGGCGTGCGGTAAGCCCGTGACGGCGACAGGTGTCGCTAAGTGCAACTGTGGCTTAGTCTATCACAAGGCATGTGTTGGTATGGGACAGAATGCTCGTGTCTCCTCCACCTGGGTGTGCCCGTCGTGTAAAGTGGCTCCACGACGTGACAACGCCGACAACACGCCGGTAAAGCCCAGTGGGAGCGGTGAGGACGACACACTGGACACTCAACAGCTTGATATCGCCGAGCAGCTGCGCCTGCTCCGCGAGGACTTTGGCTCTGTGCGCAATGAGGTTGTAGGCCTGCGCTGCGAGGTGGCGGGAATACACAATCTCTTGAATGACTTCACTGGCCGTCTGAACGGTGTGGAGCAGAGGGTCAATGACTTCGGTGGCCGCTTGGATGGTGTTGAGGAGAGGGTCAAGCGTTTGGAGGAGCGGATGGACGAGCGGCCGGCGGTCGCCGCTGATAGCGAGCTGGCTGCGACGATCGCTGAATTAAAATTCGAGCTCTGCGACCGTGAACAGGACCTTCTCCTAAACGACTTAGAGATTACTGGGATCCCTGAGCAGCCGAATGAGTCTGGACAACACCTAGTCTGTCTTGTCGCCACAAAGCTCGGTATCGGGCTTGACGAGCGCGATATAGTGTTCGCTGAGCGCGTTGGTGCGCGCCGCCAACAGCCGGTTGAAGTGAACGCACAGAGTCCGTCAGAGAACGGGGAGGGCGCCGCTGCGGCTGACGTACGCCCGCGTCCTCTGGTCATACGGTTGGCTCGGCGTGGGCCGCGCTCTGACTTGTTGCGTGCCGCGCGCGTACGTCGTGAGGTGGACACGTCGGGTTTCGGCTTGCAGGGCGACTCGAGCAAGTTCTACGTGAACGAGCGGCTTACCAGGCAGAATAGGTTGCTTCTCTACCTTGCCCGGCAGGAATGCAAGCGGTTGAAATGGCGCTACTTCTGGACGAAGGATGGGCGGGTGTATGTGCGCCGCGGTAAAGACTGTTCAGCTCACCGTATTCGTGCAGAATCTGATATCGGTCAGGTTTTTTCCAGTGGTACCGATTCTTAAGTTTAGTCAAGTTGTTCGATATTGTAGTACCTCTTTATGGGTGTTATGGCGATGTGACGTTTACAATAAATTGTTATTTTTTATGTTTATATATTTTATGTAGTTTTTTGGTGGATGTTTTATATAAAGTAGTCTCTTCTAAAAGTTTTCAGTGCGGCCTGCATTATATTAGTGCATTATTGTGTTCAATCTGCTTTGATAATTCTATGTATCTGCGAGGTGTGTCTCTGATGCTAATGTTCAGGGCATATTGTATGTACCTGTGTGCAGGGTCTGCTGGTTTGCGTATGCGTTATCATAGGCGTAAATAAAACACTTAAAATTGGTTTGTACAATGCGGGTTCTCTTGGTACAAATCACGATAACTTCTTAGCGGCAACTGCTCGGCAGGACGTTGATGTGCTGGCGATTAATGAGTCTTGGTTAAGAGCTGGGCAGGAAGGACGAGCTCCAGCACTTCCAGGATACAGTTTTCGTCATATTCCTAGGCCGCAGGGCGACAGGTCGCGCGGGGGCGGCGTGGGGTTCTATGTCAAACGGCATCTCAATGCTCGTACCTGGCCTCATCCTGTAGACCCGTCGCATAGGTTGGTGGAGCAAATGTGGATAGCGTTGACTCTCAACGGAAAAAAGCTAGTGATTGGAACAGCATACCGACCACCTTGGATGGACCTTCAACTTTTTTTGGATGCCTTAACTGACTCGGTTAGTTCAATTCCATCTTACGACAATCTAGTGATACTTGGAGATTTTAATGTAAATTTATTAAACAGCACAGACACGAGAATCACTCATTTCAATAATTTTATAACGAGTTTTGGATTATCTCAACTAGTGTCTCAGCCTACGCATTTTACCGCCACCAGCCAGACGCTTATAGATGTTGTTTGTTCGGACATGCAGCCAAAAAGCACAACCATTGATCATGTGGGTACCTTATATGGTCACTGCCTTGTCGTTTGCGATTTTAATATTAAGCGTGGGAAAATACAGCCATACAACATTACATACAGGCCTTTTAGCGAAATCTGCGACAAAAACTTTGATGTGGACCTGCGGAGCGTGAGGTGGGATTTAATATCAAATATTGGAGGCGTAAATGACATGGTAGCTATGTTCAACCAGCAAGTGCTTAGTATATTTGATATGCACGCCCCTCTTAAGACAACATTGGTTAAAGTACAGTCCTATCCCTGGATTACTGATACTATCAAGTTGATGATGCGGTTGCGTGACAGTGCTGCGGCAGACTTTCACAGGAACAAGTGTGATGTTAAGAAAAGGTATTATAAAGACCTTAAGTCAGTAGTAAGCAAAGCTCTTTACTTTGAAAAAGTTGCTTATTTCAAGCAAAACATTAATAATAAAATAAATGAACCTAAAACTTTATGGAAAAATTTGAAGTCTACTGTATTGCCTAAAACTAATAAAGAATTACCTACTCATTTTAATAATCCCGACACCCTTAATAAACATTTTCTAGATTTACCAGGAACCTCAGATGTCACTATATCACAATTAACGTTTTTTGAATTCCACAAGTACAATGACTCGGTTTTCCAGTTAAACGCTATTAATTCTTATGAAATTATTAAAATAATTAAATGTTTAAAATCGAATGCTGAGGGTGCTGACGGGATAAATTTGAATATGCTTCTATTAACTCTTCCATATACAGTTGATATTATCACAAGTTTAATAAATAGAATAGAATAGAATAGAATAGAAAATTATTTATTGTCACGAACACAAGAATACAAAAATAGGAAAGAAAAACAAGCACACATTCTTCTTAAATATTAAAGACTAAACAACACAACTATGTGACAAAAGGACTGCACTCAGCGTTAGCTGTGGCAGCAACCTCAGCGCTGGTCTAAATAAATAAGTCTTTTCATACATCCACATTTCCTGATGTCTGGAAGTTAGCAATTGTAAATCCATTACCTAAAATATCAAACCCAGCGACGCCTAAAGATCTTAGGCCGATCAGCATTCTACCATGTCTATCTAAAATTATAGAGAAGGTTGTTTGCTCACAGCTAATGGCCTACCTTGAAACCAACAATATTTTGCCTGATGTTCAGTCAGGCTTCCGGAAAGGGCGTAGTACAACAACTGCTTTACTTGATGTCTCTGACAACATTTTGGATGCTCAAGATAAGGGTATGTGCACTGTTTTAGTGCTCCTTGATTTCTCAAGGGCATTTGATTGTTTAAATATAAATCTCCTTCTTTCCAAACTGAGCCACTACGGTTTTGACCAGAAAGCTGTAAAATGGTTTGAAAGCTATCTTTGTAATCGTTCTCAAAGGGTGAGAGTGCGTCTCGGTGATGGCTCTTCCACATTTTCAGAAAAGAGTGAGCTGACTAGAGGAGTGCCTCAAGGATCGGTGATCGGTCCGCTCCTCTTTATATTATATACTGCGGATGTAACTTCTCACATCATGCATTGTAGGTACCATATATATGCAGATGATTTGCAGGTATATATATCATGTAAGCCAAATGAAATTAACAGTGCCATATATAAACTTAATCATGATCTCACTAGAATATCAAACTGGGCTAATGCAAACTGCCTTATACTTAACCCCGATAAAACAAAATACCTTATTTTTGGCAGCAGGCAACAACTGGCTGGTGTTAATATTCTGGTGGATGTTATGCTGATGAATGAGTCTGTTGAGAGAGTGTATGAAGCACGTAATTTAGGCCTCATAATGGATAGTGCACTCCGCTATGAGAAACATACCGCTGAGGCAGTTCAGAGTTGCTTCTACAAACTTAAGGTGCTATATAAAATTCGGCCATATTTAAGTGAAAACCTGCGTATACAATTAATTGAATCACTAGTCCTGTCAAAATTGAACTATATGGATGTAGTTATTGGGTCAAGACTCCTCGCTAAAACAAAAAGGCTCATACAACGTGTTCAAAATGCTTGTGCTCGTTTTTGTTTTAATATTCCGTTGAGAGCCCATGTGACTCCCTTTCTTAACAGCCATGGGATCCTCAAAATGCAACACCGTCGTAAACTACATTTGGCTTGTCTGCTATTTGGTGTTCTGAAGTATAAAACTCCGGCTTATCTGTTTGATAAGCTATACTGCATTAAGCTCCGCGAACGTCGCCAATTTGGGATTAAACTGTTGACGCCACGCCACGCCACAGCCGCATTCCGAGGTAGTTTCCGTTATGTCTCCTCCAAATGTTGGAACAACGTGCCCCCACCAGTGAAGAGCCTGCAAAGTATTCATAGTTTTAAGTCTAAACTTAAACAGTTTATGCTCTGTCATCAGTTTAACCAGGAGACCCTCCGATTGGATACGAGTTGTCTGTAACACCACTTTTTTTAGCACCACTTCGTCACCTCTACCACGGTTTTACTTGTTTTATGTTGTTTTTATGTTTATATGTACTTACCGCTAGGCTATGTTCTTTCCTCATTGTTGTGAGCGTTTATTTGTCCAGTTCTATATCCTTTATGCGTTTTAAAGTCACCCGCTATGTTAGTACTCGCCTTTCCTGTTTGCTGTACTATAAACGTTCTTAACGTGTAAGAATTAGTTGTAAATTCGTGTATAATTTGTGTTTTCAATGTAATCTTTCTTGCTTTCGTGTTTCATGTTTTTATATATGAGAGTGATGAGACGATGATAAAAATTGCCTTAATGCTTGTTGTATAATCTAATGTTATTTTTTTATTAACTGTATTATTTTTATTGTGTATTAACTGTATAAAATTAGATTTCTGAATGTATCATTTTTGTTCGTCTCTTCCTTTCTGTTTGTTTTTATTTTGATTTGTTTTTATTTCAGTGTTTGTGTTACCTTTCGTGTTTTTTTTCACCGGATGGGCTCATCGGAAGATCAGCGCTGGAAGTCGCCAGCATTATGCTGAGATGAGTCCATTTCGTGGCACTTCTTTAATCTTGGCAATTTTTTGTTAATTGTAATTGTACTGTATATTTTGTGTGTCCACGAATAAATTATTTCTATTCTATTCTATTCTATTGTATGTCATATAAAATTATAAGGTAAATAGATAACTGACCCTCGCAGAACTTATCCACCAACTTATCTGTAAATGTGATTGGCTACTGTAACTTTGCGGCTGCGAGTGATATAACACTTGTAAATTTTCAATAAATTGAGTATAAATACAATTCCATCACTCAATATATCAAGGAAATTGACAGTGGCGCAACTTTTCCCGTTTTGGCTTTGGTGATTCTCCCATCGTAACAAGCGGAACGTAATCTTAACAGGCTTAAGTTACATTTGAGGCTAACCTAACGATAATTCTCGTGCTCTAAATTCAAAACGCTTAGATTGAACTGGTAGGGTACGCTATTACTTTTGCCTTTTCTTGGCGTAACTGAGATAAAAATTTAGTGACAAATTCATAGCTTAATTTGATACTGATATGCCTACCTCTACCTAATAGTTACTTAATATCCTGCGTGAAAATATCTAACACGCTCTTATCCACACAGTCATACGATTGTGTCATATAGTTTCGCTGGATTTATTATGTGCGATAAATTGTCAATAACACGTGATGCCGATCAGGCTTAGGATAGGACTGTTGCCAAAGTGTAAACAGAGGAACTAATAACATCCCCCTAAAATTCGACGTCGGTAGCGATTAAAACTACACAATGTTTCAAGGATAAATCCGTCTCTTTATCCATAAAGGGCGCATTTATTTTAAGTCTTCAATCGATCGGCGCGAACGGGGGTTCTTGACGCTTATATATATACCCTGGATAAACTTCTCAACCTAGCCAGTATAAGCGCGCCCTCTGATACGTCAAGTTAGTTAGGATTTTGAAACCTGGTTGGCCAATGACTCGACTCTTACGCAGCGGCGTAGCAAAGAATACAAAGTCTAATAATAGACTGGGTCCCGGTCTTGTCGATACATGATTTACCACTTAGAGGTACGAATGCCCGGATTTCAGCTTGGCAATTAGAGATTACTCTGTTACAATCGGATTTATATGGGAAACGAGGATAGAGTCTCACGCAATTAGACGATGTTTAGTTGTGTAGCTTTGTGTTGTTTGTGTGAGAATTCGACGGTGGCGGTTATGTATTCGTCTGTTTGTATTTTATTATGACTGTTCACCGATTACTCCGAGCTCTGTCGTCAGATTTTGGTGTTTTTTTTTGTCGATAGAAGTTGGCGGGATGATTGGACGCATTTCTAAGCAACTTGCCTTAAACTGAGCAGTTTGGAGCTTTAGGGGGAGGCCTTTGCCCAGCAGTGGGATACATTAGAGGCTACACAAAAAAAGGAGTTACCTCCAATTTGGTCTCCTAGAAATATGGTGCTGATTTGATCGTGGAATCCATGAGGAATTAAAGGCACTTGTAATTTTCAAAGGCACATGTATGGTGATTTCAGTATTTTCTTAAGGAAATTAAGCAGTTTCTTGCGAAAACCATATATTTGGGAAGGTAGACCTGAAAATGGAGACCAGGGATGGCATGTAGAATTTCAGGCCAATAATTCGAGCTCCGTCGTCCAATTTCAGCAATCCTTTTTTTGTTCGAAAGGAATCGCCTCCAATTTAGTCCCATCCAAATTTAGTGCTTAAAATCTGACGATGGGATCCATGAATAATTAAGGGTACTCCTCGATTTTCAATGGCACATGTACATATGGTGGTGGTTTGGATGGTGTGATTTTGGCGTTTTCTTGAGAAAATTAAGCAGTTTCCTGTAAAAGTCACAAATTTGGGAAGGTCACAGGTTTGCGACACCTCTGGTGTTGCGGGTGTCCATGGACGACGTTAATCGCTTACCATCAGGTGATTCGTTTGCTCGTTTGCCCCCTATAGCATAAAAAAAAAAAAAAGGTAGACCTGATGATTGAGACTGGGTGTTGTATATGTAGGTAGAATGGATATGCATGTATAGTGGGTAGGTTGGATGGAAAATAAATCAGTTCTCCTTGGTTTGGCACACGGGTTGTTTTATTATACTTTCGTTAAACATTACATGGTGTCAGGTGTGAATATATACGACGGATACGTAAAAAAAAAAGTGTAACTGATCATCGGTAATGAGTGTCGCGGTCGGGAGTAATGCTGCACCTAATGCTGCGCCATACACAGCGGTGCAACAGCCACCCGCCATGTTGGAAACGGGCAACTTAGCCGATAACTGGCGGGATTGGAAACAAACCTTTGATTGGTACCTAATTGCTTCGGGCCGGGAAAAATCATCAGATCGTGAAAAATGTGCACTATTACTTCATGTTATAGGGAAAGCTGGGCGTGACCTATATGAAGAATTTGATATCAGTTCGAGCGAACAAAGTGTTTATGACGTGTTGTGCAAAAAGTTCGCTGACCGTTGCGATCCCCAGAAAAACGTAAATTTCGAGCGCCACTTATTTTTCGAGGCATATCAGACTGATGAAGATTTTGATAAGTATCTAGCGACGCTACGTGTTAAAAGTAAAACGTGTGATTTTGGATCTTTAAGGGAAAGTTTAATTTTAACGCAAGTGATTCGGGGTATTAAGGATGGTCAGTTAAGAGAACGAATGTTGAGGAAAAGGGATTTAAAATTAGAAGAAGCAGCAAGCTGGTGTCGAGCAGCTGAGGTGGCGAGTGAGCAAGCAGGTGCAGTGCGGGGTGGGACGAGCGCGGAATCGGCGCGAGGAAGTACTAGCGGCGCGCCCGCCGACATCGAGCAAGTTCGTACGCACCCTCGTCGCCGCGCGCCGACGCCGATGACATCACGCATCACAGTGCCGGGAGCGCCGGTAATGCGGCGTCAGCAGCAAATGCGTGGAAATAATACCAGATTTAAGTGTCCCAACTGCGACTACGTACATGAACGTGATAAGTGTCCCGCGTATAATGCAAAGTGTTTTAGGTGTGAGCGACAAGGGCATTTTATGAGGTGTTGTAGAAGCAACTACGTGCGGGAGATGCAGATTGCAATGGACGAAATAAGCGATTGTGATGAACTGATAATACAAGGAGTGGAGATAATGTCGGTGGACAGCAAGGGATGGTTCGAAAGTGTGGACGTAAACGGAGTTCCTGTGACGTTTAAGCTGGACAGTGGTGCCGACGTTTGCGTCATGTCGCGTGACAGCTTCAGAGCGGCAGGATACAGTGAGGACATTTTGAGCAAAACTGGTACGGTTTTGCGGGAGGTTAGTAGGAACGTTTTACCTGTAAAGGGATATTTTATGGCTGAATTGTGGCATTATAACAGCAAGAAAATATGTATAGATAAGATTTTTGTTTTAGACATCAATTGTAATAACTTATTATCGCGAGATTTGTGTGCTGAGTTGAATTTAATAAAAAGAGTACGGGTGCATGAAGTTTCGCATATTGATTGTTCCAATTTGAGGGATAAATATAAAACTGTGTTTGAAGGAATCGGTCGTTTGCCGGGCGTTCATAGGCTGACTGTAGACGAGTCAGTTCCTCCGGTCGTAAGATGTTCAAAGAAAATTCCTATTAAATTAAGACCACGCTTGCAAGAGGAATTGAATCGTCTGCAGGAGCTCGGCATTATTGAACCAGTGGACGAACCTACCGACTGGGTGTCTAGTATTGTGCTGGTGGAGAAACCAGACGGCAAGCTGCGGTTGTGTATCGATCCTCAGCACTTAAATAAAGCAATTAAACGTAGTCACTTCCAACTTCCTACACTAGATGAAGTTACAGCGAATTTATCGGGAGCCAAGTATTTCTCACATTTAGATGCAAGCAAGGGTTTTTACATGATTGTTCTTGACGAGAACAGCTCAAAGCTTTGCACATTTGCCACACCCTTTGGCAGATGGAAGTTTTTAAGACTCCCATTCGGCATTTGTTCAGCTTCGGAAGTATTTCATAATGCGATGGTCAAAATATTTACAATGGAGGGGGTGGAATGTTTCATCGACGATTTGCTCGTGTACGGGAGGACTAAAGAGGAGCATGATTCAAGGTTAGAGGCCGTGCTACAGCGCGCGTTAGATAATGGAGTGCGATTTAATAAGGAAAAGTGCGTGTTAGGTGCAGCAGAAGTAAAATATTTAGGTCATGTGTTTAACGCTGAGGGTATGCGTCCTGATGGCGATCGCGTGAAGGCCATAAGGGACATGCCTCCTCCGGGTGGGAAAAAAGATTTAGAGAGGTTCCTAGGAATGTCGAATTACGTGTCGAGATTCTTACCAAATTATGCCGAACTAGTCGAGCCACTGAGAGGACTTCTAAAGAGAGATAGTGAATTTCAGTGGCATGAGATTCACACAAGAGCGTTCGAAAATATTAAAAAGTGTTTAATGGAGGCTCCAACGCTAAGATATTATAACCCCGGGGAGGAGGTGGTGGTATCGGTGGATGCGAGCTCGCGCGGGTTGGGCGCATGTTTGCTGCAGGGCGGGCGGCCTGTTGCCTTCGCCGCGCGCACGCTCACACCCGCCGAGACACGTTGGGCGCAAATTGAAAAGGAACTGTTGGCCATATTGTTTGGATGTCAAAAATTCCACCAATTCATTTATGGCCACAAAAAGGTGTTGGTGGAGAGTGACCACAAGCCCTTGGAAGCAATATTTAGAAAAGCACTTAATGATACTCCAGTAAGGCTGCAGAGGATGCGCTTGCGGCTACAGAAATATTCATTAGAGATAAAATATGTTCCCGGGCGGCTGATGTTTGTGGCCGACACGCTGTCGCGGGCCCCACCCGAGTTGCCCATCAACGCATATGATGACAAGGTAAGCAGGGACGTGGATGTCCATGTAAGCGCCCTTTACGATAGTGTAAATTTCAGCGCTGACAAGCTAAAACTAATCAAAGAGGAAACAGACAAGGAACCGGGGCTCAATAATGTTAGGCAATATTGCCTAAAAGGCTGGCCACACACCAAAAACATATTGGAGAGTGAGGCGAAGCCCTACTGGGCTATTAAAGAAGAACTACATGTTATAAAGGATATAATTTTCCGAGGCAACCGAGTGGTGATACCCACTAGCCTCAGAAAAGAAATGTTACACAGAATTCATGAAGGACATTTAGGCATTGAAAAATGTAAGTACAGAGCTCGTGACGTCATGTGGTGGCCAGGCATGTCGTCGCAAGTGGAAGCGCTGGTGGCGGCATGCGAGACGTGCGCTGAGCGTCGCGCCGCGCAACCACGCGAGCCGCTACTTCCGCACGACGCCCCAGGAAAGCCTTGGGAGGTGGTAGCAACTGATTTATTTGAATTTAAAAACAAACATTACATATTAGTAGTCGATTATTATTCCAAATACGTTGAAGTGGTTTCCTTAGCTGATATTCGAAGTGAAACAGTAATCTCACAGCTAAAATCTATTTTCGCACGCCATGGAATCCCTAAAAAACTCGTTTCAGACAATGGCCGTCAATTTACCTCAGCGGTGTTCCAATCATTTGTTAAAAAGTGGGAATTTGAGCACGAAACGAGCTCACCATACTACCCTCGATCCAACGGCCTAGCCGAAAGAAATGTGCAGACTATAAAAAAGTTAATGGAAAAAGCGCAGAGTGATGGCACAGATCCATATTTGGCGCTTTTAAACTTCCGCAACGCTCCTATATCCGGCGAAATCTACTCCCCGGCACAGCTTCTCATGGCGCGTAGGCTTAACACTAGATTGCCTGTATCAGAGCAGTTACTAACGCCAAAGGTGCCCACCTCGACGATTGTCGGAAAAAGTAGGGAAATTAAGGGTCACAAAGCGAAACAGCATTATGACAGAGGAACCCGACCCCTTAACCCGCTCAGTCCAAACGAGCAAGTACGGGTTCGGGAATCGAACAATGGCCGCGATGCGCGATGGGTACCGGCACGCATTGAAAGTGAAGCCGCACAACCTCGCTCCTACTGGTTACGTACCGCGGACGGCAACCGATACCGCAGGAACAGGCAGCACATCTTATCTCAATCGCAAGCCAAGCAGGTGCGAAACCAATTCAGAACATTGCAGGCACCACCACAAGCGCAATTGACAATAAAACCTCATTCAAAAATCCAAGAACAAAACCATAATAATCTAACACACAAATATTACGACGATTTTGATGATAACAACAACTCATATGATACACAATCGCAACGCACTGCCAGCGATAATAACCCCGGGCGAGCGCCTACAGGTAGCTATTACGTAACGCGCTCTGGCCGGCAGGTCCGTCCACCTGATCGTTGGTAGGTAATACACATACCTAAATAGTTGTACGCACGCGAAATACCTATCCAATTGTTAAAGCTTAAAAAAAATGTACCTACTGTATAACGAATACGTGTAACGAAATATTATATTTCGCATACAACTTAAATAGAATTAACTACAAACATATGCACGTACAATACATACATTTAATTTACGTAATAGTAATATAGTATTATATAATAAGTAGTAAAGAAAAAAATAAATGTTATGTAGTCATGTAAAATATAAAAACACATTGTAAAATAAATATGCTATTTAATGATTATACCCACTTAAAACCTATGCCGTTATTCATGAATCCGTTGGCTAATTTATTGTTTCCCTTTATCGGTAAACTTGCATGTCAGTATCTTAAGATCTTAAGAACGTAAGTTAACTATGTATAACATTATAGGCCTTGTGGGTTTTTTTTAATGAACAAGGAGAATAGGTATTAGATAAGGTTTTGATTCATGTAATAAAGAAAAATAATTAGTTACATACATAAGTACCGTTTGTGCTTGCAAATAATTATAAATAAAACAGTTTGTAAATCTTGTTAGGCTTTTGTAAAATAAAGTCAAACTAAGTTATGCAACCTTAATTGCAAGACCTAATTTAAATATGAGATATATTAATAAATTGTTTGCTATATAAAATAATGCACATTATAAAGAGAGGACATGTTGTATATGTAGGTAGAAAGGATATGCATGTATAGTGGGTAGGTTGGATGGAAAATAAATCAGTTCTCCTTGGTTTGGCACACGGGTTGTTTTATTATACTTTCGTTAAACATTACACTGGGGATGGCATGTGGAACTTCAGATACATAAGCCGATAATTCCGAGCTCGGTCGTCCAATTTGAGCGATTTTTTTTTCGTTGAATCGTTTCTTAGTTGATCCCATAAGAATTTGGTTTTAATCTGATGATGGGATCCATAAGGAATTAAAAAAACCCTTCAATTTTCAATGTCTTTCATCAAATTTGTGAGGAAAGAAATAAACTTAGCAGCCAGATAAATAAACAATAATTATTAGTGGTAGTGTTGTAGCACAGTCCACAGTCCGCGGTAAGTGGCAGCTACGAGCGGCGTCAGGCGCGCCCCGCGAGGTCTTCCTAGGCCTACAGTTTTAAGCAAATCTATTACGGCCATGTGAACGTTTAATTAAGTTTACGAGCAAGTGTGACGAAAAATCACTTACTATTTTGATTTTCTTCCATCATTTGTCGCTCATAAAACGGCCGTAATAATATTATGGCCACATAATATCGGCAATGGACTAACTCCGAACCAGTGGCCCGAGACTTATGATTCCTGATGGAGTGTTCATAAGATGCGATCGATCGCTACTGCTCTTACGAGTGTATTCGATGTCATCGTTGTATTAATATCACCGATTTTCAATGAATACATTCATACATACAAACCAAGGATACTTTAACAAAAAGGTGGATGTTATAACATACAACAACCGGATGTCAAGGCAAAAAAATCTATTTAATGTACCTAAAGCACGCCTGAAACGAACGCATAGAACTCCTTATTTTATCTGTGTTAAAAAAAACCTATAATATTATAAAAAAGCTTCCTTTGAGGCAATTTAAGAAAAAACTACATTTGTGGCCATGTGATTTGTATGTTTACTCTATAAAGGAATTGTTGAATACTAAGTTTAGTGATAAGTAGCTAGTTATAGTTCAATGTAAGCATTTACATTTAGTTAGTAGGTAATAAGATATCCTTATTTTGTGTGAGTTTTAAGCCATGAAATTAAGATTATTCTATGAATATTTGCATGCTTAATTAAGTAGAATATGGTGGAACACGTATGTAATTTTAAATGTAACATCCAATTGTACCCATATTCCGCAAATAAAACATTCATTCATTCATTCATTCATTGTGTATTTAAGGGTGGTAAACAAGAAATAACACGAGTTCGTGTTTGAATTCGAATTTCTAAAGCCGTGTGATATACTTCTGTCATTGTGTGTAGACACAGCTGTTTTAAACCCCATTTAATAAAACAATACTTTGTGTCAGAAAACAGTTATCGAGATTTGACAGAAATCGCCGTCGCGCTATCCGCGCAACTTGTCTGTTACAACTTCAAGCATTATCAGATTCGTGAATAACCATCTTAAGCCTGCCATTTTAAATTATCATAACATCACATTGTACTATCGTATTTCTAGATTTGAACTTTCAAGATTTGAATCAAATGGTGCATATATAACAGACCCCTGCAAACCTCTATTTTTAAAGTTAAAGCTGCTTACTTTGCCTTGTCTGTATATCAAGCAAATTGCAATATTTGTTAAAGCAAACCCGGAACTGTTTAATAACTTTAGGGATGTTAGAACACAACGTACAGTTAACGAAGGCAAATTAGTATTACCAAAAACAAGATTATACTACTGCAGAAGAAATGCTTATGTGATGGCCATCAGAATATATAATCAACTGCCCACAAATCTGCGCAACTTGCCATTAAAAATATTTAAACCTAGACTTCACCAATGGCTTACGCACAGAGTATTTTACTCGGTGAATGAGTTCTTTGCCTATAAAGATGACATTGTATAATTTGTATATAGATGTAGTTAAGTTAGTAGCATGATTGGTTAAGCATGAATTGTAGATAATATTTGTAGGATAAATCACATAAAATTCGCACGCCCGAAAGGGGTGTAATATGTAGAACTATTATAACTAATTTAAGACCATTTATAACCATATTACTGCGAATAAACTATTTGTATTTGTATTTGTAAATATTCGGTAAAGTTAAGTACGAGTAAAAGCGTGTAAAAAAACTGATCGTTGGCCGAACTTTAGTCCGATCAAGCATCGCTAAAGTTTTAATGAAAAATTCATATTGGCTCGCCTACAAGTTTTGTTCGATCCCCTTTAGGTTTGGGAACTAGGCCAATTTGCCGGAGCAGTTTGGCACTTCGACGCCTTTTGATTTTTTACACGATTCTTGGCAAAAAATTGCACTCATCAATTATTTGCTGATGTTTATAGAAAATATTTCCACTTGTATATTGTAACTACTCTTCTTCTACCTAGCGTTATCCCAGCCCTTGCCAGGGTCCGCTTTCCTGCATCCTCTCCTCCACTTTGCACGATCCTGGGCGTCTTCCCTTGTAAGCCCGTTTACGCTCATGTCGGCCTTCATGACATCTAGCCATCGCTTTCTTGGTCTACCGCGGGGTCGGGGTCCGTCAAGTCGTATTGTAACTACTATTTAATTTAATTTGATTTTACATATTTAACTGAATTGTATAGCCCTGACAATGTGTGATTACTACTAAATAAATAATATTACAGCAGAACCTCTTTAATCCGAACCCTTCTAATCCGAACCCCTCTATAATCCGAACGGCCCTTCCCAACCGCTTCTTCAAGTGATATGCACTCTTGTTTTTCTACCCACCCGCGATTTTGTGTTGTTATTGCGTGGTTTGTGCATCTCAACATTCTCAACAGTGAATATGTTATTGTGACCTAAATGAAACTTAACCTGTTACTGACGATGACATAATAAGGCAAGTAGGTAACACAAGAGTCTGAAGGCGATAGTGAAGAAATGTGTCACGTTGAACCAACATGCAACAGCAAGCATTTCTAATTCAAGTGTGGTGTCTGCTTTAAATACATGTCTTGAATGGGCTGATCAAGTGGACATCTCTGTGCCAGAAAAAATGCTTTTACGGAAATTTCGTGATAAAGCTTTTTATTTGTCATTAAATACCACCAAACAAACTAAAATAATGGATTTTTTTAAGAAAGTTTAATAGATGTTACTTTTACTGATAAATACACATTTAAAATTTCACTATATTGTTTGTTTTATTTCATACAAAATACACTATTATCGAGGATTAAACAAGAAAAAGATATAAAAAGACCTTTAAATTTTAATATAGCAAACGACATGTGTCATAACTTTGAAACTTAATAAAAACCTCATAAAATCGATTAAATAATCCACAGCAACCTAAGCCATTTAACAATGCAAAAGGCAAGTGCATTGACTTATTATATAAGAACAATCTAGAAAACCGTTCCAATCTAATTCCTAATACGGTGGCAAAGAATCTAAAATGGCAACTACGTAAAATCATTGATCCTCATTAATCTATTTTACTCTAAAGTGTTATAAGTCACAGTATACAAGACATTATAATTTGAACCTTATTACGCGGGTATAGAATGGTAAATAGTATCATCGTTCTAGACTTCGCTCACTTTAGTTATAAAAGGAGATTTGACATGTCTTTCAGACGGCCCTGTCGCGCATTAAATGAAGACAGATGACGGTTACAGAGTTCCGTAGACAAACATGATCCCTTTTGCCTCCTCATCCTATATATGAGTCATACAGATATTTGATTTTTCTGATCCAAAAGGTAAATGAACAACATGGCTGCAATCTGCGGTCATGTGTCGCAGTTTAAAATCAAACTTCAGTATCCTTAACTTTTGGGTCCAATATCCCCTATAAATTATGTTTCTGTGTCTCTGTGACCCTAATCTCTAACTGGCGTTCCGATTGAACTTGGGTAAATTGCTTTTGTCTGCGCACATATCGTCAGTTGTAATATGAATTAATGTAACCACCAAATCACGGTTTTTCAGGAGAAGCAAATAGTTATTTATTTTACAAGAAGGCAACAATGTTGTTTAACTCTCGGGCTTATATTGAGACCCGAGCAAGCGACAGATCCCAAAATTGAGCCACGAGCGTAGCGAGTGGTTCAATTACTGGAATCTTTAGCTTTACGAGGGTTTCAATGCACGAGAGTTGAACAAACTTTGCCGCCGAGTGTAATACAACATTTTTCCCCTCACTATCGCGAGGTAAATAAGGACTACATACAATTACAAATCTTATCCACATGTAAGTTATCTTGAAGAAACCATTCCAAATCAATTTCAAAATTTGTCAAAGACTACGCACCTGGTACTTAAAAATTGCCAACAGCTTACCAAGTGCAGGATAAGACATTAACAATTTAAAGTGTGACCTCCGATTGCGCATATTTAGTATGGGCACATAGGACTCACTTATACTGGACGGGTGGTAAGTGATAGGAATTATAGCAAGGTCAAATTACTTTCCCCATATGTGGATAAAATTAGTTTTAAAGGACAAAACAGCGCTTTCCGAGCTAGTGAGGGGAAAAAAATTCACTGAATAGAAAACATGTCATAACTTTTTAAGTTTTTATCGTACTGAAATTATGTTCATATTATTTATCTTGATTTTGAAAGATTTATTTGATGATTAATAATTGATGTTATAAACTTCATTTTGTACAGTCGCATAAACTACTATTGTATAAATGTCCGTCTGTCAGATTTTTACTGTCTACAGGTCTCACTTTTCAACGTATTCTCGTGTTTTTAAATAATTATCGAACGAGTGAGCGAAGCGAGTAAGTTCTCCTAGTCTACTTGGACAATCTGTCGTTCGTATGTATGTATGTATCTATGTTTGATTGTAGGTATGTTTGTTTGACAATAACTCGGGTATCGTTGATCGTGTCGCTGTGAAATTTGGCTGGTCACAAAGCACACTTTTGATACATATACTTATTATAAATTTACTAAAACGGGGCTTAATCGTGTATAAACTTTGAAAACAAACCTCCGACGTTTCAAGGGCGACATTGCCCCCGTGGTCCCGGAGAAAGACTGGCTGAGGTTGACATCAACATCTTCTAGCTGCGCGGGTTTTACGAACTACCCGCACTTGGTCTTGATTATCAACTTGAACATTTTGCGCACTAGGGATGTGACTCTGTCGACACACTACACTCACGATGTCCGATTTTTGAGCAGGTGATATTCGATTACGCTTACATTTATCAATGACTGGATTCCATGTAGACGAGATTCTAAAACCGATACACGATTAAGCCCCGTTTTAGTAAATTTATAATGTGTGAAAATCGTGAAAGTTTAAATAAGTCATATACTTATTATTTACATTAAGTTCCATAAAACGACTATATTATTATCTATACCTTTAAAAGTTTAGATAATAATATGGTTACGTCCTTTTTTGGGTTCCGTTCTAAATAAACGTGTCCTTTTTAGTTTCGTCATGTGGTGAAGCGGTTTTACTCGATAACTATTAAGCATATGGTAATGATATTATGTAGGTACAGTTAATGGTATTTATTTTGTACTGTGTGCAATAATAGTTCCTATACCATGTTTAACTTGCACAGCTTCCATTACAGCTCTATATACTCGTAATTTGTGGCTTAATTGAATTACATTAAATTTATTCACAGAAACAATGCGGAATAATTAAATGCTGTAATTTATACAATGATAATGAACTTAAGGCAATTGCACTAAATGGTTAAAAAAATGGAGTAAAACTATATTTTGTAACATTTCGATGCAAAACATAATAAAAAATCAATTTCACATAATTTTTATAACCTAAAAGTTTTGATACTTCAAAACGCTACATCCGTCCGAGTAGGTACATAATGTATCCTTAGGGACTGCTACTGGGACGTTGTTCATTTTTAGCAGCAAAGTGCTTAAGTTTTATAACAATCTAAGTTTTCTTTGCGTACCTACATTGTTCGCCATGAATTACATTGTGGTTTCATCACTTTACATATTGTCTTTGTTAGTCACAGAGGATCCATCATTCAGGATTACTAGTACTTTAGAGAGTGGACGTTTGCCTTTAAATTCGTTTTACTTATATTAACATAGCAAGTGGTTGAAGACTGATGATTGATGAGTCCTGTCAGAAAACTAAAATGTAAAGAAATCTCTTAATGTTTGTCCTTAGAAAATGCCCAGGGTTCCAACTCGTTGACTGTAGCAAATAAGTCAATTTGAAAAGTTTCCAAAAACTGATAATCCTTGATAAAATCCAAGACGTTGATCCTTAGTAATTTCGGTGGGAATTGCCTGTTTCTACAGTCGCAATCGGATTGTTGTTTTAACTCTAACAAAGCAATATGGCGAAAATTATTTTATTGTAGATATTAGTAACTTAGTTTTATTGTTAGGCCATGTTTACACTTGCGACTGTGGTGAACAAAATGGGCTCGCCGAAAGATCAGCGCTGATCATCAGGACAGCATTATGCTGAGACGAGTTCATTTCGTGGTAAAGAATCATTTATTTTTTATGTTTTGTTGATAATTACAATTTACAAATACAGATCATTTTACACTATTAGTACGTAAGGTTTATCTGTAAGTGCTGGTATGTATAAAATAAACTTAATTCATGGTAAAATAATTACAAAATCACCAAGAAAAAAAAACATTTCTAAGCAGCTCTTACAAATGCGATTTGTCACAAAAACGGACCCTTTCAAGAACACCTTTGGCCTCTTTAACCCGTTCGCCGTCGAGAGGCTCGTCGCCAACAAAGACCACTAGGTCTCAAGACGTCTTTGAGACCACTAAGTAATGAACACTCGAGTGCATTGTTGGTGTAAGTTACTAGAGGACGTCGCAAACTTTTTTTTTACCGTACTGGCGAACTTAACTACATACCTATAACGTACTTAACTACATACCTATAAAATAACCGATATAGAACATTAATACTAACCTTAAAATATCCTCACTAAACAATTTAGCATCTACTTACATAGCGAAAAATGTAAAACGATGCCGGTACAAAATTTCTTATCCATTAGGAAATATTACCTACATTTCTTGCCAATATCTTATTAAGTTACATCGAACTGAATAAATAGTACATTACCTAACTAGTGCGGTAAAACAAAGAAAGGCCGAGATCGCTGATATTTGCGACCCGAGCTGCAAGCGAGGGACGTAAATATGCGATCAAGGGCTTTATTTATTACTTCACGTGTTAGGTACATCATTTTATGCCTACACTTGGTCAGAAATCGGCTTTTTCCGTACGCGTAGCTATGTGCGAGCGTGATGCGCTTACACTCAAATTGAATTATTATCAATTGTTTGAGTTTATTTATTTATTATTTATTCAAGGAGATCCAACAGCTAGTAAAACAAAAATATAACTTAAATAGAGACACAGAGCCAATTATAGGAACTCACAAATAGATGTTGTATAAAAAACAGTCACTTAACACATACTCAACGACGCGAAGCACACACATGCAAAATATAAAGTAACTAACAGCCCTCGCTTACTCTTAAATATGTTACATCTATGACAAGATTGACAATAGGTACTACGTATAAAAGAAGATAAATAAAAATAATGATAGAAAACAAAAAAAGATACGAACCGCTTGTAAATATCGATACAGGACACTGCATACAAACGTCTAATTAAAATATGTTTCAGTTAATTTACGCCTCACAGAAGGAATTATACAATTAAATATATCTACATCAAGCTCTTTCGTTAAGTTATTCAAGTTACGGCTAGCACGGTTAAGAAAACTATTTTGTCTGTAGTTAGATGATGTCCGCTTCAATGAGATTCTGAATACCTTTGCGTGCACAGCCACAAGCTGCCCAGAGGACTAATAAATTGTACGCCCGGCATCCCAGAGTACCCTGGACAGGAGTTATTGGCTTTTTTCCTGCCTAATTGATCAATTGGTTCGGGCCACGCGGGTGGTACCTAAGTGAAAGAAAACTGGGAACAGAACTGCCTACAGAGAAATTTTGTTAAGCTTCATGTAAGAATATCACATAAAATCGATCGGTGGGGTTGGATGGAGGTAAATCCCGATAATTCGAGATTATTTTTCATTGCAATAAAAACGTTGCGAAAATTGTACATAGTTTGATTTTAAAAAACCAGTTTGGCAAACATGTCGAGTTTGAGGTTCGGGAAGTTCAATGCAACCCCAAGTCAGTCGGTGAAGCATATACTCCTGTTATGACAGATCTAAGGGTTTGACTGATTAGCCATGCCATATATGATGAAGAATGATCAAGGTTGTTATTTCTATTTAACGGATAGGTAGATAAAGGCAGTCCATTTATTTATGTTGCGTTTCAATTTTATAGCTGTTTTATACATTTCGCTAGATCACTTTTTTGTGATATCGGGGTTAGTCCTATAAAAAAGTCGTCTGTATAACTTACGTCTACACATTAACCTTGCGGACTGTGGTTAAGCTTGGAGGAATCATCCGTTATAGACAATGAAAACTGTGACTAACCGGATCAAACGAATTTAATTTCTTAGGATTGCCAGCGCAATTTGTTAAATAAGTTAAACTTGTGAAAGAAGCGACCAGTGCTTAAACCTCTACAGAGAGAAACGAGTAAGTCATAGCAAGCTGCACTTCTGGATAATAAATCCAGTGATTGCAGTCTCCCTTTAGAGCCATCTGCTATATGTGGTTATAACAGCTAAGTTAAGTCAGTACCTACGCAAATAAATACGTGAGTTTTATCCATAATTTTATTATATTATTATTATAGGTATCTACAATAATTTAAATTCGGTAAGTTGAATCAGGTTCAAAGATATTTGATCCTTCACCTACATCTTATTCTAGGTACTTAGTTTTTTCTTCTGGATCTTCCTCAATTTGATTGCATTATTTAAGCCGATTTTAAACAAAGAGATAGAAAGTGCGGGTCTCTCTTACCTATGGAAATATAAGGCTCTTTATCTGACTAATTTGTAGTAATAGTAAAACACTTTATTACACAAAACCACAGAATATCAAACAGGCTAAGCAACACAAATCTTTGTACAATAGCGAAATTATTCCTGTAAGGAAACTCTTCCAGTTAGCCTTCGAGCAATTGTAGGAGAACTGGAGATGGTAGACATATGTACTCGTGTTGTATAAAAAAAAGAAGAAACCCAGTATTTTCCTATTAAATAGGCAGTCTTAAAACCTACAAGACATAAACTACATACTTATATTTGACGATATAAATATTTATATCGTCAAAAATAACTCACTCAACTCAACTCGGAGTTTACCACACTGTTGCAAACGCCATATTCACGGAGTAACTCACTTAACTCAACTCGAAGTTTACTCCGTGAACTTGGCGCTTGCAACAGTTTCGAAATATCGGGTGCTCAATATGACAAACATACATAGTAATATTGGTAATTATCCCGTTTTTAATATTAGTTTTACCTAATGCAAATAACCAAAATAGTTTTAGATATACAAATCTAAAAAACCGCACATACACACCTTACGTTTCGTCCGAAAGCCATAACTTTATTTGATTTGACTCTATAATATATATGATTTAAGATATAAATTTTTAAATTTCTAAAATTTTTTGTCCTCAGGAACTAGCAGCGTCAACACCCACCCAACGCAACTGGCGCGGGATCCTCATAGCCCTCCTCGTGATAGCGGCGGTGCTGGGTCTCATCGTGTTCAGCATCGCACTGCTGACTCCAGCAGGCGATGGCGGCCGGGTGCGCGGGCGCAGGCCTGCACTGCAAGAGCTGCTGGAAGAGCATTACAAGCCGTTTAATGGGACTTGGCTGTCAGGTAAGTTTTATCACTGCCATGCAGTGTGTGTGGCTTGCGTGCCATGTGTTAACAACTGTCATAACCGCTAGCGATTGCGTGAAGCAATCATACTGCGCACCAGTACCTCACTTGTTATATTTTGACCTGTTAACTGATTCCTTATATATATGATTAGTAGTTTTTCTTCTCCAGCACTTCTATCTGTCAATTAGATGACTGACAGTGATATTAATAAAGTACCTATACATTGTAACGTTGTCTGCGGTATTCCATAACACCACCGTAGCGATGCTCTAATAGATTTTCATGCAATATTTGAACACTGTTGTTTTTTTTTGTAGTTGGCCTCTTCCACGTTCTGCCACATTTCGTGATTTTGCTTTTTTCGCTATTCTAGCTGTCGTAGAAAAACTTGCGTATGCAACAGCTTATAATTGGTCTGCCCTTATTATATCACTGTAGCATGAACGACTATTATTCAACAGTGATATGATAAGGGTTCTAAAAATTTAAGTGTAATTAATATAATAAGCCCGATAATTTTAAAAACATGAGCTGTTGTATACCCTAGTTTTTATACGACAGCAAAAATAGCGAGCATTATCACACTTTCGCTCAAGGGCCAAAACAAACAACTTCGCTCGCGCTCGCAAGTCGCACGTTATTTTATATTGAACGATATGAAAATTGGGGTCAACACTCTCTGTGGTCTCTGAATTTAAAAAATATGATTGTCAAAAATGTAATATCAGAATTTTCTTTTATACATGGAGAGGATGCAGGAAAGCGGACCCTGGCAAGGGCCGGGATAACGCTAGGTAGAAGAAGAAGAAGAAAAGCAGTAATGGCGGTCGATATAAATATATGCGGTTTGAACGCATCATAGAGAGCCCATGATATGTGTGTATATAAAGCAGTGTATATAAGCAGTGATGCCGCCTAGTTTCATAAACTCACACTCGAGTTTTAATGCCTTTCATTATATACGATCACATAAACTACGTAGGTATTAAATATTACTGGAAAATTTAACATTAACCCTTTTTTTTTTTTTTTTGTAAAAAAAGGAAACTGAACTAAATTTGAAATTTAACCAACTCAGCTTGTTTTTTTTCTTTGAATTTGTGTGACCAAAGTTAAAAAAATTGGTTTATGTGATAAAAACAGGGGAATAACAAACTCGCATACTAACTCCATGCCGTGCAAACGAGTGACCCAATCTGTCAATACAATATGGCTGACGTCAAATTTCTACTTCTAGGTGAAGTTGCAACATAAAGTTTGTACGGAACCCTCGGTGCGGGAGTCTGAATCGCACTTGACCGGTTTTAAATATCACTGTCAGTCATCTAATTGACGGAACAGATAGAAGTGCTGGAGTATAAAAATATTATGAAATTATAGCAGAAAAAAATGTTATAGATATTTTTGCTATACGATTTTTCTTGATACCCGAATGCACTATTCCGTTTCTCGCTCTTTCTCATGTCGTACTGTTATGATACGTTTTACGGCCCCATAGGATTGATTATTTTGAATCATCGGCCCCTACAGGTAAAATTATGCACGGTAAACACTTCTACACAAACTAATGAATTATCATTAAGTTTCTGCCTACAAAACCGTACTAATAATTTGCTACTTCGAAGATACCCAATTAATTATAAACTAATAATTACTGATACCATTATATTGCCGTCAGTGGAGGTTAAATATTATCACGTCTTGAATATTCAAATAATTACTTTTGATTCTAACTCAGATTATTTACAGATAAGCCTACTCTAGCTTCAGCACTTAATATAATGCAGTTTCAGCGTGTCTTAGACGTAAATCCTAGACGGTGAAAGGTCACCAGGCGTCGACCTGCGCCTGTCCTTTGACTATTCTGGCTTTTGACGCGATAATCCCAACGTTATAACTAATATAACTATGTTACGAAAGTATTATAGCTGTGTAGTAGGGATTATCACTTCTGCTGCATGAATTTTGTAGAGAAGTATTAAAATATTGACATGGGCATTGTTAGTACAAAGTTCATAAGCGCCAGAGACCCTCAGAGGCGCTTTGTGCCAATACTAGTACCATCTCCGATGTCTACAGCTCACACTAGTAATATAATTTGGTGAATTGCAACCAATTTATCCGAGGCCAAAAACTAAACTACTTAGAGCTAAAAGTTTCAATCAAAATTGTAACTTACATTTGACAAGGGTGTAATATACAACTTAAGTAAGTAATATTCAAATTTAAATATTTGTAGCTGGAATGTTCAATATATGATGTGGAAAGCCAACAAAAACAATGAGAACAGAACCTAATCGCTTTCCAACAAGACGCCTGAATGATATCGAATGCAAACAAACTTGAGAGCGTGGGTGGCAGGCAGCCATGTTTACAACAAACAGATCTAGGCATAAATCATTGTATTTATAAGACGGATAGCAATAAAACGTCCCAACCTAAGATGAATTATATCTATAGGTACTTTAATGGATGTTTGTACATTTAATATTTATTTAACAGCCAATATTAGCCAATATTTAAGTAAATTCTTGTGTATGTACTTCAACCACTTTCCAGTGTTTCGTGGAGCTAAAGTTACGTAAATTTCCTGACATGATCTTCTTACTCGTTGGGTGCCGTCTGCTACTGCAGTTTGGCAACCATTATGGCAATTTCATCTTTTGACACAACGTTACCGACCTAATAACATAATGTAGTTGGATAACTTCCAACTACTAAGGTACGAGTAGGGACTTTTTTGAGAACGAAAAATCGCGAAACGTCTGGTTGATGTTGCTGGTGACCGAAGAACTGGTGG
This sequence comes from Lathronympha strigana, assembly GCA_949128165.1. Taxonomy (NCBI): domain Eukaryota; kingdom Metazoa; phylum Arthropoda; class Insecta; order Lepidoptera; family Tortricidae; genus Lathronympha; species Lathronympha strigana. The sequence goes on along the minus strand of OX421923.1, from coordinate 10,518,417 downwards.
CTTCTTCGCTCAACGTATCAGCATCCTCGATCCTATCCAGCGATCCTAGGTACAATGCCTCAAGGGCCTAATTTTAGATTTAAGGTAGTTAGATAGGTAAGTTACACTTACTGTATATATTTTGAAAGATCATCGAGTTTGTGTTATAAAATTATCTTGACGAGGATCGAAGAAGAAGGTACAGTCAAATGTGAAAATGTGTACCAAAAGTATCATTTGTATCTGTAACTTATAAAGGTATACAAACGAATAATGCTAAAGAGGATTTAGTCATGTCAGACCGGATCGGACCAAGTGAAAATTCATGTTGTCTGTAGAGATGGGTAACTACCCGGGTAAATACCCAAGGGCGGGTATTTACCCGGTAAATACCCGATATTTACCTACCCACGGGTAGATACGCGGGTATTTATTTTTACTTACAAATTTTATGCCCTTTTTTTTTTGTTATAACTTATTGTATTAAATCTGTTTTATTACTTATGTTTTAATAGTATTAGTGTCCATACAAATTATTTTTGTTTCTTTTTTTCATTTGTTTCGTATTATTAATGTGGTTTGGGATAGTTTCAATGTAGATAGTCAATAAAAATGATGAATCACGAAAAACAGTATAAAACAAGAGTATTTGAAATAATTCATCCTCTAAGATCCTTTTGGATCACCCGAGGTTAGCCAACTAAACCGGAGCTAAGCGTTTTTTTACTATGGAATTTGGCAGGTAAATCCGGGTCAGTCAACTAACCCTGGGTGATGCATGTGGCGCTTAGAGGGTTAAAAAGGGGTTGAAAGTTTGTTTTTAGATCGTGTAATTTTTAGTAAGGGACTTAAAATACGGTCAAAGACTAGAGTCAAACCACGTTATCTCTAAGTATCTTATGTACCTATTTAAAAAGTCAAACTTCTATGAAATTATAACGTTTCCTTAACACTTTTGCAGTATGTGCTGTCAAAAACTAGGGAACATAGCATAGACAGACTCTAGTCATTGAAAAGCGAAAAAATAATTTCAACGGGTTTTATAATCCACTCCTGAGGGGATGAGAGGAAGTTGAAAGTTTGTAGTAACGCTGGGTCAAAACTAAGTACTGAATCTGCAAAATTGGCATTTGCACAGCGGGTTACCTTATAAAAAGCGGCTTTAAATACTTCAACCCTGAATGGGTTTAAATAGGGGTTGAAAATTTTGTACGGACGGAATATTAGACATTCAAATCTTTGTGTGATTACTTTAAAAAGACAATTTTAGCATTAGTATGGATTTTGTTGTATTTTTTTTATGAGACTTTAAAAACTAATAGACGTATATGTAGGCGAAGTTTACCGGATCATCTAGCAAATCATTATATCGTTGTCAGTATTGTCTTTTTTCATTGTTTGTTGTAATATTATTAATTTACGCTGTTATAAAAACCGTCAAACAGTTAATACCATTAATTCGCAATTTGCAACTGATGTATATTTGAATAATTTATTAAATTATTTTTGTTAACTGAATAAACTCGCTTTTTTTAAAACAATTCCGAATATACAAACGAACTTTCAAGATTCTCACTTTAAAAATCACACAGCCTCATACAATCATTCAACCCACTTTAACCCCTGTAGGGGGTGAACTTCGAAGAACCTTGAAATAGCTTTACTTGTATTTTAATAAAAAAAATATACACGAAGGTTCAAACCTCTCACTTAATATTTTGCACTATCCCCATACATACTAACTTTCAATTCTTCTTTTAACCCTTTTGGGGGTTAAAAATCAAATCATATTATTATTTGTACTCGTTTTATAAGTAGCCCACCACGAAAATGCCAATTTCTAGCATCATTAGGTTTGAGTTCGACCCTGCGTTAATACAAACTTTCAATCCCTTTTTCTCCCCTTCGGGGAAGCATATCAACAAACGCTGAAACAAGTTTTCTTGTTTTACAATAAGCAACTTTCAAGAATCTCACTTGAAAAATCATACAGCCTTGTTTCAACCCATTTTCAACCCCGGTAAGTTCGTTTATTTTAATAAGAAATGTATACACAAAGTTTCAAGTTTCTCACTTAAACATATACGCCATATCCATACAAACTTTCAACCCCTTATTATCCCTTTAGGGGCTGATTTTTCAAAATTGCTTCGGATCCCTTGTATACATTATAAATGAAACCTGATGTGCATGTTTCCGTTGAAAATTACGTTTAGTACACACTAAACGTAATTTTCAACCGTCATACAAAAAAGGGTTTTTTATTTATTTCTTTCACGTCCGCTAAGTTGGCTTTGAAAATCGTTGTTGGATTTGAAAATTGTTGTTGTTTTCGAAATCAGCGCCACGATAGTGACACCCATATCAAATAAAATAGTCGTAACTATTCTTGTTTCCCCTTTACATACTTTGGACTATCATTTTACCCCTTGTGATGGTCATCCGTCGGGACGGCCATACATATCCCTCGACCCGAAGGGTTGTGCGAGGGTTTCGGTCTAACTCAGGGGATGAGGGGAGGGTTAGTTATATGACATCGACTCGGTACATAGGTGGAGTAAATTGAACAAACTAAACTTCAATATTAAAAAATGCGAAACTATGAGTTTTACCAGATTGTCTTTTCCACGTCACCACAAATATTCTCTGGCCGGAGAAGAAATAACTAGGGTCCCCGTAGTGCGCGATCTGGGAGTTTTATTCGATTCGCAGCTTACTTTCCGGGAACACGCAATTAGTGTTGCCAAAAGAGCAGCACAAAAGTTGGGCTTCGTCCTGCGGAACTCACAACATCTTTCATCGGGAGCTATTAAAGCGTTGTATTCGACCTTAGTGAGGAGCGTACTGGAATCAAATTGTGCAGTTTGGAATCCAAACGAGGCTAAATATGCGTTGATATTAGAGAAGGTTCAAAAAAAATACTTGCGGAGTCTGTACAAGAAGCAATATTTAAATTACCCTTACCTATACCCAACGCTATTTCTTCTGGGCGTGCTCGGATACGAGTCTCTAGAGGTACGGCGATACCTATCTGTAGTAAAGTTTGCGCTGGGTATCATCCGCAACTACACTGACTGCACAGGGCTAGTCGAAGAAGTCGTGCGACTATACGCGCCATGCGGGCGGTGCCGCCTGCGGTCCGCGCCGCTGCTGGCGCGCCCGCCGGCGCGCACCGCCCTGCAGCGGAACGCACCAATTCCGACCGCGCTCTCTATCCTCAACTCAATGCTGAACGAACATCCCGAATGCGATTTGTTTCATACAAAATGGTTATATATAATAGATAAATGTAAGAGAGTGATAGAGTCATCGAAATGTATGTTTTAACTACCTACCTAATGTATCATTTGTAATTGTATGTGTTTTTGTAGCTTAACATTTGTAACGCTTTGGCGTTTAGCTGTAAGTTATGAATGTGTACTGAATAAATAAAATAAAAAATAAAAATAAAATAAAATATAAAACACAGGGTAAGCTTAACTAATATGGGTCATTTATGCCCTTTATTAAAATATGAAAGTAAACCTAACTGATACCAAGTATCGCGAGATGTTGGCACGGGCCCTAACGTCTATTCCGCGAAAGGGGTAGGGGGTGTGTTCCCGCCAGGGGAAAGAGGGTGGATAGGGTACCCTGACGCCCTGGTCGAATGCGTAAGACACGCGCCGACACCGGGGCAACGGGGGGGTGTAAGGGGTACCCTGAAGCCCTGGTCGTATGCGTAAGACACGCGCCGACACCGGAGCCACGGGGGGATTTAAGGGTCTGGATTCGGGAATTCCTGGTCGTATGCGTCATACACGCGCCGACACCGGGAATCAGGAAGGGGGGGGGGAAGGAGCGGAGGTCCTGGTCGAATGCGTCATACACGCGCCGACACCGGGGCCCCCGGAGCAACCGCTGCTCTCCGAACGGGCGTCGAGCAGCGACTGCCTCTCTGTGCCTACGTGCGCGGGCTTTTATTCCTTCCGCCGCAGAGTAGGTGGCCGGCCGCGCAGCGGGGATGCCTGCCGTTGCCGCCGCCCCACGCGTCTCACCCCGAGCGCCACTCGCCGCTGTTAACGTCGCTCGTGTGACGTTACACCCTACTTTGAAAAATCCTATCTTTGTGCACCCCTTCACCTTATAAGAAACCTACGTACCAAATGTCGAATATCTAGAATCAGAAATAAACATAAAAACGACACCCATATTGATATTTTAAGATTTCAACCCCATCGCACCCCATCAGAGATGATGGTATTTCACGCCCGTCTCGTTGGATGTAGAAATTGTTATTGATTTCGAAATCAGCGACCCAATAAACCAGAAAAACGATACCCATGTTGTTATTTTTACTATAATACCCCTTTTCCCCCTTTTGGGGGTTGATTTCTAAAAAGCCTGAAACACGTCTTTACTCATTTATCTTTAGGAAAATTTCTGTGAAATTTCGAATAAAATAATCGAACTAATCTTATTTCCCCATACCAACTTTGTACCCCCATTTCACCCTCTTTGGAGATGAATTTTGAAAACTCCTTTCTTTGTGCACCCCTAGGCTTCATAAGAAACCTAAGTGCTAAATTTGGAATCTCTAGAAACAGAAATAAACATATAACGACACCCATATTAATATTTTAAGATTTCAACCCCATCGCGCCCCAATATGGAAGATATCTTACGCACATCTCGTTGGATGTTAAAATGGTTGTTGTTAATTTAATCAGCGACCCGATAAACCATAAAAACGATACCCATGTTGTTTTTTACTTTTTCACCCCTTTGCCCCCTTTTAGGGGTTGAATTCTCAAAAAATCTGAAATAGATGTTAACTCATTTATATTTATGAATACTCCTGTAAAGTTTCAAATAGAATAGTCCAACTAATCTTGTGTCCCCATACAAACTTTGGACCCCCAAATCACCCCCTCAGGGGTTGAATTTTGAAAAATTCTTTCTTAGTGCACCGTTAGATTTTATAAGGAACCTACCTGCCAAATGTGGAATCTCTAAGAGCAGCGGTTTGGGCTGTGCGTTGATATGTCAGTCAGTCATTAAGTCACTCAGTCAGTCAGTTTCTTCTTTTATATTGTTTTTAATTAATTTCAACCACCACATTGATAATGTCATTGTTTGCTAAAATTATACTCGTAAATTCGTAATAATAGATGCACCGCGTTACATTTCTATGACCTAAAACCATAATATCTACGATAAAGAGTATCTACCCTTCGATTTGGGTAGATACGGGTAAATACCGGGTAGATAGGTATTTACCGGGTATTTACCTGGGTGGGTAGATTGGGTAAATACCCGCGACCCATCTCTATGTCTGCGTAATCCTTGGGCAAACAAGCTAAATTTATGATTAAATATTCTTTTCCTTCCCTGAATACTCTGGCTGTGAGCTGTGGTATAACATTGCGGGTACAATTAATAAACCTCAACCTTCTCTTGACCATAGGAGAGAGCACTTATTTTACGACAAGGTAACACTGAGATCGATTTATATCTATGAAATGGATTTAAACCATTTTCGGCGATCATATCGGGTGTGCAATTTCTTAGAGTTTCAAGAGACGACGAGACACTATAACTAATTCCTTAAAAAAAATATTTAACCGGTAACCGCCGGGCAGTCTGTATGCTTGTTTCATACCAACGTGGTAGAATAGATTAGGTACAAGTTTCATAACAGTTTTCGACGTACTTGAGCATTACGAGGGTGAGACTGTGAGACCCTCGAGCGGGACGAAGAAGAAGAACGAACGAAGAAACGAACGAAGACCAAGTGCGGGATAAGACGTGTGTTCTCCGATTGCGCATATTTAGTATGGGCATATACCACTCACTTATAATGGACGGGTGGTAAGTGTCAGGAATTATAGCAAGGTCAAATTACTTTCCCCACATGCGTTTTTCCACGCTAGTTTTAAAGGATAAAACAGCGCTTCTCGAGCTAGTGAGGGAAAAAACAAACTTTCTTGTTTATAATATTAGTAGTATATAATGCGCTTACATTTACAAATGTCTTGAATGAAACCTACGTAGTAACTTGACGTGACCTATAGACGAAACGGCAAAACATAGACAGAATCCATAATGTTTCTTAATATTAGTGTAATGTACGTTTAGGTAAGTAGGTTTCTATTTGTAAGAAGAATATCGAAATGAAAACCCATTTCAATGCGATTTCTGATTTCTCTTTCCTTTGTTGGAGCATCTTACTGATTAAAATTCCCCTAAATTATAAATAGGCACAAAAACGTTCCATCATTTTTTGCAGACAAAACATCGGGCGGCGCCTTGGGTTTTTGGAGAAGTTTATCCGAAATAAGAGTACCATTCGACCATTACAATTTTAATTTTACTTGAATTGATTCCATATTATTTGCTGTGAAAGCTTTGTCACCAATATATCGTACTGGGTATAATATAAAATCTTCAAGACGTATTATTTTTGATTTTGTGTTGTGTTATAGGATCTAGATCCGATTTTAAATTACGAAATAGGATGGAGGAATGAATATGAGTCGCAGTGTGTTTTGTGAGCAAAGTAATCTCGGGTAAGTATTGGGTGAAAACTGGATATAAATAGAACGGTAAAAGCATTTTTATATTCGAAAGGATAAAAATATGGGTGCATACATGTTACTCAAAAATAGATTCTGGTGTAAAAGGGTGTATTTAGTACCATATTTATGAGTTATTTCGTCCGTCCGTCTGTCCGTCTGTCTGTGAAGACCCTTTATCGCGGGAACGCGTAAAACCAGCAAGCTAAAATGAATACCTCATACACAGAGGGTCTTCTGTACTTGTACTATTATTTATTCTGTGCGGACGGTAAACTACGGAACCCTACACTGAGCATGGCCCGGCATGCTCTTGGCCGGTTTTTCTTATTTACCATTTTAGTACGGAACCCTAAAAGTACGCCTGTTTAATATCTTGGATTATGAGCCTAAGCCCTAAATGCTGTACGATAAGAACCTTGTTACGAGCAAGTGTGTTGAAAAGGTATGTACCAAAGTCTGTTACACCATTATTTTATCTGTGCCCGGCTTATAACTCCCTGATTATGCCCCGCCCTGTGCGCAGCCAAGAATGTAATATAATAATACAGTGTTTGCGGCTAAAGCGCTTTGTTAAATTATTGGAATAAGCCGATGAGACGGTATGCGGCGGCTAATTCACTAAGCTTCGAACCAGAGTAACTTTGGTCTGAGAATCTGTACCAGATATATGACATGTAAGGTAACATTATGCTTGTTTATGCTCAGGGTGAAAGATGAGAACAGATTCTCAGGATATTTTGATGAGAACATCAGTAGGGTTGGCAAGGAATGTGCGCGGTTTTGGATAACTAGTCATTAGATATCTCTCATTTAGGTACAAGGGATGGGATGGGATGGGGTGTAGGTATACTAAAATTTAATCACGAGCAATTTGACCAATACTTACATATCCGATATAAAATAGTAGATTGTATATCCAGGGCATAAAGTAACCAGTAGACCAATATAGTAGTCGAGGATAAAATGGGTACATACGCCCGAGGTATATACTCTGCTTTTCACTTCGATTGTAAGGAATATATTAGGTTTTATATCACTTTAAACCATTGAAAATGTAACATCCATACTCGAGCGCTTGGGTTCTTCCCGCCGCGCGCCGCCTGCAGGCGGCCGGACGCGCGGGGGCGAGGCCGCGGCGAGCGCGCTCAACCTGGGATGTTACTTTATGCCCTAGTGCATGAAAAGCGATTTTTTGTCGCCTAGCCACGACACAAAGGTGAACTTTTTGAGCAAGAGAAGTGAAAATATTGTTGTATCAAGTTATCGACTGCAGAAATACCATTTGTCAATCATCTATAAATAGCACTTTGAACATAGGTATATAATTTTAATTCTCTCAAACTAGTTCATCAGTCTACGACTCAACAGCAATAAATACTTAGATAGCTTACTTTGTATGTACCTATATAACAAATCTGTATTCTTTCCTTATCTCTTATGCGGACTTATTATGAAACTGAAACACGTAGCGAGATGCGAGCGATCATTAAGGGTTGATTTCCTTACAGCAACAAAAGATAAGTACCCCACGGCTACCGGTTATACTGGTAACTATTATTATTTATATACCCACATATCATTAGCCTTCTATAATGTGTTCAGAAACCGCATATAAAGACTCCCATAATAATAAACTTTTTTTTCAAGTTTCTTATCTGTGAAAATGTTAGTATAGCTTAATTATCTTATCGACTTCGATATATATTAATTTAGAACATCATTAACAAACAAGGAAATTTGACCTCTATTCTAATATCAGTCGAGATGACGTTTAATTCGAATCGAAGAGTCAATTGCAAACAACGTCGCACGCAAGTCGTACGCTATTTGTATTGAACGATATGAAAATTGAGGCCAACTCTAGTTTGTCTCTAAATTTTAAAATGAAAAAATCCAAAAAAAAAATATCAGAAAATTTTTATTCATGAAAGTCGTAATAGCGGTTGGAATATGCGGTATGGACGCATCACGGAGAGCTCGTGATATGTGAGTAGGTATATAAAGCAGTGTATGTAATTGTAAATAATTAGCCATTAAGGGATGACTCACACTAAAACGGGATGGAACGGGGCGGGAAGGGACGGTCTGTCAGTTTCTATAGAAAACGTCACGTGACATCCGAGGGCTCCGAGCTATCACGTGATTCTTTCTATACAAATATACAGATAGTCCCGTCCCACCCCGTCCCGTCTCATCCCGTCCTAGTGGGAGTCATCCTTAAAACACATGTGTGATGTTTTTATGAAACTCGGCTGCAACTTGTTTTATAAGCCCACGCTTGAGTTTTAATGCCTTTAATTATATACGATAATAGCCAACTTCTTCAATTCAGCCACGTAGTCTGATATCGATTTGCTTTTAGATTGTGTTCTCTGGCGAAACTTATACCTCTTCTCTAAAATGCTAGGCGTTGGCTGTGGGTGTTGTAACATTACCTTATTAAGGTTCTCAAACTTTAGTTCGTGTGGTTTCCTCGGTGAGCATAGGGTCACTAATACCTCATATGTAGGGCCACCGGCAAACAACCTTCCTTTCTTCTTTAACACTATTAACTACAAAATATTGCTCAATTTTACCGATCAACATCACGCCTGTGCAACAACACCGCTCTAAATAATTAGTCTTAATTGTCGGTACACTGCGCGTGCAGAATTTATCGAACTTTACCTAAGAAAACTACACTACGCGAGTCCAGATCGTCGCCAATACATACATTTTTTATTTATTAATAAAATACGTGCTTCTATGAATCATATACAATCAAGAAGACAGAATTGACACTCGTCATTGTTTTAAAACTAAAAGATATGTAACCTCTATTAACACATATATCACACTTCTCTATTTCTTCTTCAATCTTAAAAGTAACAATTTTATGTAGCAAAAAAGGATTTGACTTTATTGTAACCTCATTAAACGGCTACATTTCGAGACTCAGACAATATTTATACGAGCATTCTCCAGTTACAATTTCATCTTCTTGTGTGCCCTACGCCCTACCTATCTGGCGTTGGCTCACGTTACACACGACGAATTAACTATGATTGACACCTGTCGCGGCGCCGTAATTCATCAGGCCACATGGACAGTTCAATTTATTTTGTCATTATTTACAGAGGTACAGTCGCGAACAGGGATTTTATGTGCCGCTTAACTATAAATTAAAAGAGACGTCATATACACAGAAAAAGTGACCAAGGCCCTCGGTGAGCAGGGCTGAGATCGAACCAGCGACCTCCTGCTTTCGCGGCAGACGCCCTAACCGCTGGGCTACCCGATCACGGCTCTTTCAATTTATAATTTATAGGTATATAGAAGTGTGACTACTTAAAAACAAAACAACATGAATCAAAACATTTATTACATTTAATAAATGATTTGATTCGAGCTTTATAATTGTACTGCTTCACTATATTTTTAACTTTGCCGTGTAAAGCAAATTGTAATGGCAAATGTCAACTGTCCTCTCTTGACAACGAAGGCCATTTATTACATGGCTAACTTACGAAAAGCACATGGCTCAACAATCCCTGTTCGCAACTGTATGTATCTACTTGCGTTCAGATATAATATTTACAATGGATTATGCGTACCTTTAAAAGGAGAGACACAGAGTCGTCGATAAGAGCGAACCGCAAAAACAAGAGATTTTAAAAAATAGATTAGTGCTTTTGTCCTCTGAGTATAGGCTAGAGTGCGGAGTTAGACAGGGAGGGCTTACGTCTCCCAGGCTTTTCAACCTCTACATGGATGACCTGATAGCCGGGCTCAGTAGCATGCATGTCGGATGTCATATTGATGGAGTTAGTATTAACAACATTAGTTACGCAGACGACATGGTGCTGCTGAGTCCGTCTGTCAGTGCTCTGAGAAACCTGTTGGGGGCATGTGAGACGTATGCTGAGGTTCATGGTCTGCAATATAACCCCAAAAAAAGCGAGGTTGTGGGTTTAAGGCAGGTACAAAAAAGCTGACATACGTACCTCGGGTTCTATTGCAGGGGTCCTGTCCGTGGTGGATAAATTTAAATATGTCACATCATAACACAGGACCTTAGTGATGACCTGGATATTGAGCGTGAGCGCAGGGCATTGGCTGTAAGGTCGAATATGCTGGCCCGCAGGTTTGCTCGGTGTACAGCGAAGGTCAAAATAGTACTTTTTAAGGCGTTTTGTCAATCGTTTTACTCGAGCAGCCTGTGGGTGAAATATACTAAAAAAGCGTACAATGCCCTGCGCGTACAATACAATAATGCGTTCAGGACGCTGTTGGGGCTACCTAGATGGTGCAGTGCATCGGGCGTGTTTGCTGAAGCACGCACGGACGGTTTTCATGCCATTGCGCGCAAAAAAATTGCTTCCATGCTTAGCCGTCTCAGAAAAAGTACCAACAGCGTTCTGAATGTCATTGCAGACAAATATGATTGCCCTATTTTTGTGCATTGGGTCGGGCAAATTAAGCCAGTTGCCCAGTTTAGGTCAAAATAGACAAATGTTTATTTTGAACTAATCTGCGCATTAAGAAATTAGTGTTTATGATTGTGAAATTGTCTTGTTGTGTATTATTATTCTATGGATGTACAAAAAAATAATGTCCGAAATAAAGATATATTTAATTTAGCTTTCGGTAAAGGAAAACATCGTGAGGAAATCGGTATGATCCCAATAAGGCCTACTTTACCGTCTGGGTTGAAAGGTCAGATGGCTTTCGTAAAACTAGCGCCTACATCAAATCTTCGGATTAGTTGCCAATGCAGACCCGGGGCTCCCAGCGCCGTGGAATAACATAAGCGGGGGAAAACGCTAGGAAGAAGATTAGTACTTTCAGCATCTTTTTACTTGTATTCTTGGTATTACTAAAAGTTTGGCATACTATAATTCGGTGATAAGACGAAGTAGCATCACGTACTCGTATGTGGACATGATTATAGGATGATCGTTCAACATAGAAAGCAGAGGTGTCCAAATTTTATTAATTTCTCCATTAAATTTATTTATATCTAATTAGTTTGTGATTATGTAAATAAAACAACACCTAAATGTACTTTCTGACCTATTTGTTTTTATCAATGTTTTGAAGCCTAGATAACCATCAATGGCTGAACGAACAGAGCCCTCTATTTTCCATTTTCCAAACCAACGAACCTTTGACCCTGCGCTTTCGTTTTAATCTAATCTCTTTGGTGTTTTTTCAATAGAACGAAAAGCGAAAAACGCTCCGGGCTTTCGATTTGAGGCTAAAACCCGACGAAACCGGATGAAAAGATGTCTTTTAGTATGAGTAGATATGTAGTTACGTCTGTTTATTTCTAGCAGACAGGTTTAGAAAGGACTAGTGATCTTACGCGGTTTCCTTAATACCGTAGTAGTAGTGGAGCAATCTATAATCCTACTTTAACTATTACCATCGCTAGGCTCGTAAAATTAGCCGTTAAATCCCGTGTGATGTTGAGACGTAACATAGCAGTATGTGACGGCCTCGTCAATGGTGCTATGGGTATTGTAAAATCAATAAAATGGCGATCCCTACGCAGGGATCAACTAGAGGAAGGGGAATTACCGGATAGCATATTACTCAAATTTGATGATTAAAGCTTAAATAAATAAATATTGTAGGACAGATTTACACAAATCGACCTAGTCCCACGGTAAGCTCTAAAAGGCTTGTGATGTGGTTACTAGGCGACGATATATATAATAGATAGATACATATAAATACTTAAATACATAGAAAACATCCATAACTCAGGAACAAATATTCGTGATAAACACACAAATAAATGCCCTGACCAGGATTCGAACCCGGGACCTCCTGCTTCGTAGGCAGGGTCATTACCAACTAGGCTAGGAGGCCGTTTAGGAGACAGCTTAGGAGGCAGATTAAAGAATAACCATGATTGTGTCGCCATACCTCCAGTGGTTGCAACTTTTCAGGGTACGAAGGGTTATTGCGACATTGAGCGCAGGACCGATAATTTTATGCTGGGCCGTCACGGTACCCAAACTACAAGGTACGACCCTTGATAAAGCTGTAATCGACCTCGGCAAAAAAGTTTTTGCCAAAAGGCAGGCATAGCTGGCACTTATTAGAGTGAAAAAACTTGAAGATATTGCTTTATCTAATCTAGAGCTAAATTATGTATTACACAAACCTCACGAACGAGCTTTGGCAGAAATGCAGAGACTGTGAGATCTACACACAAGAGACTGGCAGATCTAAAACTCATTATTCGTAAGGTTTTTTGTTAAAACTCAACTTTAAAATCTGTGAGTGAACAATAACTAAATTATCCCTATTTTCCCACGATTAGGGTAGGATTTTTTTCCAAATTTTGTATGGGACCAACTTTGAAGTATACCCTATCCAATAAAAAAAAAATTATCAAAATCGAACTACTCTGTAAAAAGTAATGCGTGGTCATACATATTTTTTTTAAGTCAAGTTTTTTGTCAAATCTTGCGAACCTCCTCCGTTTTTTTCGTCGGTGGAAAAGTGGTGAGAATAAATTCAACATAATTCTGCAGCAATTGCCTTGAGCGGGTGATAAACTCTTACTTAGACTCTATTCAGTACCCTCTATTGAGTTTATCATGTAATGTGATACTGAAATTAAGAAAGAACTTCAGTTGATATTGATACCTAACCTCAAAATATAGCGAGCCCCCAGATATACTCGTAGTACGACGTTAATATTGTGATAAAGATTTTGCCGATAGAGTCACTTCATCATACAGGCTAGACATTTGCATATTACACTATAATTAATATTTAAAACGAGATATTTACCATGTATATTTGTTTGTAAGCGGGTAGATCGGTACGGGGTGTGGGTAGACAACAAATAAAATAAAAACTCGCAGCAAATCAGTTACACCGTGAACATGGCACTTGTAACAGTGCCGAAATATGGGGAGCTCAGAAAAACAAATATACATGGTAAATATCTCGTTTTAAATAGTAATTATAGTGTAAATGACCATGTTAGCTTAAAATCGTATATTTACATATTACTTGATAAATATACTTAATAATCAAACGAACTTACCTGTGAAGTTTGATTGGAATTATACGAGTATCCAAATCGAAGATTACATATATTTACTAGCAGCAGTACACGGTTATGTGCTGTCCTTGTCACACATTTAGAGTTATAATATTATTCAAAAAAACTGTTCTCGCTCTCGCCCGCCGGGTAATTAGGAACGGCAGCGCTCCCAGCGGCGTGGTTTATCATTATTTTAGAGCACATAGATATTTTTGTGTTAGGACCAGAGACGATTTTATTTTAATTTTTAGGGTCTGGGAGGGTGGGAGTATGTAATCTTCGATTTGGATACTCGTATAATTCCAATCAAACTTCACAGGTAAGTTCGTTTGATTATTAATTATACTTCGTATCCAAATCGAAGATTACATATATTTACTAGCAGATGTTTAGAGAATTGTAATACTACATATAAGTAGGAAAAATAAAATAAAATATCGAAGTCAAATCCGTACGCTCCTATGGGTTCCTGATAATTAGCTTCATACATGAGTGCCTAATAAAATAAAACGGTACTATTATGTAAATATTATATGAATATTTTTATTAGATTGGACTTATGCATGACATGCTGTGCGTGTCCAAGTGAGGAACGACATTAATAAAGAATGAAATTACTTTCAATAACCTTTTAGGTGAAACAAAACACTGGAGTGTGTATTATCGTCGATATAATTTTAACATTACTTGAATATACCTGCTTTAAATTATACTTCGTTCATTTAATTGAACTCTACTGACGAATCCCTGCATAGTGATTGTATACTATAGATATGCCTGTATTTCATATCGAAGTAAAAAAAGGAAGACAAAAACAAGTTGTATAATTAGTAAAACAAGCTATCAGTAGTTTCTTCATTGCAAGATTAGTACTAAAGAAATCTTGTTATAAAATATACATACAGATTTATACTGAGACCAAACAATAATTCAAGTGGTTGGTAATGGTTAATACGGTAAGTTTTTCCTTTTTGAGTAGAACGTTGTAATAAAAAAATGGCAGGTGTCTTCGATTCTACTGTAGGATAACGAAATATTGACCAGTACGCTACAGCAGCAAGAGAATTACTATTTTTGTAAATAATTGTTATAATAAAGAACAGACACGTGGAGTGTTTTATATCTTGATAATCGGAATGCTACTATTGAAAAGAAGTCTCATCATGGTAAAAACAACCTGATGGAGTAAAATTTTATTACATTCTACACAATTCCTGTAGAATATGTAATACGAGACGCCGTTAATGCGGAGCAAAGTTGTACGATCCTCAACACGATTTTATTAATGTGAAGAAACTCAACGCTGTTAATGCGAAGCAATGTTGTACAATCATCAACAAAATTGACGTAGAGTAACTCAACGCTGTTGAAGCGGAGCAAAGATCTACAATCCTCGACACAATTAATGTGGAGAAACTCAACGCTGTTAAAGCGGAACAAAGTTCTACAATCCTCGACACAATGAATGTGGAGAGACTCAACGCTGTTAAAGCGGAGCAAGTTCTACAATCCTCGACACAATTAATGTGGAGTACCTCAACGCTGTTAAAGCGGAGCAAAGTTCTAGAATCCTCGACACAATTAATGTGGAGTACCTCAACGCTGTTAAAGCGGAGCAAAGTTCTAGAATCCTCGACACAATTAATGTGGAGTACCTCAACGCTGTTAAAGCGGAGCAAAGTTCTAGAATCCTCGACACAATTAATGTGGAGTACCTCAACGCTGTTAAAGCGGAGCAAACTTCTAGAATCCTCGACACAATTAATGTGGTGTACCTCAACGCTGTTAAAGCGGAGCAAAGTTCTAGAATCCTCGACACAATTAATGTGGAGCACCTCAACGCTGTTAAAGCGGAGCAAAGTTCTAGAATCCTCGACACAATTAATGTGGAGTACCTCAACGCTGTTAAAGCGGAGCAAAGTTCTAGAATCCTCTACACAATTAATGTGGAGTACCTCAACGCTGTTAAAGCGGAGCAAAGTTCTAGAATCCTCGACACAATTAATGTGGAGCACCTCAACGCTGTTAAAGCGGAGCAAAGTTCTAGAATCCTCGACACAATTAATGTGGAGTACCTCAACGCTGTTAAAGCGGAGCAAAGTTCTAGAATCCTCGACACAATTAATGTGGAGCACCTCAACGCTGTTAAAGCGGAGCAAAGTTCTAGAATCCTCGACACAATTAATGTGGAGTACCTCAACGCTGTTAAAGCGGAGCAAAGTTCTAGAATCCTCGACACAATTAATGTGGAGTACCTCAACGCTGTTAAAGCGGAGCAAAGTTCTAGAATCCTCGACACAATTAATGTGGAGTACCTCAACGCTGTTAAAGCGGAGCAAAGTTCTAGAATCCTCGACACAATTAATGTGGAGTACATCAACGCTGTTAAAGCGGAGCAAAGTTCTGGAATCCTCGACACAATTAATGTGGAGTACCTCAACGCTGCTAAAGCGGACGATCCTTGACATAATTAATGTGTTAAAGCTCAACGCTGTTAAAGCAAGCTTATTTGACACAATTTTTGTGGCATAATTGTTGAAACGGAGCAAAATTATACAAATTTACACGCGATTTATGTCACGTAACTCGGCGCTGTTGAAGCGGAGCAGCGTAGGGTATTTAATAAGATTAAGCCTATTTCATCGATATAGCCTACGAAAAAAAAATATATTTTCGTTTCGTATATATATATATGATATGAAGTTTCTCTAGGAAACTATAAATCAAAATTTAAGTCGTTGTTTGTATTACTTCAGTATATATCGGTTCATGCTTTCAATAAACAGGAATATTAGTTTCGTGATAATTCAATTGGGTTAAAACCATTTACTCTCCAATGAGGTTTTTGTTAGCAAACTCACTCAGCTTCGTAAAATTATTCCGTTTTGGTTACCACCTTCCTAAACGGTGAGGTTTTAATAGTAGGTACGTACGACCATATTAATATCCGACTTAATTTTAATTAAGTCGTGTTGAGTCCTATTATCGTAAAGATATCATCTACAATTTTATATGTAGGTATCATAAAAATGTGATCCACAACATTCACTACCTACATATACAAATTACAATACTTCTATTATAATATGTATATGTAAAAATCATATGATTTATATAATTTCATGCATTGCATTGCATTGTAATTCGTTTTTACTAACCGCAACAATTCGCAAGACTGCGCCGTCAGATATTGGTTCAAATTCCGGAACCAAACTATCCTTGTTTCGTGATGGGGATACGTAAAGTTGATAAAGAAAATCAGTAAGTATAGGTATTATTGTTATGCAAAAAACCACAAAAAACTTTAACTATTTTGTGTCTTTAACCAGTTTTCTCGTTATTCGCTCATGCTTCGAGCATGCAGGAAAGCGATTGAACACCTTTTAGGTGTGCAATTTGTTAAGGAACCACCAATCATAATATACTAACCTGTAATGTCCGCATATTATGTAGGTATTGTATTTTGTAAATTTTTACATAAACCAAAATATCATATTTTTGACCTGGTTATATCGTTGTATATTGAACGGTTTACGGTATCTAAAATATGAGGGAAAAAAATAATAACCTCTTTCGAGTCTGAACAAAACAAAAAAGTTATTCTTTACCTTAAATAACTTACCTATACTCAAAGAATACACCTCTGAACATAAATTATCCTTCTTTAATCGTATAGACACTAGGTCGCAAATTAAACCCCTGCAGCGGCTACAGCAAGCATTCGCGCTATTTAGCGGAACAGGGTAATACGGCACTGCCGCTGCGGTTACACTTCCCTTTAGTTTAGAGCCTTAACTGACTCAAAATCGCAATATCATAGTATTTTGACTTCATTAAAACATGATCAAGATTATATATTCCGACTCATTAAAGTAGTATTTCCTTGATAGAACCTGAAATAGGCTTACTCGTAAATAGGAACGTAGTTTATACGAAACCTATCTTATTTTTATTTTACAATTTTTCTCTGCAACAACATTATGATGATAATTATTGATTGTAGTCATTGTTACTTATTTCAGCGAGCTCATGATTCTTTATAAGCGAGTATATTTTTATGACAGTTCATATAAATGAAGTAGGTAGACGACGTACAAGAAGCGCTATAAGTATGTGTACTTCTTAGCTGACAAATCGAGGCTGTCTTTCACGAATAATACAAGACAAACATGAAGAATTGAAGAGGTCATACCTCCCTTTTAGGAATAAAATGGGGAACCTCTAAAATACCTATATTGTCCCGAAGGCTCGACGATATTCGAAACGGCAACATCCGGATCATAAGCTAGCTTTTATTAACAAAACTATAGATAAATGAGGGAACCTCTATGGCTATTTTACTTTAAATTACTTTTAGATGCCATTTTGTTAACCGAATTTATTACAATTTGTGAAATTCATGTCGACTTTCATAATTTTTTAGCATTGCATACTTCAATACTTATTACTATAATTATCTCAGAACTCTGGAAAGGTAGATGAAATCATTGCGTAGATGAGATTACATTTGTTTTCGTTAAATACCAGGGTTAGAAGTAAGTGGCTAACCCTCGAGTATGGCGTGTGGCGCAATTTTTAGTATACGGTCTGGTACACAAACCTGATACGAATTATAACGCGTAAATACTATAACGCGTAAATACATAACGAACCTTAAAGTTCTCTTAATTAGGTTTAAATTTGTATGTTAATCTACGAACAACAACCCGTGCCTTTAACATGTACTTTACTTATATTACTTAGAAAAAAGAAGGTAGATGTAAAAGCATTATTTCGAACAAAGTAAATATTCCTTGATCTATTCTTTTAGTTATTATATGATTAATACACCACACTAACATTCGGTTTTAAATTGTAATCTACCACACATATATTGAAAGCAAAATCAAACATTTGGACAAAATCACTTTCCGAAAGAAGATTCGTTAAACGGCAACTAGGCCGCGGTTTTATTCTGTAATTTGAATTCATCGTTCTGAAGATGTGTAAAATCACTCACCCTAATCCTTCAATCTGAAATAGATATACACTAAAACACTATTTTTGCGAGAAAATACGTGTGACTCGGACAGACACAAAAACATGTAATGATAAACCACGCCGCTGGGAGCGCTGCCGTTCCTAATTACCCGGCGGGCGAGAGCGAGAACAGTTTTTTTGAATAATATTATAACTCTAAATGTGTGACAAGGACAGCACATAACCGTGTACTGCTGCTAGTAAATATATGTAATCTTCGATTTGGATACGAAGTATAATGACAAATTATAAGTGTTACCACATTATTAAATGACAATATGAATGTAATCATATCGTACATTCGCTTGAGAAACAGCCATCCTTTGTCAGTCAATTTTTTTAATTTGCTTGCGTAAATACAGCTCGTTTCCCTTTGTGAGCGGGCTATTGTCCAATTATAAAGTATTATGCCGGATTCTATGGCGTTTCAGGTCACGTGCCTCATATCGGATGCAAGCCGCGATGCCTTCTGTGTGATATATTAACCTACGTACAGCAGTCCTTTTTTGTTTGATTTTTTGGAGTTGGAAAACGTTTTTAATCTGGATTTATTTTAAAAGCTTTTACACAAAAAATATTTTGAGAGGTACAAGCTTTTATCGCTGACTGTACTTATGTAACATACGAATAACACTGTATTGTCATCCAACCTACATAAGCATGTGAAGTTTTAAGCTTATTCAAATAACGAAAAGTTAGTCAAATTCAGTTTGCAAGATTTGACTTTAACGAACCAACAAATAAACATACATTGTAAGTTAGGTAAATAAAAGCTTGAAAAAAATGTAACATTTACTTAATGGATGATCCGTTTCAAACGCAAACACAAACATGGATGAGTGAGTAATCATCTAATAAATAAAAGTGGGGTTATATCGATGGATTAAATAATAGTAAATTGTGATACAAATGTGCTATACACGGGGCGATATTGTGCGCGCAGCTGAAAGCGAGTACGCAATAAGGAAGTCCATGTGTATAATGTTTATTTTAATGAAAGTTCGTTCGACGATTTTCAACAAACTTGTAAGAAACAAAACAAAATTTTATTCATGGTGAAATACGTTAACTTAATTGTCAGAAACATGTCAGAATGTCTGCCTTCGTGTTAATTGGCATATGAGTTTGACTGACCTTTATTGACTACTTGAAGCTTCTTCGACGTCGGTGTATAACAATTCTTAACTTTTTCAACCTGAGGCCCGAAAGTTACAAATAAGTAGGTATATCTGGGTAGGTATATGGAACAGCAGTCAAATTCAAGTGGGTGTCTATTCTAGATTAAAACGCTGCCAGGGTTGTGCTGTGGCTACTGGATAGAATAGAGGAGACTCCAATGAGATGTTCGTTTGTAAAAATAGCGGACAGCGAAATGTTTTGTGATTCGTCAACCTGATACCCTCGACGTTATAAAAATCCATGCTGCCGCACGCCTTTGACTTATATTACATAAGTTCTTTCGAATTAAGTTATTAAATTGGCAGTAAGAACCAAAAGTTCGCTGGCACTGGCTGGCGACGTTGAAAACAATTCGTCGATTCGTAGGAAACTAGGAAATTTCATAACAAATTGGCAGTCTAAGGTAACTGGAAAGTTTTAATACGAAATTCTTGTTAACTGCTTTATGGTGATTGCGCTTGTATCGTCTGTCACCGTCGCTGTCACTTCCTGATAAGTAAATACCTATGTAAGTGCGAGAGTAACGCAGGACACGGTAGACGATGAAGTGGCAACCATCCTATTAACACAAAAGTCTTATTACTGCGTATTCAAATGGTTTTGTTTTGATTGGGAACTAGAATATAACGTTTGGGGTCGGGACGGGTGTGATCGAAAGTATCATTGAATTGTTAAATATTATAAGCATATTGAGCATGGTATCTATTAAAACACTTTTTAAGGTTGCCTATTGTGACGGACGGTAAACTACGGAACCCTACACTGAGCATGGCCCAACATCCTCTTGGCCGGTTTTTTTTAAATTAAAAAGCTACACTCTCGCACCTGTGCGAGAAAGAGCCACTTTCTATGCATAAGTTTACCCTTAAAAATAGCACTTTTCGAGCTAATGCATTGAAAAATAAATGTAGACCGTATAATCAATCTATATTTATATACTTTACCTACTTGCTATATTAAAGATAACGCTATAACAGAATATTACAAGTATCTCTTAAGCATTTCATAATCACAATACAACGGTAAATTTGGATTGCGCCAATCCTTCGGCTCCTTATCGTACCAGAAGTATTGCCCCCTCGCAGACTGGTCCACATCCAGTGCTAAATACACCGGAGCTTTGCTAGCCTCTTCCAGTGTAAACACACCACTGCCGGTCGTCATAGACGTCTGAACAAACCCAGGGTGTAAAGAGTTGATCGAAATATTCATATCTACCTCTCTCTGTTGCACAACAGTCAATGCGCATAAAGCTATCTTGGAGATCTTGTAAGCTAATAACTGCGGCTGGAGGAAATCCTCAGGTTTTAAAGTTCCAGTCTTCACAGAGTCTAAGAACCAATTAACGAATGCATCGATGTCTGCTTTCGTTACGTCTTTATTCGTCAGTCTCGCGATCCATTCTTTGTTTTTGAGATTAGAAATGTGCCCGCAGTCACTGGATATGTTTATCACTCTTGCGTTCTGATTAAGGATTGAAAAGAAGTGCTCTTGGATCGTCAGAATAGAGTTATAATTCGTATTGATAACTCGTACTGCGTCGTCATATGTAGTTTTTTCCCAGTTTTCTGTTATGAGACCAGCGTTATTGATTAATATATCCACTCCTCCGTGTTTCATTTTAATGTAATCCGCACACCTTTTTACGCTGTTTGGATTTGTTACTTCCATAGGGTGAAATCGAGGGTTGAAACCTTTAGCATTTAGTTTCTCCACAGCGGTTCGACCTCGGTCCTCGTTCCTCGCTGTGACGTAAACATTTTTAACTCCTCTTTTGAGTAACTCCTCCACGACGGCGAATCCAATGCCTTGGTTTGAGCCAGTTACCAATGCTAGTTTATTGATCATGGCAGTTTTTTTATAGATCTATTCGTTATAATTTCTACTTTGCTAACCACAGAATTTATTTGTTTGTTTTTAAGTGCTCTCTATGTCAATGTCGATATCAATGTGACTCTTCGGTCGTAACATTTAATAATTGCCTGCTTATCTGCTCCTGACCTCAAGATCACTCGCGATCATTAAGTTATCTAGTATATCCTGATAGTGTACTTACATGTCAATAACAGAAATTTCTAACAGCTTCAATTTTTAGGGTTACGTGCCTCTCTCCTTGATCCGGTTGATCCGGGAAAAAGGGAAGGGTTCCTGGACGGTGCTTCCTGGGGGCAACGGTAAGCGATCTCTTGGAAGATTCCGAGGATTTCTTACTGGTGCTGCAAATATCCTGTCAGGGGGGGGGTTGGGGGGTTCCGTACAGGGAGTACTCTCATTGAGGGAGAGAACTTCTGAGTGTTGGCGTGAGGGGGCCTCCGGGTCTGCCGACAGGAATGCCGCTGTCCTGTATAAAACTGCGGTCCCGTACTCTGTCTAGGCAGAGGGCCTATGATGACGGACCGGGGGTTGCCACTGCTGGCCGGCGCCGGCGTGGTGGCTGCGAGGATGACCACCTCTATAAAAAATCACAAAGGCAACCTGAGGGGGTGGAACCCGGGGTTTTTTCATCTCGCTCCCGGAGTGGAGGTTGTCATGAGGGACCAGCGTGTGGTGTCGCCCTGCACGCTACCTTCGGGCGGGGGAGCTTCGGCTCCAGGGGCTTCGGCCTCAAGGAGGGGACAGCCTCGGCTGTCGCAGCAGGCGGTGTTCGCGGTTGTGAGCCTAGGGCAATCCCGTGTCACCGTCACCAACGCTGCAAGATGGGCATACCGTGGATGGTTTAGTGGGTAGTGCGGGTCCGGACCTGCGAGTCCCACATACCCGTCCTAGTTCCCCGGCTAGGCGGGATGCCTAAATGCATTCCTCCACGTAAAAAAAAAGGGTTACGTGCCTCAAAAAGAAAAAAACGGAACCTTTATAGGATCTTTTTGTTGTCCGTCCATCCGTCGGTCAAGACCCTTTATCTCGGGAACGCGTAGAGATAGCAAATTGAAATTAAAAAGTTAAACTTTTAAAATACTGGTCGGACGGACAATAAAGTGATCTTATAAGGGTTCCGTTTTTCTTTTTGAGGTACGAAACCCTAAAAATCTGGAAAATAGGGTCAATATTATATTTTTCCTGTAATATTTATGATAATATTAAAGTTATTATGGTTTATAAAAAATCTTATTTCAGTCCTTCGTAAACTTCGGAGATAATAAGGTATCGTCTTTTTTTACATTTTCGTTTATAAATCGAAATATTTGAGTGTAAAAAAAATAAAAAAAATACTTTAGAATGAGCAAATCAAGCCCTATCAAGTGATACTCCACATGACCTACTTGATCGATAAACTTAAAATTTTGCCCCCTCTTTTAACGGGTATTTTTAATTGAAAATAAATTAATAGTACATTTGATGCTAGTGAGGAAAGTATGTCATTGCTTCACTAGTTTCGAGGTACTTTGCCATGAGCCACAGGCAAGAGGCAAAATTCGGGACGAGTGAATAATGACATATCCGCATGAGTATCGAACGACGTTTTCCAATACAGATGCGATTTTTTTATTATTTCTCTAACACTTGTATAATTACACTTGAAACAATTAAGAATATCTTTAAAATGTTTATCTTATCTTCTTTACTTTCTCATTTTCAATTTAATTAACAAAATATTAAAAGGCACACTTGGTATTGCAAATCGCATGCCATAAATCGTACCGCCATATCTATAGAACCTTCGAACATATTTGCCTAATAGAAAAACGCCTCTACTTTAACAGACGTTTCGTAGGCTCTGTTCCGTTTTTATTGTTTAATGTTTTTAATAAATGTTCATTATTATGATGAAGAGGTAAATAGTGAAATATGACATATCAATAGGTTTTTAGTTTTATTACGTCTTGGTAAAATTAACTAACAATAAAATTCTTCGGTACGCAGTCATGAATTGGAACTGAACTAAATTAAAAAAAAAGAAAAGTACAAGCACTAGTTTGCAAAAAGAATTTAGCACACGCAAAACAGTCATAAAAAGACGCGTTTTGAGAAACTGTAGTAAAAAAGATGTAATTTACATATACTGCTTTACCACATTAAAGTCGCAATACAGCGGGAGGTCAGGATTGCGCCAATCTTTCGCTTCTTTATCAAACCAGAAGTACTGTCCCTTCACCGACTGGTCCACATCCAAAGCTAAATACGCCGGGGCTTTGCTAGATTGTTCCATTGTCAACGGACCACTTCCACTTGTCATAGATGTCTGAACAAATCCTGGGTGTAGAGAGTTCACAGAAATGTTTCTATCTATCTCTTTCTGTTGCACAATAGTCAGCGCGCACAACGCTACTTTGGAAATCCTGTAAGCAAGAATTTGAGTTTGGAAGAAATCCTCTTTCTTCAAAGTGCCTTTTTTAACCGATTCTAAGAACCAATTAACAAAAGCGTCAACGTCAGCTTTCGTCAGATCAATCTTCGTCAATCTGGCTATCCAGTCTTTATTCTTGAGATTAGAAATGTGCCCGCAGTCACTTGAAATATTAATAACTCTTCCGTTCTCATTCAAAATTGGGAAGAAATGCTCTTGAACTGTCAGGATAGCGTGGTAGTTTGTATTTATAACTCTCGCTGCGTCTTCGTGTGTGGTCTTTGTTTAATATTCGCACACACCTAATTACTGCACAGGAGCGAATCTGCTAATTAATATGGTCAGGCGTTAATTGCTACTGTTGCATACCTATGTGTCAAAATTGTAACAGTCACCTATTCTCATTACACGTATACTAAGATCGAAAGCCGTATTTAATTTCTACTCCTGAATTACTCCATAACATGGTCCGAGAACGAGCCGGATAGAAGATTTATACTAAATAATTCTGGGCAATTAATAAACGGAGCTGACGAGTGAAGATATATTAAGAAAATTGTCCGACAAGAGATTGCGCTTACGTGGAAGGAGAAGTACCTAGCGAAATCATCGTGTTGGATTTGAAGACAGTGTTAAGCCTTCATTTATTCTTAATTTTTACCCATCACTCGTTATACAGGTAGTAATTATATTTAAGGATACGGTTTAAAACGGTTAGTATCATTTTTATATTGTTTAATTTAAACAACTTTCCTAACCGCGAGGTTAACCTTTGCCATGTCAGATTGCTAATTCACATCAATTTATTTCGTATTTAGTTAATTTGTATTAGATATTTACCTACTGATACTTGCTCGGGCATTTAATTAGCTAATTATTATACGAAAAGTGAACCTAGTTAATCATTATTTTATTGGACAGTAAGGCATAGGTATCAAAGGAAATTATAGGTTAAACGTTCGTTTCAAGCTTAACTGAATAATTGTTAACAAAATTTACATAATTGTTACGCAATTTACATTATTTAAACTTATAACTAAGTAAATTAAAGTAATTTATACCTAAATAGGCTTCTAGGTATAAAAACAGTTAGGTATCAACTGTAGGTACTTTGTGCATTGCTTACCTATACATTTACGTTAATCTTGCATTGTATAACATTTCAGTTCACTACAATCGCCTCTCAAAATGACCGACGAAAAGGAATTAATCAAAAGACGTGGCAGTTATAAAGGAAGACTAACTATTTTCACAAACTACGTGAATAACTTAATGAGTGGTTCACTTACCTCTGTTTCCGCCAATGAATTGCAGTTGAGAATCACCAGAATGGAATCCTTATTTAGTGAGTACGATGAAGTCCAGTTAAGTTTAGAATGCTTGGCTACAAGCATTGAGCTCCAGCTAGCTGAGCGAACTGAGTTCGAAACACAATACTACAGTGTCATGTCTAAGGCACAAGATTTCTTAAGTTCGTTTCTAAAAAAGCAAGACGAGCAAGCTAGCGAGCGCGCAAGTACTTCTAGTGCTAATAATCATAAGTTAGTTAAACTTCCCGTCATACAGTTGCCCAAATTTTCAGGATCGTATGAAAATTGGCTTGAGTTCCACGACACATTCCTAAGCTTGATTCATTCAAGTGATGACATTGATGAAATCAATAAATTTCACTACTTGAGATCGTCAATGGAGGGTTCCGCAGCGGTGGTCGTTAAATCTGTCGAATTCTGTGCTAAAAATTATAAAACTGCGTGGAAACTCCTGTGTGACCGTTTCGATAATAAACGCTTATTGCTACAAAATCATGTTTCAGCCATTTTTAACATCGAAACCATCACCAAGGAGTCTTCATTTGCATTGAAACGTATGATCGACCAATTAAACAAAAATCTGCTTGCTTTAGAATCACTCGGTGAACCCGTAAAACAATGGGATACTTTACTTATTTACATTGTATCACACAAGCTCGACACTAAGTCGCATCGGGAATGGGAAGAGTACAAAGGTCGCTTAGATAAAAATAAGCCAATTACTCTCGACGAGTTTTTAGCATTCATGCGTAATCGTTCTGATTTATTAGAAACGTTGGAACTGTCCACGAATAATACTACCGGTCGAGTTAACACTTCTCACAAAAACACTCATAAACTTAAAACTATGTCAGTACAAGACACAAAACCATGCAATAGCACTAAATGTCCGAAATGCAGCGGCGAGCATCATCTCATGAATTGTTCACAATTTCTTGCGCTTAGCAACAACGCACGATTGGAATTATTACCAAGTTTAAAGGTGTGCTACAATTGTTTTCGCGGCGGTCATTATGCTAACCATTGCAAAAAGCCGGGATGCACGTTATGTAAGCGGAAGCATAATACTTTAATACATGTAACCGATCCCAAGTCTAGGTCGAGCGGCGCCTGCGCGTCCGGCCGTGGCGAGGAGGAAAATGCGACTAAATCAAATAAATCGATTTCTCCAGGTAATCAATTGATACCTACGTCGCCCGTCGCCTCCTCTAGTCTAGGGAATAAATCGCATGACTTTGTGCCCGCTACTATGCAATCATTATCGGCGCAAATAAATTCAGACTGGCCAAAACTAACTGGTGGTATGCTTGCCACAGCACTTGTTAAAGTCTATGACAGTAATAATAAAGAACATGTCATGCGGGCTATGTTGGACAATGGATCCTTTGCATGTTTGGTAGGTAAAGGTTTTTGTGAAAAAATAAACATACCTACGCGTCACGTAAATACCTCTATTTTAGGTATAAATAAACAGATATCTGAAGTAACAGAAATGTGTCGTTTTTCTGTTACATCTCTCGATGATACATTCTCGACAAATATAAATTGCTTGGTTTTGCCAGCACTCACTGAAGAGGTACCATCTAGTCCAATTGATTTGACGAACCTTAATATCCCAAGCGACATACGTTTGGCCGATCCCTACTTTTATAAACCTGCCGAGGTAGATATAGTGTTGGGATCTGAAGTGTTTTGGGATGTGCTAGGGACACAGATTATTACATTAGGTAATGGACTGCCGGTACTTTGTGACACTCGCTTTGGTTTCGTAGTGGCAGGTCGTAGCGGTGAACGCGTACTGTCGTCACCTATTCGATGCTGCTTCGCTTCCGGTCTCTCGCACGCAGAAAACAATGAAATAAAATTGAATAATGACATTCAAACCCAATTAGCTCGGTTTTGGCAGCTCGAAGAGGTTAGCCAAAAGTCAACAAATTATTCACCTGAAGAAAAACAGTGCGAGGAACTTTTTGTAAAAAACACTACGCGGCTCGCCGATGGTCGGTTTTGTGTCAAGCTGCCTTTAAAACAAAGCGATAGCGTTTTAGGAGACTCGTTTCAACGTGCAAAACAGTGTATGTTCTCATTAGAGCGTAGACTTAAAACCAAACCTTCGTTTAAGAGTTTGTATCATGATTTTATGGCAGAATATGAAGCCTTAGGACATATGTCAGAGGGCAGGCAGGTCTCAAAGGTGGAAAAGGGCTTTCTGATCCCCCACCATGGTATTTTGCGTGACAGTTCTACCACAAAACTTCGGGTAGTTTTTAATGCCAGTAGCCCTTCTACCTCAGGTGTCAGTCTGAATGATATCCAGATGGTCGGCGCAACCGTCCAAGATGACCTTCTGTCCATCTTACTCAGGTTCAGGCAGCACCAGTACATCATTTCATCAGACGTAGAGAAGATGTACCGTCAGATATGGGTGCACCCTGAACATCGACACCTTCAAAAGATTCTTTGGCGTAGTTCTGAGTCAAACCCTTTGTTGGTGCACGAACTCAAAACTGTTTCCTATGGCACGGCCAGTGCACCATTCTTAGCCACACGGTGCCTGAAGCAAATAGGTCTGGATTGTGATGATGAGAAGGTTAAAGAAGTCATCGTTCACGATTTTTATGTAGACGACCTGCTGACAGGAGGAGATGAGATTTCCGAAGTACTCGAAATCCGTCATAAAGTGACGGATGCTCTCGCGTCAGCAGGTATGAACTTGCGTAAGTGGAAATCGAACGAGCCTCACCTTCTAGGTCATCACTCCAAATCCACCGTGAATTTAAATATGGGCTCTAGTGCTCCCAGCAAAACATTAGGCTTAGGCTGGCATCCTGAGCCTGATGAGCTTTATTTTCCCATAGGGAATCTTGTTTCCAAAGGAAACACAAAACGTGACATGCTGTCAGTGATTGCACAGATCTTCGACCCTCTTGGTCTGTTGTCGCCAGTTGTTATCACCATGAAGATGCTACTGCAGCGACTCTGGCTTGAAAAGATTTCATGGGAGGAAGAACTGTCGCCTGAAATCTCTAAACAGTGGATCGAACTGCTGAACGGATTGCCGGCACTCAATGACATCAGAATTCCTCGTCATGTCACTTGCAACTCACGCATAATCTTTGATTTACACATCTTCTCAGATGCGTCTGAACGAGCGTACGGCGCTTGTGTGTACGTTCGTAGTGTAAATAATGAAGGTCAGGTCTTAGTTAGACTGCTGATCGCAAAAAGCCGCGTCAGTCCGATCAAACCCACCACTATACCGAGGCTTGAGCTATGTGGCGCTCTCGTTGGTGCTCATTTGTACGCGAAAGTCATGGCTTCGCTCCGAACTCAAGTCAGAAGCGCGACATTTTGGACCGATTCTACTGTCGTTCTAGGGTGGCTTAAGATGTTACCAAATCGTTTGCAGCCTTTTGTCAGGAACAGAGTGTCGGACATTCTAGATATAACCGGTAGTTCTATTTGGAGGCATGTTCCAACAGATCATAATCCAGCGGACTTAATTTCCCGCGGAGTGCATGCAGGCGCCATAGATTCGTTAGAGTTATGGTGGTCAGGTCCTAGTTTCCTAAAACAAGACGTGTCTCAGTGGCCGTTAAATCCTACCACTAAAACAAGTAATGAGCTGCCTGAAACTCGCGTTGACGTTTCACTACACGTTAACATAAAACAGGAGCCGTTCATTGATTTTACCCGTTTCTCGAATCTCTCGAGGCTTATTCGCGCGGTTGCATGCGTTCTGCGTTTTATTGGAAAATGCCGTCAACAAGTGACGTCAAATACCTATCTAAGCCATGACGAACTCAATAATTCATTAAAGCTAATTACTAAGATTAGTCAGAGCGAGTCATTCCCGGAATATGACATGTTATTACACAAACAAACTTTACCAAAAAAAAGTAACCTTTTAAAATTCAACCCATTCCTCGATAGCGATAAATTAATGCGCGTGGGAGGCCGCCTTTCAAATTCCGAATTTTCGTACGAGAAAAAACATCCCATTATTTTACAGTCCACTCATCGGTTCACAAAATTGTTATTTTCTCAAGAACATAAAAGGCTTCTCCATGCACCACCCCAGTTGTTGTTAGCAACTATTAAAGAAACCTACTGGCCGATAGGAGGTCGTAATCTGGCAAAAGCGTGTTACCATCAATGTGTCCGATGTAAAATCATGAAAGGCGAAGTGGTCGCGCCATTGATGGGAAATTTGCCAAATTCTAGGTTATCATCTGGAGGTTATCCGTTTAGGAATGTGGGCGTGGACTATGCAGGTCCACTTATGTCAGCCAGCCGTCAAGGTCGTGGTTGTACACTAGTTAAAGTCTATATCGCCATTTTCATATGCTTCACAACCAAGGCAATACATTTAGAACTGGTGGGAGATTTAACTAGTAAAACTTATTTGTTAGCTTTGTCTAGGTTTATTTCTCGACGGGGACAGCCAGACAACATTTACTCCGATAACGGCACTGCGTTCGTTGGAGCTTATAACGAAATTGCTAAATTTCTGAAAGATAACTGCAACTCTTTGGCTGAATCATTGGCTGGTGAGCCAACTCAATTCCATTTTTTACCTGCTTATGCACCGCATTTTGGAGGTCTTTGGGAGGCGGGTGTTAAGTCAGTTAAATATCATTTGCAACGAGTGTTGGGAAATTGTAATTTAACATATGAAGAGCTTAACTCAACCCTCATCAAAATCGAAGCACTGCTTAATTCTCGGCCGCTCACACCTCTGTCATCGCACCCGGACGACTTCTCAGCGCTTACCCCAGGACACTTTCTTGTTGGACGGTCGCTCACTTCACTCCCGGTGCCAGATCTCCAAGACCATACTTATCACCACCTCTCTCGATTCCACCGAATCGAACAGCTTCGTCAGCATTTTTGGAAGCGGTGGATCAAAGAGTATGTCCCGGAGTTACAACACCGAGTCAAGTGGAGGCTCAATCATGATTCACTCAAGGTGAATACACTCGTCGTCTTGAAAGAGGACAATCTCCCTCCGTTGAAGTGGAGACTTGGACGCATTGTAGCCGTTCACCCAGGATTGGATGGCATATCTCGAGTGGCTGATGTGAAAACGGCAGGAGGAGTCATCCGACGAGCTTTCAGCAAAATCTGCCCACTCCCTGTGGCTACCGAGTCTGCTTGAAAGACTTCCTTTCAACCCCGGGGGCATGTTTAATATTCGCACACACCTAATTACTGCACAGGAGCGAATCTGCTAATTAATATGGTCAGGCGTTAATTGCTACTGTTGCATACCTATGTGTCAAAATTGTAACAGTCACCTATTCTCATTACACGTATACTAAGATCGAAAGCCGTATTTAATTTCTACTCCTGAATTACTCCATAACAGTCTTCTCCCAGTCTTCTGTGATGACCCCAGCGTTGTTGATCAGTATATCTAATCCACCATGTTTAAGTTTCAAATCAGCTGCGCATTTTTTTACACTTTCAGCATCAGTAACTTCTAGTTGATGGAAAAGAGGATTCAGGCCTTTTGCTTTAAGCATGTTTACTGCATCTTGGCCCCGCTGTACGTTTCTTGATGTCATGTAGACATTTTTCACTCCTCTTTGAAGTAATTCCTCGACGATAGCAAAACCAATACCCTGGTTGGACCCCGTCACCAATGCGACTTTATCAATCATGGTGTTTTTCAATTGTACTGACAAGGTAGTTTGGCTTCGACGAGCAACAACGTTCTGAAGTATATTTAGCCTCGCACGTAAATTAATACACCGTTGTTGAATTAACTGATTGTTGTGTTATCTACTAAACGCTTTAGATAAGACTGGCAATCCGTCAATGTCATCAATATAAGTATATCTTAACATGTTTAATGGAATAACGGAAATGATTAGCTATTTATTCCATGTTGCACAATGGTACTAGGAAGTCTGCGATTATAGAAGAGGACGTTGTCAGTATTTAATGGGCCACCGTTATCGCATACCGGTCTGCTACATTATTGATGTCAAATATATCTTTTTTGTTATATAACAATATATAATTGTGTTTATGTGTTAAGATTGCCGCTATCTCTCATTGTAAGGACTTCGATAAAATAATTAACATTTCTCGTAATGACAATGCCCCTGCATTTGTATCTCTAGATGTTTCCTTAACTAATTGACCAAGCGAAGCGTCTCAGTTTCAGCTTGGGCAAAAATGCTTTCGTGTGTCTGTTCATTTGTTCTCCTCTACAGGTCGCATTTATCAACCAATTCTTGTGAAATTTTGTAAACAAAAATTGTTAATTACATAATTTTTTAGTCGGTTTAGTTCTGAATTGGCATACATGACCTAAGCGCCATACACCCCAAGGCGCTTAGGATATTTGTGCCAATTCCCGCCAGTTATTCAGTTTAAAATTTTGCAAAGACAGATTCGCGAGCTCTACAGCTCACAGAGCTTGCCTTGAGTATATAGTTTGTTGCTACTTGGAGAGGTCTGGCAACTTTATTATAAGAGCATACCCTTGCACATAAATATGGTGAATAGTAATAGTATCTAGTTTATATACCCACACATCTTTAGCCCTCTATATCGTCTTGATCACTCATTTTATATCACTAATGGTTTAAATTCAACAAAGCAAACAACTTTTCCGACACTACAGATTTTAATCGGTAATGGCGGCAATGAAAAGTTTTCTGGCAGCTGGTATATATCATAGTTTTTAGGGTTCCGTACCAAAATGGTAAAAAAGAAACCCCTATGGTACGACTCAGTCTGTCTGTCTGAAACATCCTTTAATATCTCGAGAACTACTAAAGCTAAAATAAACAATTTAACCCAGACACATTGAGAAAGGATTTATTATACAGGGTGACAATGACCCTGAGTACGAACCAGGGACCGGTCAACCTCTTCCCAGGCAAAAGCCATTGAATGGCTTAGCCGTTCATTAAATAGCCCGAATCCACATGCCTACCACTTGAATTGCTTTCCCATTCATTTGACTTAGCTGTAGGAAGGGGTTTCCCTTTCGCGGTCACTTGAATGTAGGAAAGGGCTTCCCTTTCTTTCAATAAGCTTTTGGAACGGCTCAATTGTTTATTGAATAGCCGACAAGCCTTGCTTAGCATCAGGAACGGGTTTCCCTTTGCTATCCTAACCTTGAAATATATAAGTACCTATTTCGGCCTGATTTCGTTTCATTAGGCGGGGTTATTTTTGACTTGAGTCAGCCACTAAGGTCACTGACTTTTGTCTGTCCGTAGAAGTCGTATAGCCTTTAATAGTTTGGTCTTGGTGTACGTACGACAAAGTGTCTGATATCATAGTGATAACATGAGTCAAGTATTTTAAAATAATAGAATTATTTTGCAGTTTTAACACAGTGTAAGGACTCTATACATGGTGAAATTTTAGTGGTTGTTTTCCCGCGGCAGGGCGATTTGCTATCGGTAGTACTTTCGAATTGTAATAGACAAACTTAAAAAAAAAATCCAAAAAAAATAAAATAGAAAAAAAACCTAAATCTCGAACAAGCGAAATCAATAGTAACGCACTAAAACTGCAAGTAGACGATAGTTCCTTTTAAGGATTTTTTTCCAGTTACTTTTAAGGTTAACTGCACGTAAAAAGTGTGAAAAAAATAAATGGAACTACTTTTTAGGTTATTTTGTTTCATTCACTGAAAAGAACACTACTGCAGTGCTACTACTGGTGTTAGGTCACTTTCGAGTTTCGTTCGAAGCTTATAAGCTTCTGGCATTTCTCAACATTAATAAAAAAAAAGATTACACATCGATTGTACATCCATGGCAAAATCATTTCGTTGCGGGAAAACAACCACTAAAATTTCACCGTGTGTTAGTGAGTCATCTCCGGTGATTTTCGGGTCAACGATGGGGGGTGTGCGGGAAGCGGGCGGATGGGGATTCCCTCACAAACTCTGTACAGATTGTGAGGTCTATTTTCGGGGCTGTCAAGTTATAGTATTTTGATACGAGAATTAATAAAATAGGTAGGTACGCCATTTTAGAACGTGATTTCTCAGGAAATCAGTATTTGTGACGAGTTCCTAAATGAATAGTATGGTAGAAATTTCAAAATATTGTAAAAACTGTTGCAATTTTAGATTTTGTAAGGTTTACTTCGATTTGGATAAAAATCGATATCTGACGATCCAGTAGGGTCCATAATATGAATCCATAGTCAAAATTGTTAAATAATTTCAACACCGACGCCATGTTGGATTTTGTAAGATTAACTCCGATTTGGATAAAAATCGATATCTGATGATCCGGCGGGGTCCTTAAGAATAATTCAGACACAAAATTGTAAAATATTGTAAGAACCGACGCCATCTTGGATTTTGTGTGATAAACTCCGATTTTGATAAAAATCGATATCTGACGATCCGGTGGGGTCCATAACATGAATCAATAGTCATTATTGTTAAATAATGTCAACAGTGACGCCATATTGAGTAGGTATCCGAACATTTGATCATCCGAACAAGTCTCGGTCCCAATTACATCGGATACTGCAAAATAAAGTCAATTAATTTTCTGTACGATTTTGATTTAACTAGAGGAAGAATTAAGTAGGTGACTTTTGAATTTCGATTATCGAATAATGTTAAGGACCCCGCCGGATGATCAGATATAGATTTTTATCCAAATCGGAGTTAATCTTACAAAATCCAATATGGCGTCACTGTTGACATTATTTAACAATAATGACTATTGATTCATTTTATGGTCCCCACCGGATACTCAGATATCGATTTTTATGCTAATCGAATTTCAACATACAAAATCCAAGATGGCATCAAATTTTACAATAATCTATAATTTTGCCAATAGAAGTTATGGAGCCCGCCGCATCCTCAGATATCGTTTTTTATGCAAATCGGAATATTTCTTATAAAATCCAAGATGGCGTCGGTTTTTACAACATTTAACAATTTTGACTCTAGAAGTCTAGATTAATGTTAATCACCCCGCCGGATCGTCAGATATCGATTTTTATCCAAATCGGAGTTAAGCTCACAGAATCCAAGATGGCGTCGCTTTTTGTAATATTTTACGATTTTGATTCTGGATTCATGCTAAGGACGCTGCCGAATCGTCAGATATCGATTTTTATCAAAATCAGAGTTAATGTTACAAAATCCAAGATGGCGTCGGTTTTACAATATTTTACAATTTTGACTCTAGATTCATATTAAAGATTCCGCCGGATCTTCAGATATCGAATTTTATCTAAATCGGAGTTAATCTCACAAAATCCAAGATGGCAC
The DNA here is from genome assembly GCA_949128165.1 of Lathronympha strigana. Classification (NCBI taxonomy): domain Eukaryota; kingdom Metazoa; phylum Arthropoda; class Insecta; order Lepidoptera; family Tortricidae; genus Lathronympha; species Lathronympha strigana. The sequence goes on along the minus strand of OX421923.1, from coordinate 10,483,775 downwards.
TTATTTTTACAATAGGTACCAAATGTAAAATGTTTATTTTGTTACATTTGAAATTCCGAGAAATCACCACCTAAAAAAATCTAATTTCAAATAGCGGATGTCGCAAGAAAAAAAATATTTAACCATGTCAGTGTCACGAAATATTTGTGACAGCCCTGATCTTCGAACAAGCCAAGACGCCGAACGACTAGGTTCTATGAACCTTGTCCACTGTATAGAGTCCTTACATTGTGGTTTTAATCTGAAAAATCATGCCGGTAAAACTATTGATGCACTTGTTGTTGATAGTTTGCTGATCCGGACAGAAATGACAAATAATAATAAAAATTCAGACAATTCCTTTAGAAATATTGAAGTCGGTTGAAAATCAAAATATACACAAACGCAACACGGACACGCAACAAAACGACGCAACATACACGCGCTCTTTGCCACACTCAATTAAACCTTATTACTATATGATAAGTTACTTTTGATTGCAATGCGACGGCGGCTAGCGGCATTATCAAAGAACGTCAACGCTTGCCGATATACCGCGCTAAACGCCAACAACGTAAAACTGTAATATTGCTCTTATTTCATTTAATACAAGGATCAAAATGGCTTAAGCGTTATAAGGGAAACCCCTTCAAGAGGTTAGCAGTTCGAACGACTTTAAGCGCTAAGCAAAGGGTATTAACTATCCGTTTGCTATACTGATATCCGTATTAAAAGTCGTTTAATAAGCCTTATGAAGGGGTTTTAAGCGGGAACGGCTTTGGTTAGCAAAGTCGAACGAAATACCCTTTCAAAAACCCTCGAAGGGGATACGGGACCGGTCCCTGGTACGAACGCGCGAAAGACGAGAAAAAAAATCGTAATTAAAAAAGAAATAATTTGTATGGAACAGCCAATCGAAAACACACCTATCTCCGACGTGTATTTTTTTTTTTAATTTTGAATTTTTTTCTTCTTGCTACGTAAGTACGTACTAAGGTATATTGACCTTATCATCTGTTGAAGTATCATTTGGGACTTTTGTTACAACCAGTATATATATATTTTTTAATGAAAATAGCTCGATAAAAGAGGGAGCAAAAATAAAAAAGTTTAGTTGCTGGGTCTTTTGGGATACCATTTGAAAAAACTAGATTTGCGCATTATAATATTTTTTTTACAGTGAAAAATGTTTTGTTTGTAAACAGAACAGGATCATTTAAACATAGGGAAAACTTTACCGAAACCGAAACTTTACCCGTACCGAACCTTGACCTTGGTCTGGTAAGATGCAGGTTCGATCGTCTGTTAATGGCTGTTTGTCATACGGCGTCTGTAGAGGCTACATGTTTTCTCTAGGGATAAAATCTAAAAATTTGTTAACCACAAATGAAAATATAGAAATTATTTTTGATTATGAAGGTGCCAATTAGGTACATATTTTAAATTGATAACATCCACTAAAAACCCATGGGATCATTGCAAACTAATACACCCTGATTGTAACTGATTTCGGAAAGTGTTGTGGAGGTACCTACTAATTGTTTTGACAGAGGTACTAAATAGCACCAATTAGGAACTAAATATTTATATATTACTTTCTTATATTTTTTTAGATATACCCGCCATTTTGACTCTCACCATCAACTACTATAGAGCAAGATGATGCTTCTGTCCGAGTTGGACAAGTCAATTTTAATAATTGCACCATTCAAACTGTAAATAATAATTTTTAATCTAAATAAATTTCTACATTTTTGCCATTGTGTTCTGTTTTATTTTAATAATTGTTAATACTGTTAGTAACCCTAAACAATGCCACGATGCCGGTCATAATCTGCGGCTCCTGAACGCCCAATGGAAGCTTATGATATGTGGGAAGATAAAGTAGTGTATGCAACTTTACACAATCAGGCATTTTATCGTGTGAAACCCACATTCTAGTTTTACAGTCACATAAACTACAATTAATTTCGCATTCTCAATCTCATCCTCATTATTTCTCCTAGCAAAATAATTAATGGCACATTTGTTATTGCAAATCGCATGTGATAAATCATATCGTCATGTCTATAGAGCCTTCGAACACGTTTGCCTGATCGAAAAACGCCTCTACTGTGACAGACGTTTCGTAGACTCTGTTCCGTTTCATACACACAGATGAATAAGAACCGTGGTCAATGTTTAATATTTTTAATAGGTAGTTTAATGGTATTATTTACTATATATTTTTTTCCTTAGGTTAGGACTTTCAAACAACGTATATGAAAATAAAATAGCATAGCTTTTTTAGCAACTGTATTGTAAAATATGGTTACATATACTGTTTTACTACATTGAAGTCAGAATAGAGGGGGAGGTCAGGATTGCGCCAATCTTTCACTTCTTTATCAAACCAGAAGTACTGTCCCTTCACTGACTGTTCCACATCTAAAGCTAAATACGCCGGGGCTTTGCTAGATTGTTCCATTGTAAACGAACCCATTCCTCTTGTCATAGATGTCTGAACGAATCCTGGGTGTAGAGAGTTCACAGAAATGTTTCGATCTATCTCTTTCTGTTGCACAATGGTCAGCGCGCACAACGCTACTTTGGAAATCTTGTAAGCCAGCATTTGAGTTTGGATGAAATCCTCTTTCTTCAAAGTGCCATTTTTAACCGAGTCTAAAAACCAGTTAACAAAAGCGTCAATGTCAGCTTTCTTCAGATCAATCTTCGTCAATCTACTAATCCACTCTTTATTCTTGAGATTAGAAATGTGCCCGCAGTCACTCGAAATGTTAATAACTCTTCCGTTCTCATTCAAAATTGGGAAGAAGTGCTCTTGAATTGTCAGGATAGCGTGGTAGTTCGTATTTATAACTCTCGCTGCGTCTTCATATGTGGTATTCTCCCAGTCTTCTGTGATGACCCCAGCGTTGTTGATCAGTATATCTAATCCACCGTGTTTAAGTTTCAAATCAGCTGCGCATTTTTTTACACTTTCAGCATCAGTAACTTCTAGTTGATGGAAAAGAGGATTCAGGCCTTTTGCTTTAAGCTTGTTTACAGCATCCTGGCCCCGCTGTACGTTTCTTGATGTCATGTAGACATTTTTCACTCCTCTTTGAAGTAATTCCTCGACGATTGCAAAACCAATACCCTGGTTGGACCCCGTCACCAATGCGACTTTATCAATCATGGTGTTTTTCAATTGTACTGACAAGGTAGTTTGGCTTCGTCGAGCAACAACATTCTGAAGCCTCGCACGACCATTTATATACTGTTGTTAAATTAACTGATGTGTTATCTGCTATACGCTGTAGATAAGACTGGCAATCCATCAATGACATTAATATGCAGTGTGGAAAAACAAGTCAGGCCCTGGAGGGAAACTACTCATTCGCTCATTTTACTTAAAAAAACATTCCCTGATTTTAAAAAAGACACAAAACAGCATTTAAAGATTTAAAAAACTTCGCTCGTCTCATCCGAGATCTAATATTAATATTAATGTCTAATATTAATTTTAATATCTAATACTAATATTAATTAAATTAATAATAATAGAAAAGCCGCGAATATTATATCATATTGTATGAAAATCCATAAGAGCATCGTTTAGCGATGTTCTTATGAAATACCAAGTACGACGTTAATAATGAATCCATTTTTAATAACGCTGTCCCAATCGTTTAATTAGCAGATTGAAGTGTTGGAGTAGTGCGACTTCAATTAGCTTTCCCGGCAAAAGTTACAGAAGTTAGAGAGGTTAACTAGTTTACTTCAAAAATTTCCAAATCACCATACGTACCTTTGAAAATTGAGGAGGTTTCTTTGTGTCACATGGATTCCATCATTAGATCTGAAGTAAAATCAAATGGAACTACCCCGGAGGTACCTCCTTACAAACAAAATAGGAATGTCCCAAATCAGATAATACAGCTGGAAGTTATCGAGCAGTTACATTATGCCATCCCTGATGTTCCACATCAGGTCAATTCTAGCAAAATTATGGTTTCAGTAAGAAAATTTACAGTGAGAAATTACCAAGTAGTTCCTTTCCTCTAGGCCGTCCCTTGTCTTCACCATGAGGTCTACTTCACCAAATTGATTCAACATCCCAATCAACTTGCGTGTACCTTCCAAAATTGTATGAGTTCCCTCGATTCACCTCATGTTCACTGAATGTTGAAGACTGGCAAAGTTAAGCTTATCCTGGCACAAAATACGTTGATTTCCCAACGAAGATCCGTTCCTAGCCTCCATCATATTCAGATACGCTTCATTTTCTATGGCAACTGATTGCACAAATTGCATTGAGATGCGTTTTGCACAGCAATTTTATTTAAATTAGACGCTATGAATGAACACGTATCAAAAAGCGTAATCTTATTTAAAGATGAAATGATGTTGTGTGTGTCTAGAGACGGCTTTTTTCCATATCGCGCTAATTTGGCAGCTCAGCAACTTACTGTAAACTTTCAAATAGAGGTTGGGGACTACCGTATTTTCACTCACCAGGCGGCGCCACTCATGCGTGGGTCCTTGTCAAGCGCCATAAGTATGAGTTTGTATGGCGCGAAACAAATATTAAGAGTTAATTATCGGTGAACATACCTTTAAAAAAACGGCCAAGTGCGAGACGAACTCGCCCACCGAGAGTTCCGCACAAAGGATGCTCCCCCCATTTATGACCTCAGAAAAATCCGTTAAGACCTAGGCGGGGTTCGTCATTTTCTTAGAAAGTCAGTTTCGAGATAGGTCATGTTCTGGAGATGCCACTTTCAGAGTACATAACGTTCTGGGGACACCACTTTCTGCGAGCGTCACGTTATGAGTGTCACATTCTGACTTCGTCGCTTTTTTTTATTTTGTGTCTGTTCTGTTCATTGACCCCTAAGAAACTATTGATACAGGACAGCATTAATTGGCATTAAAAAAGAGCATGTAAAATACAAAAATTTCCTATAGCTAACGTCAATAAAAACAATGACTTGAATAAAATTATAGATAACAAATGCTTAAATAGATACAGTATCAATTGCCTATATCTATACGTATACTTATATCTTGAGTGTTTTCACGATAAGTAGCAGCTAAAGATGCATCGAAATATAAATATGATGATATACATCACGTGGAAACGGCTGAATGTATTTAGATGCAACCTTCACTACGTTAAGGGGATCTCCTGTGAGGTTATTGGCTAAAAAAAATAATTATCCGCCGATGAAGTCGCGGGCATCAGCTAGTATATTATATTAGGGATATCGGAAACGGCGTAAACGTTTTCTCACTTGTACCTTTTGCATTTATAGTAACTTAGATCTGATGATACATATTATCTATTAAGGACCAGGGCCCTGCGGGACACCCGAAAATTGCGAAGTACTAAAGTACCTATTGTCTTATCGTAACACCTCATTAGTGTTCGGGCCGAAATGGGAACTCGCGGTATCTTCTTAACCGATTAGAATGTACAAAAAAACACTTTTTATTTCATTTAAACACTTGCTCCTGGTCCGATCTTAGCGATGGAAAGAGCCATGCTCGGAGTTTAATTCGAGATCGCATCTGAAATGACTCGGTCGGCTGCGGAGTATGCAGCTAGGCAGAAGCATTCCAAGTACTCTGTCTTGGAGCCGGCGTATGACTTCATACCGGTTGCGGTAGAAACTGCAGGATCTTGGGGTGCGGAGGCCAAGGATTTCATAAAAGTGTTGGGTCGTCGGCTCAGAGACAGGGGTTGCGATCCTCGGTCCGGGTCGTACCTGGTTCAACAAATCTCTTTGGCAATTCAGCGGGGCAACGCGGCCAGTGTCATGGGGACGTTTGAGCCGGCTACGATCCGGGGTGAACATTTTACCTAGGTTTAATTAGTGGTTGTGCCTTGTAGCCCGGGCATTAGAATACGGCTACGGTATCTTCTGCCTGTCGTAAGAGGCGACTAAAAGGAGTCCTCGGGGTCGTAGACGATGGCAGCTAGGGACTGCCATCGTCCTAAAACAAGGGGGAACCCTCAGCGGCGTGACGCAAGGGTGGCACTGGCGAGTTCTATCGAGATCCCAGAGCCACCCTAATTGCGTCGAAGAGGAAAAAGGGGGGTTTTTTAGTCGGTGAGACTCCGACATAACTTCTGCACTGTCCCTGCGGTGCAGAAGTATCCATAACGGATTTTTCCTCCCCATAAAAAAAAAAAAAAAAAAAAAAAAAAAAAAGGTTTAATTAGTGGTTATGATTGACAAAGCCTGTTGCGGATTACATCGTTTGTAAGTATGTGACGAAGCCTGTAGCTGAGCCTAATCTGTATCCTCCTGACGAAGCCTATGTTGCGGATTTTAGACAAATTGTTTTATCTGAAATTATGATATTCGCAGAAGAACCAAAGTCACGGACATAGCACGGAGACTGACGGATAGTTGCTAGACTGGCAGTGAGCGGGGCATATTGTTCGTAGAGCCAATGGGGCAGTAAATTACTAGAGTGGCGACCGCGTGCCGGAAGACGCAGCGTGAGAAGGCCCCCAGCAAGGAAGCACTGGCTACCTGGTGAAAGTCGCGGGAAATCACTGGATGAAGACAGCACAAAACCGGTCGTTGTGGATAACTTTGTTGGAGGCCTTTGTCCAGCAGTGGACTTCCATAAGCTGTTATAATTAACCACCTGGAATTTCAAGATGATCCGATCACCAATACCCAAGTGGATCAAGCATGTAAACATGAAAACGCCAGGTGGTTCAAGCAGACTGGAAAATTCTTCGCACGCTCATTCGGAAATTCGGTAAAGTGTAAATCATCATCATCATCATTCGGTGTCTAGGTAAATCATCATCATCATTACGCATTGAGCATAGGCCTCTCTTCTTCAATAGGTCTTGGTCCCAGTCTTGTATTAACCTCATCCTGGAGAGCCCAGCAACCTTTTTAATATCATCCCATCAGTAGCCCTAGAACAAGAGTGCCGCGATAGTAAAGACATATTTCAATTTCTAACTGTTTGGAATAGACAATGACAGTTGCCTTTTATGACCACGCGATACTCACGCGGCACTCTTGTGCTAAGGAAAAAAATATCGTTAAACTTTGCTCCGAAGTTTGCTCCATTTTTTTAATACTAAATAGCATATTGATAAGTAGCTAGGTAGTTAGTAGAACAACTCTTACTACACTATGCGTATCGCGTTCAGAGTTTAATGGGCAGTTTATGGATGAATTCATTCATAAATTGCCCATGCACTTTTGAACGCGTGTAAACAAAATAAATCATTCTGTCTTGATACAAATGCATAAACTTGAACTTAAGAGCAATCAGCTCAGTCTTTGTTTACCTTTGCTCCTAAACGAAATTAGTTGGAGATGGTTGGAGCAATTTCACCTCTTTGTCTATAATAGCTCCCTACAAATTTTATATGGATATATTTACGCCATTAATGATATTAAGTATAACAAGAAGAACCTACTCTCTAGCTTATCACGAGTATTTGCTATCTAATCAAATGCGATATTTTCCATTTTACCTATTGACAAGAGAATGAGATGCAAGGTGGACGCAAAATGGGAGCATTGTTCCCCAGTGGGTAGCAAGGTAGCATCTTTTTACGGTACATATACGTACAAACAAGTTAAAATAAAAGTGAGCTTATATAATTTCTGTGCCAACCCAACACAGGGCTTTTAGTCACGTAAACGCTATCAATAAGTCAGGCCGGTTAATGCAAGTTAACGCCAGGATTAGTTATTACCCGCCGTGAAGCCGGGTTACGGTGAGTTGGGATTTCGTAATTATTATTAAATACGATATTTGTCTTAATCGTAGACGGAGCAGTTACAAATGGTGGTTTTTAATTCGAAGCGAGTTAATTTTCGTCGTTGAACGTGTTTAATTTTTACCATGAGCACTAAATAAGGGCTCAAAAGGGATTTGTCATATGTATTAAATTATAATAAAGATAATTAACTCAAACCTTTACAAATAACCATCTTTTTTTCTTAATTTCTCAATAAATCCCTTATTTTGGGTTTTGCCGCATTCAGGTAAAATCCCATTTTTGAAGCAGTTCTAGTTAGATTTCATTCGCAATATCTAGGCATCACACCAATTGTAAGTACCTACACACGCGTTCAAAAGTGCATGGATGGATGGTCGGTACAATTGTGAATAAATTCATTCATAAACTGCCCATGCAATTTTGAATGCGATAGTACGAGTAGGTACACATACTTATTGTTAAGACAGGTCAAAAAATATTAAGCACTTTTCATTTACTTATAAAACTTATAGATTTTGCGAAGCAAATTACGGAGTTCCCTATAAAGATTTGAGGAAATTGAATTCTTGTTTATCTTTACTTGATTCCGTGGAAAACTTGTGCAATAGAAGTTGTTTGTTTAAAACTTTGGGTGCAGATTGCGCGTGCTAAATCGAGAAAACTCCGTGAATGTAACTGAGCTGCATCGATTTTTCGACTATAGGAACTCCAAAATTTGTGTTCAATATCGTTTCAGCTGTTTTATCACTCTAATGAATAATTGTGGCATAATCATGCATATGTAGAGGCTGTTTGTTCATATTGATTGTGTTCGACAAACAAATGTTCTCATTTCCCGACATTGATAACGGTTTGTCCGATTTGTTTCCGGTTTCGGCACAGATAAGGGCTTTGTGGAATACACTAGCAATGAAAATAGCTAGTATATATAGTACTATTTGTAACTTTATCTAAACTTTTAAAAAATCAGTTTAATCTCGTTAAGACATCCTTCGCCTCCACTGGTATAATTTTGTTCCTCATCGCTCTGATTCCCGCTAGTTTGTACCCCAAACCTTTTAAAAAGCCATCTAAACTATCCGGACACCGCGAAGTTGTGTGATTGGGTAAATTCCACAGATTCAACGTTCGCTGTTCCAACTTTTCAGTTTCGTCCAAACAAGTTTTAAACGATGTTGGCCATTCAAGTTTCAAAATCCTTAATGTCGTAAAACACATGTCAAGAATAGTAACAAAAATAAAATAAAGTAATAATTATTATTACAAGGATTTATATAACTTGCTATGTATGATTGTCTGTTTGTTAGGGTTAAATCTCGCAAGCTGAATTTGAGTAACTTCCCATTATTTGAAACTGAAACTTTACATGCTTCTTATGTAGGTTGTATGTCAAGACAATGTTATGGGACCAAAATACAGTCAGCGATAAAAGCTTGTACCTTTCAGAAATTATTTATAGTGCATGCGTAGGTACGCATACTACGCATACCTATGCAGTCCTAGTATTAATTATTTTCATTTATTACCATTTCTAATCCATGTATTGTAACATGGACATATAGAATAATGTCTACCGATGGCCAGTTAAGGGTGCTATTTGAACATCTTACTCTATTGTTTATATCATGCATAATAACTGCAAAAAACCCTGTTATCCCAGTTATTTATTTTCAAAAATAAACAGCACAACAGAAATCGTGCATCCGCTAGCCAAAATGCCACAAACTGATAAAGGTTGACCCACACTAGAACGGAAGGGGCGGGACGGGACGAATTCTCAGTTTCTATAGAAAACGTCACGTGACATCCGTCGAGCTATCACACACAGATCGTGACAGATCGTGTATAACACAACTCTTGTTACGTAGAAGGTAAAATTGAAAACGAAAGAACTAGTTAAATATCAGCAGCAGTTGAAGCACTCTTAAAAAACTCATTTTATTTTCTTCCACGTTCGTTTATCCGTATAACCGGCTATCCGGGTAATCCAAAATGGCCTGATTTCAACGCCACCTGGCGGTCAGCCAGCTTACCGACCCGGAAAGATGAGGTAAACTAGTACCCGTAGATTTAAGTTATTTGGCCTAAAATCAGATAAAAGAGGTAGCGGTCACGGTCACCCCTTGAACTTTATGTACATTCGTACAAGCGTTAAGGGGCTTCCTTAAATGTTAGTTACTCGCTCAAATCAATTTCTCTGCTTCTGAGCGACGTCAGCGACGATGCTACAAAATGACACACAGACACGCACGGCTTATATTGAACACGACTTTTGTTCCGTAGGAGGTCACATTAAAATTAGATAACAGGACAAATATAACATCTGGAAATAACACTAAATTGTTGATAAATCCTCAGTGCCGCATAAAATAAAGTAGGTAAACTTTAAATTGCAATATTTATTTCTTCCAAATTCGGTTATCCGTATACCCGGTTATCTTGTTAAGAATGACTCATACTAGGATGGGGCGGGACGGGACGGGATCTGTCAATTTCTATATAAAGAATCACGTGATAGCTCGGAGCCCTCGGATGTCACGTGATGTTTTCTATAGAAACTGACAGATCGTCCCGTCCCGCCCCGTCCCGTCCCGTTCTAGTATGAGTCATCCCGCATTCCGAAATAGTTTGATTCACCCCCTGACAAATTTATTTACAAACATATTAACGCCGGATTTTCCCAGCAGACACTCAGCTTGGCCGCTCTGTTATGTGATCGACTGTACGAGTCATCGATATCCACTCTAAACAAGCATTACTTCCAAAGGGTCGTGCAGAAACACTCAATTATCGCTAACAATGTGCTAAATTCAGCGGTAATTGAGTCTTGATGGGCAGTTACCCGACGCCGGATAAGAGGGTAATGGGGTTCCTTATGTCACGGAACCCATTAGACCGGTTATAGCCGGACCTTAGTGCAACAGGGTTTCATTGCCTTAATCTAACTTACCTTAAAAGATCTACAAACATTTTATTACCTTGAAATGTACAATTATACATACCTTACCTCTCTTTAACATTTAAAATAGTCATTGCGTTTATATGTAGATGCTGACAAACAACATAATATAGCATCCCTGAAATTTCTAAACCTTGTTTTATATTATTTTCTCATTACATTTACTTATTAAACAAAAACTTCAAAAATCTGGATCAGAATGACATTAGCGAACTTGCATTGATGATGATACAAGACCATACATTTTTCGTACGAAAAAGAGCTAACTGATGTAATCATTAAGTGTCAAATTCTTACACAATACTACGAACACTGTTAAAAGTATATAGGCTGTTGGGACTTACGGAACATCACGTTCCAAACGAGACTATATGAAAAGGAGTCGCAAATGCTGCAATTTTATGGCGTCAATTTTTACGGCCGATTGGGTATCCAGTTATTTTATCTTATATCTATGTCTCATAATAATGAATGTGGAAAACGGACATTTAAACTATGTAAATTTATAAAACCGCCGATTCTTTCTGGAACGTCTCATGTATTGCACTAACTTGAATAAATAAGCCGTTTGAAGGACGTTGCCATTCCGGTAATGAGTGAGAAACCAGAAACGTCATAACTCACCCGTCGCGAGCGCCGGCTGTGACGCCACACTAGGGATGTCGCTGCTTAGTTTTAAACCGATTTGAAAAAGGAAATTTATCAATAGATACTTAACTAATAAAAACAAACCGCTCTTCTACAAATTAAACCTGTAACACTAACACCTACTACGATTAGGGTGCAGATTTCCCGCTAGATGGCGCGCGCGACTAAATAGATGTCGCCAACGGTAGTCTATCGTAGAATCATGGCACCGATTGAACATTAGTGAACAGATTGTCCGCTAGATGGCGCGCGCGACTAAATAGATGTCGCCAACGGTAGTCTATCCTAGAATAGTTAAGTGTTAAGTTTAATTTCATGCATATTGAGACCCGGCCCCGACCGCATACCGAACGAAGCGCTACGCCACCTACCCCCGCGAGCCATCGCGGCGTTGGCGCGGCTCTTCAACGGAGTCCTGCGAGTCGGCCACTTCCCACGTCCCTGGAAGCAGGGTCCCGTCATCATGATTCCCAAGCCCGGGAAGAACGTCCTTCGTCCTGAGAGCTATCGGCCCATCACATTGCTGCCCACTATATCGAAAGTCTTCGAGAAGCTGCTTCTGCCTCACCTGACGCCCCACATTCAGCCACGCGACGAACAGTTCGGCTTCCGTCCAGAACACTCGACGACGCTCCAGCTTGCCCGCGTGCTGCACCACGCTGCAGCAGCCTTCAACAAGAAGGAGCACACGGTCGCTGTGTTCCTGGACATGGAGAAGGCGTTCGATCGCGTATGGCACCCCGGCCTCCTCTACAAGCTGTCCACGTCTACTACTCCGCGTCGAGTAGTGAAGACTGTGGCCACCTTCCTGGAGAATCGCCGCTTCCACGTGGCGGTGGAAGACATAACGTCAACCGACCGCGCGATTCTTGCCGGAGTGCCCCAAGGGAGCTGCCTCTCGCCTGTGCTGTACGGGCGGTACACAGATGACATCCCGGTGAGCGAGGGCATAATGCTTGCGCTATACGCCGACGACGCTGCCTACATCACGTCATCCATCCGCCTGTCACACGCAGCGCACAAAGCCCAGAGCGCGCTAGAGGCCCTCCCTCCCTGGCTGAAGAAATGGAGGCTGTCAGCAAACCCGACCAAGACCCAGGCGATTGCCATCTCCCGCAAGGTGCTGATGCCGCCGCGTCTCACACTCCTGGGGCAAGCCGTGGAATGGTCCCCGACGGTGAAATACCTAGGGGTAACCATAGACCGCCGCCTCACCATGGCACCGCACGTCAAGAACGTGATCGCCCAGACGCGTGCCGCTCGCACCTTACTCGGCCCGATCCTGAAGTCCCGGCTATCGCTACGTGTGAAGCTAGGCGTGTACAAGACTTACGTCCGGTCACGCCTAACATATGCAGCCCCCGCGTGGTACGCGCTGGTGGGAGAGTGCAACAGAAAGCGACTCGAGTCCCAACAATCGCTCTCACTTCGCACCATAGTCGACGCCCCGCGCTACGTGCGGAACGACGTGATAGCCCGGGACCTGAAGATGGAACCGCTACGACAATTCGTAGCTCGCCTAGCAGACCGGATGTTCGTGCGCGCGGACCAGTCGCGCTTTGGCCACCTTCGTGGCATAGCGCCGTACCATGCGCGCCCACCCGACCACAGGGGCCTGCCGCGCGAGCTCGCGCCCGCAGCCCCCACCACACCGGACTGACCCCCCTCGGACTAGATACCACCCTGGCACCGGTTGACGATCGCTAGCTGGGCTTCCCCCAATGGGGTTCCACCCGGCTGGCTCGATCTCGCCGGTGTGAAGATGACCCGGACAAGACCACAGGAGCTCACAAAGCTCCCCCCCAATGACCCAGCCATTTTCATGGCCGGCGGTAGAAACCGCTGAAAGGGGCCAACGCCCTGACCAGCATCCCCAGATCCCCCTCGGGGGTTTCTGAGACGACGTCCTGATGATGCATATTGAGAATTGTTTGGTAGCACGGTCGTAAGGATTCGCTTTCTGTGTACTTTCCCTAGGGAGATATTCGGAGACTTTTCCATTAACGCGACCCGTGGTTAATTCGTGCTCGGTGTGCTTGCTCCTGCAGGTACTTGTGGGTCGACGCACCAGCACCATGTGTGTTACTTTTTCTGAGATCTGTTGTAAAACTTATGTCAAATATATAACTTTCTTCTAATCACCGCATTATCGTTGTTTTGGAACACGCCCTACGATCCCGCCACTTACAAACCTATAATGATAGTTAAAATCCCAAAAAAAATCATACCACCAATTCACCCATTTGTGAGCTACGAGTATTATAATACAGACAGTACAGACAGACCCAAAGATACATTGCCACATATGTTATACTTTTAATATCAGTATTTTACACCGAAGAAAAAGCGCTTTCTTATAAACAAAGTGCATCTGCGCAGAAATGAACCATACAAATTAAATTGTATTTTAAATTGAACGGCCACCCAAGCTTAGTTGGGAGAGTGATCCTGCCTACGAAGCTGGAAGTCTCGGGTTCGATTCCCGGTAAGGGTATTTATTTGTGAGTTTATCACGAATATTCGTTCTTGAGTTATGGTTTTCTATGTATACATTTATGAATTTACCTATTTATGTATACGGGTCCATATTGGCTCATATAAAGTTATTGGTTATAATTTTTTTAATTATACCGATTTGTGATTATAATGATCATTGGTTATAATTTTATTAGGCATATATTTTTTTCCTAGAAATTTTTACTACTATTATTGTTATTCATAATTATTTGTAGTCCGAATATTTGTATTCATAAAATCATTTCTACTTTTTGATTAATTTACATAAGTTTACATAGATCACAACTGGTCGACGCGGCATCTTTATTAGCCCAAAACCACAATAATAATAATCTTATTTTTCATAATTATTTGTACACATATAACCTAACTCTACCTACAGTGCTGGTGGCAGTTCGGTTCTTCGAGGGTTGCAGTTTCTAACCTAACCTAACCTACAGTTGTGGTGGCAGTTCGGTTCTTCGAGGGTCGCTGTTTCTATCCTAACCTAACTTACAGTCCTGGTGGCAGTTCGATTCTTTGAAGGTAACGGTTTCTAACCTAACCTAACCTACAGTTCTGGTGGCAGTTCGTTTCTTTGAGGGTCGCAGTTTCTAACCTAACCTAAACTACAGTTCTGGTGGGAGTTGGGTTCTTCTAGGGTCGCGGTTTCTAACCTAACCTAACCTACATTTCTTGTCGCAGTTCGGTTCTTTGATGGTCACAGTTTATTATATATAAAATGTTAATTGCAATCTTATTTTAGTATTAGTGCAATGGTAGAATTAAAAGGACAACCTAAATATCCTAATGTGTGCACTTATACGCTCATTTATTTTTTAATATACATAACGAGCTTAGATATATAAAGTGGTATAGTTAAAAATAAATATGATAATTAATTATATCACTTGAAATCGTTATATAGAGAAAGCATATATACAATAATATTAGTATTAGAGATATTTATTTTGATTGATAATATGAACGTCAATGATTCGAAGTTCCGATAGTAGTGAAAAAATAATAGTTATAAATAATAATCGTTATAATGAAAGATTGTATAAGAAACATTTTCGGACTTCCAATAATCGAAGTTGCAACTTTATGTGAACTTTGGCGCACCCAAGTATACATATCGTCGTCTAGTATCCATAGTACAAGCTTTGCTTAGTTTGAGGCTAGGTTGATCAGTGTGAGATTGTCCCCATATATTTATTTATTAATCTAAAAATATATATATATATATATTCTATATTGCTTTTCTGCCTTCACGTTTTATTTCATTTGACAGCGTAAACTGCGTCAGGGTTGGCAGGCTTGCTACACAAATTAGAAACAAATTCGCAGCAGCTGTATGAAAACGTTATTTATTAGCTCCGGTTTATCCGGGTTCCAACCGGGAGTTATGGCACGCTTAAACACAGCGTTTTGGGTACAGACCCGTCGCAGTTTGAATATATCAATTAGTATAAAGATTGCCGAAGTGTTATTTTTTTGGGTAACCGGATAAAAATTGTTTAAATTTGTGATTAAGTTGTAATTAAAAAAACTTTAATCAACTTTTTTTAACAATTTTTATCCGGTTATCCTTAAAATGAAATCCGGGTATCATAATACCTGCCTTTGGGTGCCTTTTGTTTCCGGGTTTCTATATTATTTACTTTTATAACACGTTATGGACTTCTGCGAGGGTGAATATAAACAATGAATATCCATGATAAAAACATATTTACTTACAGTCGACATCGGCCCTGAAAGTAATAAACTATTCTCAGAATTGAAATAAGCTTAATTAAAAATTGTTACAAGTGAACTCGCCAGTCAGCACCAAACCCGCTCTGCGGGAAAGTTATTTATTAGTTTTCTCGGGTTATCCGGGTGTTAACTGACGGATACGAAGCTTTGTTGGCTGTGTATACAACATATTACAGTAACTAATAAAATCTCTAAGTTGTTAACCTGGGTATCTGGCGTTGGCGTATTTTCAATCTATTTATTACAGTATTTTATTTACCAAAATAAATAAAGTTTCATTCACATTCCTGAAAGAAGGGATAAATTCTCTTTTAGCATTTACTTCGCGTTTCATAAATATGATTTATTAGAACTACCGTGCTTATCCGGATTTTACCCGGGTATTAAATCAACTTCACTCTTTTTAGACAAAATAGGTGATTCATACATTTTATATAACAGTTCATAACGAGACTTTAAAAATCCCTATTTAATTAAATTTTGCATTGAATGTTTTTGTAATGTTATGGTCGTTACCCTTTTAAAGCGACACTATTAAATAAATTTGAATATACAAATAATTAGCTGAGCTAACAAGTTAGTTTCCTACATAGTACTAAATAATACTCGAAACTTTTTAGGAAGGCCTGATCTCCGCTAGGTGTTAAATCGTCAAGGTTTCTTGTGATCGATCCAGGCAACCTAGGACATCAAGACGAAGGCTAGAGCTAGTACTATCTAGGCGCGTCGGCAATCTAGTTAGTGTAATGTAAAACTGTGCAGACGGGCGGTTATTTTACATGACATTTTCTTACAAGATGTTACTGTAATTTTACTTTTATGATTACAACGATTATTGAATAATTGTACGATGTGCAAACATAATTTACTTTTCTAACCACTAGGTATTTTGAAATCTAAGTAATACTTTTAAATTTAACCGTCACTGACAGAAACCACTTAAACATTGAATGCGACCTTTTTAAGAGTACTTACTCTCCAGGTAAAAATCCAAATAGTGGAACATTCCTGGAGTACGAGGAAAACAACGTGCGAGTACTTTTATCTTAAATGTATTGTTATTTATTTTACTCGTAAGTACATGTCCAGCGTGATCTTTTCATTGTAATATTATTCTCTTGGAGTAAGTCTTTCACACTTAAGTACACTCTTAAGTTAAAAAACGAATAATGTATATCAAATATTAAAGTGATAATAATCTTGCTGAGTAGGTAAGGATTGAACTCCAAGTGAGCATCAAATTAGATTTTGTAAATTAAAGTCGGCACCTTCGTTAGAGAACTAGTAATTATTATCGAAACGCGCGTTTCGGCAGCCCGTCTGCACTGCCAGAAGCCCGCAATCCGGTTAAGCTAATTCCCGAGTCTCGGTTCACTATTTACAGTGCACTATTTTATCTGCTCTGCGGCACTTTGTAACAACTTCCTCCTATTTTAGTCAAATATAGATTAAACAATGAAATTACCTCTCAAGTTGAAAATGGTTGTAAATCTAAATGTATAACAAAGATATTCAGGATATAAATTCAATTTTAGAGGAGTCTGAATGATTCTATGACCTGTTTCAACTTGGAGACCACTACTTAACAAACAAACCAACAATTGAAGCTTTCAAATTAAAGCTGTCGAATCGGCTCACCCTACCTACCCATTAGTTATTAACTCACTGATAAAAGTTCTTATAGAAAAATGATTCACGCTTGTAGAAAAATGATTAGTGCCTTTAACAAATTTATTGTGTTATATGTGACAACTGATGTTGTTTACTCATTAATATAAAATGCTCTAGTTCTAGTTCTAATTTTAACAGCAATATGACTTGCCGTCAATATTATAATTTGACAGGTCTGTGATTTCATAACGCACTGATTTCACATATTAATGGCAGTTTTGGCTTAAATATAGCGTGGTGTCCGGGGTTTCTTACGTACACACGCGTTCAAAAGTGCATGGGCAATTTATGAATGAATTCATTCATAAACTGGCCATGCAATTCTGAACGTGATAGTACATGGAATAAACTTGGCTTTCGCATCCATAATCTATCAATGATTGGCCTATATGGTATCTATAAAAAGCAGCTCATTATCAAGCGTCTTACGTCCAAAGTCAAAAAATAGCCCTTCCCAACTAAAATATGGGAGGGACCCCATCAAGGTTCACTGCACATGGCAAAAGTAAATAAAATAAGTACCTAACTACCAAAAACATTTTAGTAGGCACACACTTACCTACTGCTCTCTACGCCCCCCGCTCTTTGTACGCATGTCTGTCAATTGCTCCTTGAATCAATTATATGTGTCTCTCCTTGGGTCACCTTCCAACTGCATGAAAGGATTAGATTAGCCATTATTGCATTGTCGTATAAATTGCAATAGTACACCTTACTGTGGCCTTATCGAACATGCTGAAATGTGGTTAAAATACAATTTAAGTACAATACCATTAGAATTTATTAGAATGGATAGAAAATTAAGTTAATGTTAACTTACTCGTAAATAGGCATCGTTACCCAAAGTAAAGTAAATTAATTTATGATTTCGACATATACTGCAGTTATTGAAGTCTAACGCATAATAACCGATATTACACTGAACAAAATTCCTACACTGTCAATAACAGTCAACATTCAAGGTTTTCATTCAAAATATTAAAATTGAAATCATTCTATTTTGAACCTAGACCGTTCTACATTTAAACTCATTTCACTACGAGCGACCATGACTATTCATAAAACGGCATCCCTTTGAGAGACCAAATTCAAAATTGGAATACTTTTTAACGGGGATTGATTGGAATGGAACGCTCTCAAACGGCCAC
Source organism: Lathronympha strigana (assembly GCA_949128165.1). NCBI lineage: Eukaryota > Metazoa > Arthropoda > Insecta > Lepidoptera > Tortricidae > Lathronympha > Lathronympha strigana. The sequence goes on along the minus strand of OX421923.1, from coordinate 10,465,369 downwards.
TCTGTCTAATGTTAGTTCAGGAAACGGCGGTCGAAAATGAACGTCATTTACTATTCAAACTGATCAACGTTTTACCAGACTATGGTGGGAGAAGTTAGGGTCTTTTACTAAAGGTGGATTTTACCTACCTACCTAATATGATTATTTCTTCGGGACGGTCTGTACCCAAACAACTTCATATATTTGTACATGCGTGTTAATATGTTTAATTATTCTTAACTAATGATTTACTTTTACGCGCGTATATTTATTAGTTTAGCTTCATTACTGCTAATCATCATTTTGTATGCTGAAAGCTGTAGCATAATTTTCCATTATGTAGATAAATAATATTTTTAACTTGGCAAACAATATGCAAATGGTATAGTCTAAAAGCAGACACAAAACTGTATTAATCTACTAAGAGTTTGTTGGATCCTAGTCTACATTGTTATTGGTCTGTTTTTTGCTGGAGCTGAATGTAATTTGAACGACAATAATCCACGAACACGATTTTAAAACCGACAGACGAATTCAATAAACATACGATTTAAAACTAAAATTGAATGTTAAATATCAGAAGAACGTTAATGAACATCGTTAATAAGCCTTTTATTGGTTTAATGGTATCGAAATCCCAAACATTATTTTTACTTGTTTACATAATTACTACCGAATAAGATGCATCAACTGTTTATACTTACCTACCAAGATCACACCTAGAGTTTTCGTAGGGAGAGGTTCCTAAATGCCATACATTTCTTTATCATTAACTCAATTCTACATACAAGTCTTTAATAACACTTTTAAGTTTTATATTCATAGAAAATGTCAATGTCTTCTTTCAAACCATACATTACCTTAACCCTTCATGGCCGTGTTTAATGTAACCCCTTTTGATTTAAACTTCACGCCCGGGTAACCCGTATGCCCGGATGACCCATGAATGGCCCAACCGCCATCAATTGCACCTCCGTCCGGATAAATCACCGCCGCCCGGTTACACGCTACACAAAATGGTTACGGATAGCGAGTTTGATATTTTATCTGCATTCAAAAATAGAGTTTTGCAATTCAATCGCGTTTTCAAAATGCTCGTACCACTTAACACTCTGCAAAAGCTGAGAGGGAATATTTTTTTAAAAACAAACCCGCTTAATTGTTATCCGGGTAGACCTTATTTCTCACACACAAACTGCAAAGGAGTGACCTGTCGATACATAGGGCTGACATCAAATTTCTACTTCGCAATGTAGGTAGTTTATCGCATCATGCTTATGGATGAATGCTATAGCTAAAAGTTTGTACGGAGCGCTCAGTGTTAACAAATGTTCTGATTCATTTCGTATATTTGTTACTTGTTTAATCAGAAAGGCTACAGCTGTCGAGAGCGCAGATGTTATATTAATATAATACGATCTTCGTATTATATTAATATTACATCTGCGATTGATTTATTCGATGTTTATCCCGACTCCCGACTAGACGGCTGCTGGGAAACACCTGTCTCTAGGATTGATGATTGAATAAATGCCATTATATTGACTGTAGGGTTTTTATTAAAGCCTTGTTATTTTTGACACCAAGGTTAAACGCAGATAATATTTTCGGGTGCCAAATAGGAAGGTTTTTTCAGAACTTTATATTTTCTTCGGGTTCGGTTCAGTATAATTACTACTTAAGAGACCTTATTATACCTTTTTATACCTTTAAAAACTTTCATGAATTTCGTACGGCGTGCTTTAACGAAAAGCATAGTATTATTTACCTTTTATTGCCTTAAACAGGGCTATTGTGTTCTAATAGCATGCAATCTATTTGTGTTTTAGTAAATTTAATTGAAAAATCTTATTTCAAAACTAACTCAAAATAGACCAAATGTTATCCAAAAATTCGCATATATGTATATTATTACTTAAAATATATTCAGGTTTGGCTCTTTTATTACCTAACCATTAGATCAGAGTATAATACACATTTGAGAATTGGTTAAAATTACCTATACTCTCGTCATAATTTCAGTTGAAATATTTATCAAAGGCGTGAGGCCTCTTAAACTGCTTCATAAATTCACTCCCAATAAAACGGTACAAACATTCTCACCACAGATTTATCCCTATTGCCCAGATAAAATGGCGGCTTGTACAAACCGAGCTGGTTATTGCGCCCTCTGCCCGGGTCGGGATACCCGCGTCCGGTTAACCCGTTAATTCACACGGTTGTGTACAGTAGCCGAATGTATAAGCTGCGTAAACAGACTCGTATTTTTTGTGTGTTTATCTACAGGCTGGTTGTAAACTTTTTTTTATGACTCCAAATCTTAATGACATTATAACATTTAAAACTTTCGCGATTTAAACACATATTCGTTGGTTCTTTTCGTTGGGTAGTTACACAAATCTCTGTTTTGACATTTTGCTGGGACATCAGTCAGCCGCGACCATGACCAGTGAAACCTGTGTCGAAACGTCGGTAAATAAGGTAAATAAATTAATTCGCGTTAGACCCGTTTAATAATTATGCTTAATGACATTGTTTATCAGCACAGTTAGCACTTTTCGGTACAATTTTCGCTTCTAATTTAAACTAAAACGCTGTACAATTGTAACGCATTTTCAATTACCCTTGGTCACTTTTTCTGTAGTAGGTATTTCAAATTACTTAGTCTTTAAAGGCTGCTCAAAAACTATAAACTGAACATAATTTTAGACATTATTGAGCCATGTTTCAAATCTCTAGTTCCGTTAACAATTTACTGTTACTGTGACAGATCAAATTTTAAATACAGTCCTTAATAATTATTTAAAATATACATGAAACATTAAAAGATAACCGTTAAACAACGCTGAACTTAAATCGTCAAAGAAAGAACCTTGATAGGAGACCATCGTTTGTGTTCGGATTTAAGACATTTATTCATATTCACAATGTAAATTTTACAAAAATCATAAAGCATTAGTCCCCGCACTAGGACGATTAGGACTATTTAGGACGCACCATACCTAAACCTGAGCGTACGTAACATATTGTTGAAATCTAAACTCAGAAATGATTTATTTATTCAATTTAATCCTCAACGAGGTGAAATGGGGGTTAAAAAAATTAAAACTTGGACACGAATAATAATAATAAGAACATCATAGAGCCCTCATTACTGGAGTTTAAGTTGGGCTTAGAACTTGAAAGTTAGAACTTTACTCCTCCGAAAGCATTAAACGTCAAAGCGCTAACTTATCGAATGAATTTAGTACTTAAGTTCCTGTAATAACTAAGATAAGCACTTGTAAATGACAATGGCAGAATAAAATGTTCAAAACTTCAAGGCAGCTGCTTGTCCGCTTTGCCAACTAATCCCAAGATTTAGCGTAGGCCCTAGTTTTACGGAAGCGACTGCGATCTGAACTTTCAACCCAGATGGTAAACTAGGCCTTATTGGAATTAGTCCGGTTTCCCCACGATGTTTTCCTTCGCCTAAAAGCGATTGGTGAATATCAAATGATATTTCGTAAATAAAATCTGAAAAACTCATTGGTATCGGCATAATTTGAACCCATCACCTTCGAATTGAATGCCGGACGCTTCTCAATTAAAAAGTAACCCGTTGGTGCAAAATAGAAAAATATAGAACCAGAAACCTGTAAACGTAATCCCCGCTCGACCGGCTGTCCGCGCCTGCAAATTGACTTCCGGTGTGGCCGCGCCACTTCCGCTAGCGGAAGCGGCGCCATATTGCCCGCGAACCAAATGGCTTGGTTGCTGAAACTATAACAATTGAGGGAATTTTTGATTTTTAAATTGCTCGAGTAGATATTTTACGACACAAAGCGCATTTTATATTATAGTTTTTTAATTGTTCACGTATATAGATTTGGTACAGGATAGTCAAGATTAGGGGTTGTTTTGGAGCATTGATGACCCCACTGTCAGAGCGCGCGACTTTCATGTGATAGTCACGGGTTCAAATTCCGGCTCGTACCAAAGAGTTTTTGGAACTTTTGTCGAAATACCATCTGATTTCTACCAATCGCTTTTCGGTGAAGGTAACATTGTGAGGATACCGGACTTATCCCAATAAGGCCTAGTTTACCCTCTGGGTTGGAAGGTTATGGCAGTGGCTTCGCCGTGGTATAACCCAGGAAAACGCTACAAAGAAAAATAACACAAGATTAGGGGTTATTTAGATAGTAGGTATATTATATTTTAAATATTATTCAGAAATAACCCCACTTTGACAACGAGTTGACGACAGACAATTTTCCCTATGACCAATGGAGAGAATTAAGAATAAAGTATATGTCTGATCTAAAACTACTACAAAATGTATGTCTTAATGCCTTTGGAATTATATCTGCCATTAAGGATGACTCATACCAATCCGATCCGATCGGATCCAATCTGAGACGTGCTGTCAGTTTCTATAGAAATAACTACGTTTTTTATAGAAGCTGACTGATCTTCCCGGATCGGGTCGGACCGGATGGGTGTGACTCATCCTTTACGACTAAAATCAGACGTGCCGCGTAGTGGTGAGACATGGAATAATACCTTTGCACTGACAGCCAAACACTACCACAACCATCATAAAACTAAAACGGGACTTAACCGTGTAAAACTTTTAAAATGAACCTCTGACGTTTCAAGGGCGAAATTGCCCTCGTGGTCCCGGAGAAAAACATAATTACTCGATTAAGGATGACTCGCACTAGCACGGAACGGGACGGGGCGGGACGGGAAAAATCTGTCAATTTCTATAGAAAGAATCACGTGATAGCTCGGAGCCCTCGGATGTCACGTGACGCTTTCTATAGAATAATAAACGTATTTCCAAGCCATAAATATTGAAACAGTGCGATCCTACTTGGAGAAAAAAGAGACCCCAATTTAATTTTTTCAATCCGCTACGATTTTTCAAACAATTTGTAAAATGTCTAATAGTTATGGGACAATTTTTTCTCCTACTTTTTCTCTACAAGTTTGAAAGAGCTCGTGATTCTGAGTAGGGAAAGAATGAAATTTATATATGTTAGAAAAAAAATTGGATTCTTCTCGCAAAAATGCAACCGTAGAACCGTAGATAACGTGTCGAAATCTATCCTTCGAAATCCACACTGGACAACAGAACAGACGAAATACGAAAGCTTAGAATACAAAAGCCCAATATCTCTGTTGTTCGTTTTCTGCATTCCTTAATTACATGTTCGTAGATCTCGCATTTTTTCTTTAGAACCTCTCATACCGGAGACTAGGTACCAACTCAACCCTGCTACGTAACTAATTAGGTCTCTTTTCGTTTGTTCCAGACGAAGAGCTGGTGTTCCGCGACCGCTGGGGTGGTCTCACGCTGTTCAACGTGCGCAACTTTACCACCAGGCTGCTAATGAACAACTCTACTTTTGTAAGTAATCATTAGCTCCTATAAAACGGAGGATAACAGTTTTTTTACGTTTTGAAGTAGAGGTAGAGGTAGGTAGTTCAGTAAGTTACACTTACTGTATATATCTCGAAAATCAATGTTTTAAAATTTTAGTACCTAATATGTTTTCTCAGGGCCCTTACCTGCCTTACAACTGAGCAATGCTAAGAGTCCGGTATACTTTTTTTACGATTTTACTCAATTTTTTGACACTATATTGGAGCAACTAACAAGAATCCTGTTAGTTTCTTAACATATTACGGAAGATAATTTAAATTCAAATGGAATGTATCGACAACTTTTTTCTTAATAATGTACCTAAATCTGATGACTTAGGTACATTATTACCTACGCTGACGCGATTTTTGCTCGAAGAGGTAATACTTGAGGCTCTCTGATAATGAAACTGATATCGAACCGGAATGTAAGTTTTACATATGTGTTGGAAAATGAGTCGTTTAAGGAATAAATGGAACACTTTTTCCACTTTTATGTATTTTTACCTAAACTATACTAACTAAGATGTTTCACACTCGTTAAAATTTCACAGGCTGTTAAAAACTTGTATATTTACATATGTCGGTATACGAATAGGAATTCTGTCAATGTTGTTCGTTTTAGTTTAACATGAATATTCCGAGAATTGTTCCCAAAACATTGAAAATCCTAAGCGAGGAAATTAGAAAGTTTGTAAGCACGATCCGTCAAAAGGAAATTAGAGTATAATGGTGGTTCATTACTTTCGAACGGCCGAGGGATAGCTCGATCTTTGCATAATCAGATTCATTTCTCATGTTTTATAATAGATTAATTAACCAGTAGAATTGAAAGATTAAAGAAACAGAACTTTCGCCATAGAGATACGAGTATGATCGGTTTTAATGATATTCCCGCGTCAAGACCAAAGAAGCATTTTGTATTCACCCAGCCAGTTTAACATCGAAAACGCCCATGGATTCTGTTGTTTACTACGTGTCCGCATTTTGCACTCGCCATTTAATTTCACGTATACATACAAAGATAGCTGGCAGCTATGCCGTAAATACTCCGATAATGGAGTGTCCATACAACTCGGGACATCAATAAACTGTCGGGCGGAATGAAAAGCCTCACGTCCGTTCCCGTTCGTGGAGAAGAACGGTTGGCGGATCAAGGGCCGGGAACAATACCTAGTATAAAATTAGAACAGTTTAGAAACGATGTTGTTACATGTTTACACACATTACAACATGCAGGCATGATAAATTTTTGATGTGTCATTTGCTGGTAACGTGACAGTTTTGCCGGTAAAAGTAAATCTCTCATTTTTATCAGAATAACCGCAGCGATATTCGTGTAACACTTACGTAATCTGTCAGTTTATCAGTTTATAGCAGTATCAGATTACCATTGTGACATTTGATAGAGCATCATTGCCATCATTATAAATAATAATGATACAAAAATACAAAATACAAAATTCTTTATTTCAGCAAATAGATACATGTTTTTGATACAGGGGATGGAGCCGCCCGGTAAGCAAAGAATTGCTTGTGTTGGGACTGGGAGGCACCGCTCTTCCCTATGTAACGAGTGAACAATTAAATTACAAATGTGTACTTAATAAAATTTACATCTAATTAAATTAAATTAAAGAATTTTAAACAATTTTAAACATGATTTATAAAGTAATAGACTTAATCTACTGTGTGTGAGTATGTGTGTGTGTGTGTGTGTGTGTGTGTGTGTGTGTGTGTGTGTGTGTGTGTGTGTGTGTGTGTGTGTGTGCATCTGGTGTGTGTGAGTGTGCGTAAGTAGTACCCACTTACTATCTAGTGCACCGATTTTAGCATGATGGACATCATTATAAATTTACGTAAAACGGCACTTATCGCGTAATAAATTCGGCCATTTTTTTTGCGACATTGCCCCCGTAGTCCCGGAGGCAGACTGGCTGAGGTTGACATCGACATCTTCTAGCCGCGCGGGTTTCACTAACTACCCGCACTTGGTCTTGATTATCAACTTGAACATTTTGCGTGTTAGGGAGGGATGTGACTCTATCAACAAACTACTTTCACGATGTCGGATTTTTGAGCCGGCAATATTTGCTTACGCTTGCATCTATTAATGACCGGATTCCATGTAGATGAGATCTGAAACCATCGTCCCGATTGAAATCGGGGTAAATATTTCTGGATTTCAATGGCGAGCCGTTGAAGGAATTTTAGGGTTATCAATCCAGTGGTATGGTCCAGAGTTCCAGATCCCCACAAATGTTCAACAACCCCAGACGTTGTTTGCCAGGCGATTTTCGACAGCTGCGCACAAACGGCCATGTTTGAAAGTTTTGCAGTGGAATAGAAACTGCCATTAAAACTGAACGTATAATCCATATTATATTACTTACAGTAGGGAAGGCCAATAGGGGATTTCTGTAGTAACTTCGGCGCGGCAGACTAAAATGTGGAGAGGATATCTTGTACCCTGTTAAGTACCTAAAGCCTAATGATAATTAAAACGTTCAGAAGTGGCAATGTCACAAAGTTGCAAAAACAAAACCTTGACTGTGACTCACTGGAACGCGGTAGTTTTATTTTTTAGTAAACGTTGCATGACCTGTCATCAATACCTGACACGCTCGAGTATTTCCACCTAATTTTTTTTCATTAGAAAAAGTCACAGCACTAAAAAAGAAAACATCATTTATAACCTTTTATTCTTCCTATCAACTAATATTTCGATTCCAATGGGTACCCGTCCCCACGACGCTTGAGATACTACAAATTTAGCATCTTGACCTCCCTTACTATTATTGGTATTCACGTGGGCTCGAGACGAGACCATTCGATCAGCAGTAAACATCCAATAAGGCTCGTTTCTGAACGAATGGTATCAGTTTGGCGTTCAAACGAAACTTTTATCTTACGAATAATGGGGCAGGGTGACACTCACACCGACGAGACACAAGAGATCTAACAAACTCATGACATGACTCGTTATGAACCACTCATTTGAAGCAATGCAATTTCTGCAATGTGTGCAATATTTGTAGCAAGCCACAACTGTTAAATCAAGACTCGGAATCTACATTATGCAGCTGAAATCTTTCCCCATTAAGACAAAAGTGTGACTGTCCATTGACCAGTGGAAATAATCTCCATATCCAATGGCTCCAAAACCAAGAAACCAAGGAAAAAAATATCTAAGATAGATAGATAAAATAGATAGATAGATATTGTAATTTTAAATTAATAATATATATCTATTTCATAGTTTCTGATGGAGTTTGCTGACGGAATTTTGCGCATGTAATAAAAAATTCTCACCTGATCATTCCATTGAATCCTGGTGACTATATCCGTTACTAATTTACTGAGGAATTAGAATTTGATCAATTTCAAATTAAGCTAAATCAAAACATTACATTCAACTCCACTTACTTACTATCTGTATTTGTTTTATGAAACACGTAGGGTGCACGCTCTTTGTCTTGCGCTTGTATTGCCATTAAAAAAAAAAAGAGTGGCATATGGAGTTTATTTTAATCTACTGAGCCATTTAGTTCGGCATAGTCTAACAAAGCGCCGGTGTGCTGGGCGCCTAGCAATCGTTTTCCACACGCAAACAAACGAAGGCATCTGGATTTATGGGGCCAATAACGCGGGAAAATGAATACATTTCTTAAAACGCCACACGGGAGCGCCTTACCTGCCTCTAGTCTTCAACAATGTAAGGGAACATAATCTAAACAAAAAATCCCTAGTAACATAAGTTAACATAACACTTTAAAACTCCACGCCATTTATGTAATGTTTGCCTTATGAATACATAAATATAATAATTCGCCGAACATGAAAAACATGCACTATGGGTACATACATCAGCAGTTTCAATGTGCCCACAAAAAATTCTTAAACCGAAAGCTGAGAGCAACTGTACATTTAAATTGTGCGCAACTGTAAATGTTTTGCGAATACGGGATTATGTGAATTAAAATGTAATGACAATGTATCCCAAATATTTGAATTTGTATTATTTTCATAAGTTCTTTTGCATTTGCAAATTTTATATCAGGTTAATTGAAATAATATGTAAAATTTATTCTCGATTTAATTACATTTACTTTCAGAATCCTGTAGTTTATGCGAAACACGATTGTGGTCGTTAAAGAAAATTAAATTATAAAGTTTTTATTTGGCATTCATGTCTACAAAACAACAACAGACAAAAAATTTATCAGGACACTTGCGCCTCTTAGCTCCGTTTGTCCATTCAACCCGGTCCTTATAGGCATGAGTATAAAGGTGACTTTAGCGTGACTCGTTGCTTTTGTAAGCTTAGATACAAATTTGGTTTCGCAGAGGATGTGTACACGTAGCGTAGCAGCGCACGTGACCTAAGTTAAAGTGGGTACAGTCAGCTCTTGAAACTGCTTCGAGAATATCGATTAATACGAAATCATGATGAAACCATCTGGCTTTATTATCGGCATTCAAGTCGACGTACAGTCAACTTGGAACCCTAGGCCACTGTAGGACTAAATCATAGTGACGCTTTAAATCAAATTGTAAGAAATCTCTTATTGCTTGCCATTTTTACATGGTTCTAGAGTGGCCTTGGTTTGTGGCCGCGTGCCTAGAAAGCTCGTCTGGCATGCTATGAGAGCTCAAGGAGTCCCAGAACTTCTCATATGCATAGTCCAAGACATGTACGATGGCATAGGTACGAGAGTCAGCTGCCCGACAGGAGCCAGCGAACCGTTTGAGGTAAACGTTGGAGTGCACCGGGGATCGGCACTAAGTCCACTACTGTTCAACCTAGTGATTGATTTTCTCACCTAAGACCTGCAATCACCTTTTCCGTGGTGCCTACTTTGTGCCGACGACGTAGTGCTGGTCGATAAGTGCTCGCAACACATTCAGGAGAATTTAGAAGCATGGAGAAACGCACTGGAAAGTACCTAATGATCTGCGTATCAGTAGAGGCAAGACTGAACACATGCAATGTCTTATCAGCACTAGCATCCCTAATCCGCGTACCATATACCTTCAGGGAAATGCTTTGTCTATGGTGCCGCAGTTTAAATACCTGGGTTCGATGCCCTTTGCGGATGGCAGTAAATTTAATTTAGAAAAGGCCCACTTAAAATACAAAAAAAAAATATTTTTTTGTAGAGCCGATTTTTGCAAAGACATCACATTGTCACTTTGAAGTCTGTCAAAAATCATGTCTAGACTAGACCACATAGTAGCATTATCACATTCCAAAACGCGTTATTTACCGAGTGGCGGTAAAATTATGTTAAAATAAAAATTGCAATTATCTCAGAAACTAGCCCTAATCCAATGCACGTATTATGACATTTTTGTTTCCTTTGGCCTCAGGAATATACTGTTAAAATCTCTCGCAATGCTCACGAGCACCGTGTATATATTTATGTATATTTAAGTATGTATATTGTCGTCTTGTACCCATGGTACAAACTTTGCTTAGGGCTAGTGACATTGTCGCCAAATATTAATTTATTATTTATCCACTTTGCCCAGGCGGCCTCCTGGTTCCCGAGAATATGTTTTCAATTCTGAATAGAAATGATTTTCCTTCATTACCCTACTTTGATTTATAGTAGGTATTTCCAATTTTGTCTCAATATACGTACTCGTAGGTTCATCAGATCTGCAACGCTGCTTACTGGATGCGTAGCCAATATGCCAAGAGATAACTACGCTACGCATCATATCGTAGTTATCTCTTTCTATCACTGACAGTTGCGTTAAGTTCGCGACTGAGCGTTAGCGATTGGCATCTTGGCTACGCATGCTGATAACGATATCAATATCGTGATATATGTTTGCGTGATATACCTCCTTTAGTGCTACAAGTGTAATACACCTTGCGTGCTACGAGTGCTACGCCGTAGCAGAGATCATTTACCGCTATAACACATTCACCGCTAAGGATTTTTCGTAGCGCCGTAGCCGATGACATGCATTTCCCGCTTTGTACCGAAAATGGCGCGTACAGTGGTGACGACAACGTGTCGTCATAAGCAGTGAATGGGTTAGGAAGTTTCGTAGTACCGTAGTGCTTGCTGTGATATCGAGCCAAGCGTAGAATAGAACAAAATCGACTTAAGGATGATTCACACTAGGTCGGGACGGGACGGGACGGGGTGGGACGGGATGATCTGTCATTTTTAGCAAGAATCACGTGATAGCTCGGAGCCGACGGAATCTCACGTGACGTTTTCTATAGACACCGACAGATCGTCCCTTCGCGCCCAGTCCCGTCCCGTCATAGTATGAGTCATCCCTTAAACTATGTGTGTCATGCATAAATAGTCTAGGGCTAAATCATTTCAGTCTAGGATTTATTCAGGGCCTACGTATTATTATGTGTTGTCGAGGAAGTTAATCATATCGAAATCAAGCCAACGAAACTACCTCAGAAGTAATTATTTCGAACTAAATAATATCAATCAATATTTTAAGAAGAAATCGCGTAGAAAACATAAAAAGACGGGCAAGTGCGAGTCAGACTAGCGTACCGCGGGTTCCGTACAAACTTTTAGCTATCGTAGTAAACTGCATTTCTAAGTAGACTTTTGAAGTCAGCCCCATGTATCGACCGATAGTCCGTATGTGAGTTTATCTTTCGTGGGTAGTTCTTTATCACGTAAAACGATATTAATTTTTTAAACCAGGGAATTTGCAGCATACGCCTCCAACACCACATCTCAAATGCGTGAATTTTCGCTCTTTCTTTCTACCCGTGTCCCGGATCGGTTCAGGATCTAGTTCCTAAACTTAATTTTTGCCCCCATCATATCAGGCATTTATGCGTCTGGGTTAGCCTTCTTAGCAACTATTCCAAATTTCACATCGATAGCTTAAGTAGTTCCCGGGATATTTAACGATATGACAGACGGACAGAGCGTCACCATAAGGGTTCCTTTTATACCATTTTGATACGGCACCCCAAGAAAAACAGTTTTATTGAAAATCTTCTCTCGATTGAAAACTTACATATGACATATGACAGTCATGAGTCATGACAAACACTTATGTTTTGTAGTATTAAAGTACATTCGCTCTTAGCAAGAACTTTGACGTTAGTATAATTATCAATTATTTTTTGTTCTTTAAAACCTGTTTATTGTTCCAAGGGTCCAACTTACCTTTTATTATCTCAACTAGACCGAATGTTTCGTACATTAAATTTATATCCAAGCCAAGGTTCGGAAAAACGGTAAAAAACAAGACAAATCGCCCGCAGCCGGTGCCAACCCTCGCGCACCGGCAAGCCAAACAATTCAAGGTAATTTGGATCTTATTGCTTGAAAATTGGGCCTAGATTGCCGTGAATAAGGGAGGTGTTTTTATAGCGCACTGACGTGCTGTCAGAAATATATAAAATGGCGAAGTTATTGTTTGTTGGTGAATTATTGGGCTTTTTTCGACGGGCTGTCGTTTCGGACGTATTTGTGTTATTTTTGTGACATGCATGTTGTCGACGCTTGAAGTATCGACTGAAGTTTCTCCTAAAATACATTTCTTATTGGCCGTGGCCTTGTTTAGTTTGGTCGATTGTAACATACGTCTTTATTATGTAATGTACTGGAATCTCGAACTTTAAAAACCTAAACTTGATTTGACATGGATAGCGTGTCAGGCCAACTTCAAGATAATGACTATAGGTACGAAATCGTACCTACATATGGTAGGTACGATTTCGTACCTTTTTACGTGGCAATAAAAATTATAGCCGCTTGGGATCTGATGTTATTGACTGCGACAAGGTTTAAATCAATTATAACTTTCCGTAATTCCCATTACGATAAATCATAAAATATTTAAAAAATTTAACTCTAATTGGCCGTTTTATTTTTATATACCTGCGACGCAGGGCGGCCGCGCATCTCGCGCGCGCAGAATGGCTGGGAACCCATCTACGCGCGCATGCCCGAACATCCCGGTCCCGGATGCACTGCACCAACGCGGCAACCGCAACAGCGCCCTAAGCGCATCATTATATTGGACGCGGAGGTCACTCAGCGCCCTCTGCGTATAGCTGGTCCATAGTGCAGAAAGCTCGAAATAAAGTAATATTAATAGGCACAGTGCATCGCCTGAACCTATGTGCCAGCATATTCGCTCTGGTTGCTAGCGCCCTCCGCTCCCGCTTCATATCCTCATCGTCCCTCATGTCATCACATAAAACATGGCCAAATTTAAATACAGATACTCCTTTTAAAGGCACCTGATTCAGCAATACTGGAGAGAAATCCTCAGTACACCATCACACGAGTGTTTTAATGTCTAATTACATAAATGCATACACTACTTTACACATATCATAAGTGCTCTAACATGGGTTCAGGAACCGTACGGAAATTACCTGCATTGTTACTAGAGCTACTTGTAAAATATCTATAGATTATAGAGACTATTACGAGATGATACTGGTATTGGCACAAAGGTCTTAAGCGCCGTTGGAGTTTACGGTGCTTTGGACATTTGTGCCAAATTCCGCCATTTTAAAAATTTCTACAATTTTTTTATGTAATTAGCGAACTTGCTTAAAAAATTTGGTAAGTGTGACCTGTAGAGGATAAGAAATGGATAGACAGACAGACAGCCGAACACACGAAAGCATTTTTGCCTAAGCTGAAAAGGAGACGCTTCGCTCGCGCGGTAAATTAAAATAATGCAAAAAAAAAAAGAACACATAGAGAAACAAACTTTGTACGATTTTTCACTCATAAACAGGAAAAAGCCAACAAACAAATGACAGCTCAGACTGGTGGCGTTTGGATCTAAAATAGACAGCCACTTGAATTTGACAGCTGTTCTATATTTAAACTCATTAAGTCATTACCTACTGTTTTCAGTAGGTGATGTTAAAATTACAGTTCCGTTAATTCCTGCTGATTGGTAATGCTTGTCATTACCCATGGTTTCTGGACAAATTTTAGAGCACTAATGATATATGCGTAGATAATCTACTATTATGGATAATAGTATCCATAATAGTAGTTTATTCTTAAGTGAGAAACAATCTCATGAAAAATCTTCCAAGTCAAGCCGCAACCAGAAAAGTTACGTACTTGGCAAACAAACGCCTGCTTCGATAAGTATGGAAATTTGACACGATTTGGGCGATATCCGTGTTGAGCTGAGTTTGTTACAATGGGAAACTTATGTATTATGTAATAAGGTCGAATATTGATTACGTTTGGACAGATATCTATTTGTATTGTTATGGTAATTTTAAAGTAAAAGATGTGATGCGTGCGCAAAGTTATGCCGATTTATAAAATTGGATATCTTACGATTGCGTGTTTCTTATGATAAGTGATAGTACATTAAATAACGTCGAGGCATGGAAAAAGGAGATTTGCAGGCTGAATATTATGTTGTAACGGACGGCTTTAGGAGTCCGTTTAAATTAATATGAAACCTGCTAATGCTTTTCCAGCCGAGTCATATATAGTGCTTTTCTCAAAAATGCCGAAACTAAACCAAAACCTCATAAGTCGGATATTAAATTTCTATATTTTATGCAAAAACAAACAGCCACTGGATGCCATCGAAATTCAATTCGAATCGCCATTCATCTTTCATTTATCACTCCTACGTATGTTTAATTAAGACAAATAAATTCAATTTCATACTTGTGGGGGGCGTTTTAAGTTTTAAAACACCGCCTGTTTATATTTTTAATAAAAAAAATTGAACTGAGTTCATCGACTGAGTCACCAGCTGAGCATTTTTCTTATGATGGAATTAAGGATGACTGACACTAGGAAGGAGATCTGTCAATTTATATAGAAAGAATCACGTGATAGCTCGGAGCCCTCAGATGTCACGTGACGTTTTCTATAGAAACTGACAAATAGTCCCGTCCCGTCCCGTTCTAGAGTGAGTCATCCCGTGACCACATAGACTTAAATAAAAGATTTTGCTGTTTCTGCTCTGATTTTGTTGTCAGTTGGTAAAACCAAATTAGGTACATCAAGAGGATTATCAATTGACGATCAGGGCGCGTAGCCAATCGCTCACGCTCAGTCGCTAACGAAACGCAACTGTCATTGTCACACTAATAAGGAAGAGTGAAAGAAAGAGTTAGCTACGATACTTTATCAAGCGTGAGCGATTGGCATCTTGGCTAAGCACGCTGGGGCCATACCATGACGTCATAATGCGATTCAGTTTAGGTTCTTAACTGTGCTCAGTTGTATGGCAGCGACTCAATTTAGGCCCTAAATTGAATCGCATTTAGACGTCATGGTACGGCCCTTAATCCGCAAAGCTCAAATTTCGGAATTGCTGTAGAATGTTTCGTTGCGATTTACCGTAACCATCACCGTAATTCATCGACGCGTGGAAACCATTCCCGAACGGTGTTCCATGAAGCGATGGAATGCTCATAAAATTATTGCCACCGAAGGAAGTGAGGTGTGGAAATTCCCGCGCAATATAATACGAGTATAACGTTATGCGTGTATTTTCCACCGGTATTAAAAAGCCGTGTTTCAATTTTTGCCAAAAAATTATTCATTGCTAAAGGACGTAAGTGCCTTAATACAATGAATGCTGTTACGTCTTCAGGCTTCCAGTTTTTTTATAAATAATTTTGAACAATTTGGTCAACCCGTGTTTGATTTTTTGCGAAAAAACTATTTATTACAAAAGGACGTAGGTGCCTTGATGCAGATTTTTATTTTTGGTTTTTGCTAATTTTAAATAAATATAATTTTTAAGATTGTTACATCT
The DNA here is from genome assembly GCA_949128165.1 of Lathronympha strigana. Taxonomy (NCBI): domain Eukaryota; kingdom Metazoa; phylum Arthropoda; class Insecta; order Lepidoptera; family Tortricidae; genus Lathronympha; species Lathronympha strigana. The sequence continues at coordinate 10,449,220 of OX421923.1, read as the reverse complement.
TTTACTTCTGGTTCTGGTTCTTTTTATCGCTCCATTATTAAACATCTTTCTTAGACATTTGTCCAATCCACTGTGAATAGTAGGAAAGCCTCTATTAAAGAATCTGTCCGCCTACATAAGTCACCCTTCTCAAAGTGCCTCAAATATTCAGTAGGGGCAATTCTTTTATAGCAAAGAACGAGCCTATTCGCGTTTTCTTTTATCCTTTAGGAAACCATTTTGGGAACTATTCGGTTTGTTTCCCTAGAATGCTTGACTGACGATCAAATGGTTTAAGGAAGCGAGTGCTTAGCAAAGGTTTTTTTAGGAAAATGTGCTCTTTGACGATCCGATTGAGAATACTAAAGGATGACTCACACTAATTCAATCCGATCCGGTCACATCACGTGACCTCCGAGGGCTCCGAGTAATCACGTGATAATTTCTATAGAAACTGAAAGATCGTGTCGGATCGGATCGGATTGGTGTGTCATGCTTTACTTTATAGTTCTTAATGCATATAAAGGATAAACACTTAAGTGCTTTCGAGTGTCGATTTTTTACATTCGTATCTTCTGAAGCCATTATTTTTAATGAACCCCAATAATAATGGGACTCTACTCGTTTAAATAATAGCTGATTTAGCCTGAGGAAACTGTCACATAAAGGTTCTTGTTAAGGACTACTCACACTACGATAGGACGGGGCGCTATAGGCTATAAAGCTCGTATCCAAAATTAAATCTTTGACAAAAACCTTATTTTGAAATATTTTTTATTGCAGAGAGAGCTAAATGCCGTGGACTTCAAAGTCTCCGCGGACCTGAAGTTCGTCCTACTGGTGTCAGACGTGCGACCGGGCTGGCGGCACGCCAGGCTCGCCAGATACCACGTCTATGACGTTATTAACAGGTAAAATATGAATCGCGTTCCTCGGCAATCCATTTTCAAGACCATTCTATTTTAAAGGCTGGAAACAATGGGGTATAGACCAGCGGCAATTCAACAACATAAGGGTAGTCCTACCCCACTGAGGCGGAACGGGAGCTAGGAGGAAAAACTCATGTAATCTCATCGCACACTTCCCGAAGTGTCTGCTATATAATACTTACTGATAATCATGCTAATGCAGCGTTGTCATAAATCAGCCTAAAGCGACTTAACAACCTAGCCAAGTGTGAGTCGGACTCGCCCACCGAGGGTGCCCTACAATCTTTGAGTTGCAACTGCACCTAGAAGTAGAATTTGACGTCAATCCCATATACCGACAGATTTGGTCCCTCGTTTGCACGGCATAGAGTTAGTATGCGAGTTTGTTGTTCCTTGATAAATCTGGATGTACGGTATTGTCCCCAATAAGTCGAGCAAAATAAAGGCACGGCCGTACCATTATCTTCTGGAAGTAGTTCAGGCCAATTTTCTAATTTATTTCAGAAAAGTTTTTCTTCCATTAAATAAAATCATGAAGATAGGGTTAAGGTTATTTTTTTCTGTAATATTTATAATAATGTTAACGTTGTGTCAAAAAATCAGATTTTTACTGTTTTTTTTTTAAATAAGTTTAATCTTACACCTTTCGAAACGAAGTAATGCGATTGTAATCTAGTATGTACTTTAATTGTAGTTTTTCAAAACAGGAACAAGATTCCCATATCGCCAGTAGAAGACGACCGAACAGCGCCCCTCCTACAGTACGCGGAGTGGTCTCCCACCGGATCCAGCCTGGTGTTTGTGCACGACAATGACATCTTCTACAAGCCCAGAGTGCTCAAGACGTTGGTGTGTCGGATCACCAATAACGGTCAGTAGCCTAGCGAAGTCGGTTCAGTCTATTGGAAGTTATGAGATCACATTCACTTTGGTGATTAATTTTTATATTTATAGACTTAAAAAGCTCATTAGAAAGATTGTCACCAGCAGGCATTCCAAGTGACAAGTTTTAATTTTAGCACAGTTTCCTCGTCAGCCTTGTAGTTAATGCGCCGCAGTAGGTACCTGCTAATGCACTTGGCGCATCTCCTGGCTCCGCGCTGACTGACGCGCCATTTGTCAAGTCCTCAGGAAGCTTTTAGGGACACTTAGCTGACCTTAAAACGGTTTACATTTTAAGCGCTTTTATTGGTATTTTTACGACGCTATTCGAAAGATTCTAAAGTGGTGCTATATTTTAGTAAAGCTAGCGATTCGAGTTTGTATAAGATTTAACATCAATCACTGTGTGACAAGAGCAAGTTCGTTTTACTTTATTCACAGCGATAAATGATGTACTATTTACAAAAATGTTAGGTACGTGTTATTGTACAATACAATACAATACAATACAATAACTCTTTATTGCACTCTTTATTGTACATATATTTATAAAATCATAACAAATATTTATTTAAGGCGGTGGTATATCTTTACCTTTTTTGCATTGCTTAAGAAAATCTCCTGGCAGTGAATATCGGCAAGATGTGTAATCGGAAGGTCGCGAATTCGGATCCCAGTTGGTTCCAATAAATTTTTGTGACTTAACAGTCTTGAAAAAAGAAGAAGAAGAACAGTCTTGAAAATGGCTAGAAAACCATTATAAAAAACCTTAAGTATTTAAGAATAATTGGGTAAGTGGAAACCACAGTGTAAACAATAATAATCAAGTTGACATCAAACATATACGTGTAGTATTAATATATGTGTGTATGTAATCTGTTGACAGGCGCGGTATCAATTTCGATAACGTTCCATCTCCGCTTTCAATAAAATAGATGGAATGAACCAATATTTCCGAGTATATTTGGATTTTTCACAAATCATTCAGCTTCACTCGGGCTATATTTGTGAAAATATATTGAGAGCCTGAGTGAACAAGTGCCTTTAAGTTTTCCAATATTTTATTTAAAAGCACATATACATTTATAAACAAGTACCTCGTATTTAATCTACAACTACAATACTAAATTGAATTACTTTAAAAACATTCAGCGAGTTAAAACTATTCTAAGAGTCTCTGTTGCTGATGCATCTCTACGCCTTTACCGAATACTGCTACCAAATCGGTCAAACTGATTGTGGATATAAATGGGAACATTCGTTTTTATGCAGTAACACTTATATACAAAACGATTCACAAAAGCTGGCGCGGATAATGTATGAAACTGTTGTTAATTTCATAGACATTCCGCACCAGCTTTCGTGAATCGATGTGTACAAGCAAACAAACAAATAGCCTCTGAACTTAAATACATATAACTAATAGTTCACCCCATACTCGCGAGCCCTATATCTCGGCAACTCCTTAACCGATTTTGCTCATTTTCGACACAACTTGCCAAATTTCACGATAAGCAGTCAAGCTATCTTCAAACAAACATACAAAAGCGAGATTGTACCGTTAGACTACGAGAACTCGCACGCTTCACTTGGTCTTCATTTATACCGTCTCAGTTCCATCGGGAGGGAAAATAAGGCATTACAAAAATGTGCAGATAAAACCATCCCAACCGTCGTGTGTATGGGAGGATGCTCTCGATGTGAGATTTTGCATTATATTCGATGACCTACTTCTGATTTGTGCGAAGCCTCCAATGCGGCCGGTAACTCTATTATGTAGGCAAGTTGGCTTGAGGTCTGCGGCGTTTGCGATTTCAACTGTGAGGGTGCCAACCTGGTAGTAGTAAATTAGATTTAAGGTAGGTAGTGGTACGTAGGTAGTTAGGTAAGTTACACTTACTGTATATATTGCGAGAATAAATGTTTTTACCCAATTAGAAGAGGCAAGGCCAAAATGCCAACCTCTTGACAGAAACTGGAATATTTTTTTCCAAAGTCAGTTTGAAATTTAAAGTTTTCCTCAGCTGATCCTTTGCTGCCGGAAGATACAGCTACCGACAATCTGGTATGGACGGCGGTCATTCTTTTACTGTGTAAATCCTAGGAGAAGGCCGTTGTCCAGAAGTAAACGTCTTTCAGTAAATAATGACGATGATGATCATGATCCCTACTGACTCCGCTTATACTATCTGGAATTAAATAATAATTCAATAAAATATATGTTATTCCAGGTGTCCCAGGAGTTATCTTTAATGGCGTTCCAGACTTCCTCTACGAGACGCAAGTCCTCCGCCTGGAGCGCGCGCTCTGGTTCAGCCCAGATGCGCAGACGCTGCTGTACGTCAGCTACAACTGCTCGCTGGTCCACCAGCACCAGTACCCCTGGTACGGACTCGAGGAGCAAGAGCCCCCGGCTTATCCAGCCATTAGGACGTTGAGGTACCCCAAGGTAGGTTGATAGGTGCTGGTTTATAAACTTGTCATACTCCTGTAAGAGACGCAAATCCGAGTACATTCTCAATCTTGACAACTCAGCAATAATATATATATATATATATATATATATATATCACAATAGTATAATAAACTGTGAAGACACGCCATATGTCTACCAAAACTTTTGGTTACAGGTGAACACGAACAATCCTGTGGCAACGGTATACGTGGTTAGTCTAAAGACGCCCAAGTTCCTCTTTCCTCACGCCATACAGTTCACACCACAAGTTGACAAAGGTAATCAGATTTGCATGCTTAGTGCTTTGGTTGAAAGATTTACATTCAAGTTAGTCTAGTTTCATATCTTTTCTCGTTCTTCAATTCTACACCGTTGCAGGCAACTGAACCTGCAACGTCATGGTAGTCAACCATAACAACTTCTCATTATCCGTCCAGTAACCTTACCTCACCACGTCAAAAAGTAATAACTTACTTGATTCTAGGAGTTGGCGATGAAGTCGTGGCGTGGATTTCAAGTCAAAGACGACGAAAAAGTTAAAGAGACCAACATTCTTAAATCCTCGTTGCTCTTGAGTATTGATCTTAGGGTTTGTCGGCAGACTGGTACGTGCGCTGGACGGCGTGGACATCGGAGCGGCAGCTGGCGGTGCTGCTACTCAACCGCGCGCAGAACGTGTCCATCATCAGCGTCTGCAGCGCCACCAACTACAACTGCCAGGATGTAAGTACTATCCTCTACATCCTTTGAGTGTTAATCCAGCTGGAGTAGCAATTGACAGGCCTACCCCTCTGCCGAATGCATATGACAAACAATCAATCATCGACGGTACCATGCCGCAGGGGGGAATATTTATTTTAACATGTATTTTATTTTATGATATTTTATTTTGTTGATATTTGGAGTAAATAAATATTAATTTTGTTTATAAGAAACAAAGGGAGTAAATCATACTCATTGTGTATGGACTGACGTACTAAGCCCCCCGTCAAAACTAGGAACATCAAAGTCATAAACTCGTCCTTCACTTCCTCACCAAGTGAAGGAAGTGTCAAAAAAAGAGATGTATATGTTTTTATGTTTGTTATTTATTATGTTTGTTATTTATCCGATTCTGTAGGTTGATAACAGTTTTGCTGATCTCTTTCGATGCAATTCGTCCAAGCAGCCAAATTAAATACATCGTTGTAATTTGGTAGTCAGTATCAATGCATTACAACTTATCTTAGTCGCATATTTTGATAGTGGATTTTGTAAATGTCGTAAGAGGCACGTTAATAGATATAAAATACATACATTTAAATAAAATGACAGACATTGCCAGTCCGGTTGATCAATAAGTTAATGTCTACATTTTTCAAACCGACTTCGAGGATTCGACAGAGGCGGTTATATATTCGTCTGTTTGTTTTTTCCGTGCGTTGGAGTATCAAAATTGTGCCAGTTTAGCAAAATCCTGGAGAAGATTGTTACTGATCAGCTTTGTACTGCTATGCGACGTCATATAATTTCAAACCAACATGATTTTCTTAGCGGTCGTAGTGTAAACTCGAATCTTTTATCTTATACAGAAACTATATTAATTGTATTGCTTTTTTTTTAATGTTAACAATTTATTTTACATTCAAATTAAAATTGTATTAGAATAATAACTGTCAGGTGGACGCTGTGTATACTGATTTTGCCAAGGCTTGCTTGTATTGCTTTTTTTTTTAATGTTAACAATTTATTTTACATTCAAATTAAAATTGTATTAGAATAATAACTGTCAGGTGGACGCTGTGTATACTGATTTTGCCAAGGCTTTTGACATTTTGGTATCCATGGGGATCTTTACCGTTGGATAAAATCTTATGTAGAAAATCGTTCTCAGGCTGTAGCTGTTAGAGGGCACATTGCTCACTATAGATCTATCAGTTCTGGTGTACCACAGGGCTCCCATTTAGGGCCGTTATTATTTGTCCTTTATATAACGAAAGAACTCTAATATACAATTATACGCCGATGACACAAAAAAAATCAGAGTCATACGAAATCCAGACGATTGTAATACACTGCAAAACGACTTACATAATTTCCAGACTTATTGTAATGCAAATAACCTTTTCTTAAATCCAGAAAAATGCTTTGTTATTAGTTTTAGTAGAAAGCGGACAACTATTAATTTCGATTATGAGCCTTGTAATAAAGAGTTAAACCGCGTTAACCAGATTCGTGACCTCGGCGTAATTATTGACTCGAAGCTTATTTGTGCCCCACATCCACAAAATTTTAAGTAAATCTTTTAAGCAGTTGGGATTCATATTTCGCGTAGGTAAAGATTTCAAGAAACCGTCGACGTGTAAGATATTGTTCACTAGCTATGTTCGTAGTCGATTAGCATTTGCCAGCGCAGTGTGGAACACGCTGTATATAATTCATAGTGATAGAATTGAGAGAGTTCACAAAAAGTTTGCTAAAGCAATCGATTATCGTACTAGAAATAACTACATAGATTACACTACCGCTATGAAAAGACACAATATTTCACCCTTAAACTTGCGACGCGAACGTATTGATGTTATTATTCAATACAAAATCATTAACAATATTATCGATGCCCCTAATTGTTAAAATACCTTTCCTTTAGAGTACCCCGTCGTTGTGAGCGAGCTCGTAGAAGGAAGAAACTTTTTTATATCCCTCGTAGTCGGATTTCATATGCGAGAAACGGTTTCATTGGAAGAGCATACAGGTTGTATGATGAGAAATTTCAAAATTTAGATATTTTTAACGAAAAGTTTTGTAGCTTAGCTAACGACTGACCTTAAATTGTATTACATCATCATTGTATTTCATCATCAGGTTTTAATGAGTTTACTTTTACTGCACTCGTTGTTTTTTCTATTTTTAGGTTCGTATTCATTCATAAATTGCCCATGCACATTTGAACTCTTGTGTACATGATTGTTGCACCATCGATAGGACAACATGTAATTTTCATTTCTAGTTTAAGTACTTATATTAGTTATACGGTTTCAATATTCGCATCTAGGAAACTGTCAGTCTGTAACTACTAACTTAACTTATTAAGCGACTGTTTTTTCTAAATAAAGAGAAAAAATTACTGTTCCTGATGGTTGGTAATGCTGGTCATTGGCTATGTTTTCTAAATGCATTTTAGAGCACTAATGTTATGTGCGTAGATAAACTACTATAACCTGCTCAAACAAGTCACCGTAATACTATTGTGGCACGCAATGGTCATATTATTTCGCACTTACGAAAGCTGCGTGCGACGAATGGACGGCGCTTTTCGCCAAATTACATTTAAAGTGGTTTTTTAAGTACTTATACAGAATATACAGGGCGGATCGGCCTCGACACTCAATTAACTGAAACGAAAACGAAAATAATGGAACCCTTGGATTGTGGACCCTTGTGGATTGGATCACTTTGTTGTCCGTCCGTCCGTCTTTTTATTAAGACCATTTATCTCAGAAACGCGTAGAAGTCTGCGGTCCCTTGAAGCAGTGAACAGGACCAAACTTCTACTACAACGCAATCAAAACATACGGCCGTATATGTCACATTTTTCATACATTTGGGTACCTACTTCCCGTTGACCTAGAATCACGAAATTTGGCGAAAAGCAAGAGGTTGTAGCACAAGTACAGGAATAAATCCGAAAACCGTATAATTACCGCGCACTGAGAATTCCGTGCCACCTTTTGTACCGCGTGTCAGCAGCATCCTTTGTGCGAAACCCACGGTGAGCGAATCCGACTTGCACTTGACCGGGGTTTTTTTGGTCATGTCTATCGAATTACACCTTGAGTACTTGTGTTTTTCCATTATACCATATTTAATTTAAAAGGCGTTTTACCTGAATTGCATACACTAATTATATATATAGCTGGTTTCTGGGACAGCCTAACGGTCCCCAAACGAATGACCTTAATGTGTGACAGCGTTTTCCAATAGCCGCACAATCACTCACGTCTGTATCTTCACCCTCAATTACACTTCAAGAATTGCCGGCAATTTTTTAAGATCTCTAACGAAAAACCCCAGACAATGAAGAATAATGATGAGCCAGCGTTTCTTGCTGATTACGCTCGCGGCTGACGACTGAATTATAATTTCCACATCAGCCAGCTTGCAAGATTAATGATGGCAGTTTTGTCATAGGATGCCTCGTTTTGTGGCATATTGCGGAGAGATATTTGATTTAATAAGGCGTAAGGAGCGCCATGGTTTGGGTGAAGTGTAATTATCGTTTTAATTTTTATTTTTCAGACTAACTTTTTACCATTTTTTAAAAATTAAAAAAATTAAAATTAAATTAAATTAAATTAAAATATCTTTATTTCGAAGCCTCTATAGCTCCATAGTTGTTAGCAACAAGACAAAACTTAAACTAAAATTATAAATAAGTTAGTAAATATACATTATACATATAAGACCTAAGTACCTAATAGCGGCACTTTGTTGCCACTCCCTTGATTAGCCCTATCCAATGCACGAGAATAGGGCTATCGTACCTGGCCGCAAACACTTTTAGTAAGCTGTTAGGGCTCCCTCTAGCACGGCTTAATAGGGAAGCAATTTTTTTCCGCATGATTGCGTGAAAACCGTCCACCCTTGCATCGCAAAACATGCCAGATGCACTACACCTACTAGGCAACCCCAACAGCATTCTAAATGCATTATTGTATTGCACTCTCAATGCATTATAGGCTCGCTTCGTATAATTCACCCACAGGCTGCTCGTGTAGAAGGATTGGCAGTATGCCCTAAAAAGCGTCACCTTCACTTCACTAGAGCAACGAGCAAACCTGCGGGCTAACATATTTCCACGAACCGCTAATGCCCTACGTCCACGTTCGATATCATGGTCATCCTTGAGGTCACTAGTGATAATATGACCAAGATACTTAAACCTATTTACATATGCGAGACTTACGCCATTAAGTGTAATAGGCAGGACGTGGCAGAGCCTGATTTTTTTTGCCTTAAAAACCATGACCTCGCTTTTTTGTGTGTTGTATTCAAGGCCATGTGACTTGGAATACGCCTCACAAACTGACAACAGCGCAGTAAGCGCTCCGACAGCAGGCGCCAGCAGCACCATATCATCTGCATAGCTAATATTATTGGCAGACACACCATCTATAGAGCATCCCGCATGATGACTGCTGAGGCCCGCTATCAGCTCATTCACATACAGGTTGAATAGTTTAGGAGACGTTAATCCACCCTGCCTTACCCCACACTCAAGCCTATACACTGCCGACAGCGTATCGGCCCATCTTACCTGGTTGAGCTGGTTGGCATACCAATATTTTAGCAGCTCAACACACTCACTCGGCATGCCCGTTGCCCCCAATTTCTGCCATAAAATGGTTTTTTTTAATCTAACGAGCAAAATATAAACAGTAAGTTACAAGCTACCTACCTAAAATCTAAAATAGGCCCTTGAGGCATTGTACCAAAGATGCTGGCGGCATTTCCACGTTAGAGTTTCTCGTGTGTCTACGTGTTTGTCTGTAGAATCGGTGCTCCTAAGCGAATTAATTGATTCTAATGCGGTTATTATTTGCCACTGTAGATGGCGCTGCTGAAAACATATCTAATTAATATGGAAAAGATTCCAAAATATATTTGTGATAAGTTTACCACCGATATATTTAATTAATTGAACTTTTTTTTATAAAGATTATCCGTGATGATTCCGACGGCTCCCGCTGGTCCGGACTCGGCGCCGAGCCAGAGCCTGAGTGCGGCTGGTGCGGCGGCTCGGCGCTCCTTGGCGGGCGTACGGGGCTCTTCACCAGCGCACCGATCACGGATCGAGGCGGCGCATGGCGGCACGCCGTGCGCGTCGGCCCCGATGGGAAGACCTGCCTCACGCAGGGGCCATTTGAAGTCACGCAGCTGATGGGTTGGGACGAGGGTAGGAAGCTGCTGTGAGTATTTTTAATTATTGCGGTGCTTGACATTACACAGCTCCAAACGAGGTATGCGATGTTATTCTTAACTACATTTGAAAGCAAATCTGTCTTGTTGAAGTTACGTGATGGGTACCGCACCAGATAAGGCAGGCGAGCGCCACTTGTACCGTGTGCAAATAACCGATGACGGCACGTGGCCGGCGCCGCACTGCCTTACGTGTCCGGACTCAGCCCCTCTGCCGCCTGACGAGCCACCACCGCCTACGAGCGAGGAACCCCCGGTTAGTAAGCACCTTTACACAGTAGCTCATCGAACTCATCTTGCTCGAATCTTTGCCCTTACCTCTTTGCCGTTTGACGACTTACTGGCCATCGTTGAAGACCTGCCCTATCAGGCAGAGTGTAACGCGTTCATAGTTCTGTTTTATAATATGTTCAGTTCATTGTAATCCGAACTCAATATATATATATATATATATATATATATACTGACCAAAATGATTAATTGTGTTTAATTTGCTGGTTGATAGGAATGCAGTCAATGACTAGGGAACTCTTTAGTTGCAGGAGGTGGAGAACTCGACGTCACCTCTACCCGCGTGGCCGACGTCGACAGTGCTTCCACACGTGGCCGAGGAGAATGACTCACTGCCCGTAGAGTGTCTGTATAACAGAGTCATCTTTAGCAGAAACTTCTCTTACTATGTCCAGGTGAGAAATTCCTACTTGGTAACTGCCATATTTCAATACTCGCTGGCTTCCCAATCCTCCATTCTGGACCAACTAAAACGCTAGTAGTCGAGTAATCTGTCCCAAACAATCTGCGTAATTATAGTATTTCCCTTTTAAACTAAGCCTCTATTTACCAAATCGTCTTAATAGTAACTATTCCTTCCTTCCTACTCACTATAATAGTAACTATTATTTTCGATGTGACTGGTAGACTTTCTGCCTGACAATTTCGATCCTATAATTATTACTGTATAGGTATTCTGTTGAACATCTTTTTGCAGGTTAAGAACTAACAACGACTTACAGGAACCTATCCAGCAAGACCAAACACTTTAAATACTTGTATCATGTTCTTAATTCTTTGTGTAAACTGTTACAGGAATGTCTGGGGCCTGGACCACCTACCATCTTCCTCTGCGCATCGAACGGCGAGCGACGCGCGGTGCTATGGGATGGAGCTCCACTGCGCCAGATGTTTGCCGCGCTGGCCGTCCCACAGGCTAAGGTCTTCCGAGTTGAAGTAAGTACCGTCGACATCTTCCTAATATAGGCTAAGGCCTGCGCTTGGAACTCTAGGGCATTTATTGCATTAGACTTTGCATTTGTCTTATTGATCGAGGTATGTTTGACATTTAACCATAATGTTCTATTATTTTTAGGTACAGGCAAACAGAGAGGCACGCGTGAGACTCTACCTGCCACCAGGGTTCAGAGAGACCGACGACCTGCCGCTGCCACTTGTGCTGCACGTGTAAGTGATCGTGTTTATTCTTAATTGTATCTTCTTCTTCCTAGCGTTCCCCCTTATGCCTTGCAAACAGTGCTACTTTCGGGTTGAAAGTAGCACTGTTTGCCCACCTTATTACACCTTTAACATGTAACTCCTAAAACACTCATACTACTTTTTAATTAATAGTGATTTGTTCGTGATTTCAGGTCAGCGGAGCCAGGAGGGCAGCTCGTGACGGAGCAATGGAACCCCGGGTGGGGTTGGTACCTTGCAGCCGCGCGTAACTTTATTGTGGCTGAAATCGATGCTAGAGGCTCGGGTGGACAGGTCAGTATCACCGCTAATCTTTTTCATTATTCAACTCCGGTCGGAGGAACTGTATTGTACAATTTTTAATGCTGAATTTTAAAGATAACAATACCGTTAAATAAAAAAATTGCTTTTTTTTCAGGGAGAGGAACTCAGGACTGAAATATATCACAAGCTGTTATCTGTGGATGTAGAAGATCAAATCGCCGTTTTGTCGTAAGTAAACATTTTATATTTCCCTCTTGTCACCATATTCCGAATTATCCATGTTCTTTAAACTACTGGTCGTCGGTCCTCCAAACCCTAACCCCTAACCCTAACCCTGTTTATGAAAAGCTAGTAACTTGTAAAACGAGCGGAAGTCTCTGTTTTACTCCTTTTATTAGACAACTTCCACATACTTTGTTTTACATGTTACAAGCTTTTGATAAACGGGCCTCAGCTCATGCTGTTGCTACAAGAAGTCAGCAGTAAGCTGTCACGTTACATATGATGGTCATAAAAGGAATGCATCAACATCGCCAGCATAGTTCTTCTCATGTGCTGCTCTTAATTATTTGTCGACACCTGAGGCCTATTGCATAATGTCTTGTGTGTTGTTGTGTTGTTGTGTATTAGCGGAAGTCTCTTTTCAATCCCTTGTATTAGAAAGAGAGTTCCGCTAATATTACAAGTTACAAATGATTATGCAATCGACCCACTGTATATTTGACCGTCGTCCAGGTACCTCCGCGACAACTTGAAGATGGTGGACAGCAGCCGCGTGGGCGTGTGGGGGCGGGGCTACGGCGCGGGCGCGGCCGCCGCGCTGGTGGCCGACGACGCGCGGAACGTCACACGCTGCCTTGCTGCCATCGCACCCGTCACCGACCTGAGGCACTACAGTGAGAAGCTTCTCTTATTTCTAGCGATAGAGAACCTTACTGAATAATCTTCGACCGTTAGGGGTGTTTTGTAAGGATTTGTTCAACTGTCTTCACAGTGACTACACTGAGTGGTTGCTGGCTCTTAGCGTATCTTGTGAAGTCTAGGGACCGCCATTCGAACGTGGTTGACAAAATGATTTGTTGAAAATACTTAAGTACCAAAAAACGATATAAACTTCACTTCGTTGTGAATGTTGTGAAAGACCATTAGACTTCACATAAACTATTCGAATAGCTTGACGAGGAAATGGCGCCAGCATCCTAGGTACAATGCCTCAAGGACCTATTTTAGATTTAAGGTAGGTAGAGGTAGGTAGTTAGGTACACTTACTGTATATATTTCATAGCTTGAGTTCTTGTTTTTTGCCTGCCAGTTGCTGGGGGATGTGCATGTGCTTTTGCATCTGGTGTATGTGCTTTTTTGTTTTCAAATCGATCTAACTATACGACCGTATTACCCATATATGTACCATATTTCATGCAAAATTGATATTGATATTTGATGTTCAAGGAAGACTGCCACAAAAATTATGCAGATGTTGTGTTTTCTGCCAGAGCTCTAGTAATTGGACTTGAACTGAGTAAGACACTATTTCTGTATTTTCCAGATTCTTTTTGGACGGAGCGCTACACGGGCTACGGCGCGCACTGGGCCGGCGCGCTGGGAGCCAGCGCGGTGTGGCGCAAGGCCGGCAACCTGCCGCCGCGCCGGCTGCTGCTGGCGCACGCCACGGCCGACCTGGCCGCGCCGCAGGACCACGCGCTGGCGCTCGCCCGAGCGCTCATCCGCGCCGGCGCCGTCTACACGCACCAGGTGAGCGGCAATAGGTACAGCTCTCCAGGTACGCTCGGCGGTTGGCCAGTTGCTTAACTCCCTCAGTTTACAAACGAAGCTAGAAGGTATGCGTAAGCATTTATTCGAAAAAATTCGTCATTAAGGGTCTGCGTGTTTCGCTCTAGGTACACTTATATTAGGTATATATGTATTTGTATATGTAGGTATATTTATATTTGTATATGTGTAAGTATATACATTATGTATATACTGTAAGTATATACTGTGATATTAGTTTTAAGACCTTGACTGTATACTAGTAATATTAGTCTTCCACCTGTGTTTCACAAATAAAATTTTACTTTACTTTTACTTTACTTTACTTTATATTATTAATAAGGTTTGACATGTCTTAGGTTATCATCTCTTTTTTCTACTATCCTGCACCAAACTAACAGTTTCGGTTTAGCCCGATGGTTGACTGGTAGAGAATGCCTAAAGGCGTTAAGTCCGCCATTTGTACTTTAATATAATTGTGCAATAAAGTTTAAATAAATAAATAAATATACTGAACATTCAGCTCTCTATATAATTGGAATAATTTCAAAACACATTTCCAAATGCTATGTGATTTCTGAAGGGGATTCTAATCTCCGTTCCGTACCAAAACGGTTAATAAGGAACCCTTATGGCGACGCTCTGTCTGTCACTTCGTTAAATATCTCAGCGTGCGTAGCCAAGATGCCAATCGCTTATGCTTAATAACGTATCGTAGCTAACGCTCTCTATCGCTCGTCCTTATTAGTGTGACAATGACAGTTGCGTTTCGTTAGCGACTGAGCGTGAGCGATTGGCATCTTGGCTACGCTCCCTGGAACTACTTAAACTACGAGTACCTATCGATGCGAAATTTGGAATTACAAAAAAGGCTAACCCAGACACATACCAAGTAAAATTATTAAACATATATTTTTATTTCGTATGGAAAATGCCTGATATAATGGGGGTAAAACTTATAAGTTTAGTAACTAGATCATGTGGGGTATCATTTGAAACGGTCCGATTTGCACATTCTAAAACATTTTAGGTTTATTGTTTTACAGTGAAGAAATTTCGATTTATGAAGGAAAATGTAAAAATACCATTCCTCCGTCCCCTTTATCTCCGAAGTTAACGAAGGGAAAAATATGTTTTTTTACGACGATAATATGAATAGAAAAGTTACAGGAAATTTAAAAATTTATTATCGCTTTACGTGATACAGAATTATCAACGAGAAACAAACTCACATACTAACTCTATACCTTGCAAACAAGTGGCCCAATCTATCGATACATGGGACTGACTTCAAATTTCTACTTCAAAAAGCAGTTTTTTGCATCATGTTTTAGATGAATGACGATAACTAAAATTTTGTACGGAGCCCTCGGTCCGCAAATCTGACACGCAATAGACCGGCTTTTTTTGTTTTAGTAATTAGTTTATTAAAAAAAGACAACTGATAATTCCTAGCGATTCGGAACTATCTAAACACAACAGTATTATATGGATTTACTTAACCATTCAGACATTTTCCAAAGATATCTATAATGAAACTAAATAGTTTGATGTGGCAGACTTAATAAAGTAAGTTTTCTGTACACAGATTTACCCGGACGAAGGCCACAACTTCGAGCGCTCCACCATCCACCTTCACAAGGCCATGGAGCAGTTCTTCGACGAGTGCTTTGGACCCGTGGAGGTAGCCGACTGGGACGTCGGCGGGGTCGGCGGACTCTTCCCCTTCCGCGACTAGTGCGAGGAGGGAGGGTTCTTCCCCTCTTGCCGCTAGAGAGAGCACTTTCCTCTCTTGCCATTGCGGTACTGAGGTATTTCTTGTAACTAGTGCAGTCTTGAGGATTTCCTCTCTTGCAACTAGTCTGGTGCTGAAGAACCTTCCCTGTCTTACAACTATGTAGTGAGCATCAAGGACTCTGAATAATTCATTAAACAAATTGTTTTGGGACTGTAGTATCTAGAAGTTGTCTCAAATATATGACTGGAAGTTAATTTGTCTTGCTTCCATGATGTGCAAAATTTGTGAAATGTGAGACCCAATTTTAAAAATATTATATACCCGAAGTTATTAATATATTTAAAATATCTGTACATCATTCTATACAAACTGCTACCAACAAAAAAAATAGGAGGAAGATGATAAATTAATTAATGTAACGTTAAGGGCTATGAAGGTTCATTTTCTTATTGAACCCTTATCCACATTAAAAAGTACTCCTTTTCTATTGAAAAGTATGATAAAAATCATGACTGTACACAAGCTGTTAATTATTGACCGCAGGAAATAAAAACTGCATGTTCAGCTGAACTGTAGAGACAAAATTTCCTGTTGCCAATAGTTAACAGATTGTGTACATGAAGTCATGATTTTTATCATACAATTCAATAGAAAAGGAGTACTTTTTAATGTGGATAAGGGTACAATAAGAAAATCAACCTCCATAGCCCTTAACTTTGAAAACTCCACCGGAAAGATTCAGAACATCGTTTTGTATTTGACCCATCTGTTACTAAAATTGAAGACAGCAATAAAAGCCTCCTTTTAATCCAACTATGTTGGAATTCTTGAGAGCATATTCGAATTCTTGAGAGTATATGAATATTCGAATGAAGTGGTTAATTCAAAATTGTAAGTGTCACTAAAATTGGTGTATTGATAAGTATGTGTTCATTGTAATTGACTGCAGAGGATCGTGATTTTGAATTTTACTTTAAACAGTTCGAAATATTGACAAAATAAATATCTGAAGCAAGGAAGCACTTAATATTCTAAATATTTAGAATATTAAGTGCACGAGAAGTCAAGATTACTGGATTACTAAGTTCAAGTTACATTGTGACTGCATATTTGCTTAAAAAAATTGACCAAAATCTTGAGTTTGCTAAATTATGGCAAGCAATGTTGAATTATCCTAATTCCTACTCCAATCCTTCAGTCATCGGAAGTAATACTATGCGGACTATGCATCTTGAGGTTTTGTTTAAATCATAAAGCCCTTGACAACACTGGCTTTAAAGTTCTATAAGTAGTTATAACTAATAAAACATTCTTAAATATCAGTTGTACTTAAAGATGTATTTTAAAGAGTTTTGGTTAGTGGAGGACCAAAATCCAAAGAATTTTGAAATAATGAAGCCAAAGCTGCACTTCCAAAAGATAATTGGGTTAGTAAATATTCGTGTGATAAATAAATATTTAAGGAATAATATCAATGGCTGTTCCAAATACTTGTAGGATTAACTTTTAGGTTCGTTTATTTTACCGTTGTCCCAGAAAGAAGGATAAGATAAATTGTAATTTGATTGAGTGTAGATATTTCTTTATTTGCCACGGTGTTAAGCCTAAATGTAATAGGACATCCTATTACATTCCTCAAGGTTCCACAATTATTATAGGTATTATGTCATTGTTTTGGAAATATTTTTGAATAACTTAACCAGAGTTTTCCGTCATAATATTGTATTATAATAAATGTCATTTCGTATAGAGCAACGTTAACTTTATACGGTGTTTTTCAAGATAAAAACATATAGGTAAAATCATGTCGCTTATTTGATGACATGTTCAAAATTGTGGATAAATCTTTGAAGCCTAAATGTTAGACTTTATTGTGAAACAATAAAATAAAGTACGACAGTTAAATAATATTCAAAAAGCTGTAGAGGATAAATGTAGTATTTTATTAGGTGTATAAATTGTACTCAAGTTTGTGAATTGATTGACAAAATCTTTAATCCTTACTAACTTCAGAATAGTCAATTGTTCACTTACTTGATGATGGGATACCAACTCCCGAAAATTTTCTTATGATTATTATAAGGAAGGAAATTCTATATTTTATCGTGTAACGTATCAAGATCTTTATCTATACTATTTCTATGTCGCTTTCAATGTCATCGTAAAATAGCTTTAAATATAGTCCCTTGATCCTTACCTAGATAAGAAAGTCTTTGTTTTACAAATGGTTTTCATATAGTTATACGGTAAAACGTTAAAAACTTTGATGGATGTTAAATACCATGTAATTTACTGTAGAAATCCTTATCGGAATCTCCAACTATGTATTCCCAGAATTATGAGTACTGTAGTCATGCTTGAAATTTGTAAAACAAAGAAGACTCATAAGTTATACGTGTCACTGAATCCCACATTGACGTTTAACCGCCTGAAAATCCTAAGATATTATATTTTTGCGACAAACATGTGAGTCAGTGGGGGATAGAACTTCTAGAAGCATAAACTTTACCTAAAAATCAGAATTATATTTAGAGGTGTAATGCAGACTCAGTCAGTCAGTTCTATTTATGCTCCCGAAAAAGAGGATTGTATAAGTTTGATGAGTAAATTTAAAATGGATGAATCATTTAAAATGCAGATTTTTAAATCGAATGTTTTGTGTATCCACATATGGTTCTTTTTTTTGGAGAGCTTTTAACATCTACTAATTTAGAGTCACATGGTTTTTCGTATCATAAATGTTCAACTATCCTCTGCGTACACCTCAAATACGCCTTCAATGGATGTTGCCGAGACCTGCCTCTGTGCAAATTAGAATATCTATGGCAAAATAATTTGATAATAGAAGGCTTGCTGTCGTGTAAAAAATACGAGTATTAGTGAACACATTTTGAAATATGTAAAGGTCTGACATCCCAATAATTGCACATCGATTTATACCATATCGGATGTCACGACAATGTAATAGGTAGAAAAGATATAGAAATATTCGTAGGAACATGGTCAGTCTCGGCAATAACTTGGTAGTACTTACTCTCTTATAGTTCTACTCTTACATTCAGTTAGCTAAGCTAATCTTATCTCTAGTCGTTTTATTTCTCTAAGAATTCTAATTAGAAGTCCAGATTTTAGATCTCAATATTTTGGACATCATTTTCGTTAATATTTTTTACATGATCTTTTTTTACTTTTTTCATATAAATGTTGAGTTGGTAGTAGAAATTAATGTAACTACAAAAATCTTTGCCGTTTTTGTTATCGAACTTGATTTGTTTCTATTGATTTGGTTTTGTCCAAGAGATAAACCTATTCTTTATAATACTGTATAGATACGTAAAGTGATATATGTTCATATATACTTACATGTTATATGTCTTAACAACGCTCAGTGGATATATTGTTTGAATTTATGTTGAATTGTTGTTTCATATAAAACAATAAAAAAGTTGTTCCCAAATATTTGTTTTATTGTATACAGAAACACGTGATCGAGAATTATATTGTTAATTGAAATTACCAATAAATTTAGTATATTAAAATAAACACGAGTAGATAAGATGCTCGCGGAGAGACCTTTGAGGGCCTAATTATTTTACTGACTACATTATTCCATAGGTTAAGAACTCCACATAAAAATATACAGACATGTTTATTGTAATAAAGAGGTGGAACATTTTATACTTGTAAAAAGACACTTTAGACACTAAACTGTTATTTTATGGGTCATGTCATTGCAAGCAAGCTCTCTAACAAATTTTTAATACCTGTCATAATTTTAGACCCCAATTTATTTGTGTTGTTTAAGGATGACTCACACTAGCACGGGACGGGACGGGACGGGACGGGACGGGACGGGACGGGGCTTACGATCTTTCTAAGCTGTCACCGATTACCCACCGACACGGGACGGGCCTATCCGAGGTGTCCGGGCTATCCGGGCTAGACGATTTTTTCAAATGTCACTTTTGTCAAGCCTTGCGCGCGCATCGATGTTATGCAGGTTTGCTAGCTGTCATCGACTTTAAATGTCAATGTTTTTTGCTTCACCGTTTTAATAATATTTAATCTTAGCGATTGCTATTAAACTATTAATACATAATAATACATTATATTTTTATGTTCCTGCATCGTGTGTAATAGTAATATGCGTCGGAATATACTTGTGGAGTTTGTCTTATGTACATTATCGCTCGGCGCTTCATTCCAAGAAAAATAGTCAGTCTGTTTGCTGCTTCAGGTAAAATATAGATATTAGGTATCATCATAAGCAATATTTAAATACAAAACACTATATAATTATTAATTATGTGGGTTTGTTGTGTAGTGTATTCTACTGCAACATCATAGATACATACAAAACTATACTGAGCCGATTAGCTTTTGTGACGAGGGTGAAATGATGATGAGGATACATTTGATGAGTATTTGTGATGAGGGTACATTATTGGCGAGACGAGAAAGTAAGAGATTGACTGACGAGGTGGTTGCTGGGGCGAGGCAACCCTTGTTTCCGCCACGGCACCTTATCTAGTGCTTTTTTCGAACATTTACGTCCAGGCGCGGCCTGCGGCGCGGGGCCCCCGGGGCCAGGAGGTTTTTTTTCCACTAGGAGTGGAATTAACCCTACAAAATCCATTATTATCCGCTGCGTCCGCGCCCTGCTAGAGGTGGTTAAATGATTACTTAGATACTTTACGTCTTTTATTTGGGAATGAAATGAGACTGACTTTCTGAGCATGTTTGTGAAATATTTATTTAGGTACCTACTTACAACTGACTTTAAAAGTGGAGGAAGGATTAATCCTTCGTCTACCATGCCCGGTAATTCGCGGGCTATCATGTACTTTGATACATAATAAATAAGTACCTCCTTCCCTCACCCTGCCTATATTAGAGCCCGCGAATTAAGGGGCTTGGTAACGAAGTGTTACAATTTTTCTGACGAGGGAGTAGCAAGAGCGTACCTAAGCAATATTTCCCGAAAGTATAATTTTAAAGATAAGTAATTATTAAAAAAAAGTATTATTCGCAGGTTTTTGACTACTGAAGATTCGTTCAAAACCAGCTCCCTCTATTTTAGGATGGAGAGCTCGGGCATTTTGGTATCGTCAAAAAAGATATTTGGTCATTGTAATCAATACAAGTAAACGAAGATAGTTAATGTCACAGTTCGACTATGATACGTGGAAGTTTAAGAGGCTATGGCTCTTTCCATATTGTATTGAAGATTTGGACAGCAAACACTTTTTTGCAAGTGCTTCTTAAAAAAGGTTTGGTATGGTTATATCTCTTCTATGGACATCGCAATTTTTACGCGGCACCCTTACAGGCGGGTAACACCTTAATGTTCAGGCAATAAAGTCCTGTATACATATTTCTGGCACTATGGCTGTATTCATATCTTAGTAGTTGACTGTACAATTAATAGAACAATATATTATTTTTGGTTTGTGTCTAAGAATTCATTGTCAATGTTTATGATCGTGTACCAAAGACAAGTTTCTGTTTGACTGGTAGAGAGTGCCTCAAGATATTAAGTCCGTCATTTGCACTTTTTGAAATTAAGTACACATAATTATGGGTTGATAAATATTATAGTAAAATTGTGCAAGCAAAAAGGCGTAATTGCCTTCAAAATATCTCGTGTTACGGGTACTCAGACAACGATATATATAATATACAAATACATAGAAGACATCCATGACTCAGAAACAAATATCTGTGTTCATCACACAAATAAATGCCCTTTTTTATGCTATAGGTGGCAAACGAGCAAAGGAATCGCCTGATGGTAAGCGATTAATGTCGTCCATGGACACCCGCAACACCAGAGGTGTCGCAAGTGCGTTGCCGGCCTTTAAGGTGGGAGTACGCTCTTTTCTTGAAGGTTTGAAGGTCGTATCGGTCCGGAAACACCGCTGGCGACGGTTCGTTCCACAGTTTAGCTGTGCGAGGCAGGAAGTTCCGGGAAAAGCGCACAGTTGAGGACTGCCAACCATCTAAATGGTGAGAGTGGAAATATTGTCGCGTAGGGCGATGGCGGAAAGAAGCAGCAAGGATTAATCCGAACAATTCCTCGGAACCCCCTTACCGAGATTCGAACCCAGGACCATCGGCATTGCAGGCAGGATCACCACCAACTACGCCAACCGGTGGTGTAATCATCTATAGAACGATTCGACACAGTTCACAATTTTCCCATAGATTAGAATCTCCCTAGTTAGATTATAAGCTGGTTAAGTTAAGTTAAGTTCATTTATTTCACGAAGAAAATTATATACCGGGTGGAACGGCTCGACGATCCTTTCCGCAAAAGGGGGATTGTTTAGATTTAGTACTGTATTTCCTCTAAAGAAACTAGGCTCATATTCGTAAGCGTTTTTAAGTTATAGGCAGTTAACTTTTGATGCAAAATACTGCAAGTGACAACCCTCATTAGGTTCAATAACATTTAACAATAACACAAAGGTCAGTGACATTTACCAAAACAACATTTCTACCCCATAATATTTCCCAGTCAATATTACAATTGTGTGAACTACCCACTTACAATAATCTAACTAACCATAGATAAATTAAGACTAAGGGCAGTTATACATGCAGAATCGTAGAATTGAAAATAATATCTTCTGAAGCCTTTATTTTTATAATTCAAATAAACATGTTACTTTTGCATTTATTTCCATACAAATCGGTTAACCAACAGCATTTTCTAGCTTCCACGCACCCCGCCTAGTATGCTCTTCTGGCGGTGTATTATGGGCTTTATGAACCTATTTATTGTAACTGCCCTTAGTCTCAATTTCTCTATGGTTAAGTTAGATTTTTGTAAGTGGGTAGTTTGCACAATTGTATTATTTTGTTTGGGAAAAATATTAATTTTTACTCAGTCTTACCCGTGACGCAAATAAATTGCAAATTACGTGATAAAACCTATTTTCAAAATGCCCTTGGGAGCCCGCGATTACCTAAATTTGCTTATGTTATACGGGGAGTGTAATTATAATGCCGCCGAGACGTTACGACGCTATCGACAAAGATATCCTCCACCACACCCAACTAGCCGTATGTCAATTTTACGGGCCTTTGATCGCGTGGCAAATAATCAGCCCATAGTACCACAAACGGGCCAAAACGACCAACGGGGAGGAGGTGTAGTTCACATTGCACCAAGGTTTGAAGAGCGAGTGCTGCGGTATGTCGAGCAAATTTTTGTAAACATAAAGTGTCACATTACAGTTACATGTAGGTATAGTACATAGTAATAGCAGGGTTGTCACTAAGAAGAACATTAATTAATTTTAATATTTTTACTGATTGTTCGTAACAAAAATATAAACATTACTAATCGATTCTCCTTCACTTAAACTAACCCCCCTTTGCGAGAAGGATCGTCGTGTCTTTCCACCCTGTATACAATTTAGTGGTTTTCACAATCTTACTGTGACGTATACATATATAGAACAAAACAAGACAAGTAATATCAGGGTTTAAGGAAACGGTTGAAAGATTGTATTGTAAGTGCGTAGTGAAAGTTTTGTTTTTAGGGTTCCCACTAAAGGAAAAAAAAACAGGACCCTTATAGAATCACTTTGTAGTTCGTTCGTCCATTCGTCTGTCTGTCTGTCAAGGCCTTTTATAGTAAGAGTCTGCCTTACTAAGTAATAACGTAACACGCTTAGTGACAGCTCCTGCCTATGAGGGAGAGATTTACAATGGTGCCCATGTATATATAGACTTCTTACTAAAACCGAGAAAGTTTTTATTGTAAGTATGTGTGTAATGGAGGTTTTTTAGGGTTCCGTTAAAAGAAAATAACAACGCTTGTTTCCGGAGTGTAATATTTGAAGAACAAAGCTTGTCAGAAAACTAAAGTTGATTACGAAGTACGCTTTATAATAGTAGTAGAAATCCTACTCACATCTTATGAATCAGCCTGTATAAACGCTGATTTGGACTCCCTTTCGTGAAACTATTCTTTTCAAAAATGGGCTGCGTTCTAAGTTTACAAGAATGGGCAACTGACCACCTTGTAAGAAGTTTAATTTTCTTGTATTTTAATAAGTAGGTACCTAAGTTTATTAAAATACAAAAAAGTATTTTTAAGTAGTCGGGATTTTCGAACATTACATCTAAAAATATAAAACAGGGATATTTAAACTTATATGTTTTTTTAATGAAGTACAATAAGTTCATAATAGTAGTGTAGTACTCATTCTTGGGCGACATCTAATACTGAAACAGGTTCTCAATTCAACGGAATACCTTATAAACCAAGTGACTTTATTTCTAAATATTCTACGATTTATTATTATTATTGAAAAACAGAACCCTAATAGAATCACTTTGTTGTCCGTCCGTCCGTCGGTCTGTCCGTCTGTCTGTCCGTCTGTTCGCCTGTCAATCCGTCCGTCCGTCTGTCTGTTCGTCTATCCATCTGTTCACCTGTGTGTCTGTCTATCTGCCTTTCTATCTGTCTGCAGGCTGGGCGGATTTGCACACTCTAAAACAAATTTTTCAGCAGATCAGTGGCATAGCTAATCCTTATACTTATTTAGTCCTACTCCGCAACATACCACTCAGTCAATGTTTTTGATAACATACTAAGTTAAATGATTTAGAATTATTTTAAAAACTTTTAGTCCTTTGCTAAACCTAGTTTTATATAATAAATCGTAATATATAGATGTGAGTCAAAATTGCGTAGTCATGCAAAAATAGTTTTTAACTTGTATAGTCATTGTTAGGGCTTCGTAGCCAAAATGGGTAAAACGGAACCCTTTTAGTTTCGTCCAGTCCGTCTGTCCGTTCGTCCGTTTGTCACAGCTGTTTCACTCAGTAATTATAAAGCATATGATACAGATATTATAGCTGAAAGTGTATTTTGTATGCCGCTACTTACCTATAAGTTGCGAACAGAAATATGCTTAGGGGGGTTTTTGGCACTTCATCGGATAGGCCTTTGAAAATAATTTAGATGTTTTTATAACTATTATTAATCTAATATTTTCGGAAATAATTGCTCTGAAAGTCTGAAAAAGAGTCCCCCCCTTACTTTTTTTGAACGCGAGCTCAATTATTTTTTGAATAAATCTGGAAGATAGGATATAAAACGTTATTACAAAAGGACATACGTGCATAAATATTATAAAGACACTTACGCCTTTTTGCTTGCACAACTTTTTCATTGTATTGTATTTATACGTGGCCCGATACACACTAGGCCGATTTTTCTTTAACATATCACTGTCGCATCATACATTTGGATAATTAATTCTCTATCAGTTGGTAGTGAGAGAAAGTGCACACATTTTATGACATTTCTCCAATTGTTGTGCATTTTCTAGCTGCCTCATTAGAAAATCTTTCGTTTGACAACAAGAAAGACAAAGTGTGTGTTCAGCTGAACTTTAGAGCCCATCTTTCCCGTAGCCAACAGTTAACAGCTTTTAGACATGTAGACATGATTTTAATCATACAGTTCAAAAGAAAAGGAGTACTTTTTAATGTGGCTAAAGGTTCAATAAGAAAATCAAACTTTCGTCATCGTTTTGTGTTTGACCCTGTTGCAGGATACCTGGAGCCAAAGGAATTCAGAGCACTACCCCTGAGCTCCATGTTCCCACACATGGAGATGGAGCTCAGGGGTGGAAGTGGATCGATCCCAATGGGTCGAAGTATCTCCGCTAGGGCCCCCTGACCTTAAATAAGATAAGATAAGAACACGGTTGAAAGTTTGTATTGTATGTGTGTAGTGAAGGTTTTATTTTAATGGTTCCGTAAAAAGGAAAAAAACGGAACCCTTATATTTTGTTGTACGCCTTTCCATCTATCTGACCGTCCATCCGTCCGTCTGTCCGCCTAGACCCGTTATAGTTAGGCTTGCCCTAGTACTTACTAGTAAGGCACTACCTATTGGTGGTACCGTAGAACGCTTAGTGACACCCCGCTGCCTCTACTCGTACATCATCGCAATCAGAGGATACGGACATCGATACATTCCCATACATTTGTTTAGAGAATCAAAATGTACCTATAGGATACCTCCCGTTGACCTATAATCATGAATTTAGTCGGGTCATTCTGTCACAAAGGTTTTTACAGTTTAAATATGAATAGGCAGCGATTTAACCTTTTTTTTATTATTTTTTTTTAATTTCATATACCATGGACAATAAGGGACTCCAAGCTACAGTTCTGCATCAAGAACTTGGCATGCGGCAACCTGAAGGATTATATCTGAAGATTTTGTACCTATACTCTTGTTAAATACGTATTCAACCTTTTTACTAAGAATTTTTAGCACCTAAGTCTTAGAAGTATTTATTCCTACCAATAAATTGAAATTAGCTGTTGTTTGATTTCCAAATGCAAGTGATGTATAGGTACCGGAAAACTCAGGTTACTTGAAATGGTGCGTTCATCGATTTATAATCCAACAACTAGTAATTTCTCGTGCAATAGCATGAGCATTAGAAATATAATAGTATGATTAATCCATGAAGCTATTCATTAATTTATCATGTTTTTCTGTTAAAATTATAAAACTCTAAAACCTGTGCTCAAAAATCCGGTTCTTTTATACATTATATACCTAAGTGAATTGTTGACCACAAAAGTCAAAGTAGTCCTAGTTTACGGTACCTATAAAAATACGACTATTTCACCTATCCCTACATTTCGTGCCTCACACGCCATGACTGCATATCAAATATACGTTTAGCTATGATTATTTTGTTACTTGGTGATGGTGGCACTTTATAATGTCATGATCCCCGGCTGGACCACCTCGTCTTTAATGAAAATAGACGCATCAGAATGTATTTATAGTGTATATATATATATATATATATATATGTATTTCTACGACCATTTGTAAGAAATTTATTATCTTTCTTACCACATATACTTCTTACACTTCACATATTACATCAGTTCTACATTATACATGTTAAATTGATGTAAAGTTATTTGATTGCATTTATGTGTAAATAGTATGTGTGGTATGAAATAAATTATGGTGGTTTTCTTCAAGACTCAAGACTTCTTTACAACAAGGTTTACAAGGACCCCAAGGCATGTAGATTTGTTACAGATGGTCAAAGAATTATGTAGATACTTGTATACTTTATATACATTCTGATGCTTCTATTTTCATTAATAGCGAGGTGGTTCTGCCGGGAGCTTGACGTACCTACTTTATTATCTATTTACCGTGGCAGCGAAAAGGTTAACCCTTTAAACGCCAAAAACCTAAAAATGGCGTGTGCTGTCGTGCCTACAGAACTAATATGTAATAGCGTTACCGCGCAATCATACCTCTATGGTCTTGCCTACCACGCCAGCAACATCTTTAGGTGTTATGGCGTTTTCTGTCAAAATTAGTTCGCACGCTGTAAATATTATGTTACTTCAATAGAAGCTTTACGTACTTCCATACCTTGAAGAACATTTTATGAATTCGTCATATTTTGCGATCAAACTGATGTGATCAAACTATACCGCAAAATGTCAAAAAGTTCCTTACCTACATTAAGGCAAAATAACTGCTATCAGGCAAGCATGTACGAGTAGGTATTCTTTTGTGCATAAATGTAATTTTCTATTAGAAATAAATAAATCTGATGAAACACCACACTTTTTGTATTATTACAAGGGCGCATGTCGAATCGCACCATACTTCGAAATACCTACTTGCGACTATAGTGAACGCTTATATGTATATGTTGCTATTTTTTGCTCGCGACTACGTTTCCGTAGAAGTTGAACAAAAACTGCCCTATGTCCTTTTCTAGGAGTAAAACAATCCCCATACCTACTAATTCCATCTTGATCCGTTCAGCGATATTAGCGTGTAGAGGTAACAGACAGACAGAGAGTTACTTTAGCATTTATTATATTAGTATGGAGTACAGTGGCAGTACACAAATGGCACGATAGCTTTTATACTTACATATACATATCTACGGGAATATATCCTAGGAAGTGGAAACTTACGCGCGTCACTCCTATTCCTAAAACCAAAGATACCTCCCAGGTGGAAAACTACCGGCCCATAGCTATTATGTCTTGTTGTGCAAAGTTGTTTGAATCTATCCTGCAGAAGTTGATTTTGCCCCAAATTAGACCTTTTTTGTGCGACTCACAGCATGGCTTTAGATCAAAGCGGTCCGTCGAGACCAATCTTCTAACTCTTACAAGCTTTATTTCTGAGTACCTAGATAAAGGAAAACAGGTCGACGTTCTTTACTTTGATTTTAAAAAGGCGTTTGATCTGGTCGATAATGATATCTTGCTCAGTAAATTGGCGCACATTGGTTTCTCTCCTCGACTTCTTAAGTTATTTGCTAGCTATATGCAAAATAGGCAGCAATTTGTAAAGCATGGGTGTTTTGTATCTTCCGTCTATCCAACACGATCAGGCGTTAGTCAGGGCTCTATTCTTGGCCCGTTTTTATTTGGAGTCATGATTAATGATCTAGAATTAATGTTAAAGCATGCAAGATGCCTTCTTTATGCCGATGATCTAAAGCTGGTCTGCGGTATAGAATCAGTGGCAGATTGCGAGGCAATGCAGGCGGACATAGAGGCCGTGCTCAACTGGAGCACCATAAACAAACTCTTTTTTAATGTTTCTAAATGTTGCGTTTTGTCTTATACTAGGTCACTGAAACCGTTTCATGCCCAGTATATGCTGGGATCTGAAGTTATAACCCGCGTAGCTACAGTAAAGGACCTCGGTGTCATCTTTGATACTAAACTGACGTTTCGCGATCATATCGAGGCGCTAGCTGCAGATTGTTTTAAAAGGCTGGGATTCATTGTCAGAAATGCCCGTGACTTTACCAATCCAAAAGCAATTAAATTACTGTATACGGCCCTCGTTCGGAGTAAGCTGGAAACCGCTAGTTTAGTATGGAACCCAGCCGAGAGTACGTATGCGTTGCTTTTAGAAAAAGTACAAAAGGCATTCTTAAGATTTCTTTACAAAAACATGTACAAGTATTATCCATTTTTATATCCTACTAAATTCTTGTTAGGATGCCTCGATTTTAATTCTTTGCAAGTAAGGCGTAACCATAAGCTTCTGGTTATGGCTTGTAGTACTTTGCGGGGAGACTCTGACTGCCCTGACCTAGTGGCACAGATAGTGAGGCTCTCTATACCTTTTCTATCCAAGCAGGAGCTACGGCCTAGAAATCCCAACCTTCTTGCCACTCCCACAACGCGTACTGTAGCGCGCCAAAAGTTTCCCCTCGTTCGAGCTCTAAAATTTCTGAACGCGCTTCTGTTATGGGCGCCTGAAAGTGATTTGTTTGCGAGTCGATGGGCAAGTGTGTGTAGCGTGAAGCGTCTGTCTGAAGTATTGCGAGATGATGGACGGCAGTGCTGTTTTATAAAACTGTATTTGTAAAGTGTTGTCTTTTTTACATACTCTAGTATCTAAGTCTGAATTGTACAGTTATTTGGTCTATTCTGTTATACTGTATAAATTATGTTTGAATAAATAAAATAAAAAAAATAAAAAAATAAAAATATACAGTTAAAGCGGTTTTTGGCATGTATGAAATTACAAAAAACTTTTTTCTTCCTACCTAAGCGATTTAAAAAAACGTAATTATTAATAGTATGTACCATGTGCAAATACCAGCACTTGATTTTAAAAACCTGTGCTCATTATATCTATTATTATTTATTTTTTTATAACAGCAATACCACGTGCTTGATTAACCCGACTAAATAAAATATTATCTTTACGCCCGTATTTCACACAACAATTTATGACATTTAGCAATATACCTCTTTTTGACGTATATTCTGAGACACTCGAGCCGTCTGTAGTGAGAAAAGTTCCAATCAGTAGCAGAATAGTAAATAATGAAGACTGTTAACCGTAATATTTAAGACGTTCTGCGGGAAACCGTTAATACCAGTATACGTATAAATTATTTTGTATGTTTTGTTTGTATTTGTTAATACATAATCCAATATTGTATAATACTCTGATAAACCAACCGGCCGTACAGATCTTGAGTTTATTTTCTACTTTAATATCACCTTGATATTTTGTATGGTGACTTAGCCTCACACTGTGTAGCATAGGCGTATAATTATATACAATAAATATTTTTAACACTTCCTGACTTTCTCTAAACGGGTGCTGGCTGTGCTGCGAAGGTGACATCACCCTATCCGATGTTTATGATTTATACCAACTCCCGAAAATTTTCATATGATTATTATAAGGAAGGAAATTCTATATTTTATCGTGTAACGTATCAAGATCTTTATCTATACTATTTCTATGTCGCTTTCAATGTCATCGTAAAATAGCTTTAAATATAGTCCCTTGATCCTTACCTAGATAAGAAAGTCTTTGTTTTACAAATGGTTTTCATATAGTTATACGGTAAAACGTTAAAAACTTTGATGGATGTTAAATACCATGTAATTTACTGTAGAAATCCTTATCGGAATCTCCAACTATGTATTCCCAGAATTATGAGTACTGTAGTCATGCTTGAAATTTGTAAAACAAAGAAGACTCATAAGTTATACGTGTCACTGAATCCCACATTGACGTTTAACCGCCTGAAAATCCTAAGATATTATATTTTTGCGACAAACATGTGAGTCAGTGGGGGATAGAACTTCTAGAAGCATAAACTTTACCTAAAAATCAGAATTATATTTAGAGGTGTAATGCAGACTCAGTCAGTCAGTTCTATTTATGCTCCCGAAAAAGAGGATTGTATAAGTTTGATGAGTAAATTTAAAATGGATGAATCATTTAAAATGCAGATTTTTAAATCGAATGTTTTGTGTATCCACATATGGTTCTTTTTTTTGGAGAGCTTTTAACATCTACTAATTTAGAGTCACATGGTTTTTCGTATCATAAATGTTCAACTATCCTCTGCGTACACCTCAAATACGCCTTCAATGGATGTTGCCGAGACCTGCCTCTGTGCAAATTAGAATATCTATGGCAAAATAATTTGATAATAGAAGGCTTGCTGTCGTGTAAAAAATACGAGTATTAGTGAACACATTTTGAAATATGTAAAGGTCTGACATCCCAATAATTGCACATCGATTTATACCATATCGGATGTCACGACAATGTAATAGGTAGAAAAGATATAGAAATATTCGTAGGAACATGGTCAGTCTCGGCAATAACTTGGTAGTACTTACTCTCTTATAGTTCTACTCTTACATTCAGTTAGCTAAGCTAATCTTATCTCTAGTCGTTTTATTTCTCTAAGAATTCTAATTAGAAGTCCAGATTTTAGATCTCAATATTTTGGACATCATTTTCGTTAATATTTTTTACATGATCTTTTTTTACTTTTTTCATATAAATGTTGAGTTGGTAGTAGAAATTAATGTAACTACAAAAATCTTTGCCGTTTTTGTTATCGAACTTGATTTGTTTCTATTGATTTGGTTTTGTCCAAGAGATAAACCTATTCTTTATAATACTGTATAGATACGTAAAGTGATATATGTTCATATATACTTACATGTTATATGTCTTAACAACGCTCAGTGGATATATTGTTTGAATTTATGTTGAATTGTTGTTTCATATAAAACAATAAAAAAGTTGTTCCCAAATATTTGTTTTATTGTATACAGAAACACGTGATCGAGAATTATATTGTTAATTGAAATTACCAATAAATTTAGTATATTAAAATAAACACGAGTAGATAAGATGCTCGCGGAGAGACCTTTGAGGGCCTAATTATTTTACTGACTACATTATTCCATAGGTTAAGAACTCCACATAAAAATATACAGACATGTTTATTGTAATAAAGAGGTGGAACATTTTATACTTGTAAAAAGACACTTTAGACACTAAACTGTTATTTTATGGGTCATGTCATTGCAAGCAAGCTCTCTAACAAATTTTTAATACCTGTCATAATTTTAGACCCCAATTTATTTGTGTTGTTTACTTCGATGCGCTGAGTAGTTTCACTATTAGACACTACAATGAATGTTTTATTATTTCCACTGCGACTTTTAATTTTCCGTACGGAAGGAGGAAGCATGTCGATTTGATATTCCAATTCGAAAGCTTCAACCAAATTTGAATTGTCTATGGGTTTATCGTTGAAATTCTTCCATTCATATATTTGTGTAATTGGCAAGACATCTGTGACCTCAACTCGTTCTCTAGACATTACTTCTCCGTCAGCTGAAGATGCAGAAGTAGTAGTTATAGGATCTGATATCACATCAACATGCTCTAGGAAGTCGTTTTCTGTAGAAATGGTATCGCTTTCAACTTTATTTGCAATAATCTTACCGTTTGCAAAAATCCTCTTAATGAAGTTTGTAAAATCATCGTTTCCAAAATGTGCACCTTCTTTTTCTTTGACCTGTAGCAGTGTAGTTTCGTCTTCTGGTGTGAAAGTTGTAGGTTCTTCGGAATCATCAGAAAATTCAATCTGTTGTATTTCAGCATGCACGTCCTCAGTAACTTTAGCACGGGTGTCTTTATTATTGCCGAAATTTTGTGTTTCTACAAACGAAGGGTTGATTGTGGCACTTGTAGACACATCAATAGGCCCATTTATTATATCTTTCAAACCAAATTCTCTCTCTAATACTTCTCTAGGATGCCCCAATTCTATTTCTACTTTTTCCAATTCCTCACTAGGGACTCCGAGTTCAAAAGAGCCAGGAAATTGAAATGGGTTAGCATGTGCACCTTTTGTTATCTGCAACCATTATTATCAGCAATTGTTAATAAAATATAATTAACTAACTAAAATTTGTTTAAATATAAATGTAAAAAGAACCACTTGTCTGCCAACTAACCTGAATAAATCCTAAGCATACTCGTACATATATGTATATAATTAAAAAAATCGAAATTCATGTCTTAAAAAGAGTCATAACGAGAATAAATCTCGCTGATAACTTGGTTTTTGTAGCCAACAGTAATTCTGGGGGACGAGGACGGGGCTACATTTCTCAACCGCTTATCGGGAATTCCATGATCAGTTTTTTAACTGAAAGAAGAATGGAAAAATTTCCCGCATCGATAAAGATTCGAACTTGCGCGTTCTCTGAACACTAGTGATAACGCTCAGCCAATTTAGTTCACGAGCTATTAAATTGTCAATTTCGTTCGCAGGCGTATCTGCTTCATATAAAATTAATTTAAGATTTTATTTTTAGCAGAAACATCTGCGATTGAGATTGATCATTACCTTGTTTTTTTGGGTTTTTTATGCCCATTATTGGATAGTTTTCAAAATAGCGACACCCACCCTCACGCACCCCCGGAGCGGACTAAAGCTCAAAGAGTCACAAGTTACGATTAAGTAATAGTACAAACCTTCACGCTATCCATAACTCTCTCGATCCAGTCGCCGTAAAGGCCAAGCTGGGTAAAGACGGTGGGCGCGTCGACGTGGCCGCAATGTGGGGAGCCGAAGCTGATGACCCCCGTTAGCAAGCTGCCAGCCAGTGCAGGCCCGCCGCCGTCATGCTGTTTAACAATACATTATTGCAGAAGCATTGACTTATTAAAAGAAACATAAAGCAGAATAAAAACGTCATAAAACATGGGTCAGAATGACATTAGCGAACATTATAACTAATTTATTAAATAATATTTAAAACGGGTCACTCACGTAATTTAGTCGATTTTCGCTCGACATGTTTCGTTCTTTACGAAGAACGTCATCAGGAGCGCCCACTCGCGACAGAGGCAAGTCGTACACTGCCCAGCCGTGGTGGCAGTGTACGACTTGCCTCTGTCGCGAGTGGGCGCTCCTGATGACGTTCTTCGTAAAGAACGAAACATGTCGAGCGAAAATCGACTAAATTACGTGAGTGACCCGTTTTAAATATTATTTAATATGTTCGAGTCTCACGAGAGTTTTATAGTTAAAATTATAACTTATATTTGAAACGGGATAATTACACCCGATATTTCGCAACAGTGTCGAAATATCGGGTGCTCAATAAAACAAACATACATGGTAATTATCCCGTTTCAAATATTAGTTATAATGCAAATGACCATGTTAGCTTAAAATCGTACATTAGCGAATTTTGCATTGATGATGATACAAACGATAAATGTTTCGTACGAAAAAGAGCTTATTTTTTAGCACTTTTGCCTAACAGATCTTGAAGAAAAAGTAGACTATATTGCCCCCGGCTTGTCTAAGAATATATGTCGACGCGCCGCCACTGGTAAGCATTAAGTGTCAAATTCAACCAACATTGTTAGAATTTATTAGGCTGTTGGTACTTAAAGAAACGTCACGTTCCAAACAAGACTATATGAAAAAGCGTTGCAATCGCATCACTTTCATGGCATCATTATTTACGGCTGATTGGGTATCCAGTTCTTTTATATATCTATGTGTAGAGGCCATGAAATAAGGCTTACTATTTCCTTATTAACATTTTACAAGACACGGTTCGGGCAAGGTGAGATAGGAAAGCCATGTTATTTCAAAGAAAATAAAGAAGAGAGGCGATTACTCCACCGATAAGAGTACTCTACCGATAAAAGCATGGTCTAAAATGTTGATAATGAAGTTAGTCATAGCTGGCACAAGACAGGCGGGGACATAAGGACAACACTTCCGTGCATGTTTATTTATTGCTCTTAAGAGTATGCATTATATGTAGTATCGACTAGTTATACAATTCTTGTCACAGGGCATCAGGGTTTCTTGTCAGTGAGCAGGCTGAAAACCAGCGCTGGAACCACGTCGTAGAGGCGAGGTCATAGCGAGTCCAGCACATAGCTGAGTCTGAGAGTGTCTTTTTGTCACATTGGCCTTCTTTTTCAAATAATTTTTAAGTAATATAATTTTTAAGAAAAATAATAATTAAGAAATAAAGAATGTTTAGGTTTAGTTTCTTTGTTTAATATTAATGTAAGACAATATACTATTTTTAATGCTGAAAAGTTACAACTTACATTGCAAGCGCCATCACCACGATCGACATAGCCGGCGCAGAAGTTTTTGTCTGTGACGTATTCCCTAAAATTAAAATAAAATAATTATGAAAACTTTTTAAGAAACACGTTAATTTCCTTGAAACTACGACTAAAATAATGACACATTCTTAGTTACCTAGTGTAAATGTACTTGCACTCTTCTAGGTCATAAATGTTGAGACGTGCTCGAGATAATGGTCGTTCTACATCTTTCTGGTCGTGTTTCTGGAACAGCAAAGTAACTTTTTAGATACGGGATATAAAGAGATAGAAAGTATAGAAAGTATCACGTGATAGCTCGGAGCCCTCGGACGTCACGTGACTTTTTGTATAGAAACTGACAGATCGTCCCGTATGGGATCGGAACGGAACGGACTACTGTGAGTCATCCTTTATAGCAGTGTACACCGAGCTGTACCGTGAAGTCCATTTTCGAAAAAAAAAATTGAACTAGTCTCAGGCAAAAACAAGTGACGACGCGGCAGATCTCAACGGGTTTCAACTGACTAAGATAAGGGGTGTTAGTTATCAGTTTTTTTTTGAAGATATTTTTACGAATTATATTTTTTATATTATTTATATCACATATTCATATTACTCATATTTAACACTTACTTTTGTGTAACTCTACAGGACCTTTTACAACGTAATATTTTGTATGAAAAACGATTTTTTTTTCTAAATTTGACAAAAAGCGGTATATCAAGTAGTAATTTAACGGAAATAAAAAATACGGTGTATAAATATTGTCAGTATTTTGGTAACACATTATATAGTGGCCCCATGCTTAATACATTATACCTATACCAATCAATTTTAGAAGTATTTGTACTTAAATGAATATGACTAAGGAATTTTATAATGAAACAAATGCCTTGGCACAGTCATGTTTTTTATGGTAGTAGTAGTGGTACAGGTAGGGAACCGGTTAACTGCGAGTCGGACTCGCGCACCGAGGATTTCGTACAAACTTTGTAGAAAGACGTCAGTCTCATATATCGACAGATAGGGTCACACGTTAGCACGGCATAGAGTTAGTATGCGAATTTATTGTTCCTTGATATTTAAATATGTATTACTTTTAATTAATCACTGTAAAAAAATAAAAAATACTGTTTAGAATGTGCAAAT
This sequence comes from Lathronympha strigana, assembly GCA_949128165.1. Classification (NCBI taxonomy): domain Eukaryota; kingdom Metazoa; phylum Arthropoda; class Insecta; order Lepidoptera; family Tortricidae; genus Lathronympha; species Lathronympha strigana. The sequence goes on along the minus strand of OX421923.1, from coordinate 10,413,659 downwards.
TGGGCCCTTTCAAATGATATCCCACATGGCCCAGTAACTAAACTTTTAATTTTTGCCCCCTCTTTTATCGGGCATTTTTCATTAAAAATAAATTAAAATATACGATAATTCGTAATTCCTCACTAAAAGTGTTTGGGTTAACCTTGTTCATAATTATCCCAAATTTCTAATCATTAGTTCTCGAGATATTTAACGATGTGACAGACAGACTGAGTCGCACCATAAAAGTTACTTTTTTACCATTTTGGTACGGAACTCTAAAAGGAGTGTCTACAAAAAGAGAAAAAGTCCCATAAAAAAAAAACAAAAAAAAAAAAAGACGCAAGTCTGGCTCTGCTGCTCTTATGCTGCAAAAAAGGTTTGAGATGTAAAACAAGTCGGATATACCGGCCGGGATGTACCGGGAGGTGTCCACGGAACTCGTCTTCCACCGACTTACCTATTCTTTAGAGTTCCATGCCAAAATGGTAAAACAGGAACCCCTTTTTGACTAATTTTGTCTGTCTGTCTGTCTGACGGAGCTCGGAATAATCGGCTTACATATCTGAAGTTCCACATGCCATCCCTGGTCTCCATCATTAGGTCTACCTTACCAAATTTATGGTTATCGCAAGAAATTGCTCAATTTACTTAATAAAACACTGAAATCACCATTCATGTGCCTTTGAAAATAGAGGAGTTACCTTAATTCCTCATGGATCGCACCATCAAATCAACCCAATCTGACGACGCAGCTCGGAGTAATAGGAAACGTACATAAATAAAAACAGACGAACATTGTATATGTATAACCGCTTCCGTCGAATTCTCGAAGTCGATTAAAAACTTACACTTCTTCGTCCCCATCCCAAAATCAGGACATTTTTAATATCCTTCAATGGGCTAAGGTTGTTATCCCATCTGTCATATTTTATGGCCACTACTTTCTTCTTCTGGAATCGCAGCGCCTTCTTAGTCTTGAGTAGGACCAAGTTATTGGCCAACGTGGCGCGGTCAAACTCCGGGTGGAAGAAAGCTCGGTCTATGTTCACTAGGGAGCCATCTTTCGTGACGTAGTCACTACCAGTGCGCATTTGAATTACGAGGCTAGTGTCATCTTGGAGCCTTTAAAAACAAAAGAGAAATCAGCAAACCATTTATTGTGGTCACTTTCAATTTACCTGGAGATTGTCATTTAAAAGCTCTAAGCAAACCATTCATTATAGTTACTTTCAATTTATCTGGAGATTGTCATTTAAAATCTGTAGAATAAAGGATGACTCACAGTAGTCCGTTCCGTTCCGATCCGATACGGGACGATCTGTCAGTTTCTATAGAAAGTATCACGTGATAGCTCGGAGCCCTCGGACGTCACGTGACTTTTTGTATAGAAACTGACAGATATCGTCGATAATCAAAACGGAACGGACTACTGTGAGTCATCCTTAAAGTGTGTGAATAACGTCACCTGGTTTACAAAAAAAGCATTTGGTAAATGATTCATCCGAATAACGAAGCATAAAATACAGTTACGTGTAGATATAACGACAATCGTGCTCGGAAATTTGGTTTTCCCCTATATTCGCCGATGAAGAATCTCACCGTATGAGACAGGAGGCGGCACTGATAGCCAGGCTCTCGTGGAGCAGCGAGCCCGCGCACACGAAGCGGCCCATCACGTGCACGCTCACCATGAACGGGTACCGCTCGATGCCGGTGCTGGTGCCTGCGAAAATCCTCCGCCCTTCCACGTCATGACTAGCATTTGACCCTGCAAACATAAACACCGCAAAATATGGTATAACTGCCGCACCACTAGTTACTATTTAGTAATTTTTTCCAGTTCTTGTCGCGGGATAATAATAGTAGTTTATGTGACTGTACATAATGAAGGGCATTACAGCACGAGTGTGGGTTTAACATCACACGAGTGTTTAATGCCGAGTTATGTATGGTTGCATACACTACTTTATCTACACACATTTCATAAGTACTCTAAGATGGATTCAGGAACCGCAGGGCAATGACTTGCATTGCTACCACAGTGCTACTTGTAAAATATCTATAGATTACAGATATTAAAATAATGCAATATAAATTAATTTAATAAATACAGAAACAAATTATTTATTACAGCTCGGAATAGCGGCGTTTCAAATCTGTTTTTTTTTTCTAACCATAGACGTATGAACTGTCTATAATGCCTTGTGTCACTCGAGATCAAATGTCATGCAATTTGCGGTTTATATTTTAAAAATGTATCGATAACTGTTTTAGGTAATGTCTATAGATACTTATTTAAACTTTCACGATTTTCACACATTATAAATTTACTAAAACGGGGCTTAATCGTGTATAAACTTTGGAAACAAACCTCCGACGTTTCAAGGGCGACATTGTCCCCGTGGTCCCGGAGAAAGACTGCAGTCTTTCTCCGGGACCACGGGGGCAATGTCGCCCTTGAAACGTCGGAGGTTTGTTTCCAAAGTTTATACACGATTAAGCCCCGTTTGAGTAAATTTATAATGTCTATAGATATTTAGAATAGACACCCTCTTAAATTTGACAGCTGTTCCAAATTTAAACTCGTAATACTGTTTTCAGGAGGTAATGTTAAAATTACAGTTCCATTAATTCTTGCTGGTTGGTAATGCTGGTAACGCATTTTAGAGCACTAGTGATATGTGGGTAAATTGTAATTAATAGGTATTTTATCACCTATTGAAAATGTACTTAAATCAGGCAATGCAATTGCGATTGATATTTTATACTTACCCAGTAATGTAAGATCATTTAATGCATTAGTTTTCGTTTCTGTATTAAGACCTTTTGCCAGATAAGTTAAATCATTAAAGTTTTCGAAATTAACAAAAACATTATTTTCATTGTTATAAGTTTCATTTTGAAGTGATTTTTCTCTTATCATTTCATCAATAATTTCGTTAACGCCAGAAATTTGATCAGCCATTTTATTACTTATACTTATTTTGATATTATCGTGTATTTCTTTATATTTTTCACGGCTTTTACGTTGCGCGTCTTGTACAAAATTGTGCATAGCGTTATATCTATCAACATTTTTGTTTTGTACCAATTTCTGTTTTATTTTCAAAGAAATAAACAAATCATCTATTACATCGAATATTTTTTCGATAACTTCATGATTTACGTAATTTGTGTCCACAGTTTTAAAAACATAGCTTACACTAACTAAGATCAAAGACATGGCTGTAAATACCGTCATATTTTTAATATACTTTAGTGGATTTAAAATTGATAATGTATTTATGTAGATAACTTTTATATGTATACGAATTATAAATAAAGTAACAATGAAGTAAAGTAGAAAACGAATAAGTAGTTTGTTTTACTATCCAATCCTATCCTCAATCACTCTCATATTTCGAAATTTCCCTTTAATGTAAAAAACTTAAGATAAGCTTTATATTTTCGTCACCTTGTCGTTATACTAGCAGGCTGATAAGGCTATTTCATATTGTTTTACTTATTTGATTTCGAAACGTTTTAACAGCAATAAAATGTTTCTCTGTATTGGCAAATAAAAGTTAATAGCATGGTTATGAAATATTAGGAGAAAAATATTGGAACATACCTCCTTTAAGTGGTTGAATTAATATTAAAGCTTTGTAATAAAAGAACATAAGAAAAAAGCATATAAGGCAAAAAGTTTAATGCGGTAACATTATACAATCATCTTCATCTGCCAAGTATTTTTTGTTCTTCAAATTTTAACGTATCTTCATGGTGATAATAAGGTTTGGGGTTATCTTCTATTTAATCAATGCTATTCACGGTCTAGCAGAGTGGCTGCAGTATTCCTTAGAATCATCTCCTCTCATTTATGAAGTTCCCCAAAAACTGTCAAGTCAGGAATTAAAAACTGATAACAATAAAGTATCCGCTGAAGTTTTCACCAATACCAACTATTTCACTAAGCTAACTCCATTAGAAAATGCGATCAGGCAAACACAGACCAATCCAACGATTACCGGTACCACATTTGACTATAGTCATTCAGTTCTAACGACAGCTATAAACGTATTTCGTAAGAAATTGGTTACTGCAGATTTAAATATAACGCAATTAAATGATATCACTGACATCAAGAAAACTATAAGCAAGCCTATGAATGTTAAAAATACACACCGAGTATCAAAGCTTTTTAAGGATTCAGAAGATTTTACAAGAAGCGAATCCAATTCGCAAGAAATAAGTGCGGATGAAAATCAATATAAGGGTGAGATTCCAGAATATATATTAGAAGACAAACTAATTCAACTATTTATTTACATATAAACAACTATGAGTAGTTAGGTACATATATCTCATGAAGATGTTGACTATTTCAAAATTTATTTTATTTAGTTATATCCATTTATTACAAATGCAGATTCATAATTTTTTTATAGAACGTACTCCTGGCCGACGTATCTTCAACGGGCACAAGACGAGGATCAAGCATTTTCCATTCCTGGTGACCGTCCACGTTCTTGGCCGCTTCATTTGTGGAGGCACAATTATCAAATCTGACATGGTCATTACTGCTGCTATTTGTCTGAAAAGGTACATTTTCATCCATCAGTTTTAACTTTACCCGATGCCTACGTTTACTACGTTTCATTCAAGATATTTTCAAGGTTACTCAGCCGATGTAAAGTTTTGGGTGTATAGCGGAAAAAACGATTACGAGAACTTGTCAAAAGCGCGGCAAATAAACATGGGTGAACCATGTTTTTGAAGTCTTTTTATGATTCATATTGGGGTAGAAGTAGTTTTCGACAAAACTGTTTTAGTAGAGGTAGTGAACGAGAACTAGTTTTAATTAATATTGTATACTCGTGAATAAAGGTATATTTTAAACAATTTTCGGTGGCAGATGGCAAGAATGGTTGCGTCGCAACATCACCACACCAGAAACCACAACCACGACTGATGAGACTACGACCGATACAATTACAACAGATATCGTAACAACTGATGTGATTGCAACTGATGCGGTTACAACCGATGTGATTTCAAATGACGTGATTTCAACAGATGCGATCACTTCCGTTACTGACACTGAAACTACGGCAACCTATAACACCGAAACTGGTGGAACTGAAACTACCGCAACCGGAACTGAAACTAACGCCATTGGAACAGAAACCGATACTACAACTACCAAGAAGGCAGGTCATCATAAAGGCTCAAAAAGCTCTGAGGATTCAGGCAGGAGCTCGAGTTATGAAACTACGGCTGTACAGACAATTTTAACGGACGAAACTCCTGAACCAAAACCCATTTTAAGTGTCCTATCTGTTCGAATTGGCACCAACTATTACAGGTTAGGAGGAAAAGTTGTCAGTGTCATTGATGTTTATTTTCACCCTTCGTATAATGAAGAGACTCTGCATGACAATTTGGTGATATTGAGGCTGGAAAGGCATCTCAATTTCAAACGTAGGACTCATAGGACGAGAGTACGCAAAGTAGACATCAATGTTTTACCAATTGTCCTGCCAGAACATACTGAAGTTACTATTGCTGGTTGGGGCGCTAAGACTGTAAGTACATCGTTATATTTATTTCTATGCATGTATTCGATTAAGGTGACGTAATTAATGTTTAAATATTTACTTTCGAGCTTTGAAAAGCTTTTTATCATAACTAAGAATAAAAAACTTTTTTCAGTACCACAACAAAGTGTACAACGCTTTATGGAATGTAATCCACAAAGCTGTCATGACAGTTAGTCCATGGGATCAGTGCGCAGATACTTATCCTAAGTATGTATACAAAGCTGAAAGCTATTATATCAAATCATTAAGTTGAATCTAATCATTGAATTAAATCAGATCAGTTAAACAAACAGCCAAATGCGAATCCGACTCGCGCTATGAGGGTTCCGTATAAACTTTAAGTTACAACTGCACCTAGAAGTAGAATATTTGTCGTCAGTCCCACCCATGTACGACAGCTTGGAGTTTGGACGGCATAGAGTTAGTATGCGAGTTTGTTGTTCCTTGATATTATTTTTATCAAACACAAACGGTCTAACGAAATTTACCCAAAATAATTTTCATGGAAAGTTCGTCTTATATCCTATCTGTGGAGTGCAGACTTTAATCTCCATAAAATTATGCAGATAGAAGACCCGTTGCTCTGGCCGATGCTCAGCTGCCCGTTGCCTCTTGTTACCGCCTTGTTACCAGGATACCAGGTTGGATGAAATAAAACTCATAGTAAGTTTTAAGCGCGCCGTACTAGCAGAGGCGCGGGAGTTGTTGTAGAGTGACTTGTAGAACTGACTTTAAGGGCAAAGGGGGCCCTTATTTGTATACTCCCCGCGTCTACCATATAGGTGGGTGGACGATACTAGCTTGCGCATCTTTATTGCAACAAATAAGCTTACGATTATTACATGTAAATCGGGGAGGTATAGGGTTAATGTTATTTATTTAGGAACATTAATATTCATTTAAATAAGTGTTACGTTTAGTAATAGTAACAATAAACACATTGTCAATCTTTGATTGACACAATCATACGATCTTTCTTACGGGATCGGTGTATACATGATATGTGTGCCCAATCTTTCTTATGTGATTGGGCATAGTAAAGACGTTAATTACAGCATATATGTACCAATCTCTCTTGCGGGATTGGTTAAATAATAAGAACCTTGATTATAACATATATGGACCAATCTCTCTTATGGGATTGGTCGAGTGTAAATAAACGAAAACAACATATTTATAAAAACTGATTAACTTAATTATATATACAAACTTAACCTAAAGCTATTCGCGACAATCTCCCCCACGTGCGTCAGCACAGTCATAAATATGTGAAGCGTGGCGGGTTAAGTTTGGAGACTGGGCGGCGAACATCTCCTGCGGCGTGCGTACCATGGCTACTCTTATATGGCCTTCCGGGCCGGGAAAGAGTTGTGCGATTTCGCCTCTAGACCATGTACCTCGTGGCATTGAATTATGGAATATGTTTTCGCCGGCATGAATCGGTGTCGCGTTCTGCGTTGCGCTGGACCTCGGTGGCAGTCCCGGGTGAAATTGTGTATTCCAGCGCCGCCAGAATATGTTAGCTCTCGCTCGCTCCGTTTCGTAAGAGGGCGGCGACACGGTTTCGTTTGTGCTTGTCTCAAGCGGTGTCATGCGTGACCGGCCGTTAAAAATACGTGTAGGCGTCTTTGCCTTGGCATCTGGGTCGACACTCGCTGAGGTTGGAGGGTTCGAGTTAAGTAATCTCTCGACCTCTTGCAACAAAGAATGTATTTGTTTTTGGCGAGCTCGTTCTGACAAATAGGGATCAGACGGCTCTGCAACTTGGTTGGCGTCCGGAACTGGGGGCGGACAGCGACGAGACCTCTTCTTTGAAGGCGTCATCTTGTGGCCAACTCGTGCGTGACTCTTCTTATGCAATCTGGCGTCTACTTCCTCAGCGACGACTACCACTTCGGCCGTGACACTAGTAGCCCTAAATTGTTCGGGACGGCGGTTTGGGTTACGACGCGGACGCGCACGATTGATATTTGCAAAGTTTATATTATTAGGTGAGTCACGAGGCGCGAGTATTTTATTTACGTCGCGCGCGCTCTGCTTCACTCGACACCGGTCGGGAGCGGTAGCGCTGTCTTGTGTTGACGTTGTTTTGCCGTTGCGGCGGCGGCGTCGGGGGCGATTATTGCGCGATTTGGGGAGATTACTTTGCTCCCCCGGTGGGGTCTCGCGGGGACCAGGGAGCGAATGTAAACTCCCCCGATCGGGGTCCGCGCGCGGCGACCTATCGGCAACTATTGGCACACTCGGAAGCGTGAAATTGACCGCTCCTAATTTGGCGGTTTTAGGGCGAACGTTGCTCATGAGCGGTACGTTCGGCTTATGAGCGAGTCGTAGAACGTTTACCTTCAGCGGCGCCTCGTTGGCGTTTGAAGGGACGACTGCGCTTCGACCGTGCAAAAGTTTGTGATGACCCGCCTCGCATTGGTTGATACCGCACGGTACGTACCTACACTTTTCATCTCTGCGATGCGGGTGCAGACATTTGTAACAAAGTCTGGATTCTCTCACGATTTCCCAACGCTCGGCTACGTCAGCCGCTAAAAAGGGTTTACACGAGCTCGGCTCGTGCCCGGACGTGCCGTCGCAAATTGGGCAACTAGAGGGGGGTGGAGAATCTACTAGCTGTTTTGGCCTAGTGCCTGAGGACGCTGAGCTCCTATTTTTTGTTTGAGCCACGAAGAGGCGCGTATGGCTCTTGCGTTCGTGGCTGTCTACCCTAACCTGCGGTGTTTCCCTATAGCATGAATCTTCCGACCCCGTGCTCTCGTCCCGATATGACGTGCGGGAGCGAGAGTCATCGCGCGAGTGAGAGGGGTGCTCGCGTGGTCTAGACCTGCTTTCTTTTTCACGAGAGAACGCGTGTACCGAGGTTTTAAGTTTATGTAACTGAGGGCGATTTGTTCGTTTAGCGGCAAAACTAATGTCGTTAAGGAATTTTGACATTACAACAAGATCCGGCGCGTCCAGAGTGGCTTGACGGACTTTCGACCACTCGTACCTCACGATAAGATTCATTTTATCAACGATTCTATTTACTAACTCTGGGGCGTACAAATACCTATCTTGACCCAGAGATTTTATCGTGGCTACGGCGTTTGCCACGTGAGCGGCGAAAGTCACTATATTGCTGTTGTCCTCAGCCAGTCTGGACATGCGTTTCACATTGTGTAGCTCCGTTAATATTATTTCGTCCGGATCCCCGAAATGCCTCTCTAAGGCATCCATTATTTCGTACGGGTCCTGGACGGTGAACATAATAGATTTTACGGCGGTACGCGCTTCGCCTTTGAGCGCGCGCCTAATCCTACTAACGTTGTTCACTGAGCTAAACAAAGGCGCGGTATCTGTAAATTCTGCCTTAAACGCGATCCATTCGGTTATATTACCGTCGAATGGAGGCAACTCCGGCGCGGGCCGGTGTATTATGGGGGCATACTGCGTAGGGACTTCTAGCGGGGGCGGCAACTGCGAGCGGTAGGTTGGCTCTTTACGGTGCGTGATACTATTTTTTGGCGGGAAAATGGTTTTACGCGTCTCTTTCGGTGTTGCTTTCTGTGACTGTTGTTCTACCCAACTTCTCACACGGTGGACGCTGTGAACAGAATCGGAATCGTTGCTACCCCTGCCAGATCGCGCCCCAATTCTGGCGGCCTGCAGGTTCAATTTGGCAGCTTCCGTCTGTTCTCGCGCCACGGCGAGAGCGGCTTTACGAACTTCGAGTTCAGCTAACAACACTTCGAGAGATTTATCACTACGCGGCGGCACTTCGCGGTCGCGTTCGCGGCGAGCACTGTTATCGCGGCGGACACTGATTTTATCGCGGTTATCACTTTCTTCGCGGCGTAACGGCGCGTGTTTTAGGGTGCTCGGTGCACTCCTAACTACCGTACAATCTAACCCGTCGTCCTTGTCCGAAGGAGCTCGCGTTTCGCTATTCGACCGCGAATCGTGCGTTTCACTATCACGGCCGTCGTTGTAGTCGTCGCCGGTGCCTTTGCTCCATTTTTCTGATGAGCTCTTTGCAGCGGCGTCTTCCTTCTGCTTGCGGGACCGCAAGTTCTTGCCTCCTTTGTCGGACATCTTCTTCGTTTTGGACGCACGTGGGGTTCCCTACCTACCTAAAATCCTAACCACAGACGCCACTTAGTGCAACGTCTGCGCCCTAAATCCCTATTGGACTCACTTTTCAGCGTAGATCCTTCGGTGCACTGTGTCTCCCGCAAAGGCTAAGTGCAGTGCCAGAGCGTTTGACGGCAGTGTGATGACGTCAACCCTGTGACGTATGCAACGAAAGTTGCCAGGTCAACAGACGTGGAGTGAACTCAACACGAATGGACCGTCCAGCGGGGCTGGTAACAAGAGGCAGCACCAAGCAGAGCTATGTGTCATGCGAGGGCTCTTCCGCTAAAGCGGGCGGGCGTGAGCCGTCCAGCGGAGCTGGTAACAAGAGGCAGCACCAAGCAGAGCTATGTGTCATGCGAGGGCTCTTCCGCTAAAGCGGGCGGGCGCGTCAAGTTTTGCAACAAACTGAGCACCGTAGAAAAACGAAGATTCTGAGAGGACTATAGCGTCACACTCAGCGCGTACTTGTTTCTTTCTTGAAATCTGAGAGGACTGTAGCGTCACAATCAGCGCGTTCGTTTTTCTTTCTTCTTTGGGCCAGGTTCTTCTTATCCGGTTCTTGAAGGACCACTGTGGAGTGCAGACTTTAATCTCCATAAAATTATGCAGATAGAAGACCCGTTGCTCTGGCCGATGCTCAGCTGCCCGTTGCCTCTTGTTACCGCCTTGTTACCAGGATACCAGGTTGGATGAAATAAAACTCATAGTAAGTTTTAAGCGCGCCGTACTAGCAGAGGCGCGGGAGTTGTTGTAGAGTGACTTGTAGAACTGACTTTAAGGTTTTTTTAAGCTATTGCATAGCTTCTATCGCGGGCCTTGAGCGCGGGGACCGAATCCAGAAATTCCGTAACGAAAAAAAACCTGACGCTCCCCACTCCGACGGACCGAAACCGACTTTATTCACTTTGTTACAAAGTTCTTTATCGGGGAAAGGATATATCTCCATACGAATGTCGCTAAGTGTCATATTCTATACAAAATATTGAGGACAGTAGCCCTTATTACCAGAGATACGGCGATGTCAAATGTCAAAATAAACACTATTATTTTTTCCCGCCAGAATCAAATATGTTAAATCGATGCATAATATACTGGCTGGATCGAATTAAAGGCAAAAGGCGCCTAATTTTTTATTTAGACTGCGAATCGTTTTGTTTTTTTAATCGATACCTTAGTGCAAATGCAAAGTCGTACTAAGTACCATTTTAAATTTGTGAATTTAGCACGTTAGTGCACAACGGAATAAAGTGGAAATTTCATTGGCATAAGAAATATTAGTACCTACAAAGAAGTAGAGTATCGAAATATGCCTTTGTCTTGTTTATCAAATATTTTCTATTGGTATATTAGATTTGTTCCTTATTGTGATAATCACAAAGGTGATATTGCTGCGTGCTGTAAATATTTTGTTTGTGGTGTTCGAAGACGATGAATACCGTATGTTTTTCGCCTATAAAAAAGCTCTCTTTCACTGCAGACGAAAATGTACCCAAATTTATTTTAAGTTTTTTTTGTTCAGTAGTGTCATAAACAAACAGAAATTAAACTTAAGTAGGTACATATTTGTCACTACTGACGAAAGTGCACAAAAAATACAAAACTGTGTTTTTAGGAAATGAGTTGAAAAGTGACCAATGTGCCGGGATCCATTAAATCTATGTAAATATGATATGTTTAATGCTGTGATAAATTTGATAATAAATAAAATCACTAATAATGGTAACTTTGTAGCAGCCCGCTGTCTCCACAACCAAAGGCATGAACATGTATTGTATCCATGTCCTATAGACCTAAGTTGCTTATCCACGAATGTCATCTGATAATGATAATGCTATAAGTTCATGAAAAGACAAGTTGCATGGATAGTGCGACGGTGATTGCTGTCAAATGTGAGTAACTGTATAGAATTATCAGAAATTGTCATACAAAGGTGACAAACTGTTGTCTTATTACGTTACGCTATCCGTTTGGGATCTTATCCCAGAAGGGAGCGCACACTTTTGCCGCTTTGCCACCGCTAGAGTTTCGGCAGAGGGCTCCTGCTACGTGGGAAGTGCGAGTAATATGGGTGGTCGAAATTGTGCTAACGCATGTAACATCCCACACTGAACACCGCCCCGTTTTCCACAGCACCAGGGTCACTCCATCTTGCTATCAGTGCGGCTAAACCCAGTGGCTCCAGAACGGAATGAACACCCGCTGACTGAAGAGACCTCAGGACAATATCATTGAGGTCTTAGTGACGCGGAATCCAACCACTACAAATACGGCAACTCAATGTATATATGGCTGTCAACACCCACCATGCATTGTACAAGCGGATGACATACATACCTCATAGCGGGCCCAGGGGAGTACAATGGCCAAACGCAACGATTTTGCCTTTGCGCAAAGAACAATGTCACAAAGCCAGTACGGTTTTTATATTAAATATTGGACAAGGATAGTTTATAAATAAACTCAGATTTTTTTGTAGGATTACTTTTCTAAAACGGCTTATTACTGAATATGCACAACTTGATGGATTAGGATGGCACTTATTACAGTTCTATCTATATGGCACTAATGGAACTAGGTATCGCCTATATCCCCGTTAAATTGATTTGATTAAAATTATTTTAACTTTGCGCAAAAACATTCTTAGATCATGGCATGCCAGTCTCATTAGATACATTTTACTTAATAATGGCATCTATTTTATTTTTGTTGTCTAGCAAACTGATCTTGCGTAGCGATGTTGTCACAAAACCAGCACGGTTTCTTCAATTACATTTTGGACAAATTTCCATGCGATGCTAATATTGTAAATTTGATGAACTATTATCTGTTACCAATTCACACTAAATTAAAAACGCTGAACGGATTAAGGTGAAATTTGGCATGGGGATGTTTTGACTCCTAGGAAAGGACAGAATAGTTTTTGTTATGAAAATCATCCTATATAGAGGTGCAAAGGGGAAGGAAGCAAGTGAAATAGTCAAATCTATAATTTAATTTGAACGCCTGTGTAAATGCGAATAAAGGCCTCTGCCGATCCTATCATAAGATCGTCCTTGGTTGAGATGAGACATAATATATACTTACCTACCTAATGAAAGTTTATAATTATTATATGCGTGACGTAATAATTTTGGTATCCTCGCAATGTTTTTCTTCACTGGGAAGTTAGTTGTAATCAGGTACCGACTGACATTCTGTGGGTTAAATTCAGTGAGCTTAAGGCAGTGTTGTAAACCGTGATCAAAAACACTCGGCCTTGATTACTTATTTCATTGAAAGATAATTTATGTCAACTTTGACGTACTTTTTAGCATATCTACAGCGTATCCAGCCACTGAAAGATTAATATGTGGTCAAAGATACATACAGCTGTCACAAAAATGCTGGTGATTCGATTAAATGTGTAATCACTAATCAGTATCGGATTGTGGTTAGGAGAATAAATAAACAAAAAATGTTTGACAAAAAAAACATTTAGTCCTATTTTTTCCAAATCAGATTACAATATTGATCACCAGCATTTTTGGTATATCCTGAATTATTAACGAGAACAAAGAATAACAGGTTACTGTAGTTGCAAGTTAGTTGTTTGTTTTATACGGCCCCGGAATTTAATTAGCAATTTACAGTTCAAGTCAATTGGGTATTTAATACTAGTTTATGGTAATAAAAATACACTACCAAACATTATAATACTGCGCAGACGAAGTCGCGCTAGTAATTGCATAAGTTGATACAACATGATATGCAATAGCTTTACCGCGGCAGTCCCCGAGTGCCACACGTATTTTTTTTTTTTTTTTTAACCTGGCAGGGGCTCCATGCACTGAGCTTTGGAGCGTACGGACTGTGAAGTGGGATGGTAGCCTGGGGAAAATCCAGGACCCTTCCACGACATCACACGATATTTACTACTCTGGAATACTCCTTCTGAGTTTGCGCTCCAGAGAGATCGGTTGGACCGGGTCCAACCAAATCTGAGGTGTGTGTAAGAAAACTAGCTACTGGGAGTTTTATTGCTGGTTCGCTACCCCTAACCTAGCCGAGAAGATTCCAGCAAGAAACTCAGCTAGGTCCGATCGCGGTCGGATTGATGCTATCCGGTACGCGGCGGTACCGGGTCGATAACGGACTGAATGTGTCTATGTCGCGGGGTGGGCGACCCCGCCGGCGGGGACGCTGGTGTGTACGCGGCGCGTCGGGCGACGATATCGCAGCGCGCCTTCTTTCGAAGTCGGCTGCGATTTCGTCGTCCGGGTCCGTGAGTGTGTGCCTAGGTCGCCGGACTGAGCGACCCCTAATCAGTGAATCGTGAGCAAGAAGTTCCGGAGGTGGTGGAGGAGTTGGCAAATAATTGGCAGCATTCCTGACTAGTGGATTCCTATGATGGGAGGCGTTATCAAAGTAACGCCGAGCAGTTTGCTTAAAGAAACCGTACATGGAGTTAAGCTTCATGTCGCGGTGCAGACTGAGGTTCGTCTAGGTTGGAGGAACGTAGGAGGTACCACGGGGCACCAGTCGCCCTACGGAGGAAACGATTCTGTACGACCTGAAGCGGCTTGAGACGTGCCTTACTCATGTGGGAAAATACCACACTTGAGTAACTCATTATGGGACGAACACACGTCTTGTAAAGCGTCAGCTTATTTCTAAGTGACATCTTACTAAACCTGTTGATCATCCCCCCAAGCCTATGATCATCCCCCCAAGCCTAAAATCATCCCCCCAAGCCTAATAAGTGTAATGCCCAAGCCTAGTAATGACTTTAAGGGCAAAGGGGGCCCTTATTTGTATACTCCCCGCGTCTACCATATAGGTGGGTGGACGATACTAGCTTGCGCATCTTTATTGCAACAAATAAGCTTACGATTATTACATGTAAATCGGGGAGGTATAGGGTTAATGTTATTTATTTAGGAACATTAATATTCATTTAAATAAGTGTTACGTTTAGTAATAGTAACAATAAACACATTGTCAATCTTTGATTGACACAATCATACGATCTTTCTTACGGGATCGGTGTATACATGATATGTGTGCCCAATCTTTCTTATGTGATTGGGCATAGTAAAGACGTTAATTACAGCATATATGTACCAATCTCTCTTGCGGGATTGGTTAAATAATAAGAACCTTGATTATAACATATATGGACCAATCTCTCTTATGGGATTGGTCGAGTGTAAATAAACGAAAACAACATATTTATAAAAACTGATTAACTTAATTATATATACAAACTTAACCTAAAGCTATTCGCGACACTATCTTTCTCAATTTCTTCACATTTTTGGACCTCCCGTTCAAAAATTAGAGGGGAGGAACACACTCAACACACTTTTTCAGACTTTCAGAGGGATTATTTCCGAAAATATTCGATTAATCCAATATTTGTTCAATAAGCCTTTAATTTTTAAATGTACAAGTACAAAAAAGGTAATTTTTTTTTGACATTCAGTTACATGTAATTTTTTTCGCAACATATAGGCAAAACTAAGTAGGGGCGCACAAAATACACCTCTAAGCATACACCTAATAATACACCTCTAATATCATTACCATATGCTTTATAATAACTGAGTAAAACAGCTGTGACATACGGACGGATGGACAGATGGACTGGACGAAACTGTAAGGGTTCCGTTTAGGGAATGCAAAAACCGGTAGTTTTTCAAAACCGGTAAATTACCGACTATGGCAGATGAAAACCGGTAAACCGGTAAATTACCGGTTTTTATTGTGTTAAATAAAAAACAGCATTTTCATGCAAATCATTCATTAAACCACATATTTATGTAAATCTATAATAAAATAAGAATATTAGTTTTGGGGGAAAAGTAACAGAAGTATTTTTATAATAAAGAAAGTTTTTTTTTCCAAAAATCTTAAGCTTTGTTGTTTATAATATGACAATTATCTTGAAGATGACGGGATGTCAGTATTGCCATTGCCACTTAAAAATACTATTGCTAATCAAATCCGTTTCAAAACCACGGAAATGCTTAGTATTGCTTTTGGGCTATTGAAGATGCCGCTTCTACCAGTTGTGATCTACCGTGGCGGCCTGGCAACCCTTTATAAATCATTACTAATTCCCGTTGCGTCCAGAAAGTTCCACATTATTTGGTGTGTAATGTTGTGTGCCTCATAAGGTTGCAGTAGGTATGAGCCTACCAACAAAGGTAACTACCGCTCAGACTTTGTGTTTATTGAACCCTAGCAGCTCTTTAGGATTTTTGTTGTTGAACCCTTGGATAAGAGCTTTTGAATGTGTTTCCTTTGACGGACTTCAACTCTGCGCTTGCTCTCATCTTTTCCCGGTTGTTTAGCAGAGAATATTGTCTCTCCCCTGTTTGGTGACTCCGCAAAACCGGCAGAACTCACAATTTCAAAAGTTACCTTATATCTGAGCAGATGCGACATTTGTTTCTTATGTTTTTGTATGAACGTAGGTATATCATAGTTCTAATCGAATTCAAAATTTTAAGGATTCTTCTACTTGTTTGGCTAAATTCAACATACATAAATCAGCATATTCTATCATTAAACATTGTCTTTTTGTACCTAAATTCACCCACGTTCTTCGTGGTTCACATTTTGGAAACACCCCGGTTATATCTCTAAAATTCTAAATTGAACAATTCAGTTTTAGAAAACCTCACCTCCGTTCTGAATATATATTTTGGGGATCTATATCGGAATATTCGGAATCCCTAATTTTTTTACCCTATTTTGCATTACCTAATACTGTTTGACATTATGGTAATTTGTCCTAAACTCATATGTCCTAATATTGTTTACCCTAACATTGTTTTAACCTAGTTTTCTAGCAGCGATTCGACTCTCTGTGAGGTTACAGTTCTAACATAACATAACCGACTTTTCGAACAGCGGTTCTGTTCTATGTGAAGTCGTTTTTAGGTAATAATTCGCCATCTTTGGGCGGGAGCATCTGGATACTAGCTCGGGCCCTTTGACTCGATCCAAAGACCGAATAGTCAACGATCCCAAACTCACAAGCGATATCGAAACCTTAAGCCTAAGCAGAGACTTCGCCTCCTTATGTGTGTTCTATCGCTTGTACAATGCATTGTGATCTGAGGAATTGTTCTACCACATATATTCCTCCACCGCACCGCTCGTCGTCGGCAAAGTGTTCACCCGCATACCCTGGAGCCTAAATGGTCTCGTACCGTGCGGTTTAAGAGGAACTTCCTCCCGCGGACGCTCCGGTTGTGGAATGAGCCCCCCTGTCGCTGTTTTCCCAGAGGACTACAGTATGGGGTTCTTCAAAAAAGGAGTGTTAAAGTTATTAAAGGGTCGGCAACGCGCATGTAACACTCTTGGAGTTGCAGGCGTACATAGGCTACGGTGAGCGCTTACCATCAGGCGAGCCGTATGCTCGTTTGTCACCGTCGTAGTATGAAAAAAATAGTTAAGGATTTTGATCATTAGGATAAAACAGTTAGGGCAGTGACTTTAGGACAAACGATGTTAGGGATGTCGAGGGAGACCCACATTTTGGCGATAGCTCATGGACCCAGGCTAGTTTCCCTAGTAGGTTTGGTTTGGTGGCCTGGGCATCCAAAATATTTCCAGTGGCACTACCTGCATTCTTTGCTTTCGGTACAAGGTGCGCAGAGCCTTATCGGGAAAATTTTAACCCCTTCCATAGGGGTCCTCGAGGCCGCGCATTGTTCCGAGGCCAATAACGTATGGTACTTAACATGCCCCAACACTGACCCGCCAGTCAACCCTCGTTCGTAAAGACAATGAGATGAGCCCATCTGTCGTCTTACTAGCAAGGGGCTGCTAGCTAGCTAGCTATACGGCACTTAATCCTACAGATCGGGCTTGTCTTATTGTCACCGCAGAGTGGGAATCAGGTCTATGGTACAGGCTACAGGCACTCCCATCACCATCCATAGGCACTTTGCTGGACAATACCACTGTTCGGTTGGCCACCTGTCTGAGGATAGGTGCATCAACAAACGTGCCCCATCGTTGATATGCGGGGCCATCGTCGATGATCTCGGTCACCAGTCACCGGAGTGCTGGGAGAATCCCTCACCATAGCAGCATCGACAAAGTCATCCGAAGGGCCCTCGTCAGTGCTAAGGTACTGGCAGTCCTCGAGCCCAGGGATGATAGCAAGTGGCCCGACGGAATGACGTTGGTGCCTTGGAGTATGGGTCGTCCTATTTTCTGGGATGCTACTTGTGTAGATACCCTGGCGCCATCCCATTTTCCAGGCACCAAAGATTATGCTGGTGCGGCTGCATGCTCCACCGCAAACCACAAGTGTCGCAAATATGCCATCCTTGGTAGCGGCTACATATTTGCGACCGTGGGGCTCAAACGGTCGTCGTCTTTATAGGGACATTCCCTCGTGCCTGGTTGAGGCTTTTGGTGACCAGAGGGCTGGCCACTATTTTTCCCAACGGGTCAGCATTGCTATCCAACGGGGCAACGCGGCCAGCCTGCTAGGGGCCTTGCTTAGCTCTGAGGACCTGGGCCTATTTTTTTTATTTGTTGGTGTTTTTTTTACGGATTATAATGTATTTGCTTATTTGTTGTTTGTGGTGTGATAAATGAAAACTACCATTTTAAATCTTATTTCTATCATTTAATAAATGTACATAATCATTAAATGTACAAGTACGAGTATCTTAATTAAAATAATATGTAGCCCTGTAGTTCAATTTGTCCTGAAAGTCAGTTTTATCAAATAATTTCCAGTACATTTAGGTTTCGGTAAAAAACCGGTTTCAGCATAGATTTACCGGTTTTTTACCGACCCCAAATCTGGCCGGTTTACCGGTAAACCGGTTTACCGGTAAACCGGTTTGCATTCCCTAGTTCCGTTATTTCCATTTTGGCTACGGAACCCTAAAAGCGGTTTACGTAATAGAAATAAGTATATTAAAGAGAAACAAACTCGCATACTAACTCTTCTTCTTCCTAGCGCATTCCCGGCTTATATACGGCTCAATGAGCATGGGGTCCGCTTTGGCAAATAATCCCAAGATTTGGCGTAGGCGCTAGTTTTACGAAAGCGACTGCCATCTGACCTGCCAACCCGGAGGATAAACTAGACCTTAATTATTGGGATTAATCTGGATTCCTCACGATGTTTTCCTTCACCGAAAAGCGATTGGTAAATATCAAATGATATTTCGTACATAAATTCCGAAAAGCTCACTGGTACCTACTGGTACGATCCGGCAGGATTTGAACCCGCGACCTTCGGATTGTAAGTCGCACTCCTTACTAACTATGCCGTGCAAACGCGTGACCCAATCTGTCTATGCATGGGACTGACGTCGAAATTATTTTTAGGTCCAGTTGCAACTTCAGATTTGTACGGAAACCTCGGTGCACGAGTCCGACTTGGCCGATTTTGTTTTCTCTCAGTTTTATTATCCGACTATTCAAAACTTCGTTTCGTTCTCTACAGCATGTCCGTGACAGAAATGAATTTTTGTGCGCTCAACGAAGAACACGGAGGAGCTTGTAATGTAAGTTCTTTTGTCATGTGTTTTAAAATAGAAATCCGTAGAATAGTAGAGTCGTTCAGATACTTATGCCGTTATTCTAAACGCTCATCAAACCTTCGTTAACTAATTTGTTGTTTGTTTCTGTCAGTTTAAAAAGGGACGAAACATATTTTTGACCGAGTGAGCAAAGCGAGCGAAGCGTCTCCTCTTCAGCTTTCGTGTGTCTGTCCATTTGTTCTCCTCTACAGGTCGCATTTATCATCAACCAATTCTTGTTAAATTTTGTAAACAACTTTGACTTTTATTTTCTATTAAGTTTTTGGAAATTTTAAAAATGGTGGGAATTGGTACAAAGGTCCTATGCGCCATAGACCCTAAAGGCGCCTACGACCTTTATGTCAATACCAGTACCATCTCGCGACGCGAGGTCTACAGCGTGCGTAGCCAAGATGCCAATCGCTCACGCTTACTAACGTATCGTAGCTGCTTCCTTATTAGTGTGACAATGACAGTTGCGTTTCGTTAGCGACTGAGCGTGGGCGATTGGCATCTTGGCTACGCACCCAGCTCACAGAGCCATTAGTAACTAATATGGGTCTGTTAAGCTTTTATGAAGGCGGTTAGAGTTTTGCTTAAATAGCACACATACATACATATGTTAATTCATTTTAAGAAATCTAATATGTAAGCTCATTTAAATGAACTATTGTTCTTTTGAGTAAGTAAATAAAGAATCTCTAAACCTAAACCTACATCTTATTCCTATGTATTAAATGTACGCGAAATACAAAAGCGAGCTGGGGCTTTACCGTGACATCTTAATGCGATTCAGTTTAGGTTCAGTTTAGGCTCAGTTGTATTGAAGCGACTCAGTTTAGGTCGTCAACTGAATCGCGTTAAGACGTCATGGTAAGTGGTAAGGCCCCTGTTTTCGCCGTTTCCGTGTGAGATCGAATAAGGAAATGCGGTGATGCGAAGGAGTATATACTTACATAGTCGTCTAACTATGGCTCTGTAAGACCCAGCGTGGGAAAGCCCCAGGTGGGCCGACAATAGCTGGCCATATACGTTCGGGCATACCCGCCGTATCTGCCAAATAATGTATGGTAAATTTGTCTGGCGATGCCCGGTAGACATTTCCACTATGGAGATCCGACCAATTATCCGAAAGTATATGGCCGGCTAATCTGGTCGAGATCGCAGGTAAAGATTACATATAATATTGTGGAATTTACATAGGTGAATAAACTATGTTTTAAATTGACTTGGACACTTCAGTACTACATAGGGTGGGGGCACCATTACAAAGGACCGTAATGTACATTAATTTTTATTATGATGATTGATGAAATACGGTTCATGGATTTATTTTGTGTCAGTCAATTGACTACCATATGATTTGTCCATCATTGGTGCCTGTCAGCTTAAAGTGTTCATAATTGGTCACCACCACATTTCTTGATTGCAGCGAGATACCGGTAATCCTGCGGTGGTGGGAGGCCTGCTAGTTGGTATCGTGAGCTTCGGCCCCCCAGAGTGCGGGGCATGGGACTCGCCCACTGTCTTCACCAATATTGGCTACTACACAAGCTGGCTTGAAGAGGTCATGGGCGAAGAACTGGTAACACAACAATAGATTTAAATAGTGATGAATAGTGAGTCTGAATTTTGAGGAACTTAGTGACATCTATTGAACAGAAGTCGAGTTATTTTGAAATGGATGGAACAGAGACCTACTTACTGTGTCAGGGACGCAATAGATGACGTTAAATAAAAAACTTGATACGCTAAAGAAGCGTTTAAGAAAGAGTTTAAATACGCTTTGTATAAAGCAACAAGGACTTAGCAAACAATCTGCTTTGATCACAGATACAAACGTTATTGAAAATATATTTCAAAATAGTGCTCGCGACTTCGCCCGCGGTTTTTTTTTAGCCTATAACATGACGGGATGTCCCCTTCACGTGCTAGTGAGGGTTGCATCTAAATCCATTCCACCGTTTCCACGTGATGATCGAACAAATAAACAGGTAGATAGACAAACAGACAAAAAATCTAATAATCATTGAAATGTGTTCTGTTATGAATTATAAGAGCTAACTAATATTTTTTTTTTTCAATATATGGATTTTTGACCCTATTTTGCTAAATTATATGTATTGATTATGAAATTGTGAACTCTTTAAAGGTCAACGGTTCAAAATATCAAATCTTTTATAGCGCCACTTCACTCAACGCGCTTTAAGGATGACTCACTCTAGAACGGGACGGGACGAGGCGGGACGGGAAAATTTGTCAATTTCTATAGAAAGCGTCACGTGACATCCGAGGGCTGCGAGCTATCACGTGATTATTTCTATGGAAATTGACAGATTTTCCCGTCCCGCTCCGTCCCTTCCCATCCCGTGCTAGTATGAGTCATACTTTATTATTTTTCAGATATCATTATCCAAAATAGAAAAGGACCTTGAAATACTGATACCTACAACTAACACGGCCGAAGAAGTTACCACAGACATGGATTACTTAAAATATGATTTTAGACAGATTACTCGTACACAAGACAAGATGAGTCATCTTTTTCCTCAAAGAAGAGCGTATGATAGTGTAGAAGGACGCAGGTTTACACATATACCTAATACACAAGAGAAGAAACATAACGAAAAGGAATCTATTACAACAAATACAGTAGTAACAATTGAGAATAATTTCCTACTAACACCTAATCCACCTAGAATCGGTGATGACAGTTTTAATCACAGAGTTGTATAAGTTTCTAGAAAGAAAACTGTTACTATGCGAAGTTGTTTATATGTTTAAGTTGTTAAGTAGGTACAGTATTTACCGTCTTCCCATTATGTTTACAACATAATAGGCAAACAGTTGAAAGATAAACCTGAATAAGTGGACACGTGATAAATGTAACTGTATTTTCTGGAAATAAATAGATAGTTTAATCGAAATTTATAAAAACGACAAAAATAAAAATTACGTTTGTTGAATGGGAGCCCCTTAAATATTTGTTTTATTCTGTTTTTTAGTACTTGTTGTTGTAGCGACATGCAACAGAAATACATCTGTGTAACTATAACGGTTTATGAGATACAGCTTGGTGACAAACAGACGGACGGTCAGGCAGACGACCAGCAGAGTCTTAGTAATAGGGTCCCGTTTTTACCCTTAAGGTACAGAACCCAAAAAAGCATTAACATACTCCATTGATGACATGACATGAACCATTTTTAGGGTTCGTACCTCAAAAGGGAAAAGCGGAACCCTTATAGGATCAAATTGTTGGCCGTCCATCTGTCCTTCAAGACCCTTTATCTCGGGAACACTTAGAAGTAGTAAGTAATTTGAAATTAGTACCACATACACAGGTCTGCAGCCCCTTGAAGCTGTGAACAGAATAAACCTCTGCGTCAACGTCAGTGGGAATCAAAATTTATAAAGTATTTCCGCAACGGAAAATACCTTTTAAATTTTGTTTTTCATCTGGGGCAACCTACCAACCAACCAAACTTAGAATCAGGAAATTAGGCAATAATTATGAGTTTGTAGCATAAGTAGGTACAGGAAAGGATCCGAAAACCGAGACAGACCGTGCCTGTATGGGTGATTTCCCATACATTTGCAAATGTAATCAAAATGTTTAGGTACCTTCCCGTTGGCCTAGAATCACGAAAAGCGAAAGCTTGTAGCACAAGTACAAGAAAAAAATTGGAAACCGTATAATTGCCACGCACTGAGAGTTCCGCGCAATGGAGGATAAATGCACCTATGTGCGGAACCCTCGGTGTGCGAGTTCGACTCGCACTTGGCCGGTTTTTATTGCGATTATTTAGAAGAATGCAGTATGACTGAATTATGTAATCCAGATATTTTTTACTGAAATAATAAAATAAAATCACCAATGTCGAAATATTTTATTGAAGTGAATCGTTAGTCATTTCCTCTATAAAGTGGTGGCGCAGTTAAAATTACATTCTTAACTTCGATTTAACTCACAAACTACATTTGGAAATAGTAATAAACAGTTTTATTGATAACGTTCCGTAGTTTCTTGGCACTACAGACGTTCGGCGATATTTTTTCATGTTTCCCTTAATTTTCTGGATAGTTTTATATTATTTTCACCCGATCGAAAGCTTTGAGTTACTTCAGGACATCAAGGCAGCTGCGGAAGTCTTAGGAGGCGTATCAAGTCAGATAGTTCCAGCGAACAACGACTCACAATTACAAGAGTTTGCTGACATATTCAACCACTACATAAACCGAACCTTGTTAGAGAAAAAGAACAGAGAATTATTGAGCAGCGAAACATCTGATAACTTTACACGCGATGGCGAAAACCAGGACAAGAATAAAACGCTCAAATGGAAGACTGGTAATAAATATAACTACCTAGTAATATTAAAATAATAACAATATTTAACGACGTCCTCAAATGTTTAACTTGCCTGTACATTTCTAATACAATGTTCATTTTTTAGCCTTAAATGATGCATCGACCGAAGAAAATATAACAGTAGATTTCAATAAACTGCTCGAGGAAATAGTTAATTTATATACAGCAACCTTTGCAAGCAGTCCTGAGGACCTCAAAGCATTATATCTACAAAGTCTAGGCTATAAAGGAAGTCAGCCAAACACCAGGAGGTTTGGAGATATTGATTTCAATATTACTGAGATTGATGCACCAGAGGAAGTCAATAGTGGGACTGCAGATACTGAAGACATTCCATTTTGGGGTGAGAGCATTTTCGATCATCTATCATCATTTGAGCGTTAGTTTTTGTACATTTTTGTAGAAGCACCAGCGGATTCTGATTCTGATAGCTTTATCTTATATTTCTCGTCGGAACATTGCGACCGACGCGAAACTAATAAAATAAACTCAATGCTGCTACCATCCTGAATGCGATAAAAACATCTTGTGTTTCGTCTGTAGCAGTATCTAGTTTATGTAGAAAAGTGATTTAGATAATTATGCAATACTATCAACTGCTTCCATAATTATTTGAGTATAATTGAATTCCTTGTGACACAGACCACCCAGATGATGTCCTGACTCATGACGCCCCGACTCGCCGCATCTTTAAAGGCCAAACAACTAAAATCAAGCTGTATCCTTTCGTAGTCAGCATATTGTTGTTAAGTTCGTTTGCCTGCGCTGGCTCCATTATCAAGAACGACCTCGTCATCACTGCTGCCTCGTGCCTACAGATGTATGTTACGTTATTTTTGTCGGCCGTCTTCTAATAATTAGAGCCGATTATTGTCGGACTTTCTATTTAGTAGAATAACGTTTAATATGAAGCTATTGACATTTGCTTCTTTGCAACTGGAATATTCGATAAAATTCTTAATGTTTAAGAAAGAACCGATTTAATGGGTAAATGTGGAATTCCAATAAATATTACTTAGGAAAACAATAAAATCAATACCTACAAAATTGATAATGATAACACTTTGTACACCTACGTGGTAGGTACCATCATCAAATGAGAACCAAAATCCAACATACGCCAATATATTTTAATACTGATATTCATGACTCGCCTCTCGGTTAGTTAAAACAAATCAATTGGCGTAAAGAAAATGAAAATAGTTACGTTTGACGACAAAGGAATACAAATAGACACATGTATAGTCACCCAATTGTAACCCTTAGCAACTATCAGCCAAATCTAGGACCATATCAAAATGACAAATAGTATGTAATTTCTTACAGTCTACTTTATAGCGTCACTATGATATGCCATAGTGACGCTATAGGACTATGGTCCTACAGTGGCCTAAGCTTCCAATTGGTTGACTGTACGTACATTAACAGAGCGATTAACAACCTGCCCTCCATTCCAGCAGTCAAGTTAAATAACAAAGCAGCGTTATTTCTCCAACCGTTTGCTTCCAGAGCCCACAACAACCGTTTCTTCCGCGAGAACCCCATCTTCATTGAAGTCCGCGTCGGCTCCCTCTACTTCACCATCGGGGGCGAGAGAATACCCGTCACCGACGTATACTTCCACCCCTCCTATGACCCGAAGAGCTTGCATAACAACCTAGCTGTTATGCGGCTGCACAGGGTCCTCAGCTTTAAGCGTAGGAATGTAAAGAAGATCGAGTTTGACACCCACGCGTCAGCATTACCGGAAAATACTCCGCCCATTACTATTATTGGATGGGGCGCTAAAGCGGTCTGTTGATAAAATCATACTTGTAACACGTCAGTTAATAGTAATTACACTAAAACTAAGTAAACAATACAATTGCCAATTTTGCTATCATATTGGTGGCGCCATCTATCGCTTCTAGTTAAAATAATTTGTAAAAAATATTCTAGAGGGCATTAGACGAAAGTTTGGGCGGAACGCACGTTAAGCAATAAGAAAGGATTGCATACTACTTATATTAATAAATTCGTTCCTTAGCTGCCGTCAACGGTTGCTTAGTGGTTTGGGCGTCTATCGCAAATGGAGGAGGATGCTGTTTCGATCCCAGACCCAAGGTTTTTATTTACAGCGGTTAACCAATTAATTATTTTTACAGGAGAGCAATAAACTCTACTTTAAAACAAGGCTACATTTGGCTCAACTAGACTACTACGACTTTCAGTCGTGTAGGGAAATATACGGAAAGTAAGTAATAGTACATATGCAATTTCTTCAAGGTTATAT
This sequence comes from Lathronympha strigana, assembly GCA_949128165.1. Taxonomy (NCBI): domain Eukaryota; kingdom Metazoa; phylum Arthropoda; class Insecta; order Lepidoptera; family Tortricidae; genus Lathronympha; species Lathronympha strigana. The sequence goes on along the minus strand of OX421923.1, from coordinate 10,387,796 downwards.
GCAATTTCTTCTTTTACCAAAATGGTAAAAGGGGCACTTTTGGTGTTACTAAGTCTGTCTGTCTGTCACATCGGTAAACATGTCGAGAACTACTAAAGCTACCGATTATAAACAAAGTTAAGACACTTTGAGAGAGGATTTACGTTACCGTACAAAGGAGTGACCCAATCTGCCGATACATGTGGCTGACGATAAATTTCTACTTAGGTTTATTATTTAGTCGTATGGCGTATATATATATATATATATATATATATATATAGCAGATACATTCAACTATAAATCTAAACTAAGATGGGTCAGCCACTTGTTGGCCTCGTCGCTGAGAATGATGAGGTCTTCCGGAGGGCCATCGGCGTAAAGTTACTTCTAGTTAGGTAAAGTTGCAACATAAAGTTTGTACGGAACCCTCAGTGCGTCAGTCCGACTTGCACTTGATCGGATTTTTAAATAGCATAAATCTATTATCGGTTGCTCATCGCAGCTTTAAAAAAATTCCACCCGGCTACGAGTATCTCGACATGAAAATCACACTTTCCGAATAACTATTTAGGAGAAATGAAAAAATAATAATCATGAATTATTTTAGGAAATTCGTGACTAGGACAAATTTCTGCGCGGGATTCATTTCAAAAGGAGAAGGAGCTTGCAATGTAAGATCGCACATTTAGAAAATATTTATTGTTTTAAAATAAGGTGAGATGTAAAATAACTCAACAAGTCCTCAATAGGTGGCGCTGCATAACTGAATTAGGGATAGCCTGAGTCCCTAAGCGATCCATTTTCGGAGAACGCCCCATTGTCCGTCTAGATGTTTTAAGCTCATAATCCGCGAGAACGTGTTTATCTTCTGAATAAGAATACCTATAAGACAGTCGCAACCCTGGTTTTTAACAATGGCTGATTCTCTCTTTCTCTTCGTATCTCTTTCCAGCACGATGTGGGTGACCCTGGCATCTCCGGTCGATTCCTGGTGGGAGTCACCAGCTTCGGCTCTCCAAATTGCGGGCGACCCGACACGCCTACTGTATTTACCAAGGTCGGATTCTATGCCGACTGGATACAAGATATAATGGAACAGGTACCAGGTTCACTTAACCTTACTACAAAACTGTGCAATTTCTTTTTTCATGATTCAAAATGGCCACATTCGTAGTGGATATGCTGAATCGAGTGAATATTACCAACTTGTACTGAAACTACACGTATGAATTATCCTATAATTCCAGTAATGTTTCGATAAACTAACATTTCAAGATAAAAAGCTACCCAGTGATGTTATTCTTAATAGGCTAGATGACAAAAAAAAAACTAATTAGTCCGTCTGTTAGATTATTAAAAAATATACGATAAGTATTTTTTCTTTTGTTCGTCAAAAGAAAAATGATGGAAATACAGGGCTTTAAAGTTTCGCGTGACGTTACACTTGAGTACAATTCTTACTCAAAGGTGACGTCACCAGCCCCCACCACGGAACTTTGAGGCTCTTCATATTCGTCAATTTTAGTTATCTTGAAAAACGAAAAAATACGTGTCTAATAATTTTTGATAATCTTTCTGACGGAATAATTAGAATAATAGTTTTTCAACCTAGTCATCATCCCTATTACTGGTGTATGAGAAATTACTGGCATCGGTCATAATAAACGTCATTATAATGCTATTTGAATATATGAACGTATCATTAGGGTTCCGTACCAAAATTGCAAACAAGGAACACTTATGCTGTGACTTAGTCTGTCACACAAAGGATGCTCTCCACCCCATTAATGACCTACTAAGTACTTCAAAATACTTGTGGCACGGAATATGTACAAAATAATTTCGGAATTAAGTTTGTAATTTAACTGTATATATGCAAACACTTTTTTTATCTAGAGGAACCTGTTCTACCTCGGTCAGTTTTTTCTTTAATGATTTTTAGAAAAAAAATTAAAGACCGCAAAACTGTTATTTATCGGAATATCATAAGATAGATTAATAAACTATCGAATATAATACGAAATAAAAGGATTGGTATGTCTATTTTGATAGGCTTCGTCGAAGAAAAAAAGAGGGAACAGTGTCCAAGGAACAACACCCCTGATGTTCCTTGGACATATCCCGTGGTACCTCGGACACGATATGTTTTATTATATTTATAAAATTATTAAGTATTGTTTATAAAATCATAGCTATTTTTAGCATATTTACGCAATTCAATAAAGTATTCTAGTACAAATTATCTTAGAAAAATAATTCAGCAATTGTCATATTTAATTTTTGCCTAAAACAATATACGAAGTTTTTCTAAGATTGATTTACCAAGTAACTTAAAACGCAGGTAACCAATAATTAGAAATACAGTCAATATTGAATATTCAGTAAAAAAAAAATGTTTGCAGTACCAGTTAGGTAGGGGCCAAGGTACAACATATTCTTGGTGTCCGAGGTACAACAAAATATTTTTTTGGACAAGTAAGCTTCGTATTAGCACTTCCAATTAAGGTTAGGCTGAAACTATCGTACCATCGAGTAGCTAATTTCTTGACATTAACCTATAATATAAAAGTTTTTTTGTCTAGTAGCAAAGCTAGTTCTAAATACAAACTTTTCATGACACGATTCATATTTAATTATTTTTCTCGAGATACTACCGGCCCTCAAGTTTCGTTGTTAGTTGATTTTATTTGTTATTCAATAATGTAAACAAAATATTTTAATTACCCCGGCAAAAGTGGCAAGGTAAAAATATTGCCAACTGTCCGAGGTAAAACTATGTCCAAGGTACAACAGTCAACAGTTTCCCCCTACTTAATTTATGATCCCGCACGTAACTTCCTGCTAATAAGAAAAAAATGATTCAAATCCATTCATGCGATCAAAAGTTACGACCAGAAAACCCATCATACATAACCCGTCTAGTTTGTGTAAATTAGTAACCCAATTGCCCGAGAGATGGCACTGGGTTTCCGGAGTTGATGGGGTCGGGACGGGTGTGACCGAAAGTATCATCGAATTGTTAATTATTATAAGCATATTGAGCATGGTATCTATTTAAACCCTTTTTAAGTTCGCCTATTGTGGCGGACAGTAAACTTCGGAACCCTACACTGAGCATGACCCGACATGCTCTTGAGCTCGGTTTGTATGTATGTACTAAATAAAAAAACAATTGAAACAAAATACTACTTAAATTATTTACTAAATGTCATAAAACAAAAATTAAATTACAACGAACAAAAAGTCCTTAACAACAAAGTCAAACTACTAGCCATTAATATTTAAATACATTACATTAGTATTTAAAAAACTTGGATATCATCTCGCCTACTAGGTAGTAGGTATGTCGCTGTAGGTGTGGGCTATGCCGTGAAAACGAGTGATCTAATCTGCCGATACATACAAATTTCTACTTCGAGATGCAGTTGCAATTAAAAATGTGTACGGAGCCCTCGGTGCGTGAGTCCGAGTCGCACTTGGCCAGTTTTTTTTACTTCAATGGCTTTATCTTCATTACTACCTACTTTACATTGCAGGAAGTACCTCGAGCTGATATGCGCACCACTACAGCTGGGCCCTACAACTTTTTGGATAAACCCATAATTCTTTATGGAATCGGCTCAGAAAACGAACCTATCCCTTTGCAACGTGAGGGGCCAGTCCAAACACCACAAGATACTTCCCAAGTAGATAAAGACCTGTCAATAGTTATGAATGAACTCAAAAAACTTGGAATACAGGACAAAATAAGTGAAGATATAATAGGAAGGATAAAATATGGAAAAGACCATAAATATGAAGAACTACCAGATGAAGAACGAGACCCCGAAATAAGGCTCAATAGACCTACAGACGGAGTACCAGTACACCAATATATTGGTTTTGATCAGCAGCTAGGTGAAGAAAATGCACTACGAGAAGACAGTGAAAAAGAATCCGAAAAAAAAACAACAAAGAAGAAATGGAGTAGTAGTGAAGAAGATTCGTCAGAAAATCGTGCAACTAGAATGTTTAATTTTAACGCGAATGACCGCCAGTCAAGAGAGAGACACGAAGTCAAGAGTCGAAAACCAGACAAAGAGATAGAGGACGTTACCGCCAGAGTGACAACGGGAGCTGAAATTAATTATGATATGGGAGAAGATCTCCCTGATACATCAGATCTCCCTGATACACCAGATCTCCCTGATACATCAGATCTCCCTGATGTAACTCTTTCACCTAAATACCCAGTACTAAATGATAAAAATGACGATACGACTTTATCAATACAACATCCGATAACGGATCCCACAGCAGTTAATGCGCTGCTCGAAGATACGCCAAAACATATCTTTGGTAAACAACCTAAAGAATATGTCCCTCCAAATATTCTTGGTAATAATCATCCTATAGGCTTAGATGATGAAGCTATTTTAGCTAAATATCATGAAGAACCTCAAATTGAATTTACAGACGTAGATAAAAAAGCAGCACGATTAGACAACAATATGTTGGAACAACATCATGACCCGGTTTTAAATAAAGAGGAAATGCCGGATGACGTTGCAGACGATATTGTAAAACAAGAAATCCAGAAATTAATAGAACAGCTGGGAATAAGCAGTGAGGTTAGTTCACAAACCGAGGACCACACGTTTGTTACTGATAGTCCTTTACGAGATGGTTTGGAAACAAAGAATATAGAAAAACCAAAAGTTGCGAACGCCGTACTTACTCTCCTTTATGTGCCAGAGTCTGAAAAGAAAGCGCAACCACGAGCCAAACTAGAAGCAAGTGCCGAAGGTTTGAGTATAGATCCAGCACCGTTTCAAAAAAATAATCACGATAGTAATCACTTGATAGGAAAAAGTGAGATATATGAAATCTTTGCGAATGTCATGAACACGGTCGTTAATAAAACGTTTCACTAAAAATTATTGTTTTTATTAGTGTCTACCTGATGATTTATTAATTCACAGCAATTTAAAGTGGCATTTCTGCCTCGAATATGCATTCTTTACGTAAATATGTGATATAAGTGGCCGCGGTGGTCTCCAATATGTTCACCTCAAACTCAACATTGAACTCAGAAATGTCAAATTGATGCAATTCATTAATTTCATAATGCAACCGAATTAATACATCATTCGAATTCGATGTCGACGCATTACAACTTAACTTGGTTGCATAATAGTCACGTCAACATCTTTAATAGTAGATTACATACCTAGGCCGTTTAAGTGGGCAATGTCCCGGATGACATGTGATTGGCGGCCGAGGCGAAGCCGAGGTCGACTAACATGTTATCCGAGGCTTTCCCATTTACCGGCCGAGGTTTGTATATTATTTTTCTGCTCGACGGAACCGGCAGGCGGCAATTTAGTTTTGCATAAAGTGGCGTTTGCCGGCCGGAGAGCAGAAAACGACTTTCGCGGGGTATCACACAAACAAAATTAGATCACTTGGACATTTCTTAGTCAAACCTCTTGTCACCCTACGCAATAGAGAAATAGCAAACGTATACCTATTCGTATTTTTTGACAGGTGCTTTAATGGGAGCTACCGTATTGTCGCTCACCAGGCGGCGCCACTCATGCGTGGGTCGAGTCCATATAAAAGGCAGCCAAATAATCGGCAGCCCAATAATTCGTGTCCATTTTTTTGGTTGCGGATTATTGGGTTGCTGATTATTGTACTGCAAAAACTGTGGCTTCGGATTATTGGCCCGCTAATGAGCTTGTCCGACCCGATAAAAGGCAGCCCAATAATCGGCGACCCAATAATTGGCGACCACGATGTACATGAATTATTGGGCTGCCGATTATTGGTCCGCTTCGAGATTGCTCGACCCGAGAAAAGGCAACCCAATAATCAGCGACCGGTCAGCGAGCGAGCGGAATTATTGGGCTGCCGATTATTTGGCTGCCTTTTATACGGACTCGTGCTGAAAACGTCACATTTGTTTGTATGATCGCACTATAGCCGGCCATATACCTACGTTCCGTCAATCCGGCGGATCTGCATAGCGTAGCGGGTGGGTCTAGGGCCAAAAATAAGCCAAAATACATTGATTGGTAGATCCGGCGGATATACCCGGAAGTATATCGAGAGCAGCCAACTACGGAAAAAAGGTCATTTGTTTTTTTTTGTAGTAAAAGAATTATATTTTGGTGAACTATAGAAATAAATAAAAAATTGTTTACTCTCTCAGCGAAATACGTATGCGTAGAACGAACCGTGCGCGAACTTCACAAAATACCCGTTAGATGTCACTGGAGTTTTTCAGTCATATTGGGTGGTGATAAAATATTTCACGTAAAAAGAAACTAAATTTTCCAGGTAATTTCCAAGCCATTTCCCGTATTTTCTTTTGTTTTGTGATGTGTGTTTATTTTTAATAATTTGGAAGTAGACACTAGTTCTAGAGAGGTAAGTACGTAGCTAAATTTGACATTCGACAAGTGCCGAGTTAAATTTGGAATTTCAATAAATTGTTCTAATTACCGATGTCCAATTGTTTTTAAGGTTAATAAAACACTTTATTTGGATTTACCTAAGTACCGGTTTAGAGTACAATAATTTTAAATTGATTTTTCTCAGTATTTCCTGTTATGTAACCCATGCTATCGATTGTCATAACGTAACCTTATCATCTGGTAAATAATTATCTATAACCTATTTAATCGGTGTGCTAGTCCATCCTCATTGAAAAACATTCATAAATATAACATTTTTTCGCAACTTACATCATACTGTAATTTTTCATAAGGCATATCTATAAAGGTTTTTCTTGTTGGTACCACTAAGTCAAACATTGCAGATCATTATTTATGTACTCAGTAACTTCATTAACAATAAGGATAATTGACTCTCAAAGATGTAAACCGCATTGTTTGTGTAAATAGCTCAAAAAGATATAAATTAGAACAAAGTACACTACTTATAACTAAATAGTGTCAGAGATTCTATTTAAATATCCTACTACTTCTCTACCCAACATCGTTATATATACACAGCACATTGTCTAATGGCCAGTCATAATATTTACAGTAGGCTGTCTTAACATCCTTCAACTGACATTCCCATAAGGTCAAAGTGGATTATTGTCTTGGACTATGGCGCTGTTCTGATCAGTAGAGAACACATAAAGTCTAACCACGGTATGAATGCAGTAACAGTAGGTTAGAGATCATCATACTGTCTTTTTCTTACGCTAATATTACCATCCCAATACCAGGGATGGATATAGTTTTTTTGTCCTACCGTTACTTCATTTGTTTGGTGGTGAGACTATAAGTTATCTGACAGTCAACGGCCATCTTGATATACATACATTGTGCTATGAATTTTTGAAGTACACTCAACATGAAAAAAGATTTTCTGAAGAAAACTAATGTTACAGCTTTTATTTACCCCCCTATGTACTTCAGATGTAGTCAATACTATTAGAGATATTTTTTTAAACAGGCATGTTTTTGATAAATGCTAAAGTATTAATTTTTAATTCCAATTAGATTACCAGAATTTAATTAATTAATTAATGAATATTTCTGGACACAATTTCACACTGATCTATTTAGCCCGAAATTAAGTAAAATTTCAAGTAATAAAACATTATTTTTTTTGGAAAAGTCATACTAACTACAAAAGTAATTTTGTAATTCCATATAAATACATGCAATTACAAAGTTACATACAAAATACTACACTACTGTGTGAAAACAAATATGGGGTTCATGTATAAATAAGGACTGCCTACAAAAAAGAGATGAGAACCCATCAAAAACATTACATGTAAAAATACACAAGTCACACTTCGCAGTTCTTATGCTGCAAAAAAGTTTTGAGATGTAATGTTAAAACAAGTTGGTTATTTTAGTCATTAACAGGGAGTGATTATAGAATTACATCTCAAAATGTCTGTCTATTTGTAAATGTAATGTTTTTGATGGTACATACTGATATGGGTAAATTCATAAAATGTAAGTACAGGAACAGATTCGTGATAAACACACAAATAAATGCCATACCAGGATTTGAGCTGGGTCCAACCTCCAGGTAGGGTCGCTATTGTCTAGCTAGGCTACAGGGACTGTTGAATAAAACACCTAAAACTGTTCTAGGAAGATTACATAACTAGTTAACTATTACCAGTCAGCTAGTTTTATTATTAACAAACTCATTTTCACAGCATGTGCGGGATCCTAAAGTAGAATCCATTGCTTCATTCGGAATTAATCTATGCCCATGCCCAAAATATATCATTTTGATCTCTTGTAACACAATCTACTATTGCGCTTTCATATACATGTTTAGCAAGGGTGTTCTAAGTACATTTTAATGTTTTCAGTATGGCCAACTATCTAATGCGCCGTGCGCTGCTAGATGCAGTCCGCGTGCCCGCTGGCACCCGTGCCATGAGCGAGCTGTCCAAGGTAAAACATAATATCGTCACACATATTGTATGTCAGTGAAGAATTTAATTCGAGCCCTACACCCCAGCAGAGGGTAAAAGGATAAAAAGAAGAAGAAGATATTGTATATACAAATACCTAGGATTTGATATGAACATCTATTGAGATTGAAGTGGCATATATGCAACAGGCGTTGTCAATTTCCAACACAAAGTGAAAAACTTAGTAAACATCTAGTTCCGGTATGAGCAGAATATCTGGTTTCATTACCACCAAACCAAACATGTAACAATCACACAAGTGATTTGATTAAAAAGAAGTGACAGGCAAGTCCTATAATTTAAGAAATAGCATTTCAATTGTTTCATCTGAATAGGAGCTACAACGCGGTAGGGACTATAATACATAGATCACATTCCTTGCCGCCCCCCAAACTTGCATGGTAATGAACACCGAATTCCTCATTTTGCATTAGCAACTAAAACCATTTAATGAGAGGCAAGAAACTAAAGTAATTCACTAAGGAAATTTTCTTTGCAGCTGACATGTTCTCATAGCTTTTAAGCAAATTGTAACAATTTGTACGCAGATTGGTAGCCGGGAGTGGGTAGGCTATGGCTTCAATGGACAGCCCAACTATGTGGACAGGCCCGACTTTCCCCTGCCCGCCGTGCGTTTCCGTCCCGACACCCCAGACATCAAGGTAAGCCAATTACTCACACACAAATCACTCTGACAGACTACCATGAAGGTCTTAAATACCCGGTGGATACGTCCTTTGTTTAATACCTTGGATAATACTGATTTTCGGGTGTAACTAAACACATGCAGCGTGATAAAGCGGAATCCGATTGGACATGTGCGCCCCGCCGCCGACGATTTTTCTACGCCGCCGCCGCCGATCTTTTCGCGGGCGTGTTTTATATACCTAACCAAACTGTAGTTGGACAACCCTAAGTCTTCCTGCCAAGTCATCCTACCTATATTTGACGTAGTTTCAATGTTTAAATGGTTCGATACATAATCGAATGACTTAAATATTATACTCATATTTACGCCATATTTCCAAGCGGCAGCAAAATATACAACTTTAGCATTCAGTCAAGATCACGCCGATTTCACGCCGGTCACGACCCCGCCGCCAATAATTAGGCGATCGGCGCACACCTCTAGGTCCGATACGTATTTGGTTGGTGTTTTCCTTATGATCAAGTATCGGAGATTAATGATTATTCTCTGTGTGAATGAGGGAGTTACGATTCCCTTATTCACACGGTATCAATATTTTCCCGTCATTTTGATACACTAAATCGAATTAGTCAATGGAAAAGCTACCTCAAACAATTTAATTTTAGAAACTTTCCCATATTTCCCAATTCGATGACAACTTTGATGAGTTTATGTATTCTTTTTCATAAATTAAAGTATGTCATTTATATTTAATAGTTTTTGGGCTACCTATATAGTTGGAACTAACTGGGTTTCTTCTTTTTTTTTTACGTAATTTATACAATACACATACACATGTCTACCATCTCCAGTTCTCCTTCAATTGCTCAAAGGTTAACTGGAAGAGATCCCTAAATGGGATAAGTTCGCCTTTGTACAAATATTTGTGTTATTTATCTTGTTTTTTTCCCCCTGTTTTATGCAATAAAGTGTTTTACTACTACTACTTTTTTGTCCAATAATATTTTATTTAGTATCTAATACTATGCTTAAATAAATAGGTCCTCCGTGAGAAGGAAAAGGGTGACTGGAAGAAGCTGACCGTAGAGGAAAAAAAAGCGCTGTACCGCGCGTCTTTCTGCCAAACCTTCTCTGAATTCAAGGCGCCCACTGGCGAGTGGAAGGGCATCTTCGGTTGGGGCCTCATACTGGGTTCCCTGTCGGTCTGGATCTACATGGGGATGAAGCTCTTTGGTGAGTCACTACTGCTTGACCTTTAGATTAAGGCACCTACTGACGAGTGGAAGGGCATCTTCGGCTGGGGCCTTATCCTGGGTTCCCTGTCCGTCTGGATCTACATGGGCATGAAGCTCTTTGGTGAGTCACTACTGCTTGACCTTTAGATTAAGGCACCTACTGACGAGTGGAAGGGCATCTTCGGCTGGGGCCTTATCCTGGGTTCCCTGTCCGTCAGGGTCTACATGGGCATGAAGCTCTTTGGTGAGTCACTACTGCTTGACCTTTAGATTAAGGCACCTACTGACGAGTGGAAGGGCATCTTCGGCTGGGGCCTTATCCTGGGTTCCCTGTCCGTCTGGATCTACATGGGCATGAAGCTCTTTGGTGAGTCACTACTGCTTGACCTTTAGATTAAGGCACCTACTGACGAGTGGAAGGGGTTCTTCGGCTGGGGCCTCATCCTGGCTTCCCTGTCCGTCAGGGTCTACACGGGAATGAAGATCTTCGGTGAGTCGCTAGCACACTGCTACCAAATACCAAACCTTTAGATAAAGCCTTTTTATAAAGATAAAGATAATTTCTTCAGACGGCGAAGGAATATGCCGTGCCGCGGCCGCCAGGCGATCGTGATTATTTTAAGCGAAATTGAACTTTACGGAGTCCGGCGTAAGTCTTTATTGCATTGACGAAGCAGTCGGCTGTAACCGTAGCAAGACTTTGACGATGACGGTCAAAGAGTGCCCACTGGGAAGTGGAAGGTAATCTGCTGAGGTCTGATCCTAGCTTCCTGTTTGAATGTACACGAGCATGAAGATCTTCAATAAGCTACTATAGAACTGCTATTACCAAACTTATTCATACTATTTAAGATCACGGGAGTCAGTAGAGGTCGCAATCTGGCTTCGTTATCTATTTGTATCTATATAAAAGTCATATATACCGTTCAATATGTCACTCGAACCCACCGCTGAAATTTATAGACTCGAATAAACCTATCTCTATAAACTCCGCTGGGTACAGGCGTCGAGTCCACCACGCTTGAGCATACAAAATGTCGTATTACAAATACAAATACAAATCATTTATTCGTGGCAAATTTAAGATACAATTACATATAAGAGACAAATATACAAAAAATTACCACGAAATGGTCTCGCCTCAGCATAATGTCGACCCGAAAGTCGACGCTGTTCTTCCGGCCAGACCATTTTTGGGCCACGATCGCAGCGTGTAAGTATGGCCTAATAGTAAAGAAAAGTAATATTGAAAAGTAATATTAGCCTTCCACAGATTGGCCAGTGATACTTGAGACGCTTGGCCTTTGTCCCACTGAGTTCAAATGTGACATTTTGGCGCCACGGTCCTCACCTACTCTTACATCGTTACAAATAGACCTCGCGAAATTGCCCTAACCTGGAAATTTTCAAAATGGCCGTACGTGGCACGATGTAGATTTAGAAATTTTCGACTAAATTTTGTATGTAATTAACGAACTTGCTTAATAATTGGTTGATAAATGCGACCTGTACGGTCAGTCATAAATATGTTTACAGCCGTATTCAATTTTGACCTTTGTTACCCAGTCATAAGTTCCAAAGTGTATACATTTTATTTTTAACGGCCTCCTAGCCTAGTTGGTAGTGACCCTGCCTACGAAGCAGGAGGTCCCGGGTTCGAATCCTGGTCAGGGCATTTATTTGTGTGTTTATCATGAATATTTGTTCCTGAGTTATGGATGTTGTATATGTATATAAGTATTTATATGTATCTGTCTATTATATATATCGTCGTCTAGTACCCACAACACAAGCCTTATTAAGCTTACCATAGGACTAGGTCGATTTGTGTAAGATTGTCCCGGTATATTTATTTATTTAATTATTATACATTATTTATAGACGTGACTGTACAGAAGATCAAATAACGATTTTTTTTGCTAAAAGCTGAAACGGAGACGATTCGCTCTTCGCCCACTCGGTCAGTAATAAAATCCGTCTCTTTACAGTGTACAGCCCGCTGCCTGATTCCTTCAGCGACGAGAAACAGAAGGCGCAACTGAAGCGTATGCTGGACCTCAAGATGAACCCCATAGACGGGCTCGCCTCCAAGTGGGACTACGAGAACAACCGCTGGAAGTAAACTGACTCGAGGTAACTGATCCTTTTAATTAAATGCTGAAAGTGTGAGCAGGATCACTCACCGCTGATGCAATCCCCATTAATATGATGACCGCGTTAGAGATAATAACGTCATAGGAGATAGGGAGCGCTACCAAAGTGTAGTGACAAAGTGCTCGCAAGTATGAGCTTGATCGTCGACCAAATGTCTAAAGTGGGCATAAGACGACGGGTGATATTGCGAGAGGTCTCTGTAACTGTATGCTCTAGAATTAAATCCAATCAAAATACTAATCTCAAAGTACCAAGGAAGTTAAGTCTAAGAATACAAACCGCGCCTCGGACTTTCGGTTGATACTCTAGATGGCGAGGATAGTTTTTTGGTTTTTGTCGGCTAAATGTTTTGTAATGTGCCATAATAACTAATTGTGCAGTGAACTAACGAAGTAGTATGCAACTAATAAATAATTAATCCTAAAACGCGTTTAACCACTCTTTTAGTCATCACGCGTTAGTCCCGCGATATGCGCCCCATGAGAAACTATCTGTTAAGTCTTATAGCTATAAATTTAACAAAGCGAGGCCAATTACCGAACAACGTCGCCCAAGTGGAATTATACTATACTATTTATATGTAAGTAATACTGACATTTTTAATAAGACTTGACAGTGGCCAAATTGACAATTAACTCTCGGACCGACGCTATTATTTAAAAGAAGTTATCGTGCCTCGAGTTTGCGTCACTAGAGAGTGCTTTTTGTCATATGGTTTTGTAGTATCTTAATTATCGCTAAGCGATTAATCTGCGCAGGTCGGTTTGCGCGTTAATTAATTTATTTATTTTTACTCATATTAATCACGATGATCGTCTGTATGACTAATATCTGTAACGATTTGTCTACACACGATCGATAAATCTGCGCAAATCGGTTTGATATATCGTAACATGTGTAAGAAGCTTAATGTATAGGAACGTACAGCGCCATCTATGGCCACTCAATTTCGGGGCAAGATAATTTCTTAGAGTTTACAACTAACTCTCTTCTCTTTTCTAATGTTTATTACCTTTTTTCTTAAAGTACGAAAGACATCCTAGTTATCCAAAATAATGCAGTCTCGCTTGTAGTATTTGCTAATTTGTTCAATTTCTGTTTCAGTTGGCGTGGTGCTATGGACCGGCTTGGGTAGAGTAGACAAATGTAACATAAGAACTATCTCTGTAAGATAATAAATCGTGATTCCAATCATACTACTCTTTTATTATCGACCTTTGAGGGAAAATAATGGTGTTATTAGTATATGCGTATTTTTGGGGCTCCTATACAGGGTGTTCTTGAGCATCTCCATTAACTTCGTCATGTGACTTGGTATAAACAAACAGAATGACACAGAAACAGAAACAGAATGACATAGTTAGTTTTATTAAAAATAATTATATGTTGCATCAGCCGCTAATGTAAAACGGGCATTAGAATTGACTTTCCTAAGTAAATGACAACTATGACATATCAATGTCATGTCGAATACCTACTCATACTCCGTTTACACACATGCAAATTCCATATGAGATAAAATTAAATTAGTAGTTATTTTCTAAATGGAGCTAATTAGAATACCGGTGTTTTTGAGAAATTAACTTAATTGAAGCTAAAGAAAGCACCCTTGAATTTAAAGCAATGGCTCAAAAACACGTTGTATAGTAACTATCACAGTAACTACGATTGGTTTAAATCCGAAATGATTTTGGCATAGGTTTCAATCTAAATAGCTTTTTAAACTTTTAAATCTAATCTCATACTTCCATGTTTCAGTAAAACAAGAGAACTGGCGATCTCTATTATAATTGATTTCCTCTAAAATTCAGGCTAGGCCTATTTGTCCGGGTTCAATCGAAACAAAAAGAAAAATATGTATTGCATAATACCACTACATGCAGCACCAAATCAATAAAAACTGAAACTAAATCATGCAAAAGAACACTAAATAGATTTATTCAGTAGAAACTGCAAACAGCGCCATCTACGAGTATGGAACAGTATTTGAGTTATTATGACTGCTGAATGAATCGTTGAATTGTTCAATAAGTAGGGCGTTTGTTGTTATTTTTGTGGGAACTTAAATGCATAAAGAATTTTGGAGCTCTTTGATAGTTAGGCAAACTAAAACTATACAGGTTACGGCTCCCAGCAGGGCCAAATAACTTTCATTATACAGGTTGTAACAAAAGTTTTTTTTTTTATGCTATAGGGGGCAAACGAGCAAACGAATCGCCTGATGGTAAGCGATTAACGTCGTCCATGGACACCCGCAACACCAGAGGTGTCGCAAGTGCGTTGCCGGCCTTTAAGGAGTACGCTCTTTTCTTGAAGGTTTGACGGTCGTATCGGTCCGGAAACACCGCTGGCGACAGTTCGTTCCACAGTTTAGCTGTGCGAGGCAGGAAGTTTCGGGAGAAGCGCACAGTTGAGGACTGCCAACCATCTAAATGGTGAGAGTGGAAATCTTGTCGCGTAGGGCGATGGCGGAAAGAAGCGGCAGGGATTAATCCGAACAATTCCTCGGAACACTCCCCATAATACATGCGATAGAAAATGCAGAGTGAGGCCACATCTCTACGCAGCGCCAAGGGATCAAGCCGATCAGAAATACGTTGGCAGTTCACAACTCAAGCTGCTCTCCGTAGAATGCGGTCTAGAGGAAGAAGCTGGTACTTAGGTGCCCCTGCCCAAAGATGAGAGCAGTATTCCATGTGCGGGCGAACCTGCGCCTTATAAAGCTGTAGGCGATGGGCCGGCGTGAAATACTGCCTCGATCTATTGAGCACACCGAGCTTCTTCGAGGCCAATTTGGCCTTACCCTCTAGGTGGCCGCGGAACTGGACTTCACTCGAGATGTCAACGCCAATGATTCCAATACTGGCTGTGGCAAATAGGGGAGTGCTCTCAAAACGAGGTGACACGACAAACGGAATTTTTTTCGCGGTGAACGCGCAAACCTGTGTCTTTGTAGGGTTAAAACGGACCAAATTAAGTCGACCCCAATCTGAGACTTCTTTTAGGGAGGTCTCAATTTCGGACACAAGTTTGTTCCGGCTCTCAATGACGTACAAAAGTACCGAACGATACTTCAACAGCTGATAAGGTTAATGACCCTGAGTACGGTGCAAGTGGAATTTTTTTCCAAATTACCTACAAAAAAAAACGATCCATACAGAGTTTTTTTTTTACGATGTTTTTCACTGTTGTGTACCCTGTACTGTATAGTTTGTTTTACACCAACAGAAATCCAGAATTCAATCACTTGCATCTTTCACATGGCTTGCATCTAGATGTACTAATAAGGTTAGGTTTCATTGCCCTCTAAATGTTTACCGGGGATAGCTCTCTTGTTTTTATACGGAGTGAAGTTATATAAAAGTAGGTTAGGTTAGGTTATGCTATGTACACTGAAAATACAATCGATAAGCGATTTATTGAAATAGGTTTACGACAACTAGATTGTGAAAAAACAATATTTTTAGTAGCTGTTTATTTCATTGGGACTTAACTTATTCGTAGACAATACACAAAATAATTTACATTTTTAATTATAAATCTCAAAACATGTCCAAATTTGTAGTGACCTTTGTCGTTTTCTTAAAAACAAGTACCATGGCCGCAGTTGAGTCCACAAACACGGTTATATTTCACCAAAATAATGACAAAATACTAGACATCCTTGATGACTTATTCATCGCCTTGAAAATCAATAAGAACTTCTCAAAATCCAAAAACATGGAAGAATATTTTTCTAAGCGCACTCTCATACAAGACGCGCTTTCTAACAACCATAAAAAATATAACGAAATTCTCGATATAAGTAAAACGAACATTAGCCATAAAGTCGCTTATTACATTTCTAAGATTAATAAAGTTGTTGAGGAAATGATAAGAAAAGAAACTGTTAGGGAATATAACAAAGTTGAAAACGACAGCAATACGGCGACTGATAGTGAAGACTTTGTTGGTTTAGCCAGAAGGTTTAATTTAAATATCAAAACACTTGCTACACCTGCCCCTAAATTGCCACGTAAGTATTTATACGTATATAAACATTATAAACTAGTATATCTCTACGAGTGTTGAACTGTATACTCCGCGCCCTCTCTATGGCATTTTTGAAAAATATTCTAATCTGAATAAACAAAACAGTTTACAAAATTTCACAAGGATCGGTTGGAAATACAACCCTTAGAGGAGAGCTGCCGGAAATCTAAACTACGCTATATACCAACGATAACATTTTTCGTTAAGCTGAAACGGAAACGCTTCACGCTCGAGTCAATCATTTCTGCGCGAGACCATAGTCAGCAAGATCCGCATCCGATCTTCTACCTTTAACAATGGTGCCTGAGCCCTAATTTTCTCAGTGCTCTCACTAGATGGCATCACTATACGAAGCATATGCACGCGTTTACAACGTATCCCAGCAATGCACGTTCTCAAGCTAACGACAGTCATTTGTTTCGTATGCTCAGAGGCACTGGTTCCCAGCCAAGATGAAGTACGGAGGATTTTTGCCGGCACCAGCTCGGGTATCGAGCGGTACCCGTTCATGGTGAGCGTGCACGTGGCGGGGCGCTTCGTTTGCGCGGGCTCGCTGCTGCACGAGAACCTGGTCATCAGCGCCGCCTCGTGCCTCATACGGTGAGTTCTTGCGAAGGGTTTATGCCAAGATGAAGATATTCGCGGGAACAGCAAGCGGTGCCCGTTCATGGTCCAAACGATGGTTCAGTTTAGAAGTCCCGACGGCAGCTCGAGAGTAAGCCAATTTCAAAGCAGGCCTAAATCAGTTTATCTAATATACAAGCCACAAAGGTAAGAATACTAAAAAGTACCAATCGGTATATGTAGGTACGTAGGTCACACTGAAAATTTCTGGATTCTCAGAAACTATATTAATTATGAGTCTATCTTTTTAATCCCCACCTTTCATAACTATTTCTGACAACGTGTACAAATTTTCAGTACAAACGAACCAACCTGAGAAGCTGACGGCCCTTTTTGTATGTAAATTTTGGGTTCTCAGACGTTTCTATGGGGTTTGTGGGGAGTTCTTTGACATTATAATTTTTTCTGAAAAAGTAATTGTACAGGATTTTTTTCTTGTGACTCATTTAGTTACTTAAGGTTATTCAAATTTGCTTATCGGCAATTTTTTTAATTAAATTAAGGATTAGGTGTTGAAAGCCGCTCATCTCAATACTCATCCATAAGAAAAAAACGGAAACAATTAATTGTGTAATATCTACAACAACAAATAACAACAAACAATTAACAATTGTCCGACAAGAAGTAGCTGCTTCATTATAAAATCATGATCTCAGGCCATTTTTGCTTTATTGTTGACTGAGGCCACATCGAAACTTGTATAAAATAAATACCTACACAAAAGAAACTGAGTGAAAATAGGAAAAACGCTCGACATACAATTCTTAAACAACCATAAATCCTAAACTACAGGCGATAACCGCATAAAAGGTTATTTCTAAAATTGTAATCTCTAAGGCCCACTTGCACCACCTAGGGTTAGCCGAAAACCCGGAGTAAAACTGTCAAATCCCATACATAAAAACGCGTAACTCCGGGTTATGTGGTTAGCCCCGGGTGGTGCAAGTGGCCCTTAATGGGTAATTCCTGGGACTTTCAGTATCGCCAACGTACTTGAATGCTCCTTAAAATTGGTTCCAGAAACTGAAAATTTTTACTCATTTTTACTGTTGCTAAAGATTTCCGATAGCCATAACTAATCCGTCCTATTTATTCCCACAAGTACTGCGAACGTGAACGCACACGTCCAAATCCGCGTGGCCAGCAATTTCGTCAGCAAAATGGGCTTCCTGGTGAACGTGGAGGAGCTCATTTTCCACCCGGAGTTCGATAAAACCACCCTAGCCAACAACTTGGTCATTCTACGGACGAGGAAAGTAAGTACTGTGCTGTTTCAGACGATCCCACAGCGGAGAACTTACTTCTCTATCGAGGAACCCCATATCTACTTAGATCCTCCGAGTATACCTTTCTTAGTCGTTCTTTACGCACTTAAGAAATTTGCTGCCGGCAATCTGTAAATGAAACGGTGTCCCTATCCTATTTCTATTTGGGGTCGGCTCCAACTTCGTTCAATTTGCAAGAAACTTTCTGAATACGAATTACTATTGTATTAATAACACACGTTTTTTCGACATAATGTATGTAACGGTCTGTCGGTCGGTCGGTAATGTATGTCAGTATCACAGACAGATACAGAGTGGTGTTGTCACCTTCGCGGCTCGGGCATCACCCGCCCGGCATCGGCATCGGGTGATGCCCGAGCCGCGAAGGTGACACACCACTCTGTCTGCCCGATGATTACTGCCCGATGCAGTCGAAACATGTCACGCCTACTGCTATAAAAGTGTTAACCGTTGCAATTTAATATCAGTATGACTCACGAAAGTTTAAATTATATAATGTATGTAATTTTAACTTTTAAAAGGCACTGCGATTCAAAAAGAAGCGCGTCGTAGCCATCGAGTACGACCTGGCGACTGCAAGCGCGCTCAAAGATAACAAAGGAGGTGTAGTCATACTGGGCTGGGGCCGAAGAAAGGTGAGCCGTTTATTGGAACCATAGTCATTATAATAGTACACCAATTAACAATTCAATCATAATCATAATCATTTATTTGTTGCAACCATGGTATAACATAATTTATTTGATTGTATATAATCAAAGGCATTAAGACTCGAGTGTGGGGTAAATAATTAGGCATTAAAACATCACACGAATGTTTTAATGCCTAATTATTTAGGATGACAAACACTGCTTTATATATGTCACCGTAGAATTGTGAGTACGGTTAGTTTATAATATTCCTAGTCCAATTATAATTCGCCTGGAGTTCACAATTTAACGGTGACATACACATACATATATTTCAAAACGCATATTTCAACCGTGCATTTTGTTAGGTGGTAAGTTTTTATTTTATTAACAAAATTGGCATAAGTAGGTACATATTTAGTTTCATTTGTTATGTGCTGAAGGTTGTGGTTTTGTATTCTAAAGGACATTGCGTAGGAGTCTTTTTTGAACAAATGGAGGTTAGCGGGAACAGCTTGCACTAATCTATTACAATTTAAAACGGACTCAATCGCTGAGTGATATGTAGGGAAATGGGATATTCAAAGTTAATTCAGAACGTAAAGGGATGTTTTAAACTATAGCCCTATAGGTAACTTTAATTTGTCTTGTGTTACTTAGATAAATCATATTTTGTGAGAAACAAACATATCTTTTAAGATACAAACTTAGATTGATATATTTTTAAATATGTGAACTCTACAGGCAGATGAAACAGACGTGCGTGTAGAAGAAAGACCACTATCGGAGGCTCGTGTAGAACTTTACGACTTTAGCGCCTGCCAGTACATTTACACAAAGTAAGTAGGCATCACACACAGTCAGGGCCCGTAATGTTCAATCCGGTTTCGTCATAATGACGTATATAAACACACAGGACGTTTTAATACGAAATGAGTTAATGACAGATAAAGTCTATCAACGTTCGATTCTAAAGTCGAACGTAATAGTTTTGACACTATTCAATGACATCATTATTCTTTCAAACGTAAAAGCTAAAACATTATGTATGAAGCTTGACGTCATTTGTCTGTCATCGGCATGAAAACACATTACACACATACATGACATTACTGCAATACTGCAGACGCCGGGAAAGACTGGCTTAACGGGTGAGAATGTATAGACGGCTGAGCGTACCGAGGCTGTATAGGATACGAAGCCGTTAAGCTCTTTTCACGGCAAGGCATATACAGTGCTTTTCTCAAAAATCAAACATACAAAAAATCTTCAAAATAGTTTTGTTTTATTTATAGAGAAACTAAAAGTTAACTTGACGAAATAATATATCTAATAGGAATATTGCTATTAATACCAAAGAATATTGTATCCCATATGACATGTAAATAATATTTTTATCAATAAATATCTTGAATCTTGAATTGTGGTAATTTCAACACGGATTTAGTATAAAACCATAGAATTAGGATTAGATAGAAACAGCACGACGTACAAATTCTACCCGCAAAAGTGTCCAACGGCTACGTTACGAATGTGTGCGTCTAGTTGAAAAGTTAAAACTTGAACACATAGTCAAGCCTACTTCTTGTTTCTCAAATAACAACTTTAAATCGTCGAGCTTAATGTTTTATTTCAAATGCGTGCAATTGGCGGTTATGATGTTACGAAATTCGAACATCGCGCAAGTCGTAAAAATTTATTACCCGTCGATTCTTTTTTACATTCCGCACCGTATACGAAACACTATAACGTTCAATTCGGTTTGTACTGCAAGAATCATAGTAAAGTTTTTCGCATCGGCACAGAGACACCGTGGAGTCGTGACTAATTTTTTTTTACAAACTTTTATTTATCTTACAAATAAATTATGTAACCATGTAGTATGTTTGTCTGTATGTTTGTTTGCACGTATGTATGTATGTATATATGTATTTGTGCATGTTTGTATGTAAGTGTGCATGTAGCTAGGTATGTAACTATGTATGTGTGCATATTTGTATGTGAGTGTTCATGTAGGTATGTATGTATGCACTATGCATGCATGTATATATGTTTGTTCGGGTGGAACCTTGCAACTCCATTTAGAAGCAAATATCTTTAACAGTTGAGCTGAAATTTTATATGCAAATGTAGGTATATCACGTCAGAATACAATATCATAATATTCATTATGATATGAAGCTGATCTGCTGATGGAGCTTGAAGATGGCCAAGATCTATGTAATAAAAACCTAAACCCTATCGAGTTTAGGCTTGTTTGATTTTCTTGGCGAGTAGGTACTTACTAGGTGACTATCCATACTTCCATATCATATTCATATTCATTTATTTCGTAAATGCACACATACAATACACGTCAAAAGAAAATAAAATAAGATTAATTAACAATTTTCAAAAATAATTAACATTTAGGTAAAATTTATAAAAATTCCAAATTTCATTTAAATTAATCAATAAAATACAATACAATTGTTTATTAATAAAATAAAATCAAATTAAAATTAAAATGAATATTTTTTCATGTCAAATACTTATACCTAATGGCTTTGTCAAAATTAAGATTCCTCATTATTAAATTCTGTTATGTCATAAAAAGCATCCATATCCATACTAATATTATAAATGCGAAAGTAACTCTCTGTTACCTCTTCACGTTAATACCGCTGGACTGATTTTGCTGAAATGATATGGAGATAGTTTGATACCTGAGAAAGGATATAGGATAGTTTTTATCCCGAAAATCGCCTTTTAAAGGGGAATTAAGGAACTCGTCAAATTTTAACGGAACATGTGTTTTGATATGAACAATTTCTATAAGTAACTTGGGCATTTTCTTACGTAAATCATCATTTTGGTGGAGTGGACCTAATGATAAAGACCAGGGATGGTTTAGAGGAACTGCAAATAAAAAACTTTTTTATTATTTATAATAAGGATGTAACGATACTAACGATAGCTATTGCCAGGTTGTTTGTTTTTATCTATAAACTTGGATAATATAACTGTCGCAATCGGTGTATTTAGTAATTAGTCTGACATTATTAAAATCTAAACGCCTCTAATAATATAATGTTGTTTAAAAAATAAATAAACCGGCGACTCTATTCATTAAATTTCAACTATGTTCTGCCTTTTACATCTTTTGTCACTGTCCGTCACGCGTAGCGCGTAGCGCGAGGGAAAGGGCCAACTGCGTAAGACCAAATCAAGAAATTTATTTAACTTATGTTAGAAAAAAAAAGATTTTAGTAAGTTACAAAGCAATTTTGACTAAAAACCTAATGCATTATTAAACTGTAAAATATTACTTATCGGAAATACGATATGCCATCCTTTTTAAGCGTATTTAATGTGTTATTTTCGCACTTTTTAACGGAGCACTTCGGCATGTTGACGGCAGGACGGTTGACGCGCTACTGATAGCTCAATTGTGCTTAGAACAAATTTAAGCACGATTTGTTCCGGACACATTTTAAGCGGTCATGGTGAGTCTATGAAATTCAATGTCGTTGTATAAAACAGATAATCCATAAATATATCACAATGTAAAATGTACGAAAGCACGAACAGCATTGTTATTCTGTGACAAATTATAACCTCTTAACAAATTTTCGTTATTACTAATTATCCTTAGATAGACATACACGGTCACTTATACAAGAAATCAATTTAGTCTAAACTGTCGAGTTGTCAGCGTTTTCGTGTAGCGATATGCTTTCCTACTTCGCGTTTGACATAAATCTAAATAATTTGATGGCGCAAAATCAAGTTATTTAGAGCCAATTCAATTCTGCTTTCGCACTTCGCACTCAATTCTGAACTCGCCATGAATATATTCATTTCTCCGTCGAAATTCGACAACAAAAAGAACAATTACATGTCGACATTACGTTTGTTCAACGCAAAAGCTTCAAAGTATCAGGTTGCCGGCGGCAGAGCAACTCGAGAGTATACTGTAATGGAATTTCATACCAAATTGAAGGCCTTTAGCCATTTCGACATTTTGGTTTATTAGTAGGTACATCCCGCCTCTACGCCTGTAGCCATTCACCCAGTAATAAAAAACCTATAGTCAAAATTACATCTTTGGTATCTAGACGACGGCATACTTAGAGGCCTTAGAGCCTCCAATATTACTTCCCGGCCTGGGCCTTCAATTTGGTATGAAATTCCATTACAGTTCTCTCGAGTTGCTTGTGACGCAAGCATGTTGCGCTGCCGCGTGTCAACATACATGCCTTGCCATGAAAAGGGCTTAACGGCTTCGTATCCTATCCGACTTCACCACGCTCGGCCATCCATTCATATACTCACCCGTTAAACTCTACTTTGCCGGGGTCTGCACTGCAGTAATGTACTATTGTTTAGACATTGCTCAAATAAATAAATAAATATTGTGGGACAGTCTTAGTAGACCTAGTCCCACGGTAAGCTCAATAAGGCTTGTGTGACGATATTATATGTATAACAGATAGATACATATAAATACATAGAAAACATCTATAACTCAGGAACGAATATTCGTGAAACACACAAATAAATACCCTGACCAGGATTCGAACCCGGGACCTCCTGCTTCGTAGGCAGCGTCACTACCGACTAGGCAGTCGTTTATTTTGTATTGCATGCCGTTTGTTTTGTAGACATAATTTCAGACTATAGTGAGTATTGTTTCAGAGAATTCGTCACTAATAAGACGTTCTGTGCTGGGTTTATCGACCGCGGCGCTGGAGCATGCAACGTAAGGATCTGTCCACCGTCACACATGCAGTCAGCGGCAGAAATAGCTAAGCGGACTAGGTGTTCAAAATGATATTGGCATGACCTCATAGTTGTGGCAATAGTAGTGCAAGTGCATCAAGATAATTTGCCCGCTTAGCTATGTTTGAAGCTGATTTCACTGTACCTTTTTTTAAGCATATGCAACAGCTCATAATTGGTTGTTAATGGTATATCCCAGCCCGGAATATAGGGGATGATGTCCTAAAGGAGTTAAATATAGAAAGAAGGCCGTGTGCTCGGTACAAAGGTTTATTGCCGGAATGGTGGGTTGTACAACTGCGCAACTGCTAGAGGGCGCGCGGGAAACTAAAAGCTACCCACCTATATTCATACATGACAGTTAAAACTTGAGGGTGGGAGGGGGGATAGATCCATATCATGCAATTGTAAAGCACGAATCAAATCATTTATTAAATATAATAATGTTTTGATTCATGTTTCTTTGTTTTTAAGTAGTCACACTACTATATACAAATTATAAATTGAAAGAGATGTCATGTACTACAGAAAAAGTGACCAAGACCCCCGGTGTGCAGGGCTGGGATGGAACCAGCTACCTTTATTATATCTCTGTTGCATAAACTACTACTTATTTTGTGATTCTATATAATAAAAGGCGTTAAAACTCGAGTGTGGGTTAATGAAACGAGGCGGGAGCGGAGTACACACATATCATGAGATTCATGAGCTCTCCGCGATGCGTTTAAAACGCATATACAGGCTGATTCATAAGACGTGAGCAGGATTATCCACACGATTTCAGTGATTGATAAGCTATTATTTCATACTAGACTTAACAAAATTAACGTTTAATTTAATTTAATCTCCTAACTATGAGTTAATTGATACTTAACTATCAATTAAGTATCAATTACCTCATAATAAGGAGATTTTAATTAATTTAATTAAACGTTAATGCCGTATGTCTAGTGTAAAATAATAGCTTATTAATCACTGAAATCGTGAGCTTAATCCTGCTCACGTCTCATGGATCATTCTGTATATGTCGACCGCCATTACGAATTTTATGAATG
Source organism: Lathronympha strigana (assembly GCA_949128165.1). NCBI lineage: Eukaryota > Metazoa > Arthropoda > Insecta > Lepidoptera > Tortricidae > Lathronympha > Lathronympha strigana. The sequence goes on along the minus strand of OX421923.1, from coordinate 10,362,952 downwards.
AAACCTTTTCTGACATTAAATTTTTGACATGTCTTATGATATTTTGTAAGCGTGTTGCTTACAAAGTTAATTACATGTTTTTTGTTGATTTAATTTTCGAAAAATTTCGAAATGGTGGGCATTGGCACAAAGGTTCTAAGGTCAGTAGATCTCAAAGGAGCTTAGGAAAATTTTGAAAGTTTCCAGATCAAGTCAATTTCGCGAAGTCTACAGCTCACAGAGCCACTAGTAGTAGTTTATGCGACAGTCTAACTACCTCATCGGAAATGCGTGCTTTTCAGCCCTTGGTTAACAATCTGCTATTTCACGATTTCTGGGTTGGAATGGGACCTTAGTGAATTCAGTATTACCTACATGGTACTGTAACATATAAATTTCGTAGATATATAAGTTTTCGTTTTCTATTCCAATCGACAATATGAGACTCACAGAGCCATCTATGAAGACTGCTGCGAGCGCGGTCGATTACTTCAAGCGATCCTACGGGCGCGAGGTATAGTTGTTGATGCCGTTACCTGCCGATAGATGGAGGGCGTGATGAGGTATGTATTGTAATTAAAACAAATTCCTTCAGCTTGTGATTAAAATTTCTTAGCCTTTTATATTCAAGTTTAGTCATTTAACCTGGGCCTATTGGTTTTTTTATCTTTCTAATTACAAATTGGGATCGTTGTCAAAATGAATTTAGTTTTATCGTTGTCGTTTCAAGTGTGGAGTTTTGTTTCCTTCGACTGGCAACCCGTGGGTTGTGACTGTCAGATCTCAGAATCCAAGAGGGACGACAGAGGATTTTCTTGTTCCGCCGGGAGCGTCGTTTCCCATCCCAACCGAAATCGGTGCTCAGCGCCCTTTTGAGTGAGTGTTTTGGTGCTAGTGTCCGATAATCGAGTGACGAAACGTTGGAACTCGTTCTAAGTGCGTTTATTTTTCAGTCCCGGAATTCCCCAACCCAAGAGACAACCTGGCCCAACGTGGCGTAGAGGAGACGGAGTGAACGCGAGGTGCCGGCGCGGTGACCCCACATTGTATGGACACGTGTCAAAAGCGAGGGGAACGCAGGCCACTTATCTACAATTGGGTATGTATTTTCCGTTATTCTCACGACCGTCCCGGCATTCAGTTGCAACGAGTCCCTATTTCTGGTAGCCTTCGGGTTGCGTCTCTAGCCCCAGAACGCAGCCGAAGGCTGCCCTATTCGTTCCTGTGTTGATGCTATCTTGCCATCAATTTCAGGGTCACTGGTTAACCCGCTAAAGCTCCTGGCGACGGTGCAGGTCGACAATAGCCCGGACAACGGTATTGCGACCCAGCCGGCGTGGAGCGTCCAAGGCGCCGTGAGTGCAGCCGGAGGCAGCTGTTCCACTGCCCTCTCTCTTTCTTAGAAGGTCAGATCGAAGCTTTTTTTATTTTCCTGGACGTACTCCAGGATGGCGCCCATTCTGTTATAATAAAACTTACAAGTGATCCAAAACCGGTAGCAATTTCGCTAACCCACATCTCTCTCGATCCTCGCTAGCCGGTAGCCTTAAATTTAGATAATTGTAAGACTGTGAACTAGCTCTTAAACTTTACCTACTGTTGTAGTCTGTAGAAGCCTGTAAAATCTTATTAATTAAAAACAAACTGTAACTAAGTTTCCTTGTTTCTATTGAATCTTATAATCCGTTCCGGGACCCTCGGGTACCCAGGTAACAATTGGCGCCCAACGTGGGGCTATTTGAGCGAATTACCTCTAGTTACGTTTGTCAGCTAGAGAGTGGTATTTGGATCACTTACATTTATTTTGTAAACATAATAATTGTACTTTTGTAAAATCAGTCACATGTCGAGAGGTTAGGTTGCCACATGTGAACTTTTATTTGCCTACCAGTTCTTACTTTTGATCTTTGTGGATACCTTTTTAAGTTTAAAGTGTTTAGTACTGTAGTGGTTATAAACCTTTATTGTGTAATTTTGAGATAAACTTTATAGGCTAAGAGCCAGGTTGTTGTCATTCTTTTAAATATTTAGCATATGAATATTTTCCTCTTTTTGGAAGTTGCATGTAGTTGATGTAGTATCAGGTATTATAATAATAGTAAGATCACACCTCAAACGCACAGTCGCGTACAAAAGTGTTAACTTTAAATATTATTTTTACTTTGTGTAATTTTAACGCAGTGATTATTTTCAGAAGTGTTTAGCCTTCGAATCTTTTACAGTATTTTGAGTTTAGTAGCAATAGTGACATACCTTTGGCGGACTGTCGCGTACAAAAGTGTTAACTTTTAAATTTATTTTTATTTGAAACATTGTAACTTTTGTTCTACAAATAATTTCTTTTACTTTCCTTTGGGGAAAGATTATTAAGGTTAAGTTTAACAGTGTTGAGTGTTAGCTAAAATGGAGGACCGTCCGATAAAGTTTAATATGCTCCATAAGGATGAGCTTGAATATGAAGTGTCTTTGAGGGACGCGGAGCCCGCGACTGATGTAAAAGGATTGAGAGAGCAGATTAGGAAACTATATAGGGATCTACCTTCGGATGAAATAGAGGAGTTCGAGGGCAACCTCACCCAGGAGCTGGTCGCTGCGCAGGTTAAGTTGGTCGAATTGGAGCAATCAACCATCGCTGCCAAGGCTCCCATAACACTAAAATCTTTAAATAGAATAGAGGCCTTGGGGCACCATTTGTATCATCGGTTTACACGAATGAAACCGTTAGAGCCTGCGGAGGTCACCTTGCACTCTGCATTGACCGAGCGTCTGATGCGTATATTGACTAAATTAGATAACATGATGTCAGTGTTTGTGTCCTCTCGTTCCCAGGGTAGGTTCGATGATGCTGTGGAGGGGACAGTTGCAGAAACTCGACCGGAGGCTCCGATATTGGATTCTTCTGCCTGTTGGAATAAACATCAGACTGTTAGTTCTCTAAATCTGAAGTTCGGTGGCCGGACATGTGTGAAGGCTTTTTTGCAGCGAGTTGAGGAATTAGCAGCTTCGCGACGTATTACAGAAAACCGACTTTGTGCTTCTGCAGTCGAACTATTTGACGGCGACGCGTTGCTGTGGTATCGCGGTATACGGGCAGAGGTGTCCACGTGGGAGCATTTAAAGACTGCTCTAATTGAGGAGTTTTTGCCATTCGATTACGATAGGCGTTTACTTAAGGAGATTAGGAATCGCACTCAGGGTCCTAATGAGAATATTTCTTCTTACATTAGCGTGATGCAAAACTACTTCAGTCGGTTAAATGTTGAGCTGTCCGAGCAGGAAAAATTCGATATTGTTTCAATCAACGTCCGTCCCGAGTATACTGTACCACTGGGGATACAGTCGGTCTCCACCATGAAGGATTTGAAAAAGGTGTGTCGGGTGCTTGAAGATAGCTGGCAACGGGCTAATGCATTTGTGGAGCCGCCTAGGCTGTCGTCGTCGACTCTGGCTGCGGACTTGAGTTGCAAATCCTCCTCTCGACCTAAGGTGGAGGCAGTTTGTTCTTTGGAGAAGCCGTTCTGTGCTCGCTGCAGGGTGGATACCCATAACTTGAGGGATTGTAAGTCTAGACGTCTCGTGTGTTTTAAATGTGGCAAGGTAGGCGTTGCTTACCCGGATTGTCCAAGCTGCCGGTCAGGTGATTCCACCTATGTGAACGCGGGAACGGAGCCGGGTGTGTCAAAAAACTAATTAACCCGGACCGCCGAATTAAGAGTTCCTACGAAGTTGAACGGGGGAACTTGTGTAGTATGATAGATTTTGGTGAAGATATACTGGGGGTTAGTTCGGATTGCCCTGACTACCCTCTCATTGTTAGTACTTTATTGTCTCTTCCCGTTTCGGCGGTTCGGAACCGTTCTTTTATAGATGAGCGTCCCCACATGCCTGTGGAGATCTTTGGTCGCTCGTTTCGTGGTCTTTTGGACTCTGGGGCCGGTATTAGTATTTTGGGTTCGGATTCGCACAAGGAGCTTTTAGCGTTAGGGGCTCGGTTGGTGTCCGCTACTGACGGTACTCACATTACCGTAGCTAATCGTACTCGCTCGCGAATTTTGGGTTGTGTTTATTTAACGGTCAGGGCTAAAAACCTTACCCGTACAATTAAGTTTTACGCGATTCCTGACGTCGGCAGTCGGATGATTTTAGGGGTAAATTTTTGGAAGGCGTTCGATATTGCCCCCGAGTTATTTCGGTTGTATGGGAATCACTTACCGGACATCGCCGTGAATGAGGTCGTGCCCGAGAGACACCTACACTCTCTTTGTGAGCTGACCCCTGAACAGCAGCACACGGCGAAAGGGATTATTCAGAGCTTTGAGGATATTTCGTTTGAGAAGAAAGGATTGGGTCGCACGCATCTGCTTACGCATACCATAGATACTGGTGATTGTCCTCCGATTAAGCAACGTTATTACCCCATCTCACCACATCGTCTAGTTGAACTTAATCGCCAATTGGACCTAATGCTTGAACAGGACGTTGTCGAGCCTAGCAACAGCGCGTGGAATAACCCTACGCTGTTCACGGCTAAGTCTAACGGGGAGCTGCGTTTTTGTTTAGATAGTCGCAAATTGAATTCGGTGAGCAAACACGACGCGTACCCCTTACCTTACATCTCGCATATTTTGGATCAGCTGAGAGACGCTAGGTTTTTGTCATCTATAGATTTGAAAAGCGCGTTCTGGCAGATACCGTTGGAAAAGTCGTCGCGCGAACGTACGGCTTTCACGGTGCCACAGCGCGGTTTGTTCCATTATAAAGTCATGTGTTTTGGCTTAACCGGAGCACCTGGAACCCAGCAGCGTTTAATGGACCGATTATTTGGTCCCGAATTCAATGATAGGATTTTTGTATACCTGGACGATATAATCGTGGTTAGTAAAACCTTTGCAGAACATATTGAGTTACTATCCCGTGTATTGGACCGCTTGACCGCCGCGAACTTAACTATTAATTTTCAAAAATCGCAGTTTTTCCGTAGGGAGCTGAGGTATCTGGGGTATGTAGTGAACGAGCGGGGGTTACAAACCGACCCCTCCAAGGTAAGAGCCATTGTAAATTACCCGGTCCCTACCAATCGCAAGGAAGTTAAAACCTTTCTGGGTACCGCCTCCTATTACCGTAGATTCATTAAAGATTTTAGCGTTATCGCGGCGCCTCTCCACGCGTTGACGAGTACCCGGAAAAATGCACCTCCCTTTACATGGTCAGAGGAGACCCAGAAATCTTTTGAGAGATTAAAGTCGGCCCTCGTTTCCGCTCCCACCCTTTCCTGCCCAGATTTTTCGAGGCCCTTTGTGTTACATTGCGATGCGTCAGGTTATGGGATAGCGGGAACCTTGACGCAAGTAATGTCAGATGGCCTGGAACACCCCATTGCCTTCGCTAGTCGTTCTTTGAACCCGGCGGAGCGAAATTATTCGGCGACGGAGAGAGAGGCGCTCGCATTAGTCTTCAGTGTGGAGCATTATAGGCCTTATTTAGAGGGAGGTCCTCGCTTTAAGGTGGTCACTGATCATTCAAGTTTAAAATGGTTCTTCAACCTGTCCAATCCGACGGGCAGATTAGCGCGCTGGGGTTGCCGTCTCTCGCCCTATGACTTCGAAATCGTTCACCGAAAGGGGAAGGAACACGTAGTACCGGACGCCTTGTCTCGTAGCGTACCGATAATGGAGATCCGTTCGTGTGAATGGTATAACCGACTTTATGATAAATGTTTGAAATCACCGGCCTCTTGTCCGAATTACACGGTCCAGGATAACAAACTTATGCGTTATTCTAAAAGCAAATTTAACCTGTCAGGGGAGTTTGATTGGAAGGAAGTGATCCCGTCCGACCAACGACAGGAAATCGTTAGAGCTAGTCACTGTGAAGAACTCTCTCACTTAGGCATTCTCAAGACCTACAAACGTTTAACTTTGAATTACTTTTGGCCCTCCATGTACCGGGACGTTGTTGAATATATCCGCGGGTGTGAAGCCTGTGCGGCATATAAAAAATCCCAGAAGCCTCCGGTCGGAATTATGGGAAAACCTAAGGGTTGCTCGCGTCCGTTTGATACGCTGAGCATCGATTTAGTGGGCCCCCTTCCCAGGTCCCGCGCGGGGTATACTTATATTCTATCGGTTCTGTGTTGTTTCTCTAAATACGTAATGTTTTTCCCCCTCAGGCGGGCCGTGGGAAAGAGTATCGCCCAACGACTGGAGGATGACGTGTTTCTTAAGCACGGCGTGCCACGCACCGTGATTGCGGATAATGCTACGCAATTCACGGGCAACGAGCTTAAAGCCTTGTTTCAGAAGTATGCGATACCCCAAACTCATTACACCCCTCGTTATTGTCCCCAGGTTAACTCCGTTGAACGTTATCACAAAACTTTAATGACCTCAGTATCCATCTTGGTTCAGGACGACCACCGGGCCTGGGATCTCGCCTTACCCAGGGTACAATTTGCCATGAACTCGACTACGAGCGAAGCAACCAAGTATTCCCCTTTCTTTCTGGTCCATGGTAGGGAGCCCGTCGTGAGTGGTAGGGTATACGGTGAGTGTGGCACTCCGGACATAGATCTATCTAACGCACAATCCGTCCAGTACGCCGAGTCACTGAGCGGACTAAAGGAAGTGTTCGAACGAGTTAAAGCGTCGTTGATTAGAGCCCACGACCGGGGGGCACGTTATTACAATCGTGGTAGACAGCCAGTGGAGTTCGGTGAGGGCGATGTGGTAATGAAAAAGACTTTTCCGCTGAGTGACGCGAGCAAGTTCTTTATGGCGAAGCTTGCCCCTAAATTCATTAAATGTAGGGTAATCCGAAAGCTTTCGAAGTTAGTATATGAATTGGAGGACTATGACACGGGTAAGAAGCTCGGCTCCTGGCATGTGCAGAACCTAAAACCTTTTACGTCTACGGACTAGGTATCAATTTCAAGGGCTAAGTGCCACTTAACCCACTGCGAAGGCTGGACGCGTAGCCCGATCTCCTCGGACCTCTCGCTACGTTACCAGCGTTCCAGTGAAGCAGTATTCCTAGGGTGACCAAGCCAGGGCGCTTGTTCCTAGGTCACTGAACTCGTATCCCGTGCCTCTTGTTCGAGAGTCGAACCTACCGTGGCAACGCGTGGTGTTTTCGCGCGTTGCCAGCATATCCATACAGACTATAGTCGTACAGACTTAGCTTGTCAGGTTGTTTTTTTTTAACCAAATAAATTTCGATGGGCTAAAAGCCGCTTCCCCCACTGTGAAGGTTGCTCGTGTACCCCGTTATCTTCGGATCTCTCGCTACACCAGCAACATTCCAGTGATGCCGCGTCTCCGGGTGCACCCGCGGTCGTGCCCCTCGCCGTCGTGTTGGGACCCGGGAACATCGTAGATTTATATCCGGCCCCGGCCGCTATTTAGGATAGGTTTGTAGTTATTGTTTTGGCGAAATGCCGCGTTTCCACAGTGAAGGTTCGGTTACACCCGGCCTTCCTGTGAGGAGTTTTGTAAGGGAATGTTTAGTTTTCAGGCTATTCGAGGCTGAAATCGTTGTCTATGATAGTTTATAGATGTCATGTTAAGTTAAGTTGTTTACCTTTAGATCAGATCAGCCACCCGACTCACGCTCCGTTTTTCTTCTTCCTATGCCCCGTGTCTCTCCCTTCCCAGTAATTAAAGTCCATCCCCAGTTCCCCTCCCTTAACTCCGGTTCCCTTCCTCACTAACTCGGTACTAACATTATCTATCCCGCCTATTAACTGCTTTGAAAATGCAATCAACGTACCGCATCGCTTTTGCAAACCCGCTTATTCCCTTCCCAGTGGCTGCTCCTCCCCTACCCTTTCCCTAAAACCCCCCACCGTTAGGTGCTCTACTCATATCAAACAATTCTGGATATCCCAGTAGTGGGTTCGGCTTTGGATGGTTGATTATTATTTTTTTGAGATTTTTTTAAGAGATTTATCTTGCTGTCTAATTTTAAGTTTTTTTTAGATGTCAGGAGCTGGGGGGCCAGCTCAAAATTTTACCTGCGGCAAAAATTTTCCCCGGGTAGGGATGTACTGTAACATATAAATTTCGTAGATATATAAGTTTTCGTTTTCTATTCCAATCGACAATATGAGACTCACAGAGCCATCTATGAAGACTGCTGCGAGCGCGGTCGATTACTTCAAGCGATCCTACGGGCGCGAGGTATAGTTGTTGATGCCGTTACCTGCCGATAGATGGAGGGCGTGATGAGGTATGTATTGTAATTAAAACAAATTCCTTCAGCTTGTGATTAAAATTTCTTAGCCTTTTATATTCAAGTTTAGTCATTTAACCTGGGCCTATTGGTTTTTTTATCTTTCTAATTACAAATTGGGATCGTTGTCAAAATGAATTTAGTTTTATCGTTGTCGTTTCAAGTGTGGAGTTTTGTTTCCTTCGACTGGCAACCCGTGGGTTGTGACTGTCAGATCTCAGAATCCAAGAGGGACGACAGAGGATTTTCTTGTTCCGCCGGGAGCGTCGTTTCCCATCCCAACCGAAATCGGTGCTCAGCGCCCTTTTGAGTGAGTGTTTTGGTGCTAGTGTCCGATAATCGAGTGACGAAACGTTGGAACTCGTTCTAAGTGCGTTTATTTTTCAGTCCCGGAATTCCCCAACCCAAGAGACAACCTGGCCCAACGTGGCGTAGAGGAGACGGAGTGAACGCGAGGTGCCGGCGCGGTGACCCCACATTGTATGGACACGTGTCAAAAGCGAGGGGAACGCAGGCCACTTATCTACAATTGGGTATGTATTTTCCGTTATTCTCACGACCGTCCCGGCATTCAGTTGCAACGAGTCCCTATTTCTGGTAGCCTTCGGGTTGCGTCTCTAGCCCCAGAACGCAGCCGAAGGCTGCCCTATTCGTTCCTGTGTTGATGCTATCTTGCCATCAATTTCAGGGTCACTGGTTAACCCGCTAAAGCTCCTGGCGACGGTGCAGGTCGACAATAGCCCGGACAACGGTATTGCGACCCAGCCGGCGTGGAGCGTCCAAGGCGCCGTGAGTGCAGCCGGAGGCAGCTGTTCCACTGCCCTCTCTCTTTCTTAGAAGGTCAGATCGAAGCTTTTTTTATTTTCCTGGACGTACTCCAGGATGGCGCCCATTCTGTTATAATAAAACTTACAAGTGATCCAAAACCGGTAGCAATTTCGCTAACCCACATCTCTCTCGATCCTCGCTAGCCGGTAGCCTTAAATTTAGATAATTGTAAGACTGTGAACTAGCTCTTAAACTTTACCTACTGTTGTAGTCTGTAGAAGCCTGTAAAATCTTATTAATTAAAAACAAACTGTAACTAAGTTTCCTTGTTTCTATTGAATCTTATAATCCGTTCCGGGACCCTCGGGTACCCAGGCTCTAGTTTCATAACCTCTTATTGTGAACAGCACGACGCCGGCGGACCGGCGCTTGTCGGTAGCACCCTAGTCGGGGTCATCAGCTTCGGATCCCCGCACTGCGGCGCCGCCGCAGCACCCACCGTATTCACCCGCCTCAGCCGTTATGAGAAATGGATCGACACCGTCTTCCAGAGGTTTACCCAGGTACCATTACGGTTCACACTTTAACTCCGGACTAAAGACCCGACTAAAGACCTTGCTCGACCAGAGACAGCAGCATCGTCAGGCACAGGTAACACGGAGATACCACGCCCTGACTTTTCGTGCCCACCTATGGCTGCCGTTGCCATTGCCCATAATAAAATGCTCGAAATGTACACAGGCGTTCAAAGTTGCACGGACAGTTTATTAATGAATTCATTCATAAATTACACATAGGAGGAAAATGAATATCCGGATCGCCTGAATCGACACTCGCACCAAGATGGGGGTAGGTACGCTCTTTTCATGAAGATTCAAAAGAAAAGGTCGTATCGGTCGGGAAATACCGCTGGCGAATCTCCTTCTTACGCCGAATCTGCAGTTTATATACTGTAGACCTCTCAAGAGCCAATAACTTTACTTTTATAATGTTTCTTATTTTTACAGTATGCCGAAACTTCACCCGAACCTCAGAACATAACTGGAAACATTTTAAGGGGCAAAATAGTTAACCTAGAAGAGGCCATTAAGGAGGTATACCGTGAGAACTTCAACGTTGACGACGTACTTTACGGGCCAATAGAGACAGATACCGACAACTCATCGCAGAAAATATTCTTGCACCCTGTATACCCCAGTGACCCAAAAATGTTCCCTAATCCAGCATTTATAGCTAGCTTAAAATTACCCAAACCCGAAACTCCAGAACTAGATGAGATACCAGACGGATACTGGAAGGATTCGTCAACCGAACAGAAAGATCAGACGTCCTATAACTATACACCTAAAGACCAAACTGAAGCAACAGTGGCTATAACCAAACAAGGATATCGCGAAAATCAATACCAAGTTTATGGAGATAACGCTTATGAAGATAATGATGAAACCACAACTGAATACACTAGCACAACAGGAGCAACCCGAAGTGGAAACTACTTTGACATTAAATACAATAATATCAAAGCAAACACTAAAATAAGCTGTGAACATAAATACAAATTATGTAAAAATAAAGAGCAAGCATCCAAGTCTTTAAGGCCTAGTCTTCGCGAGAATCCTGATGGTTACAATACTGACGAAATTCGACAGCCAGAACTAAAACAATTAACTGAAGTTGAAAACTCAGGAAAGCTAGTTGAAATAAAAGTACCATCAAAAGCTGAAATTGATAAACTAAATGAAAATGAAAAAGCAATCATTTTAATGCTGGATTCAGGTACTACTCAAAAAATTTACCTGCACAAAAACGATCCCGTATACGAAAGAGGGTTCAAATTATTAGCAACGAAAGTTTTGCAAGCTCAGGAACTTGTTAAGAAACAATATAGGAAGTGATGCTAGTTGGTATATGTTTTCTTCCGCCTACCTTGACAATATATACAGTTACCAGCAGAAATAGTTTAGCTGACAAGGTATTAAAAACTAAAATTAAGGTATTCAAAATTACCTTTTTGTTGTGTCAAGATTATTTTGAGTTCCCTACCCTCTCAGGTCCTTCTGCTGCTGACTATACTTTCCCCACATATTTTAGGTTTAGTGTATATAAGTGATCGCAGCGGCGTTTTGAATACGTTCCGTTTCTATTTTACAAACAAATTATCACATCGACCTCGACGATCGGAAACTCGCTGTACTCGTATGACGAATTGGATATCTTTGAAGGATCTTGGTTAACACAAATCAACTCAAAATTTAACTTTTGCCGGGAAGGTCAATTTAAATCGGTTTTTTTTTTATAAAGGCAAACGAACCAACTCCCTATTCTTGTCTCACTCGAAATCAAATCTCGAAAGATTTGCATTAAAAGACATGCTTTAATCTAGACACGCGGCAGCGTGTCAAGCCAAGTTCAAGCAAAGGAACTAGCCACCAGCACCGAGTGTAATATTACACGAACCACTTGGTGCCACTTTTGACCCCTCTATAACTAAAAACCTCTTTAACGTAAACACAAAACTACGAGTGTTTAATTATGTATATCCATAAGGACATCTAGAAGATTTCATGAAGCTAGCTCTAAAACGGTTATAAATAAAGATATCAAGGTCAAAAAGTCGTAAATTTTAGCACTGACTGACTGACATATAGTACCTAAATCGAACCTACTTCCAGATGACCTAGAAGGATGAAATTTGGAATCCAGCGCGGTAATTGTGTGTAAACGTAGGAAAAAATCTAAAAATAAAAACAGTCCCATACAAGATTGATAAAAACTGGCCAAGTCTACCTGGCTAACCTACTTTAAGTTTAAAATAAATAAAAATTCCTTCATCGGTTCGAAACGTATATTCTCAATATGGTATTCCAACTACTACAGGAGATACTGAACTCGTAGCTGATTACTGAAACAATACAAACATTAATACTATTAATTCTACAGTTTTAAACAAAAGTTTCTTATAAATTGGGACCAAATCATTACATACCCAACACATGGTGCCCTCAATTTGAAAGTTTAGGATACTCATGCCTCATGCCCCCTGCTCCCTGCTCTGCTATACATGCTCTGCATGCTTACCTCCCACTTGTCGTTATCATAGTCCCACAGCGTAGACACTAGACAGAAACGCGAACGCGAAGCTACAGCATGTGGCGAAGCCGCGCCATTTGGTTCTCCTTCTCTACCATTATATATTTATAGCTTATATTATAAGCTCTGCAGGCTTACCTTCCACTTATCGTTGGCATAGTCCCATAGCGTAGACAGACCGTTGATCCGCTGCACGCGCAGCTACAGCATGTAGCGAAGCTGCGCCATTTCGTCCCCTGCTCTACTATATATATAGTCCCACAGTGAGGACAGACCGTCGATCCGCTGCACGCGCAGCTACAGCATGTGGCGAAGCTGCGCCATTTGGTCCCCCTGCTCTACCATACAAGCTCTGCAGGCTTATCTTTCACTTATCGTTGTCATAGTCCCACAGCGTAGACAGACCGTTGATCCGCTGCACGCGCAGCTACAGCATGTGGCGAAGCTGCGCCATTTGGTCCCCCTGCTCTACCATACAAGCTCTGCAGGCTTATCTTTCACTTATCGTTGTCATAGTCCCACAGCGTAGACAGACCGTTGATCCGCTGCACGCGCAGCTACAGCATGTGGCGAAGCTGCGCCATTTGGTCCCCCTGCTCTACCATACAAGCTCTGCAGGCTTATCTTCCACTTATCGTTGTCATAGTCCCACAGCGTAGACAGACCGTTGATCCGCTGCACGCGCAGCTACAGCATGTGGCGAAGCTGCGCCATTTGGTCCCCCTGCTCTACCATACAAGCTCTGCAGGCTTATCTTTCACTTATCGTTGTCATAGTCCCACAGCGTAGACAGACCGTTGATCCGCTGCACGCGCAGCTACAGCATGTGGCGAAGCTGCGCCATTTGGTCCCCCTGCTCTACCATACAAGCTCTGCAGGCTTATCTTCCACTTATCGTTGTCATAGTCCCACAGCGTAGACAGACCGTTGATCCGCTGCACGCGCAGCTACAGCATGTAGCAAAGCTGCGCCATTTGGTCCCCCTGCTTACCATATAAGCTCTGCAAGCTTACCTTCCACTTGTCGTTGTCATAGTCCCACAGTGAGGACAGACCGTCGATCGGTTGCACTCGAAGCTCCAGCATCCGTCGAAGCTGCGCCATTTGCGACTCAAGGGAATACGAGTCTGGCCAATTTGGCTCCGCAACTGAAAGATAAGATAGTATAAAGGGTTATTGCAAACTATGGTACCTGCAATGAGTTATTACAATTTTAAGAATATAATCAGGTGTGGCAGTTATTCTTAACTGGTGATACTGATGACCTTAGGGTTTCTTAGTAGTGCTTGTTGCACACTAGCGTCTCACCCCTCCCCCCTCCTTTATGAAACAGGTTTAAACAAACAAGGAGGGGTAGCAAACAGGCGATGGAGTGGAACGCTAGTGTGAAACAAGCACCATACCTTAAGGGGCTACCTGTTTTTAAAGTGAATAGGCTTTGCAAGCACAACGCTTGAAAAAAATATATAATGTAGCTAGGTATTTGGTCTACATTTGGTTCTACTAAATTGTTGAAAAACATAATACATCAAGAGAAAAAAAATAACCGTAAACCCTTTTTTCTACCTTAAATCTGTATCTACTCCCTTATTATGCGTCGTAAGTACAAGAAACTAAGACAAGCAGTATGTTTACTTTAAACGCATCTACTGATTTTTGGATAGGTTTTGTACTTTTCGAGAAAAAGTTATTACACGCATTTTTCCGAAAACGCCGGCTCGAGATGCCTGCGCGGGCGACGGGGGCCAGTCGTGTAAGATGGCACTAGTAGTTTATAGGGTTGCGTCCTAGTACAAGCAGCTCTTCCTAGGTGGCGACTTATGCTTATTGACGTATTGTATAACCGGTGAAGAAAGGAAGCGGGAGGGGAAGGAAGCTCAAATCACCGAGGTCATTGGGATAGGGGACGGCCTTAAGGTATCATTCTGCATTACTTTTTTACTGTTTCTAATTTGTGTGTGTACGTTATATATTCCGACATACTTTCCCCGAATCAATGGTAAATATCCTGTTTTAGATTGTATTTAATACACGAAGACGACGCGCCCTTGTAATAAAAGTAATTTTGACCAAGAGATACAAATCACTTTCTCAAATGGCGGTACAGAATCTGATTCCAAGACACGAAGAAGAGTCCGGCGCTAATCACGGTCTTCCAGTGGTGGGTTTGAAGTCCGCGAAGGCCTGACAGAACGACTAATTCATTTTGTATTCACTTACTCAAATGGCGGTATATAATCTGATGCCAAAACATCCAAGACACAAAGAACATTCCGGCGCCAATCACGATTTTCCAGTGGTGCGTTGGGTGCTTGAACTCCGAGAAGGTCTGGCAGAACGACGCACGGTACAGTGCCTTCTTCTCTTCGCAGCACAGTTGCTTCCAGTCGCCGCACTCTTTCTGGCGGAGCGCCTGTAATTCCAATTACAAAATACGTGGAAGAACGAACCACAGAGTCTTAAAAACTAGGCTCCCGTTTTACCCTTCGGGTACGGAACCCTAAAGCCTGTGTAAGGTCAGATTGGAAAAGAAAAACACCCCCTTATTGATTGATAAAAAAGTTAACAGATGTTTTGGTTATATTATGTGTGGGTTAGGTAAATGGGATACATGTAGACCTATATTCAAAAAACATGATATCTTAACTCTACCGTGTATGTGCATTTTTGAGGCAGCAGTTTTTGTAAAAAAATATCCGGATTTATTTAAAAAAACAGAGGAAGTATATCAGAGAGACACGAGATATCCAAATAAACTTGTATTAGATTTCATTCCCAATACTTCCCTATTTATGAAAAGTAGTTACTACATGTGTATGAGAATATTTAATGCCCTTCCGGAAAATATAAAAACCCTGTCTCTCATTGCATTTAAATCACACCTTCATCGATGGCTTGTAAGTCAGATGTTTTACACCGTAGATGACCTACTCGTCGTGTAATATAATATTATAAAGTAATACGACTAATATGTAAAAAAAAAAATGTTTATAGTAAATAATGTGATATTATACTTAACAGTGTTACCTGGTTACTAATTTTAAGTCAATATTTGCATGCTTAACCGGCAAAATATGTTAATGTGCTAAAATAGAATAGAACACCTTATTGTACCATATTTTATGCAAATAAATTTAATTTCATTTCATTTCCCTTTCTAACGAAGACAAATGTCAAACTCATAATGACAAACAATCATTTGGCTAAACTGTGTTTGATAAATGTGTTTTTGGACCCGGGAATGTCCTTAAACTACGTCCAACAAGTGAGGTAGGGCACAGCGAAACGTCATCTCGCTTGAATCTGGAGCAGCCTGACTGGGGAAGTACCTCCACCTTACAGAATACCGAAGCCATAATAACATCACTACTTACTTTGTAGGTATGTGGTGTTGTGTTCCTCACGGTGAGTAAGGTTTCCAGAGCTCCAATCCCCCCAACCTCCCCCTTAATGACGATGACAGCGCAGATTAATAAGCTACCCCAGGAGGGTACCAGCTGCTCTAGCGCTGGAGAATCCCTTTCTGGGCTTCCATGCTCAGGTACTGTCGTGCCTGAGCGTGGACGCCGAGAGCGCCCCGTTTCGTACTCTGGGGGGGGCAAATCCGCGCTCCGCCATCCGCCATCCTCCCGAGGCAAGAGCAAGACGGCTACGGCAGCCCCTGCCACGCTCGCTGTGGATTTCTGCAACATCAGGGGTTTGCATTCTAATCTTAATGCTGTCCATCATCACCTCGAGACAGCTAAGCCGGCCTTGCTTTTTCTGACAGAGACGCAGATATCGTCTCCAGCGGACACAAAATACCTCTCCTACCCTGGGTACGAACTAGAGCATTCCTTTCTGCCTAGGGCTGGAGTGTGTGTGTACGTTAGAGGCGATATCAGTTCTCGTCGCCTCAGCAATCTTGAAGGTAGGGACCTTTCCACCTTATGGCTACGTGTTGATTGTGATGATCATCCTCGCGTCTATTCGTGCCTCTATAGGTCCCATAGCGGTGATGCCGAAACTGACCGACTCTTGGAGCAGATTCAAACGGCTGTGGATTCAGTGCAGCAGCAGATCCCATCCGCTGAGATCATCGTTCTTGGCGATTTTAATGCCCATAATGCCGAATGGCTGGGCTCCAGCAAGACTGATCATGCGGGGAGATCTGTTCACGACTTTGCTCTGACCTACGGCTTGACACAACTGGTTACTGCGCCTACGCGAATCCCAGATGTGGAGAGCCAGGAACCTTCCCTGTTGGACCTTCTGCTGACTTCTCACCCGGTTGGCTATGATGTATCCGTTGCAGCCCCTCTCGGTTCCTCGGATCATTGCCTCATCCGGAGTACAGTGCCTCTCACGTGCCCGCCGCGTCGGCGAGTTGCTTGTAGCCGCCGTGTGTGGCACTATAAGTCAGCAGACTGGGACGGGATGCGGGTGTTCTTTGCGTCTTACCCGTGGGGGCAGGTTTGCTTCACGCCGGATGATCCTGATATCGCTGCTGACTCTGTTGCTGACGTGGTGCTTCAGGGAATGGAACTTTTCGTTCCATCCTCTGCGGTACCTGTTGGTGGCAAAACCCAGCCTTGGTTTGATCGCTCCTGCAAAAAGGCGTCTCGCCGAAAGCTGGAGTGCTACCAAGCCTGGGTAAATGCAGCGGCGGTACAGGATGTAAAGACCAGCGCTTTAAAAAAGGAGTTTAACTTTGCCTCCAGGTCCTTCAAAAGAGCCATTGCCAGAGCAAAGTCGTTGCACATTGGTAGGATTGGCGAGAAACTAGAGCGTCTCCCCTCGGGAACTCGTGCGTTCTGGTCTCTTGCCAAAGCTATCCAGGGGAATTTCTGCACGCCGTCTTTTCCACCTCTGCACACGGGAAATGATTCGTTGGCCCACGACGCAAAAGACAAAGCCGATCTACTGGGTAAGCTTTTTGCGTCCAACTCGACTTTTGATGACGGGGGACAAGCGCCGCCGACTATACCGCGGTGCGAGAGCTGTATGCCAGATGTACAGTTCCGCCAAAGCTTTGTGCGTAAGGCTCTTCGCTCCCTCGACACCCATAAGTCCAGTGGGCCTGATGGAATCCCTGCAATTGTTCTCAAGATGTGTGCTCCTGAGTTGGCGCCGGTCTTAACGCGTCTTTTTCGGCTCTCCTACTCTTCTGGCGTAGTCCCGACTTCGTGGAAGTCAGCTTTGGTGCACCCGATCCCTAAAAAAGGCGACCGCTCAAATCCATCCGACTACAGGCCGATAGCTATAACCTCCCTTTTCTCTAAGATTATGGAGTCCATCATCAATCGTCAGCTCCTCTGGTACCTAGAGGATCACCAGCTGCTGAGTGACCAACAATACGGTTTCCGTAGGGGTCGTTCGGCTGGTGATCTTTTAGTTTACCTGACACATTGCTGGGCACAGGCGATAGAGAGTAAAGGTGAGGCACTGGCAGTTAGTTTGGATGTAGCGAAGGCCTTCGATCGCGTTTGGCACAAAGCACTTCTTTCGAAACTTCCATGCTATGGGCTCCCCGGGAAATTATGCGAATGGGTCAGCAGTTTTCTAGCAGACAGAAGCATTAAGGTCCTAGTTGACGGTGAATGCTCAGACTCAATGTCTGTGAATGCTGGTGTCCCTCAAGGCTGTGTGCTATCACCCACGCTATTCCTCCTGCATATCAATGACATGTTGCAAACTAGCGGCATTCATTGTTATGCTGATGATAGTACGGGTGATGCCTCCTACACCGGCCGCGCCAATATTTCCCGGGAAAACGTCATTGAGAGCCGGAACAAACTTGTGTCCGAAATTGAGACCTCCCTAAAAGAAGTCTCAGATTGGGGTCGACTTAATTTGGTCCATTTTAACCCTACAAAGACACAGGTTTGCGCGTTCACCGCAAAAAAACTTCCGTTCGTCGCGTCACCTCGTTTTGAGAGCACTCCCCTATCTGCCACAGCCAGTATTGGAATCCTTGGCGTTGACATCTCGAGTGAAGTCCAGTTCCGCGGCCACCTAGAGGGTAAGGCCAAATTGGCCTCGAAGAAGCTCGGTGTGCTCAATAGATCGAGGCAGTATTTCACGCCGGCCCATCGCCTACAGCTTTATAAGGCGCAGGTTCGCCCGCATATGGAATACTGCTCTCATCTTTGGGCAGGGGCACCTAAGTACCAGCTTCTTCCTCTAGACCGCATCCAACGGAGAGCAGCTCGAATTGTCAACTGCCAACGTATTTCTGATCGGCTTGATCCCTTGGCGCTGCGTAGAGATGTGGCCTCACTCTGTATTTTCTATCGCATGTATTATGGGGCGTGTTCCGAGGAATTGTTCGGATTAATCCCTGCCGCTTCTTTCCGCCATCGCCCTACGCGACAATATTTCCACTCTCACCATTTAGATGGTTGGCAGTCCTCAACTGTGCGCTTTTCCCGAAACTTCCTGCCTCGCACAGCTAAACTGTGGAACGAACTGTCGCCAGCGGTGTTTCCGGACCGATACGACCTTCAAACCTTCAAGAAAAGAGCGTACTCCCACCTTAAAGGCCGGCAACGCACTTGCGACACCTCTGGTGTTGCGGGTGTCCATGGACGACGTTAATCGCTTACCATCAGGTGATTCGTTTGCTCGTTTGCCCCCTATAGCATAAAAAAAAAAAATACGTGTGGCACTCGGGGACTGCCACGGTAAAGCTATTGCATATCATTTTGTATCAACTTATGCAATTATAATTATTTATTTATTTTATTCATGCAGTATTTCTTTTTCTTTGATATTAATTCAAGTTACACTTTTTGAGCGTGGTGACCGATAAGAAAACAATTTTTTCTATTATTAAATAAATAAACAAGCACACAACGCGGTGTCGACAACGCCGTGTCGAAGACTGCCGAACTGAAACGACGTTAGACGATGCACGGCCTTCAAGCCACACCTCCGTGTCCGTCGGAGTGGGGAGCGTGAGGTTTTTTCGTTACAGAATTTCTGGATTCGGTCCCCGCGCTCAAGGCCCGCCATAGAAGCTATGCAATAACTTAACAGACGATTTGAGAACCTCCTCCTTTAGAAATATTGAAGTCGGTTGAAAAAGCAATAATAGTTTACGCGGACATATTCATCAACAAATACTACTACACTAATACTACGGAGGCTAGGGGGAACTATTCTTAAAACCTCGTGAGTTCAATGAAAACTCGCTTAGCAGCCGTAAAAGCAGCTGATGGCGGCTACACAAAATATTAGTCGAGCGAAAGATAGATTTATACTAGTAAAAAAAAAGTTAATTGTAGCATTTAAGAGCTATTTGTATTTTTAAGGGAATTGGTCCTTTTCAGTTTTATTTCTAACAGTAAAGTTACAAAGTTACCATTATTAGTGACTAGCTGTTACCCGCGACTTCGTCTGCGTAGTATTATAATGTTTGGTAGTGTATTTTTATTAGCATAAGTATTAAAGACCAAATTGACTTGAACTGTAAATTGCTAATTAAATTCCGGGGCCGTATAAAACAAATAACTAACTTGCAACTACAGTAACCTGTTATTATTTTTTCTCGTTAATAATTCAGGATATACCAAAAATGCTGGTGATCAATATTGTAATCTGATTTAGAAAAAATAGGACTGAATGTTTTTTTGACAAACATTTTTTGTTAATTTTTTCTGCTTATCACAATACGATACCGATTACGCATTTAATCGAATCAGCAGCATTTTTGTACAGCTGTATGTCTCTTTGTATCTACCACATATTAATCTTTCAGTGGTTGGAATACTTTGTAGATATGGTAAAAAGTACGTCCAAGTTTACATAAATTACTCGTATCTTTTAATTAAATAAGTAATCAAGGCCGAGTGTTTTTGATCACAGTTTAAAACAATGTCTTAAGCTCACTGAATTTAACCCATGGAATGCCATTCGATACCTGATTACAACTTACTTCCCAGTGAAGAAAAACATTGCGAGGATACCAAAATAATTACGTCGCGCATATAAACTTTCATTAGGTAGTAGGTAAGTATATATGTCTTATCCAAGGACGATCCTATGATAGGTTCGGCATAGGCCTTTATTCGCATGTACCTACTCAACATAAGATAAAAACAAAACTACTGTAAAAAAGTGCAATGCACAGTATTGAATTGACTATTTCACTTGCTTTCTTTCCGCTTTGCACCTCTATATAGGATGATTTCCGTAACAAAAACTATCCTGTCCTTTCCTAGGAGTCAAAACATCCCTATACCAAATTTCACCTTAATCCGTTCAGCGTTTTTAATTTACTTTGAAATGGTAACAGATAAGAGTTCATCTTTACAATTTAGCATAGCATGGAAATTTGTCCAAAATTTAATTGAAGAAACCGTGCTCTGGTTTTGTGACTGCTTCACTAACGCAACATCAGTTTGCTTGACAACAAAAATAAAATAGATGCCAAGTAAAATGTATCTAAATCTAACGACATGATCTAAGAATGTTTTTGCGCAAAGTTAAAATAATTTTAATCAAATCAATTTAAGGAGGATATAGGCGATACCTAGTTCGATTAGTGGCATATAGATAGAACTGTAATAAGTGCCATCCTAATCCATCAAGTTGTGCATATTCAGTAATTTTTAGCCTTTTAAGTATAGTAATCATACGAAAAAATCTAAGCTTAGCCATATTATACATTGAGTTGCCTTCTTTGTAGTGGTTGGATTCCGCGTATCTGTCACTATAGCCTCAATGATATTGTCCTGAGGTCTGTCAGTCAGCGGCTGTTCATTCCGTTCTGGAGCCACTGAATTTAGGCGCAGTGATAGCAAGATGGAGTGACGCTGGTGCTATGGGAGACGGGGCGGTGTTTGGTGTGGGATGCTACATGCGTCAGCACATTTTCGACTACCCATATTACTCGCACTTCCCACGTGGCAGGAGCCCTCTGCCGAAACTTTAGCGGCGGCGAAGCGGCATTAGTGTGCGCTCCCTTCTAAGATAAGATCCCAAACGGATAGCGGGATACTTACGTAATAGGCCAACACATTGTTACATTTGTGTGTAAATTTCTGATAATTCTATACAGTTACTCACATTTGACAGCAATCACCGTCGCGCTATCCATGCAACTTGTCTTTTCATGAACTTATAGCATTATCATTATCAGATGACATTCGTGGATAACCAACTTAGGTCTGTAGGACATGGATACAATACATGTTCATACCTTTGGTAGTGGAGACTGCGGGCTGCTTTGGGGGAACCCAAATTGTTCTGCATGACATAAGCCGTCGACTCAGACAAAAGGGAGACGAGCCCGATCCAAGGTTGTCCGTAGCCATCCAGCATGGAAATGCCGCTAGTGTTCTGGGCTCTTTTGCACCAAGAATGGCGAAATACGGGTTATTATAATAAGACTTGTGTTTGGGTTTTTTTATATGTAATTCAGTTTTTAAGTAACTGGCTGTGATTAATTTTTCAGTATATTCAATTTATACCATTAGGTTACCCATTTCATTTCATAGATTTTGTTTGACAAAACCTACTAAACTGTTAACAGCGCCATCAAACAAATCTAGAAGACTTCGCGGCTTAGTATGTTTCCTTAGAACGAAACAGTTAGATACCTACAGCTCTTAAGTAGTTCTACGTGTAATATATAGATGGCAGTGTAATAAACATAATATGAACGGGAAAATGTACCTTTTATGCCTTTGTGCCCATTTCTTCCGATAAACGTATTAAATGTGGCACAATTTTATTTAAAATAAGTTCTGCTGATTAGCAAAATATTGCCATAAAACCATGAATTTGTCGTGGCATATTCACTTACTTCATATCTAAGCAAATAGATGGCGCCAGTGTACCTGAATTAAAATATTTTTTGGATTTTTGAACATTATTAATAACTGTTGGAATTAATCAACTTAAATTTACCGTAATATGCTTCTTAAACGGGAAATCACGTAGTAGTACACGTTTAAAGTATTTGAAACGTATGAAGTTTGCATTAATTGCAAATGTTTTACATCACACTATCGACATTTTTAAATCACATTGCATAAATACAACTTCCAATTTACTAAATTTAATACTCTATTGCAACTTTCAAAAACCCTCTAAAATTTTTTCGCTTATAATATTAGTGGGATTTTATTTATTATCAAATTTATGACAGCATTAAACATAATATATCATATTTACATAGATTTAATGGATCCCGGCACATTGGTCACTTTTCAACTAATTTCCTAAAAACACAGTTATGTATTTTTTGTGCACTTTCGTCAGTAGTGACAAATATGTACTTAAGTTTAATTTCTGTTTGTTTATGACACTACTGAACAATACAAACTTAAAATAAATTTGGGTACATTTTCGTCTGCAGTGAAAGAGAGCTTTTTTATAGGCGAACAACATACGGTGATCATCGTCTTCGAACAATATTTACAGCACGCAGCAATGTCACCTTTGTGATTATCACAATAAGGAACAAATCTAATATACCAATAGAAAATATTTGATAAACAAGACAAAGGCATATTTCGATACTCTACTTCTTTGTAGGTACTAATATTTCTTATGCCAATGAAATTTCCACTTTATTCCGTTGTGCACTAACGTGCTAAATTCACAAATTTAAAATGGTACTTAGTACGACTTTGCATTTGCACTAAGATATCGATTAAAAAAACAAAACGATTCGCAGTCTAAATAAAAAATTAGGCGCCTTTTGCCTTTAATTCGATCCAGCCAGTATATTATGCATCGATTACAAAATCGATTTAACATATTTGATTCTGGCGGGAAAAAATAATAGTGTTTATTTTGACGTTTGACATCGCCGTATCTCTGGTAATAAGGGCTACTGTCCTCAATATTTTGTATAGAATATGACACTTAGCGACATTCGTATGGAGATATATCCTTTCCCCGATAAAGAACTTTGTAACAAAGTGAATAAAGTCGCTTTCGGTCCGTCGGAGTGGGGAGCGTCAGGTTTTTTTTCGTTACGGAATTTCTGGATTCGGTCCCCGCGCTCAAGGCCCGCGATAGAAGCTATGCAATAGCTTTAAAAAAAAAAAAAAAGATATGCGTTTATGAATAACACCATTAGTGTACAGTCAGCGACAAAGATATAAAAGTGCCAAAAATATGAAGGTTTAGGACTTTATTGCCTGAATATTAAGGTGGTGTATACCTATACATGTTTTTCGCACTTTGGCTGTATTCATATCTTTATAGCTGACTGTACAATCGTCCCGACTATTCCTTTAGCCATGGGACAAGAGAAACAGTACGGTTTTGGTTGGGACAATAGGACCTAGGCTCTCAGAAACATAATATCGCACATAGTGACTAAAATTACGCGAATGTAACGTGTTATTTATTACAAGCCTCCCAAGCCTAGTTAGTAATGACACTAATGACCCTATGAAGCTGGAGGCCCCAGTTTCGAATCCTGGTAGGTAATTGATTCGGGTGTTAATCGCGAATATTTGTTTTGTTCCTAAGTTAATGGACGTTTTCTATGTATAGGTACAGGGCGTCCCAAAACTATGGGACATGAAGGGAAAGTACCTTAAATATTAGATAGGATAACATAAAGTAACGTAACGTAGATAGGGTAACGAAAATAACATACAGTCTTCTTTCAGCAAAATATCCTATCTACGATATTTAAGGTACTTTCCCTTTATGTCCCATAGTTTTGGGACGTCCTGTACATATGTATCGTCGCCTAATACTTACAGTACAAGCTTTGCTTAGTTTATTTAATAGTTATTTGCCTCACGACACTTTAAATACGATAATCTTACCACTATGTCCTTAGTGTTCTCTTTAAATCTGATCGCAGGGAACGGGAAGTGAGGATCATCCTTATAATTGTACCCCCCATTATGACCGTACCCCACCACGTCTCTCGTCCCGATACGACATCGGTTGGTTATTTTCCTGATGTTCCAGACTAATGGGAAAACGAGCGGAGACTTCAACAAAGCCATCGGTGTCTAACACAACAATCACACGACTGACAACGACAAAGCCAATGAAGATTTGAATTGACGTTTCGTTTTTTATTTAATAGTTCGAGGCCAGTGACGCGCTATTGGAAAAAGTTGGTTTGTAAAAATATAAAAGAAAACTAGGCCAAGAGCATGTCGGGCCATGCTCAGTATAGGGTAGTTTACCGTCCGTCACAATAAGTGAAGTTAAAAAGGGGTTTAAATTAAAACCTTTGTTATGAGAAGGTAGATACTTCTACCTTCTCATAGTAACCGTGACGATACGTTTTTTTTTTCAAAAAATCAAAAATGGCTTTTAACTGATCAATTTCAAAATAATTTTCCTTTAAAATCTTTATGAAGCTCTACTATCATGAATTTGTTCATATTTTTTGGACTTGCGGTTAAAAAGTTAGGGGGGGGGGACATTTTTTAAATTCCAGAGCGATTATTTTTGAAAACATTTACTTTCGTTGGATAAGTATTTTTTAAATATGTACCTATCCAACGATATGTCACACTTTAGGGTTGAAACGAAAAAAAACAACCCCCCACTTTACGTAGGTAATGGGGGTACCCTAAAAATATAACTTATTCAACTTTTTATTTTACCACTGTGTCAGCAGAATTGATATGTGTATTCATACTAAAATACAGCTTTCTAGTACTAACGGTCACAGCTAAGTCGCAGACGGACGGACAGACAGACATGGCGAAACTATAAGGGTTGACTACGGAACCCTAAAAACCATGTTTAGCTTATAGATGCATCCGGCTCAAACATATTTTAGAATTTTTAGATACGCATGAACGCGATCGAGAGCAAACTAGATCGTTTTGTTATAAATGTGTACTAGTGTGTGCGTCTTGCTCGTTCCTAAATGGTGCGAACGAGACGCAAACACTATCGAATTCGCGCAGTCGCACATTGCATTAAGCACATTGTACCTACTTGTAATTAAGTAGTTATGAGTTACCAATTACCATGTACATACCAAGATGGTCAGATGACCTTATGAAGGTTGCCGGGAGACGCTGGATGCAGGTCGCTTCCAACAGATACATACGGTGGTCCAAAGGGGAGGCCTAGGTATATTCAGCAGTGGACGTCTTATGGCTGATATGATGATGATGATGAGTTACCATGTAGGGCAGCCGACTGTAGGGGTTCGGGTTCGATCCCCGGCTTGCATCGTACCATTGCGATTCACGAATTGTGGTATTTCTAACATTCGGTGGAAAGATTGGTGCATATGTGCCTGTGGTCACAGAATAAATAATAGTACACTGTGGTATACGGATTCGCTCGTACTCAATATCATTGCTTAACACCAAGCGAAGCCATATCATTGCTTAACAGCATTACTTTTTAATCGAAAAAAGCGGTAGAAAGAGTAGCAAATGTTAATAGAATTTAATACAGGTCCCACGCTGCCTAAATGCGGCACTTTGCCTGGATGGTTCTTAGCTAGGTATGTTTTGGCAAACTGTCATGGTCCCACAGTGGGTTATGCTACTGATGAAAAACAACCAAATATTGCACATTTGAGAGACGTTTCCATACATCTGACGTAAGATGGGAAACGGATTGCAGCGGGATGCAATTTGCCGCGCTGCCAAAATTTGTAATGCTAATGCCAGTATAATGTTGGTGGCGTGATTTACACCTCTGTGTGCCGATCCATACTATTCAATACTGTGGAGCGGGAGCTGATCGAGAATTATTACTTAAAATTCCTACACCCGACCAAAACAAAAATAGCATATTGCTTAGGCAAAAATGCTTTCGTATGTGTGTTGGGTTGACCTACTACTTTTTAAGCGACTTCAAGAATTCGACGGAGGCGGGGGAGGGGGTTATGTATACGTCTGTTTGTATTTGTAGGGCTCTTAGGGCAAAAGTTAAATTACTGGGTCATGTGGGGTATTATTTAAAAGGGCTAGATTTTTACATTATAAATAAATTTAAAAAATTCAATTTTTTTTTTCGTTTTAAACGAAAATGTAAAAAGAATCATTCGACACCTTTATCTCGGAAGTTTATGAAGACTAACAACATGCTTAACACAACGTTAATATTATTATAAATATAACATTGAATTCTTTAACTTCATTAAATTATTTTAATTAAAAAAAACTCTTCTGAACTAAATTTCAAATGTAACCAACTAAGATTGTTTTTTTCTTTAAATTTATGTGATATCATGCTGCATCAAATTAAAAAAAAATGATAGCGTGATAAACTGATAAAAAATATCAAGGAAAAACAAACTCGCATACTAACCCCATGCCGTGTCATACCAGATCTGTCGATACATATGCACTCGGTGCAGGAGTCCGACTCACATTTGACCTACTTATTAAGTTATTAAAAGGATTACGAGTGCTGCGGTTATGGAAACTATTTATCAACTGTAATTAATTACCCACCAGCTCCCGGTCCACGATAGTGTTCAAAGGATGCGCCGGAGTGTAGTGATGCGTGAACCCTGGACCGCGCGTATATAACGGACTGCAGCCCTTGGATCTATAGTTCTGTAATCAGTTCACATACATCTGGAAACATGAAGTGCGCGGTGAGTGCTTAGGCCTAAAGTTAGTTAAGGATACAATTGTTTTTAAGGAGTTACAAATGTGACCACATGTTTTTGTGTATAATATGTTTAAATTGGGAAAAAAATAATTAGAAAGGCGTTAATTTGTCGCGAATTTGATAGCCTAAGTTGGTGGCGCTGTTTAGTGTTTTGTAGTAACTTGATTGTCAAAACGACAATAGTTATTTATTATACAAGGGGGCAAAGTTGTTGTTTAACTCTCGGGCTTATATTGAGACCCGAGCAAGCGAAAGATTCCAAAATTGAGCCACGAGCGTAGCGAGTGGTTCAATAACTGGAATCTTGAGCTTTACGAGGGTCTCAAGGCACGAGAGTTGAACAAACCTTGCCGCCGAGTGTAATACAACATTTTTCCCCTCACTATTGCGAGGAAAATACAGACTAAATACGATTATAAATCTTATCCACATGTAAGTTATCTTGTAGAAACCATTAAAAATCTATTTCAAAATTTGTCATAGAGTGGGTACGCTCCTGGTACTTAGATATTACCAACAGTTTACCAAGTGCGGGATAAGACATGATCACATGACCAATTTAAGGTGTGACCTCCGATTGCGCATATTTACTATGGGCATATAGGACTCACTTATACTGGACTGGTGGTAAGTGATAGGAATTAGATTACTTTGCCCCACATGTGGATAAAATGCGTTTTTCCACGTTAGTTTTGAAGGACAAAACAGCGCTTTCCGAGCTAGAGAGGGGAAAATTGATTTACCACTGTTTAAGTTGACTAGAATAGTACTATTGTAGTCGCAACTACAATTTTTTTGTACTACGCGAGCGAACGAAGCGTCTCCGTTTCAGTTTGGGCACAAATTCTTTCGTGTGTCTGTCCATTTGTTCTCCTCTACAGGTCGCATTTATAAACAAATTCTTGTGAAATTTTGTAAACAAGTTTGTTGATTACATAACATTTTTCTGTCGGTTCACGGTACAGCTCACAGAGCCACGAGTGTAATTATGTGGTTACAGAACTAAGAAAGAAGAAGGAATGTTTTGTCATGTGTCAGATGTGTCAGACCTGTAAATATGAACGTGATATGAACTATATAGGTAGTTGGAAGGACTTCCGTTTTAATACTCAAGATGGCGGGTGCGTCTCTGGAATAGTTCTTTGTTTTTTGTGTGCTAAATTTGTTTAATGTGTAATATTTATAGCATATTGTGCAGTAAACTTACTAAGAAGTGTGCAGCTAATGAAGAATCAATCTTGAAACGCGTGTAATCGCGATATTGAGTCTTTATTCGGTTGTCTCGGGATCTCGGCCTCCTGAGAAGTTATTTTATTACGTATTGTTGTAAACTTAATAAATAGCAAGGCAAGGCCAATAACCGAACAACGTCGCCCAAGAGGCAATATACTATTATATAATTATGATATACTCATATACGTGACACTGGCAAAATTGTCCAATTCTCGGACAGAGGCCATTATTTATAAAAGAAGAAGAAGTAGGTAGGTAGTTGGAACTTATTGGTCCAAGAAAAGTAATGAAACTAAATCACAAATTATTTCATTGTACCTGAAAATATATTATTCACAAATGTTTTTGCATCAGGCAAAGCGTCTAAAACAACATTAAACGATCTTTTTTCCCATTGTACTTAAAGAAGAGATACGTATTTACTATAGGTAAGATTTTAACTCTCAAAGTATGAAACAATCATCGACGTTTTACGCCCACATGCTCCAACTCTTTCGCCTTTGGTACGTGCAAGGTAGGCTCTGCTCTGTCTTAATTGGTTACGGCAAGTCGTACTCCGACTGTCTCCTGTGTTTCAAACGTTTTACTTCTTAGAAGATGATCTCTGTGACGTGACACGTGACCTTACTTTGTGTGTTTTCACAGGTCGCTATCGTCCTGGCCCTCTTCGGAGTAGTAGCTGCCAACCCTGTGGGCTGGGGCGGTCTCGGTAAGTAAAAAGTTCCACTGAATTTAAGCATGTTGTGTGAGACTTCTGTGTAACTTCGTGCTTTGTTGTTTGTTAACGATTGTAAAGCCGAGTGGCGTAACAATAGGAAGCCAAAGGAGGTAAAGTGCCCAGGCGCAACATTCCAGGGGTCGCTAAATTCACATAACAGGATCTAGGTTCGTGTCCTAGTTAGGGCATTTATTTGTGTGCTTACTTAGGACGAATATCTGTTCCTGATTTCTGAATGGTTTTTGCTGTAGTTAGTTAAGTAGAGTCCTTCTTAGTACCGAATAAAAGAATACATTTACGAAGTAGGTAGAGTCAAACCACGTTATCTCTTCCAAGAAAATTAACTGTCAATCTTTAAAGTGTTATTTTAAACGTCAAGTTTCCATTGAAATTATGACGTTTTATCACTTTCACACTCTGCGCTATCAAAACGAAGGACTCGTATGACTCTACCTACAAGTAACACAACCCTAATTGAGCATACTTTGCGATTAGGTCGATTTGTGTAAGACTGTCCCATAATATTTATTTATCTGTCCCTCAGGCCCAGTCGTACTTCCCAGCGCGGTATCCTACAGCTCCAGCATCGTCAACCATGGACTCTCCCTCCCTATCGTCAAGCCCATCATCTCCGTCCCGCTCGTGAAACCCATTATCTCCGCCCCCATTATCACCGCGCCGATCATCAGAACCCCCATCATCACAGCCCCCATCCTCCGGTCCCCGATCGTCAGCGCCCCTGTCGGCCTCGGATGGGGAGGTCTCGGAGGAGTCGGAGGCCTTGGCTGGGGAGGCCTGGGATGGAACAGCGGACTCGGACTTGGGAAAGGCTGGCATTGATTTCGACATCTCTCAATATTGAAACGATATTGCGTTCTTGACTGTTACTGTATATATTGGCAAATATACTCGTTATGTTTTTTATTGCTTTGTTTTATTGGACGCAGTCAAGATTGAAGCTTGGTGAGTAAGGTAAGTGTATTTTACGTGGATTCCTACAAAGTTGTGATGTGAAAAGTTATGTTGCGAACACATAACTTTTAAATTAAAGATCGATCAAAACTTTTGATCGATTCGGAGTGATCCTATTAAGAACTCCTCTAATGCTAAATCACCAACCTACACAAACCAAAGTTGATCGAATCACTTTCCGTAGTACAATCAACGCCAAAAATTACCATGCAAGAAAGGTGCTCAACTCACGCACTTAATATTTTCTTACCAAGAGTATTTGGGTTCAGGCCACTTTGAACTTCGTCCCTTACTGTCCATCTTGACGTAAAGCTACAGTAGTATCTACTCTGGAAACTAAATACCTACCTACAGTTTCAAACATGGGCTCACTTCTCAGCACACCCACATGCCTTTTTTTACTCAAGGAAAATACACCATAGATCCCACTTGGCCCGAGAGAAACCGAGTGGGTACATCTGACTCGCGTGGACTAAACCCACTCGGTGGACATCCTGGGCTGTTCCACCGCTTGGCTTTGGGGCGGCGTTTCGAGAACGTGATTGCTCAACCTCCCCTGACTTCAGTCAACGAGTCAGGCAATGAGTAGCACTCCTAGCGCAAGTGCACCGTGTAACGATGACATTGACGTTTAAGGTACAAAATGGCAGTTCAAATCAAGATGGCGCTTATGTTGCTGCTGGCGACGCACGCGTTCTGCTCACGCGACGACGATGATCTTGAAGAGGATGACAGTACGTTACGAGGCATTTCAAGTTTGCTCTCATAGAAACCTTCATAAATCCAAATTTTAGTCCGACTAAGCTTAGTATTGGCATCGATTTTGATAGCACAGATTGCGAAAGTGCTAAACGTCATAATATAATAGAAGTTTGAGATTTAAATAGTATTTTGCGCATTCTCTATGCGCAGTCAAATGTCAGATAGCCGAAGTTTGAATAAAAGTTTTAGAGGTAGCCACCTTAATATACAGTTATTCTGATTACCTGTCTTTAAACTTCAGTCGCTCTACGAGAATAAGACTGAGAGTTGTAACTAAGTCACAGAATAAATAATAGTCTAAGTAAGAATGTGTAAGGCTAAGATGCCCAGCGGATAGCATGATATTTTCTGGAAGAGTTTGTCAGTACTTTATGTCAATTTCTGATAACTTTAAAATTAAACAGTTATACCTTATACACATTTGATAGCAATTACCGTCGCGCTATCCGTGCAACTTGTCTGTTTATCACCTTAGCATCAGATGACATCCGTGAATAACCATCATAGGCCTGCTGGCACCCAATGCCACAAGTAGACGAAGTTAGGAGAAATAGAGAGTGACGATGACGGTTACAAGTAGATACATACCTATGATATAACAAGGTATTTACTATTTAGCAAAGTTTGCCAGCGGAGGTTTATGGAACATTTACACTGATTCGACAGTCAAAACTGTCTTTTTTTAAGTTTGATTTGATTGACGATTACCGCGAGTCGATTTTCCGCTAGGGGCGCTAGTGGAACGTGGGTCCTGTGGGAACATTTCAAACGTCACTAATTCTCTCATACTGACACAGGACCCACGCATGAGTGGCGCCACTTGGTGAGTGACAATACGGTAGCTAGTATATTTTGGCCTACACACGAATATGTACCTACAAATCCGGTAGTCTTGCTAATTTATGTTCATAAATTATTGTTATTGCAATGGGTTTATTTGCAAATTTAATACTTCCTTCCTTCATTACCTTAATTCTAATACCGGATAAAACGGATTTACTAGTTTTACGAACGCGACTGCCATCTGATATTTCAACCCTGAGGATAAACTAGGCCCTATTGGGTTTCCTCAGGATGCTTTCCTTAAGGTAGGTAGCTAGCTAGGTAAGTTACACTTACTGCATATATTTTGAAAATAAATGATTTTTAATATTGTTTAATATGAAATGATAGTTCCGAAAAACTCATTGGTACGAGCCGGCAGAACAAACCCGCGACCTTCGAATTCAAAGTCTGACTCTGACGCGCGAATCGCGATGGGGGTTGGTCGGTGCCCCCTAGCTGGAAAACGGTTTTGAGTGCTGCGCCGGTGCTTCGTGTGGACGATGCCGTACAGTGTGACGTAGTGAGTGTCGTGTGCAATCGTGCAGTTGACAATGGGTGTGAAAGAGATGGTAGTGTCTCGCTTCTAACTTTGCCTCCGCGTCGTTGCCTCAGTCGAGAGCTGACCGCGCTGGGGCTCGCAGTGTGCGTAGAGCAGTCGCCGCGGCTACACGCATGACTCATGAATAAGGGACACGGACTGTTCCGAAACATGTCGAGCTATTTTCGACTTTATTGACGTGAGTAACCCGCTATGAGAATTTTAATATGTCTGACTCTGACGCCTTACCGTTGGGCCACCAAACGCTTCTTCTATGTTTTATCTCTTACTGAATAATAACGTTTTAGTGGATCCCCAAGAGTTGACTCGTCGTGAGTGGCAATACGAGGGAATCCCCGTCGAGGTGATGTCCAGGAGAAGTGAGGGCAACGAAAGGGAACGCTCCGGTAAGTAAAGACAGCTTTCTGACTATCGGTAGACCTTATGCTGTTGTAATAAGGGTCACGAATGGTCAGTTAACAATGTTGGCGATGGTAGGTATACAGGGTGATTCATGACTCGTGAGCAGGATTAACCTTACAGTTTCAG
Source organism: Lathronympha strigana (assembly GCA_949128165.1). Taxonomy (NCBI): domain Eukaryota; kingdom Metazoa; phylum Arthropoda; class Insecta; order Lepidoptera; family Tortricidae; genus Lathronympha; species Lathronympha strigana. Next base: position 10,330,740 of record OX421923.1, on the reverse strand, counting down.
TGAATGATACCTAAGCTATAATTTCATACTAGACTTAACGAAATTAACGTTAATTTAATTTAATTAAAATCTCCTAATTATGAGGTAATTTGATAGTTAAGTATTAATTAACCCATAGGCCCGTCGGTACGGCCCGTCCCCTCCGTAAGATTTTGCAGTAGGTAAGTGCAGTAGGTAACTATGTATTTGGAGAGCAATTCGACGCGGAAGATGCAACGTTAGACGCAAGATTGACGATCTGCTTAAAATCGTGGGGAAATCGTTGTTGCATGGTGGCGCACGATAGAATATTATGGGAGTCATTGAGGCCTTTGTCCAACGGTAGACGTCTTCCTGTTAAAATATTGCAGACACTGACGCATTCATTCCCAGGAACACGCCTGGCGGGCGCTCGTGCACTTTGCTCAGAAAAGCCGCAGGGCGGGTTGTCGTTATACGGCGGGCGCTTAGATAATGGATTTGCAAAATTTGTGTACTGTCTTTTATCTGACAGTGATTAAAAAACAGCCGTACGACTAATTATCCTAGCCATTCTGTTGTAGATTTCCATACTTTTCAGACCTACAACCAGCAACGCGCACTACCTCCGACTTATCGACCTCGAGACGCCCAACCGAAATGGCGATGACAACCACATCGAGCACAACAACCACTACCACCACAACCACAACTACCACAGAAGCACCCATACTACCGCCGCTGCACCCACGCTACCGCCGCATCTACAACTCGGATGAGACTGCCAGGATAGAGGACCATCCTTATCTGGCCGCAATTTTGATGAACGGCCAACTATGGTGTGGAGGGGCCATTATTGAGTCCGATCTTGTTCTCACTGCTGCCCACTGCCTGCAACTGTAAGTGACAACTGTAATCTTGTCAATTTTACACTCTTCTGCTCTCTGTATCAACTCTGTATTCGTACCTATTCGTATTAGGTAACGTATATGTACCTATTCTTAGCTATATCCGGTTCGAAGGACCATTGTTAGGAGACCGATACTTAAAAATTGAATTGCAATTTGAAATCAGTGGAGAAAGTTGTCACGCAGTTTTTCATGTGTTGTTGTTGTTAACTCATGTGGAACTGTTTATTGTCATTGTGACGAGGTTACGTTATGGTAGTCCATCATGTCGAAAGTTCGAAACAGTATTGCTTGATTAACTACTTACCTACTATGTAATTGAATGAAGATACATAATTCTTTGAAATTTAACACTTTAGAACGGATTAATCGCGATTATTAACACCATATACAACCATATCCCTAAGTTTCGATTACGATTATCGAATGATTACAAAAGCTTTGCCTATTAAGTTTTATGCGAATACTAAATGTAACCGCTTTAGCAGTAAACTAATAGTCGATCTACATTTTGCTTCGTGGAATTAAGCAGTTCATTCGCAACTTCCACTATGACAACTCTTATGTAGGTACTAGTAAGGTACTATCAACGCAAAAACTATGAAATATGTTCTCATTCCAGTCAATACGACAACCGATTCTTCCGCGAATACGTCAAGATGCTGACCGTCCGCATCGGCTCTAGCAACGCTACAGGGGGCGGCGAGGTCCTGCGAGTCGACGAAATATTCTTCCATCCCAACTACAAACCACAAAATTTGGCCTTCAACTACGCTGTGCTTAGACTGCACAAGAACATCACGCTCAGTGGGAACGTGTCCAAAATCGAATATTCGAAGAGGAAGGATGTGACTATTGATAAGACGATTACGTTCTTAGGATGGGGATCGGTGCTGGTAAGATTGTTGAGCGATCTGACGAGCCAAAAAATAAAATAAAAATTCACACGAATATTCACACAATTTTGAAGTCGGATGGAAACTGATAAATAAATGTAAATTTTCAGTTCTTTATTTGACGTACTTAGAGGAAATGACGCACGGATATTCCCGTCTATCAAATTAGTAGGTAGTTCGATTCGAACTACCTACTAATTTGATTTAAAAAATTAAATTTATTTATTTATTTTTAATTCGAACTGTTCGAATAAGGCCCCAGACCAATATGTTTGTCACTGATTTACGTGATTATTTCAGGGAATGGGCGACAAAGGTGGAGCTGTGCTGCTACAGAAAGTGGATCTTCCTATCTACGATAAGGCGGACTGTACTGAAGTTTATGGAAGGTAATCAGAGTCAAAATTAAATCGTAAAGCAAGACTTAGCAAACGGATAATATTTTATTTAACTGTTTTACAGGGAATTGGTGTCGGTTTGCACCTTCTGCGCTGGATACATCAGCAAACTCAAGAATGTTTGTAACGTAAGTTTAAAGGACCAATAGGGTACTTAGATTAGTTTTTAGGGTTCCATAGTCAAAGGGTAAAACGGGATCCTATTACTAAAGACTCCTCTTTTCGTTCGTACGTCTGCCACCAGGCTGTATCTGGACCGTGATAGTTAGACGACGAATCATAAGCCTATGTACTTAATGCCAAGTTGAAACTCATTCTAATATTGGCATCATTGTCAATATTGTAACTAGTGCGAGTGAGACACAGGACTCTGATTCCACGTTCTCAACTAGACCGTTCTCTAGTCACCTATGATCACCATTCCAACTCGATGATAAGGTGCAATACATTACCCTTTTCTATCATTCGTGGTTGCAGCACGACGCCGGTGGGCCAGCGATCATGGACGACCAGCTGATCGGCATCCTGTCTTTCTCGTCCAAGCGCTGCGACGAGGCAGACAAACCAGCAGTATTCGCCAGCACGGGTTCCGCAGCGGAGTGGCTGGACAGTATTCCGGATATACGGCGAAAGAGGTAGCAAAATGGACCTTATGTGTTTGTAATACGGTTTAATATTGTGAGATAACTGTGTAGAAGATGTGCTATTTAAGTTAACTGAGGTATGCATCTTTAAGAATGCCTTTATTGATTATGATTATTAATAATGATCCTAAAACATCCCAAGTGACAACGAAATTCATTTCAAATTAAGAACTTACGACGATATGACATTCCAAGAGAACTCACTCAAGTCACTAACTCACTAACTTACTTGGTCTTGGTGTGGCATATACCCGTATGCCTTTTAGGGGGCGGCAAAAAAAATCTCTTCCGGGCATCAAATGTTGAGCGTAGACACGAGCGCGGTAACAGCACTGCAGTGTTCGCATATTATTGGCCTATAGTCTGGATCGAAGTGTAAGACTGATTGTTCAGTGTATGTGACATTTGTTTTTATTTTCAGCGACGACCTCGTACACGGCTGGATGAACGAGGCGCAATGAAACAATAATAAACGTAAATCAATATATTTGCTCTAATACTGTACAGGCCAGTTTCCATTCCACTACATAAATCAAAAATCCATTTAATTTAACATTATATATTTCTAAATAACATACAACATTGAACATACATGGGAAGTTCGTAGCGGATCTCCGAATATATTTCATGGAATGATATCGAGCTGATTCCAAACACTAAACTTCAATATTGTTAAAAACGTAACGCAAGCGTTGTATATATATACAGCGGCAGCCATTTTGACGCTGTCATTTTCAAGATGGCTGAAGTTACAGCTGTCAGAGGACAAGATGGCGGCTATCGGTGACAGCTGTAGTAAAATGGCGGATAACTGGTTGGCGCTTGCTTAGTTAATAATTTATGCGATAATTTAACGTAGAACGGCTAGCTTATTACTTAGCGCGGTAGTTGACGTGCAGCTCAGGCTTAATGTCGTACACCAGGTTAAGGATCTCTTGGATGACCTGAAAATAAAACAAATGTTTATGAGTACAAACTTTGAATACCTGTAAAAGGATTAATAGACTATTTTTTACTCATTGTCATTATAATTTGTAGTTATATTTTTATCATTCATCATGTTAGTTGTAGCATTGTACAAGATTTCTTCTAACGAACTGAGCTTCTAGCATTTGTCTCCTAGCTTATGGGTACATGATAATAACAATAAAAGTTGATTCATCCAAAAGACATCGAATGATCAGAGGCAGTATGAAAACATCGAGAAAATTTTAGTGTCTACAGCCGATACAATTTAAGTTACATCACAGTCAGGCAAACTGTTAGACAGTGGCATAATAATAGTATTCCGTTGCCACCCATCAGCACAGAACTAATATGACAAGAATGCTTGTCGAACATTGAAAGTGATAAAAAAAAATTTTTTTCGATAATGGAAATCAATATTAATTTTTACGTGAACTATTTTCTTTTGTAACATATTCACAACAACATATCTCCGAAACATTCATATTATCAAGACTGATAAGCTTAAATTCTCGCATCATCAAGCGGGTAGACTTACGAGCTCAAAAATGGTATTTTTTTTAGTTTTTGTGCGTCTCTTTAGCTCTCGTAAAATATTTATATAAAGATCCTCTTTTGCTCACTTTGTTACCTACTCTTCAAGAGTCAGCGCTAAATCACACCTCTTTGCCCTTCCCCTTAAGGGGCTACCCGGCATATTTCACTGTTTTTAAAGTGAATAGGCTTTGTTCAGCTCCAAGCACAACGCTTGAAAAAAATATACAATGTAGCTAGGTATTTGGTCTACATTTGGTTCTACTAAATTGTCGAAAAACATAATACATCAAGAGAAAAAAAAATAACCGTAAACCCTTTTTTCTACCTTAAATCTGTATCTACTCCTTTATTATGCGTCGTAAGTACAAGAAACTAAGACAAGCAGTATATATTTATGTTTACTTTAAACGCATCTACTGATTTTTGGATAGGTTTTGTACTTTTCGAGAAAAAAGCTATTACACGCATTTTTCCGAAAACGCCGGCTCGAGATGCCTGCGCGGGCGACGGGGGCCAGTCGTGTATGATGGCACTAGTAGTTTATAGGGTTGCGTCCTAGTACAAGCAGCTCTTCCTAGGTGACGATGACGACTTATGCTTATTGACGTATTGTATAACCGGTGAGGAAAGGAAGCGGGAGGGCAAGAAAGCTCAAATCGCCGAGGTCATTGGGATAGGGGACGGCCTTAAGGTTTACAGCCCTAAAAAGCACTTTGATGGTGTGATTTAAGAGCATTTTCAGAAAATAATGCAACATTTTAATGAAAATGGGTCCTCATTTTTCCATACAAAAAAAATTCAGTTTTGTAACGGCCCATACAAAATGTATGTAAAAATGCGTTTACGAAACTGACCAAAAAAAACGGGACACTCTTTTTCTTTTTTTGAATCAATAGTACTCGTGATTCTGGTTATAAAAAACCGAAAACTTACTATATTTTCAAAAAAAATAGGAAATGGCACCCTATTTTTGAAAATACAATAATATATGATACGTACCGCTTCCTGCTGAGTCTTGACCATCTTGTTCATCTCTTCGATCTTGACGCGGGTCTCGGCGTCGATCTTAGCGGCCACGCCTTCTCGGGTGCCCATGTGCTAAAACAACAATCAACACTTACAAATTTTGTAACTTCAACACCAAACTTGCTGGCCATTTGTAACCCCTATTGCAACGAAAGAAGGGCCAATGTTCCAAATCAAACAATAATTAGGTAGAAATTAAAAGTCCATACATGAAAATAGCTCCTCATAGTCATAAAACGCCTGATCGACAAGCCATTTCTAAGGGCCTACGCTAGCTGACGCGGGTGCACGGAGCGGGTGCACGCGGCGGGTGGATTTAGTATGGCGCACCCACTCCGTGGGCCCGCTTCACATAGCGCTGTTCATACAATTTCTTATTAAAAGGGCCTCCGTTCCGGGTAATCCGCGTCAGCTAGCGTAGGCCCTTGTTTTTTTTAAGAAAAGTTTTGTACGGTGACAATATCTCCCGGGAGATGATTGTACATCTTGCGACCCATGACGTGTGTAAGTTTGTGTGACTTCGCGAGTCTGCAAGACACGATTGGTAGCTTTCCGGGGCGCGCTGCGGGTTGGGTACCGGCGCGGGGCTTCGTCTGTAGGAGTTACGTCCAATTCTTCTCGTGCTGTTATTACCATTTTCATTAATAACATTGAAGATAACGATAATATACTACTAAAAGTGGTTTTGCTGAGTGCGTTCGCGAGACGCGCGCTAAAGTACGTACTGCATGTTTCTGTATACGAACCGCTCTCCCCAAACAGCGGTGCCCGCCCATAGCTCCACTCCATACGGAGATGCGCGTGTACCGAAGCAAACTAGCAACTTCAGTAGGAAACTAGGGTTAAGGAAATAAACCCTTGAGGGCGGGCCTTCGGCAGTTGACACGGATGCAGAAAACAAGCGTCCCACTCCGTGCATAAACCAGGCACATTATTTGGCCCAAGCAGTAAGTACATAGGACTTTATTATCGCCATCATGCCTGATTATTAATTTAGACACAAGACTAGTTTCTCGATGAAGAAAAGGAAAGCCAAATTATGCTCTGACATGCTTAAAACATTAGACACGCCGCTGCTGGTATCTGTTACCTTTGAAAGGTGAATCTAGTGGGTTCACTTCACAGTATAAGAATCAAATAAAAACATGATATTAGAAGAACATTTGATTACTAACTTAACTAACTAATATTTGATTAATTGATTATTAACAGACACTGTGATAGATGAGAGTAGAAAGCATGTTAAATAAAGAGGTGTTCCGTTGCTGGAATTCTAAAAGGGGTTTTAGAGGTTTTAGACCTCAAAAATGACCTCTTTAGACATCAAAAATGCCCAGTATAAATAACTAAGCAGGGCCCAAACTATGGCCCATGGGCCAGATCGCCTGGATCCAATTCAGAACAAGCTATCTACAGTATGAGGTTCTTAAAAAAATAGTATACATTAATCGAATTTAAACTCAAGAGAACATTAATATTATAATAAAATTACGGATAACACGACGCAAGCGAGCGTACTAAAAGCGTCGCGCACGGTATTCGGCTCTTGATGATGCCATCATTGCAATCATAGGATGTCCGAAAGATGTCGCGCAGTGACTAAAAATACGTGACTTATCCGTAATTACATTATAATAGGAGCATACAAATTTTTGATGGGTCGGCAACGCGCATGTGACACCCCTGGCTTCTATAAGCTACTTTGGCCACTTTCCATCTGGCCGGTTATATGCTTATTGGCCGCCAACATAGTGTTTAAAAAAGAATTTGAGAGATTAGAAGTATTAGAAGTATTCGGCGATGGCGGGATAACCTAGACTCCTTTTTGGAAGATTGGCCAGAGGTTGCACAAGACCAAACGAGTGGAAGATGAGGGGGGAGGCCTTTGCCCAGCACTGGGACACATTAGGCTAGCATTATTAGAAGTATTAGAACTGACAGCAAAGGGCAGTCTCCATCAGATATATCAGAGCAGCCAAATTGTTAAAAAATATATGAATGTTTGTTCATATATTTATTAACACTTGAATGCCTCGATAATAGACATGTTCAGGTATTTGTGAGCTTGGAGCTTATGTCTCACCTTGGCCTCAAACTCTTTGAACTGCCTCTCACGCTCCTGCCTGTACTTCTCAACCTCATCCTGAGCCTCATCCTTGGCCTGCTTTAGGCGTTTCGCTTTTCCTGTAAACAATTATGAAAATATTAAGGTTACGAAAAATTGGCAAATAGGAATACAGTATACATATATGTACTGCCTTATTCATAAAAACTTAACAGACCCATATTAGTTAAAATAATGTTTTATCCCTTTTTAACAAATGCAAATGTCAAACAGACAGATAAGGACTAATGACAAATTAGTTAACGGAGGTTTGATGAGTGTTTATGAATAATGGCATTAGTGTTTACATTAATCTGCAGAGTGTACACTCCAAAAGAAATATGTTATCTGTAGCCTAATAGTCTAGCTGGCAGCGGCCAAGGGTCACCCAATGTGCAAATGCCTATCGAGAATAAAGTCAACAAGAGAGTGAGAGAGAGAGTGGTTTTTATTAATTTGCAGACAACAAGCTCCGGTAGTTCCAAAGACATGTAGTGATCCATTGTAAACCTACAACTAAAATTCATATGTGTAAATCAACAGAATTCTCAAAATCAGCTCAGCTCCAAATGTTAGCTCCATCCATAATATAAATGAGGATTATGAAAAGTTTCTCAGAGTATGGCCTCTTTCATCACATATGAACAGTGTCTTTGTGTAAGGCACAATGTCTCTCTGACTCAAAACTTAATCAGAGTCAAAGAACCCATTTTCTTAAATGAATATTGAGATTAATTTATGCATATTGCTACTGTAACATGTTTTTTATGAAAGGTAATACAGACATTCTGACAAAATGGCTATACTAAGGCGCTAATGGAATTGAAACTTATAATGTATTTGGTTGGATTCCTTGAAATCATTTTGTAACAGGGATACTGAATGTCACAAACTACATAATGTTCTTAAATACAGATAACTCCGATAGCACCCTTCAGAGGATTGTTAGATATGAGTTCATTATTATTATTCAGTAAATACAAGAGCATTCACAGCATAATGGTTCTTATGACACCATCTCTAGACTTGAAACAGGAAGTTACTGATTCAAAGAGGTGCAAGTGTGAAAATTGTATCACATTTTCGGGATTCAGACACATTTAAAGTAATTAAGCATTCCCAGGGCAAGAAAATCGTTATCTAGCAATGTTACTACAACTCAGGGTCACGTAACTAGATTCTTGATATTAAACGAAATCATGTGATTCAATACAGTAATTCAATAAAGATTCTGAGTGTGACCGCGTAAGGATAGCAAATTGGTACCCTAATTATACAAAACAACAGCAATTAACATCCAAACTAGTACTATAAGTATCTATTATATACAAGGCGGAGACGCAGGGCTCAACCCCAAATACGTAGTAAAATTAGACAATATGAATGCTTCGACTCACGCTTTCTCGCCTCTGACACTTTCTCGGCCGCCCTCTTCTCAGCAGCCAACAATTGCTGGATCCCCTGGGTTTGACTCGCCATTTCTGCTGATACACAAAAACTATGTCGAGTAAGAATCAAGACCAAGATGAGAATCAATAGGCGCAGTACGAAGATGTGACGAAAGTCATATGATTACTTTAGTTACACCATGTTGTCACGATTGGCGCTGTCAGCGGCTCGTGCTTTATAATGTATGAGTAAAATGAAACGGTTTCTACCTAGTTTTTATTTTTTTAAGCCATAATCGCTAGTAAATCACTGATAGTTATAATAACCAAAGAAAAAAATTGCATTGTTTTGTATACTTGTTGATTGAAACAATATTTTTGAGGTATGTTACACCTCAAAAATATACGTGATTTAAAAAATCTTATTGCTTGTAACGGATTAAACACACTAGTATTTCGTCAATCCGTACTAGATGGCACTAGCGTAACTTAATTAATAATAAGTAGAATTTAAAAATTATGTTACAGCTTATGAAATTTCATTTTATAATGAATTTAGTCAATAACATATTCAATTCGATTTTATAATATTTCTAAAATTCTGATTAGTTTTGTTGTTGTGGCAATCCCGATCATAGACTACAAAAATACGTAGCCAAGGATTTTGCACCACATAGATATGGTAGATATCGCATCTGTACATCAAAGAGTAAAGTATAGGTACTCTCATGGTACTCTACATTCTCTACTCTCCAAAGCTACTCCCTCTACAAATCCGTCAATTTTAAAATATCATATTCATTTAGATTAAATTAAATATGGTATTATTGACTGAAGCTGTTATTAAATTATTAAATGTTATTAAATGTATTAGACTGTAATCATCAATCATGTTACTGATTGCCGGAGCAATAATTCAATCATCAAACAAATACCGCAATATATTTAAAAATCGCATATCCTAGACGAGACTAACCGAGAGACGAGTTTATTCACCCATGCTCTGTTCTTCGCTTTCTATTAATTATATCGAACGTAACTGGAACAATAGAATTGCTTGAAAGCACTTTTTGAGCAACTTCGCCAGAATCTATATCAAGTAGTATCATCCTGCTAAAATACAGGTTCATTTCTAAGTAATGTCATAATTTGGCACGACAAAACTTACTAGTTAGGATATAAACTTTATAAATAAAATGTATATTCAAATTATATACAGTAAGATATAGCTAGGTATAGCTTTTGGATATAGCTGTCAAATATTTCAAAAAATGACATTCAATATTAAACTTCAACTCCTTAAAATAAGGTATATTTTACCTTATCGTCTGGTTTACATAACGCGCGTAAATCGCACTTTAGTACCCTCGGCGACACTGTTGCATTTTAAGTATTTTTTAGCATTTTTCAACTGCTAAAGAACAACAGACAGCAAGTATTTATTTCCTTGAAATTAAAAATAATAAGCAATCAACAAGTCGTTAATGAACGAGAATCATAAATTCATAATAGAGTAACTCTTTACTGCGTTTTGCCTTTCTCTCACACCAGTTAAATTTTGCTTCAGTGCGAGCGAGAGGAAAAATGCAAACACCCGATGTGCGGTGTAGGCTATAGGAAAATAAACCTTAACAGCTTTACATAAGCAAAGTAGGGAAACCGTTGGCCCCTATGTAGCTATCTCTCTCTTATGTACCGCAAATAATGAAACCGAAGTGTGAATCCATTCCACTCCTCTCTATCAGGCACGCTGTGTTTTGTTGTTTGATTCGAGTAGTTTTTTGTCCAATGAGGGACAAACTGGCGTAAGATTATTTCATTAATGCCTTACAGCAGCAATGGATTTGTAATTTGTATTTAAACGCGGGCAGGTTTGGCCAAAGTCCAAGACCGCTCCCTCGCTAGGCGTCACGTCACCGCTTCTTTCTTTATCATTGTGAAGGCAAACTTAACATAGTATGGCCGTCATTTGGAAGTATTCACAGTTTTACTTCCACAAAGAATACGCGATTAACATTGCACAGAGCGAATTAAGAAAGACATTTATTAATAAAATCTTTACGCGAGTGACATAAACATTCAAACAGCAGTGAAATAATACTAATTGTTTTTAATTCGGTCGCCTTCTGTTTTCTATTTTTTCACGGATTTCTTGAATTTATCCAAAATGTGGCTAATTAGTCAACCGAATGGAGTGATCCAGGAGGTGAAGGCAGAACCCAACTCCATTGGACAGCAGTGCCTGGAAAGAGTAAGTGGAATTAATCCTTATTTTTCAATAACCAATGCATTGTTATTTGCATAAATTCTGGCACTGTTGCTTGACTGGGCACGATTTCTAATATTTATAATAAAGAACTGCATGCACTTAGTCTACTAATTAGCTAACATTATATTATGCCTTAAAAATTGTGCAATATTGTTAATTTTCACTAACATTAACTAGGTTAACTACTTTTTAAATTCAAAACATTATAAAAAAAATGGTTTTACTGGGGTTTTTTATCAAATGGTCTGAATACCAAAGGCTGTTTGAATTAAATTTACAATCATAGTTATAGAATCATGTTGGCGACGTCAACCTTACCTTGCGGACTTTGGACCCGGCTGCGATCACGTTCTCTTGCCGTGCTTGTACCAAACTTTACTTATAATTTATAACGATTTCAACCTGTACATTCAATATTTAGATGGTAAAATTTCTATCTAACGCCTATTTAGATATTTTATTGGTTCTTTGAAGTTATCAGATTGGCTTCACGAATAAGTACCTAAATAACTTGAGTTACACGTTACACACATACGAGTAAGTACATATTATTTATGTGTATTTTCTGTATTATCAATTTTTACTAGTTTAAAGACCCTATCAATGACCACTCAAACCCACTCAATACCATTTCCAATGATTTGGAAGAACTTTAAATCGTTTCAAAAGAAGACAGACACACACAGACACCTTTGAACGGCTTCAGTACAGTGATGGTCGTAAGTCTTAAAATAAAAACATAATTATTTTCCACCATGTTGCATAGGTATTTCGAAACAAAGTACCTAATTTGCTACTCGACAAATCCTATCTTTACAATTTATGTGAAGTGTAAGACTTCACTTTAGTCCCGAAATACCGTGATTGTTTTGTTTTGACTGGTCCAACCTAGATATTTGGTAGTAAATTCCATGAAGTCCGATTACGGCGCCAAAACGGTTCGTTTTCGCTGGCCGCCGGCCAAATCAAAATGATTTCACACACTTTGAATTCAGGCCGGTTTTCTATATTTCTGTTTAAAATTTTATTTTAATTAGACTAGGTTGGAAGAAATAATTCGAATTTGTAGTAAGGTCCAGAGCTTCATACCTACATTTTCCGCGCCAGCTTTCGTGAATCGATTTTTAATATACCTACCTATAATCTGTACGTGTCTTTGTGCAATTATGTGCAACATAGTTGATACCTACTTAGGCTGATAGGTAGGTACCTGTGTTAATTACAAACTTTTATCACGCATTTAAATGCACCTGTCAGTTAATGAGCTGTAATTAATTGTGGATGAGGGAACAACTCACAAATATTACTCAATAGCTTATTACCGTACCTGGATTTTTTGTATGGACAATACCGGGATCTATTATAAATCCCGGTATTGCCCATACAACAATCCCGTTATTGCATGCTATGCACCTATCTACCCACTTACCTAGTCCTTCGTCCCATTCCCAATTTAAAAACTGAAATAGGTATTTCAACCCTTTAGGTGCTTTAGTCGCTGACTGTACATGTTCAATATCACATTTTTTACGCGAAATGAAATGATCGAACTTCCTTTATTGAAAGTAGGTAGGTACCCAAATCTATTCTTAGAGCGGTTTTAAAAACGGGTCAAGAAAACAGAAATCACCACGTGCAAAATTGATTAATTTTGTATGGGTAGGTAGTAGGTACCTAACTTACCTAACAACATATATATTGAAATGAAGTCGTTTTAGACAATTTACTCAAAAGCATATGGTTTAACCTCAAAGTTCAACTTGAAAGTGACACACCTGCTAAAGATACCTACTTGCTAAGCAATTACATATGTATAGGTACCCACTTGCATAGCACATGGGTATGTATCTACAGGAAAACCACGACTTGATTGTTGCCGATGGACTTTCCTGGTCAATGAGAAAACCTACACTTCCTTAACCTAAGCCTTAAAATAACCCAAGGCATTACCGAGAAGGTTATTAATTGTGTAATTTCTCATTTGACTCATACGCCATTTTGGTTCGTCGCCCCGCTCACCGGCGATTGTGCGTCGAGTCCAAAGTCCGCCAGCTGGCCGTGAGATTCCCATTGTCTACAAAAATACACTAGTTGTAGTCTCCGACCAGGCGACCAGCCAAAATAACCGTGTTCCCCAATTTAGTATGGACCGCGAGGTTACAGTTACACTGGTTGTGCTGAGGGTTTTCACTCGCCTGCGCACTTTAGGCATTGAGAATACGCAGCTTGAATGTTCACGTGGCGACTGCGTGATCGAAAACTGTACTCTAAACTTCTAACTAAGTATTTGAAATTCGAACTCTGTACAGGCGTTTCTCAATGCCGCTTCTATCGTTAATTTGAGTTGACGTTGGCATGTTCTTAACTGTTAGGTACCTACATATGAAAAACATTTAACATTTTGAACTAAGAATAACGGCCAAGCACGACTTATTGCAAGTTATGCAATAGGATTCATATAGTAATTGACCTGCCTATCCAAACCGGTATTCCCTACATAGGTAGCCATTAGATTCTATATAGCCAGTTACCAGTGCAACAGGTTTAAGATGCTTTAGTAGGTAGGTACCTAGGTTCCTTATGAATGAAAAACTAACAAGAGAATCTAATTTTACTTTCTTTCGACTCACAAAAGGGTTTCTGGTTCTACAAAGCAAATGTTTCAACTTTTCGAAAGTACGAAGTGTACAAACCACGCAATAAAGAGCTCTAAGGTAATGGGAACACGGTTTGAATTGCCATAATTAATGCATTTAACCTTACTCGATGCTAACACGCCAAGCGGAGTCCAAAGTCCAACCCGAGCGGTATATTTAACTCAATTCAACTATGTCTCACCCACTTTATTAAAGACAAGGGTTACAGTATATTTAGTACTGCCCTAGTTTTACGAATAGGTAAAGAAAACAAACGAATTGTAAGCTGTTTCACAATCGACCCAAATTAGAGCTGTTGCGAAATCGCTTTGACATCGAAAATCACAAAATTACGCTAACGCTTACAACCTAGACAATACCTGCTGATTTGTAGAAAATTTGCATGAAGCGTTCCTTCGGCTCCAAAAGACATACGAGTAGGTACCTACTACCTACTCTGTCTGCTCTATCCTATCAACATCTAGTTCTTTACATTCCTACAAATCATGCTTTGGCAGTTTATGTAGGTAATACAAAAACTACTAAAGATATAGGTGGCAATCCGGTAAGAAGTGTTGAGTCACAAAAAGATTTGGGCGTAACTATTACTCGGAATTTGAAATGGGAAGAGCATATCTTAAAAATTACCAGAAAAGCAAACTCAATGTTGTTTATCATTCGGAAGGCCTTCTCCTATATTGATAAGTGTTTGTTTGTCCAACTATACAAAACATATATAAGACCGCTGTTGGAGTACGCTTTTCAAATTTGGAGCCCTTATTTTCAAAAAGACATCCACTTACTGGAAAAGACACAAAGAAGAGCTACAAAAATGGTTGCATGCCTGCGTCACAAGGAATATGAAGAAAGACTCAAGGAGTTGCGTCTCACAACATTAGAGCGTCGAAGACAGCGTGGTGACCTGATTGAAATTGCATGGATACCACGATGTCCCGTCGCTACAGGACATATTTGTCAGGAGTACAAATAGCAACCTGAGAGGGCACTCATTGAAATTAGCTCGCTCGTCAAGTTCTAGTAACCCCAGGCACCATTTCTTGTCTAACCGTGTGGTAAAAGTGTGGAACAGTTTGCCTGAGTCGGTGATAAGTGCATCATCTGTGAACTCTTTCAAAAATAGACTTGATGAATTTATGAAAAACAAAGATGAAAACACAAGACTTTATTGATTGTGCACGCATCAGCTATAAGCTGCCTGTGCATAAATAAATAAATAAATAAATAAATCGTCGCTACCTATTTTGAAGAATTAAAATTCTATTCAATCATTCGCGGAAAAACTAGCCGAATTGCCAATTGAAATCGCTTTGCATTTGAACTTTCCAATTGGTCCGGTGGACTTCGGACCCACACGTCACCCGGCCTTCTGTCGTAACCATTGTTTGTCATAATATCCTTCGACGTTATGATTGCCTGGTATGCCGTTGTGGGTACAAAGGTACATATCGAGTTGATGACTACCTAGGAACGATAAAATCTTGTACTTCTGTAGTTATACGAATTGTAGCCGGATATTTCATAATGATTTCAGTGAAAATCAACAAATGGGGTCTAATTTTATGGGATGAAGGGTCTTATGTAATTATTGCTGCTGAATTGCTCTTTTCGGATACTCTCGGAAAAGCAGAAAAATGTAGAGAAGAACATCAGGCAATAAAACTATTGAACATTTTCTGGGGTGAGAAATCTATGGAAAAAAATAAACTATCATTAAGTTTTATGGTTACATAAGGATTCTTGATCTTAAATTGCGGACGAACCCATCCATCTGGTTTCACGAAACTTTCTCTCACATTAGTCATTCGGAACAAAAACTGCACATGTTACGAGACCCCAACGTTTAGCATGTGGATATGCAAGAACATAACGCTCCTTCGGCATCGGCATTTGGGCAAAAAATATGACATATGAGGATTAAACTTTGTAAAATCAGTTAGGGTCACTCGCGCCAACCAAAGTTTAGTTTTCAAATTCCACGCTTACTTAACTCCGGATTAGTTGGCTAACTCCGGATGGTGCAATGATGGATGGCCTTAGTAGTTTGGGTATGCACGTAAGGTACCAGGCCTATTCTTGGGATTTATCTGGCAACATTAAGTACCCTACCTACTTACTTGACAAAATTAATTCGTAAACACATCAAAATGAACAGTTCGGTAAAAACATGTTACATGAACATGACGTTTTGACAGTTTCCGAATTTGACAACTTAATTTATTCGCAACAACAATAAAATTCGTCACATTGTCTTACTCTTTTTTCAAAGATTTCAACAAAAGGAGGAGGCGTTTTCTAGCTTAAGCATACTTTCGATACCACATTTTTCCTCAATAAAATCACGGTTTTCTTTAAAACATATGATTGTATATCTCTTTGCTATGGTTCAAAGACACTTCCTAGAAAATATTTTCCTCACGCACTTGGCGTTAATAATACCTTAGCGTTAACATAATGCTTTACCTAGAACAGCCGCCAACCATGTGGCAGTAATTATATAGCCTCGATACACGACTGCGAACAGAGATGGTCTGTTTTCACATCTGTTTTAATGGATCTGAAAATTCTGGAGCAATTAACATGAAACCCGCAAATTTAGAACCAAAAGTTGTTTATGGCGAAAATGTTGGTGGTACTGATACGTTATAGTGAACATAAATTTTTAACAGCCATTCCTGGTCTTCATTATCAGGTCTACTTGACCAAATTGATAGTACGTAATTTCACATTAACATTTCAGACCCGGACCAAATTTCTATGGAGCCAGCTTAAAGTTGACCTCTTTCGAAAGCATAAAGAATAATTTCTCTCATCGGACGTCGGAACACGGAATAATTGAAAACCTCTTCTTTTTTTAATTCGGTTGAAAATTACGTATTTTAGCTAGCTTACATCTTCCGTAAATCCTTGTGACTTCGAAAAATGAAGTGTAAATTAGTTGGTCTACGTGATTGAACACGAGGAGACTTCGTGGTCGAGAACCTTGGCTCACATAATCACTATTATCTTACCTGTTGGTTGCAGACAAATTCTACCATGCTTAGCAACCTAGATTCGGAAATATGTTCCTTGTTGTCATGATGACAAGGTATCCAATGTATTGCAGTTGTGGTAAGCGCAGCTTATTATGGCGAAGTGTTGCGAAAACCTTTGGATCAATAGATGCGTTCAGGAATAAAATCTAACTACACATGTTTGGATGTAAAACACCTTAACAGGCTTGTAAAATTATTATTATCATGCCATTTAAGTGTGATACAATTAGGCTTAAAAAATGTGTGTTATGCATTTCAAAAGTGTAAACAACACTGATAAAAATAGTGATAGTATAATATCGCGATGAACTTGCTTCAATTTATCGTGCGAGTTACAACTTATCGCTAATTAATGCTGTAACCAGGAGCTGATAACTTTAGGACCTTGCCACTTTAACCCCGTACTTATACAAGCCCACGTAACTGGGAGATAATTTTACTTTGATAAGGTTCTTTAACTCGTATATTACTATACACAGTTCAAAGCTACAGCCTATACATAGTCGGTTTTATGATTTCTTTATACACTCAAAATTAAAAAATGATAACGCTATCGAGGAACAGGAATACGAATGGAAGAATTTTGGTCCGTATTGCTTCTGGTTTTAAGTTGATATTTGATTAAACAGCTCTTTTTACAATAAACAATAATACAGGGTCGTACAGGTCATCGCAACAATAAACTGTTACGAATACCTACATTGTAAAAATAATGGAAGTTGTAGTAAGGCGATGATAAGTCCAGCCATTAAGATAATATCCATCTTTACTGATAAATACATTTACATTCATATTTACATGTTCAAAATTATCAATGTTAATTATAATTATACCAATGCACTGAAAAATGTATTGGGCCTATCTGTGTCAACTTTATCGATCACTTCGACGATACCACGAAAATCGAACGATTGAAGATTTATATCTCTGTCATACTTGCAAATTGGAGTGTAAAGAGGTTTTCCCGTCAAAGCCTATTTTAGTATATACTGAGTCGATACTCTATTGCCACTTAATTTTATGTGCAAACCTATCTTTTCGATTTTGACTTTACAAACACTTGATAACACTATCTAGGATTATTTTGCAAAAGGAAAAAGCTTAGTAATATGACGTCACAAAGGTTGGTATTTTCTCCTACCTAATTAGGGATTATACCAACCGGATCTTATTATCATTATATAGCGTTGATTGATAAGATATTTTAAGTAGAGCTATGAGCTTTGTTTCCAAGCGGTTTATGATAAAACTAAGGACAAGAGTACTGAATTAATGAATGCTATATACGGAATCATTATTAATATGGACAATTGCAATAATCTGGACATTAGATTATAATAAAAGTCTGGTAATAGAACACTGAATATAGATAAATTAAATAGAAGTAACGAAATCGGGATCGAGGTTGCGACTGTTGCGAGGCCAAACAATCCGGTACTATTCCATGTTTACAATATAACCCAATAGTCCCCAATACGCTAGGGAGACCCTGCGCATACGCTTCTCGGCTCACGTACGCACTCTTGCGCACCTTGAGCGTGCAATGTAACTATGTTCGGTTCGGAATTATCACATATGGAGAAAACGAAACGTACCACGGATACTACACATTTTATCTTATTGCTTAGGTGTTTTGATCGATAATTGCGTGGATATTTTCGATTGAGAAATATAGTTAAGCGTCAATCAGACCTCTAATTGTTTGTATATTGCTTTCACATGTGCGTTTGTTAAAAAGGGAGAGAATATAAGTTAACCAATAAAGGCCTGTTTAGTTTATATGAATAAGTGAGTATGTATTTATTTACAGATTTTTCATTAGCATGGGCATGTGCGCCGTTTCATTAACAGAACAGAAATTAATACTTAGGTAAGGAAAACTTTACGACCAATTTGCTGCATACTGGTTATGATTCTACTAAGGAAGAAATAAATCGATCGGTTACGGTGTCTACTTCTCGATCTTGCAACAGCCTACATTACTGCGAGTGCATAGGCAGACAATAATTATTGGTATTGTAAGTGCATTAATTTAGTTTGCGAATTGATAAATTTAAACAAGTACAGTTTGTTAGTTATTAGCTAGCACACAAGAGATAAAATAGTAGCAATTCATTTCAGATTACTTTTTTCATTTCATTTCATTTATTCCTTTAATTAATGAGGCTCCTAGACGGGCCATATTTTCACAAAAATGTATAGCTGCAATAGTGTGGCTGGCAGCATCAGCCAGCATTTACGGCTAGACTATGCAACACTCGCAATATTTTTAGTATGGCCGGGATATATTGTCACATATTTTTAGTGTAGCCGATGAATGTTTAGGGTCCCAGCTATATTGCCGGAGCTATCGCTTCGTAATCGAAAATACTGCAATATTTCTCAGCCACTTTTATTGTTGTCTCGCTATACGGAATAAGTGCGTCCCTTTTTCATGCTACGTGAAGTTTGCCGCGATTCGTTCGAGTAGCGTGGCTATGTTCATTGTTCGTGTTTGTTTTTGTTTAGTTTGGTTCGGGTGCGTGTTTAAACTTTGAGGTTATAAATTAAAATACGGATCAAAATGACTGGTACATGGTTTATTGAAATAAGGTCGAATCCACATTTTTCTTGGTTTTTTTGGTTTCGACTTTGCTTTTAAAACAATGTAAGCTGCTGCAACGCGTATTATTCGTCAGCCATTGTAGCCATACGAGCCATGTATGTAGCCCATGTAAAGACAAAATAATGAGCCATTACTGCTACAGACATATTGCCGAGATAGACATTTTCCAGCCACATGCTGCATTAAAATGTTTTTTGTATTGCCGGGATATAGTCGGCAATGTTGTAGCCACATATTTCACCAAAAGTATAGCTCGTCTGGGGGCCTCTTAACACTAACAGTCAAGCTACACATGTTAATCATACAGGAGACGTAATCTTATAAAAATACTTAACTAAGTAACATAAATCTAGTACGGAATGGAGCTCGGTGTTGCTATAGACTCGAGATATCGGTTACAATTACAACCTTTTAGAAAAGTGGCTTCTGCGGTATGAAATAGGTCCAATTTGTCGTCACTGTCCAATATATCATCCATAAGAGACAACGCACGGTGCAACGGCGAGTGTGGTGTGATTGAGCACGAGTTCGCGCCGGTGGAACTGCAAACAGCATACGGCGACGGGGGCGCAGCTGCATGTTGGTGACGGGAGGTACTCGGAGCGGGATTAGAGCTAGTAACAGTGGGTTATTTACTAGGCCACGTATTAGGCCACGTATTATTTCGATATCCCATAACAAATGGAACCTAAGCCATACATTAAACCGAGCACTCGTACAGTTGTCGTGCTATTATTAAATGTCCAACCTAAAGTGACTGCGATTACATAATTTGGCCACCTACAGAAAAATCTGTCATCCCAAATTGGATGACGGTTGTCATGGCCACGTATTCGCCGCGTGGTGATGCTGGAATTCTTCCAAAATTAAGTGTCATCGACCACCAGAGGGATCACGGTTTTAATGTGTGTAAAAATTTTCCTTGGCAAGATAGAATTTGGGAAGTCCATAGCAACCGAAAAATAAGTGGCTTTCGAATCATTCAATTAAAACGATAGGGAATAAACTTTACCCTTTAAATCGTAGAAGAGCTAAACTAAAATAATTTCAAAAGCAATCAAATTTATTTTCTGTTAAGAGCCACTATCAAATCACCTGCAGAGAAGGTTCTTTCATACGAGGTGCTGAAATTTCTCCATAAATTTGCGTAACTGACCTACGTAATTACGTATACATTTTCACTATTCGGCTCTAAAAATACGATCAAATTGGCGCAGAACCAACACAAATTTCATAGTATTGGAAATTGTTCTTTTTTCATACCAGTATAAATATAAGTAGCATAATATTTTAACATCCGTGTCGGCTCGGAAATGTGTAAAAGGTCATTACAGTTGGGAGAGAGGTACTTCCTGCTCCAATTTAAACTGCAGTTTTAAACCATTGAATGCATGTATCGTAACCTACTCACCAGGTCTGGTCTAGTATCCTAGTACTGCAGTCACCTGTATTTTGAAGGAACCAGAATCACAATAACCAAAATTTCGTATAAGTCCCAAGCGTGTTTTCTTTTCTAAATTGGTATGTTATGGTCATTCAAGTGATGAACTGTTATACGTAATATCCGTACTTACCTAAACGGGAGTAAAGCTATATAAAACAGTATTAATTCTGGATATTCAGAATTGCTGATTCAACAGGAAAACGAACGAGTGAACTTTGCTCTGTAATGTTAATAACGAGGAAGGACAATTATCCGTAAACATTAATAAATATTACCGCGTATTGTTTAAAACGGTTTGTTTTCTAAACATTTTATTACGTCGTTATCGCTGTCCCCTTAGCACGCCTTGAAACTAACAAAATACTACTGTGTAACATTTGAAAGAAAAACTCCTTTATTACTGTTAAATCAGGACAAACTAATTTCAAAGGATTATTTGACAGACGCCTGTAACGCTATCGTCCATGTTTTTTGCGCAATAACAGCAAGATGGCGGTGTTATATGCGCATATTTTACGGAGCCGCTACGGCGAAGGTCGCGCGATGAATTAAACTGTTTATTTTCGCCATATTTGTACAAGTTTAATACTGTTCGTTATATATAAACAACGGTCTTTGTATTGTTACTTTGTTGAGAATTTCTCAGTAATGTTGTTTACACTGTTGATTTGAACGAGCTATGAAACTACATCCTACCTAACCTAATCTTGAAGATCTCTCTGTAATGTCAATAAAATAGAAAGCCATGTCTACCACGATTCACGATTTATATTTGGAAGTCGGCCAGAGCAACCGACTTCAGCAGAATGGTTATTTTAATAAAATCAACGAAGCTGCATTTGGTTGATGCTTTTGATAGGGCCATATATACCTATTTTAAACGAATACAAGTGAAACAACCAACTACCAAGCACTTATTTGGCCAATTCAAGAGCAAACGTTTCACATTGGTGTTAATTGTGATGTTTGTACAGCCTATTAAGGCTGGCTGTTTTGAATTTCGTAGAACATTCCAA
Source organism: Lathronympha strigana (assembly GCA_949128165.1). Taxonomy (NCBI): domain Eukaryota; kingdom Metazoa; phylum Arthropoda; class Insecta; order Lepidoptera; family Tortricidae; genus Lathronympha; species Lathronympha strigana. The sequence continues at coordinate 10,308,892 of OX421923.1, read as the reverse complement.
GTCCAAAGTCTATTCGTCGTCTCGTTTAATTTCTAGTGAATTGTCCATAATTTCCAGTACCGCGTGTGTCAACAATGACTCAAGAACGCCATTGCAGTTTACATTATCCGCTATTGAAATGTGATGTTGGTCGTAAACAACCATTTTAACTTACTACCATTTTCATGAAAGTTCTACATACAAGGCAGGGATATCATTGAAACAAATTGAAGAAAAATTTAATGTGTTCATTTCAAATCGTTGAGTGCCGGGATGCAGCATAGAAACTTCGACAATTTCTAGATGATAGTCTATGTTAGTTGTAAGACTTGTAAGCAAACAGATAAAGCATATGCTATTGAGTCAACAACCAACAACATAAAGCTGTAAGTAATTCAAAATAGCTACAATAACAACTTCAGCTTGTGTCAATTTCCTAGTTTCTTGAGTGCATGAAAACAACTGATAATGTAAATTGCGCAGTACACCTGCGTGTTTTGGTGTCATGGCTGATTTGCCCCTCCTGCGAAGTTTGATAACACATATTTTTAAATTAGATGTTTGTTGTTTTTTCGATTGATTAAACTGGTTAGTATAGTAATGAGAGTCATTCGCGAATCTTACGCGACAATCGCGTTTGCGTTAACAGTCTCAAGTTATATATATGGGATCCTGCATGTTAACTGAGACACTTAACGTTAACGCGATCGTCGCGTTACGTTCGCGAATGACTTACACTAGAGTCTCTGGTCTACATACGCAGATAAGAGTTAACCGTGCTTTATAGCCAACAGCATAGTAAACTGTAGCTGCTTCTCCACTTACTTGATATGACTTCAACATTTTACGACTTTGTTTCTTTGTATCTAGATTTGGCTTCTTGTTTATAATCGGTCAAGTACTTAAAGGGAACTTATTATTCTGATTATGTATTTATTGCGACGAAGACTACGTGACCAGAATCATGCGGCTATTTAATTACAATAGCAATTAGTATCAAAGGAATGAGACAAAGTCTAAACACATTCATTTTGAAGTGAGACGATGAAGGTGTAGCAAATATGTATACAGAGAACACAATAAAATTGATGGGCTGAATGATTTTATTGAAAATAGAATACAATAATAATTTGACATTCTTAATAATTTCTAGTCTCTTCCATCGTTTTGTTAACACTCATATTTAGCAAGCATTTACAAAATTCTTACATACGTATAATTTATACAAAACTTTGCCTATCTGATTATCATAAAAGCAAATGTTCTCATGTGCTGCGCAAACAAGAGCGACGAGAGAATAACATCATGAGGCAAATAGCAACATAAAGTATGATCCTACGCAAACACAACCTTTGTTCGCGATCAAAGACACGCCTAGTTTGCGTGATCACTAATCCTAAATAAGGAAGTCTTAACTACTAGTAGCCCAACTATAAAATCCATGGCAAAATGGGCTTGCAGAAACATTTAACAGAACTGCTTTTGCCAAACAATCTGGTACGTCTGCTAACGCGACTCGAATTACAAAACAACAGATTATGATTGATTAGAGTTTAAACGCTACAAATTAGTCGGGCTGCTCGTAAATTCAAATTATCCAGACACTTTGGTAACTTTGGATTCACCTTCACGTGACACGGCGGTAGCAACGCCGCAAATATAGCCGATGATGTAATGCGACTATGTAGGGATATAAAAACTTGTGAGGGCACTTAAGGCGTCAAGCCTTAGTGGCGATAAAGAAAGCACTATATCCAATATCTTGTTTGAATTCGTTGGAAAACATGGCTAGTTTTTTCGGCTGCTACCAGTACCTAACCTACTATGCTATCTTCAAAATTTGTTTGTGTTCCTGCGTCAAAGAGAATTGTTATATTGGGAACACAAAGTATTAGGTACGGCATTTGTTCTTGTAGTTGCCCTTGGCAGCTTTAGCCTTTGTTCCAAATCAAGTCGTCTAAAATACAGTGAACTCATGTTTACTTTTAAGTAGCCCATTAAAACCCAGTGTTGTCGCCATGGCTGTTGTATTCATGATTGTGTGGCATACCTAAATCATTCTCGATGGATATGATAAGTCACAATATAATTGTTATTTGCAAGCACGCTTAGACGACCATTGCTTAGTAATGCGTAGTTTAAATAGTTGATTCTCCTATAACCGGTTTGCAGCAAGCTCCTGGCCGCGTTTTGTCACAGATTTCATAGCATCCTTTTCGTTTTACTATGTACTTACTGTTTACTTTTTACTGATTAGTTTTCAACTTCTTGTTTTGATTGGAGTACATAGCATATTAATGGCTGTGTTCATTTAGCCTGCACGCGCCTCTCATTTCAGCGTAAGTTGACACATCCGTCCTAAAATAGGGCTCCAACGCAAAGTGCGTTCACCCTTCACAAGTACCTGGGGCTCTAGATAACCGCGTGCAGTCTCTTTGTTCTAAGGAAGTTGTTAGGCACGTTTCCGAAAGGTTACTTTGATTTGATCCTTTGAAATGAAATCTTTCTGTTTTCAAATTGGAAACTTGATAAACCTGTTTGATAGACTTTGTTTTTCGCATCTGATATCAAATTCAAATGTTGTGCGAACCAGTTCTTTAGCATACACGGTTGGCCAGTTATTTTAAGATTTTACGAGGTTCGTATTGAAACCAAGGTGGAACTTATAACAAATGAATATTTCGCAAGTATTCGTGAGGGTCACTCAAGGCAGGATACTCGGTCCCATTTAATAAAGTATGAACAATTTTTGGTCTATTTTTACAAATATATTTTTAATAAGTCTCGGCTGAAACGGGAAAGTCTGTTTGACCGCTGCAATGTGAATGGCATACAAAAGAGTAGGTAGGTATGTTGCCCGATTTGTTGGTCGACTGGTCTCGAGCACGTGGCGGGGACGTGATGCGTGGGAGAAAGAGCGACGCGCAGAAGCGAGACGGAGAGAAAACATCTGGGACGCTTTGCTTTTAGCCAACGAGGTCTCTTTCTGATATTTTTTGTTTAGTCTCCTACTGCTATAGATATAGAAATAACTATAGTAATGTAAATATAATGCGATTGGAAGAGCTATTATAAGAGAATCAGTGAGTCATTATGTCGTAAAACTCGTAAAGAAAATAGGTATAGCCATTACCGTACATTGTTTGGTTATCTGTTTTGTTCTACTTCAATACGAGGTTGTTTAATTTTAGTTGAATAATTCTCCTGTAAGCCGATAAAAAAAACGAAGATAATAAGCCTAAATCCTACTAGATAGTAAGAGACTTAACTGACTATTGATAGACCCTATCTCGTTCCAATAAGGTTCACCAATGGCTATCAGTTTCGACATGGTATAACCTACCTGACATTGGTATAAATAGTACCTATAGGTACTAAAGGGACTTGAATGTGGGATGGAATTGGCAACCAGTCCGAGGCTCATAGCGCAGCCCGCAGGTCAACGCACGCGAGGATACACCACGTGCCGAGCCTACAAATATTGAACAAAATGGCCGCCAGATTTTCACTTTTTAATAATGGCGGTAAAGCCACAGACAACTACAATTAAGTTACATTGTTTTTTAGCCTTTCACATGACAAATATGTCTTCGACGCCATTTTGTAATAGCGGCCATTATAGAAAACCACATTTAATTAGTTGCCATGTTAAAAGGTCAAAAGGTGACAATGAATTAGGGTTTATAATTAACATGACTCACTATCTTTAGCGATTTACATAATTATTTTTGCGCAATACTTTAACTTCACACTGTTTCTAATGACAAGTATCATTTCCTAGTAGGTATTTAATTATTTATAATATTATGACTTATGAAAACTTTGATAGACTTGGACACCATTAACTATGAATGTAACATTACAATTATAGTCATTTTATAGAATGTATTATATTATAATAATCTTTCGTGTTCTTCGATAGTACAATAGTAATTCACTAATTAAACAATAAACAAACGTTTTATATTTACAATAGTCATTTTACAAGGTCATAATTGTGATACTTATGTATGCATGCATGCTTCTAATCTTACCACTCCTGCACACTTTACCTTTGGACACGCATAACCGGATCGATCCAAATAAGATATCAACCTTAAAACAATAGCCATATAGTTGAGATTGAGAGCAGCACGACAATGTACCACGCCGCTAGTTCGTGTTATTCTACATAATGCTAGGTCTTAATAGAGTCTAGTTATTACAATTCGTTAAAACCACGTGACTGAAGGAATGCAACTATTTAACTGCTTCGTGCAATTACTTTGTCGGTGTGTCATCAATTGTTAAGAAATTTAGTACAAAAATAAACAAGGAAGTACCTATTCTAAAAATTCAGCCTATTGTTCTAGTGCATCTGTCGCGTTACTAATAGTAACACAGCAAGTCTCAGTTCTATCCACTTTATCCGGCGCTTAGAACTCTGATCAAAATTCTTGATCAGAGTTCTATGCGCCACTGGCTAGGCCACGTTTAAAGTTAATTTCTTATAATAGGTACGTAAACTCTGCCTTCGCCTCGACCTTTTTTTAAAATTTCCATTACCAACTGGACCAGATCATCAGCTAGTCCATAAATGTTTTACTTCGAGTGATAATAACTATCCAATAGTTTGCTGAATGAATTAATTTAGGTCATCTATCAACAGTATTTACGCTGAACGGGCATATATCCTGTATTTGCTTCGTATCTAAAAATCTATAAAATGGAATAGTAGTGAAATGTTGAAAAGCACACACACTTTATGAATTAATTCATTCATAAATTGCCCATTCAATTTTGAACGCGATAGTACATGTACTTTTTAAGCTCATCATCTTCAGCCATATGATGTTTGTTTTCATATGTCCCTGACTATGAACGAACCATCGAGATGACATGTCGACATAAATATCAGTTACATTGATTAAAATGGCGTTCAATGCTAAGGATTGTTTACAAATTACTATTCATTTGATAACAACCAGAATTCGATGACCAGTTATCTCTGGAAACTTGAAGATGACCAGAGAAGAGTTTTATCATTTGTCCCAATTACTGTGAGGATATTTTGATGGGCAAACCAATGATGCAATGTGTGAGAAGTATAGTTTTAACCAAGTTTTAGTTTTAAATATGTAAATATACCTAAAAGTTAAATTATTATTTAAGAGGTGAAGGCCTTGTTTTACTTAGCCGGTCAAACGTAATAAAATGAAGTTGTGTCTGCAACTGTTTTGATATTTATAAATACTTGACAACGTATTTATTCCAAAAATATAGAACAGGCCTTTGCCAAGCGGTTTTGGTTGAGAGATCTTAGTAAACCAAACTTAGGTATAATTCGTTTCGTATTAAACAAATATAACAACACGATACGTATGTGGATGTAATTCAATAAAACTATGCTTATCTTACTAGCTAAGCTTAGTCGCCTTGAGCGAGTACTGCCCATTGATATCCGAGAAGAGCTCTTATGTTACCCCACAACCGCATTCGGTAGCCGTAAATATTTGTCATCCTACCCATGATAGTTGTTGACATACCTTAGTTGACCGCTACATATTTTTTGCTGCGTATAAATAGAATAAACTACGCATCAAGTTGGATTTAACTTGAATAAAGATTGAATTACAATTCTAAAGAAACATGTTTTGCTTTTAAACTGCGACACATTCAAATGAGTAGTCAACCTGTCGACATTTACTAAACTGAATAACAAATATGAAATGAGGTTCAGTAAACGTTTCTGTAAATAACTGGCACATTACCCATAACTTTACTCGTATTTTGTTTAATAGTTCGTTTGGGCACCGTGTTGGTCGTTTAATATCTCGTCTGTAAAAAATGCTCGCCGTTGCGAACTATTTATAAATAATTGCCAATTTAACATGACGACCATAGACGTAAAAACGCAAAATGTCGACTAATAATAGGTTTGGGTTGTCAGATAGCTTTCACTCTGCGATCGCGTGCCTCCGTTTGGCATATACCTATGCGCGTGTATCTACCTTTATTTCGTAAGACTTTATTCTAAAAGCTACCACGGCCAACATGAGCTATAAATAAACTTACGAAATGTATTAAGAGGTTTTGAGTCCTAACATTGAATTTAAATTGTTCCAGTTATGCGAAAAGTTGGAGATAGGCGCCGAGTCCGACTACTTCGGGCTCCGAGTTTGCCCGGCTTCGGGTCCCAGTCGCTGGTTGAATCTGCGGAACCCGCTCGATCCGCACCGCATTCCCGGAGGCCGACTGGATCTCAGAGTCAAATTCTGGGTCCCTCCTCATCTCCTGATCAACGAGCCCACCCGCCACCAGTTCTATCTTCACGCCAAACTCGATCTCACTGAAGGCAGACTCGTCGTCGCCGACCAAGAAGTAGCCAGAAGAATTATCGCCTACATAGCACAGGCCGAGGCCGGCGACTGCGACGCTGAAGTTCCACCAACTGACATCTACGATGAATGCGACAAAATCGGACCTCAAGGCGAGAAGCCTGACGATCATTTAGAGAAGATCATCGAATACCATTGCGAGATAGCTGGCATGCGCGCGTCTCAAGCTGAGTACAGACTTCTAAAAGAGATATCGAAGCTGGAATCTTTTGGGGAGGAGCTATTTTTCTGCAAGCCAGTGACGCAGTTTAACAACGCTCACAATCTGTACAGTCATCTGCTGTATCACGCGCAGCAGGTTGAGGAGCCAAAGACGCGGGACGATCAGGAGATAGACGGCAGTGGCACGGTGGGGTGCCTGGCGACGGGGCAGTCGGGGGCGGGCTGTGGCTGCCGGCTCAGCACTTGCGTGGGCGTGGGGCCCCACGGGATCGTTGTCTACCGCCCTGCATGCAACGGCGAGCAAGAGATCGGAGTTGAAAAACAAAGGTAAGATTACATTCCATGTAATTTTAGAAACATCTCTAGCATACTGCCAAAATTTCGCGGCATCTTTTGAGTTTTTATATTAGCTTTACCAGTACCATAAAGCTTTTAATATTTGTATTATTGCTTACGCTATCTATCGGTTAAATAATCGAGTATTTAGGTAAATCATTTAACGTACTCTGAAGGACTTCTATATTTGTTTGACAATATTAGGCCAATGGATACATATCTAAGAGAGAATACGATGATCACATAACTATGCAAAAAATCTTACTGAGGTATCATAATGATAACTACTGACGTTACGTTACAACACTTCTTGCGTCAATCCTACATTTTAAATGCTAATTCAGGAGTTATTGAAAAGTTGACGCAAATAGTTTTTTCTATATTTGACTTAAAGAAATGCTGCGTTCCTACCAATAGTTTTAGTTCAACATATTCTTGTAATTTGGGTAAATGTTTTGTTATTGTAGCTATACATAGGTACATACTAATAATTCATTATTCCTTTGTATGTTGATATTGAGATAGTAGAGTTGTCAAGCAGATAACTAACACTCCGATAAGATAATATGCAAAAACAGGATCTTTCTAGTCGTCGTCTAAATATTGAACAAAGAAATGTGGACTTGTTTGCCAAAATTTATTTAGCACAAGGCTTATTGACACCTACTTTTGAAACTTTAATCTATCTAGTTCATGTATTCCGTTACAAATTGCTGTGCCCTGAGAATTCGACACTGAATTACATCGGGTATGATGGTAATGATAATCCCATCTGCTTACAATTAGGTCATATCCATACCTATTATAATACCCTGCATATTTATTAACACATTACTTAATTATGTTTATCTATTCAAGGTAAATCTTACCTTGGTTGCATGCCTCATTACAACCAAGGTAAGATTTACCTTTGTTTATAGATAAACTATTGAAAATGAGTAAGCTAATCAACCAAAAAGTAATGTTAACCCCCATCTTTCCAGCATCCCGTACACAGCGATCCACCGCGCACAACCCATGCGGCGCAACTTCCAGCTGTCGTACGTGACGGGCGAGGGCCACGAGGCCACGCTCCACGTCAAGATGGCGACGTCCGGGCAGGCCGGGGCCGTGTACCGCGCAGTCACCGAGCGCCACGCCTTTTACTGCTGCGAGACAGTCCGGAGCGACGTCACGGAGCAGTTCATTAGGGATCTGAAGGTGATTGTCTTATGTTTTACTAATAATAAATAGTTTAGGTCGGAGTTGCCATCAGGACATGCGAAATTCAAGATGGACGTGTCGGCACGCACGCCATCTATGGGTGTGTGAGCGAAACGTCGGTACTAATCTTATACTGTCTTGTACGTTGGGATTGGGACACTTGCCGTAAAAGAGTAATCTGTATGAGAGTATGACTTGATTCGCTCATTGGGCATTTACTTAGTATTTTATATACTCGATGAAAACATGTATTTACCTATAATAGGTCGTAAACAGATTTTATGGAACTTAATCATAAACTACAATAACAGAAACATAATTCATGCGTTTACGACGCTGTGTTCATTTACAAGCAACGTACCGTAAAATATTGAGTAAGGTCACATGAAACGTGATGTTTTCCGTCTCCGCAATACAAGAACAACACGCTTGCAGAAACTGATAGCTCAGTATTAGGACAGCGACAGATTACGCTCATCTCAAGCGATAAGCAGCACTATGTTATTTGCCTTTAAGGGTTATATCTGCAGAATAAATGTTAACAATCTGTGCAATCTTCACGTGATGCTACATCTATATTTAGCTCTTAGTTACCATGTGCTTACCATGAGCTGTAACGTGGCCGTATTAGATAACGACTGCGGCGGTCGGGGGTATGTCCGTCTCGCTCCTACCAGATAACTAAAACTATCCTATGTAAAGGACATGACCATGAGTAACACTATCCCCATACACAATTTCACCTTAGTCCGTTCAGCGGATTTAGGGTGAAGAGGTAACAGACAGGCAGAGTTACTTTCGCATTTATAATATCAGTATGGATTTTTCATTTTTTTTTATTGATATTTTAGATTATTATACAAATAACGAACAGCTTTTAGGAAGTCAAAAATGTTTAGTTCATATTAATTCAGGACACGGCAAATGTCAATCCGAAACGTATAATCACGGAATCAATTAACAGCATATTTAAAACCAGTTGTACGAACTTTGGACTTATTTTTATTCAAAAAGGCGAGACACACCTCTTTTCACGATTGTTCTGTACACGATGAATTAAAGAAAAAAAGTTTTAACAACATACATTGTATTGAATATGTACCTAAAGTATTGAACTTCTAACACCTTTATCGGGCGCTGTTACTTCGAAAAGTAGGTATTATAGCTTTTTGAGAAAACAATTCGGTATTGTATAATTAGGTATCATCCTCGTTTCATTAATTGACCTCGCTTCGTTTTGTAGTAAATAAATTTTAGTCTTGTGAAATTCTAGTTGTACTGAATGTTATAAAACTAAGGTACTGTCTTGATCCTGTATACTTACGAACTCAACCCTTAAATACACGATGAATTTATGAAACAAAAACGAGGCAAGTGACAATCAAGATCTCTTGAAATAGACTTTGTCATATCGCTGTAAGTTCCTAATTTGAAATGAATTTGGTTGTCACTTCGGATGTTTTAGGATAAATATTTCATGCATTTAAGGATTAAAATTTACGATAATAGCAGCGTAGAATTAATTTTGTATTTAAGAGTGCTGTCACACTAGCTTCTCCTTAGGGTACATTCACCTGAAAATATGTGACACGCCCTTATTGTTGTACAAATAACTCAGATATGCCTTAACACACGTGGGCTCAAAGGCGACACAAGGCTCTTAGCGCCATAGAGTTGAGTAAAAGCCTACGCTAGGCTAGTAGGCGTAGTAGTCGTCTCGTCTGTCTTCATCTGTCTCCCTTGTAGAAGTTTTAAATTCTGTTTGTACATTTTGCAATTAAATATTAATATACAACGTGTATTGTTCCAGGGCACAATAGCATCGATCTTCAACGACTCGACGACGCTGGGCCGGCGCTACGTGTTCGACATCCGGCGCACGTGCCGCGAGGTGCACGACGGGGCCCGGCGCGCCGCGCACGCCGCCGCCGCCGCCGCCGCCGCCCACGAGCCCCGGGCCAGGCGCCGCGACACTGGGACAGACAACAAGGTACGAACGACATCCTCCATTTCCCATGCTCCAACCACGAAGCTAGAAGGGTCGGTAAACACAGAAAGGGATGGCGCGAGCTTGTGAAGCCCCTCTGCACCTCAAATTCAAATTCAAATATTCTTTATTTGCTTAAAATATGGTACAATAAGATGGTTTGAGTAAAATATTCCTGGACTTAACATATTTTGCTAGTAAGTATAGCATGCAAATGTACACTTATATCTAAATACTACTTAATACTATTACATGCAAAACAGGTCATCTATATCGTAAAATATCTTATTTTTAAGCCAACGATAAAGTTGGGATTTAAATACATTAAGAGGGAGACCCTTAAAATTATCTGGAAGCGCATTGAATATTCGTACACACATATAATAACTACTTTTCTGGAAAAGGGCGCTGTGTGGAATAAAATAGATTACAAATCTCTGGGGTGCCTAGGACATACACACCAACCAGAAATATCGTTGAAGGATACAATTTCAATGTCTTCTTCAACTTTGTGCTTGGCTCCCTCTGTTGGACTAGTACGTAATCCTTCAATTGACACTGTTCAATAGATGGCGCTACTGAACCCGAACCGAAAAATGCTAGTATGAATTTTAATGACACGCAGCGCTATCACCAAAAAGCAGTTGACTTGTTTTGAAATGGGTATCGCTAAAATCTGCTCGGCTAGAGTAATTTTACATAGACATTTTCTATCCTTGCGTCATTCACCTATGATTTAAGTTATAATTCCACACTACGCTATTCTAACGTCATAAATGCGTAAAATACTGACAAAGTTTCATTGTTAATTACCTTTTATAAGATTATACACTGTTTTATATCGACTGTTACTAACCTAACCCTCTCTTCGTCCACAGGAGTCCCGTGGTCGCTCCCGCAGTGGCGGCTCGACCCTCGCGTGCCGCGTGTGTATGGACAGTGCTATGGACACGCTGTTCCTGCCGTGCCGACACGTCGTCTGCTGTGAGGAATGCGCGCCGAGGTATGTCCAGGTGTATGTAACCTTTATGTAATAAGCAAGTGTGTAGGTAGCCTAATGATATACACCCAGGAATTAATAAACCTGAGAGGCGACTGTTTAATTAAATATCTGTCTGTGGCATAGTACTTACGGCTGAAACTTAGCAAGCGGTAAATATTGAGGGAACGCGACTTGCCAGTTTTTTGTTTGTTCATGATACAAACTAAGAAACCATGTTTACCGCAGGCCAACGCCTTGATGATTTCGATTCAGGTCTTTCAGTTCAATTTGCATAGCAATATCAGAACAATTTTAACTTGTTTACAAAGTCATTTCTAAGACTGATGACATTAGCAGTAGTATTGGGTTATTGGGTCTTTCGATCGTTGACAAAACGGTTTTATTTGTTAACTTAATTGTTATTTAGCAACTTTTAAAGCCACTAAGCAAAAATAACACCTCATTTTATTCTTACAGATGCGAGCGATGCCCGCTCTGCCGCGGCGAGATCGAGAAAACCATGCACATCTTCTTGCCCATCGAGTACCAGAGGAGCGCCCTACTCATAGACAAATGAGCATCGGATAACTAACATTTTATCCAAAATGTGACGGTTGTCGATACGGCGGTGTGCCTGTGTGTGTGTGTCTAGTCAGCGTGTGACTTAACTATTTCACTGACAGTTAACCGGCAGTGGAAGGGTTGAATGTGGTCCCTATGAATTGTGGCGTCAACTTGGAAAAAGGACAAGACTGGTGTTCGCGACCTTCATGGTCAAAAGTGCATTTTTTAAATCTATGATTAAGTTGGAGTGTTCGAAATTCAAGAAACGTACTTAAGCTACCTTTGTAATATTAGTTCGTAATGTCCCTTCGTTTTAGAAGGGTGATTAAAAAAAGAGGAAAAGGTGTTCGAAAATCAGTAAAAATTCGGTAGAATTAACTATGTGATAACTGAATAGCAATAATTTCTTAATTTTTTCTACTTGGCACTGAATGGGATTTTTAATTAATATTTGTTTATGTAAAAAAATACCCTTTGCATTTTGTAAATTCTTGCCTTTATTGGACTTTGGATTTTTTAAATTTTCCTTATTTTAAAGTGATTAAAAGTTTAATTATGTAAGTTAATTAAAAACGTAAGACCCGTGGTCTGTAAGATTTAACAAATAAAAAATAAACAATAATTATGTTACAACTATGATGTGGTTTCATTGCTAACTTTTCCAACTTTATTCCTGTAGTCAGTTTCATAACTCGTAACGCTTCAAGTTATAATTGAAAAGCTAAACCAGGCCTATAAGACTCGGCACACACTCAAAATGATTCTCATTTGTTACATATGCCTAAAATATTTACCTAAGAACTTGTAACATTGTAAAACTGACCTCTGGGGTCACATGTTTGTAATTGATAGACTTGTTACCAAAATTCCGTCAGTAATTTTGTTATTAGGTATTGTGTGTAACACAAACATGACTGTTAACTACTAAAACACCTTTTGGCTTGCCCATAGCCGGTCAAAGGGTCTTGGGCCCATAGTACACCATCATATCTATGATCATAGAGCTATATGCCTCTCTTTTTGTCCAATTGAAGAAACCGATCAGATCATAGATATATGGTAGTGTAATATACGCCATAGGTAGGAACTGCAACCCGGGATTTTCATACTAAAAAAATGTGCATAAGCATCTCGTATCCTACGGAGGTAAAACTTAACATACTTGTGAAACGACAACTTGATCTGATGATGGAGAGCTATAGGATCTTAAATCATTAAACAACGCAGCCCTATTTAAGTTTGAGTTTGTTACAGCCCTGTTAAGTTTGAGTTTGTTTCGTCGTCTCGAGAAGTACATATTGACATGCCTATCGCGTAGCGACTGTCGGGAGTACCTTGCTCCTCCCTACCCTCCCTCTACGTTAATAAACGGGTAATACATGGAGCGATAAATAAGTCCCAATTCTCAGTCTCAGCCAGTCGAAGGAGATTAGCTCCGACCGATCGTGCCATGTAATACTAGCTTATACTTAGTTACATGGCTGTTGAAAAGGGTCGGACGCAGTTAGATCAAGATCCAATAAAATTATCTGGAGTAGAGAGTAACGAGACTTGAGAAAATTGAAGGACTATTTAATGACGTCATACATATTGGAATTCTTGCTTTTTCAGAACAGTCATGCCACACCGTGCACCGTAGTCACAGAAATACGGCGCTGCCGTGAAATATTGTACGCCATAATAACGCGCTTTCGTTAGAACGGAAGGAGAGAAATAAGGGAGGATCAAACGAGAAATTAGCGTAGTCTAATTCCCGTTTAAAGTTTTTATAGTGTCTGTATAATGTTTTCCATTGCCTAATTAAAAGTAAACTAAATTGTCTGTGGTATTAACGAGTATTGCCAGACGAATGGGAGATACCGCACTTCAGGGTAAATTTTAAAAAGCAGCCGGCGCATCAGTCTGGCTTTCTGACGCCGGCCGAGTTGGGCGTCGGTGCCCTTGTTGGTCGAGACTTTGCTCGGTGGCGTCCTGATGCCTAATCCCATTTTGGTATTGTATACCTGTACTAATACTAAACGCACCTGTAAAGAGGGTGTCAATTCTTATTGCAATATATGATAGTGTCGCAGACTCTTAATTCTAATATACAATTAAAAGAGCAGTGTTTCGGTGCCTCTGTAAATGGAGGCCGTCAATTAGGGTCAACCTTACAATGCGTTCTTATTGTAACTATGCTATCCTTCTCTACGATAGAGATTTTATTGTGGAGTTAGCTGGCGTGGAGATGAAATTGAAGTGTAACTGGAGACTAAATGGAGATATTTACTTGGAGATTCTATAGGTGTGACAGCTGGCGTGGAGATGAATTGGCGACAAAATGGAGATTAATTTGTTTTACTGGTTTGGAAAATTTATCGGAGTGTCAGCTGGCGTGGAGATTAAACGGAGACTAAATGGAGATCAAATTGTGAAGATAATTTTGCGACAAGGTGGAGAGCAAAACAGAGAGTTGGTTTTTCTGGCTTGGAGATTATATTGGCGTCAGCTGGCGTGGAGATTTAATTGGTGTGACAGCTGGCGTGGAGATTAAATGGAGCAGAATAGAGTTGACAGTGTGACTGACCTATTCTTGTACAGCTCCGGCAGTGTGCTCTCTGCGGCCCGGTGTTTTGGTCCTTTGGTTCTCCTTGTCCTCTCCTGTCTTCCTCTCTGAAGTCCTCAGGCTCCAGGGTACTGCGGCTTGACGGATGTGTAGACCACCTCAACTCAGCAATCCCTCGAACAATCCTCACGCAGGTCCAACGCGGCGCGGGAATCGGCGCGAGAATCGGAGAGAAAACCCCTTAGCTCTGCAATCCTTCCAGTGGCTGGCACACACTTCCGGCCCGGTCTCGTGGCGAGTTTATATGCGCGGAGACTAATTGGCGCGGCTATAGAATGGCGCGGAGACTAATTGGCGTGGTGATAGAATGGCGCGGAGATACCATGGCGACGATTGCAGTGGAGAAACTTTGGAGAGTGGTGGCGCGGTTTATTCGGGAGAAACGATCCGCTCTCTCCACGTTCACGGAGACACAGACCCGACTTGCAGCAAAGGTGTGTACCTCTGTAGCACACGTAGGAGCAGCTTCAGATCGTCAAGGGTGATTTTTGGCACAGGATCTGGAGCATCAGCAAGGAGCCCTAGCAAAGCCCCCTTTCTTGACCGGAAAGGACATTGGGACGATGGCCATCTTTTCGCTCGCCGCAAGTTCCGCAAACGAACCTCCGACCTTCGTTCTTTTGGAGTCACTGGTGAGCACAGAGGAGTCACCGCTGACCACCAATGCGTCGGGGGCACATCATTTTGCGCAATCACCCTCGCCCTCGCGTTGGCACGCCTCTTCTGTCTTTTGGTATGAGCAGCTCCTCCACCTGACTTCACATGTGCACCCTGAGGCGCACCCGCGGTCGAGGTACCCGGTGTTGCTCTTCCGAGATCGCAGTTACCTGCCGTTCCGCGGCCCGCTCCATTGATATCTGCGCCACCTGGTCTCACTGAGGAAAGTTGCTAGGCGTGTCCGCCTCTCGACCCAGAAATGGAGAAAGGTCAAATGGTGTCCTTAGAGCAAACTGCTCCACCATAGCCACTGTTTTTTGCACTTTGCGCTTTAGCCTCATCCCTGTTGGGTCCGGCATTTGGGGTTTTTGTTTGGGACCTGGAGTTTTCCATGACCTCTTATGTTTATTTCCACCTCCGCTTCCGGAAATGGAGATAGAATTTGAGAGGAGAATTGGAGAGGGTAAATGGAGTTAGTGGAGATTAAACTGGAATGGGCGATCGGAGAGGGAAATGGCGAGGAGAATTGGAAAGGAAATTGTAGAGGGGAATTGTAGTGGATATGAGATGGAGATGGAATTAGATGGGATAACTGGAGCGAGGACCTGGCGTGCGAAGCTGGAGTAGGGTGCCGACACAATCGGAGCGTGAAACGTAGCGGGAACTGGCGCACGTAATGGCGCGCGTAATTGGCGCGGAAAACTGGCGACCGAAATTGGCGCGTGGAATTGGCGCGCGAACTGGCGACCGAAATTGGCGCGCGAAACTGGCGATCGAAAACAGCGCGCGCGAAAGCGGCGCGCAAAACTGGCGCGCGATATTGGCGCAGGCAAATGGCGCGATTAATAATTGGCGAAAAAAAACACGGACCGCTGCTGCGGCTGGCGCGCCACTTCCATAGCTAGTGTAAGAAAAGGCCGTTTGATTCTTGGTTTTTCACGAATGGGAAGATATCGCAGAGCGATTATAGCAATATTTATATGGGTCGTATATTTAGAGCGGTCTATAGTCATGAAATGGTTTTAAAAAGCACCTGGAGCTCTTAAGACGTCACTAGTAAAATTTTAGCAATTGGGAGAAAATTATAATAAACTGGCAACATTTATTTTCCATTCCATTTTGCACGAACGCAAGATGGCTGCCAATTTATGTGAATGCAAGGACAAGTAGTTTAGTGATATTTTCGACTAGTGTGATAATACACTATAAATGTGATGTTAGCGTTATAAATATATTACTAATATAGTGTTAACGCTCCGTTAATGTTTTCGTGCAATTTTTTATAAGTTTTATATGTTAAATCGTGTGTGCAATACTGCGTTGGATTTGTGGCATTTATAATGTTCTGTGTTGATTCGTGATTATTTATGCAGTGACAGCCCTTTTGGGCTGATATGATGCTTGTTATTGGATGATACAGGGAGTTCCACGTAAGTACCAACAGTTTTACACTTACTTTTGTAATTCTTTTGATGTTTGTCAAACTGTTTCGTCAGTAACCTAATTGACTATATCGGGGTTTTAAGTTTATAGTGGCGTGGTGGCGCCGGGCTGCCGGCTGTCGAGCAGCTGTTAAGCTCTCGCAAACGCCAGCCGAAGGCTGGGCTGGAATAAACCTTTAAAACTCTAGTATATCCTGAACAAACTTAGCTCGAAAGTTAGTTGTCTAGGAACAGATGTTTTAGTTCTTTGTTTGACAAGTGATTGTGCTTCCTTAGCGTCACGAAATCTTGATATGTTGTTTGATGGAAGGATAAGCAGTATTGTTCTGTTTTAAAGGCTGAACCGGCCGGGTCAGTTTCAATCGATGTGGGTGCCGACCTCTGCTCTGACGCTCAAAATGTCGCTACTGAAGTTTTTTTTCCACAAACAACTATTCTATTTACTGAGTACGCAGTTTATCTGGCTTAGGTGGGAGGTTATCATAAATTTAAATGTTATGTATTAAACATTGATCTTTGATCTGTTTATTTTACCCATTTTCGAAGCAAGCTTGCTGGTATAGTTTATACAGAATTCTAGCATAAAATGTACATCAGATTTTGGTCAGTCTAACTAGGAATATTGTAGGGAGGTCATATGCTAAGTTTTTGTATAACTTGCAACTGCAATATGTGTGTTTGACTAACTTCCTGTTATTCAAATAACCTGAAACTTCATATGCTTATGAAGGTTGAATGGGAATACAATGTTATGGTACCAAAGAACAGTCAATGATAAAAGCTTGTATCAAAAATGAAATTTTTGCCCAAAAACTTATTAACATTTTATGAACAAACAACACATGCAAGTTTTTAATTCCTCATTCATTATAAAAATTGGACATAAATTGGCTTCATCACATTAATAAATGGGTATTTAAAATACAGTTAGTTGGAAATCTTAATTTTCATTCATGTATGCATTTATTTTTAGAGCCCCAGATCTTTTAACAGAATCCAATTTCAAATATAATTATTATGTGTCACCCACTTTTTCATAGATTCCTGAAGAGTACTTTTATTATGCCTTAAATAATTTCCACTCTTATTGAGGTAAAACAAATTGTAAATCTACTTTAAGATATTTTACTGCTGGATGTGGGTTAAGAGTTTATATGGCATAGAAGTATTTCATGTTTCTTCAATGTCAAATGATTATATTTTATAGCCTTCAAACAAATTGCTGTTACATAAAAGTTGCAATTAACAAAAGGTGGGTTTTGCCAATTTCTCAACTTAAGCTCAAGTCCCACTTACTTTGTTTAATTGACATAGTTATTGTATTGTGATATTCAACATTATTATTTTTGTATACCATTTGGTATTTGATAAAATTTCATACAACAGCGTCTACAGAAACCCCCTTCATCTCCATAAGGTCACTTCCTTGCTGTATGGAGCCCATCCTCCATCCTTCCCAGAAAGATTTTTTTAAATCTTACTCATTTGTTGCATAACATAAACTTTTCTCTAATGACCTCTTTCCTCTTAGATAGCGGTTGGGACCAGGCAGCCTGCGAGACTCCGCAACTATCTTGAATAATGTATATGTTAAAGTCACTATTAACAAAGTGCAGCCTGCGTCAATTTCGTTAACTATGTGGTACTTTGCTGCTAAAAAAGTGTCGACTTCTCGGAGAAGATAATAATTGTGTATTCTAGCTTATTTTAGCACTTTAGCCTGACCAACAGGTTTTAGGAAGCTATTGGTAAGTAAAGCCTTGCTCAAAAGGGGTTTTCAAAAGGAAAACCTTGTGGGGATACAGGATAGGACCCTATTTGCCATTCTCTCCCTTCTATAAATCCCGGTTGTGAGTATTTTGGTATAGCTGATCTTTTCAAAGACCTATATCAGTCCTAAATCACTATTTTGGTGAATGGGGTCTGATGATGAAGACTTCGAAAGAAAGGCATGATGACATTCTGTTTTTTCAAGATTGTATTTAACATGAATCTTTTATTTATTAAAACTTTTGTGTATTTTTAATATAAACTGAGTTGGTGGTACAAGGGTTACTAAAAGAATATGGAATTTTCCTTGTGGTTGTGGGTGTTTCTGTGTTATAATTACAAACCAATCACATCACAACAACATCATAAGATCACATGTACAAACCAATTTTTTCCTATAAACTCATTGTGTTTTTCTTGGCTGTTTTATTTATGTATCAATTCAATACACATATTTGAGTCCTAATGCAAACAAACTAATCAATCACCGAGTCTAAAACGTCATTATAATTTTTTGCTTTTTTGCTTTCTAAGAATGTTAAAGAAATGCTCTGTATTGTCGTCAGTTACTCCTAAAGGTGATATTGAAATTTTCTATTCAAGACCATGGGTTCCTCCATAGGCTTCTATATCTGAGTAAGCACATAGCCACATAAATACTTCATAGAATAATAAGTTAATTAGGTATTGAAAACATAGAACTAAACAATTTTAAAAACTTGAATTTTGAATACTTACGTACATATTATGGTGTCAAAATGACAATATTCATAATGAAAATTTTTTTTTTCTAGAAAATGATTAATATACATTGATATCAGATTCGTAAAACTTAATTAATGCAAGAATTTACAATGTCAACTAGGATAATGCTATGCTAGGTAAAGTTTGCATTCAGCAAACCTAAAAAACAGGTCTTTGTTTGATTATTTATCAAAATAAGACTTGTTTGGCCTTTTCTGAATTGTTAGGTTCATTGTGAAGTTGAAATCTTTGTCTAGTCACAAGATATTTATTCAATACATATACATATTTCCATTTATAAATGGGGAATTCATCCTACACATTTGAGGCGTCTGTACATATCGATTATTCGCAGTAGGATTGACTATGGCAGTTTTTTATATGATACTAGCATCAATAGCCATCTGAATAAACTGAGCACAGTTCAAAACCTAGCAATGCGTGTAATTGGAGGTTTTATCAGAACAACTCCTATTCAAGCGATGGAAACAGAGCTGTGTCTCCCACCGTTACACCTTCGTAGAAGCTATTTGGCGGCCAAATTTTGGTTCAGATCTCAAGCGTTTGAAAACAATATAACCTGTAAGGTCGTTGAACAATTACATAGTTTATGCAATCATAGGTATTGGGATAGTAAGAAAACACCTCTCTTGGCGTCTACCCTCGAAGTTTATAGGCAATACCAAATTCAGTCGGCAAGTAAATTACCCATGTACTCTTTGACCTGTTGGATTACCTCTTTCGATTTATCGCAAAATATTAAACTGGACATTGAAGGTGTTAAAGTTGCTAAGAGAGAATCAGACGTAATAACCTTGAAAAATAAATGTAATATGTTACTAGACAGTGAGTATGGCTCATGTTATAAGATT
Organism: Lathronympha strigana; assembly: GCA_949128165.1. NCBI lineage: Eukaryota > Metazoa > Arthropoda > Insecta > Lepidoptera > Tortricidae > Lathronympha > Lathronympha strigana. The sequence goes on along the minus strand of OX421923.1, from coordinate 10,289,212 downwards.
TTTACCGATGGCTCTAAAGATGTATCAGGTTCAGGCGCGGCTTTCTTTGACCCACAAATAGAAATAATTGCTAAATTTAGAATTGACGCGAACATATCTATAATGCACACTGAACTAATTGCAATATCAGAATCTTTAGCATATATCTTATCAGTAGACTATAATCGATTTGTCATCTTATCCGACTCTAAGAGCGCGTTGTGGCATCTGGCTCGGTTAACCTCGAGGAATCGAGGTCTACCGATAGCCTATCAGATCCTAGAAACCATCGGTAAGATTCAATCCGCGGGAAAAATTGTAAAAATACAGTGGGTACCTTCACATACAGGCTTACTGGGTAACGAGGAAGCGGACCTGGCCGCCAAATTAGCTGTTAGTGACGGAAGCGTGTACAAATGCCTACCAGTTAATTCTGAGGTGTTAAAAGTAGCAAAAGATAAGTGCCGAATACAATGGAAGGAGTATTACGATGAGCGATCACTAACAAAAGGGATCTGGTACAAGACTATACAACAGGATCTTCCTCGTTGCCCTTGGTTTGAAGGTTTAGAATTAAATCGTAAGTACATTGTTTCCCTGATCCGGTTGCGCACTGGACACATTCCAACAAACAAATTCAAGTACGTAATGAGACTATCAGATTCTCCCAATTGCTCAGGCTGTAACATGGTGGAAGATGTGGTACATGTGCTGACGGAATGTGTCCGGAGCGCGGCCCGGCGACGTTATCATGTTGGTAATAATAATAGTAGTAACGTAGGAATGTGTAACAGTACTTTGGCGTCACCAACATCTGATGATGCCAAGGAACTACTTAGTATTTATATCTCATCATTAGTTTAGGTTGTTTACATATTTAAGATTCATTGTTATTTTGTATTACGGGGGTGGCATAGCGAAAAGGCTAAAACTCCCAAGTTAAATAAAGGAAAAAAAAAAAATACATATTTCCATTGTGTTTATTTGGAATAAATTCTCATTCTTCATGTCAAAAGTTGCTACACATTGTATTGTATTGTATTTTTTAGGAAGAGAAATCTGAATTTGTTGAAATTTCTCCTTCCATTGGCATCCAACAATCAAACTTGGCGTCCTGTTTAGGGTTCCGTACCAAAATGGTAAAAAGGGACCCTTATAGTGTGACTCAGTCTGTTTGTCGATCTGTCTGACTTCTGTCACATCGTTAAGTATAATACTACTTAAGCTACCGGTTTGAAATTTGGTAAAAATAAACAAGATTAACCCAGACCTAGACAGGTTCCGTACTTCATACGGAAAAAACGGAATGCTTATAAGGATCACTTTGTTGCTCGTCTGTCCGTCCGTCCGTCTATCTGTAAAGACTATCTCGGGAACGCGTAATGGTAGAAAGTTGAAATTACACATACACAGGTCTGCGGTCCCTTGAGGCTGTGAAAAAATCAAACCACTAGTCAACGCAATCAAAAGATACAGCCGTTTATGTCGTATTTCCCGTACATTTGCAACGAGAACCAAAATGCATAGGGTACTTCACGTTGGCCTAAAATCACGAAATTTATCAAAAATGTACATTGTCCCAAAACTTCACATCTTGTATCCATGCATTCATTGAAAAAATACATATGAAACGGAAGCGATCGGTAATTTGTAATTCTGTCATTATACCTGACCTTTCCCAAGCAATTACTTAAATTGGAATAATTTTGAATAAATCTTTTTTGATGCGGCGACTGCGGCGCAGGAAGCGATCCCAGTTGCCGACTTGTTAACGTTGCATTTGTTTAAAAATCGAACGAGCGCGAGACTTATAATATTTCGATATAGGGTTAAAAATAAGGTTTCCGTATAGCAGAAATGAAAGTACGGATTGCTGGAGACAGGTTTAAATTTAAACCGTACGCTTCCACAATATTTTATGTATTTACGTCACTTATATTTTTGTCGTATTTTCGGCCCGTCTAGTGAGATTTTGTGAGATTTAACATTTTTTCAGGTTTAGTAAAAATAAATACATTGTTTCTGAGCTTGATTACTGATGAGCGTTGGAGCATCTGCCGAGAAAGCAGGAGATCGCTGGTTCGCTCTCAGCCCTGGGCACTGGGGACCTTAGTCACTTTTTCTCTGTAGTAGGTACACGTCGAATACAATTTACAAATAAATTTTCAGACCCATTAGCCATTCAATTTATAATTTATATATAGTAGTGTGACTACTTTAAAACATGAATCAAAACATTTATTATAAATATGTACAGTATGGTGGCGCTATCTCTCGCTTCTAGTTGAAAGTAATCTGTAAAGGTTATCTAAAAGGACAGCACTAGACGCAAGTCTGAGCTGTAGGATTGGCGGAACGCACCTTAAGCGTTTCAAAAATAAGAAAAGATTGCATTATGCTTAGGAAAAATCTGGACTGGCCGCTGTGGTCGAGAGGCCTTGTATAACTACCGTTGCGTCTGCCGCAAAAGCAGGAGATCGCTGGTTTGATCCTAGCCATGGGCACTGGGGGCCTAGTCAGTTTTTCTGTAGTATATCACATTTCTTTCAATTTATAAAATTATATTTGACTCTACCGTCCGTTTTTGTAGAAGATAGAGTAGGTATTTAGAGTTGCGGAGTATTGTGCACACGTACGTACAGTCACCATCGAAACTATATATATATATATATATATATATATATATATATATATAATTCAGTTCAGTGTGAGTATTCACAAAAGAACAAACATTCAAATAAAAATTGTATGTTAGCATTTTACCGAGGCACGTGCCTACCCCTTTATTCCATCCCATCGCATAAATCAATTTAGTATTATCAATGATGTATAACGAAGGTAAACGTAACCCCTACAAGTAATAAAAGGGCGATTAAACATCCAAATGAACCAGGTGTCTGGCAGGTGAGGACACCCCTTTGCTATAAAATACTGTGTTAACATATTCTAAACTTTATTGCAACTAGTTAAGGTGCAACAGTAGTTAACATAACGTAATTCATGTTTGACACCAGTTGTAGTTATTTTATTAAATATGAGCGGCATGATACTGAAAAGAGTGACAAGACGCTGCTGTCTATTAAGGTGTCTCCGTGCACGATAACCTTTAAAATATATTTTACTCAATATTTATTCATAGCATTCTCTTAGTGTAACTCTAGTCGGATTAAGATTAAGAATAACGAAGCGATTGCAAAAACTAGAAATCTAATCGTGGATCGGATGCACCTGCTTACTCAGTCTTTTTTTGCTCTCCCTTTCTTTATCTAATAAGCCAGTCGTGGGAAGAGAACTATCTTTCGTTCATGTAGGTATATCACTTTTTTATCGCTATGTCGGTGGCAAACAAGCGTGCAGCTTACCGTTGTATACACAAGCTTACGCTAGAGCTTATGCTTTAGCTAAGATGTTTTGCATCTTTGCGACAGGGATGCAAAACACCTTTTGCGCTTCGTTGTCGAATGTAAATTTAGGTGTCCCATACTGTACCTACTTACAATCCTTCTTTCTACGCATCGGTCTACAAACTATCATTCAGTTCAAAATTTCTGTCTCAATCATTATGAAACGATGTCGCTGCTTTTTTTAAATCAAAAACTACAAAAATATAGATAATTAGGCTTATGATGCGTTATCGGGTTATAAGCTTAAAAGCCGATTTACTAATGTAGGTGTACATCAAATCACGCACATCATCATCGTTTATTATTTATTACCAGATTGACCGACTCACGCGCATATAGCACAAGAAACACGGATGGTGATTGATTCACGTGTATCCACAAGAAACGGAGATACTCGTATTGATTGTTCGATGTGACGTGTGCGTTGCCACTTAAAAGGGCAGTTTTGATTGTCCTGACAAGGACAGTTTTATCAACGTGAAGTGCAGCATCATCGTCGTTGCAGCGATCTTCGTCTTCAACACAGCAGCAGCCAGACGCAGCGGATCGAGGACGGACGACACGGCGCAGCAGCGACACGTTGTTTACTCCACGGCGGACGTACGGCGAAAGGACGGAATTTTTTTTTTTTTTTTTTTTTTTTTTTTTGAACCTGGCAGGGGCTCCATGCACTGAGCTTTGGAGCGTACGGACTGTGAAGTGGGATGGTAGCCTGGGGAAAATCCAGGACCCTTCCACGACATCACACGATATTTACTACTCTGGAATACTCCTTCTGAGTTTGCGCTCCAGAGAGATCGGTTGGACCGGGTCCAACCAAATCTGAGGTGTGTGTAAGAAAACTAGCTACTGGGAGTTTTATTGCTGGTTCGCTACCCCTAACCTAGCCGAGAAGATTCCAGCAAGAAACTCAGCTAGGTCCGATCGCGGTCGGATTGATGCTATCCGGTACGCGGCGGTACCGGGTCGATAACGGACTGAATGTGTCTGTGTCGCGGGGTGGGCGACCCCGCCGGCGGGGACGCTGGTGTGTACGCGGCGCGTCGGGCGACGATATCGCAGCGCGCCTTCTTTCGAAGTCGGCTGCGATCTCGTCGTCCGGGTCCGTGAGTGTGTGCCTAGGTCGCCGGACTGAGCGACCCCTAATCAGTGAATCGTGAGCAAGAAGTTCCGGAGGTGGTGGAGGAGTTGGCAAATAATTGGCAGCATTCCTGACTAGTGGATTCCTATGATGGGAGGCGTTATCAAAGTAACGCCGAGCAGTTTGCTTAAAGAAACCGTACATGGAGTTAAGCTTCATGTCGCGGTGCAGACTGAGGTTCGTCTGGTACCACGGGGCACCAGTCGCCCTACGGAGGAAACGATTCTGTACGACCTGAAGCGGCTTGAGACGTGCCTTACTCATGTGGGAAAATACCACACTTGAGTAACTCATTATGGGACGAACACACGTCTTGTAAAGCGTCAGCTTATTTCTAAGTGACATCTTACTAAACCTGTTGATCATCCCCCCAAGCCTACCTAGTACGAAGCTCGCATTTCTTCGTACCCTACGGATGTGGCTAAGGAAAGTCAGTCTTCGATCGAGAGTAACGCCGAGGTATTTCACCTCATTGACCCACGGGATGCGTTGGTCGAAAAGCCGAACCGGTTCCACCCTCGAGTCCAACGGCATATTGTCTGTTGGGTGGAATATTATCGCTGCGCTCTTATCCGGATTCACTTCAATACGCCAAAGACGAAACCATTGGCCTAGGTCAAAGATTGCATCCTGGAGGTATTTCCGAATAAGGTCGTAGCGAGTGTGCGTCGTATAGAGCGCGGTGTCGTCCGCGAACAACCCTAGTTCGACACGCGGGTGCCTAGGTAAGTCGTTCGTGAACAACGAATAGAGCGTAGGAGAGAGGACGGAGCCTTGCGGGACTCCGGCCCTGATAGGGTGTGGGTCTGATAACGTTCCCTCAATTCGGTAGCAAAAGCTTCTGTCCGTAAGGAAATCTCGTATTATGAGTACGAGTCTGTCCGGCATTCCGATTTGATATAGTTTGTATACCAAACCGTTATGCCAGACCTTGTCGAAGGCTTTTGCAACGTCAAGAAAGATCGCACCAGTCTTTAACCCCTTAAATCGCGAGAACCCGAAGGTTATGTGCTCCGTGAGGCGGTGCACCTGGTGGACGCTCGAGTGTCCGGATCTAAAGCCGAACTGCTCGTCAGTAAGAATTGAATTTTCAGTCGTGAAACTGAGAATTCGGGTGAGGATGATGCGCTCATATAGCTTCGCAAGCGAGCTAAGTAAGCTGATGGGCCTATACGAGGCGGGCGAACACCGGGGTTTTCCCGGCTTCGCGATCCCGATGACCGTTGCACGTTTCCACGCGGCTGGAAAGTGACTGTTGGCCAGGGCGGCATTGAAGATGCCAACCAGAATGAGGATGAGATGAGCGGGTAGAAGCCTCAGCATGCGGTTTGATATGCCGTCCGCACCTGGTGACTTCTTTACGCGGAGTGCCCTAACCCTATCACTGACTTCCTTAACCGACACCGGTACTAAGGGTGAAGTTACGGGGAGACGCGATCTCCTTTCTACCTCTGAATTTACCCTCTCGACATGGGCTTCATCGGCAGGCAGGAGGCTAGGCGAACATTGGGATTCTAAACTACTGGCTAGGCATTCAGCTTTCTCACTGTCCTCGAGCGCGGGTGTAGGGTGATCCGGGCGATCCAAGGGGGGAATTGACCAATGGCCGTCCGATTTGAGAGATCGAGCTAGTTTCCAGTATGCGTGGTGACTAGGCCCTATCTCCCCCATCAGTTGCCTGAAATCGTTCTCCCGAAACTCTGCAATTCTCTGTTTGGTCTCGATATTCAAGGCCCTCAGGATTTGCCGGTTTTCGGGGGAAGGGAAGTTTGAGCAAGTTTTGATGAAGCGATTTTTCTTAGTTAACAGCTCTCTCAATTCCCTTGGCAGGGGGCGGCGTTGGTTTACCTCGGCCGACACCTCCCTTGAGCATTCGCTTTTTACAGCGTTGAGGTAACTGGTAAATGAGTCGATCGCTTGGTCAGTCTGTTGAGTTGTGGTAATATTGTCAGGGATGTCTCTAAGTAGGGGGGAGTCTGTCTTTAGGAGACTTTCGCGTACCTTTTCCCAGTCCACAAGTGTCCTGGTAGGGGCCGCGTGACTGGGGTGAGGTCCTAGTCTCACAAGGACTGGCCTGTGGTCGGATGTAAGTTTGTCTAATACTTCTATAGAACGCAGGGTTAATCCTACGTTCTTTAGGAGTACTATGTCGAGTATGTCGGGTCGGTGATTTACGTTAAACGGGTAGTGAGTTGGTTCTAAGGGAACGAGGAGATCGAAGGGGAGGCCTTCGTTCAAAAGGTGATTGAGCTTAGTTCCGTTGGGGTTCCCGGCGACGCATCCCCATTCGACGTGCTTACTATTCAGGTCTCCGGCGACGATGACCGAGGGGCCTAAGGACGCTAAACTAATCAAGTCAGAATGTATGATGTCACGTTGGGGTGGAAGGTAGGTTGACGCAATCGATATCGGGGGATGACCATCCATCGATATGCGGCAGACCGACGCTTCCATATTTGTCAGTCGGGGGGGATCGAGACTTATGCAATGTAAGCTACGTTTGTAGAATATGAGGGTGCCCCCTTTATCCCTATTTTCGAGCCTATCATTTCTAACCTGCTCATAACCAGGGATTCGGAAACTTTTCATAAACGGTTTATAAAAGGTTTCCTGCACTAGAAAAACATCGACGGAATGATCGCGAAGAAAGAGTGTAATCTCATCCTTCATTCGGCTTATACCATTGGCGTTATACACGCCAATGGTCAGCGAACTTGGTTTAAGCTTGAGGGTCGTACTATTCATACTGGTGAGAAGCGACGTGAAGGCCCGAATAATGAGCGAAATAGCGAGCGCTAATGGACGCCATATAGTTATCGTAATGCTTCCTCCACTCTGGATGTTGGAGGAAGCTTCCGAGGTCCGATATGGGCCCTGAGAGGGGAGCTTGAGCAGGCCGGCCTGCTTGAACTGCGGGAGCACCCCTGTAGCGGGGGTCCCTAGACCAGGGCGCTGAGGGCGCCGGAGTGGGAGCTGCGGCCGCTGAAGGCGGCGGGGTCCTACCAGGAGCGCCTAACCCTACGGCCTGGAGGGCAGGGAACGCTTGTGCGTTATTCGCCTGAGGAGCCACCTGCGTCTTGCTTTGCTTACGTCCCCCAGTCTGCGAGGACTTCGGTTTGCCGGGGGTGTCTTTCCGCTTTGGAACACATGGGCATCCCATCCAGTTGGCCGTGTGGGCGAACTGGGGGAGCTTGTGGTCCAAGCAGTTCCGACACCTCCTGCCTTCCGGGTCCTTGCATCCTTTGGGCCGCTTGCAATCGCGGGACGGGTGGTCGCCAGCGCACTTAACACACCGGGGGGAAGCGTTGCAGCCACAAGGACGGAATTTTGGCGTGCGTTTATTTTATAGATGCGCGAGCGACCGCTCCCGCGCATGCGCGCGCTCGCCTCCCCCGCGCACCCGCGCTTACGTCTCGCGCCCCAGTAGCGCTGTCTCATTTTATTGTAAATATCTCTTTCGCACCATAATTATTATTAATTGTTAATTGTATATATAAGTAGGAACATTCTGTAAATAAATTCATTCAATCAGCAGACAACCATCGGACTTTATCTTCTCTCCAACCTACAGTGCCTAAAGTTCCTACAGTGGTGACCCGACTGAACAAAAAGAGAAGAAATACTGGAAGATGCCGCCAAAAATGGACGAGAACGCCATAACCCAGGAAGGAGCCTCGCAAGTGTCCCAGACGCCACCCAACACCGTCACATCAGCTGTCGCACACGACGTTGCCGCCATTTCCTTGTCGCTGCGTGTTCCACCGTTTTGGCGCGACCAGCCCGTCCTGTGGTTCTGCAGTTTCGAAGCAGCCACTGCCGAGCTCAAGCGGAGTCAAGCCCAGCTAGCCCAGATGGTCATCGCCCAACTCGACAAAGCTGATATCCAGAACATCAGCGATCTTATATACTCGCCTCCAGAAGAGAACTACTACACTGCGATCAAGAACAGACTCATCTCCGTGTATGAAGAAAGCAACAGCGCGCAGACCAAAAAGCTCCTGTCACAAATCGAGCTAGGCGACCAGAAGCCGTCTCAACTCCTACGGCGCATGAAGACGCTCAACAAAGAGAAGTTCCCGGACAGCACCATCCAGATGATGTGGCTCGATCATTTACCGCCACACGTTCGCTCCGTGCTCACCGTCAGCGAAGCCTTCCAAATCAAGACGACGCTGGAGGACCTAGCCCTGCTCGCCGATAAAATGGTCGAGCACACGCCCACTTCATCAGCCCACCACATCGCCGCGATCGCGTCCCCAGCCACCATACCTTCGCTACCCTCACCGACGCCGCAGATGACTTCAACATCCGCACTGTCACAACCAGCCCTCGACACTCATTTCCTCATCGGCGAGATCCGAAAACTGTCGCTGGAAGTCGCCGAACTAAGGTCAAGACCGCGTGAAAACTACAGCCCTCGCCACAGCCGCGGGTACCGCCGATTCCAACCACGTGACCGAAACCGCTCACAGTCGCGAGATCGCAGCCGTGCCAACTCACCAGCTCAAGCTCGCTCGCCGCGACCATACTGCCATTATCACCGACGCTTCGGTATGGACGCCCAGAAATGTTCACCGCCGTGCAACTTCAAGCCAATTCCCTCAATGTCATCGGAAAACTAGATGTAACGTTGGCAGCGGCGGAAACCGGCGTTACACAAACATCACACCGCCTCTTCATACGCGACCGAACCACCAAGCTCGTATTTCTCGTCGACACCGGAGCTAACATCTCGGTCCTGCCAAAAACTCCTGGCATGAAGGCACAACCTCTGCCATTCCAGCTCTACGCCGCCAATAACACCATAATCGCGACCTACGGCGAGAAATCCCTAGAGCTGGACTTGAATCTACGCCGGCCATTTCGATGGACCTTCATCATCGCTGCAGTTTCCAAACCGATCCTGGGTGCAGATTTCCTCGCTTTCCACAATCTCCTCGTGGACATTCGCAACAGAAGATTAATCGATGGCAAAACCCTGCTGTACACGAACGCACAACTCTGTACGTCGAACATACCTACCGTTCGCAGTATAGATGTGATGCAATCTTACCACAACATCCTTGCCGACTACCCAGGAACAACTCGTCTAACATCCATGAAGCTCAGCCCGAAACACAACGTCGAGCACTTCATCGAAACGACCGGACCTCCACTCCACTGCAGACCTCGTCCGATCGCACCGCACCGCTACGAACTCGTGAAGAAAGAATTCGCCAACATGATGCAACAAGGCTTGTGCAGGCCAAGCAAGAGCCCTTGGGCATCACCTCTTCACGTCGTACCGAAGAAAAACGGCGAATTACGCGTGTGTGGAGACTACAGACGACTCAACGCGATAACGAAGCCGGACAGATACCCAATCCCACGAATACGCGATTTCACCTACCAACTCGCCGGAAAACAAATTTTCTCCACTTTGGACCTCAATCGCGCATATCAACAACTTCCAGTCGCAGAGCAAGACGTAGAGAAGACAGCCATTATAACTCCATTTGGCTTATTCGAATTTCCACGAATGTGTCCCGGACTCAAAAACTGCGGACAAACGTTCCAGCGATTTATCCACGAAGTACTACGCGACCTAGACTTCGTATTCCCATTCGTCGACGACTTACTTGTAGCATCACCCGACGAAGCAACGCACGAAAAGCATCTACGCGACGTGCTGCAACGTCTAGACGACTACGGCATTACAATCAACCCGTCGAAATGCGTATTTGGCCAGCCGTTAGTCAAGTTCCTAGGCTACGAAGTTAGCAAAGACGGAATACGACCGCCTACCGAAAAAGTACAAGCAATCATCGACTATCCCAAACCGAAGAATATCGACGAACTACGAAGATTTCTCGGAATGCTGAATTTTTACCGCGAAAACATCAAATACGCCGCGCAAATACAAGCCCCGCTATGCAAATACCTACACAACGCGAAAAAGCGCGACAAGACCGAAATCGCATGGAACAACGAAGCCGAAGAAGCATTTAACGCGTGCAAAGTGAGCATACAAAACGCCGCTTTGCTCGCGCACCCTTCGCACGAGGCACCGCTAGCGATATTCAGTGACGCAAGCGACAAGGCCGCAGGAGCGTCACTCAACCAATTCATCAACAACGCCTGGCAACCGCTTGGCTATTTTTCCAAGAAGTTCTCCGACGCTCAAACTCGCTACAGCACTTTCGATCGAGAATTACTGGCTATCTACCTCAGCGTGAAACACTTCAGAAAAATGTTCGAAGGAAGAGAACTTATGATATTCACCGACCACAAACCGCTTACGTTTGCATTTACGAAAACAAGTACAAACAACGAATCACCGCGCCGCACCCGTCAGCTGTTGTATATCAGTGAATTCACAACCGATATACGACACGTTCCCGGAAATCAAAACGCTGCCGCCGACGCTCTATCTCGCATCGAAGCCATCGCCTGTCCCTCTCCGATCGACTACAAACTACTAGCGGAAGCGCAGGAGCGAGATAGCAACACTATTCAAACACTCGCACAGCAAGATAACTTATCTATGAAGCAAGTTACAATACCCGGAACGACCGTTAAACTATACTGCGAAACCTCAACCCCGCACTTACGACCTTACGTACCCGAAGAGCATCGCCGCGCCGCATTCAACGCAGTACATAACGTCAGTCATCCTGGAATCAAAACGTCACGAAAACTCGTCGCTCAACGCTACTTTTGGCCCGGTCTAAATGCCGACGTAGGCAAATGGGCAAAAGTATGCATACATTGCCAACGTGCGAAGATTCAACGACACACCGAAAGTCAAAATGCAAGTTTCCCGCCAACGCAAAGATTCGAGCACATACACGCCGATATAGTAGGACCTCTTCCCACCGCCGCCACCGGACATCGATACCTACTTACAATAATCGATCGAGCAACGAGATGGCCCGAAGCCGTACCACTGTGCGAAATCACCGCCGAAGACGTCGCTAAAGCCCTGTACGAAGCTTGGATTTCCCGATTCGGATGCCCTGCTACCATCACCACGGACCAAGGACGTCAATTCGAGAGTCGAGTATTTGCGTCACTCACACGCTTACTCGGCATCGAAAAAACCCGTTCAACGCCTTATCACCCAAAATCGAATGGAATCCTTGAACGTTGGCACAAATATTTAAAGAATGCACTCAAGGCCAGACTACAATCAGAGAAGTCATGGATCGACACAATACCTAGCGTACTTCTCGGAATTCGAGCCGCGCTAAGAACGGACACCGGTGTAAGCGCCGCCCTACTCACTTACGGCTGCAACGTAAGACTACCCGGTGACTTTATTACACCTACGCGCGATGACGTCACAATGGACTCCGATTTCGTCGAACAACTACGAGCAACGATACGAAACCTAACGCCGACGCCGATCACTCCGCATAGCAACAACAAACCTATCTTCGTGCATCGTGACCTTCAAACCTGCGAGCAAGTATTCGTACGAGTCGACGCCGTGAAAAAGCCGTTACAAGCACCATACGACGGACCCTACCGAGTACTGAAACGCACAGACAAAGTTTTCACCCTACAACTACCTAATCGACAGATAAATATTTCGATCGACCGCCTAAAACCTGCCTACATCATCGCCGACGACACCGACAACGAACAAAATAATAATATACCTACCAGTTCTACAACTACAAGTACATCGAGCCAAACTTCGCAACCAACTGCAACACCTACACAACATCAACAAGATCCGGAAGACAACAAAAACAACAACCAACAACAGAAAGGAATCCTGAAACAACAAACGGAACCCGACGCAACAAAACCTTCAAGCTTGAAGACAACCAGTCGAGGCCGCACCATTCGCCTGCCGGTACGCTTCGCTTGAGGGGGAACCTGTAGGTGTACATCAAATCACGCACATCATCATCGTTTATTATTTATTACCAGATTGACCGACTCACGCGCATATAGCACAAGAAACACGGATGGTGATTGATTCACGTGTATCCACAAGAAACGGAGATACTCGTATTGATTGTTCGATGTGACGTGTGCGTTGCCACTTAAAAGGGCAGTTTTGATTGTCCTGACAAGGACAGTTTTATCAACGTGAAGTGCAGCATCATCGTCGTTGCAGCGATCTTCGTCTTCAACACAGCAGCAGCCAGACGCAGCGGATCGAGGACGGACGACACGGCGCAGCAGCGACACGTTGTTTACTCCACGGCGGACGTACGGCGAAAGGACGGAATTTTGGCGTGCGTTTATTTTATAGATGCGCGAGCGACCGCTCCCGCGCATGCGCGCGCTCGCCTCCCCCGCGCACCCGCGCTTACGTCTCGCGCCCCAGTAGCGCTGTCTCATTTTATTGTAAATATCTCTTTCGCACCATAATTATTATTAATTGTTAATTGTATATATAAGTAGGAACATTCTGTAAATAAATTCATTCAATCAGCAGACAACCATCGGACTTTATCTTCTCTCCAACCTACAGTGCCTAAAGTTCCTACACTAACAAACTGCGGTTTAGCCACAGCAACGTCTATACGTTTATAGTGTTGATACAGTGTTATGCATGTTTCGCATGTCATTTGATTCGCGAATCCGCTAATAAGCGGCTCATATATCGCGATACTATTCGCCACATTATCCCCGATTTGAAACACATTAAAAGCTTTCAAATTATGCTTGATGTGTGTACTAAAATGGCCATTATAGTTAATAGGTTAGCGCATAAAATAGCTGATATTTCGGCTTGATCGTATATCTCTTTGGTCCTTTTAGATTCGGGTGATGAGATATGATGTATTGGGTCCGCCGCGCGGGCGATTCATCAAAAGCCGACACTGACGGATTGCCAGACGATGCCGCGGCCGTTATATCGTGGTGATGCTTGCGACGCATTAGGTGCAATCGCGTTGAAGGCCCCTTTCCAGCGGGGGCACCAGTTCGCTGCGTACACACCGTGCACACGACGCATCGGTTGTAACATTTGAACTTATATTTCCACTGTCACTAACATAGCGGTGCATAGCATAAGGCATTACGCTTTATGATACCTGCACGCAACGTACATGTTCATTATATTGTTTAATTTGTTTTATGTAGGTAGATTTCTTAGCATAACCCCCCGCTTTCCCCACCCCGCCCGCGCAGCCCTCTTGTTAATTATGACACCTATGACAGACAATAAAAAGACATGCACCTAGCCGCGCGTGCTGTGCCGCCGCGACCCATGTGAATTCGGGATACGTACCTATACCTATAGAAGAAAGTGCCCTACGTTTTGTGTGGACTCCTGCCTCAGGAGAAAGTGAAAGGTATGTGCTGTCTTGACCATTGACTATTTCACCCCTGTAATCTGTGTGCCCACCTCGATCTTGAACATTTTGGTAGCAGAGCGTGGTTACATCCCCTCTCTAATTTAATATCTCATCCCCTTTAAAAAACTACATCGAGTTCCCCCTTTAAACCTTCTTTTCCAAATTTGTTAGATATTTAATTGTAAAATTGCATTCTGGAATACATTTCATAACCTCAAAATAACTGCATCTTGCAATTGTCGCGTCTTTGCATTCCGCTGGCAATAGGTACGGTAATTAGCGCCTTATCTCAAAGATTGACGGTCCTATTTTGCTTGTACGTCCTAGGTAGGTACGCCATAGCTAACATGTGGTTTTAAAATGAACTTAGATTAATTGTTAAAAACCTTTTCCTAATAAGTGATCTGATTAGTTTGCATTCCATAATCCTAGTAGGATTCGATATTATCTTAGTTTGAAATAAAGTTGAACTGTTAACGTAAATAAATACATTTTACTAAGAAACCGCTATTACCCATTTAGACCCGTGTGTGCAAGGTAACAAGATTCAAATTAGAGTGAGTTACGATATAGGTATTATTTGTTTTCCTGTTGTTAGGTGCTCCTTATCTCTTACGTTAAAATGGGCGAGGACAATGAAACAATTAGATCGACGTTGTTTACGGAAACTCCGGATTACAGAAAGTCTATCGGGAGTTTAAGATTAACTAGTGAGTGGATTTCGAATGCGCATTCACAACTTAATACAGCGGACCGCGCCCGCCTTATGGTTTATTTAAATGACTTGGACGAACAGTACAAGGAGTTTCGGGAGGCTAGTGCCCAGCTCCTTGGTGGTTTGGATCAGGCCATAGACGTCGAGGAATATACCTATGTCCAAGGCCTCATCAACACAGTGCGCGAGCAAGTTGTAGACATTAAGGTTAAACGTAACGAAATAGTCGCCCCTCTCGCCGCGAGTACCCCAATGCGTTCGGCGTCTGATCGCCCTACTGTTATCGCCTCTGATTTAGACCGCCCGCGGCCCCAGAAATTACCCGATCTACCCATCCCGCGATTTAACGGGAGATCCGACGCTTGGATTAGTTTCATTGACCAATTTGACAGTGTCGTTGACACTCGAATTGACTTGTTACCCACCCAAAAAATGCATTACTTAATGAGTGCCTTATCTGAGGAACCAAAACGTTTAGTGCAACATTTGAAAGTTGAAGCCGGTAATTATTGCGTAGCCCGTGACCTTCTTAGACGAAGATACCATAATACGCGAGTCCTCGCTGATACCTACATCGCCCAAATAATATCTTTGCCCGAAATAAGTTCTCGGTTGACTGGTCTAAGAGCCACATTCCTTAACCCTTTGCTTACGGCCTATCGCTGTTTAGAGCGACTCGAATTACCAGTGAAACATTGGTCATATATCCTTGTTCATATTTGTTTCGTGAAACTCCCAGCGGACTTAAAGTCGCGTTTTGAGCGCCGCCTTGGGGATGGTCAAAAGGAACTGCCTACCTTTGACAAGCTAATAGATTTCTTAGAAGATGAATGCCGGCATCACGATAACGTTGGAAATACCTCTCTAGTTGACGCAGCGCCCTCCTATTC
Source organism: Lathronympha strigana (assembly GCA_949128165.1). Lineage (NCBI taxonomy): Eukaryota > Metazoa > Arthropoda > Insecta > Lepidoptera > Tortricidae > Lathronympha > Lathronympha strigana. Next base: position 10,273,787 of record OX421923.1, on the reverse strand, counting down.
TAAAACGGTTCAAGCACCGCGAGCCCCACGTCATGCCTTCGTCGTCGAATCCGACTCGCACGCGTCTAAGTGCCCCATGTGCTTGAGCCAATCCCATTATTTAAGAGAATGTCGAGACTTCCTAGATATGAGTCCCCGTGACCGGTCGAATTTCGTCAAAACAAATGGTCTGTGTTATAGATGTTTGGACAAACACTCTATTGCATCGTGTACACGTGACTACCGTTGTAGTACTTGTCGTCGCCCGACGCACCACACGCTCCTGTGTTTTAATGACCCACGAAACCCAGTTTATCCTCGTGAAAACCCGCAGAATCGGTCGGTTGCGTTTCGCCGCTCTCCGGAACCAGTAAGACCGAGCTCCCCCCACTCTCGCACGGGCGGGGGTGCTCGCTATTACAACATGAACCGTTATCCACCCCGCCCCACTTCACCGAAGTCACCTCGAGGTTCGCCCCCTCCATCTCCTTCACGTACATGGCACCGTGCCCCGACACACTCACCGACGCGATATGCTTCCCCACCCCCGCGTCGTGATGTGCGTTCCCCTATACTCACCTCGAGTAGAGATAGGCGTGTAACGTCACCACACTCTCCCCGGCCTGATACTTATCATGGCTCTCGCCATGAGAGCCAACGTTAACTAGACTGCCCCTCCCCCCTGCTCCCTACCCGTGCTTCAATCATTATTAATCCTGATTTGGTCATACTTGCCACTGCTATTATTCATGTTAAAACTTCTAACAATTATTTCGTTGAAGCACGGGCTTTGTTAGATAATGGTGCTCAGGGTTGTATGATTACTTGCAACCTAGCGGTAACCCGACTCAACTTACATTTACAACCCCCTACCTCGTCTCCAATGGTACTTTATGGCATTGGAAATATACCGGCACTGACTGTGCGTAGTTGTGTCCCTCTGAATTTCAAACCCGTGAACTCCCCTTACCCAGTTACTACGGTCACCACAACTATGGTCGTAGATACCATTGCCGGCACTCACCCTGATATAGAATTGCCACTTTCGGCCCGATCTGCAGCGCGATCGCTGCATCTCGCCGACCCTCTCTTTTATAAACCCGACCAAATAGATGTGCTACTAGGAGCTGATGTTTTCGGCTCCCTCTTGCTTTCAGAAGTTATCCATCTACAGCCATGTGGCTTGACGGCTATATCCACCATTTTTGGTTACATCTTATCTGGACCAGTAACAAACCTCCCTAGCCCAAGACCCCTTATGAGTGCCCTTTCGCTAACTCAAGTAGTTGAGCGGTTCTGGAAAATAGAGGAAGCCCCTGAGTCACCCCAACCAGACCCCCTAGATGTTGAATGTGAGATGTTGTTTAAAACCACAACAACCCGAAACTCTGATGGTACTTTCGTTACGAGATTACCCCTTTTGAGTGACCGTCCCTCTCTTGGTGAGAGTTTTGGCATAGCAGAAAAAAGATTCCTTAATTTAGAAAGGCGGCTACAAACCGATCCTTGCCTAAAGTCCAAATATATAGAGTTTATGCGCGAATATCAAAGGCTGAATCACATGTCAGTGTCCTCTGTGAACTTAAGCTCAGTAGAACATTTCTTTATCCCGCACCATGGAGTTTTTAAAACTAGTGACGGCGAAAAATCAAAAATTCGCGTAGTTTTCGATGGTAGTAGTAAAAGCTCAAACGGAATCTCCCTTAATCAATGTTTACACACAGGTCCAAAGTTACAGAGAGATATAACCCAAATACTCCTTAATTTTCGTAGACATGCTATCGTATTTGTTACTGATATCAGAATGATGTTCCGAATGTCTTGGATACATCCCGAGGATAGGCGATTTCAGTTGATTTTGTGGCGTGAGTCCCCTCTAGACCCTCTCCTTACTTATGAACTAAACACCAACACGTATGGCTTACGATCAAGTCCTTATATTGCGATTCGAGTTCTTATGGAATTGGCGGAACGGGAAAGATCTAAGTATCCACAAGCAGCAGCGGTACTCGAGTCAGATATATATGTAGATGATTGCTTGACCGGTGCTTCTACCCTTGAAGAAGCCCGTATTCTCAAAAGGGAGTTAGAAGCCTTAATGCGTGCAGGAGGATACGAATTGAGAAAATGGCTCTCGAATAAACCCGAACTGTTAGATGACCTCCCCACTGACCACCTGCAGCCGGTTCATACCATAAGAGATATTGAAAACCCCCAAACAGTAGCGGTCCTTGGTGTCCAGTTTAACCCTATGACTGATGCCTTTACTTATACAACATGTATAGACACCGATCAAGGTCAAACCAAACGAAAGGTGTTATCGCTTATAGCTCGTACCTTTGACCCCAGCGGTTGGATTTCGCCAATCGTTTTTAAAGCTAAGGTTTTTATTCAACGACTCTGGCTTTCGGGCCTTGATTGGGATGCTCCACTCACCCCAGAGCTAAATACCGAATGGCTCCGATTTACTGACGAATTGATGAAGACTATGCGCCAGATTTCTATACCTAGATGTGTCCTGCCCCCCGAACCTCAGTCCTATACCTTGCATGGTTTTAGTGACGCCTCCGAGGCCGGATTTGCTGCCGTGATCTACCTCCGCGCTGTGGATCAGCAAAATAATTGCTCCGTCCATTTGTTAATGTCCAAAACAAAGGTTGCCCCAGTTCGGACTCGTTTAACAATTCCAAAGTTGGAATTACAGGGAGCTGCGCTCCTGTCAAAATTAGTCCAACACGTTGCCTCCTGTCTGCAGAAGTCATTAGTGTTAGACGCCATCTATACCTGGACGGATAGCCAAGTTACTCTTGCCTGGCTCAAGGCTTCACCACATGAACTTCAAACTTTTGAAGCTAATCGCGTTTCTCAGATTAAAAATGCCGTAATCCCTTCCATTTGGCGACATGTTCCCGGCGACCTAAATCCTGCTGACTGCGCTTCCCGGGGCTTATCCCCACGTGCGCTCCTTAACCATCCCCTCTGGTGGTGTCCAAAATGGCTGCTACAACCACCAGATAATTGGCCATCTAAGGACTTGTGTCCGATCGCACAGCTTCCTGGACTACGATGTCTCTTAGTCTCCAGTGTAAGTTGTATTCCATGTCCTGATTTCCTCTTAGACCGCTTCAGTTCATTCCAAAAACTGATTGGAGTTACCGGGTTTATGTTACGATTCTATAAAAATGCTCACCTTCCCCAGCACCGTGAAACTTCCCCCTTCTTGACTGCAACCGAACGAAAAAATGCACTTATGTTCCTCATTAGACTCGTACAACTGACCTCCTTTTCCACAGAAATAGATCTCCTTAAACGTGGACTAACCGTTCGTTCCCCTATTCAAAAATTGAACCCGTTCCTAGACAACACTGGACTAATCAGAGTGGGCGGTCGCATAAAACACTCTGACTTACCTTTCGATGCGCGCCATCCTTTACTTCTCCCTAAAACCGGTAATTTTATGAAAATATTAATTATGCACTATCATATTGAAAATTCTCATGCCCCACCTGGTGCCTTACACAGTATATTAGCCCGCGAGTTTTGGATTTTGTCAGTTCGACGATTAATAAATAATGTGATATTTAAATGTTTGCCTTGTTACCGCCTAAACGCAATCGCGAAACAGCCGTTCATGGGCGATCTCCCAAGAGACCGTGTCACTGCCACACGTGCGTTTAAGGGAGTCGGCACGGATTTTGCCGGCCCTTTTTTCACAAAGGTACAAGCTGTTCGCAACAGAAAGCTTGTAAAAACCTACCTATGTATCTTTGTGTGTCTTGCTACTAAAGCCGTCCACCTTGAGGTGGTGTCGGATTTAACTACCGAGGCGTTCCTTGCAGCACTTACCCGCTTCGCCTCCCGCCGCGGGCTGCCCTCGCTTATACGTTCGGACTGTGGACGAAACTATGTAGGCGCGGATAATCATCTCCGTGAAGTCCATAGTTTTTTAAATGCAAACAAATATACTATAGGTTCCGAGATGGCAAAACGAAATGTTACCTGGATATTCGATCCCCCGACCACTCCTCACTGGGGCGGTCTATTTGAAGCAGCTGTAAAATCAGCTAAAGCCCATTTGAAACGTGTTATTGGAGATACCCCCCTAACATATGAACAACTAACGACCGTGTTCACAAAAATCGAAGCGGTTTTAAATTCCAGGCCGCTGTGTCCCCTTTCACCTGACCCTAACGACCTTCAGGTTCTGACACCAGGACACCTGATTATAGGAGAACCTCTGACTGCCATTCCCGAATATCCGCTTCAGAATGTCAAAACGAATAAACTCACTCGCTTTCAACTAGTTCAACAGATGCTGCAGAATTTCTGGGCACGTTGGCAGACTCAATATTTATGTACCTTGCAAACAAGGCCTAAATGGGCATCCCATACTGAGCCCCCGGCCGTGGGCGAATTGGTTCTCCTCAGAGAAGACAACGTCCCTCCTTTAGAGTGGAGACGTGGCCGTATTATATCAATAAACCCAGGAAAAGACGGCGTCGTGCGTGTAGTACATGTCCGAACGGCTACCGGCGTACTAACCAGACCTACTAACCGGATTATTCGTTTACCCGTTGATAAACTTTAAATTAACCTTATTCCAGAATGCAAGCATATTCATATTACATACTTAGTATTAAATTATTATTTCGTAAACATGGTTATGTTTAGGGCGGGGGTATGTTCATTATATTGTTTAATTTGTTTTATGTAGGTAGATTTCTTAGCATAACCCCCCGCTTTCCCCACCCCGCCCGCGCAGCCCTCTTGTTAATTATGACACCTATGACAGACAATAAAAAGACATGCACCTAGCCGCGCGTGCTGTGCCGCCGCGACCCATGTGAATTCGGGATACGTACCTATACCTATAGAAGAAAGTGCCCTACGTTTTGTGTGGACTCCTGCCTCAGGAGAAAGTGAAAGGTATGTGCTGTCTTGACCATTGACTATTTCACCCCTGTAATCTGTGTGCCCACCTCGATCTTGAACAGTACAGTTGGCGTATCCTTTGAAAATACATTGATGTGTGCACATTTGGGGTAACGTGACTAGGTAATGTCTCGCAACGTTGCAAATAATAGGCCATGCTCACATACGTAATTCATCATGGCTTCGTATGCGTTTGTGGTACAATTCGGGAGCAACCTTCGGATTTTAGAACGATACTTCAGGCGATAACACAGTAGTATCACCGTTATTCTCAACGCTCACGGGCTGTATATGGCTTATGGTTTGTATGTACGGTGTGAATTAACTCATTATCTTCAGATATACCATAAACTCTAAAGCGATACAGTGCTAATATGTTAATATCCCAACCCATCTATCTAGATCGTTTCCAAGTGTCAGCCAAAATAGTATAAATCACTATACCTACACATTTGTCTACCTAAGCTCCACAATATATTGCATCCATTAACATATTCCGATCATTACCGACTAACAAGCCGCGACGCTAATGATTATAAAACGGCTATATATCGGCCATTACTCAGCTATCTTATTGTGTTAGACCTACCTATGTTACCAGTTGTAAAGAAACGGTGGTTTTACGAATTGATACACTTTTCAAAATGGCGCTGGCACCTATCGTTGCACATAGAAGATTTTCTCAAACATGATCGGAAGTGTATGCGTTAATGTCACAAAATGATGACATGATCACATGAAGTTTCCTGTTTATGGCACCATTAAGTATGAACGAAACATTATTGTACGCTGCTCTAACTTTTTAAATTTGCCTACTAACAAACTGACTAAGGAAAAATTACATACAGCCAACCACCACTAGATACTACAAGCATACTTGCGACATAAAAGGAAACAAAATCTATGGTTCTTATGTATATTGATGTGCGGTTAAACATGGTGCTCGAATAGCTCGTTCAAATTATATATTTAAAATATTTAAAAAGGCGGCAAATTTAACTACATTTTCCTAATTGACTATTATTTAAGTACCTATTAGTATTTTAATTTTAATATTTCCTCACATTGTTTGAGAAAAGCACTATACAAGCCTCGGCCAGAAGAGGGCTTGCAGGATTAGTTTTATCTTATCTACTCCAAACTCGTTCAGCGATTCCTTACTTCACGGCCTCTGCAGTAATGCAGGTTTCAGTTCCGAAGCGACAAGTTATGAGCCAGTGTTGCTTAGATTTTCTTCGAAACCGGGTAAGGCAAACTGATCAAAATGTGGATGGAAGCTCTTTCTTGAACTCTCTTTCTCCCCGTCTCTCCTGCTGATGAGCTGCACAGTCCTTGTGAATCTTGCCATTCTTGGCGTCCTCGACAATTTTCTTCCTTTTCGCTAACGCCAGCCTTCATTTTCCAAGGGCTTTCCTCTGTTTCCGAATTTTAGTGGTCGTATTCTGGTGTTTTCAGTTGCAAGATTATTTTCTCACGAAAATATGGCATTACTGAAAACTTAGAGAAGAGACTACAAATCTGTTTCGCGGCCCCATTCCGCATCGTAATGGCGAATCGAATTAAATATTCAGTGGAGCCGATATCGGCTGGGTCAGGTCGAGACGATGGTTGGAGCTGTTTGTTTCGGGAATTTACTGAACCCGCGTCGTCCGCGTAAAAATAGTTGAAGCGTCCATTCCGTCTGCTGGGAGTAGCGTCTGAATTTAACCCCATTTCGCCACTAACGCTTATTTCTGACATGACATTTCTTTTTCTGAAATGTCAGTGTAAAATCGGTGCAGTACTTTGTCTTAGTTTGTCTTCCTGATGACTTCTCGATGCGCCTGAGTGATTTTCGTGAGCTACGATGCCTCAGCTTTTATACACCTTTTATGTCTACACCAGCCGCCATAGAAGCTTTTCCCCGGGTTTCATATTCGTATTAAATATTAACAAACTGTGTCCCGATGTGCGCCATTTGGCTGTGTTGCTCAACTCAATTCGTTTATTCATCCACGAAAACGAAAAATAATAGAGCGATTAACTCCGTGAGAAGTAAACAAGTTAGTTACTAATCAGCTCGTTAACTTATTAAAACCTCCTATTCTTCCATTTGTATCCATTGTTTCTCTAATTGTGCTTGCTTTTAGTAAAAGGTACCCCTTTGTCCAATGTTCCCATGACGCTGAGGACCGTAACATGTGGAGGCGCATTGTGTGAGCAATATCCTCAGTTGCCCCGTCATCATGAAACCACGACCACTCTTTCAAGAGTGAACAACTAAGGAGGAGGACCCCATTGTCGATTAGGTTCATTTGTAAATGAATCTTTATGGCATTTGTGCTTTATCGGCGAGCGACAAAAGTGGTATCTTTCACTTAAAAAACCCGGCCAAGTGCGAGTCGGACTCGCTCGACGAGGGTTCCGCACAAATGGTACCTACCCCCCCTATTTATGACTTTAGGTACTTAGTACTTTTTAAGATGTGTGGAACTCTCAATGTGTGGCAATTATACGGTTTTCGGATTATTTCCTGTACTTGTGCTAAAAGCTCTTGCTTTTCACCAAATTTTGTGATTCTAGGTCATCGGGAAGTACCCTATGCCTAAATTTTGATTCTCATTGCAAATGTATAGGAAATGCGACATAAACGGCCGTATCTTTTGAATGCGTTGACGTAGAGGTTTGGTTTTTTCACAGCTTCAAGGGACCGCAGACTTGTGTAAGTATGTGGTATTAATTTCAACTGGCTACCTCTACGCGTTCCCGAGATAAAAGGTCTTGACAGACAGACAGACGGACGGACGCACGGACAACAAAGTGATCCTATAAGGGTTCCGTTTTTTCGTTTGAGGTACGGAACCCTAAAAACTATAATTAATACAAGCTCTTTCATTAATTGCAGCATGTAGCCCGCAAAACGTTATTTCCCATATTTGGTAAAGCATGCCGGAGTAGTAATCGTTGGTCGAAGCTCGTGTTACTGTTGTAATTACCTGCAGCACCGTTTCTGACTAATGGTGGATATTTAATCGTAATTGTCCTTTGACACACTATTCCGACCGTGCGGCCACTTTGTTTTAGGGCAGGACCACAGGTGCGAATAGGTACCTATTATTGGTTAATGGACGTGTTTTATTTCCATCTGGTCTAGAGCAATAAAGTCAACTTTTACTAATACTATTAGTTTTCACTTGTTCTTAAGGAGCAAGGATATGAGTAATTTTAACCACCAAAAACATAAATGTGAAAATGGGAGCCAAGTAGGAATGGGAATATCGTGATTGTCAACGTCGCCGACAAAAGATTTGGGATCCAAATGGGTGCCAAATTCTGTAAAAGTTAATACATGTGAAGTTTATAATAATCGTCTTCATAGACTGCCACGGCGAATCTAGAATCTACTAATTAATTGAAAATAAATTTCAGACCACAGAGTTATTTGTCATGAATATTGCCCGCTACATTTTTGTTTGGTGTTTCATATTGCCACTGACTTACTTAGCAGTGCGAGTGGTTAAAAATACCGTAATGATTTTAATATGCTGCCTAACTTTCCGCTTTCAAATGTCGACACATCGTAACATACCTTTATCCTGTAACTCATCGATCCGAATGCGTAATGAGGTTCGTTCATAATTCATTGATTATTTGTGTTGTTTGTACGATCGCTAAACTGACTAGTTTTAATCCCTATATCAACGACATAAGGTCTACCGATGGTCATTGATGATGTTGTTCTCTGTCCCAGACCACCTGCTACTAGAAAGAGCATAAAACAACTCGCAGTCACCGCACATAATACAGTCCAGTACTAATTTGGCATAGAAGCGCGACCGCTCATTTGAATTGTACAGTCGCCATCAGATATATCGGAGCGTCAGAGGTGTTCACAAATATCTGCACACGCCTCTATTGTCAAGGCGTTAGAGTGCTTGTTCAGATATTTTGCACGCCTCGGACGCTCCGATATATCTGATGGCGACTGTACACACGTTTACGATCAGAAGGCCTAGTATAAAAAACCGAAAAACCGCACGTTATTGGATTTAGTGAGACTTGGTGCCATAAAAATGAGATTGCCCGAGTGAAATTGAGAGGGTACTCGCTCGCCGATTATTATTGCCGATCTACCGTCGCTCACGGCGGCACTGCACTATACGTACTTCAAGGTATAGATTATCGGGTGCGAAATGATCTTCTTTCTTTTGTTGTACAGTTTCATTTTGAATATGCAGCAATTGAAATTACTTGTTTAAAATTAATTATAATCGTTTTATATAGGACCGGAAACGGAAATTTTGATATTTACTTGGACAATCTAGAATTAGTGTTAAAAAAGATTAGTGACGAAAATAAAAGGTTTCTCATTATGGGCGACCATAACGTGGATTATTTAACTGATAACAGCATGAAACGGCGTACTAATGATGTGTTAGCATGTTATGGATGTCAAAATAAAGTATCATTTCCCACTCGCGAGACTGCGGACTGTGCGTCGTCCATTGACTGCGGCATATCGAATTGCGCGAGCGACGTGCTCTCAGTAACACCAATCGATACCGCGATAAGCGATCACAGTGCGCAGCGTTACGAATTCGTTTTAGAACACACTACCCAAAACAAAGATCGCGGGATAGTTGAGCGTCGCTTATTTAAGGAAGAATCAATTCTATTATTTTATTCTGACATTTTTAATTATGATTTTAATTTTATATATAATAATACTCTTGACATTGACTATAAATTTAATAAACTATTTAACATACTAATATACTATATTGACATTCACTTTCCATTTCAAAAACTGCAGAGCAAAAATAAATCTAAGGTGCCTTGGCTGAGCGATGAACTGGCGGAGTTGATTAGCAAACACGCCGATCTTCACGAAATGAGACGCCAATACCCTAATAACCAAATACTCTCCACATGTATCGACCACTACTCCAACTTGATAAAATCAGCAACATTAAAATCACGACAAGATTTCATTGAAAAAAGATTGGCCGACAGCGAAAACAAAACTAAAGAAATTTGGAAAATAGTTAATGAGGAAGTTGGTGTAAAATCGAAGTCGCAAACTGTTTCCTTACGTGACCCTGTGTCGAAGCAACTAATAATAAAAAAGGATATACCTAACACATTTAATGCGCATTTTATTGGTGTACCGTCTAAGTATATCATAGAAATTAATCAGTTGAAATCCACTGAGTACCTACATAAACATTTAGGTACGTCGGACGCTCCCACTTTCTCTCTGCCGGTCATCACTCGCGATATCTTGGACAAGGCTTTTTGCCCAATGCTAAAGAAACGGAATACTGTGGATGCCTTCGACATTTCGCCGAATGTTCTTTCTTGGATATGGCCAGTTGTGAGCGATGTACTTGTCGTGCTCATAAACCAGATGTTCGAAACTGGTACATATCCTGATGTTTTAAAAAACGCCAGGGTATGTCCGGTTTTTAAAGGGAAGGGTGACAGGTATGACGTAAATAACTACAGGCCTATCACAATTGTCCCGACCATATCCAAAATAGTCGAATCTGTCTTGTCGTCCCATCTTATGGGTCACCTGGAATCGAACAACCTGCTCACAAACAACCAATTCGCGTACCGACAGAAAATGTCCACAACCACCGCGGCGTACAGGATGTTCGATTGCATTGTGTCTGGGTTGGACGACAAGAAAAAGATGGCTGGAATATTGTGCGACTTGTCGAAGGCATTTGACGTTATTAACCATAGTTTACTTTTAAATAAGTTAAACCTCTATGGAGTCCAAAGCAAAGCCCACCTATTGTTTTCGTCCTTCTTATCTGGCCGAAAACAAGTAGTAAAAATACTTACGGATGGTAAACAGCTGCAATCTGACGCAGGCAGCGTCAACACTGGTATTCCACAGGGTTCTTCCCTCGGAAATACCCTATTTTTGCTGTTTATTAACGACCTGCCGACGAACGTTGCAGCTGGTTCATCCGTATTATTTGCGGACGACACAACTGTGTTGGTAAGTGCGGAATCTTACGACCAGCTGAGTGTAAATATTGGTGATGCATGTAACCAGTTAAATTCGTGGTTCATAGCAAATGGCCTATTACTTAACAGCACCAAATCAAATATTATTCTATTCTCTGGTCGTAGAGTTCCATTACCAACATGTGTGGCCAGCTGTCCGATGCCACTGTGTGACGTAAGTAGGTTCCTTGGGTTTATAATTGACTCTAATCTAAATTGGAAGTGCCATGTTGACAGCGTTTGTGACAGGTTGGGTAGTGCCGTCTTCGCGTTGCGAAAATTGAAACCGCTTATCTCGAATGAAGCACTTAAACAGGTGTACTTTGCTCACTTCCATTCCATAATGGCATACGGCACTCTCATTTGGGGTAGTTCCACAGACGCTAAAAGAGTATTAATTGTGCAGAAGAGAGCAATACGTACACTTGTTGGAGTGAAACGACGTCACCCATGCAAAGAACTTTTCATTTCGCAGCGCATACTGACGCACTACTCACAGCACCTGTTTGACGTAATAATGTTTGTCAGGTCTAACATGTCGCAATTTTCGCGAGTAGACTGCCCTGGAAAACTGCTACGCTCAACGGGGCGCCTTAGAACAGTCCCTCGTCGCATGGCACTTTCAAAAAGGAATCCACGTGTCATAGGACCAACTTATTTCGAGCACCTGCCAGCCGAACTAAGAAACGAGCCATGTGACGAAACATTCAGGCGCCAATTGAGAAACCTTTTATTGAATAATCCATTGTACTCAATAAAAGAGTACACGGAATTACAACTTTGATTATGTATTATTGTTTTTATTTTTGTATTTTGATTATTGTCTGTGTTGTTATTATATTGACAATCCTTATTGGGAGATACAATCTGAATGTATTGTTTCTTTACTTGTTGACGATTCTTATTGGGAGATATGATTTGCTTATTTTTATTTCTAACTTGTTTAATTGTTTTTTTAAATCATGTATTGACATTTGTATTTGAATTAATTGATTATGTTTGATCTGTAAGTATCTACATACTTACTTATACTTTTATTTTGTTTTTACCTGTTATTAAAATGACGATCCTTATTGGGAGACTGAATTATATAATGATTTTTTAATATTATTACTATTCTTATTTCCATTGTGACGATCATGATAAATATTCGTATAATTTTGACATGTAACGCAAATTTATAATGTAATGTTTTTCGTGAAATAAATAAATCTAATCTAATCTAATCTATAAAATTTTTCGGCTATTTTGACCCACCCCTGGTGATCTTTGGTGAGGTTCGAGGCTTACCTTTATTGTAACTTAATAAGGACTACTAACGATTAAGTTTGTTGTATTTAGGTACTTTTGTCTTTCTAACGTTTTATGATTGTGGTCGTTTTCGTTGTGAGACATGTTAAACTTGTCATACTCATAAACCATGGGCAGTTAAAAATACAGATGATTTACAGAATTCATAATTGTTTTAGTCCTAATATTCTGTCCCACGTTGTTTTTTATCCTGTAAGCCTGTTTGTTTTTTTATCCTGTATCCTGTTTCGCCTGTTTCTTTGTGTGTTTGCTTGTGCAATAAAGAAACTGCTTTGCTTAGCTTGTTAGATGGGGTTTTAGGCACAGGTAAATACGTGATACTACCGTGGTTTTCATGATTCTTAGACATACACAAAATAATCACATATTATGTGATAATTTTTAGTAAAAGGTACCTCTTTGTCGGTTGCCGATATTTCATTTAGAAATGAGCCGTATCAACTAGTAACTAAGTGCTACCTTTTAACCACGTGATTGCTTTCCGTTATTATGATTTAACTTGTGTTATGATTTTATCCGGTATTTATTAATCTAGAGATTAAACGTTAAGTGTTTATAAATAGTCGTGTTAAAAATAAACGCGAGAATATTAAAAAGCGCGTAATGAAAGATCCGATTTTGTTTTGGGCCGCCATTTATTTTGCGAGAGCGAACAGCGAGCGACGTCAAAACAAAAACCTTGGCTTATGGCTGACAAAGCCCCTGAAAATATATGAAAATGTATTCACGAATTTCTAAACTTGTACGTTGAATAAACTTTCGCAAAACGGTCGGCGTGCAAAATTATTTGAACACTGTTCCGAACACATTAGACTATTTTCAGTTTATTTTTGGCTTGGTACCTACAAATAGAATTACTTGTGTTAACCCATTGTCTGCGAAAAACGCATAAACACACGCTCGAAATAATAGTACCTATGTAACAAAAGTACAATTCTAATGTAATTGTGTACCTATTTAATTTGTCTGTTTTCGAAATCGCCGACAAAATATGCCCCTTTTTCGGGGGTTATAATGTTTGCGGTGCATTGCGTAGGGCACCAATCCTTAACTCTGTACACTGACAGGCACCAGTGGTACTGGTACCTTAACCATTACTGGTGCCGCTACCTTATTAACCTAACTAATAAAACGAACTGAGAGTGAGAATCAAGATGTTTCTTACATAGGTTTCGACTCACTACATATGCGATGCGGTGTGACAATTTATGCGATTGTTTTTATTACTTAAACTTTCGTGCGTCCTACTGAAATTAAACTGAAACGGTGACAACGCCACTCCGTCTGTCCGACGATGACTGCCAGATGCAGTCGAAACATGTCACGCCTATTGTGATAAAAATACACGATTTATAACCATTTAAGTTTAAAGAAAGATTTTATTTTTATTTCATACTTCTGGTCCTGAATAAAAGGCCTAGTCAACCCTCTGGGTTGGAAGGTTAGATGGCAGTCGCGTTCGTAAAACCAGCGCCTATGCCAAATCTTGGGAATAGTTGCCAAAGCGGAGACAAGGGTCCCAGAAGAAGAAGACTTTCTGGTCCTTAAACCGACGTCACCACATGTTTATAAAAAAAATGCTCTAATTTTTAATCGTCATACCGATTATAAAAACCCAACATATTTTATCAAAAAATTAACGCGCTTTGTAAAAACAAACATTTTCATCCACAATAGTATTCACAGTATTCACACTAGGGTTGCCAACCGTAGTGTACAAATTTGCGGTACATTCGGGGTCGACATGCGGGATTTGGCTACAAAATGCGGGACGCCTTCAACCGACTTATATAAGGTGTATCGGACTGTCAAGTGTCAACGTATTGAAAGGTATACTAAATTACCTGGTTAACTTTCTTAAGAAGAAGAAATTTTTTCTATAGATACGAGTATTAAGCCGAGTTAGATCAAGTTTTTGCAATTAGTTTTTATAGTTATAATTTTTTTTATACCTACTAGAACAATTTTACATGTATACACAAAATTAAAAGATCATTTCAATTTAAATTAAATACTTTTCAAATTTTTATATGAAATACTTTTTCAATTTTATAGTTAGTTTTTGAATAATTCACCACTTTCTTATAACTGTTTTACCATTTTTAGCTCAGCGAGCTTCAAACATCTACTATCTTCGTAAAATCTGGTTTTCGTCCTTATTGCTATTTAATCTTAATAAAAAAAATGTTTTCTTGTTAAGTACCTATGCAATCTTTTATGGAGAAAATGAAACACTTTTGAACATTTTCACACAAAATTATTAAGTTGAAGAAATGTTAAGTTTGGTAAATTTTGGTAGAAATACACGAACAATAGCCAAGTTATCTGGCTAAACAGATACTTTTTACACAAATAAATAGACATTTGTAAAATTTTGTTCAAACTCTATACAAAATTTATAAATTGTGTATTCAGAGTTTTTTTTTTCTAAACATCACTTCAAATCACTCTAAATTTCGCTATAAAATATGCGGCGTGAAGTCGGCGTCGCTAGTACGCCTAGGTACGCTTGCAGAGCTGATGGTTAGCGGACATGTCGCTCTGCGCTTAGAGAATATTTATAATGATGAGAGACTGAGAGTACAGAGGAACGTGTAAGTAGTGGATATCGAGATATTGGGGTGACTGAGTAGCCCCTTTGTAGGTATACTCGTAGTTGTGATCCCTTGGTATGCCTATCGTTTGGTTACTGTACAGTCACGTCTATAAATATCTATACACTTTGAACTTATTACAGGGGAAGAAGGGTCAAAATTGAATAGAGATGCATAGAATTATATATGAAGCCGACCGTATCAATGTCGTATCTTGTGTCTTTTTTGCATATTACTTGTAGCTAGAGATGGGTAACTACCCGGGTAAATACCCAAGGGCGGGTATTTACCCGGTAAATACCCGATATTTACCTACCCACGGGTAGATACGCGGGTATTTATTTTTACTTACAAATTTTATGCCTGATTTTTTTTGTTATAACTTATTGTATTAAATCTGTTTTATTACTTATGTTTTAATAGTATTAGTGTCCATACAAATTATTTTTGTTTCTTTTTTTCATTTGTTTCTTATTATTAATGTGGTTTGGGATAGTTTGAATGTAGATAGTCAATAAAAATGATCAATCACGAAAAACAGTATAAAACAAGAGTATTTGAAATAACTTCAAAGTCCAGGAAAGGTTTAATTAAACGGGTAGAGCGATCTGAAATTCATCCTCTAAGATCCTTTTGGATCACCCGAGGTTAGCCAACTAAACCGAAGCTAAGCGTTTTTTTACTATGGAATTTAGCAGGTAAATCCGGGTCAGTCAACTAACCCTGGGTGATGCATGTGGCGCTTAGAGGGTTAAAAAGGGGTTGAAAGTTTGTTTTTAGATGATGTAATTTTTAGTAAGGGACTTAAAATACGGTCATAGACTAGAGTCAAACCTAAGTATTTTAAGTATCTTATGTACATATTTAAAAAGTCAAACTTCTATGAAATTATAACGTTTCCTTAACACTTTTGCAGTATTATACATAGCATAGACAGACTCTAGTCATTGTAAAGCGAAAAAATAATTTCAACGTTTTTTATATTCCACTCCTGAGGGGATGAGAGGAAGTTGAAAGTTTGTAGTAACGCTGGGTCAAAACTAAGTACTGAATCTACAAAATTGGCATTTGCACAGCGGGTTACCTTATAACAAGCGGCTTTAAATACTTCAACCCTGAATGGGTTTAAATAGGGGTTGAACATTTTGTACGGACGGAATACTAGACATTCAAATCTTTGTGTGATTACTTTAAAAAAACAATTTTAGCATTAGTATGGATTTTGTTGTATTTTTTTAATGAGACTTTAAAAACTAATAGATAGGTACTCGTATATGTAGGCGAAGTTTACCGGATCATCTAGCAAATCATTATATCATTGTCAGTATTGTCTTTTTTTCATTGTTTGTTGTAATATTATTAATTTACGCTGTTATAAAAACCGTCAAACAGTTACCATTAATTTGCAACTGATGTATATATGAATAATTTATTAAATTATTTTTGTTAACTGAATAAACTCGCTTTTTTAAAACAATTCCGAATGAACAAACGAACTTTCAAGATTCTCACTTTAAAAATTACACAGCCTCACACAATCATTCAACCCACTTTAACCCCTGTAGGGGGTGAACTTCGAAGAACCTTGAAATAGCTTTACTTGTATTTTAATAAAAAAATTATACACGAAGTTTCAAACCTCTCACTTAATATTTTGCACTATCCCCATACATACTAACTTTCAATTCTTCGTTTAACCCTTTTGGGGGTTAAAAATCAAATCATATTATTTGTACTCGTTTTATAAGTAGCCCACCACGAAAATGTCAATTTCTAGCATCATTAGGTTTGACCCTGCGTTAATACAAACTTTCAATCCCTTTTTCTCCCCTTCGGGGAAGCATATCAACAAACGCTGAAACAAGTTTTCATGTTTTACAATAAGCAACTTTCAAGAATCTCACTTGAAAAATCATACAGCCTTGTTTCAACCCATTTTCAACCCCGGTAAGTTCGTTTATTTTAATAAGAAATGTATACACAAAGTTTCAAGTTTCTCACTTAAAAATTTACGCCATATCAATACAAACTTTCAACCCCTTTTTATCCCTTTAGAGGTTGATTTTTTCAAAATTGCTTCGGATCACTTGTATAACATTATAAATGAAACCTGATATGCATGTTTCCTTTTTAACTACAGTAGTATGGGCACGGCGTTTATTAGTCAGTCCGTCTGTCAGGGCACTCACATTTATATATATTATATATATATATATATATATATATATACTAGCTTTAACCCGCGGCTTCGCCCGTGTCCTAAACGTAATTTTCAACCGTCATACAAAAAAGGATTTTTTTATTTATTTATTTCACGTCCGCTAAGTTGGCTTTGAAAATCGTTGTTGGATTTGAAAATTGTTGTTGTTTTCGAAATCAGCGCCCCGATAACGACACCCATATCAAATAAAATAGTCGGAACTATTCTTGTTTCCCCTTTACATACTTTGGACTATCATTTTACCCCTACTTTGAAAAATCCTATCTTTGTGCACCCCTGCACCTTATAAGAAACCTACGTACCAAATCTCGAATATCTAGAACCAGAAATAAACATAAAAACGACACCCATATTGATATTTTAAGATTTCAACCCCATCGCACCCCATCAGAGATGATGATATTTCACGCCCGTCTCGTTGGATGTAGAAATTGTTATTGTTTTCGAAATCAGCGACCCAATAAACCAGAAAAACGATACCCATGTTGTTTTTTTTACTATAATACCCTATTTCCCCATTTTGGGGGTTGATTTCTAAAAAGCCTGAAACACGTCTTTACTCATTTATCTTAAGGAAAATTTCTGTAAAATTTCGAATAAAATAATCGAACTAATCTTATTTCCCCATACCAACTTTGTACCTCCATTTCACCCCCTTTGGAGATGAATTTTGAAAACTCTTTCTTTGTGCACCCCTAGGCTTCATAAGAAACCTAAGTGCTAAATTTGGAATCTCTAGAAACAGAAATAAACATATAACGACACCCATATTAATATTTTAAGATTTCAACCCCATCGCGCCCCAATATGGAAGATATCTTACGCCCACCTCGTTGGATTTTAAAATGGTTGTTGTTAATTAAATCAGCGACCCGATAAACCATAAAAACGATACCCATAATGTTTTTTTTTTACTTTTTCACCCCTTTGCCTCCTTTTAGGGGTAGAATTCTCAAAAACCTGAAATAGATGTTAACTCATTTATATTTATGAATACTCCTGTAAAGTTTCAAATATAATAGTCCAACTAATCTTGTGTCCCCATACAAACTTTGGACCTCCAAATCACCCCCTCAGGGGTTGAATTTTGAAAAATCCTTTCTTAGTGCACCGTTAAACTTTATAAGAAACCTACCTGCCAAATTTGGAATCTCTAGGACCAGCGGTTTGGGCTGTGCGTTGATATGTCAGTCAGTCATTAAGTCACTCAGTCGGTCAGTTTCTTCTTTTATATTGTTTTTAATTAATTTCAACCACCACATTGATAATGTCATTGTTTGCTAAAATTATACTCGTAAATTCGTAATAATAGATGCACCGCGTTACATTTCTATGACCTAAAACCATAATATCTACGATAAAGAGTATCTACCCTTCGATTTGGGTAGATACGGGTAAATACCGGGTAGATAGGTATTTACCGGGTATTTACCTGGGTGGGTAGATTTGGTAAATACCCGCGACCCATCTCTACTTGTAGCATATACGTTTTAAAACAAACATTAAAAAGTATTTTGATATGAACTTAGCATTTACGAATATGCACCCATATTGCAAAAGAACCTATAGTTTCTGTTTTGCCTCATTAATAAAGCATTGTTACGAGTAAGAGTTGTAAGTAGTGAGCTAAATTACATCTTCTTAGATTAAATTTAATAAAAAATAGATTCACCGTCATGCACTGGCTCTGAGTCACATTAAAAACCGTTCCTTTTTGTGCTTATTATCCAGTATGGTCTAAAAACGGGACAATCGGCGTCCCGCGCGGCCTCTTTGCGGGACGCGTCGTCAAGACCCCCAGAAACGGGACGTCCCGCGTATAGCGGGACGGTTGGCAACCCTAATTCACACCCACATAGGACATTTGTTATCGTGTCGCGTAATTGCAAGCGCGTTGTTTGCTCACGATGAATCAATATTTTCGGCCGTGAGTCCTGTCCGCTAGTTTTATCTACTAAATGACGACCGCCATTTTAACGTAGGCAATTTGATGTGGGCTTTTTCGCCACACCCACGGAAGGCGCTCTTTCTTTGAAAACAGTGGGCAAAGGTTCAAAATCGCGTTTTGTACTCAAGACAGTCATGCAAGTTTTGATGTTGATCAGTAAGTAACCTTGCTACGCCCGTGGTTAAATTCTGGAATCTGGGCATTTTCAAAAATAGGGTACCATTTCCTTTTTTTTTTAAATATGGGAAGTTTTGGGTTTTTTTTATAACTAGAATCACGAGTACTAATGATTTAAAAAAAGAAAGAGGTGTACCGTTTTTTTTGGTCAGTTTCGTAACGCATTTTTTCATTTGTATGGGCCGTTACAAACCTGACATTTTTTTTGTATGGAAAATCAAGGACCCATTTTTTTAAATGGTGCACTTTTTTCTGAAAATGCCCATCTTTAGCTTGCTCAGGTCTCAAAACCTATAAAGTTATAAACACGACAGGTTTCTTTAAAAAAAAAAATGTCAGTTTCGTAACGGCCCATACAAAATGTATGAAAAAATGCGTGCTAGCATCTTTTGTGCGGAACCCTCGGTGGGCGAGTCCGACTCGTACTTGGCCGGTTTTTTTTTAAATTTGATTTAGCAACTTTTACTTATAGGAAAAATTGCTGCGTATCTTTTTAAACATAACCCTTTATTATACATGACCCGACACGGACATTTGGACACTTTTTTACTTATGGATGAAAGCGGACACAAGGCCACGATATCATAGCAATGTCACGCTTTAGCCATGTCACGTTTTTAATGAATATGCCTGGTCTATTAGCAGTTACCACCACGCCTTCTACTTTGCAATTTATACTACCCATCATAAATGTGATAATCATGTTCAGTGTCGTTGTTCCGAAGTGTTTTCTTCACGCTACATGTTTGTACACTACATGAACTATGTTAATTTGTTAATCCTTCCTTTGAACCTTCAGGGATCAGGGCTGATCAATGATACTCGTGCGTTATTTCAACTTTGGTTTTAATGACATTAACTACACAAATTAACCGTCACACCAACCGTTATATAACTTTACTATATAAGTCACAAGTTCACAGCATGAGTGTTCATAACCGAATGTCTGTGCAAAAAAAATGCAAACCCAAGTAATCTAACAGAAACGCAAGTGGCGCCACTCGGTCCACAACACTCAAGCCATTACCAATGACAATCGTACAAAAATCATTTTCAAACACTAACTAAAATTTCAAAGGAAATTCATCAGTTTAACAATTCACTTACTTAATAAATCATTAACATATTTAAATGAAAGCTAAGTAAACAATATAAATGCTAACAAATTCGTCCATCCTGACTAAACGTCATGTCCTCATGACTTATATAAGCGTCGAATTTGTTTTCATTTATAACAAAAAGAAACCATTATTATAACAAAACCATTCCTTTTCACGCAAGCACATTTATATTTAACTAACACTTACACACTTTAATACTAATGACATATATTGTGTAACATGTGCTGTGAAATTAATATTAATATTACACTGATATTATACTGATTATTGTATAGAGACTAATTTAATCACATATTTAACAAACTTTGTTTCACCAATATATCCTTCCAATATCCTTCCAATATCCTTCCAATATCCTTCCAATATCCTTCCAATATCCTTCCAATATCCTTCCAATATCCTTCCAATATCCTTCCAATATCCTTCCAATATCCTTCCAATATCCTTCCAATATCCTTCCAATATCCTTCCGATATCCTTCCTGTAGTTATCCTTCCAATATCCTTCGTGTAATAATCCTTCCAATATCTATCCCGTAATAATCCTTCAAATATCCTTCCATTTATATGCTTCTATTCGTACCCTTTTAATAGTTTACATATCCTTAGTAGCTTGCTAATCATCTTTCCCCAAAATAGTATTTCATTAGCTAGCATCGCGCATTTAATAATTTAATTACCGATTTCGTAAATTAATTTAATAATATTTAAATTGAATAATTATAAATTTAATTTTTGATTGTATTTATCACGTAAGTTAAGCCCGCGAGCGCTACCTATTCTATATCTTCACTACTATTGTTTTCTATTTCCTCTTCATCAGAATCACTATCCTCCACTCCTTTGAAACTAAGCCAAGGGTGTATCCTCTCTACCGGATGTACCCCTTTATAAACGGCTTTACCCTTCCTTTTCGTTAACGGCGTATCCTCTACCATATATCTATCATTCGGTAAAATCTCGACTACCCTGTATGGTCCATAACATTTAACTTGCAACTTTTTACTTTTTCCGGGACAAAGTGTATTTCTCTCGACCCTGACTAAGTCTCCGATACAGAAACTACGTGGTTTGCACCTAGTTTTGTCAAATCTTTCTTTTTGCTTAGCCTGAGACTCCATTATGTGTTTATTTACATCAGACCTAATACTCTCAAAATCAACATCTTTCTCCTGTAACAAATCCTCATCATGCAAAACCGTGACTATCTTCCCTTCTGTCATTCCCTTTAATTTCAAACCGAATAAGACCTCAGCCGGAGTTTTGCCCGTACCTTTATTGATCGTATTGTTTAGTCCCCATTGTACATCTATGACCTTTTCGTCCCAAAGTTCTTCACTACGCCCATGATTCATGGCTGTGAGGGAATCAAGTATGGTGCGGTTATACCGCTCCACTTGTCCATTTGCACGTGGGGTGGCTACCGCATTCATAACGTGATGAACACCTAACTCCTTTAAAAACGATTTTATCTTTTTCCCTGTAAATGACGAATATCTGTCTGTTATAATCCTAGTAGGCAAACCAAACGTACCAAAATACTCTCTAAAAATTTTGATGGTGACAGAAGCCTTGGTACTTCTTACAGGTTTCAGTACAATGAATTTCGTGAACGCTTCGACTATTACTAGTAGATACCGATTTTTTTGATCGACTGGGGTTAAAAGGGCCCAAATGGTCAGCATGCAGGGTGTGAAATGGAGTCGATATTTTTGGGATTGGGTGTAGATAGCCTGATTTTTTCCCTG
Source organism: Lathronympha strigana (assembly GCA_949128165.1). Taxonomy (NCBI): domain Eukaryota; kingdom Metazoa; phylum Arthropoda; class Insecta; order Lepidoptera; family Tortricidae; genus Lathronympha; species Lathronympha strigana. The sequence goes on along the minus strand of OX421923.1, from coordinate 10,251,760 downwards.
CGGGGGCCTTACTTAATGCACACTCTAAACAGGCTCCCACATATTTTTTTATAAACCTTCGCATCTTTGGGAACCAATAGTTTTCACTAACCTTTTCGAAGGTCTTATCAACTGAAAAATGACCTATGTCATCGTGACACGCCCGCAAGATCTGCCATCTCACACCTCTGGGTACTAACCATTTGGGTCCATCTGGTGTCGTCTTAAAAACGTTATTGTTTTTCAAGCAATAATTATTCTTGACCTCAACTACATTGTTGCTACCTGGATCCAACAATATATTTTTTAGCCTATTCACTTCATCGTCATCCATTTGAACGGTTTTGAGCCAAACGTCGTCTATTCTAAATACAGTAGGAAGATCCAAATTTACAAGGTCATCGGGCACCGGATTTCTACTTAACGCATCAACATGCATCATCCCTTTCCCTGACTTGTATTTTATATCGCAATCGAATTCTTGTATCAAACTCCACCAGCGCGCGACCCGTGGCAACATATCCCTTTTTGTGAACGTTGCCCGTAACGAATTGCAATCGGTTACAATTGTAAACGGCATCCCCAGCAGGTACGTCCTAAACTTTGTTAGGGATGATACCACCGCAAGGGTTTCCAATTCATATGCCGAGAAATGTTGCTCTTCTGGTGAAGTCTGACGACTGTAATACGCAACTGGCTTTAACTCTCCGTCCCTTTGCCTCTGTAACAGTATCCCCCCTACTCCCCACTTACTGGCATCAGTATGCAATTCTGTATAAAGAGAGGGGTTGTACAGAGCCAAAAGGGGGCGAGACACAAGCTGTGTCTTTAACTGTTCAAAAGCTTGATGCTGTGCTTCTCCCCAGACCCAAGGTGCGTTGTTCTTCAACAAACTTGTTAATGGCTTGGCGATAGTTGCAAAATTCATTATGAACTTTCTGAAAAAGCTTGCCAATCCAATGAACTGCCTAACGTTGTGCACATTCTTGGGTATAGGGAAGTTATTGACAGCCTCAATCTTCCTGATCCCAGGTTTAATACCATTTACACTAATCTCGAAACCTAGAAATTCTACGGACGTTTGGAAAAAAGTGCATAGAGCATGGAATATCGGAGCCTTTTTGCAATACCGGTATTTTTTCGATATTGAAATTTCTAGTACCGGTTTTTCGATAATTTCGATATTTTCGATATTTTTTCGATAATTGAGGAAAAAAAGTAAATAACTTTAAAAAAACCAGCATATTCATACAAAATTTACATTTATTATGATGGGTTACTTGTATAACTTATATTATAATACACCATTATTAATCATTTCAACTTAATTTTCAAATTAACTAATAAATCATAGTTAAATGCTAAAAAAATTAAGTATATAAAACAAAAAGTCAACGCAGTATTTACATGTAATACTGCTATATTTATTTGAGAATTAATAAAAACATTACCGACACCAACCTTCAGTTCAAGCTGGTTTCCGCCCTGCATTTTCCACTACCGACACATCTTCACATACTCGACCAGATCATTGAAAAAATTACCGTGTACATTCAATATAAGCTAATAATATAAGCTTTAAAGTTGGACTAAGGTGATGACCAACAGCACGAAACGTAGGGTCGATGTAGACGAGTAGACTATACACCTCCTCCTCGAGTCGGTGTCCTCTTTACTGAGGGTCGCGATTCCCCCGTTGCTGGGTTATCATGCGTCTGACAGTATTTCGCCACTTTATTCTGTTCTTGGCTGCATGGAGAGCGTTGTGAAGGTTGGTGTCCAGAGTTGAGCGGATTTGGTCAGTGGTGATCGGCCCATGGGGCGCTTTCCGTCGACCTTTCCAGTAACCATGAGCTGTTCCAGGTTATGCCCATCTTTTCTGGCAATATGACCGAAAAATTCCAATGTTCTTCGCAGAAATATGGTGGAGAGACGGGTTTATATTTGCAGTTCGCGAAGAATCGACTCGTTGGTGCGGAATGCTGTCCACGGAATCTGCAACATTTTTCTCCAGCACCACATCTCGAAGGCATCAATTCGATTCCTATCTGCTTTCTTCAGCGTCCATGTTTCCGCTCCGTAACCGAATATGGAGAAGACGAGGGTGTTCACCAGGTTGACCTTAGACCTGCGTCTGATATTACGGTCCTTCCATATTTTATGGAGCTGCGACATCGCCGCTTTAGCCATCCCTATCCGTCTCCTTATTTATTTTTCACACGAGCCAGAATCGCTAATGTTTGGGAGCTAACAAATGAAATCTTTCACTGTTTCGAGACCGAGAACACCGAGGAATTGAAGCTTGCTAGCACGGTCTACCACCATCAGCTTGGTTTTAGCGTGGTTTATTTTGAGTCCCAACTCCAAACTAATCGTCTCTATCCTACGCAGGAGTGTATGCATTTCGTTTCGGCTGCGGTGGTAGCTAGGAGCTTTGTGTCGTCTGCATAACGAAGGTTGGTCAACTTGGTGCCGCCTATCGAGAATATACACAGTATACACTATATTAACGAGCATATCTTATTTAGCAACAGGCAAGACTAAGAAGTCGAACGATGAGTCGATAACGCCTGAAAAAGCTACTGGTCCATGAAAGAGCTTATGAAGGGTAACCTTCCAGTGTCACTAAACCGAAAACTCGTCGATAAGTATATTCTGCATGTCCTAACCTACGGTGCAAAAACATAGTCGCTCACCTCTGCAAGCTCTGTGTGTGTGTTCAGAAGTCCAAATTGAAGACTTGCTAGCGGGCTATGGAGCGCAGCATTTTAGGTATCAATAGAACCGATCGCATTCTCCACTCAAAAACCCGCATTGCTGACGTTGGCGAAAAAGTTGCTAGGCTCAAATGGGAGTGGGCAGGCCACGTCTACCGCATGAATCCGGACAGGTGGGCTACTTGGGCAAGTATTGCCACCAAGTGGATCCCGCAAAATAAACGTGGACGGGCAGGCCTAGACGGAGATGGCGGGACGACATGGATACATTTTTTAAGAACTGGCCTGGGGAAGCACAAAATCGGGAGCGGTGGAGATCAAGGGGACAGGTATTTCGGTATTTGCCCAGCAGTAGGACACATAAAGTGACGCTAAGAAAAAAAAAACAAATTAGTAACACTTAAGAGTCCACATGAGTCCGCAGGATCAAGTGAAAAATTTAAAGGCGATAGTATGCGGGCGCGGCAAAATAAACCGCGTAATCAGATAATTGCTGTTTACAACTAAACCTTTTTTGTAGATATTTTTTTTTACCAGATTTAGGATTTACTATTTAACTAAGAATCATGTTTATAAATTCAAGGGTTACGACGTTCTTATCGAGGCTTTGGTTAAAAATCATGTTTTCATGTTTACCAGTTTGAAGGAAATATGTTGAAATTGTATGTACCTAATGTGAATATCAGATACCTAGTTGTATATATTGAGATGTAGAATGTAGATGTCTGAATAATAACAATTTTACCACTGTGGCCTTTTAAAAACGTAATTTTTTTAAGCATAATGTTAATATCGAAAATATCGAAAATACCGGTATTTGAGAAATTCAATACCGGTAAAAAAATATCGGAAAATCGTCCGATATTATCGAAATTTCGATATTATCGAAAACCGGTATCCATGCTCTAAAAGTGCACTTAGTCAATTTCAGTGTAAGGTTAGCCGCCCGTACGTTTTGTAATATCGCTTCTAATTTCTGTAGGCCTTCGTCGACGGTTTTTGAAGGGACAAGAATATCATCCATATATGCAACTGCGGTATTGAATCTAAGAGAGCCCAAAGCTTTATTAATCGCGCGCTGAAATACTGCTGGCGCATTCGCTAAGCCAAAAGGCATTCTATTAAATTCCCACTGACCATCTGGTGTAACGAAAGCAGTTTTAGGCTTGGCCTCCTCAGTTAATTCGATCTGGTAGTAGCCACTTGCCAAATCTAACGCTGAATAGTACCTATTGTCTGCTAACCGATTCATTTGGTCTTCCATACACGGTAGTGGGTAATGTTGCTTATACGTCTTCTTATTGAGCTGCCTATAATCTATACATAATCTTTTGTCTCCAGTTTTCTTTCTGACTAAAATTATAGGACTGGCGTAGGGCGAGTTTGATTCACGAACTATCCCGGTCTGCACTAATTCATCTACCATCCCTTGAACTTCTTTCCTTTCATTCACAGACATACGATATGGCCGGTAAACAACAGGTTCGTTATCCTTTAAGTCTATATTCATCCTTTCTATATCTGTACATCCCAACTCCCGTAAACAAGTAGCAAAACAGTCCCGATAAGTATTAAGCAATTTTAATAGTTTAATTTTATCCTCTCGGGATATGTCCCCAACATTCAAATCCTCTAGAGTAAACGGCTTAAGTGGTTCATTTTTATAGTCAACTTTATCAATTTTGTGAATACCAAAAGATTCTAGAACGACTTCTGCCCGTGCAATTAGCTCACCCGATTTTAATTGCACCGATTTTGATATAGGGTCCACAATAACAACGCCATTCCCTTGCTCAAGCTTGTAAACCCCTTCCCTGAGAATATATTCTTTACCCGTCTGTCCCCTATAACTCCCACTCACATAGAACAATCCGGTATAACCCGTATCACAGCTAACGTTAATAAATTCAGTTGCATCTATTGTGATATCCTTACTAACTTTTAATTCTAATTTATGACCATCAGCATCATGTTCAGTGGAGTCAACAAATAATAGCTCATTTCTTGTTTTTATAATTGTCACATGAGGCTGTTCCGTGAATGTTTGGCCAATTAGCACTGGATGTTTCAGAAATCTATCAGGTACTATTACGCATAAAACCCTGGCTGTAACATTCTGTATTTTGATTTCAGACATATAAGATCCCAAAGATTTTACTAACGCCCCACCAAATCCCACCATGGCATTGGTTTCAGAGGTATTCCAATGTTTGAAAATGTCCCTAGCCGCACTCTCGCGTATTAAAGTCAATTCACTACCCATGTCCATAAACGCCTTAACGGAAATATTATTAATCAGTACATTTTGGACATATTTATCCGAACTAGCATTTTTTGACCATGATTTTATAACCATCACCTTTTTTGTTTCATTATTGAAATTCTTTGCCTGACGAAAACATTCAGAATCTATGTGACCAACCGCCGAACATTTACCACACTTCTTAATGGGCTTAGGACATTTTGAAACAGGATGACCCTCTTCTTTACAATTATAGCATCTTATTGGTGGCTTGTTTGTACTAATGGATTTAAACGTATATTTGTTATTTACAACCCCCTTTTTAACCTTAGATTGTTCGGATCTCTGCATGTTTACTTTCCGCAAATAAGCCAATAGTTTATCAGTATCATCAAACTGTGCGGCTTCCGCACCCATCCGAACGGACCTATCGTCTATACCGTGAACAATACATTCTACTGCTCTTCTGCCGCTTATCAACTCCAATCGATTTATTAAACTAATTTTATCGTAATAATATGTTTCTAAGGGCTCCCCAAATTTAGCGCGTCTATTAAGCATGTCTAACATCATCTGACCATAGTTTTCATTAGCTGGAAAAGCGCTCTTTAACTTATCTTGCCATTCAACCCAACTTAATGAAAGAGAAGGTAAACCCTCATACCACTGCTTCGCAACACCTACAAGTTTAGGTAGCGCGTAATGTATGATTTGTCTTTCTGTCCAATCATACAAAGCCGCACTCTCATTTACCTTCAAAAGCCACCTATCAACGGTTTGATTCTTCAAGGAAGGGTTGAATTCTGGAATTATGTTATTGTTTGAGAAAGTCTCTCTCTTAACCTTACTGCTGGTCATACATTCAATGACGTCTGCAAATTTGGACATAAGATTCCTATAGCTACTTGTATCGTGATCCTGAAAAACTGGGCTACGTGACCGGTAGCTTCGACGGCGCTCTGTATAACGCTCACGCGGCGTTTGACTATTCGAGCGTTCATCATCAATACGTGAAGACCTATTGTAACGCGCCACAGTGTAGCGATGCACTGTTCTGTTTCGAGATCGCGTCGCCCTATCACGTGATGCCCCACGTCGAGCTCTACTACGACCCCGATCCTGTAAGGTTTCTGGCTCTGCACGTTCAGGAAATATAGATGGTTGTCTACCTTGATCGTCCCTCTCAGATGTTCGGCTACTGGGTCCATCCTCACCGCTGCGCCTTCTCTGCTCAGGCGTCCGGAGTTGTTTGCGTGGAGTTTCCTCGTCTCTCCTACGTATACCTCTGCTTCCACTGCCACCGGGAAGAACTGGGCTGCGCAAACGAGGTCTCGACCGTCGCCCTTCATCCATTGTATGAGAATGACGAAGACGTGACCTTGAGCGTCGATCTTCACCCACTTCGCTTTGGTTACTGTAGCGGGATCTCGAGCGTCTTCCATCCATTCTTCTAAAAATAACAATTGACACACAGATGACAAATTCAAAAAAAACCTATGGCCTTTTAGGCACTCTGATTAAGAACCAGTGTTTAATAACACGTGTGACACATGTTCAAATTCGAATATCATAATTTAAACTAGTTGACTACACACGTCCACTTACACACGTGTTCGACCACATGTGTAAAGGCAGACGCGTCAATTCTCAAATGCCAGATGACATACGTCCAACCTCAGACGTCCCACGCACCACTCACTCGTCAAAACACCCATGTGCTATGACCACACATTTCTACACATGTCCGACCATACATGACCGCATACATGTGCGATTACACATGCTATAACACACATGTGCGACCACTCGTGTCAGAATAAACATACGCGGCCACATAAATGTCACACACGCATGATCAGAATACTCACGAGCGATCTCACATATCCAAACATATACGCTAGACCACATGTGCGATCACTCATTTGCGATCAGTCAGTTTCTTCTTTTATATCTAGGTATATATATAAAAATTTATTTTATTCAATTTAATTTTAAATTCAATTTAATTCTTTTCAATCCAACTTAATTTAATTCAATTCAATTTGATTTAATTCAATTCAATTCAATTTGATTTAATTCAATTCAATTTAATTCAATTCAATTCAATCCAATCCAATCGAATTTTATTTTATTTAATTTTATTTAACTTTATTTAATTTTTTTTAATTTTTTTAATTTTATTTAATTTTATTTAATTTTATTTAATTTTATTTAATTTTATTTAATTTTATTTAATTTTATTTAATTTTATTTAATTTTGTTTAATTTTATTTAATTTTATTTAATTTTATTTAATTTTATTTAATTTTTGTTAATTTTATTTTCACACACATTTGAACACACATGGGCGGCCACACACGTCCATACACACGTCAATCATACAACTACATAGTAACACGCTTCTATATTAACACTACATATCTTTCCCCTTTTATGTAGGCCTACGAGACTAATATCAACTTAAGAACAAGTAATACTACGAATAAGTTCCTTTTCTTTGATCCCATTAATCTAAAATTGTACCTATTTTGTTGTTGTGTTCATCCAGATTTTATATAATTTTTGTAATATTTAGAGTGTTCAGACTTGTTGTTTCTACTCAAAATTAATAATGTAATGTTTAGTTATATATTGTTAAAAAGTATGTATGTTCAAACACAATCTTGTATTGTTCATGAATAAACTACTATGAAACTACTAGAACAGCGGAAAGGTTTTGTTACTTCACAATATGTGATTTATCAAGGTTTAGCTCTTAGCGAGGGCTCTTTTAATGATGATAGTGAAAATTACACAAAAGGACGGCACTGTTCTTGGCGTATTGAAATTTAAGGCAAAGTTGCGATCGACGTTGGAGAGTACGTTATTTAAATTTACAGTTGACAAAGCATAGACTATTAAGTGAATTCTTATCAGACTGTAAACAATGGTTACTGGGTATATCTTGATGTATGTAGCTACATTCCATTAACTGTAAAACTAACAATTTGTACCCTTATGGCACAACATATATATACAACACCACAATTATACTTGTATATTACCTGTGCTGAACAAATCAATCGTGATTTGCAATCAGCCGATAATACAAATAATAAATAAAAAAACAAAATCTTATTAATTTTATAACTACCGTATAAGGTAATTAAAAATAGTTATCCATACCTTGTGAGCGTCTAGTGATCCCTGCTTCTGAAATTTGTTAATCCTTCCTTTGAACCTTCAGGGATCAGGGCTGATCAATGATACTCGTGCGTTATTTCAACTTTGGTTTTAATGACATTAACTACACAAATTAACCGTCACACCAACCGTTATATAACTTTACTATATAAGTCACAAGTTCACAGCATGAGTGTTCATAACCGAATGTCTGTGCAAAAAAATTGCAAACCCAAGTAATCTAACAGAAACGCAAGTGGCGCCACTCGGTCCACAACACTCAAGCCATGACCAATGACAATCGTACAAAAATCATTTTCAAACACTTTAATTAAAATTTCAAAGGAAATTCATCAGTTTAACAATTCACTTACTTAATAAATCATTAACATATTTAAATGAAAGCTAAGTAAACAATATAAATGCTAACAATTTTGAGCTTTATCACGAAGGAGTATAGCTCAAATTAGTAAAAACTTCAACAGCCGTGACAGCCGTAGTACACGTAGTTTGGCAAAGTAATGTCGATTCGCCATTTCGGAAGGTGTGTCTAATGTTTAACGTCAATTCGTAAACTTGCGAAATGAGAGGTACGAGAGGTAAGTGATTACTAATGTTGCAAATGTAAGTCCAATACACAGCGCATACACACACCCTGCGTGCACACACAATGAATGCAAAGAAAAAAAACATGGCATATTACAGTAGTAGTGACAAAGATATGTACACACGACCTTAACGCTCAGGGAATAAAGTCATGTATACATATTTTTTGCCCTTTGGCTGTATTCATATCTTTGTAATTGACTGTACCAACATCATATTACGACGCTTACTATTTTAAAAAATGTTAAGACGAAGGCTGTCGGTGAGGATAGCTTGGGACTGGACATGCTTATGCTCGTGGCGGATAACATCGCCCCTATCTTATCCGATATTATTAATGTTTCCTTTACTACCGGTACGTTCCCTTCTGCGTGGAAATTTGCTCATGTTATCCCACTTCCTAAAACCTCAAATCCTACAACCTTTTCACAATATCGTCCTATCTCTATTCTCCCAGTTTTATCCAAAATTATTGAACATTTCGTGAACCGTCGTCTTCTCTCGCACCTTAATAAGTATAATTTATTTAATCCGCTACAATCTGGTTTTCGTCCTGGGCATAGCACTGTTACAGCCTTGGTTAAGGTCACCGATGACATTCGTCTTAATATTGAGAATAAAAAGCTCACAGTGTTAGTTCTTTTAGATTTCAGTAGTGCTTTTAATACTGTAGATTTTGATATCCTTCTTAAAAACCTGAGGTCGCTTAATTTATCAAATACTGCTCTGTCTTGGTTCCGTGACTACCTCTTTGGGAGGCGCCAGCGTGTCAGGGTGGATGACCGGGTTTCGGAGTGGTGTAACCTCTCCGCTGGTGTTCCCCAGGGAGGAATTCTCTCTCCCCTTCTTTTCTCAATATTTATTAATGGCATTACTGAGTCTTTAACTTCAAGTTATCATCTTTACGCGGACGACTTACAGATTTACGCGGCGAGTGACTTCGATGATTTTCCTTCACTGATTAGCAAAATCAACTGCGACCTCGAGTCGATACGTAGCTGGGCGTATAATTATGGGTTAAAGGTGAATGCTCGGAAATCGCAGGCTATTGTTATTGGTAGTCCTTATTTTATGTCCAAATTGTCGGAGCTGGTGGTACCCGACTTACGCTTTGACGGAGTAATTATCCCTTTCTCCTGTACAGTCAAGAACTTGGGTATCACCATGGACCAAACCTTAAGTTAGACTCCCCATGTTGCGGAGATCAGTAAAAAGCTTTTCGCATCTATGCACTCACTAAGACGTCTCCAAAATTTCCTTCCTCTTCATACTAAAATCACTCTTACTCGGTCCCTTCTGCTTCCTTTATTAGACTACGGCGATATTGTTTTTCTAGATCTTAGAGAGGAGCTACTTGACAAACTCGAACGCTTGCAAAATGTATGTATCAGATATATCTTTGGTCTGCGTAAGTATGATCATATATCCCAGTTCCGAAAACAACTTGGCTGGCTTCCGATTCGTCGTCGTAGAGATGTGCATGTCCTGTCATTGCTTTTCAATGTGTTATTCAATCCTGCCTCTCCTTCTTATCTATCTGAGAAATTCAGTTTCCTGGCTTCCGGTAGTGGTCACCGTTTACGTTCTAGCACCAACCTTTCTCTCACTTTTCCGTCCAAAAAGACGCGTATTTACAGTAGATCTTTCACTGTCCATGCTGTAAAGTTGTGGAATGAGTTGCCGGTGTCTGTGAGGCAATCGCAATCTGCAGCATCGCTCAAGGAGAGGCTAAAGAAGTTGTGGCTTTCCGACCCTTGATTGGAGTTTGTCCTTTATGCTCTGTTTAATAGTTTATATATATATTTATTATTTAATATGTGTATATATGTATTGATGTTTAGTGTTTATTTATATATGTAAATATTATATATATATTTTTTATTGCGTATTTATTTATAGTGTAGTTACAATGTGTATTCAATATTTACTTTTTATTTGAAGTTTTGTTACTGTACAATTTTTGCTCTTAGTTTGTCTTTCATCGTTGCCTGTTTTTATCTAATTTCCTCAAAGGTTAACTGGAAGAGATCCCTCATAGGGATAAGTTCGCCTTTGTTGTATCAAATTGTCTATGTTACTGTGTTTCTTGTATTTCTTGTGTTATTGTACAATAAAGCTTATACATACATACATACATACATATTAAAGGCTTCGTCAGACTAGCGCGTGGCGTGAGCGGGGCGCGAGCAGAGCGCGATAGAAGCGGGGAGCGCGGCGCGCTTACATCGCGCGCGTGTCAGGCGCGCATCGCGCGCGGGTCACGCGCGCGTCGCGCGAGCGCGCCGCCAGCGCCGCGCGCTCGATTCACCGAGCATTTTTCTTTGCGCTGTGACTGCGCGGCGGTCGCGCCGCGCGCCGCGCGCGCGTTGAAAGCGGGGCGTGAGCGGAGCGCGATAGGAGCGCGGCGCTAGCGCCGCGCTGCGTCCAAGCGCGGGTCGCGCTCGCTTCGCGCCCCGCTCACGCCACGCGCTAATCTGACGAAGCCTTTACAGCAAGCATATTGTGGCAAGCAAAAAACTTGCCACAAAATGATTTCGTCCCGCCCTCTCGACTCAGCTCAGCATGGTGCTAGCTTAGGTGGCCACTGGCCAGCCCTGGTCTTCCGCCGGGGCCATCTGTAAGTATGGAATGTTATGTTTTGTACATACTGCAATATGTATTGGCCTTTAATCGCCGAGTGCGTCTCTTAATGGTTATCTTGAAAATCAGCGTCGTGACTTAAAGACTCATTATTGGTAATCGTACCATACGAGATAGGTAGGATACTTATCAATATTCTTAGTATATTTTTCCATTTTAATGAGCTTGATAATTAATTGAATTGATAATCGATTAACAATTTACATATAGTAAGTATGATCATTAAATGCGGTTTTAAAATTAAACGTTCCATCTTAGTAGTAGTAGTAGAGTCCCATTTAGTAAAGGTAGACAAATTTTTGTTATTTATAAAAATAACAAAAAGGACAAGAATTTGATTAGTCGAATATTTTCAAAAATAATTGCTTTGAAAGCCTAAAAAAGTGACGTACACACGCGTTCAGAATTGCATGGGCAGGTTATGAATGAATTCATTCATAAATTGCCCATGCAATTCTGAACGCTATAGTACATAGTTATGTTTTATTTTGGCTGTACCACTAAACCAAATTGGAAGTTTAAGACACTCATTTAACGTAAAATTTAACCCTCTTTAATACCTACCTAAATGATTTCCTCGACGTACCATTTTCGAGCTATAAGCAAAAACCTGAAAAATTAACCAAAATTTTACAGTTCGGTACTTGGCTCTCAATAGTCAGGCTCTACTCCTGGAATTTTGCAAACTCGGTTGCCACGTCTTTACGACCTATTGATGGTATTAAAACGATATCCAGCATGCTGGGAATTAATTCCTGGAAATGCTTTTTATAGATCTAATTTTCTTGGCCGATAAGGACAGTAAATATGTCGATAAATGGCAAGAATCGCCTGATATGACAAATGACGCCACTACTCCAATTTGCGTCCGATATCACCCGTGCCGTGTTTACTATAGAGTAAATAAATGTACACAAGTTAGGCACTAATATATTTAGCAAACAAGCGGCGATCTTAATTCTAAGGAGCAATTTATTTAAGCTGCCAATTCAATTGGGTTGCGTTATGTTTGTCTATTTCGTTTGCCATATTAAGTAAAGAGATGCAACACGAATTGGGCAAATCCTGATAACAATACACGGCAACATATTTACGTATAAGGTGTAATGTCGAGTAAGTCTAATGGTGTAATGTGATGTTTTGAATGCCATCTTTGTTTCCACTTTAGCCAATGTTGTTTTAAGACGTGTTGTGATAAACGATAATTAGCGGGTTTGTTTGCGAAAACATTCTGAAACGCAAAAATATCGTGTAAATTGTGTTACGCAATTGTTCGCGAAACATGTCGATAGGCGCCGGCAATAAACAGTTGAAAAAGTTGAAATGGTTCTGCGGGGTGCAGGGGGTTGAACGCAAAATTAACGAACTGATCAACGTTAAATATGGCGTCGCAACTGTCATCCCAATCATCATATATGTAGAGAACTATCAAATATTTAATTCATGTACATAAACGATGATGTCAACATATATTTTGGTGCCTGTCTGCAATGTGTTTTGTTGTAAATTTGCTAATCAGTTTTTCGGTACTTTTGTAGGAAATATCACCAGACCGACTGACATCTTTCATCTCTTCTTATCTCTTTGCTATTTGGTGAAGAAAAACGACTGGCTAATACCAATATTCTACCTTTCCCTACTGGGTTGTAACTTAAAAGATCAGACGTAGTTGAGATAGCATTTGTATGCTACATGGATTCTAGCGGTTCTTTTGCCAAACACGGTGCCTGGTATCATGAGAATTGCTGCACCTTAAGGGGGCATCCCCTTAAGGTGCAGCAATTCTCATGATACCAGAGCAGAGCATTCTCACCGGCGACGCAAGCGGATGCGGTCGGATAACTGTCGGAAGAGAAGGAAGCAGCTCACGGGCCTGTCGAACGACGTTTTACCTTCTGTCACCACGTTGGTCATTTGCTGATTACTTAAGCAGAGGGGCAAGACTTCGGGTGCATTAGCCCCTAAGTCCATCAAGACCATGCTCCATATGCCCTATGAATTGGTATCCCTCGCTCTCATCTGAATGAACGGCCTTTTCAGTGAGGACGCATTGTTAAGTATGCAACATTATCGTTAACATTTGACCCCTCTGTGCAGTGATTGCATATCTCTCGTCTTGACCTTAATGAGACCAATGCACTCCGCGCGTGACCCTCTTATCTTGCTATTGTTAACAAGTGTGGTTCAACGAAATTCAAAAAAATATCACTGTTCACTTGTGTCACCAATTCATGTCAATCTGGAGGCACGAACAAGTCGAGCAGAACAAATTTTTTGATATGTAATGTTAAACAAGTCGGTTATTTTAGTCGGTACCGGGAAGTGTCCATAGAACTTGACTTCCACCGACTTACCTATTTTCAAATCGTAGAGGACCACAGAGTTCAAATAAAAATAGGCAAGTTGGTGGAAGTCACGTTCTGTTCTATTTTTTTCAGCAAAAGAACTGTAGAGCGAGTCTGTGTATTTTTTACATGTAATGGCTTTGATGGGATTTAATTGACATTATCAAGGAAAATAGAGAACTCTATAGACAAACAATGTCTATATGTATAATTGTATAATTACTTAATTAGGCATCTCTAGCTCTTTTACACTGCCGGCGCGTTTTTCACGGAGCTCTAAATTTGGCACACTTTTATATCTGGAGCACTTAACTTGACGCACTTGAAGCATTTATTTGGAATATGTACGAGCGCAGGCAGGGGTAGAACGCAGGATCTCAGCATCTCAACCTCTCTGCGCCACTCCTGGCGCGTTGTATGGAGCATTTAATATGGCCCATTTTAATTTGGAGCACTGACGCACTATTTGGAGCATTTATACTCTTGGCACATTTCAATCGGCGCAGTGGTAGAGCTCTGGAAGTCTGGAGCAACATGACCGCTCTGCTCCGCTGCTGGCGTGCGAACAGCTTTTAGTTGATTTAACTTGATACAAAGCTGGACGAATTACTTAGTTGGACAACGAAATATGGCTTTAATTACTAAACACATTTTTTATAAAACTATCTCGGCGGCCAAGCGCTAGTAAACAATAAAAATAAACAATTTTACGATCGCGACATTTTTATAGGACGATCAAATTTATCGCGGCCGACTTCTCTTTATTTATGTCCTTCGTACAGGACGTAAATGTATGTTTGTGTCTTCCACGTGCATTATGTATCACACGGTGTGACATTAATTTGTCGTTTTTTAAGAACTTTATTTTAGCTTGTGCTGCCGTGATTTAGTGGGATCGTTGTAAATGCTGTTGAGTAATTTGCACATCTCTTACTTATATTCATATTATATTTGAAATGCAATCTTAAGGTTATTGATATAAGGTTGAAATAAAAGAAGATGTATTCGTGTTAAGTCAGGATTATAAAGACGTACGATATTTTATAATCTGGTCTACGTGGGAAGTCCTTTAGATTTTGATCTGCATGATACAATAAATATTTGTAAACAAACTATTCACGCTGTTGACCTCATTCTCAATATTCTGTTGGTTATAACTTGCTATCTTCTACAGTAAGCCATGCTACATCAGCTTCTGAGCGGCTAGCGTGCACATGGAGAAATAGAAATTTCGTCACCTCCCTCTCTATCCCTTTGTATATTTTAGTAGTAGGCAAAACAAAATTTATATTTTCACGGTAGACTCCTGGTGTAATAATAGACAATCATCAGACGCACAGACTCCAACAAAATTCGACGAAAATATGGTATGTTGATTATTGAAATTTGTAATGAACCTGAAAACAGCGAGAAAATTCTTTTTCAACGTAATCGTCGTAAGGTTTTTTTGAGTAATAATTGCAGACAAAATACAACTTAAATATTGATAATGGTCAATTCTTCATATTTTACTTGGATTAAATATGAAATTGTGTATCTGAAATAAAATGAAGGATTAATTCAAAATGATGTTTAACGTCCGGCCAGTTACGCGAAAGCCTTTTAATTATGCAAATATTTTAATTAAGTCCGGTAAAAGCATTAAAAAAAACGGAACGTTAAAATTTTATACGGTGACCCAAATTTGAACGAAAACTACGCAGGCCCGCGCTCTGATTGGATATTGATTTATTTTAGACATTGTTTTAACGTACATTCTATATAAATTGGATAGAGCAATATTTGCTTTGCTGAATTGATTCCATGTTGTGTTGTGTTATTTGAGATTTGATTGGATTGGAGTATGTATTGGAAAACCCGGCAGAAGCTTGCGATAGAAATAGATATCTATCAGCATAAGTTTTCGAAATAGTGGGTGCCTATAGCTCCATACGGGGGGTACGTGAGTGCTTATTTCAATGAAACACCAACTCGATAGTATGGGATACATGTTCAGGTGTGTCCGTCAATGTATGAGAGGTTTGGACACGAATACAGATTTCCTGCAGAAAAATCATTGTCTTCCGATACATTGTTGGATAACCCCACATTCACCAGACACATCCAACGCAAAGATCAAAATGTATCTCTTATTTTAAGCCACGAAAACCACGAGAGTCTAAAGTAAAACTTTAGTTTTTGGCGGATATGATAGTTTACACTTTTAAATTGGAATTTCTTCCATAGATTACGTCAAATTTAGCCGTCCAAGTCCTTAAAATGCAACACACGTGTAATAATCAATGTTAGCTGCATAGTTAACTACACGTTTGTGCACCTGAATAGCTGGCATACACCACAATCTCCACATACCTGAATGCGCATGCCGCCCGCACATGTGGCTTGTTCCACGCATGACACATGACCTTGTTTCTACATGATAATGATAATATCTAATAAATGAATGTAACAAATATGGAAGATATGACGTTTTATAGATAGATAGATAGTTTCGTCCAGTCAGTCCTAGCGTTGAAAACCGGAAAAATCGAATGTTTTTATTTAATGAAATTTGTTATTTTCCGCAATTTGGTTATTTAAAGAAATAAATAAAATCACTATCTCTGCCACTCTTTACAGGTCTTTTGTAAGTGTAACTTACCTACCTACCTACCTACCTCTACCTACCTTAAATCTAAAATAGGTCCTTAAAGCATTGTACCTAGGATGCTGGCGGCATTTCCTTGTAAATAGAGTTGAAAATTAGAGCGGAAACTTTCATTGTTTTTTTCCGAAAGAATCCGAAAAAGCCGTCTGGGAAAGAAGCGGACTTTTTCAACGCTAGTTACGTCCGTATGTCACAGCGGTTTTACTCAGTAACTATAAAACATATGGTAATTAAATTACAGCTAGAGCTGTATTTTGTGTGCCGCAACTTAGTTTTGCATATAAGTTGCGAAAAAAATGACTTTAAAAGGGGATACATACCCATAAATGGAACCTAACCTCATAAATGTTTTTATGGTAAATATCTACTTGTGGCATATGATGATATGCCATATTTGCATTATCAGATGTGATAGGTCTTAAAACTTAAAGGTTGAACAAAAATATTTTCAGATTAATATAATATTTTCAGAAACTATTGCTCTGAAAGTCTGATAAAGTGTGCCCTTGTAACTTTTGAATGGGAGGAGGAGGAGGGAGGTGAAAAAATCAAGAAGATAGCATTTAAGACGAACTTATCACGAACATTATTTTGAACACATTTGGTCAAGCCGTTTTATTACAACAAGACGTACGTGCCGTGATATTTTGAAGGCACTTACGCCTTTTTGCGTGCACAGTTCTTTCATCGTATGACGGTACTGAACTCTTAATAATGCGTGGTCTGACATGCACTAAAAAATAAACTTGAAATATTTATAATATTACTTGTAAATATGTATTAGGATGGACACGCAAGATTGATTTAATTCATGGAGTTCATATGTACCTGCACCCTAACATAGTTCCTATTAAATTAAGAGCTTAAATTCTTAAGTGCAATATTACAGCAGCTGCTGTGTAGAAGAACTCTCCAGCACATTTCTTAGAAGTTTTAAACCGTCGTAAAGCACAAATGCCGCAGTATACTCAGAAAATCAATTCTTGGACCTGTCTCGGGAATAGGTCGCTGAAAATACTGTAAAAACCGCTCTAACTGTTTTATATTGCTCTTTTAATATTTACTCGTGTGTGCACTTAATGTTGGCTGGTACTTAGTCCATTAGTGCGTCAGGCTCAGGCACACAATTGTAGGTTTTAATTTTTTACTTCCAAGGGGAATGTGGAGTTATAATATAATAAGTGTGGACACACTGTGGGTGTGGTTACACGTTAATCGAAATACTTATGTATCTGTTAAGATTCTTTTCGGAAAATTCAATTTTGCCTTTAAAATTTAACACCTACCTTGTTAATGTCATTGTTACAAGATTCTTCATTATTTAATTGCTGGAACAAATCTGGATTCACTCCGCCCTCTGCCACGTGTTATTACGGTGTACCCAACGTAGACGATGCACAGACCAGACGAACCACAGACATTTAAAATTAATATTTACGTCTACGAAACGCAGAACGTTCTCTGCGTTATTGTTTGTGAGAGAGAATTTACTACCGTTTTAAATGCGTGATAATAAAACACAATTGGCAGTGGTTTCTGATGGGTATTTGAAATTTAAAAACCGGCCAAGAGCATGTCGGGCCACACTCAGTGTAGGGTTCCGTAGTTAACCGTCCGTCACACTAGGCGAACTTTAAAAAAGTTTTTAATAGATACCATGCTCATACCAATAAAAAAGGAGTATCTTCGCAGCTCTTACGACTTATACCTACGCCCTTTTAACCGAGTAGATACGTTTTATTGCAAAAAAATAAAATAGCTTAACTGACCAAGTTCTAGATAATTTTCCTCGAAAGTCTTCCAAGTTCTATTTTCATGTTTTTTCATATTTTAGGACTTGTGGTTCAAAAGTTAGAGGGACACACACATTTTTTAATTTCTGAGCGATGTTTTCCGAAAATATTCACTTTATCAAAAATGTTCTTAGC
Source organism: Lathronympha strigana (assembly GCA_949128165.1). Classification (NCBI taxonomy): domain Eukaryota; kingdom Metazoa; phylum Arthropoda; class Insecta; order Lepidoptera; family Tortricidae; genus Lathronympha; species Lathronympha strigana. The sequence goes on along the minus strand of OX421923.1, from coordinate 10,233,494 downwards.
AACTCCCTATTCTTTTTTAAATACCTATTCAACGATACCTCACACTTTAGGGTTGAAACGAAAAAAAAAAACACCCTCCACTTTACGTGTACCTATGCGAGATTAAAGTTTTTTGACTTTTTATTTTACCACTTTGTCGGCATGATTGATAAATGATAAATGATATGTACATAAATGATATGTACTTATGTATAATTATATATCCATACAAAATTACAGCTTTCTAGTAGGAAAGTTTCGTACTAGGATAATAATTTCTCGTTACTAGATGCATTTCGGGTCATAACTGGACAGTCCCTGGATTTGATGAATATTTTTTTTTAATTAATGAATTTAATCTGAACCCCAACAACACGAGAAAAATTACTCAATTCGAGTGGGAAGCCTGAATGGCTTTCCCCATTCGACATTGCAACGGTTTCGCTCCGGTTGCCAAATAACTTTGTTCTGGGCAAGGGGATTTCGCAAAATTCCAACCAACCGGGGGTAAAAAATGTTTCTGAACACGCGGCCAACTTTACTGGGTTACAATTCTGATCGCTTCCATTGTTGGTCGCTAGCAGCTTGAGTAGCCTGAGCTATCAAGTATACAAGTTGTTATATAGGGATCTGGAGGAAATTTACAGTGGCGGACCAGTTTGCGTTTAAGTAAGCAATCGGAATATTTGGTCAGGTAACGGTGAAATATGGGATTGTTTTTCAAATTTTGCGTGCCAGTTTATAGGTTTATTTTGTGGTGCATACAGCTGAAATAAATATGTACGATCATGCAGATATGAGGCTGATGCGCATTGATAGCGTATGCTTTAATGCTGTAAACACAAGCGCTTATTTAGGAGTAGATTGGAAAGAAATGTTCACACCGTAGCACTAGCATGTGACTGCATGTATGTAGCTCCTGTAAATCTATTCACGATTATATTATGTACAGAAGCTGCACCTGGAGTTGCAAGAGATATGTCCTAGCCCTTAAATCAAACTTTCAAATGTCAATAAAAGTTAACTGACTTTCGTCAAGTTTCGTGATAGGCCTAATATAAAGTGGCATATATTAGAGTCAACCATTGAAAGTTAATAAATAAAGTCTTACGATTCACTCTCTGTGAATCGAGAATTAAATGTTACATCTTGTTAATACCGCAATAACAGTAGCGCAAAGTCGTTCAATTGTATAATTTTGAAGCGCAAATTGCCTCAAAGAAACGTTTCAATTTGCACCCACAATTCAACTCGGCGTTACAGACACAAAATGAATGCGAAGTTCCCTAATGAAATGCAGCGTCTACTTGAAACTCAAATCATACTGCACCTTATGTCGTGGCGGTACAAACGAATCGAAATTGTACGGGAAATGTTACCTTCGCTAACAGAAAAGGAAAATAAACATTCATTGGACATTAATAACTCAAACCGTTCCGAATCGACATCCCCCGTCAAATAATACACAAGCACTCACCCCCCTCGGGTGGCGGCCCCTAACCCCCTTTTATCCAAAACGTTGAGAGGCTTCGTCCAATATTATTTCTGTCAATACCCATTTAATGCTGGATGTTATCAAAATTTATGTTGTTTTTAGCCTATTTGGGTAGGAAACGGAATATTAACGTATGTACAAATTTTTTTGCTGGTTCTGCATCTGTTTTTTCTGTGGATGCCTGAAATTGTTACACCGCATTGCGTTGTTTTAAACGTTTTTACACGAGATTGCTAACATTAAATAAAGAGAGATTTCATTACAATTTTCTCTGTCTGTTTTATTCATCTTTTACGCGCCTATGGATTTATTTTGGAAAAAAATTGTAGAATACCAGAAATTATTTATTATGTCTGTAAGTACGTCCTTGTAAACTCGAACTTGGGTAAGTTAATCTCTTCGAAATGGCGGCCAAGGTCAAACTAGAGGGCCGTAGTGAGATGTGGGTTGACTGGAGATTTGTGTAAGTATTTTTTTTAACACCCACATATCTTGCCTTTCTGGATCCCTTAAGGGTATGTGTCTTATAATTTAAGTATTGTAAGCTTACAAAAACAAAAAGGTCAATAACTCAATACAGAATCGTTGTCTAATTTTCATATTTTATTTATAAATATCCATTCCATAAGTTTATTCGAGAATGTATTTTAGAATTGAAATAGCTAGAGACTTAGATGTTTTCAGCAACGTTGAACGTAATAATTCGAGTCTACATGCTGATAGAGAGAGACAAAGATACACTGAGATAGAACTGATAGAGCGAGAGGCAGATATGTTGACACGCTATCAGTTTATCGCTATGCAAATTGACCGTGTTCCGAATGCTCCAATACAATAGATCACGTGGGCGACTCATTAAATTCTCGTAAACACGAACTAGACGCGACCGGTTTCGCTTTCGACGGCCGTCTTTCACACCGAGACGTCTAGTCGCGAGACAAATGAGAGCACATGGATGCGATCGGTTTTAATTTAGGCACCCAGATAAACTAAGCATTACCGGTTTCGTGACTCGATATGACGCAGCGCATCGGCGCGGACGGAAAATGCAAGATGCTTTGGTCTAGTTCTAATTCAGACTCCAACTCGACGAACTAATTACGACCGATTTCGTTTTCGTCACAGGTCAGAAACGTATTTTTTGGTACATTTACCACTAATTCGCTTTGTGTAAAGTGGTTGGGTTACTTTCGTTGACCATGCTAAGGAAAGAGATGCAACACGAATGTTATGGTAAATCCTGATACCCACCTATGAGTACACTATACACTATTTACACTGTAGGAACTCGCATGTGGTTGTCCGATTGACACGCCCTATACGAGTCGGTGTTATAAAATCCATCTTGGTGTGAAGTATGCGTTGAATGCAATAAAACTTGTATAATTGATTTATTCTGTAATCGGATAAGGTTGGTTACTGCTTATAAATGTTATTCTTGCTGCGATACAAATTTATCTTTCTACCCGACTGGATGAATTTATTTATCTTCCATTCCATTGTGTTCTTAGTATTGAAACTTAACTGAGATATTTTATTTTGCTCTTGTCTACTTTAATAATTTGGTCTCATTGTACAACTGTCTACTTATCAAATCTAATTCAGGCACCGATTACCCGTTTTGCTTAACATTTTACGATGCTATTATATTCCGATGTTATTATATTCCGATGTTAATGCCGTAAAAATTAGGTGCGTGTTAGGTATATATAGATAAACCAGCAATTACTAATACATTCCTCCATTACTTCAATGCCTTGACATGACACAACAAACTAACTTAATTTAGGGGCTTCAACTATCACAGATGCTCTTAACAATAACTAACCATACATGTCCCGGGCATGTACAATGTACATATACATATTAGGCATAGGGCACAAAGGCAGCAATTAGTGCTCGCACGACACGTTGCGTAACGTGTGTACATAACCTTCAAATATATCTACACACCGTATTACAAGCGAAGAGGGTGCAAAGTTATACACTTTGAACAGCACAGTGCGTATTATGCGTATGTATCTTTAGTACAAGGTATGGTGCGAGTGGCGGGTGCTGTGGGGTAACAGGGAGAATTGATTTAGGCTAGGTCTGGTTGGATCCCCAAAAATGCCCCTCGTTATAGGAGGGAAATGTATATGTTGAAGTGAAAACACGCTTACAGGCAATACAGTAGGAACTCGTGCAAAAGCAGACGCCAGCATTAGATTATTGTATAACAATTAATTAAATTGGTATCCTATCCTGCCTTTTCTCCGAATTTCATTATGCCGAATTTACTTGCCACCCAACTTTTCACCGATCATTCACGTGGCATACCAACATTTACCAATGATTATTTGCCAACTTTCATAATATTATAATGTTATGCGAAAGATACGTCTGCCAAACGTCGCATCTGGCAAATGAAAATTCGACGTAAAGAAATTTTGCGATAAGTTGGCTGGGAAGAGTGGGAAGTGGTATTCGACAATAGTAGATTACATACCAAGGCCGTTTAAGTGGGAAATGCCTCGGATTGCATGTAATTGTCGGCCGAGGCGAAGCCGAGGTCGACTAACATGTGATCCGAGGCTTTCCCATTTACCGGCCGAGGTTTGTATACAATTTTTCAGCCCGACGGAGCCGGCAGGCGGCAATTTAGTTTTGCGTAAAGTGGCGTTTACCGGCCGGAGGACTGAAATAGTACATTACCTAACTAGTGCGGTAAAACAAAGAAAGGCCGAGATCGCAGATGTTTGCGACCCGAGCTGCAAGCGAGGCACGTAAATATGCGATCAAGGGCTTTATTTATTACCTCACGTGTTAGGTACATCATTTTATGCCTACACTTGGGCAGAAATCGGCTTTTTCCGTACGCGTAGCGTGCGGAAAAAGGCACTTTATGGCCAGGTGTAGCATAAAATGATTTTCGGTGATAATTTAGAGAACCATCGTCAAATTTATATTATGTGTGGTGCCCCTAGGCATCATTAGGCATATTGTGTATTTCGCTGTCTTGTTGCCATGTTAAAAGACTCAACCAAGATTGCCTATTGCGTATACTGTGTGAACTAGTTTTAATGACGCCTAGGAGATCCATGTTACCAACATCATCACACTCAATATCAATTTGACGACACGTCGTATAATTTCACTTAAACGTGTACCGCACACGCATATTGATTGGTCTGTCTGTCCGTCGTGTCATATATCTCGATTGTACACACCCCGGATTTGCATGCGGGGAGGCTTTGCGTTGTTTGAGTTGTATGTATGTATGTATAAAATGCTATTAGGCCGTACAAAGGAATAATGCGGGATTAAACGACGCATACGGGATTGTCTGACGCAGTTATTTCTAGTAAAGCCTCCTATGTCGAATTTCGGATTACGGTTTATATAATGAAAAAAGTAGATTTTGAAATTTGGAAGGTCACCCAAGTTACTGTTGTGTTGATTATTCAAGTGTTTATAATTAGTTGATCACAAGTCTATCTATATGCCTCCCTTTTTCTCCAACGTGAAGAAAAAGGGAGGCATATAATCTATAATCGCAGTTATTTGATAGTGTAATATGAGCCATAAGTTAATTTTTTTTAGCTACCTATTGAATTAGTAGCTATGAATTCTATTCAAAATAATCTCTTTCCGCACGAGTGCTTCTGTTGTCATCGTAATACCCAAAAAGGAGATAGCCCGCAGACATTTTCTGTTACTCTGATCCCGTTCGTTGCTATTACCGGTTATAAACATTATGTACCTACCTAGTACCACGTTAATGGACAATTCCTAAACCTTTGCTAAGACTTAAGATTGACCAGCGTTTATCCAATGGTCAACATTGTAGACTTACGTGACCGTTGAAATGTTTTACATTTAAAATGTCAGGATTATGAGTAAGATTTGAATACTAAGAGTTCGCTATCTTGATTTTGTTGTACTGATCGCCAAGAAAGTCAAAGTTCGTAGAAGATGTAGTCAAGTAGACATAGTTTTCAAAATTAGCTTGGCACGACCTTGTTGTTATGGTTATGACATTAAGAGTGTGTCAAGATCATTTTGAACGCCCCACCCGCTAAGCCACTTCTGGTTATAGTTAGATACTTACATCTGTTACATTCAGTTTGCTTCAACTTTTTGTACCTTTTTTATACCACGCCGGTGCGGCCAACCTGATAGAAAGCGGTCACCGCAGAGGTAACCTATGGACGCCTGCAACTCCAGGGGTGCCACATGCGCGTTGCCGACCCATTAAAAACTTGTACACTTGTTTTTTGAAGAACTTAGTCTTTCGGGAAAACCTCGGTAGGGACAGTCGGCTTGGTAGTGTCGCATAGTTTATATTTAGAATGTTTTCTTCTTTCTACGTACCTAAAACTTATTAGACTTATTCAGTTCCATAGGAATAAGGCATGTAAATGCGGGTCTGACTCAGTAATATTTAATATATTTCTAATCTGCTCCGTAGGCTAATAATAACTTGAATCGATAAGTTGTCACGCTAAGCCGGCCGACATTATTAGTGGTTTTGATCGCGGCTGTAATCTAGGCGTAGGTGTCAAATTATAGTGCTGGGGTTTGTTTCAGTGAAATCGTGTGATTTATTTAATCTTCTGTCATTTTGATGTTAGAATCAGTCTGAACCATTTAGCAATCATCTGTGCGGACGAATACTCCGGTGGCCCGCGCCACTTGCATATAAAATCGCCGTGCTGTACACATGCCCCTTAGCCCCCTTATTAATGGATTGATGGTGCATTGTCGTTGTGGAGTTCATTGGGGGAGGCTTTTATTTGACTTTTGGGTGTGACTGGTTGACATAGCTACTTCTGTTCCAAATTATATTGCTTTGATTCAGCAGATCTGAAAAAATAACATGTACTATTAAGATGGCGAGTAGGTAGTAGGTATAAACAACCTTCTAGGTCCTTCCTTTGGTGATAAAAAGGCCTCTACTAGTTTGCTTTCATTTCTAATCTTGCGTCGCTTTGGTTGTTAACTAAATCATTGGTAAAGTCAAGGGTGGGCTCTTACGTGTACCTATTAGTCTGTCGCATAACGATGTTTTGTACTCCGTACATTACAGCCTAAAAGGTTCCAAACCCATTTGCCAGCGAACAGCACTCTGGCACCTCTCCATTCCCCAATAAGGCCCGACATGACTACACAGCCTCACAAAGCTCGTACTGCAGTCCCAGTTGCAATTTCAACCTCAACTTCTAACTTATAGAGTCGCATTTAGAAACTAAATATTGAGAAAAGGAGGAATTAAAGTGCGACAAGGTCGCTCATGTCCATGGTATTCCTAGCCATCTAAGACTTTGTACTACTAAAGTCGATAACTTACAAAAAAGTCGCAAGTCGAGGCTTAGCTGTACAGTCGCCTGCATAGTCCTGATAGTCCTCCGCTATGAAAGCCCAAAATATATTTGACACAATTTGTATGTGCAATTAGAACCTACTCTCTGATTGCGTACCTATAAAATAGCACGAGAACTACCGATTGAAGTTCACTCTTTTAGTCTTGCTGGATCTGGCAAAGCGTGAAAGAGATGCCATTATGATTCCAGTCGCCCGTTTAGTATAGGTAGTTGCTAGTTGGACTGGGTCGGAAAGTGATGGGAATACGCCAGGCACGCGATAACTGACGCATTAGCCTAATCGCGCCGTCGCTTCGGATCTCAATTAAATATTCATTAAACTCGGGGGATTTGTGGTAAACGGGCTAATGTCTAGGTTGTAGGGAGATAGTTACTATAGGTAGATAAATGCGTAATAAACCAGAATGAACGATAGTTTATAGTTTCGAAATGCGACTTTAGGTAGACGATGCGAGTGTACCTACATAGAGATACACTTATCGGCACACGTCACAGCCTAATACTCGTATTGTTTTTTATCCATTATATACGTAGGCAGGGGTCACTGCCGAGTAAACTTCCCGCATTTTATTTTTTTTTGTTTTTAATCCCCGTCGTAACTAACTTCTTGACCTCTTGTTCTAGCACCGAGGATGGAGAAGGCGAAGGCGTACATAAAAAGCTCGCTAAGCGCGTCGCGGCCGGCGTCTCCGCGCGACAAGCCCGCGGCGCCCGCCGAGGACGCCCGCGTGTGCTTCGTCTGCGGCGGCGCCGGCTTTAACGACCAATACACCGTCAGAGTGAAGCCCGACACTCAGGTGAGATATGTACCTATACAGTTCGCGCCAGCGGAGCATGCCAAGCACGTCCGCGGGTAGATACTCATCTGTTTCGGCACCGGCTTGAACGACCAGTATTTGCCGTAACTACAGACTCTAAAGAGCACTTAGTCAGCATTTACGTTTCTTTACTTTTTGGTAGTTGGGTAAAATGTAGCATAGCATATGGGGCGGTCAGAACAACGCCGAGAAAGCGTTAGAACGAAAAGCAGCGCTGATGGTGGGATTTTCCCACACAGCGACTACGTATCTGTATCGCTTCGTGAATAATTCTATCGTTTCTACTTCCGCTCAAAGTCAAGCATCATAAAACTACGCAGCCATCAAATTTCCACCCGAACATTTTTAGAAATCACTCAATCAAACTACTTAACCATTCAATGTCATCATTCCGTCGATGTAAATTACTGCCAATCGCGAATCGCCATACCGGTTACAGCCAGTCCGCAATTAGCGAGACAAGTAAAACGATTGACTTTAGACACGAGTCAATTGACACCGCCGGCGCGAGTTGACGACCGTGCCAAGTGTTCTGAACCAGATTCTTAGGCCTGATGTAGTAATTACAGGACCGTATAAAGACTAGATACTTGGGATTAAAACAGTTAGTTCTTTAACCGATCTGCACGGCTAGCACATGATTACGCGCGGGATAGCTCGCTCCGCGACAAAAGGCAGTCGCGCCTTTCAAACTTCTCTCTTTAGCTGTCATTTTCTCGATTTCGGTAGCACGAGTTGCAAGTGCGAGAAAGCAGTTCCATGCGGGAGAGCCATCCCGCGCGCGACTTAGCTTGTGTTGCTATATATAAATGGAACAAACTTTAATTATGTGGCAACACTGAATCGGTATTAAAAAATCCAATGATGAGTGAATGGTAAGCCTTAAAAATGGAACATCACTAACCACGATAACTTTGTCTCGTTCTCGCAGTACAATGATTAAAGAGATAGCAAATATGACTTTTGAAGTCCGAAATGCCAATGTGTCAAAAGTCAAAATCTGAAGTCGCTTTGTTTATTTTATTGATCTACAAAATATGTAGTTGTTATTAATTTATTTCTTTCTCCGAAGAAAATACATCGTCTTACTGATGTTCCACGATTTGTGGAAATAATTGAGATTATCTTGCAAAGGATTTACCTATAAATAATAGAAACTTTCATCTGTCAATGGCTACGTACATACATGGACGACGAAGCAAAACTCGGAAAGAAAATAAAAGTATACGTGTATCTATACTTTAACAGATTATTCAAAATATTGTTCCGCCTACACTAAAGAATGCCGGGCAAACTAAAAGGTCTGAGATAATAAGTATATAAAAGTATTCTAAGGCCGATATAAATTTGCCGAAATGAACATGGGATGAGCTTCATGTGCGGCGCGGCAGTCTGGACGTGCGGGACGGGACATGGCCGACAAAACGCAGGAGAGGAGGCTCTAAGATAGTATTGCCTCGTATGAAGGAGACCTAACTACACTGGAAAAGTGCCTACTACAACTTTCCATCTCTGGTAAAAGAAGCAGAGGTAAACCCAAAACAAGATAGAACGACGTTATGGGTAAAGTGGAGACGTAGGGCATGGCAAGCTGACCACGCCAGCATATTGGTACCTTATATCTTGTAAGCCCCAAGCCCACCTACACTATTTCTGCAGTCTCAAAATTTCACAGTATAATGGAGTTTGAACGAGTTTTGTGGAAAATATTGTTTCAAGTTTTGTAAATGTACATAATAGGCAAAAATAAAGAATTTATTTTTACGCATTGTTTTATTATATTATAGTCTTGGCGTTCGGTAAAATATGCAAATATGCGTGCATGCTAGTAGTATAAATAAAAAATATTGGTTGCGTTTATGGAGCTCATCGAGCTCATCTTCCTCTTGCCTTGGGTTAGCTGTATGAAACAACTATTTGGTTCAGCTTCTACAAAGATACGCGCTTTTCTATCGGATCGGGAGCCTGGAAATTAAATATGAAATTGAATGGTAGTTTCTCGTTACTTACGTGTAGGTATTAAAACGCCTGAATTGGTACCTACATATTATCGATTAACTAGGTAGTGATCAACGTATATTTACATATAAGTACCCTAGGACCTTATTCAAATAAGTATTTCATTAGGTATGCGTGCGTTTATGCCTCGGTTAACAATTGTTAAAATTCACAGGTACCGGGGGGTGTCAACGTGGATGCCATGAGCTGCCTTTGTTTGGGTTATTGTGATCGTGTAATAATAGACATAGGGAAAAAAGTCATTCTGAAACAATCAATATTATAACACTTTTAAATTACCTAAATTCCCAAATTCGTAGGCAGATACATTTAGCTTGTCTTATAATGAAGACCTAAAAAAACTGTGTAATAAAAGCCCAGCCTTATTATCATTTAGTTTGAACTTGTTGGAATAGTCTTGATGAACGTTAAATTGGAGTAAATTAGACAAAACATCTAAGAAATATGCTTGTCGCCACCCACCCGGCTTGAAGACAATTTCTCGCATTCTGACGTTCAATCGCGAGGTATTTTGTCTCTTAAAGTGCACTTGTGCTACGACTTGAGGAAGTATCCCGCGTGGAACTGTCAGTCGAGAAACTTGTGTCGCTTTGACATATGCTCGCGCGTCACCGGTGTCCCGCGCGCATCTTATGCTACGGATTCGCGGGAAAGATCGAGAAAGCTCTATGTCGCGGCTTTTGTCGTCCCGCGCGCATCATGTGCTAGCCGTGCTGCTTAGTAAGAAAGTAACCACAAGACAGGGTACTTTAATTTAATTAAATAATGGCTGATGACGTGTAGCCCTAGCACAAGAGTGCTGCGACAATATCTCTGCGAGAAAAACATCTGTCATTTTCTAACAGTTTGGATCCGACAAAGACAGAGAGAAGAGAGGTATGGGCACAGCGGATGCATATCGTTTAGTGTGGTAGGGCACAGCACAACGAATGTCGTCTCGCTCAAATCTGGAGCAGAGCCCATCGGGGGAAGTACCTCCACCTTATAGAAAAACGCAGTTAAATAGCACTAGACCCTACTCATAGTGTTGTGTTTCTGTTGGTGAGTAAGATCGCCAGAGCTCCAAGAGGATTCGCTGTGTTGACAGCTGAGGGCCTACGGAGCAAAGCCCTTGGCCCGTTTAGCTGTTTAGCGTCCATAGGCTACGGGGACCGCTTACCATCAGGCGGGCCGTATGCTTGTTTGTCACCGTCGTAGTATAAAAAAAAGACAGTTGTCTTTCTCGTCCGCGAGATACTGTCTTCGCGCTCTTTTGCTAGAACGAATGGTGACATTAATTTAAGACATGTGTATACATATTTGCATTGCGAGGCAGTTTGAACGTAGTCGCGTTCAATGTTGTTGTCCTAAATATCAATAAAAAAATCGGTTGTCTGTAAAGTTGGTTTACTGACGATAGTTGAACGTGACAACGTCATAAGAAAATAATAATAAAATGGTTTCATTTTTCAAAAGAAAATTTTAATTTTATTTGTTTGATAGATATTTTGTATGGATATAGAGAAGGAGGTAAATGGAAATCACAATTGAATTAATCAAGTAACATTTACACACGGTTTCCTGATTAGAACCTATTCGGAATTTTCGATTCGGACCATTCGGACGCCCGAATGCGCATCTTTAATAGAAAATGTTTGACAAGGCGCACACATTCTTAAATTCCGAATTCGGAAACCTAATCAGGAAACCGTGTGTCTACGGACTACCTAAAACATGAAAATGATGAAAATAACATTGAGTATCCAACCACGGGAGTCGCCTTGTCTGTCATTCTGTTTACGAAAAAGTTTGCCGATTTTTGCAGGGGAAGGGTTAAAAATGTATGTAAAACGTCAAAATAGCTATGACAGATAAACGTCAGTTCATACATTCTGCAAGATTGTCAGTCTTGCAGCTTGGCAGATGGGAAAGCCTGTCAGTGGCACCTCCAGTGGTTGGTTACTCAATGGAAAGTAATGACACTAGAGGGTCTACCGCGAAAACCGAAATTCGCAAATTGCGGGGATCTTTCTCTTTTACTCCAATGAAGGTGTAATTAGGTCCCTTTTACCAGATAATGACACGTATATATATATTGGGTATATATGTTGCAGATAATACATATGTCTGAAATAAAATTCAATTTGATACAATTTTAATATTTTTTATTAAAAATACATTAATCACACTTTACGAACCATATTTTCGAAAATTTTCACGAGTGACACTTCCCTGTGTCAATTGGCAACATATCAATTAAACAAAGGTGAACCCGACTGACCGATGATGTCTCCAATTGGCTCACCAGGACTTAACGGCGTGGTGGGAGTCCTTGGCGACTGTGGCAAGTCTGGTTGAACCAGAATATTGCTGATGTTGAGCTGCTGACTTTATTCAATTTCATCCAAATCCTTTAGATCTTCGACAGTTAAATTAAGTTCATAAAATATTCCCTCAGATGATGACTCAGATAGTCATGATGGCATTGTTGAGACGAACTTCGGTTTTAATAACAGTTGTTGTTTCACTCGATTTTTTTGTTACTTAGCCCTATTAATTCGTATTATTCGGCTCAAATTGTGACCGCACTTGATACAAAACTTGAAGGTATCAGCAGTTATTGTGAAACATTCGTCGCATCTTAACAATTTATTTGTGCAACTAGGACAGGTACACCTTTTGTTCTGCCGTTCCATCCACTTGTTACAAAAGGGACAATGCATTGTTAAATTTAATTATAAATTCTGAAAAATAGTTTTCAAATTTGAACAATATTTACTTCCTTTCAATATTTTCTGCCACATTCTATTCATAAGTCAGGACAGAGATGTCATTTTGGCAGGTGATCCATATTACTGTTTTAGATTGCTAAATGCACTCGAGGCTATTAGAACAAGCAGCAATGAATGTCGTGTCATTTGAACTTCCGATCTTGCACGATGAATGTCGAATATTGCCGAGATGGAACGCCGCAAAGCGAGGTAACGACGCATACGTCATGTTTTTTCGTGCGTGCAGCCGGCTCATCGAATTATAAGACGTTGTCACGTCAAAAAAATTACGTGAAGTGGACTTTAAAAAACCTTAAAAGTACCTCCTCCATTGAGTCGGTTTAAAACTGATCACTGTGCAAAACCAAAATTTCCGATTCAATCGTATGTAAAGTAGGTACCTAATTGGAAGTCGGATTAAAGTTTAACCTATATCATTATTGACATTATAGGTAGGTACGCGTATTGTCAAATGAGGTGTTCGCGTGTGTATCTAGACACGCGGCAGCGTGTCCAGCCAAGTTCACGCAGCTGCAGTGTGTACACGAACCATTGCGAGGCACTTTTGACCCCTTTGTTACTCAAAATCTACTGAATATCTAACGACTAATGACTAACGACATCCCCAAATTAAAATATTGTTTAAGTGGTTCTTCAATCTTGAGATATAAGCATCCAAAAATCGCAAAAATTCATAGGGATGAATTTATTTATTTATTTAACCTTTATTGCACAATACAAGAAAGTACAAATGGCGGACTTAATGCCTTAAGGCATTCTCTACCAGTCAACCGTTGGGTCAAACAGAAACTTACAAAATTGGTGCGGAAGAGTAAAACAGAGAGATAAAATGTCACATTCTGGAATAAATACTACTAATTATTAATATACATACACATATACATATACACATGTACTTACGAGTACATATTATATTCACAGATTATGAACGTTGAACTAAATTAGAAAGGTGTTTTCGTAACTTACGTTTGAAGGAAAATTTGCTCTGTGCTTGTCTTATTGATAGAGGGAGATCATTCCAAAGACGAATTGCCTGAAGAGCGAATGAATGAATTCATTTGTTTCATGCATTAAATCAAACTCTTAAAACGGTTGAAACGGTCAAATAAAACGAAGGCATTGGCCAGAAACAACCAAAACAGATGGTCTGTATTTATAATTTATAATGTTGGTATCGCGACATTTTAGTTAAATCTTGAATAGCTTATAGAGAAAAAATGCAGTTTTTTAAATATAAAAAATATAACCGGCGGTATGTCAAAACGCCCGCCGCGAGAATGAAATTGAAGGTTTTCCCTTTATCACTGTCTCTATTACACAGCGATATAGTTTTGTAAAAGCGATAAAGATGAAGATAATGTTTGTTGTTGCAGAAAATATAGAAATTGAATATCTGACAAATCCAAAGCAAGCCGAGTCAAATCTTTAACTTCAAATTCTTTAACTTCTTCAGAACTTGGCACCCATTTAACCCATTCATTGCCGACGCCTCATATTTTTAATCATCACGCAGTGCCGCCGCCTTCTACGCGACGACGCGAATTCGCGTCCACGGCATCACGTTAACATTTCAACGGACGCGAATTCGCGTCCGCGGCATTAGGTTATATATCACACTTGAAGGACGCGAATTCGCGTCTGCGGCATTAGGTTATTTCACACTTGAAGGACGCTAATTCGCGTTTTCGGCATCGTAAGTGATGTTTTTGCGTCTAAAAACAGTTTTTGTCGAAAACGTATTCAGTATCTATAGACGTGACAGCCGTAGACTGAGCCGCATATATGTTTTTTTTATTGTATAGTTAGATTATAATAAAGAAAGTGTTAAAAGCAAGTGTTTAGATAATGGACAAAAATGGTAAGTATTTTGATATTTTTTGTGAAGTAGTTATCAGTTCAGTTATTAATAGGGCCATTTTATATTATTTTTTTTTTTTTCTATTTCAGAAATCTCATGTGTATTTTATACAGAATCGCGAGCACGTTCGATCCCAATAATTAAAAAAAAAGTGTCTCATAATTTTCATACATTTATTGCTACTTCCACTGAGTTACGGACGTGAAAGTCTATGGAAAAATCGTAACTAAGTGGAAAAAAGATGAGAGGACTCAACGTTCCAAACAAACAAATAGTCTGAAAATCTAAATCTAAAATCAAAAAAATAAGCGAAGGACTGAATGTCAACTCAACGCAAACAATACAAAATATAGGTTGCGAACTCTAAGATAATAATGTTGCAAATGAGGTGAGTCCATTTGCAATCCTTTACGGTTTACCTGGGGTTGCAGTGGGGATTAGCCATCGGGAGATAAAAAGTAGGAGTATTATTCACCGCGTTCAATTGGTCAAGTTAGGCGTCGGCGTGTCGGCAATGAATGGGTCAAAAGGAGGAAAGGAAGGAAAGTTTGTTTTCCGTTTAGACTTAACAAGGAGTGAAGTTATAAAGGTAAAATCGCGTATTTGTGAACTCGCAAGTGGCTGTACCATATTGTTTGTAGTATTTTTTTATCCGTAACTACAACACCTAGTATATAGTAGATAAAAAGAAATAGTCTCATCTTATTTGATTATTTCGTTCGCACTTTAAATATCAAATGCAACCCGTTTTATAGCTAAATATACAGTCGAAAATGTTTAGTACCCCTGGACGTAAACACGACTGCGTATCTAAATAATTGTAGTAAGTAGTTTATATTATTAATTGTCTCAATCCCTTGTAATGTAAGTATATAACACATGATTAAATTACTTACGATAATAGGTAATAGTAGATTACATACCAAGGCCGTTTTGGTGGGAAATGCCTCGGATCACATGTTAGTCGACCTCGGCTTCGCCTCGGCCGACAATTACATGGGATCCGAGGCTTTCCCATTTAACGGCCGAGATTTGTATACTATTTTTCTGCCCGACGGAGCCGGCAGGCGGCAATTTAGTTTTGCGTAAAGTGGCGCTTACCGGCCGGAGGACTGAAAAAGACATTTATTTACCTATAAACATAATGGGACGGGAATCCGCCTCCGGTTCACCCGAAATGAAAATGTTGAGTATTACAAATGTGTCTGTTTTAATAACCGGTAACAGTATACAATTTGTCTTAAAAATCACCTCGGGAAAAGCTTTTTTAAATAATTGTTTTTCTAGCAACATCGCGACTTCGTGTCTTCCGCACCCGAGACAAGAATTATAAAAAAATACAATTTCATTAAATCCAGAAACTAGCAACAGTATAGGTAATATTATCCTTCATAAATAACATTTTGGTATCCGATTTTAAGTACAGTTGTTTTCTACAAAAAAAAACGAATAACTCGAGGACGCGAAACCGCGTCCTCGGCATCACGTTTACGCATACACAGGACGCGAATTCGCGTCTTCGGCATCCGAGATAAGAATTATGAAAATTACAAATGCACTGAATCCAGAAATCAGCGACGGTATAATATTATCCTTCATAAATAAAATAACATTTTCGTATCAGCTTTTAAGTACAGTTGATTTCTAGCAAAAAAAAACAAATAACTCGTGGACGCGAATTTGCGTCCTCGGCATCACGTTTACGCATACACAGGACGCGAATTCGCGTCTTCGGCATCCGAGATAAGAATTATGAAAATTACAAATGCACTGAATCCAGAAACCAGCGACGGTATAATATTATCCTTCATAAATAAAATAACATTTTCGTATCAGCTTTTAAGTACAGTTGATTTCTAGCAAAAAAAAAACAAATAACTCGTGGACGCGAATTTGCGTCCTCGGCATCACGTTTACGCATACACAGGACGCGAATTCGCGTCTTCGGCATTGAATGGGTTAAATATCAGATCTTTTGTCGGCGGAGTCGACAATAACGATATTTTCATATGGAGCTTGGCTTCCATTTTCGCATTTATGTTTTTGGTGGGATCGTCTTTATTCTATTCCACGACTCTCTACTACCTGTACAGTAAAGTATCATCCTAAACCACGTCTGTCAAGTGTGTGTGAACTTAGCATATCAAATGCTAGCATCTCACAATTTTGTGAGAGTTCTAGTAGCATCCCTAATAGTTCTAGAGTTCTAGGTGTTTTTTTTTCATAGTTCTGCACATTTACGCGAAAAAAATCAAATAGTAAAATGGGATGCTAACTTCGCATATGACACTCCAGCATCCCAGCCGTTATCCAGTCCTCGACTTCAAAATAGCATTTAAATGAAAGGTACTAACATTTCTAGATGATATACAAAGAGTTCTAGTCAAAATTGTAAAAAAAATTTTTTTTCATATACGAGTGCCTATATGACATAGGAACGTAAAAACCAATGTTACGTATTTCGTCAAGTATATTAGCTAGTACGTGTATTAGCTAGTCAACATCTTAGAACAGCTAAAAATGGATGGTTATTGTTACTGAAGTACATTTTAAGAGAGTTTTCAAGGTCCGAAGATGATAGCCGTATATGGGCCAATACTCTATAACAGGCCCAGTTTTGAACCACGGCATCCCAGCTGTTACAGGTGAAAGACCCTGCATATCAGGCGTTTCGTGTAGAAGGCACACTAATGCTAATAATATCGAAGAGTTCTAACTTCTTAAAAGAAATTTGATTTTTTTATGGAATTTTGAATCCATAACCGGAAAATAGTGCAAAATTATGAATTCGTTCTATCTTTGACATCTATCATCCCAGGAATTCTAAATCTGAGATCAAACGTATTAGGCTCTGTTGCTAGCAGGCACCCTAATGCACATGAAAGCAGAAAGTTCTTAATACTTTTATAAGTTTTTTAGAGTTGTTAGGGTCCAATGATGATATTCGGAAAAAAGACCTGCCTAAATAACGGCCTATGTTTATAAAGTGGCATCCCAGCTGTTACAAGATTGAGACACAGCGTCTCACGTGTATTAGCTAGTCAACATCTTAGCACAGCTAAAAATGGATAGTTATTGTTACTGAAGTGCATTTTAAGTGAGTTTTCAAGGTCTGAAGATGATAGCCGTATATGGGCCAATACTCTATAACATTCCCAGATTTGAACCACGGCATCCCAGCTGTTACAGGTGAAAGACCCTGCATATCAGGCGTTTCGTGTAGAAGGCACGCTAATGCTAATAATATCGAAGAGTTCTTGAAAGAAATTTGATTTTTTTTATGAAATTTTGAATCCATAACAAGAAAATAGTGCAAAACTATAAATTCGTTCAATATTTGACATCTATCATCCCAGGAATTCTAGATCTGAGATCTAACGTATTATGCTCTGTTGGTAGCAGGCACCCTAATGCACATGAACGCAGAGAGTTCTTACTACTATTACAAGTTTTTTTTAGAGTTATTAGGGTCCAATGATGATATTCGGAAATGGGACATGCCGAAATAATGGGCATTGTTTATCAAGTGGCATCCCAGCTCTATAATACAATACTCAACATTCCCAGATTTGAACCACGGCATCCCAGCTGTTACAGGTGAAAGACCCTGCATATCAGGCGTTTCGTGTAGAAGGCACGCTAATGCTAATAATGTCGAAGAGTTCTCACTTGTTGAAAGAAATTTGATTTTTTTATGGAATTTTGAATCCATAACAAGAAAATAGTGCAAAATTATGAATTCGTTCTATATTTGACATCTATCATCCCAGGAATTCTAGATCTGAGATCTAACGTATTAGGCTCTGTTGCTAGCAGGCACCCTAATGCACATAAAAGCAAAGAGTTCCAACTTCTGGAATAAACTTTAATAGAGTTATTATAGGGGTCCAAAGATGATATTCGGAAATGGGACATGCCGAAATAATGGGCAATGTTTATCAAGTGGCATCCCAGCTCTCACAGGCCCTGGATATCAGGCGTTTCGTGTAAAGGGCACCCTTGTGCTACAAAAATCGAGAAGTTCTCACTTCTTGAATGTACTACGATTTTTTTATTCATATATAATACATGACAAACAAATGGTGCAAGAAGATGAAATCATTATATCTTTGACATCTAACATCCCCGATTTATTAAATCTGAGATCTAACGTATCGCACGCAGATGCTAGCAGGGACCCTATTGCACAGGAAAGCAAAGAGTTCCAACTTCTGGAATAAACTTTTATAGAGTTATTAGAGTCCAAAGATGATATTCGGAAATGGGACCTGCCTAAATAACGGCCTATGTTTACCAAGTGGCATCCCAGCTGTTACAGCTCTAAGACACAGCGTCTCATGTGTATTAGCTAGTTGACATCTTAGTTCAGCTGCACATGGAGAGGTATTTTTACTGAAATACATTTTAAGAGAGTTTTCAAGGTCTGAAGATGATAGTCGTATATGGGCCAAAACTCTAAAACAGCCCAAGTTTGAACCACGGCATCCCAGCTCTTACAGGTGAAAGACCCTGCATATGAGGCGTTTCGTGTAAAAGGCACGCTATTGCTAATAATGTCGAAGAGTTCTCACTTCTTGAAAGAAATTTGATTTTTTTATGGATTTTCAATACATAGCAAGAAAAAAGTGCAAAATTATGAATTCGTTCTATCTTTGACATCTATCATCCCAGGAATTTTAAGTCTGAGATCTAACATATATGGCTCTGTTGCTAGCAGGCACCCTAATGCACATGAAAGCAGAAAGTTCTTATTACTTTTATAAGTTTTTTTAGAGTTGTTAGGGTCCAATGATGATATTCGGAAATTGGACCTGCCTAAATAACGGCCTATGTTTATCAAGTGGCATCCCAGCTGTTACAAGATTGAGACACAGCGTCTCACGTGTATTAGCTAGTCAACATCTTAGCACAGCTAAACATGGAGAGTTATTGTTACTGAAGTACATTTTAAGAGAGTTATCAAGTTCTGAAGATGATAGTCGTCATTGGGCCAAAACTCTAAAACAGCCCAAGTTTGAACCACGGCATCCCAGCTCTTACAGGTGAAAGACCCTGCATATGAGGCGTTTCGTGTAAAAGGCACGCTATTGCTAATAATGTCGAAGAGTTCTCACTTCTTGAAAGAAATTTGATTTTTTTATGGATTTTTAATACATAGCAAGAAAAAAGTGCAAAATTATGAATTCGTTCTATCTTTGACATCTTTCATCCCAAGAATTCTAAGTCTGAGATCTTACATATTAGGCTCTGTTGCTAGCAGGCACCTTAATGCATATGAAAACAGAAAGTTCTTATTACTTTTATAAGTTTTTTTAGAGTTGTTAGGGTCCAATGATGATATTCGGAAATTGGACCTGCCTAAATAACGGCCTATGTTTATCAAGTGGCATCCCAGCTGTTACAAGATTGAGACACAGCGTCTCACGTGTATTAGCTAGTCAACATCTTAGCACAGCTAAACATGGAGAGTTATTGTTACTGAAGTACATTTTAAGAGAGTTGTCAAGTTCTGAAGATGATAGTCGTATATGGGCCAAAACTCTAAAACAGCCCAAGTTTGAACCACGGCATCCCAGCTCTTACAGGTGAAAGACCCTGCATATGAGGCATTTCGTGTAAAAGGCACGCTATTGCTAATAATGTTGAAGAGTTCACACTTCTTAAAAGAAATTTGATTTTTTATGGATTTTTAAAACATAGCAAGAAAACAGTGTAAAACTATGAATTCATTATATTTTTGACGTCTATCATCCCAGGAATTTTATATCTGATATCTAACGTATGGAGCGCTGGTTTTAGCAGGCACCCTAATGCACATAAAAGCAAAGAGTTCCAACTTCTGGAATAAACTTTAATAGAGTTATTAGGGTCCAAAGATGATATTCGGAAATGGGACATGCCGAAATAACGGGCAATGTTTATCAAGTGGCATCCCAGCTCTCACAGGTTTGAGGCCCTGGATATCAGGCGTTTCGTGTAAAGGGCACCCTTATGCTACAAAAATCGAGAAGTTCTCACTTCTTGAATGTACTACGATTTTTTTATTCATATATAATACATGACAAACAAATGGTACAAGAAGATGAAATCGTTATATTTTTGACATCTAACATCCCCGATTTATTAAATCTGAGATCTAACGTATCGCGCTCAGTTGCTAGCAGACACCCTATTGCACCCAATTGCAAAGAGTTTCAACTTCTGAAATAAACTTCTATAGAGTTATTAGGGTTCAAAGATGATATTCGGAAATGGGACCTGCCTTAATAACGGCCTATTTGTATCAAGTGCCGAAATAACGGGCAATGTTTATCAAGTGGCATCCCAGCTCTCACAGGTTTGAGGCCTTGGATATCAGGCGTTTCGTGTAAAGGGCACCCTTATGCTACAAAAATCGAGAAGTTCTCAATTCTTGAATTTACTACGATTTTTTTATTCATATAAAAAAAAAATATTTTCAAGAAGTGAGAACTCTTCGACAGTATTAGCAATAGCGTGCTTTTTACACGAAACGCCTCATATGCAGGGTCTTTCACCTGTAAGAGCTGGGATGCCGTGGTTCAAACTAGGGCTGTTCTAGAGTTTTGGCCCATATGCGACTATCATCTTCAGACCATGAAAACTCTCTTAAAATGTATTTAAGTAACAATAACGCTCCATGTTTAGCTGTGCTAAGATGTTGACTAGCTAATACACGTGAGACGCTGTGTCTTAATCTTGTTAAAGCTGGGATGCCACTTGATAAACATAGGCCGTTATATAGGCAGGTCCAATTTCTCAATATCATCATTGGACCCTAACAACTCTATAAAAACTTATAAAAGTAATAAGAACTTTCTGCTTTCATATGCATTAAGGTGCCTACTAGCAACAGAGCCTAATACGTTAGATCTCAGATCTAGAATTCCTGGGATGATAGATGTCAAAGATAGAACGAATTCATAATTTTGCACTTTTTTCTTGCTATGTATTAAAAATCCATAAAAAAATCAAATTTCTTTCAAGAAGTGAGAACTCTTCGACATTATTAGCAATAGCGTGCGTTTTACATTAAACGCCTCATATGCAGGGTCTTTCACCTGTAAGAGCTGGGATGCCGTGGTTCAAACTTGGGCTGTTTTAGAGTTTTGGCCCATATACGACTATCATTTTCAGAACTTGATAACTCTCTTAAAATGTACTTCAGTAACAATAACTCTCCATGTTTAGCTGTGCTAAGATGTTGACTAGCCAATACACGTGAGACGCTGTGTCTTAATCTTGTAACAGCTGGGATGCCACTTGATAAACATAGGCCGTTATTTAGGCAGGTCCAATTTCCGAATATCATCATTGGACCCTAACAACTCTAAAAAAACTTATAAAAGTAATAAGAACTTTCTGCTTTCATGTGCATTAGGGTGCCTGCTAGCAACAGAGCCTAATATGTTAGATCTCAGACTTAGAATTCCTGGGATGATAGATGTCAAAGATAGAACGAATTCATAATTTTGCACTTTTTTCTTGCTATGTATTAAAAATCCATAAAAAAATCAAATTTCTTTCAAGAAGTGAGAACTTTTCGACATTATTAGCAATAGCGTGCCTTTTACACGAAACGCCTCATATGCAGGGTCTTTCACCTGTAAGAGCTGGGATGCCGTGGTTCAAACTTGGGCTGTTTTAGAGTTTTGGCCCATATACGACTATCATCTTCAGACCTTGAAAACTCTCTTAAAATGTATTTCAGTAAAAATACCTCTCCATGTGCAGCTGAACTAAGATGTCAACTAGCTAATACACATGAGACGCTGTGTCTTAGAGCTGTAACAGCTGGGATGCCACTTGGTAAACATAGGCCGTTATTTAGGCAGGTCCCATTTCCGAATATCATCTTTGGACTCTAATAACTCTATAAAAGTTTATTCCAGAAGTTGGAACTCTTTGCTTTCCTGTGCAATAGGGTGCCTGCTAGCATCTGCGTGCGATACGTTAGATCTCAGATTTAATAAATCGGGGATGTTAGATGTCAAAGATATAACGATTTCATCTTCTTGCACCATTTGTTTGTCATGTATTATATATGAATAAAAAAATCGTAGTACATTCAAGAAGTGAGAACTTCTCGATTTTTGTAGCACAAGGGTGCCCTTTACACGAAACGCCTGTTATCCAGGGCCTCAAACCTGCTAGAGCTGGGATGCCACTTGATAAACATTGCCCGTTATTTCGGCATGTCCCATTTCCGAATATCATCTTTGGACCCTATAATAACTCTATTAAAGTTTATTCCAGAAGTTGGAACTCTTTGCTTTTATGTGCATTAGGGTGCCTGCTAATAACAGCGCTCCATACGTTAGATATCAGATCTAAAATTCCTGGGATGATACACGTCAAAAATATAATGAATTCATAGTTTTACACTGTTTTCTTGCTATGTTTTAAAAATCCATAAAAAAATCAAATTTCTTTTAAGAAGTGTGAACTCTTCAACATTATTAGCAATAGCGTGCCTTTTACACGAAACGCCTCATATGCAGGGTGTTTCACCAGTAAGAGCTGGGATGCCGTGGTTCAAACTTGGGCTGTTTTAGAGTTTTGGCCCATATACGACTATCATCTTCAGAACTTGACAAATCTCTTAAAATGTACTTCAGTAACAATAACTCTCCATGTTTAGCTGTGCTAAGATGTTGACTAGCTAATACACGTGAGACGCTGTGTCTCAATCTTGTAACAGCTGGGATGCCACTTGGTAAACATAGGCCGTTATTTAGGCAGGTCCCATTTCCGAATATCATCTTTGGACTCTAATAACTCTATAAAAGTTTATTCCAGAAGTTGGAACTCTTTGCTTTCCTGTGCAATAGGGTGCGTGCTAGCATCTGCGTGCGATACGTTAGATCTCAGATTTAATAAATCGGGGATGTTAGATGTCAAAGATATAACGATTTCATCTTCTTGCACCATTTGTTTGTCATGTATTATTATATATGAATAAAAAAATCGTAGTACATTCAAGAAGTGAGAACTTCTCGATTTTTGTGGCATAAGGGTGCCCTTTACACGAAACGCCTGATATCCAGGGCCTTAAACCTGTAAGAGCTAGGATGCCACTTGATAAACATTGCCCGTTATTTCGGCATGTCCCATTTCCGAATATCATCTTTGGACCCTAATAACTCTATTAAAGTTTATTCCAGAAGTTGGAACTCTTTGCTTTTATGTGCATTAGGGTGCCTGCTAATAACAGCGCTCCATACGTTAGATATCAGATATAAAATTCCTGGGATGATAGACGTCAAAAATATAATGAATTCATAGTTTTACACTGTTTTCTTGCTATGTTTTAAAAATCCATAAAAAAATCAAATTTCTTTTAAGAAGTGAGAACTCTTCAACATTATTAGCAATAGCGTGCCTTTTACACGAAACGCCTCATATGCAGGGTCTTTCACCTGTAAGAGCTGGGATGCCGTGGTTCAAACTTGGGCTGTTTTAGAGTTTTGGCCCATATACGACTATCATCTTCAGAACTTGACAACTCTCTTAAAGTGTACTTCAGTAACAATAACTCTCCATGTTTAGCTGTGCTAAGATGTTGACTAGCTAATACACGTGAGACGCTGTGTCTCAATCTTGTAACAGCTGGGATGCCACTTGATAAACATAGGCCGTTATTTAGGCAGGTCCAATTTCCGAATATCATCATTCGACCCTAACAACTCTAAAAAAACTTATAAAAGTAATAAGAACTTTATGTTTTCATATACATTAAGGTGCCTGCTAGCAACAGAGCCTAATACGTTAGATCTCAGATCTAGAATTCCTGGGATGATAGATGTCAAAGATAGAACGAATTCATAATTTTGCACTATTTTCTTGCTATGTATTAAAAATCCATAAAAAAATCAAATTTCTTTCAAGAAGTGAGAACTCTTCGACATTATTAGCAATAGCGTGCCTTTTACACGAAACGCCTCATATGCAGGGTCTTTCACCTGTAAGAGCTGGGATGCCGTGGTTCAAACTTGGGCTGTTTTAGAGTTTTGGCCCAATGACGACTATCATCTTCAGAACTTGATAACTCTCTTAAAATGTACTTCAGTAACAATAACTCTCCATGTTTAGCTGTGCTAAGATGTTGACTAGCTAATACACGTGAGACGCTGTGTCTCAATCTTGTAACAGCTGGGATGCCACTTGATAAACATAGGCCGTTATTTAGGCAGGTCCAATTTCCGAATATCATCATTGGACCCTAACAACTCTAAAAAAACTTATAAAAGTAATAAGAACTTTCTGCTTTCATGTGCATTAGGGTGCCTGCTAGCAACAGAGCCATATATGTTAGATCTCAGACTTAAAATTCCTGGGATGATAGATGTCAAAGATAGAACGAATTCATAATTTTGCACTTTTTTCTTGCTATGTATTAAAAATCCATAAAAAAATCAAATTTCTTTCAAGAAGTGAGAACTCTTCGACATTATTAGCAATAGCGTGCCTTTTACACGAAACGCCTCATATGCAGGGTCTTTCACCTGTAAGAGCTGGGATGCCGTGGTTCAAACTTGGGCTGTTATAGAGTTTTGGCCCATATACGACTATCATCTTCAGACCTTGAAAACTCTCTTAAAATGTATTTCAGTAAAAATACCTCTCCATGTGCAGCTGAACTAAGATGTCAACTAGCTAATACACATGAAACGCTGTGTCTTAGAGCTGTAACAGCTGGGATGCCACTTGGTAAACATAGGCCGTTATTTAGGCAGGTCCAATTTCCGAATATCATCATTGGACCCTAACAACTCTAAAAAAACTAATAAAAGTAATAAGAACTTTCTGCTTTCATGTGCATTAGAGTGCCTGCTAGCAACAGAGCCTAATATGTAAGATCTCAGACTTAGAATTCTTGGGATGATAGATGTCAAAGATAGAACGAATTCATAATTTTGCACTTTTTTCTTGCTATGTATTAAAAATCCATAAAAAAATCAAATTTCTTTCAAGAAGTGAGAACTCTTCGACATTATTAGCAATAGCGTGCCTTTTACACGAAACGCCTCATATGCAGGGTCTTTCACCTGTAAGAGCTGGGATGCCGTGGTTCAAACTTGGGCTGTTTTAGAGTTTTGGCCCATAGACGACTATCATCTTCAGAACTTGATAACTCTCTTAAAATGTACTTCAGTAACAATAACTCTCCATGTTTAGCTGTGCTAAGATGTTGACTAGCTAATACACGTGAGACGCTGTGTCTCAATCTTGTAACAGCTGGGATGCCACTTGATAAACATAGGCCGTTATTTAGGCAGGTCCAATTTCCGAATATCATCATTGGACCCTAACAACTCTAAAAAAACTTATAAAAGTAATAAGAACTTTCTGCTTTCATGTGCATTAGGGTGCCTGCTAGCAACAGAGCCATATATGTTAGATCTCAGACTTAAAATTCCTGGGATGATAGATGTCAAAGATAGAACGAATTCATAATTTTGCACTTTTTTCTTGCTATGTATTAAAAATCCATAAAAAAATCAAATTTCTTTCAAGAAGTGAGAACTCTTCGACATTATTAGCAATAGCGTGCCTTTTACACGAAACGCCTCATATGCAGGGTCTTTCACCTGTAAGAGCTGGGATGCCGTGGTTCAAACTTGGGCTGTTTTAGAGTTTTGGCCCATAGACGACTATCATCTTCAGAACTTGATAACTCTCTTAAAATGTACTTCAGTAACAATAACTCTCCATGTTTAGCTGTGCTAAGATGTTGACTAGCTAATACACGTGAGACGCTGTGTCTCAATCTTGTAACAGCTGGGATGCCACTTGATAAACATAGGCCGTTATTTAGGCAGGTCCAATTTCCGAATATCATCATTGGACCCTAACAACTCTAAAAAAACTTATAAAAGTAATAAGAACTTTCTGCTTTCATGTGCATTAGGGTGCCTGCTAGCAACAGAGCCATATATGTTAGATCTCAGACTTAAAATTCCTGGGATGATAGATGTCAAAGATAGAACGAATTCATAATTTTGCACTTTTTTCTTGCTATGTGTTAAAAATCCATAAAAAAATCAAATTTCTTTCAAGAAGTGAGAACTCTTCGACATTATTAGCAATAGCGTGCCTTTTACACGAAACGCCTCATATGCAGGGTCTTTCACCTGTAAGAGCTGGGATGCCGTGGTTCAAACTTGGGCTGTTTTAGAGTTTTGGCCCATATACGACTATCATCTTCAGAACTTGATAACTCTCTTAAAATGTACTTCAGTAACAATAACTCTCCATGTTTAGCTGTGCTAAGATGTTGACTAGCTAATACACGTGAGACGCTGTGTCTCAATCTTGTAACAGCTGGGATGCCACTTGATAAACATAGGCCGTTATTTAGGCAGGTCCAATTTCCGAATATCATCATTCGACCCTAACAACTCTAAAAAAACTTATAAAAGTAATAAGAACTTTCTGCTTTCATGTGCATTAGGGTGCCTGCTAGCAACAGAGCCTAATATGTTAGATCTCAGACTTAGAATTCCTGGGATGATAGATGTCAAAGATAGAACGAATTCATAATTTTGCACTTTTTTCTTGCTATGTATTAAAAATCCATAAAAAAATCAAATTTCTTTCAAGAAGTGAGAACTCTTCGACATTATTAGCAATAGCGTGCCTTTTACACGAAACGCCTCATATGCAGGGTCTTTCACCTGTAAGAGCTGGGATGCCGTGGTTCAAACTTGGGCTGTTTTAGAGTTTTGGCCCATAGACGACTATCATCTTCAGAACTTGATAACTCTCTTAAAATGTACTTCAGTAAAAATACCTCTCCATGTGCAGCTGAACTAAGATGTCAACTAGCTAATACACATGAGACGCTGTGTCTTAGAGCTGTAACAGCTGGGATGCCACTTGGTAAACATAGGCCGTTATTTAGGCAGGTCCCATTTCCGAATATCATCATTGGACCCTAACAACTCTAAAAAAACTAATAAAAGTAATAAGAACTTTCTGCTTTCATGTGCATTAGGGTGCCTGCTAGCAACAGAGCCTAATATGTAAGATCTCAGACTTAGAATTCTTGGGATGATAGATGTCAAAGATAGAACGAATTCATAATTTTGCACTTTTTTCTTGCTATGTATTAAAAATCCATAAAAAAATCAAATTTCTTTCAAGAAGTGAGAACTCTTCGACATTATTAACAATAGCGTGCCTTTTACACGAAACGCCTCATATGCAGGGTATTTCACCTGTAAGAGCTGGGATGCCGTGGTTCAAACTTGGGCTGTTTTAGAGTTTTGGCCCATAGACGACTATCATCTTCAGAACTTGATAACTCTCTTAAAATGTATTTCAGTAAAAATACCTCTCCATGTGCAGCTGAACTAAGATGTCAACTAGCTAATACACATGAGACGCTGTGTCTTAGAGCTGTAACAGCTGGGATGCCACTTGGTAAACATAGGCCGTTATTTAGGCAGGTCCCATTTCCGAATATCATCTTTGGACTCTAATAACTCTATAAAAGTTTATTCCAGAAGTTGGAACTTTTTGCTTTCCTGTGCAATAGGGTGCCTGCTAGCATCTGCGTGCGATACGTTAGATCTCAGATTTAATAAATCGGGGATGTTAGATGTCAAAGATATAACGATTTCATCTTCTTGCACCATTTGTTTGTCATGTATTATATATGAATAAAAAAATCGTTGTACATTCAAGAAGTGAGAACTTCTCAATTTTTGTAGCACAAGGGTGCCCTTTACACGAAACGCCTGTTATCCAGGGCCTCAAACCTGTGAGAGCTGGGATGCCACTTGATAAACATTGCCCGTTATTTCGGCATGTCCCATTTCCGAATATCATCTTTGGACCCTAATAACTCTATTAAAGTTTATTCCAGAAGTTGGAACTCTTTGCTTTTATGTGCATTAGGGTGCCTGCTAATAACAGCGCTCCATACGTTAGATATCAGATATAAAATTCCTTGGATGATACACGTCAAAAATATAATGAATTCATAGTTTTACACTGTTTTCTTGCTATGTTTTAAAAATCCATAAATAAATCAAATTTCTTTTAAGAAGTGAGAACTCTTCAACATTATTAGCAATAGCGTGCCTTTTACACGAAACGCCTCATATGCAGGGTCTTTCACCTGTAAGAGCTGGGATGCCGTGGTTCAAACTTGGGCTGTTTTAGAGTTTTGGCCCATATACGACTATCATCTTCAGAACTTGACAACTCTCTTAAAATGTACTTCAGTAACAATAACTCTCCATGTTTAGCTGTGCTAAGATGTTGACTAGCTAATACACGTGAGACGCTGTGTCTCAATCTTGTAACAGCTGGGATGCCACTTGATAAACATAGGCCGTTATTTAGGCAGGTCTTTTTTTCCGAATATCATCATTAGACCCTAACAACTCTAAAAAAACTTATAAAAGTAATAATAACTTTCTGCTCTTATGTGCATTAGGGTGCCTGCTAGCAACAGAGCCTAGTATGTTAGATCTCAGACTTAGAATTCCTGGGATGATAGATGTCAAAGATAGAACGAATTCATAATTTTGCACTTTTTTCTTGCTATGTATTAAAAATCCATAAAAAAATCAAATTTCTTTCAAGAAGTGAGAACTCTTCGACATTATTAGCAATAGCGTGCCTTTTACACGAAACGCCTCATATGCAGGGTCTTTCACCTGTAAGAGCTGGGATGCCGTGGTTCAAACTTGGGCTGTTTTAGAGTTTTGGCCCATATACGACTATCATCTTCAGACCTTGAAAACTCTCTTAAAATGTATTTCAGTAAAAATACCTCTCCATGTGCAGCTGAACTAATATGTCAACTAGCTAATACACATGAGACGCTGTGTCTTAGAGCTGTAACAGCTGGGATGCCACTTGGTAAACATAGGCTGTTATTTAGGCAGGTCCCATTTCCGAATATCATCTTTGGACTCTAATAACTCTATAAAAGTTTATTCCAGAAGTTGGAACTCTTTGCTTTCCTGTGCAATAGGGTGCCTGCTAGCATCTGCGTGCGATACGTTAGATCTCAGATTTAATAAATCGGGGATGTTAGATGTCAAAGATATAACGATTTCATCTTCTTGCACCATTTGTTTGTCATGTATTATATATGAATAAAAAAATCGTAGTACATTCAAGAAGTGAGAACTCTTCGACATTATTAGCATTAGCGTGCCTTCTACACGAAACGCCTGATATGCAGGGTCTTTCACCTGTAATAGCTGGGATGCCGTGGTTCAAAACTGGGCCTGTTATAGATTATTGGCCCATATACGGCTATCATCTTCGGACCTTGAAAACTCTCTTAAATTGTACTTCAGTAACAATAACTATCCATTTTTAGCTGTGCTAAGATGTTGACTAGCTAATACAAGTGCGACGCTGTGACTCAATCTTGTAACAGCTGGGATGGCACTTTATAAACATAGGCCGTTATTTAGGCAGGTCTTTTTTTCCGAATATCATCATTGGACCCTAATAACTCTAAAAAAACTTGTAATAGTAGTAAGAACTCTCTGCTTTCATGTGCATTAGGGTGCCTGCTACCAACAGAGCATAATACGTTAGATCTCAGATCTAGAATTCCTGGGATGATAGATGTCAAAGATATAACGATTTCATCTTCTTGCACCATTTGTTTGTCATGTATTATATATGAATAAAAAAATCGTAGTACATTCAAGAAGTGAGAACTCTTCGACATTATTAGCATTAGCGTGCCTTCTACACGAAACGCCTGATATGCAGGGTCTTTCACCTGTAACAGCTGGGATGCCGTGGTTCAAATCTGGGAATGTTATAGAGTATTGGCCCATATACGGCTATCATCTTCAGACCTTGAAAACTCACTTAAAATGCACTTCAGTAACAATAACTATCCATTTTTAGCTGTGCTAAGATGTTGACTAGCTAATACACGTGAGACGCTGTGTCTCAATCTTGTAACAGCTGGGATGCCACTTTATAAACATAGGCCGTTATTTAGGCAGGTCTTTTTTCCGAATATCATCATTGGACCCTAACAACTCTAAAAAACTTATAAAAGTATTAAGAACTTTCTGCTTTCATGTGCATTAGGGTGCCTGCTAGCAACAGAGCCTAATACGTTTGATCTCAGATTTAGAATTCCTGGGATGATAGATGTCAAAGATAGAACGAATTCATAATTTTGCACTATTTTCCTGTTATGGATTCAAAATTCCATAAAAAAATCAAATTTCTTTTAAGAAGTTAGAACTCTTCGATATTATTAGCATTAGTGTGCCTTCTACACGAAACGCCTGATATGCAGGGTCTTTCACCTGTAACAGCTGGGATGCCGTGGTTCAAAACTGGGCCTGTTATAGAGTATTGGCCCATATACGGCTATCATCTTCGGACCTTGAAAACTCTCTTAAAATGTACTTCAGTAACAATAACTATCCATTTTTAGCTGTTCTAAGATGTTGACTAGCTAATACACGTACTAGCTAATATACTTGACGAAATACGTAACATTGGTTTTTACGTTCCTATGTCATATAGGCACTCGTATATGAAAAAAAAATTTTTTTACAATTTTGACTAGAACTCTTTGTATATCATCTAGAAATGTTAGTACCTTTCATTTAAATGCTATTTTGAAGTCGAGGACTGGATAACGGCTGGGATGCTGGAGTGTCATATGCGAAGTTAGCATCCCATTTTACTATTTGATTTTTTTCGCGTAAATGTGCAGAACTATGAAAAAAACCACCTAGAACTCTAGAACTATTAGGGATGCTACTAGAACTCTCACAAAATTGTGAGATGCTAGCATTTGATATGCTAAGTTCACACACACGTCTGTCAACAATGTAGCTCTGGGCTGAGCGTATTTAACCTATTGTTTTATCCAAAGTTAGTTTAGGTCAGTACCTCGGGAAAGGTCAACCTTCCCTTCTTGTAGCAAAGGCTTACCTGCCATGTTTTTATACGCTGTTAACGAACTCTTGTTTGGTTAGGATCGTTTGTCTTGCGAATCGTTCGCCGATTGATGGGGTTTTTAAAGAATATCGCCGCGTCAATGTTTACTGTTTCAGATACAAGATATTTAGGTTAGTACCCTTTAGGCCAGGCCACATAGCGAGCAAAACCTTCGACTTTCTAGTAAATCAGTTGCTTTCATTCGATACGAGAATATACGCCGCAAACAATGTACCTACTGCAAAGGGAGCGGAAGCTGTACGATCAACGTCAAATAAGGCGACAAACGTAAAACATATATTTGGCGTCGACTGTACCATAGAACTTGTGCTGTATGGTTAGCCTTCAAAGTATGCGTCGTAAAGCGCTGAATATTCGACAGTGGCAAATCGAACGCGACTATGATGATGGGATCAACTTTACGAATATTATAGGCACACCAGTAAATTGCTGAAGTGGAACGGCCGTTCAAGACAATAAAATGAAGCCATACTGTTTTCAGGGTTCCGCAGTTTACAAGAAACCTTTATGTATAGTTTCACTGTCTGTCTGTCCGTTCATTCGTCTGTTCGGTCGTTCGTCCGTCCGTCCGTCCGTCCGTCTGTTCCTCCGTCCCTCCGTCTGCGGCTTACCTCAGTGACCGTTAGTAGTTAAAACTTGTAATTTGTTATGAATGTACCTATTAAACATGCCGACAAAGTGGTTAAATAAAAAGTGGCAAATTTTGTTTCTGGGAACCCTTCATACGTGTAAAGTGGGGGTGATTTATTTTTTCGTTTCAACCCTAAAGGGTTAGATATCGTTGGATAGGTATTTGAAAAAAAAGGGGGTTGACTCAAAACATTTTGGTAAATATATTTGGAAATAATCGCTCCAGAAGTTAAAAAATATGTGTGTGTGTTCAAAAATTATCACGATAGTAGAGCATAACTACGGAATCTCACAATGTACATGGCCCGACATGCTCCTGGTCGGCTTTTTAACGTCGGTTCCTTTTAATAAAAGTTGTGATAAGCGCGTGAACTAAATGGCGTCTTAAAACCGTTACGTACAGATAATGAGTAGCCGGCATCGCCATGTTCGCGACGTGACACAAGTCACGTAAATTGAACTCCTATACATTCCGTGGATTCGTTTCATTGGACATGCTGGCATGCATTCGATACAAGTGAAATGCTACTGTGCCGGTCGTTTAAATTTTGTAATATATTACAGTGAAATTACTTGAAATTACGCTATCCAATTTATTTAATTTTTCTTTTGGCAGAGCAAGCCAGTTTGAAAAAGTTGAATTCGAATTCACTGGACTTGGTTTGTACCTGAACATTAAGGAATGTCTTAGAACTCCGATTAATTGGCCCATGATCAAGTGAATTTGAATTCTCTCTTAACTGGAAGACTAGTCATAGTCAAGAATTAGCGTCCGTCCGACTGTGAGATGTAAGAGTACGCTTTCTTAGTTGAACTCCATCCTACAAAGGAATAGCCTCCCAGAGCCCAAGTTGTTACCATCTCAGCAGTAGCAGTTACCTCTATGGTTCACGGAACTGTTCTATATGTAAAGCTAATTGTGCGCCGTGGGATCAATGTATCGGTAATGTCGGTTCCCAGACGAAAAACGCCATATCGTCACCGCTTCGTAGAAAGCTATTAAATTAACGCCAAGAATTTTCCCATAAAGTTTTCTCATGGCCCCCTTGGATTATGATAATGCCGGAACAGGACCTCAGATCAGGTTACAAGTTCCTGGTAATGTTGGTATCTTAAACCTGTGCACTTAAGTATCTCGACAATGTTGTCCCTTTAGCTACGACCAAGGGGAACGCGTCAGACGGGTGTCATAATATGACGATACATTGATAACGTGATGTCACGTCCTTTTCTAGTCAACTTTTATTGCAAACACCAGATTAAAATGCTGCCCAATCTAATAAATAAGATGTATGTGATGTCTCTCAGTTTTCTATTCGAGATTATTGTTTACAATCTTTTAAACACATAGTTAAGACTGTACACAAGTTATAGCTTCTTATTCTATGGAAATATGCAAAATTGCAAATTAACAAGCAGCGTCAAATTTTTGCTCAGAAGTCTCAGAACCCTCCATTAAAGTAAATTCACGCTTGTAAACGTGCACATTTTTGCGAACTAAAGTTAAGAAATTTTCAATTTTCCTGCTCAACTCGGCTGGAAAGTTTACAAATGATTCATAATTCGGCACGTTTTGCGGTAGCCCCGCTGTAGATGTAAAACAAGAACCCGCCATTTCGACTCCCAAATTGGACTGTGCCATTTATATGGCTGCTCGTGTAATGCTGGCTATAGAATTGCGAGCGGATCGTATTACGGGTTTTATTTTTGATTGCTGTTTATAGCCCCTTTTTCCACCACTCTCGGTTGAGTGCCTACGTGTCTTTAGTGTCTGACACTCGAATATTTAAAGTGAAGCACTACAGCTTATTCGATTTCTAGAATGATTAGTGCACAGAAAATGTTGCATGTCTTATGTAGGTAATATTCAGTTCCATGAAACGAATTAAAAGCTTCGTGGTAATAAAACCTGTATTTCCAGGTACTTTTTAGGTGCCTTATAGCGCGTGGCACTTGCAAGTCTACACCTAGCTTTATGCGCGCAGCTCCGTAATTGATCGTGTTTATGTTTATGCTACTTTTTCAGTTATTCGCTCTACTCCAATCGATGAAGGGGACTTTTTTGTAGATTCTAGTTATAATGTTCTTGTCCCTGGTATACAAACTTGAGAAAATTTTATTATGACGTAAATTGACAATGTTCTGAGACTGAATATCATGTTTTAGTGATGACGGATATAATTTTATGACATTCCGAAGATACTCCATCGTCTTCCTGTATGCAGTTATGCCTACCAAGTCGTCATTATTTATCTAACTTAATTACTACCTGATTTATTCAAATTGATCTGCTTTGTTCATAATATAGGATTACTAAACAAACATGCCACTATTATGCAAATTAGAAAATTAATTACCGTGTATGACCAGTTCCTGCATCATACCCGTCCGATAAAGTCGTATGACGACTTTATGGTCATTGCTTCTCCATTTATTGGGGTACAAACTTGTGGCATGAGTCAACGGGCCGTTAGTCAACTTTTACCGCTACTGCCCTTAAAGTTTGACTGATACCAGCTAATGAGGCGCTGGGTGGTTAATGCCCTGTGGAACGGTTTCAGCGAGATATGGAACAAATTAGTATAATTTACACACAGTGGGCTTGTAACTTTAGCAAAATCACCGAGATAGAGATTTTTGTTTATATTTTTTTCTATTACACCAAGAATCTCACATCACAGAAATCTGTGATTATTATTGACGGAGCGAGCGGGATGCGTCTCGGTTTGAGCCTTGGCAAAAATGTGTCCCGCTGTCCAGCCGTTTTCTTCTACATTTACATACTGACTCTCAATAAATTTTAACCTCCTCGGGCTAACAAGTAGTATGTAGTACAAAATGAACTAACAAATTATGGAATAATTGTTCTGAAATAAAGATATTTTATTTTTTTATTTTATTTTATTTTTTTATTTATTATTCGTTTAAAATTTAATTAAATCAGTTTTTAGGGTTCCGTACCCAAAGGGTAAAACGGGAGCCTATTACTAAGGCTCCGCCGTCCGTCTGTCGGTCCGTCTGTCACCAGGCTGTATCTCAAGAACCGTGATAGTTAGGCTATAAGAACAAATACTAAAAAGCAGAATAAAGTAAAGTTTCAGGGGGCTCCCATACAAAGAACCTGATTTTTTTGCCGTTTTTAAATATAATGGCGCTAGTCCGACTCGCACTTGGCTGGTTTTTCTTAATTACGGATCATGCTAATAATTCTTAAGTAATTTTAAATTACGGAGCTGTCAACACTGCCGATAGTGCCCATTTGATTTCCTTTGTTATATATTATAGGTAAGCAAGCAAAAGCAAAACTAAAAGTTGATATGTTCAATCAGATTAGCTGGTATTCATACATGTAAGAATGATTCTTATGGCAAACGCCCGCACACATGCCAAATATGTGTAATAATGTTATCAAAATTTCATCTCCATATTTGTTACAGAGCACCGAGCCATACTTCCCATTCCTCGGCGCGCACGCGCCCCCGACCGGCTACCGGAGCGAGAGCACCGACGAGGACGGCACCGTGCGCTGCTGCTGCGTGTGCTACACTTTCCTGCGGCAGCAGTGGGAGCAGTACGACCGCGAGAACAAGCCGCACAGCCAGCGGTTCTACTGGATGAAGAGGCTCGACGGAAAACCGTTTATTGGTGAGTCATACTGTAGTTCTATCCATCTATCCGTCTATCCGTATCCATCAAATACATCTCAGTTGGGAGATATTGGTTCTGGAATGTGACTTCTGTGGTTCAAACCTTTACCCAGCTGAAACATTGGTTCGTGTGTGCACATGCAGCGCAGGACGCCTTTAAACCAAGTCGGGTGATGATATTCGCGAGGCAGTTGGCAAGAATTAAGATAGCTGCAGATCAAGTTGGTGACATGAGAGAGGCCGTCCTGCGTTCGAGTCGATTGGTACCAGCCGAGAATGATAATGAACACCGCTGACTATTGACCGTGTATCGCTATATCTTGAGTTCTACACAAGTGTTTTATCTTACCAAAAGTCCCTGATAGCTATCAGAAACCTAGATCGTCAATTTAACAAATAAAATTCTCTCTCTTATCCACTACTCATAACACAATGCAACTCTTGGAATTACGAAAATTGATCGCTGCCTTAGTCATCTGCCACTATAACTTGGCAACTAGTTTCATACGATTAATGCACCGACTCAAAATTTACTACCCTAGGATGCTCATGGGCTTTTAAACTCTGTGTGACTGTAAACACAATCTTAATTTGTTAGACTTTTGGGGTATTAAATGGTCGGATTTACTTCCTTAATTTTCACAAGGAATTAGGTTGGTTAAATGTTATGTTAGTTATTACTTTATTGTGTCAGAGATAATGTTTTGCCAAATGTGCTGGTTTGTGTTTATTGAACGCCTTGCTGCGCCTGTTCAATATTAACCTTTTCGGCGCCATGTTAAATACAAACGCTTTCACTCAGACGCCACGTCACCGAAGTGTCAAAACAAACTTTGAACCTTGTGAGTGTTCAGTCTTTGCCGTTGAACCTGCAGTGCCAATATATACGTCTTTGGCGTGGAAAAGGTTAACCATGTCGTTGTTAAATGAAATATGTCTAACCAGTACAGTTGTAATAAGCTTAATACCAGGAAGGGCTCTAGCATATTTTAGGCTCTAGCTTTAATTTTGATTGCTAGATTTTGTGTTGCGTTGCAGCATAACTTATTGAATAAACCTGACTACATATCACGATAACGTTTATGTCCGTTATACCGTGAATAGTTCAACTTTTCGCACGCGATTGTCAACTTTTTTTAGTGCAGGACACCGCTCGACGTTAAAAGGTACCATATGCGCATAGTTCCCATTGTCTTATTACGTATTAGTTGGCATTATAACACGTCATGAGGCATTATGGTGGCACAATACATATGTGTCACGACACGAAAAACGCGCTAGTGTTTGATTGCGACCCATTGTGCCAGCAGCCATTGTCTGTCTGACTGTTATTTAGGCATATTTCCTTGGCCTATAATCTTTCCTGATCGGTGAGCGCGAGGACTAGGTATTATTTTCTTTGAGATTATTTACTACCTACAATACCAATCATCTATATGAGACATTCTGTCAGCTTCATTGAGGTTGCTTTTAGAAAGTTACTTATAATCATCGATTAAACTAAAAGAAAGATCTCTTCTATTAGAGACAAAAGTATCAATGTGGGTAAACTATTTACAATCTTAGGACACGCTTCTCTTTTGTCTAACAGCTATACCTAAGCTCGTTTCCATCCCTTTTTCCTTTCACCCCTCTACGGGTGACAACCCACAATAACTGATCATTACAATGTTTGGTTGGCTTAGATGCTGGACCCCAGACTTTCCAAATAATCCCACGCAATGTTACATTGTCGTGTACCCTTAAATATCCTGTCATCTCAAAAAAATAAAATAAAAAATAAAAATTCGTTTATTGTCGAAAATAAGTAACACAACACACAAGAGAAAGACACACAAGAAAAGCATAACAAAAACTATTTAAGGCTACAAAAGTTCGACAAAAGGTCCAGGACTCAGCATTTGCTGCGAGCCTGTTAGCTCCACAGCGCTGTTTTTCAGCCCGCACCTGTCTCTAGGCTTATTAAAAAAAACACTAAAGGCTTGCTGTTGAGGAAACCACGCTACCAGTGCGTACCTACTTACTTAAAATGTTTACATACATTCCATAACTCAGCTACAATCAAAGAATGACTTATTTCCGCTATTACATAATTTATAGTATTTTATTTTAAGTTTAACGTGTTATAGGTCATCTCATGTACTTATACAAAAAAAAATAATAAACTTAAACAATAATAAGATTTGGATAACATTTTTCAATTTTACCATTTTACCATTTGCAAGTGGAGCATCATACGGTTATCATACGATTAGTATCTAGATATCAAATGAAGTTAAATATGATTAAAATTAAAATTTAAATTAGAAAAACTTGTTCCTGTGTTTCCATTATAGGTAGCTTGCTATTATTGTTCACTTAATTGAGTTGTTAAAATAATTCTCCGAGCATTAGTTTTGAAGGTTGGCAGCGACATGTTAGCACGTAGGGGTGGGGGTAGGTCATTCCATATTTTCGAAGCACGATAACGAAAGCTTCCCCTGAACCCCATAGATCTATGTTTGGGCATAATGACTTTATTAACATACTTACTTCTAGACATTCGCTCTTTATTTTCGGGCCACTTAAGTTTCTTAAATAAATACTCAGGCTTCCCCGTTTGCACTAATTTGTAGACTTGTGTTGTTATGTGAAGGTCCCTTCGCGCCGCCATTTTTAGTATCTCCTTTTTATTCAAAAAAGGCGTAATGTGAGCACGCTTAGGTACATTATAACAGAATCTAGCACACGCGTTCTGTACCCGTTGAATGGCCCGCGCGGTTTTCGCGTACAACCTAGGCCCATAGACTATATCGCAGTAGTTAAAGTGTGATAATACTAGGGCTTCTACTAATACCTCTCGCACCTTTTCCGACAAATGCTCTCTAATACTGTAAAGCGCTTTAAGGCGAAAAAATGCATTCCTAACATTAATACTGACATGGTCGCAGAAACGTAGCTCGCTATCTATCAGAATACCTAAGTTCTTTGTTACATTTACCTGTTTGATTTGTTGTTGATCTACTTTAATAATTGGATTATTTTCCTTAACTTTCCTACATTGCACGGCAGTGCCAAGAATCATAAATTTAGTTTTTATAGGATTCAAAACAAGAGTATTGTTCGTCGACCACTGCGATATGGCACTCAAATCAGCATTGATTAATCTTTCAGCCAGTTTCGTGTCATCGCTTTTGAAAGAGTAGTAGATTTGGGTGTCATCCGCGTATAGGTGTACTTTACAATTCTTTATTCTATACTGAAGATCCGCCGTAAATAATATAAATAAAATTGGGCTTAAAATCGAACCTTGGGGCGTGCCCCTCATTATTGGTTTGACTTCAGACTTAAGTACTTCACCGTCAACATTTTCGACTTCTACGTACTGTGTCCTATTCTTGAGATAGGACTTAAACCATTCACATGCTGAGTTTGACACACCATAGTAACTCATTTTGGCCAACAGTAAATCAGAACTAAGACAATCGAAGGCGCGTGAAAAATCTAAAAGAACCAAAACGGTCCCGCAACCGTCGTCAGCGGCCGCCAGCACGTCGTCTACCACGTGCGCGAGCGCCGTCGCGGCGCCGTGCCCGCTGCGGAACCCCGATTGTGTCACGGGCAGTACTCGGTTATTTTCTAAATATTTCGTAAGCTGTGTGCATATAACCCTTTCTATTATTTTAGATAACACAGGTAGAATGCTAATTGGCCGCAAGTCTTTAAAGTCTTCTACCGAGGAGCTCTTAGGAATGGGCTTAACTCGAGCACATTTCCAATCATCCGGACATTCGCGTGTACTAATTGACGTATTTACTATATGAGTGATTATGGGTAAAGTTGTTGGCAAGGTCATGCGTATCATTTGAATAGTAATACCATCGAAACCCGCCGCTCCCGTATCAATGCCATCAATAATCTTCAAGATATCTGCTTCGGTGCTCAGTTCTAAGTTAAACTGATTATCTGTGAATTTATTGGTCTTAAAAAAATTTAAAGTCTCAGGGTCCACGGTAGAATCAGGTACACTAAGAAAAAAATTGTTAATGTCATCTGGGTTAGTTAGATTTTGAGGTATACTTGGCGAAGTCGCATTACCCACCACAGTATGACGTTTAAGATTTTGCCACATAGCATATGGTTTGTGTACATTTTTATTAACAAAACATTCAAAGTACGCGTGTTTTTCTCTTTTAATTGCCGCATTTACATAATTACGTAAGGTTTTATAATATTCCAATTGAGATTCTGCCCCCGACCTACGAGCACTTACCAACGCAGAGTTCTTAAGTGAAACCATTTGTTTTATAGTGTCTGTAATCCATGGACTTTCGTTTTCTCGAATACGCATTTTTCGATATGGAGCGTGTCTGTCAAATAATTCGGTTACTAATTGATTAAAAACTGCAACCATGTCGCTAACGTGAGTCATGGAAACCACCCCGGACCAAGGAATACTAGCTAAATCCCTTAAAAATGCCTCTTCCTTAATATTAGTCAGCGAGCGTTTATAGCAGTAGCGGGGAAGGCGACGGGGACTTGCGATATTGAAATCAGCTAGAATAAGCGCGTGATCGCTAAGCGAAGGGTTATGATTTACTACCACCCGAGTACATAGTTGTGGCGAGTCTGTTATTATTAAATCCAAAAGTGTGTCGGACGTAATACCAATTCGTGTCGGTTCCTTCACTAACTGTTCTAAACTATGTTCGTAAAAAAAAGTAAATAAATTGCGAACGGACTCCTTATCAGAATGTCTCACATCAACATTGAAATCAGTTAAAAGAAACATAACATCGCAATAGGCAAACGAACTAATAGACTCGCTAAGCGCGTCCAGAGCCTGTGCCACAGGCACGGCTTCTGGACGGTAAGCTGTGCCGACCGCTATGCGGCGGGCGCCGGGCAGGCTCACCTCCAGCCACATTTGCTCGAGCGGGGCCGGCGGATGTGCACGCACGCGCACACGCATCTCGCGCCGCACGAAGAAACCTACTCCGCCCCCGCGCTTGCCCCCCGGCCTAGGCGTATGCCTAAATACGTACCCCGGCATTCGCGGTACACCCGAATCCGATTTTAACCATGTTTCATTTAATGCTAGAATATGTGGAGAGTTTTCTTGTATAGCTATAGTTAATTCGTCACAACCCGTATTTAAAGACCGTACATTTAATAACCCCAACCTTAAACAAACGTTTTTTCTATGTTTTCCTCTTATTTTATTACTATAATATAGTATTCACAGCATGGAACAATAAAACTTGAGTAATAAGCATTATTATTAAAACCTCCGAATGATACTCCAATTGACACACCGAACGTAACAAACATGTTATATTGATATACTCGTATGTTAGCCCTATAAGATGCATATTCAATAGAAACTATAGAAAAGAAATTTACAATGCAATACACTATTTTATCACGCCACTGGACGAACCGGGAAACAGGTTCATTTATCGCTATCAGCAGACGAAGCGTTAGGAAAAACACAGCTTAAATCAGCCTCACAGCTGATGCGATGCGCAACAAGTCCTACCGCTTGCCGTACTAGGATACGCCCATTGTACGACCAGACATATTTCCACTGAGCTTTTTTGGCCATTTCCTTCGCTTTTCCAAACAAGCGCCTGTTTGAACGAGTGAGTCTTTCGTTAAGATATATAGACGTGTCACCTGGCAATCCCACTTTATGTGTTTTGATGGATCGACGAACCCGTGCAGCCTGCAGAAGGGCATCGCGGACACAGCGGCGCGCGCAGCGCACCACCAGCGGCCGCGCGCGCGGCGCTCGCACCGCTGTCGCCGGCTCGGCGGGCGCGGCGGCTAGCGCGGCGTCCAGCAGCTTTGGGCCGGCTCGCCACGCCTCCACCAGATCGCGTTCGTCGATGGCGACGCCAATCTTGGCAGCGATTAGTTTCACTAAGTGCACGGGGTTTTCGTTGTTCTGCTCTGGCAGTCCACTTATCTCGAGGTCGTTGATAAGGGAGTCTTGCTCTTTGTCGTTCAGCTCTGATTTAAGCTGTTCAATAGTGGCGTGTAGCTGTGCCACATGACTGACGTCCGTTTGGCACTCCTCTTTTTTCTCAATGTCATTCATTCGTGTCTCGAAACTCTCTAGTCGCTGCGTGATCCCAGTAAGGGTTTTGTCATTTCCGTCGATCTTGGCCTCCAAGTCGTTGACCTTCTTATCAATAGCATCAACACGTCCCGTTAACGTCACCATACTCCTATCACATGCGGCAATATCTGCTCGGACGTCTTTCATCTCCTCGCGGAACTCTGTAATTTCTCCCCGAAGAGAACCAATCTCCTCCCTGGCCTGTCTCAGCTCAGCGATAAGAAGGCTGGGGTCTTCACTAGCCGGTCCGCAGCTTGACTTACGTCCATGATGCTGGTCTTGAATCGGAGGCTCGGCGTCACTTTCATTGTCCTTGCTCGGTGTGTTGGCGCTGTTTTCCTTGGGTGTGGATGGTTTACATTTAGGGCATATCCATGATGCGCTAATTTTCGAGTGCGCCGACATTCCAACACATTCTCTGTGGTAAGCTTTATATTTGCACGTCGATGATCCACAAACCGCGCCCTCTGCTTGCGTCATATACTTTTTACAACAACCGCACTTAGCCATTTTATACAGCACTCAGGTAATAAGTCAACCGTTGTTGTCATAATGATATATTTGAACTGAAATCAATGAATGTGTACGACAATAAATCCGAACGGCCGGACGCAGCGTGGGCCGAGATTGCGAGAGCCTCTACAATGTCGCTGAAATATGCGACTGATATGACTCTGCTGTATATTGCCATGTGAGATGATGATTGCAGTATTGACGCATGCATTCTTCTAAGGCAGCAAGTAGGCGTAGATTATTAACGGACTTTTACGAACGGAAGTTCCTGATACTATCGAAAATCTTAGAAATCGGAAACTGTATGCATTTAGGGTTAAAGACTGTTCGTTCAAAACGGCTTGTCCGGTTTGCTTGCGATTTTGGGCAACTTTTGTGTTACTTTGTACAGTTGGTACACCAGCAATAATTCTTTTATTCGTTACTAGCTTTTGCGCGCGGCTTCGCTCGCGTTAGAAAGAGACAAAAAGTAGCCTATGTCACTCTCCATCCCTTCAACTATCTCCACTTAAAAAATCACGTCAATTCGTCGTTCCGCTTTGCCGTAAAAGACGGACAAGCAAACAGAGACACACACTCATCCCATTAATAATATTACACAGTAAGTATGGATAACTTGCTGGGACGCGCTGTTATGATTTGGTTGGTATTTAACAGAAATACTGTTGTGCGAGGACACGAGAATTGTTCTTATTCATTTACCAAATCCAAACAACCGATTTTGTTGCGGTTTTCTGAAAACGATTTGTAATACACCAGCGAATAGGTTTGCGGTTAGCCAGGTCAGCAGATGGCACTGTTTAAATTTGTATGAGGTTTTTACAAATTGTAAACAATCAAAACAGAAATGATAAATTGAGAGCGAATATCCGCCACCAAAATGTTGTATAGGTAATTAAAATCAATAAAGACTATGACAATGCACTTATAAAGTACTGTATTCGAGATATAGATTAAGTACATTAAGTCTAGATGAAGTTCTTTATCAACCATTCGACAGTTTAGTCTTGAGAGTTGTAAATATGTCCTTAGGTTTATTAGAACTGCTTAAGCAGACACCACACATCAGAGGTTTGCGTTTTACTTCTCACTCGCACCGAGGTAAATTTAACTGTTGCGACCGAGAGGCAAAACGCAAATACCCGCATT
Source organism: Lathronympha strigana (assembly GCA_949128165.1). Lineage (NCBI taxonomy): Eukaryota > Metazoa > Arthropoda > Insecta > Lepidoptera > Tortricidae > Lathronympha > Lathronympha strigana. Next base: position 10,190,169 of record OX421923.1, on the reverse strand, counting down.
GTATAGAGCGCCCATTAGGTATGTCCTTAATCAATAACAAGTCCATACATAATGATCTAACCTTACAGTAAAGAGGCCTTTGAGCTTATTACACCCAAGTTGAACGGCGCTGCATATATACTGTATCCCATTCCAGCAATTGTGGGATCGAAGCTGGATTTACGAGCGATACAATAAAATGGTTGCAACAATGTTGCCGTTGCGATGCTCCCAGTGTACAGTTAGTTCTAAAAGTAACAGTACAAAAGTATCAGCGGCTGCTTGTATAAAATATACGTATGTACGTGTACGTACCTACATTTTATAGCTCCGCTAGCTAAATACATTACCTCTTTTTCACGAGTAGTAAAAGTATTCAACTGGCTGAAAATTAGAAAAGGCGGTGGAAATTTATGTTGGTTAGACGTTCCACTACTGAAAGATAAGCTCACTCGGTGCACGAAAAAAATGAAAACACACACAGACACCCACATTCCGTAACATTTGTCACGTAGATCCTACAAACTTTAATATCGTTTCCATGCAACACAAAGGCAAATAATTGTTCGAAACACTTCGAACGTCGGTATTATGTACTACTCAACTTTTGTGACTGTACAAGTGAACGGATGTAGTATACTTTCGTGCCAATGAAGTAAGTAGAACATACTGAGAATTGAGATGCACTGCGTTTGCGACCGGTATCCGTCGATCGAATCGAAATAAATGGCTCCGTCGATGCGAGACCACAGTGAATTCAGTATTGACGTATCTACAGGAAAGACACTGTCCATCGAACATGAAATTTCCAGATGTCGCATAAACAATTTTAGCTTTCAAATAGAAGGTCGTCGTTTCGACTTGTCTCGTACGCAATGAGTTTTTCAAAACTGACTTACGAAATCCATTTGACATTTACTAGACAACTATAAAAAAAAATCGTAGGATTACTTTATATATAGGTACTTATATTTGCGCAGAAATGTCATGTCCCCAATCCAAATTTGGGTAAAGTTGTTGACAAACCAAAATCCTCTTGTGCAATTAAAAGAACTGTTGCCTGTCTAGCATTGGGACATACATGGAAATTGATTACTTGTTCTAAATCACTTTTGTTTAACTAAGGCGCACAAAATTAAGCTTCTACTTTTCTGACGCCTGTTTTATGTAACTCGACAAGTTTTCCGAGCAATTCGGCTAAGTAACCGAATCCAATAAGGGCGGATAAACGTGTCGGTTCCCAAGCCTACAAACCCAGCCTGTGCAAACGCGGCTTTGTTTATAGAACAATTACGCTTTCTCGTTGGTAATGGAAATAAATATTAGGCATATATTGCTACAACGCTTAGTCGGGTACAGAACTACAGATGACGATAAACATGTATGAGCTGGAAACCTGGAACCAGCCATAGCCATATTCTGCTCTTTCAACGCCATTTTTCTAAAATAATTAGTGAGAAATGCTACCTGGAGAACAGTCGAACATCGGGCGGGCCATTCAAAAGCATTTTTGCCCAAGCTGAAACCACGTTCAATCTGCTCTTTCATTTCCATAAGGTATGAGATGTCTGTCGCGGGTCTTCCATAACGCTAAAGAACTGGTATAAACGACTATTTATTGTTATTTATTCGATAAAAATAATTGACAAAAACAAAAATAAATACAAAGTCCCACAAAACTGTTTACACAGTTTGACTGTGGGATCCATTGTGTTGATTATACCGTGTATTATATTTAGGCTCAACCCACCAGATAACTTTAGGGTGGCTAGCGTATCACGTTAGATACCTACCTATATTTTCTTTCTCGTGGGCTAAATGAACAACGGGACAAAAATAGAATACTTACATGATCCCGTAATCCTACTCGTTCCTTGTCCCGGCAAACATTTTCCGATATAATCCCCTGTCCTTTGTGTCAGCCGAGATTTCGTCCGATGTGACCAAGCTACGGCCTACGGGTATCACCGCTATTTTCAACCGGACAGCGGAGTCATTCCATTCCCGAACAGAGCACAGGCGAGCCGAGATTCCGTGATTTCAATGCAATATACCTCAGCGTGCTCTCTGATTAGGATGTTTTACAGAGGGCTAGGTTACGATACTCTGGTTAGCCCACAAAGTCTGCTCACCCTTACTAGCGCCTGGATGATTACTCTCGGAACTTGATCATCCCCTAGATTACTGAAACGTAATACCACCTCCCCGAGCATGAGGTCTGATTGACGAACATAACCTTTTTAGTCGATTTTAGGGGTGCATGATGGACGGACAGGCTTAGTGGATGAACTGAAATGGAAAAGTCTGAGCTCTCATATTCACTTCGCTCAGAATTGAAACTGTGTTTGTTTTAGTTAGAATTGTGTCTAGTTGAACGACTGCACAGACATGAAACAGTCAGAGTAACTGAGTCAAAAATATAACGCACGGAGACCTTTTTAGACAGAATGTCTCGATTGCTGACGGCTTACAAATAGCGCCCTCTTAAGGTCTAATAGTACATTACCATACTAGGGCGAAAAAGAGGAAATTCGCAACGAGGCGATACATTAAAACACGATCGTAGGGACTCGACACGAGTTGCGAATTACCACTTCACACGTGTATCGTGCGACGGTTTAAAGTACATGTACATATGGCCCTTAGAATATTCCACGCAGGCACGTAAAGTGCTCATTATCGCTATAGGGCGGCAAAGTAGCACCATGTGTACTGTAATAGTACATTGTGTAGGTATTAAAGGCGGTAAACAAGAAATTACGAACGAGTGTGAATTATCATCTCATTTGCGAGGAAATAAATAAACTTTCTAGGCAGATAAAACAATAATCCCAATAATAATTTAGGCAGAAAATATACAACACCTGAGACTACTAATTTCGACGACATCGCTCATTAAACTTCCCAAGCGAACCCTTAACAGAACTCAGAGGCGCGTGTAGGCCTTGTAGCTATTCCCCGCAGATGTTTGATTCCCTCGCCAAATATTATTAACAAAGACGCAACGTTCCAAAGCTCAAAGGGAACAAAGCTTTGTCTTTTAAAATTCTCCGCTACGAATCCCCAGTGAATTTATCATTTTATTCGATGCTTTTCTCATTTCTAACGTAGCAGGTTTTATTTTTCGCGCAGATATCGTCGGGAACTGGATTTCTGCAAGCTTTTATTTGTCTTGTATTTACAAAGTTCATACATTGTTACATATGTGGATTGTGGCGGCTGGTGATCCATTTTAGTTTCAGCTAGACTTATTTTTATAGAGATAAAACAGGAAGCAATTTACACCACAGATTGCCATTATATTGACCATCAGTGTCTCTTATCTCAAGTCAAGCCACTATCCGTGTATCTGAAGTACCATTCTGGTAGCATTATAGGTATGATACATAGACTCGTTTGGTATCAGCACTCGAATCTTTGATAATTACGATATGTACCTATATCTGCTACAAGACGAGCGTTATCTAGGTATCAAAGAATTAAAACTATGGTAATTCATGCAACCGTACATAATGAAGGGCTTACAAGACGAGTGTGGGTTTATGAAACGACCCGAAGGCGAGTATCATAACATAACTTAACGAGTGAAAAATTACATCCGCACGTGTATCGAAAGACGTTTTTCAATACAGATGCGAAAAAAATTATAATACTAGTATAAGAACGAATTTGGAGTTGTTTTATTTTTTCAGTAACACCATTGTATTACTTAGTTAAAAACTGCCGGTAAAAACTAGCCAAGTCAAATCTTTAACTTCACATTCTTTAACTTCTACAGAACTTGGTACCCATTGAGATATCAGATCTTTTGTCAGCGGAGTCGACAATAACGATATTCTCATATGGAACTTGGCTTCCATTTTCACATTTATGTTTTTGGTGGGATGGGATGATGATAGGATCTTCATTACTTCTTATTGACAAAAAAATAATTAATGGCACACTTGATATTGCCTATCGAATGTGACAAATCGTATTGTCATGTGATGTCAATAAAGCCTTCGAACGCCTCTACATTGACAAACATTTCGTAGGCTCTGATCCGTTTCATACACACAGATGAGTAAGAACTGTTTTCAATGATTAATATTTTAAATAAATGATCATTATTAGATAGATAGATAAAATCTTTATTCACACCCACAACATACATGGCATAAAGCACAAAAAAATTACAAAAAAGGACATGCATGCAATTTAAACACTAAAAAACAGAAGTACTTATTAATAACAAAAATAGCCATGTGTCGTGGCAGAGAATAGGCGCTGGCTCAGCATTATGATGCGGCTAGCCCCACATCGCTGGTATTCTGCCAGGACCTTTACAAACTAAAACTACAACTACCACGTGCAACTATTATGATGAACTATTGTGTAAATTATTATGATGAAGAGGTAAATAGTGAAATATGAAATAGCAATCTCTTTCATTTTTTGCGTTAATAGTAGGTTTTTAGTTTGATTACTACTACATTACAGCTCGGAATGGCGGCGTTTCGAATCTCATGTAATTTTTTTAAATCATAGACGAACGAATGAATTTCCTATTCTCGTGTCATTCGCGATTAAATATCGGCGATTTATAATAAAAACACACTGAATTGGCGTTTCGACAACTGTTTTAATATGTTCTATAGATAATAGAATAGACACCTACTTAAATTTGACAGCTGTTCTAAATTTAAACCTAATGTTTCAGGAGGTAATGTTAAAATTACAGTTCCATTAATTCCTGCTGGTTGGTAATCCTGGTCATTGCCTAGGTTTTCTGAACGCATTTGACGGCACTAATGATATTTGCGTAATAACACATACACGTAATATGTTAATTTCAGGAAGTAACGTGTAGATTTATACTACCTAATTTAAAAAACTGCAAATCTCTGTTAAATTTCGACTCTTTTCGACAGAGACTTTAAATAAGCAAAAAGAACAAAAAAATAAATGTTTGTAAATGCCAGATGTTTATAAATAACGCCAAACCTATAAAATATAAGTAAGGTTTTCAGTACATACAATTGTAGAGTCTTGTCTCAACGAGCGCAGCACTGCACCACGGTTCATTAATCCTTATTGCCTTATACGATTGAGACACTTGCCAAGTTCCAATAAAATATAACTGTTTTAGTACATTTCTACGAGTACACTTGTAATTCTTCAATAGCCCAGTGGCAAAAGACGGATCGGCGCTTAGCGCAAGACGGATGGGTCCCGTGCGTCATCCTACGCGGCAGGGAGAACATTTATCTTTTAAACCCTGTGATTGCCGGATTAAGACTTTTATATATTCCATTTGGTTTAAGTTATAGGTTTTTTATTTCAATGCCGGTTTTTAGATTTGTCTATTCCCATGTTCAAGTGACCTGTATGGTATTCTGCCTTTTCTCCGAATTTCATTTTGCCGAATATCTATTACTTGTTACACTTTAGAGGCCTCAGGGAGAAAATGAAGAAGATATCATAATTCCTGAGGCCTGTAAAGTGTAAAGTATTACTTGTTACACTTTACAGGCCTCAGGGAGAAAATGAAGAAGATATCATAATTCCTGAGGCCTGTAAAGTGTAACATGCCTCTACAATATGCTGGGGTCTACAGGCTTAACTGTGAATGGGGTTTATCATACGTCGGGCAAGTAAAGCGTAGCATATCAACATTATCAACCAGTACATATAACCGATGTCAAGCATCGTCGACGAAGTTCTGCAGTCTGGGAACATGTATCTGATAAGCCTAACCATTCAATTAAGTTTGACAAACTTCTGGTCCTCGCCAAGGAGAAGCGATACATTCCTAGGATGCTGCGCCAATTTCAATAGAGAGGATGGGTTTTTGGTACCACCAGCTTGGGATTCTGTATTACATCTAATCAAGGATTAAGCACTGGACTGGAAGACTTTGTGGACTTTGTTTGAAAAGATTGAAAACGGATAAAAGAGGCAAAATGGGGTAGTTTTCTTGTGCGCTTCTTTCTGCCCCATAAGCCAGTTAGGGAAGCGTTCGTAAGTTGTATGTAGGTATGTTCTTCTCACAGGGTTTTATAATCTTTAATTTTAATTTAAATTGTAGAATGTATTGTATACCTTTATATTTACCTTTGTATTGCATTGTAGACAAACCTTTGTTTTTTTTTGTATCTACGTAGTTTGCAAAAGTATCTTTTGATTGACAGGGAGAATTCGCATTCTCTTTCATGCTAGTTAATGGTATTCCAGAATATAAATTTATTTACATATAATTCTATTTCAAACCAGTTTCAGTGCTCTGCGTCTAACAACCGTTATAAATCGGACGTCGATTTGACACGGGCATCCTCTCCGTATTTCAAATGCCCCCTCAACGTTTGTCATTCGCGAGGTTTTAAGCTGTTCACACATTGTAAATACGCGTTTTCGTATTCATTTTAAGGATCGATCGTAATAATCAAGAAATTATTTATTTATTCAGTTCAATTCAATTCAACTTATTTATTTCAGGCTTGCGCCCATAAAGTGTTAGTAATATTACAATATATCTTAAAAAACTATGGTTAGTAACAATACTTCTTAATACATACGAGTACTATCTAAGGGTTGCGAACGTGAAGCTGGGTCCACCGACACAAGAACGCGGAGTCCCAGCGGTCCGCGAACGCGCTCAGGACCCTGTTGGTGCCGCCCTGTGTCCGGGCTCGCAGAGATGCGCAGGCGTTTACGCATGATGGCCGCGAAATCATTAGTGTGCGCCTCGGCGAACATTCCGAACATTTGGCATTTTGGTCATTTACTGACGATACTTTACGATTTCATTAAAATTATCGACGTGGTGGCAAACAAAGCGGTTTCCGTAGCCTATGGACGCGTTTAACGCCAGTACTTCAGTCATTTTAGGAATTGTCACAATTGTCAGCGTGATGAATTTGGGGCATGTAATCATAGTTAGAGTACGTTTATGGGTATTAACTATTAAGATATTGTTAAAGCGAAGATTAAATTAGTCCGTTTGGTTACGCACTTTTTTAATGGATAAAATAAATAAAAAAACTCTTACAAACCGGATATACTAACAGTGCCAACAAGGATAAAAGAATATCCTGTTTGTTACTATTTCTTATTCAAAAACAAGTATTGAAAAAGTGCGCAACCCAACGGGCTAATTTAATCTTCGCTTTAACAGACGCTTTTTATTGGGTACAACAAAAAATGGAAATGCCCTTATACTATATCCGCCCAGTGAAAACGCACCTACGTTTACATGCAACTAATAATCGTATCCAATGCGCGACCTACCTTAGAATTTTCCAGCACCCAAATGTTTAGGTAAACGTACGTGGAACACGCAGGGAACAATAGGCCTTGTTATGTGTTTGCTAACGTTTAAAATGCCGTGTTACGTTGCCGATTGATTTGCGGCACTGTGTTATGACAGGCGAGCGTTTGCGTTTTTTATCCTCGTAAATATTTATGTTTTAAAGAATTCAGGATTGTGGATTGGTTATGCATAAATACAAACCCATATATTATCTGTTTTCGTTATGAAAGTTCGCGTTGATCCCAAGCCCGAATTTACCGGGATCAACCAAATTGAGGATGAGAGAAAATGATGAGCATATGTTATTTGATGGGATTTTTTTGTTTTTGTTATAATTTGAGTTACAGAGTGGGGTTTTCAGCCGACATGTAACAGCTTTAATATTAGCAAGACTATAGTCCCGCAACGCAGCAATTAGTACCTAGTACCTAGATTCGATTAGTACCTACGAGTAGACATAGGCGGCATGAAGTGTACCTATATCTATAGAAACTGTACTTTGCATGCTTCTCCACTGCAAAAATTGGTTTGCTAAATTGGCTGCATTCTATTCAAATATAGAGTACCTACTGTTACTGTGTAGGTATACAGTTTTTTTGGTTCTTCCCCCACAAACATATTCTCGTTAAAATCGGAAACCCCTGCGGATAACAATGCATTTTGGTTTTAAATAGTCAATGTCGCGGATTATCACTTGTTGAGTTTGACTTGAGTCGCTAAACAATGGCAGGTCAGAGGTCGCGACCCACAAGGCGACTGTTCAATTTACGTGTGAATTCTAAATACATAACGTCGTCAAGGTTAAAATTCCGGAAGTTTATACCTATACGAACTGTGTCTCATACTGTCCATAGACTGATATCATATCACCTACCTACTTGTTAATCTCAAGACGCATTTTTTGCGGGAAACCGTGGATCGTGGAAGTAAACGCGATTAATCCATTCTAAAGTGTTTCATTTCATGCTGCCAGATCACAAGGTTTTCCATAGTAGCGGAATTCTAAAAACAAATTAGGAAGGTCTTTTTAGCTCTCACATTTTTTAAATCAATAAAGTACATATAAGCTACATATAGTGCTTGCTTATATAAGGAATATCATTTTCCCGAGAATCCTGTGAAATGCCGAGACGTATTTGCCAAAGAGATTTCTTTCATATTTCATTAAAACTAGACAGGTTTCCTGTGACCTTATTTTCACATTCAAGTAACCTTTATTTATCTAGACTCCTTAGTAAATATTTACATCTCCGCGTGTGGCTAAGCTAAGATGACATGGGTGTGTTTGTATGACTGAAATTGCGAATTAGGTCTTTTTGTCAATAACTAATAATGGAACTTAGCCATATTGCGGGACTACAGTATGGGGGTTATTGGGGGGGGGGGGGGGGGTTACAGGGAGCTGTGGATAAAGCCATTTTATTATTACTATATTACAAACACAATCCAGCGGATTAGCTAACTGAAATGGCGATGAGTTGGACAAAATAGCCAAATCACGGTTTTTATCCGTTAGGACATGCTTTAAGTGGAGGCCACGAAATAGCAAAGCAAGAACACTCGAGACTATTAAGTGGAGGCGCTCTAAGGCGGGCTGGCAAGAGCTGGATATTAAAAAAATTAAAATTAAAATTTTATTTATTTACACATAAACAAAAAAACATGAAATGGGTTGTCCGGCGGACCCCAAACTAGGCTGAGCCTGTATCTTGGGACCCTAATACTGGATATACTGGATATCTTACATGGCCACCGCACCGGTTTACATCTGCATCAAGGGAACCAGTTGTATGTACTCGATAATTTAGTTTCAGGCATAGATAAAAATTACCGACGAGTTAATAAGGTGAAATTGGACGGTCTGATTCACGCAATAGATTATAAAGGCTGCTGGGTTCCGTACCCAAAGGGTAAAACAGGACCCTATTACTAAGATTCCGCCGTTCGTCTGTCACCAGGCTGTATCTAATGAAATTTTCGCACATGATGTGTTAGTATACCAACAAATACTATAAAACAGAATAAAATAAGTATCTCCTATACCTACAACAAACGTGATTTTTTCCGCTTCGCACATGGCCGGCTTTCCCATGGTGTCATGTAACGACATTTAAACGTAATTAAAAAAAAAAGAACAAATCGATTAAACTCGGTCGATTGGATGCTTTTACTTATTACTTACGTTACGAAAAAAATCTAAAAGATTCCTTCAATGATTTTTTTTAGGATGGATGTTGGCTAAACGCCGTCCATTTCTGTAAGCAACTTTGTCTGAAAGATTGAAAATATAAAGTAGCTTTTTCCAAGATACATCGATCATTTTAATGCTTTGTTTTTGTTATGCTCCATTAGCATCCAGCTGCGATCGCTCGCCGCTTATTGCCATGCGCATAATCCGCGCAGGAGAGTAGAAAGATATGTCTCACCTTCGAAATAAAAACATCGAGTAAAATATCAGGATTTCAGTTAGTAAACCGCCCGATTTTGCTAGTCTTAAAGAGTTACGGATTGATATTAAATTGCAACGGTTAACACTCACGTATTTAAACCGTTGCAATTTAATATCAATATGTCTCACGAAAGTTTAAATTATATGGTTACGGATTGATCTTTACGTTCAGTATTCTGTTGATGTTATAGCCTCTGTTACGCCCACGTCTAACGAAGCTTAATTCTTTAGTCTAGCTTAACAGTATTGCGTAGGATTGCCAGAAGCAATAAGCGTCGTTTAGCTTTCTATGCGTAACTTAGGAGCTCAGTTCCGATCGCTTTCAAATCGAAGGCAAACCGGTACTCGTGCTCTCAGATTTAGATTACTTGTTACGGTAAAGTAAGTCACACTGATTAGACGCTAGGCAACGAGAACATGCAGCTAGGTCAGTTCTGCGCGTCACTCGCGCGCCGATCGGGGCCACCGGGTCAGATGTTATAATACCGCGCCTGCGGCCTCGACCGGCGAAAGTGGTTAGTGGACGAACAGCTGACTGCGCTGTCACACCCACTAGCGTGCTACTGTATCTAAAGCTCTTACGATTTGGCATAACTGATAGGAAGGAATGCCTATGGTCTGATTATATAACACCGCGCGGCCGGCGAAAGTGTTCAGTGGACCAGCAGCGTCGAGCAACATTTATCGCAAGCGTGGTTGACTTTAAAGAGAGCATTATCCTCTCTTAAACACATATTGTTCACAGATATAATTACACAACGATAGGAAATGTAAAGCGGTGTACAAACTTCTTCCTACCGTTTACAAAAAAGCGACACAGATACATATTTAAGCAAAACAGCCGCGACAGTATAATAATATCGTCGACCGTAGGTTAAATTAGAGTAAGGGTCATGTAAAGATGTAAATCCATGTCCCTTGTGTACTTACGGTCGACGATGTAAAGAGAAGTAAAAGCAGAAACTTAAAAAATCCATATTCCTATTTGTACGAAACTCCTCGAAAGTCATCATCTTAACCCTGTGAAAACGAGTGCTGTAAATGGCTCGATACGTAGGATCATGGTGTTAATAAACGCGATTAATCCGTTCTAAAGTGTTTAATTCCTCGAAAGGGGTTAAAATATCTCGCGAGCTTAATAGGATTTGACCTAAGTAACGTAACAATTGTGTGAATAATTCTCGCAAGACGGCTTTGACCCACTTGTCGTTATCGGTTCGGCGTTGCTCGTGTATCGGCAACGCAATATCTGATTTTGGCCCTTATTCAAATTTAGACTTATCGAGGCAACAAAAGAAAGTATGAAATCGTTCGGTGCACTGCTACTCTGTAGTGTAGACCCGTGAATCTTATACCTCCAAAGTTTTACTAATCTCTAATTCTGCCTAGGGAATACAAAATTGGTTATGATTTGTATGAAATAACCGGTTATAACTAGTAAGCCCCATACAAAAATTCCTTTTTGTATCGGGTTTGAGAATTGTGGTTCCATCATTTTCGTTTGCCTTATTAAGGAAAGAGATATTAACACATGAATTGCCAACAAAAATTATGTACTTTATTGTATGAATTGTATCCCTCTTCTTAGCTTACGGCAATCAGCTAGCGTTGCCTTAAAGTAAGATATTGTAGGTACTTTATACTGGATCCGTATTGAAAAAAACTCAGTCTTAGTGGAGATTTCGATATAACTCGCTATTTTCCTAGCCGAGACAAGAAATGACGATCTCTATGATCTAATCTAACGATGACGATGCTCGCAACGGATAGATACATTTCGACCGATGTTCTACCTAAATCACGAGAGTACTCGTAATCAATATGTTTGAGTTTCCCGAGTGTTTGATTAAACTTTCTTATTTGTGTAAAGTCATTTATTTATCTATATAGCAACCGCTATCTAATATTTAGCTATTTGATCAAATTACTTATGTAATCGTTGACACAATTATCTTCTGCCGTGGAAGGGGACCCAATAGATTCGTTTAGGGAATATCCAATTACATTTCGGAAGTCTATCAACTGGATAAGATTAACTTGTATATTGGAGGTCGGCTAACAAGTTTAATGGAAGCTTTATTACTCGTAAACGTATTCCATTTTGTAAGCATCTAGGTTACTCTGAAAATAATATTTGTTGGTGAAATGTCGGTGATGTTTAAGATCCTTGCCTTGAGCACTTTTATATTATAACTAATGTTGTGCTGAATGTTTTCATCAAATATTGCAAAGATGAAAGAGATTCGCGCCTCCTACGATATACCTACGCTTTATTGCTTGTATGTTTTTAGAACAAGTTGTTTTTAAGCGTTTCTTTAACGAAATATTGTTTGTAAATGATAAGTGTATTGCTGACATGGATCAAAATAATGTCTTTATGAACCTGTGGCAGAGCGTTCATAGAACTCGATTCCTGCCAGCTTCCCTTGCGTGTGCCAATCTAGCCCATTTTCCTATAACAACTCAAACAAAAATCAGCTCAAATCAGCGCCGTCTTGCCCAAAGAACATTTTCATGCTCTGCCACCTGATACGAACTCACGTTCGCTGGTCATCTTCGCATCCAGCTGACTCAGCAGGTCTAAGAGTCCCTCATTTGGTCCACACTTCGTCAGACGTTCAGATTCGTTGAAAATGTAACCTTTAAATTAAAAATTAAGTATTGGTTATATACCTACAATATACCTTCACCTCGGCGTGAAAAGGGATAAGCCGGCTAAGTAGTAATAGTACACGTGTCTTTTTACACGTCTAAAATTACTTAGGCGGCAATCCCCTATTTCACTGCGTCTACACTACAGTAATGTACTATTGCGTCGAAGGATAAAAATGCTGTGAAATTAATATCTTCTGACACCGAGGAGGTCTCCGAGCCTCGCTACATATACGATCCCCTTTGACTCTTTGATGTTATTAATAGCGGCGAAACACGCGCGTGCCCGGCTTCCCTGTCCTTTCTATCTACAAGCGCCATACGCACTCTCTTGCTGTTTATGTTGCGTAGCGACCGTTCCAATTCAAGCGAGCCAGTTTAACTAATCCATCTACTATTCATAAGTCTGTAATAATTTAGTTTAATTGTGGTTTTGCACAGAAGAAAATTACGGCAAATAGCGTAAGCGTAGGTATAGCGGGGTTTTCAAACAGATTTCTAAATGTACGAGTAAATATATTTGTAAATTCAATATGTAGTCAAGAGAGACGACAGCGTGGTTTATTTAGTAGGTACTGATGTTGAGTAGCAATTTTGTTAAGCTACTACACTAGAATTGCTGAGGCGAATGCTCGCGGCAGCTGGCTGTAGGACGGAAATACGCTGCGAGATCAAGCTCGCTAATAAATGTCATGTGCGTAATATACCCTTTTAACATCTTACGCCTTTTAAACTCTAGAGAACATGGTGTTGATATTATCAGACGTTTTATATGGATATCGGAAACGCTTTGATGGACACGCTAAACAGGACGGGAGACGTGATTTAAGTGGGGCTAATGCACTGACAATGACCTGGAGGCTGGTTCGCCTGGTTCGAATTGAATTATTGTTCACTGTCTGGGCGCTCATTATTACCTTGGAACCCGGCTGGTGTTGAAGCCTGCTTGACTTGAATGTGCTCGATGCTGAGGTTTTTGCTACCAGTACATAATACGTAACAAATCGAAACTCAGCGAAGTTTCGTTTCAACGAACAGGTCTAATGGTGATCGTTGTATTATAATATTATAGTATTATAATGTCTATAAATATTAGAGTGGCATCATGTTACGTCTTCTCAGTCGTAAACAATATGCTGAGTTGGGTCCATTTTGTGATGCACACACATTCTAATCTTTGTTTGTCTTTTTCTTTTGTTTCTTATGTTATTTTCTGTGATGTCACAGATAAATGTTTTTCGTTCATTCATTCATTTTAAACTCCTGAGTGGTCGTTGCTGCTCGAATGTAGTAAATGTTGATTCATCTGCTTCTGTGCATATTCCTTCGCTACTCGTATGTCTCTAGGAGATCGTCCACTCTGAGCTCCTTTAAGATCGAGACGTTGGTCCGGTAAGCTATCCAAGGGTTACCTAACTACGTAACTCCGTAATCCCATGTTACGTATCCCTTAGAGCTACATGTTACGTAAGCATCAAATTCAGTATAATCGGAAATTGGGAACCAGATAAAATCTTACAATGATACTAAGGAACATTGTAAGTTAATTTAAAAATGTGTTGTGCTCATTTTTATTTTAAAAAGGGTACCTAAACTGGCTTGTCGATGTATTTTGGTGAAAAGCAGACGATTTAAATTTGTGAAACTCAAGTCAATTAGGCAAATGGGTTTGCCCTCCTTGACTTCGCAAGGAGTGCCAATCGACGATATTCGTGTCCCCTTATGCCGGGGCGCTGAATTTAAACAGAAGCCCTGAGACAGTGAATATATCTAAGACATTAATTTACATGCGCATAATTGCCCGAACGCGGACGAAGCATTACATCACGACTTACCCTGCCGATTCAACTCTGATCACCCTAATATCTATAAGTTTTTGCAATTTTAGCACGGAATAAGCAATTCTTCGATTGGCTCGCTTTTTTGTCAGGTAATTGAAGTCTTGCTTTCATTGCTGTTAGTTGGTTAATTAGTTGGTATGTTGGAAGCTGTCGATATATTGTGATGACATAGAGCGCTCACTATGGCGACTCATTTATCAACGAAGAAATGTTTTACTGGTTCAACCGGAAGCCGAGTCATGAATGTCAGGAACTTGGAGAATTCACTTTGGATTAAGTACTGTGGACTACCAGTCCACGACCGCTCCAGTGGCGGTATCCAAGAGTTAACCTTGGTCTGTTATATAATAGTTAATTGACTATTGTATCAAACCTACTGTATTTCTAATCCGGTTTTCGGCATCTGGGTCACCTTACTCACTTTGACCCAGTGAACCTCAGTTTTGGCAAACCTACGCAAAGGCAAGCAGAACGAATATCGAGTTCCTTTTGGGAGTTACCGAAAAAAGTGTGGAAAGTAGGGTTTTATCAGAATGTATTCCTATCGGTTATTTGTCTAGGGGGTAGTTTTATTTCACTGTAACTCGGTTAACCGACACACTTACGCAAACTTTAAGATACCACCGAAATATTAAGATGAGACAAGATAGTCTTTCCTAGAACAGAAGCCATATAATTGACCATTGTATTAATAACCTACTGTATTCTTATCCGATCCGGCATCTAGGCAGCCTTAGGCCGGCCGTCATTGGTCCACAATTAATCGTATTCGAGAGAATCTGATATTTCATTAGGATTCCACTGGGAAAAAAGTCGACAAAGAGTATTTTCTAGAATATAAGCCATTATATATTATAATACCTATAATTGACCATTGTATCAATAACCCACTATATCCTAACCGGTTCGGCATCTAGGCCGCCTTACATCACGTTGACCCGGTGAACCCAAGCCGGCATTGCCTCCGCAACAATTAAGTGAGTCACGCGCGTCTGCGCTGGGGTTTTTCAAAACACTCTACTCATAAGATAAGCACTATCAAGGATACTTACAATATTTACTTGTGGCTAAGAATGTAATCGAAATTTATTAGCACCGTAGATAAAATTTTATCTTTAGTGAACAATCTTTCAAGTCACTCTTTAGGATTTTCGATTTGAAATTTTAATTGGAAAAGGGGGAGCATTTCACACTTTGTAAGTAATACGTAAGTAATGTCTATTCACATGCGATATCTAAAAAAAAATAAGTCATAGTAAGCTGGGTATGTATTTCCAGCCAAAGAGTTCTACTCCTTAACCACTCGCATAACAAAGCTGGAAGCAAAGCGTTTAGTAATTGCCAATCAGCGGCATAGCTGAAATTTGGCATATGTATCAAAATCCTCACATTAGGGTTAAATAAAATCAATGGTACGAAAACTACTGGACGTTTTAAAGAATCATCTTCCATTCTCAATACCTGCCTCAGGCGAGATAGCTATCGTGTAGACGCGTGTGACCTATCACCCCGTACGTCAACAGTACCTGCTTAGGCAATGAGCTCCGCGATACCTACAACTTAGTCACAAATACCTACTAGACTAGAGACAGACGTGCCACTGACCTATGCCGTCATCTATACATTGCTATTAGATTTTAGTCAACCTAACTTATTTACATCCCTTCTTGGAATATTCAAATATGTATTAAAATTTTCATTGTCATGACAGGAGTCGTAGCCTACACATAGGTACATTTTTCAAATATAGATAAAGAACATAGGTTTGTCTTGCAACCCCGCATACACGACTATATGGAGCCTTGTCTTGAAATATGCGCGGTATAAAACAAATATTTCCAATTATTTTTGAAATCAGCGCTCCCTAACTGTTAAAACCACTTTAACAGTGATCTCTTACTACTTAGAACTGTGCGAGAGCTCTTGCTTATAGGTGTTATAGCTATCTACATGATTGCATGGCAACTGTATGTAATCAACATGCCTGGTAACTAGTAGAAACCAATGCACACGAACATCTGTCCGGGGAACATATCCTCATCGCCGTCCTTGAAGAACCGCACGGGTCCTCCTTGTATCCGCCCATGTGTCGGTGTTTCGCCGGCGTCTTCTCATCTTTCATCTCTGTCTCTTGTGGTGCTGTCACATACTCGTTATGGGAGCTACCGTATTGTCGCTCAATAGGCGGCGCCACTCATGCGTGGGTCAATACGAGACAATTGTCAAAGTGACGTTTGAAATGTTACGTGGGTCCTGCCCACGTTCCAATAGCGCCCCCAGCGGAAAATCGACTCGCGGTAGTCGTCATTTGGTTGTGCAAGAAATCTCAAGACTCTATTCTCTTAATTCCAGGTGCGGACATGTCCTTCCAAGGCGAGTACGCGGCGTCGGTGCTAGGGTTGGGCGGGGAGACCGCGCGTGACGAGCCGGCGGCGTCCCCGCGGCCCGCGTCGCGCGCGCTGTACCCGCCCGACGCGCCCGCGCCGCCGCCCGCGCCGGCGCACCGCCCGGACGCCGCAGACGCCAAGTTCAACAACAACGTGAGTGCCTGTTTTATAATTGATATTTATGCCGTGATAGTTAGATAGTTAAAAATTTCACATATAATGTATTTCTGTTGCCGCTATAACAATAAATAGGTAGGGCATTAAAAACTTTTAAGGGGGCTCCCATACTACAAACGTTAAACCTAATACGCAGGGAGCGTACAATTCATGCCGGTTTCGTCATAATGACGTGTATAAACACAGAGAATGTTTTTTAAATCCGTAATGAGTTAAGTCTATCAACGTTCGATTGTAACGTCGAACTTAACAGTTTTGACACTATTCAATCACAGCACTATTCATTCAAACGTAAAACCTGAAACATGCTCTATGAAGCTTGACGTCATTGGTCTGTCATCGACATGAAATTTACGCTCCCTGCTAATACGTGTGCACGCGGGGGCCGCGGGGCCCCTTTTTATCCGAAAGACCTCATACAGTGCTGACATATCGATTGAATCACGTTTGCGCCTAAATGTAGACATAAGACTAGTGCCTACTGATTATCTATACATATATAATACAGCAGAGTAGGGTAAAAAATGTAAACATTGAAGATAGGTATATGAAAAAAAAATGAGTTAGGAGCTGTTAGAATTGATAACAGAACACATTTCAATGTTTTTTAGAATTTTTGTCTGTTTGTCTGTCTGCCTGTTTATTTGTTCGAGCATCACGTGGAAACGGCTAAATCGATTTAGATGCAATCTTCACTGGCACGTTAAGGGGATCTCCAGTCAGGTTATAGGCTAAAAAAATATTATCCGCGGACGAAGTCGCGGGCATCAGCTAGTAGACTATAAAATTAAGTGGTTTGTCTAGGTTAAATACTGATCATAGTCATTTTCCTTATTTCATCCGCATCACATCTAAAATTAAAGTGTATTTTTGTCTTGTGCCCATCTTTATCTTATGTTACGTAGCTAAACCGATAACGGTTTAGCTCGTGTCACAGAAATAACGTTCTAGTGTTAAAAGGGACAATAATCGAATAGCGTTACGGCTATAATAACTCCTTAGCCACTCAAAGTCGGCACCAGACTGATTCTGAAACGGATTTACGACTCTCCGGTCGTATATCACGTATACTACTCGTATATTACCTCTATATGTAGTCCGAAACAGTGTTGGAGTAATATACGATGTCGCTTGATGACTGTTACGTCAACTCTGTACCTAGAACCGAGTGCAGTGCAGCATGAAAGACAAATGGTATACTGCTTATTGTAGTATTGCGATGTAGTCACCACTTTTAATGCTGTATGAAACCCATCTTTGTTTTATAAGCTGTAAATGTATAAAAAAAACTCTTTAATATAGCAATTAACGACTTCGAATCAAGACTGAAAATAACTAGTTAACTTATTAAAATTCTCATAGCGGGTTACTCACGTCAATAAAGTCGAAAATAGCTCGACATGTTTCGGAACAGTCCGTGTCCCTTATTCATGAGTCACCCGCTATGAGAATTTTAATATGTCTGATACTCACGGGAGTTTTCTAACTAGTTAACTTATAATTTTATTTCACAAATCACATACAATCATTACATAAGTCAAAAATAACATGACTTCTATGCCTAAAAATAAAACTAAAACTAAAATACACTAACTAATAGCTAACTTAAACTAACTGCATATACCGTTCCGGCTCTCACCCTGCCCAAACGTGCCAAATATGCGTTGCAACATTGCTGCAATATTTGTTGAGCAAGGTATCCGGGATCGCGCTTATAATAGCTCTGTGTGTTGCAGCAACGGTTCCCCGGGCACGCCGCCACGAACGGCACGACGGAGGAGGAGGGCGTGCTGGACCTGCGCGCGCGCGACCCCTCCGTCATCTCCGTGGGCTCGCAGCACTCCGGCGCCTCCGAGACCGCGGGCTACCTCGACGCCGTGCGGTGAGTGTCACCACTCAGCACTGCTCACTGCTGACTGTGCTACCGAAATGGGAGCTACCGTATTGTCGCTCACCAGGCGGCGCCACTCATGCGTGGGTCCTGTGTCCGTATGATATAATAGGCTAGACGACTGAAAAAATCTAAATAGTCCGTCTTTTAGATTATAAAAAAATATTGTACACGTATTTTTTCTTTTGTTCGTCAAATCAATAATGACAAAGATACAGTGCGTTCAAGTTTCGCGTAATGTCACTCCTAGGTACAATTCTTACCTAGGAGTGACGTCACAAGCCCCCACCCCGGAACTTTGATGCTCTTTATCTTCGTCAATTTTAGTTAAATTGAAAAAGGAAAAATTAACGTGTCTAATAATTTTAGATAATCTAACTGACGGACTAATTAGAATAATAGTTTTTCAACCTAGTCGTCATCCCTATTGTCAAAGTGACGTTTGAAATGTTCCCGCAGGACCCACGTTCCACTAGCGCCCGTAGCGGAAAATCGACTCGCGGTAGTCCTAATTCCCATAGCCGGGCTCTATACTACGCATTAGCTCCGGAACATTGTAACAAAAATCTTTTCTCTGAATGGTTATCTCCATCAGTTGGGTATCCACTAGAGGCAAATTCGGGTCGAGCAACCTCAACTGCAAGCAAACAGCCTCAGTTTGAGGCAGGTCTGAGCAAAAACTCGAGGCACATTGCCGATCAGCACTAGGCGAGTCGCTTCAAATTGATGTGCAGTTTAAAGCAAAAACGCGAAAGCAGCATCAAGGTGGACAAGGAGGACACGTCCGTCTCCATCAAACGCACGGCTTAGACTGAAGCTCTCAGCCGCCCGACCCAAAGCTACCTCCATCTAGTATCTCTTCACTTTCATACGTCAGTATCGATTGCTCACATTCCCATAACATGTTCCAGATCAACCGGCTCCGTGTACTCCGGCAACTCCAACTCCAGCTCCGACCGCGACATCCTCGACCTGTCGATGCCCGACAAGAACTCCATGACGGAGGTCTGCTACGTGTGCGGCGACGAGTACAAGCGCGGGACGCTCTGCAACCTCCACACCAAGGAACCGAAGGACAAGAACGTGAGTTATCCTTGACATGCGACCATTGGGGTAACAACAGGGCTGGGCCATTTCTTTTAATATGGTTTTTATGTTAATTCTACTCGGAATCAAGGGTTGTTTCTTTCTCAATAGGAGAAAAAAAGTTTTAAATAGAAAACTCCCGTGAGTATTAGACATTAATATACTTAGACCGGGTTACTCACGTCTATAAAGTCGAAAATAGCTCGACATGTTTCGGGACGATGGGACGCGGACCGTCCCGAAACATGTCGAGCTGTTTTCGACTTTATAGACGTGAGTAACTCGGTCTAAGTATATAAATATGAAAAAAAAAGTATCCAGGAATTGCCATACATGTTTGTTTCCCCATACATATATGGAAAATGGTAACACAATTAGAAATAAAACCCTTAGGGACACTTTATTTCTTCTATTGGGATAGAAAGAGCTCGTGATTCTGAGTAAAAATATCACGAAATTGACAAAATATATCACAATATAAAAAATGGACACAAAGAAAAAACGCTCGCCTATGGAGCTTTTCGCGCTAACTCAAATCATCAAAATCGCTTACACGAGCAGCTCTGAAACCAGCATTAAAATGTCTTCATCTCTCACCAAACGTTAATTAGTACGACTACGGAACGGTATCTACGAAGAACTGGTATGGCACGTTAAGAGGATAAACCTTTACCGCATTTTACTTGAAGTCATCTCTCATAGCGCGCAAATCTCTTATCAGTCAAACTCGACGTAGTTCCGCCGTTTCTCAGTAGATGGCGCTGATAGTTGCATCTCCATATAGCAATTATTTCTTACAATTAAATACAATGTTGCAGCAGTTATGATAATTGGAGGTTACAACTGCATTTAATTCTTCTACCTAATTAGTACCCCCATATTGTAGACGATGAGATAAGGGTTTCATTGTAGTCGTATTGTGACCTCTATGGTTCACGTAACGGGCAGTTTCAACAGAGGTCGGGCGTTCGAATTTTGACCTCTATCAAAGAGTCTTTATTAGGTAAACGCTGGTTGGCTTTGGTATAAAAAACCTGTGTTTTTTATACCAAGGCCAAGTCCATCACTTTGACCTAATAGGTAAAAGTAACATTTTCAATCTCATGATCTCTCCATAGTGCATGCAGCTTGGATCCTTTTTATATGCGCTACCAACTGATACGTTTGAAATCGGTGCATTTCCAAATGATTCCGCATGAATAACGATTTGGCCTCTAAACGTATCAGTTGGTAAATCATATAAAATGAACATTTTTATTTTTCCCTTTTTGAAGTCGGCTTTCTTTTTAGGGTTCCGGACCCAAAGGGTAAAACGGGAGCCTATTACTAAGACTTAGCTGTCCGTCTTTCACCAGGCTTTATCTCATAAACCGTAGTTAGACAGTTGTAATTTTTCACAGATCTGATGAGTGATGAAGTATTTCTGTTGCTGCTATAACAGAAAAAAAAAACTTGAATATACCGCCTCACTGGGGGCCTTGGTCACTTTTTCATTAGTATATGACATCTCTTTCATCAAATATCTCACAAACAAATATCTAAAGGGGCTATCATGCAATAAACGTTTTTTTTGCTCGTTATTGGTCGATATTGATAACAGCAACCGGTAGAATATTTCTAAAATATTTAGTAGTACTTTCGCAATAAATAATTACATTAAAATAAAACTAATATTTAAGGAGCGCTCTCATACAACAAACGTGGTTTTTGCCGTTTTGATAGATCTAGATAATGGTCGGGACTTGGCTGGTTTTCTGTTAAAATTTTTTTTTTTGTAAGTACATATATTCTGAATTTTTCTATGATGATACGTCTAACAACATATCTTGACTATCTTTAGTCCTCACGTATCTCATCTATGTATCTCCTACGATTGAAACTAGTTAAATAACCGGGACAACTTATACGCGATTCGCGTGGCAGATTACATGATACTTCAATCATTGCGACCGATATTGCATAGTGCACGTGGCACCCTATGTTAACAACGTCTGGTTGTACGTGTTGATCTACACAAATTAAAGAACCGGTTATCGTTAAATACCACCAGTAGCGTGTCACGCTGGAGTTATCAAGAACAGAGATGTTTCAAAATATCTGGAGGCACGAACAAGTTGAGCAAAACAAACGCACGGCCGTACCATCCTTTTCTCGAAGCAGATCATTCCATTTTCAACCTCCTGTAATTTCGCGCTGGTTAAAGCTAGAACCCTATATTTCTCTTTGCCTTGTTGGCTATAACATGACACGAAAGAGGAGAGAAAACCTTTGGGGATGTTGTAAAAATCCTCAAAGAGTACGAAGGCCGCCTTCCAGAGTTCGTGGTGACGGAAGCTAGCCTGCCGTCTGATCCTCCGGATGACGTGGACGTTCGCAGCTTGTTGAAGGAAATCGTGGCCCTGAAGACAAGTCTTGCCGAAGTTATCTTGAGGTTTGATGCTGCCCAAATTACTATTGCCGAGTTACGCAATGAAGTCACCAGTTTGCGTAATAGTAATCTAACTCGGTCTGCGGTGTCAAATTTCAAGAGCGAAGTCCGACCCGGCGCTAGCCCTGAGTCGGTCCGTTTGCCTGCTGACGCTGTAAAACGCGCCGCACGTGCCGCCCCGCCGCCCGCGCAGCCCCCGCGCGAGCGCCCGCTACCTGCCTCCTCGAAGTTATGTCAGCGTGCTTACGCTGACGTCGCCGGAAAGCCTGTCGCAGCTAACCGGGTCAACTCATCCTCGAAGGCCGGTGAAGTAAAGGTTCCCCACAAGGTGAAGATCTCCCGCACCAAGGAGGATGAGGAGGGATTCACGCTAGTGGAGAGGAAGAGGAAGGCGCACAGGGCGCCTCGTAAAACTCAGTGTGGTACAGCCGAGCCGGTGAATTCAGGCCTACGTGTCGCTACACCGAGTAAGGCGCTCTACGTGTCGCGCCTTCATTACTCCGCCACAGCCGACGAGGTGGTGGATTACGTCCGCCGGAAGACTGCCTACTCGCTCAAGGTTCAACAGCTGCGGTCGAGTCACTACGTGCACTTCAGCTCGTTTGTGGTGCGCGTGCCGCGGCCGCTGCAGGACACCATCGCGAGTGCGGACTTCTGGCCCAAGGGCGTCGTGTTTCGGCGGTTCCGGGGAAACCTGCCGAATCCTACGCCGGTTCAGACGACGCAACGGAGCCACGCTGTTACGTCGCCTAAATATTAGTTAATTAATTATGTTTTAAAATTTGTTTTTCATGACGATGTGTGCATTTGTTTTTATGTTTGTATTAATTAGTCTTAGTTTCATGACGCATTGGCGTATGCTGTAATGTCGTGTTAACTTATTGAATAAATAAAAAAATAAAAAAAAATAAATAAAAAAAAATCGATATATTCTCAATAACATTTAATTTTAACTTGTAGTTTATGAAATATCGAACGCCATTCCTTCGTTTGGTCACTCACTCACCGATCATCAAAACTCTTAGGTTCTTCTAGCAGGCCCAGAAGCTACAAATTTTAAACATAAGTAGTTTATAGCCAACCAAGTCATAGAAAGCTGCTACTACTGCAAGAGCTAGAAAGGGCACTCACGAACAAATATTGAATTTAATCTTCTGATCGGGAAATGTCGTGAGTAGATGAAACCACTGGTACTGTGCTTCATTGACGACATAGACTACGCCAATGATTGTGTGCTATGGACGGTTATGTTCAATGTTCTTATTGAGATGGGCTTCCATGAACATTTTACGTACCTAATAGAGAATCTGTACCTCGATGGGTCGAGCTTCGCGAAACTAGATAACCATAAACGTTTTGACATTCAAAACAATTGGCGCTTGGCGGCGATTATAAATTTTATATGTAGCATAATACTGGCGCCGGCGGGTTTTGCGGTTATAATTTACACTTGACACGAGACATTCGTTGGCAGTTCGCGTGGATAGTTTTATAACCTAATTTCTGCGAGGATCCGCTTTTTTCCTAGACGACTCTTTTTTTCGGATTCACAAAAAATCTATGAGTCTCTGCTCAAATTTTCAATTCTAAATCAATGTATATTGATCTAATTTATACCAACAAAGGGGCTACATCGATGACATTGAGGAAACAGATGAAAAGAGTGACATTGATAGTGACATTATTTATTTCTTAAAAACCCGAAATTTTCGGAAAATAACAAAAATTTAATTAAATCATGAAATATATTTGTTTATTCCGGAATTTTTAACGCTAGTTGCCACGTTGGTTTTCATAATATTGCATTGACGCCATTATTTGATCAGTTTATCAAAATTGAGCTGAAACGCCAGGAAGTAATTCTAATTATGCTTCCGAGATTCGATCCATACTAAAATACTAACTAACGCAGCAAGTAAAAAAAACCTTGCAGTATATCGCTACTACTAGCTTCTCGATTGAAATGTTTTACACAAATAAATATATAAATAAAAATTATACTCACAGAAATCATTCATGACCCTGTCACAATAAAAAAATCTTACTCTGAAAACAGCTTCACTATATCAAACCCTACTCCACAGATATACAGTTCAATTTACAATACATGAAGACTGAATAGTGACGCATCATAGACAAACTTTAGAGGCAAAAATAAACCTGAATCTCTTCGCAATAAAGTACAATCGATCAGTTTACCGTCTGTGCAAACAGCAAAAAGTAACTGACCATTGGTATGCAGTATTTCGTTGCAATAGAGATTACAAAACACAAATGTTCAGTTAACCATGTTTGTTCGTGTTCTAGCCAGTTAGAGCCAGTAGCGACCGAACCGTTTTACTACTGATAAGTGGGTATCGTAGTACAACCGGATGCTGTAGTATTGTGAGGATAGGGAATGCTTGTTCAGCTGTGGTGTAGTGAACTCTGACTTAGAACTGGTGTGGGGATAGCTCAGAATAGACGAAATACAGTCGACGTCAGATATATCGGACCGGCCAAAGTGCTCAAAAATATCTTTATCTACGCACATATATCATTACATCATTAGTACCTCCTGGAAACAGCTGTCAAATTCAAGCGGCTGTCTGTTCTAGATTCAAATGCCGCCATTCTGAGCTGTCATTTGTTTGTTTGCTTTTTAATGTTTACGAGTTAA
Organism: Lathronympha strigana; assembly: GCA_949128165.1. Classification (NCBI taxonomy): domain Eukaryota; kingdom Metazoa; phylum Arthropoda; class Insecta; order Lepidoptera; family Tortricidae; genus Lathronympha; species Lathronympha strigana. The sequence goes on along the minus strand of OX421923.1, from coordinate 10,165,332 downwards.
AAATTATGCAAAATTTGTTTCTTTATGTGTTTAATTTATTTTCTATTATATGCATTGTTCTGAAACGGAGCATCTCCGTGGAGCTTGGGCAAAAATGCTTTCGTTTGTCCGGCTGTCTGTCTGTCTGTCCAATTGTTTTCCTCTACAGGTCGCATTTATCAACCGATTCTTGTGTAATTTTGTAACTATGTTCGTTAATTAAATATTAAAAAAATTCTCTATTCAGTTTTTGGAAATTTTCAAAATTTGCGCTTAGGACATTTGTGCCAATACCAGTATCATCTTGCGGGGTCTGTAGCTCACAGAGCCACTAGTATCTATAATCTATAGATATTTTATAAATAGCACTAGTAACAATGCAGGTCATTTCCCTACGGTTCCTGAATCCATCTTAGAGCACTTATGATATGTGGGTATATAATAGTACATTGTGCATCTAGGGCGGTAAGAAGGGCATTACTTACGAGGGTCTATTGAAGCCCGACGCCGTAGGCGGAGGGCTTTAAATGACCCGAGTTAGTAATGCCCTTACTGCCCGTGGTACACACAATGTTTTTCATCACATTTGCGAGGAAATAAATAAACTCTATACAGTTAAAGAAACAATAATGATAAGCGGTAGTGTAGTTGCACAGTCCACAGTACTCCGGAGTGAGTAGGTACGTGCTGCGAGCGCGTGCGGGGCAGGTCCTCCGCGAGCTCCACGCGGGCGGTAAAGTAGTATGAGAATCCTTTAAAACCATGGGAATAATACAGCTCTTTAAGTGTAAGTATGCTTGCATATAATATCCCCATTTACGAGCAGGTGTGATGAAAAGTAGATTAATATGTTTCCATTCGCGAGAACTATCGTGACTGTAATTGTAACTTTTATTAGTACTGTCAATATCCAGTTACACAATATACCTATTTCTTTATTTCCTCTCTAAAGTTGACGAACATGTTTCTGATATTTATGAATCCGATCATAATTAATTAAGTACACGATCTCGAGCTCCAATTCAATTTAAACTCTATGGTTATGCAATAGAGTTCATTTTAGGATATCACTAAACCATGGTGGCCATTTTCCTAGAATTAGCAGTAAGGCGTTAGGTGGGTTTACACCGTGTCAAATATATTCGAATACACATGCTCTTAATTTAGATCTAAAGTACCTAAAAGAGTAAAATACTGGAAATACATAGGATTTCCTGCATACCACAAATTATACCACATTAATTATACCACAACCCAGGAAAGATACTATTTTGACAGACATTAAATTATAATAGCCTGATTTTTTCAAATTACGTTCGAATGGGATATTTATAGATGATTTATGCAAAAATCCTACAAACTTTTCTTCCAGAAAAAAATCAAACTAAACGAAGTCGATTTTTTTTAAATTAACGGTAGCTAATAGTTTTCTTGTATGTGAACATGACGACATATTTGTCTACTATCTGTGAAAAAGAGAAACCGAAGACAACTTATTCACGTAAAACCGTTAAATCTACAAAATGTACGGCGTGGGTGATAGATGTGTTATTTCGCTAGAAACAAATGTTAATAGGTAGAAATTGGTCATGCCCCATTTTAAACGGCTTAAAAAACATATATACAACAAAAATGGATGAAACCAAGATCTGCATCAGTGATGCCATCTGTCAGTAGCGTGAATATACTTTACATGTTTAGCCTCTAACCTCTCGTTTTATTCATCCGTATCACTACGAAAACAATCTTTAATAAAGTATCTTAGGTATAAAGTATACACTATCCATACGAAGCCGGCTATCTGTGACATGTCACATGAGTGAACTCTGTGGCCCTCGCTGATAATAGCAGGATAACAAGTGCCCCGCGATCCGAGTGTTTGCGACGGACTAATACGACCCAAGGGGCAATAGGCCAAAAGTCACTGATTATGGACGATACACAGGATGGTTCGGAATTGGACATTTACAAAACGATTCATTAAATAAATAAATAAATTCATTAAACGGACTTAGGCCCACTTGCACCACCCAGGGTTAGCCGCTAACCCGGAGTTACGCTTTCATATTAAATACAACACATATACACTCCAATTTTCGTTTAGTTTTTTTTAGCAACGTTTTTTTATTCAATTTTTTTGGGGAGTATTAACATATTTAAATTATTCTAGATCTAAATCGCCACGCGTGTTCGTTGGCACCCTGTATATTGTGATGGTCAAGTTTCTTTCACGAGGTCGTTAGTGCCATCCCATTTCCAGTTATCCAAAGGTTACATTTAATTCAAGAATGTGACGAAATGAACTAGTTTATTTAACAAGATCTTTACTCAACTTTGCGGCTAAAGGCGGGGTACAATTCCGGTATCTTTTAACCCGGGCGTTATCTGTAACCCCGCGGTTGTTACGTTAAGCAGAGAGCAAATCTTACTTGACGTAGGTACTTGTATCTGCTTTTGTCAGCGATTTTGTTCGCAGACACGCAAACTTTTTCAAGGTGGGGTAGAACGACAGTGCATTTAACTAATGAGAATTTAAATGTTGAACTTATTCGGAACGATCTTGAGTCAATTTGCACATGAATATTCAGGCATTGCGGTTCTTCGTGCAAAACTTGTAAATTACGTTAACACATACGTCATCGGGGCGGGGGACACGCCTCCACCAATACGGTAACGTTACAACGTACTTATCCTTTCGTAAGTACTCGTGAAGTTATTCTGAAGGTGATTGCCAACAGACTTTTAGGCCCGATAATGTGGTATTGGATTGAGCAGGTCAGATCTACTTTGACTTATCAAGTAGGTACTACCGATGTAACGAATATTCGCATGTTATTAATTTCTACTTTATTTATTCGGTACTAAAAGGTACATACAAAAACTTACTAAACTAAAACTTAACTAAAAAACTTAAATAAACCAAATATTTAATGTTATTAAATATTTTGCGAATATTTTAATTCAATAAATTTCATACATTTTTATTAGTCAAATTACGAGTAAGGGAGAGTTGGGTAAGTGTTGGGGTAACGGCTTCCCTAGCCTAATGGTAGTGACCTTGCCTACGAAACTGGAGGTTTATTTGTGTTTATCTCGAATAATCGTTCCTGAGTTATGGGCGTTTCCTATGTAAACAGCCAAAGTGCCAAAAATATGTATACACGACCTTAATGTTCAGGCAATTAAGTCCTGTATACATATTTTTGGAACTTCATAGCTGTGTGGCTGACTGTACCTTTAGACAATACCGTAACATACAGAATGTAACAAAAGTTCCTAACGATACTTCAACAGCTGACAAGATCAATGACCCTGAGTGTGATGCAAGTGGAGAAATTGTGGTTACAACTACACACAATAACTTGACGTTTATTTATTTAATCGTATGGCAGATTTATACGTCGAATACAATTCACAAATCAATTTTCAGACCCATTAGCCATTGACGTTTGTTTCCAGAACAAGCAGCCGTACTTCCCGATCTTTGGTGAACAGCACCCGCGGCCGCCGCGCTCGCGGCCCAAGGACGCGCTCGGCACCGTGCGCGCCTGCGCCGCCTGCCACCACCACCTGCTGCAGCAGTGGAGCGCCTACCAGGTCAGTGCTGAGCGCAGCAGAAACGAGCGTGGCCATCTGGGCACAATCTCACCACGGCGACAGGTGCGACAATAGGCTAGACGACTGAAATACTACATTACCTAACTAGTGCGGTAAAACAAAGAAAGGCCGAGATCGCAGATGTTTGCGACCCGAGCTGCAAGCGGGGGACGTAAATATGCGATCAAGGGCTTTATTTATTACCTCACGTGTTAGGTACATCATTTTATGCCTACACTTGGGCAGAAATCGGCTTTTTCCGTACGCGTAGCGGACGGAATAAGGCACTTTATGGCCAGGTGTGGCATAAAAATCTATTTAGTCCGTCTTTTAGATTATAAAAAAATTTAAATTAATAAAATAAATAAATAAATAAAAATTATTTATTTCAGATTTATATTGTACACGTATTTTTTCTTTTGTTCGTCAAATCAAAAATGACAAAAATACAGTGCGTTCAAGTTTCGCGTAATGTCACTCCTAGGTACAATTCTTACCTAGGAGTGACGTCGCAAGCCCCCACCCCGGAACTTTGATGCTCTTTATCTCCGTCAATTTTAGTTAAATTGAAAAAGGAAAAAGTACGTGTCAAATAATTTTAGATAATCTAACTGATGGACTAATTAGAATAATAGTTTTTCAACCTAGTCGTCATCCCTATTGTCAGCATCATTATTACTGGTATTACAGGCGTTTATGGGCTACGGACGCCGCTTACTATTGTGCGGGCTGTATGCTTGTTTGCCACCAACATGTTATTTATAAATAAAAACATCATTATTACCATTAAAAACGAATACTCTTGTGAAGAGCTCTTGACATATGTCAATATGAAACTCCGACACAGGGTCATTCTCATGTCAAAAACTACCGACAATTCTTTTAAAATACTAATAGATCTCGTGACAATTGTAAAAAATTATTCAACCTAAACTTTCTATTTATTATTTATTTTTATTTGAACGCCAGTAATTCAGTCATTTTAGGAATTGTCCAATTGTCAGTGTGGTGAAATTGGGGCCTGACCGTTTGAGCGAGTGTGTCACGGGCTGTACAGGCGACGCTAAAAATATGGTTATGTCAACTAACTCTTGAGTTCCAGTGGCCACCTTTCTGCTTCATCGTCAGACCTTGGACGTCATTTACGGTCCAAGTGTGAACAACGAATTTAACTTTATCAATAATAAATCAAGTATAATGCTTTTCTCAAAATGGCAACTTAACCTAAACCTGATAGGTCAGATATTCAATTTCTATATTTTCTGCAACAACAAACATTATGTCCATCTTTATTACTCTTAAAGTCCTATATAGCTGTGTAATAAAGACAGTGATAAAGTGGAAACCTTCAATAGCTTCAATTTCGTACTCGCGGCAGTCGCGGCGAACGTTTTTTTAATAAAAAAAAAAATTAGTATTTTTCTTCTATAAGCCATTCAAGATTACTAAAATGTCGCGATACCAACATTATAAATATTAACCTACGACCTTCTGTTTTGGCTGTTTAGCCCCAATGCCTTGGTTTTATTTAACCGTAAAGTTTGAATGATGCATGAAACAATAGTAGTTTATGTGATGGTATATAATTAAAGGCATCACACGAGTGTTTTAATGCCTAATTATTTACAATTACATCCACTGTTTTATATAGGTACACACATATCATGACTCTCCATGATGCGTTCAAAGCGCATATATATCGACCGCCATTGCGACTTTCAGGAATAAAAACTTTTCTGACATTCAAGTTTTGACATTTATGTTTTTTAAATTCAGAGACAAACTAGTTAGCTCCAATTTTCATATCGTTCGATATCAAAATAACGTGCGACTTGCGTGCGTCATTGTATGCAATTGACAATTCGTTTCAAACTAAACGTCATCTCGACTGATATTAGAATAAGAGGTCAAATCAAATTTTCTTATGTCAGATGTGTTCGAAATTTGAACAAAAATAATATTACGTGACGTTCTGTAAGTGCCAACAGCCATACTTTTAACAGTGGTAGCTCTGTGTTTGAATTTGACACTTAATGCTTACGTCAGTAAGTTCTTGTTCGTACGAAACATTTATGGTTTTGTATTATCATCAATGCAAGTTCGCTAATGTCATTCTGACCCACATTTCTTGACGTTTTTGTTCCGCTTTGTGTGTCTATTTCTTTTGATAAGTCAATGGTTAATAGCGATATCTTAATTTTTTCAAATAAACTGCAAAAAGTCATCCACTGGGTCAGTGTCATCCACTGGGCCGTCTACCTTACTAATCTTTAAATAAATATTTTAGTGAAGCGTAATCCGCTTTAATTTATCATGTACTTTGTACTTACTGATAAGATTTCTCTTTATTGCACGCGCAACACCCGCTATTTAATTAAAATCGGCCAGAACTAGACTTTACCGGTTTTAGTAACCGGTAGTATTTGTTTTACAGTAGTTGTTAGCAGTAATTGTATATTACTAATTAATAGTGGTCCCCACTTAGGGGATCCGGCCTAAGTGGTTTTGGATGGAAAGTACTAAGCAATAAAGCTTGTACTTAGAGTACGGCCATATGCATCTTGCCTGTCAATGAAATTGGTGATATATCGAGAGATTTGTTGGCTTTCATTGAGACCAGGTGGTACAGAGGCTATGGTTTTAGGCGCGTAAGCTAAAGACCTGGGATCGATCCTTGGCTTGGCTTCAATGGAGTTGGTCTTTTTCTTTAGTATATAAGACCTATTTTGGTTTATAATTGGGGCGTAAACGTCAGGAAATATGCTCACTTGCTTTCTTACTTGCATGAAGATAGGGAACCCTCCATAACACGTGTTCCGACACACACTGGCCCGATTATTATAGGAATGCGTATATTCTTGAATAATAATAAACACACTCCGTGCCAGTCACGTATATATCTAATGAACTACATACGTCACAAACATATCTACAGATGTAACGAAATGGGCGTATATGTCACTACGGGTCATCGCTCTGTGATACAATTATCAACTTTAAATATATAACGGCAAGGTATATTTTTGTATGCACCCCGTTATTAATAGTTTATCGAAGAGTTGTCTGGGGTCGATTTGTGTAAGGGCAGGATCAGTGTTAACTGTCCCGATACTGTTTATTAATGTTTGAACTGTGATAAGAGGTTATCGACTTTATACATATGTACATAAGGCTTCAAGTTGAATGGGTGGGCTTAATTAGTTTGTTTTTGCTTGTTTTTAAACTGTGTCGAGCTATAAAGGTCTTAATTCATTATTTACATTATATATAGAAAATATGTATTGGAAAATGTAAAGATATGTGAAAATTAAATAATAACATTCTCTTATATTTTCGCGAAACTCCGATATACTATTGAAACTGGTAATTCACGTCACCTTATAAAATGTCGTAAGATTTTACAATTTAACCAGGTTAACTCACCAAAAGTGAAAAACAAAAAACCTATTGGGAAACAAGGACCATATGGCGCGCACTGTCAAAAAAAAAATCTGATACAGACAAGTTTATATATATAACAAGCCCTAACTTCAGATTCAGATTTATTTATTTCATAATACAGATTACATTATAAATTGCAGGCATGTGAATCTACAAGTATTCATATTATGATCGTCAGAATGGGTATAATCAATAGAGTGATCATTTCAAAAATGAAATCATATCATTACAAGATATAAAATTTCATACAATGTCACAATAGTATCTCCTGTAGTGGATCGTCAAAATCTATGCATCATTTATATATTCATTCATAGAATATAATGGATTATCCAACAAAAAATGTCTTAATCGGCGTTTGAATGTTTGATCGCACAGTTCACTTCTTATAGCGACCGGAAGTCGTTCATAATACGTAGGCCCTTATGACACGAGGGTTTTTTTGAGCTAAGGCCATACGGGGTACTGTTCTTAGCCGTCCCGCTGAACGCACATTTATACCCTCGACATGAACTCGTTTAAACTCAGCTAGATTGCTCCTCAAATACATTATAACCTCGAAAAGGTATAGGGAAAAATGTGTCATAATGCGGTGCTCTATAAATAGATCTCTGCATGGATTCAAAGATTCAAAGATTTATTGAACATAAAAACAAATATGTATAAACTATAAGATTGCAAGCAGCTGCATTAGTATAAACTGTGTCGCAGCTCTTACGCCCACCTCGGGACAAAAGGGGGTTATGTTCTAAATTGAAACATTCATACTGGTAAAAATACAAAGCTAAACTTAATTATAGTGAATATAATTATGTTATGGATGGATGGACTTGGACGGATGTCTGAAGTTCACTCCGGCCAAAATACGTAGTGCGCGTTTTTGAATTATAAAAACTCGTTTTGCATCTATCGAGTTTCCCCATTAGGTTAGGGTGTTTCACATTTGTATGGTAAAAAAATATGAGATATTTCTTTAGACTTTGCTCGGCTTCCGGGTCCAGCTTATCTTAAACGCATATATACCAAAAATCAGGGAAATCTGACAATATTTAGAGGTTGCGCACTAAAGCAACTTTTGTTTGAAATTTTTTTAACTTCTTCATACAAAAGTTGCCTCAGTGCGCAACCTCTAAATATTGCCCGATTTCCCTGATTTTTGGTCTATATTTTTGGTATAGGCGTAGAACCAAGAAGAAAAGCAAAGTCAAAGATAAATCAAACATTTGGAAAATGAACCACCCTATTCCCCATATTATTGTTCCGTAAGATATAAGTGTGTGGAAATGCGCATAGTACACGGACCTTAAGGCATCCTGTCCTCGACGTTTTTCAATACAGAAACGAAAAAAAAAATTAAATACATAAGAACGAATTTGAAAGTTTTTTAATTATTTCCGTAACACTATTGTAACTAAACTATCAAGAACATCTTCAAAATGTTTATCTTATCTTCTTTACTTTCTCATTTTCAATACCATAATCATTATATCTCAATAACAAGATAATAAATCGGTCGAAACGTAGGATCATGGTGTTAATAAACGCGATTAATCCGTTCTAAAGTGTTTAATTTCAATTACTTATCTAATTAAAATTTAATGTTGTAATATTCCTTTCTCGTTTTAATGTACTAGTATGTTGATTTCATAGGAGAAGTGCAAATTAGAGTGTATAACGCGGCAGCAAAATTATTGACACCTCGGGTGACATAGTTTGAATCCCTCGCTTTGCTCAAGATTCCACGTAAGAAATCTTTCTATTCTGAAATCTTTCGCGACGCTCAGGATTCAATCTCTCACCCTCCATACAATATTGCATTTTGCTCCCTAGTAATACAATCTACTAAAGTTATTCTTTCGTTGTTTTTATTCTGTTAGATTCTATCTATGCATATAGAATAGAGGTATTATAGTCTATTTATAACTCATTTATGCAATACATTAATAACACATTATGTTAATACCGTATATTAAGCGTTAAAGGCGCATGGCAATGAAATGAAGGAATTAAAATTCTTCGTCTAAACACGTTTACCTCTTTCCTTCTCTCCTCTTTTCTTACCTAGTTTTCAATCAAACTACGCAGTAAAATTTAAAATATGTAATTATACTAATGATAAATGAGTAAATTATAATATAAATTTGCTACTTTCATAAGACTATCTGAAACTGTCATGGTTTTCATATTCATCGATAGGCTATAGAAATCCACGAGAAAAATACCGGGCTTCCCCCTAGTATATAATCTGTTAATGAATCGATAAAAACCCAAAAGTGTTACGCCTATACATTATCACACGAACTATAATTTCCAATATAAACATCTCAAAATCCAAATAAACGCGCAAATAACATCAACGCGTTATTTGCTTTCCTGTTAACGGTGCCTGACCTACAAAACAAGTCGCGTTCAGACTAGTTCAATTTAATATAAACATCAATACATCTCGCTTCCACGCGTAAAGTTGCGCTTTAACTCACGCAGCCAATATGTTTTAAATGTGGTTTCGAGACGTCAAACGCATTCAGAATAAGCGCCTGTCACTGCGCAGCGCACTATCGTTTGCACAGATGAAGCTTACGCACGTCGTCTGAACGTTTGAGCCTAGCACGAGTAAGTGGTCAAGCCGCCGGCAAAAATCTGTTTACGCTTATGCACCTAATTATAGCGGAGTAAGGTGCAATTCCGACTGTCCATACATCGCGTATTTATATGGTCCAAAAATAAGTTCAATTGTTTTCCGAAATTCGTAATAAAACTTCGACATTTTGTGACTTTGGCGCCACATTAATTTATATTTTTTATTGCTGTCGAGATTTAGTTTCATGATTTTGATAAATAGATCCGGTGTTTTTACTCTATGATAAATTGATTTTGGGCCTGTGGATAGCGTTGTATGGTGACGCAATAACCGGCTATCATCGATAACGATACCAAATCAACTCAGTGTCAACAAGATACCGAACCAGTGATCATGTGCAGTGTCGATAATGTGGTACAACGGCAAATTTATGGTACCGATGCTTAGTGAGGTATATTGTACCAGTTGTGTTAGTGTCAAGTGTTGTGTATAGTGTGTAATGTGATTTCGTTTTGAGGCAGGTTGGAAAAAGGAATGGAGAAGTGATGTGCGGGAAACAGGAGAAAGTTTGTGATGGAAAGGTACTTGTTTTGATGTTAACATTTTTAGGGAACTAGCAGGGAACTGATATATTTTCAATACTAGCTTTTATTTAACTTTTTGGTTATTTAGTTTGTTAAGTGTCTCGCCAAAGACAGCGAGTACGCCGACTACTAAAGTACTTACAAAACAACACGTAGTGTTAAGACATGCCATGGTGTTATTTTAAATGTAATAATAAATGTATCATCTCCATACTTTTACATTAATGAATGAATCTATATTATTGGGGGGTACAATCTTGGATACAAAATTAGAACCACTACTTGACGTTCGATTGTTTTCAAATTTGGTATAATTCAGTATGAAAGACCGGCATCAAGTTTTTTTATGAAGTCGGAATATGCTCCTATGTACGTATATACTGAAATGGAATACCAGATAACATTTATAAAAATGCACATAATCATGTCCTATCCTAAGTACCTGTTCACTCTGTACGTGTACATAGGTATTGATAATTAAGTTTGGTTTTGGGCGTTGATAACTCAGTTGCCGACGGAGATAATGCAAAATTATTGTAATTAAGCAATAGTAACAATTGTGATAATTATTGTTTACTTTAAACATGACGCCACTGTGACGTCAGAGCCGGACTTCATTGTCAAAATACTTTAACCTTTAAAACCCAGGCTTTTTCAAGTTTTAGTATGTTAGTGTGGTGCAAATGGTACAAGCTACTTACTACAACTTCCTGGGCCTTACCATGACGACTTAACGCGATTCAGTTTAGGACCTAAACTGGGCCTAAATTTGAAAAAGAATAATATTATCGAATTCGATAATGTAAATTAGCTATTTTCACAGATAAGAAATTTGTTGTAATAAAAAGTTTATTATTATGGGGGTCTTTATATGAGGTTTTGAACGCATTATAGAGGGCTAATGATATGTGGGTATTTAAACGATTCTTTGTGATGAATATAAATAATTATAGTGAAGAAAGATCCAGACAAATTAAGAGCCTCGTTCGAAAAGTTCAATGGTTTAAAACAATATCTTAACAAATGCCCTCCTTCGAAACGTGAAGTCTAAAAGTAGTTACCCCACAGACGTAACCAACTAAAACTATACAAGCCTATTCAGGCCGCCGGAGTGTGTTCAGGTGTCCCTGTGACGCAAACGACAATTGTTCCTACCGTCTGCCCCGTGTTTACCCACTCTGTACAAACACCAGTAGAATATACCGAGTACAGTCGAGTTCATAAATATCTGCGCACCTGAATGCATAATATGTAAACAGTTTCATCTTGGAAATGCTCATATATTTATGAACTTGACTGTACCTAGTACCTACACGTTACGGCCGCGTGATACGGGGTTAGTGGAATAATTATAACCACGTGGAGTTCGTATTGGCAACCACCATAACAACTCCACTTGTAAGACAGAAAGGAGATTATGAGCACGGGACCGCTTACGCATTTTAAACCTGACTGTATCATCATGTGAATATGTTTTTCGATCTACATAAATGTATCGACCGATTGGATCTCTTGTTTTCACGGCATGGAGTTAGTATGCGAGTTTGCTTTTCCTTGATATTTTCTTATTACGTAAACCGATTTTTTTACTTTATATAAAATACTGTACTTACACCATTTAGATTTAGTTCTAAAAAGTTTTTTTTTATTTAAAAATAATAATAAAAATAGGGTCGATACTGTAACTGTGGAAAGAAAACCAGATTTTTGTCTTCGTAAACTTCGGAGATTCAGTATCGTTTATAAATCAAACATCTTTCACTGTAAAAAATATATGAAAAATTGTTTTAGAATTTGCAAATCAAGTTGTTTTGTTATGATTGTAACTAGTGGCATACCTATGTACGTGTGACAGTTTAGGTACTCAGAATCTAATCTACAACAGGGATCAGCCGATATCTATCCATTGACCTGCTGATAAAGTCAGAATGTTATATTGGTATTAAATGATATCGATATCAGTAAAAATTGTGTAAATACGATTATAATCACTAAGGTTTTAGGTTCGATAACGAATTGAGCTCTAGAAGTTGGATTAGCAATTAAATACAATAATCATCGATCAGTATTCAAAGATAAGGAATGAAGAAATACCAGATTCTTAGGAGATATCGGGAAAACATAATATGGGTGAAGTCGTCAAGATTTACCAAATACGAGATTATACTTGATGACGTCACAATCACCCTGGTTATTACGATGATTAAGATAAAAGCGTATAGAGTAGGCAAGTTGTCAGATAACGTTGAAAGTACAATGTTCAAATTTGCGGAATAGGTAGGTATATTATGAATAGTATTATTTGAGTTTCTCAAGTAAGCTCAGTCGTAATACTGGCTGTTTCATAGTTAGATGGTCTTAATCAGGGGTTTCCTAACTACTACTAAATTGAAAGAGATGTCATATACTACAAACAAAGTGACCAAGACCTTCAGTGCCCAGGGCTGGGATCGAACCAGCATCCTCCTGCATCGCGGCGGACTCCCTAATAACTAGGCCACCCGATCACGGCAGCTAAGGTTGACATTTCCTAAGTAATTGTAAATAATAAATGATTTAACTCGGTGTTTACAATTTTATATTTTTAAAACTGTTGTCGTTCCAAGCCTTCGACTATTCTGCTTTCATTTCGCGGGCCAAAGTCTCTGGCTTTTCCGCTTCCTTTAAGCGTTTTATAGAAACTTATTCGTGTAGGCCGTGTAGCCTTAGCTAAACCTTAGGCTAGCAAATCGAGAAAACATTGCAATTAAAACGATTACAATACTTATATGACCCCTCACTCGAGTGCAGTGCCCGCCAGAGTAAATATAATTATAATAAATGTCTTTGATTACAATAAATATTAAATATTATACATGATTACAGTAAACCTCCGGTTCAAGCTATCGCGAGCCAAAGGTCCCAGCCCCAGCCATGTTTTTATCATTCACGCTGCCAAGAACACTGGTATATTCCATGCCGCGATCTAATCATTGCTAAGCAGAAGGCGATAACTTATCAGAACAGACGTCGTTTTTAGCGTTCCGTAACATTTAATTTGAACTTGTACTTTAAGAACTATCGAACTTCAAAGTTTCTTAGCTTGGACAGTCACTCACGCACTCACCGATCATCAAAACTTTTAGTATTTCTAGCAGGCTCAGAAGCTCCAAATTTTAAACATAAAAGCGGTTTATAGCCTACTAATTCGTAGTTCAATAAAAAAAGCCATAACTGCTTTCGTAAGTTGTAATTTCATAAGAATTGCATACCATTACCTAGATACTTGTGTAGTTCGTCTACTTATTCATGTATCAATGTTATTACCGGGAACTCGGCTCCATAGAACTCGATTTCCACCGACTTGCCTATTTTCAAACCGTAGAACACAGGGTTCAAATATAGGCACGTCCCCCTGGTATAGGCACCGCTATAAAAATATATACACTTCGAAACTTAATGCTGGGGAACAAGCTTCAAAATTGAATACACGTGCATATATATATTTATGAAGCTGACCGTACCGACTAAAATAACCGACTCTTTTTAACATTACTTCTCGAAAACTTTGTTACAGCATAACAACTGCGGAGCGAGACTTGTGTATTTTACATGTAATATTTTTGATGGGAAAATAGTTTTGTCAAATCATCACGTAGTCAGCCAGATACTGGTCACAATAGTCATGCGTATATTATTTGCGATTTTGTCAATGTCGGTGATACACTCCTGATCTTTAAGAGAAAATGTTATCGTTAAGTTTTAAATAAACAATGACCAATGATTTCATAATGTTATCTGGATCAAACCAAATTATTCTAATTGACATACCAGCGGTGCTGAAAAATCATAACTCATAACATAACATATTAAAACCACTCATCGGCCCACACTCTTAACTTCTTATGGCAACATTAAGTTAAAACTTAAAGGTCAACCTCGGGTCTGTGAGAGTGTTGCTGTTAGCTCTAAGAAATATATAATGCGGTCGAATGGATCTACAAACAAAATGAAGTCCGTCATTTTTGTGTGCTTCGTTATAAGTGAAATAACGATCAACGTATAAAACTATGGCCATTGCAGGCCCCAATTTGACCACGATGACAAGTGTGACTATTCCTAAAATGACTGAATTACTGGCGTTTCAGGCGTCCATAGACTACGGATACCGCTCACCATCGTGCGGGCTGTGTACTTGTTTGCCACCATTTCGATAATTTAAATAAAATCTTAATGTATCGTCAATAAATAAATCATTCCTTGGTGAAGACTTTTTGACAATTGTCATAAGATCTAAGTGTTTTAAAGAATTTTCGATAGTTTTTGACATGAGAATCCTCTGTCTGAATTTCGTCACATATGTCGTGTTTCTTGTGAGAAATGTCAAGAGCTCTTTACAAAAGTATGAGTTTTTAATGGTAATAATGATGGGGTTCTTCATAAATGTCTGTCAAATCCAAACTCCAGCCGATAATAATATTCGTTTGCTCAGATTTGAAAAATTGGGTAACTTTTTGGGTTGATTGATATTGTCGGTTTGTATGTCAGGGTACGATGATGTGATGTGATGATGTTAATTTCATCATTTAATACCTACTTTCTTTAATATTAAATGAATTTAAAAATTATATCCATTAGCTCTAGTGATAAACTTGAGTAGCGGTCAATGGATAACCGCAGCAGACGTAGAGCATATAATGTTGATAACATAAGAAATAATGTGATTACAATAGCGTACTGCATTTTTTGTTAAAAGTAGATTAATAGTAGTTTATGTGATTGTATATAATGCCTAATTATTTACAATTACATACACTGCTTTATATACACACATATCATGACTCTCCATGATGCGTTAAAACGGCATACTCCTATATCGACCGCCATTGCGACTTTCGGGAATAAAAACTTTTCTGACATTCAAGTTTTGACATTTATATTTTTAAAATTCAGAGACAAACTACAGTTGGCCCCAATTTTCATATCGTTCGATATCAAAATAACGTGCGACTTGCATGCGTCATTGTATGCAATTGACAATTCGTTTCAAACTAAACGTCATCTCGACTGATATTAGAATAGAGGTCAAATCAAATTTTCTTGTGTCAGATATGTTCGAAATTTGAATAAAAATAATATTATCGAAATCGATAATATTATTTAGCTATAATAACATATTCACAGATAAGAAATTTGTTGTAACAAAAATAGTAGATTACGTACCGAGGCCTGTAAAGTAAGAAATGTCTCAGATCTCGTGTAATTGTCAATTGACAAACATGTGATCTGAGGCTTTCTTATTTACTGGCCAAGGTCAGTACACTATTTTTCTGCAAGTGGCTACTTGCCGGCCGGAAGGCAGAAATAGTAGATTACATACCAAGGCCGTTTTAGTGGGAAATGTCTCGGATCGCATGTAATTGTCGGCCGAGGCGAAGCCGAGGTCGACTAACATGTGATCCGAGGCTTTCCCATTTAACGGCCGAGGTTTGTATACTATTTTTCTGCCCGACGGAGCCGGCAGGCGGCAATTTAGTTTTGCGTAAAGTGGCGCTTACCGGCCGGAGGACTGAAAAGTTTATTATTATGGGAGCCTTTGTATGCGATTTTTGAACGCATTGTTGAGGGCTAATGATATGTGGGTATATAAAAGCTTACTAATCACTGTCTACATATGTCATTGTCATTACTTGATAATCGTTTAATGAAGCCCGATATTTCATTTTAAATTTAAAGGCCTCTAGCCTAGTTGGTAGTGACCCTGCCTACGAAGCTGGAGGTCCCGGGTTCGAATCCTGGTAAGGGCATTTATTTGTGTGTTTATCACGAACATTTGTTACTGATTTATGAACGTTTTCTATGTATACCTGTATGTATTTATCTATATAAGTACAAGCTTTGCTTAGTTTATATGAATTTTCAAGAGGCGTGTATAATACCGTTATCACCGCAACGGTCGTTTCTTGTCTTCGCTAAATACATACTCGTACTACACAGCCATGTAATTGTGTTAAACAAACATTAAGGAGCTCCATACGGATATGAACCGATTAAAATGTTGTTACAGTGAAATTTGTCAACATTAATTTTGTTTGTGTAACTAGATCGTATGATAATATTTTCGTGTACACTTGCTATACAGAAATAATGGGAGACAATAGTAGATTGTGTTACAAAAGGGATCAAAATGATATATTTCCGACGAGGGCGTACATTGAATCCCGAATGAAGCTATGGATTCTACAATAGAATCCTGAGCGGAATGAGGGATTCAGGCGTTAACGTCCATGACGAAATAATTTTGATACCGTGTGACATATACTGGTTTTCACACCAACTGAGAGGAAATAAACAAAACGGAAAAGAGCATCATACCAACACCACGGTCCCACTAGTTAATGCCCGAAAACGTAAAAATGTGTAGTCCTTGAACAGAAAAGTGCCACTTTGATGCCTCCCAGCAGGGAAGAAAAGTGCTACTATGATCCCGAAATCTCGATTGTAACGGAACTACGGTTTGGCGTGTACGGATATCGGAAGCCCTAGTTTAAATTGAACTCTAAATAGACACTTCAAATCGGTTTTGATACATTAATACTTCGCATATGACAGTGAAGCAACTTAGCTCAGCGCAAAACTATCATGCGTCTACATATGAGTAGTTTAATGGAAGCTCGTGCCTCGTATACTTACGCTGCATTGATTGTGTCCTCATACCTCGCAAACGTACATACACCGCAGTGGGTCTTATTATTAAATCCACGCCGGTTCGTTTATGCAGACCTTATCGCGTTAACTCCTATCTGCGGGTCAAATAATCCGCAGGTCAAATTATACTCGTCTAATAATAGGTACCTACAGTCGGGGCTGTTCGGGCTATCGGCTAGGTCGCGGGGCTATCGCGGGGCCAAGCACATGGCCTGACGCGTAGTATGGATAGATATTATGCTAGTACCCGTCTGGGACGCGTGAGAACTTGATCGCGGCCACAGGGTGACATTTGCAGTTTTACTTAACTTTATCGCGGGTTTGGTAAGTGGTCTAGCATTGTGATAACGATCTTTGGTTTTCATAACAAGTACCATTTACGTTGACTTGTCGTATCAATAGAGATGTACCTACGTACTTAGATCAATATTTTATAAATTAGGCGATTATGGGCTGGTGGCCTACACGTGCGACTTTCAATCCGAAGGTCACGGGTTCAAATCCTGCCGGCTCGTACCAGTGTGTAATTCGGAACTTACTTTACCAATCGCTTTTTGGTGAAGGAAAACAACCGGACTAATCCCATTAAGGCCTAGTTTACCCTCCGGGTTGGAAGGTCAGATGGCGGTCGCTTTCGCAAAACTAGCGCCTATCCAAAATCCTGGAAATAGTTGCTAAAACCCACAAGCCGGAAAAATTGTAGAAAGAAGATTGTACTCTATGTATCTGTATGATGGCATCGAATATTTTTAAATACTTGCGCATCTTAGAATTTTTTTCTGAGTAGGTATTTGTATATTTTTATGTAGGTATGTAATTTTGCGTATCTTCTAGTACCGACTCAATAATATAGATAAGATTAAGTAGCTTACCTTGGTATTAAATCGATTTGTGCATGACTTGTCCCCTGATATTTTATTTTGTTTTGTAAAATATATTTCGGTTATCGCTATCTACACAACACTATCTAAAGAGGGAAATCCATTACGATATCTGCAATTGCATCAATCACTAGCACGATAATCGCGTGTATAGTTTTAGTGTACTGATAAGTTTCAAAACATACCTACTTATCAAAATGTTTATGACCATGACATAAGTCTGAATTTCGTCTGGCGTCGACACGCTTCATATCGGCCTAGCATACTGGCCACACGTGATCATTTAGGCCATTATAGCATTTATAGCATTAAACGATTAACACGCTTTGTCTAATCGATTATTTATACATTTAATTAACGAGGCTTTAGCGATACGGATTTAATCGGTTATTCTCCACGTGTGCCGATTTTTGCTGTTTTATCATATGAGGAAAAAAAGCAAACACTGAGCAATGCACCTTACTGCATAGTACCTACTAAGGATTGATTTAAAAGTGGTGCTTATGCTTAACAATCTAAGATTAAGGTTTTTTTTATGACATCATTCTTGAAATGTATTTATGTACAGTCAAGGAGTTTATTTGCGACTCATTTCGCAACCTTTTCCTTTCTTTTCAATACAGTTTGACAGGACTCTCAACCTTAAGTGGGTCACAAATTAAATTCCTTGACTTTACCTACGAATTTATTCCGGTTTCCTCAAAAGCATCGTTGCCGAGTCTAGGGCACGCAACCAACGGTTACCCCGGTACCCGTAACAACGGACAGATCTTTTACTTATTAGCCCTAAACACCAACATTTGTATGGACTTCATCAACTAACCTGACCCTCTCTTGTTCCAGATGCGAGGAGTCACGGCGAACGAGCGAGTGTACACCCTCCGCACCCGCCCCCCCTCGCTGCTCCCGCCGTCCCCCCTCAGCCTCGCCAGCTCGGGCGACAAGTCGCTCGCGACCAACACGCACTCGCCGTCGCTCGAGCGGCCCGCCTCCCAGCCCGCCACCACCGCCTCCTTCGTCTGCTACGTGTGTGGTGTCTCCGCCCCTTCCTCGCAACTTAGACTGGTCTACTGCTGTGCGAATCCCGAACGGGAGCCGTATTACCCGTTCATTACTTCGCTTAAGCCGCATCCTGAAGCCAGTCCCATTAGTCCACAGGGTGAGTTAGTAGAGTAGGCTGTTCCGAATCCATCGCCCGCATCTCTTAGTAATTACAAAACTAATCATAGACAGCCGTAATAGGTAAACCGGTAAGCACCATTTTAAAGTGTATTCCATCAAGACCCAATAAGAGATGTTTTCCTTGTAACCAAGCGTAGTATAAACCTGCATGTTGTTGGCAAAAAATTATGTTTTGATTTGAAGCGTTCATCATTGCGCGCCACTTCAAAAACTAAACATCTACGGAAATGTCACTGAAGTTGCAAATCCGCCCGTTGCCAAAACGTCTGGAAAAGTAAATGTTTTGTTAAATATCACGTGAAATTTTTAAGCAAGCAGAATTTTTAAGTTCGCGTAAGAACCAAATCGATCAAAAGGTTGTCAATAAATAGAGGTAACAGGCTATAGATGCGTCCAATAGGCTAGACGACTGAAAAAAATCTATTTAGTCCGTGTTTTAGATTATAAAAAAATATTGTACACGTATTTTTTCTCTTGTTCGTCAAATCAAAAATGACAAAAATACAGTGCGTTCAAGTTTCGCGTAATGTCACTCCTAGGTACAATTCTTACCTAGGAGTGACGTCACAAGCCCCCACCCCGGAACTTTGATGCTCTTTATCTTCGTCAATTTTAGTTAAATTGAAAAAGGAAAAAATACGTGTCTAATAATTTTAGATAATCTAACTGACGGACTAATTAGAATAATAGTTTTTCAACCTAGTCGTCATCCCTATTCTAGCGAAATTGGTAAATCTCACACTAAACGCGATTTGCTCTTTTTGTTAGTTTTATTTATGGAGAATCTTTTAAACATCCGCTTCCTGGGTGGATAGAAGAAACAATCTGTGTTATGTTGCAGGTATGGTGCAAATCTGCGCGTCGTGTTACAAAAGCATCCCCCACAAGTATCCCTCGTATGGCGAGCCGGAGCCGCTCGCCAACACCAACCATGCGCACAACAACAACAATGCGCACGCTAACAATATTAGGTATGATAAGACTAGAGTTGCGATGTTTGGTTGGTGGCAATGGGTGAACAAAGTTCAATGGAGTCGTTGTTATATATTTTTTTATCGAATGAATGAATGAATAAATGATTGACCAACCAATAATTTATTATACAATTTATTGGTTTCATACAAGTCCATCTAAGCTAGTCTATTAGATTTTGATAGCACAGACTGTGAAAGTTTTAGATAAACGTAATAATGTCATAGAAGTTTGACGTTTAAAATAACACTTTGAAGTTGGACAGTTAATTTGCTTGGAAGAGATAGCGTGGTTTGATATCTCACATGTTTATTGGAGAATAATAAAAACGTTGCTTAATTTCTACTTTTGACAGAAATTCACACAATCTAAATTGACAGAGTAATCAAATATAAATGAGAATAAAAATATTTCCAGGCACTTGAGGGTGAACTAAACAATTCAAATTTTATTTAAATGTTATATTAAGTATTAAATCTACATAATATGAATTTATCATTCAGTTATTCATTTATTCAAATAAATAAAATACAATGGCGGTTCCACTGCAATATTTGTGCTAAAATGCCACCAAAATCCTAATCCTAGATATCACTGATTCATAATTATACTCTTCTTAGTTATACTTTTTGAACGACTTGTTAAGATGCAATAGTCTACTTTTAGGTGTTAAAAAAATGTAAACAAATGAAACCACGCGATTCGGGTCTTGGGTCAATGACACAATTCCAAATGATGTCATTGAGATGATGGATACAAAATGTTGTAACCTCATTGGTCAAATTGCCAAGTCACGTTGTTTCATTTCACCTAAAAGTACAAACTATGGTCAAATAGTAACAGAACTTGCGGTTGCGATTTAGTAGCAATATTTTAAAAAAGCGCGGACAACACAAACACGAATATATTGTAAGGGTAGACCTTATGAACGATTAAGAATGTTGCTGTCTGTATTTGCGACCGCGATGCAATATTATGGTGTCACCATAGTTTTATGGCGGTATTTATAAAATGTCCGTCAAAATCATCATTTTCACATTTGAGTTTGTTATAAAGAGACAGGACTTAACAAAGATTTACTAAATTTTATGAACTAAGCATAGGTAATACTTGCTCCAAAGTAAGCTAACTATAAAAACGACTGCCTCACCAACCGTCATATCACAGCGTAAGGATGTATTCCATACAGTGGGTTAACTCCGCCGATTTCTGGGTCATCGATGGGGTCGCGCGGGGAAGAAGGCGGGGAGGAAATGCCGCCGAATTTCTATGATAATTCGGCGGTCTATTTTAAGGGGTGTATAATGGAAATTAGTTTGTCACTCAGACTGTAATATCTTTCGCTTTGACAACCCTGAGCCTCAGCACGACCACCGAGCCGAGCCGCTGGCCGTGTATGAAGCTACCTCACTGTATGGAATACATCCCTACGCTGTGGTCATATAGTAGGGCTATAAAGCCGGTGATCCATTTGCGAGCAAGACCGCTGGTACGCCAATGAAGTGTATAAACCCAAGTTGTGGTACTACACAGAATTGGAATTCCTGAACGACCAAACAGTTTGTTCTTTCTCTTCATATAACAGTATGCCCAAGTAACAAAGTAATTCCGGGTGGGAACACGACATGTTTTCGCCAAAGTAGAGAGTAGACTGTTTGGTACGCTAATGGATCACCAACGCGAGTAGACGAGCCAACGAGCCAACGGTTTAGACCGTTAGCTCGCCGCCTCCCCAATGGATCACCCGCTTAACACATGTGTTGGTGCAGGTTTAAGCCGTACGATATGAAGTCGTCGAGCGCGGCGAAGCGGCCCGCCGCGCTGCCGCCGTCCCCGCACAGCCAGCTGGTCGCCGGCGAGAACGGCATGGGGCTCTATAGGTCGGTATTCACATACATACACTCTGACAACCACACTCTGACAATGAGGACTGCCGCGAGTCGATTTTCCGCTAGGGGCGCTAGTGGAACGTGGGTCCTACGGGAACATTTCAAACGTCACTTTGACAGTTCTCTCATAATATACGATTTTAAGCTAACATGGTCATTTGAATTATCGCATCAGTTTACTCCGTGAACATGACGCTTGCAACAGTGTCGAAATATCGGGTGCTCAATAAAACAAACATACATGGTAATTATCCCGTTTCCAATATTAGTTATAGTTCTCTCATACTAACACAGGACCCACGCATGAGTGGCGCCGCCTGGTGAGCGACAATACGGTAGCTCCCATTGAATTAGTTTTTAACTACTCACATATCATTCGTGCTCTAAAATGCGTTCAGAAAACATTGGCAACAAACCAGCAGGAATTAACGGAACTGTAATTTTAACATTACCTCTAGAAAACAGTGGGTTAAGAGTTTAGATTTGGAACAGCGGTCGTTCCAAGTGAGTATCTATTCAAGATTCGAAACGCCACCATTCCGAACTGTCATTTGTTTGTTGGCTTTTTACTGTTCACGAGTGAAATATTGTAAAAACATTGTTTTTCTAAAATTGAAGACATACCAATGTAGGTTTTTATTGCATAATTTTAATATCTATAATCTATAAATATTTTACAAGTAGCACTAGTAACAATGCAGGTCATTTCCTTACGGTTCCTGAACCCATCTTAGATTACTGATGATATGTGTGTAGATAAAGTAGTGTATGCAATTGCACATAATTAGGCATAAGGGCATTGTAATGCCCTGCATTATGTACAGTCGCATTAACTACTATTAATTTACAGCTAGGCAAAATAAATCAGAAACTAAAAAGTGGGGACGACACTACGATGTTGTCATTTGTACTCTATTTTATCAAGCTGTATATGCCTCCCTTTTTTCGGAGTGAAAAGAATAGGGAGGAATATAAATTAAAAACAAATTCTACTGTGGTAGTCAGACTAGCGAGCGCAGTAACAGTAGGACAAAAAAACTATATCCATCCCTCTTTTCAGGGTGGTAATACTAGCGTAAGAAAAAGACAGTATGATGCTCTCTATCCTACTGTTACTGCGCTCGCTGGGTTGTCAGAGGAGTTTCCTACCGAGGAAGCGGG
The DNA here is from genome assembly GCA_949128165.1 of Lathronympha strigana. Lineage (NCBI taxonomy): Eukaryota > Metazoa > Arthropoda > Insecta > Lepidoptera > Tortricidae > Lathronympha > Lathronympha strigana. Next base: position 10,142,378 of record OX421923.1, on the reverse strand, counting down.
ATGGTGTGTGTCGCGCCGTGAATCAGTTGCTGGGGTGTGGGCAAGCAGGACGAGTCTAGGAATCCCCGGTTTGACCCTAAGATGGACTAGATAGGTTTTAATGGGAATAAGGAAACATATATCAGTAATATAATAAAATTATGGATAACACTCAAGCATTTTTAATCACTATGCACATGTTTCGGACATCCTATGATGCCATTATCAAGGCGTACTAAAGCGTTTCGCGTCGCCGCCCGCAGCGCTCTTGATGACAAATTCTGTTCAGGGTGATCCCGATGTCTTGGAGATACGTGAGTGTTATCCGTAATTTTATTATAGTTATTATGTCTCACGATAGCTTGAATTCAATATATCAGTATTACTTGATTTTCAACTTGATCTTTAACTTAACACTTCTTTGGCTGCTGGGCCTAACGCTGGGCAAAGTCATGTGTCCAAGATTGAGACTGATCAAACCTGGTACTAGTTTTTAGTATTAGGGGTTGCCAAAGCGGACCTCACGCTGTCTGAGGCGTGGCATAAGCCGGGAAAACGCTAGGAAGAAGAAGTATAGTCTGACAACCCAGCGACCGCAGTAACAGTAGGATAGAGAGCATCATACTGTCTTTTTCTTACGCTAGTATTACCACTATGAAAAAAGGGATGGATATAGTTATTTTGTCCTACTGTTACTGCGCTCGCTCGCTAGTCAGACTATATCAGGGGCTGAAGAGCTCTACGGCCCTATCATGATCTGCTCAGAGTCGGTGTTGTAAGCATTCACAGCTGAAACGCCGATCGTTAGGCGGTTTTCAAAACAAACTACCCATCTGCATGAATATATGAATTAATCAAATGGTTATAAATTGAAAGAGATGTCATATACTACAGAAAAAGTTACCAAGGCCCTTGGTGAGCAGGGCTGGGATCGAAACAGCGACCTCCTGCTTTCGCGGCAGACGCCCTAACCACTGGGCTACCCGATCAATAATTTATATATGACTACAAAAAAAAAACTAAAAACATGAAACATAACATTTATTACATTTAAATGATTTGATTCGTGCTTCACAATTGTAATCAAATGGTGTTTGGTTTCCTTCTCCAGGTGTTACGTTTGCTGCGGGCTGTTCTCGCAACAGTCCATGGAGTGGCTGTCGACGACGGCGGAGTACATGAACTCGCACGCCATGCACTTCCCGTGCCTCGCCGGCGCCGGGCCCGCGGCGCGCGGCGGCCGCGTGCTGGCCTGCGCCCGCTGCGTGCGCCATCTGGCGCGCCAGTGGGAGCTGATGGACGCCGAGCGGGTCCCGCTGGAGCACCGGAGGTGAGGGCGAGGACTGCCTCTTTACCTTAGAGCGACAGAGATCACGATACCTACCCTACGGGTTATTTTGAGGCTTTGACAGCTGTTCAAGCTGTAATTGTTTCATTTCATTACTAATTAACACGAAATTAGGCAGAAGTTTTTTTTTTCTTCACAAGTGTGTTGAAAAACATTGTGTGAGCCATAGGCAGTATAGTTATTACGAACCCATGTTAATTAAGGCCTCGCCTCCGCCTCGGCCTTTAATTCTTACTCGTTCGCGACTTTGTTTGCTGCCCTTTAATACACGATGTACTATTGAAACGGTAAATTTTGCCTATTATACTCGTATGAGAGATAATCCGTGTGAACTATTATATAATCTGTAGTTAATGTTAAACCATACTGCAAACGCAGACATCAAAACCTTCTACAAAGAAAAACGTGGTATGTCAAACAGTTCTCAAAACTTAATAGGCCTGCTTGTATGAAGAATCTTACGTTGAAGAGACTCACAAATTCATGGTAAAACTGACTGATGTAGTGCATAATATTTTGCCATAGTATTTTGTCAGTTGCTCGTATTTGTCATGCTACTTAATTCTACTTCGGTACTTTTAGTACTGACACTGAGTGAAATAGCATGACATTATGCACTACATCTGATAGTGTCTGTCCTTGTCTCACATTTTAAGTGGATGTTTTGTTTTCAGGTACAACATTCCGTCGCCGCTGCCGAGTAACTCGTCGTTGAACGGCGAGCGAGTCATCCCCACCCCTCCCTCCACTACCTCCGACAGAACCGTCGCTAGTAATAGCGGTAAGTATAGTCTGACAAACCAAATGGTGCACTCGATTTAAATAAAACTATATCTATCCCTTGTATTCGAAGTTGCAATGTAAGCGTAAGAAAAAGACAGTATGACTCTCAGCCGCCTATGCAAGAAAGAGAATAGATCCTGGTCAAACTATAGGATTCGTAAAGCTTATTACATCGTGGTAACTGGTAAGGTATAATAATAGTTACTGATGTGCCGTCGGACTATTTAAGAGAAAAAATCGGCATCTTATTGGTTATTGCAAACGAAATTTCCCTTTTCTAAAATGAAGACCTTACTAGTTGGAACTTGCATGAATCAGAACACTGGAACTTGCCCATGCGTACCATCAATCACTTTTTCTATAGTCTATGGATATTTGAATTCATTAACTCCAATAGTATATTAAGTAAGTATAACAATGATCCTTGTGTTTGCAGCGTGTACGTCGATATATTGTTTCCTATGCGGACTGCACTCGGACTTCACGCTGGCGCGGATACTGTACGGGCAGCCGCAGGGCAACGCGCCCTATTTCCCGTGTCTACTCACGCATCAGGTACTATCGCTATTCCTTATACAACTCGAGTCGGGGTACCATACAGCTCAGCTACCAGCTATACCCTGGCTCCAATGTTTTGTAACCCCCGATTAAGAAGGAAATGTATATGTAGCATCTCAGCTCCCGAACGAGTGAACCGATTCAAGTGCGTTTTTAATTCAAAGCCGTACATAAAAACAAGTCGTCTTCTAAATAATTGGCTCGAATACCGTACCGTACCGGCTACCGTATTATGACTCACTAGGCGGCGCCACTCGTGCGTGGGTCTTGTGTCCGTATTAAATAATTGTCAAAGTGACGTTTGAAATGTTCTTGCCAGACCTACGTTCCACTAGCGCCCCTAGCGGCGAATTAACTCGCGTTAATCCCCATTAAAAACAGGATCTCAGCCGAATTCTTACAAAACCTGAATATGTCTGCGAATTACTCTATTACCCACCTTGATAATGAAATTTTGTTGTTTGTCTCGCAGAGTTTACCTAATGCAGAGCAGCTACGGGAAAACGGGTCGGCGCTAGTTTGCACATTCTGTTATCACTCGCTACTTAGTCAATGGAGAAGGTAAGTTTCCTGAACAACTTATGATACAAACAACATAGGGAGAGGCATGGCACGGAAGACACAGAATATATATATATATATATGCTCTCGTTAGATTTACATCCCTGATTACACAGTCAATTCCGTTCACATTGGCATTGAATTTACCAGAACTTAGTACTTGACTATAGATGCTGGGAAATCTGTGATTGCTATCCAAAAATAGAAATTCAGGGTGGAAAAACCACTATATATGTCGGCGTCTAAAGGGAGTGCCAACCTCGACTTCACTACGTTCAACTGTCCGCAACTACCGTCAACCCTGACATGACTGTGAACTTGAAGAACTAGATTCACAGTTAATAATTGATAGAGTCAGTCTATGCTAAGTTTCCTAGATTTTGATAGCATATACCGTGAAAGTGTTAACGTAATTTCATAGAAGTTTGACGTTTAAATAACACTTTCAAGTCTGACAGTTCATGTTCTATGTATTTAAGTATTTATATGTATATATCTATTATATATATCGTCGTCTAGTACCCACCCACAGCACAAGCCTTATTGAGCTTACCGTGGGACTAGGTCGATTTGTGTAAGATTGTCCCACAAATATTTTTTATATAGTTTTTTTTTTATTTGCTGAGAAAAGTTAACGTGGTTCGACTCTACGTCAGTTAGGTACCTGAAGGCCTAGTATAAAAGTTGTACGACATTAACTCCTCGACCGCGTTAGCGTATCGAGGGGTCAAAATATGAAAGTTGCCGGATGATTTAAATAAACGGCAAACATAATTTGAACTCCCGATACGCTAACGCGGTCGAGGAGTTAATGTCGTACAATTTTTATACTAGGCCTTCTGTATATATCTTAACCCTTTATTTATTGTGTAGATACGAGGCGCTTGGCGGCGTGGGTGCGGACCGGCGAGTATACAACACGCACGACTACCACTGCCACCTGTGCGGCATCAAGACGTATAGGAAACGAGTGCGAGCGCTACCAATTAAGGTACTATCGCGTACAAAATTCCATGGGCAGTTTATGTGAATTAATAGGCACGACGACAAAAAATAATAATTAGTCCGTGTCTAATAAATTTGGATAATCTAACTGACGGACTAAATAGTTCTTCAACCTAGTCGTCATCCCTATTCATTCATAAACTGCACTATTGGTAGACTTTCAAATGAGGCTACAATTTTTTAAATAAGCAGCAACATGCCATTGAGTATAGTAAGTTCATAGAATCATCAAGATTGGTTCCAAAACGAAACACTCTTGACGCTAACGAAGACTCAGAATAGAAACCGAAACCCTACGCCATGCATACATCGAGGCGATATGTGTGTGTCGACGTGAGAAATGATCCTGGTCAAACTATAGGATTCGTAAAGCTTATCAATTTGTTGTTTATCAATTACATATATCTTGTTTATTTGTTTCAGGAATTCCCATTTTTAATGCAAAGGCGGACTGAAAATTCATTATTATTAGAAAACGGCGATTATGCCGTTGTATGTTTAGACTGTTATGAAAGTTTAAGGTGAGTTGAGTTACTTTTATATTACTAATTAATTTACATTCCTTATTAAGTCAGTTTACATAATGTACTAGTACATATTTGTTTTTAAATGACACGATAGAGTCGGACGTATCGTTTGTTGTAATTTCGCATTGCGGCATTTCAATCTCAATTAATAAAGATAAGTCGAAAAACGTTATCTTATTTTTGTTTTATATAAAGCGCACTCGATTTGTGATACACATAAGATTTGCAACCCCTGAAGCTCTGAAGCATGAGCTACAAATCCCTGGCGTTTGGAGTGCGCTATGTTTGGCAGCAAATCTCAATCGCGGCGATTTTCGAAATGCCGCACGTTATATTGTCGTGTGCGTCAGAATGATTGGTTGACTGTTGAATTCAGAATTGATTGCTTACGTAAAAATTGCTACTTATTTGCTAGTATTTGCTACCATTCACCAAACAATTGCTACCTCAGTAGTATAAAAGATATCACTTTTTGTTTTTGACCAGTCATTCTGACATCAGGATGTTTGGACAAGGTTCATATTTGCGAAGGACGCACAATTTTCATGTTATTTACTAACCAACATTTGCTACCTAATTGCTACCTACATTTAGCTTAAAATCAACTCTGTAGCGTTACAGATCAAAAAGTTTCGCCTATAATTATTTTTTGGACTACTCTCAACGGTTGTCTATTGTTTGCCCGAAAGTTATATAAAATAATACTCACATGCCCGAATTTTATTTGCCCGAATTTCATTTGCCCGAATTGTTTGTTTACCATAAAAATTATATGACATACTCTTTGTTTACCCGATTATTGGATTCCAGAACGTACGAGTGCCATACGTGTTGTTATCCATATTATTAATTGTACTAATACTATTTAATAGAATATTTAAACACCATACTAAATAATGGTGTTTCCCCGAATCCATCCATGCTTGCTTGCTCTTTTATATTATATTGGAAGTCGGTTCTGGCGCTTCGCCGGCCGCTGCCGTGGCACGCTCGCTTCGCTCGCTCGGCTCGCGCTGTAAGGTCACCGTTCAACCTAACACTCCTCCTCGCTTCGCTCACCGTCGTACCTACATATTATTATATTGAAAGTTCACAGTTCTAACTAACCTAACCTACTTTCTGGGAAGCAATTTGGATGGCAAATGGCTTACAATGATGATGACAAATGATATTATTGATATTGATTTTATGGGAAACAAAGTTTCTGGCACGTGACTAATATAGTAAACAATAAGTATTGCATATGTAATAATGGGAAACAATATTATGGCTGTTGACTATTATGGCAAATGAAATTATGGCAAATGAAATTCTGGCAAGTGGGTGTATACCACTTACAACATGAACGCCTGTGCATATGAGCAGAGCAATTCATATCTGTAGCACAGTGTAATTACTATTGACTATACAGTGGACAAGGTTCATAGAACCTAATCGTTCGGCGTCTTGGCTTGTTCGAAGCTCAGGGCTGTCACAAATCGGTCATAACATGTATTTATTAAGTTTTTTTTTTATGCTACACCCGCTAGTGACGTTTCGCGAAACTTGAACGCACTGTATTTTCGGCATTTTTGTTTTGACGAAGAAAAGAAAAAATACGTGTACAATATTTTTTAATAATCTAAAAGTCGGACTAAATAGATTTTTCTCCAATATGCTCGGAAATGTTCACATTAATGTAGCAAAATTGGTCCGAAAAAAACCTCCTTATAAAAAAAAAATCGAATTCATTATTTTACCGTTTTAGCGTCCAGGAAGTTGTACTAAAATAAAAATAAAAAACAAAAATTTGGACTGCTTATATTTGGATATTTGGACTATCAATATTGCAAACAGCCAACTATACTATACTTTAGCCGCGACCAAACGGTCTGCACAGACGGGACAAACTGATTGACATCAAATTGTCAATCTGATCATATCGTGCTTAAAAATGCCCCGTCTGGGCTGGCTTTGTAGTAGTGTAGTAGTTCTAGAGAGAAGGAGATCAAATGCTTGGTTGTCTCGTTCTATCGCGAGTTGCATACGGCTCACTGTGCAAGGTCGTGTAGATACGGCTTAATAAAACTAAAGACATTACAACTTTTTTATGAACACAACCGTGCATTAAAAGAAAGTTTAGGCGGGAACCTTAGTTTTCATTTCAAATCTTATGCAAGGATACATTTTATTTCCTTTCATGTTTGGAGAAAAGCACTATATATGCCTCGGACGGAAATAGAATTTCGTGGATTCGTATGTAGTTGTCGGACTCAGTTTCGCTTCGTCCGACAAAAAATACTCATCCACGGAATTCGGTTTCCCGGCCTCTGCAATAATGTACTATTTCTCCAATATGCTCGGAAATGTTCACATTAATGTAGAAAAATTGGTACGAAAAGAACCTCCTTATGTACCGACTCAAATTAAAAAAAAACGAATTCATTATTTTACCGTTATAGCGTCCAGGAAGTTGTACTAAAATCCATTACTGTATTGTTTTTTACTTTTTAAATAAATATTTGGACTATCAATATTGCAAACAGCCAAATATACTTTAGCTGCGACCAAACGGTCTGCACAGACGGGACAATCTGATCGACATCAAATTGTCAATCTAATCATATCGTGCTTAAAAATACCCCGTCTGGGCTGGCTTTGTAGTAGTGTAGTAGTTCTAGACTCAAATGCTTGGTTGTCTCGTTCTATCGCGAGTTGCATACGGCTCACTGTGCAAGGTCGCGTAGATACGGCTTAATAAAACTAAAGACATTTCAACTTTTTTTATGAACATAACCGTGCATTAAAAGGAAGTTTAGGCGGGGACTTTATTTTTCCTTTCAAATCTTATGCAAGAATAAATCTTATTTCCTTTCATGTTTAGAGAAAAGCACTATGCCTCGGACGGAAATAGAATTTCGTGGATTCGTATGTAATTGTCGGACTCAGCTTCGCTTCGTCCGACAAAAAATACTCATCCACGAAATTCGGTATCCCGGCCTCTGCAATAATGTACTATTTTCAGTGGTCTAGTCTATTGATGTGCGTATTAACCAAGGATTCCTCGATAACGTTTGGCACAGAACACAAGCGCAAGACTACGAGCGACGGGGTGTGCCGGTGGACAAGCGCGAGTACAACTGGCTGCAGCAGCCGCCGCCGCCCGAGGACAGCGCCGACGTCACCATCGCGCGCCTGCCCTCCGGCGACCGCTCCGACAAGCTGGTAACACTGACATCAGCTCTTGTGGACAAGTCGAGTACAACTGGCTGCAGCAGCCGCCGCCGCCCGAGGACAGCGCCGACGTCACCATCGCGCGCCTGCCCTCCGGCGACCGCTCCGACAAGCTGGTAACACTGACATCAGCTCTTGTGGACAAGTCGAGTACAACTGGCTGCAGCAGCCGCCGCCGCCCGAGGACAGCGCCGACGTCACCATCGCGCGCCTGCCCTCCGGCGACCGCTCCGACAAGCTGGTAACACTGACATCAGCTCTTGTGGACAAGTCGAGTACAACTGGCTGCAGCAGCCGCCGCCGCCCGAGGACAGCGCCGACGTCACCATCGCGCGCCTGCCCTCCGGCGACCGCTCCGACAAGCTGGTAACACTGACATCAGCTCTTGTGGACAAGCGCGAGTACAACTGGCTGCAGCAGCCGCCGCCGCCCGAGGACAGCGCCGACGTCACCATCGCGCGCCTGCCCTCCGGCGACCGCTCCGACAAGCTGGTAACACTGACATCAGCTCTTGTGGACAAGTCGAGTACAACTGGCTGCAGCAGCCGCCGCCGCCCGAGGACAGCGCCGACGTCACCATCGCGCGCCTGCCCTCCGGCGACCGCTCCGACAAGCTGGTAACACTGACATCAGCTCTTGTGGACAAGTCGAGTACAACTGGCTGCAGCAGCCGCCGCCGCCCGAGGACAGCGCCGACGTCACCATCGCGCGCCTGCCCTCCGGCGACCGCTCCGACAAGCTGGTAACACTGACATCAGCTCTTGTGGACAAGTCGAGTACAACTGGCTGCAGCAGCCGCCGCCGCCCGAGGACAGCGCCGACGTCACCATCGCGCGCCTGCCCTCCGGCGACCGCTCCGACAAGCTGGTAACACTGACATCAGCTCTTGTGGACAAGTCGAGTACAACTGGCTGCAGCAGCCGCCGCCGCCCGAGGACAGCGCCGACGTCACCATCGCGCGCCTGCCCTCCGGCGACCGCTCCGACAAGCTGGTAACACTGACATCAGCTCTTGTGGACAAGTCGAGTACAACTGGCTGCAGCAGCCGCCGCCGCCCGAGGACAGCGCCGACGTCACCATCGCGCGCCTGCCCTCCGGCGACCGCTCCGACAAGCTGGTAACACTGACATCAGCTCTTGTGGACAAGTCGAGTACAACTGGCTGCAGCAGCCGCCGCCGCCCGAGGACAGCGCCGACGTCACCATCGCGCGCCTGCCCTCCGGCGACCGCTCCGACAAGCTGGTAACACTGACATCAGCTCTTGTGGACAAGTCGAGTACAACTGGCTGCAGCAGCCGCCGCCGCCCGAGGACAGCGCCGACGTCACCATCGCGCGCCTGCCCTCCGGCGACCGCTCCGACAAGCTGGTAACACTGACATCAGCTCTTGTGGACAAGTCGAGTACAACTGGCTGCAGCAGCCGCCGCCGCCCGAGGACAGCGCCGACGTCACCATCGCGCGCCTGCCCTCCGGCGACCGCTCCGACAAGCTGGTAACACTGACATCAGCTCTTGTGGACAAGTCGAGTACAACTGGCTGCAGCAGCCGCCGCCGCCCGAGGACAGCGCCGACGTCACCATCGCGCGCCTGCCCTCCGGCGACCGCTCCGACAAGCTGGTAACACTGACATCAGCTCTTGTGGACAAGTCGAGTACAACTGGCTGCAGCAGCCGCCGCCGCCCGAGGACAGCGCCGACGTCACCATCGCGCGCCTGCCCTCCGGCGACCGCTCCGACAAGCTGGTAACACTGACATCAGCTCTTGTGGACAAGTCGAGTACAACTGGCTGCAGCAGCCGCCGCCGCCCGAGGACAGCGCCGACGTCACCATCGCGCGCCTGCCCTCCGGCGACCGCTCCGACAAGCTGGTAACACTGACATCAGCTCTTGTGGACAAGTCGAGTACAACTGGCTGCAGCAGCCGCCGCCGCCCGAGGACAGCGCCGACGTCACCATCGCGCGCCTGCCCTCCGGCGACCGCTCCGACAAGCTGGTAACACTGACATCAGCTCTTGTGGACAAGTCGAGTACAACTGGCTGCAGCAGCCGCCGCCGCCCGAGGACAGCGCCGACGTCACCATCGCGCGCCTGCCCTCCGGCGACCGCTCCGACAAGCTGGTAACACTGACATCAGCTCTTGTGGACAAGTCGAGTACAACTGGCTGCAGCAGCCGCCGCCGCCCGAGGACAGCGCCGACGTCACCATCGCGCGCCTGCCCTCCGGCGACCGCTCCGACAAGCTGGTAACACTGACATCAGCTCTTGTGGACAAGTCGAGTACAACTGGCTGCAGCAGCCGCCGCCGCCCGAGGACAGCGCCGACGTCACCATCGCGCGCCTGCCCTCCGGCGACCGCTCCGACAAGCTGGTAACACTGACATCAGCTCTTGTGGACAAGTCGAGTACAACTGGCTGCAGCAGCCGCCGCCGCCCGAGGACAGCGCCGACGTCACCATCGCGCGCCTGCCCTCCGGCGACCGCTCCGACAAGCTGGTAACACTGACATCAGCTCTTGTGGACAAGTCGAGTACAACTGGCTGCAGCAGCCGCCGCCGCCCGAGGACAGCGCCGACGTCACCATCGCGCGCCTGCCCTCCGGCGACCGCTCCGACAAGCTGGTAACACTGACATCAGCTCTTGTGGACAAGTCGAGTACAACTGGCTGCAGCAGCCGCCGCCGCCCGAGGACAGCGCCGACGTCACCATCGCGCGCCTGCCCTCCGGCGACCGCTCCGACAAGCTGGTAACACTGACATCAGCTCTTGTGGACAAGTCGAGTACAACTGGCTGCAGCAGCCGCCGCCGCCCGAGGACAGCGCCGACGTCACCATCGCGCGCCTGCCCTCCGGCGACCGCTCCGACAAGCTGGTAACACTGACATCAGCTCTTGTGGACAAGTCGAGTACAACTGGCTGCAGCAGCCGCCGCCGCCCGAGGACAGCGCCGACGTCACCATCGCGCGCCTGCCCTCCGGCGACCGCTCCGACAAGCTGGTAACACTGACATCAGCTCTTGTGGACAAGTCGAGTACAACTGGCTGCAGCAGCCGCCGCCGCCCGAGGACAGCGCCGACGTCACCATCGCGCGCCTGCCCTCCGGCGACCGCTCCGACAAGCTGGTAACACTGACATCAGCTCTTGTCCACATTGCCCGACTCATTACCCAAAATCTCCCTATTCAGGCGGGTCCACACAGCGAGCCGCGAGGTAAACTCCACGCAAAGCAGCTTTCTTCCTAACATTTTCCCGGCTTATAATAAATAAATAAATATTATGGGACAATCTTACACAAATCGACCTAGTCCCACGGTAAGCTCAATAAGGCTTGTGTTGTGGGTACTAGTCTACGATATATATATAATATACAGATACATATAAATACTTAGATACATAGAAAACATCCATAACTCAGGAACAAATATTCGTGATAAACACACATATAAATGCCCTGACCAGGATTCGAACCCGGGACCTCCACGGTCACTACCAAGTAGGCTAGAAGGCTGGATAAGGCTGGGGTCTGCTTTGGAAACTAATCCCAAGATTTGGTGTAGGCGCTATTTTTACGAAAGCTACTCTCATCTAACCTTCCAACCTAGAGGGTAAACTAGGCTTCCGGTTTCCTCACGAAGTTTTCCTCCAGCGAAAAGCGATTGGAGTGTTAAAGTTTTTAAAGGGTCGGCAACGCGTATGTAACACCGCTGGAGTTGCAGGCGTCCATAGGCTACGGTGACCGCTTACCACCAGGGGGGCCGTATGCTTGTTTGTCACCGTCGTAGTATTAAAAAATATATATATAATGAATAATGATAAGTTTCGAAAATCTCATGGGTTTGGCAACAAGCCCGGGTTTGAATCTTCCGATTAAAAGTCACACAAGCAACATTGTCTGTGTAGATGTGTCTGTGTGTCATTTCAGGCGCGTGGACGCGATTGTGAAGGTGTAGATTAGCCAAAATGATGAGAAAGAATACTCGTAAGAGCTACGTAAGCACACTGATATGTCAGTTCAAAAGTCATATGGCAAAATAAAATGATGATCACAAACCATTCACAGACTGCAATCGCTGCTTCCTCGGGAAGGGGGAGCCGGAGGTTTTCTTCGGTGACTCCGGAACTTGGTGGCCAGGTTGCACCATGGTTCAAAATATGGCTCTGATTGTTTTGCCTTATGGTTCAATAATACCAACATTATGATAGATGTATGCAAACGTTTGCTGTTCGCATACGTTTGCTGAGAGAACTGATGCATCGAAAGTCTATTCATTGCTTATAGTGTGAATTCTCTACTTCACGTCAATACTAGGAAATATGACAAAATATGGTCTAAATCAAGATTAGAAATCAGTGATTTTTTGTGCACCAAAAACAACATTACAACAAAATTTGTACTGGTTTTTAGTAAAAAGTACCAGTTTGTCGATTATTGTTGATAGGGTTATTTTCTAAACTAAAGTTCATGATAGGTATTTGCGCTTTTTCGACTAGCGGCAGTCTGATTTACTTCAGTTTTCCAGTTGCGATGCCTTCGATCCATTTTTTTGTATTTAATCTAGTTCTCAAACTAATTCGTCCACCGATACCATGTTTCCTGGTCTCTCCAGCAACGAATAGATCTTATAATTGTGTGTTATTGTATAGATGTCGCATCAGTCGCTGGTGGTGTCGCGCGGCGCGAAGCGGAACAGCCCGAAACAGCCGACGCCGATACCGGATCGCCGGCCGCCGCCCAAACCAGACAAGGAACAAGGTTAGTTTCTATTCTTTCTATTATTTCTATTTTTGTACCATTCGGGGTCGAAACTCTTGGTCCATGCGGGGTCCCAGCGCACGCAAATTTTTCGTAGAAATCGCGAAACGTCTAGTTGATGTTACTGGTGACCGAAGAGCTGGTGGCTTCCTCGCACAACGTATCAGCATTGCGATACAACGAGGAAATGCCGCCAGCATCCTAGGTACAATGCCTAAAGGACCTACTTTAGATTTAAGGTAGGTAGAGGTAGGTAGTTAGGTAAGTTACACTTACTGTATATATTTCGAAAATAAATGTTTTTTCATTCTGCAGTATAACCACGAAACTCGAACGATTGCGGATTTGTATATCCATCTTTGTCACACTTGCATATTAGAGTCACAAGGAGGGTCCGTCAATGCCAATTTTCTTTGTTCGCAGTAGACGTACTGACCGTGGCTAGCATGTCTCGCTCAGTGTGACCGTGAGATATGGCACGCTTATGTATGAAGTTACTTGACGTGCATATTGTTAACGAATACCTTTCTGGGAGCCATGAGGAGTGATGAATCGCAAAAGGTCTGAGTACATCCCGCTTCAAACTTTTTTTCAAGTGTCTTAAATTTCGTCGGAGATACATTTTCAAAAAACCAAGGCCACCTCCTTAAAATATTTCCGAACCAAACGGCCTGTGTAATATTTACTACCGAAAATAACTATTTTGCAGGTAGGCAAATTGACTGATTGAACACAGCCGAAGCGAGGAAGTACTGTCAATAATTAAGCATTTAAAGACATGGCAGGATTTTCAAAAGCTTTGATGATGATATTGTCGATGATAATTGATGAAAGAAACGGTCCTATGTTTTACATAACTGCCAAAATTTCGCTTGTGAAGTTTTATCAGATAAATCCAAATTGTGATTTAAATTTTGGCCATCATCTTGAATCTAGAACATTCCTTTTCAACCAAATCCAATAGTGTCAATATTCCCCTCGGGCTACACTCACGAGTTATTAGCGTCGCAGTCCCCGAGTTATAAGCGCTCATTTTTCAGCGGGGGTAACCACCTGTGGAGGGCTAAGTGCCTCCCAAGACGTGGCCAAAGAGGAAACAGGTTGCGAACGTGCTCGGTTAGTGCCTAAGGCCGCGATACCTCTGTGAGGGAGGTATTTGCACGCTCCCAATTTAAGTGCCAATACTTTCCGGGTTATAATTTGCGAGTTTTTTTATCTATGCAACTTTGAGCTCTTTTTCAAGTCGTCGACTAAGAGGAAAGGTGCAAAAGTGCATGCAGGGCATGGTACCTCTATGAGGGTGATGTTTACATTGTTTTAATCTGAAGGGACTACTGACACTAAAAAATTGTTTGACTAATAGCTGCATCTAAACAGGCTCATTTTATTTACAATGTCATAGATACGAAGCTAAGATCCAGCCAACCAAAGAGCTTGCCTGAGTGAGAGGTGGGGACGTAGCTGTTACAACCTTTTCTTATTAATGCATCGAAATGTCGGCCACTATACCCTCCTGACTTCCCGCGTCCAATACGTAGTACATAAGCCCAATGGAATTTTGACTCTTTGTCAATTGGACAAAGTTACATTTCAATTGGAAAATTTTGATACCCAGTCGTCAGGAGGATACGGGCAGTTGATTTCACGAGTCGAATAAGCCCGGCCAGATTTCGTCCGCCTATACATACTACTCAAATCATCATATCCACTAAAGGGCACACGCTTTTCGCTGTCGCTTCTGCGAACTCTCATCTCCCGCCCCCGCGGCGTAACTCGATACCGTCGTAAGTGCAGCGCGGTATCCGTGTCACCCCCGGAAACCGTACTCGCCCGCAAATGGGCCGCGTGCGGAGGCCCTATAGATTGGAGTAAAGGCGGCTTGTTTGTCGTTTGTAATCTCAACCGTCGTCTAAAGGTATTGTAGTGTTTTGGGGAGATTAAGAGCTGTTAGTAACAAGTTATTTACGGTTTTGTTATGATTTGTACAGTCAACAAGATAAGTAAGCGGGTGACATAAATATTTCAAATGGTCTGCTCACTATTATCAAAATATCTTGTGTCCATCGTTAGCAAATTTTGTATAGCAGGTGAATGATATGAATGAATTTTAAATACAGACAGACGCGTAATGTCGAAGTAAGAACTTCGGTATTTCTCCACCGTGTTTAAATCTTTATAATATATAATTATTTGTTAATATTTCGCAGACCTATTTCGCTTAATATTCCTACTATTCCCCGATAGATTCCACGAAACCAATAACAGGATATGAAGCGGCAAGTTTGCCAAACAATCCTAAAGCTCCAATATCGAATAACAATTCGAGCCTCTGTACAGATTGAATCGAACATTGCTTTTTGCGAATCAAATTTAATATTTATCCAACAAAATCAAATATGCAAAATGCCATACTGTACCGATACAGTCGTTTAAAAGCAATTTATAAAAACTAGCTTTGTTTGTATTGTATTAGAGTCCAGATTGGCGTGTCACGTGAATAGTTGTTGTTCCGTTTGGTAGTTCACGGACAGATTTGATGAGAGGATGCGAGTATCTGAATGTATCGCGTTTCGCTACATATTGGCGCGGATCGATTGTGATTATGTGTGCAAGCTGTGAGGGACTAGCGGATTGATATGCAGATATTTATGTACATTTTCGTATCATCACTATGGCGACTGCATATCTAACACCGACATTTACTGGTTATACCGACATTTATCTGTAAAATCGCCGTCACTATAACTTACAAACGATGTAAACAAAAGGTATCACATGTTTTGTCACGGTTTCTCCTAGAATAGTTTCACACTACCTCATCAAACACCACTGAAGACGTTCATTGCTGAGATGACATATTATTGTGACAGACAAAACGTAAGATGGCGGATTATTTACATTGTTAGGAATTTGGATTGACGGCTATTTTACGCCTATAATTCGGACATTATAGGTTTTGTTTTACATCTTGTCTTGTATAATTCTTAACTTCTTAAACTTCTATGAAATAATGACGTTTATTTAACACTTTAACAGCCTGTGCTATCAAAATCTTAGGGTTAAAAACTATTGAAACTTATGATCTAATACCACGTCAAACTCGTCATCGAATAGGTAATCCCATAAATCTATTCGTTGAAGCCTGCGTTATAGACCACGCGTCCGGAAGCGAGTGACGGCGATAGCTGCTCCGATATCGGAATTGATTCGTGTCACAGTTTATTGTGCTTGCTGTGCAACTATATGTATCATATCTAACCTGACTGCGGGACATACAGACATGGCTGGCAAAATCTTGCCATAGCTACCTAGGCTGGTATTTGAAGGTTGAAGAAGCAATGTGTTTGATGCGCGGTAGCATTCTGGACATCATTGAGCCTATCTAAAAAGGGGGATCTTTGTATATTCGCGTTGCTTTAAATAACAATAGCTCCCTCTTATTCGGAATAAACGAACCTGACTGGCCCACGCTCTGACTACGGTAACTGATAAATCTATCTACGAGTACACTCGTAACCTAATCTTAGATTAGTAATCTATCTCAGACGATGGCTTTAATCTGACCCCACATACCTCCGTATCCTTACACCTCACCCATTTGCCACGCAACATGGATTATCGGAAAGCCGTTTTGAGGCGACAGTGGCCCGGACAAAGGGAGGATTGTCGAGGGATCCGCGGCGGGGTGAGAGCTTCCGTGATATGTCTATTGATAGGAAATGGCTTTGTTGTGACAACAACATAATAAGTTTTCTTGGTCAAGTATTGAATGGATCAAAAACATTCGTTCTACTGAACACGTGGCCAGATTAAGTTTGAGTTGTATTGTAATGCGGGGAGATTTCTTTCTACGAAGAGTTTTAGGCGTATTTAAGGTCAGTCTTCAGTGACACTAATATTAAAGGAGAACGAATAAAAAAACAGAGTTTTGTTTCACAAGTAAAGACTAAATATTAAAGTCTACCGCCATAACCAGGCAGTCTAACGCGATACTTCCACATTTAAACCTGATGTGTGTGCAAGAACGCAATACTGCAGTATTGCCTTCAAATCATCCATACAGGAATTCTCATTCCCATCTGTGTACCTTCAACAGGAATCAAAGTTCGCACTTGTACTAGTTGTCTAAGGCTCTCGGCTAAATTTTCACTCGGAACGATCACAATAGCAGTGAAAAGCAGATAGGCGATTGAATGCGCTGGCTTTTTCCCCGTCGCCACGGGGGCATTAATTGGCGCCCAACGTGGGGCCAGCCGCCTTTGATCAATTCTAATGTTTGATTTATTCCCATTGCATTTCTTGAATGAGTATGTTGGGAAAAGAAAAACAGAAATTACAGTTTGATCACTATAGTACGTCAAAAGCTTTGCCGGTTGCGTATCTGTTTATATTATCTGCTGAAAGGTTACTGGAAAAAATAATTTAAGGAATAACCGCGTATTTTTTTTCCCAATAATGTTAAAATGTGTCCAAAATGTGTGTGTATCTATGTGTTAGTTAATCTACTCTAGATGAACAACGAAATCGTTTCATGAATGATTATTTATCTAGACAACCATAATCATAATCTGTTTTGCCTTAAGGTTGACTGGTAGAGAATGCCTTCTGGCATTAAGTCCGCCTTTTGTACGTTAAGGTTTTCTTTTGTGCAATAAAGGTTAAATAAATAAATAAACCATCGCCCTCCTATCCATTTATCTACCAAAGACAATATGTTTTCATTTCCACTGTTACTACGCAACAAGCATAATAATTTGATAAATAATAACATCAGCGAAAACACTTTGCGGGTTCACTGGACTCAAGCTAAAACACCTAATCACTTCTTCCTCGGTTTTTCGTCTGCTGTCTCTTTCTCGCGCCCTGTGTTTTTTGAAACGGCGATACGTCTCGAGATAGATACGGTGCGAGACGCAGCATACTAATGGGCCTACTTTAGTTAATTGGCTATTGGGTTGTTACGTATGGTCGGATTTAGTATGCTGCGGTAATGGGGGAATTACTTGTTTATGTAACAATAAATATTAAGTAAATGGGGCTTCATAATCCTTCATTATGTCTTTCAACTGAGCGGAAAGGTTTCCAGCTCATTGTCTTTAGGTTTTCAACTTTAAGTGTGATAATGTATACTGTTTTATATTGAACCGAGTCCATTGAGACCGTTTCCTGGCAGTAGCAAACTATATAATCGCTAGAATAAATACCTTGATGTACTTTTTATCATAATTTTACCACGAATTCACTCTGTTTCTTTCTTTCAATTACCCGGCATGCAACTGGCATCCAATCAAACTTAAACAAAAAAGGCTCCCACAGACTCGTTACTTGAATATCCAACTCGCATCGCAAATACAAACAAGTAAGTGGAAACCGCTAGGATATTAGTTGGCGGCATTCGCGCCGCGTGCAACGGTTGGTAATCGAGTTTGTGGACTCTTTGTGTTCGAGTTGAGCAATTGCTGGCATATTCGATCCGTAGCCATCCATACTGATCTCGTAGGACCTATGCCTCGTATAGATCTTGAGCCTCACTTGTACTGGCTAGCATCTGAGTGCTTCGAAAGCAGTCGGAATGGGCCCGCTTGCGGAACGGCAAGTCGAGGGGTGGACGGTGCTCGATTTGCTTTTTCGCAATGGCATTTTTAGACGGAGGTCGTTGAGATTTTTAGAAAATGCTTTTCTTGCTTTTGAAAATTAAAACACATAGTACCGCTTTTACGTAGCGGCATACAAATCTTAATGTTAGTTGAAATTAAAAAGTGTTCATGTTCGATTAGGGTTGCTAGATTTGATTTCTTGATACTGGTTCTCCACAGCCGCATTTATCAAAGTGCAACGTCCTGAAGAACTTTAATATATCAGTTATTTATTACCGATACTTGAGGTAGTGGGCATGCGCAACCCTAGGTGTCCTTCTAAAGGACGTGTCTGGACTAGTTTAGCTGCACTCGCGTCGTAAAACTTATAGACGGGACGTGCCAACAGATTTTATTAAACCAATTCCCACCGAGAGGTGCAAGTTTTGTCCTTTATGTTTACACTACAACTCGTACCTTGAGAGTTTCGTCGTAAATATTCAGTTTGCTTAAACCATTGCTACAGTATGCTAGTGGCAGTTAGTGGACTTTATATTACTGAATTAGCAGTGGCTGTTTTGCTTGTGAAAGAACAAGTTCTTGAATAGTCGGCGAGATGCCAGAACTGCAAAACAGTGTGGATAGACTGAACCGAATTCTATTCAGTCAGACTTAATGACGTTCGTGGAAGTCCGCTAAGTGAGGAAGACGAATGATTTATTATGATGATCGAATAGTCTCACATTTTGTAATGCAAATAAAACTTCTCAACTAGCGTGGACTACGAGATTGACAGTAGTTCGGTGTATTAAAACGGTATCTTTACACGGCATCACACCCCGCCGAACAAGAGCAACAAAGCTCGAGCTGTAGGGTAGCCTGTCATGTTTGCCGTCCCTTTGTGAGTCGAGGGCTCTCGGCAGCGATACCACTCCGCCGCCCTTTGTCGCGCGACGATGACGAGTAAGCAAAGTCGCGACTTGAAAACGTATAGAGCTGATTCTGGTTTTTTGAATTTGCGAAGAAACTTTGTAATTAATTTCAATGCTGTGAATATTAAAGCTTGCAGGCTACGACCATTGAATATCTTGCGAAGTGTACTATAGCTTTCAAAATTGCGTGGGCAGTTTATGAATGAATTCATTCATAAATTGCCTCTGCCGCTTTTGTAATATCGACAAAGGGCGATCATCGTATTGTAGTGATTCTGGCCGTATATTAACATTCTGAACCCTTAACAGCATAAGATGAAGATAATTTTAAAACTAATTTACGAGTATACTGTATGTAACCACAATAAGTATCACGCCTTTACGATTAATACAGAATAAACAAGTTATTGAAACACCTGACAAAATATACGTGCATGATTCACTACGGTATTTGAAAAACTTTAGAGTAACCATATTGTAAGCATAAATAATTCTCAAGAAATTAAAACACATGGCCCCAAGGGCGCCAATTGTAACAATTTTTTTCGCTCACCATCGCGATCGCGCGTCGTGTGCAACAAGGTCTGCGTCGCACTGCGCATGCCCGGCGCGGGTCGGAGTGCCATTTGTCGGTGCTCACACCCCTGCCGGCGCAAGTGGGGAGAGTAAGGCGGTTTGGCTTCTGCGGGGAATTAATGTGGTTAAGCGGATGGTGTCGACAGTGCGATCGACGGTGAAGTACGAGTATAGGCGAGCTCACACCTCTGTACCGTCAACAAGCTATAGTTCGGCTCTCAAAAACACGTGACGCGTTTCACACGAACGCTCAATGTTACAAAGGGTGGAGCTAGCCTTCAGTGCAAGCCGATGTTCTAAACATGTTTGACGTTGTCAATGCTGTTAAATGTTATTGATGATATATAAATGGAAAGAGATGTCATATAGTACAGAAGAAGTGACCAAGGTCCCTTGTGAGCAGGGCTGGGCGAAAGGATTGCATATACTTAAAAAATTTCGGACTCTGGTTGCCGTGCTCGGGTAGCCCAGTGGTTAGGGCGTCTGCCGCGAAAGCAGGAGGTCGCTGGTTCGATCCCAGCCCTTCTCACCGGGGCCTTGGTCACTTTTTCTGTAGTATGTGACATCTCTTTCAATTTATATTTTTATATATAGTAATGTGCCTCCGTAAAAACATGATTCTAAACATTAATTATAAATAATAAATGATTTATTTCATGCAATTGTTATTGATGGTGATAAAAGGTGATGAAGGATGATAATATCAAACTTATTATTTCGACACTTCTGTTCTGTTACAACATTCAGTCCTGTCACATACTAGTGGTGTGATTATAATTAGTCCCAAAAATTCAGAAGTGATTACAATTTCCTCTGGCGTATCTTTGCTTATTAGCATTCGTCACTGGTTTAGCATACTCCACATATACCTACTTGTATCGTCGAGCCACGCCGGGACACCCCCCGTTTGTTTATTTTTACGCCTCCCCGCGAACATGTTGTCCCACCCGACGGGGCTTTAAATAATCGCGCGGCACTACACGCCACCACGGTTTTCTATTTAGGACCGTGAAATATGGCCCCGTGATCGTGGTTAGATTGGAGCTAATGGAGCGTTAGTTAATTATTACAAATACTCGTATATCATTAGCTGGGAACAGATTTGCATATGTAAAGATTGTATACGTTAGTTAGAGATCATATGTGAATAGCATTTTATTGGCGTGCTGGTGACTGGATGCCGTCACCTGTATTCGGTTCCGTTCGACTGCTGTCGGGTTCCGTCAGATGTCGTCACGCCCGGACTGCTTCGTGTGTATTGTCATAATCCACTACCGCCGCGGTAGGTTGCTAGGGTTTAGCAGTCCTGTGGACATGACCAACTGAAGCGACGTATCCGCGGCGTCGTCCGACCCGATCCTGTTCGGTAGGTCGGTGTGGATTATACACCCTTTCTAGCCAGATTGACACTGGCTGGCTAGCTTATAATAAAGCGCCGCCAACTTGAAGCTGGTAATCAAAATGAAATGAAGTAATCATGTTTATACAACTCCACTTGTCAGTCGTCAAATTGGCCCCGCTCGGCATTCCGGCCACGCCCGCGTCACGTGTTTACGGCTTCGAATCAGCACTTGCTATTATCATCACTTACAGTTTACTAGTCTCTCTGAAGGATGGGCCCAGACGACAAAACTAGACCGCGTTCAAAGATGCGAACTCAGAAAATTCACACAGTTAATCGGAACTCTTACATTATTGGAAGCACTTAGGGCGCCGTGGACCACGCACAACGAACTGATCAACATTGAATATGAGGACGCAACTGTCATCCCATAGAAACCGTAACGATAACAGCTAGTTGTGCAACTGGACCTTATATAGAGATAAATAGAGATACCAGATCCAGTTGCAGAGGTAGAGAGAGGTTGAAAGAGAGAGTAGGCAGAGGCCTACCATAACTTGTCCTCTTCTTCCTAGCGTTTTCCCGACTTATGCCATGAGAGCGACTGCCATCTGACCCAGTCGGGTAAACTAGGCCTTATTAGTATAAGTCTGGTTTCCTCACGATGTTTTCCTTTACCTAAAGCAATTGGCGAATGTCAAATGATATTTCGTACATAAATTCCGAAAACTTATTGGTACGAGCCCTTCAGAATGAAAGTCGCACGCTCTTACCACTGGGCCACCAACGCTCTAAACGCACGTATTCCGGTTCACCAATGCTTTGTCCTGTAGTGTAACCGTTTGGAATAGCCGAGCACGCGCTGCGTTACCCGTGTTGTGTGACGATCGAGATTGTTCCGACGGCTGAACTGAAACTCGGAACTTTCTACACGACAATGTCGGGGTTCATTTGGTGTAAGCTCAAGAGAAAATACACGGTTTAAGTAACTTTAGGTACAAGCAAACAGTAGTTTGCTGCCATTTATTTGAAGTAATTTTTCGGGTGAAAAATTGTGAACTGTTCTTTGAAACGTCTCTATAAAATAAGAGCATATATTTTCTTTGTTATAAAGCTAAGATGAGGGCTGAATATCTTAATATAACTTATGGATCTCGAGGTGGCTGTTACATAGCTCTATAGATATATAACTTTGATGGACTAAAAATTGTCGTTTATACCTGAGGTCGCTCTCGTGACGCCAGCATTCGGTTTTCCAGTTTCCTTGCCGCAAGCCGTAGTTTAGAAACCCCTGCAATAAGCAACACACGGACTTTCTTGCTCGAAACAATAAAAGGGGATTTGGCCGCGTCGGCTTTTGTTTACCGAGGGCTTTGCGAGATCTGTCGCCGTTCGGCTTATGAGCCCCGTGTCGTGCGGGACAAATATCTCAGATGGATGGTTGTGGACGTGGGACCGCATTCGGGAAAACAAATAACTACACTCATTTGTCTTTTTAATCTTGGGACCGAGTCATCTGGGGATCGCTTCACAAATTATTAGAAACTGTAGTACCGTTTGCTACGACGTAGCACGTAGCATGTGTTTGCGGTTCGTAGCACAATATGATGTTGATGTAGCGCATTAAAGCTCTACCTTTCAACCATGTACTCATTTCGAAAAGCTTGTGGATGACGGCATACTCATATAATAAGCATGGAATATGTGAGTAAGTACGATGCACTGTTATTAAAATTATGTACGTGTCATATTTAACTTTTCTGAATACGCCTCTTCCTGTTTATGCCACTCTATTCAACGGCCGAGACTTGTAACTTATTACAGTCATAAAACTTTCCGAGTCGAGGTTTTAAACTACTTAAAACACGCCTCACTTTTCACTTCACTGTAATTCTTTAGTACCGTCTACTTCAAAT
The DNA here is from genome assembly GCA_949128165.1 of Lathronympha strigana. NCBI lineage: Eukaryota > Metazoa > Arthropoda > Insecta > Lepidoptera > Tortricidae > Lathronympha > Lathronympha strigana. The sequence continues at coordinate 10,119,314 of OX421923.1, read as the reverse complement.
ATGGATATGAAGATATAACTTTAACGAGCAGCAAAACTTGCTGATCGGCCTTAGTTTTCAAAATAATCTGCGTCTGATCTTCACTATCCAGTTGTGTTGAGATCATTGTGAACACCACACCGTTTAGTTACTTTTGCTCTTGACTACAGTCCTAGGTGTATATCATGTCGTAAATATCTGCACAAAGCTACGAAACTAGCAATTATTGAATTTGCTTCTCGTTATCATTGCTCGCATGCTCGCTACATGCGCCCGTTCTTCGTTATACGTGCTCCCTATACAGTTAACAAGGCAACCCCCTACGTCCCACTTCGCAGCCATATCAACCGCGTACATAGATATCTTCCGTAAGATGGAAGGGTTATCTTATTATGCATTATAATTACTATTTATTTATGCACTTTCGGCTTTCGGTCATGATATACATGGTAAATATCTCGTTTTAAATATTAATTATAATGTAAATGACCATGTTACCATGTGTTGTGTGTTAGTATGTGACATGAAAGATGGCACGAACAAATTTTTTTGAGCACCAAAAGCTCTCTGTATGTCACTACCGTTCCCCCAAATAATCAGTCCATATCTTAATATAGATTCAACATATCCGTCCGATCAGTTTTTTTCTTAATCTACGAAGGTCATACGCAAATCTGATCTAGTTGTAGGTAGTCCATGAACTGTATGCTAGGCGTGAAATGAAGGGCTGCGCTAATGGATTAACGATTTACCCTCCAGAAAATGGCTCACCATGTTTCTCAATTTGTTGCCGATTGCATAGACAAGCGCAGTCAGCTTTTAAATGTCTAAGTGTTATCTTCATAAAAAGGTGAGAACATTTCTTTGCAAGATATTTTTACCGAATATTACCAAGTATGCAAGATATTTTACCGGCGCTACCTTAACCATGTTTGGGTCTAAAACTCTTGCGAGCCGAGAGAGATCGGGTTATGCTAAAGGGATGAATGACAGTATAGTTCGGCGAACAAGTGCGACAGAGGCAAAGCTTCTTTCGCGGTACTCGGTAGACCGCCTGTTTGACACACGCGTTCAATAGTGCATGGGCACTTAATGAATAAATATTCATAAACTGCCCGTGCAATTTTGAACGCGATAGTACATCAGTTGTACGGAAACATTGTGTACATTACGATCCTTGGCGAGACAACCCTGCCTTGAATAATCTGGCGTTGTATCCACACTTCGCTCCATTAGCGTTAGCGCTCGGTGCGACCAGCGCAGCAAGACACGCGCATCATTAGGCGACGGTGCTGTGACATTACTTTTTGTGACATTAATTTTCAAATAAATAAATTACTGTATAAGAACACAACATATAAACAATTGTACTACTAACCTAGTAGTAGACCAGTCGAAAATGTTCTAAATAGAGTGGCTCGTACTTGGTCTACATGGCGCGACACAGAGCTGTAGGTTTTGAAGCCCGGACGGAAAAACTGTATGTTACGTATAAGTTAAACGGGTCGTATCTATGATCTTTGGCATCGGAGCTGACTAATGGGTGAACTGATTTGGGAACGTTTATAATTGAAAATGTTGTCACGAGATGGAAGTTTTAACGGGTTGTTCGGTTTTTTCTCTAGGTTACAGTTTTCAGTTGACAAACGCTTCAACATTTACTTGAAATAACTAGTACGTACCTCGACACTCACCGCCCTTCCCATTCACCCCGCCAACTAACCATCGTAAGAACCCGCCGTACTGGCAGCTCCCACTTAAATGGATGTGTCATGCAAACGTTGAAATACAACCTCGCTTCTAATGCGCCATTAAAAGCCTTTCCCCTGTTCAAATAAGGGTGATTTTGGCAAGGTCTGGCGGTAGTGGAATCGGAATTGCTATCAAGACGTTATTGCCGTGCTACCCCCTTTTTACGGGCGCTTAACCCCCGGGTCCTGCGTGTAGTGCTCGGGCGTGTTTCCACAAACAATATCGAGACGGGACGAGCAATCTCGACGTTCTTAACAAACTGAAAAACACTCCGAAACAAAAGGATTACGACTAAGATTTTATAAAGAGTGCGTGGGCTTAATACCTACTCGTATTATTACCCAAAGAACCAAGAACTCAAGTGCTAGACCAAAGCCACCCCAAAATCTCTACAATAACTGTGTGGTTTTAAACGGCTTTCCTTACTGCTTCTCACGATACTTAATCGTTACTCTGAAGTGACCATTAAAATTTTAGAATTTTATATGGGTAAAACTGTGATGTTTTCTCGTTTTGTAGGGGTAACATGTCTATAATTCGCGTCAACCATGTATCCAACTTGTCCCGTGTCGTCACAAACCTCGTTCACCGACTCTCCTAGCGCGCAAGCGCGGCGGCAATGCGGCCGAGGGGCGCGGGCCACTGTTGCCGCCAAGATTATGCGGCGCTATTCTCGCTACACCTATACCCTCCATATACATGGCTCCAATAGAAAAACAGCACAAGCTCCAAATAAATACAGAGGATCTAATCCCTTTTCAAACTCGCCCAGTATCATCGTCAACGGACAAACGTCATAAGGATATACACAGTTTCGCAGAGCTTGCTCTCTTTTACCAACGATGTTGTAAAAACATCGGTATGTGAGAGCAGAAATGTCGCAACTTTCAAGGGAATGCCTGGAACTTGTCGCGGTTTCAACCCCGACAGTATCGGTGTCTATTGAGAAACGTCCTAACTTCAATGCAAACCTGCAGGAACTTGTTCTCTTTTAACGTCGCCGCTAAACGTAAAAGGAGAAATGTCGCAAATGACAAGAGTGTGCCTGGAAGTTATCACTGGTATCTCTTGAATTGCGCCGAGATGTCTGCCCTTATCCACCTTAGTCCCTTGTAATAAGGCGGAGAATGTATACATATCCTTAACGGGGCCAGTACACGTGAGACGGGCGTTGATTAGGGGTGTGAAACGCGACGCCGACGAGGAATGCGAAATGTACTAAATGTAATGAAGCTCGGTTATGATGGTATGGGTTTGAGAATTTTCCAGACCGAAGGAATTGGCGGATTATGGATTATCTTACTAATGCAATGAAGGGAACAATTTCCCCTCAATTTTCTTTTATCGATGCTATATCTATGGAGATGAAAGTTGTATCACAAGAAAGGTTTCCTTATTTCAATGCAATTTTTCATCTCGGCGGACATGGAATTAGATTTTTATCTTTCCATCTCAAAAGCAACCGCAATAAGAACTTTTGGAATAAGTATCCGATGAAGCTACTTTTCTTGTGGAGAGAAAACTTGAGCAATTTTTTTGCATGATAGAAAATATCTTCTCGTCGAGTTAATAAAGATGGGAGAGGAGCGAACAGGTTGAAATACGAGGGGTCGCGGTCGGGCTTATTTAATGCGGGTCATTTTCCGCTGTTGGAGTCCACTAAAAGCCCCGATTCTTGCTTGGCGTATTAAAATTACAGAAAAACGCAGAAAATAGCTATGTATATTACTTCTGCAACATTGTCATTTGAGTTTTCATATAACGCACATATTTGTTCTCTCTCTCTGATCGCGGATAAGGATGGAAGCGTGTATGATTGCCTGTATCAGTATAACAGTCTTTTACGTCTCGCAAATAGGCGAAACTAAAAATATATTTAGGCAAAGGCGTCTTTAAGTAGTTGACATCCATCGTTACCTAAAACATCTTCCACAAGATCATTCGCCTCCACGTCCAGCGTCCCAACTAAATAAACAACATCAAATTTCCAGGTTCCCATCATCCCCTTTGTCTTTAACAATATCGCGTTTGTATTGAACTTTCGATTCTGAATCCGGTCCTCGGTCGGCTGTGGCTGGAATTCACTTCACCGCTTTAGGGTTAAAGCTTTAACTCATCCCGGAATACCTTCTGGCCATATATTTTTGCTCTTCGTTTCGGCTTCGACTGGCTGACCGGGAAAATTAGGGTAGAATTTATGTACATAGCGGCAATTATAGGTATCGTAGATTTTTTATTACATTGAAGAACATTCAAACGGGCCACTTTATATAGTTAGGGACTAGCCTCGATTTTCAATAGTTTAACTTTTATTTCGCTGTCACAATAAAATGTTTCTGCCATTTGAAACTACTCTCTCTTTATAAAAATACATTTAATAACGAGAAACATCTTCAAAGAATCAACAGAGCAAATGGATCGCTCCCTGACCTATTTCTGACTTTAACAATATATTTTCAGTGGGGAAGCGAACTAGCTTTGCGAGCAATCCTCTTATCTGTTATGACTACCTGTCCTTGCTAGTGTCGCTCAAATGTAGTTCTACTAGACTGCAACTCAGTATTTATTTTTGTATTTTATGTACGGTTTGACATGGATCGTCTACGGTAACAGAATTAGTGATGACGACGAAAAATTTACTAGTTTGAACCAGAAATAAGAATCACAAAAACTGTTTGCAAAACCATGGCAATTCAGACCCCAACCCGATACAAAGCACCCGCTTAAGCTGTTGCGCGGGTTGGAGGGTAAGCCGCGCTCCGCCAACCGTAAAATTCCCCCTGAAGAGCTTGTCCACGTCACTGATTGCGTTATTTACATATCATTCGTAGTCGCAGCCTGTGGTGCCGCTTGTACAAAATTGTTGTCACTATAACCACACTTCGCACATCAGCAGTAGCAACACCCTTAACCAAGCATCGGACTTTATCCTATTGAAAATGGTCAGTGCGTTGGAGACGGTACATGTAGGCCTATTTTCTCCCAAAGTTTAACCTTTAAGACTAGTCACGTTTGCGAGCAGCCCAAAGCACTCAAATGACCTGTGCCAGAGCCAAATAAACCTAAAGAAGAGGACAGCGCTGGCCGAAGTGTAACTAGATTCGTGATAAGGGGGACACGTTTTAAGAATAACGGTATCCACGTGGCATTTCAGAGTCATTTCGGAGAATTTAAGGATGTAGAGGTGGGAACAGTGTGTCATATGGATAAAAATACCTATCCTTTATCGAGTAAATTCACTAGTTCCATTCCGGATCCAGTGCAATAAAGAAACAAAGTACCTTAACATTATAAGCCGATCGGCAGTAAATTTTCAAACGACTTCTGCTCTTCAGGCTACAAAGTAGTTTCTAAATCAACGGCTTCTTGATGAAGAGCTTGCCAATATGCTGTGCATGAAAGTTGTAAGTGAAAAGTTCAACTGCGCCTAAGTTTTAAGTATGGAAATAGCGAGCGTGCATAAGGCATGTTAATGCATAGTGCTTGAGGCGCTTTTACATACATCAGGCATCGGTTACTGTATCTGTTTGAACAAAAGAACCGATTTCAAGTTTTGAATATCTTGAAATGTAAAATAACCGTGGAAGAGAATAGTTACAGTTCCTTCCCCTTCTTCCTCAGACGGTGGCGTTACTCTACAAATGTGTATGTAACGTAATAAGTGACATCGATGTTTGTGCGCGTTAACCCTTTGTAGAAAATATTTCTAATATACTTATATACCTTACCTACTACTCGGTACCATTGAAACCTGCAACCAGGGACCGGAAAACCCCTCTTTAGGCTTAAGCCTATCGAGTTGGTTACCTAATCATATCTGTTACCCAATGATACTGTAACAGCAACATTCAGTAACCGAATACAAACGGTAAGCGAAATGTTGCTGTAACAGTAACCATAACCCGGTTAACTGCAAAACCCAATCCCGATAGGGTTTTTGTTTGGGGTTTTCTTTAGGTTACTGTTAACCTTATTATAACAAACGATTATACTCTTTACGTGTAAGTAAATTAGATTCAATATCTAATAACAGTAGAGGCTGGCATCGGCAAAGACAATTCCGTGTCAACAGTGAACGATAGAAATGTCGTAAAGGACATATAAAAACCTCGTACTTAGGACATTTGTATCTTGCACTGTTTTTTGGGTCCAACAGGTAGAATAACCCAGGTTTGTTTCATAGTTGTCACTTCAATCAATTTTGAACTATAAGCCGTTACACTAGAGTTGTATTAATAATAACAAGCGGTTTCTACGTCTTACACTTTCAAATTAAAGCGAAGACGGCAACGCGACGGCACGTGTTAATAATTTCTTATTTTTCTTCAAATACACAACAACCCGTTAGATTGAACTAGCTTATTTCATCAAATAAAATGTCATACCTTACAACTTCAATTCACGTTATAATAAATAAATATACTTCTATTAATTACGTGAATTTCTTAAGCTTTCGAAAATTAAAAGTGTAGTACTAAACAAAATTGCAATTAATGAAACTGCAACATCATTACGTTTGCTTGCATGTTGTGATTTAAAGTTATTCGTAGTGTTTATTTTGACGGATTTAACTTGTTCAACGAATTTAGTGAATATCTCTTACGAGTCTTACGACTAACGTCGGTTATTTTTTGTTAAGTTATTTAATCAAAACATTCAAAACCATTGTAGTAGGAACGAATAGGTCTAATACTGCACGTGCAATGATAATTAAACAACTTAGGTAGCCAAGTTTACAAGTCGGGCTCGCGTGTAATTTAGATCCGAGTATCCGTGGTACTCGTAGAAACAGATCTTAAATACACGCGGACCTAACCCATCCTTATCCGTTGCCATAACGTTTTAGGGCATTTTCAAATTTTCATTTCTTTTTGAATATAGGAAGTTTTGGGTTTTTTGTAACCAGAATCACGATTACTATTGGAAACAAGAAAAATAGTGTCCCGTTTTTTTTGTCAGCTTTGTAACGCATTTTTTTCATACATTTCGTATGGGCCGTTACAAACCTGACAAAAAATTTTTTTTATGGAAAATTGAGGACCCATTTTCATTAAAAGGGTGCACTTTTTTCTGAAAATGCCCTTTAACGCATTTCAGTTAAGGTTCAGGTTCAGGTAAGGAACCTGTGTTGAGTTGTATGGCAGCGACAGCGACTCAGTTTAGGCCCTAAACTGAATCAGGTTAAGACGTCATGGTAAGGCCCCTTGGCGTGTAAAGTAACAGTGCATGATAATTAAAATAAAAAGTAGGGATACAAACAAAAAATTAGACATACTCGTAGTACATATTATGATCAATGTGAACAACAATCAAAATACAAAATATTCAGCAAAAACAATTCTACAACGATAGTAAAAAATAATATCGCACTTTTGTCTTAAATCTTCATAATAGGTAGGTCTTCCCATCACGGAACAATTGTGTTCCGGATCTTTGGGAGGCGTACGCGGAGCCGAAGCCAACACGCTGAGACCCTTTCGACAATTTAATGAAATGTAAGGGGTACACCGAGCGAATGATGCACCTGCCCGAGTTATGGGATGCAGAGGCAGCACCGCCAGGGTGTATAGACTATTGAGATTTAATGGAAACTAAAATATACTGGTCTATTAGGTGAAGGTGGTTGACTAAATACTGTATTATAGAGAATAAAATCAGACGTCTGCCTAACAAAATGGTAATAAATTTAACAAACGGTGACTCGCCCACATAAGATGGGCCCCCACAAAAAGCGACATCTAAGAGAGCTCGAGAGCAACACCAGTATGAGGGCTGGGGGTAGAGAGGTGTCACTAAACTTTGAACATATAGCCAACTCGCCACTTAAGTTTCCACATCTAGTAGTTAGGTAATTATTAGGATTAGCTTTTGGAGCCGACGTGCTCATATTAACAAAGGCTCGTTTATAAAACAAAAAAATGGCCTTGCACGTGCAGACTACGGACGGTATCGTTATAAAAATTATGGCAATTTAAAATGATAATATTGAAAGCAGCTCTAGAAATTCCTGCTTCAAAAACTTTACTTGCATTGTTTTTACTAATTACTCTCATGAGACAATGACATTTAAGTGCACAAAGATGAATACCGACCGAGTGCAGGCTTATTGTTATTGCCCTTATCGGTTCCACATAAACAATGAATCTCGGCAATGTCTAAGCCGCGATGCGTTATATTATCTTGGTCTGGTATTTTACATTAATATTCTTACAATTTACGTAATCCAGTCAAATTATTATTACACATATTTTGAGTTGATACTTTGTATCCCGATACCTATACCTACTAATTGGTGTCACGGTAAACACTTCCGCTTTTCTATGTTTTCTGTGTGTATGTACACGAATGCATAGAATGAGCAGAAATCTAGATCCTGGATGGCTTTATGGATCTAGGGTGCCATGAAACATTGCTATTAAAGTAATATAAATAGTTAAATACGGTATAAGAGGGCAAGCGTACTGTTGGCTAAAAAGCTATCTCAATGGACAGCGACAATGTGTAGAAGTTACAAAAATAGTTAAAAACCTTAACAAAACGTATAATTCGCCGTTCATCATTAACACATGCGGCGTGCCATCGGGTAGTATACTAGGGCCGTATTTGTTTTTACTTTACATCACCGATTTACCTGGCGCCACACAAAATGACACTATACTATTTGCAGATGACACAACCATAGTAATTAAAGAAAATACAGATGGTTCTCTATGAAATATTATTACATGTACCTACATTAACAAATGTAACAAATTGGTTAGAAAATAATAATCTCAAAGTTAACTTAACCAAAACACAACTGGTTTAATTTCAAACTTATAATAGCAAATCAATTAGATTATCTGCCGATTTTAATGGTGTAAGTACAACTTAATGAAACGGAAAGTGCAGTTTTTCTAGGAATTAAGAATGATAAGTTTTGTAATTGGAAAGCCCATATTAATACCCTTTGTACCCAGTAGATTATATTTTGTATCGTCTGCGAGCAACCGTCTCTGAGGCGGCAGCAACGGCAGCCTATAACGGTTATGTATCGTCGCAAATCTGTTACGGAATAATAATATGGGGCAACTCATCAGATGCTGATAAGTAGCAGTACCATGAGTTGCCAACAAGGCGTTAGTCGCTAGAGACTAACGCTTTCTAAAGTATTTGCAACTCGCTCTCACCAATGAGAAAGAGCAGGATGCAAAATACTCTGGATTCTAAACCAGCTATAGAAACGTCACTGTCAAATGAGCACTTAATTTGGTACCATAGGTTTTTATTAGCGCTGGCGAAGGCGTTAGAAGCTCTGGCTACGCGATCGCGCCTAGGGTTGCCATATGGACAAATTGAATTTCCCGACAAAAATTCCCTACAATCTTCACAGAATGTCGGTGATGACAATTTTTCATGTGGTGTTTTTGGTCAATTTTGAAATAACAAAGTAGAGAGCCCAGTAAAGTGATGTGCAAAATTTGTAGCAGTTACTTTAGCATAAAATATAAAGGTGCAACAGACATTCAGAACCATATTCAGACTGGCAAGCATCAGAACAGAACATCAAAACAGTTATTAAAAAAATACAAAACTCGACGCATTTATTAAACCCCAAAAATCAGAGAGCTCTTCTGGAGCTACGCAAGCCGCCTATGCTACTTCCACAGTCCACACTATGAAACACCATCAATAATTTAATTCCATGAATTGCACATCGTATTTGATGCCAACAAATGCTGCGAAATATCCTATTTCAAATTGCTACGAAAGGAATATTATTGTTTTGTTGATTACTGTTTGCTTATATTTGTCATTTAATTCATAATGTTTATACTGTAAAGATTTGTGTAAGACCACTAAGACCCATATTGGCTATATTATACTATACCATATACGATCATATCTCTAACCATAGATTATATGCCGCTGTACGAAGTCACATTAAATCTACTATGGCGGAATATCCAAGATGGTGGACTAGTTATTTTTTCTGCACTACCACAATATGAATATCAAATGAAAGGTGTTGCCGAGGAGAACACGAAAATATGCCCAATAATAACAAAAAAAAATAAAGTGACTGTAAAAAAAACTTTTTAAAACCAGCTTTTTTGAAGTGGCCCAAAAACGATGAAAATAAACTTTTAGTTAAATCAAAGTAACAAATTTTGTTTTAAATTTTGTTTACAGGTAACTTGTTCTTGGCTTGTACAAAATCGCATGATTATAATATAATTTTCCCAGCAGAGAGGGGACCGATTTTTGAGATTCGATCGTTCGAATACAAAAATGAGTGATCGAAAATAATCGCACGTGAAAATTTGTCACGATTATTTTCGCATGATACCAATAATGGGCGCTTTTATTTTTTGTTGTAGAAAAATATTTTTTTAATGTCTCAATTGTGGCCAGATGCTCCGCATTCCGCATTTACGTCTATAGATCCGCAATCCGCTCTATGGTGAAGCGGATCCGCATTTTTAAATCATTCAATTTTCATAGTGGGAAATTACATACAATCATAAAAATCCCGAGCTCTGATTTAGGGCCATATTTCACTATACCGTATACGGTTACTACCCGAAAGCCGAAAGTAAAAAAAAGTTTAAAATTATATTCCACTTTTTTATTTATAAATACGCATTTTTGAAGCTTCTTGTTTTTGCATTTCAGTATCTGGCAACACTGTGTCTCATTGACTTTTGACGGGTGCCACTAATCCGCATCCCGCGAAAAGACAGCCCAATAATCGGCGACCCAATAATTTGCGACCACGATGTACATGGATTATTGGGCTGCCTTTTATCGGGTCGGACAAGCTCGGTAGCGGGCCAATAATCGGCAGCCACAGTTTTTGCAGTACAATAATCAGTAACCCAATAATCCGCAACCAAAAAAATGGACACGAATTATTGGGCTGCCGATTATTTGGCAGCCTTTTGATTTGACTTGAGTTTATCTGTGGAATGTGTTTTGATATTATCAAATTGATAATCAGTTTTCTTTTACGTATCCCTGTGATTTCTAGTAACCTGTGACTACCATGGCGTCTCCGAAGCCCTATGCTTCCGAATCCGAAGAGTCGAGTGCTACGGCCTCCTTCCTCTTCTGGTGTTGTGTCGCCTTCTAGTCCGCGAGTGTTGGACTCTTTAGAGCCGCCTACGCATGCAAAACGTGCGCTGTTGGCTAACAACCTCAAGATACCTCGTGTGAAGCAGTCCCCTCGTGTGAAGACACCAACAGTTAAGCGTAGGCCTGCTGTTTTGTCTTTTGTCAGAGGAGTTACGGACAGGATCAGCCACATCTTGAGGCGTGCTTCAATCAAGACCTATTTCAAGCTGTTGAAGAAGATGTCACAATTCCTAAGGTCTGTAAAGTGTAACTTGCCTCTACAAGATGCTGGGGTCTACAGGCTTGGCTGAGAAGCGATACATTCCCAGGTTGCTGCGCGAGGCTATTGAAATCAAGAAGGTTCCTAATTTCAATAGAGAGGATGGCTTTTCAGTACCACCAGTTTGGGATCCTGTATTACATCTCATTAAGGATCAAGCACGACACAGGGCTGGAAGACCTTAGTGTGGACTTTGTTTTGAAAAGATTGAAAAGGGAAAAATAGGCAAAATGGGGTAGTTTTCTTGTCGCTACTTTCTGCCCTATAAGCCAGTTAGGGGAAGCGTTCGTAAGTTGTATGTATGTTAATCCTCACATGGTTTTAATAATTTTTAATTTTAATTATAGAATGCCCTACAGGCAATGTATTACTCTGGGCATTGTAGACCAACCTTTGTTTTTGTATTTAATTATTTCAATATTTTTGTATATAGGTAGTTTGCACAAGATAACTTTGTAACGATAACGGGGAGAATTCTCATTCTCTCAGTCATCATCTTAACCCTGTGAAAACTAGTGCTGTTAAGGGCTCGAAACGTTGGGTCATGGTGTTAATAAATGCAATTAATCCGTTCTAAAGTGTCTATAAACTTTAACCATGAATATCTCCATAACCATAGGGTTCCACGGGGTCACCCGCACCCCGTATTGGGGGGTAGCCCTTCTCCCATAATTCATATTTTAGTTTATATAGATATCAGATATATGTGCACTAGAAAAGAAAAAAAAACAAGTTAAGTGATATTATGAAAATTTTATAGAAATGTTAAGTAGAAATATGGAATAAATCACTGACTGTATTGTTGTTATTTTAGATTTAAAATTGTTTTGTCTATATAAGACAACATATCTTCTATTAGCATAATTGTTATATTCATTATTAATGAATGTATAGAAAAGTTTTAGTTAGGTGTACAATTTTATCAAAGTAATAATTTATTATTCTATGTTATTCTATACTGTAAAAATGGGAGTAGGATCTTGTTAGCTCTTTTAAAGTTGTTAGTTAAGTTTGATCACTGTGTACAGTCAAGTGCAAAAATATGGTTCAACATAATCGTCTCATAAATATGGTACTACGCTCTTATTACACCGGCATAAGGTGCTATGGGACATATTTTTGAATAAGATGTGCACCACCATATTTTTATACTTGACTGTACCCATGAACATTGTTGATTTTTATATCTGTCACATAAGAACTGAGTGCAATGATTGTTCATTATGATGATAAAAATTAAACTAAAAATCACAATATCATGTTGAATTTTATTTCTCTGTCTGTCCTTACACACAACACACAGACTGACTGACTGTTTCGAGTTTTCCTCGTGGTCAGAGTGGAGAAGGTGGAGGTGGAGGAAAATTCATAAGAGTACTGTAATAACAAAGTACACTGAATTTTTTGGACTGAGAGTTGAAAAAAGTGGACTCCACATTTCAGAACAGTCACCATTCCTGGCAGCATTACCAGATAGTCTCCTAGATGATGACACTGTCATTGAAGTGAAATGCCCTTACGCTGCCAGGTCCATGCCTGTTACTGCTGTGACAGTTCCATACCTTGAACCATACAATTTACCAAGCTGATGAATATATTTGACACTGTGGTGGTACTTTTATTAAAAAACTTACTTAATTGAAATATACATTTATTTTGCCTTAATTTCATCATGGTCAAAAAGAACTGATCTTCCCTACCTAACAGAATAACAGAACTAGAATAATACTGTATTTTATCTGCCGTAGGACTTAAAGTTGAGTATACAAAAAATAACTTCTTGTATGTAACACTAAAAATATTAACTGTTTATTTCGGCGGCCTTCTAGCCTAGTTGGTAGTGACCCTGCCTACGAAGCAGGAGGTCCCGGGTTCGAATCCTGGTCAGGGCATTTATTTGTGTGTTTATCACGAATATTTGTTCCTGAGTTATGGATGTTTTCTATGTATTTAAGTAGTTATATGTATCTATCTATTATATATATCGTCGTCTAGTACCCACAATACAAGCCTTATTGAGCTTACCGTGGGACTAGGTCGATTTGTGTAAGATTGTCCCAAAATATTTATTTATTTATTATTTATTTCAAAATATAAATTATCTTCTTACATGCTAGAGCTCAGTTACAATCTCGAAGTTTGGAGATTCTATTAACTGAGTTCAGCCTAAAATGATTCAATGTAGTTAGTGCTCATGTATTGATTTAACGTTAGTTCTTATTAAGCTCAACCAGTGCTTTCTTAAATGTATTCTTTACTTTATCAGGGTAATTATCTAAAGTTTCTATTACTTGTTTGGGTAAGCTGTTCAGGGTGCGAGGTAGGTATGAGAACCAGCGCCGTCTACCTTTGTCATTGTTACTCTTAGGTATCTTAAAGTGTGGTTCATTGGTTAATATCCCGCAGGTGGGATGGCCTATTGTACCTGTCGAGCTGGCCCATCAAGTGTTCGTGTTCTAACACAACAGCTAGTTTTAATTTATCATATACACTAAAAGTTCTACAATAATTAAATAGTTTGTGATAGTTATTTTTATACTGAAGTTTTATTTTCAAGGGAACTATGGTTTTTAATAATCTTATTTGTATATATTTTTAGTAGATATGTATTATATGTTCGCCCATAGCTTATTACAGAGTCAGCCAACGCCAGGTATAACATACAAAGTATAGTACCTATGTGGCATTTTGTTTTAATATACTAAAGTTGCTTAGGATTGTCCTAAGTTTTTGGCACACATGGTCAACATGTGCCCCCAGTTAAATTTGGTATCTATTGTGAGGCCTAAATAGGTATATTGATCAATAACTTCTAGTTTTTCACAGTTGCAGCTTGTTGACCATGTGTGCATGCATACGTGCTCGTGAGCTACAACGCTAGGTATGTTATATAGTTTAAACTATAATACATTATTGCTATGCCGATGGTCCTGGGTTCGAATCCCGGTAATGAACACAGATATTTGTTCCTGAGTCATGGATGTTTTCTATGTATTTATGTATTTGTATATTATATATATTGTTGCCTGAGTACCCGTAACACAAGCCTTATTGAGCTTACTGCGGGACTTAGTCAATTTGTGTAAGAATGTCCTGTAATATTTATTATTATCTTAGTTTTTTTTATAGTTTCAGGATAATCCTGCGTCATGCACCCATTTACATAAGATATCAAATTCACTTTGCATCTGACTCTCCGTTGTCCTGACATCTTTCATCAGCAAACTGGTACACAGGGCGGTCTTGAACAAGTTACACATATCATTGGCATAAATTAAGTACTTTGTCGGGCCGTGCCATAATTAGATTTTCTTAGATCACTCTCCAGCAATACTGACTGCATTGTATCTATTGTGATGGTAATCTTTGAACCAGTTTAATGTTGGCCCCTGTATAGTAAATTGACCATTAACTTCTGTCTGTAAATTATTGAGCTAGTAGCTGTGAGGTATTTTTTCCTTTTTGAAAATGAAACTGTCTCATGGATAACATGTCACTCAAAGCCTGTATAAAATTGAATAGCTTTGTCATCATTTTTAAATCGATGACTTTTCCCAAACACATGTTCCATATCAATTTGCATTCCTTTTGATGAGAATTCTTGATTATCTACAACAGGCACTGTACAGTCTTTTATTTTAGCACTGGCAGCAATTTCTATTTCACTGTCCACTTCCATGTCTACTTCCATGACATTTGGAGGTATTTCCTCTTCATAAATTGTAATTTTTTCTGAACGTCGTCTCAAGTCGCTGCTGGCGGGCGATTGCACTTGGTGGTACTTACACCAAGGGCAAGGGGTGGGCCACCAACCTTTAAAATGTTGAATGAGAATATAGAAGGTACAGCAGTTTTTCTCAGGAATCTTGCTTTCGGTGCATAATCTGAAAGAGAGCCACGATTGTTTAAAAGCTTTAAGTAATGCTTAGATGCAGGATAAGTAAAAATAATAAGAGAAACTTACTTGTGTATATACTTTGACCGTAATAGTCTGATGTAAAATGCATCGAACATAAACGGGATGAATGTTTTGTTTTGAAGTTTATGATACGTAACGAACGGTCCCAAGCCTTTCGACGCTTGTGGTCTTTTAGAAATGCGTGAATGCCTTGATTTTTGCAGTTTAGAGCACGACAGTGAGTCATTTTGTAGTAGAAATATCTTAATTATTGCGAATGCGCAATGTTATTTACATATGTTTATGTAATTTTATTGTATTGTATGGGATTTGACAGATGACAAGTAGACATTAAGGAACGTCGATTTTGCTGACACGTGGCGGGATAAAAGGCAGCTTTTCTCCTCATTTGTGTAGTTTTTATAATTTATAAATATAATACAGGTGGGCCGAGGTGGCTAAGGTTCGATTGCGATGTACAATCCATAATGTTGGTTCCCGTTGCTACAAATACTATTTACACAGCCAACCGTCGTTCGTTCTAAAAAATAGTTTATCATTTCCGAACGCACCCGTCACTGTTAACCAATAAATGAACACTTTAAAATGCAAAATACACGATAATCCGAAATTTGCCAATATATGTTGTCGACTCAAAACTCTTATTTTTTTACGTTCTTTCATTTGAGTATAGTTTCATTCAGTTCCGTGTATTTTTGTAACTGACAGTAGGTTTAGAATTAGAATGTACTGACGCCATTAAGCGTTTGTCACGCACGACTTTGGCGGTGAGAGTCGTAGCTACAGAAGCTAACGCCTTTTTCTAAAGCGATTGTCAAACTTGAAACTCATGGTACCGCAATTAACAAAATTGTATGGGTTTGACAGTTGAGCGTTAGACGCTCACGCACATTTTCTACAGACGCTTTCGATATCTACACAAGCTCACGCCTCGTTAACTATGTAACTCATGGTAAGGGTACTAGTTTTCTTAGCCCAAAGAAAGTGTTTACGAGTAAGATCTTTGTGTGGAGCATATTACCTAGATAGTTGCAAGCCATTATTTAAAAAAGTATACTACCCTTGCCATCCTTATATGTATTTGTTATGTGTATATTCGTAAAACATAATATAGAATTGTTTAAAATGAAAGGAAGGGAAAAACGATATAAACACGATCTAAATACCGACACATCAGACATTAAAACTATTTCAAAAAATACGTGTGGCACTCGGGGACTGCCGCGGTAAAGCTATTGCATATCATTTTGTATCAACTTATGCAATTATAATTATTTATTTATTTTATTCATGCAGTATTTCTTTTTCTTTGATATTAATTCAAGTTACACTTTTTGAGCGTGGTGACCGATAAGAAAACAAATTTTTCTATTATTTAACAAATAAAAAGTTAATATTGTTTAAAATGTTTTTATTATTTTACAATACATGTGGGTTTTATTATCTTACAGTAGCTGTTGGTTATTCAGGAATATTTATCATTGAAACTTATGATAACTGAAATAAGAAACATAAGTTTGCGACTTAATATCCTCTAAATACCTAGAAAATACCGCGTCAATGGTGGTCCCATATTTTGTTGTAGACTCTTGTGGATCATTATTCATTTTCAAATTCAATGTTTTTGATAGAAAAGTTGTCAACATTATTTTACAATATATGTGGGTTTTATTATCTTACAGTAGCTGTTGGTTATTCAGGAATATTTATCATTGAAACTATAGGTTTATGATAACTGAAATAAGAAACATAAGTTTGCGACTAACATATTTGATTTTGGCGGGACTATAATAATAGTGTTTATTTTGACGTTTGACATCGCCGTATCTCTGGTAATAAGAGCTACTGTCCTCAATATTTTGTATAGAATATGACACTTAGCGACATTCGTTTGGAGATATATCCTTTCCTCGATAAAGAACTTTGTAACAAAGTGAATAAAGTCGGTTTCGGTCCGTCGGAGTGGGGAGCGTCAGGTTTTTTTTCGTTACGGAATTTCTGGATTCGGTCCCCGCGCTCAAGGCCCGCGATAGAAGCTATGCAATAGCTTAAAAAAAATTGTAACTCTATGGCCATCAAATTATATTATAATTATTCTTCCTGTACATATGAGAGTTCTTAAAGGAAATAAAATCAGTAGAAAACTCTTGTTCATTGTTAGATTTTGTATATAATTAGATATTGTTATTATAATTTTAGTATTATAAATTTACGAAAACGGGGCTTAATCGTGTATAAACTTTGAAAACAAACCTCCGACGTTTCAAGGGCGACATTGCCCCCGTGGTCCCGGAGAAAGACTGTAATTTTAGTAGTATTTCCGTGAATATACCTACTTAAAAAAGTTATACCCAGAGTATCTCGAGATGCGATATTGTAATGTAATAAAATAAATTATAGATGTTTAATTACTCATTTATTGTCGGTACATTTTCAAATTAATTTAAACACATTACAGAAGCGTCTTGTAAATGTCGTTGTCACACACGATACCGGTTTTCTGCCCTGTTTGGAACATGCCATTAGGCCACGTGTAATTAAGACACGACTCGTGTACACGGAGCCACGTGTCAGCGTGTACTCTTGTAATCGGGAGCCCTAATCTCAAACTCGTACGATTATACAAATTTTGCTCATTACTACGATAATACGAGATACGAAAAAATAATATAATAATAAGTATCCAATATCAAAGTATGTCATAATCATTTGGAGCACCGCTTGCTGCACTTGCTTACAATTAACTCAAATACATACTTTTGTTTTGCCAATGGTAGCAAATAGCGGTCTCAAGTGAAAACACGTCAGACGTCAGCGTGCGTAGCCAAGATGCCAATCGCTCACGCTTAATAATGTATCGTAGCTACCTCTCTCTATCTCTCTTTCTTATTAGCGTGACAATGACAGTTGCATTTCATTAGCGAGTGAGCGTGAGCGGTTGGCATCTTGGCTACGCACCCAGGTAAGAAAAGAAAGTAATTGCCGGCAAAATCGTATTAAGATTGGTAATAAACAAGACTTTTATTGTCGCATTATCACTCTTGACGCATATGTGAGAAATTAAGGAAAGATAAAAACTATTCACCGTTTTATAATGTAAACATTTTAAAATCACGATTTCCACTTGAAACTTATCTGCTATGAATAGTATTGTAGTGTCTTTTGTTAAACCCAATCGCTAATTACCTGCAGAAAATGAAATGCAGTAATACAAAAACCTGTAATATAAATTACAAATTTACTGTCTTAAGAATAAGGGTCAAATTGGAATAGGACGCATTTCACATAAAACCTTTTAGAAATGAAATATGATCTGACCACCTGGATACAATTGTATAATTTATTTTGTAACTTAAAATATTAGCGGAACTCTCTTTCTAATAAAAGGGATTGAAAAGAGACTTCCGCTAATATTACAAGCTACAACTGATTATGCAATAGGCCTCCGGTAGCGTGTTTTGCAAGTCTTAGTTAGAGGGTGGTATTTATTATATTATTTTTGCTGTAGTTGAGTAGTGTATGAACTAAGCATGGATTAAAAATTCAAGAATCCAAATGCATTAAAAATCCAAAAAGTAGGCCAGTTGTCGATTGTAAGAAATATCGGGAATAGAATACAGTGTAGCTAACGTTGCCGGTACTTGGTAGCATAGCGACTGAAGCTTGCACAATATCCTCAAATCGATAAGAAATCTGTTCCCACTTTTTTTAATATCTTCCTACGTAAGTTGCAAAATTTAACACAAGCTACAATAATCAAATCAACTTTTAATTATGAAAAATAAACAGACACCTGGTTGACCACGCCTCGGTTCTTAATTTCAAAAGGTTATACGTTGAGTGCATGCTATAACAATTTGAACTTTATTGCCAAAGGAATACTGTTGTTATTAATAAAATATCTCTTGTTCTTTATGGTACTATTTCGTGCAGGTAATTAGCTGTTGGTTTTACAAAGGATAACAATGTCGAGATTTTAAAAAGTTTTAACTTTACCGACAGCCGTCACAAGATGTACTCACAAAATAGCACTATTTGCTGAATTTTATCGCTTCGTAATCTGAGACTAATAGTTATGTTTTGTTTTTAAATAATATCAGAATAATTGCGCTAAGTTACCCATGTATGATGATTATTTACGACTACCTATATTTGACTGATTAACTACAAGAAAAATAAATAAACTTGAGCGTAGTAGAAACAAACGCTCACGCCGCTTTCATTTCTATGTATGATAATAAAAATGTTAGGCTAGCCTAAATATAGTAAGGAAATAAAGAAACGATGCCACACTAAGAGCAAAACAAACCTGGTTCCACAGCGAGCGACAACGTCCTAACTCCTAGCCATGGTCATTCAATATTAAGTCTAATTCCTGGGCGTATAAAGATTACTTTCGTTTGAACTGTTCAAAACAGATTAAAACACTAACAGAATTCATTGGGGTTAGTTACTGGTTAGAGGTTAATTGGGGTTAACTGGACCGATAAGGTTTCCGAATGATTAAGGTTTCCGTATCATGAGTTAACCATATTGGAGGTGTTTTGAAAACAACCTTTAAAATAACCTTATGAAAAACCCGGGTTATGGTAACCGGTTCCGGTCCCTGCCTGCAACCCGTTGTCCGAAACCAGACTTTAAACTTAAAATCCCTTCTTTCTGTCACTGACAGCGCCAGCAGGCGATAAAATGCAAGAAGGCTGGATAAATAATTTATTTAAAGGCAACACAGTTGGCAACGGAGATCGGAATTATTCACGGCGGCCACACTGACGGCCTGCATGCTAACTGCTGCCTCCCTCTAGTGCTGTGCTCTTATCGATGCGTGAACTGTGGCACATTATATAATTAATTACTTGCTTATTATATTAAGGTTGGAACGCGATTGGTAATTTATTATCAATGGCTACAATGACTTCCTGCATAATCGTTTTACTTGTTCCGTCCGTGTATAATGAATGCAACATCTTTCATTGCCCTTTTCTATCGAAATAGTATTACTAATTTTTCCTTTCACAACTCTAGCTAAGTTAATGCTCTAGCAATTTATTCATTGCGATTGTATCGATAAGCCCGCCTCTAAGGTGGGGGCGCAAAGTTTCCCGGTGATTAGCAGACGTAGCGTGTACATAGTGCCGGCGCTCCGTAGCGTCGCTCGAATAGTGATGAACAAACGACAGGTGGAATGGTGGGCTTGTTCAGAATTTTTACGGCTAGTGAACTATTTGCCATGAATTTAGGTGTTCTTTGAAGGACTACTTCGTTACGTTAGGTGTTTACTTTACATTATTTTATATTATTTACGTTCACAACTCTAGCAAAGTTAATGCTCTCGCAAATTTTGCATTTTATTAATCGCGTTTGTATAGTTCTAAGATGGGGGTGCAAAGATTCCGATGATTAGCATATGTAGCGTGTACATAGCACTGGCGCTCCGTAGCGTCGCTCGAATATTGATGAACAGACGACAGGTGGAATGGCGGGATACTTAGAGTGTACGGCTGATAAACTATTACATTATTTTTTCGTTCACAACTCTAGCAAAGTGAATGCTCTCGCAATTTATTCATCGCGATTGTATGGTTAGATGGTTACCTAAGCCTGCCTCTAAGGTGGGGAAGCAAAGTTTCCGGGTGATTAGCAGACGGACGTGTACGTACTATCGCGTTCAAAATTGCATGGTCATTTATAAATGAGTTCATTCACAAATTGCCCTTGCCCTTTTGAACGCGTGTGTACATAGTGCCGGCGCTCCGTAGCGTAGCTTGAATAGTGATGAACAGAGAACAGGTGGAATGGAGGGCTAGCTCAGAATATACTGCTGCTGCTGCCCATGAACTACAAGCCGTGTAATGTTTTAGGTGCTCTTTAATTGGCTAATGCGTCACATTAGGTGTTAAATACGTTCTTTAGAACACCGTGGTATAGTTAGTCTCTTCAGCTAAGCCGGATTAGCGTAAAGGACAGCAATTGTATTCAACAATGGCATTATCTGACTATATGAGGCGCCGGCGCTGAATATGCAAAAAACCGGCCAAGTGCGAGTCGGGCTCGCCCACCGAGAGTTCCACATAAAGGCGGCCCGGTACTCTCAGTGTGCGGCAATTATACGGTTTTCGGATTATCTCCAGTGCTTGTGCTACAAGTTCTTGCTTTTTGCCAAATTTCGTCATTCTAGGTCAACAGGAAGTACCCTATACATTTTGTTTCCCATTGCGATTGTATGGGAAATGGGTTGACGTAGAGGTTTGGTTTTTTCGCAGCTTCAAGGGACCGCAGACCTGTGTATGTGGTATTATTTTCACCTTGCTAAAGCGAGATAAAGGGAATTGACAGACAGACGGACGGACGGACGGACCGACGAACGAACAACAAAGTGATCCTATAAGGGTTCCGTTATTTGCTTTTGAGGCACGGAACCCTAAAAATGGCACTACACTTAATTATTTTGCCATTATCAACTCCATTCCTTAAGAAAAAAAATGCATTATTTCTTATGCACGTGCCATATTTCTCTCAGGTGTCTTGGGGCTAGTCATATTGAATCACAGAGGCTCATTTTAAAAAGGCAATAAAAAAATATCTAGTATTTTATTCGAACGCTTAGTTTTGAATGATTCCTTATTTCACAGCTGGATGAAATCAGGTTTTACATTAGAACGCAGGAGTGTACCTATTGGCTACTATTGCAAATATCATGATACCAATTATTTCTAGTTATTGACAAATAAATCCTTCATTAAAGGTCGATTCGGTTCAGTCCAATATTCTGGGAAACGTAACTGCGTGAGCAGAAGCCACAGTTGACGGGTAGAGTGTTTGATTGGCAATATGAACATTCCTGGAATTTCGGTGCGCTTTTATCAAGCACTGGTCTTTCAAGTTGTGTTTGAATCGATTCTAGGAACTGTCTGTGGTGGTCGGCATGTAGCAAATTACAGTCCAATCGATAGGATGGAATATTCGATGCTTCTGTTTAATCTTGTTATGCCTTTGGGATGACTATGCTTTTCAAACCCGCTTTGAGCCAACGGTGGGATTTTCAATTCAATTCAATTCAATTATTTATTATTTTAGACAATTCTTCTCGTGCATGAGATGAGGCTTTTGCCCGGTAGTGGGACGTATGGATGTGGATTGAAACAAGCAAGCAAGCATGCCTTCTGACGTTCTGACAGTCATGAACAGCGGTATCTCGGACGCAAACCTTATTACCTAGCTCTAGTTCATAGAACTCGATTCTTGCCGGCTACCCTTGCATCGTATCAGAAATGAGACCATCCGCAGCAGAACCAAAGTAACCGATATAGCTCTCCGAATCGCTAAACTTAAGTGGCAGTGGGCGGGGCACATTGCACGTAGAACCGATGGCCGTTGGGGCGGAAAGGTTCTCGAGTGGCGACCGCGTACCGGAAGGCGCAGCGTGGGTAGGCCCCCCGCAAGGTGGACTGATGACCTGGTGAAGGTCGCAGGAGTCCGCTGGATGCGGGTGGCGCAGGACCGGTCATTGTGGAAATCTTTGGGGGAGGCCTATGTCCAGCAGTGGACGTCTTTCGGCTGAAATGATGATGATGATGATGACCCTTGCCTGAGCCAATCTAGCACATATATTCTTAACGACTCAAATAAAAGCAGACAAAATGAGCTCCGCCTTGCCTAAAGAATATTTCGACGCTCCGTCACTGCTATTCTATTCTAGAAAATCCTTGGACCTCGCTCTGAAACTGTTGACAAATAACACACATGTAGCTTTCTCCCCATATTCTGTTTATCATGACATCGGATTTCGATTTTACAAATATTAGATTTGCGAGATACACTATTTCAACCTAAGATCTGGTGTTAAACCACGCAAATGTACCAAACCAAGTTATTGATATTTTGAACGTAGGTATCCTATATTTAATTGAACTAGCGCCGATATCTTAATAGGTTCGAGCGTCCTGTCATACCCTAATCACGGTTATCGGGTCCGCTCCGGGCTACACATGGTGTATCGTATCCTGCCGCCGTAAGGAAGAAGGACGTATCTGACATTTAAAAAAAATCGAGTTATATATTCAGAATTAGAGAAAAAATACGCACCGACTGGTATATTTAATTAAGGTTTCAAATTTTACTCCTTGCGGAGGCAGTATCACCGGACAATGCCGTTCTAAATTAACTTTTGTCGACACTGTGAACAGGGCATACTGGCCGCTTACAAATTCCAACATATTTAGAATTTTTTGTGTGGCTTTTGTTGCGGACTCTATTTCAGCGGATCGATTTCTTATATTATAATTCATATCTGTTTATAGAAACCACGTGAAGCTAAGATCCTATGATTTAAATCTAGAATGATTGCTGACCGCACGGATACATCACTGACATTGAATGATACTCTCGAAATTCCCAATCTCCTCGCGAGCCAGTCTTGCGCAGTGGCAGTGTCCTTGCCACTTAACGCAATACAGTCGAAATAATATATAGTAACTATATCGACATATGATTGCAATCTCGAGCGGTCGCACTCCAGTGTAGCGAGTGAGACTGGGAGCCGCGACGCCACGGGCTGAATGCCTTACGAAGCGTTAGACCCGCCATGTTAATGTATGTATTTAACGCGTTCGCTGACAGTACGTCGACAGGCGGGGTAGTTGTAGGCTTAACGGTCCTTAACTGCGCCACTGTCAGCGAGCGTGTTAAGGGCCTACGCTACCTGATGCGGATTACCTGGAACGGACGCCCGTCAAATAAGAAATCGTATGAACAGCGCTAAGTGAAGCGGACTCACGGAGCGGGTGCGCCATATTAAATCCACCCGCCGCGTGCACCCGCTCCGTGCACCCGTGCCAGCTAGCGTAGGCCCTAAGATCGCCGTTAATCCAACTTCCTAACAATGTAAACAAACCGCCATATTGGTCGTAATAACCAAACTTTTATGTTTTTAATGAAATCTCCAAGATTAAGTTATTTATCTTATGTTTTGTATGTTACAATAATACGACTATATCAGCAGTGAACGTCTTCAGTGGTGTTTGATAAGGTAGTGTTAAAATGTAAGTAAACAGGGACAAAACATGTGATACCTTTTGTTTACATCGTTTCTAAGTTCCATTGACTGCGATTTTAAGTATCCACTGCAAAAGTGTTAAGGCAATGGCGATATACCTACTCGTATCTTCTGCCACATTCTACGTGCATATTCGTGGTTGAACGTTATCATGACTATTTCTTTTAAATCTCGAGCGGTCGCACTGTGATACAGAGAATTGAGTTATTTAGGTACCTAAAGACAAAACCCTCACATAAGTATCCACCCCACATAAGCAACCGCGACAGAAGTTAGTCACTTAACACTTTCACTATAATTACTATTTAAAACGAGATATTTACCATGTACATTTGTTTTAATGAGCTCCCGATATTTCGGCACTGTTACACTTTCAGTGCCAAACGGGATTATCTTGTATAGGATTTTAGGACCTCGGCACGGATGTGACACGAGGAAGCGCATGTAGCGCAAAATGCCAACGAACATAGAACCCCTGAATCTGTTAAAGCTCTGTAGTAGAAATAATTTATCATAACTAATATTAACCTTATTTTGTTGCAGGTAAGCTACAATTCTCTTCATTGCACTAAAACTTCAAATTGTAAGTATAACTTTCATCCAGCATTGTAAAATATTAAGAAGATTTGCCATTTCTCGCACTCGTGTAGCTCTGCGCTCCCCCAGCGCGCATGCGTCCACCGCAGTGGTTAGTAGGTTTAACAGGCATGCACTACACTACAGATATGTCAGGGTATACCGGGGTACGAATCAGTCGGCTAGTGACGCGACACGTCTTTATCGATGTCGATACATTGTTATATCCAAATTGAGAGTTCTATGAAAATAGTTTTTATGTAATAATCAGTCATATGATTAAGATTTACTGTGTATTAATGCACTTAGTTGGCGATATATTTTCTAATTTATATGACTTCATAAATTAATTTTGTGGGTGTTTGAGGATCTTGATTCAATCGGTGGTTATCGGTAGCAATCATAGTATTTGTTGTTTAGTAGTTAGTAAGATCTTAATATTTATCTTTAGCACTCTTAAAAAATCAGATGCCAGTCTCATACTACCAACATTCAATAACCACGTATTTATTGAACGCCGGTAGCATGAGAGCTTCGTTCAAAAGCTTAAGCGTTTTCCCCTTTTCCAAGTTGCCATTTTACTTTTTAATTTTAGCACTATAATCATCTATTTTAATCTCAAAAAAAAAAAGCTACTACCGGTTCTATCCCTACACCACAGCCCGAGAAGATTATTACCGGCAAGAAACTCGGCGGGACTTATTTTTTCAAAAGAAATTACAAAAGTAGTAAAACTATTTACAATATGTGGTTCTACAAGAAACCATATCAAAAGAAAATAGTGAAACAGAAAGACAAAAAAAAAGAATAAACAAAATAAAACAAAATTAAACGGTTTTACACGATATACACAACATTTGATATGATTTCTTTCGTGAACTGTGTCCTTCACTCTATAAGCAGTACATTCAATTTAATTTTTTGCTGATTTCCTTAGTTTCTGGTATGGGCCATGCATGTTTGTCTGTTAAATAGTCCTCTACTGTGTAATAAGCCTTCGACATCAAAGATTTTTTCAAATAATTCTTAAGAGCGGGAAGGGGCAATTGCAATGCTTCATCCGGTAACTTGTTATATTTACTTTTACCATTTACTGTGTAGGACCATTTACTGTGGTCCCACAATTCCAAGACACAGTCCTTACCATGTCAGAGAGTATTGGGATCCTGGGTGTTGACATTTCCAGTGACGTCCAATTCCGTAGCTACCTGGAAGGGAAGGCCAAGCTGGCATCCAAAAAGCTCGGTGTGCTCAATAGAGCTAAGCAATACTTCTCTCCGGGGCAAAGACTGTTATTATACAAGTCTCAAGTCAGGCCCCATATGGAGTATTGCTGCCATCTTTGGGCGGGAGCACCTGGATACCAGCTGGGCCCCTTTGACTCGATCCAAAGACGTGCTGTCCGAATTGTCAACGATCCCAAACTCACGAGCGATATCGAACCCTTAAGTCTAAGGAGAGACTTCGCCTCCTTATGTGTATTCTATCGCTTGTACAATGGATTGTGCTCTGAGGAATTGTTTGATATGATGCCAACGGCTGCATTCTACCACCGCACCGCTCGCCGTCGGCAGGGTGTTCACCCGCATACCCTGGAGCCTAAATGGTCTCGTACCGTGCGGTTTAAGAGGAACTTCCTCCCGCGGACGCTCCGGCTGTGGAATGAGCTCCCTGCCACTGTTTTCCCAAAGGACTACAATATGGGGTTCTTCAAAAAAGGAGTGTTAAAGTTTTTAAAGGGTCGGCAACGCGCATGTAACACC
Organism: Lathronympha strigana; assembly: GCA_949128165.1. NCBI lineage: Eukaryota > Metazoa > Arthropoda > Insecta > Lepidoptera > Tortricidae > Lathronympha > Lathronympha strigana. The sequence goes on along the minus strand of OX421923.1, from coordinate 10,092,897 downwards.
CCTGGAGTTGCAGGCGTCCATAGGCTACGGTGACCGCTTACCATCAGGCGGGCCGTATGCTTGTTTGTCACCGTCGTAGTATAAAAAAAAAAAACGTCACACCGCTTGCGTGCTTCATGCGTGCGCTGCGATACGACATGTCTATATTCTTGTGAGTCTTGTGACCTTTAGACGTCACACACTTTATGCTGCGTCAAGCTCTTCTGTGGCGTGTCCTTTACTTTCATAAGTTTATTTATGCCCGCCTCATTATAAGGGTAGGGAAGCGCGATAGGGTGAGTGGTTGATGTAGACGTACCTAATCGCGTTACGCTGCACCCCGCCCTGTGAATCTCGTTTTTAATGCGGATGAAACCAAGCAAATGTAATTAGCGGTTTATTTCTCTGCTATATTTGTTATTTTCGAGCAGGTCCTGGAAGCTCATATTTTGTGTATAATACTTATGCCTTCTTTACCTACTTATATTGCCTCTGAAAATAATAGTTTCAGGTCAGAATCACAAATGCATTAACATCGGCAAATAGCTAAATTTATAAAAAGTCGACAATTATTTCATCTTTTACGAGTAGACCGAGTTATGTTCGTTACCTTTATCCTTAATGCTCTGATTAGTATAATTATTTGCCAGATTTTCCCTTTACCTTTTCCGCGTTTATATTAAACCATCACCCACATCACCGCCGGCCCATCACCGGTCGATATACGGATGTTTTTCTCTGTTTGCCGACGGCGCCCCTTCTGACCTCCCGGCTCGCGTGCTCACGCCAAACGTTCGCTAATTGACGGGGGTCTTTTGTACCCGATTACTGGTTGTTGATGAAACAAAACTAATACGTGAAATAAAACCTCAGTAGATTCGCTTCTCGAAATACCGTAAGTTTTTAACAAAAAAAAAAACAGGAAAAAAATTCCAAGTGAGAAGAGCACTTAAAGCCTATGTCTAGTGTATAGTCTAATCTATGCTGAATTTGTCGGTAAACTTCGTCAACCTTGCTGACTAATCCATAACATCAAACGAAAAATGAATTCGTTATAACCCACTACTACGTGTGTTTGCTTTTCGGAGTCGATATCTACTATGACCGTATGCGCGATGACCATACCCGTATCTTGTATGACTAGTCGTCTGCTTGAGATTGACTAAGGTACCCTTACAGCTAAGCGTAATCGAAGACCACGCTTATGTAGCCAGGGCCCTGTACTTGTACGGACTTCAATCAACTGTTAGGATATAGTGACGTTTTCAGTTAGCACCTGACCCGGCGATGTGGACACGTGAAACCTAATAGCTACTACATACGATGTCTTATCAGACTACCCGCTAGTAGTGTTCTTGCTATGAATCTACATAGTCGTGGTCGATAGCGACTGATTATTGAATTTGCGGTGATGTTTCGGTAGGTCGTGCGCTGACTTTTGGATGTTGGATAGTTGAACTTTCAACTCATTGTTATATAATTCTAGGCTATAATGTCGAGAAGTAAAATAAACTTATCCAAGTAAATTATGTACACACGCGTTCAAAAGTGGATCGGCAATTTATGAATGAATTCATTCATAAACTGCCCATGCAATTTTGAACTCTATAGTACATAGTATGGAAGCAAGTGTAGTCTAGTCATAATGGCTTTTACCTAAACCTAATAATACGCAACGCAACTTCGATAAAAAACCTAAAACATCTACTCCGATTAACTAGGTACTATAGGATTTCATCAAATGAGCTTGGGCGTGAAAAAGTATGATGCATTACGAATCCATGCTGGATGGCGACCACAACTCAAAATCTGAACGCGCCGTGAGCCCCTTTGCGAAAATTTTTGGCGCACATTGTCCTGCCCACTGTCCGAGTTGTCCGGCCCTTGTCATGAATGTTTAGCGGCTATTAATTGCCGCGGCTAGACATATTATAATTCGTCTCGCGACCACCTGCTTACAGTTTTATAGTAATCCACGTAACTGTCTACCATCAGTCGTAAATCCATTTCATTAGTGCCACATGTCGATGATGGCTCTATTTATAAGTTGTAAGTATAACGTGCGAGCCCGCCAGCTGCCTCATATCAACGCTTGGGATATTATTTATTTAGAATCAACGATTCTGAGTATTTTCTAACCGACACTTATGTCGTGTTCAGTTGTAGAGATGGATTATTTCTGTCTTTATATGAAATTAGCAATGATCACACCCAACGAGTAGTGTATATCATATGCGGGGTCTACCGACAATCCTTGTTGATCGTCCCTTGTGGCAGAGAGTAGTGTTGTGAAACTTGTGAACCAGCGTCTGCCATCAACCGCAGACTACGGCACTCAAAAATGAGAGAAGATAAGTGTTCAAAGTTTCAACGCTTCTTTATTCCTTTCCGACGACGACACAACTCAAAACTTTATTATGCAAACACTCCCACATAAACCACACGGACCTTTATACAAGTTTGCATAGGTAGGCAAATTTGTAATAGCGCTGAGAAAATTATAGTAAATATCATAGATTTCCTAAAAAAATGTTCGGACATCATAATTATCATAAATCATATGGATTTTCTAATGACAATTGTTTTGACGAGAGTCGTATCGTATCCGAATCGTACAAAAAGTTTTTAAATTCGCTCGACACTTTACGCCCCCTTCATATATTCCATTGTTAGAAGAGGCTCTAAGTGTTCCGTCAGGGGGGATGCAAATGCAAGCGTAATCGCGTCGCCAATGCACGTCCTCGGGCCAAATCTCATTTTTATTAGGGAAGTAATGTGGAAAGAGTGGAAATGACACTGTACCGCCGACTTCCGACCCCTACCAGCATATACAGGTGTCTGTAACCTTTATCAAAATAATTTTAACCCTATGAGCTACCTCTTAAAGTTGAATTTTGATCGGCATATGTGTTACATTTTGACGCATGCGCGCTAATCACAGACGCTTGTGTATTCAGTTGGCCTCCGTGCGCCGTATGATACGGCCGTTCGTCGCCGCGAAATGTCACCGCGCTAGTGATGTTGCATCGAAACATCGATGGTTATTAAATATGTAATAGTGATGTGAGTGTTTTATCATAGTTCATTGACGTGGATATACTTGGATAATTATATTTAACGTGCGAGTGTGTATCGACACTGGATGTTTGTGGATGTGGATTAAAAAGTTTCATCTAATTATAAGTTAAACCAGACTTGACATCAAAGTAATTTTTTCGTGTATTTTGAGTAAAAAAATATTTATTTAAATAACAACGAAAACACATTTTGAGTTAATTCCAATATTTTATTCATGGGTAAGAAGAAGATTTTACGAATATTAGAGATACTTCAAATGTGTTTCTCCTCGAATTAGTTTTTAGGTACATCAAACGAGTAATACTTAGTCTTCATTATGGGAAAAAGGATGGCCAGTTGGCAAGCTTTCGTAGGCTTTTATACGCGCCCCATCCCTCATTCAGGCTTAATGTTTGTCTGCTACTGAATCGCTAATGTATATTTCAAAGAGCAAGTCCATTTAAAGCGCGAAAGAGTAATAAAACTTAAGTTTTAAAGCCATAATCTCATTAGCGCCACAAATACACCGGCACATTAGCTCCCTTCAGGAACGTCTCAATTGACCCCCGCGCTCCCTCGAGACTAGTGCGCTATTAACATTGCTAACCGCTGACGAACCACTATAAGGTAGCCTGACTTGTTACATTTCGATGTCATTTTGAACTTTACCAGGTGTGCTAGCACAGCACTGAGTCAGCGAGTTCATATGTCAACTGGCGCTGTTGTATGAAGTCACGCTTCTTTTGACAAGATGCTATGGCGGCTCTACAGTATGTCCGTCACGCTCCTGCCAGAATGGTGGTAGGAGCGAGACGGATATACTTTAGAAACGCAGAGTCGCTAACGCCTACAGTTACGCACAACTCATCGCAAAGTTAGTACAGTAAACAGCGCTACTCGCGGCGAGTGTCCTGAAGGCCTACCACGAACCACGAACGAAGTTTCACCTCTCTGTCGCACTTGAGTGAGAAATCACAAGTGCGAAAGGGAGGTATACTTTCGTTCGCGGTTCGTGGTAGGCGCTCTGATCTCCACTTGCCTCTCGGGCTTTTTCGCAAATCCCTTGCAATAGTACATTAACGCTAAAATTGTAAAATACTTGAGTAAAATAACGACAATCCTTTGAGCCGCTTTGAGCTTTTTAAGGTTATATTTTAAGAGATCTCGAAGTCACGTTTGTTTGCTTTACACGTTAGGCATGGCGATCGGAATGACAATTCTCCTCCGCTACATAAAATGTCGAAGTTCAGTAAAACACTCTGGTCACATATGTCGTTTACCGTTTCGTCCTCGTCGTCGGATCTATTCATTGTTTGTAAATACGGTTCCAGCGGATTAGGCGGATTTGGATTTCTAGTGATTTTGGTAACTATGGCTGCGTGGGCCTTTACTGTAAATAACAAAATGTGGCTTATTGATTTTTCTTATTGACAAATTAATGAATTGCGAATCCTATTTTACTGAGCCATTTGATAACCAAAAATGTTGATGCAATCTGTTCATTCACGTTTGACCATCAGATCTGAAACATCTGAAGCAGACCCAATCGGATATTGAATAGGAAAAATATTGCATAAACAAATCCCTTACAGCCTAACTTATTGCCGTGCCGCGTTGTATCGCGATTGGAACGGACTTGACATAAACGAGCCTAGGAAGCTATTTCGCTCGTACTTGCTCGATATAACATCTAGACATCAAAATGCGAGTTAAAAATAAATAATAATAAATAAATATTATTGGATAATCTTACACAAATCGACCTAGTCCCACGGTAAGCTCAATAAGGCTTGTGTTGTGGGTACTAGACGACGATATATATAATAGATAGAACATGTAAATATTTAAATACATAGAAAACATCTATAACTCACGAAAAAAACGTTTTTGTGGAAATAGTTTTTTCGTGACTTATACCGCTTTTCGCCATACTTCTGAGGATACTGGACTTATTTAGACCACCCTTAGTTATGACATTAACCTTATGATTATGACACTATGAAAGTTACATAATAAACACTTACATACCTATTCATACTTCAGTCCGGTAACAATTCTTATGAATAACATGTTTTTATGCCACAACGATATTATTGAATATCGACGACTGTTTGTAATTCGTATTTTCCATACTTTCAATATTTTCGTGTGGACGCCAAATACAATTTCGTTGGTGGATTAATTTTCACATTCGCTATCTAATTTTATCTGTTATTGCCTATTCTTGGGGTTTCCAATACGTCAAGATTTGTAAGGATAAATCAGGATTATCGGGAGCATGCCAACCTTTTCATTAGATGCTTTGTACTGGCATTCATTGTCGTTCTATATTCTTTCATATTTACTATTCTTGAGTTGTACAACTCAACACAATTACATATTATTTATGGATGAGTGCGTGCCTACAAAAAACTCTTAAACTAAACGCACTCCTTTAATATAAAATGGAGGTTCTGTAGTGGTTGTCTTGTAGCCTATCGACTTACGGGACCCTGGTATACTTTGACATGTATACATCACGTTTACACATGTTTTCATATTTCTTTTAATCCTACTGCGCGTATGATTAATATCACGTTATCCTTTACCCTAAAAGGCGGTCGTTCATATCCATTCTGCTTCGTTAAACATACAACGAGCCCGTTTTAATCGATTCGATAAAAGACTCGGGCTATCGCGCCAAACTGGAATGTCCTCTGAACATTCGGGCGCTAAAGGTACTTAGAATATTTTGGCCTCTTCTGGTTTGGTTGGGGAACTGTGCTGGTGTAGGTATGCATGCTCGGCCTATGGAGGCTGTTAAGTCTTTTCGTAGCTGATTCGGGCTTTTTGTCTGCCTGACCCCGGATTTGCGGCAGCTGCTCTCATTTTCAATTATGCCGACCGAATGACTGGCTTTTAAGAGTGTTTGTTCTGAAAACACTTTATTTACTGTTTTTCTCGTGCGTTAGCCATTTTCGCGGCTTGATTTTCAGTCATTATGTTTGGACTTAGGAAACACAAAGCACATTTGAATTAAAGGTTTTCATCAGGTCATCGCGGGTGACACACGCATAACAATTTAGAATATTTGAAAGATGGTCCGAAGTCTGAATAAACATCGAAATGGACCTTCAGATTTCTAGTTTAATTCTATTTATGGGATTTTATGTTCTGAAAGGTAATCTAATGTAGTCCTGCATTCCCGTGTTTATGCATTTTGCATGCACGATGTTTTATCGTCCTCGTTGGCATTGTATCCCGCGTCGGCCGGCCTCCATTCTCCTTCAGTCGCATCCCGCTCATAAATAATCAAGTGGGCAGGTGAATCGAGCGCCGCGTTTTGCTAATTGCTCCACATGCACTAATTCCACGATTATACTAACCATTTCCAAGACCCTGATGCTATCAGGTATATCATAAGCTTTATGGAACTTCATGTGATTAAAATTGAATCCCTCTAACATGTAGATCCTAAGATAACAAATAATGTCCTGATAAAACAAACCTTTTCTTTTGCGGCATGTTGTTAACAAAAGAAATACGTTAGTGTATATTTGGACCCAAGTGTTACTTAATTTTCAAGTAATTTTGAATTTACAGTTGATATAAAAAAACAAATAAAATCTAAAAACTTTGCTTTATCTGTGCTGTGCCTAATGTCGATAAGTTACCAATAACTCTTCTATGACTTTTGATAACGATGACACTGCGAGTGCGCAGATAGAGTCATGTGTTGAACTGTGATGAGTGCAGTGTAGTGCAATATGGATTACCGCGCGCCACATCCCATGAGCGCCGGCGCACCGTACTTCAACCATCCAGGTATGTACAAGCAAGCAGCAATCCAATAAAGGTCAAATAGTGTTATTCTTGGGTCTGTGTTAGCCATAGAGAACTTCAATCTTTTACGTCAAAGAACGTAGTAAATATTTACGTCAATGAAAATAAAGGTTAAGAAGGAATAGAGGGTGCTTAACGCATAAATCTCGCAATACACGCAAAGTGGCAATTGTAGTGCAAGAGTCGTGGTCAGATTTTTTTTGCCATTTTTACTTCATTGACACTTTAACTTCGGACGCCAAGGCTCTTAAATTTACATTTTGAGGACCTCAAGGCCATTGCCTTTTTGCGCGTTGCCCGACAGCACTTTATTAAGATAATAAAATATGAAGTCAATCCAATATCCGTCAGAAAACACTTCAGCCTACCCATCTCCATCAGGTAATCATCCCTCGCTATAATCCAACGTGAAAGGTCAAACGGTCTTAATCCCGCGCCTGTGACGCCGCGGTGACAACGTGATTGATGACGTCACCGACGATGGAGACGCCGTGACGTCATTAGCTGAACCACCCCTCGCGCGGTGGGAATAGTTGTGGACCAGCCGCTTGGGATTATCTGTTAACAAGTTGATAAGAAGAAATCTTGATAAGTTTTCTTGTGATTAAGCTTGTGGCTAATTTATATAATAAAACTTAACCACTTAGGTAACTAGGTATTCGAAATGAAACTTAACTACGTATTATAGGTATACAGAGTACGTTTGGCTAAGTACGGTATGTATATTGACGAATCGGAAACCGCTACCTCTTTGCAGTTGATTGACATGTAATCTCGTTTTGACAGATCATAAGCACTTACACCTTAAATGCCCATGAGTCTGTCTTAATATAAACGTCATACGGGCCATTTGTTTTGTACAATACTGTTCTTAATTCACACCACTTCACAGTATACCCGGGTAAAAACACAATAACCGATTTGACGTGTCGGGGTCACGCGTGGATCGTGGATAATCGTCCCCGAGGCGACAGCCATGACAGATGGCTGGCCGCTTGACGAGGGATATCTTTGCTCCACATGACAAATTGAAGGGAGCTAATCGCTTTCATGTGCTTTCTTATTTGATTTGGATGTCTACTACATCGGGATGCAGTGTACTTTGGTATACTTATTCTAAATTTTAGTGCACACTTTGAAGATGGCTATTCGGAAAGATCTTGACATTGTTAAGTGTTCCTGGTTACGGTTCCCCTGTTCCCATGAAATAAACCTATGCTTAATTTTAGGATCATGCAAGTCAGAATCGGCTTTAGACTCCTTAGTTGCAATTTGGAACATTTGAAATTATTTTTGTCTTTAAGATAAGGGTCGTATCAAAGTACCTACAGATTGATCTGCCTAAAAATTATATCATGTAATACCATTTTTACTTCATACTTCTATACAAGTACGACAGACACACAGGCAGATATGTCAACTTGCAGAAGACCCAGAATTTGTAAAAATATTCATAAAGAGCCTCCACAGCGCAATGCACTCCCCTAAATGGCCCGTTTTATGGACGACCTCTTAGTGCTGATGTACTGCCCGGACGCGGTCGTAAACCCGGCCTTTATCCGAGTCTTCCGTCCTACGGCTGCTCTAGGAATAAACCTCAGTGGCCACCGTACATTAGTGTTCCCATTTGGTCTAAAAAATAACCTGATTACATCATATTGGAACCAAATTGTTGTCGGCGATCTTTTAGATTAGAAAGAGTCAGAAGAGATAGTTCTTAATTAAATAAGGATATTATCGGTGCATTCTTTTATGCAACAACTTTCACCACAGTGTCACGAGGTTTGTCAATTTACATTTCTTAAATTTCCTTCGAAATTCGAAAAATACGTCTTCACACGATACAATTTTAAACATCAAGATTGTAAAAAAGCAATCCTTGATATGACCTGCTACAGCTCAGTGCAATTTTTCTTCCCGGGTCCTCTGTCCTGGGATGAAAGACCTGAATACTTAAACGGTTCGCACGAAACAAAAACGGTTTGTTCTCTCTATCTGGAAGGAATGCCCATAAAACGTTTACCAATAAGTTACGTTACACACCACAATTCGTAAGAGTAATAAAAACCAAATCGACAATTTAGTTTTCAAGCTAATTGGAGTACCTATTTTTGTGGATAAATCCACAAACAACCTCTCACCCTTAACTGATGTACTTACCATCTCCCCCAACCCTTGGTAAAATTATTAGTATTCCGAACCAACGAGCACGTATGGGAAGTACTTGCGGTTAAAGCGAACGATGTAAGTTAAGATAGAGAAAACGATATGCCACGGTGTCTGCCGCCTCCCTTGATGAAAAACTCTCTTCATTTAGACATTTATGATGAAGATTGAAGATATACTTGTTCGAAATTTATATCTGGAATGTAACTCGACAAAGTCACGCCAGCCGTCATCAATATCACAGTAACCCCACCACGAAATCATTGTCACCCTTATTAAGTCCACAGGAGCGATTTAAAGCACAATTGCGTGAGTGGGTTGCGATAGTGATCAATCAGTAACCGGGATAAGTGCGGTGTTTTATCGGGACGGTTTAGTAACGCGGCATCATTGTCACCCTATTGAGATGCGCGCGCAGGTTCGCGCCCCGACGCTTCTCGGGTGCGGTACAAGTGTTGAGAATTTAGACATAATGTGTACTGTCTACTGTTCACTGCTTATCCGACTGACGATGAAGGGAGAATAATGTTTATCAAGTTAGCTGAGATGTTTAATACGGTTCATAATGAACTTGGTTTCTTTAGGTAACAAAACATTGCTTATGACAAGCTGAGACTTGAGTGCTGTATGCTATAGCAGTCAAGTTTGTCGGAGGCAGTTTTCTGTCTTCTCAGACCATACTAACTGTTCGTATCCATATTAAGTAATAGCTAGCGCGCTAACAAACCTTAAAAGATCGAGTAATGCGTCAAAAGGAAAGTCACTTGTGACCATCAGCTTAAGTTTAACTACGCACTGAATGTTCCATATTTTTACCCGGACTACGGCGAAGCCAACAGGGAGGGTACCTAATGAATTTAGCAGTTTACGTATGTATATTTGTGCCGTGTGTTCCAATCTAGTTGGGACATAAACCTTGTGTTATTTTTAAAGGTCACTGCTTACAGATCTGGTTTATACTGGGGATGAAGTAGCAGAGGTCTTTTCGCTTGCACCACACTAACCCCAGCCTCGCTATACACATCTAGCGTCCCGGCCGGAAATGGCCGTCAGATTTGTCGCGGCCCGGCGCGCCAATTACCGCCCGACGCTATCTGCTCCCGGGTAATTTATACCCCGCGCCCGTCACCCCGCCGGGGAGTTCACCCCGCCACCAGGAGCCCGCGAGCCAAGAGGTTTTCGCGGGTTGCGGTTTTAATGTATGACGCAATTGTTTCAATTCCTCAGGTAAACAACTTGACTTCTACCGTCGACCAATGAGGACTACCGCGAGTCGATTTTCCGCTAGGGGCGCTAGTGGAACGCGGGTCCTGCGAGAACATTTCAAACATCACTTTGACAGTTCTCTCATACTGACACAGGACCCACGCATGAGTGGCGCCGTCTGGTGAGCGACAATACGGTAGCTCCCATTGGAAGGCCACTCTAGAACCATGTAAAAATGACAAACAGTAAGAGATTTTTTACAATCTGATTTATAGCGTCACTATGACATAGTCCTACAGTAGCTAGGCCAATTGGTTGGCTCTTCGTATGGCCAAATGCCATTTGGTGTTTTATCTTCGAAACATTGATTATTTATACCAAAATATAAACACGCTGTTTTGGCGCAACATCTACGAAAAATAATGCAAAGCAAAGAAGCAGATAATTACGTGTTCAGGGTACAGAGTACCCACAAAAGTGGATCTGGCTCTACGACTCTTAGTACTTTTGGGCGACATATACTAAGTCGTAGCTACATGAGATATAGAAGAGCATTTGATTATTTTTTTATACAAATACCCATATCAAGGATTAGTGCCTGCAAGGGTCGTATTAAGATTCTTTGAAACTATTCTGTCTACATATCTGCTGTAGACTAAACTGCCAAGACTGCACGACAAACAGATTAGTAACGCAAAGCCCCAGATTCATGCTCTCGAGCCCGGCTTAAGCTGAGCGCATTGATCGGTTACCGTCTCAAGCTGAAACGTCTTCTTACTTGAAAGGCCTTAGACAGTTAATGCCTTTGTCCAATAAGCTATTCGAGATGCGTCTGAGACGTCGCTAATGAAGCTTGTTAGACACGTACCCTGTTTGTCTTCGTGGGCCTTATTGAATAAAACATATGCCATTATAACAACTCCTACCACGAGTAGTGTATGAGTAAATGAAAACTTTCAACGAAAAAAATACTCCATCAGAGTCGCAACATATACGAGAGACTTAGAGAATAGATATACATTCACTGAAAAATGTTTGAGTATGATTTGCGACTTAGTCCACTACTGAGTAAACTACTGAGTTAATTTATTGAAATTAACTTTAGAACGGATTAATCGCGTTTATTAACACCATGACCCTACATTTCGAGCCCTTTACAGCACTCGTTTTCACAGGGTTAAGATGATGACTGAGAGAATGCGAATAGTAATTTATCCAAGCACTGTACTCAAAACACTCGACGGACTTGAAAGTTAATTGCGGAAACAACGGCACTCTGGCCCTCTTCTGCACAAAGAGGCGAAAGAGAGACAGCACGAGCGGCTCGCAAACGGTAGTCAAATATTAATTAGTGCCAGTATTTCAACTGGGAAAAGTGAAGTCTTTAAAAAGTTTTAACGGACATCTGGACAATACCATTGGATGAGGATAGCACATAAACTGGTGTTAAACTCTACAGCTATTTACCAAGAGTCAACTACTCCATCTTCAAAACAGATGATTATATCGGGGTCATTAGATTTGACTACCTGGAGGTAGCCATCCTTGAAAGTTACTTGGCAGCTCTCGTGGTAGCGTCGTGAATGTAAAATACTGGTTGAAATATTTATATTGTAAATTCAGCTCCACTACACCGCAGTGAATATTTAATAACTTGTCTCCGTAAAACGTTTCCTTTGTTGACGCAACAATCCTGCAACGGCCACGGCTTAGTCAAACAAGGTTGTAACTACATCCCAGTGATGTAGACTTGGAACCTTTGGTCGGGCTGACGGGCACAAAGGCGTGCATCCCGTGAATACTTTGTATTTTTAATATGCTTGAGCGTCGGAGCGACAACTGAAGCCGTTATTCTTCTCTGGAAGCAGCTAGTAGGTCTGGAAGTGTGCAACTTGATGTGAGGGGGTTTCAGGTGTTTAGAGTCAAGAATATGATGAAATTACTGCGTTTCTGATGTGTAAAACCGAAGCAAAATCCTTTTGGCTGACAGCGCAGATAGGTTGTTAAAATCCAACTACGACACAATCAACCGGCACATCTCGTTTCCTCTCTTTATCATCTCAGAATGTTGTCCGAAGCTCTTTCAAATACCTACTCTATAAATAAACTGAGCAAAGGGCAAAACAACAATACGCCAGACGTCCCGCTGTAAACCCCAAGTCACCGTGAAAATCAGACATAATCCACCAAAAAGAAATCAAGTTTACCTTAGCACTGAAGACATGGACACCCGTCGCCCGGCGCCCGGATCACCTTATAAAATGGCGCGGGTGTGCTTATCCCGCGGATGGTCGGCGAAGATATAAAAACTACCCTCCCCACGAGAATATTCCACAAGTCTTACCAATCACATGCGAGCAGGCGGACCGATGTAACTTTGAACCCTTACTATGCATAATCGGAGTGTTCTCACACTGGTTGGCATAGGCTTCTGACTTGCTTACGTTTGGAATAGCCTCGGGAACGAGATCCACCAGTACACCCCCGACCTCAAATTCTAAATAGGTGTAACGTAACTTCGGGTCAAGTTATGCTAGAATTTTTAATGGTTGGTGAATATAACGGGGGAGAATGAACCACTAAGCGGGAAAACTTCAGCATCGCAAGGTTGTTAGTCACGACTCGGGGATTTTTCTTTTTTCCCAGGGCTCTGTAGCTGAGGCGGTTAGTTTGGTAATTAGTATAGGTTGGCGGCGGGATTTTTCGTTTTTATTTGTGAATGTTGCGATTTTAAATTATTCGTTTCTGCAATTTAAAGTGTCAACACGCTTTTATTTTTGAGTAACCGCTAAGGATGATATTACCTAAGGAAAAGAAAGAAGATATTATTGGAAGTTTGTGGTATGAACCTTATTGCTACATCTCCCATCGGCTCATGACTAGATAACTAGTGATGTTTCAACGTTTCTCCTCTCCTCACCCTTGATTAATATTCGCTAAGTATTTATTATTCTTTACATACATATGTCTCCTATTACTCTTGAGATAACTCATACGTGTTAAAATAGCCTTAAATGCTCAATAGTTCACCCTCAACTCAACACCCCAATTTCCCTAAACAAATTGCCGCAATCAGTGCTCGCTATTGACGGTGAAATTCACCAGAACACACAATTATACCAATGAGCCATCCGCTCCTTAAAGCCTATTCGAAAATTTGAAATCTTAACTTAATTGGTTATTTATTGCTATGATTGACACGACTCACAGGTCGTATCTCGCGCACAAAATGAACTCCGAATAGTATCAAGTTTAAAGGTAGGTATCAGTAACATATCAAGTTCAGATTTAAAAAAATCTGAATAGCTCCCGTTAACGTGAAACTTTAATTAAAAGTTGACGAGACACGAACGGCTGCCGCGCGGATTATCAACCCCCCGCTAGGGCTGGAAGATTGAGTCTTTTAGCCAAAATTTAAATAATCACATTTTACAAGAAGAAGTTTCCCAGTCCCAGTTTATTCCCAGTGAGTCAAGACCCTTTTTAAGCCTGTAACGAGATAAGTGTGGTATCGTGCCTCAGATCCATCGAACGTTGTAAAAAAATATTGAGCTGCCTAAATGCGAAGACTCCAAATACTCGAATTTGTACAACACTACGCCAACTCCTAATACACGCCATATCAACCCCTATCTCACCCGAATAGAGCCCAAATCCACCACACCGGCAAATCACGTATTACCACAAGCACAACAAATAGTCGACGGAATCCTCAAATCGACGTCACAGTAAATTATGCTTTATTACGATTGCGGCAGATTTCGGTTTTCAACGCGCGCCCCTGTGAAATTGATTAGACGCGGAACGTAACGTCGTAAGCTTCAACCAGCCATTCACTACAGACATCTGAAAGGATGGAGCACTCACCCGCATTCACCCTGTTATATACGCCTTTTAAGAATCGAAGGAGACCAAGTGCCAGTGGTTTCTCGATAACCCAAGTCCTTATTCGACTTGTGCGTTCGGAAAGTAATCCCTGATCTCGATGAAGTTGGTAGCGGAGTGCCCTTCGCATTATGAAAATGTGTAACAGATTAATTTTATCGAATCGTTTCTTCGCGTGACTTACTCTTTAATGCACGGCATATATATGCCTTGTATTCGGAGTATGTTCACCTATACTTTGAGCATTACATGATTAAATATGTATGGAAACTTAACATGCAACCCAAGTGGGCATGCTTTAGTAATGATGAGTCTTCACTTCACAGAAACCACATCAACCTTCTATATTCCCAACAGAATTCCAAACATCTATTTCTTCATCTTAAACGAGCTTCATTTTCAGACACTAAATTGACTGTAGTAAAAGCTACGCATTAGGTACTCTCCTTTCTCAACCAAGTAAAATATGCGTACACAAAAAACTGTCCAAAAGGAACTCGCTTCTGTCTCCCACAAAGGGGCCACGGTACATAAAAATGCCTATTTAAAGCCATCAGTGGAAACACGTGCCCCTTAATCGGCTATAAAACGGTTAATAATGCACGTCACCCACCAAGGGGAATATCTGTCCCGTTCACACTTAGGTCCTGAAGTCACATTGCAAGAGAGATGGCTTGACTTAAGACGTGGGGTGGAAGCACATGGCTGACGTGCTGATAAATCACAATTTACTGTAAGTTGATGTTTACCAGAGATCGATATTGACGTTTCGCTGCATGTTCAACTCAACTTGCGGATTGTGTGCTTACCATAAGCTCTACGTAACCGTCGGTAGCGACTGCGCTATTCGATAGTGTTTGCATCCTGCTCGTCCCTAACTGGTGGGGCGAGATGCAAACACAAGCGACTGCGCGATTCGAGTGTTTGCATCTTGCTCGTCCTTGAGTGGTGGAAGAGAGATGGGAACACAATCGAATCGCGCAGACGCTATCGACTACGCTTATGCAGAACTCATGGCAAGCACATTGGTCGTCGCGCTTGCTGTAGAGTGCACTCAAATATATATGCGAGCGCGATGCACTAACATGGACCAAGGGATTGTACAAAACTTTCTATTAAGTAAATACTCTTAAATACTTTATTATAAACAAACCGCGAAAGTTTAAAGTCTTAAATACTTATTGAAAATGTGACTGCGATAGAAAACGCGCGTTTCAGTTGAGTTGCGTCCAATTATAAGTTTAGTGCCGTGTTGACTCGCGGCCCGAATTAGCGCTTCAGACGGAATTAATTAGAGTTCACCGCTTCGTTGACAACCCTAGCTAGGGGGCCCTACAGGGTTGATACTCTCTCTACCCTGGCTTACCTCGTTGATAATATGCATTACGCATTTAGTAAATCAGTAATAAATACATTTCTACTTAAGGTGCCTTTAATCAATATGTCAAGTGTAGCAATCTTGCAGAACTAAGAAATCTTTATAGTGCGTGACCTAATTAGACTACAATTTAGTTACACTTTTACGGACTTTCCCTACACGCTGGAAAAATATGCTACGGAACGCACTATGGAGCCTGGCATTGGCTGCTGTCTTTTATTTGTTTCTGAATATTGCTTACTTAATTTGTAGCCGAACGTCCAATTATAAGTTAGTTTAGCATCGCACCCGAGGTAGCTTCAGACTGAATTAATTAGCACTCGCTTCGGTGACAACCCTCGGTGCAGGGTTGCCACGCTACAGGCATCGATCGGCAAGGATTAATTCCATCAAACGGGAGCGCAATGAGGTTAAAAAACCGGCCAAGTGCGAGTCGGACTCGCGTACCGAGGGTTCCGTATAAACTTATGTTGCAACTACACCTAGAAGTAGAAATTTGATGTCAGCCACATGTATCGATAGATTGCGTCAGTCGTTTGTGGGCATGGAGTGGGGATGCGAGTTTGTTTTTCCTTGATATTTGTTTATGATTTAAACCAATTTATTTAAGTTTGGTTATAAGATAGTACTTACTTTTAGCATTGTAGGTGTACATCAAATCACGCACATCATCATCGTTTATTATTTATTACCAGATTGACCGACTCACGCGCATATAGCACAAGAAACACGGATGGTGATTGATTCACGTGTATCCACAAGAAACGGAGATACTCGTATTGATTGTTCGATGTGACGTGTGCGTTGCCACTTAAAAGGGCAGTTTAGATTGTCCTGACAAGGACAGTTTTATCAACGTGAAGTGCAGCATCATCGTCGTTGCAGCGATCTTCGTCTTCAACACAGCAGCAGCCAGACGCAGCGGATCGAGGACGGACGACACGGCGCAGCAGCGACACGTTGTTTACTCCACGGCGGACGTACGGCGAAAGGACGGAATTTTGGCGCGCGTTTATTTTATAGATGCGCGAGCGACCGCTCCCCCGCGCACCCGCGCTTACGTCTCGCGCCCAAGTAGCGCTGTCTCATTTTTATTGTAAATATCTCTTTCGCACCATAATTATTATTAATTGTTAATTGTATATATAAGTAGGAACATTCTGTAAATAAATTCATTCAATCAGCAGACAACCATCGGACTTTATCTTCTCTCCAACCTACAGTGCCTAAAGATCCTACAGTGGTGACCCGACTGAACAAAAAGAGAAGAAATACTGGAAGATGCCGCCAAAAATGGACGAGAACGCCATAACCCAGGAAGGAGCCTCGCAAGTGTCCCAGACGCCACCCAACACCGTCACATCAGCTGTCGCACACGACGTTGCCGCCATTTCCTTGTCGCTGCGTGTTCCACCGTTTTGGCGCGACCAGCCCGTCCTGTGGTTCTGCAGTTTCGAAGCAGCCACTGCCGAGCTCAAGCGGAGTCAAGCCCAGCTAGCCCAGATGGTCATCGCCCAACTCGACAAAGCTGATATCCAGAACATCAGCGATCTTATATACTCGCCGCCAGAAGAGAACTACTACACTGCGATCAAGAACAGACTCATCTCCGTGTATGAAGAAAGCAACAGCGCGCAGACCAAAAAGCTCCTGTCACAAATCGAGCTAGGCGACCAGAAGCCGTCTCAACTCCTACGGCGCATGAAGACGCTCAACAAAGAGAAGTTCCCGGACAGCACCATCCAGATGATGTGGCTCGATCATTTACCGCCACACGTTCGCTCCGTGCTCACCGTCAGCGAAGCCTTCCAAATCAAGACGACGCTGGAGGACCTAGCCCTGCTCGCCGATAAAATGGTCGAGCACACGCCCACTTCATCAGCCCACCACATCGCCGCGATCGCGTCCCCAGCCACCATACCTTCGCTACCCTCACCGACGCCGCAGATGACTTCAACATCCGCACTGTCACAACCAGCCCTCGACACTCATTTCCTCATCGGCGAGATCCGAAAACTGTCGCTGGAAGTCGCCGAACTAAGGTCAAGACCGCGTGAAAACTACAGCCCTCGCCACAGCCGCGGGTACCGCCGATTCCAACCACGTGACCGAAACCGCTCACAGTCGCAAGATCGCAGCCGTGCCAACTCACCAGCTCAAGCTCGCTCGCCGCGACCATACTGCCATTATCACCGACGCTTCGGTATGGACGCCCAGAAATGTTCACCGCCGTGCAACTTCAAGCCAATTCCCTCAATGTCATCGGAAAACTAGATGTAACGTTGGCAGCGGCGGAAACCGGCGTTACACAAACATCACACCGCCTCTTCATACGCGACCGAACCACCAAGCTCGTATTTCTCGTCGACACCGGAGCTAACATCTCGGTCCTGCCAAAAACTCCTGGCATGAAGGCGCAACCTCTGCCATTCCAGCTCTACGCCGCCAATAACACCATAATCGCGACCTACGGCGAGAAATCCCTAGAGCTGGACTTGAATCTACGCCGGCCATTTCGATGGACCTTCATCATCGCTGCAGTTTCCAAACCGATCCTGGGTGCAGATTTCCTCGCTTTCCACAATCTCCTCGTGGACATTCGCAACAGAAGATTAATCGACGGCAAAACCCTGCTGTACACGAACGCACAACTCTGTACGTCGAACATACCTACCGTTCGCAGTATAGATGTGATGCAATCTTACCACAACATCCTTGCCGACTACCCAGGAACAACTCGTCTAACATCCATGAAGCTCAGCCCGAAACACAACGTCGAGCACTTCATCGAAACGACCGGACCTCCACTCCACTGCAGACCTCGTCCGATCGCACCGCACCGCTACGAACTCGTGAAGAAAGAATTCGCCAACATGATGCAACAAGGCTTGTGCAGGCCAAGCAAGAGCCCTTGGGCATCACCTCTTCACGTCGTACCGAAGAAAAACGGCGAATTACGCGTGTGTGGAGACTACAGACGACTCAACGCGATAACGAAGCCGGACAGATACCCAATCCCACGAATACGCGATTTCACCTACCAACTCGCCGGAAAACAAATTTACTCCACTTTGGACCTCAATCGCGCATATCAACAACTTCCAGTCGCAGAGCAAGACGTAGAGAAGACAGCCATTATAACTCCATTTGGCTTATTCGAATTTCCACGAATGTGTCCCGGACTCAAAAACTGCGGACAAACGTTCCAGCGATTTATCCACGAAGTACTACGCGACCTAGACTTCGTATTCCCATTCGTCGACGACTTACTTGTAGCATCACCCGACGAAGCAACGCACGAAAAGCATCTACGCGACGTGCTGCAACGTCTAGACGACTACGGCATTACAATCAACCCGTCGAAATGCGTATTTGGCCAGCCGTTAGTCAAGTTCCTAGGCTACGAAGTTAGCAAAGACGGAATACGACCGCCTACCGAAAAAGTACAAGCAATCATCGACTATCCCAAACCGAAGAATATCGACGAACTACGAAGATTTCTCGGAATGCTGAATTTTTACCGCGAGAACATCAAATACGCCGCGCAAATACAAGCCCCGCTATGCAAATACCTACACAACGCGAAAAAGCGCGACAAGACCGAAATCGCATGGAACAACGAAGCCGAAGAAGCATTTAACGCGTGCAAAGTGAGCATACAAAACGCCGCTTTGCTCGCGCACCCTTCACACGAGGCACCGCTAGCGATATTCAGTGACGCAAGCGACAAGGCCGCAGGAGCGTCACTCAACCAATTCATCAACAACGCCTGGCAACCGCTTGGCTATTTTTCCAAGAAGTTCTCCGACGCTCAAACTCGCTACAGCACTTTCGATCGAGAATTACTGGCTATCTACCTCAGCGTGAAACACTTCAGAAAAATGTTCGAAGGAAGAGAACTTATGATATTCACCGACCACAAACCGCTTACGTTTGCATTTACGAAAACAAGTACAAACAACGAATCACCGCGCCGCACCCGTCAGCTGTTGTATATCAGTGAATTCACAACCGATATACGACACGTTCCCGGAAATCAAAACGCTGCCGCCGACGCTCTATCTCGCATCGAAGCCATCGCCTGTCCCTCTCCGATCGACTACAAACTACTAGCGGAAGCGCAAGAGCGAGATAGCAACACTATTCAAACACTCGCACAGCAAGATAACTTATCTATGAAGCAAGTTACAATACCCGGAACGACCGTTAAACTATACTGCGAAACCTCAACCCCGCACTTACGACCTTACGTACCCGAAGAGCATCGCCGTGCCGCATTCAACGCAGTACATAACGTCAGTCATCCCGGAATCAAAACGTCACGAAAACTCGTCGCTCAACGCTACTTTTGGCCCGGTCTAAATGCCGACGTAGGCAAATGGGCAAAAGTATGCATACATTGCCAACGTGCGAAGATTCAACGACACACCGAAAGTCAAAATGCAAGTTTCCCGCCAACGCAAAGATTCGAGCACATACACGCCGATATAGTAGGACCTCTTCCCACCGCCGCCACCGGACATCGATACCTACTTACAATAATCGATCGAGCAACGAGATGGCCCGAAGCCGTACCACTGTGCGAAATCACCGCCGAAGACGTCGCTAAAGCCCTGTACGAAGCTTGGATTTCCCGATTCGGATGCCCTGCTACCATCACCACGGACCAAGGACGTCAATTCGAGAGTCGAGTATTTGCGTCACTCACACGCTTACTCGGCATCGAAAAAACCCGTTCAACGCCTTATCACCCAAAATCGAATGGAATCCTTGAACGTTGGCACAAATATTTAAAGAATGCACTCAAGGCCAGACTACAATCAGAGAAGTCATGGATCGACACAATACCTAGCGTACTTCTCGGAATTCGAGCCGCGCTAAGAACGGACACCGGTGTAAGCGCCGCCCTACTCACTTACGGCTGCAACGTAAGACTACCCGGTGACTTTATTACACCTACGCGCGATGACGTCACAATGGACTCCGATTTCGTCGAACAACTACGAGCAACGATACGAAACCTAACGCCGACGCCGATCACTCCGCATAGCAACAACAAACCTATCTTCGTGCATCGTGACCTTCAAACCTGCGAGCAAGTATTCGTACGAGTCGACGCCGTAAAAAAGCCGTTGCAAGCACCATACGACGGACCCTACCGAGTACTGAAACGCACAGATAAAGTTTTCACCCTACAACTACCTAATCGACAGATTAATATTTCGATCGACCGCCTAAAACCTGCCTACATCATCGCCGACGACACCGACAACGAACAAAATAATAATATACCTACCAGTTCTACAACTACAAGTACATCGAGCCAAACTTCGCAACCAACTTCAACACCTACACAACATCAACAAGATCCGGAAGACAACAAAAACAACAACCAACAACAGAAAGGAATCCTGAAACAACAAACGGAACCCGACGCAACAAAACCTTCAAGCTTGAAGACAACCAGTCGAGGCCGCACCATTCGCCTGCCGGTACGCTTCGCTTGAGGGGGAACCTGTAGGTGTACATCAAATCACGCACATCATCATCGTTTATTATTTATTACCAGATTGACCGACTCACGCGCATATAGCACAAGAAACACGGATGGTGATTGATTCACGTGTATCCACAAGAAACGGAGATACTCGTATTGATTGTTCGATGTGACGTGTGCGTTGCCACTTAAAAGGGCAGTTTAGATTGTCCTGACAAGGACAGTTTTATCAACGTGAAGTGCAGCATCATCGTCGTTGCAGCGATCTTCGTCTTCAACACAGCAGCAGCCAGACGCAGCGGATCGAGGACGGACGACACGGCGCAGCAGCGACACGTTGTTTACTCCACGGCGGACGTACGGCGAGGCGAAAGGACGGAATTTTGGCGCGCGTTTATTTTATAGATGCGCGAGCGACCGCTCCCCCGCGCACCCGCGCTTACGTCTCGCGCCCAAGTAGCGCTGTCTCATTTTTATTGTAAATATCTCTTTCGCACCATAATTATTATTAATTGTTAATTGTATATATAAGTAGGAACATTCTGTAAATAAATTCATTCAATCAGCAGACAACCATCGGACTTTATCTTCTCTCCAACCTACAGTGCCTAAAGATCCTACAGCATCATTATTACATAATTTAAAAGAAAAAAAAAACAACCGAAGTTTGTTAAATTTTAACTTTTGTTCGTAAAAGTTAAAATTAAAAGTTAAGTATTAAAAGTAAGTTAAAAGTTCCTTTTTTACGGAACCCTAAAAATTGTTGCTTGAGACTTGTCTCGCCGCAGTAGCGTTTTAAGTAACCCTAAGAGCATATTTTTACTATTTTACCTACGCCTACTGTCGATAGGTTTCATCATTGGGAAATTCCCCCCTTCCCCCGGTTTTGTTTTTGTTTTTATGCACATAGTGAACTATGTCTATATTTCTGCTTCCAAAAGTTTTTTTCCAAGGGCAATCCGTAATTAATACAGACCTCATTAACCTAGCCTTGTATGGTCGTTATGCTAAAGTAAGAGAGAAATACAAACACCAAGCCTGTTCGATTCAGTTATGGCCCACGAAAATTCATAAGGTCAATTTTAATACAATAACAATAGAAATGATACCGCGAAATCCACTTTCCCTAATAGGATGAAAACGTTACCTGACATTAGCATATTCATGAGCCTCATGCCGGCATTGGGGCAATATTCAATTTGTGGCGTTGCCGTCGCGATCACCTGCCTGTTTGCTAGTCTAATTGAGCCTTTAGTAGCTGACTGTACCGACGGTTAGCGGTATTCCAACCCTGAGACTGGTTTTCTAACTGCGCTCATGTTACTAAGGAGCGTGAAGCGAAGTAGTGATCACTACTAAAGTCACGTTCGAAAACTACCCAAGGGGTCTCTTGATATAGCAATGAGAATTGGCAGTGAACAAGTTAATAGTGATCTATCCCAAGTGAATGCTCAGTTCAGTTCTTAGTTAATGCTTACACTTATGTGAACTGGTGCCGAATTTTTACAGCAGTAGAAACCTTGTGTCAACTCTCATTGCCCTGATCGTAAGAAATTGAGCATAAACCCACTCTGAATTGCTAGACCACTAAATATAAATGAAAAAATAATAAATGCTGGAAACCGTCAGTTATTTATGATAATCAACTCGTGATATATTAAAAGCCTAGCAATTATCGTGTACATTAATTGGCGGTTTAATACGTCCGTATAATTAATGCCCGCTGGGTAAATATCTCGCTTTACGATCATTCGGGCAGAAGCAATGCAAATGTTTGTGCGACAACCCTATGTAACCTGATCAGCACGGGCACAGTGCGCTATTAAGTTAATTAAAATGACTCATACGCATAGAGTACGTGATTTGCAACTAGGGTTGGTAATACATACATGTCGGTGCCTATTTGTTTGGCCATGTCTGTTTAGTTTGGTGCAGTCATGCGGCAAATCTAGGGGCGCAACATGTAGTCTGTGCAACGGGGTTTCATTTGAGATGTTTACTCATGAGGGGTTTTTATAATTGGGATATTCAATGTTTATAGTACTTAACTATTAACTAATGATAAATTTTCTTTTGTTCCAGGTAAGCACATAAAAAGATTACTATTCTTCGGCAGTCGGGTAACACGCTATAACGCGCTATATAGCTGTTCGAATGGAGTAAGATTAGTTTTACAGTCTCATTTGATAATTTACTGAAAGATCAGGGAACATGCACTCGCAGTTTGAATATACTTGTATTCAATCAATTGGATATTCATACATGTAATAGTACAACAGTAGTTGCGATACAAGCTTAAAAGTATATGAGAATTCTAGTAGCTCATTGTAGGAAGAGTCATTGTATCGACTGATTAGTTAACGACATCAATGAATGAAACGGGCCGTGACTTGATGCTTTCAAACGGAGTAATAAATTATAGACAGTACGGTCCGTACCGCACTCTGTTGTCACCATACAAATTTGTGAAACGGCGAAGAGTGTACCAAGGAGCTTAATGATCATGCCGTGCAATATACACTACAGTTTTTCTGCTTTGTCTTAAGGTTGGCTGGTAGAGAATGCCTTATGGCATTAAGTTCGTCTTTTCTACGATATGTATT
Organism: Lathronympha strigana; assembly: GCA_949128165.1. Classification (NCBI taxonomy): domain Eukaryota; kingdom Metazoa; phylum Arthropoda; class Insecta; order Lepidoptera; family Tortricidae; genus Lathronympha; species Lathronympha strigana. Next base: position 10,069,304 of record OX421923.1, on the reverse strand, counting down.
TTCTTTTGCGCAATAAGGATTAAATAAATAAACATACATTAGTCACATTAGTGACACTACTGCAAGTTGCACGGTTTTACAAGCTTTTATTTAACTTGTTGATCTGATGTGGTGTCTGAATGTATCCATATGAACTAAGTGATAAAGCAACGCAACTTCATTAAAAAGCGCGCGGTTGTTTTGTGCGGCAATCGCAGCGTTTAGACGCATGCGATTAACGGAATGCGTTTGCCCCGTATGTTTCACCTCCTGCGTTAACCGCGTAAAACGATGGTCTATAATTATATTACCTGATTTGAAATGATCTGCGTCTAACGCAAGTGGTTGACTGGTAGAGAATGCCTTAAGGCATTAAGTCCGCCATTTGTACTTTTATTTTTGTGCAATAAAGTTTTAAATAAATAAATAAATAAATATGCGAGTAACATGGTTTCAAATGCAACAAGTTAGTCCACGGACAAGACATCTCTCGTTAAACAATCTACAGCATCTATTCTGTAATAGAGCCACGGCCTCTGTTTAGTAACATGATGTGAGTCAACGCACGCGGGTCAATTGAGAGCGGAGCGGGTCAATTGGCGACCCCTAACGCGGTTAGCTTGTCACGCTACAGCTTCTGACGGATGGCATAGAGGAATGTACTATTTTGTGAACGATGTGCGAGTAACATGAATTAATATGCGTTCTCTCTTAAACGGTATATCCAACAACATGTTACTGTCTAGTTTCTACTCGGAAAGCGTAGGTATAACACAGGGATACCAAAAAGCAACTGCCTGTAGGAAAGTTTGGATATGTTTCCAATGTTTTCTTCGCTTTACTAATACATGGTGAGTGGCACTAATTAATGGGAATCACTTGCTATGTGTTATTTATGTATGTGTAAATGCAATCTTGTTACTTATATGTTGTATTTAATGTATTGTATATAATGGAGGTCGTAGAACTCCGGCTGTTTTTGGACTTTGAGCAATAAGTTTCAATTTCGATTCATAGCCTCGTTAAGTCTAAATTCGGCGTCTTAAGCGTGACTCAATTAAATGCGAAGATGGAACTTGTAGACTTGCCACTTAAGTAGTGTTATCTAGGAGCTAATAGACAGACGGTGGGCAAGACGTAGTCATTGACAGGAGACTGCGCTTAATGAAATTGGTTACCCTTTGATGTAGACTAGTGTGGTGTTGTGTCTTCATTCAATCTTCCTTCAAATAAATCGAAGAAACTTTATGGTGTTTCCAATACTTCATGTATTGTTTGGTTTAGTAGTACTCAATCATTAAGTAATCGGTCCCCAATATTTTAAAATCGTGTAATCATGATCGTACTTTTTCGAATGTAAATAAAAATCATATTGTGGTTATTTTAAGGCAGATTGCAAGATGTCTGAAATTTATGTTAGTAATGGAAGAGTACCTGAGAAGCATTGGTTGCCCAGCGGTAAGGCATGCCATGCAAGCATGCAGTCCGAAGCTCGCGGGTTCAACATCCTGCCGTATACCATTTGATATTTACCAATCGCTTTTCGGTGAAGGGAAACATCGTGAGGAAACCGGACTTATCCCAATAAGGCCTAGTTTACCCTCTGGGTTGGAAGGTCTAACCTTCCAACCCAGAGGTGACAGTCGATTTCTAACGCCTACGCCAAACCTTAGATTAGTTGCCTTAGCTCCTTTAGCTCCCAGAGCAGTGGCATAAGGGAAAAGGAAGAAGACTGGAAGTATACCTAAGGGATTATTTACTTATGTACTAGCTTTTGCCTCCGACTTGTTCTGCGTAGAATTAGAACTTTTGGTATCCTTATGTCCCCAAGAGTCAAACTATCGCCATACCAATTTCCATCTTAATCTGTTCAGTTGTTATAGCGTGAAGAGGTAACAGACAGAGTTACTTTCGCATTTATGATATTAGTATGGATTATCTCTCTTGAATTTAATAGTGTTTTGGCCCTCGTAAATGAGATAAATAATTATTTATCATTTCTAAATGTCTCTATCATTTACTTGTAGTAGAGCCCTTATATTTCTCATGGAACCGGTAAACCTGTTTTATGTCGAATTTGATTAAATAGTATTACGTAAGCGAGAGCATTCAGCAGATTCCTTTAAAATTTAATAAGTGTCTCTCTTGTTGCTTCAAAATTAACAATTCAATTTCTGGAATAACGAAGAGATTCTAAGAACTTTGTCGTCAGCGAGCTTGCTCTGACATTTCTCGCAATTTATGATTTGAGACGCAAACTAACTGAAAGACACGAGTACATACTGAAAGAGATTCTGCGATCGCTAAATTTATAGATTTCCCTTGATGAAAACTTTATGACATATTATATTTTACAAGTAGGTCCTTAAATACTTCCTCTGTTAAAGGATTCGCTTAAAAAGTGAGGGTTGGTTTTTTTGGCCCCTCAACCACATGGCATGACTATTCGTCTCAAATAATATTATTATATGTAACCCATAAATAATAGGGTGGGGTCGGCGGGGTGGAACCGTACACATGTGTCAGTTGCAGGACTAATGAGGTAGGACGGAATTGACGATGGTGTGACAGATAAACATTAAAAATTGATATTTATCCGAGCTCTACCAAGTTATACAAACCACTAATTTGACAGAAGGGAATATCGACATTATGTCCTGTACGTTTGACAAATGGAGAGATGATAAATCAGCGGAAATTCACGTCCATGTGTCAGTTTTGGTACCTACATCGAATCGCATTCCAGTTCTTTGTAAAATATAAGTAGTCTTATATGACATAACCAAGTTCCGTCAGGTGGTCATTCAGGACCTGATTTTATGACATATCGTAAAAGCAGACCCTGAAGAATTTGATGGTAACCAAAAGGATATGGCTATATGAACAGGACACTGTTTTGTCGGACTTACGTTGTATTATATTTCTGTAGCAACCCCTGAGTGCCGAATGCTTTGGGGCGGAACCGTACAGTATGTCAGCTGCAGGGTTAATGAGACGGGTCCCGTCGATGACGGGTAAATTGCACAGGAATTTATGTAACACAAACCAATACTAAACCCGAGTTTTTAAAGCTTGGTTAGGAAACTTTCTATTAATAGTGTTTGGATAGAAAATCCCGTGAGTATCAGACATACTAAAATACTTCGAAAATGATGCGTCCGGCCGCGACGGCTGCTCTGCGCAGCTCTGGGTGGCCCGCAGAGCAGCCGTCGCGGCCGGACGCATGACTCATGAATAAGGGACACGGACTGTTCCGAAACATATCGAGCTATTTTCGAGTTTATTGACGTTAGTAACCCGATTTCAGTATTTTAGTAATAGTAGGTATTTGGCTTTAAAATCACCGCGGCGGCAAACTACTGGCGTATGCAGCTCTAATATATAAGTTTTGACTCGACTTCTCGTTAAACTCTCTCGTTTGCTATTATCGATTACATACCCTACTAACCTCAAGAGTTTTCCTCGGTTAGATTTTTTTTTGCTTAATTTTCTTTAGGTGTCATGATCTTCATCATCGTATACTTTAAAGACTCCTACTTGTAGTATACTATTCATAAGGGAACACAGACATCAGGAGCTAATTACATTCAGTATCAGTAGGTATGACTAAACAACTTTCTTCTAGCAGATAAACATGTCAACAACGTAAAGATGCATTCGGTCCCCACGCCTGGTCGTCCGGTGATACATATTCCCCCCGGTGATTATATCTCGTCTTGTTTGTCATAAAAACCTCCAACCGAAATTTCACGCTGAAGTGGATGTCCTAATAGCGGTCATATCGGGCCCATCTGTGGATAATTGTGGGTAACACTGGTATCGCGTGTTCACGCCAGGTGTTCCCTTCTCTTGTTATGTTCTGGTATTGTCAATGTGTGATAATGTCAATGATTTCCAATGTAATGTCTGGTTATCTTCTATGTGGAGACGATATTGAGTGGAGTTATTTCTTGCAGTGAAGTTATACTAATTCGTCCGAGAAGTTAAGTGATTGAAACATGCTAAAAGCTAGAATCAAACCACGTTATCTCTACCGAGCAAATGAACTGTTAAACTTTAAGGTGTTATTTTAAATGTCAAACTTCTATGAAATTATGGCGTTTACTTAACACTTTCACATTCTGTGCTATCAAAATCTAGGAAACTTAGCATCTTACTCTAATTGGAAAGAGCAACAAGACGAGCTATGACACTGATTTCGTATAATTTGTGTTTAAAAATATCAAATATAATAACCCCGAAATGTATCACGTTCACAGCACAGCTGATTCAACCACCCAAGTATTAGCTGATGTTGATGCGACCGTGTTAGACGCTCTGACGAGACAGGGAAAAGCTGAATACATACTTAAGTGTAACTGGTACAATTTGGTTACGTCAAGTTGTCACACACATCTGCACAAAGGGACTCCTATATCTCTTTCCTTCTAAAGTGTAGTATCTTCTGTGTTATTTCCATTAACATACATTCTTCGCTGCCCAAACATTCCCGCGTTTCATTTGCATTCGTACGGAGCTTCGTTGCATAATATAAAAGCGGAATTTCATAAGATACAATTCACTGCATTTTCAGTTGGAAAGTTTTTGGCGAATGCTAGTTACCATGCGACGTATATGAATACATCTGGCGGTGATGTATCGAATTATTCGCTTGAATTGGTACAGATCTTGAATACTCTCTGATCTTGTGTTATGCGTATATTTAGGTCTATCAGGAATACCAAAACACTAAATAGCATGAAGGCGTGACTATAGTCAGCAAAAGAAGTGGCTAAACTGCTCCGAACGTGACTATTTGCAGAAACATATACCTACTCTTAGCAATAAAGCTGCGTTCGATTATTTTAATCACCTTATATATTTCTAACACATTTGACAATGTTAATTAACTGACCTTTGGTAGATTTTATTGCAACAAAACAACATAATATGATTAATATGCATTAAAGATTATTGGTGTCAGTAAACGTTACTGTATTTCTACTTATAATAAATCTGCAATTAGGACTTATTTTCAATTACTGCAAATAGCCGCATGCATTGTTATAAAGCATATCCTTCACGCGAAATGCCACTTAAGTTTTTCGCTGCATTGAAAAATGTCTTTAAAAAAGTACTATTCACTTAGCCATAGTTCTTTATTGCTAAATAAGTATTCGCAGCAGTACAATAAATTTAAGGGGAAATATGAGCTAGCATTTGCCGATACCGCAAAATCTCTTAACTTTTTTGTCCAACTACCGAAGGCGGGTTATTTGCTCTCTGACCAACCTGAAAGTTCAAGTAATATTAGATCTAAATTTATAGCAAAATACACTGCTACAGTAAATAGTCAAACTTTTCGCTAATTCATACCTGTACAAAAAAGTACTCGAGTTGCTTTTGTAAGAGCAAAAGCTCGAGAGCGGAACCTCAAATTTGATGTTTTAGCACAGACGGAACTATAGCCCACTACTCCCCTTAACTATTCATAATATTGTTCGAGTTAACTGGAACACACGGTCACGCAAGCGATTCTGTGGGTAATAAAATACGCTTTTCTTGACGAGCTGTACGGGCGACGGCTTCATATGTAATACAACGAGAGCCAGCGAAAAATGAGGCTTTTAAAAATTTGCCCGTTTTCACCTCAGTCATTCATGTAACAACAAACACAAACGCAGATGATTTGTAAATTGTATTGCATTAAAATCTCTGTTCACACTTTTAGTGCCCAAGCTTCCCATTCGATGATAACTAACTAACTTCTTTGCTAACTAACTAACTAATTAGTGATTCAAAACTAATGAGATATGAGAGAACGCCACCTGTTCCGATCCAGCACGGTTTCCTACCTTGAATCGGCATGACGCTGACGCAGATCCGCCTGCGACATCGCAGCGGTACCTGGAACGCTCAACCAGTCGATGATTTGATGATGTTTGGTTTTGTATTTCATACAACCAGTGTGGTTTCGTTAATAACTTGCACACATGATGGTGTATTTCGTACTCGTGAATAGGTAGCAACCTAGAACATGACACTTTTTGATTTCAAAATGTGGGGATTAAAATTAATCGATAATATTTTCTTGTTGGGAAAGAATGGTTGACAAATAACCTAAACCCTAAAAGTCGGATAAAATGATATAACTTATGTGCTGCCATTGCCATTCAAGAGCCGAGCGGGCACGGGCAGGCTACAAATGACTTCATTGCATATTTACCTAGCAGACGTTCACGCTCGTTATTTATTCTAGGTACACTTCAACCCTTCTGCTTCACCGTAGTTTATGTAGAGTATCAGCAGCGATGTTTATGTTGAAGAATCCTTTCAGGAGCCTGCAACAGGATTAAATTAAAATTTAATCTGACTTGTGCATTGCGCTTCCGCGTACTTCATATGTGCAAGGAGTCCAGCAGTTCATGTATAACATATAAAGTTTGCTACAATTTATACCTACCTACCGTGGCGATTTATCTGTGCAAAACGATTTGCTATGTTTGGTGGCCACAAATTGTCGTCCCCATAATGTTCAGCTCAAATTTAAACTTTCAATAGAATTTAGGTCAATATTGAAGTTAAACCCCCCTTTGGTTACACATTTAGTTTTAGTATAATTTTCCGCTACACAGTTGTATCTATTTCACAGAAGAGACAGCTTTTCTGCGAAACTATCCTTCACAGAAAAGCTTTCACCTCTGCGTCGATTCAGTCGTTTTTTTTTTAATCCATCGGGCATTGGCATTACACTCATATTTACGTGTACATAACCTGTAAGCGTAATGCAATAAGCGTTCCAATTTCTGGCCGCTCGGGCGTGGGCGATGAATGCTTAACCGCCGCCGGGCTGGCTCCATTAGCCGTTAGCCACCGGCTCTTGGCTTGAAGACTAAGGCTGCGGTCTGTCTGTCGACGGGCAGCGGAAAGGAGTCCCTTTAGCCACGTAGTCACGCTCGTACATTTGCAGGCCGCTCGGGAGTGGATGCAGGCTGTGAATGATTCGCCGCTGGGATAACTGCATTAGACGCACATCACCGACTCTTTGTATGACATAGTCTCATAATTTCACTGTGTCTGGAAGAAGCTATGAGAATTGTAGTAGGTATATGTTAGATCAAATTGAATGTCTGCAATCATTTTCATTGTTCGCGAGCATAATGTTTAAACAAACCCAGTTCAAATTTTACTCAACTATGGATTCAACTCTATGCTACGTCATTACCTTAACTATTAAACTGCTACACGAAATTACCACCCTCTTAGCCTACAGTGTAACATGATAACAATCCATGTTGACTAACCTACTACACGCAAACAGCTATTGTAATTACAATGACTATTGATAAAGCTACCCGCTTCCGCCCTTGCCCCCGCTGCCGGCTGGACTTCAACCAACAAAGTGTGAACATAATTGCGAAGGGTTCCACACAATGGGATTTTTAATAACCGCCCCCGTTTGACGGCGCCGCCATATTTTTATAATTGTTACGAAAATAAGCTGTCATCGACACGGGTAAAGGGACGTGGCCGTAACACGGCGGTTGTTTGTTTGGAATTTAAACATTATTCTCCTGGGCGTCAATTATATTTTGTATAACTTGATTGATTGCTGTAGGTAAAGCTTGGTTCTTCTTCTTTCTACTGTTTTCCCAGCTTACGTCACGGCTCAAGGAGCCTGAGGTCCGCTTTGGCACTAATTCCAAGATGTTTTCCTTCACCGAAAAGTGATTGGGATATATCAAATGATATTTCGTACATGAGTTCCGAAAAACTCAATGGTACGAGCCGGGGTTTGAACCCGCGACCTTTGGACTGAAAGTCGCACGCTCGTACCGTTGGGCCATCAACGCTCTCTAGCGTGAAGATTCGTGAAGCTTGGTTATAGTGTAAATATTGGATTTGTTCTGTTCAAATAGATCGTTTTTGAAATTGAATGGTCCTTCGAACCGGATTTCTTCATTGCTTTTATTTTACTTTGAACTTTATCCATTTGCATTTAAGGCTTTAAGCGGTTGCTGCATTGTGATATGAGTAATTTCATTATTCGCTCGTGTTGATTGTTTGAATATAACCCGTGGCCGTTCGAGTGGTCCTTCAAGCCGGACAGGACGAGGGTTGTCCGGGTCACACGAAGTGCGGGAATATGATAATAATTTTGTGTATGCGGTGAAGTGCACCTGTTGCTCTCGTTTGCCATTTGGAAGTTTAAAAGTAGACAAACATTTTCGAATGAATGAAATTCATAGGATATAACATTTACAAATATTAAAATGCCTGCCTACTGACTAACCCCCTTATTCATAAAAAAGTTAACAGACGTTTTAATTCTAATATGTTTTCTTCCTTTCTAAGAAAGGCAAATGTCAAATAGACAGATAAGGCCAAACATTAATTTAGCTGAACTGTGTGTGATGTGCGTTTATGGAAAACGGCATGAATGTTTAATTTAAAATATTGGATAAAATCAATCCTTCACACATGCTCCATATTGAGCTTAATTTAATTGATAACGTGAATCAAGAGCTCTTATCTAAGTCATGACAAACGACAGGACATTCTACTTTCTGCAGCGCTGTTTGTTTTTGTTTTTAATCTATTTGACGTGATCCCTCAACAGTCTTCTTTGATACTGCTGAGCTTATCAACATGACTAACATGCCGTCTCCGTCTTTCCAGGTGGCAGCGCGAACAAAATAGCGAAACGCGCGGAGCTAACGCCAAACAAGGGCGGGCCGTTCGCGGCCGCGCTTCGCACGCTCGCCAAGAACGCCGGGCCCGACTCCAAGGACGGTGAGTCGCTAGCTGTAGCAACCCTGGCCGGCCCTGGCCCTGCTGACGCGACACCTCTTGCACAATATCTGATTCATAAATCAGAAGGCTGCCGCTTCTTATGCTGGGTCCAGATTAGACGCGGCAAAGCTATTTATTTCTCATATAAAAGGCGAATACAAGCTAGGCCTCACACCCACGCACAGCGCTAGGGTTGCCTACGATTTTAAATATTATATATATGCTGCGCATAATCTGGACCTGGATTTAGTTAGGTGTGACCAAATTTTCAGCTAAGTCACTCGCAATAAGCCCTCAGAGTGAGCCTCTTGAAATCTTGATTTTGGTGGCGTGAAACAGATATTTAAGACTATAGAGGAGTTACGTTGGCTAAAATATTGTGTTGCTGGTTTCATATTGATAATAGTATCATATTGATGAAACTAGAAACCGACATAAATGTGATTTGTGGAGTTTCATCTCTGTACCTAAATTATGGGAGACGTATTGACTTTCAGATGACACTTTACAAACGTTGACATTCTATTTTGGGACAGTTATTATTATTTTGTATGAATCTCAATTATAAATTATATTGAAGCAATGTTCTGAGTATTTATTTTCCTTGATTAGTCGATAACATGATTTTTAAAAGAATGTGTATATCTTTTTTATTCAATTCAATTCAATTCAAATTATTTATTTCGAATCAGAGATCCATATAAATCAGCTTTATTAATTATAATTGTCCCAGATGATAGGGCGCTACAGGGCCGGCGTTCCCAGATGTCCTTCTTTTATTTTATTTTACTCCGCAACCGATATGCTCACACTTGTTGGGTTTTGTGACTACTTCGTGTTAGGGACCGAAGTATTGATGTGATACTCACTAAAATACAACCTAAAATTAACAATTTTGTAAGGATTGAACAAAGTCATTCAGTTATAAAAAGATTTCAAATCAAATAGTTTCATTTACTTGCAATTTAATAATTGCAATTAAATCAACTTTGATGATAAGTCATAAGGGAATCGCACAAATCCATGAATAAAATAACACTTTGTTTATTCTAGAAATCTACTTGTATATCTTATAAGTTATTATATTAGTTGATTGTAAATCCTGGTAATTGTATAATTGTAAAATGAAATGTATAATTTCTATAAACACAACCCGCTCTTATCGATTCACCACACTTTTATTTAAGATCTAAAAACTTGATCGTAGTCATTCAGTTATTTTGACGACGTATTGTAATTATAATTTCACGACTAATTTTACAAACAAATCTACCGTGTGTGATGTAAAAGTGTGTTCGAATCGTTCGCTGAGAGACCGTCAAACTAAACCATCCAGTAATGTTTCCGTCCATTCGTTGGTATGCTTATACTCGTATATAACTCTACGAGTTTATGTATGCCTGGCATGTGTTGCAGCTCTCAAATTTCACAAAGGTAAAAGAGAGTTCATAAATATATGAGCATTTTCAAGGCTTAAAAAAAACACTAGGAGATTGACAATATGGTGTAAGTGTTTACATATTATGCATTCAGTACGATCACGTTCAGAATTGCATGGGCAGTTTAAGAATGAAATCATTCATAACTTGCCCATCATGCTCATTTGAACGCGTGTGTACTTTTAAAGAGTTTCCAAACAGTTTAAAATTTGTTTGTTTTTTTTGGTGATAAGCACCGATTTTTAGCAGTCATCTTTTAGACTTGTTTCCTCGCTTCCGACGGCTTAAGTCTAACTCAAATGGTCCGTTGGGAAATCTTATTCATAAAATTTCAGTCACTATTTTTTTTTAACTTAAAGCCACTGTCATCTGACCTTCAATTCAAAGAGCATTGTCCGTTTGACAATTTGTACTTGAATGCATGAGTGTAAGAAAGCAAACGCGAACTTCTGTACTTATCTCCCCGTTTATAACATACCCGGAAACACTATTGATAATGGTTTCACGACGTCCTGGATCAGTGTAACTCGAAGGCCACGAAAAATCGCTCTGAGCTAATTCACTCCACCCTAGCACTTTCGGGGTCAGGAACCGTCCGGTTCATTTGAATAGAATTTAACGAGATTGGCAATGAATGTGAAATTACAGCTTTGACCAAAAACAAATGTATGACGCTTGAGGAATTCGCTCGGAGTGGTTTTAATGGCCTCAGCGCTCTAGCGAGTGGTGTTCGTTGCGAGCGCGCGTTTGACCGTGCAAGGTTGCAGGCTCGACGGAGCGCGAGAAGGAAAAGCCGGCGCCCGCGGCGCCAGCCAAGCGCGCGTCTCCCCACCACCTCCCCACCAGCGGGTTCCAGCCCTACAGGCCTGACGACCGGTGAGTACTGACTATTTGCACAGCGTAGGGATGTATTCCATACAGTGAGGTAACTTCATACAAGGCCAGCGGCTCGGCTTGCTGAGGCTCAGGGTTGTCAAAAACTATGCGAAAGCTATTACAGTCTGATTGGCAAACTGATTTCCATTTTACACCCCTTAACCGCCGCTTATGGGAGGATATGCCGCCGAATTTTCGGCGGCATTTCCTCCCCGCCTCCTTCCCCGCGCGCTCCCCATCGATGACCCAGAAATCGGCGGAGTTAATACACTGTATCGAATACATCCTTACGCTGTGTTACTCGTATTTGTTATATTGCCTGTTTAGTGTCTATGCTACGCTGATGTGCCTTGAGTAACCTACTTTAAATCGAAGGCGTCGAGGCTGCTACTTGGAATGTCATGTAGAAACACTTAAAGCTGGGCCTAGACTTGTATTTTTTTGCCGTGTCGTATCTTCGTCGCGTAGCACCATCGTGTATTATGACCGTTAGTGTGAAGTAACTATAAAGTGGCAAAGCGGGTAAAATGTCACTGCCATGGGGGATCTGGCACGATAGCAGCTCCAATCTGACCGGGGTATCGTGAGGCACGTGAGCATAGGTTCAAAATCTTGACCACCATTTTAATAGGCTAAAACATAGAGGCAATATTTTTACCGTAGATTTCTTAACCGGAAACAATGTTACAATATAATAAACTCTCAAGAACAGCAGGCACAACATAACGACTAACTATGGTTTTTACGAGTGTATATGACTCATTCGACATGGAGACTACCGCGTGACAAGCGATTACATTTTTATCGCTGGGAAAATCAGAAATTTCATTATTATGGCGTGAACACGCACTGCCCTTCCGTAACTTAACGCGACCAACGAAAGAGGTCCACCCAAGCTAAAGAGCAGAGAAACTGCCCATAATTTAACATGTTTCCTGCTTCAAGTTAACTATAAACTTTTGTGTAGTGCTAATGTTAACTAGGAAATCAATAATTTTAGGAAAAGTTTAAGAGCCTCCAGTGGCGCCCTCATTGGGGACATTGTGTTTTCTAATCAATCGTTTCATTTCTTTATAAACCACCATATTTTCGTTGTAACCCTACCCACCCCCCAACTTTTCTCCTGTAAGATATAGTTTAAAACTACTTACGTTTTTATCTCCTAAACGGCGTAAAGTGGGGCCACTTTCTTCCGTTTAGGTGATAAATCTAAAATAAAACTATGAGGCAAAGAGCAAAAGGTTGGGAATTAGTAGGACTATAATGAAAATATGGTGGATTATAGATATATTATATTGAATGGTTTATTATAAAACACTATTAATATCAATTGCAATTCACTTTATTTATCTTACACAGTAAAAAAAAAGATGAAATTTGCTAGAACATGCCATTATATAGATTCTCATGAACATTACAAAAAATATTTTCTTTAGAATACTGACTTGTGAAACAAGATAACTCTAACTCTTGTAAAAGTTTTAATGCCCTACTTGGAAATGCAGACGTCAGAGGAACGTCTAGCTGAACCTCTGCTAACGAGAAACTTATGTACCTACTCTCTTTAGATTCTGAATAATTCAATAGGACATCAAAGTATTATTCACAATTTTAAATGTAGAAACCTGTGACAATAGTAGCGGAACTGTCTGGAAATATTTTATTTCATTCTAATTTTATTTCAAATAGCTAACCTCGCTTGCATTTGCAAACCGCTTACGCACCGCAAGGATTACATCGTTCTACGAAGTCTACCCACGAGATCCTGATACATAATTAAGATGGCGAGCTTTATGCAATGTTCACTCGCAATAGGGAAGACGACTATGTTGAAAAACTATCATTCTAAATAGTCAGTCAATTAGATTATCTAAAATAATTAGACGCGTATTTTTTCCTTTTTCAATTTAACTGAAATTGACGAATGTAAAGATTATTAAAGTTTCGGGTTTGGGGCTTGTGACGTCACTACGGTAAGAATTGTACCTAATAGTGACGTTACGCAAAACTTGAACGCCCTGTATTTGCGTCATTTTTTATTTTACGAACAAAATAAAAAATACGTGTACAATATTTTTCAAGGGTTCCGTATCAAAATGGTCAGTCTGTCTGTCACATTGTAGACCCGCGGCGTGCGGCGACTCGTCGCCCAAGGCGTCTGAATGGTGTGTTCAGGAATGTTCGGGAGCGGTCGTTCTCGCCGGTCGCGTGCGGCGTCCATCCGCCACCCGCGACTGCCGGCCGCTGCCCGCCGCGTCTTTAGCTATTTTGGAGCATTGCGGCAGGTGGACGATAGCGTTCAGTATGGAGAAATTTATCAAACAAAAAGACTTCGCTATACAAATACTCGGAAACTGCCGCGTCGCCCGCCGCGGTCACATTCTAGAACACTGTCCGCGGCGTCCGGCGTCTTTCGTTCGGCGCACGCGGCGCGCAGCGGCTTGTCAGAACGACCGAGGCCTAACATATAGGTACGATTTCGCGCGGGGAAGCCCCATAGATCCAATATCACTAAGTCATGGTGGAATCCTGCTGAACTGATGTGTGCTTGCAGGCTGGCGCACCCGGCGGCCGCGTCGTTCCCCCTGCTGGAGCCCGCGGCGTACGCGCCCTACGCGCACCATGGCCTGTACTCCAGCGCCGCGCTACAGTACAGGTAAACTCATCATGATCATGAGAGCTGTTGTCTCGTTCTGTCTCTCACACCGCGTGCAGCGTCAAGTTATATAGAAACGTTGTTCGCCGATACATTGTGACATTAGGCGTGGAGAGGGAGCCACGGCCGAAGTCAATTCAGACCACACGTCGTTATCGCGGGTGCAAAAACGATTTGACAGTACAGGAAGATTATGAAAAACAAGCATTAACAGACTCGAAACTCATTTTGAGGAAGCCTACTCGTACGAGTTAAAAACTCATTAGGTATTTCTAATACCCAACCTCCATACTTGACTACATACTTAAATAAATCAATACATACTTAAATAAATTACCTATGCAGTCGCAATGCAAACTCTTTAGTCATTTTTCCTTTTTAAAGACCGTTTCTGGACTACTTGTATAACTCAAAAACGTTAGTTATGTTGTTTTTGTAAACATGCCTTCAATTATTATAGATCTTTTCTAGCGAAAACTCTCCAGCTCTACGTGCAGAGAGCTTCTTAGATGCTTAGTAGCTGTAGGCAGAATATGCCCGCTTCTACCAAATAGACATTCTGTTATATGTGCTCTTTATCTAGTTGGTTATTGTACCCGCGATAACGACGTATGATTCAGACTAAATTTAAATATGGCTTCAAAATTTCAACTTTATGTATTTGCAATAAGGTTTCTTCTCCCAGCTCAATCAACATCAGTACATGCACGACCTTTAATATAAACTTGGCTGAACATGATCCAAACGATGCAGCATGAGATGCTCGGTATGCGAACACTTTTTCAGTCAATCTCATTTAATCAATTGATTATCGCAATTAAAGAACTGTGCTATTACAGTGCTGTTTCTTATGTGAGGTGGTCGTTAACGACTTATAGTATGTTAATGGGCATAGCACCCCAAAACTGCGGCTGATTGTCCATACAATCTCTACGTATTGCACTCATGTGCAATACGCAGTAGGGTCGAAGCGACAGTCTTTTTAAGCGGGAGACGTTTCTAGCGTCATTACGCGGGAGATATCCACTTGAAACACTGTCTCCGGGCAGTTTTAGAGTCCCAACAACTTTCTAATACTTGGTTCCCAGTATCCACCCACATCTGAGTTATGCTTTCATAAGTCGTAATAGTAGTTTATGTGATTGTATATAATGAAAGGCATTAAAACTCGATGGGTTTGGATGGGTAACATCACACGAGTGTTTTAATGCCTAATTATTTACAATTACATACACTGCTTTATATACACACATATCATGACTCTCCATGATGCATTCAAAGCGCATATATATCGACCGCCATTGCGACTTTCAGGAATTAAAACTTTTCTGACATTCAAGTTTTGACATTTATATTTTTTAAATTCAGAGACAAACTAGAGTTGGCGCCAATTTTCATATCGTTCGATATCAAAATAACGTGCGACTTGCGTGCGTCATTGTATGCAATTGACAATTCGTTTCAAACTTTACGTCATATCGACTGATATTAGAATAGAGGTCAAATCAAATTTTCTTGTGTCAGATGTGTTCGAAATTTGAACAAAAATAATATAATCGAAAACGATAATATAATTTAGCTATTATTACATTTTCACAGATAAGAAATTTGTTGTAACAAAAAAGTTTATTATTATGGGGGCCTTTATATGCGATTTTTGAACGCATTATTGAGGGCTAATGACATGTGGGTATATAAAGTTATTAATAATTCGTATAATGCGATCCTTAGGCTAGCAGCAGAAGAACAAATGTACCTCGAGCGGGTGTTCCGCGGCGGCGTGGGCGTGGGCTGGCTCCCGCCGTACGCGCTGTACCCGCCCATCGCGCCGCACCTGCCGCTCGTGCCGCCCGGCCCCCACACCCCGCACCCGCCGCACGCGCCGCACCAGCCGCCCGCGCACCACCTGCACGACGAGCGCGAGCGGGAGCGGGACCTCGCGCTGCAGCGGGAGAGGGAAAGAGAACGGTGGGTACACTAAACAACTACGACTAACTGAGGGGTCATTCATTCTGGAAATCTTGCTTTCGAGTTCTAAAAACTACTAATGTAAGTAATTTGTATCTTTTGCCTGAACGTGTCGTCTGATTGAAGATTTAAATTAAGCATCCCGGCAAGCGGAAGCTCAAGGCTGATCACATGTCAATTTGATCAATATACAGGGTGGAAATAGATTTTGGGTCAGTGAGGGCAGCTACCAGATCCCGTGTTGCAAGGCGAAAATGGTCTTAGGAGACCTTCCTTCGATTTCAAATTAATAAAGATTGGCGTTTACAGATTTTGGAAAAAACATACAGGATGCCAGAAAATGGTCACTTTTGACAAACTGTTTTTTTGATGCCAATGAATTCCATTCCTGTCCAGGATCAAAAGCTTGTATGGGACCAAAAAAAATTTTCGGTTAGAAAAGCCATAAATCAAGAAAAACTTTCCCCATACAATTTGTATGAAAATGAAATCTGTGAATGGATCAGGTAGCTGCCCTCACTGACCCAAAATCTATTTCCACCATCTATTTCATTTCATTTTCCATTTCTATTTCTGTATAAACGGCTTTGAAAGGCTTCCACCGCTGGCGTCAAGTCTACTCCTCAATTGTACTTAACGTAATACGATCATTCTGTCACATTCCAGGGAGCGGGAAAGAGAACGCGAACAACGAGAAAAAGAGCAAAGAGAGCGCGAGCGGCTACAGAGAGAGAAAGAAACCCGCGCGCGGGAAGCGTTGCGCGACGAGCAGAGACTAGCGTTACATCCACACCACCACCTACTGTCGCCGCCTGTATACTCGCTCCCGCGCGCGCTGCTGCCGCCGCCGCTGCTGTACCGGCCCTACCGCCCCTACCCGGGCCCGTACGAGCCGCGGCCGCCGCCCGACACGAAGCCGGCCTCGCCGCTGCCCGCGCCGGCTCCGGAGCCGCTGAAGCCGCCAGAAGAGGACAAAGGTGAGGAGCCCGCGCCCGCTCCCGCGCCCGCGCCCGCCGTCGTCTGACCCCCGGACCCCGGAGCGCTCTGATCGCCCGGCGACTAGATAGCTATCATTAATTCTAGCCCCTAATAGGTGTTCAATATTTTTCAGATCGTTTTTTTATCGCTCGCAGCATTTAGACGGCCGTCGTGTAAATAGTATATTTAATAGGTAGATATTATACGGACAATACCTAACAAGAAGTGGTAAAGCGATTTTATTGAAATACATTCAATGGAATTGACGTGTGCATGCTAGTCCTCGAGGCGGCTCTTTGAGGAGCCGTTTCGGGGGTAGTTTTTTTTATTTTTTCCCCCTCCTTTCCCCCCTACGCTTGAAGTTAGCGCATGTAGTTAGAATGTGCTGTGTGTTGCAAATAGGTCAAAGGAACTGGCATCGAGGCGGCTAAATCGTTTTTAAGATTAATTTCAAATTTCAACTCTCGGATGAGTATTAAACCGTTATGTTTCGCTCTATTCTTTTCTTTTATGTGTAAACAGAAAAGGGCAGATTTTATAGATTATTTTCAGAGATTAAATATAATCGCCCATCATCGCCGAATATGAAGAGGGGCATCCGAAATGATAGCAATTATCAAAACTATAATTTTCCAAGTAAACATGTACCTACTTTTGAGTTCCATTTGCTCCTTTTCTCTTGCCGAAATATAGTGAACTCAAAAATACAAATTTACATGGTAAGTACCCCACTAAGAACTGTAGTTTTAACTTGAACTGTTGAAAAGATAATTTACCTACATGACTAAATAACACCAAGACTCCCTCATGTGGACTTAGTCCACAAAAAGAGTTTAAGGTGTGGTGCGCCCAGGTATGCTTAACAGGTGTGATAGAAAAAAGAAGACTGACACTGAGCTCCAGCAGGAAATATTGATAATGTGCAATATGTGCAACTCATTCCGTGGCATAAGTGCGCGCATTCAGTTTCCTGTTTGACAGATGTTTGTTTACGAAAAATAATGACATATTTGACAAGAAATAATAGTTTATGTCATTGTATATAATGAAAGGCATTAAAACCCCGAGTGTGGGTTTATAATAATATCACACGAGTTTTTTAATGCCTAATTATTTACAATTTCATACACTGCTTTACCTGTGCTATCCCAAGGACTCAAATTTGTGCCCTAAATAAAATTTCTAGATCTCCCACGACCTTCAAAATCTTAGAGTCCGGCAACTCCCACGGGCTCAAATTTGTGCCCGCGATTTCGTACACCTATGTTTTCCAAGGCTCAAATTTGTGCCGTTTGAAACCGTATATGTGAGAATATAAGATATAAATTACATTGGACTGACTTTCATTTGATTCTGAATGAAGGGACCTGCATAACGATACCAATCATTCACTCCCTCACAATACAAACAACTCGTTACCACCGGTCAAAAGTTCGGCATCCATGTTTGCAACAGAGGATTTCGTCTCTCGTCGAATTTTGCGTGAATCTTTGGGATTTTACAAAGGAAACACTAAGTAATTGTTGTTTTTTATATATTTATTAATCATAGATTAGTACTAAATACAATAATTTGTTATTATAACATGTTTTCTGTGTAAAAACCGTAAATCAAAATAGGGTCTTTAGACCCTATATCGCAGATATTTCGTAAATTAGGCGCTAGTGAAGTAAAGTAAATTTCAAGTAAGTATAAAGTATAATTCATCCTCTTCAAAATAATATACAATTCTCTTATTTATGTATAAACACTTTAGCCTCACAAGTGATAAACAGCACGTAAGTCGTAAGCCCCGTAGGTGTCAAAAACTCATGGGAAATACGAAGTTAGGCCATCGCGCACCATCTGGGAAACCTAGGTACTAATATTTTGGGCACAAATTTGTGCCTCTGGTAAACAACGATAAAATGAGATTTTGGGTCGTGGGATCCCACAGGTTTATATACATACTTATCATGAGCTCTTCATGATGCGTTCAAAGTGCATTTCAGTCCTCCGGCCGGTAAGCGCCACTTTACGCAAAACTAAATTGCCGCCTGCCGGCTCCGTCGGGCAGAAAAATAGTATACAAACCTCGGCCGTTAAATGGGAAAGCCTCGGATCACATGTTAGTCGACCTTGGCTTCGCCTCGGCCGACAATTACATGACATCCGAGACATCTCCCACTTAAACGGCCTTGGTATGTAATCTACTATATTATGTATTACCGCCATTACGACTTTCAGGAATGAAACTTTATATTTTAAAATTCAAAGACGAGCTAAAGTTTTGCCGCAGGATCCACGTTCCACTGGCGCCCCTAGCGGAAAATAGACTTGCGGTAATTCTCATTGCCAGTCCCGTTGGTTAAAATGAGGTTATCTGCGCAAGTGACACCTAGGTGGCGTTGCATTCGCGTAATAAAAACTTTTTGGCGTAGACTAAATCGCGCTACCGACCGAGTGAACGCGCTCTGAGGCGTATTTCTCGAAAGCTTGTAGCTTGTAATACAAGCGGAAGTCTCAGTTTAATAAGAGAAGTAAGATTCCGCTTGTTTTACAAATTACAAGCTTTCAAGAAACGGGCCCCTGATTGAAAATTCCTATCATGTCCGACACTCGACTAAGGAAACTGATTTTGATGCATATAAATATGTAGCTAGGAGATATGTAGCGTCATCTATTGAATAGAAATTGAGTTATTTTGGATCGATAGATAATAAATAAGTGTATTTTTAGCATTTTTGACTTAGGTATGCCTGGAATACGCTGTCTGACATTTCCTGTACAAAAAATATTCTGCCGAATTTTGCGCGCCAAACGGGGGTGTATGGCTATTCGTACTGTTAAGTAGTAATTGCAATGATATGATTTTTATGCATATTTTTTGGCGGAATGGAAATAGTACGAACACCCCATTGTATTCAACTTAATGGCTGAAAAGAACCCAATTGAATTCGGCTGATCCAAGAAATCTCAAAAATCTCAATCTCTATACTTTGCTAAATAAACCTCCATCAACAACAAACCTAACAGACTCCTCAGTCTCTCTGAGATCCTCGCCAAAGAGACAGAGAGACTTCTAGCCAAAGTGACACTGTCAAACCGATCAAAACATCGACATTTTTTACGAAACCAAACAATTTCTCTATCGAGCCGTAATTAAGAGAAGACTAACAGAAATTCTGTATTTAAAACTCCTAAGTAGACCCAGGCAATGCCTCATGTCCAGGCCGATCCCGGATTTGCGAGACATCTCCAAACTTTCACACGAAGAGCCGAAGGAAAAATCCTACTTCGATATTACTCTAGAGAAGATTTCCAAAAACCGTAGCAGTCGTAACCTCGCTCTTGGGACTTTTTGTGGATGGATGACAGGCGGTGCGGTTATGAAGGTAGGGAAGATTGCCGCTTTTGGTTTAGGTGGCGGGGTCCTACTCCTCCACTTTGCCTGCGAGTGGGGGTATATTCATGTGAACTGGGAGAGGGTTAAAGAGGGCGTTCGGCAGAGTCAGGATATAGCGGATGCGGTCGTCGCCTTCGTCAGGAGGAACAGCTGCTACTCCGTGGGATTCGTTGGTGGCTTCTTCTTCGGAGTCGCGTCTACCTGATATATTTTTTATAAGTTTATATGGTTTGTGTGCCTGATTTTAGGGATTTTAGACTTTGAATGGGGATCTTAGAAATATAATTTTAGATTATTGTCCATATTTTATTTGCGTTGTGATATTCGAGAGTATACGTGGTGAATGGTAACTGTACACTCCATCTAGGCGACTAAATTCCTGCTCTAAATTTAGATTTTTTTCAACCCATTCAGCACTATCATGAGGCGGTGTTGTTACACTTGGAAACCCATGTTATCGGTTATAACTATTTTCGGGAGGGTTCCTTACCGTTGAATGAGTTAAGATAATCTGGGTAAATAATTTCAATTTTATAATAGATATTGATATTTCAATACTCGGTGTATTATATACCTGTACATATCTATACAGTAAAATTATACACGTCCCTTTTTTGAGGTAGCCTATTAGCATAAGGAAAATAAAATGATCCTCTCTGACAATGCTCCAGTGATCAGCGCTCTTGCAAACTATATCTACACAAGTCAAGACAACAAACGTGGATAAATTATAAACAGTGAAGTGTAAGTATCGACACACAGGTAATCCCCCGACAACAGTGGAATAGAGAATCCAACTAAAATTAATCGTAAGTATAGCTAAAACTTGAGGTTTACCTGCAGCTAAAACCTAAATATTAGCCTTAATATCATGGAGACGACAGCTCCTACTTTCATAAATAAGTACGAGTAGCTAAGAACCTATCCGATAAATAGGTTCTCGCTACTCTTGATTAAAAAAACGCACTCAAATCCGTTCTCCTGTGCCAGACAAACACAAGTGAAACTTTTTCAACAAAAGATCCGTTTTTCTGTTGAGGGCTAGCCATTAATATTTGACCAGTAGGTACAGATATAGGGATCGAGGTTAACCTTTTCGACGCTATGTCAAACGAACAAGCTATCACTCAGACGCCACGTCATCGAAATGTCAAAACTGAAATTGAACTGTATGCTTTACCAGTGTAGGTTTATTTTATTCTGTGGTCTGTGACCGATACGGTCATTGGCGTTGAACCTTCGGTGCCAATATATACGCCTTTGGCGTAGAAAAGGTTAAAGACAATAATGATGAATTGACCGATAATTTCGACAATTTTGAATATGCCAACAATGGAAATATCTGGAAATGACATCTACATCCTCAAGCTATCTTTCTTCAGTTGCGTAGCGCCTTTTTTATTATTATTATTATTTAATTATTAAGTACAGGGATACATCTTAAAACTAAACATAGTCCCACAAAACTCAAGGAAACTGAGTTTGTCTGTGGAATCAGGAGTTTACATTACATATTTAAATATATGTATATTCTATGTTATAAATTGTTTATTTATTTATTATTGTAGTGTTTTTTTAAAAGTCTTTTGTATTTGTTTGGATTATTTTCTGAACGGATTGATGGCAAGTCTGGTCTGGTTGGATTGGATGGCAAGCTCTAGATACTTGTCTTGAGTAGGTAGATGGCGCTACGCAACTACAGCAAGAATGTCCTGAACAAACGTGCCATCTCGGAGCAACGAGTTTAGATCGTCAATGTTGGTCATCTAGCTTTTTTTTTCGTTTATGGTCAAATTAAGTCTAAATCCAAGTTATTATTGAAATTCACATCTCCCTTACGTTTATTAAAGCGTGAATGCTTTAATGCCATGCCAGCAACGTAAGTATGCGTTCTAATACCTTTCACCTGATGCCTTGAACGCTCAGACGCGTCCATAATATTTAGATATACCTTGTACTTTTGGCAAATGAAAAGAATGTAAACAAACAAAACTCCTACGACACCTACGAAACCTCATTGGCCATAGTCACGTGGTTTTCTTTGTTTACATTATTTTCATGTGCCAAGAGTACAAGGTTTAGTGACTATAGTCTGATGTCTTCAACGCATTATATGAGTTCTAAAGAACCCCGTACCAAAAGTATGGAAAATGTGGTTTCAGTTAAATATTCTGAGGTTTTTATATAATATAGATTTTACCGTCCTGAACAAAAGTCTCTATGGGGGCTACCCCTGTTGCCGAGTCCCTTTCAGAGCTACGACTTATTTTGTATCAAATAACAAATCATTAATTAGATGCAATTACCAACTATTTATTTAAACAATTGACATTAGATTGCGCCACTGTGGTGGCGAACACAAGGTGGGAATTGGTACTAGAGTCGATTTCCTTGAGGGTACAAAATCAGTCGTAACTCTGAAAGGGGCTCGGCAACAGCGGTAACCCCCATAGAGATTTTTGTTCAGGACGTTAAAATCTATATTTAGTATATCAAAATCTCAGAATATTTAAAAATATGAGGCGTCGGCAATGAATGGGTTAACTGAAACCACATTTACCATACTTTTGGTACGGGGTTCTTTTTTTGTTTTGTTTTGTTTTATTTTGTTGGTAAAAAATATATTTACAAGTCATAAAACATCCTAAATTCAATTACTTAACTAATCTATCAAAAATTAAATAAATTCTTACATTATTTATTAATTACCTACATTATTCAATATAAATTTAATTTAAAATTATTACATTATTTTTAGTAAAGGGCTCGAAACGTAGGATCATGGTGTTAATAAACGCGATTAATCCGTTCTAAAGTGTTTAATTTCAACATTATTTTTAATTAATACACAATATTAATAACATACAATTTCATTTAAAATCATTACATTATTTTCAAATTCATTCATTAATTCACAATATTACTAATCAAGATGTCAAACACATAAGCAATAACATTTAGATGTCAGTTTATTAATTTATTTCATAAAATCATCATTTTCATACCCCTGACAAATTTCATTAGTATGCACTCATAGGTATGTACGTTGGAGATACTGGGTTGGGACCGGGGAGGCGGGGACTACAGCACCTCTAAAGAGAAACTTTTTGTATGATGTGTTTGCATTTGAGCCCATGCTCCTATTTGCTGTTAAGTGCCTTCTACAAGTTTTACACGGTCGCCAACATATCTTCCAACTGTATAATTAGGGCCCCACAGGAACATCTTGTCGAAGGTGTTGTCGCCGACCGTGTAGAAGGTCCATTATCCATTAGTGTAATCCCGTCACCGAGTCTAAAGACACATTCGACACAAACCAGTTCGTAGACATGCTATGTAGCAGGAAAATACTGCTACGAGCTACGGCGTAGCATACCCAATGAGGACTTTGGGTATCTTGGTATGAGGAATGCATTACAACTATTTTATTAAATTTAATTGAGATATCGTTCTAATACCGCTTTAGTATCAGAGGACCTTGTGCGAAAATTCGATAAATAGGTATTCCGTATCTCTCGCTTTCTATGTATACCTACATATATACATCTTTCTCGCTTTAGAGGGTGATATATTTTACCCCTCACTAGCTCGGAAAGCGCTGTTTTATCATTTAAAACTAGCTTGGTAAAACGCATTTTATCCACTAGTGGGCAAAGTAATTTGACCCCTTTCAGGTATAAGTGAGTCTTATATGGCTATAGTAATATGCACAATCGGAGGTCACACCTTAAATTGGTCTTGTCTTATCCCGCACTTGGTAAGCTGTTGGCAATATCTAAGTGACATAAGCGTGGAAATGGAATTTTGAATGGTTTTTTCAAGATAACTTAGATGTGGATAAGATTTGTAATCGTATGTAGTCTTTATTTTCCTCGCGATAGTGAGGGGAAAATGTTGTATTACACTCGGCGGCAAAGTTTGTTCAACTCTCGTGCCCCCGTAAAGCTTAAGATTCCAGTTTTTGAATCTTTCGCTTGCTCGGGTCTCAATATAAGCCCGACAGTTAAACAACAACTTTGCCTCCTTGTATAATAAATATCTCTTTCTGGTGTATTGGCGGTGGTTTTGTATAGGCTAGAGATAAGCATGTTTCTACCAACAAAAAAAATGATCACTACGATATTTCCCGAATCAACAACGCCATCTATCGACAACATCGGAGCCGAAATGCAACTTCATGAAACACGCTACGTACGCTACGTAAGTATAAGTGTAAGTATAGGTATAAAAGATATGAGTAAATTAAAAAAAATATATGCGCAAATGGCTTAGAGCAAAGACTGGATTAGGTTTGTCTGACATGCTCTATACAAAATTTTCTGCCAAAGTCACACGTGCACACTCAAACGCAGGTTGAAAAGGCCCCCAAAAAAAAAAGAGGAATGATGATTTGATCGAGCAGTAGCATAGAACCCGTTTAGAAAGAGAGCGATTGGGAGTTCCGTGTTCTGAGCTGTTTGCAAAGTGGAGAGATCCAAAATGACAAGTCAACTCTGAACGCTAGCTGTGTGAGATATGATTACTTAGGAGTAGAGTTGTAGTTTCTCGAGAACGTTCTCCGTTTTGTATGGAAACTAATCTCGCGCAAGAACATTCTCCATACAAATCGGAGAACTTTCTCGATAACGGCACAACTCTACTTAAACCCAGATATCTTGTTTAACCCATGCAGCGCTGATCACGACTCGTTGTCTTGGCACGTCTCTACTTGCCATTTACTCTACAAAGCGGGAAAAACATGTTATCGGCTACGGCGTAGCGTTACGACAATTCCTTAGCGTTGAATGAGTCAAAGCCGAACTCGGAGTGCCCGATCGCTCTCTTTCTGCAGGGACTCTTAAGATCGGTAATTTTAGCGAGGCAAAATATATAAAATTTGCAATTAATATGACATGACGATAGTGATTACAACAGAGATGAAAGCGAAAAGCAGGAACTGGATTCTATGCGTGTACTTTAAACCAAAGATAACACTTAGGTACCTATAGGTTTTTTTTAGGATTAGAAAAATCGTGCGTCTGTCGTCTGTGCGATTTTTTAGGAAAACAATTTATAAGCTGGCATATTTACTTCTTAAGGAATAATGGTAAAAATACCGGCCAAGTGCGAGTCGTAATTGAGCACCACGGGTTCCGTACAAACTTTTACACGTACAGCCCCATGTATTACTCGTTTGCACTGCATAGAGTTAGTATTGTTTTTCTTTGAGATTTTTAATATCGCGTAAATCGATTTTTTTACCTTATTCAAAGGACGGTACTTATAGCATATAATATAAAAAAGAAAAAAATAATCTTAGGCTCACTGAAGTAATTGATGAAACGTTGCTAAAATCGACCGTTATTTTTCTAATCTTAAAAAACGAGGTATAGCAAACGATAATTCAACGAGATAGGCATGCTGATACACATGTTATTTACTAGTAGTAAAGCATCTAATACCAACGCTACGCCGCAGCCGATGTTGGCTTTTCCGCTTGGTAACGAACATAGTTCGTCGAGGCGTTAAGACAATATGTCGTGATTAGCGTTATTAAATTCAGCTTGCAAGATTTGACCCTACCAACACACAAACTAACATAACGTTCCAAGTTAAAATAAAAGCTTGTAAAATTATGTAAGGATTGCCGGTTGTTTAAATACCTAATAATATCAGAATGACTCTCAAAAGTAAACTATATTTATATTATATTCATTCTAATATTTAACAATCACAGATCAGCAACGATTAGGTAGGTAGGTACTTATGGATGAGCGATAAGCAATCTGTATTTAGACTATTTAGCATACATTAAGCACGGCACAACTACCAAGTTTACACAGCGTAAGTCAAAACTTGTAAACGACCTAACCCTTGAGAGCCGAGGCACGTGGCCGGTTTATAACACGCGACGAAAAATATGGCTTCGGAAGAAAAAAGAGCACTTGCGCATACCTATTGCCTGCCATAGGTATACTCGGGCAATCCGTCAGATCACCATAGTGACAAATTTCCCATACATTAATTTGCAGATCTGGTGGTATGCTCGCACGTAGGTATATGGGCCGCTTATGTGATTTTGTGCCTGTCGGTAGCATAAGTCCTAAATCGATTTGATTGCGATTTTATATAGGTAATCTAGTCTTATCTAGATAGCTTTCATCTCACTAGATGGCGCTGTCATTTATGCCGCTTCAGTTATGATAAAGCCTGTATACTTTCTTTATCGTATAAATGCTGTTCCTGAATGATCGAGAATTACAGTTCAGGTTCCGTACTATTCCGTAGCCAACATGGCACTTTACTCAGTAACTCCACGTTAACAATACGATGGCACTAAATAAAAGTAAAAATAATTGTGAACATAAAGTGTGACTTTTGAACGGGAGTGCCTTGAACTTCAAGGCACTTTTGCTTGCACGATTTTGTGATCGTATGAAGGTTCAGAACTCTCAGTTATGTATGGACCGACACGCACTTGGCCGGTTTTATTTCGTTGCTTTGTAGTGGCTTGTAGTATCTGTATTACGCCATTCCTCTCCCGTTTGCATGTTTTTAGTTGATCTTAGATAATAAGACTTATGAATGGATATAAATTCAAGTCAATCGTTTTACATAATAATTGTACAGATTTCCAAACATGTCTCTTTTTTCTCCGCAGGTAGACCGAGTCACCCCGTCGTGACACCCCCGCCCGACCCCGCACACATACCCCCCGAGCCACCTCCTAAGCCAAATGAACCCTTCAAGCAAGACGACATTTTTTTAGAAAAACCTTTCCTCCCATCGAAACCCATTTCTCACTCGCCAAAAATATCTCCATCATCTATCCCAAACCCTAGCCCGAGCGTCACAACGACGAAGCAAGTGGAACCAGGGTACCCTAGCTACGGAGGATACTTATATTCCATACCGGGGTATTCTGCCTTCCAACCTGTCTCCTACCAGGGCATGATGCCACCAAACCAGCATACGCCTCAAGCTCCGACCGATTTCTCTTTTCCACCAACCACCAAAGAATCTACCGACGAAAAGAGCGAAGCAAAACCTGAAAAACCACCGAAAGTTGACGCTCCAAAAGGACAGGACTTTGAAGAGCATTTCACACCCGAAATTATACCGGCTGCTTCCATTTCTGATAATAAACCGCAATCAGCTGAAGCTAAAATGAGCATTGCATCTCTAACGCAGGGTTCTGGAGCTACAGTAACAATTCCTTCGCAAGCGAACGCTAAAGATGCCAAAAAGAAAACCCCAGAACGGTTCAGCCTTAAAACCAGCATACCTATAAGTAAAATCGATATGAAGTGCGTTAGTAATCCGCCAGATGCCATATTTCAAAATGCTATCAGTAAAAAAATTCAAGCTCCATTCAATCCTGCTTTTCAAAACCCTAAAGACAGTAGACTTGAAATACAAAGTAATGTAGTTATAAAAAATGCACAGAAAGAACCTGAAGTGAAACCTGAAGCACCTAAGCCTGCTAGCAGTACGGTGTATCCTGCAGTCACTACCTGTAGCAATAATATCAGTGCTCTGTTGAACGCGGCTGAGACGATAAACAAAACAGATACCCAATTTTGGAAGCCGGAAGCAAAACCAGACTCACCGACTGAAGGAAAAGAGCTTCCATCATTCACACCGCAAGTGCCAGTGACTGCAACAAAAACTGTCTTTAGCCCACCTACTACTGAAGCTAACAAGTTAAATTTTACTAACAAACCGCCTGACCCCTCATACGGAGAGCAGAAAAATCAGATACTCTTTATACAAAACAAAAATACGTCCAATCCCAAAATGCTGCTGACGATCCAGCAACAAAACCCACAGGTTTTACTACAAAGAGGTAACTTCGAGTCAAAAAACCTGCAAGCTCCTTCACGACTGTCTGGTCAAATGAAAAAAAATAAAGATGAGCACTTGAACGAGAACGGTACCTCGTCGAAGGTAGTGGCCCTAAAGAGGCTGCACCAAGAGAACTGCGACGAGAACGATTTCGAGAATTTGATCACCGAGAACCAGATATACGGCAACAAGATAGTCGTGAAGGAGAAGTCGGGAACACTTCAAGAACAAGATTTGAAGAAGAATAAAGACAAACAGACACAAGAAACGAAAAATGTCGTATTACAACCTAATTTTTTATACTTGAGCAACGTACAATTTCCAGCTAATTTAATGATGATTAAGAATAACAAAATCAGTCAAACAAGAGATGCAAAGCCAAATAAAACCACAGCCAATGAAAATAAAACAAATGATGCTAACAATGTCACCAACGGTACTGAAACAAGTAATATAAAAACCCTAAAAACTCAAAATGTGGCAGTTAGTAAAGAAATCCACGTACTCAAATCGAGTAACAATGTTTTACAAACACTAGCAAATAAGAGCAATAAAACAGATATAGTTTTTCAAACATCTAATCAAAAAGTTATCATGAATCCACAAATTGTGTACCAAGTGCCGATGATTGTAGACGCTGATAACAAAATAAACCAGCCATTCATCAACAGGGAATATCCAAAATTCGTAACACAAAATAAGAAAGAATTTTCAAAGCCACTCGACACCAGTAAGTCAGACAAGTTATTTATTGCATGTCCATACCAGATGGATTCTAAATTACAGCCAAAAATTGTCATCACTAATATAAGACCGAAAATTACCAAAATAGAAGAACTTAGCTCTTTAGATATGTACGAGAAACGAAGACGTATGCGTCGACTCAAATACTTATCCCACCGTGAGACCAAAGAGACCCAGAAACCTGAAGTTAAAAAGGTTCAGGAAAAAGCAGACACTCTAAAAAATATTATAACACCTGATAAAATGAAAGGTGAAATTTATAAAGAATTCGCAAGCACCAAAATTAAGATAGAAGAAGACAGCAGCGACAGTGACAGCGATTACGGAGAGAACGAGTTGAAAGAATATAATGCCATCATAGCTGAGTTTAGCAAACCACGTGAAGTTGAGACTGCGAAGATTGAATTTTTGGCAGGTTTTCGACTAGCGACTCAAGATGCTTATAACGGTAAATATTAATGTTAACTTAGCAATAACCTTCCTCGTCTTCACACGAGATTAAATTTAAAGCCACATAATAGTAATATTATTATGATACAAGCATTTACTAAAATTATAAGGTACTTAAATGCGGTAAGTACAAATGTCAGAGGAAAATGTGAACTCGTAACTGATACTGGATTATTACTAGAAAAATTATAAACAGACAATAAAATTCAAATCAATACAATTAAACGTCAAAGCCATAAGGTTGTTGACCTGCTATAACTCATTTGGTTTTCCAGATAAACAACTAGACCGGGAGGAGCGGAGCTTAAGCAGAGATGCGGTGGCTTCAGCCTACATCACTGCGGGGCGCCTGGACAGGCTGTGTCGGGAGGAGCCCGCGGAGTCACTGGCGCCGGCTGCGCGCGTGGTAGCGCTGACCAGGCTCCCAGAAGAGCAGCAGAGCGCGCAGAAACAGATGTTCTTTACGCAGCTAAAGCTTATACAAGTGCTTCCGAAATATAGAGATGGTGAGATTTCCTGCTCATTTTATTTATTATTATGTCCTGCTAGATGCAATGCCCGTAAGAAATGACTAAAACATGGAGATGAAGTGTATAGCAGTAGTAAACGAGGTGAAAAACATGAACACTTGATATCAATCTATGATTCCATGGAATTATTTACTAGCTACCTGCTCCTATTTATGAGATGAGAGCAAGTAGAACTAAACATGAGCCAAGACATTTCTGTCATCATCAGCCACTCTAGTCTTGTTGATCTCAACATGTGACACTGCATAGCAATGAAATCTTCTATTTTTCATTTCCAGGTTACGAAAAGGCGTGGCAAGTAATATTGCAAGAGAGAAAACGTAGAAACAGAGCCACCCAAGAAGTCACCACGAAGAAACCGCGACCAAGCGAAATCGAACTGGACCCAGACGGGCAGCTGCAACTATTGACAGAGATCAAGAAATGCGTTAACGAGAACAACAACCTAATAAAGAAGCGGTTAGATTCGTCTTGCGACGATGGCGAGGGTGACATACACGCGCTAGCAGAAAAGAACTTCTCAGAACTAGACAGGCTTTCCAAAATGGCCGACAGAAGCGTGAAATTATACAGCGGTGTGGATGCACGGAAGCGAGACCTGAACCCCGGATTCGATAGCGAGAACATCCAAAAACCTATAAAGGTCGAGCAGCCATACATAAACTATCCTAAGATTAATATACCTAATTTATCTAAGATGATATCGCTGAAGAGCGTGCAGGAGTCTGCAGCAGGGACGTCGAGTCCGGCGACTTCGATGGACGAGCCGATGAGTTCGGCCTCCGTGGCCTCGGTCGGCGCGGAGGGCGACAGGCGCGAGGCCGCCTGCCAGGCCGATGAGCCCGCCTGGCCTGGTGTCGAAGCTCTCATCAGAAATTATAAGGAGTTCGAAGCAGGTAACTATTATTCAGACTCTTTCTCAGTTATTTTGGAACTTAATAATAACTAGTCAATGATGCACAGCTGTAATGAAATTCCTAGTCAGGCAAGGTTCGCTAGTTATGACTTGTTTTTACACATATCGGTATAAAACGGGTATTATATAAGGCGATAATCGGATCCCCCTTTGTACACTCTCGGTGGGCGAGTCCGACTCGCACTTGACCGGTTTTTTAAATCAATATATGCTTCTCTTTTTTCACTCTAAAACATTCATATAGATAAAAAAGAAAATCTACTGTTAGACTGTAAGTCGCATAGTATTATTACCACAGCGTAAGGGTGTATTCTATACAGTGGGTTAACTCCGCCGATTTGTGGGTCATCGATGGGGGGCGCGCGGGGAAGGAGGCGGGTAGGGAATGCCGCCGAATTTCTATGAAAATTCGGAGGTCTATTTTAAGGGGTGTAAAATGGAAATTAGTTTGCCAATCAGACTGTAATATCTTCCGCATAGTTTTTGACAACCCTGAGCCTCAGCACGACCACCGAGCCGAGCCGCTGGCCGTGTATGAAGTTACCTCACTGTATGGAATACATCCCTACGCTGTGGCATTACTCTTCATATTCGCTTAAAAATTTCCAGCTCGCAAGAAGGAGATCACCTCTCTGCACCGGCGCAACACGCGGCTCCGCGTGGAGTGCGCGCACGCGACGCGCGCGGCCGCGGCCGAGGCGGAGCGTGCGCGGGCGCTGCTGGCCGAGCGGCGCCAGCTCGCGCGCGAGGAGGCCGCCGCGCAGGCAGCCCTAGCCAAGCTGATGCAGGCTGTCGACGCGCTCAGGCACCGTACTTAACAATAAACTTCTAGCTGCTTATTTACTTGGGAGGGATTCGGGATACAGACTTTTTGTGGCGCTGTCATGTACAATCGCGTAAATCGTCGCGTACGCATCTTTTGCAGGCTGTACTCGCACTCAGGTACTGCTACTGACTTTAATTCGTGCCACGAACCTAGGCTTAACGATTATAACTAATATTTGAAACAGGATAATTACCATGTATGTATGTTTTATTGAGCACCCGATATTTCGACACTGTTGCAAGCGTCAGGTCTATGCCGACAGGTACTCCACATTAAGGGACATTTCATAAAGTTCGTTTAATCTTTTGACTGAAGTTCTAAAGTCGAATATGGTTTCTTCATTTGATTACAAACGACATTAAATAAAGTTTAACACTCGTAAAGCGAGTAGATATACATATTTTAATATCGTATTAATATCAAACTGTATACAATGTATTTATGACTACTGAGGCAGGCATAAAATGAAAATAGCTCAGCTTTTCCGACCTCAGTTAATTAGCATTCGAAGTTTGGTAAATTGCACTTCCTTTATTTTTGTTTTGTTTTTAGCTTTTTCAACGTAAAAAATTAAACATTTTTTAAAATAAGGAAGCAGTTAGGATCGCAATTTGTACCTTAGTCTGTTTTAATTAAATTACAACTTTGCACAGCTTTGACGCGATAGCGAGTTTCGAATAAAGATTTAGTAACCATAAATAACTCTAAGCTTTACCAACTTAATAGGGTGTTTTGTTAAATTAATACTTTACTGTTTTGTAAATATTTAAGTAATATACCTAACAATGTGCGTTCACAATTATATAAAAAAATATGTGTATAGCAAAGAAAACTCCAAAGAGTCAGTATATTTGTATTTCGGTGTATAATACATTGAGATTGGAGATAATAACTAGTTGTCTTCGGGAGTTTGTACGCACTCTTAACATCAAAATATGCCTACTGAAATATATTTGATAATTATCCGCTTTCTCCCGAAGGAACTAGTAATAGTGTGTAAGTATATTTTTTATATTTTGCGAAATATATTATTTCCGGTGCCTATTTATTTGTAATTAAATAATACGTACGGACGTGCAATATTTATTGAAACATTTAGACGCAATAAATAGTTGTAGAAATGAAATGAGAAATAATAAAGTATAT
The DNA here is from genome assembly GCA_949128165.1 of Lathronympha strigana. Classification (NCBI taxonomy): domain Eukaryota; kingdom Metazoa; phylum Arthropoda; class Insecta; order Lepidoptera; family Tortricidae; genus Lathronympha; species Lathronympha strigana. The sequence goes on along the minus strand of OX421923.1, from coordinate 10,036,815 downwards.
GGAATCCAATGATTTGTTTTAATTTATAACATTACTTCTAATTAGGTAATCACATTAATAAAGTAGTTATTTTTAATTTGCCATGTTCTTCTTAAACGAATCTCAAGAAAAATACATTGAACATAGACATGGTAACTTAGTTTACATCACATTTGTACATAGTACAGATAAATAAAAAATAAGGATTTTACATAGCTGATATATAACAAGACACGAATATTGATCGAGTCTTTATCACGTGCCAAAGCCTGGTCATTTGTCCTGGGTTAGTTTACCTGGTCCCAGCAACACAGCGCCGTGCCCGCCACGATCAGCACTATCCCGAGAATAGAACCTGGAATATAAAAGAATTGTTGTCAAAAGTCGCGACAGACTGATGTGTATGCATGTGACGTCACCGCGCCGCCGCTGTAACTTGGCCTGTGGTTCAGTACTCGTAATAAACGAGCGTTCATCGCACTCGTGTTTCATTGCTACATGCTTCTTACAGACACTTCATTTATTAAGCGTAACTTGAAGTATGGTCTCGCGCCTATCGCGCCGAGATATCGTAAAAGGTGAGGTTATCGTTAATGGGATTTTGTTGACTCTCGTTAACAATGCCATGTCATGCCGACCATCGAGGGAGTCAAGCTACCGCAAGTACCTAACTATTAATAAGAACTCTGTTGGAGGTAGCCTCCACCGCGCGGTCCGCGTGGATTATAAGGACCTTTATTGAGACTTCGCGATTTTGGCAATGAGGGGCCGCGAAATAACATGTTGTGGTGCTACCTTTGTCTAGCGGGCGGTCACCGGCCGCAGCGCCAGTGTTAGTAGCGGAGGCCAACGCCAGGCCGTTAGCCGCCGGTACCGCCAGCGAACTAAGCTGGGGCAATCCATGTTGCCTTAGGTAATTCGTGATGCCAATACAAGTTTAATTTATCTCTAAATAAGTAATACTATCCCTTGATAAATATTAAATCATACATTTGCATCTGTGATTCAAATAAACACGCAATTAATTCGTGGCTCACGGTACTAGATTACTTGGTCTGACCCAGCTGGTTACTGTACTGTTACTGTTACCTTTGTCGAGCGGGCGGTCGCCGGCCGCGGCGCCCGTAGCAGCAGTGGCAGCGAACGCCAACCCGTTGGCCGCCGGCACCGCCAGCGAGAGCGGTGCGCGCCGCACCGCGAACAAGTACGCCAGCGAGCCCAGCTGGTTCACTAACCACGGCACCACGTACTGGAAAACGGTTCAAAAGAAACGTTAGGTTAAATGGAAAAACAATACCTTTACAGGATCATGCTCTCCGTGTCCGACTGTCATAGCCAATTTGTGCCCAAACAACTGGAGCAACTGCATTGTCAGTAGGTACATACATCATCGGGCAAGGCACAGTGATTTTTATCGCCCAGACCAGAAAGATGAAACATAGGTTGGATTTGTTGGTCAACTCACTATCTTGTCAAGATCGCTGAAACTTCTGAGTGAAGGCAGCGCAGCACAGTTCAGTGAAAAGAACATACCCTCCAGTTCCCCAGCAGGAAGCAGACCTCAGCCCAGGCCTGCGCCGGCCAGGTCTTGGCGTGCACGTTGCGCAGCCCTCGCGTGCCGCGCTTGATGAAGGGGTTGGTGCAACCCCACAGCAGACCGGTCAGCACCAGCAGACCTGAATCGTGACAATATTAGGTACCTAGAAATTAACTGACGAAGAATAGGAATGTTCATTTAATAACATAGGAATAGGTCCCACGAATTACCAACCTTACAAAACAGTGATAAAAAAATTAATTAATGTCGGTAGTGTGAGTGTTGGTGAACCGGCGGTGCGACTTTCAATCCGAAGTTCGCGGGTTCAAACCCCGGTTCCTACCTTTGTGTTTTTCGGACGAAATATCACATCACATCTATCAATCGCTTTTCGGTGAAGGAAATCATCGCAAGGAAACCGGAGTAATCGAAATAAGGCCTAGTAGCTTGGAATAGTTGGAATGTCAGAAGGCCGTCGCTTTCGTAAAACTAGCACCTACGCCAAATCTTGGGTTTAGTTATCAAAGCGGACCCCAGGCCCCGTCACTACCCTTACTTTATGATTTGTTAATCCATTATGTTATCGATCATTATTATCAAACGACGAATCATGTCGTATTAAAATTAATATTTTTTTCCCCTCACTAGCTCGGAAAGCGCTGTTTTGTCCTTTAATACTAGCGTGCAAAAACGCATTTTATCCACATGTGGGGAAAGTAATTTGACCTTGCTCTAATTCCTACCACTTACCAACTGTCCAGTATAAGTGAGTCCTATTATGGCCATAGTAAATATGTGTAATCGGAGGTCACATCTTAAATTGGTCAAGTTTTATCCCGTTCTTGGTAAGCTGTTGGCAATATCTAGGTACCAGGAGCGTACACTAAGACAATTTTTGAAATTGAATTTTGTTATTTTTTTTTCAGATAACTTACGGTACGGTAATCGTATGTACCTAATATTTTCCTCGCGATAGTGAGAGGAAAAATGTTGTATTACACTCGGCGGCAAAGTTTGTTTTGCCTTGACACCCTCGTAATGCTTAGTCGTAAAGATTCCAGTTATTGAATTTTAGAATCTTTCGCTTACTCGGGCGGGTCTCAATACATATAAGCCCGAGAGTTAAACAATAACTTTGCCCCTTGTATAATAAATAACTATTTTTAACGAAAGGAATTCGGTTTTAATCTCACGTTTTGTTTTCTTAAGAGGCCGGTATAAGTACTGTTTTTACGATTTTGCGCAACTTTTTGATACTATATTGGAGCAACTAACAAGAATCCTGTTAGTTTCAATTCGAATGGAATGCATGAACTACTTTTCTGTTTTAGTTTTTCGATTTTTGATTATGTACCTAAATCCGAAAGCTGTTCCGCGATTTTTGCTCGAAGAGGTAAAACCTGAGGCTTTTGATAATCAAAATGATAGTTATATTTCATGATAAAGATGTAAAATAAACTTCATTTTCTGCCTAATGAACGTGTGTGAAAATACTGAATATAAATTACGTTTTATAAAAATTTATGATAAATAATCCAGGTACAATATTGTATGAATCAACCACCTCGCTAAAAAAGCTCTGTAAAAATTGAGTTTATGGATACTAAATAATAATATATATTTACCAAAACTATTTTTTGGCAATACCAGTAGGTACTTCATACTATCTCAGCAATTGTGTTAATTTCATTATTAACGATTTTCACTTTCGTATTGTGACTGGCTTTTGAAAACCACCAATTTCCCCATTTTTTTTTATAATGCTATCAAATATCACACACAAAGACCGACATGCAAAGATACACTTGGCAAAACTTCATATTTGTATGTTTGTCTATGTTTTTGTAGGTCCCATCAAGCACAAAATAGATAAATACAGATAATACAGGTAGAAGAAAGGTATTAATATAGGTACTAAAGACAAATATGAAATTTTGCCAAATATCTTTGCATGTCTATACTAGGTATCATTTGGTGAGGAAATTAAATTAAACAATTTGGTTTATTATCATAAATTACATTTAATGTTTTAGCTCTATCTAAAAAATGTGCTGTAGAGATCAATTTAATTTTTTTTTTATAAAGTAAAAGTAAAGTTGGGAGGTACCAATAGTTGTTCATGGAATAGTTCAAACTAAGCACTATATTTTTAAAACAGATTTTTACCAAACTGCATAAGCAGCACTGAATGTGTTAACCTATCCTTATTTGGGTGCGAACTACGAAGGTTCATAATTACTTTTTGCTACCTTTTTTTTGGCGTCAAACATGCCTTTGGTCATGGTCCTTAACCGCGCTTTTGTTTTTTTTTGTGTGACACTTGACTCTTGTTTGTACACACGTGTAGCACCCAAGCGAAGCGCGCACACGCAGTCGCGTCTGCTAGTTTTACGCGCCAAATAGGTGTTGGTATATGAACTTAGGCTTTGACTAACTTAGTATACCGGTTACCTTGCATTTAAACCTAGCATGTTAACGAAACAGTGTGATTTTTGTATCTATATTTTTTTTGTTGTTACCTACATAGATTACAGATATTCAACTAACAATCACGTTATGTATTTACTAAAACGGGGCTTAATCGTGTATAGATTTTGAAAACAAACCTCCGACGTTTCAAGGGCGACGTTGCCCCCGTGGTCCCGGAGAAAGACTGAATCAAAATCTATACACGATTAAGCCCCGTTTTAGTAAATACATAATGTGTGAAAATCGTGAAAGTTTAAATAAGTGTTTAACAATCACGTATTGCAAATTGGTAAAATAGATTCAATACAAAATTCAGAAGTAATGGTCTCACAGGTATAACATACAGGTAGAATAAACAGGCAACCTATATGTTAATAAATTTAAGATTACATGTTGTAGGACAGCTTACATTGCAATGTCATTTAATACAAATAACCAGTATAGAAGTGAAATACATAAAGACAATAAAAAAGATACAAATGAAATTTAATAAAATCCTTAACCAAAATGTCAAGACTGTTAAAGAATATACAAAAGTAAACATGGCAGTGCTAGATTCAGTAATACTATTATTAATATGCTGAATTTATTGCTATAATGTCCTACTTCTGGCCATAAAACAGAGAGACCAGTATCAGTATTTAATAATACACAAAAAAACTTTATACAAGTATTTTCACAATCTTAATAAAAATATGTATCACATAACCACAATGGGTTCATCTTACATTTAAATATGTCAATTCCCAAAACACAATGGCTTATTTTATAGTATCTTAAGAACCAATCTTTATACCAGGAGTCATAGGTTGCACTTCCGAAAACTGACCATGATGAGCATCCACCCAAGAAGCAAACTCCTTGGACAGAGCTACAGCGATCTCCAATAACAGCATGCAGTCAGACTCTGCCCTGTGAGCATCAACAGCAGGCCGGCCCAACACTCTCCCATAAATGTCCTGCAGCTTGTAGCTTTCTTTCAGCCTCTTCTCACTAAATGGTAGTCTCTGCTTTGCTTTACCAGCATAGTCGGGACGTTTTAGAGGCAGCTTCACTTGTTGAGGTGTTGTTTCATTCACAGACTGCATTGACAAGCAATTATCTGCAGCCAAGTCTACCTGATCTATTTGTTCTGCTTCTATGACTGAAATCTCACATTTTTTCTGTTCTAAGATGCCACTAAAGGTATCTAGTGAATCCGCACATAAGATATCATCAGATAATCTCACGTTCAGCATGTCTAACTGCCGTTTAAGTATGGGAAAATCGAAATTAAGCCCGTTATGACTGATTAGACACACGGGCTTGGTCAAAGTTGTAAGAAAATTGTTGATCACATCGAAAATTGTTGTGTCAAAGTAGCTCTCGTGTTCTAGAAGGAAGTTATCGAGCCCTGTGATTTCGCAGCTGGGATCTGTGATCCTCCTGCCTGGGTTGAAGCATCGCGTAAGCTTATGAAGCACCCTGGGTACGCGACCAGGAGCGGTCTCCAGTACATGATCGCGTTTCACAGCCACCATACACAACTCGGTTATTTTCGTTTTGTTGAATTCCTCGCTGGGGAGACCGGTTGTCTCGAGATCAAAGAACACGTAGGTGGCTATCGGAGCCATGGTTGGAACTATAATAAGTAAAACAATGTCTTACCTATTGTGTCCAACATTATCCAGTGAGTCATGCAATAACTTAGTGATAACAATGTACGTTTCGGTTCACTTAATTACAATTAGAAGAAAGTTGGCTTAATGTCCTCATCCTGTAGCAACTTAATGGTACTACAATGGTATGTATTAATTGAATAATAACAAAGTAAACTCGTCTAAAAAATAACAAACTCTGACAGAACAGATAAAGTAGGGTTGGAATCGGTTGGATTTTGTTGATATTTTGTATGCATTCCGTTTCACGTAAAGTTCGTTGTCATTGTATAAAAATCAGACTCGTCTAGAAATAGTCTGACAACCACAGCACAGTATAACCAAGTATAACGGATGAATTAACTTGTATACAAAGCTTGTATATCCACGAAAATCAAACGATTGCGGATTTGTATGTCCACCTCCGTCATGTTAGCGATTATTATATTTAAAAGATTAATTTGACATAATTCACAATGTTATTTATTTTATTAATGTAATTATCATAGTTTAAATGTTAATTGTGATATCGGGCAACACTTCCGGTCACCTCATTGGTGACCGGAAGACGCTTCTGATTGGCCGAGTGAGGGCCAATCAGATTGCACAGAGCGGGTAGTGGGTAAAATAGCGGGAACGGTAGTTTATAAAAAGGACGAACAGGCAATTGAGTTGAGGAGTCATTCTGTTACGAAGCGCCAAGCAGTTACTAACAGGAATAGAAGCTAGTGTTGCCCGATACGAATGAAGGTAGACGTACTTGTTTTATCGCTAAATTGTGCTTTGTAAAATAAATGAATTCGATTAACTTGGTGTTTCCCTTTCATCTCAGAAAGTGGGATATCGAAAAAATATTTTTCTATTATACTCCGCCCACGTGGTGCAGGTTTAGCATAATGGAGAACTATTATTTATGGACACTTTGGGAAAAGTGGTGACACTATCTTAATCGATAATTGAAGTATTTATTTTACACAAGATGTGAGCCTTAACCTGTTGTGTAATGTACTTATTATTACGACGAAACAGACTTCATCTTTAGCGTGTAAACAACTTGCCAGGGCGGCACCCTGGAGTTGTTTACATGTCTCTATAATGCATTTTAGTACGGTACGTAAAGGAAATAAAATTTTACAACTCCCAAGAGCGATATTATTTGTCGACGGTTAGAATACTCTTAGAACAAAGCGTAAAAAAAAAAGATAACAGATTTTGATATTGCTTTAGGAATTAAAAAAAAATTCGTTACCAACCTTTTAAATCTAAGGAAAAAATATACAAGAGGAAAATTTTTTCTTCAGATAATCGTATTTAACTATTTGAACGTCGCCTATCATTTAATAACATATTTGACCAGAGCTTATTTCAATATAATATGAAAACTTAAAAAAAAATATTACTCTTCGAAAACATTACGCAAGTGCTTTATGGTAACTGAAATGCATTTAATATTATTAAAGATAACTATTAGAGCCCATTTCTAACACATTCATCAATAGCTTAAATTTATGTAGACACTAGAATTTAAAAAAAAATCTCCTAGCCATAAAAAAAATCTCATAATTTTCAAGTCAAGGTCATTAGTTCAAAATCATTTAAATAGTATGTATGCGAAAAATCTAAGGATTTCATCGAAAGATTCAACTTTTATTATCTTATCAATTCTAGGCGTAATTCAAATGCTCGAAGCTACGCGCGGGAATTAATATCGTGTGTGTTTCGCGCGGAACGGGGGCGGTTTGACCAATCACATCACAGCCGGCGCGCCAGGCGCCTTTGCCTCTCGGTGAATCGGTACGTACATCGGTAGGTCGTTGTATTTGCACCTTGTCTCACTTGTCTGTCAATAACAACAAATAACATAACAATGATGTCGATAATATGACTACAACTGAGTGTTTACGCAAGATAGTTATATCAAAATGTCAATGTCGTGTCTGGGTCGATGTCAGTGAAAAAGACTTAGATGTTTTTTTGCCGAAAGTGCAAAAAACATGGAGTTGTAAAAGACTTAAAATTTTGTGACGAAAAGTGCGATATTCATACATAGGTAAATTTAACAAAAACTTCGTTTTTTTACCAGAATTAGTGCGCTGGACTTAGTCAAATTTTCGATGGTTGTTGTGCTATGATGACACCTACTTTTTATGTTAGTATCGTATAGAACACGCTAAAATAAGCATGTTTTGTATGGACAGTTTTTTTCTAAAATAAAAAATGGCCGACTTATTTGACCCCAAAGATAAACAATTTTAGATCTTAGTAAAATTTTCGATGGTTGTTGTGCTATGATGACACCTACTTTTTATGTTAGTATCGTGTAGAGCACGCTAAAATAAGCATGTTTTGTATGGACAGTTTTTTTCTAAAATAAAAAATGGCCGACTTATTTGACCCCAAAGATGAACAATTTTAGATCTTAGTAAAATTTTCGATGGTTGTTGTGCTATGATGACACCTACTTTTTATGTTAGTATCGCGTAGAGCACGCTAAAATAAGCATGTTTTGTATGGACAGTTTTTTTCTAAAATAAAAAATGGCCGACTTATTTGACCCCAAAGATGAACAATTTTAGATCTTAGTAAAATTTTCGATGGTTGTTGTGCTATGATGACACCTACTTTTTATGTTAGTATCGTGTAGAGCACGCTAAAATAAGCATGTTTTGTATGGACAGTTTTTTTCTAAAATAAAAAATGGCCGACTTATTTGACCCCAAAGATGAACAATTTTAGATCTTAGTTAAATTTTCGATGGTTGGTGTGCTATGATAACACCTACTTTTTATCTTAGTATCGTGTAGAGCACGCTAAAATAAGCATGTTTTGTATGGACAGTTTTTTTCTAAAATAAAAAATGGCCGAATTATTTGACCCCAAAGATGAACAGTTTTAGATCTTAGTCAAATTTTCGATGGTTGTTGTGCTATGATGACACCTACTTTTTATGTTAGTATCGCGTAGAGCACGCTAAAATAAGCATGTTTTGTAAAGACAGTTTTTTTTCTAGAATAAAAAATGGCTGACTTATTTGACCCCAAAGATGAACAATTTTAGATCTTAGTTAAATTTTCGATGGTTGGTTTGCTATGATAACACCTACTTTTTATGTTAGTATCGTGTAGAACACGCTAAAATAAGCATGTTTTGTTTGAAGTTTTTTTTTCTAAAATCAAAAATGGCCGATTTAGAGTAGAAAGGGGACAATTGAAACACGTTATAATTGAAACTATTCAAATTTTTCGAAAACTATAATATCTACGCGTCTGACGCATCACTCTGAAAACATGGCCGGGAGTATCCACGAGCCAAAACAGGTTTACGCGGTGTAAAATAAGTATTTGTGTTTTCGTATATTTTCTTATAACTTCGTTCACTCTTGTATTTTGACGAATTAAATTATGTAGGTGTTATATTTAGGAATAAACGAATGTTTTTAACAGCCGTTGATCAGCGTTCGAGTCTTTTTATATATAATATTTGACTTTGAACTGAAAAATGTGGTGTGTGGACGACAGAAACAAATTGAAACGTTTCAATCGTCCTCGCGTTTTAATCGTCCCCAAAAGTAACGAACTTCGAAATATAAATAAATAAATAAATAATAAATAAATAAATATTACAGGACATTCTTAAACAAATTGACTAAGTCCCGCAGTAAGCTCAATAAAGCTTGTGTTACGGGTACTCAGACAACGATATATATAATATACAAATACATAGAAAACATCCATGACTCAGGAACAAATATCGAAAAAAATAATAAATAATATAAGAATATAATATAATATAAGATTCTGATGCACAAGTTTGTTCTTTCATTTTTCAAATTCACTTGTACTCGTAACGTAGGATCGTGGTGTTAATAAACGCGATTAATCCGTTCTTCTCTTCTCTTCAGTGTTTAATTTCAATGAATAAAATCGCGGTAAGAGAAGACAATATTTTTCACTTGTGTAGTTTTTGACCTAGTTGTTAAATTATAGATATTCGATGTTTTTATACTGATTTTTTGAAAATATGTGACTTCTTAAAAAGGAGGTTCTCAGTTTGAGCCGTATGTTTGTATTTATGTTTGTTTTGTACACGATTATCTCGCGTTCGGCTAAACTGATTTTGATGCGGTGAGCACAACTACTTTGTTTTATGTCACATAAAAAACATAATGTGTTATTTTATTTTGGTATATCGCCATATAGCAACACTTGTTACAGAATGTTTTATATGTTGATTTGATATTTTTGACAAATAATAACACATATGTCAAGCATATTAATACATTTTTCATCACACCTGCTCGTAAATGGTGATATTATATGTAAGCATACTTACACTTAAAGAGCTGTATTATTCCCATGGTTTTAAAGGATTCTCATACTACTTTACCGCCCGCCCGGAGCTCGCGGAGGACCTGCCCCCCACGCGCTCGCAGCACGTAGTCACTCCGGAGTACTGTGGACTGTGCAACTACACTACCGCTTATCATTATTGTTTCTTTACCTGTATAGAGTTTATTTTTTTCCTCGCAAATGTGATGAAAAACATTGTGTGTACCACGGGCAGTAAGGGCATTACTAACACATGGCAGACTAACCATGAAGTTTTTGTGCGGACATCTTTCAACTCATAAAAATATGACGGTCACAGACGGTTAAAGGCAAATTGTTTTAATCGTCCCCACTCTACCCTATTTGATTCGAAAGATAGAAGATATTTTACGACAGTCAAATTTTCTAGCTGGCATCCCCGGTATAGTCGTGGCAGAGGCAGACCGAGAAAGAGATGGCGGAACGACTTGGATGCGTTTCAGCGGTATTGGTGGGATCTTGCCCAGCACAGGGAGGATTGGATAAGGAGAGGGGAGGCCTTTGCCCAGCAGTAAGACACAAAAACAGGCTATTAAAAAAAACAACAACGATGGGTATCGTGCTATGATGACACCTACATTTTATGGTAGAATCTTGTAGAACACGCTAAAATAAGCATGTTTTGTTAGGACAGTTTCTTTCTAAAATAAAAAATGACCGACTGATTTGACCCAAAAGATGAGCAATTTTATGTCTTGGTAATATTTTTGATGGTATGATTTTGACAGCGAGCGAGCAAGACCTTCTTGGGCAGAGCTTTGCTCCCGCCTTAGACTTCCAGGTTATTTATTTTTAATAAGGGAAGCGAAGCTCTCGCCTTAGTCTTCTAACCTAACCAAATCCGTGTCGATTCTGCCCCGGAGGATTTGCTCGCTCGCTTTGCTCGCTCGCTGTCTAAAGTGACAACCAACAGCCAGCTGTGAAGTTATCTTATTTGGACGGATAAAAAAAACCATCGTAGACTAAGGCGGGAGCTGCTCCTGCCGGGTGCAAGACCTAAACCACCAAACACGTATGTGTCCCCCTAATTAAACAATGGCATATTTTGCCATTACCGTGTTTGTACATAAGGGATATATGCATTTTTGTAAACAACCACCAAACTTCATTCAAAACGCGAGGTGTAATTATGAATAACAGACAGACCCGACAAAACATTATGGATTTATTATACAAGCCACGTGCTCATAAAATGATTTATGATAAGAATGCTTTTAATATGTGTATAATTATTTATAATAAATTACCTGTTGTCATAAAATTCCTGCAAGGCAATAGATTTAAGAATAAATTGACTTCTTGGCTTTTAGACCATTGCTTCTACAGTGTTAAAGAATATTGAGAATATAGCTGACATATTTATTTTAATTGTTATTAATATTGAATTTTTATTGACATTTGCATTCATTACCTACCACAATTGTTTTTTGTTTTTATTTTTGGGTTTTGTTCATAATTTACACATTGTTTCATGCATTTTTATCTATCTTGACATATTTTTTATAATTTTAGATATAATTATTAAGACGTAAAAGGTTAATATATTTGTATATAGTACTGTAAATACTGCACGCTATTCGAAATATTTGCACGCCTGCATGCAGGTTGAATGCACTGGACTTAACAATTCTAACTGTAAGACCCACTATACTGTGTTCGATGCAAATAAATACTTTGAATCTTTGAATTAAAATTGTTTATCTTCCAGGTCAAATAAGTCAGCCACTTTTGATTTTAGAAAAAAATGTTCATACAAAACATGCTTATTTTAGCGTGTTCTACACGATACTAACATAAAAAATAGGTGTCATCATAGCACAACAACCATCGCAAAATTTTACTAAGATCTAAAATGGTTCATCTTTGGGGTCAAATAAGTTGGCCATTTCTTATTTTAGAAAAAAACTGTCCATACAAAACATGCTTATTTTAGCGTGTTCTATACGATACTAACATAAAAAGTAGGTGTCATCATAGCACAACAACCATCGAAAATTTTACTAAGATCTAAAATTGTTCATCTTTGGGGTCAAATAAGTCGGCCATTTTTTATTTAAGAAAAAAACTGTCCATACAAAACATGCTTATTTTAGCGTGTTCTATACGATACTAACATAAAAAGTAGGTGTCATCATAGCACAACAACCATCGAAAATTTTACTAAGATCTAAAATTGTTCATCTTTGGGGTCAAATAAGTCGGCCATTTTTTATTTTAGAAAAAAGCTGTTCTTACAGAACATGCTTATTTTAGCGTGCTCTACACGATTCTAACATAAAAAGTAGGTGTCATCATAGCACAACAACCATCGAAAATTTTAGTAAGATCTAAAATTGTTCATCTTTGGGGTCAAATAAGTCGGCCATTTTTGATTTTAGATAAAAACTGTCCGTACAAAACATGCTTATTTTAGCGTGTTCTACACGATTCCTCCATATAAAGTAAGTGTCATTATAGCACAACAACCATCGAAAATTTGACCAAGTAGTTACTTCTGGTAGAAAAACTAAGTTTTTTAAATTTACTTATGAATATCTCACTTTTTGTCAAAATAAAATCGAAGTCTTTTACGACTCCTATGTTTAAAAAAAAATCTAAGTCTTTCACTGCGTACCCTTTGAAAGGGCACATCGTCTGTCTAATATCGGTCTAAATGAGGTTTCTTTAGAAATAGTGATTAAACAGTATTTGAATAAATAATTTTATACTACGCGTGCATTTAATATTTTATTTAAAGAAGAAAACAATTTTGCTTTAGGTACCAATATGGATTACAATTTAAAATTAACAAATTAATATTTACATTACCAGATCATAATTTAATACGTATCACAAACGAAATGTAAGAAACGCGTTGCGTAATCGTGATCTGATTGGTCGCACAGCACGGGCCGTAGCGCGATAGACTATCCCGCTCAAATCTCTTCGAGTTCGAATTATGATGCGAACTGATAAGATCATAAAATTTAGAGCTATTGATGTATTTCTTATAATTTCGGTGTATGTATTTCTATAATACTAATGAACAAAATGTACCAACTTGAAAATTTCTAGATTTTTATTGAAGTTAACAGAAGACCTTAAAAGTTGAATTCTTCATATAAATTGAAACTATTGATGAATACGTTAGACATGGAACCTATTCGTTATCTACATAATTTTTTAACACATTTCAGGTACTTGGATGTACTTAAGTATTTTTTTGGAGAAAATATGTAGGTTTTTCTCGCTTCAAGAAAGCTTTCGACAAATTTGTTATAAAATGACAGGTGACATTCAAATAGTTTAATCCAATAATATAAAGATAGAAAATATGACTTGCATAATCTTTCCTTGATTTTACACGCGTCGGTAACAAATACCTATATTTTACCCAAAGCTTTATCTAAAACAGTTAGACAATATTTTTCTCGATTAGTCTAAAGTGTACTCTAATAGGTAATTTAAAAAAAATCGACTTGTGAGTTATGTTGTGTTTAGGGGTCATTAAAGTCTTCGCGTATTCGCCTACTAGCGGAAAATAGACTTGCGGTAATTCTCATTGCCAGTCCCGTTGGTTAAAATGAGGTTATCTGCGCAAGTGACACCTAGGTGGCGTTGCATTCGCGTAATAAAAACTTTTTGGCGTAGACTAAATCGCGCTACCGACCGAGTGAACGCGCTCTGAGGCGTATTTCTCGAAAGCTTGTAGCTTGTAATACAAGCGGAAGTCTCAGTTTAATAAGAGAAGTAAGATTCCGCTTGTTTTACAAATTACAAGCTTTCAAGAAACGGGCCCCTGATTGAAAATTCCTATCATGTCCGACACTCGACTAAGGAAACTGATTTTGATGCATATAAATATGTAGCTAGGAGATATGTAGCGTCATCTATTGAATAGAAATTGAGTTATTTTGGATCGATAGATAATAAATAAGTGTATTTTTAGCATTTTTGACTTAGGTATGCCTGGAATACGCTGTCTGACATTTCCTGTACAAAAAATATTCTGCCGAATTTTGCGCGCCAAACGGGGGTGTATGGCTATTCGTACTGTTAAGTAGTAATTGCAATGATATGATTTTTATGCATATTTTTTGGCGGAATGGAAATAGTACGAACACCCCATTGTATTCAACTTAATGGCTGAAAAGAACCCAATTGAATTCGGCTGATCCAAGAAATCTCAAAAATCTCAATCTCTATACTTTGCTAAATAAACCTCCATCAACAACAAACCTAACAGACTCCTCAGTCTCTCTGAGATCCTTGACTTCTAGCCAAAGTGACACTGTCAAACCGATCAAAACATCGACATTTTTTACGAAACCAAACAATTTCTCTATTGAGCCGTAATTAAGAAGACTAACAGAAATTCTGTATTTAAAACTCCTAAGTAGACCCAGGCAATGCCTCATGTCCAGGCCGATCCCGGATTTGCGAGACATCTCCAAACTTTCACACGAAGAGCCGAAGGAAAAATCCTACTTCGATATTACTCTAGAGAAGATTTCCAAAAACCGTAGCAGTCGTAACCTCGCTCTTGGGACTTTTTGTGGATGGATGACAGGCGGTGCGGTTATGAAGGTAGGGAAGATTGCCGCTTTTGGTTTAGGTGGCGGGGTCCTACTCCTCCACTTTGCCTGCGAGTGGGGGTATATTCATGTGAACTGGGAGAGGGTTAAAGAGGGCGTTCGGCAGAGTCAGGATATAGCGGATGCGGTCGTCGCCTTCGTCAGGAGGAACAGCTGCTACTCCGTGGGATTCGTTGGTGGCTTCTTCTTCGGAGTCGCGTCTACCTGATATATTTTTTATAAGTTTATATGGTTTGTGTGCCTGATTTTAGGGATTTTAGACTTTGAATGGGGATCTTAGAAATATAATTTTAGATTATTGTCCATATTTTATTTGCGTTGTGATATTCGAGAGTATACGTGGTGAATGGTAACTGTACACTCCATCTAGGCGACTAAATTCCTGCTCTAAATTTAGATTTTTTTCAACCCATTCAGCACTATCATGAGGCGGTGTTGTTACACTTGGAAACCCATGTTATCGGTTATAACTATTTTCGGGAGGGTTCCTTACCGTTGAATGAGTTAAGATAATCTGGGTAAATAATTTCAATTTTATAATAGATATTGATATTTCAATACTCGGTGTATTATATACCTGTACATATCTATACAGTAAAATTATACACGTCCCTTTTTTGAGGTAGCCTATTAGCATAAGGAAAATAAAATGATCCTCTCTGACAATGCTCCAGTGATCAGCGCTCTTGCAAACTATATCTACACAAGTCAAGACAACAAACGTGGATAAATTATAAACAGTGAAGTGTAAGTATCGACACACAGGTAATCCCCCGACAACAGTGGAATAGAGAATCCAACTAAAATTAATCGTAAGTATAGCTAAAACTTGAGGTTTACCTGCAGCTAAAACCTAAATATTAGCCTTAATATCATGGAGACGACAGCTCCTACTTTCATAAATAAGTACGAGTAGCTAAGAACCTATCCGATAAATAGGTTCTCGCTACTCTTGATTAAAAAAACGCACTCAAATCCGTTCTCCTGTGCCAGACAAACACAAGTGAAACTTTTTCAACAAAAGATCCGTTTTTCTGTTGAGGGCTAGCCATTAATATTTGACCAGTAGGTACAGATATAGGGATCGAGGTTAACCTTTTCGACGCTATGTCAAACGAACAAGCTATCACTCAGACGCCACGTCATCGAAATGTCAAAACTGAAATTGAACTGTATGCTTTACCAGTGTAGGTTTATTTTATTCTGTGGTCTGTGACCGATACGGTCATTGGCGTTGAACCTTCGGTGCCAATATATACGCCTTTGGCGTAGAAAAGGTTAAAGACAATAATGATGAATTGACCGATAATTTCGACAATTTTGAATATGCCAACAATGGAAATATCTGGAAATGACATCTACATCCTCAAGCTATCTTTCTTCAGTTGCGTAGCGCCTTTTTTATTATTATTATTATTTAATTATTAAGTACAGGGATACATCTTAAAACTAAACATAGTCCCACAAAACTCAAGGAAACTGAGTTTGTCTGTGGAATCAGGAGTTTACATTACATATTTAAATATATGTATATTCTATGTTATAAATTGTTTATTTATTTATTATTGTAGTGTTTTTTTAAAAGTCTTTTGTATTTGTTTGGATTATTTTCTGAACGGATTGATGGCAAGTCTGGTCTGGTTGGATTGGATGGCAAGCTCTAGATACTTGTCTTGAGTAGGTAGATGGCGCTACGCAACTACAGCAAGAATGTCCTGAACAAACGTGCCATCTCGGAGCAACGAGTTTAGATCGTCAATGTTGGTCATCTAGCTTTTTTTTTCGTTTATGGTCAAATTAAGTCTAAATCCAAGTTATTATTGAAATTCACATCTCCCTTACGTTTATTAAAGCGTGAATGCTTTAATGCCATGCCAGCAACGTAAGTATGCGTTCTAATACCTTTCACCTGATGCCTTGAACGCTCAGACGCGTCCATAATATTTAGATATACCTTGTACTTTTGGCAAATGAAAAGAATGTAAACAAACAAAACTCCTACGACACCTACGAAACCTCATTGGCCATAGTCACGTGGTTTTCTTTGTTTACATTATTTTCATGTGCCAAGAGTACAAGGTTTAGTGACTATAGTCTGATGTCTTCAACGCATTATATGAGTTCTAAAGAACCCCGTACCAAAAGTATGGAAAATGTGGTTTCAGTTAAATATTCTGAGGTTTTTATATAATATAGATTTTACCGTCCTGAACAAAAGTCTCTATGGGGGCTACCCCTGTTGCCGAGTCCCTTTCAGAGCTACGACTTATTTTGTATCAAATAACAAATCATTAATTAGATGCAATTACCAACTATTTATTTAAACAATTGACATTAGATTGCGCCACTGTGGTGGCGAACACAAGGTGGGAATTGGTACTAGAGTCGATTTCCTTGAGGGTACAAAATCAGTCGTAACTCTGAAAGGGGCTCGGCAACAGCGGTAACCCCCATAGAGATTTTTGTTCAGGACGTTAAAATCTATATTTAGTATATCAAAATCTCAGAATATTTAAAAATATGAGGCGTCGGCAATGAATGGGTTAACTGAAACCACATTTACCATACTTTTGGTACGGGGTTCTTTTTTTGTTTTGTTTTGTTTTATTTTGTTGGTAAAAAATATATTTACAAGTCATAAAACATCCTAAATTCAATTACTTAACTAATCTATCAAAAATTAAATAAATTCTTACATTATTTATTAATTACCTACATTATTCAATATAAATTTAATTTAAAATTATTACATTATTTTTAGTAAAGGGCTCGAAACGTAGGATCATGGTGTTAATAAACGCGATTAATCCGTTCTAAAGTGTTTAATTTCAACATTATTTTTAATTAATACACAATATTAATAACATACAATTTCATTTAAAATCATTACATTATTTTCAAATTCATTCATTAATTCACAATATTACTAATCAAGATGTCAAACACATAAGCAATAACATTTAGATGTCAGTTTATTAATTTATTTCATAAAATCATCATTTTCATACCCCTGACAAATTTCATTAGTATGCACTCATAGGTATGTACGTTGGAGATACTGGGTTGGGACCGGGGAGGCGGGGACTACAGCACCTCTAAAGAGAAACTTTTTGTATGATGTGTTTGCATTTGAGCCCATGCTCCTATTTGCTGTTAAGTGCCTTCTACAAGTTTTACACGGTCGCCAACATATCTTCCAACTGTATAATTAGGGCCCCACAGGAACATCTTGTCGAAGGTGTTGTCGCCGACCGTGTAGAAGGTCCATTATCCATTAGTGTAATCCCGTCACCGAGTCTAAAGACACATTCGACACAAACCAGTTCGTAGACATGCTATGTAGCAGGAAAATACTGCTACGAGCTACGGCGTAGCATACCCAATGAGGACTTTGGGTATCTTGGTATGAGGAATGCATTACAACTATTTTATTAAATTTAATTGAGATATCGTTCTAATACCGCTTTAGTATCAGAGGACCTTGTGCGAAAATTCGATAAATAGGTATTCCGTATCTCTCGCTTTCTATGTATACCTACATATATACATCTTTCTCGCTTTAGAGGGTGATATATTTTACCCCTCACTAGCTCGGAAAGCGCTGTTTTATCATTTAAAACTAGCTTGGTAAAACGCATTTTATCCACTAGTGGGCAAAGTAATTTGACCCCTTTCAGGTATAAGTGAGTCTTATATGGCTATAGTAATATGCACAATCGGAGGTCACACCTTAAATTGGTCTTGTCTTATCCCGCACTTGGTAAGCTGTTGGCAATATCTAAGTGACATAAGCGTGGAAATGGAATTTTGAATGGTTTTTTCAAGATAACTTAGATGTGGATAAGATTTGTAATCGTATGTAGTCTTTATTTTCCTCGCGATAGTGAGGGGAAAATGTTGTATTACACTCGGCGGCAAAGTTTGTTCAACTCTCGTGCCCCCGTAAAGCTTAAGATTCCAGTTTTTGAATCTTTCGCTTGCTCGGGTCTCAATATAAGCCCGACAGTTAAACAACAACTTTGCCTCCTTGTATAATAAATATCTCTTTCTGGTGTATTGGCGGTGGTTTTGTATAGGCTAGAGATAAGCATGTTTCTACCAACAAAAAAAATGATCACTACGATATTTCCCGAATCAACAACGCCATCTATCGACAACATCGGAGCCGAAATGCAACTTCATGAAACACGCTACGTACGCTACGTAAGTATAAGTGTAAGTATAGGTATAAAAGATATGAGTAAATTAAAAAAAATATATGCGCAAATGGCTTAGAGCAAAGACTGGATTAGGTTTGTCTGACATGCTCTATACAAAATTTTCTGCCAAAGTCACACGTGCACACTCAAACGCAGGTTGAAAAGGCCCCCAAAAAAAAAAGAGGAATGATGATTTGATCGAGCAGTAGCATAGAACCCGTTTAGAAAGAGAGCGATTGGGAGTTCCGTGTTCTGAGCTGTTTGCAAAGTGGAGAGATCCAAAATGACAAGTCAACTCTGAACGCTAGCTGTGTGAGATATGATTACTTAGGAGTAGAGTTGTAGTTTCTCGAGAACGTTCTCCGTTTTGTATGGAAACTAATCTCGCGCAAGAACATTCTCCATACAAATCGGAGAACTTTCTCGATAACGGCACAACTCTACTTAAACCCAGATATCTTGTTTAACCCATGCAGCGCTGATCACGACTCGTTGTCTTGGCACGTCTCTACTTGCCATTTACTCTACAAAGCGGGAAAAACATGTTATCGGCTACGGCGTAGCGTTACGACAATTCCTTAGCGTTGAATGAGTCAAAGCCGAACTCGGAGTGCCCGATCGCTCTCTTTCTGCAGGGACTCTTAAGATCGGTAATTTTAGCGAGGCAAAATATATAAAATTTGCAATTAATATGACATGACGATAGTGATTACAACAGAGATGAAAGCGAAAAGCAGGAACTGGATTCTATGCGTGTACTTTAAACCAAAGATAACACTTAGGTACCTATAGGTTTTTTTTAGGATTAGAAAAATCGTGCGTCTGTCGTCTGTGCGATTTTTTAGGAAAACAATTTATAAGCTGGCATATTTACTTCTTAAGGAATAATGGTAAAAATACCGGCCAAGTGCGAGTCGTAATTGAGCACCACGGGTTCCGTACAAACTTTTACACGTACAGCCCCATGTATTACTCGTTTGCACTGCATAGAGTTAGTATTGTTTTTCTTTGAGATTTTTAATATCGCGTAAATCGATTTTTTTACCTTATTCAAAGGACGGTACTTATAGCATATAATATAAAAAAGAAAAAAATAATCTTAGGCTCACTGAAGTAATTGATGAAACGTTGCTAAAATCGACCGTTATTTTTCTAATCTTAAAAAACGAGGTATAGCAAACGATAATTCAACGAGATAGGCATGCTGATACACATGTTATTTACTAGTAGTAAAGCATCTAATACCAACGCTACGCCGCAGCCGATGTTGGCTTTTCCGCTTGGTAACGAACATAGTTCGTCGAGGCGTTAAGACAATATGTCGTGATTAGCGTTATTAAATTCAGCTTGCAAGATTTGACCCTACCAACACACAAACTAACATAACGTTCCAAGTTAAAATAAAAGCTTGTAAAATTATGTAAGGATTGCCGGTTGTTTAAATACCTAATAATATCAGAATGACTCTCAAAAGTAAACTATATTTATATTATATTCATTCTAATATTTAACAATCACAGATCAGCAACGATTAGGTAGGTAGGTACTTATGGATGAGCGATAAGCAATCTGTATTTAGACTATTTAGCATACATTAAGCACGGCACAACTACCAAGTTTACACAGCGTAAGTCAAAACTTGTAAACGACCTAACCCTTGAGAGCCGAGGCACGTGGCCGGTTTATAACACGCGACGAAAAATATGGCTTCGGAAGAAAAAAGAGCACTTGCGCATACCTATTGCCTGCCATAGGTATACTCGGGCAATCCGTCAGATCACCATAGTGACAAATTTCCCATACATTAATTTGCAGATCTGGTGGTATGCTCGCACGTAGGTATATGGGCCGCTTATGTGATTTTGTGCCTGTCGGTAGCATAAGTCCTAAATCGATTTGATTGCGATTTTATATAGGTAATCTAGTCTTATCTAGATAGCTTTCATCTCACTAGATGGCGCTGTCATTTATGCCGCTTCAGTTATGATAAAGCCTGTATACTTTCTTTATCGTATAAATGCTGTTCCTGAATGATCGAGAATTACAGTTCAGGTTCCGTACTATTCCGTAGCCAACATGGCACTTTACTCAGTAACTCCACGTTAACAATACGATGGCACTAAATAAAAGTAAAAATAATTGTGAACATAAAGTGTGACTTTTGAACGGGAGTGCCTTGAACTTCAAGGCACTTTTGCTTGCACGATTTTGTGATCGTATGAAGGTTCAGAACTCTCAGTTATGTATGGACCGACACGCACTTGGCCGGTTTTATTTCGTTGCTTTGTAGTGGCTTGTAGTATCTGTATTACGCCATTCCTCTCCCGTTTGCATGTTTTTAGTTGATCTTAGATAATAAGACTTATGAATGGATATAAATTCAAGTCAATCGTTTTACATAATAATTGTACAGATTTCCAAACATGTCTCTTTTTTCTCCGCAGGTAGACCGAGTCACCCCGTCGTGACACCCCCGCCCGACCCCGCACACATACCCCCCGAGCCACCTCCTAAGCCAAATGAACCCTTCAAGCAAGACGACATTTTTTTAGAAAAACCTTTCCTCCCATCGAAACCCATTTCTCACTCGCCAAAAATATCTCCATCATCTATCCCAAACCCTAGCCCGAGCGTCACAACGACGAAGCAAGTGGAACCAGGGTACCCTAGCTACGGAGGATACTTATATTCCATACCGGGGTATTCTGCCTTCCAACCTGTCTCCTACCAGGGCATGATGCCACCAAACCAGCATACGCCTCAAGCTCCGACCGATTTCTCTTTTCCACCAACCACCAAAGAATCTACCGACGAAAAGAGCGAAGCAAAACCTGAAAAACCACCGAAAGTTGACGCTCCAAAAGGACAGGACTTTGAAGAGCATTTCACACCCGAAATTATACCGGCTGCTTCCATTTCTGATAATAAACCGCAATCAGCTGAAGCTAAAATGAGCATTGCATCTCTAACGCAGGGTTCTGGAGCTACAGTAACAATTCCTTCGCAAGCGAACGCTAAAGATGCCAAAAAGAAAACCCCAGAACGGTTCAGCCTTAAAACCAGCATACCTATAAGTAAAATCGATATGAAGTGCGTTAGTAATCCGCCAGATGCCATATTTCAAAATGCTATCAGTAAAAAAATTCAAGCTCCATTCAATCCTGCTTTTCAAAACCCTAAAGACAGTAGACTTGAAATACAAAGTAATGTAGTTATAAAAAATGCACAGAAAGAACCTGAAGTGAAACCTGAAGCACCTAAGCCTGCTAGCAGTACGGTGTATCCTGCAGTCACTACCTGTAGCAATAATATCAGTGCTCTGTTGAACGCGGCTGAGACGATAAACAAAACAGATACCCAATTTTGGAAGCCGGAAGCAAAACCAGACTCACCGACTGAAGGAAAAGAGCTTCCATCATTCACACCGCAAGTGCCAGTGACTGCAACAAAAACTGTCTTTAGCCCACCTACTACTGAAGCTAACAAGTTAAATTTTACTAACAAACCGCCTGACCCCTCATACGGAGAGCAGAAAAATCAGATACTCTTTATACAAAACAAAAATACGTCCAATCCCAAAATGCTGCTGACGATCCAGCAACAAAACCCACAGGTTTTACTACAAAGAGGTAACTTCGAGTCAAAAAACCTGCAAGCTCCTTCACGACTGTCTGGTCAAATGAAAAAAAATAAAGATGAGCACTTGAACGAGAACGGTACCTCGTCGAAGGTAGTGGCCCTAAAGAGGCTGCACCAAGAGAACTGCGACGAGAACGATTTCGAGAATTTGATCACCGAGAACCAGATATACGGCAACAAGATAGTCGTGAAGGAGAAGTCGGGAACACTTCAAGAACAAGATTTGAAGAAGAATAAAGACAAACAGACACAAGAAACGAAAAATGTCGTATTACAACCTAATTTTTTATACTTGAGCAACGTACAATTTCCAGCTAATTTAATGATGATTAAGAATAACAAAATCAGTCAAACAAGAGATGCAAAGCCAAATAAAACCACAGCCAATGAAAATAAAACAAATGATGCTAACAATGTCACCAACGGTACTGAAACAAGTAATATAAAAACCCTAAAAACTCAAAATGTGGCAGTTAGTAAAGAAATCCACGTACTCAAATCGAGTAACAATGTTTTACAAACACTAGCAAATAAGAGCAATAAAACAGATATAGTTTTTCAAACATCTAATCAAAAAGTTATCATGAATCCACAAATTGTGTACCAAGTGCCGATGATTGTAGACGCTGATAACAAAATAAACCAGCCATTCATCAACAGGGAATATCCAAAATTCGTAACACAAAATAAGAAAGAATTTTCAAAGCCACTCGACACCAGTAAGTCAGACAAGTTATTTATTGCATGTCCATACCAGATGGATTCTAAATTACAGCCAAAAATTGTCATCACTAATATAAGACCGAAAATTACCAAAATAGAAGAACTTAGCTCTTTAGATATGTACGAGAAACGAAGACGTATGCGTCGACTCAAATACTTATCCCACCGTGAGACCAAAGAGACCCAGAAACCTGAAGTTAAAAAGGTTCAGGAAAAAGCAGACACTCTAAAAAATATTATAACACCTGATAAAATGAAAGGTGAAATTTATAAAGAATTCGCAAGCACCAAAATTAAGATAGAAGAAGACAGCAGCGACAGTGACAGCGATTACGGAGAGAACGAGTTGAAAGAATATAATGCCATCATAGCTGAGTTTAGCAAACCACGTGAAGTTGAGACTGCGAAGATTGAATTTTTGGCAGGTTTTCGACTAGCGACTCAAGATGCTTATAACGGTAAATATTAATGTTAACTTAGCAATAACCTTCCTCGTCTTCACACGAGATTAAATTTAAAGCCACATAATAGTAATATTATTATGATACAAGCATTTACTAAAATTATAAGGTACTTAAATGCGGTAAGTACAAATGTCAGAGGAAAATGTGAACTCGTAACTGATACTGGATTATTACTAGAAAAATTATAAACAGACAATAAAATTCAAATCAATACAATTAAACGTCAAAGCCATAAGGTTGTTGACCTGCTATAACTCATTTGGTTTTCCAGATAAACAACTAGACCGGGAGGAGCGGAGCTTAAGCAGAGATGCGGTGGCTTCAGCCTACATCACTGCGGGGCGCCTGGACAGGCTGTGTCGGGAGGAGCCCGCGGAGTCACTGGCGCCGGCTGCGCGCGTGGTAGCGCTGACCAGGCTCCCAGAAGAGCAGCAGAGCGCGCAGAAACAGATGTTCTTTACGCAGCTAAAGCTTATACAAGTGCTTCCGAAATATAGAGATGGTGAGATTTCCTGCTCATTTTATTTATTATTATGTCCTGCTAGATGCAATGCCCGTAAGAAATGACTAAAACATGGAGATGAAGTGTATAGCAGTAGTAAACGAGGTGAAAAACATGAACACTTGATATCAATCTATGATTCCATGGAATTATTTACTAGCTACCTGCTCCTATTTATGAGATGAGAGCAAGTAGAACTAAACATGAGCCAAGACATTTCTGTCATCATCAGCCACTCTAGTCTTGTTGATCTCAACATGTGACACTGCATAGCAATGAAATCTTCTATTTTTCATTTCCAGGTTACGAAAAGGCGTGGCAAGTAATATTGCAAGAGAGAAAACGTAGAAACAGAGCCACCCAAGAAGTCACCACGAAGAAACCGCGACCAAGCGAAATCGAACTGGACCCAGACGGGCAGCTGCAACTATTGACAGAGATCAAGAAATGCGTTAACGAGAACAACAACCTAATAAAGAAGCGGTTAGATTCGTCTTGCGACGATGGCGAGGGTGACATACACGCGCTAGCAGAAAAGAACTTCTCAGAACTAGACAGGCTTTCCAAAATGGCCGACAGAAGCGTGAAATTATACAGCGGTGTGGATGCACGGAAGCGAGACCTGAACCCCGGATTCGATAGCGAGAACATCCAAAAACCTATAAAGGTCGAGCAGCCATACATAAACTATCCTAAGATTAATATACCTAATTTATCTAAGATGATATCGCTGAAGAGCGTGCAGGAGTCTGCAGCAGGGACGTCGAGTCCGGCGACTTCGATGGACGAGCCGATGAGTTCGGCCTCCGTGGCCTCGGTCGGCGCGGAGGGCGACAGGCGCGAGGCCGCCTGCCAGGCCGATGAGCCCGCCTGGCCTGGTGTCGAAGCTCTCATCAGAAATTATAAGGAGTTCGAAGCAGGTAACTATTATTCAGACTCTTTCTCAGTTATTTTGGAACTTAATAATAACTAGTCAATGATGCACAGCTGTAATGAAATTCCTAGTCAGGCAAGGTTCGCTAGTTATGACTTGTTTTTACACATATCGGTATAAAACGGGTATTATATAAGGCGATAATCGGATCCCCCTTTGTACACTCTCGGTGGGCGAGTCCGACTCGCACTTGACCGGTTTTTTAAATCAATATATGCTTCTCTTTTTTCACTCTAAAACATTCATATAGATAAAAAAGAAAATCTACTGTTAGACTGTAAGTCGCATAGTATTATTACCACAGCGTAAGGGTGTATTCTATACAGTGGGTTAACTCCGCCGATTTGTGGGTCATCGATGGGGGGCGCGCGGGGAAGGAGGCGGGTAGGGAATGCCGCCGAATTTCTATGAAAATTCGGAGGTCTATTTTAAGGGGTGTAAAATGGAAATTAGTTTGCCAATCAGACTGTAATATCTTCCGCATAGTTTTTGACAACCCTGAGCCTCAGCACGACCACCGAGCCGAGCCGCTGGCCGTGTATGAAGTTACCTCACTGTATGGAATACATCCCTACGCTGTGGCATTACTCTTCATATTCGCTTAAAAATTTCCAGCTCGCAAGAAGGAGATCACCTCTCTGCACCGGCGCAACACGCGGCTCCGCGTGGAGTGCGCGCACGCGACGCGCGCGGCCGCGGCCGAGGCGGAGCGTGCGCGGGCGCTGCTGGCCGAGCGGCGCCAGCTCGCGCGCGAGGAGGCCGCCGCGCAGGCAGCCCTAGCCAAGCTGATGCAGGCTGTCGACGCGCTCAGGCACCGTACTTAACAATAAACTTCTAGCTGCTTATTTACTTGGGAGGGATTCGGGATACAGACTTTTTGTGGCGCTGTCATGTACAATCGCGTAAATCGTCGCGTACGCATCTTTTGCAGGCTGTACTCGCACTCAGGTACTGCTACTGACTTTAATTCGTGCCACGAACCTAGGCTTAACGATTATAACTAATATTTGAAACAGGATAATTACCATGTATGTATGTTTTATTGAGCACCCGATATTTCGACACTGTTGCAAGCGTCAGGTCTATGCCGACAGGTACTCCACATTAAGGGACATTTCATAAAGTTCGTTTAATCTTTTGACTGAAGTTCTAAAGTCGAATATGGTTTCTTCATTTGATTACAAACGACATTAAATAAAGTTTAACACTCGTAAAGCGAGTAGATATACATATTTTAATATCGTATTAATATCAAACTGTATACAATGTATTTATGACTACTGAGGCAGGCATAAAATGAAAATAGCTCAGCTTTTCCGACCTCAGTTAATTAGCATTCGAAGTTTGGTAAATTGCACTTCCTTTATTTTTGTTTTGTTTTTAGCTTTTTCAACGTAAAAAATTAAACATTTTTTAAAATAAGGAAGCAGTTAGGATCGCAATTTGTACCTTAGTCTGTTTTAATTAAATTACAACTTTGCACAGCTTTGACGCGATAGCGAGTTTCGAATAAAGATTTAGTAACCATAAATAACTCTAAGCTTTACCAACTTAATAGGGTGTTTTGTTAAATTAATACTTTACTGTTTTGTAAATATTTAAGTAATATACCTAACAATGTGCGTTCACAATTATATAAAAAAATATGTGTATAGCAAAGAAAACTCCAAAGAGTCAGTATATTTGTATTTCGGTGTATAATACATTGAGATTGGAGATAATAACTAGTTGTCTTCGGGAGTTTGTACGCACTCTTAACATCAAAATATGCCTACTGAAATATATTTGATAATTATCCGCTTTCTCCCGAAGGAACTAGTAATAGTGTGTAAGTATATTTTTTATATTTTGCGAAATATATTATTTCCGGTGCCTATTTATTTGTAATTAAATAATACGTACGGACGTGCAATATTTATTGAAACATTTAGACGCAATAAATAGTTGTAGAAATGAAATGAGAAATAATAAAGTATATGGAATCCAATGATTTGTTTTAATTTATAACATTACTTCTAATTAGGTAATCACATTAATAAAGTAGTTATTTTTAATTTGCCATGTTCTTCTTAAACGAATCTCAAGAAAAATACATTGAACATAGACATGGTAACTTAGTTTACATCACATTTGTACATAGTACAGATAAATAAAAAATAAGGATTTTACATAGCTGATATATAACAAGACACGAATATTGATCGAGTCTTTATCACGTGCCAAAGCCTGGTCATTTGTCCTGGGTTAGTTTACCTGGTCCCAGCAACACAGCGCCGTGCCCGCCACGATCAGCACTATCCCGAGAATAGAACCTGGAATATAAAAGAATTGTTGTCAAAAGTCGCGACAGACTGATGTGTATGCATGTGACGTCACCGCGCCGCCGCTGTAACTTGGCCTGTGGTTCAGTACTCGTAATAAACGAGCGTTCATCGCACTCGTGTTTCATTGCTACATGCTTATTACAGACACTTCATTTATTAAGCGTAACTTGAAGTATGGTCTCGCGCCTATCGCGCCGAGATATCGTAAAAGGTGAGGTTATCGTTAATGGGATTTTGTTGACTCTCGTTAACAATGCCATGTCATGCCGACCATCGAGGGAGTCAAGCTACCGCAAGTACCTAACTATTAATAAGAACTCTGTTGGAGGTAGCCTCCACCGCGCGGTCCGCGTGGATTATAAGGACCTTTATTGAGACTTCGCGATTTTGGCAATGAGGGGCCGCGAAATAACATGTTGTGGTGCTACCTTTGTCTAGCGGGCGGTCACCGGCCGCAGCGCCAGTGTTAGTAGCGGAGGCCAACGCCAGGCCGTTAGCCGCCGGTACCGCCAGCGAACTAAGCTGGGGCAATCCATGTTGCCTTAGGTAATTCGTGATGCCAATACAAGTTTAATTTATCTCTAAATAAGTAATACTATCCCTTGATAAATATTAAATCATACATTTGCATCTGTGATTCAAATAAACACGCAATTAATTCGTGGCTCACGGTACTAGATTACTTGGTCTGACCCAGCTGGTTACTGTACTGTTACTGTTACCTTTGTCGAGCGGGCGGTCGCCGGCCGCGGCGCCCGTAGCAGCAGTGGCAGCGAACGCCAACCCGTTGGCCGCCGGCACCGCCAGCGAGAGCGGTGCGCGCCGCACCGCGAACAAGTACGCCAGCGAGCCCAGCTGGTTCACTAACCACGGCACCACGTACTGGAAAACGGTTCAAAAGAAACGTTAGGTTAAATGGAAAAACAATACCTTTACAGGATCATGCTCTCCGTGTCCGACTGTCATAGCCAATTTGTGCCCAAACAACTGGAGCAACTGCATTGTCAGTAGGTACATACATCATCGGGCAAGGCACAGTGATTTTTATCGCCCAGACCAGAAAGATGAAACATAGGTTGGATTTGTTGGTCAACTCACTATCTTGTCAAGATCGCTGAAACTTCTGAGTGAAGGCAGCGCAGCACAGTTCAGTGAAAAGAACATACCCTCCAGTTCCCCAGCAGGAAGCAGACCTCAGCCCAGGCCTGCGCCGGCCAGGTCTTGGCGTGCACGTTGCGCAGCCCTCGCGTGCCGCGCTTGATGAAGGGGTTGGTGCAACCCCACAGCAGACCGGTCAGCACCAGCAGACCTGAATCGTGACAATATTAGGTACCTAGAAATTAACTGACGAAGAATAGGAATGTTCATTTAATAACATAGGAATAGGTCCCACGAATTACCAACCTTACAAAACAGTGATAAAAAAATTAATTAATGTCGGTAGTGTGAGTGTTGGTGAACCGGCGGTGCGACTTTCAATCCGAAGTTCGCGGGTTCAAACCCCGGTTCCTACCTTTGTGTTTTTCGGACGAAATATCACATCACATCTATCAATCGCTTTTCGGTGAAGGAAATCATCGCAAGGAAACCGGAGTAATCGAAATAAGGCCTAGTAGCTTGGAATAGTTGGAATGTCAGAAGGCCGTCGCTTTCGTAAAACTAGCACCTACGCCAAATCTTGGGTTTAGTTATCAAAGCGGACCCCAGGCCCCGTCACTACCCTTACTTTATGATTTGTTAATCCATTATGTTATCGATCATTATTATCAAACGACGAATCATGTCGTATTAAAATTAATATTTTTTTCCCCTCACTAGCTCGGAAAGCGCTGTTTTGTCCTTTAATACTAGCGTGCAAAAACGCATTTTATCCACATGTGGGGAAAGTAATTTGACCTTGCTCTAATTCCTACCACTTACCAACTGTCCAGTATAAGTGAGTCCTATTATGGCCATAGTAAATATGTGTAATCGGAGGTCACATCTTAAATTGGTCAAGTTTTATCCCGTTCTTGGTAAGCTGTTGGCAATATCTAGGTACCAGGAGCGTACACTAAGACAATTTTTGAAATTGAATTTTGTTATTTTTTTTTCAGATAACTTACGGTACGGTAATCGTATGTACCTAATATTTTCCTCGCGATAGTGAGAGGAAAAATGTTGTATTACACTCGGCGGCAAAGTTTGTTTTGCCTTGACACCCTCGTAATGCTTAGTCGTAAAGATTCCAGTTATTGAATTTTAGAATCTTTCGCTTACTCGGGCGGGTCTCAATACATATAAGCCCGAGAGTTAAACAATAACTTTGCCCCTTGTATAATAAATAACTATTTTTAACGAAAGGAATTCGGTTTTAATCTCACGTTTTGTTTTCTTAAGAGGCCGGTATAAGTACTGTTTTTACGATTTTGCGCAACTTTTTGATACTATATTGGAGCAACTAACAAGAATCCTGTTAGTTTCAATTCGAATGGAATGCATGAACTACTTTTCTGTTTTAGTTTTTCGATTTTTGATTATGTACCTAAATCCGAAAGCTGTTCCGCGATTTTTGCTCGAAGAGGTAAAACCTGAGGCTTTTGATAATCAAAATGATAGTTATATTTCATGATAAAGATGTAAAATAAACTTCATTTTCTGCCTAATGAACGTGTGTGAAAATACTGAATATAAATTACGTTTTATAAAAATTTATGATAAATAATCCAGGTACAATATTGTATGAATCAACCACCTCGCTAAAAAAGCTCTGTAAAAATTGAGTTTATGGATACTAAATAATAATATATATTTACCAAAACTATTTTTTGGCAATACCAGTAGGTACTTCATACTATCTCAGCAATTGTGTTAATTTCATTATTAACGATTTTCACTTTCGTATTGTGACTGGCTTTTGAAAACCACCAATTTCCCCATTTTTTTTTATAATGCTATCAAATATCACACACAAAGACCGACATGCAAAGATACACTTGGCAAAACTTCATATTTGTATGTTTGTCTATGTTTTTGTAGGTCCCATCAAGCACAAAATAGATAAATACAGATAATACAGGTAGAAGAAAGGTATTAATATAGGTACTAAAGACAAATATGAAATTTTGCCAAATATCTTTGCATGTCTATACTAGGTATCATTTGGTGAGGAAATTAAATTAAACAATTTGGTTTATTATCATAAATTACATTTAATGTTTTAGCTCTATCTAAAAAATGTGCTGTAGAGATCAATTTAATTTTTTTTTTATAAAGTAAAAGTAAAGTTGGGAGGTACCAATAGTTGTTCATGGAATAGTTCAAACTAAGCACTATATTTTTAAAACAGATTTTTACCAAACTGCATAAGCAGCACTGAATGTGTTAACCTATCCTTATTTGGGTGCGAACTACGAAGGTTCATAATTACTTTTTGCTACCTTTTTTTTGGCGTCAAACATGCCTTTGGTCATGGTCCTTAACCGCGCTTTTGTTTTTTTTTGTGTGACACTTGACTCTTGTTTGTACACACGTGTAGCACCCAAGCGAAGCGCGCACACGCAGTCGCGTCTGCTAGTTTTACGCGCCAAATAGGTGTTGGTATATGAACTTAGGCTTTGACTAACTTAGTATACCGGTTACCTTGCATTTAAACCTAGCATGTTAACGAAACAGTGTGATTTTTGTATCTATATTTTTTTTGTTGTTACCTACATAGATTACAGATATTCAACTAACAATCACGTTATGTATTTACTAAAACGGGGCTTAATCGTGTATAGATTTTGAAAACAAACCTCCGACGTTTCAAGGGCGACGTTGCCCCCGTGGTCCCGGAGAAAGACTGAATCAAAATCTATACACGATTAAGCCCCGTTTTAGTAAATACATAATGTGTGAAAATCGTGAAAGTTTAAATAAGTGTTTAACAATCACGTATTGCAAATTGGTAAAATAGATTCAATACAAAATTCAGAAGTAATGGTCTCACAGGTATAACATACAGGTAGAATAAACAGGCAACCTATATGTTAATAAATTTAAGATTACATGTTGTAGGACAGCTTACATTGCAATGTCATTTAATACAAATAACCAGTATAGAAGTGAAATACATAAAGACAATAAAAAAGATACAAATGAAATTTAATAAAATCCTTAACCAAAATGTCAAGACTGTTAAAGAATATACAAAAGTAAACATGGCAGTGCTAGATTCAGTAATACTATTATTAATATGCTGAATTTATTGCTATAATGTCCTACTTCTGGCCATAAAACAGAGAGACCAGTATCAGTATTTAATAATACACAAAAAAACTTTATACAAGTATTTTCACAATCTTAATAAAAATATGTATCACATAACCACAATGGGTTCATCTTACATTTAAATATGTCAATTCCCAAAACACAATGGCTTATTTTATAGTATCTTAAGAACCAATCTTTATACCAGGAGTCATAGGTTGCACTTCCGAAAACTGACCATGATGAGCATCCACCCAAGAAGCAAACTCCTTGGACAGAGCTACAGCGATCTCCAATAACAGCATGCAGTCAGACTCTGCCCTGTGAGCATCAACAGCAGGCCGGCCCAACACTCTCCCATAAATGTCCTGCAGCTTGTAGCTTTCTTTCAGCCTCTTCTCACTAAATGGTAGTCTCTGCTTTGCTTTACCAGCATAGTCGGGACGTTTTAGAGGCAGCTTCACTTGTTGAGGTGTTGTTTCATTCACAGACTGCATTGACAAGCAATTATCTGCAGCCAAGTCTACCTGATCTATTTGTTCTGCTTCTATGACTGAAATCTCACATTTTTTCTGTTCTAAGATGCCACTAAAGGTATCTAGTGAATCCGCACATAAGATATCATCAGATAATCTCACGTTCAGCATGTCTAACTGCCGTTTAAGTATGGGAAAATCGAAATTAAGCCCGTTATGACTGATTAGACACACGGGCTTGGTCAAAGTTGTAAGAAAATTGTTGATCACATCGAAAATTGTTGTGTCAAAGTAGCTCTCGTGTTCTAGAAGGAAGTTATCGAGCCCTGTGATTTCGCAGCTGGGATCTGTGATCCTCCTGCCTGGGTTGAAGCATCGCGTAAGCTTATGAAGCACCCTGGGTACGCGACCAGGAGCGGTCTCCAGTACATGATCGCGTTTCACAGCCACCATACACAACTCGGTTATTTTCGTTTTGTTGAATTCCTCGCTGGGGAGACCGGTTGTCTCGAGATCAAAGAACACGTAGGTGGCTATCGGAGCCATGGTTGGAACTATAATAAGTAAAACAATGTCTTACCTATTGTGTCCAACATTATCCAGTGAGTCATGCAATAACTTAGTGATAACAATGTACGTTTCGGTTCACTTAATTACAATTAGAAGAAAGTTGGCTTAATGTCCTCATCCTGTAGCAACTTAATGGTACTACAATGGTATGTATTAATTGAATAATAACAAAGTAAACTCGTCTAAAAAATAACAAACTCTGACAGAACAGATAAAGTAGGGTTGGAATCGGTTGGATTTTGTTGATATTTTGTATGCATTCCGTTTCACGTAAAGTTCGTTGTCATTGTATAAAAATCAGACTCGTCTAGAAATAGTCTGACAACCACAGCACAGTATAACCAAGTATAACGGATGAATTAACTTGTATACAAAGCTTGTATATCCACGAAAATCAAACGATTGCGGATTTGTATGTCCACCTCCGTCATGTTAGCGATTATTATATTTAAAAGATTAATTTGACATAATTCACAATGTTATTTATTTTATTAATGTAATTATCATAGTTTAAATGTTAATTGTGATATCGGGCAACACTTCCGGTCACCTCATTGGTGACCGGAAGACGCTTCTGATTGGCCGAGTGAGGGCCAATCAGATTGCACAGAGCGGGTAGTGGGTAAAATAGCGGGAACGGTAGTTTATAAAAAGGACGAACAGGCAATTGAGTTGAGGAGTCATTCTGTTACGAAGCGCCAAGCAGTTACTAACAGGAATAGAAGCTAGTGTTGCCCGATACGAATGAAGGTAGACGTACTTGTTTTATCGCTAAATTGTGCTTTGTAAAATAAATGAATTCGATTAACTTGGTGTTTCCCTTTCATCTCAGAAAGTGGGATATCGAAAAAATATTTTTCTATTATACTCCGCCCACGTGGTGCAGGTTTAGCATAATGGAGAACTATTATTTATGGACACTTTGGGAAAAGTGGTGACACTATCTTAATCGATAATTGAAGTATTTATTTTACACAAGATGTGAGCCTTAACCTGTTGTGTAATGTACTTATTATTACGACGAAACAGACTTCATCTTTAGCGTGTAAACAACTTGCCAGGGCGGCACCCTGGAGTTGTTTACATGTCTCTATAATGCATTTTAGTACGGTACGTAAAGGAAATAAAATTTTACAACTCCCAAGAGCGATATTATTTGTCGACGGTTAGAATACTCTTAGAACAAAGCGTAAAAAAAAAAGATAACAGATTTTGATATTGCTTTAGGAATTAAAAAAAAATTCGTTACCAACCTTTTAAATCTAAGGAAAAAATATACAAGAGGAAAATTTTTTCTTCAGATAATCGTATTTAACTATTTGAACGTCGCCTATCATTTAATAACATATTTGACCAGAGCTTATTTCAATATAATATGAAAACTTAAAAAAAAATATTACTCTTCGAAAACATTACGCAAGTGCTTTATGGTAACTGAAATGCATTTAATATTATTAAAGATAACTATTAGAGCCCATTTCTAACACATTCATCAATAGCTTAAATTTATGTAGACACTAGAATTTAAAAAAAAATCTCCTAGCCATAAAAAAAATCTCATAATTTTCAAGTCAAGGTCATTAGTTCAAAATCATTTAAATAGTATGTATGCGAAAAATCTAAGGATTTCATCGAAAGATTCAACTTTTATTATCTTATCAATTCTAGGCGTAATTCAAATGCTCGAAGCTACGCGCGGGAATTAATATCGTGTGTGTTTCGCGCGGAACGGGGGCGGTTTGACCAATCACATCACAGCCGGCGCGCCAGGCGCCTTTGCCTCTCGGTGAATCGGTACGTACATCGGTAGGTCGTTGTATTTGCACCTTGTCTCACTTGTCTGTCAATAACAACAAATAACATAACAATGATGTCGATAATATGACTACAACTGAGTGTTTACGCAAGATAGTTATATCAAAATGTCAATGTCGTGTCTGGGTCGATGTCAGTGAAAAAGACTTAGATGTTTTTTTGCCGAAAGTGCAAAAAACATGGAGTTGTAAAAGACTTAAAATTTTGTGACGAAAAGTGCGATATTCATACATAGGTAAATTTAACAAAAACTTCGTTTTTTTACCAGAATTAGTGCGCTGGACTTAGTCAAATTTTCGATGGTTGTTGTGCTATGATGACACCTACTTTTTATGTTAGTATCGTATAGAACACGCTAAAATAAGCATGTTTTGTATGGACAGTTTTTTTCTAAAATAAAAAATGGCCGACTTATTTGACCCCAAAGATAAACAATTTTAGATCTTAGTAAAATTTTCGATGGTTGTTGTGCTATGATGACACCTACTTTTTATGTTAGTATCGTGTAGAGCACGCTAAAATAAGCATGTTTTGTATGGACAGTTTTTTTCTAAAATAAAAAATGGCCGACTTATTTGACCCCAAAGATGAACAATTTTAGATCTTAGTAAAATTTTCGATGGTTGTTGTGCTATGATGACACCTACTTTTTATGTTAGTATCGCGTAGAGCACGCTAAAATAAGCATGTTTTGTATGGACAGTTTTTTTCTAAAATAAAAAATGGCCGACTTATTTGACCCCAAAGATGAACAATTTTAGATCTTAGTAAAATTTTCGATGGTTGTTGTGCTATGATGACACCTACTTTTTATGTTAGTATCGTGTAGAGCACGCTAAAATAAGCATGTTTTGTATGGACAGTTTTTTTCTAAAATAAAAAATGGCCGACTTATTTGACCCCAAAGATGAACAATTTTAGATCTTAGTTAAATTTTCGATGGTTGGTGTGCTATGATAACACCTACTTTTTATCTTAGTATCGTGTAGAGCACGCTAAAATAAGCATGTTTTGTATGGACAGTTTTTTTCTAAAATAAAAAATGGCCGAATTATTTGACCCCAAAGATGAACAGTTTTAGATCTTAGTCAAATTTTCGATGGTTGTTGTGCTATGATGACACCTACTTTTTATGTTAGTATCGCGTAGAGCACGCTAAAATAAGCATGTTTTGTAAAGACAGTTTTTTTTCTAGAATAAAAAATGGCTGACTTATTTGACCCCAAAGATGAACAATTTTAGATCTTAGTTAAATTTTCGATGGTTGGTTTGCTATGATAACACCTACTTTTTATGTTAGTATCGTGTAGAACACGCTAAAATAAGCATGTTTTGTTTGAAGTTTTTTTTTCTAAAATCAAAAATGGCCGATTTAGAGTAGAAAGGGGACAATTGAAACACGTTATAATTGAAACTATTCAAATTTTTCGAAAACTATAATATCTACGCGTCTGACGCATCACTCTGAAAACATGGCCGGGAGTATCCACGAGCCAAAACAGGTTTACGCGGTGTAAAATAAGTATTTGTGTTTTCGTATATTTTCTTATAACTTCGTTCACTCTTGTATTTTGACGAATTAAATTATGTAGGTGTTATATTTAGGAATAAACGAATGTTTTTAACAGCCGTTGATCAGCGTTCGAGTCTTTTTATATATAATATTTGACTTTGAACTGAAAAATGTGGTGTGTGGACGACAGAAACAAATTGAAACGTTTCAATCGTCCTCGCGTTTTAATCGTCCCCAAAAGTAACGAACTTCGAAATATAAATAAATAAATAAATAATAAATAAATAAATATTACAGGACATTCTTAAACAAATTGACTAAGTCCCGCAGTAAGCTCAATAAAGCTTGTGTTACGGGTACTCAGACAACGATATATATAATATACAAATACATAGAAAACATCCATGACTCAGGAACAAATATCGAAAAAAATAATAAATAATATAAGAATATAATATAATATAAGATTCTGATGCACAAGTTTGTTCTTTCATTTTTCAAATTCACTTGTACTCGTAACGTAGGATCGTGGTGTTAATAAACGCGATTAATCCGTTCTTCTCTTCTCTTCAGTGTTTAATTTCAATGAATAAAATCGCGGTAAGAGAAGACAATATTTTTCACTTGTGTAGTTTTTGACCTAGTTGTTAAATTATAGATATTCGATGTTTTTATACTGATTTTTTGAAAATATGTGACTTCTTAAAAAGGAGGTTCTCAGTTTGAGCCGTATGTTTGTATTTATGTTTGTTTTGTACACGATTATCTCGCGTTCGGCTAAACTGATTTTGATGCGGTGAGCACAACTACTTTGTTTTATGTCACATAAAAAACATAATGTGTTATTTTATTTTGGTATATCGCCATATAGCAACACTTGTTACAGAATGTTTTATATGTTGATTTGATATTTTTGACAAATAATAACACATATGTCAAGCATATTAATACATTTTTCATCACACCTGCTCGTAAATGGTGATATTATATGTAAGCATACTTACACTTAAAGAGCTGTATTATTCCCATGGTTTTAAAGGATTCTCATACTACTTTACCGCCCGCCCGGAGCTCGCGGAGGACCTGCCCCCCACGCGCTCGCAGCACGTAGTCACTCCGGAGTACTGTGGACTGTGCAACTACACTACCGCTTATCATTATTGTTTCTTTACCTGTATAGAGTTTATTTTTTTCCTCGCAAATGTGATGAAAAACATTGTGTGTACCACGGGCAGTAAGGGCATTACTAACACATGGCAGACTAACCATGAAGTTTTTGTGCGGACATCTTTCAACTCATAAAAATATGACGGTCACAGACGGTTAAAGGCAAATTGTTTTAATCGTCCCCACTCTACCCTATTTGATTCGAAAGATAGAAGATATTTTACGACAGTCAAATTTTCTAGCTGGCATCCCCGGTATAGTCGTGGCAGAGGCAGACCGAGAAAGAGATGGCGGAACGACTTGGATGCGTTTCAGCGGTATTGGTGGGATCTTGCCCAGCACAGGGAGGATTGGATAAGGAGAGGGGAGGCCTTTGCCCAGCAGTAAGACACAAAAACAGGCTATTAAAAAAAACAACAACGATGGGTATCGTGCTATGATGACACCTACATTTTATGGTAGAATCTTGTAGAACACGCTAAAATAAGCATGTTTTGTTAGGACAGTTTCTTTCTAAAATAAAAAATGACCGACTGATTTGACCCAAAAGATGAGCAATTTTATGTCTTGGTAATATTTTTGATGGTATGATTTTGACAGCGAGCGAGCAAGACCTTCTTGGGCAGAGCTTTGCTCCCGCCTTAGACTTCCAGGTTATTTATTTTTAATAAGGGAAGCGAAGCTCTCGCCTTAGTCTTCTAACCTAACCAAATCCGTGTCGATTCTGCCCCGGAGGATTTGCTCGCTCGCTTTGCTCGCTCGCTGTCTAAAGTGACAACCAACAGCCAGCTGTGAAGTTATCTTATTTGGACGGATAAAAAAAACCATCGTAGACTAAGGCGGGAGCTGCTCCTGCCGGGTGCAAGACCTAAACCACCAAACACGTATGTGTCCCCCTAATTAAACAATGGCATATTTTGCCATTACCGTGTTTGTACATAAGGGATATATGCATTTTTGTAAACAACCACCAAACTTCATTCAAAACGCGAGGTGTAATTATGAATAACAGACAGACCCGACAAAACATTATGGATTTATTATACAAGCCACGTGCTCATAAAATGATTTATGATAAGAATGCTTTTAATATGTGTATAATTATTTATAATAAATTACCTGTTGTCATAAAATTCCTGCAAGGCAATAGATTTAAGAATAAATTGACTTCTTGGCTTTTAGACCATTGCTTCTACAGTGTTAAAGAATATTGAGAATATAGCTGACATATTTATTTTAATTGTTATTAATATTGAATTTTTATTGACATTTGCATTCATTACCTACCACAATTGTTTTTTGTTTTTATTTTTGGGTTTTGTTCATAATTTACACATTGTTTCATGCATTTTTATCTATCTTGACATATTTTTTATAATTTTAGATATAATTATTAAGACGTAAAAGGTTAATATATTTGTATATAGTACTGTAAATACTGCACGCTATTCGAAATATTTGCACGCCTGCATGCAGGTTGAATGCACTGGACTTAACAATTCTAACTGTAAGACCCACTATACTGTGTTCGATGCAAATAAATACTTTGAATCTTTGAATTAAAATTGTTTATCTTCCAGGTCAAATAAGTCAGCCACTTTTGATTTTAGAAAAAAATGTTCATACAAAACATGCTTATTTTAGCGTGTTCTACACGATACTAACATAAAAAATAGGTGTCATCATAGCACAACAACCATCGCAAAATTTTACTAAGATCTAAAATGGTTCATCTTTGGGGTCAAATAAGTTGGCCATTTCTTATTTTAGAAAAAAACTGTCCATACAAAACATGCTTATTTTAGCGTGTTCTATACGATACTAACATAAAAAGTAGGTGTCATCATAGCACAACAACCATCGAAAATTTTACTAAGATCTAAAATTGTTCATCTTTGGGGTCAAATAAGTCGGCCATTTTTTATTTAAGAAAAAAACTGTCCATACAAAACATGCTTATTTTAGCGTGTTCTATACGATACTAACATAAAAAGTAGGTGTCATCATAGCACAACAACCATCGAAAATTTTACTAAGATCTAAAATTGTTCATCTTTGGGGTCAAATAAGTCGGCCATTTTTTATTTTAGAAAAAAGCTGTTCTTACAGAACATGCTTATTTTAGCGTGCTCTACACGATTCTAACATAAAAAGTAGGTGTCATCATAGCACAACAACCATCGAAAATTTTAGTAAGATCTAAAATTGTTCATCTTTGGGGTCAAATAAGTCGGCCATTTTTGATTTTAGATAAAAACTGTCCGTACAAAACATGCTTATTTTAGCGTGTTCTACACGATTCCTCCATATAAAGTAAGTGTCATTATAGCACAACAACCATCGAAAATTTGACCAAGTAGTTACTTCTGGTAGAAAAACTAAGTTTTTTAAATTTACTTATGAATATCTCACTTTTTGTCAAAATAAAATCGAAGTCTTTTACGACTCCTATGTTTAAAAAAAAATCTAAGTCTTTCACTGCGTACCCTTTGAAAGGGCACATCGTCTGTCTAATATCGGTCTAAATGAGGTTTCTTTAGAAATAGTGATTAAACAGTATTTGAATAAATAATTTTATACTACGCGTGCATTTAATATTTTATTTAAAGAAGAAAACAATTTTGCTTTAGGTACCAATATGGATTACAATTTAAAATTAACAAATTAATATTTACATTACCAGATCATAATTTAATACGTATCACAAACGAAATGTAAGAAACGCGTTGCGTAATCGTGATCTGATTGGTCGCACAGCACGGGCCGTAGCGCGATAGACTATCCCGCTCAAATCTCTTCGAGTTCGAATTATGATGCGAACTGATAAGATCATAAAATTTAGAGCTATTGATGTATTTCTTATAATTTCGGTGTATGTATTTCTATAATACTAATGAACAAAATGTACCAACTTGAAAATTTCTAGATTTTTATTGAAGTTAACAGAAGACCTTAAAAGTTGAATTCTTCATATAAATTGAAACTATTGATGAATACGTTAGACATGGAACCTATTCGTTATCTACATAATTTTTTAACACATTTCAGGTACTTGGATGTACTTAAGTATTTTTTTGGAGAAAATATGTAGGTTTTTCTCGCTTCAAGAAAGCTTTCGACAAATTTGTTATAAAATGACAGGTGACATTCAAATAGTTTAATCCAATAATATAAAGATAGAAAATATGACTTGCATAATCTTTCCTTGATTTTACACGCGTCGGTAACAAATACCTATATTTTACCCAAAGCTTTATCTAAAACAGTTAGACAATATTTTTCTCGATTAGTCTAAAGTGTACTCTAATAGGTAATTTAAAAAAAATCGACTTGTGAGTTATGTTGTGTTTAGGGGTCATTAAAGTCTTCGCGTATTCGCCTATTTAGCCAGGGCTACACTCTGGAAATGCATTATAACTTTAATTTTTAACAATAATTAATGAGCATGTAAACTGTTTGCCAGGGCTACACCCTGGAATTGTTTACATGTTTAGATAATGCATTTAGCCAGAGCTACACTCTGGAAATGCATTATAACTTTAAGTTTTAAGAATAATTGACGAGCATGTAAACTGTTTGCCAGGGCTGCACTCTGGAATTGTTTACATGTTTGGATAATGCATTTAGCCAGAGCTACACTCTGGAAATGCATTATGACTCTAAGTTGTAAAATTAATTCATTAGAATGTAAACAATTTGCCAGGGCTGCACCCTGGAGTTGTTTGCATGTCAGTAATGCATTTAGCCAGAGCTACCACTCTGGAAATGCATTATAACCTTAAGTTTTATATATAATGTGATATCGACGATACTTGTCTCCTATTTTAAATATTAAATATTCCCGAATATTCACTATGTATAAATCTGTTACCACAGATCATGGACAATCCGGGCAAAAGCCCGTGTGGCAGCGTCAGCGGTAACACGGAGGGTGAGCCAATAAGCGCGGGTCACTACAGTAGCGACCCGGCAAGGCAGACTCCGCGGCGACGTATAAATATGTTACCACAAACAAACAAAAGCCCATGTGGCAGCGTCAGCAGTAACACGGAGGGTGAGCCAATAAGCGTGGGTCGCCACAGTCGCGACCCGGCAAGGCAGACTCCGCGGCGACGCACCATTCAGAACGAGGGAGTGGAAGGGAGTCTGAACTTCAGGCAAGTCCGCAAACGTTCAGTTAATAAATCAAGGAGTAGAGAGCCGTCTATGGTCATTTCGATGACCACTCGTTCACGACAGCTAGTTCGCCGGCAAGACGCACCGCAGCAGTCCAGGAAACGGTACCGCAATCGTTCTCGTAGTTACAGTAGATCATGTACAAGCTCCTCTGACGGTGCAAGCGAGGCGAGGGGGACGCGACATCCTCGGTGTCCTAGTCCTTACAACAACTTACAATACAGCTCCGTCAGGAGGCTGTTAAAACGAAGACGATCGCGTGAACCCTCGCGTCGTTCGCACCGTACGTCTCCCATGGGCCGTGAGGACCTGTCTAGCAATGATCAAAATATTCTGCATAGGTTCCTAGATGTACTAGCAAATGTGAAGGGAAGTTCGAACTCTAAGCTTTCTCTAACAAACGTTGTCCCAGAATTTGATCCTTTGTCCAAGGACCAAACTATTATAACCTGGCTTACCAAGGTAGAAGAATGAACGCTTCCTTGTAGAGGACACCCCGTTGAAAATGTAGTCGCAATCGATAAGTTAAAGCCTTGGCTAGCATTTAACTGGGCATAATATTATTTAACTTCCGAATCAGAATGCGAGGAGTGCACGGAGTCCGGGAATACATCTTTTGCGTATAGTACGATTAATATATTTCTTCTTCTCTCTTAGTCACATTACAATGCACTTATATAGAAAAAATATCATATAAGGACTAAAATTATGTTTTTCTTTCTCGATTGATGTTTGATTATCAATTGCTAATAAATAAAAAAAATATGCACGTTGCGCTATGTATTACATCACTAGTTATGTAATTTAATCTTTAATGTTAAATTAGTAAGCCATTAAGAGTATATATATATGCATGCCTTAATCAATGTATCCAGCCATCCCATTTAAGCTAATGTTTGAAGATTATAATAAGAAAATTATTATTTTGCTATCTGATACCTAATGATATTAGGTTGGGATATTCATTCAAGTTTATTCCGCGAAGGGACTCGCTTAGATAGGATGGCCGAGCTGTCAGCGATTATTATATTTAAAAGATTAATTTGACATAATTCACAATGTTATTTATTTTATTAATGTAATTATCATAGTTTAAATGTTAATTGTGATATCGGGCAACACTTCCGGTCACCTCATTGGTGACCGGAAGACGCTTCTGATTGGCCGAGTGAGGGCCAATCAGATTGCACAGAGCGGGTAGTGGGTAAAATAGCGGGAACGGTAGTTTATAAAAAGGACGAACAGGCAATTGAGTTGAGGAGTCATTCTGTTACGAAGCGCCAAGCAGTTACTAACAGGAATAGAAGCTAGTGTTGCCCGATACGAATGAAGGTAGACGTACTTGTTTTATCGCTAAATTGTGCTTTGTAAAATAAATGAATTCGATTAACTTGGTGTTTCCCTTTCAGTCAGTTTTTCCGTAGGCTTGCATACTACAGAGGGCAGAGGGAGACCAATTTCGTTAGTTCGTTCGTCTCTTTGCCTCTTTATCGCTTGAACGGGCAAGAGCGATAGAGAGGGTGGACTAACGAACGAACGAATTGGTTAATGATTGACTTGTGATTGACCCTCTGGTTTTATCTCATCTCACCAAGCGAACGTTAAAGCCGAGAACCGAACGACGAACGTTGTAACAGTAGGTAAAGCCCCTCATTCACGGCAGTCCGCCGGCACTCCGGCATGGCTGGATGTAACGGACACACTGTGTGCAAGTGGCCCAGCCTGGCAGTCCAATTCGCACTTATTCGTTGAAAGATGCGCAGCGCTGCGTTGGAGCGCATACACTGTACTCGAATTTTAAAAATCGCCGCCATCTCGTATGTCATTTTTAATAATGAATAATTAATATTTTATGCATTGCCGCATTTCCCAATGTTTTATTACTGTAATTTAGTACAATTCGGACTGCAAGGAGGTGGGCGGAGCTAGCAGGATGTTGCCGTACGGCACGCATCCGGCAACGACATTCACGATGCTATATTACGTGCCGGAGGTGCCGGCGGACTGCCGTGAATGAGGGGCTTTAGAGAGCGTCATACTATGACGCTCTCTACTGTTACAACGTTCGTCATACTGTCTTTTTCTTACATTGGTATTATCCACCTGAAAAAAACCGGCCAAGTGCGAGTCGGACTCGCGCGCCGAAGGTTCAGTACAAACTTTGATTGAGTTGCAGTTTTTCTCCTACTGCTACTGCGTTCGTTCGGTGGTCAGACTATATTAATTCTGCAGGGGTTTTTTA
Organism: Lathronympha strigana; assembly: GCA_949128165.1. Lineage (NCBI taxonomy): Eukaryota > Metazoa > Arthropoda > Insecta > Lepidoptera > Tortricidae > Lathronympha > Lathronympha strigana. The sequence continues at coordinate 9,993,278 of OX421923.1, read as the reverse complement.
ATTTGATTAAATAAATGATAATAAATGTAATATAAACGTGCGAAAAACTGTCCGGTTACACGGCGTAAATTGAAATTTGTTTGTGATGGGATAGTCTACTTTGATTCAGCCGGAGTAGCAATTGACATGTTTACCCCTCTGCCGAAAGCATATGATCAACGACCATCAATGCCAGTCCGGTTGAAGAACTAGTCAAAGGATCGTCTATCATCAACATCATTACTTGTACGAATTCCAATGAGGATTACCGTGAGTCGATAGGGGCGCTAGTGGACCGTGGGTCCTTCGGGAACATTTCAAACGTGACTTTGACAATTCTATTATACTGACACAGGACCCACGCATGAGTGGCGCCGCGTGGTGAGCGACAATACTATAGCTCCCATATTCTCTCACGCTCATGGCCTCATGATTGATTTCCACTTTGGGGACCACACGGTACCCCTAGCTAGTGAGTAATGGAGTAGGTTTTCACGTTTTTTTAAGCCGCTCTTGAAATAATTACAGAATAATTTTCATAAAAACCTTTATTTATATATAGAAAACAACACAATTAATAATTCCAGTCTTCAACCCGTGGAGTACAAAACTAAATACAAGCAGTGCTGTATGTGATTACAAACTATATAACATAAGGAAAATAACTACAATGTCGGGTGTAGACTGCAAAATTGCATATCAAAATTATGAATGAATTCATTTATAATTTGGGTATGAAATTCTGCAGCCCAATTTCTTACTTTTACTGGTCTGATTATCACTTTTGCTATTTTTAAAATAAATAAGTATTCCTTTTTTTTAGGCCTCTTAAATAAATAACGCCGCCAGCTTATTTAAACAAATCCCATTAGACATAAAATATGAAATAGATAGCAGCAATTACAACAACCACAACCGAAACGAGAGGAATCCAATACCTTTGCAGCAGGCTCCGGTCATCCTCATTTGCAACAACCTTCTTTTCTTTATACTTCTTCTTCTTTCCACTTAACTTCCATTCATATTCTGCTAACTCCTTGCGATTTTTCTCTTCCTCAATCTCTTTGCGTCTCTTCTCTTCTTTTTCTTTTTCTAACTGAGCTGCAATGCGTTTGTCCTCACAGGTAGAGTCACAGGAAGGTTTCGCGGCTCCACTCCTTACAAGGTTACAAGAAGCATCTTTCTTCAGGTTGCCACATGGGCAGTACACCTTTGTTTTTTTTGTGCAGACTTGGCTTGCACAGGCTCCTGGATGACACAAGTTCTTGCATCTATGACCACACTCCAGAGTTTTAGGGCACTGCTGCTTACATGACAGCATTTCTTCTGTAGCCAAACTCAGTTCACGGCATCGTAAATATAATTCGGTCACTCCACAGTGGCAAGGAAGTCTTTCTATGATTTCACAGGGTGGGCAGGCTCCTGGATGGCAGACGCTTCTGGCACATTTATGGCTGCATTTATCTGGTCTCAGGACTAGACATTCCCTGTTACAGGGTTCGCAGGAAGATGGAATGTTAGGGTAGTTAGGATCAGCTGTGTGTAAGTGGCATAGCAGTTTGCACTTGTGTTTAGTGCAAGGAAGTTCTTTGCCACATTCGCGACCACAGGGGCGGCGTGATGCAGAATGACACTGCTGGTCAGCTGTCTCATGCTCCCCAAAACAAACAATAGGGACAGGAATCTCACACGGTGGGCATTCTAATGTCATTACTTTGGTCTTTGGTCGCTGCACTTCCCATGGAGTAGCTGGTTTCTCAACCTGTTTAAAAACAACTGTTACATATGCATGGCAAACAGCTTTACAGTCATGCTCACAGTTCTCATACTGCTTATGACATATTGCTTTACAAGGGGGGCAATCACCAAAATGGCAGGAATGCTTGTTCTCTTCTACATGTCCACATTTATATTTAAGCTTGCACAGGATATTGCATTTAGGAGGTTTAGTATGCTTCTCCCTACCACAAGGAACTGTTACATAGGTCCCTTTACATCGGCAAGTTACTTTGGATTCCAGGGGACAAGGATAGCAAGGACCGTGGTGGCAGACCATTGTACACTTATGGCGCCCACACTGGAGTGGCTTGTCGCAGATTTTCTCACATGGAGGACAGTTTCCATTGCAACATTTTCGAGCACATCCATGTTTCCCACAAGGCCTTGTTCCTCGGCACTTTGTTTCACATTTATACTCCTTACTGCAAGGTAATGATCTCACATGTGTTCCACATTGACACTTTTTTTCTATTAACACTTGGCATGGTGGGCAGGGGCCTTTGTGGCATTTTTCTGGACAAGTATGTTCACAATAATCCTTGGTCTTCCCACAGGTGCCAACACATGTCTCCATAACATCAGGGCATTGAACAAACCGCTGATTAGCTCCACAGGGGCATGACCGCATGCCTGAGTTGGGACAGCCTCCACAGTCACCGGAATGACAAATTTCTTCACATTTATGGTAGCCACATGAGAATGGTTTGTTGCAAAGCTTCTGACAGCGCCATAGAGGGTCATTACAGGGTCGCTTGACCTTTTCACCACCACACAGGCATGCCTGGACACTTGTGTAGGTACAAGGAGCACAGGCATCTACATGGCAGATATCTTCACATTTGTGGGATTTGCAAGAGAGTAATTTTTTACACTGTTGACCACAAGACCATTTCGCAGCACTGCAGCGAACTCTCTTTCGTTCCTTCTCACAGAAACATACTCCATTTACAGTCTGTGGGCATGGTGGGCACGGGCCAGGGTGACATAACAAGAGACATTTATGCTTGCAATTATCTCCTGTTGACAACCTTTTTTCACACACTTCTCCACATGTATGTGGTATCAACCATGGATGAAATGGAGGGTCATCAGTTTTACTACAAAAACAGCGATATTTACGAGGAATTTCCTCTTTGCTATACGACTGCCGGCATTTAGGGCAGCACCACTCGATTTTCTTGGACACAAATACCGCGATCGGACCGTGGTTCTCTTCGCTCCGGAGGCTAATGCTGTCGTTGGACCACTTTTGGATACAAGAGAGATGGAAATACGAATGACAGTGGTCGCAGGTCCAGATGGGATGGGCGCGTTTGATAGAACCAATGCAAATCAGGCATGTAACAGGGCGGCCGCTGATGGCTTCCTCTAGCATGTTCTTCGTGCGATTAAGCATGTGCGCATCGCCACCGCCATTCCTGTATCTCTGCAACACGCCCTCAAGAACGCTGGACTCGTATGGCTCCTCATCTTCTGACGAAGAAAGCTCCTTCATTCCCTTCAAATGTTTCTGCACATTTTGCTGCAATTTCGCAGCCGCGTCGTGGTATCGCCGGGCCATGGTTAAGGCAACGCACGCCCGGTGACGAAATGTAAAAACTGTAAGTAGCTTTCAGTTATTTTTTCACAAGTTTCCTCGACTACATCGACGGAAATCGACAATTTTCTCCAAATGGGCACTGATTTACATGACGTTGACAGAAAATACTTTATAAGGTCAGTGTCGTACGTACCGCCTTCGATGCCGTTAGTTTAGATATTATTTTCTATTTATCCGTTATTTATTTATTTTATCTTTTAACAAAATCCAAAAATGCGTCACCGGTGTTACATTCGAGCGTTGACTTTTATAGCATTGTTCTTATTTTCATAGCTTACATGATCCTTAAAATCAACGATAACTCGCCACCATAAAACACCTAAACAGCAAAATTCTTGTTTACGGAGTTAGATATTTATAAAACAGGAGAAGTGAATGACTTGGTGGGCTACAAACTGCTTAAGTTTAAAATTTTGATTTTCGGGAATCGCGAGAAGAACCCAAGAGTTTTGATGATCGGTGAATGAGATAAATGGTATTTGTGGATTAAAATATAGGTTCACCCGCCATCCTGACGTCAGGTTGGCGGGTGGACCTATATTTTAAGATATATTGTTTCCAGGAGGGGTACACAGAACTTTATTATAGGTACCAAATAGTACGTAAAAGGTACCAAATATCAGGCTAAAATTAATTCCAATCCCCCAGGTCCACCCGCCATTCTGACGCTCACCACATTTATTCGTGGTTTGTTATTGGAGTTAGCACAAGCATTGATTTTGATTTTTTTCTCTAATATGGTAAATGAAAGAGACACAAGCACATCACCCAAACACAGTGATTATGTCGACATTAGAGTCTGTCAAGCGAGTCGTGTCCACGACCATTTTGCTGTTTTCTTACAATGGCAACATTATTATCTGTCAAACGAATTGTCACAAATATCTATTCTAATCTAACCTCGTAGCATCACGGTACTTGTTGGATTATTTGATTTTATAATGGCGAAACCAATAAAAAGCAGAAGGCCTACCACGAACCACGAACGAAGTTTCACCTCTCTGTCGCACTTGAGTGAGAAATCACAAGTGCGAAAGGGAGGTATACTTTCGTTCGCGGTTCGTGGTAGGGGCTCAGTGTCAGGAGCATGTTGTTTACTAAATATAATCATGTAAAGATGACGACATGAATCGAAATAACTTTATGAAATGGTTACGAGAAAAATTAATACCCAACTTAACACAACCCAGTGTCATGTAATCGGCGTACTATCAGTGTTAACATCTAAAAGATTTTTGAATTTGCCGCCTTTTTGAAAGGACACGACTCGCTTGACAGACTCTATATTCTACTGGCATGACACCTGTCACTGTCACCCATCTGCCATGTAACTGGCAGGTAACTGGATGTAGTAGTAGGCGAAAATGATATGAATTGTAATTGTAATTACTTACCATAAAGTAACTTATATATAATGAGATTACTTACAGCTTGGGTACTAGGTAAAATAGTTAAAGATAAGGCAAAAAATTGCATACTTCGATTATTTAGAATTATATTTATTGATCTTTAAAAATTAAATGCACAAAATATGAGTTAATGCTTTCATAACAGAGACATTTATAGCTTGTGAAGCAGTCAACATTTTTATAAAATAATATCTTTATTCCAATACTTAAACAATTAAATGTTACAACATACATAATAATTATATGGTGACTGTATGTATGTAGCATACATAACTTTAAGAAATCAAATATAAAACTTTACAAAACAAGATCTTCTAAGTAGAAAGTTACTTATAAAATTGTATAATTTGCACAACATAATTAAAATATATTTTTCATGATTGCTTACAAAGAAAATAATAACATCTTAAAGTCTAATGCCTTTCGAGAGGACTTATTTCAGTCAGCAGTTTACAAGAATCATCAGCCCATGGCAGAAAATAATTTTTCATAGCTGCAACACAGTACAGCAACATGCGACAATCAGCTTCTGCTCTATGAGCATCCTTTTCTTCACTGTTCAGAAGTCTTTTATACAGGGCAGTCAATGCAAAGCTTTCTTTGTTAAGACTTACTTTAGAATTCGGTTTTTTATCCATCACTCTTTTGACTGCCTGTGTTTTATTCTTCATCATTTCATTGCTGTTTTTATTTTCCTTAATTTCTTCCTCAACATTTTCATCAACATCTTCATAAGACATATTAGACAATGAGAGACATATGTCATCTATTTCTTGCCAATCTTCTTCACTTACATTGAGATCAGGCCATTCATCTTCATCATCCGTCATCAAGTCTTCTGTGCTCTGTGGCTGTGATATAGCTTCCAGAGTTTTATAATCAATATTTGTTCCTTTCAAGAGTTTTCTAAACCCGACAATGGAATCTACACATAGCAGGTCTTTTGGCAAACTTACGCCAGCCTCATTGAATTCTGTTTGTAGCAATTTGAAATCGAAAATATTACCATTATGCGCAACCAAACATACTGGTTTTTCAAGCATCTCAAGAAATCTTACTAAAAGTGGAGTTTTTTGCTTAAAAAGTGGCGCGTGCTGCAGTTGCTTGTCGGTAATGCCCGTCAGTTCAACTACTTTGGGCTGCAGAGGCCTTTGTGGGTTAAAAACGAAATTTAGTGTATGAACCGGCGGTATATCTCTGTAGTCACATTTTTCTATTTCTTTCCTGGAAGCGGCCATGAAGCAGAGCTCGAAAATCTTCGTCCTGTTCTTCTCCAGATATGGTAAACCTGTAGTCTCCAGGTCGAAGAACACGTACGATGCGATTCGAGACATTTTGTGCTTTTGCTTTGGGTTGCACTTCAGAGTGAGTCACGGTAGCCTAGACCCCTAACTAAGAACACTATGTTGTTTGCAAAGTATGACTCATCGGGATATGACTGCCTTACAAATTATCTATAAATAAAATAAAAACAATATCCGTAAACGAATTACTATGACTACATTTTCAATGAAGTAAAGTAAACTTAGTTTTATTGACGTTTCGTTTCGTTTGATGTTGATGGGTGTCAAGGGTGACAGAAAATTCTTTTTTTTGTTATAATTCGTCCATTTAGACAGGCAAGACCACACGGCCATACTGCATAGGAAAATTCTTTAAAATGTTTTACTGCTATTTTCGTTTTTTAACTTTGAATAAAAATGGTCTGCACACAGAAAACTGTCCCATGGTTTTATATTTATGCATATTAAATTAAATATGTAGTTATTTTCATTTTATTTTAGTAGCGACATCTATAAATGAGTAGCAGTTTACAAATAAATACCCCATCTAGTGTGGAATAGCGGTTAACGATTTTATAAAGTACTGACATCTACTGAGCTTTTATTACACCATTTAGTATGAACCATTGCACAAAAGATGGCGCTATTACCGTATCCAGATTTAATATTATAAATGGGAAAGTGTGTGTGTCTGTTTGTTTGTCCGTCTTTCACAGCTAAACGTAGCGACGAATTGAAATGATTTTTTAAGTGGAGATAGTTGACGGGATGGAAAGTGTGACTTTTTGTCTATTTCTAATTCGAGCGAAGCCGCGGGCAAAAGCTAGCTACTTATAAATATCACGTATGTAGACAGTTGCAATACATTTTTTAAGTGTATTTATTTTTATATTTGATATGCATACGTATATTAAACACATTAAGCACGCCAGCTCTCGCCTCTATTCCAAAGGGGTAGGAAGCCAAATACAACGAGCCTTACATATTTCATACACTTTCGTTGATTGGTACTCCTTGACTGAAACAATAGTCTGACAACTGACAAGCACAGTCTGACAGTATTATTTTTAATTTATTTATATGCCGCCCTTTATTTCACTTCGAAAAAAAAGGCTCAGGCTGTGGTTGTAAGACTATATCTATGCTTGTAACAGTCCACCATTTCCACCAATAGGAAAATAATCGCACACTTATCCAAACCTAGCTCTCTAAATTTGCCGCGCATGGCGCACGCCCTTGCTTAGGTCAGTATGACAATTTCTCGAGAGCTTATAATGGTAAAAGGTAATTTAAAAAAAACATATTTAATTAGACAAAGTTTATTTATAACCGATATTGGTTATTACATTACCGGACTTATCTCCGTTCTTTAATGTTCCTACAATTATAATGGATGTTATAAACTTCAAAGCATGTTAAAATTACAAATACCAAAACAAATCACAAATAAAATAAAAATATATCATTAAACTTTATATAGAAATTATTAGTGAGAAGCGCGTTAAAATAATGAAATAAATGACTAAAGTTACCCCGTTAAAGAATATAATTCAGAGCCACCCCTCCGAACCCCATTTAAAATAATGATTAATCTACATAGCAGGCGTTAAGGCTGGTAACGTAACAATACACGTCAATGGCACTTATTATCAACATTAAAGTGTGTAAAATATAAAATGAAGGCAATATTATTATAGCACCATAATGTTAGGAAAGTAGTTTCTAAATATTATAATTATATATTTCTTGTCAGTAATGACGGTAAAATGTACCAGTATTTGACATACTCTGTAGAAAACATGTCTACGTTGGCAAAAATTACAATAACTAGTCATATTTATAGAACAATTTTACAGTAATTTCCCTTCGTAACCATATCCACTACTACTTTCTCTCTATTGTCAACTACTTGTACAAAACATCATCTAAAAACGTTTGTTAGCGGACTCTAGTAGTCTCCTGTTTCTTTTTATTTGATAGCTTAAACCAGCCAGCTTTCTTGTCATCCTTCGGCATCGAAATTGACCTTGAAACTCTGTCTCTATTCAATACCTCACTGGACTGACTTCTTTTCCCGTCCCTACGCGACATAGTCACATCTTTTCTTTCTGGTTTCCGATGAAGAGTGGTACTAGAGCTCGTCAATCGATTGTTAATCGGTTTCCTAGTCAAAGTAGACTGGCTGTACGATTTATTTTTCTGTAGCGTGGCTGGTCTTTCATTTGTTTTAGTTTTTGACTTCGGTCGCTGCGCGTAATGCAGGTCGTGTTGGTCGCTGGGGTGGCGCGGGGTCCACGGGGCGAAGAGGGAAAAGCTCTTCGTGGTGCTCCGGACCTGCAGGTTCGAGGAGTTGACGGAGGAGACGTCGTCGCGAGAGCGGTTGCGGGTCACGCGGCCGGGGTCTGGGATGTCACCCACTGAAAAATTGTTAACAGATTATTTGATGTTGCATAGTGGTTGCTGTAGCACCTGCCAGAAAGGGTCGGGGTAAACTACCTAGTTTACCCCAAATAAAGCGGTCATTCTGCAATAAACTGATTATTAAAATCACTGAAAGGGTAAAAAGTTAAGAGGCTTTGCAATAACGGAGTTTCTTGTTAGAAAACGTTAATTTTGAACGGTATAGTGGTTTTGATACGGTTCTGACAATAGTCTAGTTAGTAACATCCATTTAGAGGACACAGGAATTTCTAAGGGTCTGCAGCAACAAATTTTATTATTTGATGAAAATCCTCTTAAGGCAAATATGTCTGTCAAATGTTTGGCATGTGCCAAAGGTTTGTTAATTGCTATTCAACAGGGGAACTGGTAGGGACAGACCGGTGGTGGCGTGAAGATAGACGACGCTGCGCTGCGACTGGTGGCTGGAGTCACCTTCCGTGCTGCTCTCGCCCGAGTGCGCAGGCGTGCGGCGACGGTACCTGCACGCAAAACACATAAATATATTATTATAAAAGTTATAAACTAGGTAGATACAAATTGAATGGTAGATCTGCAAATGAGGATAGTTGACAGCCGAAATTACATCCGAGTTTAACACTATGCTCATCTTGCTTTAGAAACATTATGACGTTAGCAAATACAATTAACTGTAGTAGATATAGATAGAGAGTACACTTACTTGTAATCTCTATTGAGATCCTGCTTGCTACTCCTCAGCTCCGACGAGCTGCCGCGCTCCCGCCTCCCATTCCTCAGCGTCTTTGAGCTGCTGTGACTCCTGGACCGGTCATACGGACTCATCGGAGGCTTCAACCCACGCTGACTGTCCTCGGACTGAATCTCAGAAATGTTATGGAGATTCCGTTTATAATACTTCTTATCGCTCTTATCCAAGTTCGATAAAGAGTAGCTCTTGTTTAACTCGGCATGGTCAACTTCATCAAGACCAGAGGTAGAGTTGGAGACGGTTTTCCGTAGGGTTCCGTGGGGTTTGACAGGGCTGTGCTTCGCGTCGGATTCCACATCGGTGTCCCCGAAGAAACGAAGGTTCTTGGCCGGGGAGTTGAGCTTGGGTTTGTAGCTTCGGTCTTCTGGCGTGATTTCTTTCTCGGTCTGTAAATGTTACAAGTTATTTTAAGGTCACTGCTAATGATAAGCTGAATCTATGCTAATTACAATATAATTTCAGTGCAACAGTGAAGCTATTTAGGACACCTTTTAACTCACCCAAAATACCTAAAATCGCTTAAAATGTCTTTATATACTCTGTCTCGAATGAGTGTGTACAGGGGTTGCATTCGCCAGAGGCATACCGCCGAAAAATTCGGCCGAGAGTTTACAGGCGGCATTAAAGTTACCTATATGCCACAGTTAAAACATAGTTTTTTTTTATTTGCCTCGCTTTTCTACAGAGTTGGGTGGTTCTAATAGTATGATTAATATTTTGTATTTTTCGTAGATAAAAATGATTTCTTCTTGGTGCTTACAAGTCGAGAACCAAGAGGAATATATATTAGTTTGCGATCCTAGGGCCGCGATGCATCGTTTTCCACCCGCTTCATAGATAAACCCACTTTCAGAGCATGATAAATGAAAACGAAATGTATGGAGTAATAATTGTTTAAGACAAAAATTACATAGACATGTAATTTACCTTGACGTTCTTCTTCTTCCTGGAGAGGCGGTCTAGCGACTTGAACCAGCCCTGCGCACGCGGCGGCGACGGCGTGGGGCTCGGCGTGGCCAGGCGCCGGCGCTCGCGGTAGCGCTGCGCCTGCGTAAAAAGATGCTCTTAGTTACATATTTAATCAACATTTAACAACACATAACTCCAAATTTTAAACCGGATACGGATAGCGTTGGTGGCCCAGCGAACTAGCAATCCGAAGGTTGCTAGTTCAAATCCCCTACCGGCTCGTACAGTCGGTGCCCTCACATAAGTATCCACCCCACATATACAAGCGCGTAGCGCGGGTGGATACTTATGTGAGGGCACCGACTGTACCAGTGAATTATTTGGAACTTATGTACCTACAGTCAAGTGCAAAAATATGGTTCGATATAATCGACTCATAAATATGGTACTACGCTCTTATTACACCGGCATAAGGTGCTATGGGACATATTTTTGAGAAATATCCTACGAAATATCATTTGGTATTCACCGACCGCTTATCGGTGAAGGAAATTATCGTGAGGGAACCGGACTCTCCAGTAAAGCCTAGTTTACCCATTGGACGGTCAGATGGCAGTCGCTTTCGTAAAAACTAGCGCCTACGCCAAATCTTGGGATTAGTTGCAGACACTAGGAAGAAGAACTCAAAATTTTAACCATTCAATAACCCGTCACAATTAGAACTCCGCTATAGTTGGGCACACTAGAGACATAAGATTTTCTTTTTAAAAACAACCTAAATTATGTTAGAGACACACACAGATACACAAATACGACACATCGAACTTATAATACACCATCTTGTCCGTTGTGGGTTAACATCACCCAATAGCATAGCAACCGATTTACCTACGTAGCCGGTCAACACTCGATATTTTGGGGCCTATCGCTTTTCTGCCGCCTGGGTTACTCGTATTACATTAAGGCTCTATCACACTAAAGGATATCAACGCAGTTAAGAATGACTCAGACCCATCCGATCCGATCCGGGATGGATTATTCATAATGTGTATGCCACTGTTCTGAATTACTACATAGCTATAGTGGTCACACATTTCGTAAGTATTCGATCGAAGCGTCATAATCTGGTAATCTCAGTTTATTCAATGGTCTACAGAGGCTCTTAAACATGTTTAGATTTTTCAAGACATATTTTTTAGGTTATCCAGCACCGCCTGCGGTCGGTGACCCGTTGGGAAATATTATAAATCATATCGGAGATGGCGACGCGCGGAAGCCGCGAACCACATTGTTTCGATCATTGTACATAGTTCGATAAAGATCTACGGTTTTGTTAACTATCTTCGTTACGGTTGCTTGATCTCTGAATCATAGGTATTAACGAACGTTAAGGATACTGGGGCAATTTTTTATTTGGGATTATATGTATAGTCTTAGGCTAACCTGTACTTACGTCCTGTACAACCTAGTGGAAATGGATGTTTCCAAGGATAAGTAAAACGATCTGAGTGCGGTTTTGGAATTTTGTTTCCAAGTGAAACGACTCGAGTCCGGTTTTTAATCCTTAAAGGCCTTGGTCGAGTTCTTAGCTGTATTTGACGGACATGAAGGATTACTCACACTAGACCGGGATGGGACGGGGCGGGTCTTAATGATCTGTCAATTTCTATAGAAAGAATCACGTAAAAGTAAGTAATCACGTGTCTCGGAAGTCACGTGACGTTTTCTATAGAAACTGACAGATAGGCCTGCGTGCGTAGCCAAGATGCCAATCGCTCACGCTTGATAACGTATCGGAGCTACCTCTCTCTATCACTCTTCCATATTAGTGTGACAATGACAGTTGCGTTTCGTTAGCGACTGAGCGTGAGCGATTGGCATCTTGGCTAGGCACCCTGGCCCGTTCTAGTGTTAATTAATCGTCCCTAATGCTGTCACCATAAAGATATTCAGCTCGAATTGGTAGTACTCGCAGGATCTCAGCCAATACTGAAGCTTAACCCACAAATTTGGGTTCTCGTGCAGTTTTACTAGTACTTTCTTTTCTACTTTGGCAAGCATGTCAAAATATGTCAAAAAGTTGTAATACTTATAATAAACGTCTCATGCGAAACCCTCCAAAAATAACTATTACCAAACAATACAAGTTTTTGCCGTGACATTACCTCGCTCGCCGCCACGTACGGTGTACAATTACAGGTAAAAAACAAAAAAGATAATACAACAACTCATCGGATGACGCACAAAAACTGATTTTGGCAACTTAAGGCTGTGGCCGAGGCGCAGCGGGGAGGTGATGAAAATTGAAAGAATTTTGATTGGGCAAAAACGATAGCAGCTTCATTGAAGACCCATACAAGGAGTTCTAACCACCGAACGGGACAGAATAAACACATTATCAATATTATGATATATTTTAACGACTTGCCCCGTGGGACGACCCGTCGCCAAGCGGACCGACGACCTGAGGAGAGTGGCGGGAAGTGGTTGGAAGTGGTTGGACTGAGGACCGGGTGTGGGGCCTAGAATTGGGGAAGCTCCAGCAGTGGAGGACCACTGGCTAATGATGATGGTAATTAATTATTTTATTTTTAGGATAGCCACTGCTATCCTCAAGTCACGATCTACTGGTCAAGCATTTGTTCATACTATAGACGCTCGTGACAAGGCGTATCCTGTGGCGAGTGGATTTTAATGGGTATTATAGCTATCAGCCGCCGCAGAAATAGACGGATAATTTACAGAACAGTGCGTCTGCTGCGTAGGTATTAATTACTACCGCGGGCCGTTAGGCTACAAATGAGTCTGGTTCTAACTTAGGCAGTTACTGTAGACACTGGTTATGTAAAAACGAATATGGTGGTCGTCACTAAATGTTTAAGATGCAGTCCCTTTAAAATGTATCCATGATTATGCAACCATCCGTATTTATCGCGTACGTATAGATATAAAAGACGCCCTGATCTAATAATCTTTCTTGTCATTCCCTCATGACTGAGGAGGAGGATAGTTTCCACTTGGAGTGAATGATTTGCCTCCATCGTATTTTGTACACTGGTCTCCAGTCTCTTACAACCAAGCATAACTGATAGAGGAGTATGTGTCTTTTACTTGATAGGTCCATTTGGTCAGGAACCGGTCACGAGCTCGTTTACCACCTGCGGACCCAACTACGATACATTTTTGAGACTCATTTCCTATAGATCTAGTAATAAGTGTTGTATAATGACGTCCCTATTTCCCTAACCAGTCAGTTTTCTCCAAATCCTTAGTTAACCATTTTGTGATAACATAAAATCCCGTCGTAACTAGTGCTGACTCAAAAGCAGGGCTTTAGATACTAAGTCAGTTAGATCCTGAGAACATCGCTGATATGAAAATAATATAGACTACAAAACCCTAGAAAAACAGCAATATACAATGTGTTCAGCTGTCCAAACAAGTCCCGTCAAAAATAGTAGTGCTGAAGGTGATCGAAATGCCCAAGCGGTCTAGCCACGCGATTGTGTAGCTTAAGTCTATATTCGTAAGAGTGTTAAGACGAGGGATTGGACGCAAGGCCAACGACCATATGGCGACTGACCTTTCTTGGATTTGTGTCGCCAGACATTGCCTGTCCTTTATAATTTCTTTATTTGTAGCATTCCCATTAAAGTCTTGATATCTCATAATAAAGACTGAATACTTTGGCCATCATTCCATCCCAATTGCTAGTGCATTTTAAGTTTCACCAACGCTCAATCGTTACGCTATGCTCAGAACAAACAAACTCAAAGTGACGAACTCAGAAAAAGCTGATTAAAGAAAGTGACGTACTGAGAACGTGACACTCTCAGAAAGTGGCGTCCTCAGAACGTGACCTTCTCAGAAAATGGCGTACTCCGCCTAAATGTGCGTGAGTCCCATGTCATGGGTAGGGGCTGCATCCGCTCTATCTACCACCAAACAAGCGTTTAGAACTCTGACTATTTAAACAGCTTGGCTGGCAATGTCTGTCATTTCCTATACAAAAAAGTCTGCCATTTTTGCGGATAATTGCTACTGCGTCTGGTTTCAAACTTAAACGCTTTAGATTAGAATGAGGGAGATATTTCCTAATACATAGTGCCATATAACATAAAGGGAAAAGTTAATACCTATCCTTAATATATGAGCACTGTAATCAGATAAAGGGGGTAAAGTGTAAAGGGGGTATACCTACAAATATGCGGTTTACGTTCTACTTTCCTACGTTCATCCATGTTGTCGCAACAGTAAACCCGACGACGTCAAAATTGTCAATTAGGCAGAGGCTGCTAATTGTTGTTATGTGTGGTATTTTGCGTGGCACTTATACCTGTTTTATGACAAGTTTAGCATGCGTATGCAGTTCCGATAATATAAAGTGACAGTAGATAGCTAAGTCGTTTTTAGCGTTTCTTAGTAAACTAGGAACCCTTATAGTTTCGCCAAGTCTGTCTGTCTGTCCGTCCGTCCGCGGATAATCTCAGTGACTGTAAGTACTAGAAAGCTGTAATTTTGTACGAATATGTATATCGGTCACGCCAATAAAGTGGTAAAATAAAAAGTGGTTATAATTTATTTTAAGGTACCCGTAAATTGGGGGGTGATATTTTTTCGTTTCAACCCTCTGGTCCTTGAGGGCCAGAGGCCCTCAATTTATTTCTACATCACACAGGCTCATTCACTCCACCGGTGACCACAGGGCTGGCTCTTTCCTCGCTCAGCGTATTGGCATTGCCATTCAGCTAGGTAATGCAGCCAGCCTTGTGGGCACTCTTCCATATTCAGCTAACATTGGGGACATATGTACACATAGGTTAGGCCCCATAAATTAAGATAGTTTTAGTTTTCTTTTAGTATCTTTTTTTTTCTTTTTTTTAACTATTTTCTATTATTTATGTTCCTTTTTAAATTGTTACTTTTAATGTATTTAATTTCTGTTAATTATTACCTTTGTTAAAAATAAATATGACACAAATAAAAGTTAATATTTTGGCCTATTGTGACGGACGGTTAAACTACGGAACCTTACGTTTTTATTGTTATGAGCATGGTATCTAATAAACCCTTTTTAAGTTGGCCTATTGTGACGGACGGTAAACTATGGAACCCTACACTGAGCGTGAGCATGGCCCGACATGCTCTTGGACGGTTATCAAAATAGAGCGTGGCGTGGAAAATTGGTGGTTCTAAGAACTTCGAATACTTATAGGTCCCATGTAATATGTCAAGTATTTTAAACATAACATACCTACATACTTATCGCGTAAATTAGGGGTTGGAAAACAATAGTCATGTGTAATCCTACCGTAATATACATAAGGTAAATTGTCGACAAGATTCATAAGCTGATAAAGTCACAACACACAAAACTAAAGTTAAAACACCCCTTATCCCGTCGTCATACTCAAGTTAAATACCTACTCAAAAGCCTTGGCGTCTTGTTTACTTATTTCAGTAATACAGATAACCGAAGTCCAAATCGAATAGTCTATACCGGGTGAACGACCCGGTGACGTCACCGGCATTTGTTTAGGCTGCGCCTGATTGGCGCACTGCCATCCTTATAGAGACTGGCAAATCTAGAATTATAAGAATTTGAATCTAATTTAGAAGAATTATACTTAGGTTTATTATACTTTGAGCTTTGCTAACGCCACGGGAATGTGACTCTATCATAGATGAGACATAAACTTAGACAAACCTAGAATTTGAGCTTTACGAGTCTAATTTGTAAGTAGAAGAACTTCATTAAGTTTTACCATATTTTGTCAAGCAATATACACCTGAATGCGTTAAAACTGGTTCAATTTGGGATTTATAAACAAATCGACTCCTCAATACCTATTGCTCTCAACTCAACCTCTTAAGTAAGGTAGGTACTTGCCTCTATACACCGCCCCAAAGTTCAATAAACCTCAAAAAGTCACATTTTAATGACTTCAAAGAGTTCACTCTTCGTAATTCTTTGCCTAAATTCGGTTTTAATTTTTGCTAAACAAGGTTTACTTTGAATCGACATTTGAAATGGGAGGTATGAACTTTTAAATGATGACATTTTTATTACGATTCTTTATGGATTTTCGTAAATTATTGCATGAGATATAATTGGGCATGATCTTACCCTGCCACTAAGTCCAAAGGTTCAATAACTTCTTCAGTTAGTCGCCTTTTTTTAATTCCACTGATAAACTCTAAAGACCGCTAAAATCCGTGAAGAATTTCGAGCTTTGTTAAATGTATTCTGATAGTACATTAATCTTTGACGCACTTTGACGGGGTTTTTCAACATTTTTCTAACAGAGCTTAATTAAACTTAAAGTTTACTCTTTATGTGGTACTGAATGTATTACGTTTCAAAGATGATGAGCGCAAAACTTTCCGATGATCAGGTCTTTCCTGTGGACTCCCCGAAAGTTAAGGGATATAAACGTTGATTTTGTTATGAAACCCTTACGCACAAATGAATACTCCATTTCTATTGGCCTGTATCATTGAACTTATTACTACACCCACAAACTGTTAACTTTTGCCCACAGGTGAGAAAAGCTTGAGTGTTCAGCTGTAGAGTTTCTTTTCTGTGGACAATAGTTAACAGCCTGTGGGCATGTAGTAATGATTTTCATCGCCAATAGAAAATGATTACCCTTTCATGACTGATAAGGGTTGAATAAGAAAATAAAACTTTATAAGTATAACCCTTTTGGGTAGTCCACAAGAGAGGCCTGAACTAGGAAAGTTTTTGACCCTGATGCAATTTCCTTCCATTGTAAATAAATACTATGGGACAATCTTGGGGTAAGCTCAATAAGGCTTGTGTTGTTGGTACTAGGTATATAATAGATAGATACAAACTTAAACACATAGAAAACATCTGGAACAAATGTTCGTGATAAATACACAAATATTACCTACTTGTAAGAATTGTGCATTACGTTTAGTGCTAAAACGCTTAAATATTCGCCCACCCTTTTATCGAAGTCGATAAAAACAATTGAGAATACGTGTACAGCGGCATCACAAGCCAATCACTCGATCACAAAGAATCTTCATTCGCTGATTGCAATCAGAGTCGGCTAGGAATAATGCGTGTCACGCCTGTGGTAGTCTCATGATCGATGCGTTGATCGAATCTCAATCTGGACAGTCGGATGCACATTGCTTGGTCACAACCCAATCATCATTGGCCAAAGTTTGTACTTAGTTAAATTACCTAGTCCTTGTTGCGTCATTACTTTCTATAGGCTCTCCATTTTTATGTCGATCAGTAAAATGGCCAGGGGAATGCCATTGAGGGGATACAATGGCATTATGGTTATGGGATACTCTCCTCACAGAACTCTCCCTAACCAGAGGGAGGGAAGGAGCCTAGCAATGCCGTTATGGGAGTGTCACGGGATCGCTTACGCATTCTAATATAACGCTTCCTGCCAATAGATTATCCTCTTATATCCACTGAAACCCAAAATAGAGACATCAGGAATTCCATTCTAAAATGTAAAATTTTACTCAAAATCACAACCCTGCGCTAAAATAAAGCCTTCAGAGAATTTTTGAGTCATTTTTGTGCGTGTTTTTACTTTATAATCATTATCATTTTTCAATATATGCTAAAATGCTATCGATTTAAAAGGTTTCATGTAAATAGGAGTCACCATTTAAATAATTTGTTTATCTAAACCATACTATATTCACTGTCTATATAGGTATAAAAGAAAATACAGGTTTTGAAAATTGTCGTAACTACCTTACTTATTTTATACAAAAGACTCAAGTTTCTACGTGGTTTGGTTACCAAAAAGCTTATAAAACTTGATGAATAGATATTTATTATTAAATATCAAATAAATTTCCGTGCTGACTATACCTGCGCGTACGCAAATGATGAACGACGCTCACGCTCCGCTTGAACTTTGCTGACACATGTATGTATGTAATGTATGCTATCTATTGTTTGTATGCGAGCTACGAATCGGCATACATTAGCCGCCTTTTGCTAATATCGACATGTCATGAATATACATATCAATCAGTTCCGCGAGGGATTGATATGTTGGCAGCTTGAGAAGAAACTTTGAGATAATAAATTATGATCTATAAGGTCTATTGATACAATTTTCATAGTAAATAAGTGTAGTTATGTAAGGATATAAATTGAGGATATATATACTACCTGTATAGATACATACAAGCTGTAAGTATACAAATTAAGGTTTACGCTTAACATTTGAATATAACCAATTGGGACCCTAGACCCTAGGCCATAATAGGCCACTGTAGGACTATATCATAGTGACGCTATAAATCAGATTTTAAGAAATCTCTTTCTGCTTGTCAATCCGACATGGTTCTAGAGTGGAGTAGGGTTCCAATTCCAATGGGTTGACTGTACCATGGAGTACCTATTTCAAGTTTTGCGAGCGTGTGGGAAACCATACCTACCGTAATTGTAATTAACTGGTGATAATGTACAAGTGATTTTTAATCGGTGATCAGGAGTAGAATAGTACATTACATACCAAGGCCGTTTAAGTGGGAAATGCCTCGGATTGCATGTAATTGTCGGCCGAGGCGAAGCCGAGGTCGACTAACATGTGATCCGAGGCTTTCCCATTTACCGGCCGAGGTTTGTATAGGTACTATTTTTCTGTCCGACGGAGCCGGCAGGCGGCAATTTAGTTTTGCGTAAAGTGGCGCTTACCGGCCGGAGGACTGAAAAGAATATTAATAATATTAATATTTAACCCAAATTAAACTTCGAGGAGAAGAGAATTAAAATTAAACAGTGAGGTAATTTCGAGGTCTCACGCAATAACCTCACTGTTTAGTTAATTAAAAATTTAAACCAATTATCACTGAATACGTGGTCATTCTACATAATAGTACACAAACTATGATACGTCAAGTGACATCGCTAGGGCGGGAAATTTGACGGATATTAAGTCAAAAATTAATGCATATGACAATGAAGTTATTACTGTTATTAGTCAAAAATTATCAATTGTCATATTTTGCAATAAGTTTATACAGTGAAGTGAGTTTGTTTCCATGTAATTACGACTTCAATATGATGTGATCCCCATCAATTACTTGTTAGAAAAAATAGTACCTGATCACCGATTAAAAATCATCGTGTATTTTAAAATTCAATATAAATAGTACTCCTTTCAAATAAGTACAAAGTTGAACATGTTAATTGTACGTAAGAATCGTGTTTATATTTGGAAGTTCAGATTAATCGACTTTAACGCTAACATTTGTTTTAGTTCACAAAGGTAGCAATTATACAAATCGGCGTGACAAATCTCCTGGAGTTAGTGATGATTTGTATTCGTTTGTTTTATTTTAACACTCTCAGATTAACACGTGTATAAACCGTGCTCTTCTTGAATTACTTTAACTTTAAGGGCGCATTATTTACTCGTAGCTTAAATTAAGTTAATTTGTCAAAGACACTGGTATTCTCATTAGCTCCATTGAGAAGATAATTTCTAATTTAGTTTTATAACATATGGTATTTGCAAGTGTGTAAACTGAGTATGATGAGTAATATTGATATGTCATAGTTGTCACTTACTTAGTAAAGTTTATTCTAATTATACATTATTGGCGGTTGAAGCAATATGTAATTATTTTGTATGAAAAATGAAATGACTTTTTAGCCATCCGTCAGTTTCTATAGAAAACGTCACGTGTCACGTGACATCCGAGAGCTCCGAGCTATCACGTGATTCTTTCTATAGAAATTGACAGATCGTCCCGTCCCGCCCCGTCCCATACCGTCCCGTCCCGTCGCGTTCTAGTATGAGTGCTTCCTTTAAATCGCACGTCTTTCAGTTTTCCATTAAATATTACTGAAATGTAGGCGAATGCTGTGTGTATATTGGAGGTTTTCGCGACATTGCCTCAACATGACACGTTATGTAACAGTGAGCAGTATTTCTTCACTTTGTTATTTAAATCTCTCGTCCTCAATAGATCTTGAGATGTACACATGTGTAGAATAAAGTACTTGTCGCTTATGATGTCGCTGAGTCAAGTGACCCGGAAAGTGAGGTCACTAAATATGATGATGCAGCATTTATTGGTCTTTAGTTGAGTTGAAATATGTTTCATAATAAACATAATGTAGTATATGGATGGATATACATAGCTATATAAGATATAGAACAGCTTAAGAAGAACAGTTCAAAACGATTTTCAAAAATCATATATTTCATGATGGAGGATGGAGGTCATGTATATTTAAGAAATAGCTATATAAACAATGTCAAAGCGCTACTTGAAAACTGGCTAGCCAATTAACCCGAAACTAAGCGTTTATCTCATATGGAATTTGACAGTTAATCCTGGGTTAGCTAACCCTGGTTGGCGCAAGTGGTGGAAGGAGAAATAACGAATAATTTCAATTTTTTTTGTTTAGTTACCTACCTCTGCTGTTCTTTTGTTCACTAAATATGGCAATATAGTAGGTACCTCTGTCGAGTCCAGGGTGATTCAAAATTCAAAACTCTAGTTCGACCCTTTTAGACTTCTGGCATTAACTACTAGTTTCTACTCTACTCTAATCGCGTTAAGACGTCATGGTAATGCCCCAGCTTAGAAAATATTATTGAATATCGAAAGACATTTAAGTGTTGAGCTGTAAAGCAAAGGATTCTAGCAAATAATGTATAATGTATGAATGTAAGACCTTGACAGGAGCTTACCCATTAGAAACATCAACATAATGTCATAATCACACCCACCGGCTTACGAGTGCCATTCCTATCGGTTATCAAGTCGAATCGGTGGTTCAGTTACTTGTTTAAAATGCTGTCTAAGGAGCTCGAGTCCTATGACTTAATTTGAAGACGTCAATTTAGTTATACCAGCCTTTGCAGCTACAATACCTTCACGTTTCACAAGAATTCGTGAAAAAAGACTATAACATCCAATTTTAGTGGTGCTTTTAGATATCAGTTATGAAAAACATCGCCACTGAAACTCCGTGTACCTAATGCAAGTCTCTTAGGAGCTGGCCTTTAAAGCAGGCTGATGCGGTAAAGGTGTGACTCAGGGGACTAATAATTGGGAGGTCCTTGTTTAAAGTATGACCTGCAAGTGACCCGTTTTGAAAACAGGCTTAAGCATTTTGAGCCTAAGAAAGGACATTTTTTTGCAAACAAACAATAAGCCATGCGTTTACTGATTAGTTTAAAAACGGAGTTAAATCTGTAAAAGAACTACTTAGCTAAGGACTTCCAAGGTTGAGTTTGCAGTAGTCCGAATATCTGTAGCGGTTATGGACCCGCTGGTCATGTAACACTGGTTATCCCAAATGCCTAGTCGCACCTGCGAGCGCAACGAATCTGCTCAACACAAGCTTTGTGTCGGTTAGGTAAACGAGGCAGTAGGCGGGTGTGGGCCCGTTGACTATGGCTTTTTATTGCAGCTACACTTGCCACTTGCGAAAGTCCAATCCTACTATTAATTGAATATTTGTCAATGCTGAGTGTGATTTACATTTCCTGAGATCATCTTAGAAGTCAATCAATACATTGTCGAGTAAGTAGGTTTTTATAGACTTTCTAAAGGATGACTCACAGTAGTACGTACGTTCCGATCCGATACGGGACGATCTGTCAGTTTCTATACAGAAAGTCACGTGACGTCCGAGGGCTCTGAGCTATCACGTGTTACTTTCTATAGAAACTGACAGATCGTCCCGTATCGTATCGGAACGGAACGTACTACTGTGAGTCATCCTTAAAGATGGGGTTTCGACCCTTACGCACATCAATGGGTACTTCTTTTCTATTGATCTGTATGATAAAAATCATTACTAGGTACACCCACAAGCTATTAACTAATGGCCAGAGGAGAGATAACTTGAGTGTTCAACTGAACTGTAGAAAATTATCCTTTCATGTGGATTCAATAAGAAGATCAACGTTTATAGCCCTTAACTTTTGGGTATTCCTCAGGAAAGACCTGAACATCTGAAAGTTTTTGACCCAATTATATGAACGACAACTTAGTTATTTCACTGATGTTAAAGTTCTACAGCAGCTTGTAGACAGCGTTCTTTAAGCAAAGAAAGATTTCTTATTTAATGAAATTGCTGAACTTCGTTAATTTTGGCAATCATACTTTATCAGAACTTGCTGGTTTCAAAATTAGTGATTTTCAACGATCCGAGTTGTCGGAACTTGTACGAAATATAATTTGATATCTACCTGTGAGGAAATGTCGTGGTCGTGAATAAACCTGCTTCATCCGCAAATAACATAAAAGGTGTATTTGGACCAGCGTGGGGAGGATAGCACAATCACATAATGGTTGCCCGTGCACGACAGTGGGACGTATAGGAGCAATCAAGCAAAGTATAAGGGGTCAAATACCTCGTTGACTAGATTAGTGTGTAAACAGTATAAGCACCTGGTCCAAGCGTGAGTGAAAGTAACGGCTGGAATGGTATTCCGCCGCGGGCTACACCACCCTTACCACGACGTTCGCTAGGCCGTATTCGCTAAGTTCGACGTAAACTGACAGTGCATTTCGCTCACACCAGGTTATCAGTAAGAGCGAGATGCATTCTGAAGTTAGCGCACTCGCTAGTGAGTTTGATCATGGTTAACTCGTGGTACACTTAAAGGCCTATTCTCACAGCTTATCTTGCATATACATATGCGACTCAGGTGAGCCATTTTTAAACTAAAAATGCTTTAAACTAAAAACAATAAAACAACAATAAAACAATAAAACAATTAAAAGTCTTCCTAAAACGAAACTTACGAGTATAGCCGAAATTTGGGGTGCAGCTACAATATTGGCTGTTATTTGGTGACTTGTTCCAATTTGAGATGAATGTCGACCAAGCGGAATATAAACTGCACTCAATCGGTACATTCATTTAGCTTATCGCGCCCCTCTTTTCCGTCACATATTATAAAATAAATCTCCCAAACTATATGGCGACTGCATCGTGCAGTTGGCAATATGGGGCTTGAATTCTGTCGGACTGTTTCAAATTGAATGCGCGGTATAGCCTCAGTGCGGATATTCCGTTGCAACACCCAAGCGAAACAGTCAGTGCGCTCGCTAAACGCGTTACCATTCGTAGCAAAATATAACAGCTCATACCATCTCCGAATTTCTATCCATAGCATTAATCGGTCCAGCGACAGTATTATTGGATTTCATGATAGGCAACTAATTATTCGGACGAATTCCTGTGGATTTGTTTCCCCATCAAACGTACAGGACATGATGTGGATATTCTGTCAGCTAATAGTTTGATTAAGAGCCAAGTACTCCAACGAAATCGGGATTTACCTTAAATATAGACGCACTTCAGGTAATAATCAATCGCTATCGTGTATTTCTCCGAGGAGTAACAACAAAGAAACTCACTTTAGGCTAATATGGCTAGAAACGTGCGTCGTTTCGTATATTCATGCTCATACAAAAGCCCGATAAGGCCAGTTTTCATAGAATTTTTATATCAGTCAAACCATAGGTAACAATAACCTTCGGGAAAATCTAATCGCAAGCAAATACTAGCGGCTGCTTATTTAAAAAGAACAAACAGGACATTGTCCGATAGGACGAAATCATTTTTTTTTGTAGGCAAAACACACTTTTCGTTTACAAACGTATGCTAGATGGAAGGCCTTCTGCAATTGAAATAAATCTTACTGACTTCGGCATACCGTGGGCATACCTAACCATAAGAACAGACGATCACAACAAGTTGTATCTCCCCAAAGCGACTTTCGTGTGTGTTTCGTTGGTGGAACTGCAACCTTTCAACATAGGTCGTAGAGAGAGCGTTCGAAATGCGCTCGATGGAAATCGCTTCGGATTCTCGAAAATATCGCTCTTAGGCCTATATTACATTATCAAATATCTTACATGATAGATCTGTATGCCTCCCTTTTTGTCCAACGTGAAGAAAAAGGGCGATATAGTGTAATATGGGAATTACACCTAGCTCTTTGATAATTTGAAGTATTTCTGTAGTGCATCCTGTATGAACCAAACTTTAAAAAAAACGGTCAAGTTGGAGTCGGACTTGCCCGCTGAGGGTATACCGCACAAAGGATATTAGGCAATTTATGACCTTATGAACTTAAAACTACTGGCGGCACGGAACTCCCCGTGTGCGGCAATTATACGATTTTCGGATTTTTTCTTGCATTTTTTGTGCTACAAGATCATGCTTTTTGCTAAATTTCGCGATTCTAGGTAAACGGGAAGAAGTAGTACCCTATACATTTTGATTCCCATTGCAAATGTATGGGAAATGCGACATAAACGGCTGTATTTTTTGATTGCGTTGACGTAGAAGTTCGGTTTTTTCACAGCTTCAAGAGACCGCAGATTTGTGTATTTGGTATTAATTTCAAATTGCTACTTCTACGCGTTTCTGAGATCTTTATCTCAGTCTTAAGTCTTGACAGACAGATGGACGGACGGACGGAAGGACGAACAACAAAGTGATCTTATAAGGGTCCCGTTTTTCCTTTTGAGGTACGGAACCCTAAAAAGGAGAAGGATAATGTTTTCATATAATTTAAACTTTCGTGAGTCATACTGACATTAAATTGCAACGGTTAACACTCACGTATTTTTATCACCATAGGCGTGACATGTTGCGACTGCATCGGGCAGTCATCTTCGGACGGACAGACAGACAAACATACAGAGTTGTTGGCACGGGAAAAACGTTACATGCCACGCAAGATCCGCGAGGCCATTTAAATCGGACGTCGCCCTAACTTCAACCGCGACGGAGTTTGGAGGCTGGAGTGCTTCCTAGAGGGAACGTGAATTTGTGTGGTGACGAATTAGTGAACTCGGATAGTTCGGTGTGCTTGTCGTTGAGCCAGTTAGACGATCCGACAATTCAGACTCCCGCAACGACGGATTGCCGGATTGCTCGAATCAGCCTGCTTCGACGCACGCGACCCGTTACCTACGCCGGTCTCGGGCAGTGATGCCCGAGCCGCGAAGGTGACAACACCACTCTGTCTGTCCGACGATGACTGCCCAATACAGGCGAAACATGTCACGCCTATTGTGATATAAAACATGAGTGTTAATCGTTGAAATTTAATGATAATGTTTACGTTGAGAATTGTTGATTCTGATTCATGAAATATATTTCATAGCAAAAGTTCTGTATGCAATAAAGCTTATAATTCTGACACATAACACGTCATGTCAACTGACAAAATCAACCGCAGGAGCGGCATGACGTCTGTCAAGGTGACATAGCCATTGCGGTCCTCAATAATCAGGGGCCGTGACTTGGCGATGTCCCTTCCGAGAAACAAATCAGTGGAACATGATACTTCGGAATTCGGTAATCAGATGCTAATCATCACATTTGTTGGTATTGGGTTTTGTTTGAGTCCTCACAAAGGTCGTTTCCTCATGTGTCTGCAAAAAGCAATTTAGGTACCTCGTCCTTCATGATACGTGAACAATGATAAACATAAAGTGGCAAACAGGAGGCTGTTTTATGCAACCACCCGTCACAGTCTGATCAATTTCTCTTTTATGTTGGTCTAATTTGGGGCCACCTAAATCTTTTCCAAAAAGAGTAATAAATAATTTCCATAAATTATAGTTTATAGTATAACATTTCCATTCAATTAGTGAAGTAATCCAAAAACTCTTCTTGTAATTCTGTTGATTTAAATCTCACTTACCGAAGCCGGTGAGTCTGGAGGCGGAGCAGTCCTGGACTTGGTACGCCGGCGGTCGTCATCGGATGGGCGCAATTCGCTCTCCCTGTCTGAGGAGTTGTACCGTCTCGTTTCTCTGCGTTCCTGGTATTTCCGATCATCTTTCAATGTTCTTTCGTATCGACTGCAATAGAGGACGACGGTAGAAATAAGTTAAATTTCAAAGTTCGTAAACTAAGTATTCAAAATACGCGAATTTTGGAGCACTTCCGTTTCACCTAAACTTATGGCATAATTGCCGCTTATGG
Organism: Lathronympha strigana; assembly: GCA_949128165.1. Lineage (NCBI taxonomy): Eukaryota > Metazoa > Arthropoda > Insecta > Lepidoptera > Tortricidae > Lathronympha > Lathronympha strigana. Next base: position 9,967,165 of record OX421923.1, on the reverse strand, counting down.
CAGTTATCTCACTATTTGAAGAAAATTTAAAATATTAAAGATCTGATGTCAAAATTGATAAAGGATGACTGACGCTAGACCAGGCCGGGCAGGGGCCGGGTCGATTTCTCAATTTTTATAGAAAGTGCCACGTGACAGCTAGGAGATAACATTATTTGACACTTATATAAAAATTGGATTTTCTCGCCTCACACATTTGCTCCACTTCCGTGAATTTCTCTTCCTATTGGTGAGTCTATTATGTAGTAAATTAGTTACTAAATAATCTCTTAGATTAAATTACCTCCGTTCTAGTTCAGTTTCCTTGTATTTTCGTTCAGGATCGCTGTCTCGTTGTTCCGAAGGTCGGTACCGGTCTAATTTTTCTCGGGAACCTCTATATCTTTCCTCCTTGTCGTATCTCCTATCATCTCTATCGTATCTGCCTTCTTCTTTGTAATATCTCCTCTCTTGCTTGGGTTCATATTCCCTCTTTTTGACTTCGATGTCACTGGGTTCAGGGTCTGTGTATCTAGAAGGAATATTGTAAGTATACATTTTTTGGAAGGAAACCGGCAAATTTCTTATCTCGCCTCACATGTTCAATAATGCTGATGGTTAGACATGGTAAGGAATAACATACTTGCCGATGACCTAACAAAAGATGATAACTAAATGAAAGATGTTGCCAACAAAGTTAAGGGGCAAAAGTTGGCTGGCGCATCTTAGGCTCTCTAAAGACGAGGATACAATCTAAGATGGTATGGATACCTTTTGTAGTCGGAGTCATCTCCTGCAAGATGTTCCGGGCTCTTGAGCACCCTGGTGCGTGGCTTCGGCTGGACCTCTTTCTCCTTCTTGCTCTTCTTGGAAGAGTCGCGAGAGAACAGCTGTTTCATCTAAGCAGGTGTTAAGAGCAGAAAATTAATCGAAGGTTAATTAACTAGCACTTAATATTAGTAATTGATCGAGTATATTAACTAAATATTAACGTCTAAACGGTAACTATTTTAGCAGGCGGCGAGCTAATAAAATATAACGATATAAAAAAAAATATACGTTACCTTCTCCAGTCCAGATAATTTTTTTGTAACTTTAGGCGGTTTTGCACTGACTTTATCATCACGGCTTGAGCTCTTTTCGTACCTCTCGCCCCGAGGTTCAAAGTGTGATCCATCGTCAGCATTTCTCTCCCTGGGTACGTAGCCGTCTTTTCGATATCCATCAGGCCTATAGTCTTCAAAGCGAGCCATATATTCACCGTTGGCATAAATCTGTTCACTGGGATAATTGTCTTCTGTATGCTGTCGTTCGCTAGCTAAAAACAATGACGTGTTTCGAACATCATCTATACTGCCATGTCTTTTAGATCGATGTATTTCCCCACAAGAATCTTTACGGAAATCGTTTTCGATTCCAGAATCGACTAGTCGATTATCCACCTCATACCGCCGCGGAGTTTGTTCGCGGTAATAATCTCGGCTGTCTCCAGAATCGTGACGTTGTATACCGTAATCTTCCTTGTAGTATTTATCCTTGTTTTTTATTCGACGAAGAGAATTGTGATAGGATTCTGCATGTTTAGCGTCATAGCGAATGTTCGCGTATTCTTCTTCCCTTTCTTGAGCAATTTCCGGATTGGAGGCATAATGTCCCTTTCTCTTACCGAAGCCGTCGTCTTTCCTATACTTATGACCACTCTGAAGAACGTCGTGACTAGAAGTCAATTGTTTCCTGATCCTATATTTCTGTTCCTTATACTCGTCGGGAGTAAGCACCGGTTTGCCAACGTTAATTTCCAAGCTTGGAGGTTCATATTCTGGTTCTGGTGGGAACCCGTTACTTTTTTCGGAAATTTTATTCAAGGGTTCTAATTTATCAATGAATTCACGCCGATCTAACTCATTTTTGGACACTTTATGGAAAGTTCTAGATTCTGTGTTGTATTTAAGTTTATGATTATCCGAATCATACTTGTTATAATCTTCTGTTATGCTACTCTCAGCAAAACCATCTCGTTCAACAGTGTGACGGTAATATTTCGCAGTTTCATTGACGTATTTTTCAGTAGCAAGCCTTCGTTTTTCAGCTTCATAAATCGGATCAGTTTCGACTAGATACTCTGTTATCGGCTCTACTACGTTAATTTTATCGCGATCGAACCTTCTTGCGTTCAATCTTGACTCTAACAACTGCCGTCTATGACTTAATTCATTAAAATCTAAATCGACTTTATCTTCACTCTCCAATGGTTTTCTTTTATTATCCATCCCGTCAGCCTGTCCTCTAGGAGATTCAATAAAATTCCGCGATTTATCCTCTTTTATAGGATACTCATTAGCATACGTCGGTTCAATATCGTCAAAGCTTGTCAATTTGTATTCTCTAAACCTGGGCCTTATGGGTGAATCAATGATTTTGTATGTCTCGGAATTTTTGTGAGTTGTATTGTTTTTATACTCTGACTCATACGATCGGTTATTGGTGTATTTGTACCTCTCCTCATAACCGAGTCCCTCATCCTCGTCGGAGTGTTGAGCATGCCTGTCTCTAGGAGGGGTGAATGTCTTGTGAACAGTCTGTTTGGTAACATTGTTAGACTTCGTGTCACCGAGATCTCTCACTACGTGAGCATATACAACTCCTCTGCCAGTCATTTTATTTACAGGCGAAGGCACTCGTTCTGGACTAGTGTTTCTGGCAAACAAATTTGGATCGGGACTCACACTAGGTTTAGTGTATGAAAATGGTTGATTAACATTAGTCCCGTTACTTGGGGATATTAGATGTGTTTTTGGAGGAGGAGCGTGTTGGTCCTCCTTTAAAAGTTTGACCATATGATCAACAGTATTTCCTCTAGTTAACGGAGGCTTATCCGGAGGCTGCTGACTACTGTGTATCATATCTTTACCAGCATAAACGTTTTCTTCTATTTTTCTTATACTTTCCTTGATTCTATCTTTGAGTTCCACGGGATTAATATCTTTTGCTTTAATAGAATCAATTTCATCAACCAAAAGTGTCTTCTTTATTTCTGTTTTCCGTTTAGGTGTTTTTTTTATGGATGGTGATTTTTCTATATCATCTTCAACAGATTTGCCTCTTTTCGATCTAGCTGGTGGTTTAGGCTCTTTTTTCTCGGGTGTCTTATATCTCGGAGGCTTTTCTATTGGATTTACCTTAGAACTTTCACTTGGAGATAGCTCTTCAGATTGAATGCTATCTGTTTTGGATAGTTTTTGTTTCTGAAACTTTTCTAGTGGCGGGGTTTTCTTAAAGTAATCTTCTCTCGGAGAACTTTCGATGATTGGAGAAAGTTGACTCTTCTTGTTTCTTAATGACTTTAAGAACTCTTCTGACTCGCTACCTGATCTTTTACGAATAGGTTTAGGTTGAGTGTTTAAGTTTGTGTCTTTTGATTTAAGATCTGACACATCACTTTTACTTCTTTTTACTATAACAGCAGGTTTAGCTGTTACTACAACAGGAGCCTCAGGAGGTTTATTTCGCTGTTCTTTAGATCGTCTGAATAGCGTGGAAATAGAGGTTCGTTCTTTTTTCTTTTTAGCTCCTACATCGCTGACAGATCGTTGTAAAGGTGACTTGGTTTTGTCGCTATTGTCATCGCTGTTTCTCCTATTGCTTCTGTCCTCTTTTTTTCGTCTGTGTGGGAGTGAGAAGAATTTTTCTGGGTCGTCAGAGGTGCAGGTGACGCTGTCGGCCTGCGCACGGACTCTGTTGGCTTCGTCGATGAGTTCTTGCTCAGAGAGGTGAGTGAACGGTTCCTTGCGTATCGTCGGCGGCGGTTCCTTGGAGGTTCCCCGCTCGCGGGGTTTTCCTGTAAAAGAGTTGATATTGTAATTTTAGTATTTAACACAAACTTTTAGTATCAGATACAAGGTCGCATTTAAAATCAACACTTTAAAATAAACAAAAGATTAAGTTTAGTTCCTCTGGCACAGGGCCAGAGGAACTAAACTTAATCTTTTGTTTACGACTTTTCTTGTATCAGTAGATACCACGAGGATCATATACATTATAAAACGTTATTTGTTAATGCATGCAGTTAATTAACATCGATAAAAAGTTAATAATATGTTATATATAGTCTCCGTCAGTAAATGAGACAACTAAAACCCACGGAGCACAAAAACTAGCGAATTACATCGGTTAAATGATGCGTTGTGAAATAGCTAATTAATTAGGTTCCGCCAGGGATTAAGTTTTACAAAAAGTTTGGTAAGAACGTGTTGTAAAAAGATTATCGTTTTTAGAAACGAAGCAGGACTTGCTTTGGTCGTAAATGATACAATTTGAACTGTTAGATAGATTAGATAATATCTTCGTTTTCAAGTGTATACAATCGAATTTGGTCACAGTTAATACTGGACGATTTCTGCTAGTTTAGCGTCGGTTATTCTTAAATCGATAACACCTGCAGGTAAACCATAACAAATCACATTGTTTTTTTTTGGGTGACATCAAGCTTTTTATGGAGTTTACGACCCCAGTACTAACAGCCCACCCGCAGTCAGCTTGCCCTTGCTGAGCCTAAACAACATCGATGTATCTCCTCCTACTGGACAAGAAGTAGCGAACGCTGTCAAATCGCTCAAAAACGGCAAAGCCCCAGGAGTCGACCTTATCACAGCGGAGATGCTGAAATCTGACCTGCCGACCGCCGTGAACGCTCTGACACCACTCTTGAATAGCATTTGGCTTGCTGAAGAGTTACCGGACGACTGGAACCAGGGGATTCTCATCACCGTGCCAAAAAAGGGAGACCTTAGTAAGTGTAGCAACTGGAGAGGCATTACTTTGCTTTCAACTCCTTCGAAGGTGCTCTGCAAGATCATCTTGGACAGGTTGTCGAAGGCCGTCGAACCTCTCATACGCAAAGAGCAAGCTGGATTCCGCCCTCACAGGTCATGCACGGATCAGGTCAACACGCTGCGTATCATACTAGAACAGGCTACCGAATGGCAGAGGGAAATGTACTTAACATTTGTAGACTTCGAAAAAGCCTTTGATACGCTACGGTGGGCTTATGTCTGGGACCGACTGCGCGAAATTGGTGTTCCCGAGAAAATCACCAACCTCATAAAGGCTATCTACAAGAAATACTCTTGTAGAGTGACGCACAGCGACCTTATCTCGGAGGACATGCCAGTTAATGCAGGTGTGCGACAAGGGTGTCTTCTATCTCCCCTCCTCTTCCTTGTTGCTCTATATGGCATCATGCATCGTACAACAGCGAACAAGCGCCGCGGCATAGAGTGGGGCTCACCAATGTCTTAGAAGACTTGGACTATGCCGATGACCTATGCCTGCTGAGTCATACACGCGCTGATATGCAGGCCAAGCTGGACGACCATCGAGGTGAGGCAATGAAGACGGGACTCAAAGTGAACACCCGGAAGACCTAGGAAATGAGGTGCAGAGCGACAAGTACCTTGCCGCTGCTTATTGGCACAGAGGTTGTGGAGCGAGTCCACAGATTTACCTACCTCGGGAGCGTCGTGTCGGTTACTGGAGGGACCGAAGAGGACATCGTTTCGAGGATCGCCAAGGCAAGAGCAACCTTCGCACTGCTTCGCCCCGTATGGCAATCAAGTAAACTGACACGGAGAGTTAAGCTCAGAATATTCCGGTCAAACGTAAAAACCGTATTGCTGTATGGGTGCGAGACGTGGAAGGTCACAAAGGACATCTCGCACCAGCTTCAAGTCTGTGTTAACCGCTGCCTCCGCCGGATTCTCGGTATATACTGGCCCGAGAAAGTATCCAATGCCTTGCTGTGGAAATGCTGCGACGAGACCCCGATCGACCAGCAGATCAAGCGCCGGAAATGGAGTTGGATTGGACACACACTCCGAAGGGATCCTATACACATACCGAGGCAAGCCCTAGATTGGAATCCCCAAGGAAAGAGAACGCGCGGCCGTCCAAAACAAACCTGGCGAAGGACAGTCGTTGCAGAGGCGAAGGTTATACGGAAAACATGGAGCGAAGTCAAGCACGAAGCTCAAGACCGGTCGAGATGGCGGCGTACTGTGGACGCCCTCTGCCCCACCCAGGGGACATAGGAACTTAAGTAAGTAAGTACTACAAGAAATAAATTCACTTAAACTACTTTTTCCGTGACATTCATCATTTTCTGTCATTATATTGTTATTTATTCGGTTTATTTCTTGTGAGTCTTGAGTTTTTTTTTTGTTTTTGTTTAATTAAGAATTTTAGTTTTAAAATTATATCGAGTCAAACCTTTTGCCACCCAAACACTTCACTATCTAATTAAACGTGTCGACAAAGTTCCAAAGATCTAATCAAACATAGAATCGGCTAAAAGCCAGGGGACTAAACCCATAAAACGAATCATAACTGTTAAGGCTTCACTGAAACTGACCAAAATAGCCGTGAGCGCATGCTGGTATTGCCACTTCATCTCGATAACCATGGCTTTGTTTACATGTCATTACTATGGGTCGGGGACTCTGGTCTGTAGTTAAATGTTGCCCAGGCGCAGGTGACGTAATCTGCAAACACCAGAGTATCCACAAATACTAAGTTCTAAGTTGGAAATTATGGTGATGGAAAATCAGTCTTGTGATAATCTGGATAAGGTTCGTATTAAAGTGGTATTTTTGCAAAATACCCGCCTAGTTACATGTAGAATTTGACTGCGACAGGTTTATGTTTGTGTCGTATTATATTTTCGGTTTTTACTGATTATTTATCTACAATGCGATGGAATGTAAAAAGGGGTTAGATTGAAAAAAAAATGTCTTTAAGCCCAAAGCAATGAGCGTAGGTACCTATAGCGGGATTTCATATTGTAAGATAAGGAAATCGAGCAAGATCTCGTAAAAGAAAATGACCAACTGAAACAAAAACTCACAAACATTTTTGGCAAACCAATTACAAGTATAAATTCTGCTCACACTTGACCAACAACTAAACTAAGTCACGATCTAATACACAGTTTCACATGGGTTTTTTACGTCTTCTCACTACGACGGTCAATTATAGATTTGATTAATATAAATTGTACGAGGAAAAAATAATTACTTTTAGTTAATAATATCTAATTTGCTAATAAAATTAGTTTTATTTTTGTATCAATGGATAAAGAAACTTAGTGATAAATGATAATCGATCAGAAAGCATCGATGTGTGTAAAATTTAATTGCAAATATTGAATGGATCCGATAAAAACGAAATAGGTTTTAAATTAAACTTGTATAGGTAAATATTGTTCTTTGAGTTTTAATGAGAGGATTATCTGTTTAGTACATTCTGCAGCTTGATAGCTTTTGAAATATGACGTGCCATGAAATTGCTATCTTAGCGGACGGAAGATTTTTCTCTGATTCATTATACTTGTTTATAACTTGTGTTAAATCAGTCTCCTTCTAATAAACACAAGTTTCAAAATAAAACCTTTTTAACAAAAAATTAACCCGACTTCAAAAAGTTAAAAATAAAATGTATTTATTTTTATTTGCTGTAAGGTTCGGAAAGGATGAGTCGATTAATTACAAATTATTATCGACATGTACAATTACGAGTACAGTATGAATTGAACTCACTGCAGCTGTTTTTCAACGTCATGTCATGGCTAATTTCCAGATCAAAGAAACCAAAAAGCAAGAGAAGTCACTGATCTAGACACTACAACTTCAAAAAAATATCCACGTGTAAACTTTGGGGATAAAAAAGTTTCACGCCTTAATAGCTCAATTTGATTGGAAAATCAATTATTAATCAATGACCATATCAAGCATCCGAATCGTTTCGAGCTATTAACAGCGTAGTTTAGAAGCTAAATGTCAGAGTGAGAAGGAAAGGTGTACGTAATATTGCCTTCTTCGTTTGTGCCACAGCAAGTGACCGTGATAAATCAATCGCTTCCGTGGATTCTTCGAAGTTTGTTCAGGAGGTTAAAGTAATGGACGACCAGATTTAAAAGTCTGATTCAATGGGCCAGGAAAATATTTTGTTTTGTTTCCTATATGTATAACTTGTTATTCCTGTCCTGACAAATAGATTAAAAGTTGCACACATTACCGTTAGCCGACACACGCTTCAAAATTTCATGAAACAGAAGTGATCGTCAACAGCAGTTGCACTTCACAAAATGCTGCATTATCGAAAAAATATTAGGCACGAGCGCACGAGTTATTATAAAAGTTTTCAAATATCATGGCGGTGCTTATGTATGTATATTTTTTGAAAAGTTGCCTTGATTCCTGTTCGTACCCATCATCCCTTTTAAACAACGAATGCGATTTTTACATTAATACACCCATCTTCGAGAAATCAGTAAGCATATAAAAAATGAAGAACCAAATAAACAAAGATTCAAAATCTCATGACGTAAAAGTAAAGTTAAAGTTTATGATGTCAATATATCACTGACGTAAAAGTCTCCAAATTTCACTATTGTATGAAGGTAGATAGGTACTTATATTTTCAGTATATGTGAATGTACGGTTTGTCCACAAGTTAAGTGTTATCCTAATGACTCTGCGGCCATTGTTAGCGACTGAGATTGATCCTCTAACTGTTGCCGCCTACAGGATGAATCACAACGTTCATTGACTGCTGATTTCGGACTTTTTACAGTTCCATCGCAAACAGTGCAAGTCACGGATGTATGTTAAATGAATTGCCCCTTTCCCCTCTTTCAGAGGCCTTACCATGATTTCTTAACGCGATTCAGTTGACGATCTAAACTGAGTCGCTCCATACAACTGAGCCTAAGCTGAACCTAAACTGAATCGTGTTAAGACGTCATGGTAAGGCCCCAATTCATTTAATATTATATTGCGATTCCAGATAATTGGCGATATTTCGACATCCAATGATTATCGTCTGAAATGTGATTTTCAAGTTTTGTTATTCACATTGTCTGTCATTAGTTGCCCTGATTTATGACAAACTATTGGACTATGCATGTTTATGACGTGTGTGGCGTTGATTATATTGAAAACAATTGCTATATCTATAGGATAACAGGCAACATCTTGAATAAACTTCCGGAGAGTTCTATATACGTAAGACCTCTTAATACCACGTGTAAAAACCCTGACTTCTCGCCTGTCACTTAGTTTTTTGTAACACGGGGTGAGTAGCATGCGTAGGCGCATTCATTAGTGATTCTTTGTGCGCGCATCCGCGATTAGATGGGCATCATCAGGAGAAGAACGGCGGAAGCTCCTCCTCTTAGTTCCTGGTTCCTTCCTTCTAAGGAGAAGAAGTACTTAATCCTAGAAGTACCCAAACGTAAAATGGGGAAGACTTAAATAGTAGTTAAAGCAACAGTGATATATATAATTAGAGATCTCAAAACTTGAGGGTCGCCGTTAATTTTTTTTTTTACATTTTCCATATTTCCACCTTTATTTTAACTTCATTGTAGGTACTATTACTAAAGCGACCGCCATCTAGCCGTCAATTCACGAGAGGACACTAGGCCTAAGGCCTAAGGCCTTATTGGGATAGCTAGGTTTTCTATTCACGAAAGTGAATTCCAAGTAATCTTTTTAGAACCAATAGGCTAGACGACAAAAAATCTAATAAGTACGCCTGTTAGAATATTAAAAAATATACGATACGTATTTTTTCTTTTGTTCATCAAATGAAAAATTACGGAAATACAGGGCTTTAAAGTTTCGCGTGACGTCATACCTGAGTACAATTCTTACTCAAAGGTGACGTCACCAGCCCCCACCACGGAACTTTGACGCTCTTCATATTCGTCAATTTTAGTTATCTTGAAAAAGGAAAAAAATACGTGTCTTTTTTTTGATAATCTTTCTGACGGACTTATTAGAATAATAGTTTTTCAACCTAGTCATCATCCCTATTTAGGAGGGAAACTAGGCCTTAGTGTCTTCTGAATGTCAGATTAAGAAATGTCTTTCTTCATTTTTTAAATTTTTTGACCGGAATAGACTGCCAGATGATGTAGATTTCTCGAAAGTAACATGTCCCCATAATATATTATTAATTATTATCTATTATCTGAGCTAAGCTGTTGTATGTACTACATAAAGTGTTTATTTAAATAATTTCCACAAATCCATTATGAGTGCTTAAGTAGCCGTCAAAACTACCGTTTTTGGCCTAGAATGCAGTTTTTATTTGGATAGCGAATTATCATTTTGCAGATGGCAGGTAAATAAAACTGAGCTAATCCAACTCAGTTTTTTTATAATTTAAGATTTAAAACTTATCCGTGGGTTTAAAAACCTAATTCTTTAAAAAATACTTTTTTGTATTCCACATTTCCAATAGTGTCCCCTATTTCCACCGCAAGATCTGACATTTTCTGTACTGTACTGACGCAGTTCAATCAATCAGCCGGAATTCGTGCTTCAGCCTAACTGGTTTCTAAACCGTTAGTGTCAGTAAGTTCCACCACATGTGCTATTTCACGATCTTATTTTTCCTATAAAATCTAAGAAGTAGATAAATTTAGTACCTACTACATTCAATATACACTTCACTGTACTAATACTGACGTCACGAATACAGATTATTGCATTCTTAACATCACATTAAGATATACCTACCCAGGTGCATACCTATGTAGAATTGTAGATTGCTCTTTGAAAACTTGTTAGGAATATCGCGAGCAAGGTTCCTTGCAGAGTTTTTATATGCATGAGTAGATAATAAAATAATAATAATAGCTAACATCTGTGCATATATTGACTCAATTCTTGTTGTGCCTTTGTACCGGTGGGCGTCGTTTTTATTTTACTGCGTTATGTGTAGATTCATAAAATCGTTAGTATACGTAGATAGGTAGGACAAAATTAGCTTTTCAATATGTGTTTCTCTGTTTATGTCTTTGTATCAAAATTGACACTAAACCAAACTGTAAGAAACGCAACAAAACAAACACATAATATTAGCAGTTCCGTTTTATATCTTTAATTATGGAAAATAACTTGATAAGCTCTACTAAACATGTTTTCCCTTATTATTTAAAATGTGATTAAAAATCTTCTGGATTCTTAATATAAAACGAAATTTCGCAAATCTTTAAGCAATTGGCGTAATTTTATTACAAGGATGTCTTTTGTGTTAAAATAATATACCTACTTAAATGTGACGAAAATTCACAAATAGAGCAGTCATGGAACTAACGGTTTTCAAAGTCAAGACCGCGTTATTGATACACAATTATCACGAATAACATGATGATACACATACAGGCGCTAAATAGACCTTGCACAGACCCTTAGTCCAATCATTACAACGACCTTCGAGGTTTCCTACATCTAACAGTTCTCTTGTGTAAAATTTCACGTAAACATGACAATCAAGTAAATATATGACAAAGTGATAAGGCTTATTCAGTTTTGATTTTCGAAAGTAGACTTTAAAGCGGACGCTACAGTGTATACTTTGGATGTAAATAATCAAGGTATTTAAAGACACGATATAACCGGTTTGGATGTCCAATAGGTAAATGAAGTTTGACGTGAATAGCAAGATCACGGATCGGTGGACGCTTCCGGATGCTTGTCAATGTCAGTGCAGTATAATGGCTACTGCCTTTCTAGCAAAAAGTTGAGCTCGAAAAACTACGTAAGTAAGTATTTCAAAAGATGGTGTAAGCTGAATAGTTTATGAGTCCTATTTACTGGGTGTCGTGGGCTCGATCATTGCCTTACATTCATTCTTGGAAGATCATACATGGATGCTTATTTTGCCTTTGACTTATTGATGAAGTTGATAAAGCATCGAGTAAACACCGATCCCGTTAAAGACAGATTGTAGAAGATTTACTTCATTTTGAAGATTTAGGTAATAAGGCTTTCGGAATAAGTAGTCGTCACTACACTAAATCTGGGAGTTATTTTACTAAGTGGAAAACAAGCTTAAATATTATATCGGAAAAAACTATGACGAAGGAAGCCAACAAAAACTGAGTACTTATTTAGGGTAATGTTTCTGCATAATTTATTAAAATTTAATTTCAAATTGAAATGGACTGAAATGGGCTGTTATTGCTATCTAGCGAAAATAAATTAGCAATACAGATATACTGCGCATTTTTTGCAGTTTATCAACAACGGCTCTTGGGATAGAGCTCTGTGCTAGACATACAATATGGAAGTGGTGTTTAGTAATAGCGTTCCCATTGTAGTACGGGTCCCTAAAAGGACATATAATTATAATAGTGCCCAGTACTTAGAAGACCTTCGCCAAATCTTACAAAGATGAACATTTTTGACTGTTAGGTACTGTAGGAGAGCGATTGAAACATGACATTATCGCTTAAATTAAAGCTCATATTGCTGGCAATAAAGAAAATGCTGGCGGTGGTCGGAGTTCGGAGTCGAAACAATGCTCTCATTGCGTGCGCGCAACCAGTTGTCAAGGTCACGTGCCGCGGCAGCGGGTTCCGTAGGTCGACTCGGCAATAACATTACAACCATTACACCACGATACCACATTGAGGGTAAACGAACGTACTACCTGATGAGAAAGGCACTCTTGCAACTCTAGTGGTGATAAATATGTGTTGTACTTTGAAACCTGTAGGTACTCCTTTGCAGGACCTAAATAACAGCAGATATCGATCGTCAGCTACAATAATATTGAATAGAAAAATATCAAACTTCTTCCTAGAATTTTTCTGGCTTGTGCCGCGACTCAGCGAGCCTGAGGACCGCTTTGGCAACTAATCCCAAGATTTGACGTAGGCGCTAGTTTTACGAAAGCGATTGCCACCTGACCTTCCATCCCAGAGGGCAAACTAGGCCTTATTAGGAGTAGTCACAAGATTATTAATATCCCTAGCTAATTATATGTACTAAGACGGTATTCCAATTAAATACTAAAGACAATACAATCATGGGGAATTAATAATGCTATGAAAGGAAAAAGGAAATTAAAATATGACAGTGCCTGAATTTAATTTCCGCTGGCAAGGTATAGCAAGAAAAAATATACTACCTAGACTCAAATCAATAAAGCACGTTGAAAACAGTAAAGCAAATTTAACTAAAAACTGCTCCAATGGTCGACAGAACAGGTAAATTACAATAAAAGGGTTCTTAAAGTCCCGCTGAACCCTATTAGCGAATGTTAGGAACCTGTTCACAACAAATAATCGCAGGGCACCCACGTGCGATCTCCTCGTGGGTCTGTCACGGCGAGAATGCGAAGGACGGACCCAATGTTACGGCATAATGGTGCTCATCCGGTGCAATCAATGCTTTGGGAAATATTTGAATGTGACGTCAGAATAATTAAGACACCCACTTGAGGTACAGGTATATAATAATTTTGGTATGGTAGGTAGGTATGTGTTTATTTTAATACATTACTTGTATGCCACATGTCACATAATATTCTTAAAAATATCGTGGTGGTATCACATCTTCGTGATCGTAATAAACTTGCAACGACCTCCTAGCCTAGTTGGTAGTGACCCTGCCAAAGAAGCATAATATTTATTTATTATTTATTAGAATTCGTAGACAACCTAAATGCGACGTCCTACTCGTATTAAAATAAAGACAAATGTTGTATTATAAAGATTACTGATTTATGAGCTGTGAAGCGTTAGACAATAATTCATCATAAATAAGGTGGTTTACACATGAAAAGACCGTATGGTAAGAGCACAATGTAGTTAACAAATAATGTTAATGGTAACATTCATTGTGTTATACTAATTTACATGGAAAACGACATTAATTTACTAATTAAGAATATGAAAGGTACTAGTTCGGCACCCTGCGGCACTCTCGGCCGTCGCGGGGGCGTTTTGCGTTTCTCGTTACTCAGACATTACCAAAAACGTCCATGATGACGTTACGCGACACACATTGACAAAACTATGCAATAATCTTATCTCAATCATACACAACAGTCGTAAAATGAACCGTCTTCGATGGCAACACAGTCGAAAGCTTAAGTGAAATCCGAAGCTTTATACGCATTTCCGAAAGTTGGGGCTACATGTGCGCCGTCTTGGCATTGACCTGCGCAGGATTCCTTTTCTGGTCATCGTTGCAAAAGCACCGGACAAATCTCGATGATCATGATCGACCATTTATTTAATACGATTGCGATCTTATAATTAATCAGTAAAGGAATTGAAATTTAGCGGAGTTTTTGGGTCATTGAAATATTTAATGTGTTTAATGTGCCTAATAGCCTAATCAGTTGTAATTTATTCGAGCGATTGGAAGAAACATAGATAGATAGATAGATTTTTATTTCATGAAAGATAATTACATTATAAGTTTACATTTCAATAAATTTATACGAATTTCCATCATGATCGTCACAAACACGAATTAATTAAAGTATAATAATAATATAATAATATAACATGAGTGGAATTAAATTCATGAATTCTAATACGGTACCTGCTTCAAATCATGAATTTAGGTATTCATTATTGGTACGTGTAGGTGTAAATTTGCATTGCATTGTATGTATAAGATGCCATTAGTCCTAAATCGGGTCACTAAAGGAAAAATGTGAGGACATCAGTGATAAACATTTATTACATCACACTTTCTGTGAAATATATTGTTAACCTTTTAATGTTAGACAGAATTACTCTATGTTAGATAGATACATTCGTACCTACATAATATATGTATAGACTTCGTTACTCTACTCAAAAAGCTGAGTTCAAATCACAGTAACTAGTAATCAAATAATTATGTCTAACCTGTCTAATGATGTCAAAATTGTGAATGATCTCTCAATTGACTTGTTATATGTTATGATAGCTTGTATATGTATTGAAAAAATTGACAAGGTTTTTTCCGATTGATGTTTTAACTGACGTATCAGATATGGATGGAACACGTCTTTATTGGACTTAAGAATAAAACCTGTTATTGAGTATCTTAGAAGATAAAAAGTTGTTTAAGAGATGCTTTTATTGTTATCGGGAAGTCATCCATAACGATGCTGGATAACTTAATTTAAATATACATACAGTATGTGTTTAAATTTTATAGGTATCTGAAGTGATCTGAGATTAGCGTGCTAACTATACAGGTATTTTCACAAATAGCTAGTTTTTAGATTTAAAAAGTAAAATTATCGCTTCATTCCGTCTTTTATAAAACATCTACTTAGTTACAAAAAAAAAGTAGACGGACCTTCAATAAATATAGGGATTCTGCCAAAATAATATGCATGTATATGCTAGCCTCAAAGCTCAAATCTATAATAATTCTTATAAAGCACAATGCTGTTGTAACTGTTGAGCCCCGTCGATGACATAACCGTAACAACCGACTGACTTGACATGGAAAAGCCTCGCAAATATCACGATGGTATTTAACTTGCACTTTGCCTCGGTAATAATGGGATAGTGTAGCACTTGGATGAACTGTTTGACCCGGGCTTTATATTCGCGCGTCTTTTGTTTATTTTACTTATTCAACTGGAGAAAAAAACCGGCCAAGTGTGAGTCGGACTTGCGAACGAAGGGTTCGTACCATAATCTATAAAAAAAGCAAAAATATCACGTTGTTGTATGGAAGCCCCCCATCCCTCTAATATTTGATTATTTCACTTTATTCATTTAAGATAGATTGAAAGAAAATAACTCACTGTATACATTTTATTAGTTATAACTGAAGTAGTTATTAGAAATAAATTGTTTATTCATTTAATTATTTATTATGCGTTTTAGTATTTGTTGTTATAGCGGCAACAGAAATACCTACATCACCCGTGAAAGTTGCAAAAGCTCCATAACAGAACCCTAAAAAGAAGGATAAGGAAACGATTTACAAGTGTATACCTTTAATTTTAGCACGGCCTTACGGCTTAATGTTTTTAATGTGCAACTCGCTTCGACAGCGAGTTGTGGCCTGTGGGGAGTGTCGTTTATGAAATGAACGGCTCTTTTTGAGTTCACTTTAAGTACCAAGTTTAATCAATCAATCACATTGCTCAATCGAAATCTACCAATTCAGATATTTCGAATTCATTTTTTACACCTTTGTCTTAACCAACCTTGAACTCAAGCTTTTGATAGTCGCAAAAGCTATTTAATATTTACAACCCTAATAAATCTTCTCAAATGATTTGGCACGCTATTTTGCATCATTTGTCTTTGTTCCACTTAGCTGATAAGAGTGAGATAGAGCAAAGTGTCGAATTTCGTCTTTAAAACGCCATGACCGTTGATGCAGACGACAAAAACGAGTCGATTGGCCAAAATGGAAAACGAAGTAAGTATATATTTGCTTTAAATTGTTTGCTACCTTTTCTTGTGATGGCAGAGAATGATCGCATCAGATTCCGATCGTATCAAGGAATATATTCCCACATATAACAAGATTGGTTCATTAGCTGCACGCAACGAATGATTAATCAATCATTTTGGCAGGATACCATCCTCAAATCACCAACTTGCAGAAAAGAAGAAACTACTGTTAGCATTTGATGTTTCAAAAGACTCGACACATAATTGAACTCTTCGTGATTTATGAAAGCATTGCATTTTCCACAAAGCTGTACTGTTGCAAACATTGACTTTGTGCAGTTTGATGTAAACCTAAATAAAGTCTCATTAGGATCTTCTTTCTAAGCAGAAATTACAGTAATTATGCTTTTCTCAACGTAACATTATCATGTTTCAAAAGTTTAAAAGCTTCTTACAACAGAACATAGCTTCTGCTTCTTACGTAACTCGTAACCTTTTTATCAATAACGCAAAAAGTTTTTCCGGCCGCAGTAAGACATTGTCTCGTTTTTTACGCACAATTGAGTGTTTGAGTTGTTATCAGTGTTTTTGCTAACAAATTAGGCTGCTCGCCCGACTGGTTTGACAGCAAATATTTTTATACGCCAAGTTTGGCATTTCTACCCATATATGGCCTTCGCAGAACTGAGGTGTAGTGTACTTAGTGTCTTGACTTGTATGTTTAAGACTCGTAAATGCGAAGTCAAAATGAGTTCAGATATATAAAGTTTTTTTTCATTGTCTAATTGACATTGATTTACGTTTATCCAAAGTATGTATCTAAACCTATTATGAAAATTTTATGAGTTTTCCAATCAAGAAGAAATCAGTTCTATTCTATTTAGCCTATCTATTAAATAACTTTAACTATTTGACTGAGAACTTTCGAAAAGTAACTATCAAGTATCATGTCATATGATAAAGGTTCGATAAACTTATGACCTTCGTTTGTTTTAAAGTATCACACAATAAACTAAGAAACAATCTCTCATGTTTCTATCAAGCTATAGCTCACACTCGCAAGGTAGCTTGATCAAAACGATGTTGAATTTGCATTTGACCTTGCATTTACCTGTCTACTCCAGTATCAATCAGACTTACTAATTATTCTGCGGACCGCAAAAACTGTATTTACTCTAAAGTATTACCGTAAAATTGAGCCAAGTCAGTACAACGTCACTCGTGCCCGTTTTGACCTTGTTTTGTTTCGGATCCGTTAACAATGGGTCTTTATCTCCTGCATCGGAAACACCTACTGTCTGCCCCAGATCGACAATATCCGCAACTATATCAGGTATTAATGGACCTGCTGTATTGATACCATCGCCTTTTCCAACCGAAAGAATTAGCTTTACAAAACTTAAATTTACGATCTAATTGAGTCGCGTAAGTACGTTTTAATCTGATCTTGTAATATATTGCGTAGTAGTATTGTTCTAAGTAAAACAGGATTAAGTTGCAAATTGATTACTTCCTTTGCTTGGATATGAGTCAGCAGAGGTACGTTAATTGTTAAAACAATGCTGCAGAGACGTGCGAATTAGATCCACATTGAACTTGAGTTTGAATTTACGAAATATCGTGACTACACAATTTTACATATTGGTATAATTGTTATCTACAGAATAGTTGTTGTATAAAGTGTCTCAGTATATAATATTGTACCTATTATTATCAGTTTCGATGTAAATATAAGAATTAATGAAAATGGGGCTGTAAGTCCACATATGGTGTACGGTGTTACTATTACAATTACGTTGTAAAACAAACGGAACAATATGATGTTAAATTCCATTTAAGTACATTATGTTAGTGGAACCTATGGTTTCAAAGGTTTGAAAATATCCCTTATAGGGCTTAAAGGGATAATAAGCTGAGCTTAGTATTTGCTTCTTCTGAATTGTAAATTGCATTTAATGTTTTTGTGCAATGTCAAGTTTGCTTCTTAAACATATGTGTCTTACGCTTACGTTGTTCACACAGTTTGTTTAGTTGTACAAAATGTGAGTACACACATTATGTTTGACATTGATCATAATGTAAATAATGATAAATGATATAAATATACACGCAGAATGTAACTTTAGATTAAAGTAATTGAATCACATTTAACAAATGAAGGGTGCGTATTAACATTTAAGCACACACATTATATTATCTGACATGATGAAGTTTGTACATTGTTCGGGATTTTAAACATCTCAATAAAATAAAGTCCATATTTTAGGAACTGTATGGTTGTTGTGATCTTGTGATGGCCTTTTTTCTTACATAAAGATAAGTTAAAAGTGGAGGAAAGAACAGCGCTTGGTGTTATTTAAGCTACAGTGTCCACAGACATACCAGTTAGATGTGAACGTTAATCGAAAATTAGTGTGTTAACAACCCGTCCTCGTCACTTTCAGTATGTGTGAGTGGTTAATAGATAGACGTATTTTTACCGGATAAACTCTTGAACACACCACGTACATCGATGTAATAAAAATGCTGAATAAATAGTCCAAATAGTTTAACAAAGTGATTTGGCAGTGGTGGAGTAGAATTGTGCCAAATTTAAGAAATGGGACCGGTACTTTATAGTCGGGGCGGATTTTAAATCCGCACCACTTACTACAACAATATTATTAAACTGTTACTGGTACAGAGATTTATTGGCATTTAAAATAAGGGAACACAAAGGGTGATGCGCCATTAGGAGTAGATATCAAGGCATTTCAACATACATTGATAGAATTTTAGATTTAACTACAGCATTCAGCATTGGAATTATATCAGAATTTGTAAATGAATACATGGTTTTTTTTTGTTAAATTTGACCACGTATGACTAGGGGCCTTACCATGACGTCTTAACGGGATTCAGTTTAGGACCTAGACTGAGTTGCTGTGATACAACTGAGCACAGTTAATAACCTAAACTGAATCGCGTTAAGACTTCATGGTACAGTAGCGCATAATTAACTATCCTTTGTATTTTCTTGGTAACACCCGTGTAAGGCCCCAGATGACATGTGCTTCTTTTGTTCATGTGTCATAAGAACAAACGCTAAAAGTGTTAGTAACTGTTAATATCTAACTTGTTAAAGCTTAGTCAGGAAATACATGGTAGTGTTTAAGAGTGTCACCATTCTGAGACTCACCGAATCTCTTGACGTGTACGTCTCTGTTAAAAGAAACTGTTCTCTTCGGTTCTTTCGGTTCGTTTTCGGGTTTTACGTTATCGCCATCTTCGGGTTTGTCTGTGGTGCCGGTTTCATCTGTCATTTGTTTATTCCCACCGTTTTTCACGGTGTCCGTGGCGGTTATTTTTATTGGAATTTCGTTATCATCGGTATTATCTGTAAACATTAGTTAATAAGAAAATTGCTAAAGGAAAAATATTGTTCTTCTCTTCCTTTGCAAATGTCAGATATAACTTTTAAAATATTACAATATTCAATTACCAATCCTCATGTGTGACAATGAACTACTTTGTCACTTTTATATTACTTAAACATTGAAGGCAACATTAGTTAAAAGTGATAACATACTCAGACTATGACATAGTCGTGACATTGTCATGACTTGAATTGCTACTAGCAACTATTAGGGTTTATAAGTTTGAATGAAACCTTACTCAATATACAAAATGTGTTTGTAAATGTGGACCTAAATTCTCAACTGAAATGTTTCTACAGAACAGGAATTTTGCAGTACATTTTTAGTTCTAAGTTTTAGTAAAATTGGCACAGGTACAATGATTATGACATCTATAGGCATTAAATTGCAACGGTTAACCCTCACGTGTTTTTGTTACAGGCGTGATATGTTTCGAATGCATCGGGCAGGCATCGTCGGACAGACACAGTGGTGTTGTCACCTTCGCAGCTCGGGCATCATTCATATCATATCATATTTGTAGCCAGTGTGACATTTTATCAACGATTTTGTGATACCCACTAATATCATAATAAATCACAATTTTTTAATAACATTTGGAAAATTGTTCTTTAAGTTGTCTTAAATAACCCAGGGATTATATTGTCTATAATCTACTAGGTGATGAATTTGTTTGTTAGTGGATAATACAAGAACTTTCTATTTATTTATTTATTTATTTAAAACTTTATTGCACAAAAATAAAAGTACAAATGGCGAATTGGCAAATTTATGATGGTTATGTAAGGTAATGGTTATTAGTATGATTTACCTGGCTATGTCTGTGGTGACATCAGGTGCGCTACGCTCTCACTGTTGGCAACTTCAGTCTCATCTTGTGATATCCTGGAACAACAAATGGTATAGGGTTAGTACCTATTATTCTCCTTCTTTCTAGCGTTTTAGCCTTCTTTTTAGCAGGGAGACTGAGGTCCGCTTTGGTGACTAATCCCAAGACATAGCGTAGGCGCTAGTTTTACGAAAGCGACTGCCAACTGACCTTTCAACTCAGAGGGTAAACTAGGCCTTATTGCAATTAGTCCGGTTTCCTCACGTCGTTTTCCTTCATCGAAAAGCGATTGGTAAGTATCAAATGATACTGTTATTACAGGCACTTCAATACAAGTAGATTGTTTACGAATTTTACATTGTTAGTACAGTTTTCGCGTTCGGAAATAAATTGTAGGTTCTACTACCAACATTTTAATCCTATCGGTTTTTAGATTTACTCTAAGTCCGTGCTTATACTCTTATTTATAATTTAAAGACGTATTCATTCATAATGAACACGTATACATATAAGCCAACTTCAAATATAAGGGAAACTATAGCTGAAACGCACCTTAACTACATAGAACTTTTACGTAAGTCAGTTATATTTCCTGCTATACTAAATGTTTACTGTTCACAAATGTAGACTAGGTACGTAGGTATATCTCTCGAGACAGAAGGTTTATGCGGACATACTCCTAATCTGGCAAATGGCAAGCAATGGACGAGCAAGCACGTTCTACAAGATGACAGAAATGTTCATCCGATAGCGATCTGCCCGTCTCGGGCCGTCATTGCAAAACCAACGGTCAGGTATTCGCAAAACCTGTGAGAGTGCTTTCGATTGTTACAGAACTTGCGGTGAGGTAGTTTATTTTATCAACCGACTTCAATATTTCAAAAGGAGGAGGTTCTCAATTCGACTGTTTTTTTTTTTTTTTTTTTTTTTAATGGATGTTCACTCATAACTCCGTCATTACTGAACCGATTTGAATTTTTTTTTGTTTTCTAAAAGTAGACGTTTCCTGGTTGGTCCCGTTTTTTTCAAAATCCATTTCTGATGATGGGATCCATGAGGAACTGAGGGAACTCCTCAAATTTGAAAGGCACATGCATGCTGATTTGGGTGATTTCTTAAGAAACTCGAGCATTTCTTTACGAAAATCATCAATTTGGTGGAGTGGACCTGATGATGAAGACCAGGGATGGCAAAGTGGAACTGCTTCGTAATTCTCAGGACTATGATCCGATTTTAAAAAATATTTTTTTGTCTGTATATAGATGGTTTCAGGATTGTCCCGTTTTTTTCAAAATCAATTTCTGATGATGGGATCCATGAGGAACGGAGGGAACTCCTCAAATTTGAAAGGCACATGCATGATGATTTGGGTAGTTTCTTAAGACACTCGAGCATTTCTTTACGAACATCATCAATTTAGTGGAGTGGACCTGATGATGAAGACCAGGGATGTCAAAGTGGAACTGCTTGGTAATTCCCAGGACTATCGTCCCATTTTAAAAAATATTTTTTTTTCTGGAAATAGATTGTTCCAGATTTGTTCCGTTTTTTTCAAAATCAATTTCTGATGATGGGATCCATGAGGAACTGAGGGAACTCCTCAAATTTGAAAGGCACATGCATGATGATTTGGGTAGTTTCTTAAGACACTCGAGCATTTCTTTACGAACATCATCAATTTGGTGGAGTGGACCTGATGATGAAGACCAGGGATGGCAAAGTGGAACTGCTTGTTAATTCCCAGCTCTATCATCCGATTTGAGACATTCATCTTTTCTTTGTAAAGAAATACCTTCAAGATAGTCCTATTTGATTATAGTTCTATTTTGATGATGGGCTTCATGAGGGATTGAGAGAACTCCTCAAATTTTAACGGCACATGCATTCTGATTTGAGGGTTTCCTTAAGTAACTAAAACAGTGTTTTGGCGGAGCCAAAATTTTGATGAACTTGATCTGATGATGAAGACCAGGGATCGCAAAGTGGAACTGGTTAATAAACCTAGCTCTACTTATTATCCTAGTTGTGACATTCATCTTTTTGATTTGATTTATATTCTGATGATGGAGTTCTAGAAGAATTCAGAGAACTCTTCAAATTTGAACGGCAGGTTAATTGTGATTAGAGGGTGTTCATAATTAGCTTAGGCATTTTCTTACTGTGGCCATCATTTTGCTGGAGTGGACCTGATGTTGATAATCAGGGATGGCATAATGAATATGCTCGTTAATTTACAGTCTGTCATCCAATTTAACACATTGTTATTTTTTTTGTTTAAAGGTCTACAAGGGAGTTCCGTTTGATTATACTTCAAATGTAATGATGGAAGCCCTAGGACATTAAGAAAGCTCCTCAATTTTCAATCGTACACGTGCGGTGTATTGGATATTTGTGAAGTAAACTGGCTAACTCAAACAAATTCTTAATTTCACTTTTACCGGGAACCAAATGAAGTCGGTTTTTTTTTCTTAAAAATTATTAAGCATCAAAATAAATAGAGACAGGGAGTTGACGGTGCGGTGACAAGAATAAAGTTTTCACCTGACTATCTCTAAAACTAGCGGGAAAAAACGTATTTTATCCACTAGTGGGGAAAGTAATTTGACCTTGAGATTTGCTTACATTTGAAACAGATATGTAATCGTCTGTTGTTTTTATTTTCCACTCAATAGTGAGGTGAAAAAAATTTACCCTCGTAAAGCTCAAGATTCAAATTTTTTTAACCACTCGCTAGTCTCGCTACGCTTGTGGCTTAGTTTTGGAATCATTCGCTTGCTCAATTCTCAATACTTAGCACTAAAAAACGATTGGATTATAAAATTAAACTACGGTTTTTATCTAATCATCTATTTGGCTTCAATTATCAATTTGGCACATTTACCCAAAAAAGTTTACTACAAAAACAAGTAATTGATAACGAACAAAATTGTACCTAACAGTATAGTTAGATTATATAAATGTTATTTAATGAAAAAAGGTTTCTTGAACAGGTGCCTAACCATGACGTGTTAACGCAATTCAGTTTAGGTTCTTAACCGGGCCCTTACCATGACGTCTTAAAACAATTCAGTTTAGGACCTAACTGAGTCGCTGGTATACAACTGAGCCTAAACTGAATCGTATTCAGACATCATGTTAAGGCCCCAGGTATTCATATTATTTGAAATCATAACTGTTAAACAGATTATGCGTGCACATTATCATCTTTCGGTATCAAAACGTCAAGACCACTCAAACCACCGGACTCTTCAATGTCGCAAGACAAATTGATTGTTATGACATAATAGCCACGTGGGTGCTAGCTAAGAGCTTGCATCAGTGTCCGTCAAGCACTCACCACTTGTCTACTAGATGGTGCAAGTATCAGAAGGTCCATCGCGAATTGCGAACGAAGTTTTCCTGTGTCACACTTGATTTCTTACTTAACTCGTGGTCATCGAGTTTTGATACTTTTACGGCACATACATACATATATTTGTACATATAAAATAAGCAACATTTTACGGGTCTCTTGAGAGTTGTTAAATAGGCGGCTACTCTCTATATAGGGTAACTACTCGTACCTTAATGACATTTGAAAATAATCCTCATGCCGAAAAATACAGAACATTCGTTTATGTCGATGATGGAGAATATTATCCCTCCTATCATTTAATTTTAATTTGTATCGGCAGTTTATGAATGAGTTCATTCATAAATTGTCCATGCAGTTTTGAACGCACGTATACATAGGCCTCTTGGAGCTTCCGTTGCTCAAATAATAACGTACGTACTACGTAGCGTAGTAGGAATGAAAGAGCAAATTTCCATTCTATGAAGATTTTTAAATGTATACAAATCAATCAAACAAAAACTACTGTCGAATTTTTAAAGGCTATTAAAGTCCAACTGAACGGCACAACGACGTATTTTAGAAAAGAGAGAGGACCTATGAGTAGTCATTGCGAGTGCCTGTTATGCGGAGTCTGTTTAAGCTAGTCCCACGCTGTCAAGCCACCGGCCATTGCATAAGTGCATTTACAAGTAAAACATGTCCAATAGATTGCACGCGGCGATTAAACGTGTAAGGGATTTGTTGCACATTCTAATGTATAAATTACTTTGGCTATTAGCGAATCTGCAACAACAACTCAAGCAAAAAAAGGCACAGCCATACATTTTCAGCCTCTGGTAATTTCGCTCGGATTAAAACTAGAACTCAAAATTTTCAGTGACATGTTGGCTATATATATGACTTAAATACTTATATACTCAATAAAATTTAATTTGAACTTGTAGTTTAAGAGCTATCGGACGGCAAACTTCCTAAGTTTGGTCCAGGGATGTTGCGGATATTTGCATCTTGCGCAGCTTATGCGAATGCTGATTTAGAACAATTCTGCATAGGGTGCGTAGCCAAGATGCCAATCGCTCACGCTCAGTCGCGAACGAAACGCAACTGTCATTGTCACACTAATAAGGAAGAGTGATAGAGAGAGGTAGCTACGACTACGATACGTTATTAAGCGTGAGCGATTGGCATCTTGGCTACGCACGCAGCACACCCGTGGCCCGTGGGTTTGAGTCCCGTCCGAGGTCATGCAATTTTCTGCTTTCCCTTTCTTTCTGAGGAAAAAGGTAAAATGGTTGTCGAGTTGAATGGGCCCAGTAAAACACTAACTACTACCTAGGATAACTAAGTTAAGTTAACTAGGTTAACTAAAGTCAGAATGCCATGGACTTAATATAGCTGTAGCTAGTGGAAAAATTAAACCTAACGTGGCCACGCCACCTAAGCTGCCCCCTTTTTTATAAATCTATATACCTTCCTTTTTTCCGAAAAAAAATTAAGACATACAGATTTAAAAAAAATCTACTACTGTAAAAATCTATTTCTGATTTGGGTTGTAAGACTTATCATTGAAAATTTCTATCCAATTTGAACGAAAGAGACGCAGATACGAAATTAAGATTTTGCGATTTTCGCGATTAGCCCTTAATTAGTTATTTTAGCTTCAGATTTAGTTTTTTTTACGAAACGACCTATATTCTGGTCCTACTTGACACCGACTTTAAAGATCAGTTAGTAACACACGTAAAAACGGATAGCATCCTTTTATATTATTTTGAAATCAGTCTTCATCTTTTTAAAGTTTTTATTTCACACATTATTAAATTTATACATTCCTTCATTTATATAACCTTAAAATCCGATCGTGATTCACTTAGTAAATTTTAATTCGTAACGCCAATATAATGTAGCATTTCGCTGTAGGCGTACGTAGGAAGCGTCAAGGTGCTACCGGCCTTTGCCATCCTCTGCACTTCTGGTTTCCTGGTACTATGTTTAAGGTTATTTGATTGCAGAAATTATGTGCATCATCAATAGTGAACGAATAACCGATTGGTTTCAGAACTCTGCCATAAAATTCACCGATAACTTAAAAGCGAGACTGTTCTAGACCAAATAAGTCTAGACCTAAATAAGTAAAAAGTATGAAAATAGGTAGGAACAGGTAGTACTTAAACATTTTATCGCAGTAATTACTATCCAAACACTTTGTCACGTCGTCTATCAAAACAACCTGGGCTTATAAATTACATCTTGTCTTCGATGTTCCGACACCTATTGCAGAAATATTACGGACACCTTAAATAGATAGACGTGACGTCACGACAGAGGTGACGTCACTCGTGGGCGCTCGATATGGTGCTGGCATTTGACTGACGAGATGCCTGTTTATAAACTTCAGTAGTATGGTATCTCGTATTTTCTATACACGAGACCATTGGGTCAACATTTGGGAGACGAGACTAGGGCTTGCAATATCCGTCCAATTTTGCTATCCGGATATTTCGAATACTTATTATTTTACTATCCGGATATCCGAATAAAACGAATAAAAATCGAATATTTTCATTTTTGCATAGAAATACTTATAAAGTTAGTAACAAACCAGAAAATAATATTATAAATGGAAAGAGATGTCATATACCTACTACAGAAAAAGTGCCTTGGCCCCTAGTGCCCAGGGCGGGGATCGAACCAACAACTTCACCTGCTTTCGCGGCAGACGCCATTACCACGGGGTCACCAGACCACGACAACTGGAGTCCGAAATTTCAAAAGTATATGCAATCCTTTCTTATTTTTCAAACGTTTAAGGTGCGTAAAATGGCGGACCATTTTACGGCTCAGACTTGCATCTAGTGCTGTCTTTCTAAATAATCTTTACAAATTATTTTCAGAAGCGATAGATGGTGCCACCATATTGTACAATTGTAAAGCATGAATTAAATATTTTTTTAAATATAATAAATGTTTTGATTCATGTTTTTTAAGCACAAGTTGTTTCGATCCTAGCCCTGGGCACTAGGGCCCTTGGTCGCTTTTTCTGTAGTATATACCTCTCTTTCGATTTATAATTCATATATATATTAGTGTAACTACTAAAAAAAGATGAATTTTGATTCATCTTTTTTTAGTAGTTACAAACAAAATTTATCACAAACCAATAAACAATGTTCACTGTCAGTAAAAACTATCACTAATAACATAAAGCTTTCTATACATATAATACTAAAAATGTAATAAGTAATTATTATGGGACAGTTATACACAAATCGTCCTAGTTCCACAGCTAGTTTATGGCATTAAGGCTTGTGTTATGATTGTAAGACGACGCGTCGCAACGTTTGACTTACATAATATGTAGATACATATAAAAGCTTAAATCACTCAGACAAAATATCTACATCAACATCAGAGAAAACATCTATAACTCAGGAACAAATATTCGTTATAAACACACCAAATATGCCCTAATCGCCGATTGCTGTGCAGGGCAATACTCTCGAAGTTTTACAAGAGTACATTTACCTCGGACAAGTTTTGCAGTTGGGTAAAGACAATTTCGAGAAAGAAGCAGACAGAAGGATACGTCTGGGCTGGGCAGCGTTTGGAAAATTACGTCGAGTGCTTATGTCGCCAATTCCGCAATGCCTGAAGTCGAAAGTTTTCGACCAATGCACGCCTGTTATGACATACGGTTCCGAAACGTGGCCCCTAACGTTAGGACTAGTCCACAAATTTAACGTCGCTCAGCGAGCTATGGAGAGGGCTATGCTCGGGGTTTCTCTGAAGGATCGCATCCGCAATGAGGTGATTCGGCAGAGAACGAAAGTCACCGACATAGCTCACCGGATCAGCATACTGAAGTGGCAGTGGGCTGGCCATATTGCTCGTAGAACCGATAACCGCTGGGAAAAACGGGTTCTCGAGTGGAGACCGCGGCTCGGCAAACGCAGTGTGGGACGTCCTGCGACAAGGTGGAGTGACGATCTTTCTAGTGTAGCAGGTCGCGGCTGGATGCGGGAGGCCCAAGATCGAGCTCAGTGGCGTGTAAGAGGAGAGACCTACGTCCAGCAGCGGACTAGCTTAGGTTGATGATGACAGGAGGCATATAAATTAAAACATATTCCACTGTCAGATTGAGGTTGTCAGACTATATCCACTCAGTTTCAACACTCGTGAAGACTCGTGGTGGGGTAGTCAAAAGTACATCCTATACCCGTTGGAGCTGGAGGTTATGGACTCTTTTTCCACAGCTATAAAATTAAGCCATTTCTGGCGTTGATTTCGGTTTCCGAATATATCTAGAAGGCTGTGTGTTTGTAGATAAAGACTTTGCGCTCTGCAGCTGATCCTTCGGAGATGTTGGGGCTTACTTAGTACTATGTCGGCTTGTTGTAATGAGCTCTCATTTCTATGTCCAGATTCTGATGTTTGCAGAATTTATATACGAGTTAAACATGTATCAAAATAAAAAATCTAACGTTTACGTCATCTACATTCTATATATGGACTCTTTTCTAAACTTTTAATAACAATGCGGACATAAATCTATACTAAAATGCATTATTCGGATTATTCGTATTATCCGGATATGAACTGAGTTTAAATCCGGATAGTAAATTTAACGGATATTCGAATAAAACGAATACTCGGATATCCGGATTGCAAGCCCTAGACGAGACCAAAAATAAACCTAACAGGAAGTGAAATTTATAGGATACATTGAGCTGATGCTGCCCTTGGTCTTGTTAAAGTATTGAGTAATATTTATAATGTTATCTAGGGCTTGCAGTATCGGAACTGATTTCCAATTCCGGAATTCATTTCGAGATTGGCCTCCAATTCCGGAATTCCGGAACTGGTTCCGGGATTAGAAAAAATATGATTTTATGGCATTTTTTTTTAAATACCGGGTTTTTACGATTAGTACATAACATTGTTGGATTTATATTTATTAATCAATAAGAACTTGTAATCTTACGCTACTTTAAAGAAACAAAAGCAAGGGTTTACCAGAGTTGTTATATTTTTTTTAAATAATCAATAAAGGATCTCACAAGCTAAGCTAAGATTGTCTATTTCGAAGAGTTTGGTTATAGATTAAAGTGGTGTAGCAGCAGGAATTACCTACTTTAGAAAACTTTATGCTTAATTGATCAATTTCTCGGTTGTTAATAAGGTTAATTTCCGAATCAATAATTTAGGTATTTGTACCTTATCGATTAACTAAGTGGTACTTTTTGCCGGAAAACATCAGCCTTCGTTCTTCTTTCTTTTGTGTCATATTAATTCCCAAAAGTGCTAAAAATATATATTTTTAACACTTATTTTTACGTAGCCAAACAAGTAAGGTTATCAAAATAAAATTTGTCTTCAAGCTAAGGCTAAAAAAAAACAATGTAAGGCAATCATCGCTCCATTTTTTGGAACTTCTGTCGAACACACAAAGAAAACATTTAAAAAAATATGTTAGATTAGAGGCCAAAATTGTCTATTATGTATTGTCGAATACACATAAAACTTAGTTACCTACAACGTTACGATTACAAATTAGTTTTAGGCTAGTAGTCATGTTATGGTATGGCGACAGCGGCAAAGTTTTTGAATACAAATCTTTAAATTACATAGATTTTGCGCGCAAAACTCACAACCCTCACAACAGTTTTTTAACAGTATTGCAATAAGAACTAATTATTTAAAAACCGAAAAGCAACAACTGAAAAAGATAAAGGTAAGATATTTTTCGCTTCAACCTTTTGGTCTACTACCGTTAACAGAGAACAATCGAAAATGTATTTAAACTGCTCTAAAGCACTTGCTTCTTTGGGCGAAAGATGTGCAGATTTAAAGTATTGATGCTTGTGGTGACCTAAGCCTTCTGAGTCCAAAAGTAAGGAACATTTATATGCACACGGAATATATATAATTCGCAAAACTGCCACTAAATGTATTAGATAGATGAATCTAATACATTTAGTGGCAGTTTTGCGAAATAACTATGCCAATTGAAATTAAACACAAGAACGGATTAATCGCGTTTATTAACACCATGACCTGACGTTTCGAGCCCTTTACAGTTTTCTTGCCGCTTCTTTCTGCCTCATAAGCCAGTTAGGAAAGCGTTCGTAAATTGTACGTATGTTTTACAGGGTTTTTTATTAATTATAAAATTAAACGCGATTAATCCGTTCTAAAGTGTTTAATTTCAACGAATAACCATCGCAGTAACAGCAGACAATATTATAACATTTATAACCATGTCAATATTAAACGTTTCCGTCAAATAGTAGGGTTATTTTCAATTCCGGAATTTTCGAGATTGAGGGTGTGAATCCCGGAACTGTAATCTCGGAAAAATAGTCCGAGATTCCGGGATTTCGAGATTCCGGAATTCCGGGATGCAAGCCCTATGTTATACTATTCTATTCAGCAGATAGTCGCTATCCCTTAACAGCTTTAAAGCTACAACAATGCTGGTTCAGGAAGAAAAGAATTAGAAGGCGAGGCGAGGTTTTACTGGACTTTATGTTAGTCACAATCTTCTTTCAATTACCTTGGTTTATTTAAGACACACAAATGGTAAAGGGTTAAGATGAGAAGCAGAAGAGTATGAATAACTTAGTTAAGTCAGTGACAGAAATTAGTGCAAAAATAGCAAAGACTTAAGGATAAACGGCCATTGGATGTGCATTAAAATTTTAATATTTTCTCCATAAAAATATCTAAAAGTTATTTAAAAGTAGAGTTCTGCCAGAAGTGTCATCATAACTCGCCACGAGTTGTGGTGGCGTTAATTTTAAAACTAGCCAGATTGGCATTCTAAGCACTTACAGAGTCGATTGCTCGACTAAAGTACGATTACGATACAATCCTAAAGCATGATTTAAATCATTTCTTAAATATAATAAATGTTTCGATCCATGTTTTTGCAAGTATCCCAGCCCTGGGCACTGGGGGCCTTGGTCACTTTTTCTGTACTATATGACATCTCTTTCAATTTACGATTACCATTTTAGAGCCTTCTCTGATTTTTATCTTCGGTAAGCTGTGGGTTTTCCAGGAGACGTAACTGTATTCAATTCGTAGCGTCATTCGAATACGGTTATGTACAACAAATGTTAAGCACATTTATGTCTGAGTGAAAAGAAGACTTTAATTCTTAACTTCTGCCCGTATGGCCGATCTGTTCCAAACTGAGCCATATGAATGGTACCTTGAACGTGTTGCTGGTATCTTTTTGTACCGCATCAGTAAGTACACCCCATTGGCACTGGCTTCTGCCTCTTCTTCCTCCTGCGCTCTCGGTAATCACTTTAACTTTAACTTTAAGCACTAACCGTCTATGTTCGAGAATTTGAGGACTAAGTGACCCGGGATGGTATCGTTGTTATAAGCTGTGATAAAGTCGCTGGGTAAGTTTCAATCCAAGGTATTTGGACCATTCTACGTCAGCACTATATCTTGCATCAGCACCTCATCGTTGTCTTCAAAAAATGGAAGTTCTGAATTTGACTGTATTTTCATAATTATTTATTTAAGTATTAACGCTACAGCTCGCGTTGTAGAATTCAAGCTCATGTTACACTGGTGCCCTACAGCTCGCGTTACCCTCTACCAATGGATTCGCAGGACCTGCGTATACGCATTCATCATGCGTTATCGGACAGGTGCGCACTTGGCTTCGAAATCGATACAGATTCCAACATGGCGGTCATAAATATCTTGAGAACTATGTTGCCTGCTATTTTGTTAGAGGTTTTTAGGGATCCTTTTATAATTTCGTAAATAGTCACCTGCAAGTATCTTCCGCTTTGAAGGCCGAAAAAATATGTGAAACGCTCTTATGATAAGCTTGTGTGAAATATTTTTACTTTCATACATATTATTTTACTCGAAGTACCTATCCAATTAGCGTGATATGGGGCATAACACGACAAAGAGGCACTCTCTTGTGCCTGAGGCCAAGAATATCTTCTTTTTCGGGTTCGGTTCCACAGAGGAATCCTCATGGTGCGAATCTGTTTATCTGTCTGTCCGTCCAATTCCGGTTATTTATATTATATAATCTTCAGCCTACTTAAGTACCTACATAATAATCTAGGTTAGGGCAATGTTTGCATGATGAATAGGTACGAATATTTGTTCTTTATTAACATCATGTGCGTTAACAAACTCAAAACGATGTGTTCCTTGAACAAAGAATACACTTTTCATCTCTTTAAGCGAGATTTCATCCCTCTTCCGAATACATGGTGTGAACCTTTTTGTTCAAAAGTGATTATTTTAATATGAATCATATTTAACCCTTTTTGCGCGCGTAACGAGGGGCCCGCGGCTGCGCGGACGCATAAATCTTGCAGCTTTTAATTATCGGCCGATCGCGAGATTACCCGCCTTTATAGATCACTGGCGTTTTACTTGTTTTGCGCGAAAACTACTCGGGTGACCCTGCGCAGATTATTTTTAGAACTAGGCACCTAAATGCCGATTTAAGAGGGGGTTTTTATACCTACATGTTGTAAGTTATAAATAGGTATTTTTAAGGTTGAACGATGCCTCATAGGTAATATGTATGCTGATGCTAAACTAAACCCCGGAAAAGTTGATCGTGTGTTTATGTGTACATATTCGTGTGTTTGTCTTTGGTATCGTAGTTCCCAAACCGATGGACCGATATAAGTGCAATCGCGCTCAATTTTTTTTACCCAAGATAATTATTTAGTCATTTTGACGGAAAATTATCTTGACTAAAAAAAAAACTACATATCAATCCTCTAGGTGGCGCTATTATATTTAACTGGGTAATTATTTGACATTTTTAATTATTGATATTTAGTTTGGTTTAATGATTTCATAATAGATAAAGATATACGTGTAAACGGGTGGTTTTAATGCATCCTTTTTGAACGAAAAATGTTTAAGAACAGTTTAACAATGAACGTTATACCGTTCTTAAACATTCTCAATGCTCGCGTTCCTAGCCAAGATTGCTGATAACCATTGTTGTGCTTTCTTCGATACCTGGCCCGTATCTAGGGCCCATTCACCGGTAGAATGTGGCCCAGCAGTTTACGGCGCAAGGACGCGGCCTTTTACGGCGCGGCGCAGGCGCAGGGCGAGATACCAGTGTACCAATCAGAGTGGGGGTGTAACTTACCGAATTATCTGGTTCTCGTTAAAATTCCTTCTTTCCTTGCCGAGTAGACATATTTGTAATATAGCGGGAACAATTCTTGTATCGCAATTTATTTAGGATCCTTTATGTGATTTCTTCAGATTAATTTTATAATATTTGCATGCATGTGTCTTTTTATATTTTATCTTGACATTAAGTGAATGACAGATTTTCTTATTATGTTTTTCTTGCCGGCGAGTTTATGAATCCCCGACAAGGAGGTCAGTATATTAGAAATAGTTTTTAAGTGTTTTTAGTTGCGAAACCATTCCCCCGGCCTTGAAAGGAATAGCTTTCAAAAGAGTTAACAAATAAATTATTTACTACATAATAGCATCCTTATTGCTCAAAGAAAACTAAATTAACGCAAATTAATTAAGCCTACGTACATAAAATAAACAAAGAACGAATTATATA
Organism: Lathronympha strigana; assembly: GCA_949128165.1. Classification (NCBI taxonomy): domain Eukaryota; kingdom Metazoa; phylum Arthropoda; class Insecta; order Lepidoptera; family Tortricidae; genus Lathronympha; species Lathronympha strigana. The sequence continues at coordinate 9,933,808 of OX421923.1, read as the reverse complement.
TAGAAATAATATAATAATAATTATTATTGAGAAGGCAAAGGACATAATTTCACTAATGGTCTTTTAAGTATGCCAGATTTAGTTTTAACCATAGCTACTCTGGCAATACCATCTTTGCCTGATATTAGTTCAGTTATAAGACCTAACGGCCAATGTAGAGGCATAATGTTTTCTTGAAGGATGACTACAACTGTCCCTTCCTTAACAGGTTGAGAAGGAGTATTCCATTTTTGTCTGGTTTGCAGCGTGTGTAAATACTCATCGCGCCACCTCTTCCAAAATGATTGCATTAAACGATCTAATAATTGATATCTTTGTAAAAGATGATCAGATGTTACTTCCGCAACAGACGTAGCTGGTAGATATTTCAATGGAGTAACATTAAGAAAATGAGCTGGAGTCAATGCAGAAAGTTCAGCTGGATCAGAGCTTAGAACGGATAGAGGTCGAGAATTTAACAAAGCCTCAATTTGACTTAAAACTGTCATTAATTCTTCAAAACACAATATTTGTTTACCTATGGTACGAAACAAGTGTGTCTTGACGCATTTGACATTACTTTCCCAACATCCTCCAAAATGTGGAGCACTAGGCGGGATAAATCGCCAAATTATTTGATTAGCGGATAATTCATTCTCCCAAGAATCACGATATTCATTAGTAAGGAAGTTATGAAGTTCCTTTAAATACGTACTGGCACCTTGGAAATTAGTTCCATTATCACTGTATATATATTTGACAGGACCACGTCTGGACAAAAACCGCTTAAATGCGGACATGAAACTTGCTGTACTTAAATCGGTAGCAAGTTCCAAATGAATTGCTCTCGTTGTGAGACATGTAAATAAGCACAGATAAACCTTTTGACTCTTAACTCCTCGTCGTCGAACAGGTGTACAATACAGTGGACCAGCGTAATCACACCCAGTATGTATAAAGGCCTTTTCAACTTGAGTTACCCTACATGCTGGTAAATCTGCCATCATTGGGTGGTTAGCCTTTGGCTTGGTCCGAAAGCAGTGATTGCATAAATGAATCCGATGACGAATAATACATCTTGCGGATATGATCCAGTATCTATGTCGCAGAATAGATATAAGAGTTTCAGGTCCTGCATGGAAATTGCGTCGATGATAATGATCGATCAACAAATTAATTATGTGATCACGACGTGGTAATAACAAAGGATGTTTATAATCGTAATCTTCACTGGAATTAGTCAGACGTCCTCCAACGCGAAGGATTCCATCGTCCATAAATGGTTTCAAATTTGCTAAAGCCTTTGTAAAACCTTTCTTTAGGGTCATATCTAAAATATTTTTACCGAAATAGACTCTTTGTAAAGCTCGTACAATCTCTAATTCGGCTTCTGCTATGTCATCAGCATTAATAGGACCTTTAGGTAACCTTTTAATAAATTTAAACATATAGACAACTGCGCGTACATATTTAATCCATGACGAGAACCGTTTAGACAAATCATAAATTATGTTGTCTTTTGAATTATCGTAGGTTATTAAAGAAACCGTTTTTTCTTCAGGAGCGCTAAATTCCTCGGGTACAAATGCTTGAATCGGCCATTCTGCCTTTGAGCGCTTCATCCACGGAGGGCCCGTTGTCCACAGTGGATGGTTCACCAGTTGAGCTGGAGTTAAGCCTCTAGACAAACAGTCGCTAGGATTTTCTGTTCCTTTAATGTGATAAAAATGATCGCTTGACAAGTTCTCTTGGATCTTAGTAATTCGATTGGCCACAAAGGTTTGCCATCGATGTGGCGACGAATGAATCCAACAGAGTGTCACTGTTGAATCGGAAAAGGCCAACACAGAATCGATTGGGTATCTAGATGAGTAGGTATCTATAACCCTTTTTATTAATTGCGATAATAGCAATGCTGCGCATAATTCCAGCCTTGCTAGGCTGACAATCTTTACAGGCGCTATCTTTGACTTAGCGCAAATTAAATTAATGAGACCTCTGTCATCATTAGGAATAGTTACGTAGGCATAAACTACTCCACCGTATGCTTTTTCACTAGCATCTGCAAATCCGACGATAGTTAATGAACAATTTTCAATAACACCTATATGTCGGGGGATACTAATGTTAGATAGTAGCGGTAGTTCACTTTGGAACTGTTGCCATTGGCGTACAATTTGATCAGGCGGCAATTCGTCCCAATCCAATTTTTGAAGCCATAACTCCTTTATAAGAAGCTTAGCGAAAACGATAACAGGAGCAACCAGCCCCAAAACATCGAATAGTCGAGCTACCGATGAAAGAATATTTCTTTTACTACACGGTCGATCGTCGGGGATGACTTGGAACTTAAATACGTCTTCGCCAGGATACCAACGCAGACCTAAAATCTTCAATGTTGTATCATCATCGAAGGTGACACTTTGGGACAAATGAAGTTCTTTCGGTATTTCCTTTAGAACAGCTGCAGAACTTGAAGACCACTTTGCTAGTTGAAACCCGCCTTTTTGGAATAAGTCCAGCAGTTGTTTAGTTGCTTGCACAGCCTGCTCTTCATCAATTACTGAACTGGCTACATCATCCATATAAATATCACGAGATGCAATCTCTTTCGCAAGTGGGTATTTATCACCTTCGTCAGCTACTAACTGTTTGACAGTTCGCAGTGCCAGAAAAGGACTGCTGCGGAGACCGAAAGCAACCCTATTATATTGAAACACTCTTATAGTTTCCTCAGGATTAAACCTATAAAGTATACGTTGATAAGGACGATCCTCCCCCCTTACGTCAATACACAGATACATTTGACGTACATCAGACGTAATAGCTACGGAAAATAATCGTAGATTGAGTAAAATGCAGAACAAGTCGGCTTGAAGACTTGGTCCTGTGTGAAGAATGTCATTTAATGATAAACCACTTGTGGTCTGTGCACTAGCATCCAAGACCACCCTAACCTTTGTGGTAGTTCGGTCATTACGGACAATTGCGTGATGGGGTATATGATAAGCATCATTTGACTTATCATTCGAAACCTCAGATAGGTATTTTTTATCAATATGATCACGAATTACTTCATCGTAAGCTGGCTTTAATTGAGGTTGTAAGCGGAATTTTCTTTCCAACGCTAAAAACCTGCGTTCAGCAGTCTTGTAGGAATCGCCTAAATTGCTTGGTTCCAATTTAAATGGAAGTGCTACTTCATAACGCCCGTCATCTAAACGATTGACAGTATGTTGAAATATTTCTTCAGCTTTTTTGTCTTCTGGACTATGAATCACTCCTCCATCCAAATCTTCAATTTCCCAAAACCTTTGCATCCAATTTCCCACATCTACAGAAGAAAAATACCCAGCAGCCGAATAGGAATCAGTGACTGCGGGAGCATCGCCTAGTATGATGTATCCCAATGTACTTTCCAAAGCATCAGGCAGACCAGGTTTGTTCTCAATTTTATCGTTGATTAACAATTTGGTGAATAATTTAACACCAAGAAGCACGTCAATTCCGCCCGGGGTTGCCCATGTATCATCTGCTAGATGTAGATTATCAAGCAGATTTGATGACGATAGAGTTGATAGATCAATATGACAGGTAGGTAAATCGGGCGTAATTTCGTCTAGAACTAGCGCGTCAATGGTATATTGACATTTAGGATCGTATCTTGACCTAAAAGTTAAGCAAACAGTTCCTCGGATTGGTTTCGTAATTGCTGTTCCACCTAATCCACTAACTGACGTCACGGGACTACTGTGTATAGGAAGACCTAAGTTCTTGCAGCTCTTCAGTGTCACGTAATGTTTCTGTGAACCTGGATCCAGCAGACATCTCAAAACCTTGTCCTTGCCGTTACGTCCACTCGCGAGTACCTGAGCAGTGGCGAGAACTTCCGTTGTAGGTAACTTACTCTGTCCCGATGCCGACAACGTACATACAGAGGCACCGTTGTCCGTTACAGATGAACTTGTGGTAGCTTCACTATCATTCTTATGTAAGGACTTGGACTCGATTGTATTCGTAGTAGGTTTCGGGGTATCAAAATGTAAAGTTGTATGATGTTTGCCTTTACATTTACGACAAGTTTTCTTTGAGGAACATTTAGATGAAGTATGTTGCATGTTCAAACAATTTGTGCACGCGTGAATTTCCTTAACGAAATTAAATTTTTCGTTAGGCGTCAGTTTTATGAAGTTATTACAACTGTAAAGTTGCGAGTGATCATTACTCTTGCACATAGCACATGGGTGTCCGGGTCCATGCCCTTGCGTGCTAACATACGCCTGGGGCGTGCGAGGAAGAGGAGCTCGCATGTCGCCAGTACTGGCAGCAGAGTTTTCAGTCTTGCATGGTGCACGTTGCGAAGTCCGATATAAAATCTTCACTTGTTCCCTAACAAAACGAATGAATTCATCATATGTAGGCATTTTAGCAGAATTCCGAATAGACATCTCGAAATTCTTTGTTGTATCTGAATCTAATAACTTAAGACCCAGGTGAATGAAAATAAAATCGCTTAAGTTCTCGAGCTTGAGTTGCCTTATTGCTGAAATAGTAGCAGCAAAAGAATCAATTGTTTTCTCTAAATTAGATGCCGAAGGACCGTTGACATTGACAGGCTTCATTGAGAACAGCTGGTTTAAATAAGACGTAGCTAACGCCCGTTTATCATCGTACTTCTCGATCAAAGCTTCCCAAACTGTGATATAGTTTTCTGCGGCAGGTATAACTCCTGAACAGATGGACTTTGCTTTTCCTGTCAGATGACTAAATAGGTAATGAACGCGCTCGGAATCCGTAAGTTTTTTATTTTCATGTATGACACGCTTGAATGTCTCATAAAAGAATGGAAAATTTTGAATGTCTCCATCGAAGGAGGGCAGATCAATCCGTGGAATTTTAATAGAGTCATCTTTACAAGAGTGACTTGAATCCCTGGATGTCGAGAAGCTCGCAGCAGGTGCGTCAATTTTTGTAATCTGACATTTAATTACGCAGTAGATATCTTCAAATGCATTCATTGCACTATAGTTCACGATATACTCCGGGTCCAACTCCAAGTTCAGAAGATTGACGTCATCCATCAGCTCTATAAATTCTGTCCTCAGTTGATCCACCAATCGAGCTTGCGCGATGAACTGCGAAAAAATCTTCTTGTCGCTGCTAAGCTTCGGAATCATATCATAAATGCCTTGAAGACGCATGAAACATTGAGCACGTTTTGCTTCCGCGAGTTTGAGTCTCGCTTCAGATTTTTGCGTTGCCATGGTTAGCTGTTATAATGACAGCTCAAAGAAAATGAAGAAAAAAAATGCCTAAACCGCACAATTAATATAAATTATATTCAACTTGAATAATATCTTAATGCAAGTCGAAGAAAATTAAATAAATACGAACGTTTACCTTGTATAATAGCTTAATACAAGATAGGTCGCAAATTGAAACAATTAACGTTATTTACAGTTGAAGAAAAAACTGAGGCTTTTAGGAATAACTTACCCGTATTTATCAGTTTAACTCAATGTATTTTTAACTTAAATACACTGAAATTGTAAGGCAACATGACATGCAAAAATGTCCTGTGAAACAATATGACAATATGTCAAATTCGAAATATTAATTATACATAATGCATAATTTTTTAATAAGTTAGCGCGATGAATAATCCCACACGCTACGCGTAAACAAAATTAACAGGCAATATCAATAACTTAGACTGACTGTACATAAATGTTTGAAACGAATACGGAACATTTGTAAGTATGAAATTATAGATACCTAAATAAAACCGATACAATTTTGAACCGCTATTCAATGAGCAACAAGGTTGAATTATGGTATTAAATTAATAAATAGATATAAAATCCGGTTCGATATGGCCAATTTATGGGGGTGTAACTTACCGAATTATCTGGTTCTCGTTAAAATTCCTTCTTTCCTTGCCGAGTAGACATATTTGTAATATAGCGGGAACAATTCTTGTATCGCAATTTATTTAGGATCCTTTATGTGATTTCTTCAGATTAATTTTATAATATTTGCATGCATGTGTCTTTTTATATTTTATCTTGACATTAAGTGAATGACAGATTTTCTTATTATGTTTTTCTTGCCGGCGAGTTTATGAATCCCCGACAAGGAGGTCAGTATATTAGAAATAGTTTTTAAGTGTTTTTAGTTGCGAAACCACAGAGGCTACTGATTGATCGAAGTTAACTCGTGTGGAGACCTTTTAACGATTTTTTTAAAATTGAATTTTTATTTTATTTATGAAATATAGACAGGTGAATAACCTTAACGAGCGTATGCTAGCTAGAATATTCTTAGTAAGAAAGGTTGGCAAATGTTAACAAACCTTACTTATTGGAAGTTTTTTATCCCCCCACGGTAGAGGCAGGACGTCCTAATAGTCCACCCCATCCGGAAAAAAAAATACGCGTAAAAAATTTTTTTCGTTTATTTTTCATAATTAGACCACAACTCTCTTGTGTATGTTGAATGTGTGTATTTGTGTGTCTGTTTATGCTCACAGCTCACGAAAATGTAAAAGATCGGGTACATGTTTGCCGGGATTTTCTAAGCTATGTTGGATGGACGTGAAGCTCATTTTCTCAAATTGGAACTAATATCAGGATCTTATCATTCTTATCCAATAAAGAAGCCAAGCCTGCCAGCCAATATTCAGGTAAACATTTATAGTTTTGGTAGCATTTTATATTCCACTATTGACGAACGACTTCTAACTTTTTCATTTGAACTTATAAATAAAACAATTCATTTGCATTTTAAACTATGGTTATTCGTTACGGTTTCGAGTTGCGGTGTATCAAACAACACCGACTTAGAATAGAACTCATTAAGTACTATATACTGAAAAAGCTTTATTTAATATGGCAAAAAGAGGCGTTTCCGAACATAATAATTCAGGCTACCTCTCCCACAGTGGGCGACCACGACCTCCTAACGAGTTTTTTCCATTCGTATTTTATTGAATTATTGCCAAAATCCCAAACAAAGCTTTATTAAAATTCCAAGTTCGTTCGACCAGCATTAAACGGGCGGAGATGGTATTGTGTACATTCGTTCGCATTTGCAAATAAAAGTTATTCTGAGTAATGTATAGGTAACTGGTTACAACCAAATACAGTGGTAATCTTGTTTTGTCATGTAACAAAATTATTTGTTAGCTTAGCCACACAGCCGGTAATTATACCTAATATGAGAAAGATACTCAGACAAAACGTTACCGCTTATGCTACCGTTAATATCCGTCTAGCTACTTTGATCCATAATATTGTCTTCTGTTACCGCGATTGTTATTCAATGAAATTAAACACTTTAGAACGGATTACTTTGATCCAACCAAATCACTTCGAGTTTGCGTTGTGTGATTACATCGCTCTCATTTGCCATATTAAGAAAACATGCAATACTAAATGGTAATGGGGATTGGGCTAATTCTGATAACAATACACGAAGTGAATTAAACGAACGGATAACATTTTTCAATTCTTTTCACGAATTTCAATTTAAAAGAGCTTCCATTGCACGTGCACAGAATACGCGAGTTTAGAAGCATTGTGTAAAAGATCTACATAATATCGGCCTGGCGCATCTTGATCGCGCATTTCGGATGCGCAAAGGCATCGGATTTTGCCATCGCTCTTGCATTAACTAAAACCAGTATAAGACTTGAGATCTGTAATAATGATATTATTAATTATTAATTTATATAAAATGTTGATTCACTGGTCCCTGACCCATAAGACGGGAAACGTTAGAAAGAAATAGTTATTATGTTACAAGGTGCAAAGTTGTTGTTTAACTCTCGTGCTTATATATGTATTGAGACCTAACCAAGTTAAAGATTAAAAAAATGAAATCTTGAGCTTTACAAGGGTCTCAAAAGCACGAGAGTGGAATAAACTTTACCACCGAGTCTAATAACATAATTTTCATCTCACTACCGCGAGGAAAATAAAACCTACATACGAATCTTACAAATCTCATCCAAATGTAAGCTAACCCGGTATTACTCAAAACTAAATGAAACCAAAATGTTCAAAACTCAACGTCGAATTACATTCCCACCTACTGGATAAAATGCGTTTTATCCGCTAGTTTTAAAGGATAAAAGAGCGCTTTCCGAGCTAGAGAGGTGAAAATTAATTGGAATCACTGCAGTTTTGTCGTCGGGGTTCTGACCTGCAGTATGTGTCGCAAGGTCGCAAAGTTATTGTCAGAATGCTACGTTAGCTAATTAAAAGCTCACGTATCGACACTCTAGTGGTAATCCAGTCACAAGGAACGGTCAAACTTGAGCTAGAATGGATTATTCCATTATTTCAAACATTGTGATTTAGTTGGTCATAAAAAAAGGTCCTTGGTTCTGCTCAGTATAAATTCATATTGAGTAGGACAGGTCTTCTCAAAACTTTTTGTCACTGACGCTGTTAGAAGTTTGCTACTTCTTTGCGAACCCCAATCACTGACCATAAAGTACCTTCCACACTAGAGTGCAGGTAATCCAAGTGGATCGCTTTGCATCGCCCATACGGTTAGGGCGTCGCTGTACAGTTAGTCCCTGAGTGCATTCATTCACTATCTTAACGGCACGAACATCTCAACTTGTATTGCCATTACCATTAGCAACAATGTAACGATTGTTAAGATAGTAGATTATTGGTAGGCGGCCCCAAAGGTGTGTATAAGTTAATGAAATCGTGGAAATATTTGCTGCATCCGTATTAGTTTCAGTAACATTGTTGGAACGTCAAACAAATATTGCTGCTTTGTTGCATAGTCGGTTCATTCTAGGGTTTCAAAATTAATGTAGTGTTTCAAAATTCCATCATGTCAAAAGTCAATTAAAATGAAAGAGCACTGATAAAAAAGAAAGCTATAAAACAAAACGGAATACCTCTAATACTCTTAAAACTAGCTCAAATTAAGCCCGTTCTGAGCCATGCCAGGATCGAAGGTCCCCATCACGCTCGCAGCATTGCCGCGCTGTATGGCGATGAAGACCTGTTATACAAGTCAAGACCCAGAAGTCCCAGAACAGGGGGTCGCCACCTCTCTCCCTCAGCCGCCTGCCTAGATCCCTAAATAGTTTGAGCTCCTCGTGACCCGAGGATCCGGCTGCCTCGACGGCAACGGGTATAGAATCATAAGACGATTGAGTGTTTTTTGACCTTTTAAATAATCCCAATCTCGTCAGCGGCTTGCTTGGAAAGCGATGGGAATAAGCCAGGAAACGAAGCCGATAAAAGCGATACAAAAATATAAAAGATAAATAAAACATTAACTGAAAATAAAAGTGAATTTGGTCATGAAATTTAAGACTTCTCAACAAAGAAAGCTTTATGGGTTTGGCGACTTGGTAAGTCTGCGTCTGCGGTTCTTTTAAACTGGATTATGTTTGTCTGACATTTTGTATAGAAAAATATTCTGCCGATTTTTTTGGGAAGGAGTGTATAGCTATTCGTACAGTTACGTAGACATAGTACGAAAGTGACTCTTTTTGTATTGATCTTAATGAATTCAGACTTATAATATAAACTTTAATTAAGGGATGACTCACACTAGAATGGGACGGGACGGGGCATGACGGGACAATTTGTCAGTTTCTATAGAAAACGTCAAGTAACATCCGAGGGCTCCGAGCTATCACGTGTTTTTTTCTATAGAAATTGACAGAATGTCTTATCCCGTCCCGTCCTAGTGTGATTCACCCTTTAGGGGCGTTTATATAAAATACATCACTAAAATTAAGGGACACTCAAATGGACAGGATTTACCTGTGACACCCTTGTCCCTTTAACAATTTAAATTATCATACATATAGCCAAAATACCTCACGCAATTTTGCAAGGGCCAAACTTGTTATAAATGATCAAAAATGTAAAGGTTCTGCCACCGGTCGACCTCTGGTCGTGGTGGGTCATTGGACCTTGCGCGGCCATTTTGGGCGCTGCGTCGGCGCCGACAATGACAGTTGTCGGTGTGGGCTGTCATGATCATGGAGCGTCATTGGTGACGTCATTATTTAGATATTACGAGAATCCAAGAGTTTTTGAGTGCTATGAAGGTACGGAATACCAACCGCAATAGAATTCGACTACCGCAGGAAGTATGGAAACTAAGTATACAAGTTCGCATCGAACGGTTCACGCTATGACTCGGCAACCCCTTGACCGATTTAAATCATAAATATTCGAATTTGAAAATTCGAACACACATTCAAACACTATATTGTTTCAGTTGATTCCAGGTACTACCTTTGCTGGTTCGTTCATTAAGGACAATCTGTCGGTATAAAACCATTATTTTTAATAAAAAAATATGTCATGCTCTGAAACTGGGTCAACCACATGTTAACATATAAAGCGGGCGGAAAATGATACGTTTCCGCTCTGGGGCGTTTTATCTTCTAATCGCATTTGTTTCTTAAGTTTGACTAATTGCAATTAAAACCCGACTTAAGCTGGATACCTTGTATGATTTTCATTCTGATATTTATTTCCCGAATACAGAATATCGAAATTAATCTAAGAAGCTTTTATTTTAAGATTCTTCGTGGCTCTCGTACAAGGTCCTTTTCTTTCCTCGTATTCGACTTGAAAAGTAGAGTGTTTGACTCAGGAGAAATGCACTATTCCAGTCTCGGACTTTTACTATGTTCAAGCGCCAAAATACCCCGACTAAATGGGTGCCTTTCCTCTTTTTACAATCAATTACATTTACGCTAATAGATGTCGCGATGTCGTTATATAGTATTTTGTTCGGCGCTTAGACCTCGGATTCAAAACTGGAGGTCCCCAGCTGCGAATGCTGCGATACTTTCAAAACTGGAATGTAACCTTAAGCCCCCAGTCTCCGTGTGGTCCTTAAGCATCATTATTAGCACCACTTACACCTACTACAATTATGGCGTGACTGTGTTCTCGAGTGTCCGCGTAAACTCACTGTCAATCACGCACTTTTGAAAGGCGTGCCTTTGAATTTAAATAACCCGAGCGTTTACTTTCGAAAACCACCAATTTGGTGATGTGACTCTGATGAGGAAAACAACACATGCGTGAGGAACTTCTGTTAAAGTATATTTCAATAATTGTGAGCCCCATTGTCTGATTTACTTAACTACCTGTGAGTCCTGCCCACCATAAAAAAATGCTTATTGTAAGTAATTTAAAATTGAAATCACTAAAAACTAAAAAGGTCGAATACTAATTACGTACTCAACGTAATTAGTATTCGACCTTTTCGACTCTATTGTTTTAAAATCAAATGAAACTAAAGAAATACAACTCTGTTCCAATTGAAAACAGTTAAAAATTCATTGTACTAATTGGTACTAACTATAAGGGCTCATGCACGAACACGGAGTAAATAGAGTTGGCATTACGGGTAAATTGTTAGAAAACCAGTGTCGCCGGCAGTTTTTTTTTGTGTGAAAAGAAACTGGTCCAGGGTTTTTTTAATTCTAGGGGCATCTTAAAAGGCACGACAATGGCGTAACACGGTATTTTTATATTTTTTTAACCGCTAAATACGTCTGCGAGAAACTCTATATAGCATATGCATCTTATTGCTAATGCAGTGTAACGTATTATAGTATTCTTCTGAAGGCCTACCACGAACATCGAAAATTGGCATTGACGGGAAAACCTCTTTGTCACACCAATATGCAAGTGCGACAGAGATGGAGATACAAATCCGCAATCGTTCGATTTTCGTGGTATGGGCCCTGGTCTGTGTGCACAAATCATGTCAGGTTTTATTTGGATACTTTTTGACCCCCATTTATAGGTACATAAGCTCTAACTTGGGAAGTTGGGACGATCTTGGATCTGCTCTGATAAAGGGTTATGAGGAACTAAGTACATGGTAATTTTAGTATTTTCTCGAGTGAATTAAACCTCTACAGTAAATGCATTTCGTTTGTCAGTGCATTGCGCTCGCACCCTTTTTCAAGTTTACACTAGAGATGCAACGGATAGTGGTTTGGCCGGATAACGGATATTCGGCCTTCGTGTCCTCTGAATATCCGGTATCCGGCTGCCGAATATACCGGACAGTAGCGTAGTATCCGGCCGATACTACGCTACTATCCGGTATTCTGTCAGATAGCAAAAATATGGCCGGATAGGCCGGATACCGGATAATGACCGGAAATATGTATCATCTCTAGTTTACACAGTCGTTAGCGACAACGACGGTGTCCATGGTAGGTGTCCAGGACAGCGTGCCGTGACAGAAGTCCGCTAATTTGTTTGTTATTCCACGAAGGACATTATCTCACTCGTTTAGGATTCGCGTGGCAGTAATTGCCTCGCATGTTGGTATGCCGAATGCAACTTGTCGTTGATTACCTCCGGCAGATTTCGTAAGATGCAAAAACTAAAACACCTGATACTACATGGTAAAGACACTATAAGACTTAATGATGCGAGTATATATAAATCTCTCTATTCATTAAAAAAAAAATGCAATTAATTTAATGTTAACACACACTTTTAAGTGCTACCCCACACCGTTTTCGTGTGAAGTAACCTCATCGCCTACAGTTCGGATTCTACACTAGCGCATACGTGTGTTTACGAGCGTCGAGATTTTGTAGAAGCTATGTAATAACAATGTACGAGCGCATCATAGAGGCTAGACGTGGCCTAGCCGCATGTCGTGGAAACTTAGCGTGCGTAACAAAAAAATCGTTAGGGACCGCAATTCTTTCTTCGTGCACCATCTAGTGGGTAAACATCCGCAGCAGCTTGCATACTTAATGTTTATTAAATATTAATGAACTGAAAACAACGAATTGAAGTTTTAAACAACCCCGGCCCGTTATTTGAAGGTAGAAATAACGCGTGCAAAGTCGCAATTGGCTTGTTTCCTTAATTTGATTATGATTATATATTAACAATTTGTGATGATGATTATATTTTATGCTTCATAATTGGGGGATCAAGCTATCCAGACGCTGAGGATATTTTTTAAATAACAAATAGATCCCTAAGAATACAATATTCTTCATATTTATACCGAGCATTCACACGCTGGTTAGTCTAAACAGGAAGGTACTGTTTTAGAAAATATTTTTTGTGATTTTTATTGCAGTTGTTTCTCACTTGAGTACCTACATCTATAACAGTTTACTATTTATTCAGGTAAATGACGCATTGGTTTAAGAAACACTCGGCCTTGCTTCAAGGAACATTTCTGCATAACCAAACATTCTCGCTTAATTGAAGGCAATTTAGTTTAACTGTATGTTGTGTTAGCGCCAAGGATTTTTTCCCCAAATGAGTACACCGTAAGGCAACAATGAATGGAAATGAGCATGATACACCGTGGATGTGTGAGGGCATCGTAGGTGCAGAAAGGATTTTCTTTCACACATTTGGTTTCGTTTTTCTCGAAGGCCTTGTTTGTCGGAGATCAGCTATGTTCAGATATAAATAGAGGTCAAATTACAACAATTACAAAAATTGGTTTTATACGTTTAGTGTAAAGACTTAAGCGCCCGGTTGTTTTGTGCGGCAATCGCAGCGTTTAGACGCATGCGATTAACGGAATGCGTTTGCCCCGTATGTTTCACCTCCTGCGTCAACCGCGTAAAACAAAGGTCTATTATTATATTACCTGATTTGAAATGATCTGCGTCTAACGCATTGCGTGTAACGCAGCGTTTATCGCATAAAACAACCGCGCGCTTTAGAAGCATTTTTGAAATTTTGCCGAAAAAGGATATGTATGCTTTAGTTAGTTTTACGTAGCCGTACTCGATAGCGACTGCACGAATTTGATAGTGTTGGCATCTCGCTCACATCAGTTAAGAACAAGCAAGATGCAAAGCTATAGAATCGCGCTTATGCCAAGCATGCTGCCTTACATTCGTCTCCGACTTACAAATGGTTATTTCAAATCAAAATATTGAATTTCGACGCCAAAATAATGCAGTCGAGCTTATGAAACGATTCTTACCATCGCGTCTTAACGCGATACAGTTTAGGTTCAATTTAGGCTCAGTTGTATGGAAGCGACTCAGTTTAGGTCGTCAACTGAATCGCGTTAAGTCATCATGGTAAAGGGCCCTGTTTTTAAATTATACTCGTTATAAAGAGAACCTTATCATTCAATTTAGTTCTTTGACTGTCGCATGTCAGCGCCGGTTCGCCTTGACCATGCTACGTGCGTAATAACAATTACATTACAAGTCGTTAACACTGTCAATGCTGGTTGTCTTTAATGATCTGATTGTCTTATGTTTAATTGGCAAGACTACACCGTTCTATAAGGAGAAAATAAATGAAGCATTGTAGATTATTTTACTTAGCCTCCTGATCCTGGGTCCAATAATTTATTGTTTTTTTAATTTGAAACCGTATCTGATCGAATTAAAGGCTTTTAAAAGCTGCAGGGACTTACTGTAATATACTGTAATATATCGGGGAAACCTCGGCAGGGAGCCCATTCCTCAGCCGGAGCGTCCGCGGGAGTAAATTCCTCTGAAACCTCTGAATGGCGAGCGGTCCGATGGTGAAAAGTGGACGTTGGTATCATGTCAAACAGTTCTTCAGAACATAACCCATTGTACAGACGATAGAACACACATAAGGAGGCAAAGCTCTCCTTAGACTTAAGGGTTTAATACCGACTGTGAGTTTGGGATCGTCGACAATTCGTACAGCGCGCCTCTGGACCGAGTCAAAGGGTCAAGCCCTAATTTTGGCAGAAAGACTTAGCGTTACTTAATGGAGCCACATTTGAATTTAGAAACCTAAAAGTGGTTTGATTTGATTGAATTCGCAGTGCATTCCGTTCCGTTCGTACTTACAAATTGTGGCTCACTGCAAATCAAATCACTGTTATTCTTGTAGGCGTAGCGTACCTGTAAAAAAAAAACACTGTTAAAATTTTCGAATTACGATGCAAGTATTTAACGGCCTAGTCTAATCGGTAGGGACTCTGTTCGGTCCCGGGTTCGAATACTAATCAGGTCATTTATTTGTGTGTTTATCACGAATATTTGTTCCTGAGTTATGAATGTTTTATATGCATCTACTTATTTAATATAAATAGCGAGTTTTAGCACCAATAACTCAAACCTTATTGAGTTTACTGTCGGACTACGTTAAGAAATTATGCACGCACATGTCTATCTTGTTCACACTGTCACATGTCAGCTGACCTTTATGCCCTTGAACCGTTTCTTTCTAGATCACGTTTGGCGACTATAGGGTTAACCGTTTGACAAGGTCACTTAGGTCGTGATTTTGGTGTCACCTGTATACTTAACGATAGTTTTAACAAATTCTTTACAAAAGATTTGCTATTTTCATATGATTGTTGTGCTCTACATTGCTGCGTTATAACTTTAGAAATAGGAATAAAACTTGAGGCAAAATAGTTATACATTTTAAACAATTTCATAGTTTGTATTTGCATTCCGAATATTCGTCAGCTGAACATGTTTTCTAATATTTGTTTAATAAATCCGCATTAAAATGGAATGATATAAAAATGTAAGCGAACCAACTGTTAATATTATGATATATTTCTGTATTTAAGTGTATTGCACAGAAATTGTTTCATTTATAAGTACAACAGACCGCATGACAAGGTCAGTGCGTGCGGTCACGTCAAGTGTTGCCTTACAGTGTCTGCACACTCCACGCCCAGTGTTCTTACCATGAGTCGTACGTAACCGTAGACGTTAGCGACTGCGCTTTTCTAAAGTATGTCCGTCTCGCTCTTGCCAGAGTAGTGGTAGGGGCGAGACGGACATACTTTAGAAACGCGCAGTCGCTAACGCCTACGGTAAGTTACAGCAGGATTTGAACCCGAAACCTTCGGAAGTCTCACGTCATACCGCTGGGCCACGACTTCCCCTACGACCTACTTTTATATGGAAAATAATAAACCGGCACACAGAAACACCGGCGAATAGAAAACTAATTGTACTGTATCAAATACTATTAGTAAGTAAATGAGCATTCGCAAAGTTAGTATTTCAGCCAGTACCTTTGGTATTTCGTAGGTTATGTTAGGATATAATTTTTAATATTCTTTTATATTCAAGCTATATTATTTATATTAATACCATGCCAAACGGCCTCCTAGCCTAGTTGGTAGTGACCCTGCCTACGATGCAGGAGGTCCCGGGTTCGAATCCTGGTCAGGGCATTTATTTGTGTGTTTATCACGAATATTTGTTCCTGAGTTATGGATGTTTTCTATGTATTTAAGTATAAATGTATCTGTCTATCTATTATATCTATTATTATGTCTATCTATTATTATCTGTCTATTATATATGTCGTTGTCTAGTACCCACAACACAAGCCTTTTTGAGCTTACCGTGGGACTAGGTCGATTTGTGTAAGATTGTCCCATAATATAATATAATATATATATATAATATGCCAGGTGTCACTCCGCGTTTTACGCTGACACAAAATCTTCCGCCTATAGGTGGCGTAATCTGTCCGGGTTCGAGCAACGCGCATTAACTCACGGGTGCGTTCAGTTAATTTATATTTCTAACACCGGATACTAATTTATAATTAGACAAATTAATAACAATACTAATAAATAATCAATAAAAACGTGTTATAATACAAATAATGCTCCGATACAAATTCTGTTCCTAATTATTACTTTATACAAATTGTTGTACCACCATACGCACTTGACAGCATGGTGACAACCCTAATGTTAATGTCATCTTGACATTTGCATGCTTGACAAGCTAAACGTCAAATGTAGGAAAGAGAAGCTTCTGTACTTTAGTACTATTACTTATTCTGTGATTATACCTACTAGTGGCAGTTAATAAGTTAGAAGCCAGTCTGTGACATACATTGTGAGTATCAACGAGACATTGTCGAACTTATCTATCTTCAATTTGAATAAAAATCAATATGCTAATATATTAGGCGATTATCTTCAGCCATTCAGTACAAATATGCCATTGTGCTATGTCTTTATCATTCGACACAAAGAATGATACCGAGGCCTTGCTAGAGCCGCATTGCAAATACAAAAATCTGATCTTGACATGACATTACCTACCTGCTTTTACGAGAACAGATCGTAAACGTGGGTGCAACCAAAATGAGCGATTGCGTTTCCATATTAAATTAGTACGGGACTGCATATGTGTGGAGACCACGAGTTGTCTTCCATACTCAGTCTAGTAGGTAGTTGAGGTTGTCTGTGATTGCGTAGGATGTTAAATCAAATTGAGATTTTTTAAATTAGAATGCGGCTTTAAGCAAACGCAGGTGGATCGAGTTCAGATAAAATGTACACGTAATTTAGTCGATTTTCGCTCGACATGTTTCGTTCTTTACGAAGAACGTCATCAGGAGCGCCCACTCGCGACAGAGGCAAGTCGCAATACAACACCTACGACTGCCTCTACGCGGCACTACGGTGTACGACTTGCCTCTGTCGCGAGTGGGCGCTCCTGATGACGTTCTTCGTAAAGAACGAAACATGTCGAGCGAAAATCGACTAAATTACGTGAGTGACCCGTTTTAAATATTATTTAATATGTTCGAGTCTCACGAGAGTTTTATAGTTAAAATTCAGATAAAATGGTGTAATATCAAAAGCTTTGATCTGTGGCAAACATGTTAATCTGCTGCCGACTCAATCGATGAATTCGGGATAACCTGCTGCTTAAGAGTCTACCTCTTAACAACTGAGTCGGCAGCGTTGAGTAATGTGATTATATTCAATGCAAGCAAGCATTAGACGGAATAGTCCCTATAACGGAATTAACCACCTTTTATTTTTTTTGATACCTATCGGAAGAATATCGGTCGTTCTGAACCGTCGCCCGCGTCGTTTTGCCCGCCGCGGTCATATTCTAGAACGACCAAACGCCATTGTGCGTACCATTCGATAGTATGTCCGTCTCGCTCCAGCCAGAATAGGGGTAGGAGCGAGACAAACATACTTTCGTATGCCGCAGTAGCAATCGAATGCAACTCATGGTACGCACACTGCTGTCCGCGGCGTCCGGCGTCGTTCGTCCGCCGCACGCGGCGCGCAGCGGCTTGTCAGAATGACCGAGGACTCAACTGGGAAACCCTGTCGGAATCGAGTTGACGACGCTTTGCCACTATGTAGTACCAATTCTAAAATCTAAGTCCCATTTGCTTAGCCGCTTACCTATCAAGTATACACGGAATGTAGGACACAATTCACACAATGTACATTAAAGTGCCTCTACTAGATATGGAGTTCCGCTAACATGGACAAGGTGCACCAAATAGGGAAAATTGCATTTTTATCACGCTGTTGTGACAACGACTATATATGTCTGTGACCAATTGTGAGCTCTATTGCAATAAGATAAAGTCGCATTTTCATTTACGACTTGGTATAGTAGACCTACTTAAGATGTGTAGATATAAATTACAAATGTATAATACATATGCTTTGTTGTTGTAGGTATTACCTACTCGTGTATTATTGTCTATTTATATTAGGTACTACTTGAGATATATTTACAGTATGTATTCAGTTCGTTGTCTGGAATGAATGAAGATCAATTAAAGAATATTTTTTGGGGTTTCGTAGTCAACTTGGAACCCTTATAGTTTCGCCATGTCTGTTTCGGTCTGCGGCTTATGGAAAAATAATGGAGGTTTGCTAAAACATTTTGTGATAAAGTGTACATTTTCGGAAATCGGTCCGGAAGTAAAAAAAATGTGTCTAGATCTATGAAGTGAAATCACGTTAGATCAACAACTTATATGTGGGTGGTATATGTATGTGTCTTAAGAATGCAAAGGAGCCATTCAATATCGAGCTTACAAGTATCACCCACTCCGATTCCATTTCCATTCAGAAAGCCTTTACATCCTTTACACAGCTTAACAGGATTTGTATAAGTAGGTACCTAAGACACACTAACGCCAATACTTAACTGACCAAAGTTATACTCTATGCCATTACAACAAGGCTTACCAATAGTCGGTCTGTGTAGTTATGTCCAATTGTACAATCACCATCACATATATTGGAGCGGCTAAGCTCCTCGTAAATATCTGAGCATGTAAAGCTTTAGAGAGCATGATGAGATATAATTGAGCGCTTCAGCCGCTCTGATATAATGTAGTACTAAGTGTTTCGCCCCGTACTCGCGAATCTCGCGACACCCTATATTATATCTCCAATCCCTTGACCGATTTGGCTTATATTCATGGCTTATATCGTATTTAACCATAAGTCAAATTTTACGATGATCCGATTAACGATACTCGACCTGTCGTCAAACAAACATTCATACAAATATACCTACCTACATACAAGCATACATATAAACGATGGATTGTTCTTGGACAATCCATCTTGTAGACTGTTCTCTACTTGTATACTGGGAAATATCATTCGCTGCGCTCTTTCGTTTGATAATTTTATAGTGGCTTTATAAACGTATATCGATATGTATATACGTTCTCAAAGTTCAAGTTTAGATTGGTTCTTCTTGGTTAGCAAGGTTTGTGAATGTTGGACCCACCAGGAGGCTTCATTACCACACAAGAGGCTCATTAAATGACAGGTCTGGTGGGTGCCTTGAACCCCTGGACTCTATTGCTAAGAGGAGAGGGGTGAATATGGCTTGCATGATTGGGCTTAAAGAGGCTAGGAATGAGGCAGTATATCCTGTGATGACAACCTGAGTGGCTACTATGTAAAGTGAAATTGAATTAGTATTTACATTCATAAGTGTTTCAATCGGCTTGTGCAAATGTTCTCGTACAGTCGAAGTAAAAACTGATTGATGGTTTCTAGACTTAGAGTCAGAGCTTTATCTGATCGGTTTAAGCGTAGTCATTTGTTGTTGCTACTAGTACCGATTCTTAAAAATGTAAAGAACTACTTAATGGAAATACCAGTAGCAAGATAAGCTTGAAATGCATTATTAGTTATGTAATGTCTAATGTTTGTTCACCGAAATTAGTCATACTTTTGCTCTCGTCGTCGTCGCGTTATCCCTCAGGTAACCTGATTATTATGAATTAATCCCAATATTTGGGATAGGCGCTAGTTTTACATATGCGATTGCTATATGACCTTCTGACCCAGAGGGTAGACTAAGCCCTATGGGGCCGTCCGGTTTCCTCTCGATGTATTCCTATTCCAAATGAAAATGTAAATATGAAATGATACTTCGTACATAAGTTCCGGAGAGTGCATTGGTACGAGCCGGTAAGATCTGATTTAAACCCGCGACCTCCGGATTGAAAGTCAAAAGCCTAACCGCTGGGCCACCAACGCTTGCCCAACGTCAGAAGTCAGCGGAAATTATCGTTCTAAAATCCGAAGATCCTGTATACGTTATGTATCGTATCGTTAACATGACATTTCCTCATTAAGCACACTATGCAGATTAGTCGGTAAAGTGCGCAGTTAGCAAATAGCATATACAATTTGTCATGCATGCTATTCGTTAACTGCGCGCTTGAACAGTCGCAATCAGATATATCGGAGCGACCTAGGTGGTCACAAATATCTGAGTTCGCCTCTATTGTCCAGGCGTTAGAGTGCTTGTTTAGATATCTAGGCCCTCTTACTCTCTGTCAAAAGATTTTACGGAAAAAAAAATTCATTGTACAGACTGAACATTCTACAAATAGACACTGTACAAATAGACATTTACGTATATATATAATATCTTAATTGCCTAAGTGAGCAAAGCGAACGAAGCCTCTCGGTTTCAGCTTGGACAGAAATGCTTTCGTGTGTCTGTCTATTTGGTCTCCCCTACAGGTCGCATTTATCAACCAATTCTTGTGAATTTTGTTGATTACATACAACTTTTTTGTCGATTCAGTTTGTGGAAATTTTCAAAAGTCCTAGGCACTTTCGACTTTTGTATCAATACCAGTACCATCTCGCGAGGTATACAGCTCACAGAGCCAATAGTACATAAAGGAGCCACATGCAACCTTGTTTGTACAAGTTGTTCCCAGCTCATCGTTTAGAACAACGACTTGCACCTACATTTATACTCTACGTAGTCTAAATGGCGTAACAGCCATAGCTGTCCTTTACATATTCTCCCTTTTGTGGACGGAAGCGTGGGTGACAAGGTGACGGGTGACGTCAGCGCGGGAGTTGAAGCAGTAACATTATTTATGATAAATGATGTTATAAATAATTGTGTGAGAAACTTTGTTCGAAGTTAACAAGTGTGCTGTGGGTTTACCGCAAGATCACGTGTGTTGCCATGATTAAGGTGTCATTCAAAAACTAACGGCACTGACGTGACCGATTTGGTTTAGTCTGCTACATTTTCTTAAGAAATTGCGTGACGATCTCGTCACGTGGCGACTTCCACACCCGATGATAATGAATTGCGGCTGGAAGTTGTCACAAAATTTCAACCATCCGCAAAAGCTGCAGCTCTATGACCCAAAACACCGCAGTCGGATTTTATAATATTTTTAATGGATTTTTGTAGTTTTCTTTAGTCAGGCTATTAGCAACCTTTATAATGACTTTCAGGACATATACCAGCTGGCCGTAGATAATCCGCAATCCGGAAACCGTCGATGACTGTGTCGATGACTCCACAAGATGTCGCCACTCACGGAATATTTATACTTATTCATATAGACATTATTACCTTTTAATGATCATGTAATCCGTGAAGTTTAATAAGGTCCATGGTCAGTAAATATACTTCAAAATCAAAATCATCAGCGTAATTCACTTCTTTACAAATATATATATATTGAGGAAAAATAAAATAAAATTCCTTTATAAACTTTAAGGGATCTACTCGTATTTTATACTAGTGGTTAATTAATATCTGCAAGCTTTGCTTGGTATTTGACTAAGTTAGGCCGATTTAGTCCCCCTTTTTAAAGATCGACATTAAAAGTTGAAAATCTGTTTTTATTTTTATATCATTCGGAATAATGTAACACACCCTTACTTACTGCTGTGGCGCAGCCACCCAAAGTGGATCTTGGCCTCTGGCACTAAAAACCACCAGACATCTCTATCCAGAGCCATTTCTGTCTAATCGACGGCACAGAGCTGGTTCAGGCCCTTCACGACCTCGTCGCCTCAGCGGTTCCTAGGACGTCGAACAGGTCGTCGACCAGTCGGACGGCCCGAGTACCTACGCTCTCCAAACTGCTCCATCTTCACCCATACGGACCACGTGCCTGAGCCATCGGAGTCTTGTAGCTTTTGTCTCTCCGACTATGTTGGACTCGGCCACTAGGTCTTCGATTTCTTGGTTCCTGCGTATCCTCCACGAGCCATCCTCTCCGTGATTGGGTCCCAGTATCTTTCGATAGATCTTCCGTTCGGCCACTAGCAGTGCGTATTCCTCTCTTTGTGTTAGGGTCCAGGCTTCGCAACCGTACATAAAGATCGGTCTGATAATGGTCTTGTATATACGAAGTTTAGTATTTCTGGTCATTAGCCTGGACACCAACACTTTGTGAAGAGCAGCTGTACACCGCAGAGCGTTCTGGATTCGGGTTTGGATCTCACTACAGCATTGTAAGAAGTTTGTCCTATCGTGAAATCTTTCCTACGAATAAGAAATAAACACACCAATATAATTATAAGCTAGCATAGCATACTCAGCGTACCATGTCGAAAACAGGTTTGCCAGTAAATATTCTCGTCCAAAGCGATCTGCTTCGTTAAATAAATACTACAAAAAGCAAATAAAACCAATATCCTTATACTTCCTCAAGCAAAAAGTGCGAAAACAAATAGATTATTGCAAAAAAGTATGACCGGCGCGTGGGCAATACAAGGTGACACCATCAACCAATCACATCAAAGGATGCCTATACAAGGAGCGCGTTTATAGCAAAATATCGGTTTGTATAAGCTTAGTACATGGAAAAAAAACCTGATTCATTATGAAAACTTATCTGTACCGTCAGTTAACTAATAAAAATAAACAAACAAATAAGTACATTTCCCATTATTTCGGTGGTAGCACGATATTATTTAAACCATTTAAGAAATGGCACCACAAATACTATCCTCCGGTTCGAAGGACCAAAATAAATATGAAAAATTGTATAATGTAGATATTGTTCGATACGGTGGTCGGTGATGAAGGACAAGGAGTAGTTCATGTATACTTTAAGGATTAAAGTTACAGTAAACAAACACTTCGATACTTCGCTCTACTTTACTGATCTAAAGGTTTATTTATAGTTATGCCGTTCCTTCAAAAATCCATAGAAATATTCATTGTTCCATGAAATTGAGTTTTCTCTTATTTATAAGGGACCTCAAATGCACGTATAACCTTGAACATTACGTCGACGTTTCGTGTTAAACGGTTTTCCTTAAAGCGCTGAGGAGTACCAAGGTTTAAATAAGATTAAATTGTAAACAAATCCATGTAAAAAGTTAAATGACTGCTCGATTGAAACTTTTTTACCAACTGCCCGCTGCATAAATCGGTTATGTTTTTGATAACCAAACAAAACTTTTCAAATCAATAATGATGTTTCTGTGGTCGTGTTTTGTAAGCAAGAGAGGCAAACAGCGATCGTAAGTTAGATAGAGGACATTAATACAATCAACTAAGAAAAAAGCCTTTTTTTTAAATCCCGCAAGTGATGTTGTAATATAAATAATTTGCCACTAGGCCTATATTCGCCACGCAACCAAATCAATTTGAAACTTGTATTGAATTTAAGTACCAACATGTTGTAAGGATGATCAAAACTAGTTCACTGCCCATTTCCCAACAAATCAACTTGACTAATTGTCAACATAAACACTGACAACTTGACGGCCACACTACATTGACGAACATAACATTGCGCTTCAATCCCCGCTTCAGCAATACATTGTATATTAACACCAACGGCAAATACAACTTTGTTTTACAACATTAATTTTGCAGTTACCAAACCCTTCTTTCTTATGAAGATTCAAGCGTGGCATTCAGTTTAAGGATGGCAAATAGGTTGGTGTTAAGCAATTGGTCTAGTAATGAAGATGTTTGAAGCACGAAGTGTGTCAGCCATTGATGATTTAGTTAAGGCTGTGTTTGTCAACTTATCGTGCAATCGTTCGATAGATAGATAAATGTTCTCTAATTGGATAAGGAGAAACGTTTAAGGGCAGACAGAATTGATATATTAGTTGCGACCATCGAGGTAGGAATTTCGCTACCTAAACTGAATCGCGTTAAGACGTCATGGTAAGGCCCCAAAACTCGAATTGTGAATATGAATGAGCAAACGGCTAAAAGCTTTTGAGTGGCTTAAAAAGTGCTTCTAAATTTATTATCTGAAATATGCTCGGAAATTATCCGTTTATGTCACGAAGTGAAGCTATGAAGTTTCTAGTTTATGGCTCCCTACTTTACTTCTTCTCTACCCTGAAGGCTTAGTATAAATTATTACTTGTCATATTTGACATTAACTTCTCGACCGCGTTAGCGTATCGAGGGGTCAAAATATGAAAGTTGCCGGATGATTTAAATAAACGGCAAACATTATTTGAACTCTCGATACGCTAACGCGATCGAGAAGTAAATGTCATATAATTTTATACTAGGCCTTCAGAACTCATCCAGCAATCCTTTACCTCACGGCTTCTGCAGTATGCATGCAGAATCTTTATACGCTTTTGTCTTTTCTGACGTAACGTACGTACGTTCTGTAGATAACGTGTCGAAATCTGTCCTTCTTAATCAATAGCAACTCATAGTAGAGACACAGGAATGAATTCGTTTAATTCCTTTCCCAAGCCAGGTGTGAAGTGCGAGCGAAGTCTCTATTGTTTCAGATTGGGCTTAAATGAAATTTCTATCTCTGTTAGATAGCTGTTTCTACGGCTATCCTGCTGTCCAACTGTTCTCCTTCAAGTCTTATTTCTCATGAAATTGACAGAATAAGGCTGAAAGTCGGCTATGAGGGAGGAGAAGAGAGGGAGCGTCTACAGCTCAGTCATAATTATTTCTTATAATCTTAATCATGCAACAACATAATCTTGACATAAGAGTAACCTCATGTTGTGATACACACAGTCTCACGATATCAATCACTGGACCACGAACTAGTAATTCACGATTATATAACAAGCATGACATTAGTTAGTAACAAACAAGTTTGTTGTAACTGGAGCGGTCACGGACGTAATCGTATTAGGTGTAACCTGTCCGGCCATTCATCATAGTCATATAGTTCAGGTAATAAGGACTTACGGATTATAAATGCAAATCATTGATTAACAAACCCTTTTGGAAAGCTATGTTTACCAAATATTATTTGAAAGGTATTCTAAGGCCACAAACTACAATAAAATACCATCTAAAATACTCATTCAATGGGAGCTACCGTATTTTTGCTCATCAGGCGGCGTCACTCATGCGTGGGTCCTGTGTCAATATGAGAGAATTGTCAAAGTGACGTTTGAAATGTTCCCGCAGGACCCACGTTCCACTAGCGCCCCTAGCGGAAAATCGACTCGCGGTAATCCTCATTTAGTCGACGTACCGGGTTTAGCCAACTGACCCGGTTTTAAGCATTTCATATAGAATTTGACAGTTAACGCTGGGTTAGCGGCAAGTCCTGGTTGGTGCATGCAAGTGAACATAATTTGTGTACCAAAAATTATAAACAAATTTAACGTTTCCCTGCATTCGCAAAGTCGGACGACATCATTTGGGAACTCGGTCACCTGTCAAAACACACGTGACAAATCTGCGGCGCTTAAATTGTGTGGAACAAATGGTACAAACATAGCCGCAGATTTTCTTAAACACGTTTTGGTAGTTGCTTTATCTGCAAATCTACCTTGCAAAAATATCCAGTGAATAGACGGACAGACACGCGAAATAATGTTTGCCTCGGTTTTGGTAAAAACGCTTTGGGCTCGTACGAAAAATTATGTAATATTGAAACTGCTGACTGGCGGAGGTAATATTTTCCACATGGAAACATTAAGGGAACTCAGGGAGTTCCTTAGCGGGTAGTACCATGTGAAATTTACTAGATCTTTCCGTACACTTTCCAACTCTTAAAAAATAGCCGCATCTTCTGCCGACTCACTGCATACGTTTAATAAACGCATCTTTTGGTATAGGTATACCGTATTCTAAACTAAAGTTTGACAAACCAAAAAAAGTAAGGCATATACATTAAAAAAAATCTACCGTCAGATTTGGTTTGTAAGACTATACAAACAACTAACAGTAGGTCCTTAATTGTTCCTGACAGTAAGGAACCTACTGTATCTGGGCGTTTTCAGAAAAAAGTGCACCCTTTTAATGAAAGTGGGTCCTCAATTTTCCATACAAAAATTTTTAGTCAGTTTTGTAACGGCCCATACGAAATGTATGAAAAAATGCGTTACAAAGCTGACAAAAAAAACGGGACACTCTTTTTCTTTTTTTAAATCAATAGTACTCGTGATTCTGGTTATAAAAAACCCAAAACTTCCTATATTTAAAAAAAAACGAAAATGGTACCCTATTTTTGAAAATGCCCATCTGTAGGACAACTAAAATGTCAATACTAGAGTCCCACTATGCAAAGTTCCTTAGATTTATGTAGCACATACTGTGAAAGTGTTAATAATTTCATAAAAGTTTGACCTTTAAAATAAACAACACTTTAAACTGTCAAGTTCACTTGCTCGGTTTGACTCTATCACAAATAGTAGAACTCAATTAAAATCAGAACTCGTATAACTCACTCACAAGCTGACTCAGAAGCTTTTAACCGTTTCCTCACCCAATTCCGATTTCAAAATGACCAGTTCCAGCGACAGGTGGCACAGGTACGAGTATCGAAGGCCGGTGAAGCAATCTGTCATACTGCATGTTTCGACACGTTTTGTTTTACTGCGACAGTTTTCGAGTGTGAGGGTCAGGGTATTGATTGTTGTATTTTTTTGTTGTAACGTAATTTGACTTTTTTTATTTGAATCATGAGATTGGTCTTGTCATATTTGTAAGTATGAGCGAAAGGTTAAATAAATACTCGCTTCTCATTTTAGTTTAAAGGATGAATCACATTAGAACGGGACAGAACGATCTATCAATTTCTATAGAAAGAATCACGTGATAGCTCGGAGCCCTCGGAGGTCACGTGACGTTTTTTATAGAAACTGACACGGCCCGGCCCGTTCTAGTGGGAGTCATCCTTAACTGCTGATAAATGTTTTTGACTAAATTGTAACAGATACAAAGAGCTCGAGTCAGACAGAGGTTTTGAATTAATAAAAACGAATATTTACATAATTGTCGAGTTACTATCAAGAGGATAAAAGGACCGGTTACATAAGTAGCAATATAAGTATAATGTAGTAGTATTGTAAGTACCTATGTCTCGAGATATAAATGGTGCAGGCATAGGTGTGGAGGCAATTATGCGTGATATCACACCATGCGTATTCACAGCCTACATGTTTTAAACAGTAAGTACACCTTATATGATTGTCTTATCTTACATCGTAATCAATCAAACACATAATTGTCGCGCTGCGCACTATATTTTCTGTCTCAATATGCGATGTTAATTGACATTTGGCACTATCGAGTTGATCTGATGAGGAAACCAGAAGGTGGTAGTGACATATGGGTGGGGATAGTGGGGGGGACATATTTTGAAAGATTCAGTCGGAAATATGAGCCTGTAACGAAATAGTTGTAAGAGCAAAGTCTTTTACCCCATGTGCTTTTATCAGTCGATATCGAGCTGGGGCTTTACCATGACATCTTAATGCGATTCAGTTGACGACCTAACCTGAGTCGCTTCCATTTAATTGTGCCTAAAACGTTAAGACGTTATGGTAAGACCCCTGATCTGACGATGGAGATTGGGAGTGGCTATAGGAATTTATTAAGAAAATAACTCAAACTCGTTAGTTTAGGTTTGTTAAAATCGCCTCGATAAGAGCTTGTATTAATAATTAAGTAAGTAATTTTAAGATTAAGTATGACTATAATTTAAGAACCAGGAAACGAACTGCGCTGAATCTAGGCACTGCGTCCGTCCATCACTAGACACCGCGGGCCATCCGCCTATTGTCCGCGGCGCTTAGTCTTTGGTTTTTACAATAATAAAATACAACTTAACTACAATAAATCTTTATGTCTCTAACATAAGGACTATAATCGTGTAGAAATTATGGACCACGTAGGTCCGTACGAGTTCATCCGTACGTTGCGTTCGAAAGTATCTGTGGCTGATTGTTGCCAACAATAGACCTGCGATAGATATTTTTTTCAAGAATAGACCTGCGATTTTGATATTTGGCATGTTACAAAGTTGATATAGGTTGATGTAGTTGGTCAAACACAAAACGTTATTACAGTATCAGAAAGGAAAACTCTACAGTTCGGCGCAACACACGCAACACGCAAATTTTCTCTCCTGTGGGCATGTAGATAATAATCATTAGATTATTATCTCACAACTCTATAGCAAAGGAGTAGCCTTGTATGTGGATAAGGCTAGCCCTTAACCTTCGGGTAGTCACCCGGAAAGATGTATAAATAGCATATCGCTTTGTGTTATTATTTTTTGAGAAAGTATAAAAATGTTATGAGATGAACGAAATCGCCTATAACATATATTTGTGTCACCCGCGTTATAAAAATTAAATCAACTGACGTGAAACCAAAACAAAACAAAAGCCTGAACACAAGACTCTTGTAAAAAAGTTAGCAAACGTTTTAATGATGACAGCCGTTTCAGTGTACCTAACGCTCAGTCAGATAAAACATACGGAAATAATGTAAGTTGAAATAAACAATCAATTATCACTTAATTACCATTTTCTGCCTCAACATGAGAGTAGATCTGTAGATAAGATATACACAATAGCATGCTTTTAGCGAGTGAACTTATTCATAACGCTACCTCTTCCCAAGAAATAGTATATGTCTGGTCTTGAATCACCCGTAATAGTTAAGACTCTACGGATCTAGTTATACTAGAGTTTTTTAGTAATGACAGTGTTATGAATAATAATGAACATGAGAACAATGTCTGTCAACGGTCGACGTAGACACTAAACGCTTGTCGAGTGTCTAATCGACCATCGACATGTTGAGTGATCTCAGAGTCATTTAGGTGTTTAGCTTAAACTTTGTTTTATTTTTATGTAATTTGAAACATATGTCAGAACCAGAATTTTACTAGAACACGCAAGTTTTTCGTAGAAATCGCGAAACGTAAGAACCTAGGCAGAGAGTAGGTACCTTTTTGAACCATTCGGGGTTGCAACTCTTGGTCCCTGGGGTCCCAGCGCACGCAAGTTTTTCGTAGCAATCGCGAAACGTCTGGTTGATGTTACTGGTGACCGAAGAGCTGGTGGCTTCCTCGCACAACGTATCAGCATTGCGATGTTACATTTCGATTCCCATTGCAAATGTATGGGAAATGCGACATAAACGAGCGTATCTTTTGATTGCGTTGACGTAGAGGTTTGGTTTTTTCCCACCTTCAAGGGACCGCAGATTTGTGTTTGTGGTATTAATTTCAACTTGCTAACTACACGCCTCGAGATAAAGGGTCTTGACAGACAGACGGACGGATGGACGGACAACAAAGTGATTCTATAAGGGTTCCGTTTTTTCCTTTGGAGGTACGGAACTCTAAAAACGTAATTTTTTAAGACGACTACAGATATTTCACTCTAAATTCCATCGTGTATAAGCGTTAATCAAGGTCTTTCATAAAGCGTCACTTTCCTGTGACACTTTGAACTCGCGTTCCAAGCTTTCCCCTACAAGTTACAAGAACGTGTGAAACGATACGACATGATGGCGGTACGCTTTGACTTTATTGCGATAGACTTATGTTGGAATCTATCCTTTTTACGAAGTGTAAAAAGTTGACATTATTTTGTGAAAGACCCATCGATAATAGGGTTCCGTAGAGTTAGGTAGGAATGTTCTTCGTCAGTCTCATCGCGCTGATGATGATGACGTATTCATTTACATATTATACTTACCTACATGTAAATATCTTCGATATTAAATTTAAACAATGGTATTTACAGGCCAATAACATGTGGACTAAAGTGTAGTGTGTGTGCAGTTAGGGCTTGTAGAGATAAGGGATGACTCACACTATAGACAACGTCACGTGACATCCGAGGGCTCCGAGCTATCATATGATTCTTGTATAGAAATTGACAGATCGTTCCATCGACAATTTTGGATGAATTTATTTAACAATTGTTTAATGATATGCACTGAACAAAATTTAAAAAGTCTGGAAAAATCCGTTTTTTTCCCATGCGCCTCGTTTTTTTCGGAGTCTTTCGGAAAAAAAATAATGATAATTTCCGCACTAATATTCAACTACGCCTACAAAAGAGCCACATCGATGAAATCGAGAAAGAAACAATTGAGACAGGTAAAAAGAGTGAAAGTGATAGTGACATTATTTATTTCTTAAAAAACACGAAATCTTCGGAGATATACGAAACTTTAATCAAATCATGAAAAAAATATTTGTTTTTTCCGAATTTTCAACGCAAGCACTGAACCCTGCAACACCACATGTCAGGTGGGACAAGTAGAATTCGCGCGGACAATAGCTGACGTAAGTGGAAAGCGGTAAAAAACCACATGGGCGATGTTAACATTAATGTTAATGTAGTAATGACCTGTAAAGCCGTGCACACACTGGTGTCATCTGTATGGAACATTATTTGTTTTACGTGGTTATTATACTTTTTTTAATGTGCATTATTACGAAATTTGGGGCACATATTCTTCAACAGAAAAAAATATTTATTATCAAATTGAATAATTACTACTAGTTACGCAGGTTTTAGAACGAGCGAGCCAAGTTCTACGAGTCTACTGGAACAACCGGCGTTTGTGCCAAAATTTGGCAGGTGGTTAAATGAGATAAATAGATTATTTAAGTTTGAATACGAGCCAAATCAGTCAAAGGGTTGCCGAGACTCTGGCTAGTGAAAGATGAGACTAAAATAATCATGTAAATTAAATTAAAAACCGTACCTGTCAACAAAATTATATATAAACAAATGACAGCTTTAAACGTGACAGCTTATTTGATAGGCAAAATTGTTGCTATCTAAAAAATTTTAATAATTCTCAGTCTCATCTTTCATTAGCCAGGGTCTATCTAGGTGAACGGGAAGTACCCTATACATTTTGATTTCCGTTGCAAATGTATGGGAAATGCAACATAAATGGCCGTATCTTTCGATTGCGTTGACGTAGAGGTTTGGTTTTTATCACAGCTTCAGGGGACGGTAGACTTGTGAATGTGGTTTTAATTTTAACTTGCTACCTTTACGCGTTCCCGAGATAAAGGGTCTTGACAGACAGACGGACAACAAAGTGAACCTATAAGGGTTCCGTTTTTTCCTTTGAACCCTTATGCTGTGATGTGACTCAGTCTGTCTGTCTGACTGTCACATCGTTAAATATTTAAATTGTTAATGCTCACAAAAGTTCAACTGTAGCCCATTCCTAACCGACCACCGAAAAGTGACAAGTCACGTGAACAAATGACGGTGTGTTATTGTTCTCGCAGTTCATCGAACATTATGTACCATTATTAGCCACATTATGTGGGAAGATGACATTACGAAACACCTCCATTAATGTTATTAATTTATTATAATGCATTATGGTTTTACGTTTCAATTTGTGAAGGCATTCGTAGACAATAATTATAGAGCGTATTAAATATCTCACTCATAAGACAGGCCGACACTCTATTCAAGAAAGTTATTTAATGTTTTTTGGAAATTAATAAAAAAAAACTTTTTGGGTTTTGTTGCCATATGTTATAAACGGGACTATTACTATGACTCCGCTGTCCATCTCCCTGTCCGTCCGTCTGTCTGTCACTAGACTGTATCTCATAAAACGTTATATTTAGACAGGTGCATATTTCAGAGATTATGTATTTTGTTGCTGCTATAACAATAAATACAAAAAAAGAAAAAAAAAACATTATTTACGAGGGCTCCCATGCAAGAAACGTAATTTATTTGCAGTTTATATTTGCAGATAATGGCACGGAACCCTTCGTGCGCAAGTCCGACTCGCACCTGACGGCCTACCACGAAAATCGAACGATTGCGGATTTGTATCTCCATCTTTGTCACACTTGCATATTGGAGTGACAAAGAGGTTTTCCCGTCAATGCCAATTTTCGATGTTCGTGGTAGGCCTGCTGGGGACCGATTTTTGAGATTCGAACGCTCGAATACAAAAAAAAGTGATCGAAAATAATCGCACGTGGAAATTTGTCACGATTATTTTCGCATGATACCATATTTCGTATTTTTAAAAGCCACTGGAATTATCACTCGAAAAGCTAGTGGAACTTCTTTCTACTTCGTTTTTATTCACATTTGAATTAAATATTCGAGCGTTCGAATCTCAAAAATCGGCCCCCTGGCCGGTTTTTATTACATGATTTATATAAGTAATTATAGTAGTTTCATGTCATTAGCCCTCAATAATGCGTTCGAAAATCGCATATAAAGGCCCCCATAATAATAAACTTCTTTGTTACAACAAATTTCTTATCTGTGAAAATGTAATAATAGCTAAATTATATTATAGTTTTCGATAATATTATTTTTGTTCAAATTTCGAACACATCTGACACAAGAAAATTTGATTTGACCTCTATTCTAATATCAGTCGAGATGACGTTTAGTTTGAAACGAATTGTCAATTGCATACAATGACGCACGCAAGTCGCACGTTATTTTGATATCGAACGATATGAAAATTGGCGCCAACTCTAGTTTGTCTCTGAATTTAAAAAATATAAATGTCAAAACTTGAATGTCAGAAAAGTTTTAATTCCTGAAAGTGGCAATGGCGGTCGATATATATGCGCTTTGAATGCATCATGGAGAGTCACGATATGTGTGTATATAAAGCAGTGTATGTAATTGTAAATAATTAGGCATTAAACACTCGTGTGATGTTATTATGAAACTCGGCTAACGCCTCGTTTCATAAACCCACCCTCAAGTTTTAATGCCTTTCATTATATACAATCACATAAACTACTATTATGCAACAGTGATATAATAAGGGTTCTAAAATTCAAGCATCGCTGTTATAAGCTGTTGCATACACTAGTTTTTCTACGACAGCGAAAATAGCGAAAATAAGAAATCTTGAATGGTGGCAGAATGTGTAAGATACCCTATGCCCACTATAGAAATTTAAAAATAATCAACAGAGTTAATATATTGTATGAAAATCCATAGAGTAACAGAGAGGAAAAAGCAAAGTTTTCGTTCTTCGCGGTAGGGCCTTCGATCACACCACAAAATGCTTCGAGAGCGCGTTGATGTCTTTAATCTAGGGCCATGAACACACAAAATCGTCGGCTCAGTAAAAATTCTACCTCGTGGTTCTCTCCACTCTCCGGGTTCCATATCACCAGTATTGTCTATGATGCGGAACCCTCGGTGCGCGACCCCGATTCACACTTGCCCGGTTAAGGTTAGTTGAAATGAAAACAGCATACATACTCGTACACGATGGTAAAAATATCTTTCTGTGAATCCATAAACACAGCCAGTATCTTGTTTCCAATGTACCAGGACCTCACGACCCACAAGGAGGACGTGAGGTGTTTGTCAAGGCGCTAAGCATGGGAGTTATATGACGTCATTACCAAACCGGACCCAATTTTGCCTGTCCTTGAAATACCAACCAAAAAATTGTATCAAATGAGCAGTTTTAACTTTTTTCCGTGATTTCGGTTTGGGTATCCACTGAGGTGTAAACAGTTTGTTATAGAATTAATCAGAAATATATTATTCTGAGTGTATTATTCGAATTTATTAGATCAGTATACATAAAAGAAATCCGAAAGGGTTAAAAATTTAGGGTGGTTCTCTTATTTAAAGCCTTTTTTCCGGATGGTTCTTATATATATTTATTGTATTTGTAGCCTTTGAGTTTTAAACCAGACCGAGTTAGCAATGAGGACTACCGCGAGTCTATTTTCCGCTAGGGGCGCTAGTGGAACGTGGGTCCTACGGGAACATTTCTAACGTCACTTTGACAATTCTCTCATACTTATACAGGACCCACGCATGAGTGGCGCCGCCTGGTGAGCGATAATACGGTAGCTCCCATTGACAGGCCTCCCTCTGCAGAATGCATATGACAAACGATCATACTCATTGTATGGACATGGACTGACGTTTATCTGACATAGCTATTTGAATTATAATTTGTATGTAACCATGCCGCAAGGGCCTGTTTTAGATTTATTTTAGTTTTTATTTAGTTTTATCTAATTTTATTTTAGTTTTAGTTTTGTAATACTTCAAAATTTAAATTTGGGTTTTAATATGTTTTAGTTTAGTTTCTTACAATAAATTTTTAAGTTACATACATTTGACCCTCCCCCACAAAAATTCGCAGACTTTTATGTATACTAGTTTAGAAAATGACAGACATTGCCATGCTGACTGATTAAATAGACAAATATTGTAGTTATGCTTGCTGTTTTTATCGGTGAATTTTATAATTTTTACTTATTAGCTGTTATTAACTACAGTGTGTTGGTATACTATTATTATAACCATTATAACGTATTAATATCGCAAAAAGTACCAGGCACTCACAATCCGCAAGGAGGTAAGTTCGAGGTGTTTTTCAACGCGTGGGCGACCGTGACGTCACCGCAAACAAGTTCGTGACAAATTGAACAAATAATAGCACAGTTGGCTGTGGGCCGATGAACAACTATCATTCATTTATTAAATAGTTAGTTAGTTTTCCTGGGCTTTTTCCGCAAATCGACATCCATTGTGCCTATTTTGCGTTTTATTAAATAGTAAATCTAAAGTCTATGTTATACATATTTAGTTTAATAAAAAGCAAACTGTTGTATACGAAACCATCGGCATAGGGAACTTTATATTAGATATATCTATGCCTACACACCAATAGCTATTTGGGTACTGGTTAATTTTCTCTTGGAAAATGAAATTTGGAGAAGTAAAACAGAAGATAATAAACTGTTTTCATATCTCATGTTCTGAAAGTAGGTTATTGTTAACCGATAATGCGAATGGGAAATGCTACTTTCCCGGCCTAGGGCGTTTTACTTTCCAAATGCATTTTTTCTTAAGTTCTACTAATTCCGAGAAAAAATCGGATTAAAAGGGACGCTTTATAATATTTCATTGGGATAAATCAAAATCCATAAATACCGACACAAATCATATTTTCAAATTTAAAGTGGCTCAAGGCTTAGATATATTTTAAACTGTAATCTGTAATTTTCTTTATTCGTGTTCGATATGAAAAGTAGTGTTTAACTCGGGTGAAACTAGTATTTTTTGCATTTTAAACCGTTTTAACGTCTGGTGGGATATGTCGGGTATTGTATGTTTAACGTGTACCTACGAGTATTATAGCTGTGGCGTCGTAGCTCCCAAATTATTATTAAATTAATAAATTAAGTCACAAGATCTCAACCAATATTAGACCAATAAAATTATAGTAGCATGGCTATTTCACTGTTATCGGAGATATATTATTGCTTTAACTTATACTTGTGTGAACTATCGTGAAAAATGTGCGGTATATGAAAATGGTCTGCATCAATGACGTGACAGAATGTAGGTATTTGATGGTGACTAATTTCCCATTGTTTCTGTCTATGATTCAACCTGCCGCAAACACCCACGGAATAACGTTTCCTAGTAAATACATCGCATCGCCAACAAACTGGTCTACAGTTTGGCGACTTTTTTTTCCAGTATATTAGGTATGTGTTTCATTTTAACAATAACAATAATAATAAAATAAAAAACATAAATGGTAGTTCTAGAAAAACAATGAACAGGGTATTTCTAAACATGGCAATCGAACGGTGCTTGTAATTCTTATAAATAATTGTTACATGAGTGATTAACCTTACGTTAACTTAGCACGCAAACTAAAATAGGTAATGGAAGTAACAAATGCAACGGAAGAACAAAACAATGAAGATTTGCGTTCTGAAGGTTATTACTAAATCGATTAATCATCAAAGACATGTGAAAATGGAATCCAGTTTACTGACAAAATACCTACATCTAAATGGATGAATTATTTTTGACTATTCATTCATTAGGGATGACTCACTCTAGAATGGGACGGGACGGGGCGAGGCGGGACGATCTATAAGTTTCTATATAAAACGTCACTTGACATCCGAGGTGCCCGAGTTTTTTTTTTATATAAGTACCTAATTAATGGAATTACGCTTCAAACCACACAATTACCCATTGGTCAACCAGATTCAACTGACAAGGCCTAAAAGTGAGTTGCCTTTTGATCCATATACCAAGCTACTCTAGCTAGCCGTGATGAAAATAACAAAGTGTCATAATCGCCGTTCTGATCTATGTTTTTCTCAAATAAGGACATCCCTCTGTATAGTATTTCGATTCAATTTTTGTCAAATATACTTAACAAAGCTTTGAATGTCAATGCCAATTTCAAAGCATTACCGCATAAAACAATAATGAACACATTGAAAAGGTCGTTACAACCATCCAAGGTATATTTTTCTACTCAGCACTTCTATCTGTCAATTAAATGACTGACAGCGATTACATTATAACGTTGTCTATGGTATTCCATAAGAACACTGCTCTTATGGTGCTTTTACATGCTCGGGCTCTCGGCCGAATGATTCGGCCCACCCTAGTACACGCTCATTCGAGACAGACTATATAGATAAAATTTAAGCCAGACCATAGACAATTTAAGCTTTTTCAGGTAGTTTCGGTGAGTTAAACGGTGTTTTAAATAGCTTTGGTTATTGAAACTATTTAAGACTCTTTAAATAGCTTTACCCGAAGTGAAATTATTTAAGACACCTTTTAACTCAACCAAACTACCTGAAAAAGTACTTAAATTGTCTCTGGTCTGGCTTAAGTTTTCTCTATATAGTCTGTCTCGAATCATCGTGTACTAACATGGCCGAAACATTCGGCTGAGAGCCCGAGCATGTAAACGCACGGTTATGGATTTTCATACAATATATGAGCACTGTTGGTGTTTTTTTTAATGTCTATAGTAGGCACAACATCTTCCCTATTCTGCTTCTTTTTTTTGCTTTCTTGATTTTGCTTTTTACGCTATTTTAGCTGTCGTAGAAAACAAGGGTATGCAACAGCTCATAATATTATATCACTGTTGCATAAACTACTATTAAGTATATAGATTATCGACCTATGAATATAATAGTAAGTATAGTTCCATAATAGAAAAAAGCCACCCTGAGTTACGGTTACGGGTAAAAACAGGTGGCATTGTAGAGCCTCTGATCTAAAACTGTGGATGCAGGGGCATAAGCAGTGTAAATACAATTTATTATCTATAGAGGTAGAGTCGATAATCTTTTAAATCTTCAAGATGGTTTAACAACATTTTACATTATTGTTTTTGAGGTTAACCATACATTGTTTCTTTTAACGCCTACCTTCAAGTACACAAAAATAGTTAAACCAAAACTCTTATGTTACCTCATGTACACACGCGTTCAAAAGTGCATGGGCAATTTTGAACGCGATAGTACATACCTATATTAAATTCACCTAAATAAAATAAACCTAAATTCATAAACTTGGAAATGAGTAGCTCCTTCTTACGCAGGGGCACAGATATAACATTGAACCCAAAATTGTTCAGGCCGTCCGCAACTGGTCTGAGTTATCTGAGGCGTATTTTTGAATTCGGATTTGGAGATAAAAAAATCTTTAATCCGACTAATGTATGTCGAAGTCGCTTTTTTGTTTCGATACTTCCCACTCTTTTAAAAGCTTCCAAATACACAATCGACATAAATTAGGTACTATTATAACAACCTACATAGATACTAGAATAATGGCTTTGTAAAGAATTATGGCTGTGTTTGTGTGTACGTCCTATATTATCGTGTAGTAACATAAAATGAAATGCCAGTTTAAAGTAAACGAGTAAATTACGTAGCACGACCTTGAAATGTGACATTTAAATGTTATATCGCAGTTTATGAAACTTCAATTGTTTTTTTTTCATTCAATAAAGCGGTCATTGTTTTAGCAGAGCAGACAATCATCTCGAAAGAAGTATTGTAAATCCTTAACGAAACTATAACAACGCCATTGTGCATCCTTCCTTACCTGTAATACCTACTCTAACTCAATTCCATTTACTAAAGAACGGGCGATATATTTTTTTGAGATTTCGATTAATCTAATCTAGGTTCGTACAATATTCTACATCGTTTTGGAGATTTGAAATTGCCCTTAATGTCGTAATTGGTCTTGATTCCGAATTCGAAATTAGTCTCATTTGCCTGCATGATGGGTGCCTGGGGCTGAAAGACGAATTCCCGAACCAATTTTCGGTTAAAAACCAAAATATGGCACTAGAGATGGGAAGGAACCAAACATACCGGTTTATCGGTTTATTCGGCAAATTGATATGAAATATGAAATTTCCACTCTAGTACTCGTATTATTTTAAAAATTTCCTGTGTTTATTTGCACACCTACACATGGTTTTAGGTATTCATACTTTTTACATAGTTACCGTTTAAAATTTCGAAAATGTTGTAGCAACTTACGATCAACTGCAACTTACAGTGGCAACTACAGAATTCCCTTTGTATAATTATAAAAACTGATCACCGTGCTGACTGTGACTGTGACCTTAACCAACAAATGCTCGGGGTCCACGGAATTAAGATTACAACCTAATAGAAATTAAGACTAGCTACGTACAAATCGGCAGAGTATTCTGTCATGCAACCAAGGGACAAATACAGCACAGTTTGTTAGAATAAACGTTATAGTATGTTCTACAATCATGCTTGGTAGATGGCGCATCATGGAAAGAGAATAATATAACCACAAAAAAATGCAAATTTTGTAAATTTTATAAAACCGTGTTTTTTTATATAGTTATTTGAAAAGTGAGACAAGAAATAGTTCATTAAACCAAATAATAAGTGTATTAGTTGTCAAAAGAAACCCCAGGCTGCCGGAGCCGTGACATAACTTGGGAAAACGGTAGGAGGAGGAAGAAGGTCATTAAAATTTTATTAACTTACTTTTTCGTTGCTGTGGGGTTCTCAAGATGGTACCATCCTATATATTTATTTATTTCAATATCATCGAGATGTAATTTTTTCAAACTTATCAGCAACTGCACTCGTTAAAATCTCCCGCCTCGCACCATTTTGAAAGCTCTACGTGCCTAAACAGCTCCCCGAGCAGGTTGTGTAATGATCGATACTTTGCGCAACCTTTACTAGCTTTTAACCCATATTATTGACCATTTGAGAAGTAAATCGTACAAATAATGGTAGTTTTAGAGAACGGTTTCGTTTCTTGTCAGGATGTTAAACAAGTATTTAATATGCTTAAGTAACCGACATGGCTAGTAGGACATGATAAGTAGGACTGGCATAGACTCAGTATTTTACTAGTTATTGCTTTGACAAAAAGGAAATAGGGTAAATTTGATTAGATACTGGCACATAATGGACTTATAAATTGAAATAGATGTCATGTACCAAAGAAAAAGACCAACACCGACAGAGGCCAATCCGAGGAATCAAAAAATATTAAATAAAATAATTTGATTTGTTTCAAACAAAAAGTCATAATGGAATCGAATTATTATAATCTATAGAAAAATCTGGATATAAAAGTACAACGTATTGCTTTTTCTATAAGAAATGTATTGAACCGGAATTCCATTAAAATTACATGAACAACGACCTTGAAATACGCAAAAGTCTGTAAACGACGCAGCACATAAAACTATCTACTGGCTAACTTTTTAAGCACATCAAATGCAATTTTTTACCGTA
The DNA here is from genome assembly GCA_949128165.1 of Lathronympha strigana. Classification (NCBI taxonomy): domain Eukaryota; kingdom Metazoa; phylum Arthropoda; class Insecta; order Lepidoptera; family Tortricidae; genus Lathronympha; species Lathronympha strigana. The sequence continues at coordinate 9,893,975 of OX421923.1, read as the reverse complement.
CTCCATTGCAACAAAGTTAATAATTGAAGATTGTTAATGTGCCCAAGGTTTTTAATAACAGAACGAGTAACAATCGCTGCCAATTTAGTTGTGCGTTTATCTTTGAGGTTATTTATTAAGCGTGTAAAAGCTTTGTGACGGAAAGTGATGAGTGAGTGTGTGTGACGGTTTGAATTGTAATTGTTATACTGTGTTTAGACATTCGTATATGTGGCAAAGTGAATAATATGATACCTATTCTACTACTCTAGTGTCCACTAGTGCATTTTATTAATTATTTTTTAGATTTATTCTCATTAGATTAAAATCGTTAACTTTAACTCTTACACTTGCCGCCAAATGTTGTGCGTAGCGGAATCGTACAAGATTGTTGCAATGAGTGATGAGAATATAGAGTGCGAGTGTGTGACTGAGGAATAACAGCCCGGCTACAGTAGCACATCTGCAGCTGTCATCCCTACTCAATACTACTGATTGCAACATTTGCAATCGTTTTTGCCTGTCTAATAAGACCGGGTTTTCGATAAAAAAACCGGTAATTTATACCAATCCCTACTTAACCCATCAACATGACAGAGGCACATACATAGTTACTTAGCATATGTGTGATAGTTAAAGATGACGTGAAACACTATTTACGACAACAATTTTGTTCACAACTGTTACATTCTTCTTCTACGAGTATGTCGATCACTCTTGGCAGAGTGGTCGTGGTCAGGGGAGTCGTCCGCTTTGGCAAATCTTCTCCAATCTCCATTGGTTTCTGTTGGTTGCACGGCGCGCGCATTCTAGAGACAGATTTTATTGTATCCGTCCATCAAGTTAGTGATCGCCCACGTGGTCTGCTGCCTTCCACTTCCTTACCAGCCGCTCCATTGAGTCATTTTTGCGACTAGTAATGTGTCCGAAGAATCTGAGGGTTCACAAATGAACTATTCATTCATAAACTGCCTATGCAATTTTGAACGCGTGTGTACAAGCGACGATAGACGCTGTTTAATTTTTAATTCTTTTAGTATGGACACATTTGTAATGTATTACTTACAAATAAAAGTGTAATGTTCATTTATCTATCCTAGCTAAGATGGTGTACTTGTGCATGATATAATCTCCGTCGCTATCTAAAACCAGCTAGTCTCACAGAGCTTCAGACGAAAATTAGGTATATATTGAACAAGCCTACATCTGAAAATTTACTAAACATAGAGATGTATAAAATGCTTTTGGTTTGTTAAGGAGATGGAGGAGGAGAATTTGAAATATAAAATGCGTAGGTTTCTGATTTTCAAATTTTCCTCTTCTGTCTTTCCTCTTATATGTATTTTAGTTTTAGTCAGCAGTAGCAGAAAATGTTTTTGGTTTGTTAAGAAGACGGAGGAGGAGAATATGAAATTTTAAATCCGTAGATTATTGATTTTCAAATTTTCCTCTTCTGTCTCTCCTCTTTTATCCATTTTAGTTTCAGTCAGCACTAAGTTTTTATTTGGTAAGATAACAGTCCGTGCAGATCATTTTGAATGGTGTATCCGCTAAGGTAGTTTTTCTGCTGCTAGTATCTTTGAAATATCTTCGTCATGTTTGGCAAGCGTGTAAAATGTTGTATAATAAACCATATAACCAAACTAAACAAGTAATTCTTGTATATTGGCTAAAGCCTTCTTTTTTGATGTCAGATGATTAACAATTCATTTTACATGGTTCACTTGTACCTACCTAAGTTGGTTTAAACCTACGTATGTATACATAAGTTTTAACATTCAGACAAATACAATGATAAAGTATGAATTATAATAAATGTTTTAATACATCTTTTTTAAGTAGTCACACTATTACTATATATAAAGCAGCCTGCTAAGCAGCTATCTGCCGCGAAAGCAGGAGGTCGCTGGTTCAATCCCAGCCCTAGGCACTGGGGGCCTTGGTCACTTTTTCTGTAGTATATGACATCTCTTTCAATTTATAATTCAGACAAATATTTTATTTAGGTATTCTTATTCAAACCAGGAACTTCGACGACCTTGTCACTTTGCGAAAATGTCGACTATAAGTTATTCTGATAAGATCGAGAACCACACATACGATTTAAAAACCTGTTATGCAGTTTCACAGCTTAGATACAGATAATAACGGTTATTATTCGTATCTAAATTCAGAGTAAAACTTAGATAAATGTCAAAATAAGACCAGATATGGACATTAGCATATCAACTGCTTCTAATAAGAATAACAGCGCAAAATTTGCGATAGACAATTAATATTCACTCACCTTGAATGTCCTGTTGAAATTGCTTTTTTTCACAAACCACAAACACCGGTAACACTCACAAACCGCACTATGATCGGGGCACAGCACTATTTTGGCGCGAAGTTCGACCGCGCAAGATGGCGTCCGCTCGGTCGGGCGCTCGAGGTCGACTGATTGTCTGAATGAACAGCGAGAGGCTGCGATGCTGGTGCTACTATTTTGCGAACGCGAAGGAAAACAACTTTTTTTGATAGATACAATTTTACCTATAAAAATGAGGTTAATTAAAAAGTAGAAAAAATCATAATGGGTCATTAAGATCAACGCATAAGAACGGGGACGAGTTAGTTAGTTAGTTAGTTTTACTGGGCTTTTTCCGCAACTCGACATCCAATGTGCCTTTTTTGCGTGGTAACGAGGTAGCCCTACTCCAACCATCCCAGCTCTTCTATGAAAGCCAACATTTGTTTTAGGTTGCTAAATGCCTCCTTTAGTGTGTTTATATAGTCCCTAAGTACCTAAGTACGAACGGGGACGAGATTTGAACGCGTAAATATTTTCAAACAAATTCAGCGCCGTCACATCCATCGTTTTTTCCGACTACGGTATTTAAAGGTGTATATTACCAGGGCACCTCTCTCGATGATCCCCAGAAAGCCTGAAGAACTCTCTTCAGGCTTCTTCTTCGTCTTATGACTCCATAATGACGGGAAAAATTGAAGGCAAGAGACCGAGGAGCCCTCCCCCAACTAGATGGTGCTCCCAAATAACTGCACCCATGCAATTAAATCTGCACGAGACAATGCATTTGGCGAGAGATAGAAACCTATGGAGGAATCTGGTATTAAAGAATGACATGATGTCACGATCCTCGGCATTGGGGGAACGACTAATCATGATTAACAAGTGTAGGTTTGTGGTGTTTGTGCCACTGTCGATTCATTTTTATGACGTGGGTGACAAGGGTGAAAACCTTAGACCTAAAATTATAACTAGTGGCTGAGCGACTTTGTAAAAAATGCCATTCGATAAAAATAAATTGGCTCTCAGCTGTACGAGTAGATAGTGTTCCCACCCATCTTTCACTTGGCTTCGTCTTTTAAAATATAAATATTTTATAATTTTTAAGAAAATAAAAGATTTCATTTGGCCTCCCGGTAAAAGTGAAAATTTGAATTAGTTTGAGCTAGCCAGTTTACTTCAAAAATACCCAATTCACCACATATGTACCTTTAAAAATTGAGGAGCTTTCTTAATGTCTTATGGCTTCCATCATTACATCTGAACACAAACAAAATAACAATGTGTCAAATTGGATGACAGACTGGAAATTATTGAACAGATCCACTATGCCATCCCTGATCTTCAATATCAAGTCCACTACAGCAAAATGATGGCTTCAGTAAGAAAATGCCCAAGCTAATTATGAAGAAATACCCCCCGGAATCACAATGCACGTGTCGTTCAAATTTGAGGAGTTCTTTGGATTCCTCAAGAACCCCATCATCAGAAAAGAACTTCAATCAAATATTCAACTTCAACCTTGAAGGTTCCTTACAAACAAAAGATGAATGTCTCAAATCGGATGATAGAGCTGGGAGTTACCAAGCAGTTCCACTTTGCCATCCCTGGTCTTCATCATCAGGTCATCTCCACCAACTTGATGATTTTAGTGAAGAAATGCTCGAGTGTCTAAAGAAACCACCCAAATCACCATGCATATACCTTTCAAATTTGAGGAGTTTCCTCAATTCCTCATAGATCCCATCATCACAAATTAATTTTGAAAAAAATGGGACCAATCTGTAACCATCTAATTTCTCAGATAAAAAAATTTTTTTTAAGATTGGTTTAGTAATGACGGAGTTCTGAGGAAACAAAAAAAACACACGAATTGGGAACCTCCTCCTTTTGAAATTATGAAGTCGGTTGATTAAATTGACGAACCCTCACTAAATTTCACGAAAAAATTATACGATCTATAAAGATAAACAGCTGGACAGGCGAGCAGACATCCAAAAGCAGTTATGCCCTGTTTTGTGGTTCGTCGAGACCGAGAGGCTTAGCTCTCGCTTTGACAAGTTAGGTACCTTAAGTATTCTTTTTTTAAATTTGCTTAATACGAAATTTTCCTGGCACCATAAACGCTTAACCTCCAAAAACCCCCTCGAGCCGCGGAGGTGACACCACTCTGTCTGTCCGACGATGACTGCCGGATGCAGTCGAAACATGTCCCGCCTAGTGTTATAAAAATACGTGAGTTTTAACCGTTTACGTTTAATACCTAACCTGAAGGCCTACCACGAACCACGAACGAAGTTTCACCTCTCTGTCGCACTTGAGTGAGAAATCACAAGTGCGAAAGGGAATTATACTTTCGTTCGCGGTTCGTGGTAGGCGCTCTGCTCTATGATGTTACACGAAACGGGCGTTGCGGACTCGACCCACCAATGCTTTCCTGATATTCTTACTATAACGGCAATATTACATTTTGGAAGATTATGAAACCGTGGGCCCACTGGAGGACAACCTAGAATTAGATGTGACGAATAACTCGGTGATTAAAATCATGAGAATTTTGCCAAGTAACTTTTTTGTCGACGACTGCTGTAAAGGACTTGGAACTGTTAATTAATACGTGATTAATCAGTTTTAAAGTTTTTCAATTCAATGAATACTAATCGCGTTAAGTAATAGTACATTACCTAACTAGTACCGTAAAACAAAGAAAGGCCGAGATCGCAGATGCTTGCGACCCGAGCTGCAAGCGAGGGCCGTAAATATGCGATCAAGGGCTTTATTTATTACCTCACGTGTTAGGTACATAATTTTATGCCTACACTTGGGCAGGAATCGGCTTTTTCCGTACGCGTAGCGTGCGGAAAAAGGCACTTTATGGCCAGGTGTGGCATAAAAGAATATTCACATACTATTAATTTGGCGAGTTCTTTTATATTTAAATATCTAGTTACGTCTACTGAATACGCCTACTATGAGTTAACTGAAGCTGTAATAGTTAGCGACTGTGTACTTAAGCTCATACACAGTACTACTACTAACTATTCGCTGGTGACACGGATTTACGGAGATATTTTATGTCTCTACTGAAATTGTGTGCGCAGGTTCAAAACTCGTATATCTATTTATGCAGCAAATTCGGCGAGTAGGTAGTTGATTCCCAAAGAGTGACATATTATAAGCCGATACGAGTCGGAAATCATCTTTACGCATGTGTCCTATACAATGCTTTACTATGCATTGTGCGAGTAAATAAACAATAATTATTAGCGGTAGTGTACTAGTATTTAGTGTAGTAGGGCCAACGCTAGCTTGCGCGGGTGCACGGAGCGGGTGCACACGGCGGGTGGATTTAGTATGGCGCACCCGCTACGTGGGCCCGGTTCACTTAGCGCTGTTCATACAATTTCTTATTAGACGGGCGTCCGTTCCGAGTAATCCGCGTCAGCTAGCGGAGGCCCTTAGAACAGTCAACAGTATAGGTACCGGGGTGCGCAGCATGCGGCGGAGCGGGGCCCTGGGGAGCCAGGTCGTGCGGAAAAGAACTATTAAAATCCATTTCCGCATCAGTGCAGAAAAGTACTACTTTCCGCACAACTTGGCTCCATTATAATGCACTTTTTGAGTTAAAAAATACAAGTTTTTTTGTAACGCCAAGTCTACTGCCCAGACAAATTGAAAGACGAAAGACGAAGTCTAATTTATATAGTAGATATATTAGGAATCCGTCTGTGCGGTAAACTAAGCAAAGTAAACAGGTACACGCCCTGTGTCTGGGAGGCGTAGGCGGAGGCCGGGACGCCCGTTGCGTGTTCCCCGGACTAGGATTTGAGTTCCTAGTAGCGTCGACATGGAAAGTGTTTCCATAAATAAGGACCCGGGAACTGTTTTGTTAAGTTTCAACTACCTATTTGAAATTATTTCTTATATCTAGCTCCCGCCGCGGTGTTTAACAAATACGCAAATTAAGATAAAGGAACTAATTACTAATAACCCGATTCATTTTTAGAGTTCCGTACCTAAAAAGGAAAAAACGGAACCCTTGTTGTCTGTCCATCCGTCCGTTTCGTCCATCCGTCGGTCCATCCGTCTGGCTGTCTGTCAAGCCCCTTTATCTCGGGAACGCGTAGTGATAGCATACACAGGTCTGCGGTCCCGTGATACTGTGAACAAACCTCTACGTCAAAGCAATCAAAAGACAAGAGGGATCGAAATGTATAGGGTACTTCCCTATGACCTATAATCACCAAATTTGACAAAAACCAAGAGCTAGTAGCACAAATACAGTGTATACAAGAAAACTCCACCAGGTGCCACCAGTATTTTTAAGTAAAGTCATAATAAAATATAAATATAAATAATAGGGGAGCATCCTTTGTGCGGAACCCTCAGTGGGCGAGTCCGACTCGCATTTAGCCTATTGTTTTCTGGACACAACAGTAGACCTTACTATGCGGTCTACTGTTGTGTAGGGAGGTAGATGGATGCAGCTATTTGCCGGCCGTAAACGTTCGCGCAATCCGTCAGATTTCTCAAGAGTTAAAAACATTATTTATTTATATTAAACCGCATCTTACAACAATACAGCTGACACCCATGCGCTGTATGACTAAAATATAAATAATGATGATTTGATGATATGGTGATGTATAATTAATTATACCTAATAGGTTTGAATTTGGAGGACTATTTTAAGGCTTCCCTAAAAGTAAAGTAAAAAAGTAAAAGTTGTTTATTTGCCAAAAATTATACAAGTTTAGTTTTACCTATGACCACCACACTAGGCTAGGCCTGTCTCGTGGGGTCAATTACATCGTATACCAATTTATAAATTATCTGTTACCTACGCTGAAGTTTAAGATTTATTAACTATAAAAAGAAATTTTAAAAACAAAAGAAAAATATAAAACAAAGATATGTGAAATTTTGAGTGATTTAAACACAATTCAGTTTCATTCTAAAGTTATGGACAAGATGTATAATTATTGTAGTCAGCAGTTTACAGCGTGTTTATTAGTGTGTAATGGTGGGTATATTGTGTATGTGTGTGTAGATATAAAATTACTTAGAATTGAAGCCTAGTTAAGTTCACTATATTTGTTAGATATTTATACAGATTGTCCTTGAGCATTTGCTTCTACTTCGACATGTGGCTTGGTATAATCAAAGTATAATTAAGGAAACAGAATGGCATAGTTAGTTTTATTAAATTCGTTTTTTTTTTCTAACCGTTAATGTAAAATGGGCATTAGGATTGACTTTACCAACTAAGTGACAACTATGACATATCAATTTTTTTTTATACTACGACGGTGACAAACAAGCATACGGCCCGCCTGATGGTAAGCGGTCACCGTAGCCTATGGACGCCTGCAACTCCAGGGGTGTTACATGCGCGTTGCCGACCCTTTAAAAACTTTAACACTCCTTTTTTGAAGAACCCCATGTCATGTCAAATACTCATACTCCGTGTACACACATGCAAATCCCATATGAGATAAAATTAAATTAGTAGCTATTTTCTAGATAATAGATAAATAAGTTGTGTAATACTACAATATTTGATCCATGGAGTCACAAATCCACATCGGTCTATAACGGAGGAAGAGCCTAGCCAAGTATGCGGATATACTGGTTATGATGATGACGACCTGATTAGCTTTCGGACTTGACTGTATCTCCATTTCCCCACCCCCAGCGGGACCTTCTACACATTAAGCCAACATCGAGTCGTCGCGACCCATAACGTAAGATACAAGTAGGTAGGTATATATATAACAAAGACCAGCAGTTTGTATATCGGGATAGACGAATAAAGGATGACTCACACTAGGACGGGACCGGACATATGGGAAGGGACGGGGCGGGACGGGACGCTCTGTCAATTTCTATAGAAAGAAGCACGTGATAGCTCGGAGCCCTCGGATGTCACGTGACGTTTTTAATGTCAATTAGGTAGATGACTGACAGCGATATTAAAAAAGTATACATATGACCTAGTTACTAAACTTTTAATGTTTATCCTATCATGCCTATGCCTAGCATGCATGAGCAGGAGGTCCCGGGTTCGAATCCTGGTCAGGGCATTTATTTGTGTGTTTATCACGAATGTATATAGGATGTTTTCTATGTATTTATATGTATCTATCTATTATATATATCGTCGTCTAGTACCCACATCACAAGCCTTATTGAGCTTACCGTGGGACTAGGTCGATTTGTGTAAAATCGTCGCACAATATTTATTTATTTATTATTTATTTATTTATATCAAGCATATTTCATAAAAAATAAAAATATGTGTTTAAGAATCTTAGGTTTTTGATATATTTTTTTAAATACATACTTACAAATGGACGAATATATAACCGTCGAATTCTAGAAGTCGGTAAAAAAAAGTTGCGCCAGAAACAGCAAAAAATACAAAAGAGAGTATAAAAATGTGTAATGTATAGGGTATACAAATCTTAGTTTGTATGCGTCTGGCCTAGCCTTCTTTGTCACTATTCCACACATTGATACTCGTAGCTTAAGTAGTTCCCGAGATATTTAACGATGTGACAGAAATATAGACAGACAGAGCGTCGCCATAAGGCTTCCTTTTACCATTTTGGTACGGAACCCTAAAAAGATGGATCCCTGAATCTGAGGATTCTAAATTCTGAGGAAAGAAAACTTAGTAGCCTTTTTGTTATATGCATGTGTCGCCATCTAGTTCCACATACAGCTAGCTACTAAGCGCGTGTAGTACCTACATCTTGTGTCGAGTAGCTGAACTTGTGAAGATGTTATAAAGCGTTTGAGCCGCGCATAACCTTGCCAAATTAAAGAAGACAGAAATTGTGGCATAACGTTTTCAAATGAATGTATTAAATTTGGTCGGCTTAAATTTGTTATGACCGCATATTGACATCTCTGCGTCAAAAAATCTGTTTCCGAAATGTGACCCAATTATACATAGGGAACAAACAGTTTTATTTACAAATTAGCATAAATCCTACAATTTCAAACAGTACAAACCTCTCTCTAAATGGTTATACAAAATGTTTAATTCATGAAAATAGTGCTTGTGTTAAAACATCTGTGATAGTTGATATTTAAATAATTATATTGTTTTCAAAAGTTTATTCAATAAAAAAAACGGCAATAATAAGTGTTTAGTATAACGAATTATTAAACAAATTTTCAAATTATATTTTACACGTTATCTTTTTTAATATACCTAAGTTAGTTTTCATGGTTTGACCTACTGAGTAGAAAATAAACAGTTTCATTTATTTAACAGAACAATCATCATAAACAATGTCGTTTGTTAAGTGTTGTTTTGAAGCTGGAGAAGGCCACGATTTTTTGGATTCTTTTGTCCAAAAATGTACGGATCCAGGTTGTAAGTATCAAATGTTTGTATAGATATACAATTGTTTTTTTATGAAATGTAATTCATATTGCATAGAGCCCTAGAAAGTCATTACGAAGGTTAGATATTACTGCTTCTGGCAAAGATTCAGAAGCTATTTAGGGGTTATTCAATGTTTTATTCGTGGTCACAGTAGATAGACATTATTGATTGCATTCTATGAATGCCGCCAAGTTCAATCAACTTCCGCTGCCACTTCCGGACTGAGCTGCGTTCTGATTTTATAACAATGATTTAAGTCTTGGTATTACTTACTAAATTCTATGAAAATAACATATTATTATAGTTTAAGTAAAAGCTCTTACAGGTACAAATACTTTAATTTAAAATTTGCGTATAAAAACCTGCATTGGTGTACGTCATTTTCTATTAAGTTGAACGCGCCCGTTTGTGTTTGGTGATGCGCACTAAAAAGTGTCGAATATCGATAACTTTCACGGAAATATTAAAAAAAATTTGTAAAAGATGGAGTTGGCCTTAGAAAGCTACTCCGTTTTTCTTGGGCAAAAATGCTTCCGCAAAATAGTGACCCAGTTTTGGACAGATGGCGTTGTAATTTTGGATACTTATTTTACTTCGTACCTACTGTCGTTCATTACATGTTATTAAATCATGTTAATGGATGAACTTTTTAACGAATGTGTACGTATTTCGTACTGACTGAAAAGTACGTGAGTTTTACCCGTAAATTATTAAAAAAATTATATGTCTTACTATATTTTTTCCATGATGGGTCACGGTGAAGAAGGAGCGTTGGCGATTGTGTAGACACACACCTGGTTATCGGCATGAATTCAGTCGAATTCTTGCAATATTTACTGACGAAGATAGCTACTCACGGAAAATTATGCTCTACGCCGCGTAGACTACGCGTATGCGTACGGTACTCGACCCTCGACCATCATGGCCCATTGTGTAGAGGAGCCTTCGTGGTCCTCAAGGATTAAAACCCAAGTCGGACCCAATACGGTGCCATTTATACTAGTATTCAATCTGCGTATTTTTGGGTAGAATGCTTTTCATCTTTTGTTAGTATCACGCATAATAAAAAGGTATGTTTGTAATTTTGTAAAGTCGATAATTCGATATCGATATGAGGTTTGGACTTTGTTGGTGTAATGACATCACTAAAATGTATCGATTGAGTCATGTATGTCCTTTCTAATCCGCCCATTAATAGTTAAAAGTGTAATTACCATCTTAAGACGTGTGAATAATAATTTGCAAGAATAACAATGGCTCAGGGTAAGTTATTTTCGCGTAGATTTGATAAAAATCCTTAACATGTTATCCAGGAATTTGTTTACAAGTTCCCGTTTGACGTTTGCCTGTTTTGTGGCGCCATCTTGGTTCCTGTCAGTCTGGTTACAAGCGCGTCTTTACTCGATTGTTATAGTTTTTAATTAAATTAAATAGATATAAGTGAATTTAATGCGGTCAGAATGGTGTAGAAACATTAAGTGCATCAATGGGTGCATGCTTTTTGTGACATTTCGCAAGATTTAAAGTGGAACGCGGTGTCGAAACTTGGCAACATGTCGGCTGTACAAACGCAAAGTAAAACCAGCAGTTCCGCGGCTGCAAAGCCGCAGAAGAACTATGGGAAGATAATTCTGACTCTGTACAACTGTCTGCTGCCCGAAGCTGTGTTTAAAGAGACGCCTTCACAAGCAGATGGCCTAGACGTTGAAACTGAGACTGATCTACGCATCCTGGGCTGCGAACTCATTCAAACTGCAGGAATCTTGCTCAAAATGCCTCAAGTCGCGATGGCTACAGGTCAGATATACCTTCAGAGGTTTTACTACTCAAAATCTTTCGTCAGGTACCCCATGGAAACTATGGCCATGGGTAGTATTTATTTAGCCTCTAAAGTTGAAGAAAAACCATGCAGAATTCGAGATGTGATCAATGTATTCCATCATATCAAGCAAGTTAGAGCCCAAAAGACCATATCTCCCTTAATAGTTGACCAGAATTACATAGAGTTAAAGAATCAAGTGATAAAAGCTGAGCGGAGAATACTTAAGGAGCTGGGCTTTTGTGTCCATGTTAAACATCCACACAAACTGATTGTGGTCTATTTGCAGCTGCTACAGTATGAGAAGAATCGTCAGCTTATGCAGATGGCATGGAATTACATGAATGATGCTCTCCGGACTGATGTTTTCATGCGGTTCCCTCCTGAAACAATAGCCTGCGCTTGCATCTACTTGACCGCTAGAAAAATTGGTTTACCATTACCAAATAACCCACACTGGTTCTTACTTTTCAAAGTAACTGAAGAGGACATCCGAGACATCTGCTCCAGGATTCTGCAGCTCTACAAGAGAACAAAAGTGAATTCAGAAGAATTGGAAAAGAAAGTTGATATGTTACGCAGGGTCTACCAAGCTAACAAGCACTCGCAAGCTCAAAAAGAGAGAGAAGCAAATGCTGAAGAAAAGAAGGCTGAATCCCCTACGGCATCCACTTCTAAGGACACAAAACGTGACTCTAAAAAAGACAAATCACCAAAAACACCACCATTATTCAATAAATACCATAGCAGTCATAAATCTAAGAGGGAACGGAGATCTCGGTCCCCGTATGACAGGAAACGGGAGTATTCTAGCAAGAGGCACAAGTCCCGTTCAAGAGACAGGGAGATGGATCGCTCGAGGGAACGAAGATTGGATGACAAGAGGAGTCGAGGCAGTGGATCTAGGAAATATGATGATTATGAGAGATCCAAGTCAAGCAGGGATAGCAGGGATGATAAAAGGAAATATTGAATTGTAAAATAAAGTTTTGAATGATTTTGGTTGTTTTCTTCTATATTTAACCTTCACTAGAATGAATAAGGTCAGTAGGTTAAGGAGGGCTTACATAACAACAGTAGTATTGTCTGTAATTTGACTAAAAACCTGCTTTTATGGTAATTATGATAATTATAAAGTATCTAGTAAATATTACTGTTATTAGTTTAATATTAATGAAAACAATAATAACTCCCAGAAGATAAGAAGATTTTTAAAATTGTGGTTTCAGCACAAAATGTCAACCAAGTTAAAAACTAGTGGCTCTGTTAATTGAAACCTCGCGACATGGTAGGTGTATTGGCATAAAGGTCCTAAATGCCTTTGGGTCTATGGCACTTAGGACTTTTGTACCAAATCCCTACATGAAAATGTTCCTTCAGAGTCTATGCTGAAAGAAGAGGGTTGAGGCACTTCTCTTTACGCGCAGACAATTTAATATTTACAAATCTATAATACTTTTTTTTTTTAAATAGCCTACTTCAGTGGGCAGTGGGACACTGAATGCTAAATAAATAAAATAATTAAAAGTCGTTTATTGTCGAAAATAAGTACTACAAAATAAGTAACACAACACACAAGAAGAGAAAGACATACAAGAAAAGCATAACAAAAACTAAGACTAAAAAAGTTCGACAAAAGGTCCAGGACTCAGCATTTGCTGCGAGCCTGGTTAGCTCCACAGCGCTGTTTTTCAGCCCGCACCTGTCTCTAGGCTTCTTAAAAAAAAAAGGCTTGCTGTAGAGTTAATCACTTGTTGTATTCTAGTTGGTACCTTGCGTTGCAGTAGAGGTTAGTTTCATTATTGTCAATTTGTCACTCACTTATAACTAGTGGCTCTATGAGGTATAGACCTTGCGAGATGGTACTGATATTGGCATAAAGGTTCCAAGCGCCTTTGGGATCTGGCGCTTAGGACCTTTGTACCAATTCCGGCCATTTCGAAAATTACCAATAAAGAATTTGTTGATAAATGCGACCTGTAGAGGAGAACAAATGTACAGACACGAAAGCATTTTTACCCAAGCTGAAACAGAGACGCTTCGCTCACTCCGTCAAAAAATAACAGATACTCGTTGTATTTTATTTCTGGATTCAAAAACACTTGGCTTATGGTTGTTTATCTGTTTTATTTGGGTTTTGGAGCCAAAGAACATAACTTTTAATTTGTTAGGATTAACCCTTAAATGTATGAATTAACAGTATTGATCTTAAAACATCCTAAGTGACAACCAAATTCATTTCAAATTAAGAACTTACGACGATATGATAACTCTACATTCCAAGAGAACTTGATTGTCACTTGTGTCGTGTCTGTGTCATAAATGCATCATCATGCATTTATGGGTTAAGTACTAAGGAGTTTGAGGCTGATCAAGTTGTTATACGTTCATTTATGATAATAATCCCAGCCCTGCTCACCGGGGACCTTAGTCACTTTTGCCGTAGTACATGAGATCTCTTTCAATTTATAATTTATATATAGTAGTGTGCCTACTTAAAAACATGAATCAAAACATTTATTATAAATAATAAATGATTTAATTCATGCTTTACCATTGTACAGTACGGTGGCGCCATCTCTCGCTTCTAGTTGAAAATAATCTGTAAAGATTATCTAGAGGGCAGCACTGGACGTAAGCCTGAGCTGTAGGATGGGCGGAACGCACCTTAAAAACGTTTAAAATAAGAAAGGATTGCATATACTTACGAAATTTCGGTCTCTGGTTACCGTGATCGGGTAGCCCAGGCGTCTGCCGCGAAAGCAGGAGGTCGCTGGTTCGATCCCAGCCCTGCTCACCGGGGGCCTTGGTCACTTTTTCTGTAGTATATGACATCTCTTTGAATTTATAAGAGATACCTAAGTAGAGCTCTGGCCATAAAACATCATTATGGCAAAACGTGATAGTAATTTGACGTTCAAGAGGTTACAGGGGCTTCGCCAATTAGGTCACCAACGCCTCCTTTGAGTATTTTGGCGCCCCGCTTACAGTAGGGAAGGAAATATGAAATAATTCTCTCGTCCTTGATGTTCATATACGAATTAGTGATGGATCGATATTGTTTGTTCTAATTCAATCTATTGCCAGCCATATAGGTACGTTCAGCATTCCGTCGGATCTCCATATAGACAGACAAATTTGCCATACATCTATATAGCCGCAAATAAGGTTATAGAGAAGTTTGGCAGCTATTATGAATGTGACTAACTAATCTTATTTACCTAAATTCAAAATATTGATTAAACCCGTAAAACAATCAGAGAATTGGCAAAAGGTAATCAAAACACACTTTCTACGGGGAATCTAATTGAGAAATGTGTCATTGTCACCAAAACATGAAAATACGTCAAGCACTTCCGCAGCGCAGCCCTAGTGTTGCGCGACAAACCTATTTCAGTTGGGTCAGTTAAATATAGCGGCCTCCGCTCAGTCGCACGTCGCCGGCCGCCCTGGGCGCCCTTAACGTGAACGTACTACGTTTTACTGTGACTACCAAGCAGCGTTTAGGCCTCACCTGACCTCCGTATCTTTTAATCGCGTTGACTTAGAGATTTAGCTTTTTCACAACTTCAGCGACTCTGTATATAGCAATAGTTTCAACTTGTTGCTCCTACGCGTTTCCAAAATAAAGGGTCTTGACAGACAAACGGAGCGCAATGCGAGCTTTTCCTACCAAACTCCTGAATTTTGTTTCTTTGTTCCCGGTTTAGGCGAAAATGCATTGTGGCTCATGGTATGCACAAATGATTCATGAGGGTCGCGAAAATTGTTAGAAAGTGTGTTTGTCGCTGTGGGAATGACAATCTTCATTTTAACTGAAAATGACTGTCTTTTCTAAAAAAATACCTAGTTTGATATTGGTTGCTCGAGAAGTAAGCATAGCATTATGTTGAGTTACAAAGGTTTGACTTAAAGATTTATTTAGCAAAATTAAACTTAAAGTATTTTACGTAGGTTTTCTACATAAAAGTACAGTCATGAACATTTTTAACAAGTAAAACATACAACATACTTGTTACTTATTATCCAACAATTTATAACATCGATAATTTCTTATCTGCTCACGTGGCAGTTAAAACCGCGATGCCCACACGCTATCACCCTTATAGCCTTTGAAATAAAGCCGATAATACCTTAATATCTATAAGAGATTTTAACCTTAATTTCTCGTCCGGGGTTACTTCTCAGTTTATCGAAAATGATTCAGAAAACATTGTTTTAGAACCATTTTAACTCAGATCTATCATTACGCATAGTTGGTATGGTTGTAGACGTCAAATCATGATAGATACGAGCTGGCAGTCAAGACAAAATGTTTGTAAATGATAAGCTCTCACGCATATAACAGTCGTTATCTTACTGGTAATAGGATAACACAACAGTGCGCTCCCGCCTTGACAAGCAACGCTGAATTTGAAGTTATCGATATTAGTTTATTATTATTGTGATTTTTAATAGCCGATTGTGTGTAGTGATTAACGTCGGAGTGACATAAATGGATGATATCATGGCAAATATTATTTATATTATTACTTCATGCAGTTTTTAATTGTGAATGAAGTGGGATTGTATTGTTAAGTGTGAATTCAAACTGAAGTGCCAAAATGATGCCGTTAAGCAAGGTGGCTCATCGGATGTGCTTCGTGGTTAGCAGGACCTTGTATATGACATGTAAGTTACATGTGATGAGTAGGGCAGAACCGTGTATATGGCATAGGAGAGGATAGGATAGAATAAGATATAAGTTTTCTAACTGTCGGAACACGCAAGGAAGACACGATGTCATTCCCAAACGGGTCCTAAAGCGTTGGTCGCCGGCCTTAATGTTTAGGATCCCTAGAGGCCCGTTTCACGGATGCTTGTTGTACAAACTTTCGGGATAAGCACTCAAATAACGAGCACTTATAGGCTAAGTCGTCCGTTAATTAACCGAGTGAGCAACGCGAGCGAAGCAACTTCGTTTGAGTTTGGGCAATAATGCTTTCATGTGTCTGTCCATTTGTTCTCCTCTACAGGTCGCATTTATCAACCAATTCTTGTGAAATTTTGTTAACAAGTTTGTTGATTACATAAAAATAAATCGATTCAGTTTTTTGAAATTTTCAAAATGGCGGGAATTGGTACAAGGGTTCTAAGCCATATATAGACCCCCAAAGGCGCTTACGACCTTTGTGCTAATACCAGTACCATCTCCCGAGGTCTGCAGAATACCGAGCCGCTAGTCCTAAAAGCATCAACTTAGCATATTTGGTCTGTATATAGGTATCTCTATTTGGTTTTCGGTTTACATTTAAGACTGTACTGTACACGTACAGATTAGTATAACTAATGTACTCGTATATCCGTTGACAAGGGCAAGAGGATAAAACATATGTTTTATATGAGGGTCCGGATAACTTTTATAAATCTTGACTGTCTACTTAACGAATTAACGGCATAGGTTAATAATAAATAGGTTTTGCATACAAAGTGAACCAAATTTCACTGCTTCTGAGTGTGCCTCATTATTTCCCCGTATCCCGTGATGCCGACTGTACCTTTTAATGGCATTAAGGGTCGTTTTAAAATCGCCTTGGAAGTCCGCTCCATCGGTTTAAATAAAATAAAAGGTCACTAAAAGCTATATTAAAGTGGAACCTTTCTTAAAGGTCAAAGGCTACTGTCTGACTTCAATACGATCTCATTATGAATTCACTTTATATTGCTTGGTACCTATGTATAGGTATGTTTAACGCTCTCATTTTAATTGCTTGCGTAAATTAGATCTAAGGCTATGTCACACTGGATGCGTATGCAGCACCTCTCCTACGAGTATTCTGCGTAGTACGGTCAGCTGTAAAGATAATGGACCCCCTATATAGAAAGTTAATTTGCAGAAGGGGTCCATTCTTTCCGGATACATCGTTTGTGTCACGTAGACTAGTCAAGTTTAGATAAGTCACTTTAGATAATATGTAAGTATCTAAAGAATCGTCCCATAAATATTTACTGATGTTCTTATAACACTGAGTAAGAGCGCTAAGACATAGTTTTACGTATTTTTGAGACTTGACTGTTCTGCGAAGGGAACTGGAGCTGTGGTGCTTCACGCGTGCAGTGTGCATCGGGTTTTATAGGCAGCGTTTGAGTACTAGGGAATGCTAATGTTGGTAAGTTCGGGATTCCTGGGATTTTTTTGAGTAATCGGGTACCGGTTCTGGTGGAGAAAAGTCCCGGTTCTTTGCTTTTTCGGTACGGAAAACGTTAATTAATTAACTGAATTAAATAATTCCAAAGATTGTCTTTTATTGAGTCCACGATGCGACTAGAGAATGCAACGGTTAACCGGGTTTGTATGAAAAAACCGTGGTTTCGGTTAAAACCCGAGTTTTCCCTTTACACAAATAACAGCGTCACTCGTTATTGACATATACTCGTACATTATACATAGGTATTAAAAACTTGTAACCCACAAACATCTGAACACGCCATCTGGTATTTGAGTGTTCGCTCCCTTATAGCAATAATCTGAACCTTATGTCTCTAACCATTGGGTTCATTTTAGCCTGCGGCGGCTAACGTAACAGTAGTCATCGGTATTGTTTAATTTAACCTTATATGTATGTCTAACTATACGGGCGCTCAGCTATACGTCTACCGTTTAACTGAGGTGTCCCTAGGGAGGTATGCGAGGAGAAGCGGGGTGGGGTTACAGTTACGTCATACTATACAATATTGACAACCATTGCATAAGGCAGATTAATGATGGCCCCTGACAGTGTTCCACGATCCCTCTTCACCTGCGCTCAATTCTAAAGAGACGCCTCCGTTAAACGAAAGGACTGCTATCTTCGCCGTTGTCCAGCCTAATCTGAACCTTATATCTTTAACCACACGGTTCACTTCAGGTTGCTGCGGCTGCTGCTCGGCCCTCAGGCCGCGCTACAAGCGGCTAGTCGACAACATCTTCCCCGCTTCTCCGCAAGAGGGCCTGGTGAAGTCCAACATGGAGAAGCTCACGTTCTACTCGCTCTCCAGCCCGGAGAAGCTAGACAGGATCGGAGAATACCTGTTCCAGAAGGCCAGTCGGGATATTTACAGAAGGAGGCATGGGTGAGTAGAAATAAGGCCAATTCGTATCATAATACGTACTGTCCGTGAGCATCAAGAAGAACCGTCGGGCTTTAGAGTGATTACTTCGGGTATCGGCGGTAACACGTAAAGGTAAACCAGGACAGTAGAATCGTCGTCGCGTGTTACCAGGTTACCACCGAAAACCGATTGTTCTTCCTAAAGCTTGCAGCAGGGCTTTATCTGCACGATCTTGTAACGTCTTACTTACTTTGCATGCCCGTTACGTAACACGTTAAGAAGTTGCAGCTTGTAAAAGGGACTGCATATACCTATCGTATGAGAACAATTCTGCAACGACAAACTTAAATTTCTACTCGCTATTTGTCATCATTCTCCAAGCTTTTACCAGCTTTTAGTATGGAACAGGGAACCTGCAACGTAATCCCAAGATAACAAGTCATGTTTTGTACATGAAGTCTAAAAATGCCATTGTTACTAGTTGGGCTTTGAACACGCGACCATATGATTGATACAGCTAACCCACCAACGACCCTTGTTCAACTGGCACTTGATCGGTTTTATAACATCCCTATTCCAGATTCGTTGTCATAGCAATGGAGGCGATGGATATATTGCTCCTGGCCTGCCACTCGCAGACCCTCAACCTGTTTGTGGAGAGTTTCCTAAAGATGGTGCAGAAACTACTGGAGTCCACCGATCCTGAGCTGCAGACTTTGGCCACTCAGAGCGTGAGTAGAACCAGGATTTATAGTAATGACGGATCAAATGCTCGTGGCCTGCCATTCGCAAACCCCTGAACTTGTTCGTGGACAGCTTCTTCAAGATGGCGCAGAAGCTACTGGAGTCCACCGAGCCTGAGCTGCAGACTTAGGCCACTCAGAGCGTGAGTAGAACCAGGCTTTATAGTAATGACGGAATAACTGCTCCTGACTCACTCGCAGACCCTCAACTTGTTCGTGGAGAGCATCCTCAAGATGGTGCAAGAGCTACTGGAGTCCATCAATTCTGAGCTGCAGAGTTTGGCCATTCAGGGCGTAAGTTGAACCAGGTTTAGCAATGGGCCAACTGCTCCTGGCATGCTACTCGCAGGCCCTCAACCTGTTCATGGAGAGCTTCCTCAGAGTGTGTAGAACCAGGACTTACTTATAACATCTTAGTATAAGGTATTGACCTTTTTGACCTGCGGCGGGAAAGTGATGTTTCTCGAGTGTGGCACACAGAGTTAAGCTGTCATGTAGGATATCAAAAAAAAAATAACTCCGGATTGAGAGGCTAACCCCGGGTGGAGAAAGTGGCCCTTAACTAGGTAGGTATCCCTTAACTATTTAGAAAGGGCACGATTATTGAACGGGAGAGCGAAGCGAGCAAGTTGTCCGAGTGGGGAACAATACAGCGTTAGTACGTACAGTCAACCAATTGCAACCCGAGGCCACTGTAGGAGGATTGTAAGAAATCTATTACTCCTTTCATTTTGACATGGTTCTAGCGCCTAGGGTTCCAATTGGTTGACTGTATTTTGATAATTGCTGAAGATCTAGTCAATTGTTATTCTCTCACATTATATATTCATCCACAGTTTGTCCGCTTCGCGAACATTGAGGAGGACACCCCATCGTACCACCGCCGCTACGACTTTTTCGTCTCCAAGTTTTCCGCGATGTGCCACAGCAACCACAATGACAAGCCCATGAGGGACAAGATCCGACTCGCCGGCATACAGGGCTTGCAGGTAACATATCTTATCTTATGGACGTGTTATTTTTCCTTATACATATATACTTCCTGCCTCGCACAGCTAAACTGTGGAACGAACTGTCGCCAGCGGTGTTTCCGGACCGATACGACCTTCAAACCTTCAAGAAAACAGCGTACTCCCACCTTAAAGGCCGGCAACGCACTTGCGACACCTCTGGTGTTGCGGGTGTCCATGGACGACGTTAATCGCTTACCATCAGGCGATTCGTTTGCTCGTTTGCCACCTATAGCATAAAAAAATATATATATTTAATGAATGATTTCTGTTCCAGGGCGTGATAAGAAAGACTGTGTCTGACGACCTAGTGGAGAACATTTGGGAGGCGCAGCATATGGATAAAATAGTACCTTCTCTGCTCTATAATATGCAGGTAATTATTACAGATGT
The DNA here is from genome assembly GCA_949128165.1 of Lathronympha strigana. NCBI lineage: Eukaryota > Metazoa > Arthropoda > Insecta > Lepidoptera > Tortricidae > Lathronympha > Lathronympha strigana. The sequence continues at coordinate 9,873,277 of OX421923.1, read as the reverse complement.
ATGTACGCGTTTGTACGTGTATGTAACGTTTTTTTATTTTAGTTATTATAAAAAAAAACCATACATTTTTTTCAGAGCTCAGAAAAATACGAGACCCTATCCTGCATGGATACAGACACTCAGGACGGCGTGGAGGACACACCGCCGCGGCTCGCAGAGGCCTGTCTCAGGGAGCTGGTGGGGCGCGCGTCCTTCGGGCACATCCGCAGCGTACTGCGACCTGTGTTGACGTAAGCTCCTACTGTATTCTGTTGTCCTGGTACTACTACTGTGAATCTTTTGCAATGGTAGAGCAACGGTATTATAGATAACAACAAACACTCGGGATGGCGTGGAAGGCACGCCGGTAGGCCGTGCATCCTTTGGCCAAGTCCACAGCGTACTACGACCAGTGTTGACGTAAGCTCCTATTGTATTCTGTTGTCCTGGTACTACTACTGGAAATTTTATTGAAACGGTATAGAGTCTAGAGTTTGTTGGCAAAGCGAGATGATATCAGCAAACACTCGGGACGGCGTGGAAGGCACACCGACGCGGCTCGCGGAGGCCTCTCGGTGAGTTAGTACATCCTTTGGCCACGTCCGTCGTACTACGACCAGTGTTGACGTAAGCTCCTTATGTATTCTGTTAGCCTGGTACTTTTCGGAAGATACTCAAGCGTGTATCCGTGGCTCTGGCGGGCCAAACGTGCCTAGGGCATTGATAACCACCGCGGCACATCCTGGTACTTGTTGGGTTGATTGTCACCCAAATGGTTCCCTCGGAGATGCTAGATGTGAGGGGGTTCTTATAGCAGTAGTGAAAATCCTACAGTTTCTTGGTAAAGCGGGAGGATAGGAGCAGACATGATAGTGAAGTTACGAGTACTTCGTTGCAATTTTAATAAAAAAAAACATTATAATTTATTTACTAAATAATATTTAAAACGGGTCACTCACGTAATTTAGTCGATTTTCGCTCGACATGTTTCGTTCTTTACGAAGAACGTCATCAGGAGCGACTACCCGCGACAGAGGCAAGTCGTACACTCGGTACAGTCGTAGTCGGGGTGTACGACTTGCCTCTGTCGCGGGTGGTCGCTCCTGATGACGTTCTTCGTAAAGAACGAAACATGTCGAGCGAAAATCGACTAAATTACATGAGTGACCCGTTTTAAATATTATTTAATATGTTCGAGTCTCACGAGAGTTTTATAGTTAAAATTTATTTACTATTCTCTGAATCGCAAGTTTTATTAGATATTTTTTCTACTCCAGCACTTCTTTCTTTCAATTAGATGACTGACAGCGATATTTAAAAAGTATACATTATAACGGTGTCTATGGTATTCCATAAGAACACTGCTCCTATGGATTTTCATACAATATATGAGCACTGTTTTTGTTTTTGTTTTTTAATTTCTATAGTGGGCACAACATCATCCGTATTCTGCCACGTTTCTAGATTTTGCTTTTTACGCTATTTTACCTGTCGTAGAAAAACTAGGGTATGCAACAGCTCATAATTGGTTCTTAAAACTCTCGGGTCTATTATTACAAAACTCGGCTTTGCCTCGTTTTGTAACGGTCACCCTCAAGTTTTAAGAACCCTTATAGATTATATCACTGTTGCATAAACTACTATTATTTCGTTTCAGACACTTCGACCGACACGAGCTGTGGGTTCCGAACGATTTCGCGGTACATACATTCAAGATCATCATGTTTTCCATACAAGTGAGTACTATGTGAATGGAATATCGTCATCCTATTATAATTGCTGGTTAGCGAGAGCGTCGATCGTCCGATGCGCGTCCCACGTTTGGAGTACATGTCTTATCGAAAGGGATGGGAGTAAATGCTGGGGAAAAGTGACAGACATCTGTTAATTGAAACTACAATGCCTTTGTGTGAGATTTTGCGCGTTTTATCTCATTGACACAGTCATCGCTTTGGCGATCGATCGTGTTTCAATCTTAAAATAGCTGATTCAAACTCTGATCGAAAGTTGCTCTTCGGAATAGGAAACAGTCAAGTCAGAAGGCTTTCGTATATTTTATCCGAGGGCTGGTGACTCAAACTATACTGTGAAATATACAGGATGTAACACCAGCCATTGAAAATCTCAGACATCGCGTATATATAAGTATATGGGACAAACTCCGAAATAGGGAATATTCACTATTTTTTTAAATACTGTTGGATGATAGCTTTTATCATAAAAATACTGTAAAATAAATTTCAGCGCATAATAACTAAAATTTAGTAGATAAATCTTCTTTCAAAAACTCCAAATAAAAACGGGCGTTTGAAACGCCCGCCATTCCGACAAGCTGAGCCGTGACGTCATTTCTCATCTAAGGCACACAGTCTGAATCAGGGCCTATACCACGAAAATCGAACGATTGCAAATTTATACCTCCGTCTCTGTCACACTTGCATATTAGAGTGACAAAGAGGTTTCCCGTCAATGCCAATTTTCGATGTTCGTGGTAGGCATGCAGATTACGATGCATAATTACAATTATATTGTGAATTAATAATGCATAAAATTACGTACAATTTAGATATTGCTCACACGTATCCTGATTTTTTCAGATATAATAAATTTCTCAGATCAATTGATGTGAATTAAGATTATGATTTATGAACGTGTTTGATCGGCCCAACATAACCTTAAAAATGTTTATTATTTAATTAGTCTTGTATTGTTCAGCCGATTGTGTTTACATTTACAATGGAAAACGACATACAAGTCATAAAACCGCTTTAAAGATGGGATATGTATTGGATTGTGCCAAAATGCAAAAATATGAGTAGCAGAACGAGAAACACTAGATATCTTATGAAGGAAATTCCATACGAGAAAATGTATACAATTTGACACAGACGATTCACGATTCGCATGCTTTTTTTTATGATCTGGATACTAGTGCTTCTGTGCCGGCTGTACACCAAACATTTGAGAAACCGAGACGCGAGATTACATACAGCGGCTCTCTGTTCATTCGCGTTCTTGGCTTGGTGTACAGACACCACTATCCAATGACGTCACACTCGACGTCACAGCGTTTTAACCGTTTGTAATTTCACACATTTTTTTGCACTTTTCAATAATTATTTTCACAGCTAAAATAAAATAAAATTAAGAAATTTTGATAGGGATATAATGCTGAACCAACCTAGTTTCTGAGAAAAAAATATAAGCCTTATCTATTTCAAGTGCATATAGCCTATTGTGATAAAAAACTTTGTCATACAAAATGTCGAGATCACACAACCAAAAAGTATGAATAAATCAATTTTTTTTCGCAGTTCCGGGGTTGGTCCTTAAAGTTGCTCAGTATGACTTATACATACGGGGTCTTAGAAGTTTTGAGTGGCTGGTGTTACACGTTCTATAGGGGCATTTTCAAAAATAGGGTACCATTTTCTTTTTTTTTATTTATATATAGGAAGTTTTGGGTTTTTTATAACCAGAATCACGAGTACTATTGATTTAAAAAAATAAAAGAGGGTCCCGTTTTTTTTGGTCAGCTTTGTAACGCATTTTTTCATACATACATTTCGTATGGGCCGTTACAAAACTGACAAAAAAATTTTTATATATGGAGAATAGGCATGACGACTAGGGTGAAAAACTATTATTCTAATTAGTCCGTCAGTTAGATTATCTAAAATTATTAGACACGTATTTTTCCTTTTTAATTTAACTTAAATTGACGAAGATAAAGAGCATCAAAGTTCCGGGGTGGGGGCTTGTGACGTCACTCCTAGGTAAGAAGAACCTAGGAGTGACATTACGCGAAACTTGAACGCCATGTATTTTCGTCATTTTTGATTTGACGAACAAAAGAAAAAATACGTGTACAATATTTTTTTTATAATCTAAAAGACGGACTAAATAGATTTTTTCAGTCGTCTAGTTTATTGAGGACTCATTTTCATTAAAAGGGTGCTGTTTAAACGTATCGATGCATGCATAGCTTCACATTTATAGGACAGTATGTAGGTCAGTAGTTTTAGTTGCAATTACACCTACATCGAAGAGACATGTCTTTTTCTGTGTTCCCCGCACCTACGTTCAAAACTGAGCTCTAAACGAAGGAACAGGTGCAACTTTTTTTTTGGAAATGCCCTAGATGTAATGCTACGTGTGTGTGCCAGGCTCAGTACTCGTACAGCGTGGTGGAAGCGCTGATGCAGCACCTGGACGCGGCGGGCGGCGCGGGCGCGGACGCGCGCCTGCGCACGCGCGTGCGCGCCGCGCGCGCCGGCGTGCTCAGCAACATCGTCGCCATCGCCGCCGGGGACAGCGTCGGTCAGCACTCTTTTTTCATTACTATTGGACAATCTTACACATATCGACCTAGTCCCACGGTAAGCTCAATGAGGCTTGTGTTGTGGGTACTAGGCGACGATTTTTTGTATAATTTTGACTTGCAACACTCGTAATTTTATACGTGTGTGTATATAAATAAATACACTAAAATTTAAACTACTTGTACTATCTTATTAGATAGATGTTCTAGTTGTTTAACCACAAGATATTTTTACAGGTCCGTCTGTTTTGGAGATAATCAACAACCTCCTTACCAACCTCAGGGCATCGGTAGCCAGAGATTCAGAGGTATGCCAGTTTAAAATACTTGTCCATTTTTTAGGAAGCAATATGTCATAAACAAAAATCCCCTTATATTTTGTGCTATCACGTTCAAAATTGCATGGGATGTTTATGTCAAACCACTGTCAAATCAGATTGAAAAAATTCTTATCAAGGAATGCTCAGGCATAATAATGGGGTCTTGGAGAAATCAAATATAATAAACACTGATGCATTTCCTCTCGGAAAGCGTCATTAGGTAAAGTTGGACTGCTTAAAAAGACCGTAAAATAATGGAATATGGTTCTATAATGTCGGTTCTAAAGTTATTCTATCATAAGCGTTTCGTGTAAAATTATCGGGCAGTTTACATGGCATCTATAACTGCCTAATAATACAGATTGTATTATACACGGAAGAATAACTAAATCATGGAAGTAGTACGATAACTGTCAAATGACAACAGTTTAGAGCGGCCTTGAAATTGGCAGTGGATTTCTCAAATTTCGTAAGTCTAACCCTAATTACGTGCCTCTTTCGACATTTGTTTACAAAGATGCGATCCACTATCAAAATATGCGATCAAGTTAAGTTGTAATGCATTGATACCGACTACCAAATTACAACGATGTATTTAATTTGGCTGCTTGGAGGAATTGCATCAAAAGAGATCAGCAAAACTGTTGACAACCTACGGAATTGGAGAAATAACAGACATATATACATCTCTTTTTGACACTAGCTTTACTAAGGAAGTGAAGGACGGGTTTATGACTTTGACGTACTCAGTTTTGACGGGGGGCTTGGTATTATAGTTCTTAAGAACAGATATACATGTATCTCTCATACAGAAAGCGATTACAAACCGTTTTTAACACGCAAAAAAGCAATTGACGCTCGTCGTCCCTCTCCCTCGCACAAACGCTAGGATTCGTACAAACGGCGGACGCTGGTTGTGTGGGCAGCACTTTGATAATATGTGTCGTCACAGACAAAAAACAATCGAATCGAGTTCGCACGGAGAGTTCCATTGCCCTGCTATTTTTTTAAATTCTCTCTGCTAATTATTTATTGTTCATTCAATTTCACAGAAAGAAACCGACGAGAAGCTATACCAGGAGGCCTTGATCAACGCGCTAGGAGAGTTCGCGGACCATCTCCCAGACTTCCAGAAGATCGACATCATGATGTTCATCGTCAGCAAGATCCCGAGCAGTCAGCGGCAGGGGAAGAGCAGTAAAGCCGATGCCATGCTGCAGAGTATCCTGCTCAAGTCGCTGCTTAAGGTATGCCATTTTTGAACGAGCGAGCGCAGTTCTCCGAGTTTATGATACCGAGGATATGATATGGGGTTCTTCAAGAAACGAGTGTTCAGGGCTTTAAAAGGCTCAAAGTTCAACAACGCATGAGTGGCTCTTCCGATGTTGCTTATGTCCATGGGCGGCGATGACCGTTTCCCATCAGGCGGCTCGTCTGCTCGTTTGTTACCTTTCCCATAAAAAAAAAACTTTCCGAGTTTTACTTCGATCGTTCTGAAATTCGGCAGTCGTTAAAAGAGATAAAAATATTTTTTTCTCAAAAGTGCTATGCAAAGTGGACTATTCCGGTTGAAAATTAGGTCGTTGAGTGCTTTGTTTACGATCAATCAAAAATTAAAGTTATATAAATTGCAGTCACGATTTCGCGACAGAAAAGTTGCAACCAATGAGGACTACCGCGAGTCGGTTTTCCGCTAGGGGCGCTAGTGGAACGTGGGTCCTGCGGGAACATTTCAAACGTCACTTTGACATTTCTTTCATACTGACGCAGGACCCACGCATGAGTGGCGCCGCCTGGTGAGCGACAATACGGTAGCTCCCATTTCATTATACAGTATGTATCAGAACGAAAGGCAAAGAAAGAAACCCGTTAATGTTTAGATCATAAATATGAGCATGGTACCTAATTCATCAAAAATACGACAGTTTTTACGTGAGGTATAAAAATATATATTAATTATGATTGTTTTGCACCTCCCCTGTATAATTTGTTTACAATCTTATTAATGACATTTCGTAAATTACTAACTGACAAACAGGCGTCAAACTTTGTTGAAGTTTGGATTTTTACCTAGTTACAAATAAACAGTTAACAAAGCGTTTGCGCGTTGCCTATCACTACAGCCATTATTTGAATGATTACCTAGGTTACTTATAAACAGAATTCAAAGCGCATGTGCGTTGACATTACAACGTCAATGTTTATTAGTTGCCCCTAGCTACATATCAACAGTACGCAATACGCATGCACTGTCAAAAATCAAAAACGTAAACAAACCCTATAGGATGTCACAAAAACCATTAACCGACTGCAAAAAGAAGGTTCTCGAGTAATCCATTTAGTAATTTTATGCCATAAAACATGTATTTTGGCACGTGAAATGCACGTCATTACATTGTACTCGAGTTCCCCGTCAACCACTTTTAAGGTTTGCTCTTCGTTGTGATACATACTGTATGTCGAGTTCCATTTTTTTTTAAGATAAAACTATCATATAAAATGAAAGCATTGACCCTAAACAGCCAAAATAGAAGGTCAGTTGGTTATTACTATAATGTTGGTACAGTCAAGGGCATAAATATCTATACACTTTTTGTCTTTTCAGCCATATGATTCCATATAAAGTAATGTAAAAAATGTATATTTATGCCCTTGACTGTACAACGACATTTTATTTATCTTGAATAGCGTATAAAAATAAACGGGCGCACTGTCAAAACGCCTGCGCAATGAGGACTACCGCGAGTCGGTTTTCCGCTAGGGGCGCTAGTGGAACGTGGGTCCTGCGGGAACATTTTAAACGTCAGTTTGACAATTATCTCATACTGACACAGGACCCACGCATGATTGGCGCCGCCTGGTGAGCGAAAATACGGTAGCTCCCATTACCGAAAGTATAAAATTGAGGGTTTCGATTTTATCACTTTTTGTATGAATGCAACAGGAAATGGAATTAATGTAGCCCGTTTCATGCAAACGATTAAAAAAATTGAGTTTAGTCTGGCTTTTCCTAAAAATTTTCTTCGCTGTATAGTAACTGGTACCAGGAGCTCAGGAGTTTAAAGTAGCACACGTGTATCCAGGTGGGCACGACGTACAAGACGAGCGAGCTGAGCAAGGCGTTCCCGGCCGCCTTCCTGGACGCGCTGCTGCGGCTGTCGGGCGCCGCCGAGCCCGGCACGCGCGCGCTGCTGCAGCGCATCCTGCACCAGCTGCTGGACAGGAGGCAGAACGCGCACAACCTGCAGACACCCACGTGAGTATAGTAACTGGTACCAGGAGCTCAGGAGTTCAAAGTAGCACACGTGTATCCAGGTGGGCACGACGTACAAGACGAGCGCATCCTGCACCAGCTACTCGACAGGAGGCAGAATGCGCACAACCTGCAGACACCCACGTGAGTATAGTAACTGGTACCAGGAGCTCAGGAGTAAGTAGCACACGTGTATCCAGGTGGGCACGACGTACAAGACGAGCGAGCTGAGCAAGGCGTTCCCGGCCGCCTTCCTGGACGCGCTGCTGCGGCTGTCGGGCGCCGCCGAGCCCGGCACGCGCGCGCTGCTGCAGCGCATCCTGCACCAGCTGCTGGACAGGAGGCAGAACGCGCACAACCTGCAGACACCCACGTGAGTATAGTAACTGGTACCAGGAGCTCAGGAGTTCAAAGTAGCACACGTGTATCCAGGTGGGCACGACGTACAAGACGAGCGCATCCTGCACCAGCTACTCGACAGGAGGCAGAATGCGCACAACCTGCAGACACCCACGTGAGTATAGTAACTGGTACCAGGAGCTCAGGAGTAAGTAGCACACGTGTATCCAGGTGGGCACGACGTACAAGACGAGCGCATCCTGCACCAGCTACTAGACAGGAGGCAGAACGCGCATAGCCTGCAGACACCCACGTGAGTATAGTAACTGGTACCAGGAGCTCAGGAGTTCAAAGTAGCACACGTGTATCCAGGTGGGCACGACGTACAAGACGAGCGCATCCTGCACCAGCTACTCGACAGGAGGCAGAATGCGCACAACCTGCAGACACCCACGTGAGTATGGTTTGGCCAAACCTACAAGCAACACAGGGAGGGATGGTTTGGCCAACCCTTCAAGCAACACAAGGAGGAGGGTCGGTATACGTACCGTTTCCCGGCTGCAGAAGTACAAGCCCAAATGGGCAAACGTGAGTCTGTATTGTGACTAGTCCTTACACAAAAAAAAATCGAGTTATTGAGTGACCAAACTAAGGAACTTTGGCGTTCAATAGTTCTTAAACTACAAGTTCAAATTAATAGTAGATTACACACCAAGGCCGTTTTAGTGGGAAATGTCTCGGATCCCATGTAATTGTCGGCCGAGGCGAAGCCGAGGTCGACGAACATGTGATCCGAGGCTTTCCCATCTAACGGCCGAGGTTTGTATACTATTTTTCAGCCCGATGGAGCCGGTAGGCGGCAATTTAGTTTTGCGTAAAGTGGCGCTTACCGGCCGGAGGACTGAAAATGTTATTAAGAATATATCGATGTTATGTTATAGCCAACATGTCACAAAAAAATCAAAGTCCTAGATTTACTCAGCGCGAAACTACAGGAGATTGAAAATAGCTTGAAATGCTTCGAGAAAAGGACGGTAGCGCCGTGGCTTTTGTTTTGCTCGATTTGTTGGGGGTACTACCGTGCCCCTAGATTTATAACGCAAAAGTTTTAGGAGTTCAGATAAAATAATGATTATTTGCAGACTGGCGTACGCGGAGCTTGGACTGACGATTGAAAAATGCTCCCGTCCGGACCTCATCTTCATCAGCAAGCACGGATACGCCATATTCAGCTCTCTCTACGACGGTAACTTTCTATAAATTAGTTTGAGGTTTGGTTTGGATGGGACTGTTGTTTGGCAAATTATCAATTCCCAAACAACAGTTCCCATATTTTCATTTTGTCGAATCATCAAATGGCATGCAAAGTTTGGCATATTTTTATTTGGAATACTAACCTAACCTATGCCAAAAGAATTACTATCAACTTTAAAGGTCATTGTGGCTAATTCTCAATGCTCACTTGCGTTGAATATAAGCACTTTTATCTTGAATTCATCCAATGAGTTTACAGCTGCGTACTGTGCTTATTTTCAACGCAGGTGAGTATTAGACGGAATAGACTATGACAGTATTATCCCATTTTACTTAGGTATAGGTACGATCGCATTTTTGCCCAATCTGAAACTGGAACACTTCGCGCTCGGTCGGTCGATCATAATCATAAAATATCCTTTTCACAGCATCATAAAAGAGTTTTTTCAAGCTAGGAGGGATCAAAGTGCCACTTTGATCCCCTGCTGGGAGGGATCAAATTGGCACTTTTCTGTTCGACTACCTACACATTTTTACGTTTTCGGGCATTAACTAGTGGCATCGTAGTGTTGATATGATGCTGTTTTCGGTTTTGTTTATTTCCTCTTAGTTGTTGTGAAAGGCAGTGTGTGTCACACGGTATCAAAATTATTTTCGTTTTGGGCGTTAACGCTTGTATCCCTCATTAGGCGTCATTCGGAATTCAATGTACGCCCTCGCCGGAAATATATCATTTTGATCCCTTGTAAAACAATCTACTGTTTCAGGTCTGCAGCTAGAGTCGAACACGGTGGAAAACATCGAGGCCATCTACACCACGTTGGCTCTGCTGATCATAGAGCTAGGCTCCGAGGAAACTGTCTGCGATTTCATGCAGCTCATTTTGGCGTGAGTATAATCCATGTCCATTCATATAGAGCAACAGTGCAAAAGAAATTCAATAAAATGGAACCAAACGAAAACCACAGTGGCAACACCATGTCTCTTGTCAAATACGTCATTATTTTCGTCAAACCGCCCATCAAAACTCATCATTAAAGTCAAATCTAAGTCATACACACGTTCTTTACTTCCGTACCAAGTAAAGGAAGTGTCTAAAAGAGATGTATATATGTTTGTTATTTCTCCGATTTCGTAGGTTGTCACAGTTTTTGTTGAGCTCTCTCTGACTCAATTCATACATCGTTGTAATTTGGTAGTCGATATCAATGCATTACAGTTTAACTTAGTCGCATATTTTGACAGATTTTTTTTAAAGAGTCATGTTAAAAGGTTAATACTTACGACATTTGAAGCCGCTCCAAACTGGTGGCATTAGACAGTTGTTGTACTACTTCCATGCTTTATTAATTCCTCCGTGATTTTCATAAACAATCATCTGTCACACTTAAGTTGGTTAGGAGATGATAAATATGATATATCATGTTATACATGACATATTCGGCAAAAAAAATTCGGCGATAATTTTGAGAACCGTCAGGGCTGGGATCGAATGCTCAGCTCAAATGCCCAGCCCTGGGCACTGGGGACCTTGGTCACTTTTTCTGTAGTATATGACGTCTCTTTCAATTTATAATTTATATATATTAGTGTGACTACTTAACATTTGTATATAATTATTTGCAGTATCCAGCAGTCCGCCCTGACGAACCCCGTGCTGACTGTGGGCCAGCAGTGCCAACTGCACACTATTTGTATTTCCCTGGGCCTACTGCTGCCCCGGACTCGAGCCCACGACTACCTGCTCAAGGTTAGTCACTATAGTCTGACAAACCAACGATCGCAGTAAGAGCAGGACAAATAAGCTATATCCGTCCCTTTTTTCGGGGTGATAATATTACCGTAAGAAAGAGACAGTATGATGCTCTCTATCCTACTGTTACTGCGCTCGCTTGCTTGTCAGACTATAAACACAACAGTTTACTTATCGTCGGAGATAGTGCGATACCGCGTAACTAACAAATGCAATAGGGTACAATAATCTGGTCAGTTGTTTGAATATTGAACTCTATGGACTTTGTTAGTTACGCGGTATTGCACTATCTCCGACGTTATATCAGGTTACTCACGTCAATAAAGTCGAAAGTAGCTGGACATGTTTCGTAGCAGTCCGTTTCCCTTGTTCATGAGTCATGCGTCCGGCCGCGGCGGCTGCTCTGCGCACACGTGGTGTGACTGACGTGAGTGACCCGATATAAGTATTTTAGTATGTCTGATACTCACGGGAGTTTTCTATTTAAAACAACAGTTTACTATTTAAACCTAACTGTAGATAGAACTGTATCATCTAGTGGCCTAAACCGATTTTAATATCCTATTTCATTAGCGACCTCCTAGCCCAGTTGATAGTGACCCTGCCTACGAAGCAGGAGGGCCCGGGTTTAAATCCTGGTTAGGGCATTTATTTGTGTGTTTTTTTGTGTGTTTGTCATGAATATTTGTTGCCGAGTTATAGATGTTTTCTATGTTTTTAAGTACTTAGGTGTGTATATCTATTATACATATATATATATATATATATATATATCGTTGTTTAGTATCTGTGGGGCTAGGTCAAGTAAGTCAGTGTAAGATTGTCTCATAATATTATTTTCTACTCCAGCACTTCTATCTGTCAATTAGACGACTGACAGCGATATTAAAAAAGTATACATTATAACGTTGTCTATGGTATTCCATAAGAACACTGCTCCTATGGATTTTCATACAATATATGAGCACTGTTGTTGTTTTAAATAAATATAATATTTATAAATATATAAATAAATCCTTCAACCTGTGTAGAATTATTTCAAATCTGATGATCTGTCCTAAGAGGAATTGAGGCAACACCTCAAGTATAATGTTTGCCTCAAAAATAAGTGATTTGTTAAAAATGTCCGCAAAAAAGCGCTCTTTAGCGATATGTCCATTTGTTGTTTACTCTATTGTCTCTAATTATGTATCCCGAAGTTATGCTTTCTTTTTTAGTTTACAATTAACGTGTATATTTTTTTATACTACGACGGTGACAAACAAGCACACGGCCCGCCTGATGGTAAGCGGTCACCGTAGCCTATGGACGCCTGCAACACCAGGGGTGTAACATGCGCGTTGCCGACCCTTTAAAAAAAAAGGAGGATTTGCTGTGTTGACAGCTAAACGGGCCAAAGGGTTTTATTAGGGTGTATATTTATTTATTATTTATTTATTTTAATCTTTATTGCACAAAAGAAAATACAAACGTACAACAGGCGGATTTAATGCTATAAGGCATTCTCTACTAGTCAACCTTTGGACAAAACAGATCATTTGTTGGCGGTGCAAGATCAACTGTGATTCTGGTATATGATTGTATTGTATTGTATTTGTGTCGGCAGATAGTGGACGCGCGGCGAGAAGACGCGCCGCACCTGCTGCCTCCGCTGCTTGAAGAGTACGACATCACGCCGGCCAAGATGCCGAATAAGTTCCCCTACCTCATGATCGACCAGGTAAATGTCATCACCAGGGCCCGTCATTATTAAGGTTAAGCAACTATTAGTTCTACTACAGCGTAGGGATGTATTCCATACAGTGAGGTAACTTCATACACGGCCAGCGGCTCGGCTCGGTGCTCGTGCTGAGGCTCAGGGTTGTCGAAAACTATGCGAAAGATATTACAGTCTGATTGGCAAACTAATTTCACACCCCTTAAAATAGACCGCCGAATTTGTATGAAAATTCGACGGCGTCTCCTCCCCGCGCGCCCCCGTCGATGACCCAGAAATCGGCGGAGTTAACCCACTGTATAGAATACATCCTTACGCTGTGCTTATACCGACTTTATTTGTAACTATGCCGAATCGGAGGCGACGAGGCCTCAATTTCAACACGAGTTCATAATTCTTGTAGATACCGCCCGTGGCACACACAATGTTTTTCATCACACTTACGCTGTGGCAATATTGTCCCATAGATGGAGCTATGCGATTGCCTGAAGGCGTCTGGTTTGGACGCGGCGCGGCTTCAGGCGCCCTCGCCCTACGTCGCGGGCGGCGTCAGTCTGGCGCACAGACACAGCTGGCTTGAGACCGGTTAGTAACAACATGATAAAAAAATGTTGCCAATTAACACTCATTCCACATTTACGCTATAGCTAACAAATGTTTATCCGGTGCCTTTTGAAAACGTCACATTTATTGCCAACATTACAGAGTTGTTTTGTCAAATAAATATTTTTTGATACGAACTTTTATCACTGACTGTACATTCCTTTCCACGGTCAACTTATCATCGAAGCAGTTCTAAGAAACCCAAACACAATGGGGTTTGGTTGTTCATGCATCATCCGATCAGCTCGATGGTACAATAACATTATACTGTCATCCAACCTACATAAGCATGTGAAGTTTCAGCTTATTCGAATGACGGGAAGTTAGTCAAATTCAGTTTGCAAAATAGGCTAGATGACAAAAAAAACTAATTAGTCCGTCTGTTAGATTATTAAAAAATATTCGACACGTATTTTTTCTTTTGTTCGTCAAATGAAAAACGACGGAAATACAGCGCTTGAAAGTTTCGCGTGACGTCACAATCGAGTACGATTCTTACTCTAAGGTGACGTCACCAGCCCCCACCACGGAACTTTGACGCTCTTCATATTCGTCAATTTTAGTTATCTTGAAAAAGGAAGAAATACTTGTCTAATAATTTTTGATAATCTTTCTGACGGACTAATTAGAATAATAGTTTTTCAACCTAGTCATCATCCCTATTGGACCCTAATAAACATAAATTGCAAGTTAAATATAAGCTTGTAAAAAAATTTAATACACTGTTATCATGAACGAATGAAATTTAAGAGGACTGCAATTGTAAGCGACATTATTTTTTTGACAAGAAGTGACCATCTGTCAATTCAATGTCGCAATAAACTTTATATTTAGACAGATCGCGATATTGTAGACGTCCATTCTCTTGCTTTATTCGTTCACGCTTTTATGTAAACTGTAACTAAAAACTCGTAATTTATTTCATTATTAATCGATTTCTGCAATTGTTTGTATAATTAACTAATCAATCATATTTTGCTGTCTCATGTCGCATTTCAGTACATTTTAAGGTCGGGGGCAGCGCGGGGGGGGGGGGGGGGGCTTTACGTCACTCCCCCCCCGTCTCCACGGACGAGGACTCATCTAAGCAATCGGGCTATAAAGGAATCTTCACACTGATCAACTAACAGCGTCATCATAAAGGTGTTGGCTTGCCCCACACCCGCGTCCCATATTGACTCGTCCACTTTGCAAGCAGATGGTCGGCGGCCCTCAGTATTCACGTTTCCGCTGCCGGCAGGCGCGGCCGCGGGCAGAGACAGCCTGGCCGACATCGCGGCCCCCAACGAGATGGACAGCGCTAACAGCTCGCCGGGGGTACAACGGGTACGTACCCCATTTGTGAACTTTTTTTATACTACGTTGATGGCGAAGACGCATCCGGCCCGCCCTGCAACTACAGGGTTGTCACATACACGTTACCCATTAAAAACTTATACACTTTTGTTTTAAGAACCCTATGCTGTGGTCGTTCCAAAAACTTCGGCATGAGCTCCTTCATTCAACAGCCGGAGCGTCCGCAGGAGGATATTCCTAAAACCGCGCAGTGCGCAACCATTTAGGTTGCAAGGTGGAGGAGCAGACGAAAATACAGTGCGTTCAAGTTTCGCGTAACGTCACTATTAGGTACAATAGGCTAGACGACTGCAAAAAAAACTATTTAGTCCGTCTTTTAAATTATAAAAAAATATTGTACACGTATTTTTTCTTTTGTTCGTCAATTCAAAAATGACAAAAATACAGTGCGTTCAAGTTTCGCGTAATGTCACTACTAGGTACGATTCTTACATAGTAGTGACGTCACCAGCCAGCCCCCACCCCGGAACTTTGATGCTCTTTATCTTCGTCAATTTTAGTTAAATTGAAAAAGGAAAAAAATACGTGTCTAATCATTTTCGATAATTTAACTAACGGACTAATTAGAATGATAGGTTTTCAACCTAATTTTCATCCCTATTCCCCCTATGTCCTAGCCCTCCCTCCCCCCTAACTTAACCTCCCCTTCACAGCAACGCGAGGCGCTTGACGAGGAGTACCGTTTGTTCGTGGAGAAGTATAACCACAACTACCGCCCGACGATGCAGCATTTCGCCGTCTACGTAAGGGCCGTACAATGTATATTATTAACGTGTTTTTTTTTTGGGGAGATCGAGCCATTTGTAACCTGTTTTTTAGCAATTTCATAATTTGGGTAGATACGGATCTTGTGCAAATAACTTCCTGTAACATATTAAATAATATTTAAAACGGGTCACTCACGTAATTTAGTCGATTTTCGCTCGACATGTTCTTCGTAAAGAACGAAACATGTCGAGCGAAAATCGACTAAATTACGTGAGTGACCCGTTTTAAATATTATTTAATATGTTCGAGTCTCACGAGAGTTTTATAGTTAAAACTTCCTGTAACCCTTTGACCGCCATATTCGGCTGTGACCTCTAGCGTAATTGATTTGAGATTCTCACAAGGTATTTCCTTTAAAAGGAACGTATTTATGCAAACGGGAACCAACCCACAATGAATTGCCATTCAGAGGTTTACTTCATGCTTCTAGCAATACGAGTAAAATACAATTTTCAAAATTATTTTTGTGGGGTTGGTCCCTGTTTGCAAAAATACGTCCTTTTATGTCTCATAATGTACTTTACGAAACATTTTTGATTGTACCAAATTACCGACTAAAGTACTTAATTTAATATGTGTTACTTACTGTTTGTGTTACTTAGTTTAATTTGTGCACGTTACACGTCTGTCTTTAGTCCATGATAGGTATTAGGACTAATCGAGGATATGTCTATTGTCTATTCAAATAAAGAACTTGTCCCAACCTAACCTACCCAATCCTATCCTATCAAACAGCGCTGTGACGCCGACTTTTGGCACTGGCCCGAAGCATCGTCCACCGCAGAAGAACACGACGTCTCTACTACCAACTCAAGAGTCTCAGGACGCATATTTAGGACTCCCTCGGTGTGGCAACCACTTTATTCTTATTAAAATTCTCATAGCGGGTTACTCACGTCAATAAAGTCGAAAATAGCTCGACATGTTTCGGAACAGTCCGTGTCCCTTATTCATGAGTCATGCGTTTAGCCGCGGCGACTGCTCTACGCATGACTCATGAATAAGGGACACGGACTGTTCCGAAACATGTCGAGCTATTTTCGACTTTATTGACGTGAGTAACCCGCTATGAGAATTTTAATATGTCTGATACTCACGGGAGGTTTCTTATTAAAATCACTTTATTCTTTTTAACCTTTTTACCGCCAGTTGGCTGTTGTCATCGGATAGTCTATACGGCTATAGCCGACAGTTTCGCCAAATGTAGTAAAGGCTTACGCGGGACTTCGTATAGTTAAATTTCGCTCAAACCCGGGGCTCGGCATATCCCTTCGCCATCTGGCGTTCATGAGGTTGAGTAGAAAATAGATGCGCTAAAATTGTAACTGTATCTTGAATTTCACATGATTCATGGTAAATTGACACACACCCGTCGTAGCGTTGAAAATGCCGGAAAAAATCGAATGTTTATTTCATGATTTAATGAAACTTTCGGTTTTTTCCGAAGTTTTCGGGTTTTTTAAGAAATAAATAATGTCACTATCACTGTCACTCCTTTCATCTGTTTCAATTGTTTCTTCAATGTAATCGATGTAGCCCTGTTGTAGGTGTAAATTAGACCTAACATGCATTGATTTAGAGTTGAAAGTTAGAGCGGGAACTTTAATTGATTTTTTCCTAAAGAATCTGAAAAAACGAGGTTTCTGGGGAAAAATCGGATTTCTTCTAGACATTTTTTAACGTTACCGCCGCGTCGTAGTGATTGTTACACATTTTAATAATGTTATTTACATAGCGTTACAATTGTTTTTGAAGTAGGTACTAAATTGTATGTTTGACTATTTTTTTTAGTAAATATAGTTGTTTTATATATTAGCCATCAGTGTGACTTAAGACTACGAATGTATGGGTAATCATGCATTCAAGTAATTTATTGAATCAGGCGTTACTTTGCAGAATTCCATGTTAATAACGAAAATAATGTTACTTTGCTATTCCGCCACGTTTCGTTTGGCGGAAGAACAAAGTAACATTATTTTCGTTGTTACTCATGCCTTCAATTTTGATAAATTTTGATCTGGTGGATAAACTCAGGGCCACGGGTGTGGTCTCGATAGCTCAGTTGGCAGAGCGATGGGCGATGCGTCCCAAAGTCGCGGGTTCGAGTCCCGCTCAAAGTCATGATATTTTCCACTTTTCCTTTCTCTCTTAGTAATTCGATAGATTTAATTTCTAGGCCTACTTGAATCTTTGACTTTTAATCAGCCGGACTGGTAACGACCGTAATTTCTTATACAAAAAAATCTGCCATTTTTTCTTACGATAAACGTCAGTCTATACAACTTTTTGTTGACACAAATCAAATTATTTTATATCCTTTATAAAAAAATAATAAAAATAAACTGTTTATATATACAATTATTATATACAATTAAATATAGTGTTAATATTTACATTTTAAAATTATAATACTAAGTGTTTATATTGAGGAATTTAATCCCCTCTACTACAACTAACTATTATTTCTGTAATATATTTAAACTTTTTCCATCGTTAGATTAATTCCATTTTTTGATTTGTTACGTTTAATACGAGTTTTATGTCATACTCATTCGGCAGAGGGGTATGCCTGTCAATTGCTACTCCGTCTGGTTTAAAACTCAGATTGAATAAATAATACTAGATATAAATATACGTAATTCCAAATAAATGAGACTATTGGCGTTATTCATAAACGCACTTCAACAACAGTTTAGATAAATAATTGTTTGTCCTTATCTGTCACCTTGACAATCGCGTTTGCCAGAATGGGAGAAAACATAATTTAACTAAAGCTTCTGTTAACTTTTTTATGAAAAAGGCGGTATGTATGTAATAGGCTAGACGACTGAAAAAATCTATTTAGTCCGTCTTTTAGATTATAAAAAAATATTGTACACGTATTTTTTCTATTGTTCGTCAAATCAAAAATGACAAAAATACAGTGCGTTCAAGTTTCGCGTAATGTCACTCCTAGGTACAATTCTTACCTAGGAGTGACGTCACAAGCCCCCACCCCGGAACTTTGATACTCTTTATCTTCGTCAATTGTAGTTAAATTGAAAAAAGAAAAAATACGTGTCTAATAATTTTAGATAATCTAACTGACGGACTTATTAGAATAATAGTTTTTCAACCTAGTCGTCATCCCTATTCCAGCACCCCCAACAACCGGAGAGCGTCAGCCTAGAAGCGCTGCGACGCGCCGCCACCGGCCCCAGCGACGCCGAGCGGCGCGAAGCCGAGCGACGCCGCGCCTCGCTCAACAGCGCCTTCCGTACCGCGCCTTTCGACCATCTACTCAGCCTTACGCAGCCGAAGGTTAGTCTAAAAAAGTACCATAGGCATAGGATATATGAACTGGATACCCAGTTAGTTAGTTTATCTGGGCCCTTTACCGCAACTCGACATCCATCGTGCCTTTTTCGATCATTCTTATCAGATCAGCCTTACGCAGCCGAAGGTTAGTCTAAAAAAGTACCATAGGCATAGGATATAGGATAAATGAACTGGATAGCCAGTTAGTTAGTTAGTTTATCTGGGCCCTTTTCCGCAACTCGACATCCATCGTGCCTTTTTCGATCATCTAGTCAGCCTTACGCAGCCGAAGGTTAGTCTAAAAAAATACCATAGGCAGAGGATATAGGATAGATGAACTGGATACCCAGTTAGTTAGTTTATCTGGGCCCTTTTCCGCAACTCGACATCCATCGTGCCTTTTTCGATCATCTAGTCAGCCTTACGCAGCCGAAGGTTAGTTTAAAAAAGTACCATAGGCATAGGATATAAGATAAATGAACCGGATACCCAGTTAGTTAGTTAGTTTATCTGGGCCCTTTTCCGCAACTCGACATCCATCGTGCCTTTTTCGATCATTCTTATCAGATCAGCCTTACGCAGCCGAAGGTTAGTCTAAAAAAGTACCATAGGCATAGGATATAGGATAAATGAACTGGATAGCCAGTTAGTTAGTTAGTTTATTTGGGCCCTTTTCCGCAACTCGACATCCATCGTGCCTTTTTCGATCATCTAGTCAGCCTTACGCAGCCGAAGGTTAGTCTAAAAAAATACCATAGGCAGAGGATATAGGATAGATGAACTGGATACCCAGTTAGTTAGTTTATCTGGGCCCTTTTCCGCAACTCGACATCCATCGTGCCTTTTTCGATCATCTAGTCAGCCTTACGCAGCCGAAGGTTAGTTTAAAAAAGTACCATAGGTATAGGATATAGGATAAATGAACTGGATACCCAAGAGAGGTATGGGCACAGCGGATGCATATCGTTTAGTGTGGTAAAGCACAGCACAATTAATGTCGTCTCGCTCAAATCTGGAGCAGAGCCCATCTGGGGAAGTACCTGCACCTTACAGAAAACCGCAGTTTAATAACACTAGACCCTACTCATAGTGTTGTGTTTCTGTTGGTGAGTAAGGTCGCCAGAGCTCCAAGAGGATTCGCTGTGTTGACAGCTGAGGACCCACGGAGCAAAGCCCTTGGCCCCTTTAGCTGTCAACACAGCGAATCCTCCTTTTTTTTTAAGGGTTGGCTACGCGCATGTAACACCCCTGGTGTTGCAGGCGTCCATAGGCTACGGTGACCGCTTACCATCAGGCGGGCCGTATGCTTGTTTGTCACCTTCGTAGTATAAAAAAAAATCGGCCGAAAAAAATGACGTCATAAAAGTGCAGCAGTTGCAACTCTTTTTCATATGGTCTTGTTTGGAACTTTGGTGGTCACTTAGGATGTTTTAGGATCAATACTTTTAATTCATGCATTTAAGGGTTAATAATAAGTCAATAATAAAAGGCCCAGCATCCCTTGTGGAGTAAGACTCGAGCTTGGCCGGTTTATTTATTACATACTTAAAAACATGAATGGAAACATTTATTATAAATAATAAATTATTTAATTCATGCTTTGCAATTGTAAGGTTTTTTATGTCTGATTCTTGCTTCAATCTATAAAATTCCCACTGTTGGGCATACGTCTCACACTGGCCCAAAGCCCTCATCACATTTGAATTTCTTTACGGATGTAAGCAGCAAAACATCGCGAAGAAACGCGATGTTTCCCCGAACCGAACCGAAAACCAATTGTTAAATATCGAATCACATTTAGTATATATACGTTCTGAAAGCCTAAGGATTGAAAGGCAGACATTCGGTTACACAATCATCATCATCATCATAATCATCATCATTTCAGCCGAAAGACGTCCACTGCTGGACATAGGCCTCCCCCAAAAATTTCCACAATGAACGGTCCTGCGCCACCCGTGGTCCACCGAGTCCACCTTGTGGGGGGCCTACCCACACTGCGTCTTCCGGTACGCGGTCGCCACTCGAGAACCTTTCCGCCCCAACGGCCATCGGTTCTACGTGCAATGTGCCCCGCCCACTGCCACTTCAGTTTAGCAATTCGGAGAGCTATATCGGTTACTTGGTTCTGCTGCGGTTACACAAATCTTAATGTTTACAGTACGAGCTAAAAGACAAGCTCGAAGAAATCTTCAGCTCCATCCAATCGGAGCCGCTCCTGCCTCGCTCGGCGTGCTCGCCCACCGCGTCCCACCAGAGCAACCTCAAGCACACCAAGTATCTACCAGAGCTGTTTCTGTACTAGTAAGTATCGGTGTTACTCTGTGTAATCGAGTAGAAATGAGATCCGTAGGACCAAAGACGACATAACTAGCATAAGGAAGCTGTTTCTCTAGACCAGAGGCCTCTCCAGAAATCTCTTTTCAACCCCTCTTATTAGAAAGAGAGTTCCGCTAATATTACAAGTTACAAAAGATTTTGCAATTGACCCCAGTACTCCAACTTCCAAAAAATTTGCTCCCTGGCGACGATCAGGTGGCAGGAGTGGAGGTTCCGCCTCTCAGAAGACATACTTAACAACGCCCTAAACCTGCCTAAATCAGTCGCGTGATCGCGTCATCACTTGTTTTTTCATCACACTTGCTCGCAATAGATGTCATTACACGCAGGCAATGAGGTAAATCATGAATTACGGCCTAGCGCGCCCACTTACAGGAAAACGTTGTTCAGATTTCTCGCTACTTTTGCAAGCAAGTGTGATGAAAAACATTGTGTGTGCCACGGGCGGTATCTACAAGAATTACGAAGTCGTGTTGAAATTAAGGCCTCGTCGCCTCCGATTCGGCATAGTTACAAATAAACTCGGTATAAGCACAGCGTAAGGATGTATTCTATACAGTGGGTTTACTCCGCCGATTTCTGGGTCATCGATGGGGGGCGCGCGGGTAAGGAGGCGGGGAGGAAATGCCGCCGAATTTTCATACAAATTCGGCGGTCTATTTTAAGGGGTGTAAAATGGAAATTAGTTTGCCAATCAGACTGTAATATCGTTCGCATAGTTTTTGACAACCCTGAGCCTCAGTGCGACCACCGAACCGAACCGCTGGCCGTGTATGAAGTTACCTCACTGTATGGAATACATCCCTACGCTGTGGTATAAGTGTGCTAAAAGTTTTTTTTTGAATTTCAGATATTGTTCCCGTTCAACTTAGCTTAATTATCTTGATGTAATAATGACATTAATTCCGCTGGATTTTCCGGCTGTATGACTATGTTTTCGTCAATGATTGTCCAATTAAAAAAAAACGTTACATAATGCTTCTAGTTAATATTGCTCAAAATTACTTCACCATTCTATTATATTCAGTAAAAATAGTACCACTGTGACTAACAAGTGTACAGCCTGCATTTATAAGCGCGCTTAGCCTAAGATCGCAGTGAGTTTGTCTTCGATTATTGAAATGCTACGAAATCCGACTCGATTCTAACATTCCATGGATTTGAATCTCTTGCATTGTAATGTTTTTTTTTACATTGTTCTGATGGGATATTAACTATTATGAGAAAGGTGTTATTGCAATAAAGTTGTTACAGACGTAGTGCTTAATGATTTTCCCTAGTATTTGTCATGCTACTATAATCGACCTTGGTACTTTTAGTACTGACATTAATTGAAATAGCATGACGCGTTAGGGCGTCTCCGTGAGGGCAAAACATTATGAACTACATCTGTATTTAACTGAAAGTGTATTATAAATTGAAAGAGATGTCATATACCTACTACAGAATAAGTGACCAAGGTCCCCGGTGAGCAGGGCTGGGATCGAACCAGCGACCTCCTGCTTTTACGCCAGACGCCCTAACCACTGGGCTACCCGATCACAAATCAGTGGTTAGGGCGTCTGTCGCGAAAGTAGGAGGTCGCTGGTTCGATCCCAGCCCTGCTCACCGGGGACCTTGGTCACCTTTTCTGTAGTATATGACATCTCTTTCAATTTGTAATTTATATATAGTAGTGTGACTACTTAAAAACAAAAAAACACGAATCAAAACATTTATTACATTTAATAAATAATTTGATTCGTGATTTACAATTGAAAGTGTATTTTCGAATAGATCATTTATTTATTTATTTTCATGCAATGTAAATGAATGTTTATCATGTCCTTCGCTGATTGTGAATATTTTAACTATAGGTAGTATTAATTTTTGATTATTACTAGAAACGTTTGCAAACTGTACCATTAATACTTAGAAATAATGAAAAAGTTGAATAAATCCTACTCGGGCGAGACTCGATGCGACTCTGCGATTTATACACATCCCTAAGATTCTAAGATTTACAATCATTAGTATCGTTATAAGGTGTATTCGGATAATTCCGAATGTCGGGTAATTCTGACCTATATTTCCATCGTATTAGAGTTAATTTTCGGAATTGCCCGACATTTTCCGACATTCGGAATTATCCGAATACACCTTACGTCAATATTAGGTATCGGATGTTTCAAATTTGATTGGGTTTTGTATCAATATTTAATTTACGTAACAGTGCTTCAATATGCGAAAATCGCACGATAATACTGACAGAATAAAACGTTATGCATATTTATTTCCTCGCAAATGTGATGAAAAACATTGTATGTATCACAGGCGGTAAACAAGAAATTACGTACGTGTTAATTTAAGCCTGAGTCGGAGATGAGGGCTTATCACACAGTATACTATTACGTAACAGTGCTTCAATATGCGGTAGTACTGATAGCGTAAAGATTATGCATATTATTTTTATTGGAGGTGCACCGGAACCTATAATTTGGGTATTGTTCTTCTAAAATGTGACTTTTTGTATTTGATTAATGTATTATAGCCATTATAGGTTTACTTAGTTGTATAATAATGCAATACTAATATACTGCCAATATGTTCAATGGTTCTCTTTAGTATAGTTAATATTCTTAATAAATGTTTCAGAGTTATACGAACTCTTAAATAGTTTGATTGTCATTGTCAATTTGTTAATGATCGTTTAGCTTTATTATCGACAATGGCTCTAGAATGTTTCGATTATAGATAATACGTGAAAGTCTAAAATAACGATTGAGAACGCAGTATAAGGACGGAGTATCGTTAGACCAGTAGTCCTAGCACAAGAGGGCGGCATCTGTCATTTTCTAACTGTTAGGGTTAGAGAGAGACAGACTGACAGTTGTCCGAAAGTTCACAAATGTAAGTGTGGTGTCGTGAACGTGATCGAGTTTGAAGTAAGAAAGCGGACGGTAGTAGTGCCAGTGACAACACACAGTGACAAAATAAGCGAACCCGTACGAGGGTAGATCGCTATGGTGTAGGGTATTTCACAACTAAAAATCTCGTCAGTTTACTCCGTGAACATGGCGCTTGAAACAGTGCCGAAATATCGGGTGCTCAATAAAACAAACATACATGCTAAATATCCCGTTTTAGTTTGTTATAATGACAGCTGTCTTTCTGGACCCACGAACTACCACGAATATCAAAAATTGGCATTGACGGGAAAACTCTTTGTCACTCCAATATGTATGTGTCACAGAGATGGAGATACAAATCCGCAATCGTTCGATTTTCGAGGTATGGCCCTGATGTGCTAGGGTAATCCAACTTCGAACATTTTATAATTTTCGTTCGAAATTCATAATTTGCTCCCAGTGACGGTTCGCCCCTTGTAGCATGCAGTCTGTTGCGTCGTCACTTGTTTTTTACCCCAGAGCCGCTCATTGTGTTTGAACAGAGTAGGTACATGATGAATCGATGTACTATCGGGCAAATTATGATGTTATTAACTTGTATGGACTGAAATAAATTATTCAATCATTCATTCATTCATAACTTGCCTGTGCACTTTTGAACCTAACTGTACACTGTTGAAAGGTCTGCAGGGAAGACCTTACTGAAAATATATGTAGAAATTTATGTTAAGGTGCACTTACACGGATATTTTTTGAGAAATAATATAATCAATCTGCTAAGTCAAGTCAATTCGACGACCTCCTAGCCTGGTCGGCAGTGACCCTGCGAGGCAGGAGGTCCCGGGTTCGAATCCTGGTCAGGATATTTATATGTATCTATATTTATATGTATAAAATATGGAAGGTATACTTATAGTAGAGACAGTTATAAGGCATTACAACTTGGATCGGTAGAGCGGAAAATGTTCACCTGATTCTTCTTCGGGGGGCTATGGCTAATTCGTACGGCTACTTTGTAATAGTGTTGATGTAATAAGGTTGATTTTGGATCTTGTATCTATCTATCTATCTATTATATATATCGTGCGTCGTCTACTGCCCACGGCACAAGCTTTATTCAGCTTGCCGTGGAACTAGATCGATTTGTGTAAGATTGCCCTATAATATTTATTTATTTAAAACAAGGATTTAATCATTTACTATTTCTAATACTGCCTATGTATAAATTATAAATTGAAAGAGATGTCATATACTACAGAAAAAGAGACCAAAGCCCCCGGTGCCCAGGGTTGGAATCGACCAGCGACCTCCTGTTTTCGCGGCACAACCACGGATTTTTGAACAAAAAACAGGAAAGAAATCGTCCGTATTTTGGTTTTGTTTTACAGCTTCTGTATACAGTGGCAATTGATTCGCCAGTATATTTCAAATTTAATTCGTCGTGTAAGCGCACCTTTAGTATTATACGTATTTGTTAGAGGTAAAGGATACTTTAGTGTTGCTAGACCGATATGAAAACTTAGTATACATATTCTAAAGGAATGTTGCTATTGAGATTGTTTATGCCGATTCGCGTTGCTATAATAGCAAAATCGAATATATTCTTGTCGGCGGAACTTCTAAATGTTCTTTGGGCAAGCCGGAGCTGATTTGGCCTGCTTTTTATTTGAGTCGTTAAGGAAACATGTGCTAGATTAGCTCACGCAAAGGGAAACCGGCAGGAATCGAGTTCTATGGTTCCTTTTGACTTATTATTGCCATGAAAGGAATAAATCATTTTGAAATAAAATATCAGTTACGCTGTATCAAAAGTTGTAATATAATATATATTCTCTGAAATGTATTCTATACATATATGCATAACTATAGGGTAGTTTGGTCTGTTGGTACATCGTGAAACGATATAATAATTATTAATAATAAGTAATGGTTGGTGATTGTAGATGACGTGGGTAAAGGTAATAAATAAATAATAAATAAATAAATAAATATTGTGGGACAATCTTACACAAATTGACCTAAGTCCCACGTTAAGCTCAATAAGGCTTGTGTTGTGGGTACTAGGCGACGATATATATAATAGATAGATACATATAAATACTTAAATACATAGAAAACATCCATAACTCAGGAACAAATATTTGTGATAAACACACAAATAAATGCCCTGACCAGGATTCGAACCCGGGACCTCCTGCTTCGTAGGCAGGGTCACTACCAACTAGGCTAGGAGGCCGTTGGTAACATGTTGTTCTTCATTGCGGGAGTATTTTCCTACATAACCTTATAATGCATTTCATACAAAATAAATTGTTGGAACTTGAATTTAAATAGCTTCCAATCGAGTTCAATTTCGTAACTCCCATATATAACTGCCTCCTAGCCTAGTCGGTAGTGACTCTGCCTATGAGGCAGGAGGTCCCGGGTTCGAATCCTGGTCAGGGCATTTATTTGTGTGTTTATCACAAATATTTGTTCCTGAGTTATGGATGTTTTCTATGTATTTAAGTATTTATATGTATCTGTCTATTATATATATCGTCGCCTAGTACCCACAACACAAGCCTTATTGAGCTTACTGTGGGACTAGGTCGATTTGTGTAAGATTGTCCTATAATATTTATTTATTTTTATATGGCTTCCGAAGCCAAAGATAAAATATCTCCTTAATAACATAGTGGAAAGATACAAGTTGAGACTGCCCCGTGGTGTCTCCCACCAACGACGACGTCACTGACAGCTTGCTCTCTCATTCGCACTTGACAAAATTATATATTTCTTTCTCAGTCCAACCAAAAGTGGTGTCTCCGATGACGTCATGACAGTCATACCTTGTTTTGTTTTATTATGATAAATACTTTGGTCTTCTAAACAATCAGAAGATCTTGATATATTCTGTGGTTATGCACTGTTATTGTTATTTTGTTTGTACTTAGTAATATAAGAGCGGTCGGGTTGTATGATGGTTAATATATGTGGTTTGGACCGATTACATGTATTTTTATTCAAAAATCGCCTTATTAAGAAGGTGCCGAGCGTTCTATAAACCAACCTATTTATTTTGATTCCAACTTTATAATACTAATCCAAAATTGAAGAACTTGGTTTATTAGGCAACGCAATCTCCGTATGAGTGCGTTACTAAACGGTCGGCGTCCTCTTAACTTTTTTCCTTGTTTAAAATGTCAAACCAAGAAAAATGAGTATGAGGGCGACATGAAAGTATGGATATTTTAAATTAATTTACCCCTCACTAGCTCGGAAAGCGATGTTTTGTCCTTTAAAACTAGCGCGAGCGTGGAAAAACGCATTTTATCCACATGTGGGGAAAGTTATTTGACCTTGCTCTAATTCCTATCATTTACCACCCGTCCAGTATGTCAAGTGAGTCCTATATGGCGATAGTAAATATGCGCAGTCGGAGATCACATCTTAAATTGCTCATGTCTTATCCTGCACTTTGTAAGCTGTTGGCAATATCTAAGTACCAGGAGCGTACTCTATGACAAATTTTGAAATTTAATTTTGAATGGTTTCTCCAAGATGTAAGTTACATGTGGATAAGATTTGTAATCGTATGTAGTATTTATTTTCCTGGCGATAGTGAGAGGAAAAATGTAGTATTACACTCGGCGGCAAACATAAACCTAATGTTTTTCAAATTTTTATTCAATGATATGCCTAGGGTGAAAGCTGCGCATTCGGGTAAAAAGGCGCGGGCCGGACGGAATCTCTGCGCAATTTAGTTAATATGGGTAGTTATTTATTATACAAGGGGGAAAAGTTGCTGTTTAACCCTCGGGCTTATATTGAGACCCGAGCAAGCAAAAGATTCCAAAATTGAGCCACGAGCGTAGCGAGTGGTTCAATAACTGGAATCTTGAGCTTTTCGAGGGTCTCAAGGCACGAGAGTTGAACAAACTTTGCCGCCGAGTGTAATACAACATTTTTCCCCTCACTATCGCGAGGAAAATAAAGGCTACATACGATTACAAATCTTATCCACATGTAATTTATCATGAGGAAACCATTCAAAATTCCAAAAAATGTGTCATAGAGTATTAGCTCCTGGTACTTAGGATATCGCTAACAGCTTACCAAGGGTGTGACCTCCGATTGCGCATATTTACTATGGCCATATAGGACTCACTTATACTGGACGCTGGGTAAGTGATAGGAATTAGAGCAAGGTCAAACACCATGGCTTACCCAATTTGTGCAGGTGTCAGTTCCATCGGTTTCAAAATATTTCAACTACTGGTCAATAGATGGCACTGATCCAAACCGAAAAACCGCACCAAGTCCTCAGCGCTGTTTAAGTAGAGAACAAAAGTTATTTAAAATTGTGGTGACTGAGATCTGCTACAAAGACGCCTTATATGGCGCGAAGGAATGCGATTTTGTATATTCATTGTGAGTCCTCTTTTAAATAAATCCGAAGGTACAACATTGTTTTCATAAATGCACATTTTTTGTCCAACGAGTTAGGGGAACTACAATACAATACAATAACTTTTTATTGCACCTCAAAACAACAAAAATAACACAAACTGGTATAGATTACACATGAAAAAGAGGCAAACAACAGGCGGTCTTATCGCTAAAGAGCGATCTCTTCCAGACAACCTTTAGTAGTTATTTCAGGGGGAACTTCTCAGGGTCGGTTCTAGATTAAACACAAAGATAGAAAACAACAATTTTAATATTCAAAATATCTATCTACTTTACAATTTATCTACTTAATTTTAGTATTAGGTACAGTAGGGCCGGAACGGGAGACAAGCCTTGAGCCACTCATCTTGGGCTCATGGATTCTTAAGGTATTTGTATAGTAAGATGGTTCTTCAGTAGGTAATACCATTCTGAAAATACACACGCTTCCGGTTTTGTTCGTCAGAGCATAATTCACGAGCACCCGCCAAGCGGGTTCTGGAACTAAATGTGTTAAAACAAGATTAGTAACTTTTTGTGACTAATTGTTTTCGATTTTCTAATTTCATGATTTCAAGCGCTCGATATGAGTGTATAACCAACGCTCGTGTATTTTTAGATTGGTTGAACTGTAGGCCGTCAATATAAAATATCAAGCCTTGCTTCCTGTATTACTAAAATAAAACGAAGAAATCAATGAAAATTTTCAACAATGATCGTTTAAGCGTCGATAGCTCAATTGGTAGAGCGATAGGATCGGTGTTCCAAAAGGTCACAATTTGAAATCTTATTTGACGCAGCGTATTTTTACATTGTTTTCTTTTTTTTCCATATCCAAATAATAACGGAAATAATGCTCGTCTGTTTCACAAGTGAAAAGTTTGTGATGTAGGTAAAGTCAATATGGACTTACCTGCATATATGTAAATACAGCATACATTTACACTCTCAAAATTCTACTCCCCTTTCTTCATCAGTCGTATGATAAATTAATATAAATATATTATAGACTTAGGTGGCCGTGGTTCAGTTTTAAGTTTTCAATGGGCCATTATGCAAAAAAATGCGTGTCCGCATTAAAAGGCTTACATGAAACTTTTTAAAATACCAATTTCATACAAATAATACGTTCAGTAGTAAAGACAAATAGACATTGTTAATTTTGCATTTATTCCTAAAATATTTGTTTGAATGGACGCTCTTATGAACCACTGTTAGTAACTTTCAGTATATTTTTACGTTATTTGCTAATTAACACTTTCGCAACCAGGCAAAATTTCGAACAATACCCCAGAAACCGACAGTACTCGCTAGGCGGGCAATGGCGTGCAACTCAATGCCGCGAACCCGCTAGGCGGGCAAGCGGCGGACGTAGCGAAGATGCAATGCTTGCCCGCCTGGCGGGTACTTTGGCGTCGCGTGTAGGATTATAGCTCTTGCCTGACTAGCGGGTACGCCGGCATCTGAGTAAAGTTTACGAGTGCCCGCGCGGCGGGTACGCGGTGTCGAAAGTATTAATTAATTAGAAACATATTGAACAAGAAGAGACTTCTGAAAGCATAACTAATGTAAAATAAATAAATGTTTTTTACTTAACCCTAAGAACGTCGCAGTCGGCAATAGCCGACAAATAGGGTTTATAAACGTTCAAAAATGGACTTTCACATATCCCGATAATTACTATTACGTGGTACCTAGATAAAATAATCATAACGGTTAAAAGATAGATAGTACGGTACAGTTATCCAAGGACACACATGGATGGATAACCCATTTTCCGTGCCTAGTTCCTTTCAGCAGATTGATTCTGTTGATAGTAACTTTTGACATTGTATTTGCTTGAAAGCAGCAGTTGAGCTACTTTTAAGAGAGGCTTTAGACAGGCACGACCATTCTAAAATAACGATACATCAATATTTCACGATTTAACATGAGAGACGACGATATATCCACTGAGTGGAACATCCTTCAGTTTGACAGTAAATACAGTTTAACAATAAAGAATAATAATCCAATACGTTGGCTTGCATTTTTTATTGCTACACATTTAACACGAAATCTGTGTTTATCATGTAGTAAAGGTATTTTTATAGTGTGATAGTTATTTCTTATTAAAATGTCCTCTTTTTTGTCAGATGCTTAACATGACTTGTAGTCTAAAATATTATTGCACCCAGTGTAATTCGGTCTAACAAAATATGTGATTAGAAAAAAAAAATGTTTTCGGTAAGTACATAAAGTTTGGGACGAAATCGGTCAAACTTATTTCTTAAATTACTAATTATATTAGTATCTACAATATATTATTTTATATCCCAATTTTGATAATACATCAGCTTTGGTAATTTACAAATATACATCAAAAAATTTGTTTAGGATTAGTTTATAATATGGCAGAAGACATCCAACATATTTTCACATCAAGTTTTCCATACATACAGAACATTCCAATAAACACTATGTAAAATTTGCAAACGTTATCAAACCTTAAACTTGTAATATTTTAAAATCTGTAGTTAAAAAAATAAAACTGTCAGTTTCAATATCTGTTGGTAAATATTAACAACATTAGCAAAATATGTATAAATAAAACGTAGGTACATGTTTAAAACATGCCAAGTTCAGTTTCACATTTAGTAACTGTTAAACCTCCTCTCCAAAGACCTGTTGAAGGGCCGTTTTCTTATTTAATTTAACTTTTTTACCGCAACCGTCGGCTATAGTCGACACCGGTAAAAGTTTAAAATCGCCAAACAGCGACGAAATATGCCGTGCCCCGGTCGCCAAGCGATCGCTATTATTTAAAAAAGATTACGCGTACGTCTGTATTGCTTTGGCGAAGCTGTCGGCTATGGCGTAAATGGCAAGACCTACTGGTGACGGTCATAGCCGCCTATGGCGGCCAAAAGTTAATTATACCATATATGCCATAGAATCTGCCATATATCATGGGGGCGGATAAAAGGTTAAACAGTTTAAATTGAAACTGTATATGTCCTGTAAGGTTCAAGATGCTGATCACCAGCAATCTCAATTATTGTATTGCCCTTCACCAGAACATAGTTCTAGGGAAACCTGATGACGGTCGTGCCGAGGGCTTCTTCGCTGCACGCGTGTGCTAAGGCGGTTTCGAAATCTTGTGGTAAGTATACCTGAAAAAACATATTTGTATAAATAAGAATCAGATTACGATTGACGTTTGGAACGTCAGAATTTAAGTGCAGAATGATTTCGTAAACAAGCGCAAAGCAAATATCTACTGTTTGTAAACTAATATCGTACGTTAAAATAAGTTG
The DNA here is from genome assembly GCA_949128165.1 of Lathronympha strigana. Classification (NCBI taxonomy): domain Eukaryota; kingdom Metazoa; phylum Arthropoda; class Insecta; order Lepidoptera; family Tortricidae; genus Lathronympha; species Lathronympha strigana. The sequence goes on along the minus strand of OX421923.1, from coordinate 9,841,362 downwards.
GTGCAAGATTGGTTGCCAACTGATACGAACAAAAAAGTTTCGAGGAAATGCAGAACACCAGCTACTCTATAGTTGCCGATTTCTAAGTCTGAACTTTTGACACATCGAAATACCCGTAGAACGTAAACGCACAAGACACTTTGGAATTATAAACAAAATCCCATAAAGATATTACAGCTAGTCATGTACATAAACACAATATTTCACTTTTCATAAACATAATGTGATGAATGTTAAATTTTTTCATACATTAGTTTTTGAATATTTTACGATAACAATTTAGCACGCCAACAGTTACGGTCTACGTCGTACAGCAATACAGTTAAAAATCAAAACAAAACGATTAAAACGAAAATAAAACTAAGTACGATGTGGAAAAAAATGTTATTTAAAATAAGACAAATTAACTATGAAGGTTTTTATCTTACATTTTAAGAATTCAACAGTATTGATTTCTGAACGAAACTAAGGTGACTTTGGAAAAAATCGTATGACAAATGCGCAGTTTGTCGAAGTTTCTCGGTCTTATCAAATACAAATCCATCAAATACAAATACAAATCCAGAATTAGGGATCGCCGCTCGCTTAGGGTACTGTGCACTCTGTACAGTATCCTGTTCGATCCGGCGGCACCTGACTACCTACGGACTAAATTTAAGTTTGTTGCTGCTCAGCCGGGCCGTGAGCTCCGCTCCTCGCGTGAGCTATTACTTTGCCTGCCTCACCATCGTTCTGGCTCTGTGTCCAACTCCTTCACCGTGCAAGCTATTCGTTTGTGGAATGATCTCCCACTGGAAATTCGGCAGGCTCAATCCAAATTGTCGTTTAAGCTCAAATTGCGTAAGCATCTAATCGCTAATGCTAATAATTACGGCTCGTAGTAATTTAGTTGCAGGTACTTTATAGTATGTATATCGTATATGTACTTATGTATGTTTTGTATTATATGTATATTGATATTGTATGTAGGTATGTTTGTATATGTACGAATTTGTGAACGTATTTGTTAATATATCGATTGCTGTTTAACCTTTCGCTTTATGCTGTTACCGCACCTAAATATTTGTATCTGTTTGGCCTGATGGTTGACTGGTAGAGAATGCCTTCTGGCATTAAGTCCGCCTTTTGTACTTTGTTTTATGTGCAATAAAGTTTAAATAAATAAATAAAAAAATCCATAGTAGTAAAATCGAATCAAACAATTCATCGCTAAAATCAATAATCGCTGAATTTGACAAACGATTTGTCTTAGCCTCATCACTAAATACGTCAATACTCAAGTGTCAAAAGTTCAGACTTAGAAATCGGCAACTATAGCATAGAACAGAAGAGAAGATGCTCACCTTATCCAGTACCGGTCTCAATGTGCCCTCATCAACCAGCGTGGCTAAAGATGACAGGCCGCCCGATAACCTCTGTTTCTCTTCTAGCCAGTCCGTGTGCGTTCCACAGCCGGTAACCCACTGGCAACATAATAGAATAGTCTTTAGACTCATCCAGACCTATTTTTTTTTTTGGTTTGTTCATTTGATCTTTCAAATTTTAAACGTGCAAAATTGAGTAAATTATCGTGATGAATACCTCATTTTTATATTTTCATTACTTCTATACAAAATTAATTAAGTAAAGCGAAAATATAACGAATTATCGATTAGAAATAGTTACAATAGACTAGATGCCAAAAAAAACTAATTCATCCGTCTGTTAGATTATTAAAATATATTCGACACGTATTTTTTCTTTTGTTCGTCAAATGAAAAACGACGGAAACACAGCGCTTTAAAGTTTCGCGTGACGTCACAATTGAGTACGATTCTTACTTACAATTACAAGTGACGTCACCAGCCCCCACCACGGAACTTTGACGCTCTGCATATTCATCAATTTTAGAAAGTCTTAAATTTTAGAAATTCTTGAAAAAGGAAAAAATACGTGTCTAATAATTTTTGATAATCTTACTGACGGACTAATTAGAATAATAGTTTTTCAACCTAGTCATCATCCTTATTACGTTTACAATTTGTTCAATTTTGAATGTTTTCCAATGAATAGTAAAAAAGTTTTCGTCGACAATTCAGAGCAGTCACTTCTTTAACATCTGAACAAGCAATATAACGCCTTCACAATAGAGGCATGCAGATATTTGTGACCGCCTTGGCCGCTTTGATATATCTGATGGGGACTACGCGACTTTCAAAAAGTAGATACGACCTACTACATATTATTAGGTACTACTACAGCGTAAGGATGTATTCTATACAGTGGGTTAACTCCGCCGATTTCTGGGTCATCGATGGGGGGCGCGCGGGGAAGGAGGCGGGGAGGAGATGCCGCCGAATTTCTATGAAAATTCGGCGGTCTATTTTAAGGGGTGTAAAATGGAAATTAGTTTGCCAATCAGACTGTAATATCTTTAGTTTTTGACAACCCTGAGCCTCAGCACGAGCACCGAGCCGAGCCGCTGGCCGTGTATGAAGTTACCTCACTGTATGGAATACATCCCTACGCTCACTCACTCACCCTCAACATCCTGAAGGTGTGGAAACCTGCCGCAAATATGACGGAAAAGGGGGTGGGCAGCCGGTCCGAGACGAGGGGGGCGGGGCGAAGCTCCACCACTGCGTCTCGCGCCGCCGTCGCTCTGCAAACAGTCAACGAGTATAATAGTAGATTACATACCAAGGCCGTTTAAGTGGGAGATGTCTCGGATTTCATGTAATTGTCGGCCGAGGCGAAGCCGAGGTCGACTAACATGTGATCCGAGGCTTTCCCATTTAACGGCCGAGGTTTGTATACTATTTTTCTGCCCGACGGAGCCGGCAGGCGGCAATTTAGTTTTGCGTAAAGTGGCGCTTACCGGCCGGAGGACTGAAAATTCATATTTTTAAAACAATGGGAAATTCTCCAAACACTACAGGCATAACCAAAATGTCGGAATATGTTCACGGGATTAGTAAATGTTAATAGTATTTGGTACATAACTTTCGTAAAACTCATTGGTACGAGCCAGGGGGACTTTCAGATTGAAAGTCACATAGTCTTACCGCTGGGTACAAAAAACGGGAAAATGCTTTTTTCCTATTTTTTCCTAGTCAGTCCCCGCTTCACTACAGTGAATGTCATTGGACTTTCAGGACTATGTACACAAACGGCGTCACTTGGATTTATCACTGTTGCTCCTTAAAGTTTCACACCACCTCATCAAAAGTCATTGAAAACATACACTATTAAAATAGCCTTTCTCGTAAAAAACAAATAATATAGGAAAAAATAATTAATCTTGGAAATTTCATTGAAAATTCAATACGATTTAAAAGTGACGTTATTTCGACAAAATGCAATGACGTTTTTGTTTCTTTTATATTCTACGTTTGTCTATGACGTTTAGGGATGTGACTAAACTTAGTGACATTGTAATGCCGGTACTCACGGTATCTACCTGATATAGGCATAGTGTACACTACACGGTAAGTAAATGAGTAAAGGATCTTAGCGTAAGGTATAATATACTTAAAATTAAATAAATACATAATTCAGATGCGGATGCATGCAGTGGAAAAAATGGGTGGATCATGTAATAGGAGAAGAGCATAAAATGAAAAATTTAGACAGCATCATCGATAGGGTATACCAATGATGTAACGCCACCTTTTATAATTAAGACTAGTGACTCTAGTAAAACTTCAAGCACCGATTTTTCAGAAGATTGAACCGATTAAAAATATGAAGATGAGATGTGTTTTACTTTTGGTATTTTAGTAATCGATTTATTTTGACTTAAAATAGCACTTCCCCATCGCTAGTAAATTCATCATTCAAAGACAATTTCAATATGGCGGTTTGTTTACACAGTCCTGAAAGTCCAATGACATTCTCTTTAGTTCCAAGTTATCAATTGGCAAGAGTTAGCGCAGGACTGAAAAAAAATGGCGCACTCTGGTGTCGGAGGCCAACTCATTTTGGGTCGCTGAACCAACGGAGTAAGTAAGTAGTAAGTCCACGTTATTATTGCGCCCTTAACCGGATCACCAGCATTTTTGCTACATCTTGATATATCATCATCATCATTTCAGCCGAAAGACGTCCACTGCTGGACATAGGCCTCCCCCAAAGATTTCCACAATGACCGGTTCTGCGCCACCCGCATCCAGCGGCTCCTGCGATATTCTATGGTATGGCTTATGCACCTACTAACAATACAACTAGTTAGCAAGTATCTATGTTAAGTTGACATGTAATTTATAATTATCAATAAATAATGAGTATTAGTATGAGTATGAGTATTCACCAGGTCGTCAGTCCACCTTGTGGGGACGCCACTCGAGAACCTTTCCGCCCCAACGACCATCGGTTCTACGTGCAATGTGCCCCGCCCGTTCTGCGTGATAGATCGATGAAATGGCTGCCGTTTGGTCGTGGCGTCTAAGGCCCACTTGCACCACCCAGGGTTAGCCGAAAACCCGGAGTTAAGCTGTCAAATCCCATACAAAATAACGCGTAACTCCAGGTTATGTGGCTAACCCCGGGTGGTGCAAGTGGCCCTAAGTCTACTAACTCCCTGGTGTAGTGACTCACTTGAGCGCGGCCTTGGCGGGCGAGCAGCCGGCGGCGGGCACGCCGGCGCCGGCGCACGCCAGCACGGCGTCCCACGGCCCGGCGCGCGCGCCGCACTGCGCCAGGGACGCCCAGGACGCCGACACGTGGCTGTTGCCGTCCAGCTCCACGTACTCGTGCGCTCCTGGTACAAACATTTCCTTCGTTAAGGTTTCACTGTTTCATTAAGAGGGCCCTGTGTTGATCCTGATTTGATTTAAGCTTTTTTCTACTCCAGCACTTCTATCTGTCAATTAGATGACTGACAGCGATATTTAAAAAGTATACATTATAACGTTGTCTGTGGTATTTCATAAGAACACTGCTCCTATAGATTTTCATACAATATATGAGCAATGTTGTTGTTTTTTTTAATTTCTATAGTGGGCACAACATCTTCCCTAATCTGCCACGTTTCTAGATTTTGCTTTTTACGCTATTTTAGCTGTCGTAGAAAAACTAGGGTATGCAACAGCTCATAATTGGGTCTTAACACTCTCTGGTCTATTATTACAAAACTCGGCTCCGCCTCGTTTTGTAACGGCGACCCTTAAGAACCCTTATTATATCACTGTTGCATATACTACTCTTGTTGATTCTGATTGTAAATGTGTATCGTGTCTATATTTAACTCTAAATTAATTTTGGTCTGAACAACGATACCACAATGGGTGCAACCTACTAACGATAGATGTCTCTGCCAACAGCTTCACAAATATGAACCGTATTTCATAACAATAAAGTCGATTATAACTTCAAGCTTTTATAAGTAAGACGTTCGTTCTCCACAAAGCGATCACGGACGCACGACATGTACCGTATTACCACAGGGATGTATTCCATACAGTGAGGTAACTTCATACACGGCCAGCGGCTCGGCTCGGTGCTCGTGCTGAGGCTCAGGGTTGTCAAAAACTATGCGAAAGATATTGCAGTCTGATTGGCAAACTAGTTTCAATTTTACACCCCTTAAAATACGCCGCCGAATTTTCATAGATATTCGGCGGCATTTCCTCCCCGCCTCCTTCCCCGCGCGCCCCTCATCGATGACCCAGAAATCGGCGGAGTTAACCCACTGTATGGAGTACATCCTTACGCTGTGGTATTACTTTACAATAAAGTCGGTAATATGTTACCTAAGTTCTGTAAAGCGTTTTTAGCTCTTCTTGGTGCCAGCACGGACACGTGCGCGCCGCGCGCCGCCAGCAGCTGCACCAGCGCGCAGCCCTCGCCGCTGGCTGCGCCGCATACCACCAGACTACAGGAAATAACCCATTTAAATGAGAAAAAAAACGCTGCCTGTACTATTCTTTTATCAGTCAAATAATAGAGATTATTCTAAGATACCTAACCACAAAAATTGCGTTGTTTTATTAGAGTTATTAGCCCCACCATACCATAACATCGAGTTACCACCAACTGTGTTGTGTCAATAAAGTCGAAAATAGCTCGACATGTTTCGGAACAGTCCGTGTCCCTTATCCATAAGTCATGCGTCTAGCCGCGGCGGCTGCTCTACGCACACTGCGAGCCCCAGCGCGGTCAGCTCTCGACAGTCGAGAGCTGACCGCGCTAGGGCATGACTCATGAATAAAAGACACGGACTGTTCCGAAACATGTCGAGGTATTTTCGACTTTATTGACGTGAGTAACCCGCTATTAGAATTTTAATATGTCTGATACTCCCGGGAGTTTTCTAATTAAAATGCGTTGTGTGTACGTGAAGTCTTTGGCCAAATCTGGCACCCTAAATTCGGCTTAGTAGCCAATCTAATTTAGCTTACAAGATTTCAACCAAACAAATAAATAAACAAACATCAAACAGGGTACCAGAACGGTGCGCCCGCCCGCGGCAGCGAGACCACGAGGGCCCATCTAGGGTGACCACCCTACTCATCATCGTCAGCCCTACTTGCCTACCGTTTCCCCTTACATTCCGTAGCGCAGCGTAGCCGCTCCAACGCGTACAAGGCCAGCGCGCCGGCCCAAGGCAGCGAGGCCGCCGCGTCCGCCGCCAGGCCCCGAGGCCGCTTGCTCACTCGAGTACTGAAATAAGAGAAACAAAAGTAGGTACATACATAGGGTAAGCAGTACAATCATTGGCCCTTTAAGGCGAACCTCGAGTTTCAACATTTTTCCTTCCCAAATAAGATGCTAAATAGTAAAACTTTTGATGACAAGTTATCCCTAGAAATGTTAAGAATTTGAATAAATCACAACCATAAATATATTCACAACCAATTGTGAAATATAATGCAAAAACCAAAAAATGGGACAAAAGAACAATCATTGGCCCCCAGGGTACAATTATTGGCATAGCAAGAGTACAATGATTGGCATGCCAATAATTGTACTTTGTGTTTATTGGCCCTGCCAATGATTATACCATGGTAGGGCCAATCACTAGATTTGTTTATTTTTATTGACGATAGTGAATAGAAACTATAACTAATATTAAACAAAACAAATATTACATTTTGAATACCAATAAAAAGCGTATAATAGTTTAAAAGTACTAAATTATTATGATTTGCTTAATGAAACACACTTTTAGCTTCGATCGTTGCAAAATGTTTTTTTTACGTGTGTTCCAGCTATTATGCTGGAAAACTATCAATTACACTATATACTGTTGTCAACAAAGAAAAATATAAATATTTTTATCTACATTCTACTCAAACGTATATCTTAATAATTCATACATTCGTAACACATTGCGACCAGTGCTGACGTACTCATGTACTGCATAATGTTTTGCGATTTGTTTAACGATCGTATATAATTGACGGGATTTTTACAAAAAAAACATAACTACACTGAGTATAATTTTACAGGAGAGCGATAAAACTAATTTTCTCTTTGAATAATAATAATAACGATTGAAGCTTGATTTTCAGGGAGGTTATAGATATATGGTCACAAAGTTAGATATATCTATTTATTTGTTTTTTTGCGTAAAAGATATGAAATAAATATACTTTGTTGCTTATGCAGTTTTTGTAAAATTTAGGTTAGTTACGTTGTTTTTGTGCAAAGTTGAGTAACTATTTTTCCTAAAATAGTTTGTAATATATTAAATGTTCTTATGACATCCACTAAGTTTCTCTAAATTTAAGTAAATATTATTATCATTTATTTTACTGTGGCTCTTAATTCAGTGTTTTTAATGTAAGTTTTTAAGTACATAGTAGTATGGAGGATATTTTAATTGCATATTTTGACAAACATAAAAGTTTTTGGACTACCATTTTTTCACCGTTCGTAAATCTTTTGGACTTGAACAAGATGACATCAAAACACCAATCCGAAAATATGTTAGTTATGTTGTTTTTGTAAACATCCCTTCAGTTTGTCATACTACTTCAATCGACCTCGGTCCTTTTAGTACTGACACTGACTGTCATAGCATGACATGTTCGGGCGTGTCCGTGAAAATACGAGGACAAATATTATGCACGACATCTGTAAGCTGCTATTGGCTTCTCTTTTCCTGGTACAGTTGCCAACAGACATATAGGAGCGTCCGAAGCGTTCAAAATATCTGAACAAGCACTCTAACGTCTTGACAATAGAGGCGTGTTCAGATATTTATGAGCACCTCGGACGCTCCGATATATCTGATGGCGACTGTACTTTAACCATAGAGTTGACTACGCAGCGCCTGATAGATGCTAGCGATTGGAGCACGTATTGCAACGGTGCACGCGATAATTCTACTGACTTCTGTTGCCCTGGTACTCTAGCCATAGTTGGGTAGACGCTGGGCGCTAGATGTGTCTTACCTGCGTACGGTGAGCAGTTCAGTGGCGGCGCCACCACTCCACTCGCTGACGCAGCCCCACACTTCGTCACCCAGCTCCAAATGTCCCACACCATACCCCACGTCTAGCACCACTCCTGTGGGAGTCACATAAACCATTAACCTTTTCCACGCCAAAGGCGTATATATATTGGCACCGCAGCTTCAACGCCAATGACCAATATATCGGTCACAGACCACAGAGTAAAATAAACCTACACTGGTAAAGCATAAAGTTCAACTTCAGTTTTGACATTTCGATGACGTGGCGTCTGAGCGATAGCTTGTGCGTTGGACATGGCGTCGAAAAGGTTAAAGCGACTTCAATGGAAGTTGGTGCTTCTAAGTGAAACTTGCGTTCTTTAAGAAAACACAAAAACCAACATGCATCTCTTCTTCGTCCTTACACTCTTGGAATCTCTGCCACACTGGTTGTGGCCGACATTTTTTCTCTAGCAAGTTAAACCATAGAGAAGAATAGTGTCTTCCACCGCCGCCGCGCGTCTTGTACTCTCGTGAACAGGTCACTAGACATGCCTTTCAAAATTAAATAGCTCCCTATGTTCCTCAACTAATCATCTGATTAGAACCGGGCATACTTAGAAACAGGAAGTCGAATCTATCGTCTTGTCGTGTCAGTACCGACAGACGGGCTGCCCTAGAACCAGCACCACAGCGTAGGGATGTATTCCATACAGTGAGGTAACTTCATACACGGCCAGCGGCTCGGCTCGGTGGTCGTGCTGAGGCTCAGGGTTGTCAAAAACTATGCGAAAGATATTACAGTTTGATTGGCAAACTAATTTCCATTTTACACCCCTTAAAATAGACCGCCGAAATTCGGCGGCATTTCCTCCCCACCTCCTTCCCCGCGCGCCCCCCATCGATGACCCAGAAATCGGCGGAGTTAACCCCCTGTATGGATACATCCTTACGCTGTGCCAGCACTGACCTGCGAACCCGCGGCCCACGACGGGCTGGCTGCGGCCGCACAGCGCGCGCAGCGCGGCGCCGCGGCCCCGCAGCGCGGCGCGGTCGCACGGGCACACGCTGAACGCCTGCACGCGGATCAACACCTCCCCTGCGCCCGCAGCTGTACACACCAATTTATCACTGTGTTAATTACGGTATCCAATCACTTCGTTAACAACATGTCATAAATATTCATTGCCAACGCTCGGAATTTTCACGGCAAAACTAAAGAGGAAGTAGTACAGGGGAAAGGCCAAAGTTCAATACAGATGCATACATATATATTTATGAAGCCGACCGTACCACCTCATTGACAATAATACAACGAGTCCCAAAACTCAACGATAAGCCGGCACCACAGGATGGATCTGCTTATGATTAGTCGAGAAAAAATAAGAAAAAAATATATCTCAATTATTTACAGAAAAAAAAAATTAAATTCATCGAAAATCGACATCCCTAATGGTAATTTTAACGACTATGTCTACAAATATTCAAATATTTGTTTTTTTGTTTTTGGAAACTTAATTAGCCCTGCTATCTAACACAGCTTTTAAAAATACATGTAATTTTACATAAAAAAATATCAATTACAATTTTGAAAGATTGTTTAAGTCCACTTTATCATCATGGTATAAAAAAATTGTATTGACACCACTATGGTAATATACACATAGTATAATTTTCAAAAGTTGTCGCAACTAACCGAGATTCCAAAATAGTATAATTAATTACTTTAGGATACGTAGTCACAACAAAAACAACGAACTATTAAACAAAGAATCAACATTATTTCATGATGGCGGTAATCACTTATACGAACCCAAAAAAGGATTTTTGTTGTTGAAAAATGTCATCTTACGGATGCGCTGCGGACGCCGCTACAACTGTCGTGCTGCCTTTTCATACTTCCTAGCCACTTACCCGGTGCTGTCGCATCTTCAACGAGTATGACGCTCTGGTCATTCTGCGCGTGCAGTGCGCGCGCGTGCGGCCCGCTGGGCACGTGCGTGGCGCACCGGAGGCCCACGGCCAGCCCGCAGCCCCCGCCCAGCGCCAGGCCGCATGCAAATATCACCATGCTGCGACGCCATACTGGAATTAATTGCGCATATAAATCCTTTGTTTCTTTTCAACCAAACGGTGGTATACAAGCATCCACTTAAGTTCGAAATAATGGGTGTTCCATCGCTTTTTGCATTTACTTACAGAAGATTCAAATACCAATTATAGGGTAGCAGTACCTCGGTCTTTAAACAGAGCCACCAGCTCCTCATACAGCAGGCAGCACGGGGGACAAAGAAGGTGTTCCATTCCTAATACGCTGCGCCGTGTCTCTCGTTTAGGCGATGCATTCCTGGCCTTCACTCGTCACTACATCGGCACCAGGCAAACATAGGCAAGTACCTCGATCTTTGAACAAAGTCACCAGCTCCACAAACAGCAGCACAGGAGACCGAGGTCTTCCATCCCTGATCTGCTGGATTGTGTCCCTAGTCTAGGCAAAGCAGTCCCGCCCGTTCCTCGTCACTAAATCGGTACCAGGCTAACATAGGCAAGTACCTCGATTATTGAACAGAGCCACCAGCTCCTCAAACAGTAGCACGGGGGACAGAGGAGGTGTTCCATCCCTGATCCGCTGGGCCGCGTCTCTCGTCCAGGCCGCGATGCGGTCCCGGCCCTCCGCTATCAGCTCGTGGTGCCAGATGTCGTTGAATGCTTCGCGAATCTGTCGACCAAAGAAACACCTTGAATGGACCTTTGCAGCCCACTATACCTAATTTAAGTGAAAGAACTGTTTTAAAAATCTAATTAAGTAAAACTGTCGACATTCTATATCGTCGACCGTAGGTTGAAGTAGGCTGAGGGACATGGAAATCCCTGTCTATTACCCTATGTCTATTATCCCTGCCTAATTGAACTTTGTGTAAAATTGTCCTATAAGTAATATTTGGCAACCAACAAACTAAACAATTCCCACTTCAACAGTTTCGGCTATGCGTTGTCTGAAAGTTAAAACACGCATTCCTCAAGTGTCCTGGACTAGGGGCAGATTTTTCAATTTTAACCTCTTCGGGGTGAAAAAGGGTTGAGAATTTGGAAGACTTCTATTCCGCCAGAGCTCAGAGGCTTGTTAATGTTATTTAATAATGTTCCAGTATCACGAGCGTTTTATAAACATTTTCTTCGGGTACTCATTCGAATAAAATAATAACTAAAATATCGAATTTAAATCTTGAGACATACGCGCACGTCACTACGCGCACCACGTTTCGGCGATCTTAGGATTCCATTCTTAAGCGTTGAGTACAGTGCGCGACGGCTAAAATACGTGAGTGCTATCCGTAATTTATTATAATAGTTTAAAATTGATTAAATCTGTCTTCTGTGAGTTGTGTGACAACGATTTTTGTAAAGGAGTCGGACTCGGAACGTTGGAATATAATCAAGGGATTTATTATACGCGAATCAGTCCGTTTTAGAGTGTATCATTTCAAGACAGTTCTATAGTTAACGTATCAATAGACATACCTTGTTAAGGACCTCAGCAGTGTGGTTGACGGCATCCTCGACGCGGGACCGACCGCTACCCGCTGCTGTTTTTGCTGCTTCCTGCATATAAGTAAGATTTACGATTTAAAGCTAACATGGTCATTTACATTATAATTACTATTTAAAACGAGATATTTACCATGTACATTTGTTTTTATGAACTCCCGATATGGCTCTATAACAAGACTAACAAGCGCCATATTTACGGTGTAACTGATTTACTGCTAGTTTTTATTTGTGGTCTACCCACACGCGCTGAACATGGAGCTTGTAACAGTTCCGAAATATCGGGAGCTCATAAAAACAAATATACATGGTAAATATCTCGTTTTACATAGTAGGTAATTATAATGTGTAAGATTTATTTATCAGAATCAAATTTTATACCTTTAAACGAGCCATAACGGCGATCTCGGGGAGCACAATAAACATTTGGGGCAAATTTTTTATCTTTGATTTGAGAATTTTTTTTTTTTTGTGTTTGTTATAAATTATAAACAAACACAAAATGAATGTTGGTTGAATATAAATTACATTCACAAAGTCATATCCAAGATTTATAGTTCAAATTAAAATATGATGGAGGATTTCAGTCAATATATTTTTTTATTTATTGTGCTATATTTTTTAATTTATTGTGGTATATTTTTGTCATTTTTTATTTGGGGATTTTTTATTTTTGTTTTTCTTGACATTTGACATTACATTAACTAGGCATAGCCTAGATGTATATTATACAATATGTAATTATACTGACATTTTTGTTATTACCTATTTTTTTTTTATACACTTGACGATCTTTTTGTGAATTTGTGATATTTATAACACTAAATAACATGTAATTTTCAATAAGAAATAAAGATATCTAATCTAATCTAATTTAAGTTTTAGTTTATTAAGTTTTTGTATGTACCTTTTAGTACCGAATAAAATAAATTAAATATCTAATCTATAGAAGTTAAATCTCTGAAATTGTGGGCACATGTTTAGTTTTAGATTTTCTATTTCACTGTGCACAGCCTACCTCCAGTCCTAATATCAGTCAAAAAGTATGTCAAAACTAAAACTCATAGTGGTAACACTGCAGTCGAAAATGCGTTTTTGCATTTTACTATATTATAATCTCTGAAACTGCCCAAAACAGATAATTTTCATATTATATTTTAGTCTCTAAATGCAGTCCGGAATGCACCATTACAATATTTTAGGTTATTAGCATCAAAGGTGTGTATAATAGGGAGATATATATAAATCCATAACCTAGGAACAAATATTCATGATAAACACACAAATAACCAGGATTCAAACCGGGGACCTATTGCTTTGTAGGTAGGGTTGCTACCAACTAGGCTAGGAGGCCGTTCAATAAGGAAAGGGTAGAGCCTGTACGAGATGGACTGACGTGATAAAGAGGTCGGCTGGTGGCAGTTTACACCGTGCCGTACACATGGCCTATGACCGCACTCTGTGGAAACGGGCTGCACGTGGTCGCGATCCTCAGCATTGAGGTTACGAGGAAGAAGAAGAAGAAGAAATGTTTTGATTCATGTTTTTTGTGTTGGTCACTTTTTCTTTAGTATATGACATCTCTTTCAATTTATAAGGAAAATTTTGTTAACAAACACAAAAAAACATCCCTGATTGTTTAGGTAATAAAAACAATTTATTTCCATACCTACAGTTCATACCTATTAACAGCTGTTTAGCCATGGAATCATGGTTAAAGTTATTTATCAAAGAATCTTATTTTATCAAAACTTTTGTATTGATCGTAAGAATAACTGCAGCTGAGTTTAGATATCAAAACTTATATTAGTCATGAGTAAAAGCTTAGTACAAAAAAATTATACTTATTATACTTCTATATATATTCAAATGTTAAGAATATCATTCTCATAAATCTAGAATTAAAAAATGAAAAGGTATTAAATAAATATAAAGTATTCTAAAAAAACTTAAACACTTAAAAAACCCAATTTATTTAGCTCCAACCATTTGATTGTAAAGTGTGCCTCTAGTATACAACCTATTATAATCAAACTTCTATACTAATAATTAAGTATTACATAAGTTCAGGGTCACCCAACCGCGAAAACCAATGCAAAGTCTTTTGAGAGTCAAAACATACCCAATTATTCATTATCAAAGCTCTGCATTAACCCATTTCACACATTCACAACAAACAAACACATTTTAGCACATTAAAAATACCGGAAATGTAAAAAGTTGTGTAAATCACTTACGTGTAAAGCACCGATCTTTTCGCCAGCTTTAAGCTTTAGTTCATCCATAATACGGCACCACGAGATGACAGAGGGTCTGACTAAACCAAACAAACGTTAAAATGCATCCAAGCCTTAACCTTTGGACTAAAATCGGCCTAAATAACTGCACACCCAAAATAGATCGTCATTGACAAAACTAACGCTACTAAAGATGTTTTTGAAATCAAAGCTCAGTCATATCGAATCATTATGAGTATTTCTACATATTTGAATTCATAAATTAGATTATTGCATGACTAAATATTCTATTTTCTTTACCTTAAACAAACATAACCCCCACGGTGTTTTCCTTTTCGTGTTTTTGACAGCTGACCATTTGACAGCCATTTGACGTTTACCTACACTGTTCGAGACATAAGTAAAAAACGCTCAATCTTACATTTCTGTTTATTGTCCGTGCAGGTAGAATATTTGGTTTCACTGATAAAAATGTGGTGTTCATAGGTTTTGAGGCCCATATTACATTATCATTTATCTAGGATCATAGGTCTATATGCCTCCCTTTTTCTACAACGTGAAGAAAAAGGGTAGCATATATGCAAATAGCATAAAGCTAATTGTAATGGCCGCTCCACACAATGGACCATGATGGGCGATGATAAGGAACGCAATTAGAGGGGTTACGCAACGGGATGGCAGCCCGTTCTGCTGTATAGCTACGTCCCGTATAATGGCCCATGATGGTCCATTGTGTGAAACGGCCATAATATTGGCCCGAGGGCTTATTACAAACTTAGAAGAATCGAATACTTGTAGGTTTCTATTATAGCACCTGTATAAATGAGTAATAGATATAGTCTGACATGACAAGCAATCGAATGCATTAACAGTAGGTTAGAGAGCATCATACTGGCTTTTTATTACGCTAGTATTACCACCCCGAAAAAAGGGATGGATATAGTGTCCTGCTGTTACTGCGATCGTTTGCTTGTCAGACTATAAGCACATATACTCGTACAAATATCTGAGGGCTTAGTATAAAAGTTGTACGACATTAACTCCTCGACCGCGTTAGCGTATCGAGGGGTCAAAATATGAAAGTTGCCGGATGATTTAAATAAACGGCAAACATAATTTGAACTCGCGATACGCTAACGCGGTCGAGGAGTTAATGTCGTACAATTTTTATACTAGGCCTTCTGGTCACTAGGTGAGTTCCTGAGGACTCTCTTAATTATGTCGTCTGGGTGTTTTTACATTGTACTTGCAGACGACTAATTAGAATATAATATGAATAGGTAGATGGATATAATAATAAACGCAATTGGTTTCGAACTTTCGACTGGTGCAATCAGTCAACGCAGGGCAGCTTGTGGCGAGCTGTTGGGGAGTAGCGACCCTACGTACCTGAGCGCTCCTAGGGGACTCCGTCGTCCGACCAAGTCCTCCGCCTCTGGCTTGCCTTAACCGGCCGTCCAGAGTTGGGTCGCGAGAGATGTGTTCTCGAGGGTAGATGTGAAAACCTAAGTCGCGAGTTGGGTATATGTTTAAAGTCCAGTGACACCCTCTCTCTACCCCCAGCTCTCATACCGGTGTTGCCCTCGAGCCATATTAGATGTCGCTTTTTGTGGGGGCCCATCTTATGTGGGCGAGTCACCGTCTGCCGGAAATAAAATTGATTCCCGTTTGTTAGGCAGACGTCCGATTGTATTCTCCATAACCCAGTATTTATTTCACCACTTTCACCTAATAGTCCAGTATATTTTAGATTCCATTAAATCTCAATAGTCTATACACCCTGGCGGGTGCTGCCTCTGCGTGCGTCCCATGACTCGGGCAGGTGCAACATCCGCTCGGTGTACCCCTTGAATTTCATTAAATTGTCGAAAAGGCCTCCGCGTGTTGGCTTCGGCTCCGCGTACGCCTCCCAAAGGTCCGGAACACCATTGTTCCGTGATGGGAAAAACGCAATTAAAATAGACAACATTTATTTAAGATTTATTATTAAAGTTTCACCTATCACCTCAACTCATTTTCAATCTCCTCTACACTCTTCCCTCTGGTCTCGGGCAAAAGTACCAGGACTACAGCAATCCCGAGAATGTTCATGGCCGCACAGATGTAGAAGTACGTGTACATGCCCAGGGCAGCGGTGATCGGCGCGAAGGCTGCTAGTTGGGTGAAGCACATGGCCCATGCCTGAGCCGTTACTACTCCCAATAGCTTAGCTCGGATCTGAAATGCGATTAATGTGGAGATGTAGTGGGAACTACAACTAAACAAGTACAGCGGACTCAGACAAGGAGTGGCTAGAAATTTTTTAAGAAATAAAACCGACTTCAATTGGCCTTCCCAGTAAAAGTTAAATTTTGAGTGAGTTTGAGTTAACCAGTTTTCTTCAAAAATATCCAATTCAGTGACAATTCACCATACAAGTACCTTTGAAAATTGAGGAGCTTTTAGTCTCATGGCCTCCATCTCGACCTCGAATAAAATCAAATGAAACTACCTTGTAGACCTCCAAGATCACAAACAAAATAACAATGTCTCAAATTGCAGCAATTGCATGACAGAGCTGGAAATCATCGAGTAGTTTTCAATATGCCACCTCTGGTATCCAACTTCAGGTCCACTGCAGCAAAATGATGTCTTCAGTAAGAAAATACCCCAACTAATTATGAAAAACCTCCAATCACGATGGACATGCCGTTCAAATTTGAGGGTTGTCTGAATTCCTCAAGAACTCCATCATCAGAATAGAAATCAAATCAAAAATATGAATGTCACAACTCGGATGATACGTCGAGGTAGTTCAGCACTCAGATCAGTTCCAGTTTGCCATCCCTGGTCTTCATCATCAGGTCCACTCCACCAAAATGTTTTCGTTTATTGGAAAAAGTTCATAATAGTGGAAAATGGTTCAAAGGACTTAAGCCTCAAGGAATCGTACCAACTAAAAATAAATTTCAAAAGAATCTGTCACTTACTTGAATATTAAATATTTCAGACATGATGATGTACGGCCCAGGCAGTACACCCACGGCATACACGAACATGGAGGAGGTGACCGCCAGTAGGAGGAACCAGCCCGGAGCGCTGTCCTTGGGCAGCAGCATTATCGTCGCCAGGCTGCCTAGCGAGAGCACTGACACCACGTAGGAGAACAGAAGAATTTTCTGGTAGGAGAGATAAAATTGGTTTGAATTGAACGGTTTGTCATGCGCTGTTTTCGTGCGTAGCGGTTGCGGTTTGTAATGTCGAGAGATAAATATCTGTTCTGAATTAATATAATCTGTGGTAGTAGTTTAAATATTACCTTCCTCCCAACGCGCTCCATGACACACACTGACACGACCGAGCCCAGCATCATGATGGTAGGGAAGCTCAGGGTCTGCAGCTCAGCATTCATGTCTGCCGCAGCCGACAAGATGTTGGCTCCGTACGTCACCAGCGCGAAGTTCCCGCTCAGAGCCTGCACGGCGATCAGGAGCGAAGAGATCATGTAGGCCTTGCGCCAGGCTTTGTCTCTGACTGGAAACCGTTGGTTAAAAAATAGATTTAGGAACGGTGGACATCATCATTATCAGACAAAATACGTCCACTGCTGAACAGAGAATTCTGCTGCGGAATGGTGGAGCGGTGGTGCCGCTGGTTAATTGCCAGTAATAGTACGAGTAAGTATAAGTTAACACTTATGGCACGTCAAAATAATGTTGTAACTTGACGGAGCTTTGAGAGTAGATAAAGTTAACTGATTATTGACTTAGACAAATAATACTTGAAGAATGTTTGTCCAACTATATGTACAGCTGTTGTCATATATTTCTCATCTGATTATCGACTTTTTGACAATTATACCTATTGATTATTTTTATAATGTTTCGTGAGGTTTTCAAAATGGATTAGGCAGGGCTATGCAGACCGCGAGGTTTACATCTATCGGTATAATACTTGTACTTACGAATTACAACCAGTGACAGATTTGGAAGGGTTTTGTAATATTCATCCTGCTTCTTCATATAGTCAAGTTCGCTTTGCAAGGATTTATCGTGAACGGGTAGACCTCTGAGGCATGACAAGCTGGTGGCTGCTTCCTGTGAAATACTTATTTATTATACAAGGGGGCAAAGTTGTTGTTTAACTCTCGGGCTTATATTGAGACCGGAGCAAGCGAAAGATTCCAAAATTGAGCCACGAGCGTAGCGAGTGGATCAATAACTGGAATCTTGAGCTTTACGAGGGTCTCAAGGCACGAGAGTTGAACAAACTTTGCCACCGAGTGTAATACAACATTTTCCCCCTCACTATTGCGAGGAAAATACAGACTACATACGATTATAAATCTTATCTACATCTTAGTTATCTTGAAGAAACTATCAAAAATAAATTTCAAAATTTGTCATAGAGTAAGTACGCTCCTGATACTTAGATATTGGTCAACAGCTTACCAAGTGCGGGATAAGACATGATCACATGACCAATTTAAGGTGTGACCTCCGATTGCGCATATTTACTATGGGCATATAGAACTCACTTATACTGGACTGGTGGTAAGTGATAGGAATTAGGTTACTTTGCCCCACAGCACAGGTGGATAAAATGCGTCTTTCCACGGTAATTTAAAGGACAAAACAGCGCTTTCCGAGCTAGTGAGGGGAAAACACTACTATTTCTCGTGATAAGCGCTTACTTCGAAACGACCAATCTTCACCAAGTACCCTGGAGACTCTGGGCACTTTAGCATGAAGATGAACGTGAGAACCGGTATCCCGCTCACGATGTACATCACTGTGTAATAGTCCAAGTAAGCTCCTAGCGCATACATTGCTAATATACCTGGAAAGCAGTAGGAAACATACATTAGGGAGCTAAGATTACATGTTTACAGGTAGGAAGTGTAGGAACACATGTTTTCTTTAAATTAATAGGTACTTACTTGTTTGGATGACATTATGTGAAACGTAACAGAAATAAAGTTCGTTACCAAAACATATAAGCGCTGTCTTGTGGTAAGAAACTCATAAAGTCAAACTTCATGAGTTTATTATTTCATTCTCTGTTCGTGTAGAGAAAACATTGGGAAACGGAGAAGAAAATGTTTACCTAGATTGAGAAAAAAGATGAGCATGGAACCTATGCGGCCTCTTATGTTGTCTTGTGCGATTTCTTTGTTGTACATAGGCACAGCGCTGAAGCACCCAGCAGCGGCGAGCCCGAAGCATATTCTGGCTAGGATTAGGCTTATCAAGTTTGTTGCCGTCAGCTTCAGAAGCCAGCATAGCTGAAATAAGATTGAAAGTGATTTAAAAAATATAAATATAAAGCACCATAGTTAGGGATTCTCGATACTGGTTTTCTATATTCTTTCGGTACTGGCGCATACCAGAAATCCCAAAACTGGCCGTACATTACCAGTCCCGCGATCAAACCCTAAAGCAAATCAACTCCTTTAAAACAGCACTTACCAGTTGTGGCACAGTTATGAGCAAGTTACTCTGCTTCGTGTCAATCCAGTCGGCAAGGAAAGCAAAGAGGAGCACGGTGAATAGCACAGTAATGGGCATGAGACTGGCCACCCAGCCCAGCATGGAGTCTGACAGTGGAGCGCCGCAGCTGCACTCCAACTGCAGGATTTCAGCCGAGGGCGACTGCCATCCGGCCTGCAGCCCTCAGATGAAGAGAGGCGAGTTTACCGCAATAACCACATACCAGTTGCGGCACAGTCATAAGCAGAATACTCTTCTTCCTCCCTATTCTGTCAGCAAGAAAGGCAAAGAGCGGCACGGTGAACATGGCAGTGACAGGCATAACACTGGCCACCCAGCCCAGCGTGCTGTCCGACAGTGGAGCCCCGGTCGGCGAGGATTCCGACTGCAGGACCTTGGCTGAGGGCGACAGCCAGCCGGCCTGTAGCCCGTAGGTGAAGAGCGTAGAGTTTGCTGAAAGAACCCTTCATCTTGATTCTATTCTTTTTGTTTTTTTTTATTGTTTCCCGAAGAATCGGGCTCGTCAAAAACAATCATTTGAGCCCAATCACGGGTGGTATTAATAGTCGTTATAGAAGATATCCACTCATTAGGGTCCACCGTCACATTAGCACACTAGCACACTTGCAAGATTTGATTATGACACAGGTATTTTCATGCTTACTAGGAAATCTCAACCTTGATTCTTCTATGTACCTAAACCATAATAAGTAAATAAATAATTTTTAATTTCAATTTCAATCAAGACATTTTAGAAGAAGTGAGATCCGATATTCCGAAGCTGTTTAGAGTAGTGGAATCTTTCGGTTAATTTCACAGCTCCGGTTTCGATTGATTTAAAGCGAAGATTATACCGGAACCGAAGCCCAGTGGCTGCGGAGCGCCGGTGTGTACAAACAGATTTCGACTTGTCTCCCGGGAATCACCCCTCATATACGTTCACCTCCAGATCCGATTCCGGTTCCGTTAAAACAAACAACTCCGGCTTCAAAACTTCGGTTTCGGCGTCAGTTCCAATACAAACATCCCTAGTTATACTCGTAGTTTTAAATATCTTGTACCTTGTGAAATGGGAGCCAAGTTCAATGTCACGTCAACTCACGTCCAAAATAATTGAAATCGGTGAATCGGAATTGAGATACTTAAGGATGACTCACACTAGAACGGGACGGGAAGGAGCGGGACGGGACAATCTGTCAGTTTCTATGGAAAACGTCACGTGACCTTCGAGGGCTCCGAGCTATCACGTGATTCTTTGTATAGAAACTGACAGATCGTCCCGTCCCGCCACGTAAATATTATTACCAGTTAACTTATAAAATAGGTAACAAATAAGTAATTGTATATTTACCAACGACCCCAGAAATCCATTGTATATATGTATGTCCATTTACTGTTTCTTTTTCCACTTTCTTTTCCATCTCTAAATATTTGTTTAGGTATTTCTACGGAAAATACCCAAAAACACCACCTATCAGGACAATGACTTAAGAATTTATGTATAAATACATAATACAATCAGTCTTGTTTTCTAAATTAAAACATAGACGCATTCAGACTGTGGTTTATTTGCAGAAGTTTCATATGGACGGTAATAATGAGATAATGATATGTACAGGATGTGACGTAAAGCTATCGCGCTGGCAACTTTCTCGCGCAAAGTATTACAACCGCAATGCGCGACGGGAATATGCTGAATCTGCGTGATGGGTAACCGCCGGTAGGATTGAACTAAGGATTCCGATTCCAGAATTGTTTTGTCCCGGAATTCCGGAATTGGCCATACGAAGCAGTTTTGGAATCCGGAATCCAGAATGTTCAAAATCGCTTCCTATTTATAGCTTTGACGTTCCTTTTCTTTGATCTCATTAACCATAAAATGTATCTATGTAAGTAATGTTGTGTTCATTCATATTTTATGTGGAGATAGGTATAGCTGTATTAAGATATTGTTGTTTTAATTTTATATATAATTAAGTATGTAATGTTTATTCAAACAATCTTGAATTATTCATGATAAAAATACTATGACTAGACTAAATTAAACCTGAGGTGTACTTATAATTCAACCTTATAATTTCATGAATTTCGACTCTGCGTTGATTAGTCAGTCAGTCACTCAGTCATTTAGGACACACGCTTTTATATGTGTCTTGACATTTCATAGTAACTCACAAGTCATCAAACGAACAAATCGAGAGAGTTTCAATATGCTATTAAAAATAGTTTTAAAAATGTGTCTAAGAATATTTTCATACAAATTTGCGAGTTCACAAGTTTGAAAACCATTATAATGAATAATAAATACAAACCAAGTCGAAAGATTGTTTTTCTTTTGACTCATAGGAGGTAAAGTTATAAGGTAAAATTATGCAGGTTTCTGGAACAACCTGTATATCGATATTATATTTGAAGAAGAGAACAACCTTTGTACATAGAAGGTATCTAGTTAATATTCAAGTACATAGTAACTACGTAAGTAACTACAAATACTACAATAAGTCATGCTTCAGACACGTGGTAGCGCGTCTAGCCAAGTTCAAGAAAAAGGCGACGTAACAATCATGTGCTACATATCCGCTCACTCGCTTTACAAATTTCATTCAGCTCTATTGCCTGGTTAATAAGGGCCATATTACACGAACCTCATCAATTCACGAGTTTAATTAAAGGGCCTACTAAGAATCGCTTACTAAGTTTTGCCTACAGAACTAATATGACAAGAATTCCAAACATTAAAAACGTAAGCAAAAACGCAAAAGTGTCCACTATTATTAAGATACTTAATTAAAAAAAAAACTTCAATTGGCTTTTCCGGTAAGTAAGTTTAAGTTAATTAGAATTTATGTAGAATTGAGAGAACTCCTCAAATTTTAATGGCACATGCATTGTGATTTGAGCGTTTACTGGTCGGTAAACCTAGCTCTACGTATCATCCGAGTTGTAACATTCATCTTTTTAATTTGATTTCTATTCTGATGATGGAGTTCTTGAGGAATTCAGACAACTCTCAAATTTGAATGGCGCGCCCATCGTGATGGGAGGGTTTCCATAATTAGTAGGGGCATTTTCTTACTAAAGCCATAATTATGCTGCAGTGGGCCTGATGTTGAAAACCAGGGGTGGCATACTAAAACTCCTCGATAATATTAAATCCAGCTCTCTCATCCAATTATACACATTATTGGTATTTTGTTTATGATCTTGGAGGTCTACAAGGTAGTTCCATTTGACTTCACTTCAGATCTAATGATGGAAGCCATGAGACATTAAGAAAGCTCCTCAATTTTCAAAGGTTCTCGTATGGTGAATTTGATATTTTTAAAGGAAACTTGGCTAAAAGTTTTGAGCTAGTTTGGCTCAAAATTTAACTTTTACCGGGAATGCCAATTGAAGCCATTTTTTTTTCATAAAAAATATTTTATGTATGTGCACAATTACTCCGAGCTCCGTCATCCGATTTGGAGTTATCTCCAATTTGGTCCGAATGGTCCGATAGAATAGAAATTTGGCGCTGATCTAATATAATTTAAACTTTCATGACATTAAATTTCGACGGTTAACACTCACGTATTTTTATCACAATAATAATAATTTATTTTTTGTCTGTCCGACGATGACTGCCCGATGCAGTCGAAACATGTCACGCCTATTGTGATAAAAATACGTGAGTGTTAAGCGTTGCGATTTAATGCTGATCTGTTTTCAATGGCACATGTCCATTTTCGGTATTCTCTTAAACAAATTAAGCAATTTCTTGCGTAAAGTATTAATTTGATGAAGTATCAAGTAGACCTAATGGTGAAGACCAGGGGTGGCATGTGGAACTTCACATACTTATGCTGATAATTCATAACTCCGCCGTCTAATATGATTAATTCTTCGTTGGTATACCTCCATTTCTTTGATTACTCATCCTTACCGAACCTCACAGAAAATAATAATTAGTTCTGTCAGGTGTTAAAGGTAAAACTTAGTACGCGGTACGCCCTTTGTATGAGAATTACCGTGGAGGCTATCACACAATAAAAAAACTAGATATTGGTAACTTCAGTTTATTAGTTCTCGTGGATAATGGTGTTGTCGCTGCTATCGGCGCTGTCCGCTGGTTCAGGAATGACGGGTACTGCCTTCAGGATCGAGTCTAGCCACACGCGGCTGTGAGATATCTGTAAAAACGAATCTATCATAGAAATTTTCCCTCATTTATTAGCTCTTAGACTTAAAGACCCCCTTAGAATAACAATAGCCTCATTTTTTAAAATGGTCTTAGTTATTTTTATCACAGATGTATCATAAACCTATCCTGTCTTTGTCTTTCGAGCTTCGTTCGTTAAGAAAGGCAAACAGACGCCTTTTGTCCGTGATGCAAGATGGATACAGAGTCAAATAATCGAACAAAATAGTTCGAACAAAATAATCGAACAAAATAGTTGGGCCTCTAGTACTACAGATTTAATGTAATGTTTTTCCGTCGAACTGACCTTAGCGTAGACTCCAGGTTTGGACTTGTAGGTGCACTCTTCCGTGCCCGAAAATAGCGCGATGCCGTATAGAGTGCCGCCTTTGGATGTACCGCTGAAGTGCACTGCTGGGTCGCCCGTGTCGCCCTAGTAACACGCCAAAGCGTAAAAAATAAGTTATAATAATGATGATGGATGACACACTCTAGACCGGGCGACATTAAGTTCAATACAAGAAGACGGCGTCGTATCATCACCTCTGGCAAAAGAATATGCAGAAACTATACGTATCCGTACGAATAGTCATACAACGCATGATCACCTCTCGCTCATCTTTGGCGGACCGCAGTCGTCAGATTAGAACAGAATCCGCTAAGAAAATCAAACATGTATGAAGTCTGCGGCCCGCTTTGACCATCACAGGGAGTATAATAGTTATAATACCCAGTCACTCTAGTAGGTACCTACTACCTACATGGTTCTGGATCAGTTACAGTTTTGGGTTCCTAGTTTGCGGTAGGCCTGCTCTGCGGCCTTACCATGGCGTCTTAACGCGATTCAGTTGACGACCTAAACTGAGTCGCTGCCATACAACTGAGCCTAAACTAAACCTAAACTGGATCGCGTTTAGACGTCATGGTAAGTTCCCTGCACTAAGCATCATAAGGTCTTGGTCACTTTATCTTTAGTAAATGATCACCATGTTGCCAGGTAGAGTGATGTCAAAAGACAGAAGATGTGAGTGTAGAGTGGTGGACCAAAATGTTAAGGTCTAACTAAGATAAGGTGGCATAGATTTTGATAGCACAGATCGTGATAGTGTTAAGTAAACGTCATAATTTCATTGAAGTTTGACGTATAAAATAACACTTTAAATGTTTGACAGTTGATTTACTTGAAAGAGATAACATGATTTGACTGTAATGGATTAACTGGTGGCCACTCTCAGATAGAAGAAGCGCTAGGCGTCCGTTTGGATCGATGGGTGGACGATATCGAATATTTAAAACAAAAACAACTTCAATTGGTCTTCCCGGTAAATGTTTAACATTTACCGGGAAGATCAATTTGAGACCGGGTTTGAGTTAGTTGAAATTAACAAGTTTACTTCAAAAATATCCAAATCAACATACGTGTACCTTTGAAAATTGTAAAGATTTCCTAATGTCTTATGGATTCCATCAATAGATCTGAAGTAAAATTAAACAGAACTACTTTGGAGGTACCTCCTCGCGAACAAAATAAGAATGTTTTAAATCGGATGGTAGACCTAGAAATTCGAGCAGTTCCACTATACCATCCCTGAACTTTATCATCAGGTCCCCTCCATCAAAATGATAGTTGCCGTAAGAACATTTTCAAGTTATGCATGTGCTGTTAAAATTTGAGGAGTTCCCTCATTTCTATCATCAGAATAGAATTATAGTTAAATGGGATTACCTTGAAGGTATCCCATTTCCTTACAAAAATAAGACGAATGTCTCAAATCGGATGATAGAGCTGAGAATGCTGTACAGTGGGTGATAAACGGATAAAGTGATGATGATGATGATATGTATATGAATTCATAATCATACCCTGTATCATTATGATCAAATACAGCTGTTATTTCCTTACAAAAATAAGACGAATGTCTCAAATCGGATGATAGAGCTGAGAATGCTGTACAGTGGGTGATAAACGGATAAAGTGATGATGATGGTGATATGTATATGAATTCATAATCACACCCTGTATCTTTATGATCAATTACAGCTGTTATCTGCAATTGACGACTATGATGAATTAATGATTGTACAACAAGTGAAATACGCGCTTATGTGGTAAGTGGAGAGCCTAATATCTCCATGCACAGAGTTAATTAAAATGTTTGGCCTTATTCGTACATGTTTGTACACAGACGCATCTGATTGATAGATATTTAGAAATACGAATCACTGTAAATTGGAAATTGTCTTGGTACCTACACATGTTATCTAAGAAGATACAATTTAAGTTTTTTTTACCATGAGTAATAACATTTATTTTCGAAATAAGTATATACAGTAAGTGTAACTTACCTAACTACCTACCTCTGCCTACCTTAAATCTAAAGTAGGTCCTTGAGGCATTGTACCTAGGATGCTGGCAGCATTTCCTCGTTGTATCGCAATGCTGATACGTTGTGCGAAGAAGCCACCAGCTCTTCGGTCACGAGTAACATCAGCCAGACGTTTCGCGATTTCTACGAAAAACTTGCGTGCGCTGGGACCCCATGGATCAAGAGTTTCGACCCCGAATTGTACAAAAAGGTACTCTCTGCCCAGGCTCTTATATTTATAACGTTTTAAAATTTTGGCGCATTCAGTCGCTCCGCTGGCTTTAAGTAAATACTACAGTTTCTTCTCCTTCTTCGTACCATATCTTAACGGATATCGGCGCTCACCGTGCAAAAATCCTCTGTGTACTACGTGCGCAGCCAAGATGCCAATCGCTCACGCTTAATAACGTATCGTAGCTACCTCTCTCTATCGCTCTTCCTTATTAGTGTGACAATGACACTTGCGTTTCGTTAGCGACTGAGCGTGAGCGATTGGTATTTTGGCTACGCACCCTGTACTTTCTAATAGAAGGATTTTTTCCAAAATTAAAAACAACTTTGGTACTTAAATTAAATATTATTCCCAATGGATGTCTCGACTCCTTGAAATGTATAAAGAAAAAATTATTTCCCAGTGTTCTATACTTCATCTATTTGCAGATGATATTTACACTTTATTATATTTGTTATTTAAAAAACTCATTTTATTAAATACACAAATGTCAAAAATAATACACAAAAGTCAACTTAAAAGTACTCTTAACCTAAATGCTAAACCCTGCGATACTTAGAAGCAGATGATTAATCTTGATAGAAACTCACTGTAGCATTTTGGCCACCAACTGTTGATCTAGATTTAAGATGATACCCTGCAGAAAGAATCGCCAAATCTAACGTGACGTTTTAAAACCTATAAATAAATACTCAGTCGCGAGTCAGTTTTTTTAGGAAGATATATTGCATGGGGCCATATCCATGTTTATAGTGGTAAAAGGACTACCGCGAACCGCAAACAAAACCTAACCTTTCTGTTTCTTAATTTGTTTAAGCAAGTGTGATTTAGAGGCGTGGGACCGTTCGCGGGTTGAAGTAAACCCTCAGAAAACTTACTGCACACAAAGCGATGCCCTTAAGCGTGCTCTGTAGACACATGTGGTCCGACTGCAGCCGGTAGCCGTTCCCGTAGAGGAGACGGCAAGAAGCGCGAGGCACGTCTTGTACTATCATTCTTCTGAGCTCCTGGTTCTGCCCCTCGCGGATCTGGCCAGAGATCTGTCAGAGAAGGGAAAGTGTTGTAAGAATGGGATAGATCCAGAATCAATACCACTGATCACAGACACGTTTTAAGCTCTTAAAACCTGCTCAGGTTTAAACACGTTTAAACAGAACTGTCTATTGTTGATTTGGTCTAAGAGGCTACGGCATATGGGATGTCGTCAGCAGGGCACAAAAACTTCTCTATTTAGTGAAAGGTACTGGAATGTACTTACGGAGCCGTAGCCAGTGACGACAGTATGTCCGTAGTTCTGTGGGATATCCGATGACGGCGCAGCAAGCGTCACAGGCTGCACACGATTGCCCAGCGTCGCCGCCATATTTAGCTGCAAGCAACACAGACCATTTCACCAGCTTTTCTAACAGTGTGTCATTATCGTAACCTCCTGACCCCTGAGGGTAAGACAACCGTGACCCATAAGTATGTGTGGTAAGAATCTTGACAGTTTTTTTACTTCGGGGTCTTCTGCGAGTACTTCTCCTTTGAAGGGCTCCTTGAACCGACACGCAATTTACAATTTGAAAAACAAACTGTTGAAATTTAGTGAGGACAAATACATTCAGATGAGCTAGCTGCTGGGGTAATTAAGAGCTGACGGCCGAACGGGTTCCACTGGCGATACTCATAGGTAGCTAATTAAATTGGAAAACTAGAGTTTAGGACCTAAACTCAGTTGCTGACATACAACATACAACTGAGCACAGTTAAGGACCTAAACTGAATTGCATTAGGCGATGGTGGTAAGGGCTCATTCGTTCTCAGCCCAAGAAACGCGATTACTCTTGAGAAATCGACTGACGACGCTTACTGTAATGCCTTAGCTATACCTGATAATATAGGATGCACTTCCCTCACTCAATTTCTCAAGGTAATCTACAAGTGTCAACGCTGGTTGCCAAATGCAATGTTACAAAGTCTTCGCTAGCCAAATAGTACCCAGGCACACTTCGCAGACTATTCTGCATCTGAATCTAAACCCGTATTATAAATCGTGTACTGTGTATTACCCTCACATTCTTGATTGCAAGTACTCGTACTTATATTATTGAATTATGTTTTATGCTCAAATCAGTCTGGCAGCAACGGGAGCGCTGGTGGCTCAGTGGTAAGAGCGTGCGACTTTCAATCCAAAGGTAGCGGGTTCAAACCCCAGCTCGTACCAATGAGTTTTTCGGGACTTATGTACGAACTATCGTAAAGAGGGATAAACATATGTTCTTAAGAACTATTCTGTGATAGTACTCTTACCTTTATTAGGGCTAGGTTATGTTCAGGGTAGTACTGGTCTATCCTGTATTCTGGATGCCTGCTGATCTCCTTGACGGCGAATATTTTTCCACCAAAATCTCTGAACACCGAGCCGGTGCGCACTGACACCTCATCTTTGGTGACACTGGGGGACATAAACTATAAATTAGACACGTTTTTCCGTATGTTTCTTAAACGATTACTCTGTCAATTATTAATCTTTATTATGCTCTTGATGATTATATTGTTTATAAGTAAATATACCAGAGGTTACCATTAGATTTTGGTTGTCACTGTCACGGAGTAAACGAAACTTCCCATTTTGAAAGCCACATGCATGGTAATTCTGGTGTTTTCTCAAGACACTCAAGAATTTAGGTACTTTGAAAACCACAGATATGTTGATATGGACCTGATGATGAAAACCACAGATGACACGTGATAATTCTGTTTGATGTGCGGTTTTAGAGGAATTTTCTCCCGCGGATCCTCCGACTTTGGAATGAGGAGGAGGAGCTTTTCCCGAAATACTACAGTATGGGGTTCTGCAAAACAGGTGAAACCCCGGGAGTTGCAGGCGTCCATAGACGGTGACCGATTTCTTCAGGCGGGCCGTATGATTGTTTGCCGGCGTGGTATAAAAAATGTGCTGATAATTGTGACCCAAATATTTTGCGTACTCACTAGTCAAAGCACTGGGCTGCCGTCAAGACCCACTCCTTGTCGACCAGGGCACCGCCGCACCAATGTTTACCGTGTAACCTGTAAATATATCAATACGATAAAATAGTACGTACACAACTAAGCTACGTATACTATAGGTACCCCAATATTATATATTATTTCTAATAGTGGCAACCCTAGCGTTGTACAGTCAAGTGCAAAAATATGGTCCGACATAATCGTCTCATAAATATGGTACTACGCTCTTATTACACCGGCATAAGGTGCTATCGGACATATTTTTGAGTAAGATGTGCACCACCATATTTTTACACTTGACTGTACGGAGGAGAGGGTGCCAAGCGTAAATTGTATTCGCTTTTTCTATTAAATATCTGCCCCGCATAAAACATAGCCGGCTTAGTGCGAGTCGGACTCGCGCACCGAGGGTTCCGTACAAACTTTGAGTTGCAACTGCCCCTAGAAGGAGAAATTTGAAGTCAGTCTCAGAGTTAGTATGTGAGTTTGTTATATTGCTCCTTGATATTTTTTATGACGAAAATACTTTTTTTTACTTTTTTTTTAATTTTTAAAGAAAAAAACAATATAAGGAGGTTAAGTTTTATTTCGTTAAAGTTTTTTTTTAATTAGTCAAAAAAGGATGAATATTAGGTATATTTTTCCTGTAATATTTATGATAATGTTAAAGTTGTGTAAAACTTTCAGATTTCTACCTTCGTAAACTTCTGATATAGGTAAGGGAAATTTCAAATCAGTAGCTTAAGTAGTTCTCGAGATACATACTTTACGATATGACTGACAGAAAGACTGAGTCGCACCATAAGGGTTCCCTTTTTTACCTTTTTGTTACGGAACCCTAAAAAAGAACAAAAGCACGAGAAGGGGTCGTAAGTAACCTTTTGTAAATCAAGGAAACAAATCACGAAAGAGAAAAGGGGGCTCGGGAAGCCCCCTGCGTAAACAACACCGCCGCTGGCTTCCGCCGAAAAGGGTCAAAGGTAACCTTTTATTCATCTGGTCTTAAGAACTATTATATAATTTGTGCCTACTCGTATATGGTGGATGTTACCTGACTGAGACCGTGTAGGGATAGTCCTCCAAGCAGACGAGACCGTTCTCGGTGGTCAGCCGCTTACGCCGGATATGTGTGAGGTCTTCCTCGAACTTTGGCGGGAATTCGCACTCCTGCTCCGACTGTTGCGGTACACTCACTGGAAATATACAAGCTAGTTAGTTACTGCCCGATTACAACCGTCACTGCTTTAAGGATCTTTAAGGCATCCTGACAACTGAATACTCGAGTGCTTTTCCAAAGTTATCTATCTAAAGGTAACATGCATTCTGGTCGCGAGCATTGTTATTGGGGTGTTGTTGACAGGATACAATACATGTGATAATACTTGTTAATTTCCTCATTCAGTTAACTTGCTGCAGCTATAAGTTCCTTCATGAATTATCAACGAAATCGACAGTGACTCGTCCTCGGACATTACACAATTCAATTACTAAGTAACAGCAGACTTTTTAGTGCGTTGTAAAGCCGTGTTAAAATGATAGCCAGCCATGAACCAAAATGCTACCTGCTATATCGAAAAGGCGAATATTTGCTACGTCACCTTTTAGAAACTTATTATTAAATAGAATAAACAAAACACTTACCACAATCAATATTTCCATAACTTATAATAACCATTAAGCCTAAAAAACAATTTATAAATCTACGTAACATATTTAAACGCATCAGAGAGTCTTGACACCTGTCTGACATTATAAAAATACTACAACAACGGCAATAGTAATCACTAGAAACAGTAGAAGTTTTAGCATTTTGAATAACCAATAACCACACAGTACTGCACTTTAATACGTTGTAGTCACTTTTACACTGTTTAGTATTAAAATGTTACTAACCAATGTGGGATTTGTTTAGGAAAATACCGGAAACAATGTCGTAATGTGTTGGGAAAACAATCAACATTGCTTATCGCGGACGCGGAATAACACAGCAAACGCATTAAGTTGAGGTTGTTTTTGGTTTTCATATCACTTACTTGTAGTCACGGGTACCAAAAAATCAGCAAAACTATATTTTAAGAAAAAAAACCCGGCTTTATTTGGCCTTCCCGGTAAAAGTGAAATTTTGAATTTGTTTGACTTAGCCAGTTTACTTCCAAAATATCCAATTAACCGCACGTGTACATTTGAAACTTAAGCAGCTTTCTTAAGAAAGCTGCTTAATGCAGATGTAATGAAGGAAGCCCTGAGACATTAATGTCTCAGGGCTTCCTTCATTACATCTGACGTAAGATCAAACGGAACTACCCTGTAGACCTTTGAGGTCAAACAAAATAACAATGTGTTAAATTGTATGACAAACTGGAAATTATCGAGCAGTTTCATTATGCCATCCCTGATCATCAACATCAGGTCCACTCCAGCAAAAAAAAAGAGCAAAAAAGAGCAGTAAGAAAATGCCCAAGCTACTTGATTATGAACACCGTCTTATCGCAATGCACATGCCGTTCAAATTTGAGGATTTCTCTGAATTCTTCAAGAACAGAAAAAGATGAACGTCACAACTAGGATAATAAGTAGAGCTAGGTTTATCAACCAGTTCCACTTTTCCATCCCTGGTCTTCAGCATCAGGTCTACTTCACCAAAATGTTGGCTCACCCAAAACAATGTTCAACAATGTTTACAATCCTGCACCAAATACAAGTTTCTGTTTTATCCAATGGTTGACTGGTAGAGAATGCCTCAAGGTATTAAGTCCGCCATTTGTACTTTTTTTTGTAAGTAATTATGCAATAAAGCTTAAATAAATAAATAGATGTTTAAGTTACTTAAGGAAACCCTCGAATCAGAATGCATGTGCCGTTAATATTTGAGGAGTTCTCTCAATCCCTTATGAATCCCATCATCAGAATAGAACCATAATCAAATAGGACTACCTTGAAGGTATTTCCTGATATACTAACAAATTAATGTCTTAAATCGGATGATAGAGCTTGGAATTACCAAGCAGTTCCACTTTGCCATCCCTAGTCTTCATCATCAGGTCTACTCCACCAAATTGATGATGTTCGTAAATAAATGTTCGAGTGTCTTAAGAAACTACGCAAAACATCATGCATGTACCTTTCAAATTTGAGGAGTTCTCTCAGTTACTCTGGATTTTGAAAAAAATGGGCCCAACGTGGAATCATGTACTTTCAGATAGAATTTTTTTTTTTTAAATCGGATGATAGTACTGGTAATTACCAAGCAGTTCCACTTTGCCATCCCTGTTCTTCATTATCAGATCTCCTCAACCAAATTGATGATTTTCGTAAAGAAATGCACATGTTTCTTAAGAAATCACCCAAATCAGCATGCATGCATCCTTGAAACTTAAAAAAAATCATAATCATTATTTCACATTAACAAAATGATAAATCGCATGTGATAAATCGTATCGGCGTGTCTAATAGAGCCTTCGGACTTTACCTGATTGAACAACGCCTCTACTTTAACAGACATTTTATAAGAACTGTTTTCAATGTATTTTTTTTTAAATTAATGATCATTATTATGATGAAGAGGTAATATTGAAGTATGAAATATGAATATCTATAATATTTTTACGTTAATAGTTGGTAAGTATTTAGTTGTATTACAGCTCGGCAAAGTTAATTAACAATTACTGATGTGCCGTTGGAATATTCCAGGGAACGGGAATTTTCCCTTTGGGAATATTCCAGGGAATATTCCCTTATTCCCGGGAATACTCCCTTATCCCCGGGAATATTCCCAAAGCAGGGGAATATTGCAATACAACTTGGGCATTGAAAAAAAAAATAACTTGTATAATTTGGATGTACTCCACAGACAGAACAAACTTACTTTAGCTAAAAGCCTCCTATTTATACTACCCAATAGATACACATCATACTATCCTGTACTGTTCAATATAGGTACTCAAATTTAAGCTTTTGTTTCGATTACAAAATTGTTACTCCTTTTGGCCATGCATTTTGTTGATATTATGTTGCTAATATCTCTTTCTTTCAATATATAGATTGTCTCCCTTCCTCTAAAAAGATAAACCGTGTAGCATTTCTTGAGTCTTTGAAACACTTTGCTTTGGTCATGAGACCTAAAAGCAAGGTATTTGAACATTTCACTACTCATACAGGTAAGACTAAAGTCACGTTTTGTTGCAAATACTGTAATGCTGTGTATTTATTTAAATGTGCTACGAAATTTGCCTTTCATTTAATCAAATGTCCCAAAACACCATGTGACGTCCAGTGTTTTCTTAAAGACAGAGAAAAAAATAAGTCCGCCAGGGCCTTAAGTGAATCATCGTATACTGAATCAAGTTGTTCTTCAGCTGCACAACCCCACACTCAATTTCAAGAGTCAAGCCACGACTCTACTATGACGTCTGTGACTGATATCACAGATAATTCGAGTACATCGATGAGCAGCATCGTTAAAAAAACAAAGTACATAATTTACTGTGATTCTGTAATGAAACTAAGATGATTTGTAAAGTTTTTGTTAATAAAAACAAGATTTAACATTTTTGGCCCTTCTTACTTTCCTAGAAACTATGGGAATATTCCCGGGAACATTGGGAATATAGTCCGGAAACATTGGGATATTCCCGGAAACGTTGGGAATTTAATCTCTTAAGTGAGTTACACTGTTTGATGTCTCGGAAAATAGTTAAATGCATAACGTGTTGATGATAATCTCGATCACACAATATGTAAACCTATACACTTTAAAAATTCCCCAATGTTCCCTTTATATGGGAATATTCCTGGGAATAAACCCGGGAATATTCCCACCTAGGGAATATTCCCGGGAACGGCACATCACTATTAACAATAATACTCTTCGGTAAGCAGTCATGAATTGGAACAAACAAAATTTTTAAAAATTGGAAAGGTAAAAAGCACTAGTTCGCAAGAACTTACTTTGCGCACGCAAAACAGCCTAAAAAGAGTAACTGTATTGAAAAAAACTTTCACACGAATTGAGAACCTCCTCCTTTTGAAATTATGAAAAAACCTACTTCAATTGGCCTTCCCGGTAAAAGTTAAAAATGTTGAGTTAGTTCGAGTAAGCCACTTTCCTTCAAAAATATCCAATTCACAATACGAGTACCTTCGAAAATTGAGGGGCCTTCCTAATGTCTCATGGCTTCCAACATTAGATCTCAAGTAAAATCGAATTGAACTGCCTTGTAGACCTCCAAGGTCAAATATAACTATGTTTTAACTTGGATGACTGAGCCGGAAATTATCGAGCAGTTTCAATATGCCATCCTGTCGGCGCCTCGGCGGAGTCGACAAATAACGATATTCTCATTGCTTGGCTAATTAACTTGGCTTCCATTTTCACATCTATGTTTTTGGTGGTATGAACATATGTTACATAATACAGTCAGTCACACAGCTATGAATACAGCCAAAGTGCCAAAAATATGTATACAGGACTTTATTGCCTGAGCATTAAAGTCGCGTATACATATTTATGGCACTTTGGCTGTATTCATAGCTGTGTGGTTGACTGTACACCCCATTATCAAAATGGTATAGTCACGTCTATAAAGGTCTATATAGGTACTTTGGAACTTATTACATGGGTATAAAGTTCAAAATTGAATACAGGTGCATATACATTTATGAAGCCTTTTTTTTTTGCTTTTTTAAAACTGAAGTACCTACATTAAGTATGATTTGATATTTAACAATCGCAGTTCTTTGAGGTAAGTATTCAGAGGCCTAGAACATAGTTTCTTTTGTAAAAGTCTGGGCCAACTTGGTACCTATTCGCCTAGAAGAACCCTTGCTCCTTGACCTGTCACAAAATCCGGCAAGAAAACTCTAGGTAGAAGATGATCGTAAAGTGTAGTAGTTTTAGGTTCACTTACTCCCGTTGTGCAGTCGCGTTCCCGCAACCCCGCCCCATAAGCGAAGCGGTGGAACCCCCAGGGTGCGAGTCGGACATACCCGCTCGATAAAGGATTTTTCCTGGGTCAAATAAAAGGTCTACTTGCGCCGACCGGGGTACTTGGCTAAGCCCAGGTGATCGAAGTGGCGCTTAGTGCTGTATCTAACAACCACAGCGTTTCAATATACCAGTTTTTTTATCAGGCAAAATCTTTATAGGTTTTAATATTTCACAGGTCTACATAGATATGCAAACGCAAAGACTGCACTTTATCGAGAAGGTAATTTAGTTTTCTATGTAAGTTCCTGATTTTAGGGTACTACAACTCCTCTCCATTGACGTATGATAAAATCTAGCACCTGCATCGTTATCTACTTCTAAACAAATGTCATTGAACAACAACCATTGTGCCATTACAATTGTTCTAAACGATTACAATGAAGCTGTTTATTTTGTTCCTTTATCTAATTCAGACATCATAAATATCTGATGTTTGCTCAGTCAATAGGGGAACTGAATAGGCTAGACGCTATTAGGCAAGCTGTCAAATATTTAATAAGTAGTTTTTGTAAAATGATTAAATATCTCGGACTTTTGCTGATTTTGGAAAGTGTTTTCGGTGATCGTGATTATTATTACAAGTATGATGATTACACTGATGATGATTTTTCAAATGGAGACGATTATGTGTTTAATAAAACAGAAAAGACTAAACCTAAAAGGATACATATAGATGATCCTATTAATAATGTTATTGAAGACATTGGTTCTATTGGTGGTAACTACACGCTTAAAGAAGGATATCTGGATACAGGTTTGTCAATACCCATACATAAATCACATTGCTCAGAATAGGGGTCCGATTTGAATCGAGAAAGTGACAGTGAATGAAGTATCGTGTAGTTATCATAATTCTAGTTATGAACCCTTGAAATAAAGGTGTTATTTATAAACAATAAAAAGAGACGGCATATTCATATTATAGATGCTTGTTTTGTTTGTGTGGTTGTGCACAAATATTTCCATATCGGTAAAACGGCTTGTCTGATTTGGTTGCGATTTTCAGTTAAGGCATAGGAATTAAAAAATATATATCTGAGGGCACTATCACTTAGATCCACCTATCAAAAATCAAAATATTTATTTATTTTTCAAGTAGGCATGTTACAGTGCACTTTTGAACGTCGAATTAAAAATAAATAAAGCTACACCGGCTCTAACATGCATTAATTTGAAAAAAAAAATCAGTTCAGTTCAATTTTAAATAGAATCTTCAACAAATTATAAATTATTACTTAGAGCAATTTATTGATGCTGTACACACAGATATCCGAATTAAAAATAAAAATTCTTAATAATCATCTTAAAAATAAAAGTTGTATAAAAAATACTTGTCTAGAAGTTTCTAGAATGAAATCTAAATGTCATAAAAATAATAATAATATAGTTAAGACTAAAATTAAAATTACAGTTAATAACTAACTGTTTAAACAAAAAATAATAATCCTTAATCCCATGGTGCTGTATCATTCATGTAGTCTTGTGTAGGTACTGTAATAAGCTTTAGATATTAGTTTACGCTTTACAAAATTCTTAAATTAATAATAGAGAGTGCAATTATTTCTACTGGGAGTTTATTATAATACCTTACACAATTGCCCATGAATGAGTTTTTTATTTTATGGAGCCGAGTGGTGGGTACTGCGAGCTTATCCTTATTTCTAGTATTAATACTATGTATATCACAGTTTTTCCTAAAAATTGCATTGTTTTTATGTACATACATAATGACCTAGTCAGAAAGTAAGGAAAGCTTGTATTCGTTGCCTAGTATCCAACTGTGCGTAATACACCACAAATAATACTTGGATAGGTTTTAATTCGCTAGATGGGACGTTATCATTTTTTTTAGCAGTCCTGTGTTCTTCAATTTCAAAATTAGTGTTATGGGCCGAGAAGGCTTTTAGTTAGATTTTTAAATCACAAGATGGAACTATTACAATGTTTTCGGGGTTTTCTTAATTATTAATACAATTTTAATACAGAATTATCAAATTGCATTCTTTGAATTTTCTTACCTTACAATAATAAATTACGTCACATAGCATGAGAAATTATCCATCTACATGACTACGTAATGACACCTAGGTACTTATAATTTCAGTGGACTCTTCTATTAACAAAATACATCACTACCCGAAGAGGCTTCAGAAGCGGGATTGCAACTACACTAGTGCCAGTGAAGAGAGTACCAACAGCCCCAAGCCGAACGAGAACGATGATATAGCCACGTATCCATTTGTGGCCTCGGTGCTCCGCATGGGCTCCCACTACGCTTCTGGTGCCTTGGTCGATAGGCAGTGGGTTCTGAGCGCCGCGGGAGTGTTTTACAAGTACGTATCACCATGCGTTTACATCACAGGACGCCATTAAATGGTTCTATGCTCTATGTCACGCCTCAAATTTTACTTACGTGACGGGTAATATTTTTGACCTCCACGCCACACATTAAATTAAATTATTATGGGACAATCTTACACAAATCGACCTAGTCCCACGGTAAGCTCAATAAGGCTTGTGTTGTGGGGTACTAGACGACGACACATGTAATAGATAGATACATATAAATACTTAATTACATAGAAACCATCCATAACTCAGGAACAAAATATTTGTGATAAACACACAAATAAATGCCCTGACCAGAATTCGAACCCGGGATTTCCTGCTTCGTAGGCAGGGTCATTATCAACTAGGCTAGGAGGCCGTTAAACACATGTCTCAAATAATAATCATTTACACATTCAGTATCCTTGATTATCCACTTTCTTATATATTATTTATTTCAGTGTTCGAGAATCCATAAAGCTGTACCGAATACGTCTGGGTTCCGTAAACTGCAAACGGGGTGGTCTGCTTATGCCTCTTCAGAAAATCGTGATCCACCCTTCGTATATGCCAGGCAAGCCGGAGAGCGACCTAGCCATGCTGCGTTTGGCAAAGCCGGTGGACATCATGCCATCCATACATCCTGTCAGCTTGACGGAGAGGAAGGGGAAGATTGAAATTAGTAATTTTTTAACGATGTACTGGCCACGGCTTATAGTAAGTGCTGGTATATGTCGCATATGTGTGTAGATAAATGCAGAGCTGGGCACCGTTAATCAAATAGTTAACTTCGTTAATCGCTAATCCGTTAAAAAAAAAGTTAACTTCGTTAATCGTTAAAGCGCTACTTTTTGAAAGACTTAACGGAAGTTAACGTTAATCGTTAATCCGTTAACTCGTGGTAAACAGGGCATCTTTGAGTTAGTGATCTACAACTTATAAAACAGTTGTTCCCGGTAAAAGTTAAATTTTAATCGGTTTGAGTTAACCAGTTTCCTTCGAAAATATCCAATTCACCATACGAGTACCTTTAAAAATTAAGGAGTTTTCTTAATGTCTCATGGCTTAGACCTCCGAGGTCACATACAAAATAACAATGTCTCAAGTTGGATGACAGAGCTAGAAATTATCGAGCAGTTTCAATATGCCATCCCTAGTCTTCAACATCAGGTCCACTGCAGCAAATGGATGGCTTGATTAAGAAAATGCCCCAACTTATTATGAAAATCCTCTAATCACGTAGGACGTGCCGTTCAAATTTGAAGGTTGTCTGAATTTCTCAAGAACTCCATCATCAGAATAGAAATCAAATCAAAAGATGAATGTCTGCGTTTACCGACCAATTCCACTTTGCCATCCCTGGTCTTCATCGTCAGGTACTCTCCACCAAAATGTTGGTACCCCCCAAACATTTTTTCAAGTTACTTAAGGAAACCCTCCAATCACATGCATTGGCATGTGCCGTTAAAATTTGAGGAGTTCTTTAATTGTTTCATGAATTCCACCATCAGAATATAATTATAATCAAATGGGACCTTGTTATTTCCTTACAAATAAAATATGAATGTCTCAAATAGGATGGGAATTAACAGGCTGTTCCACTTTGCCACATTTGCTTTGTTCCCTGGGCTCCATCATCAGGTCTACTCCACCAAATACATGGTTTTCGTAAAGAAAAATGCTCGAGTTTCTTAAGAAAACACCCAAATCATCATGCATAAGCCTATTAAATTTAAAGAGTTCCCTCAATTGCTCATGGATCCCAACATCAGAAATGAATTTTGAAAAAAATGGGATCAATCTGCAACCACCATGGAAAATTAAAAATCGGTTCAGTATTGACGGAGTTCTGAGGTAACAGACATAAAAAAAATTAAAAATAAAGAATAATAATAAAAATGGCACGAATTGAGAAATTCTTCTTTTTTGAAAATTTCAAGTCGGGTGAAAACGGGTTTTTTCCCGCGTGGCGCGGTATGTGCGGTATCTTTTTGGTAAGTATTTTGGAACTGGATTAACGATTAACGGACTTGGGAAAATTTGACGGAAGTTAATGATTCCGTTAACATATTCTAAAGTTAACTTAAAAGTTAATCCGTTAATGAAAATGTTAACTTCGTTAATTAACGGATTAACGAGTTAATGCCCAGCTATGGATAAATGTCAAAACAACTTAAACAAACTTGCATTTTAATACGACGACGAACGTACGTACGACGACTATTCTCAAGTAAATACAGAATTTTATATTTAGTACCTAGTTTACGTACTTGATTATCATCGGTCGTTTACACAATGCATACATATATATTCCATTACGTCATGTTTTCTATCTAAAGCTAGGTCCACACTTGAGTCATTTTGCCGTATTGCAAATGATCGCGATCTTTTTGCGTTATTACTAACGATCATGATCTGCAATTCGGCAAAATGATACAAGTGTGGACCCATATTTAGCTTCGTTTATGGTTGATTTTAAATGTATAAAATGTTGGCTCAGGTGGATGGCGTAGCCCTTCCAGCATCAGCGAAAGAACGCAAACAGCACACTAGTATGCGAGTGTCGACGCAACGGGTGCTACCGTGGAAGCAGTGCTGGCGAGGCCTAAGCTATCGCCTGCAAGAGCTGACGCAGAACAGCTTCTGTTTGCGGCCTTTGAAGCAGTTCCACACTCTCTGCTTGGTAATGTTCGAACGAATATCTAAATCGGGATTGCCCACGTTGAAAACATAACCCTCCCTGATATGTACATAACTGACGACACCACGCTCCGTTTTGTAATTTAATGATGACTTATGCCAGACTGGCCCGGCCCTGTTTAGCGTGAGTCACCCTGTATCAATACCATTCTTCCAGCTTAGAAATACTTCTAGATTTGCAAAAGTTTACTTAGCTTACATTTGGAATAGGTACTTAAATATATCTCACTCTGCGTTGAAAGAATAAAGAGCACCTTTCCAAGCAAGCGTGGTCAAAAAGACGTTAGAAGACATTAACTGTTGAAGTATTGAGGCCTGGAAATGGGCCATTTGCAGGCTAAATATTATATGTAAACGGACGAATTTATGTTTTAGCAAATGAAAATCAAATTGTAGTTAAAAGATTAAATGATGATTCATAGTAGACCCGAAAGTGACACGTGACCTTCGAAGGCTCCGAGGTATCACGTGACGCTTTCTATAGTTTTTGACACATTCGACACGTGCTCAGCGAGCTAGCAAGCGAGCGAGTCATCCTTTACTAATACTTACTTTTAATTTTTGCTCCCAGCATATCAGCAATTTTTCATAGAAATATGTTTAATAATTTTCCTTTTTATGCATCTCGGTTATTATAGCCTTCTTTGTAAATTTTCCAAATTTGACAGTGATAGCTTAAGTTCCCGAGGTATTTAACGATGTGACAGACAGACAAACAGGCAGAGCGGTGCCATAAGGGTTCCTTCTTTACCATATTGGTACGGAACCCTAAAAACCATATTTTTAAAAGTAGCCTAATCGATTTTCCTTTCTCCAACAGCCCGACGTCGGTGCGCCAGTGCTGTCCCAAGACGGATTATGGGGTATAATCTCTGGATGGGTGGGAGCACCTTGCACCTTCCAAGACCCCTCTCCTGTCGTGGTGTCACGCATATCGCCACCAGCCGTACGCTATTGGATAGAATCACAGATTGAAATGGAAGACTAGGATTTGACGCAGAAAATTATAAAGACAACATCTCCGCTGACACTGAATCTTCTGATAGCTCATGCTTGCGTGTGCAAGTTCTCCGTATGTGCTCATCCAGTATGGTTGAAAATCACCCATAGTTTATACTCAAAATACTCATTTCATATAAACTTTTTTAAACTATCGCGGTTATTTGACATTGTAACTAATGCACACGGGTTTTTTCGACGGTTTTTTGTTAAAATCGAGTTCCCGATATTTCGGCGATGTTACAACCGCCATTGTTCACGAGAAAGTCTACAGGTACCGTGGTGAGATCCTGTGTCCATTAGTTATAATACTCATTTCTAGTTGATATTATTAATAAAATAGTACTTACCACATTTGGGTAGCTCTCATTTGAGTTTCGTCTATTGATTACAAAAACGTGTAAGTAAATATAACGAGGAGACCCTTTCCTGTCCGGTGTGGCAATTTGTACTGCAAAGTAGTATTTTTAGGAAATAAACGGAATGGATTTAGTAACCATTTTCCAGGGCTACAGCTCCGTTTAACTCCTATTTTATTTAAGTATTATTAAGATTTTGTACCTGGTAATGTTTAATGCAAATAAACCTATCTACTTATATCATAAATCAATTTTTTTTTATTAACTACTCAATAACGGTCCTTACAGATAGGTCTTACGCCCGCAACATAAGATTTTTTGTAAATTAAATGTTTTTTGATTAAAAAAAAGGTATGTTAAAAAAAATGTCATCAACTTAGGTAGCTACAAAAGGTAAACGTAGCTTCGACACTGTTCCAATATCATCTTTAAACTTATGTCATCTTTAAAGTTATGTCAATGGGGCTGTCGTATTGTCGCTCACCAGGCGGCGCCACTCATGCGTGGGGGCCAGTGTCAATATGAGAGTGGAAGAGAATGTTCCCGCAGGACCAGTACGTTTCACTAACGCCCCTAGCGGAAAATCGACTCGCAGTAATCCTGATTTCAATAGAGGTGACAGATTAATGAGTGTCTTTTATTCGGCACTGGCGTGTCGAACACTCGGACGTTTATTAAGCTAATTTCAATTCAATCGGTTGAGTCATTTTTCAGCAGACTGACTGTGACAATGAGTCAGATCTAAAATCTAAATTCCCTTACTTGTTTTATATTGTTTTGAAACCAACCACCTTCTTTTACGTTATGTTTTTAGTTTAACTTAAGTTTACTTACTGTATGATGATTTTGTGGGTGCCCTGAAAACCAGTGTCGTGGTACACTTAGGTGTGTCACGGCTCATGCTGAGTGGCATCCCTTTTGGTATATTTATGCACT
This sequence comes from Lathronympha strigana, assembly GCA_949128165.1. Lineage (NCBI taxonomy): Eukaryota > Metazoa > Arthropoda > Insecta > Lepidoptera > Tortricidae > Lathronympha > Lathronympha strigana. Next base: position 9,798,657 of record OX421923.1, on the reverse strand, counting down.
TGTTTATCCTGAACCTTGCAATGTTTTTAAACCAAATAAATAATTTCTTTCTTTCTTTCTTTCTAAAAGGCTTCTGATTTTTATCGCTTCAGTACGATGAAAGTTGCTATTTAGCTAATGGGAATTTATAATAACGTGCGTCATCTAAGGTTAATTTACTTAGTAACTAATTGTTTTCCTAAGTTTACATTACTGCTGAAACATAAACAGCGTGATTTCGATATCATGGACATATATTTAATGTTTGCAAAACGAAAATAGACCGTAAGAAAATAAAGTCTAAAGTCGTTATCTGCCTGCCTATCGTTTTGCTTATTCGTGTGATACAGGGGCAAATATTATGAACGATCGAACAAAATAATTCCCGTTCTAGGCTTAGTATACATGCTCATGTGCTTTTTTTACTTATTAGGATTCCGCACCAAAGTGGCACCTAGATTCGCCTTCTCTGCCTGTCCGTCCGTCAGTCTATCTGCGGCTTAGCATACTGAACGTTGGTACTAAAAAGCTGTAATTTGGTATGAATATATGTATCAATCATGCCCACAAAGTAGTAAAATTAAAAACATTTATTTTTAGGGTACTATTATAAAATAGCCTAAAACATAATTAGGCAGTGTCAATATTGTTAGCTGTCATTGGCCCTAGCGCTGACACTTGAAAGTTACAGGTTCCCGGCAATGTTCTACGTGCAGCGATACGTGTGCTACGAACGACGTAACCCGTAGCATCATCAGTAAGCCCTCTACAATTTTTGTCGTCAAGTGTGACAAAATAAAAATCGGCCAAGTGCGAGTAGGACTCACGTACTAAGGGTTTCGTCGGTACCATTATTTATACAAACGGCAAAAAAACACGTCATTGTAGGTGTGTGACACCCCTTAAATATTTGTTCTGGTTTTAATTTTACTGTTTATTTCAAAAGTTAATATATAACCAAATACTATGTGAATATTTCAAGCGTCTACTTATTGTCGTTATCAATATTGAACGAAAACGATAGAAATAGCACTTTTGTTGATGAGAGCCCCTTAACATTCCTTTTCAATACAGTTTCTCAAAAAGTGCCCTTTTTTTGGCTGCTTTGCGTGCGCAAAGTTTGTTTTTGCGAACTAGTGCTTTTTACTTTTCCAATCTTTTTAAATTTAGTTGTGTTCCAATTCATGACTGCTTACCGAAGAGTATTATTGTTCGTTAACTTTACCGAGCCGTAATAAAACTAAATACCTACTATTAACGCAATAATATTAAATATATTGATATTTCATATTTCAATAATTACTTCTTCATCATACTAATGATCATTCATTAAAAATATCAACATTGAAAACAGTTCTTATAAATCTGTGTATATGAAACGGAACAGAGCCTACGAAACGTCAGTCAAAGTAGAGGCGTTTTTCAATCAGGTAAACATGTTCGAAGGGCCTCTAAGACATGACGATACGATTTGTCACATGCGATTTATTATTTTGTTTATGAGAAATAATTATTATGAGATTGAAAATGAGAAAGTAAAGAAGATAAGATAAACATTTTGAAGATGTACTTAATATAACAACTTTATTACAATCGTGTCACGGAAATAATAAAAAAACTTTAAATTCGTTCTTATGTATTTTAATTTTTTTCGTATCTGTATTGAAAAACGTCGTTCAATTCACGTGCGGATATGTCATTTTTCACTTGTCCCGAGTATTGCCACTCGCCTACGGCTCGCGGCAAGATACCTCGGGACTCGTGAAGTAATGACATACTTTCCGCACTAGCATCGAAATGTACTATTATTCTGTTTTTTAGTATTTTATGTTATAGCGGCATTCGTGAAAATTTCAACTGTAACTATCACGGCTCGTGGGATACAGCCTGGTGACAGACGGACGGACAGCGGATTCTTAGTAATGGGGTCACTCTTTACCCTTTGGGTACGGAATCCTAAAAACATAAGCTTTCATGACGTCAGCAGCACTTACGACATCATTATTTCATAATAAGTAAATACTTTACTTACCGAAATAGAAGTAGGTCGTTCTTGATTTTAGGCGACTATGATCTGTCTCCGGTCTGAAAAATGTCTGATTTAGAATGTCGTTACTATATTTTCATCGAAAATCTAAAAAAAAAATGTTATTAATACAGTTGCTGCGCAAAGTTCGTTTTTGCGAAATAGTGCTTTTAATTTTTTATTACATTTCGTACTGTTCCAATTTATGACTGCTTACCGAAGAGTATTATTGTTAGTTAATTTTACCGAGACGTAATAAAACAAAATACCAACTATTAACACAAAAACATTTAAGACTAGCTGGTGCCCGCGACTTCGTCTGCTTTACACAATATCTTTTGAAATTTTAGCCTATGTGTTATTCTGATGTACCTATAAGCTATATTATTGTAAAATTTCATTAAAATCCATTAAGTAGTTTTTACGTGGAAGAGTAACAAACATCCATACTTACAAACTTTCGCGTTTATAACATTAGTAGGGTATTGATATTTCATATTTCATCTTAAACATTGACAAAAATATTAAACATTGACAGTTCTTATAAATGTGTATAATTCTGTTATATGTGTATAAAACGGAACACAGCCTACAAAACGTCTGTCAGAGTAGAGACGTTTTTCAATCAGGTAAACATGTCGAAGGCTCTAAAGTCACATGCGATTTATTATTTTGTTAATGAGAAATAATGAGTATGTTATGAGATAAAAAATGAGAAAGTAAAGAAGATAAGATAAACATGTTAAAGATGTTCATATTAGTTCAACTGTATTAAAAAAGAATTGAAATAATAAAAAATCTAAAAAAGTATTTATACAGATAATGGTACAAAATCCTTCGTGATTGAGTTCGACTCGCACTGGCTGGTTCTGTTACATATAATTTTAAACATGTTCGAAAATCAGATAAAAGGCATTTCTTTGTTGGTAAAAAGAAGAACGACCCAGCTACCATGAGCATATACGGCATGTTTCACGAGCTCAGCATATAAATAAATATTGATTATATATTCAAAGATTCTGGTATCAATGTTTTACCGTAATTCCACATGATTATTTAAGTTTATATTTACTTAATTATAACAAAGGAGATGCGATACTATTAATAATATAATAAATCACATTAAAGTAATATAATAAATCATATTTAAGTAATTTATCGTACCATTTTCTCTTCTAAGTTGCTGTGATTGTTGGACAGGGTAGTCTAGTGAAAATTGCTAGGAAATATTTAACTAAGAATGGAGTTAATTAAACTGAAAGAGAATTTAGAAGAAAAAGCAAGAGAAGGACACACTTACATGCAATGGATTGCTGCAATCATAGGTAAAGAAAGAAGTTCAACAGTAACTTAAAACCTCTATTGGGGTAGCGCTTTTTACTCAAAATCCCGAAATCTTGTTTCTCGCAAATTATTGTATATACTTCAAAGGGGATAGGGAGTTATATTCTTGGTTTCATCCCAGTTCCAGAGAATCTCAGTCCAATTCTGAGTATCTGTGAACAAACCGGCGGTACACTTGCAATACTTGCATATGACGACGCTATGCAGTACAAGCGATAAGCCGCGTAGCATCTCTTGCGCCTGGGTTTTTCGATTTAAATATCTCGTTAAGAATTTATTTGTTACCGTTTACAAATGACATCATCATTTTTAGAGTCTTAATTCTGTCGGTAGAGTAATCTAATCACCACTCTGTTACTGATTTGAGCTACTGATACGTCATTACGTTAACTTCCTCTTTGGTTTGATCTAAAAATATCCGTATGGCCTTCCTCTTTGTTTTTTTTAATTTTTCCTTCAAATTTGGTATTTATGTAATCGTCATGACGTACCTCAACATGGTTCCCCTTTTGTCCGCAGTCGTTTTCAACAGGTTTCGTTTCTCATCCAACAAATTTAACACTTCTTCGTTTGTTCTTCTCTCTCTACAGCTTATACCTCCAAAAAGCGAACTCCTTCAACCTCGTTTCGAAAGACAGAAGTACCTAATGAAATGGGGGGCTATAAACTCTCGGTGGTCATCCTGTCTACTGAATTTTCTAACCGGCTCTTGCACAAACTAAACGTTTTAACGAAGAATATATTTCAGCCAATTCATCACTCCTAACCTACGGCTTGCAAGTGGGTTGGATTTCACCCATGACAAAAATACTACAGTCTCCGACATCTCCGGCTGGCGAGCCGCTTTCAGACTACACCATGGGACTGGTGGCCAGTCTCATGCCTATCTGTGCCATGGCAACAGTGCCAGGATACGCCTTCATAGCTGACAAGTATGGTAGGAGGGCTGGTATTATGTGCATAACGGTGCTACATGCGGTGAGGATTCCTTGGATTTTTTTTAAAGTAACTAATATGCCAAAGTCTTGGGTCTGCAGATTCAAATGGGTTATCTTTTTCCCAGCTTTTTTGGGCATTACATTACCTAGAGGGCAATCTAGACATTATTTTGATTCGTTGCCATTCCTTCACCGAAAATCTAATTATGAGTATCAAATGACATCTCTGAATAAATCGTACGGCACATAATAATTTGAGCCCACCATCCTCGTATGGAACTTCCTAGGTCTTACCACAAGGCCACTAACGCTCTAAACATACGCGGTCAGTTACATGTAGACATGAAGATTTCTGATAAACAATAATGGCGTCTCCGTCTCATCTCCCGGCAACCTTCATAAGGTCATCTGTCCTTCTTATGGGTGGATGTCCTACGCTGCGTTTGCCAAGCCGTCGTGGTCTCCACCCAAGCACTTTTCGACCCCATCGGCCATCTGCTCTGCTTGCGATGCGACCTGCCCATTGCCACTTCAGCTTGGTAATCCGGAGTGCTATGTCGGTGACTTAAGTTCATCTACGGATCTCCCCATTTCTGATTCGACCACGTAGAGAAACACCGAGCATAGTCCTTTCCGATACTGAAGGACCACGTTTCGGCGCCGTAACCGACATTGTGGCGTTACTATATAAACAAACACTTTAACACTTCGATGTACCGATAGTCAATATGGTATCGCTGAAGAGACTCAAGCACCGCCCATATTTCCACCGAATCGAAGGCTTTCTCATAGTCCACAAACGCTAAGCATAATGGCAAGTTATACTCTTCGGTCTTTTGAATAATTTGCCGCAGCGTATGGATGCGGTCTATGGTAGGTACTATATAGCCTCTTCGGAATCCAGGTTGTTCGGGAGGCTGGAAGTCATCAAGCTTGTTGTAGAGACGACCTGCAAACAAATTTTGTTGATTGTGTCAATGTGATCTCAAAGTTTTCTCCCATACTGCATAAATACGGCAGTCTGTACAGTCAAGTGCAAAAATATGGTTCGACATAATCGACTCATAAATATGGCACCTACTACGCTCTTATTACACCGGCATGAGGTGCTATGGGACATATTTTTGAGTAAGATGTGCACCACCATATTTTTACACTTGACTGTACTAGCTGCTAGACACACGATCGACAACAAACAAAGCACTCGACAGCACTAGCCGCGGCGCACGCGCCCTCCTCCGCTCAGTGCGGCTAACAGGCCTACAAATCAAGACCGGGTCGGATCGGACGGGCGGGATTCGCACTGAGTTTATTCAAATTTAACTCCGTGCGAACTATGTCTAAAAAACCTGGTGCATTTTTTGAACGTTAAACTTCTCTTGTACGCGTAGTACTTTTCGAATTACGGCGCCCGCACCGAGCGAGATGGCACGATTTTAGAGCGCGCACAGACAGAAAGCCATCAACCAGGCAAATAATGCCTTGCTTCGCAGCGAACGTGTTCTGAATTAAATAAGGTATTGCTTGCAATCTTTTCAGATATGCTGGTTCCTCAAACTATTCTGTCCAAGCCCAACAACTCTAATTATAGCCAGAGTGATCAGCGGCATGGCAGCCGGAGGTTGTTTCAACATTATCCCCATGTACACCAAAGAAATTGGCCAGGAACGGATCACGGGTCTACTGGGCTCTCTGCTGATGTTCTTTTTAAATCTAGGCATATTCCTAATGTTTGTACTGGGAGCTTATTGTGATTATTACACGGTGCTGTACATTGTGTCTGGAATACCGTTTGTATCGTGGTTGATAATGTTATGCCCGGAATCTCCAGGTTTTCTGATCAAAAAAGGACGGTTTGATGTAAGTTAAGAATTAATTATTATTGTTAAAAACGAGTAAGTTTTATAGATAGTTTAGAATTTATATATTTCTAGGAAGCTGTGAAGGTGATAGCAACTCTACGAGGCTTGGGTCCAGATGATAGATTAGTCCAGAGTGAAGCAGAGACGATGCGAAAGGAAGAAGAGTACTATAAAACTTTACCAAATCTCTCTATGAGGGTTATATGTAAGTCACTAAAGTTATTAAACGTTTTTAATTACTTACCATCTAGGGTTAGCTAACTAACCCAGCGATAAACGTTTTTTAGTATGGAATTTGACAACTAACGCCAGGTTATTCTGCTAACCTAGGTTGGTGCAATTGGCCCTAATAGACATAACAGTACTTATTGTAAGTTTTCCCATCCTATTTGTTTAAGTTCTGATAATGATGGAATCACATGGACCATAAGGAACCTCCCAATTTTGCAAGGCACTTTGGTGATGCCTAGACTTTAGTTTCGGATACCATCAACCTTTGGATCACCGGACTAGATAGTCCATGTTGTTATGCCAACTTAACTGTTCCAGTGAAGAATCATGCCTGGCGTAAAGGCTACCTCCTGTCGGTACTGATGATGACCAGTCAAACGTTCTGCGGCAACTTCGCAGTGCTGACATACGGGTCCGTTATCTTGGAGGGCACTGGTTCGCAGTTCGACCCAGAGCTGATGGCCATCAGCTTTCCTACCATTATGCTGGTTGGGTCCACAGTGTCTATCTTAGTTATAGAACGGATGGGAAGACGCGTAAGTGTTTTGTTTTGAATTATTTAATACTAGTGGCTGTGACCTGTATAGTCAACCAATTGGAACCCTAAATAGGCCACTATAGGTCTTTGTCATAGTGATGTTATAAAAGATGACTAGGCGACGCTATCTATAGAAAATTACACATATCACGACTCGGTCCATCCCAGCCCAGTCTAGTGTGAGTCATCCTTAAATCAGGTTGTAAGAAATCTCTTACTGTTTGTCATTTTGACATGGTTCTGTTCTGTAGTGGCCTAAGGCTCCAATTGGTTGTCTGTACTTACAACTTCTTACCACCACCATACGAAAGTATTTTGTTCAAATGAAACGGACTCGCTTCCACAATCAGACCCTGTACGTAAATTTAACAAGAAGCGGTTGAGAAATGAGACCATCCGGACAATGTGACAGATATATATAAGCACGAAATAGTTATTTATTATACAAGGGGCCAAAGTTGTTGTTTAACTCTCGGGCTTATATTGAGATCCAAGCAAGCGAAAGATTCCAAAATTGAGCCACGAGCGTAGCGAGTGGATCAATAACTGGAATCTTGAGCTTTACGAGGGTCTCAAGGCACGAGAGTTGAACAAACTTTGCCGCCGAGTGTAATACAACATTTTTCCCCTCACTATCGCGAGGAAAATAAAGACTACATACGATTACAAATCGTATCCACATGTAAGTTATCTTGAAAAAATCATTCAAAATTCAATTTCATAATTTGTCATAGAGTAAGCTCCTGGTACTTAGTTATTGCCAACAGCGTACCAAGTGCGCGATAAGACTCGACCAATTTAAGGTATGACCTCCGATTGCGCATATTTAATATAGTCATATAGGACTCACTTATCTGGACGGGTGGTAAGTGGTAGGAGTTAGAGCAAGGTCAATACTTTTCCCCACATGTGGATAAAATGCGGATTTCCACGCTAGTTTTAAAGGACAAAACAGCGCATTCCAAGCTAGTGAGGGGAAAACATTTTTACAGACGCATCATTCGCGTTAAATCCTTATTCGGAGATTGTAGAAACCGTTTAGTGTCTTGACTGACGACTGACAGTATGTATTTCTCTTCAGGTGATCCTTGGTTCGTCATACGCCGTGTCTGCGTGTTCGCAAGCGTGTCTCGCTGCGGTATTGCTGCTGCAGTCCCAGGGCTACAGCGCGCCGGGATGGTTGCCTCTGCTTTCCATAGTGGCGACCATGTTCGTTTACGCATACGGTGTACTGCCCGTACCGTATATAATTATGACGGAGATGTTTAACATTCAAGTATGCATTCTTTTAACCGACTTTATGGTTTAGTTTTGTTGACCGTTTTTCTGGAGACTGCTAATCATGTTATTATAAGTCAGAGTAGGGTGTAATGCGTGCTGGGCCTATAAACTAAAGGATCAGCGGTGTAAAGAAACAATACAATGATGGTGATGATGCATTTTTTCAGGAGAAAAAGCACTGATAACAATTTGGTCTGTTTGCAAGGAAAGACTAAAGTAATGTGCCTCACGCGTGACCGTTTACGTGGCTACCTAAAACCTAGACAAGATTATTTTAGTAAACGAAGACAGTACATTTCTAACAGTCTTTAGGGAGGGATCTGATGAGATCGAGGGAACTATTCGAACGTTATAAGCACAGTAATTATCCTCGAAAGCTTGGGTATTTGCTCTCGTGTTATGGAAATTATGATAAAATATTACTATATAACAGCAGAACTCCTCAACGACATTTTTTACATTTTGCGATGATGGCAATTACTGGTTTGTGTTCAAGCTCTCGAAATGAAGTGGAATAAGGGCATTTTTAGAAAAAAGTGCATTTTTTAATGAAAATGGGTCCTCGATTTTCCATACAAAAAAAAAATTCAGTTTTGTAACGGCCCATACGAAATGTATGAAAAAATGCGTTACAAAGCTGACCAAAAAAACGGGACACTCTTTTTCTAGATCAATAGTGGTCGTGATTCTGGTTATAAAAAACCCAAAACTTCCTATATTTTCAAGAAAAAAGAAAATGGTACCCTATTTTTGAAAATACCCATATAAACTAACCTAACTAAACATTTATTTCTCAACAGATCAGAGCAAAGCTGTTAAGCATGATCGTGGCACAGGCATGGCTCATGACGTTCATCCAGCTGGCCGCCTTCGGGCCGCTGACGAGCGCTTTCGGCTTGCACACCACCTTCTTCATCTTCGCGGCGATCAACCTCTTCGGTGCCTTTCTAGTCCTGGTCTTCATGCCAGAGACCAAGGGGAGAAGCGTGGAAGAAATAGAAACGATACTCAGGAATAATAAATAGAGATGAATGAAATATCTGTTGTCAAAAACTATAATATCGGATAAGATAAAACTTTGAATGCAGTTTTTGTGCGGTTTTTTTTGGATAAAGTTTTTATTTATTCTAATAGTTTTAGTGTTTTTAACTTGTAAAATCAGGCCGAGATAGTGAGGTTTCGCTTACTCTGATACTGACGCAGACTGTGTGCGCTGACTTGACTGTTGTCAGCCCCTTAACCATTAAATCCATGATGCATTTATGACACTGAAACGAGACAAGTGACAATCAAGTTCTCTTGGAATGTAGACTTTGTCATGCCGTCGTAAGTTCTTAATTTGAAATGAATTTGGTTGTCACTAAGGATGTTTTAGGATCAATACTGTTAATTCATAAGGGCGTTGGCGTGATGTACTGACGTCATCAGATACATCGGAGCTGCCGAGGCTCACAAATATCTCAACACGCCTCTATTGTCAAACCGTTAGAATGCATATTCAGATATTTGTAAGCACCACAGCAGTTCCTATATATTCATCTGATGGCGACTGTACACCTAACATACTTATAGCGTACCGCCGATTTACCGTTACCGATCTGTTCACCATGCGACACGGATTCCCGTTAATCTACAGCCAAATTCTTAGTAAATTAAACTTAATAACCTATGCCTTTTTGAAATTGTCTTAAATAACACAAATTCTTATACTCAATATATACGAAACCCAAAATGCATAGGAGTTGTTATTACTTATTACCAACATACAAAATACCAATGTGTTAACTTACCTAAATATCCATATGACACCATAATCTCTAAACTTCTGGCTGGGGTTCTAATTTTATAAACAGTTGTTAAAAACTTACAATTTGGTTACTTTGGGAATGTGACAATTTGGATTTTAGGCATCCCTGTCATAAGTAGATTTGGTTTTAGACATTTTAAGACAGCGACGATAATATAAGGAACATGGTATTTTAAAATTGAGGGTTTCATTTAATGTTTTCTACATTTTGAAACATGTCTGTTTGAAATGTACCTAGGGTAGGGGAACCAATAAATGAACGATTAAGCGACTTACCTCACTTTGGTATTTTTTTTACGTATGTTGTAACCAATTTTCACTAAGATTTATTTTTTTATACTATACTACATATAGTCTAGTTTAGATTAAACTATTCCAAACCCTCTTTAAACTATCCAATATTTTTATAAAAATGATTATGTTCCGAAATGGCCCATTTTCCCCAGAACATGAACAAAGTGCCCTAACTCTAGTGATGGGAAATTGCAGAGAATATTTCCGACTGCGAGAATATTCTCGGAAAGATTACGGTAATATTACCAAAAGTAGCAATTTACTTTGTAACTTTTTTTTTCGATATGAAAATCCAACTTTTTGTAATAACGAAATATTTGCATATTTTCATGTGCTTCATGCTCGCGGTCAGATACATTACTTAAAACTTGTTATAATGGTATATTACCGTAAGTTACCGTAAATTACCGTAAGTTCTCTTAAATTTCATGGAAATTTCTTAGGAAATATATTTTTTGTTAACGAAATATAGTGGTTACTATGGAAAAATTAAAGAACATTGCATTATTACTTCATTGCATTTTGTTGCATTTCAAATAAGAATAATTATTAATCACTACATAGTATAAAACAAAGTCGCTTTCTCTGTCCCTATATCCCTATGTATGCTCAAATCTTTAAAACTACGCAACGGATTTGGACGCAGTTTTTTTTAATAGATAGTGTCATTTAAGAGGTTTGTCATTTGAGAGGTTTATATGTATAATAATAACCCGTGCAAAGCCGGGGCGGGTGCCAGTTAAAAATAATCAAGAAATACTTTCCAAGTTTGCATTGTTCTCTTGTTCTCGGCGTACCCATATTCTATACTTATTATTATTTTATTTAAATATATGTATAGTCAAGTCAAGGGACTTTCAAATTGTAGTAGTTAAAAAGTTAACAAAATGTTTCTTTAGTTCAGTTTTTAATATAAGTATATATTTTAATGGCAAAGATAGAGCGGCACAATATGGAATGATATGAATCACTTAATTATTTTATCCTATAGCATGAAAAGTGCCTGTAATTCTTTATAATTTTTTTTGCATAGTCTATAACCCTGCATATAAATTTTGTAGTAATACAACAATTTCGTGAGATATTGAATACTTGTAAAGTCGTGTCAAATATATATTCACACTTTTGAGCCTAGGTTAATGAAATAAGGTTGTAAAGTGACTAAATTTACACTCGCTGACATCTTATTTCATAATTTATTTATTTTTCAAATTTTCCAAAATAGTCATGAACTTAACAACGTTGGCTTCATGGCAAACCATTCGTTTTTCACTAACACAAATCACAAATTTACGACTCCGAATCCGCATAAAACGACCAACCGGTTTTAGCGACGTAGGTATAGGCAGATGGTTGGTTTTCATACAAGTCACTATTTGTGCATCCGTTTAGTACGACTGCTTATATCGACATACCGCTTTTAACGACGGGATTTCACACGCATATGTTCGGTTACAACGGTGACGGTGCATTATAACCAAACAATACATACAAGATAGAATCTTTGTTCGAAACGAATGTTCTGAAACTTAAGCGCGTAAGGGTTTCATCTCGTGTAAAAAAAATCTCCGCAATTTACAATGGCTTAAATTGCAATGTAGTCAGGAAGTACGAGTAAATAGGTCAATGGTTCAACAGTTTCTTTCACTAAAGAGCAAAATATTCTTAATTTCAATTATTCTGTGAGTAACATTGAACCATTGTGAATTATAATGCATGTGTGACTATTAAAATCGAGAAACAACTTTAAAATTGACAGTTTGTTTAGTACGACTTCCGGTTAGTACGACGTAATATTGTCGGTCCCTTCGGCGTCGTTATAACCGGATTCTACTGTAGATGGTTTTGCCACGACTGTTAAAACAGTACAAAATTACAATTAAGTCGACTACTACTGTCTTTTCCGCGTAGGCAGTGTGCACTGTGCATGGTAGTTTTTTACTACATACTTGGCCTGAGCGTTCGCTCGACCCGAACGTGGCCTAATTGATGCGAGTTTTACACTCAATTGTATTTTTGTATCACTTTCATTAAATTTGAGCTAGTATTTATTAAATCCCTCGTATTTGTAATAAATTTCTAGGTTTCGTTTAAAATTGCACGGTAATATTTCACGGTAACTTACGGTAACTTACGAGAATTTATGGGAATTTACCGTAATTTACATGTAACTTTTTATTTTGCTCAGTAACGATATTATCCTTTTGCAATACAATTAACGACGTCTTTGTGCCTCTATTTTACCTAAATGACATGACATTAGACCGCAATAAAATATAAATTTCTCTATCTTTCACATCACGAGAATATTACGGTAATATTCTCTGTAAATTTCATTACGGAAAGTTTCCCAAATAGGAAACTTTCCGCTTGCCCATCACTACCTAACTCTGAACATTTTTACCCCGAAAGATGAACCAGTAAAAATGCAAAAAGGAGTACCCTAATTATGAACAGCTGGGCACCAATAGATGAACAGTAGTATAGAAAGACGAATAAATTTAGTTCGTTCAAGTTTTGGCACGATGTTGATGAAATGAACTAAGAAAAGTAACACAATCGTTCATGTATTGGAATGCAGCCCAATAGATGAACTAGTAAATTCTCTTAGTTCATGTTTTAGGTATAGTTTAATCCAGTGAACAGTCCCGTTTCCATACTAAAATATGCCCCGTAATAATTGAGTTAAACAAGGAAAGTTCCGTTCATCTTTTAGTCAAAAAATCAAGGAACAGCAAACTAGAAATTTAAGATATAAATGGAGTATCTACCGTTACCGTTAGGATTTATATAAGTATTTCAAAAAACTAACATTTACCCAAAAGTTGAACGCTGTTCAGCTATTGGATAAATCACACAATATTGGAACCATAACTTGAACAGTTAATATTGAATAAAATAAGTTAAATTATGACTTTGTTAATAACGTAAAGGGTAGCGGGATTAGTCTAGAATCGTTACCAAGCAAAAGCATGTCAGTAGAAACATTATTCAATTTTATACGAATTTATTTCCTTAAATTTTGAAGCGCCATTCTTAAGAAGAAATCCATACAAACGGCGATTTCGGCGCGAGGCATATTTTCGGTGAGCTCTCACAACCACATACATTGATCTATTATTTAAAAGTTTAAAGTTATATGAAGGGAAAATGTTAAAGTTTTAGTAAAAAATATTCCTAAGGTTGTAAAGTACGTCAGGATTTAATTATTGGGATTTTTAGGAACAACGTTCATCTATTGGGGGTTGTTCATCTTTTGGATCCTCTACCCTATAGTGTGCTTTACCATGAGTTGTATTCGAATGCAGCAGTCGCAATCGAATACAACTCATGGTAAGCACAGACGTACGTATTCGGTATGTGGTATTATGGTATTTGATTGTACCAAACCGGAATCACAACACGCGAGGCTTACATTCATTCTCCCGGATATAGAAGTGACTACCTAATGTGTATAAACCGAAGTATTTTCTTAGTAATCTTATAAGTAAGATGATAGTTTTGACTGCTGGTTTGTATAGGCAAGGTTGGGATGGGAGATGAACAAATAAATAAATATTGTGTTTGGATTAGGAAATTTGTGGCCAATTAATAAGCGTCTGTGTTATCTTTCGATAAGGAGGAGGTATTTAACGAGAATGTGATATATTCTGTTATGTCAAAAAAGTGATAAATCATGTTTTGGTTTCTTAAGTTCAAATAAGGCACATTGTGTAGCTACTCTTGTTGTTGAATTAAACATTATAAATATATCAAACGTGTGACAGAAGTCAACAAGAATGACGTGAAGTAAACAACTTATTTTTACCACACTGCTAATTTTAAGTTGTTATCTAATTTCGTATTTGCGGTTGTCAATCAAGATCATCACAATAGGGATGAAAACTAGAAACATATTTATAGAAAAAAAAATCGTCAGGGAGTTTCATGTTGTTTTGTTTTAAATAATATGTTTACTGATTTCATAATTATATGTTACTTAAACACACCTCTCAATTAATGTCTAACACGGACACTGTATGTAAGGTTGACAACTTATGTTTTTGGCAATTAAGTTTACAGAACTTTTCCAAGATGGTGGCCATGGGGAGGAGCTACAGACCCAAGAACAAACTCTGATATACAGGGCCGTAATTTTCATGCCTGTTACGTCATAATGACGTTCATAAACAAACAGGATGTTTTAATACGAAATGAGTTAATAACAGATAAAGTCTATCAACGTTCGATTCTAACGTCGAACGTAATAGTTTTGACACTATTCAATGACATCATTATTCTTTCAAACGTAAAAGCTAAATCATGATGTTTGAAGTTCGACGTCATTTGTCTGTCATCGGCCTGAAAATTACGGGCCCTGCTGATATATTAATAGGTACACACGCGTTCAGAATTGCATGGGCAGTTTATTGAATGAATTCATTCATAAATTGCCTATGCAATTCTGAACGCTATAGTACATACGCTGAAAAAATTGTTGAATTCGCATTGAGTTGAGCAACCCTATGTACTTACCACGTGTTTGAAATTTCTTGTAGAAACCTATACTCGCTAGCAACTCTCTGTCAGTGCATCTTGTTCGCACTTGCTGGTGGGAGCGAGACGCAACTGTACATAAAGTGTAAACGAGATATCGTTTACTACAACAACTCGTAGTAAGTGATACCAAATCAAATTTATATAACACGAAAAACAACAACTTCTAGCCACTACCGCTGAAATCGCGAAAGTAGTGTAGTCTAGTTTAAATAGATAGGTCTAAAATGGAATTGAAAGAGAAAAAAGAAGACAGGAAGGGGCACACATACATACAATGGATTGTTGCAATCATTGGTAAGAATTTAGTAGTTTTATGATAAAGTTGCTCAAAACATGCCATTTTAGTAGCAATACAAGTATAATAAGCGCAGATATGTCATTTTTCACTCGTCTGCTTTCCACTCGCCTGCGGCTCTTAGCGGCACTCGTGAAGAAGTGACATACTTTTTCACTAAGAGCATTATCATTACCTAATATCTTAAGATGGATTATATCTAAATCGACCAATATAAATATTACCCCAAGACGAATTTCCACGTACCAGGCAATCATAAGTAACCAAGATCATGTTTTCAGCAAACTCTTCTCTCCTAACCTACGGCTTACAAGCCGGCTGGATCTCACCCATGACAAAAGTACTGCAATCACAGTACTCGCCAGCCGGCGCGCCGCTCTCAGACTACACTATGGGGCTTGTGGCTAGTCTCATGCCTATTTGTGCCATGATAGCAGTTCCCATGTACGCCTACATAGCCGACAAGTGCGGTAGGAGGGCGGGGATTATGTGCATCACGGTGCCACATGCGGTGAGTTCCTTTGGAGGGGCAGCAGTTCATACCTCAAGGCACGGCGACCGCCATCTTCAGTTACTGAGTTCGTTTCTTGCATTTTCCAGCACATGCACAGCACGACACTTTTTGATATGGCGAGGTGGTTATTATTTATTTAGGTCCGCGGAGTACTCCAATAAAATATAGCGGATTTTATTATAATTTTAATGAATCACAAAAGTTTTACAATGCGCGCGATATTCTTTTTTTTACACAGGGTGAGGGGAAGGATAGGTGAATGAAATGAGGTTGTCATGTTGATATACCTACCAGTAAAAAGGATGCGTTTAAAGAGTGTGTTTATGTTTGAAAATTAACTATTTTTGAATCAATAATTACAGTAAATAATAACAATAACAATGGCACTGCCATCCCTTAAACTCAGTATTTACTCTTATTTTATTTATTAAAAAAAATTGCCTAGACTCGTAAGGTAATAGGTACAATTATTTAAACGAAAAACTTCTAAAATAGGGAATTAAAATTAAGTTTTTACTTAAACCGTACTTATGTCCTTCTGCACGTTCTGTACTTAATATTCAGTCCAACACTAAATATTATCTTGTTTTCAGATTTCCTGGTTACTGAAACTATTCTGCCCAAGTCAAACTACCTTAATCATAGCCAGGGTTTGCAGTGGCATAGCCGCTGGCGGCTGTTTCAACGTCATCCCTATGTACACCAAGGAAATCAGCCAGGATAACATCAGAGGTGTTCTTGGCTCTCTTCTGATATACTTCCATAACTTGGGCATATTTCTCATGTACGTGTTGGGAGCGTATCTGGACTACCAAACGGTGCTTTGCATCGTGGTTGGAGGGCCGTTCATATCGTGCTTAGCTATAATGATGTGCCCTGAATCTCCTGGATTCCTGGTGAAAACGGGCAGATATGACGTAAGTTGACTAATTATTGTCGTAACTATTATAACCATAGTTATCCCTAGTGACTATGAAGAGTATGAAGTAACTTGAATCAGGGTTGTTAAACGAGTTACCTAGATGCTACATATAACAACAGCTTGTTTACTTATTATCTTTGTAGGAAGCTGTGAATGTGATCGCGAGACTCCGCGGTCTCAGCCCTGATGACAAATCCATCCAGATAGAAGCCGATGCGATGAAGAAGGAAGAGGAATATTACAAGACTCAACCATCTTTGTCTTTGAGGGTTATACGTAAGTAGTACAGTCAAGTGCAAGAATATGGTTCGACATAATCGACTCATAAATATGGTACTACGCTCTTATTACACCGGCATAAGGTACTACGGGAGTTACGGGACATATTTTTGAGTAAGATGTGCACGACCATATTTTTACACTTGACTGTACAGTCAGCTGCAGATTTAAGTGACCCCCCCCTGCATAAAAATTTTCTATGCAGCCGCCCCCCCCTCTCCTGAGTTAAATGACTCCCCGGTCATTTAACTCTGCAGCTGACCGTACCAAATTCTTCAAGCAACAGAGTCAAGTCATGCGAAGTCGTGGCCATTCCGTCATATTCCAAGGCTATGTTTTTTTTTCAGTGATGAACCGCGCCTGGAGAAAGGGGTACATCATAGCAATGCTGTTGGTGTCTGTTCAAACTTTAAACGGCAACTTCGCAGTTGTGACATATGGGTCGAAAATCCTTGCGGCTGCTGGATCGAAGCTGGATGCAGATATGCTTTCCATCAGCTTCCCTGGAATTATGATGGTTGGATCCACTGTCTCTATTATAGTTGTGGAGCGGATCGGTAGACGGGTAAGTAGAGTATTTAACAATATAAAGCCTTTTTTGTACAGTCAAGTTCATAAATATATGAGCATTACGCGTGGTATCAGTGGCCGAAATCATCAGCTAGGACTTTATTATTATCGTCAGAGTAATCAAAGAGCCAATCTTTCCTCAAAAAGCACTCGGAGTTCAAAATTTCTTTCGCAAAGTTAGTTACAATAAATCTAGATCGAAAACGAATAGGTAGGTCGAATGAAGACCATGTCCATAAAAAATCATGTTCCTCGGAAATTAATTGTGTGGTCAGACTTATCCCTGAGATGTAAATTCTACTCTAGATGTTTTCTTCAAGATATTGACGCCCAGACGTATCAGATTCAGATTCAGATATTTTATTGGTAAATGTCAATATAATTTACACGTCACACAATTACATTTAGTAAGAACACAGGTAGCTATATTAGCAATTAGTTTAATTATTTCTTAAGATTACAATAGAATTAAATTTTCTCGTTATTAGATTAAGTATGTCAAAATATAATACATTACTGTAACACATTATCTGTTTGTACGGGTTGGGGATGGTATTTTTTCAAAATATTCGTCAGTAGGTACTATAGAAGGCCATGTCAATGAGATATTTTCTTATCCGTTTTAGGAAGATTGCATCATTTGGCAAATTTTTAATATCAGTTGGGAGGGCATTATAAATCTTAACACCGAACACGTTGAGCGTTGAGCGTTTTGCGAGTCTTGACACGGCGCGCCCATGGGACTAGCAGCCGGTGCGGCCGGCGCCCGTCGACACCGAGGCGCTGCGCGTGCGTCATGTACGAGTTCATATTTTGTCGAACGTGTTTGCAAGCCTCCAAAATGTAAACACTATGCAAAGTTAGAATTTTCATCTGCCTGAATAGTTCCTGTGCCGGATAATCGAAAGGCTTTCCAGCTATAGCACGGATGGCTTGCTTTTGGATTTTGAAAACCTTGTCACATTCAGCTGCTGTGGCCCACAAGTCAACTCCATAGATCATGACAGAGTGAAAGTAGCCATAGTATGCTTTCTTTATATTTTCTTTGGTATCTTTAAGCCGTTCTATTTTAAACCATTTCTATGATCTTCAGGTGATTCTCGGCTCTTCATTCATCGTCGCTGTATGCTCACAAACGTGTCTGGCGACGGTTCTTCTGCTACAGTTCCTGGGGTACAGCACGCCAGGCTGGGTGCCTCTGCTGGCCATAGTTGCGGCGATGTTCGTGTATGCATTCGGTGTGCTACCCGTCCCGTATATTTTCATGACGGAGGTATTTAACATACAGGTAAGATCTGCCTTATAAGTTTCTTAAAACGGGGCTAACCGACCGATCCGACGGATTGCCCGAAAACTTACATCAAACATGCAAAATGTCCAAGTTGTCTAAACAGTTTCAGTGTCTGAAAATCGTAAAAATTTGAGATTTGCCTTCTTGTAAATTCGAGATTCTTCTTATGTCAGATATATTCTAAAAACGCCAACGCCGCTGTCACACCCACCGTTGGAGCTCGATCGCGCGTTGTTGGTGCATTTATTAATTTAAGAGTAATGAGGACTACCGCGAGTCGATTTTCCGCGAGGGGCGCTAGTGGAACGTGGGTCCTGCGGGAACATTTCAAACGTCACTTTGACATTTGACATATTGACACAGGACCCACGCATGAGTGGCGCTGCCTGGTGAGCGACAATACGGTGGCTCCCATTGCAGGGCTCCCGGTTACCAATAATTCATCGAATGTACTTATACCCTGGCCAAGTGGCCAGCCATCTGTGATAGTAGGAAACCGCAAAATTCAATATTTGTAGGTATGAGTACCCGTAGAAAATCTGAATTTTGCGCCATACAACAGTGATTTGCGTCCATATGAACACAAATATTGGGAACGGTGAATTAACGTCACGTTGGGTTTTAACGCGACCTTTTTTGCGCTTAATGGGGCCTAAAGCTTTACGCTCAACGCCATGCTGGCCATATTTGTCTAAAATAATACGCACATATTTCCACAGATAAGAGGCAAGATGTTAAGTTTGGTAACGGCAAAATCATGGTTGATGACCTTTATCCAGCTGGCTGCGTTCGCACCGCTCACCAACGCCTTCGGCATGTACACCACCTTCTACATCTTCACTGCCGTCAACCTCTTCGGGGCTCTTGTGGTCCTGGTACTAATGCCGGAGACTAAAGGCAAGAGCGTAGAGGAAATAGAAGCTATCCTTGATAAATGATTTCTACGTATATGTAGTTCATCTATATATAATAAAAGGCATTAAAACTCGAGTGTGGGTTTATGCTACACAAATATCATGATTCATGAGCCCTCCATGATGCGGTACAATCCGCATATTTCGACCGCCATTACGGCTTTCGTGAATGAAAGCTATTCTGATAGCTGTCACGCACCTTGCGAGTTAATAAATGAATATAAAAAATTCTGTGACTTTTTTTTGTACCCAGTGAAAATCCGAAAAAAATGTGTAAAGTACGCCTGAATGGTTCGCATCTAGCGCAGCGGCGAGGCGTACAGCGTCTATGCACAGCGTAGGGATGTATTCTATACAGTGGGCTGACTTCATACAACCTACACGGCCAGTGGCCCGGCTCGGTAATCGCGCTCGAGGCTCAGGGTTGTCAAAAACTATGCGGAAGATATATTTGACCGACATGGATTCACCTTTTACAGTCTGATTGGTAAACTAATGTCCATTTGACACCCCTCAAAATAGACCGCCGGGTTTGCATAGAAATTCGGCGGGTTTCCCTCTCCGCCCACTTCCCCGCGCGCCCCTCATCGATGACCCAGAATTCGGCGGAGTTACCACACTGTATAGAATACATCCCTACGCTGTGGTCTATGTGCTTCATGCAGCGTGCTCTTAGAACGCTCGCGTACATTTGCCTGTGTTCAATACAAACGCTACTTAGATCACTTAAGTCGTAGACAGGAAATAAAATCGTTTGATAGTCTATATCACTTCAAACTTATCTGAAATAGTCGTTTCGAAAGGCTTTAAACTAAAATAGTTATTTCGAAACGCTTGAGTCCACTGAAATAGTAATTCATGCTAAATGAAAAGTTACTTTCAGACAAGTATCTTTAATTTCAAAGTAATTTAGCCAAATTACAAATTATCAGTACCTATCAATTAAATCTGTACAAAGTTAATACAAAACTTACATTACCCATACAACCCGTTTTCTCTCCTGCGCTCTTAGACCATATAGTTAGCTGGACACGGCTTTCACGAGAATTAATTTCCTCTCTGTCTCTGCCAAAAAACTTGCACAATTGGTCTACGCCTGAGCTATATCAATAATTGAGAACAATCTTACACTGATAATATACTTAGTACTGTCAATCAAGGTCATACATAATACTCAAGTACTATGTAGAACAGAAACCTGTCCTTTTGACAATAAAGATAGTTTACATATTTTTGACCCAGTGTCCGGATCGATATTTTATACATTGACTAGGTAAGTGTATTAACAACATAAACACTGTTTGTATTTGTATTTGTATTTAACAAGCAGAATTAGAACAAAATTAAAAACCCGACCCAACTGCATTTAGGCAACGTAAGCAGCTTTAACATACATACTTACAGTAAAAAAAAATGATTTAACGAGTTACCTGATATATATTCACAAAGCAAAATTTTAAATATTGTTCACCAATTTCTCGTAGGAGCTGGTCATAAAAGGCGCGTTATTCATAGCTTATTATACGACTGAAGCAAAATTATATCTGATTTTAATAATCAAAAGTATTTTTCTCAAACATGCAATGAAATATTCATGTTATGATCCTTATAATAGGCCGCGAAGGATGGCGTTTCAGGTGCGGCTAGGGCAAGAGATTCTTAGTGGAATTTCATACAAATGTTAAACGCCTAGGCCGGAAAAGTCCTCTTTTTTAATTTCCATTCCATATTTTGTGGCACAGGCATCATGACGTTCTGCCAATACAAATGCGTATAAAGAATGTATTTTCTATTAAAACTGAGTTAAAATATAGCTAAATATTAATACACACACGTTAGTTTTAGTTTTTGTCTTGTGTTTACTTATAATTTCTCTAAAAATAAATCTTTGATTTTTTTGTTGTTTATTTCATTGCATATTTGAAAAAAGCACTATACAAGCTTCGGCGTGAATAAAGACTTGCAGGCCTCATATTTCTTTTCGGCCTGCAAGTCCTTACTTCCCGGCCTCTGCAGTATTGTACTATTTCGCCAGTTACACGAGATGGCGTGACACGGTAGCCCGGCCCGCTCGGCCACTCAGGCGGGCTAGCATACGAGGGTTCTGCTAATATAGCATGTTTCACTAGAATTAATTCTCCGTCACAGGATGCTCAACGATAGTCCCGTTGGCCCGCACGGAGACGTTCACATTGTGCTGCTTCGCCAGATGTACGCTCAGACAGTGCGGCTGGGTGAACGCGGCGTCGCAGTGCGGGCATTTGTATGGTCGCTCGCCGGTGTGCGTGTACGTGTGGTTACGCAGAGTTCTGTTGCTCTGAAAAAAATAGGACATTTCGATTCTAGTCCGGAAAATATGTCATTACATCACGAGTACTTTTCTGAGCTACTATTCAAGGTATCTTGATACCTTGAAACTAAATTTAAAAAAAATAGAAAAGAAAATAGCACTAGTTCGCAAAAACGACTTTGCGCACAAAAGAGCCATAAAAAGGGCACTTTTAGAGCAACTGTATTGAAAACAATATTAGGGCATATGAGCTTGGGACAAACGATCGTTGTGACAAATAGTATTAGGGAATGCAAATAGTAGTTTATGTAATTGTATATACGTAATGAAAGGCATTACCTAAAACCCGAGTGTGGGTTTATGATATTATGATAACATCACATGAATTACACACCTAATTATTTACAATTACATACAGTCATACACTGCTTAATATACACACATATCATGACTCTCCATGATGCGTTCAAGGCGCATATATATCGACCGCCATTGCGACTTTCGGGAATAAAAACTTTTCTGACATTCATGTTTTGACATTTATATTTTTTAAATTCAGAGACAGACTAGAGTTGGCTCCAATATTCATATCGTTCGATATCAAAATAACGTGCGACTTGCGTGCATCATTGTATGCAATTGACAATTCGTTTCAAACTAAACATCATCTCGACTGATATTAGAATAGAAGTCAAATCAAATTCTCTTGTGTCAGATGTGTTCGAAATTTGAACAAAAATAATATTATAGTAATCAACAAAAAAGTTTATTATTATGGGGGCCTTTATATGCGATTTTTGAACGCATTATTGAGGGCTTATGATATGTGGGTATATAAACTAGAATAAAAAACTTTAGGGATTCCGATATAGATCCACTTTTAACCACCACCACCACTAACCACCTTAGTTTTTGGAACACGTCTAGATTCCTCACCTGGAACATACGTCCGCATATGGGGCACGGCTTTGTCCTTGGAATTTTTATATTGTTGTGAATATTCAGATGTAGCTGGAGAGCCTGCGCCTTTGACAAATACTGAAATAATAACAACAAAAATCGACATTTTTGTATTAACTAAATAGTACACAATAATAAATAATGGTATAGAAATAATAAATTTATGTAAATACACCTGAAAAGGTAAAGTTTTAGTGAGTCAAATGTATAACTGTAATATCATCAAATGTAACCTAATTTTGTTACATATAATAAATACTTTGATACTTTGACCTTATTATAATAGATGTACTACAGCTATGTATTTAACTTGTGGTAGTACTTAGTGACTTTTGCTTGTCACCCGACGATACAGCGGTTATTAACCTCGCGATAGTGAGGTGAAAAATCTTGTATTACACTCGGAGCCTGGCGACAAACTTTGTTCACCTCTTCTCGTGCCTTAAGAACATCGCAAAGCTCAAGATTCCAGTTTTTGGACCACTCGCTACGTTCGTGACTCTTTCGAGAGGTAAACTACAACTTTGCCCCCTTGTATAACAAATAACTAATATTTTGTACTGGTATAATCCAAAACCAAATTATGTTCAAAAAAACGACATCTGTACCGACTAAAATCTTGTACTTGTATATGGTCTCACCTTGCCACAGATGTGACAGCAGTAAGGCGTCTTGCCTTTGTGCATGATGTTCACGTGGTTCTGGTACGTGGTTTTGCTGTTCAGCACCTTGCCGCATTGCTCGCAGGGCCAACTGAAAATAAATACTACATCATTTCAGGGCCTCAAAACGCTGGCGAGACATGGAGTGGGAACTCGCGGGTATACTTTAGCCTGCTCAGTGCACCCGCGCCGCCATGAGGAGGCCCTTATGAACTTATGATCTTCATCAGCTGTTCACAATGAGGATTACCGCGAGTCGATTTTCTGCTAGGGGCGCTAGTGGAACGTGGGTCCTTCGGGAACATTTCAAACGTCACTTTGACAATTCTCTCATATTGACACAGGACCCACGCATGAGTGGCGCCGCTTGATGAGCGACAATACGGTAGCTCCCATTGTTTACAATTCACTGTTATTGAAATGCGTAATAGAAGTAGTCATATACAAATAATGGTGCAATATAGATTATAATACCGACCTATATAGCAGCACTACACCCGAAGCAACTGAACAATCTAAGGAGCCAAGAGCTAAACTCACGCGTCG
Source organism: Lathronympha strigana (assembly GCA_949128165.1). Classification (NCBI taxonomy): domain Eukaryota; kingdom Metazoa; phylum Arthropoda; class Insecta; order Lepidoptera; family Tortricidae; genus Lathronympha; species Lathronympha strigana. The sequence goes on along the minus strand of OX421923.1, from coordinate 9,774,575 downwards.
GTTAACTGAAGACCTGCCTGAAATAAGCTTATATGAAATTAAAAGTGCTCTAAAGAGAATGAAGACAGATAAGGTTCCAGGCAGCGATAACGTGACTACGGAGCTGCTGCTTTATGGCGGCACCGCTGTTCTGAAGAAGCTGCAATGCTTATTTAATAAGGTAATTTCTGACTGCGTAACACCTGGCGATTGGAAGAACTCTGTAGTTTCTTTGATACACAAAAAAGGGGACAAAACCAAGCTCGGCAACTACAGGCCTATTTCAATCCTTACACACACATACAAGTTGTTCACTAAAGTAATCGCAACCAGACTGGCACAGCGTTTAGACTCTGCACAGCCCGTCGAACAGGCCGGTTTTCGGTCCGGTTTTTCCACTATGGACCATATATTCACGGTAAGGCAACTCTTCGAGAAATGTACCGAGTATAACAAGCCCATCTTTGTCGCCTTCGTAGATTACGAGAAAGCTTTTGACTCAGTTGAACACTGGGCTGTTATAAACTCTTTGAAAAGAGCTCTTGTAGATGACCGGTACATTCAGGTTATCCAAGAATTATACCGTGGTGCAACCCTGCAGGTTAAATTGCATGAACTAACAGAGGCAGTGAAAATCATCGTGGAATAAGACAGGGTGATACCATATCCCCTAAACTATTCACTTCTGCCCTGGAAGATGTATTTAAACTGCTAGAGTGGTCAGATAAGGGAATATCAATTGATGGAAGACCACTGACGCATCTCAGGTTTGCAGATGACGTAATTATATTCGCCGAGTCTTTAGACACGCTGCAAGGAATGCTAGAGGACCTAGACACAGCATCAAGGGCCGTTGGCCTAAAAATGAACATGTCGAAGACCCAAGTTTATGTGTAACGATGACAGTATCCTCATGACGGTCCACGGCCATAATATACAGAGCGTTCAGGACTATGTCTACCTCGGACAAAAACTGTGTCTTAGCAAACAGTCCCAAATCAACGAAATAGATCGCCGAATTCAGCTGGGTTGGGCGGCATTTGGGAAATTGGATGACGTCCTTCTGAGCAAAATACCGATGTCTCTGAAACGACGAGTATTTGACCAGTGCATCCTACCTGTCCTGACATACGGCTGCGAAACCTGGACGCTCACTAACTCTATACTCCACCGTCTGCAAGTGGCGCAGAGAGCTATGGAAAGGAAAATGCTGGGTATCTCCTTATTGGACCACATTCCCAATTCGGAGATAAGAAGACGAACTGGAGTAGCGGACATAGCTCTCAGAGTAGCCACTCAAAAGTGGAGATGGGCGGGTCACGTGTGTAGGAGAGATGATGGACGATGGAGCCGAGCTATGTTGGACTGGAGACCGAGGACTGGATTCAGAAACAGAGGTAGACCACCAGCCCGTTGGAGCGATGACATCGCTAAAATAGCAGGGAAGATGTGGATGAGAACGGCAGAAGACCGTAGAAAATGGCGTGCAATGGAGGAGGCCTATGTCCTGCAGTGGACGGAGAAGGGCTGAAGAAGAAGAAGAAGATAGATTATTAATTTGGCTCATCAATACAGGGACATTCCACGAAAAATGGTAATTTTTAGCGAGTTTTTCTTTGTTAATTTAATGTGTATTTGGTACAGTTGTATTCATATGCTTCTGGTAACCATTTTAAGTAAATATTTGAGTAAATAGTAGATTATATACCGAGGCCTGTAAAGTAATAAATGTCTCAGATCCTGTGATGCCAATGTCAGTACACTAACTTTCTGCTCGACGCAGTCGGCAAGAAGCGAATTTGTTTAGCTTAGCGGCTGTGAATGTCTGCTTGCTGGCCGTAGGGCACAAAAAAAGTTTTGTACACCTTTATTCACTGTTTTTGACAAATCCAATTAAGGTAATTTTGCCCTAATGCCGATTGCACAACGATTTTTTCATGTCTGTATACAAAATTATTGATCAAATTCATATTGAGAAGCTCCACCCCTGGCAGTCCTTGCAATCTATTCTAGGAATGTCGAAAATTATGCATCTATCTATTCATTACAATGAAGTGGAGTATACAGCGTATGTTAATATGTTTTGAATTTGTCCCGTACCAACCGGAGAATGTTCCTACAAGTAACTATTTTTTTTTAACAGTCACGAATTAGGTTTACCAGCTAGACTTTCTAGAAGATTTACTTACGTAGGTCTAGGTTTTCCTGAATGCTTCTCACCGAAGTGTTTTTTAAATCCCTGAATAGTTTTAAAGGTGACATCGCACATGACGCAGTACCGCAACTCCTCTGGCTCAGTCAGCTTCCCGTGCACGTGTCGAAGGTGCTGCTTCAGGTAGTCGCGAGTAGCGAATGTCTTCGAACAGTCATTGCATTTGAGGCAAGCTGTTTTCGAGGCGTGCTTCTCTCTGAAGAAATGTGTAGATATGAGTCACATCAAATTCAAAAACAATTAGTTGATATAGTAGTTTGTGTCACAAGGGATCAAAATTACATTTCCGGCGTACGGCGTACAGTCAACCAAATAGTCAACAAAATAGAACCATGTCATTTATTACAATCTGATTTACAGCGTCACTATAACATAGTGCTATTACATTGAATCCCGAGGTCTAACGATGATCAGTATATAGTGTTAATTTTTTAAAGCAAAAAAACGGTACCAATTTTCTTAGAAAAAAAGGAAAAGTAAAAAAATCATTGCCTCGGGCGAGTATAAATTCGAAGCCACAGGGTGTTTCTCGATAAGAAAGAAAATTAAGGGTGTTGCTGTCTGTATGCGTTAAAAACTTACAGTATATGCCACTCTAAGTGATATTTAGACTTTTTGCGCTTCTGGCAGTAGTCACAAATAACCTGCCTGTGGATGGCATCCCAGTGCCGGTCGACATCTTCCCTCTCCCTAAAAATACAAAATACCAGAATCTAAAATACTTACATATGGCAAAATGTCCAAGCCTTGAAATAAAAACATACCTAAAAAAAAGGTAAATATTTTGGGGGGTTAAACGGATTGAACTTTAATGAGCTGTATAACACTCCTCATCAGGCGCGTCCACATAGACCCAGCCACCAGCGCGGAAATTGCGGTCTGTGTAGACGGGCCCGGCCGAGGCATTACGGTCGCGCGTACGTTTTTTCCAGACGAGACATGTCTATATACTTATACAGGTCGAGCTGATTCGCGAGGCATCTCGCTCTGTGTGAATGCGCCTATTTTCCTTTGGGCCACTCGCACCACCCAGTCCGCAAGACCGGAACGCGTAGAGGGAGTAAGTCGAAATTAATACCACATACACAGGTCTGCGGTCCCTTGAAGCTGTGAAAAAAATTTGTACGTCAACGCAATCCATAGTTATTATGGCCGTTTATGTCGCATTTCCCATACATTGACAATGGGAATCATAATGTATAGGGTACTTCTCGTTGACCTAGAATCACGAAATTTGGCAAAAAGCAAGAGCTTGTGTCGAGAGGAAAAAATCCGAAAACCGTATATTTGCCGCACACTGAGAGTTACATGCCAACGGTATTTTTAAGTAACTGATGTCATAAATAGGTGTAATAAAATTTCGGCGAGTCCGACTCGCACTTGGCCGGTTTTTTTTGTAGGAAATTTGTCTGCTTAACTCCGGGTTCCCCTGCTAACCCTGGATAGTTCAGCCTTAGGGACTTAATATTGATTGTCTTACAGCACAACTGACTCACCAAAAAGGCCCCTCGCGCCATTCGCACCCATCAGCAGCGCACCAAAACCGCTGTCGGTGGTATTCACTCATATGTGTTACTATGTGCTCACGTCTCATCATTCGATCGCAAACGTCGCAGCGCCAAACGGACTTCTCTGGCAAGGCTGGCACTGGGTTTTGAAACCACCCGTTTTTAAATAGGTGGTTGTTCTGAAATTAAACATTTCCAATGGAAAAATGTATGATCGAAGCGACCGAAACGTATAAGTTTTCCCTATCTACTCAGACAAAAGTTTACAGAAGTATTTCTAAAGATAAATGAGTGAAAACGTGTCAGGTGTTTTTGAGAAATCAATCCCTAAAAGGGGGAAAAAGGGTGACAAAGATACATAACAACGTTTTTATGCTTCATCGGGTCGATGATTTCGAAAACAACAACAATGTTAAAATCCAACAAGGCGGACGTGAGATACCATCTTCCCTGTCAGGGGATGGCGTTGAAATCTTAAAATATCAATATAGGTGTCGTTTTTATGTTTATTTATGATTCTAGAGATTCCAAATTTAGCACGTAGGGGGTCTATTAAGACAGGATTTTGCAAAATTCACCTCCTAAAGGGGTGAAATGGGTTTTGTTGGAAAGTTACATCGGGAAACAAGACGACGACGAGAGAAGGTGTGCAATGGGTTAGAAATGTTAAATATCAATATGGATGGTGTCATTTTTATGGGTCATTGGGTCGCTGATTTAAAAAAAAACTACGATTTTCAAATCTAATTCGTTGGCCTTGAAACGTCTACCCTGTTGGGGTGCAATGGGGTTGAAATGTCAAAATAGTGTCGTTTTTATGGTTACCTTGAATATCTAGATTTTTGTTCGTGATAAAAATCGGTAGACGCATATCAAAGGGGTATCGAGAGGTTCGTTATAACGAATCACAGGTCAAAATTGAGAAACTGCAGCATTTAAATTGGTTCAGCCGAACGCGAAATATTAGCGGACAAACATACGTATGTACATGTACATACAAATATATGGGTCCAACTGAGAACCTCCTTATTTGTAGATGATTGAAAATTATGTTTAGTGCGCGGGCGAAGCCGCGGGAAAAGCTAGTAAATATATCGTCGTCTAGTACCCATAACACAAGCCTCAAGTCAATTTGATTTTAAGATTGTCGCATAATTAATAGTAGATTACATACCAAGGCCGTTTAAGTGGGAAATGCCTCGGATCCCATGTAATTGTCGGCCGAGGCGAAGCCGAGGTCGACTAACATGTGATCCGAGGCTTTCCCATTTACCGGCCGAGGTTTGTATACTATTTTTCTGTCCGACGGAGCCGGCAGGCGGCAATTTAGTTTTGCGTAAAGTGGCGTTTACCGGCCGGAGGGCCGAAATATTTATTTTCAGTCCTCCGGCCGGTAAGCGCCACTTTACGCAAAACTAAATTGCCGCCTGCCGGCTCCGTCGGGCAGAAAAATAGTATACAAACCTCGGCCGTTAAATGGGAAAGCCTCGGATCACATGTTAGTCGACCTCGGCTTCGCCTCGGCCGACAATTACATGGGATCCGAGACATTTCCCACTTAAACGGCCTTGGTATGTAATGTACTATTATTTATTTACATTTCATTTTACTTTGATAGTGTGTTTGCACATAATGTTTGTGACCTAGCGAAATCTATTATTAAGTCTTCCTTCAAAGCTGACAATGCCTTGCACATACTTACATCTTTTCTTTTATGAATTTGATTCACATGATATATCAAAGTTCTTGCCTGTTTAAACATGTAACCACATAAGCTGCATTTGATAGGTTTCTTTTTATGGACAATTGCATCATCTTTTTCTAAAGTACTCTTTAAATCTTGCTTGCTCATTTCAATTTCTGTAAAATATGGGACCACTTCTGCAATTTTCTTGTAGTGTGTAATTATTTTCTTAAATTTACGTGGTTTTTCTATATCATCATCTTTTGCACAGGAATTAGGATCAGTTTTGGGTTGTTTTTTTGATTTCTTTACAGTTTGTTTGTATTCTTCACTATCATCCGTTGCGTAGTTGACATCATCATCTTCAAAATTAAAATCTGGATCCAGCTCAGTTTTAACTTTTATTTTCGATTCATTTTCATTAAGACTAAAAGCAACACAATTTTCTTCCGTCGCGACGCTAATACTTGACGATTTAGTATTTCTTTTAGCAATTTTAGTTTTAACATTTACTAAATTTGTTTCGTCAGATTTCTTTTGTGTGTCGCTTTTCGCCACTTCTGCTGCTGCTTTTTTAATATTTATAAGTTTTTTTAACTCAATTTCCAGTTTCAGCAGTTCAGGAGTTTTAATCAATGACCCTTCAACTTCTCCTTGTATGTATTTATTCATAACTACTTTTTTATTTACATACAGTTTTTTGTTTACATATACTTTTTTGTTTATAGGTGGTATGGGCATAGATTTACGCAAACGCCGTGTACTAGCTCGTTTTCTAGGGATCACATTATTCAGTTTTTGTACAACTATAGGCAAATTGATTTTAGCGGACGTTTCAGGTACTTGAAGAATATCTTTGTTTAACCCTAGTGTAACTTCAGATGGACTGGTATCTCTATGGGCGATATCAGCTTCCAAATAGTCATTATCTTCACTATCATCACTGGCATTTTCCGACTTTACTTCTATTGTAAATACATCATTTATGACTTCTTCATTACTTGTTGCACTTGTTTTGTACTTTGAGGGTATGATAACTTTATCGTGTTTTGTAGCAAGTTTTTGTGTGTCGGAAAACAGTGGCTGCTCAGCTGGTTTGGTTTCTTCAAGAACAGAATCATATTCAACTTTTAGATGTACATCAAGTGAAGATAATTTAGGCTTGATTGTCTGAAAGTATTAAAGATATGCTTACGAGGTGCCTACATCTAACATAAAAACACATTTGCTGGACATAGTTTAAGGAACAGGATTCAATCCACCAATAATTAGGTAATTATCAATTGCAATGAATTTTTTTTAGGATGGGTCCTTTCAATATATAATGTCCAACAAACACCAGTAATTCTAGGAGCAATGGCAGTCTTTTAAATATCTTAAAACCCAAGTTACTTCCATCCCTTCTCTGTCATCCCTTTAAGAAACTCCAGGAGTCTGGCCTTGAGGTACTATATATTATTATTAACATCTATATTGTTGATATTGAATATCTAGTAATACTCTCACAATCAGACAAAACATACAATATCCCACTAGGTTTTTGATATTGATTACATGGGCATTATAACAAATCTAAATACTTACTGAAAGTTGCAAGGAGTCTTGCAGAATAGAGTGTGCCTTCCGGACTTGTGCTTGAAACCTCCTAGTCCTATGCAACAGAGCTAGGCACTCCCAACACAGAGCTAAGTTTGGAATAGTTAAGGCCTGGAACACAGTTCATTTTATTTAGAAAGAATATACCTAATGAATCCTTCTTCTTCCTACCATTTCCCCATTTATGCCAAGAGGCTTGGGTTCTACAATGTACTTCTTTAGAGACAGAGAGTTCAACTGAGATATCTCAGCAATTCAATTGGAACATTCCTTTTGAATGAACTATAGTAATCAATTTAAATGTATCATAGACAATCACAATATTTATAAAGGTGGATATACATTTTATCTGCCATGCTTTTTCATAGATGCTGGCTTCTTTATCCTTCATTGTTCAAAGCTATGGGAACAATGTCCGAATTTCATGGCAATGTATGGTCAGCAGGAAAAGAAATACAAACAAGTACACAATTTTTTTTACTTTATTTTTATTGGAGAAACAGCGGAAGTATATCACACAGCAGTATTTTACATTATGAGACATATGTTTACAAGAGTACACTTACTTCCTTGGATGCTCTCACTAGAACACCTTAACCTTTATTTTGTTTAAATATAAAAATGCTAGTATTAATCTTGCAAACAGTACAGCATACACCTTCATTCGTAACTATAAAACCGGGATATTGTGTTGTGTCCATTATCTCACTCTAACACAGATTTAGATTGAGACATGGCCATTAAAGCTAATTTTCAGTTATGAATGTTTTGATAAACTATTATATGCCTTTACTGATTATTTTGCATGATAGTTAAATGGGCAGTCATTGGAACATTTTACATGTAATATTTTACTAATGCAAAATCAGTATTAAGGTTTTATAACAGTTTTAGAATACAAAACTCTTTTAGTATATGTACCTACAGTTTACCGCAGTATAATTGAGTGTATAAAAAAAAAAACATTATTAAAATATTCGAATTTATTTATTTTGCACTTACCGAGTGCCATGAAATTCGAACCTTGATAGCGATGTATAGCTATGGCATACTTACTTCCAGCTTCTGGTCTCCGGTCAAGAGAGAATAGTAGAAAATTAAATCACCGGTATCCACGAAGTCGAGGTTCCTACCCGAGCTGAGACAGCCGCGACATATTTTTTCATCTTCGGACACAGTGTTTATGTCACACATCATGTTAATGTGACTACTTCTTATACACAGTTACAAACTTTGTCACGTTTACGACAACCTTTACTTTATAGTGTACGAACGAGTTTTAAAGTATACATTGAAATGCTTGATTCCTACGTGCTTCGAGCTCTGCTCTCTCTCGGCTCTCTCCCTGCTTAGCTGCATAAATAAACTAAGAGTATAAACAAACGCAAACATGACACATTTACGATCGTATTAGGTTCTCTTACGATAAATAATTAATTAATGACTTTTGTTTGTTGCTTCCAACTGTCAAATTAGTGTCAATATGACAAATTAATGAAATGAGAGTCCGTATAAAAGGCAGCCAAATAATCGGCAGCCCAATAATTCGTGTCCATTTTTTTGGTTGCGGATTATTGGGTTGCTGATTATTGTACTGCTAAAACTGTGGCTTCGGATTATTGGCCCGCTACCGAGCTTGTCCGACCCGATAAAAGGCAGCCCAATAATCGGCGACCCAATAATTGGCGACCACGATGTACATGGATTATTGGGCTGCCGATTATTGGCCCGCTTCGAGATTGCTCGACCCAAGAAAAGGCAACCCAATAATCGGCGACCCAATAATCCATGTACATCGTGGTCGCCAATTATTGGGGCGCCGATTATTGGGCTGCCTTTTCGCGGGATGCGAAAAAAGTCGGTTCTGGCTGTTAGGTCGCAGTTCTACCTAACACTCCTCCTCGCTTCGCTCGTCGTCGTACCTAAACCGACCTGCCTTAACATTCGATCTAAGGAGTCTGTATAAAAAGCAGCCAAATAATCGGCAGCCCAATAATTCGTGTCCATTTTTTTGGTTGCGGATTATTGGGTTGCTGATTATTGTACTGCTAAAACTGTGGCTTTGGATTATTGGCCCGCTACCGAGCTTGTCCGACCCGATAAAAGGCAGCCCAATAATCGGCGACCCAATAATTGGCGACCACGATGTACATGGATTATTGGGCTGCCGATTATTGGCCCGCTTCGAGATTGCTCGACCCAAGAAAAGGCAGCCCAATAATCGGCGACCCAATAATCCATGTACATCGTGGTCGCCAATTATTGGGTCGCCGATTATTGGGCTGCCTTTTCGCGGGATGCGGATTAGTGGCACCCTGAAATGAAGCGATGTAACATTATTCAAAAGAATACAGGTATTATGGGAAATGAGTCGATAAAATTATAAGTAGAACATAAAAATCTTTCAAAAAAAATTTATTTTAACTGTAATTTGAAGTCAAAATTATATTAGTCAAATATAATTTTAATTTTTTTGTCATTTTTGTTCTGCTTATTGTACTTAGGAATAACATACGTTTTATAGTATCTGAACGGCTGTGTCCAAGTAAAACAGCATGCGAACACGAACATCGAAAAATTGGTATTGAAGGGAAAACCTCTTTGTCACTCCAATATGCAAATTTTGATCTAGTTACCGCTTGCAAGTGGAAGTTATTATATTGAATGATCATCATGCAAAGATAATCATACGGGGTAATATCATGAAGATTTTGAATGTGCAATCATTTCTGATGCGATCAGGGCTTATACCACGAAAATCGAACGATTGCGGATATGTATCTCCATCTCTGTCACACTTGCATATTAGAGTAACAAAGAGGTTTTCCCGTCAATGCCAATTTTCGATGTTCGTGGTAGGCGTGCTGACCCAGAGTACGTCTCGCGATATGTACTTATATGTTGTACATAGCAACACTGAAACTTTTTGGGGTTGAATATTTTCTAGTCTATTCTTTATAATTGTCTATGCTCGTGAAATAGCGCGACTTCCGTAAATGTGACTCTTATAAACAAGTGAACTTTCTGCTGTGAGGTTTACTTTTATGCATTCTTGAAGTTAGAGAAAGTATTAGAGTTAGTGAGAGATATCATACATCTACTGGAGGTCGCGGCTCATGTCTGGATTCAAAGCTAAGTGTTGAAGTTTGTTTTTTATATATTCTGATATCAAACGTGATCGTAACCAACAAGTTAACCAGTAGAGACGTATAACAAAAAGTGTCCTCGCTTGGACAGTACAAATCGTCCGGAGGTAGCGGCTAACTCAGGTCTAGTTTAGATGAGTGCAGCTATGAACAGGGGTTTCATAGCTGTTGCACCATAGTGCATACGCCAGGTCTCAGGGGCAGTAAATGGCTTGTTATCAGTGGATACGAGCATGTGTGACATTGGTCCTAGGCAGGTGTTCTAGGACAAAGGTACCAAAAATGTATATGCCCGTCACATCACTTGTACAGTGGGTTAACTTCATACAACCTACACGGCCAGTGGCCCGGCTCGGTAATCGCGCTCGAGGCTCAGGGTTGTCAAAAACTATGCGGAAGATATATTTGGTCCACATGGATTCACCTTTTACAGTCTGATTGGTAGGTAAACTAATGTCCATTTGACACCCCTCAAAATAGACCGCCGAATTTTCATAGAAATTCGGCGGCATTTCTTCCCGCCCACTTCCCCGCGCGCCCCTCATCGATGACCCAGAAATCGGCGGAGTTACCACACTGTATAGAATACATCCCTACACTGTGGTCTATGTGCTTTATGCAGCGTGCTCTTAGAACGCTCGCGTACATTTGCTTGTGTTCAATACAAACGCTACTTAGGTCACTTAAGTTGTACACAGGAATAAAATCGTTGATGTTGGATAGTCTATATCACTTCCAAATTATCTGAAATAGTAATTTCGAAACGCTTTAAACAACTAAAATAATTATTTCGAAAAGCTTTAGTCCACTGAAATAGTAATTCATGCCAAATGAAAAATTACTAACTACCTAACTAACTTGGCTCAGGGACCCAAGAGAGTCTTGGCCTCCGAAACGAGAGCACGCCACCGGCCCCGATCATGTGCAACTTCTTGCCAGTTACTGATTTGAAGACTGCACAGAAGGCCTACCACGAACCACGAACGAAGTTTCACCTCTCTGTCGCACTTGAGTGAGAAATCACAAGTGCGAAAGGGAGGTATACTTTCGTTCGCGGTTCGTGGTAGGCGCTCAGATCTGCCTGCACAGTGTCTTCCCAGCGGTACCTGGGTCGCCCAACCGGGCGACGTCCAGTCGGACATCCCATATACGCTCTCCTGGCAGCGCGATCCTCTCCCATTCTCAGTAGGTGACCGAACCAGTGAAGTCTGTGTGATTTTGTTACGCCGATGATGTTGGGTTCGGCCACCAGCCTCTGGAAGTCTGGAGCGTACAAAGTCTTGTCTAACGTGCTGCTGGAATTGAACAAAATAGGAACAGACAGAAAGGTGACGGTAGCCTGGGTACCGGGTCATCAAGGAGTCACGGGAAATGAGAAGGCAGATGAGCTGGCAAGGGGAGGAGCGGGGATGGAACACACAGGTCCAGAACCAGTCCTACCAATATCGGCGGAAGTAACAAAGGGAGTAATAAACAGACTACTGGAAAGAGAAGCGGACCAGAGATGGAAAGAGGAACCAGGCTGCAGGCAATCCAAGATGATGATCGTAGGTATAATTCACAGGAGAGCCAGGTATCTTCTGAAGCTAGGTAAGAAAAATCTAAGAATGTTGACTGGTATTATTACCGGTCACAACACACTGAATAGACATCTCATGATTTTAGGTGTAAGTAGGGACCCATCCTGTCCGCACTGCGGTATGGAGGAAACCAGTAAGCATGTGCTGGCTGAATGTGATATGTACGCGGCAGCACGATATAGCATATTCGGCAAAGATACACTATTAGAAACCGAACTAAAGGATGTCGAACTTAAAGATGTCCTTCTGTTCTGCAGGAAAACGAGAAGATTTGAAGATTGTATAATGGGAAGGCTGCCGGGACAGTAACCTGCAGCTTAAACTCCAGGGAAATGGGCTGAATGAACGCGCGAAGTGCTCGACAGCCCGCCTGTATCCGGCCGGGCGTCCCTACTACATCTACAACGTGCTGCTTAAAAGACTGGAACCACATGCTGAGAGAATCCTTGGGCATTATCAATGTGGCTTTCGCAGAAATCGCAGCACGATAGACCAGATTTTCTTGCTGAGACAGCTTATGCAAAAAAGATGGGAGTACGCACAGAGCATCCACTCTTTGTTTGTGGACTTCACGAAAGCCTACAACAGCATAGATCGAGGGGCTCTGTATTCCATTCTTTCAAATTTTAACATCCCAAGAAAACTAGTTGCCATAATTGCTACAGCAACGAAGACGAGTACAATGCAAGTCAGAATAGGGGGAGAGCTCTCGGAGGAATTCCCGGTGATGACCGGTCTAAAGCAAGGGGATGCCTCGTCACCAGTGCTTTTCAACTTAGCCCTTGAACATGTCGTCCGGAGAGTTTTATCACTGGACGTAGGTGTTGAGTTGAACGGCAGGCATGAGGTGATAGGGTATGCGGATGACCTTGCTTTATTAGGGGAAAGCAGGGAAGAGGTGGCCGAGGCGGCCAGAGTCTTGGAGCAGGAGGCGTCTAAGATAGGTCTCAGGATTAACCAGGCTAAGACCGAATACCTCCACATGAAACGATACAAAAATACACGGGTTCAGCGCGATAGTCTTCATGTTGGAGGTGTCGTCTACAAGGGAGTTGACAAATTTCGGTACCTTGGATGCACCATAACCGACACAAACACCAGGGAGGAGGAGATACACATTCGCATCCAAAACACCCTGCGATGCAGTGCAGCCCTACACAAAGTTGTGGTGTCTAGGCTTCTCAGCAGAAATAATATAAAATAATAAATCTATAAAACCGTCATAAGACCCATCCTCATGTATGGCTGTGAGGCCTGGACACTAACACAAAAAGAAGAAAGTCAACTCCTGCATGGTGGCGGAAAGGAAGGTTTTGCGTAAGATTCTGGGACCTGTCAAGAGAGACGACGGCACATGGAGGGTCCGGAAAAACATTGAGAAAAATTACTAACAGACAAGTATTTTTAATTTCAAAGTAATTAAGCCAAATTACAAATTATCAATATCAATTAAATATGTACAAAATTAATACAAAACTTACATTACCCATACAACCCGTTTTCTCTCCTGCGCTTAGACCATAGTTAGCTGGACACGGTTTTAATTTCCTCTCTGCCAAAAATCTTGCACAATTGGTCTACGCCTGAGCTATATCAATAATTGAGAACAATCTTACACAGATAATATACTTAGTACTGTCAATCAAGGTCATACATAATACTCAAGTACTATGTAGAACAGAAACCTGTCCTTTTGACAATAAAGATAGTTTACATATTTTTGAGCAAGTGTCCGGATCGATATTTTATACTTTGACTAGGTAAGAAGAAAATTAAAAACCCAACCCAACTGCATAATTTAGGCTTCGTAAGCAGCTTTAACATACATACCTACTTACAGTCATAAAAATTGATTTACCTTTACCGAGTTACTTGATATATATTCAAATAACAAACCAAATTTTAAATATTCCTTACTAATTTCTCGTAGGAGCTGGTCATAAAAGGTGCGTTGTTCATAGCTTATACGCATGAAGCAAAATTATATTTATATCTGATTTTAATATTCAAAAGTATTTTTCGCGAATTACACGAGATGGCGTGACACGGAAGCCCGGCCCGCTCGGCCACTCAGGCGGGCTAGCATACGAGGGTTCTGCTAATTTAGCACGTTTCACTAGAATTATTTCTCCGTCACAGGATGCTCAACGATAGTCCCGTTGGTCCGCACGGAGGCGTTCACATTGTGCTGCTTCGCCAGATGTACGCCCAGACAGTGCGGCTGGGTGAACGCGGCGTCGCAGTGCGGGCATTTGTATGGTCGCTCGCCGGTGTGCGTGTACGTGTGGTTACGCAGAGTTCTGTTGCACTAGAAAAAATAGGACATTTCGATGCTAGTCCGGAAAATATTTCATTACATCACGAGTACTATTCAAGGTATCTTGATACCTTGAAACTAAATGTTAAAAAAATAGAAAAGAAAAAAGCACTAGTTCGCAAAAACGACTTTGCGCACAAAACAGCCAACAGCCATAAAAATGGCACTTTTAGAGCAACTGTATTGAAAATAATATTAGGGCATATGAGCTTAGACTTATGACAAATAGTATTAGGGAATGCAAATAGTAGTTTATGTAATTGTATATACGTAATGAAAGGCATTAAAACCCGAGTGTGGGTTTATGATATTATAATAACATCACATGAATTACACACCTAATTATTTACAATTACATACACTGCTTAATATACACACATATCATGACTCTCCATGATGCGTTCAAAGCGCATATATATCGACCGCCATTGCGACTTCCGGGAATAAAAACTTTTCTGACATTCAAGTTTTGACATTTATATTTTTTAAATTCAGAGACAGACTAGAGTTTTCAGTCCAATTTTCATATCGTTCGATATCAAAATAACGTGCGACTTGCGTGCATCATTGTATGCAATTGACAATTCGTTTCAAAGTAAACATCATCTCGACTGATATTAGAAAAGAGGTCAAATCAAATTCTCTTGAACAATAATAATATTATCGTAATCGATAATATTATTTAGCTATAATAACATTTTCACGGCTAAAAAATTTGTTGTAACAAAAAAGTTTATTATTATGGGGGCCTTTATATGTGATTTTTGAACGCATTATTGAGGGCTTATGATATGTGGGTATATAAACTAGAATAAAAAACTTTAGGGATTCCGATATAGATCCACTTCTAACCACCACCACCACTAACCACCTTAGTTTTTGGAACACGTCTAGATTCCTTACCTGGAACATACGTCCGCATATGGGGCACGGCTTTGTCTTTGGAATTTTTATATTGTTGTGAATATTCAGATGTAGCCGGAGAGTCTGTGCCTTTGACAAATACTGAAACAATAACAACAGAAATCGACATTTTTGTATTAACTAAGTAGTAAACAATAATAAATAATGGTATAGAAATAATAAATAATACATTTATATACACCTGAAAAGGTAAAGTTTTAGTGAGACAAATGTATAACTGTATATCATCAAATGTAACCTAATTGTTACATATAATAAATACTTTGACCTTATTATAATAGATGTACTTACAGCTATGTATTTTACTTGTGATTGTACTTAGTGACTTTTGCTTGTCACCCGAAGATACAATGGTTATTTTCCTCGGGATAGTGAGGTGAAAAATCTTGTATTACACTGGGAGCCTGGCGACAAAATTTGTTCACCTTTCGTGCCTTAAGAACATAGCAAAGCTCAAGATTCCAGTTTTTGAACCACTCGCTACGTTCGTGGCTCTTTCGGTCAGGTCTTATTATATGCACGAGAGGTAAACTAGAACTTTGCCCCTTTGTGGAATAAATAACTAATATCTTAATATTGTCTTCTGTTACCGCGATAGTTATTCATTGAAATTAAACTCTTTTGAACGGATTTATCGCGTTTATTAATACTATGACCCTACGTTTCGAGCCCTTTACAGCACTCGTTTTCACAGGGTTAGAGTATGCGAATTCTCCCCGTCAATCAACAAAGTTACTTGTGCAAACTACCTACATACATACAAAATGTAATAGTACAATAATTGTATGTAGGTAAGGTAAGTAATACACACGATTAATCCGTTCTAAAGTGTTTAATTTCAACTGATATATTGTACTGGTATAATCCAAACCCAAGTTATGATTATGAATGTTCAAAAAAACGACATCTGTACTTACTGACTATTATCTTGTACTTGTGTATGGTCTCACCTTGCCACAGATGTGACAGCAGTAAGGCGTCTTGCCTTTGTGTATGATGTTCACGTGGTTCTGGTACGTGATTTTGCATTTCAGCACCTTGCCGCATTGCTCGCAGGGCCAACTGAAAATAAATACTACATCATTTCAGGGCTTCAAAACGCTGGCGCGAGACATGGAGTGGGAACCCGCGGGTATACTTTAGCCTGCTCAGTGCACCCGCGCCGCCATGAGGCCCTTATGATGTTCATCAGCTGTTCACAATGAGGATTACCGCGAGTCGATTTTCCGCTAGGGGCGCTAGTGGAACGTGGGTCCTTCGGGAGCATTTCAAACGTCAATTGACAATTCTCTCATATTGACACAGGACCCACGCATGAGTGGCGCCGCTTGATGAGCGACAATACGGTAGCTCCCATTGTTTACAATTCACTGTTATTGAAATGCGTAGTAGAAGTAGTCAAGTTCAAATAATGGTGCAATATTAGATTATTAATTTGGCTCATTCCAATACAGGGGCATTCCACGAAAATTGGTAATTTTTAGCGAGTTTTTCTTTGTTAATTTAACGTTTCTTTGGTACAGTTGCAGGCGTTCATAGTCTACGGTGACCGCTTACCATCAGGCTAAGGCTAAGGCTTACGTATGCTTGTTTGTCACCGTCGTAGTATATATATATATATATATATATAAAAACAGTTGTATTTATATGCTTCTGGTAATACCATTTTAAGTAAATATTTGAGAAAATAGTAAGGCCTGTAAAGCAAGAAATGTCTCAGATCCCGCGATGCCAACGTCAGTACACAATTGTTCTGCTCGACGCAGTCGGCAAACAGCGAATTTGTTTAGCTTAGCGGCTGTAAATGGCTGCTTGCTGGCCGTAGGGTACAAAAAAGTTTTGTAAAGGTGTACAAACTGTTTTTGACAAATCCAATTAAGGTAATTTTGCCGTAATGCCGGTTGCACAATGATTTTTTCATGTCTGTGGGCATTTTCAGAAAAAAGTGCACCATTTCAATGAAAATGGGTCCTTGATTTTCCATACAAAAAAAAAATTCAGTTTTGTAACGGCCCATACAAAATGTATGAAAAAATGCGTTACGAAGCTGACCAAAAAAGACAGTAAGTACCTACACTCTTTTTCTTTTTTTAAATCAATAGTACTCGTGATTCTGGTTATAAAAACCCAAAACTTCCTATATTTTCAAAATCAAAGACCTGTTCTACCTCGGTCAGTTTTTTCTTTAATGGTTTTTAGAAAAAAAAAAAAAACTGCAAAACTGTTATATATCCGAATATAATACGAAATAAAAGGATTGGTATGTCTATTTTGATAGGCTACGTCGACGAAAAAAAGAGGGAAAAGTGTCCAAGGAACAACACCCCTGATGTTCCTTGGACATATCCTGTTGTACCTCGGATACGATATTTTTTACTAACTATATTATATTTATAAAATTAGTAGGTATTGTTTATAAAATCATAGCTATTTTTAGCATATTTATGCCATTCAATAAAGTTTTCTAGTACAAATTATCTTAGAAAAATAACTCAGCAATTGTCATATTTTATTTTTACCTAAAACAATTAACGAAGCTGGAAGTTTTTCTAAGATTGATTACTTGGTAACTTAAAACGCAGGTAACCAATAATTAGAAATACAGTCAATATTAAATATTCAGTAAAAAAAATTGCAGTACCAGTTAGGTAGGGGCCAAGGTACAACATATTCTTGTTGTCCGAGGTACAACAAAATAACTTTTTGGACAAGTAAGCTTCGTATTAGCACTTCCAATTAAGGTTAGGCTGAAACTATCGTACCATCTAGTAGCTAATTTCTTGACATTAACCTATAATATAAAAGTTTTTGTCTAATAGCAAAGCATAAAATGATCAGCCTTGATGTAAAGTTCTAAATACCAACTTTTCATGACACGATTCATATTTAATAATTTTTCTGTAAATACTACCGGCCCTCAAGTTTCGTTGTTAGTTGATTTTATTTGTTATTAAATAACGTTACAAATAATGTAAATAAAATATTTTTATTATCCTGGCAAGGTATCATTGCCAATTGTCCGAGGTAAAACTATGTCCAAGGTTCAACAGTTTCCCCTACCCTATTTTTGAAAATGCCCTTGTATACAAAATTTTTGATCAAAATCATATTGAAAAGCTCCACGCCTGGCAGTTCTTAGAATCCAGTTAGAATCTATTCTAGGAATGTCGAAAAATATGCATCTATCTGTTCATTACAATGGAGTGGAGTAAACAGCGTATGTTTTGAATTTGTCCCGTACCAACCGTAGAATGTTCTTACCAGTAACTATTTTTTTTAAACAGTCACGAACTAGGTTTACCAGCCAAACTTTCTAGAAGATTTACTTACGTAGGTCTAGGTTTTCCTGAATGCTTCTCACCGAAGTGTTTTTTAAATCCCGGAATATTTTTAAAGGTGACATCGCACACGACGCAACTCCTCTGGCTCCGTCGGCTTCCCGTGCATGAGTGCCAGGTGCTGCTTCAGATATTTGCGAGTAGCGAATGTCTTCGAACAGTCATTGCATTTGATGGAAGCTGATTTCGGGGCGTGCTTCTCTCTGAAGAAATGTGTATGAGTCACATCAAATTCAAAAACAATTAGTTGATATAGATAGTAGTCACAAGGGATCAAAATTACATTTCCGGCGTACGGCGTACAGTCAACCAAATAATCAAAAAATAGAACCATGTCAAAATGACAAGCAGTAAGAGATTTCTTACAATCTGATTTATAGCGTCACTACACATAGTGCTATTGTACGAGTACATTGAATCCTGATCAAACGATGGTCAGTGAGGAGAGTTAATTTTTTAAAAGCAAAAACGTCTTCGACGGTACTAAATTTCTTAAAAAGAAAGAAGTAAAAAAACGTGGCCTCGGGCGAGACACGCAAGTTAAGGCGCTTACGAGGGATATGGCGGAGAAATAAACTCGAGGGCTCAGGGTGTCTCTCGATAGCTCAGTTGGTAGAGCGATGGGCATATATCACAGTCACGGGTTCAAGTCTCGCCTTTTTATCTATTTTTTCTTTCTTTTTAAGAAAATTAAGGGTGTTGCTGTCTGTACGCGTACTTACAGTATATGCCACTCTAAGTGATATTTCGACTTTTTCTGCTTCTGGCAGTAGTCACAAATAACCTGCCTGTGGATGGCATCCCAGTGCCGGTCGACATCTTCCCTCTCCCTAAAAATACAAAATACCAGAGTCTAAAATACTAACATATGGCAAAATGTCCAAGCCTTGAAATAAAAACATACCAACCGTGTTAAACTAGTGGATACTAGAATACTTTTAAAAGGTTTATATATAGTTGATAAAGCATTGTTCCTAGGTTTAACTTTGGACAAAAATCTACAATGGAGTCCGCATATAACAAACAACACTCGCAAATAGATTAAGTTCGGCTGCTTACGCCGTTAGAAAAATCTAACAACTAACTAATGTTGAGACATCTCGTCTAGTTTATCATAGTTATTTTCATAGTGTAATGTCATACGGTATTCTGGTTTGGGGTAAGGCTACAGACTATATTTGTTTTACAAAAGAGAGCCATTCGTTTTATGTATAAGTTAGGTAAACGTGCATCAGTAAGGGAGCTATTTAAAGAAATTAATATTTTAACTGTAGCATCCCAATATATCTATGATAATATAATTCATGTTATTAGAAACTTAGATTCATTCAATAGAATTTATGATGTCTCTAGCTATAACACTAGAAACAAAAATAAGCTAGCTATCAGAAAGTGTCGTGTCCATAAAGTATATAATTAATTTTTTGGACAATGTATTTTTATATAATTTAAACTTTCGTGAGACATATTGATATTAAATTGCAACGGTTAACACTCACGTATTTTTATCACAATAGGCGTGACATGTTTCGTCTGCGTCGGGCAGACCTCGTCGGACAGACAGAGACGTCTGCCCGACGCAGACGAAACATGTCACGCCTATTGTGATAAAAATACGTGAGTGTTAACCGTTGCAATTTAATGACAATGTATTTATTTCTATAACAAGTTACTGGATGAAGCATTGCAATTGCCCCTTCCCGCTCTTAAGAATTATTTGAAAAAATCTTTGATGTCGAAGGCTTATTACACAGTAGAGGACTACTTAACAGACAAACATGCATGGCCCATACTAGAAACTGTAACGTAATCAACAAAAAAAAATTGAATGTACTACTGCTTACAGAGTGAATGACAGAGTTCACGAAAGAAATTATATCAAATGTGTAAGTATGTGTATATGGTGTAAAACCGTTAATTTTGTTTTAATTTGTTTATTTTTTTCTGTCTTTCTGTTTCACTATTTTCTTTTATTATGGTTTCTTGCAGAACGACATATATTGTGAATAATTTTACTACCTACTTTTGTTATTTGTTTTGAAAAAAGAAGTCCTGCCGAGTTTTTTGCCGGTAATAATCTTCTCGTGCTGTGGTGTAGGGATATAACCGGTAGTAGCTTTTTTTTTGACGTTCATAAGTGCATTGTAATGTGCCTAAATTGAAAAATAAAGATATTTATCATTTATTTACCTAAAAAAAAGGTAAATATTTTGGGGGGTTAAACGGATTGAACTTTAATGAGCTGTATAACACCCCTCATCAGGCGCGTCCACATAGACCCAGCCACCAGCGAGGAAATTGCGGTCTGTGTAGACGGGCCCGGCCGAAGCATTACGGTCGTGCGTACGTTTTTTCCAGACGAGACATGTCTATATACTTCTACAGGTCGAGCTGATTCGCGAGGCAGCTCGCTCTGTGCGAATGCGCCTATTTTCCTTTGGGCCACTCGCACCACCCAGTCCGCAAGACCGGAACGCGTAGAGGTAGTAAGTCGAAATTAATACCACATACACAGGTCTGCGGTCCCTTGAAGCTGTGAAAAAACCAAACTTGTACGTCAAAGCAATCCATAGTTATGGCCGTTTATGTCGCATTCCCCGTACATTAGCAATGGGAATCATAATGTATAGGGTACTTCACGTTGACCTAGAATCACGAAATTTGGCAAAAAGCAAAAGCTTGTGTCGAGTACGGGAAAAAATCCAAAAACCGTATAATTGCCGCACACTGATGCCAATGATATTTTTAAGTACCTAAGGTCTTAAATCGGTGTAAAAAAAATTCGGTGAGCGAGTCCGACTCGCAATTGGCCGGTTTTTTTGTATGAAATTTGACTGCTTAACTCCGGGTTCCCCTGCTAACCCTGGATGGTGCAGCCATAGGGAGTTGATAATGATTGTCTTACAGAATAACTTACTCACCAAAAAGGCTCCTCGCGCCATTTGCACCCATCAGCAGCGCACCAAAACCGATATCTGTGGTATTCACTCATATGGGTTACTATGTGCTCACGTCTCATCATTCTATCGCAAACGTTGCAGCGCCAAACGGACTTCTCTGGCAAGGCTGGCGATGGGTTTTGAAACCACCCCTTTTTAAATAGGTGGATGTTCTGAAATTAAACATTTCCAATGGAAAAATGTATGATCGAAGCGAGCGAAACGTATAAGTTCTTTTTTTATTTATTTATTATTACTTACTCAAAAATATGTCTCATAGCACCTAAGAGCGTAGTACCATATTTATGAGTCGATTATGTCGAACCCTATTTTTGCACTTGACTGAACAAGAACATGTATATTTGTACTTATAATAATATAGCCGTTTATTCCCACAAAAACATAAAGTATACAAATTCATGTTTACAATTTACAAAATTATGAGCATGCATAATCAATTAAATACATTAGTTTTAATTTAATATAAAATTAAGTAAAACTATTTAAAATTATAACTTATCATAAATTTCATTTCTATCAGTCACAAAATTATTATATTTGTACTTATGTTTGTATATTTCGATTGTATTATTTCGTTGATCGGATCATCTTGAAAATCGGCACGCGGTTAGATGGGACTAATATAATTTTTAAGTTCAAATATAAATCATTACCAGTAGGTACATTAACGACCTCCTAGCCTAGTTGGTAGTGACTCTGCCTACGAAGCGGGAGGGGGGTTCGAATCCTGGTCAGGGCATTTATTTGTGTGTTTATTACGAATATTTCGTCCTGAGTTATGGATGTGTTCTATGTATTTAAGTATTTATCTATCTAAATATATAAAAGAAGAAACTGACATATCAACGCACATCGCAAACTACTGCTGCTAGAGATCTCAAATTTAATTTGATTTGATTTTTCTAAATTCATCTCCTAAGATAATGAAATGGGGGTACAAAAATTGTATGGGGAAACAAGATTAGTTAGACTATTTTATTTGAAAGTTTACAGGAGTATTTCTAAAGATAAATGAGTAAAGAAGTGTCAGGTGTATTTGAGAAATCAACCCCTAAAAGGGGGAGAAGGGGTGACAAAGACAAAGTAATAACGTTTTTATGGTTCATCGGGTCAGTGATTTCGAAATCAACAACAATGTTAAAATCCCATAGTCTCAAAATATCATAGGTGTCGTGTTTATGTTTATTTCTGATTCTAGAGATTCCAAATTTAGCACGTAAGTTTATTACAAGGAGTAGGGGTGTATTAAGACATGATTTTTCAACATCCACCTCCTAAAGGGGTGAAATGGGTTTTGTTGGAAAGTTACATCGGGAAACAAGACGACGACGAGAGAAGGGGTGCGAACTTGCGAAGGGTTAGAAATGTTAAATATCAATATGGATGGTGTCATTTATATGGGTCATTGGGTCGCTGATTTGGAAAAAAACTACGATTTTGAAATCTAATTTGTTGGCCGTGAAATAATATCTACCCTGTTGGGGTGCAATGGGGTTGAAATGTCAAAATAGTGTCGTTTTTATGGTTACCTTGAATATCTAGAGTTTTGTTCGTGATAAAAATCGGTAGACGCATATCAAAGGGTTCGAGAGGTTCGTTATAACGAATCAGAGGTCATAATGGAGAAACTGCAACTAACTTAATTTTCTCAGTTTGATTCACATTCCCGAAAACCGCATTTAAATTGGTTCAGCCAAACGCGTAATATTAGCGGACAAACATACATATGTACATGTACATACAAATATATGGGTCCTACTGAGAACCTCCATATTTGCAGATGGTTGAAAATTACGTTTAGTACGCGGGCGAAGCCGCGGGAAAAGCTAGTATATATATCGTCGTCTAGTACCCATAACACAAGCCTCAAGTCAATTTGATTTTAAGATTGCCCCATAATATTTATTTATTTATTTACATTTCATTTTACTTTGATACATAATGTTTGTGACCTAGCGAAATCTATTATTAAGTCTTCCTTCAAAGCTGACAATGCCTGGCACATACTTACATCTTTTCTTTTATGCATTTGATTCGCATGATATGTCAAAGTTTTTGCCTGTTTAAACATGAAACCACATAAGCTGCATTTGATAGGTTTCTTTTTATTGAGAATTGCATCATCTTTTTCTAAAGTACTCTTTAAATCTTGCTTGCTCATTTCAATTTCTGTAAAATATGGGACCACTTCTGCAATTTTCTTGTAGTATGTAATTATTTTCTTAAATTTACGTTGTTTTTCTATATCATCATCTTTTGCACTGGAATTAGGATCAGTTTTGGGTTGTTTTTTTGATTTCTTTACAGTTTGTTTGTATTCTTCACTATCATCAGTTACATAGTTGACATCATCATCTTCCAAATTAAAATCTGGATCAAGCTCAGTTTCAACTTTTATTTTCGATTCATTTTCATTAAGACTAAAAGCAACACAATTTTCTTCCGTCGCGACGCTAATACTTGACGATTTAGTATTTCTTTTAGCAATTTTAGTTTTAACATTTACTAAATTTGTTTCGCCAGATTCCTTTTGTGTGTCGCTTTTCGCCACTTCTGCTGCTGCTTTTTCAATATTTATAAGTTTTTTTAACTCAATTTCCAGTTTCAGCAATTCAGGAGTTTTAATCAATGACCCTTCAACTTCTCCTTTTATATATTTATTCATAACTACTTTTTTATTTACATGGAGTTTTTTTTTTACATCTACTTTTTTGTTTATAGGTGGTATGGGCATATTGGGCATAGATTTACGCAAACGCCGTGTACTGGCTCGTTTTCTAGGGGTCACATTATTCAGTTTTTGTACAACTATAGGCAAATTGATTTTAGCAGACGTTTCAGGTACTTCAAGAATATCTTTGTTTAACCCTAGTGTATCTTCAGATGGACTGGTATCTCTATGGGCGATATCAGCTTCCAAATAGTCATTATCTTCACTATCATCACTGGCATGTTCCGACTTGACTTCTATTGTAAATACATCATTTATGACTTCTTCATTACTTGTTGCACTTGTTTTGTACTTTGAGGGTATGATAACTTTATCGTGTTTTGTAGCAAGTTTTTGTGTGTCGGAAAACAGTGGCTGCTCAGCTGGTTTGGTTTCTTCAAGAACAGAATCAAATTCAACTTTTAGATGTACAACAAGTGAAGATAATGTAGGCTTGATTGTCTGAAAGTATTAAAATATGCTTACGAGGTGCCTACATGTAACAGAAAAACACAATTTTCTAGCATAATAAATAAAATACTTAATATAATCATACTACTCGTATTTACGATTATAAAGCATGAATTAAATCATTCAATTTATTACTCGTATTTATTTTATTTTTCATCGTATAACTGGAAATAGTTTAAGGAACAGGATTCAATCCACCAATAATTAGGTAATTATCAATTTCCATGAGATTTTTTTTAGGATGGGTCCTTTTTGGTATACTATGTCCAACGAACACCAGTAATTCTAAAAGCAATGGCAGTCTTTTAAATATCTTAAAACACAAGTTACTTCCATCCCTCCCTGTCATCCCTTTAAGAAACTCCAGGAGTCTGGCCTGGAGGTACCAAATATTATTATTAAGATCTATATTTTAGATATTGAGTATCTAGTAATACTTTCACAATCAGACAAAAAATACAATATCCCACTAGGTTTTTGGTATTGATTACATGGCATTATAACAAATCTAAATACTTACTGAAAGTTGCAAGGAATCTTGCAGAATAGAGTGTGCCTTCCGGACTTGTGCTTGAAACCTCCTAGTCCTATGCAACAGAGCTAGGCACTCCCAACACAGAGCTAAGTTTGGAATAGTTAAGGCCTGGAACACAGTTCATTTTATTTAGAAAGAATATACTTAATGAATATAAAGTTTAACATCCCAGATAAAATTTCAACTGCTCCTTCTTCTTCCTACCATTTCCCCATTTATGCCAAGAGGCTCAATGGGTTCTACAATGTACTTCTTTAGAGACAGAGAGTGCAACTGAGATATCTAAGTAATTCCTTTTGAATGAACTATAGTAATCAATTATAGATAATTTTCAGTTATTAAAAAAATATAAATATTTTAAATATTTAAATATTTGTGGGACAATCTTACACAAATCGACCTAGTCCCACGGTAAGCTCAATAAGGCTTGTGCTGTGGGTACTAGACGACAATATATATAATAGATATATACATATAAATACTTAAATACATAGAAAACATCCATAACTCAGGAACAAATATTCGTGATAAACACACAAATAAATGCCCTGACCAGGATTCGAACCCGGGACCTCCTGCTTCGTAGGCAGGGTCACTACCAACTAGGCTATGAATGTTTTGATAAAGTATTATATGCCTTTACTGATTATTTTGCATCATAGTTCAATCAGCAGTTATTGGAACATTTTACATGTAATATTTTAGTAATGCAAAATGAGTATTAGGGTTTTATAACAGTTTTAGAATACAAAATTCTTTTAGTATATGTACCTACAGTTTATCGCAGTATATTTTAGTGTAAAAACAGAAAAATAGTAATTAAACTTTATTAAAATATTCGAATTTATTATTTTGCACTCACCGAGTGCCATGAAATTCAAACCTTGATAGCGATGTATAGCTATGGCATACTTACTTCCAGCTTCTGGTCTCCGGTCAAGAGAGAATAGTAGAAAATTAAATCACCGGTATCCACGAAGTCGAGGTTCCTACCCGAGCTGAGACAGCCGCGACATATTTTTTCATCTTCGGACTCAGTGTTTATGTCACACATCATGTTAATGTGACTACTTCGTATACACAATTACAAACTTTTTCACGTTTACGACCTTTATATTATAGTGTACGAACGAGTTTTAAAGTAAGTATACATTGAAATGCTTGCTTCCTACGTGCTTCACACTCAGCTATCTCTTCCTGCTTGGCTGCATAAATAAACTAAGAGCATAAACAAACGCAAACATGGCACATTTATAATCGTATTAGGTTCTCTTACGATAAAATAAATAACGCCACGCCATAATTAAGACTAATGACTTTGATGCTTCCAACTGTCAACATCCAAATGAAGCGATGTAACATTCAAAAGTAAAGAATACAGGTATTATGGGAATTTGGGAAATTAGTCGATAAAATTAGAAGTAGAACATAAAAATCTTAGCAAACAAAAATATTTTAACTGTGATTTGAAGTCAAAATTATATTAGTCAAATATATTTTGTTTTTTTTTTGACATTTTTGTTCTGCTTATTGTACTTAGGAATAACTATACATTTTAAAGTATCTGAACGGCTGTGTCCAAATAAATCGCATCAGAAATTATCAGAAATGATTTTTTTGTTTTGCATGGTTTAGTCACAGTTTAATGAATGCACATTCAAAATATTCTTGATATTAATAATAAAAATAAAATAATAAAAATGTCAATGATGATCAATCAATATAATAACTTCCACTTGCAAGCGGTAACTAGATCAAAATTATATAAAAATGTTTCAACTGTTTTAAAATTTGTGTGAATAAAATACAAACATAGAAATACTCTATTGAGATTATTGTTTAAATCCACTCAAATTGAACACAATTTGATGTGTTCTGAACGCCACCTTGATGACACCTTCTTTGACAAAACAAATGACATATTGACAAAATCATAAAATTGACAGATGGCATTGAATTGACGTTCTAGTTCAAGAAATCAAGAGATAATCAAATCAAGATTGGATTGTACGAACGTAATTATATGTTTTTAGAAAATAATATCGGCCTTTAATAGAATATATCATTGATGGTTGTATATTAAACTGGATCACTCGAATATTCTAGGGTAATTGATAACTAGATTGTACGGTAAAGCTCAGAAAATTGTATCAAAATGGGTCTGTTATCAGACCCAGAGTACAGGTCCGTAAAATGGGTCCGGGTGTTAAAAAGGATTCACGGGCCTTTGTGTTTCGTGTTGTACATCGGAGCCCTAGCCTGGTTCGTTCTGCTGGGAAACAAGGAATTCAACAATGAGACGTATTTTTCGGAGAACGCGTTGCTGCCGGGCCTCGTCACCACGGAATTCAACGGGGAACATGCCGCTAAACAGTTCTTTGATGAGCTTACGAATGAGATTCAGGTAAGCATACTGTTTTTATTCCTTTTTTTTTTTTTTTTTTTTTTTTTATGCTATAGGGGGCAAACGAGCAAAATAAATATATATATTCCTAAATATATTTGATTACAGAAATAAGTCTATTTGATTACAGAAACAATATAGGTATGGGTATGTCATAGTTTTACAGTGTCCACCAGCAGACCCACTTCACTGAGGGCTGCCGTCTTGTAAATTGCCAGGACTGGACAAAAAGTTGAAAATTGAGGTTCTCTGGATTTGTCCTTATTTGAAGCCTGTCCAGGGAGGTTCAGAGCCGACTTTTAGTACTGTCCGGGTAAAACCCAAACACAGTTTATGACAGGTTAATCAATTGTAAAAAAACCGAAATCAGAGCATCCCTCTGAAAAACTATTCATGAAAATAACATTAGGTATATTCAGTGGTCTTTTGTTTAACCTGTGGAATGATATGTCAATAAAAAATGAAGTGTGATTTCAGCCTAAACATACATATACATAGGTAGGTTAGGTTAGGTAAATATATACTTATAACAGGTTACTTGCGTCAATATGTCTTGCCGTGAGCGCATCTCACTTTAGATTATGGGACGTGGATAATTCCGAAGCATGTTGAGCTCTATTCAACTTTATTGACTAAAGTATTAAATTTACAGTTCAAGTTGGAGGACGCAGAACAGATGCCGGTTGCATGGTTGGTGGCCAAGATGTCTCAGTTGCACCTCGAGGTGTACACACATAACTTCACCCTTGACTACCCGCTGGGAAAAGGACAGGTTGGTATAGCTGAAGATAGTAATTGACAGGGCCCATACATTTCATACCAATTATAGAAAAATGACGTCAAGCTTCATACAGCATGTTTAAGGTTTTACATTTTAAAGAATAGTGCTGTGTCACTGAGTAGTGTCAAAACTGTTATGTTCAAATTACAATCAAACATTGACAGACTTTATCTGTCATTAAATCATTACGTTTTAAAAACATCCTCTGTGTATACGTCATTATGACGTCCTGGTAGTTAATAATCAAGCAAGAATATTGAGTTACAATAACTCCTTACAGCCATTTTATTTTATGCTCTGAAAGTGTCATTGTTAACCTATGGAGCAGGTGAAAATTATATCAAAAACACTTATTAAAAATTTCACGATTTTCACACATTATATATTTACTAAAACGGGGCTTAATCGTGTTTGAAAACAAACCTCCGACGTTTCAAGGGCGACGTTGCCCCCGTGGTCCCGGAGAAAGACCGGTTATGTCTTTCTCCACCACGGGGACAACGTCGCCCCGTTTTAGTAAATATATAATATATCAAAAACAATTTCTAAAACGAAAGGCGATGCGCGGTTCTTTTTAATGACATTAATGTAAAACTACGGTTTAATTTTGCAAATTTGAATTAAGGTACTGGTTACTTTTTTTCAATATTTGAAGCGAGTATACATTCAATGTTCAACCTTCCATAGTCTACTGTGTGTTTTCTAGGCTTTCTACATAAATGTTTTATATCTTTAGCCTTATCCAGATCCTAATTAAGAAGGTTATGGAGTGTGACCACAGTCCAGACCAACTTTGCACTGATTTGGCTGACTTGGCAGCAACATTGTATGTAAATACAGGAAGATTTAGCGTGGTCCGACTATAATCTATGTCCCGCAGGTGTACCACGGCACAAATGTATATGGCATCCTGCGCGCGCCGCGCACGGCGTCACTAGAGGCGCTGGTGCTGACCGCGCCGCACCGCGCGCCCGGCACGCACCAAAAGGACACCGCCGCCGGCATAGCGCTTATGCTCGCCTTCGCCCAGTTCGCAAGATGTGAGTACCTTTATAACCAGGCCTATGGAATTTTCCGCGCGAACTCGCGTCGATTGTCTGGTTTCTGTAACGACACGTATTATAGAATAACAGTGTCAAGGGCCAGGACCTTTAAGTGCCTGAAGGGCTCATGGCACGGACACAAGCTGAGCCATCTCCATTTCATTTAGTTTGTATATATGACAAGTGTATCCACCTATGGTTTTACTATATGTATAATGCAAACTTCTTGAATAATCGTCTTATTATTATCAAGGGGCTGCCCACATAATATAATAATATTTCTTAATCATAGGCAACCCCTAGCGTTTGTGTGGAGGAGAGGGGGTCGAGCGTCATTTATCGTAATTATTTTGGTTCTGGCGATCTTATAAAAAAAATTGTAGGTACACTGGTGCATGGGGGTTCTTGGGGGCAAGAAAATCGATCTCTCGGTCACCCAGATTATTTTTAATTATTTTTATGGCAATCCATGTATTTCTTTTCGGAAGGGAAATTGCATTTACATGAAATCTATCCATTGTACATAAATCATTTGGTAAAATAAAATCAACGTGTATAAATACCATAAAATGTATTATCATAAAATTACTTCTACTTGTTTCCATATTACAAATATGTCGTTCCATCACTGTTTTCTAAATATAAATTACTGTTGAATCGCTGGCTTTCTGGTGAACTGCAGATGCAGCCAGATACGTTTTTTATGCCATATAGGTTGCCATTTTCGTCTCTGTACGCCCCGTCGTGTGGTTTACAAATACAACCAGAGGGCTTTTGAAAGTATTTTTGGGTATCTTGAAGATTCATAGGTGGTTTATTTTTTGCGACGTTCAAGGAGGCAACGTTATAAGCTTCCTCGGTGTTGGTTCTCTCGGAAACAGCTGCAATCGGCCATCCTAGCTTCTTTGTGTAGTCGGGAATCGCTGTGGAAAGTAATTTTAATTATTTAAGGTTTAATGCAGGCATCTACGCGTTTGCCAGGGCACCGAAGTGAGACCGTCGGGTCTTTTGCCGTCTGTACGTGGTTCCAGAATACATTTTTAAGGTTCTGTATACAAAGAGTTAAAAAAACGGGACTTTATTACTAAGATCCGTTGTCCGTCTGTCTGTCTGTTTGTCTGTCTGTCCGTCTGTCACCAGGCTGTATCTCATGAACTGTGATAGTTAAACAGATGCTATTTTCCCAGATATGTATTTTTGTTGCCGCTCTAACAACAAATATGTACTAACAATATACATGTTTTTTTTTGCTACAATATACATGTTTTTTTTGCTCGTTTTTGCTCGATATTTATAACGGCAACAGTAACGATTGATATATTTTACAGAATATTTAGTTACATATTCATTAAAAAAAAACCAACCAAATGCGAGTCGGACTCGCGCACCGAGGGTTCCGTAAAAACTGAGTTGCAACTGCACCTAGAAGTAGAGATTTAAGTCGCGAGTCAGTTCCATGTATCGGCAGAGTGGGTCACTCGTCTACACGGCACGGAGTTAGTCGGTATGCGAGTTTGTTTAATTGTTTCTTAAACCTTAATTGGTATTTTTTTATTACGTAAACCGTTTTTAAAAGTCAGTACTTACAGCATAATAGCATACGAAAATTAAGAAAAGGTTAAATTTCAAATTTAGTTCAGTAAAAGTAAAGAAACAAGAATAAGGATAGGGTCGATATTATATTTTGTCCCGTAAATTTATGTTAATGTTAACGTTGTGAAAAAAAAAACAGATTTCTACCTTGGATGAATGTTTTTGTGTTACATTTTCGTTTATACATTACCTAAAATTTTTCACTGGAAAGAAATTATACAAAAATGTTTTTGGAATGTATCTACAAATCAAATGACCCATGCCACATGCCCCAGTACCTAACTAAAGTTTTAATTTTTGCCCCCTCTTTTATCGGGCATTTTGCATTGAAAATACATTAAAATATATGATAAATCCTCTCTTAAGGGGCTACCCGGCATATTTCACTGTTTTTAAAGTGAATAGGCTTTGTTCAGCTCCAAGCACAACGCTTGAAAAATATATATAATGTAGCTAGGTATTTGGTCTACATTTTGTTCCACTAAATTGTCGAAAAACATAATACATAACCGTAAACCCTTTTTTCTACCTTAAATCTGTATCTACTCCCTTATTATGCGTCGTAAGTACAAGAAACTAAGACAAGCATTTTATATTTATGTTTACTTTAAACGCATCCACTGATTTTTGGATAGGTTTTGTACTTTTCGAGAAAAAAGCTATTACACGCATTTTTCCGAAAACGCCGGCTCGAGATGCCTGCGCGGGCGACGGGGGCCAGTCGTATAAGATGGCACTAGTAGTTTATATGGTTGCGTCCTAGTACAAGCAGCTCTTCCTAGGTGATGACTTATGCTTATAACCGGTATTGTATAACCGGTGAGGAAAGGAAGCGGTAGGGGAAGAAAGCTCAAATCGCCGAGGTCATTGGGATAGGGGACGGCCTTTTACCTCAAACCTAACCCAGACCTTAATCTTGTTTATACGAGTATTATTCCAAAATTCGAATCGGTAGCTTAAGTAGTTCTCAAGATATTTAATGATGTGACAGACAGACATACAGTCAGACAGACAGACTGAGTCGCACCATAAGACTCCCTTTCTTACCAATTTGGTACGGAACCCTAATAAATAAGTGATTAAACAAATATTTAAATTGGGCCCCAATACAAAAAACAATTTTTTTTTGCCGTTTTTATAGATTATGCTTTGGAACCCTTCGTGAACTAGTGCGACTCGCACTTGGCCGATTTCTAACACTATTTAGTTTACAAAACGGCGTGAAGATATTTGTGTTTAATGGGTTTGAATTTTAAATCGTCATCCATCAACCGTAACTGCAAAAAATAGTAACAATATAAAAAATATACCTGAGGTGCCGACGATGAGGAACAGTAAACCGAGTGAAGTCTTCACGAGAACCATGGTGGGTTTCTAGAGCACGACCGAGATACGGGCAGGATGCGAGAGTTCTGATGTGACTTGCTGCGATGGCGACCCCTTTTATCCAGCATTGAGGAACCTATACGATGGCATGCGGAGTTCCCGAAACTTACTACGCACTATTTCTTATCTGCGGGTTTTTTCCTGATAAGGCCATATTCGTAACTATTTGCAATTATAAATATTCCGTGTGCAAAAATGTTGGTTAAAATAGTGGAAGATTTCGTCATAAAACTTAATCTTGGGGAACTTTAATCTATCGACGGTTCCCTGTGGAAAAACCTCTGGTCTTTTTTAATAATCTTAACTTAAGGTAACCGCTATTATTTTACTTCTCGATACCTATTAGGTTTATCTGAAAACCCCGCAGAAAACACAGGGAAAAGTGGTTTAAGTCAAATCTTACAAAATTTTATTATGATGTAGAAAGTCTCCTGACTATTTTCTTTATAAGGGTACAACTCGCTCAGAAGTATATTATCAGTTTTTTCCTAAAACCTATTTTTTTTGTTTTCAGCGCAAAAATACTGGGCAAAGGATATAATCTTCCTAGTAACGGAGCACGAACAACTAGGAATGCAGGCGTGGCTCGAAGCCTACCACGGCATCCAGCGCGATTCGGAAACCTTCTACACCAGCCTTGGTGGTTTCTGGTCTCCTGGTATGCCGAGTCTGGATCTGGGATCTTTGGGCGTGGGGTTTGAGCACAAGAAATGCTTGAATCCTGGGAAACTGAAGGGCAGGTCTGGGTCCATACAGGCGGCTATCAATTTAGAGATTCATACGCCGAAAATAAGTAAGTATAATAAGTTTCTGTCAAAAAATAAGTTTCATATTTTCAGATTTATTTATTTTATAATATCATCAAAAATATTTAATAGCAATCTATAATAATTCATATTATGATCGTCACAATAGGTATAAGAGCAATAGAGTAATCATATCAAAAATTTAATCAAATTATTACAAGAAAAAAAAAATCATATAATGTCACAATAGTATCTCCTATAGTTGATCGTCAAAATCTATGCATAATTTATATATTCATTCACAGAATACAATGGATTATCCAACAAAAATTCTCTTAATCGCCGTTTGAATGTTAGAGCACACAGTTGACGTCTTATAGCTACCGGAAGTCGTTCATAATACGTAGGGCCTATGTCACGAGGGGTTCTTTGAGCTAAGGCCATACGAGGTACTGTTCATAGCCGTCCCGCTGAACGCACATTCACGCACCCTCAACATGAACGCGTTTAAATTCAGCTACATTCCTCCTCACGTTATATTATAACTTTAAAAAGGTATAGGGAGAAATGTGTCATATTACGATACTTTATAAATACCTATATTGTGATGTACGAGTGTAAAATTGACTTAGAATACGGCCTCTTGTTGACTAGTGAACATGATACTACATTTCAGAATACATCGAGGTGAAGGTGGAAGGTCTGAACGGGCAGCTACCTAATCTGGATCTGGGTAACCTGGTTCATAAACTATGTGTCAAGTCTGGAATACACCACTCCTATAAGAACAGGTAATATGGAATGTTTTTAAATACTGCCTTGCCAAGGACGGGGCAGTAATCGTGATCGCTTGGCGTCCGAGGCACGGGATATTTCTTTGCCGACTGCCGTTCAAAAGGTTAATTAATATATACTCTACATATATTTAAACTTTCACGATTTTCACACATTATAAATTTACTAAAACGGGGCTTAATCGTGTATAAACTTTGAAAACAAACCTCGGTTTTAGAATCTCGTCTACATGGAATCCAGTCATTGATAAATGTAAGCGTAATCGAATATCACCTGCTCAAAAATCGGACATCGTGAGTGTAGTGTGTCGACAGAGTCACATCCCTAGTGCGCAAAATGTTCAAGTTGTTAATCAAGACCAAGTGCGGGTAGTTCGTAAAACCCGCGCAGCTAGAAGATGTTGATGTCAACCTCAGCCAGTCTTTCTCCGGGACCACGGGGGCAATGTCGCCCTTGAAACGTCGGAGGTTTGTTTTCAAAGTTTATACACGATTAAGCCCCGTTTTAGTAAATTTATAATATACTCTACATGTAAGGCAATAAGGTTCATTTTGCTGCAGTTACTCCTGGATACGCACCCGTAACACGGTGGACGAGTGGACCAACGGTGTCTACACTCTTCTCGGTCAAGTGGTCACGCAGATCGCAGGGGTGAGTAATTTAACCTCATAACTAGGTTCACGAAAGCTTTCAACTCTTTTTTGTCCCTTTAGGGGTTGAATTTCAATAAATATTTCGTGGAGCACGGGCATGATGTTTGGAAGACGAATGTTCCAGATTTTAAGGTTGTACCTCCAACTGCTCAAGTTGTGCATTGCCTGATAGGCTAAATACGTAACACGGATCACTTTCCCATGTTTTTCTTATTATACAGGGTATCCTTAGCCATTGGACAAAGCCGAAACGTACACGCGCTTTTTGAAGCAACCTGTATGCAACTAAAACTCATGACGTAATAAATCCTCATATAACAGTATTAAACATTCTCCGTCTTTTTGGTTATCGTTTTTATTTATGTCACTTAGATTGTTGACAAATATCATTACCCATTAAAGAAAACTGACAGTGTCACTTACGCTACTGCTAAAAACACTGTCAATGATATTAAATTATTGCATGCTGTTTCTTTTTGTTGTTGATTATTGGAAAATAC
This sequence comes from Lathronympha strigana, assembly GCA_949128165.1. Taxonomy (NCBI): domain Eukaryota; kingdom Metazoa; phylum Arthropoda; class Insecta; order Lepidoptera; family Tortricidae; genus Lathronympha; species Lathronympha strigana. The sequence continues at coordinate 9,739,714 of OX421923.1, read as the reverse complement.
GGTAAAAAAGAAATACGGTAAAACATTACTTAGATGTAAACCCTTGTGAGATTTCAGAGTTTGTCTAATGGCTTTTTACGTGAAGGAGGCACAAACATCCAAACATGTAAACATACAAACTTTCGTAAGAACGCAATTTTCGATAGAGTTCTCTTGTTCCATTGGACTATGGCTTAACTGATTTTATAAATAGGGTTATTGATATAGCTATACTTTCCAGGTACCAAACGGCAACCACGGCCTCTTTCACCGTTTCGGAATCGAAGCCGTGACCCTGGAAGGCCGTGACGCGTCCGATCCAGCCGGCACCCCTCCTAAAGTCAACGCTCTAACTTCTGCAAACTTCTACCGCCTTGGTGTGGCTTTAGAGAGCATATTGAGGTCGCTCAATAATCTGCTGGAGAGATTCCATCAGAGCTACTTCTTCTATATGATGGCGGCGACTAACAGATTTGTTTCTATTGGTAAGTGTTCTTGTGACAAACGGGTCTCTCTCGAAATCCCTAATAAAGTTTGTCCTAAAGTCACTTGCCCTTACTGTTTTGTCCTAATCATCATATTCCCTAACGATCAAATTGCGATAACGTTTATTTTCCAGAATTTAATGATTGCCCTAAAACGACTTCACACAACGAAATCGCTGTTAGAAATGTCGGTTAGGTTAGGTTAGAACTGTGACCTCACACAGATCCGAATCGCTGCTGGCTAAATAGATTACGACGATGTTAGGGAAAACAATATAGGGCAAGATCATTATGACCAATAGTATCAGGGAATGCAATAATAAGATAGAAAACTTTTGGGATTCCGATATAAGGCCATGACTAACTTCTTTCAACTTATTATGCTTAATGCGACTGCGTTTGAGAACAATCCAAACCTTGGCGTGAAAGGATTTCCGGCTACATATACTTATTAGGTCCCGTAATAAATTGCGCCCAAATATGACCTACAAGTTACTTGACAGGTCCTTGACCTTGTCGGGTCGAACGCCTCGCGGAGTGTTACCACTGGGATTGAAGCGTAGAATGTAAGTGCGCGCATGTGTCTGTGCCTATTTTGTTGGCCTAAGCCCGCAATGTTCTGTTTAAATCCATTGCCGGCTTGTCTGATCAAGGTTTGATGGATTAACACAATGTTATCCTACATGTTAATAAAAAAATCTGTCAATCAATTCAGCAATTTAATTTTTTTCTCAGGACAGTACATGCCTTCACTCTGCCTCCTATGCGTTGCCATGCTCGTTCGAGCTTTATCCCTCTGGGTGACCACACAGCAAGACAACGAAGAGGACAAACCTACCAAACCTAAACGCAAAACATCAGGCGCCGATCTACCAGGAGATAATAAAACTGAGGAGCTAGAAAGTACGCTACGTCATAGAAAGCACACAACTGAAGATAAAGAGCCAGAACCTAAGGAAAAGGGAAAGAAAACCAAGGGAAAGAAGACACGTAAAGAGGAGTCTAGCATGAGTATCGTCAATATTGGAGCGAATTATTTGATGGTGCATTTGCTAGGCTATGCTGTTATGAATTCGCCTATACTTTTAACTCAGATTGGTAAGTTTATTTTTTTAGTTGTTTGGGATTTTTACTGCTTTTAAAGGGAGCTTAGGGTCCGTCGGCAACCTAGTCCGTAGAATTGGCATAGGTTTAAGTTTTTAAAAAACCACTGACATTGATATTTTCAATAACTCATTGGTATGAGCCGGATTGAACCGGCAACCTTTGCTCCTAACTATTTAAAAACATAATGCCACTAGCCTCATAGGTTTATCTACGAACTTTATCTACGAAGCTGAAGATTCGTATCAAATCCTCTGGTAAGGGCATATATTGAATCCATGAGACATTAAGAAAGCTCCACAATTTTCAAAGGTGATGTAACATGTATGGTGATTAGCTGATTAGAATATTTTTGAAGTAAATTTAGTAACTAACTAAGTAACTAACTCAAACTTTAACTCCTACCGGGAAGGGCAATTGAAGTCGTTTTTTTCTGAGTATGCCCCTAACATTTATTTTGTTTTCAGGTGGAACCTACGGCCAGCCCTCAGAATACTCCGTATACTACGGTCTCATCGCTATCTCTGTCCTTCTTACCCTAATCTCCCCTTTCTTCCCCCGTCTCCTCCGCACGGGCCGCATGACCCACGAGGAGTTGTCCCTGGTCAATATCTTGTTGCTAGTAGAGCTGGCGACCGTGTGTCTGTCTGTGGGCATGCATAACTACCCGTTGGGGCTGGCCATTGCTGTCTTTTACACTCCTGTTGCCCTGATAGTCGGGGTTGTCACTAAAGGCGGTGGCAAGAAAAGGTTAGTTACTCGTACACACTTAATAAAATCGCGTCATTACCTAGTTAGAACTAGGCTTGTGAAATATAGTTTCCATTGGATTTTTTCTTTCAAAACTAGGAAAAACGAGTTTTCACTGTTTTAAATTAGTTTTCATGGTAAGAAGATATGTAGTTGCGACAACGAGTGAAGCGAGGAGCTGGTTGGATTAGCCGTGAATGAAGAGCGCGCGAAGTGACCATGCCGCTAACTATGCCGACCTGGCGTCTACCTTACCTTACACCTGCCAAGTGTGAAAATCACTTGTCACTTTGTCCGCACACCATCGCGCGGGATATGTGCTTGTTTGCCACTATTTTGATAGTTTAAATAAAATCATAATGTATCGTCAATAAATAGATAATTCCTTGAAGTCTTTATGACAATTATCATGAGACTGACTCTGTCGGAATTTCGTGACATATGTCGTGTTTCCTGTGACAATTGTCAAGAGCTCTTCACAAAAGTGTTTAGTGATAATAATTATGTTTCTATTTATAAATGACATGTTGGTGGCAAACAAGCATACAGCTCGCACAATAGTAAGGGGTACCTGCAATGCCAGTAACAATGATGCTGACATGACATCGAATTCGATCCAGTTTTTTAAATCTTTGCCTCGTATTTATGCTATATCTTCGAAATTATCTATTTCAGTGCCATCGCCTTATTTTTGAAGCGTATCTTCTGCTTGCTTCTGCACCCGCTCTCTGCCGTGACGTTGTCCATGATTCTGTATAGCTCCACGCTGTTCCCGGAGGTAAATATGTTCTATTTGTCATAATATTTTTTATTAGGTTATGTATGTATGTATGTATAAGCTTTATTGTACAATAACACAAGAAATACAAGAAACACAGTAACATAGACAATTTGATACAACAAAGGCGAACTTATCCCTATGAGGGATCTCTTCCAGTTAACCTTTGAGGAAATTAGATAAAAACAGGCAACGATGAAAGACAAACTAAGAGCAAAAATTGTACAGTAACAAAACTTCAAATAAAAAGTAAATTTTGAATACACATTGTAACTACACTATAAATAAATACGCAATAAAAATATATATATAATATTTACATATATAAATATACACTAAACAACAATACATATATACATATATTAAATAATAAATATATATATAAACTATTAAACAGAGCATAAAGGACAAACTCCAATCAAGGGTCGGAAAGCCACAACTTCTTTAGCCTCTCCTTGAGCGATGCTGCAGATTGCGATTGCCTCACAGACACCGGCAACTCATTCCACAACTTTACGGCATGGACAGTGAAAGATCTACTGTAAATACGCGTCTTGTTGGACGGAAAAGTGAGAGAAAGGTTGGTGCTAGAACGTAAACGGTGACCACTACCGGAAGCCAGGAAACTGAATTTCTCAGATAGATAAGAAGGAGAAGCAGGATTGAATAACACACTGAAAAGCAATGACAGGACATGCACATCTCTACGACGACGAATCGGAAGCCAGCCAAGTTGTTTTCGGAACTGGGATATATGATCATACTTACGCAGACCAAAGATATATCTGATACATACATTTTGCAAGCGTTCGAGTTTGTCAAGTAGCTCCTCTCTAAGATCTACAAAAACAATATCACCGTAGTCTAATAAAGGAAGCAGAAGGGACCGAGTAAGAGTGATTTTAGTATGAAGAGGAAGGAAATTTTGGAGACGTCTTAGTGAGTGCATAGATGCGAAAAGCTTTTTACTGATCTCGGCAACATGGGGAGTCCAACTTAAGGTTTGGTCCATGGTGATACCCAAGTTCTTGACTGTACAGGAGAAAGGGATGGTTATGATGCCGGCCTGCCTTAGTACTATTACCATAACGCCCTTACCAAACTGAATCGCGTTAAGACGTCATGGTAACGCTTTTTGTATTGACTGGCGGGGCACTCAGCCGTGTTGAGTGGCAGAAGAGAGCCTTTGCCCAGCAGTGGGACACGATATAGGCTAATTTAAAAATGTTAACTCAATGAGGACTACCGCGAGTCGATTTTCCGCTAGGGACGCTAGTGGAACGGGGGTCCCGCGGGAACATTTCAAACGTCACTTTGACAATTCTCTCATACTGACACAGGACCCACGCATGAGTGGCGCCGCCTGGTGAGCGACAATACGGTAGCTCCCATTGTTTATTGTATGGTGTGTAGTCTGTACACAGACTTCGCATCATGAGGCGTTTCTAAAGAGAATGAGGTCACACATGAATATTGCGCCTATTCGAATAATCTTGCACGGTTTTACTTGTAATTAATTTCAACACCATTTTATACTACAACTAGCGACTACTTTAGTATGGAAGCGCGAACGCTTATTGAACGTTCGTTTACGACTGCAAATGTGACCGTGAGTTGTCTTCTACGCTCAGTCTAGACTACTACTAGTAGTAGTTGAGGTAGTCCATGTGTGCAACACGCTCTTATCTGTGGTTATCTACAGGAGTCGTGGCTCGGAGCCGCCGGGCGCGGCCGCGATGCCGCCATGCAAGCCGTCATGTTCTCCGTTGCCGATTCACTGGTACGTTTTTTTCGAAAATCTTTCAGTTAACACATTGGGCAAGATAGACAGTCTGTAGTAAATTGCGTCCCTCCGAAATGAAAATAGTTTTAGAAATATTGCCAGATGGCATCGTTAAAATAGGCATAATTTAGCGTTTAGCTCTGGTCAAAATGGTCCCAATTCTGAACTGGAACTGGAAACTGAACCTAGCAGATCTAAAGTCTAAGTGTCAAACAAATTGAATTAAAAGTGTTATAGAGATAAACAATAAGTTTCGTCAAAAATTAAATTTTTGTTTGGAGCTTGGAGCTGACTGTATTTTACTTAGTATCATCGAGGCAATTCTAAGAAATCTAAACACAATAGAGTTCTCACGTTCCACCACCTCCAGTACTATATAACATTGTATTGTCATTAGCGTTGAAAAAGTCTGGAAAAAATCCGATTATTTCTCAGATGACTCGTTTTTTTCGGATTCTTTCGGAAAAAATCAATGAAAGTTTCCGCTCTAATTTTCAACTCTAAATCAATGTACCTATATATTAGGTCTAATTTTATTTTATTTTATTTATTTATTTAGAACATCAACAGCAATACAAATGGATAATTTAATAACATGCTAAGCAACAAGCCAATAAAAGATGTCCACAAGAATACAAAGAATACCTATAATACAGGTGGAAGTTAATATAAAGCAGTGATAGTGCTTAGGAAAAAGAACTAACAATAGTCTAAAAAAAAAGAAAAGAACTTAACAATAGTCTAATTTACAATTGTATGTATATATGTAAGAAGATGTAGGGATGTATGATGTGTGTATGTGTGTGTAATTTACACCTACAACACGGCTACATTGATGACATTGAGGAAGAAACAGTTGAAACAGACGAAAGGAGTGACAGTGATAGTGACATTATTTATTTCTTAAAAAACCCGAAAACTTCGGAAAAAAACGAAAGTTCATCATGAAAAAAACATTTGGTTTTTTCCGGAATTTTCAACGCTAATTGTCATACAACCTGCAAAAGCATATGAAGTTTCAGCTTATTCGAATAACGGGAAGTTATTTAGCGTTGGCGCTAGTTTTACGAAAGCGACCGCCCTCTGACCTTCTAACCCCGAGGGTGACCTAGGCTTTATTGGGGTAAGTCCGGTTTCCTAACGATGTTTTCCTTCAATGAAAAGCGATTGGTAAATATCAAATTACATGTAAGTATTATATCCATACGTCGTTATCGCGGGTACAGTAACCAACTAGATAAAGGGCATATATAACAGAATGTCTTTAAAAAGGAAAAATGACTAAAGAGTTTGCATTGCGACTGCATAGTTAATGCATTTAAGTATGTATTGATACTCAAGTCAAGTATGGAGGTTGGGTATTAGAAATACCTAATGTTGATAAGTTTTTAACTCGTACGAGTAGGCATAGATGTTCCTCAAAATGAGTTTCGAGTCTGTTAATGCTTGTTTTTCATAATCTTCCTGTACTGTCAAATCGTTTTTGCACCCGCGATAACGACGTGTGATTATATCTAATCGTAATAATTCCTTTCAGATTTACGGGAACTGGCTGTTCAACGTAGCGGCAGCGACTATCTTCCCTATCTGGATTATCTTCTGGCAGATTGTGTGCAATAAAGTTGACGCGCCGGCGTAAATAATAATTCATAGTAAAAATATTCAGAGTGGCTGTGTGGACGTATTTCTTAAAAGGTAGATCTAGACCCAAACTATCAAAAAATAGGTAATAACCAAATTTTTTCGCTGTTTGCTTCAATAGAGGCGTAAAATCGAATAAATAATCGTTTACACATTGTTTTTTGTTCAAATACACAAATATTTATGTCTTCAGCTATCTGAAAAAAATGTTCAATAGGATGATTTGTTTTCTAGATTTCAATATCACGCATATTTATTTTACTTTAAAAACCAATCAGCTAAAGCTTAGGTAAATTAGGCTAGCTAAGATTCCGACAAAGCTATGTTTGTATCGATTTTCATAGACTGAAAGTTTAGTGTTAACTTAAGTAAACGTCATAAACTAATAATTTCATAGAAGTTTGACGTGAAAAATAACACTTGCCCAGTCTCTAATAACAAAATCGATATAAACTTTGCTTGGTCTGACTTTCGCTACTTTAAAGGAATACGTCGAAATACAAATCACTCTGTGTGTTTTTCATAAGATAACATAGAATAACATAGTATAATTGGAGGCGAAACAGTCATTTGCGAGATAAGAGCGAGTGTTTTTTTTTGTCGAATTGCCAACGTTTATAATTTATGATCTTGACTGTACATAATGACAGTATTACTATGGTAGTCGTGTATATCAGAGAAAGGTGCATTTTTACTTTATACGCGCGAATTTATGATCAAAATGTCATTCCAAAGACTTGAATAAATAAGTTTTGTAAAATTAGCAGTTTTATTAACCTGTCCTTTCCTGATACACAGAATAATATCGAGATAGAAGTAAAAAGTCTACCTCGCGAGGCAACAGAGGTCAAAATGCTTCAGCCAATTTCAGGCCGTTTCGGTGACATTGCGTCTCAAAGTGACACGTCAATATGACATGGCGTTAAAACAATAAAAATAGTTTAAAAAAAACTAAAAAAACACGCTAGTTTCTTAGCTAGTCATGTATTGTCATCAGAACTCAGAGCGTGTGCAAAATTTCATCATAATCGGAGACCGGGAAGTGGGTCAAATTAAGATTCCAAGATTTTCTTACATACATAGTTACAGGTGAAGCTAATAAACGCGTGTTAAAAAATACGAGTGTTCAGGGGTAATAGTTTGTATTCATAATTTGGGTTTTAAATATAGTTTGTACATTATAAATGGAACTAAGAGTAAATAAAAAAAAATGGGGTCTTCATGAAGACCAAGGGTATACCCCTGTTCCACTAAGTCCTTCTTACGGAGCTTGAATGTGGCGGTTAGGGGAGGTTCGGGTAAGACCCTGAGGACGGGAGGCCTGGCGTAGACAGGGAGGGAAGACCGGAGCCTTGTGGTGAGATGGGGTATGTAGAGTTTGTTGTCTGGGTCCGCTGTGGCCACCTTACCTGCTTTGCCTGTATACTATCGGGGAGGTTCGGGTAAGATCCTGAGGAAGAGAGGCCCGGCGTAGACAGGTAGGGAAGACCGGAGGCCTGTGGTGAGATGGGTCCGCTATGGCCACCATACCTGCTTTGCCTGTTACGTTGGGATTTTTGATCAATTCATGAGATAACCCGTGAATGAAAGTAATCCCATTACAATAGTTTTCGAATAACTTTAGACATAAACTTAAAGAAACAATAGGTCACAAATCTTTAATAACAATGAAATCTACGCAAAATTTCCTCTCTTGCTAAACAGCGCCTGGATCTCATCGGCGGGCAATCCTTTTGTTTCTGGGAGACAGAAGTGTGTGAATATGGCTGAAGCTACGCAGATGGTGGCGAAAATGTAGAAGACTGGCCCTAGTCCAATGGTGGACACGAGAGGCTGGAACACGAAGAGGATGACGAAACTGCAAAGCCATATCCATTCTGTTACCAGCATATTGGCGAAGCTTTTTACCTGAAAGATAAAACAAAATTTAAAAATCCGACTTCAAGCCGTGACCGGCCGGTCCTCTGTGAGTATGACGTAACTCCTCGCGTAGCAAGGGAGACACATCCGTTATACGGTGCAACTAAAATCATCAGCATCACGCTATCTTCTCTGCACATGCTAAGACTGAGCAAGAGTTTAAAATATATATATATATATATATATATTATGGGACAATTTTACACAAATCGACCTAGTCCCATGGTAAGCCTATTAGAGGCTTATGTTGTGGATACTAGACGAAGATATATATAATAGATAAATACATATAAATACTTAAATACATATAAAACATCCATAACTCAGGAACAAATATTCGTGATGAACACACAAATAAATGGCCTGACCAGGATTCGAACCCGGGACCTCCTGCTTCATAGGCAGGGTCACTACCAACTAGGCTTCCACGGGTTAAGGAGAAAGTTCACCTCAGGAAGGAACAATTCAGGGCAGACCACGTAAGGTACAGTGCCTGCTCCCATAGTGTATACCACGCAGAATAGGTATATGAAGACAGCAGTCGCGCTGTGAGGGGCCCAGCGAAGGTGGATCTGGGAGCCTAGTAGCAAGCAGCAGACGGACGCTCCGAGCGAGGAGTATAGAATTAGGGGCTGGAAAGAGAGATTGATTGTTAGCCTCAATATTTTCTTAAGATTATCTAAGAACCCCTGTCAATATCTTAAGCTACGCGTCTCACTAAGGCGTAAGGCTAAATGAAAGAAATAGTGGAAACATTCGCCGGGGCGATCGGGCGTCGATAGCGTAATTGGCAGAGCGATCCGACCGGTGCTCAGAGAGGTTGTGGATTCAAATCCCGCTCGACGCGGAGGTTTTTTTTTCATTTTGCTCTCGATTATTAAATTATTCATCTTAAGCTGACCTAATATTCTGCCACAGACCAATGCCAACGTTGCAAAAAAATTTTAATTTTTGAAAACAGCCGTTCAGCATACACAAGCGTGTCAAGAGAATTAGACCTCTAGAGCTGTAGAAGAAGGCTAGAGGGGCCGTAAACTCCAAATAAACATCAAGGAAGGTACCTTTCTTCCAACCACATCCGTAAGGTAAGCTGTGAGGAGTCCAACCACAAATGTCACCAAAGAGAACAGGATGCTGTTGACAGTTGGTGACATGTTGGGGATGGCCTCTGAGAACAGCGGTTCTGCGTATACTTGCACGACCACTAGGCCTTGGAAGATGGATAGAGTCATGAGTACTATGGCGGTAGCAAGTGCACGACGGGTAGAGTAGGATTTTTCTGAAAATAAAGTTTTTTTACTAGGCAACGAGACGCTACGGCTGGTAGAGGCCGTTTAGATTTCAAATATCGAATACATAGGGCTGTAAGGGTAAATATAAATAAATAAATAAATAATAAAAAAATAAATATTACAGGACATTCTTGCACAAATTGACTAAGTCCCGCAGTAAGCTCAATAAGGGTCAATTGATCGAGTTGTTTATTTTCAAATGTTTGATAGATGGCTAATAAGCTGAATAAAGGATGACTCACAACAGTCCGATCCGATCCGATCCGGGACGATCCATCAGTTTCTATAGAAATAATCACGTGATAGCTCGAAGCTCTTGGAGGTCACGTGACGTAATGTACAGAAACTGACAGATCGTCAGTCGGAGTCATCCTTAAATTAAAACCTAAAAATTGTACCTGAAATGGGGAGTCATAATATGTATCTTGAAACTGTGTCGTGTCTAAGATTTTTTACATTATTATCTTAAAACTCACTTTGTCGAACGACATCAATTTATGACGAATGATCTAAGCCGGAATCAACTTACTAATGAACTGTAACAGGGTCAAATTGTTCTTCTCCGAAATTGGTTTCAGTTTGCATTCTTCTTCTGGCGTGCCTGTAAAATTTGTAAAACGGATTACCAAGTGGCTACATAATATTATGTACCTAATAGATAATATAGACATCCATACTGCTAATATCTCTTTGAAATGATGGGCAAGCTCTAGATTAGGGTACTTACCAAAAAAAGTAAAATAGTATTTTTCCCCTCACTAGCTCGGAAAGCGCTGTTTTGTCCTTTAAAACTAGCGTGGAAAAACGCATTTTATCCACATGTGGGGCAAAGTAATCTAATTCCTATCACTTACCGACCGTCCAGTATAAGTGAGTCCCATATGCCCATAGTAAATATGCGCAATCGGAGGTCACACCTTAAATTGGTCATGTGATCACGTCTTATCCCGCACTTGGTAAGCTGTTGGCAATATCTAAGTACCAGGCGCGTACCTACTCTATGAAAAATTTTGAAATTGATTTTTGATGGTTTCTTCAAGATAACTTACATGTGGATAAGATTTATAATCGTATGTAGTCTGTATTTTCCTCGCAATAGTGAGGGGAAAAATGTTGTATTACACTCGGCGGCAAAGTTTGTTCAACACTCGTGCCTTGAGACCCTCGTAAAGCTCAAGATTCCAGTTATTGAACCACTCGCTACGCTCGTGGCTCAATTTTGGAATCTTTCGCTTGCTCGGGTCTCAATATAAGCCCGAGAGTTAAACAATAACTTTGCCCCCTCGTATAATAAATAACTATTATACAATCGTGATATAATGAAGAGTCTTTCAGACGAGTACCGTGTTTAGGCCACGAAGCTTGCTGAGTGGCCTAAGTAAGGTACGAGATTAAAAAACTTAATTATGTTACTATTGTATACAATACTTTTTCTACGAGTCATCATCATCATCATCTATGGAGGAACAATTTCATCATTCAATTTCATTGACTTAACACGGATGTAACACAAAAAGATGTAATTGCGCACGCCGGCAGGCCGGCGCGGGGGGCGCGGTCGGCGCAGGCGCGGGGGGCACGGTCGGCACAGGCGCAGGCGGCATCGCAAATAAGTACCTATAGAATTTGTATGAAGTTCTATTTTTGAAATTATTATAGTTTCCTACAGCGTATCGAAGTGAATATTATAGTTGAGTTGAACTGTCTAATATCGAAAAGTATGAGCTTATAGTTTTGTCTACGCACTCGTAATTGACAGATTAAAGTAGACGAGTAGAAAAAGGAAATTATGGTGCGACTCAGTATGTGTGTTAGTCTGTCTGCACATCGTTAAACCCTTTCACATGATTAAATTTTTTTTGCCCTCCATTTTATCGGGCATGTTTCACAAAAAATATATGATAATATATGATCACTCTCTTTCTGTAAAACTATTTCAAATCGATTGGTTAAGTAGTTCTCGAAATATTTAATGACGCGACAGACAGACAAAATGTCACAGTATGAATTAAGTTTTCTAGTCACCTGGGCCGTCCAAATCAGGATTAAGTCCCCGCCGAATTGTCTCCAGCTCGTGAAGCACCTCTTTTGAATCGGGTTTTATGTTTCTGAAGAAAGCTAGTGACTCTTTGGCTTCCTGAAAAATATACGATAGGAATGAAACATTATTTGATATTTATAAGATCTCAGTTTCGAACGTGATCTTAATTAGTTGTTGTGATAATCTAACAAAAATTAGATTGAACGATGGAGCTTGAGGAATCGGTGAACATATATAAAATAATTTTTAGGAAAAAGCTAGTCAAGTGCTTGTCGGACCACGCATAGTTGAGGGTTCCTTATCGTCATACGATGAAAAACAAAGGGGCAAGCAAAAAAACGTAACTGCTAGGTATATCAAGGCACTTAGATTACGTCGTTATCAAGCAGTTCCACTTTGCCATCCCTGGTCTTAATCATCAGGTCCACTCCACCAAATTAATAGTAAAACAACAGCTCGACTTTCTTAAGAAAACACCCAAATTATCATGCATCATTTCTTTCTAATGATACCCCACATGACCAAGTTTTGTAGTTTAAAGTAAACTTTTGATTTTTGTAATTGGGCAATTTTCAATGAATATAAATTAATAGTACATTACATACCAAGGCCGTTTAAGTGGGAAATGCCTCGGATTGCATGTAATTGTCGGCCGAGGCGAAGCCGAGGTCGACTAACATGTGATCCGAGGCTTTCCCATGTACCGGCCGAGGTTTGTATACTATTTTCCCCTCACTAGCTCGGAAAGCGCTGTATTAACCTTTAAAACTAGCGGGGAAAAACGCATATTATCCACATGTGGGGCAAAGTAATTTGACCTTGAAGCATGTTTAAGTAACAAAACGTCAAAATGTTCATAATTATGGTTCTCTCGATATTAATTATCATTGAAAAAAAGCTTTGAAAAACTAATTAACAAATACCAATTTAGCTTTGTTTAATGATTTTACTATTAAAACTTTAAAATCCATAAGATACATTTGTTTTTTGCAATGATGTTGAATATATATTCTGAATGCAAAAGTTAAGTCAATGCAATTTCAAAACGCATCATTTAAATGTCAAAAAAAAGTTCCAGTCTGTTCCACCTTTAAAAACTTTTCACACCGACGACGCCGACCCGACTTCGACTCCTATAAAAATAAGCAAGTTACAGGTTTTTCTATTATAATTTAGCATAAAAATGAGTGACTCCAGTGAAGAAGATGATCAAACGCCTGTAGAGCTACAGGAAGCTGTCAAAAACGCGGAGTTAAATTTGTTGCCGCAAAAATCCTGCAATAAGTACATGAAGGCATTCGAGCAATTCAATGAATGGAGACACAAAAAAGGAGCAAAAACCTTCACCGAGACAGTTTTGCTGTCTTACTTTATAGAATTATCCAGCACTAAGAAGCCAAGCACTCTGTGGAGCACATATTCGATGCTCAAATCAACACTAAATTTAAAAAAGGATGTTCACATTGATAAATACCCAAAACTATTGGCGTTTCTGAAAAATACCTCTACCGGACACAAACCAAAGAAATCGAAGATATTCACAGCCGCAAACATAGAAACATTTTTAAATGAAGCCCCAGACTCAGAGTACCTAGCAGCAAAAGTAAGCAAATTTCTACTTTCCTTAAAAAAACTAAGTGTATACAATAAAGGAAAAAGCCTTAAAATCTGTTGTGGTAAATACCTTGTTTGAATCTAATCATTTGTTTGTGTTTCAGGTAGTCCTCATTATAGGCATAAGCGGAGCTTGCCGGACAAATGAACTGACATATCTTAAGACAGAAGATGTTGAGAAACATTCTGACACTTTATTGTTGTTTAAACTACCGGATACTAAAACCAATATACAAAGAAATTTTGTGGTGCGTGATGAATATGTCCCAGTGATTGAAAAATATAAGAAACTACGGCCGCCTAATACAACAGTGGAACAATTTTTTCTTAGCTACCGAAAAGGAAAGTGTATCAAGCAGCCCATTGGGCCAAATAAAATTGGATCAATGCCACGCGAAATAGCAACTTTCCTGGGGCTAGCATCACCCGAACAGTACACCGGTCATTGTTTCAGACGAACATCTGCCACTCTATTGGTAGACTCTGGTGCAGACTTAACTACTCTGAAACGCCACGGTGGCTGGAGATCCAGCACAGTAGCAGAAGGCTACCTGGAAGACTCCATTGCAAATAAATCCAAAATATGCAAGGGGATTGTTAGTGGTATTAAGCTCAACAATCCATCCACTGATCCATTAAACCAACCATCCACATCAAGAGATGCACTGTTCATAGCAAATTATCCATCAGATACCGAAGAACTCCCCATTGAATTTGCTACCGCCAGTATTTCCCCCAATCACTCTCCTACATTTACTTTAGAAACCACAACGGATAAAGAGAATGAATTACCATTTAACTCTCAAGTAAACAACACTAACATCAATGTTCCCAAAAAAAACCTAACTATTAACGTATCAAATTGTAGCAATATAACTTTAAATTTCTAGTACTGCTTGACATTTCTCAGGGTTTAAGTCTGCTTGTGTATTTAGTTAGGAAATGAAATTTTTGTGGATGTTACTTATAAATTGAAAGAGATGTCATATACTACAGAAAAAGTGACCAAGGCCCCCGGTGAGCAGGACTGGGATCGAACCAGCGACCACCTGCTTTCGCGGCAGACACCCTAACCTCTGGGCTACCCGATCCCAGTGTAGCCTTTGCCAGTTGCTGGTTCGATCCCAGTCCTGCTCACCGGAGGCCTTGGTCACTTTTTCTTTAGTATATGACATCTCTTTCAATTTATAATTTATATATAGTAGTGTGACTACTTAAAAAACTAAAAAAACATGAATCAAAACATTTAATACACGTAATAAATGATTTGATTCGTGCTTTACAATTGAAGTTACTTATTTTAAGAACTTAAATAATTACTATTTATAACTATGATTGTTAAATAATAATTACCTCCATTAATTAAGTTAGTTAGTAACATGTACCTAGAAATGAAGACTGATTTGTTATGTTAATTAGTAATGGACAATTTTACTAGATAAAATATTGTGACAATTTTACCAAATTTTCTGAAATGTTAATTAATTGATGATGTTAGTTCATATGAATGCAAATAAAGACTGATTGGTTATGTTTGTTTGTTAAGTAACAATTTTACAAATTTTCAGAATTGTTAAATAATTACAATTTTAAAGAATGTTAGTACTATATTGATGATGATTATCATTGATTGTAATGAGTACAAATAAATACCTATTTATTTTGTATGAGCTGTTTTTTTTGCTTGTTGCACTTTCCTCGCTATAGTGAGGTGAAAAGTTTTGTGTTACACACGGGTGCAATTGTATTTTACTTCTCGTGTGTTGAAACACTCGCTACGCTTAGGATTCTATTATTGAACCACTCGCTACGCTCGTGGTTCAATTATATAGAATCCTTTCGCTAGCTCATGTTTCAATTCCACACTCGCTGGTAAAATACAACTTTGCACCCTTGTATAACAAATAACTATTTTCAGCCCGACGGAGCCGGCAGGCGGCAATTTAGTTTTGCGTAAAGTGGCGCTTACCGGCCGGAGGACTGAAAAATATGTGATTAATCTTCTCTCAATGTGTCTGCGTTAACTTTGTTTATTCTATTCCAAATTTCAAATCGGTAGCTTCAGTAGGTCTCAAGATATTTAACGATGTGACAGACAGATAGACCGACAGAGTCGCACCATAAGGGTTTTTTTAGTACCTATTTCGGTACACAACCCTAAAAAACATAGTTACTTATTTTTAAGAAAGTCGGTTAAAAAGGGATGCTGTAATAAAGTCCACCATACCAACATTAACAATTATAAATTCTAGCTATTCGAGAATGTCTGGTATTGTTGTTTAAAAAATTACCTGTTCTCTCCCCTTTATCATCAGGAATAAAGGTGACTCTTTTATAACCCCTAACAAAACAATCCCCAGCACCGAAATTCCGAGACAAGCGTAGACATTCTGATAATAATCCAAGTATCCACCAATTACATAAGAGATTATCGTTCCTATTGCGTAAAAAACTACGGCTCCCGAAGTCATTTGGCCTCTTATGGATTCCTGGCAGAAGTCGCTGATGTAGACCGGGGTGATGAAGAAGGCGCTGCAGCCGATACCTGAGACGAAGAGGGCTGTGAGCACCACTTCCACTCGGTTTGAGGCTATCACCATTGACCAGCAGATCTGTGGAGGTCGTTTGTTGCGTTATTTGATATAAGAACCAGTATGTTTAAGGGCAGTAAGGAGAACACGCAACAGGTTTTCTACTTTTCCCTTAGCCCATCCAAAACAAAAACATTCAAAACGAGCCGCCCTGAATCGCATCTGGCGCAAAAAGAATCAAAAGTTTCCATTACTTCCAATCCTTTGCAGCAGATACGACCTAGAGCGTGGATTACAGCCCCTATCTCTAAGCTCTATCTCTAAGGTGCAGGTAACACATCTTTATAAAATCAACTTAGGCTCTTGCCCTGCTTTTAAATACTTACCACGTGCATCAATGACAACATGACAACACAAAATCTCCTTCCTTTCAAGTCCGAGAGTATTCCTGCAATGGGTGTGGCAATAAGGGCCCCGATGGAAGAGAGGCTGCCGAAGAGTGCCTGCTCCGTCTCCGTCATTGGACGATGGAGTGTGGTGTCTTCAGAGCGGAACAGCAGTAGCGTAGAAGATGGCCAAGTAAACGCTACGCCCAAGGTCAGGCAGGAGTAGCTCACTGAAATACATTATAGATGAATTAATAGCATGAAAGCTGACGGTGCTTGGTCAAATTCAGTCTTTGCCATGGAGGCTGGAATTTTTTGCTGACTTCCGAAATACCCCAGTTCTTATGTTACCGCGCGTGTTATCTTACCCTTTCGACGAACATTGAATATTGGCATTGACGGAAAAACCTCTTTATCACTCCAATAAGCAAGTGTGATAGAGAGGGAGATGCAATTTTTTTCCTCCTCCATCTTAGAGTGTTGACCATAATGACCATGAACCACAAATTGGGGTATATGAGTAGATACACCAAGTGTTCGACAGCCCGCTCGATTCCAGCCGAGGCGACCCCAAAGGCGACATTTTTGTAGCTTCTCCGATACGTCGAGGACTGTGAGGCTGCCATTTATTCATATAACATAAATAAAGCAAAAGCATAAGGAATCACCTAGCAAATGTGCCTTTAAAAGGTCTGTCCGTGCTCTTATTGCTAGCAGATTGAAAGTTTAGAGTTTATTTTCGATGAATCTCGTATTTATCTATATGTATGTATGTATGTATTTATGTATCTATATATACCTAAATGTATTTATGTTTATATAATGTATTTACTGTATATGTAATTAATATTTATAGATTGACTTGTTCTTACTATTTCGGTTTTGACTATTACTAGCACCGCCCACAAATTTTCTGTTTTGCCTTAAGGTTGACTGGTAGAGAATGCCTTCTGGCATTAAGTCCGCCTTTTGTACGTTAAGGTTTCTTTTGTGCAATAAAGGTTAAATAAATAAATAGATAAATAAATAAACATTTTTCGAATGATGCTGTGAGTTTTGGAACATATGTTAACTTACCCACGACAGTACAAAGCAGTTGCCTTAAAAAAGACATTTCGGATTTTCAGATCAATTGTATAAGCTATAGGTACATTAATCTCAAATCAACGGCACACACAACATTAAAATTATCCTAGCCCATCGTATGCACTAGTGATAATATTGATGAGAATTTTACAGCCAGAGCTAGAGCTAGAGCAAATATTAGGGATCATAATCATTGACGTTATTACCAAGATCACGTCAGATGTCGCTCGTCAGGAGGCTCGGTAGTGCTGCTGTCGAGTAGCTTAGCGTTGTCTAAAATATAGCTAGTTTAAAAATATTTTTTTTACTTTTTTGAAAGATGATTGCTATAGGGTTATTTCTACTCCGAAACAGAGCTACTTACAAATTGAAAGAGATGTTATATACTACAGAAAAAGTGACCAAAGACCCCAATGCCAAGGGCTAGGAGCAATCATTATCAATAATGAATGTTTTGATTCGTTGCTCACAATTTTACAGAACTACTTACTTAAGTTGTACTTAAGTCAAAGAATATTTAAGTCCTGATGGGGTAGGCAGAGACTACAGGACGTCATATACATACGAAAAACGATCCATACATATTTATTTCGCTTTGTTCTATACCTAGGTACCTACATCATCAACATCAGAGAACTATTTACGCGGAAGCAATCGTTATCTGGCACAATACATTATCATTATCACATGTCGCAAAACTAAATTTAGAAACCACTGCTAACAGTGTAACTATGCCATTTGGTGTAGACGGTATACACCCACTTGCCAGAATTTCATTTGCCATAATTTCATTTGCCATAATAGTCAACAGGCATAATATTGTTTCCCATTATTACATATGCAATACTTATTGTTTACTATATTAGTCATGTGCCAGAAACTTTGTTTCCCATAAAATCAATATCAATAATATCATTTGTCATCATCATTGTAAGCCATAATGATCACTAGCCATAATATCATTTGCCATCCAAATTGCTTCCCAGAAAGTAGTTTAGGTTAGTTAGAACTGTGAAATTTCAATATAATAATATATAGGTACGACGGCGAGCGAAGCGAGGAGGAGTGTTAGGTTGAACTGTGACCATACAGCGCGCGAGCCGAGCGAGCGAAGCGAGCGTGCCGCGGTAGCGGCCGGCGAAGCGCCAGAACCGACTTCCATTATAATATAAAATTCTATTTAATAATATATAATACAAAATTATGATAAGTCAGAAAACTTCTCTACCTATTCAACTCGAAGGCAGGTCAGTTTAGGTACAACGACGAGCGAAGCGAGGAGGAGTGTTAGGTTGAACCGTGACCTTACAGCGCGCGAGCCGAGCGAGCGAAGCGAGCGTGCCGCGGCAGCGGCCGGCGAAGCGCCAGAACCAACTTCCAATATTATATAAAATTCTATTTAATAATATATAATAAGTCAGAAAACTTCCCTACCTATTCAACTCTAAGGCAGGTCAGTTTAAGTACGACGACGAGCGAAGCGAGGAGGAGTGTTAAGTTGAACCGTGACCTTACAGCGTGCGAGCCGAGCGACCGAAGCGAGCGTGCCGCGGTAGCGGCCGGCGAAGCGCCAGAACCGTCTTCCAATATAATATAAAATTCTATTTAATAATATATAATACAAATTTATGATAAGTCAGAAAACTTCCCTACCTATTCAACTCTAAGGCAGGTCAGTTTAGGTACGACGACGAGCGAAGCGAGGAGGAGTGTTAGGTTGAACCGTGACCTTACAGCGCGCGAGCCGAGCGAGCGAAGCGAGCGTGCCGCGGCAGCGGCCGGCGAAGCGCCAGAACCGACTTCCAATATATAATATAAAAGAGCAAGCAAGCATGCATGGGTTCGGGGAAACACCATTATTTAGTATGGCATTTAAATATTCTATTAAATAGTATTAGTACAATTAATAATATGGATAACAACACGTATGGCACTCGTACGTTCTGGAATCCAATAATCGGGTAAACAAAGAGTATATCATATAATTTTTATGGTAAACAAACAATTCGGGCAAATGAAATTCGGGCAAATAAAATTCGGGCATGTGAGTATTATTTTATATAACTTTCGGGCAAACAATAGACAACCGGTTAGACGGTGTAGTATAACTTATCTACATACCACTGTTCATGTTTCGTGTATCATTTAAGTCAAAACACGTCATCTTTTCTAAAATAATAATAATAATAATGATGGCGTAGGGATGTGACGACCCCATCGCCCACTGGTTTCGACCGGTCCAATCAGTCAACGCGGGGCAGCTTGTGGCGAGTTGTTGGAGAGTATCGACCCCACGTACCTGAGCGCTCCTGGGGGACTCCGTCGTCCGACCAAGTCCTCCGCCTCTGGCTTGCCTTAACCGGCCGTCCAGAGTGGGGTCGCGAGAGCTATGTTCTCGAGGGTAGATGTGGAAACCTAAGTGGCGAGTTGGCTATATGTTTAAAGTCCAGTGACACCTCTCTACCCCCAGCCCTCATACCGGTGTTGCCCTCGAGCCATCCTAGATGTCGCTTTTTGTGGGGGCCCATCTTATGTGGGCGAGTCACCGTCTGCCGGAAATAAAATTGATTACCATTTTGTTAGGCAGACGTCCGATTTTTTTCTTCTCTCCATAACCCAGTATTTAGTCCACCACTTTCACCTAATAGTCCAGTATATTTTAGATTCCATTAAATCTCAATAGTCTATACACCCTGGCGGGTGCTGCCTCTGCGTGCGTCCCATGACTCGGGCAGGTGCAACATCCGCTCGGTGTACCCCTTACATTTCATTAAATTGTCGAAAGGGCCTCTGCGTGTTGGCTTCGGCTCCGCGTACGCCTCCCAAAGGTCCGGAACACCATTGTTCCGTGATGGGAAAGACATACAGATAATAATGAGACTTACTTACTTAATTTTTCACAATCTATGATATCTAAATCTCTAATCCCTTTCAAAGAAATGTAAATTCGTTTGAATATAATTGGAAACATTTATTGGTAAAATTTGCTAAGGTTAAAATCACCCGCTCTAACGTCGTCGTCCCTTAATTATTATTTTTTAACTTGGCCTGTTTTATATAAGGTTACTTTCGATATCTAAGGATTGTCAAGTGATTATTTGTTATTTATAATATAAAATATTTGCCGAGATACAAGTGTAATCTCTAATTATGAAATAGGTAGTCTTTTATATGAAGGTGATACATGTGTTCATTAAATTGTACTTGCATAAGGTTGACGGCTGATAACGATACGATAGATACATACTTACAACTAAAAATTGAAAAAAAAAAAACTTTCCATGGTCATGACAAACCATGCTCAGATTTGAGTTTTGTAGTAATTCGTATGAAAATCCAAGCATAATAGAAGTATTTTCACGACGTTTACGTCCTTTTACAATAGTATAATAGCAACGTGCAGTGTTGGGGTAAATAGACGAACAGACAGACATATCGAAACTATAAAGGGTCAGTGTTCTGTTCCAATAAAAAACCAGCCAATTGCGAGATGGACTCCCCCACCGAGGGTTCCGCACAAGGGATGCCACACCCATACAAGCTTTATCGTCAATCCAGATCGTGTGTCTAACCTTTACGCGTTCTCTTGACAACTGGTGGCTCGAAGCTCTCAGTGGGCGACAATTATACGGTTGTCGGATTGTTTACTGTACTTGTGCTACAAGATTTATCTTTTTGCCAATTTTCGTAATTCTAGGTCAACAGGAAGTAGGTACCATATACATTTTGATTCCCATTACAAATATATGGATAACCTGACACAAGCGGGCCGTATCTTTTGACTGCGTTGATGTAGAAGGTTGATTTTTTCACAGCTTTAACAGACTGGCTAATTTCAACTTGCTACCTCTACGCGTTCCCGAGACATAGGATCTCGTCAGACAGACGGACGGACAAAAAAGTGATTCTATAAGGATTCCGTCGTTTCCTTTTAAGGTACGGACCCCTAAAAAAGAGCAGAGCTAAATAAAAAAGCATTTCAAAATCAATATTTAATATCTCATGCACGATGGTTATTTCGTTTCTTAGCAAATAACGTTTGTATAACGTCCACAGGCAACCCTTTTGTTTCAGGCAAGAAGAAAAATGTGAAGACGGATGTAGCAAAGCAGACGACGGAGAATAGGTAGAAGACCTGGCCCAAGCCGATGGCTGCGGCCAGTGGATTGAAGATAAATAAGATGATGAAGCTGCAGAGCCAAGTCCACTCGATTACCAACATGGAGAGGATGCCTTTTACCTGGAAGATAATTTACCGGATTAAACAAATGATATTCATATGCGACTGCGTACAAGAGACTTCTTGGTGTACCCTAAAATGGGATGAGTAGGGATGGCGAGGGTAGTTGGGTCGTGAATGGGGAGAGTGGGGATGGCAGAAGGGGGAGGTGTTTATACCATATTTATCTTTTTAGACCAGAGTTGTCATATTGTTACAAAAATACTTTGTAACAATATGACAGCTAGCCTTTTTATGACAATTCTACGTCCCATTTTACGTTAACTCATTTTTAGAAATAAACTACATTTGTACTACTGCGGTACGCAGTACAGTACAGCGAGACCTACGAAAACATGTGAAGCTAGATAAACATGTTTCTCTAGGTTCTCTGGTGACCAAGTTATACGTACATATATGGGTAGCAAATAAGATTCCGATCTATAAAATACCTCCAGCAGCAAGCAGCTGTAAACTGACGAGCTGCAAGCTTAGTTAGTTATAATTTCTGATAATTTTGAACAAGTATCCACATTTGACACCAATCAAAGTAGCGCTGTCCGTCCAACTTTTCTGTTTAACAACTTATAGCATTATCAGATGACATTCATAGATAACCATTTTGTGGTATACTGCAAACGCTGAAGACATAGCATGAGGTACGCGGGTTAAGACCAACTCATACTCACCTCAGGTAAAAACAGCTCAGCACTTAACACAAAGGGGATAGTCCCCGCTCCGAGTGAGTACACCACGCAGAACGTGTAGATGATTACGGCAGTCACCGCATGCGGGGCCCAGTTCATGTGGATCTGCGAGCCCAGCAACATGCAACACACGCCAGAAGCGAGTGAAGAGTATAGCATGAGAGGCTGAGAAAAAAGAGGACATATTTTAGGATCCCAAAAAATTTTGTTCTGAAAATTTGTTTCCTTAAAATTACTCAAGTAGTATAAGCAGGATAAAGGATGACTCACCAGCCAGGCTGGGGTGAGAATTGGCTGATGTGTCATTGTCTATAGAAAGCGTTACGTGATAGCGCGGTCACATCGGCCCGGCACGGTCTAGGGTAATGGATGACTTACACTAGAACGGGACGGGACGGGGCACTACGGGACGACCTGTCAATTTCTATAGAAAGGATCACGCTAGGAGCCCTCGGAGGTTACGTGACGTTTTCTATAGAAACTGACAGTGTGACCTAGTGTGAGTCATCCTTAAGTCATCCTTAACCGTTAATTACCTTTCTCCCAGCAACGTCGGTCAGGTACGCAGCGACTAAACCAGAGATCAACGTGATTATGGAGAAGATGATGCTAGAGATGGTAGCAGACATGGTAGGAATAGCCTTCGAGAATAGCGTCTCTGCGTAGACCTGCACGACCACTAGACCTTGGAACACCGAAGCTGTGGTCAGGACCATTGCGACGAAAAGGGCGCGACGGGTTGGATAGGATTTCTCTGCAAACAAAATGTTAACAAGTCATCATCATAATCATCATCATCATTATCAGCCAAAAGACGTCCACTGCTGACATATGCCTCTCCCAGAGAATGCCAAATCGATACGTCGTAGACTGCATGCATCCAATGGATTCCTGCGACATCTATCAGATCATCAGTCCATCTCAATAACGAGTAGGGCATCAATTTAAAATACCTCTGACAACAGTGGAATAGAAAAGTAAGTAAATGGAGGGTGGTATGGTCACGGAACCTGTGACTAGTTCCAATTCGAGCTGAATATCTAGGAGACTACTGCTTTTATCTCCACCAAACAATCCAAATATAGAACCATCTTGATGACTAACAAGGCTTTTAAGTATTCTTAATCGGGTTACTTACTAATAAACTGGAAGGTGGTTAGCTTCTGAACTGGCTTCACTGTACCGCTGGATTTGAGTTTTTGTTCTTCCATCGGGATTTCTGTAATCAAAATAAGTATTTTTTGTGACCATACTTTTAATTCTATTCTTCAGTCAACTGCTACTAGCGAAAATAATTTTATCAAATCCAAACTCATCGAATTTAAACTATCGTGTCTTAAATTACTGTCTGAAGCTGCCTGTCCTCAAAATTGACCGCATGCTCAGCTAGTCTACATCATGCTACGAACGAACCGGAACTAGCTGTCTTTGTCACATGAATAAGGAAGAGTGATACAGAAAGATAGCTAGTTTTCCTGAGCTTTTTCCGCAAATCGACATCAATAGAGATAACGAAGCTACGATACGGAGCGTGAGCGATTGGCATCTTGTCTACGCACCCAGTTCTATTCAGGCAGTGTCGTATTGAGGACATTTTACATCTCTAAAATAACTAAACTTTCCCTTACCGTATACCGTATACTAATGGTAAGATAAATTAAAGCTTGTAACGGAGGTCATTTACCGGTCCCATCCAACTTAGAAGCATCCAGAATACGACGGATTGTCTCAAGTTCTTGTTGCACCTCTTTGGCTGACACCTTCGTAGCTCTGTAGAACGCCATCGACTTGGCTGCTTCCTGAAATGATGAATGTAGAATGAGGATAGGCATGAAACTTGGCACTGTAATCGGTTCAGTGTTGATTTCTAAAAATAGACTTGTATCTTATTCGTTATTAATTCAAAAATAAAAGACAGTTGTAACCTATCTTCTTCTTTGCTTATGCCACGGGCCCACGGCTCAGGGAGCCTGCCCTGGTACCACGAAAATCGAATGATTGCGGATTTGCACTTCCGTCTCTGTCACACTTGCATATTGGAGTGACAAAGAGGTTTTCCCGTCAATGCCAATTTTCGATATTCGTGGTAGGCGTGCTGGGATCCGCCAGCCAACTTATCCCAAGATTTGGCGTAGGCGATAAATAAGGAGCTTTATTGGGATTACTCCGATTTCCTCACGATGTTTTCCTTGCCCGAAAAGCGATTGGTGAATATGAAATGTAATTTCGTACATAAGTTCCGAAAAACTCATTGGTACGAGCCGGGATTTGAACTCGCGACCTGTGGATTGAAAGTCGCACGCTCTTACCGCTAGGCCACCAATGCCAGTTGTAACTTATTATGTAATCTAAAGAAATAAACCGGCCAAGTGCAAATCAGACCCGCCTGACGAGGGTTCCGCACAAAGGATGCTCCCCCCATTTGGTACTTAAAAATACAGGTGGTAAGGAACGCTCAGTGTGCGGCAATTATACGGTTTTCGGATTTTCTCCTGACCTACTTGTGCAACAAGCTCTTGCTTTTTGCCAAATTTCGTAGTTCTAGGTTAACGGGAAGTTTCTATACATTTTGGTTTCCATTGCAAATGTATGGGAAATGGTAGTTTAGTATTTTCACAACTCCAAGGGACCACATACTTTTACGTGTTCCCGAGATAAAGGGTCTTGACGGACAGACGGACGGACGAACAACAAAGTGATCCTATAAGGATTCCGTTTTTTCCTATTTAGGTACGGAACCTTAAAAACCAAACTACAATTACCTGTTCTCGGCCTTTCTTCATCAAAAACATCGGAGATTCCTTCAGAAAACTTAGCAGCACGACTCCAACTACAGAAATCGACAGGCAAGCGTACACCATAACATCATAATCTGCATATCCTCCTAAAGCATAAGAGACGATCATTCCCACAGCGTAGAAGATCACAGAGCCAGAGGTCATGCCACCTCTAATGGACTCCTGGCAGAATTCGCTGACGTAGAGAGGCACCACCAAGAAACCAGCTCCACCCACTCCTGATATGAAGATGGCGGTGAGGAGGACTTCAACGCGGTTTGAGACGATGATCAGGACCCAACAGATCTAAAAAGATTACAAGGGTTTTTAATGACATCCTTATCAGTGTAACTTTACGTCTATATTTTAAAGGCAGACCTTTTTGTCTCGCTAAATACCAACCCTAACTCAACGCTTCATAATCATAAGCAATATTACATTGTTTGATACCGGGATATTGTTAGCGTTAGCATACACAGATTCACTTCTTAAGGTTATCATTCACAGGCTTCACAGCCAAAGAAGTCATAGGAAGTAGGTACACATTCGCAAAAAGAAAAACATAATATAGCTTAAATATATATTATTCTTTCTTTCTTTCTTTCAAAAAATAAAAAACGGAAAGTGAACACAGGAGCAAAATTTTATATAAATATAACCATAAAATGTTTCCTTTTGCAGGTAGTTCTTTTGAACAGCTCAGATTAATGAACTCTTCTTCAACGCAGTCATTGAGGTGCAATTTCCAAAAGGTTTAATATTTTTGATTGGAATACTTAAAGGCCAAAGGGGGAAAAAACCATAACTGTATTAATCTCTCTCTGTCAATGAAATGTTTATAACAGACTATTTGAGAATCATCTAGTGTCATCATAGAACCAGATAACGCTAATTCCTGCCAATAAAATATTGTACCTATAAATGTTTGAATTAAACTAAGTGTTTACTTTGATAACTGTATATCTCCAAAACAATGAGGACATCACGTCTAGGGCCCCTACTTCAGGATATAAGATCCACATCGAGGAGGAATTTAAAAATACTTAATTTGAAAATACGCCTATGGCCAAGCGCGCCTTACAATTTTTCACATATAAACACAATGTTGCATTTATCGCATGACAAATAATCGTAGTAATTATTACACTTATAATGCGTCGTGTGCACTGTGCAGTCTCTCTGTGCTTTGTGCAGCGTGTATGCGCTTCCTTGGGAACCTGTAACCTGTAGCCTGTAGCCCTAGCACAAGGGTACCGTGACAGTATCCCTTGCTCAAGATAGACACCTGCCACGTTCTAACTGTTCGAACTAGATGACGTCAGGGATCTATCTTGAGCGCGAGATAGATCTTCTCGAGCTATCTGTTATATTAGTGACTATCTGAGGTCTAAGTTTCCTTAAACTTACCACATGCATGGTAGAGAAAAGCGTCGCACAGTACTTTCTCCCAATTATGTCCACCAGGATCCCAGCGGCTGGAGTGGAGACCAGAGCCCCGATTGAGGAGAGGCTGCCGAAGAGAGCCTGCTCCGCCTCCGTCATGGGACGGTGCAGCGTGGTGTTCTCCGAGCGAAACAGTGACAGAGTCGAGGACGGCCATGTGAACGTGACGCCCATGCTCATACATAGGTAGCATACTGGGAAAGTAAGTGAGTTAAAAGTTCTGATTAATGATTGGTGAAGAAGAAGATTAGTAAAGGTGTAGGTTGTAGGTAGTGTCTTGTGAGACGAACTAGCTAGGCGGCGAAATATTCGTTTTTGTCTGCAAAGCCAAAGTGAACCATTTGAGGTTAGCCAACTAGCCCGCAGTTTTTAATTATGAAATTTGACAGCTAACTCCAGGTTAGTTGGCTGACTCTGGTTGGCGCAACTGGCCCTTTGAGAGATGTCAGAAACAAGTGACAGAGGGCCGGGCACATTGTTCATAGAACTGATAATACTATTTTATTTATTTATTATTTATTTACCAGAAAATGTTCCTCGGCCACTGGAGCTGAAACGTTCTCAAGGCGACTTTATACCGGAAGATGTGGACATCCCTAAAGGCGTTTATAATATGCGGGATGTGATCGAATCTTGTGCAAATATTTGTTGGAGGCCTTTGTTATCAACTAATTCAAATAGTGGGTACTTACTTATTCCCGTGCAAAGAAATTGACGAAGCAGAGACATTTTTTAAACCAATTATTGTTACGTCCGTGACAGTTTCTTGCGACGGATTGATTAAGACTGGTAAGATTAAGGTTGTATTCTTATCGACATTGAGCTTCAAGTAATTCGCAAACAAGCATCAGAGAGCAATCAAAGGATTGCACTGGCAAACATGCGTAGATTAGTACTACATCTAGTAAACAGAGGAAGTAGTGGTTAAAGGCCCCTCATACCATCCAGCCATATCAATATAATAATGGCAGTCGAAGATCCTCGGCGGAACAGAGGAAGGTACTTAACAGGAGTGCGATTTGACCTACAAAAGCTGATACATCGAACTTCGCCGTCAAACGTAACAGTTTGGCGAGTACAACATTCAAATGTTAAAGTAATTTCTTTCTAATATAAAAATAAAACTGAATTTCCGAAAATTCGTAATTTTCCCGTTTGTCAAACGTAGATGATATGATGTGGATATATGCCCTTTGTTCGAATAAGAACCCAGATCTATGGAGGTGAGGAAAAACTGGGCAAAGGCAAGTGGTGATACGCAACTCTCAGAGTGCGACAATTTTCGAATTTTTCTCAGTACTTGTGCTACAAGATCATGCTTTTTGCCAAATTTCGTGATTCTATGTCAACGGGAAGTACCCTATAAATTTTGATTCCTTTTGCAAATGTATGGGAAATGCAACATAAACGGCCGTATCTTTTAATATGTGGACATAGAGATTTGTTTTTTTCACAGCTTTACAATATATACATCAATATATGGTAGGTATTCATTTCAATTTGTTATCTTTCTTTACGCGTTCTTGAGATAAAGGGTCTTTAAAATAAATCACTTTAGAACGGATCAATCGCTTTTATGAACACTATGACCCTATGTTTTGAGCCTTTTAGAGCACTCGTTTTCACAGTCATCATCTTAACCCTGTGAGAGAATGCGAATACTTCCCGTCAATAAATAAAAAATACTTGTGCAAACTACCTACATCTAAATATATAATAGTAGATTGTTAACTAAGGGCTTAAAGGCACGCACATCCGACGAGGTACTTTGGCGCTCGAACGAAGTGAGAGCGCCAATGGTACGAGTGGGAAATGGGTGCCTTTTACCCGAGTTAAGCACTCTACTTTTCATTTCGAATGCGAGGAAAGTAAAAAAGCAACTATAAAGCTAAAACCACTCCTTTAACTAAAGACAATCTTGAAGGAAGCATTACAAAAGTCATTAGAAATAGAGATTTGTTGCTCTCATGTTGGTGTACAGGTTTTACAATAGGAATAATTCATACGGTACAACATGACACCCTGTAGGGGTAACCTACCTTCCTTAAATCTACAGGTACCTCTACCTACAATCTCGGAAATGCGTGCCTTTCAGCCCTTGGTTAATAATCTACTATTACTTACGTCTGAAATTGAACTACGGGTTTACTTTAGTAACTGTAGATGTAGATAGAGTATAAAACAAATCTTTAAAACTACGCAACGTATTTTGATGCGGTTTCTTTTTATAGATATAGTGATTTAAGAGGAAGGTTTATATGTATAATAAAAACCTGTGCAAAGCCGCGGCGGGTTGCTAGTGTATATTAATTAAAAGTCCTGTTTTCATGTCTATTTGACGTTTGGGGTCCTCGAAGAACTGCCGTCATCTTGGAAAATGTGTCTTATGTCGATATTCTCGTTTTGCTCCAAATTTACGCGTTCTATAAAAGTGCAATGTAGGTTAACATTCAAGGTCATTAAATTCTACACAAAAAAGTCTAACAGCACCTTGCGAAAAAAATGTTCCTTCTTAGAGAAAACAGTTGAAGAAGCGAAAAGTATCGTCAGTATCTTTCCACGGAATATTCCCCGTATTTGTTTTGAGTAGAGCGTGCGACTTTCATCGACATCGCGAGGAAAGCGGACTTATCCCAATAAGGCTTTCGAAAAACTAACGCCTACGCCTAATCTTGGGATTTGTTGCCAAAGCGGACCCCAGGCTCTTTGAGCCGTGGCATAAGCCGGGTAGTCCTCAAATTAATCATATTAAATAGTTGATAAACTTATTCAATTTATTTGTTAAAATCTAAAATATCACATTTCAAAACAACTTCTGTATAGCATCTACGGTCAGTCCTTTCGTTTCGGGCAGGAAGTAGGCAGCGTAGCCCACGGTGGAAAAGCAGATGATAGCGAAGAGGTAGAAGAGGCCGCCTAGTCCAAGGAGAGATATCAGGGGACCGAATGCAAAGAGGACGATGAACGTGCAGATCCATGTCAGCTCGTAGAATAGCATGGACATTATGCTTGACACCTGGAAGGGAAGAAATATGACAGTTTCAGACAAATGTTACTCTAGGAATGAGGTTACACAGAATCAATAGTAAATACTGATAAATGGGTCCTACGAGTAGTTGTTCGAGTCGAGTGTGATATTAAGTTATGCATTTCGTTGTACGTTGATGTTATGAATAAAAAAAACTAATTGGAACCTTTTGCAAATCCACCGATTCGAAGGCTGGTTGGTTTAGGATTTGGTTTTTATTGTTACGAAATTCTTTTTTATGCTAAACGTTTTATGCCAAATGATAATAGTCATGACATGCGGAGCTCAGTGATAGCACACAAGCCGAGTCCAGAGAAGACTATAGTAGCGTTGGAAATATGGTACAAAAAACGCTTACCTCAGGCAAAAAGACTTCAGCTGCGATAACGAAAGGCACTGCACCAGCGCCCAGTGTGTAAATAAAGCAGAAAAGGAAGATGACCACAGCAGTCATGACGTGTGGACCCCAGTGGAGTTGGATCTGCGAGCCCAGCAGCACGCAGCACAAACCCGAGCCCAACGAAGAGTACAGCATGAGAGGCTGCAAGTAGAATGCTCATGGTCATATCATTTCGTTGGTTTACAAGTAGAGGGATATTACTACACCACAATTCACAGAGTCACTTGCACCAACCAGGGTTTGTCAACTAACCCAGAGTTAAGCAATTATAAAGTATGGTATTTGACAGCTGGTGGCGCTTTAGGTTTAATTATTAGATTAGTCTAATACTTAAATATTCACAATACCCGGAAATCAAAGTTAATTTGAAACAAATTACTATATAATTGATTTTAGATTGGTTTTACTATATAATTGAGTTTAGATTCTTTTAAAGAAGATTTTCGTGACTTCGATGCGGAATATAATCTTAAGTAGGTTAGCAATTATTGCCTTAACATAGGTTTTCACTACAACAGGAGCCCTGTAAGAATTTTGTTGACATATATCACTTTATATAACCAAGTTAATATTAAATCAAAAGAACTTACTCTCCTTCCAAGAACGTCAATCAAGTATGCCGACAGCAAACTCGCGGCGATAGAGATGAGTGCCATCAGCACACTGCAAATCACCGGCGATATGCTCGGAACGGCTTCCTTGAACAGGTCCCCTGCGTACACGCACACTGCTATGTAACCATGGAACATGCAGAAGGTTAACAGCATAAGCGCCAAATATGCAGCTTTTCTAGTTGATCTGGAACTTTTGAAGAATTCCCAAAACGACATATTCTCTGCAGGCTTCTCCGATTTCTCTTCATCATTTGTTGGCACTGCTTCTGTTCCTCCAAGCGTTCTCCGAATGTTATCAAGCTCTTGCATCACAACCTTGGAGTCAGTAGACGCGCTTCTGTAGTACGCGATAGCTTGTACTGCTTCTTCTTCTCTTCCTTTCTTCATTAAGAATACGGGTGACTCTTTCAGTATTAAGGTCATCACTGCTCCCAACGCAGCGATCGTTAAGCACACATAGCAGTTCAGAGTGTACTCTAGATAGCCTCCTGTGATATGAAAAGACAGAAAGTGGTAAGTTTCCCAATTTTAAACAATTCAGAAACAAAAATGAAAAAGTATAAATACCTAATAAATAGGAGACCAGCATGCCCAAGCCGAAAGCCAGCATCATGCATGATGTCATGGTGCCGCGCACGGACGCTTGGCAGACCTCGGTGATGTATATTGGGATGACCACGAAGCTGGAGACTCCTGCACCGGCGATAAACATCCCTGCCAGGAGAGCCTCCACGCGGTTGGTTAACAAGATGATGACCCAGGTGAGCTGGAACAGGTATTAAGAACAAAAATACTCGTAGATATCATATTCGACGTATTCCACCTATTGAATATTATGTCTGGAGCCATCAGATGAAAAAATAATCTAGTTTTGTGGGGATGTGTGAACATGTAAGTTATATCCTTGTCTTTAATAAGTAAACGAAAAAAAAACAAATGACCCGCCATGAGTAGAAACTGAATTTGAGTTTTCTGCTTTCTCGGCAGATGCAATAACCTCTAGGCTCCTCGGGTCACGGCAGTAACAGTCAAAACTTCTTAAGATGGTATACAATTTTTGTACCTATATAATCTTTTTATACAATCTGTCTAATTCTCCTTCGTTGTAGCTTTTTCAATCCGGCGCTTGGTACCTAACTGACCCAAATATTTAGAGTAGGCGCTAGTTTTACGAAAGCGACTCCCATCTGAACTTTTAACCCAGAGGGTAAACTAGGTCTTATTGCAGTTTCTTAACAATGTTTTCCGTCACCAAAAAGCGAATGGTATACATCGAATGATATATATATACCAATCGCTCTAATCTAATTATCGGCCCTAAAAGGTGCACTTTTACAAAAAATATGATTTTATGCAAAACCCAACACGATCCGTCATAGTTATTGTTTATTTAGTTATCTGCTTCGAAAATTTATAAATTTCTTCGCAAATGTGATGAAATACATTGTTTGTATCACGGGTGGTACAAGTAATACGAACTCATGTTAAAATTAAGCCCTCGTTTTCGACTCGGCATAACATTCACACTTGTTCATAATTTCTTGTTTACCGCCCTAGGTACTATTATATGATTATAATTAGCTAGGTACAAACACCAACACCCTAAAGGATGACTCACACTAGAACTCTCAGTAAATCTGACAGATCGGCCCCACCCGGTTAAGTCACGGCCCGATCTGTCAGTTTTCTTTCTATAGAAATTGACGTGATTCTTTCTATAGAAAGTGACGTGATTCTTTCTATAGAAATTGACGTGATTCTTTCTATAGAAATTGACGTGATTCTTTCTATAGAAATTGACAGATCGCCCCGTCCCGCCCCGTCCCGAGCCGTTCTAGTTTGAGTCATCCTTTAACTGACCATCAGTAGATCTAACGCCTTTGGAATAAGATACAAATGTTAACAGTGTAGGCGATGGTACATTAGCTATCGAAGAAAAACTAGCGTATGCAACTGCTCATAATTGGTTCTTAAAACTCTCGGATCTATTTATTAACGGCGACCCTCAAGTTTTAAGAACCCTAATTATATCACTGTTGCATAATATTTATTCAATTGTAAATATTGTAATTATGGCTCTACAGCATCACTGTTCAAGAATAATTATCAAATGTGATCGTTTTGAGTAAAAGGTAACACTTTCTTGCAATTCGATAAAGCGCTAACGCCAGAAATTTTTATATAGAATTGAACCTTATCCACAACCGACGAAGTGGTTCTTTTTACTATAAACAAGCACAAATGCTTGTCAGTTATCAATTTATCATCATAAGGCAGTTCATAAAGTTTTAAGTAGTCAAATACGCACGTGGAAATGTCAATATAACTATCATTATGAGTTATGAGTGTTATGAGTTATGACGTAGTTATGCGTCTCTATGCTTGCAGGTGAATTATTTGCATAAACATTTACGTGCAATATCTACTACACGTTTTCTTGTATAACAAGTCTTATGTAAACAAGTTTTATTAAATACTCACTTTTTAATAATACAAAATAATTATATCTTGCATGAACCGCTGATGTTAGTTAATCAGGCATAAGAATTAACTTTAAAAAGTAAGTGCCAACTATGAATGACAATATCAATGTCATGTCGATTAATCGTACTCCGTTTACACACTTGCAAATAGCATATAAGTTGTAATTTAACTAGTTTAGTAGTAACTTACTTAATTTAAGTTAAAGAATTCGTCCTTGAAGTTAAAGAAATTAAAGAATAACATAGTGTACTTTTACAATTAGTGATTCTGTGGTCTTAGGCGCTAAAGACCTGTACGGCAATGGAGTCATTTGTGCCTATTTCCACTTCGAATTCCAATTTCGACATATATATATATTTCAAAAAACGAAACGACAAAAAATATACAAACTTATAGAACATGCTCACAAAATTACAGGAAAATAGGTTTAAAATTTGACCTGTAAAGAAAAACAACCGACCATGCGAAAGCATTTGCCCAAATTGAAGCGGAGATGGCTCACGCTCGATCCTTTACTTTGACGGAAAAAGAGGGGGTAGTATTTCACGAATCTGTGTGTCTCTCTGTGGCATTTCAGCTACTGAACTTGTATTGTTTATTGGGATGATTGTTAGCTACGTTTGGTTGCACATATAATTAGTATACATAGGTATGTGATCGTGTTTAGTACCACTTGGTCGCTAGTTGATGAGGCGCCTACTCCTGGCCATATACGTTTGGGCAATCTGCCAGATCTCCATAGTGAGTAGGTATGTCCAGGCAGATAAATTTACTACGAGTATACATTGAGTTGAGTGGCAGATAAACCCGAACATTTATGATCGGTAAATGTCATAAAGAGTGGTGAAATTAGGGCCTTTCTTGATTTCTACAGCCTCGCCCAGCATCATGGGAATTTTTAGGTAACTCGCCCTTTATTTTAGGCAACTGTAAAATAGTAGGTATGCATGTTGGGCTATCTGCGTGCGTAGCCACGATGCCAATCGCTCACGCTCCGAAACGTATCGTAGTTATCTCTCTCTATCACTCTACCTTATTAGTGTGAGAATGACAGTTGCGTTTTGTTCATGATTGAGCGTTAGCGATTGGCATCTTGGCTACGCACACTGGGCTCTTACCATGACGTCTTAACGCGATTTAAGGACCTAAACTGAGTCACTGGCATACAACTGAGCACAGTTAAGAACCTTAACTGAATCTCATTAATACGTCATGGTAAGGCCCTGATCTAAGTAGCATTGAAAGAACTTGCTATCCTTTTAGATCTCACCTCTTTTATTATAAATGAAACCGAACTTTACTTACTTTAATTTCGTCAATGGAATGCGCACGGCAGTGTGCCCAGCCAAGTTCAAAGAAATTTACTCACTTACCACATGCGTCGATGCTGCTAACATCATACATTTCTTCCGTCCCAATACGTCTAAGAGTAAGCCAAGAACAGGGGTGAAGATCAGGGCGCCGATAGACGATATGCTGCCGTATAGTGCAGCTTCGAATCCCGTCATAGGCCGGTGCAATGGCGTAGCGGCTGACTTGAAGAGGCCGGTCGTGAAGGCTGGCCATGAGAAGGTGATCACGAAGCTCATGCGAATCAAACATACTATGAAAAAAAAGAATATCATCATGATTATAATAGCTGTGCTGGTGCCTTTATATTGCTAGTGAATGTACCTATGGTTTGTTTATTTGCCGCTAAAATGCCTCAATTAGATAATTTGTTTAAAAATCTATTGCACAAAAAAGTACATATGGCGGACTAAATGCCTTCTCTGTCAGTCAACCACTAGGCCAAAATAGAGGTTATCAATTAATTTTACGGCTGACAAATTCTTTTTTTTGCTAACCATGTGGAAGTTGTATTTGCTAACTTTTATTTTACGCATATTTTTATTTTTTAATCTTAAGAATTCATTATTTAGATAATTCGTTTTCATTTAGGTACCTTGTTAACGGGCAAACCCCGTGAATTACTTACCAATAAAAGTGCACAAAGCTTGTTTTAACACCGACATTTTTTATTTATTATTTCTTAAAATTATGCAAAATTCTAGCAATCACAGGTTTCAAGTCTTCCGCCACGACTACCATAAAACAATTACCCAATTAAATTGTCACCTTCTACATTATTAAACAAAATACAGGCTGTTTATGGAAACCATATCGTGCAATGCGATTTGGTTGGTGACAGAACAGCTTTTAAAGAAACAACAAAATACAAAAAAGGTGAAAAAAAAATATATTTTAAACATTAACGTAACGAATGAATCAGACAGTTTATATTTGCGATTTTTTTATGTGGTCCTATAGAAACGTTTATTGACCGAGTGAGCGAAGCATCTCCGTTTCAGGTTGGGTAATAGGTAATAGTACATTACTGCAGAGGCCGAGAAGTAAGAGATTGCAGGACGAGTTTGTGGTAGACGGCCGAGGCGTAGACGAGGTATGATTTACGATCATCTTTGAGAAAAAATGATTTCTTATGTTATCATCTCACCATCTCTTTCAATTTATTATTTATATATATATTAGTGTGACTACTTAAAAAACAAAAAACATGAATCACAATATTTATTACATTTAATATATGATTTCTGAATAAATGATCTTAAACTATCTACCATCTCATACGTATAAGAACTACCATAGTCATACACACATATGCATCTGTCCATATAATTTTGAACCTACTGTACAGTTGCGTTGAAAATTGAAAATGAAAATGAAAAATGATTTATTTGGGAATCTAAATTACAGCTTGTTGTATGTTTGTTCATGTATTTGTTATCTTAATTTTTTAATTGCATGGACAATTTATGAATGAATTCATTTATTATTTGCCCATGCAGTTTTGAACCTGAAGCTGACTGTACAA
Source organism: Lathronympha strigana (assembly GCA_949128165.1). Lineage (NCBI taxonomy): Eukaryota > Metazoa > Arthropoda > Insecta > Lepidoptera > Tortricidae > Lathronympha > Lathronympha strigana. The sequence goes on along the minus strand of OX421923.1, from coordinate 9,703,777 downwards.
TGACAAGCTACGATACCCTTGTATTTACAGGCTTTATAATACATAATAATATGTAATATTTATCAAGATCAATATCATGCGTTATTTTTGCCTATTGTGTATCGCATCGTGTAATTGTGTGTTGGCCCTTATTAGACAATGCACCATCATTCAAGTCAAGTCCACAAAAAATCTTGTATCAATATTTTAGTCTAAATCTTGTTCCGTCAGGTCTTGTTACATACAGCCTGTATGTAAAGTGAATGTTATCATTATCAAAGAATCTTAATTTCACAGTAAACATTGAAACAGGTACGTAAGATATCAAACGTTGTTTCGCGAATCACCTAGACAGGCGGTAGCGTGTCAAGCCAAGTTTGAGAAAAAGGAAGTATACATGAAACATTCGAGCCTTTCTGATTTACCTATATTTAGCGAAATATGTAAGATAAACAAATTTTTAAGCAGATTCGTCTGCGGACGATACAAAATTAGGAAAAGTAAGTATAAAATTAAAGTGAAATGCTTATACGAGGGATGTGGTGATTGTGGTGGAGGGATTCGGGCCACAGGTGTGTTCTCGGTAGCTCAGTTGGCAGAACGATATGAAAATTTCAGCCAACTCTAGTTTGTCTCTCTATTTTAAAAATATAAATATCAGAAATTTAATATCAGAAAAGTTTTCATTCGTGAAAGTCGTAATGGCGGTCGATATATATGCGCTTTGAACGCATCATGGAGAGCTCATGATATGTGTGTATATAAATCAGTGTATGTAATTGTTAATAATTAGGCATTAAAATTCGAGTGTGGGTTTATGAAACTCGGCTGGCGCCTCGTGTCAATAACATCACACGAGTTTTAATGCCTTTCATTATATACAATCACATAAACTACCATTTATAAGCAAGCAAGCATTTGTAACAACTAATGTTACCTATATCCAGTAATCATTGACAAATAGAAGTTTAATTTCATTCTAGTTAGTCTTTTATACTGTTGTCAGTGTCTTTATTTGGCCTCTATTAACTTGGCGGGATCACTGCCCTGCCCCCAGATTACAAAAAGTAATTAACGACACCTAAGCTCAATATTAATTCTCCGACAAAATAATTGAGATCTAAATGTTACTAAGTTCTGTAGATAATCAAATTACCTACTTAGGATACAATGCTAAGCCGTTCCCGAATGTGTGATATGAGTGTGTTTACTACTAATTGAAAGCTTTATCGGTATGGTTTATATATTATAGTTATGTGTTTTATTTATTTATTTAATCGTATGGCAGAGCTACACGTCGAATACAATTCACAAATCAATTTTCAGACCCATTAGCCATTTGATCTAACTCGTAACTCTTCCGATTGACCTCAACGACGATAGTTATGTGTGTTAAAGCTACACACCCAAATGTTGTCTAGGTATGAGTTTAGTTTTAAGGATGACTCCCACCAATCCAATCCGATCCGGGACGATCACCGCACAAATCGGCCGAGTTAACCCACTGTATGGAGTACATCCTTACGCTGTGGTATATTCTTAACTGTGCTCAGTTGTGGTTATAGCAGCGACTCAGTTTTGGTTCTTAAATGAATCGCGTTAAGACGTCATGGTAAGGCTATAAGTGGCACTGAAACTTCAACAGATTCATAACTAGTGGCTCTGTGAGCCGACCTCGCGAGATGGTACTGGTATTGGCAAAAAGGTCATAAGTGTCTTTGGGGTCTACGGCGCTTAGAACCTTTGTGCTAATTCCCGACATTTAGAAAATTTCCAAAACGTGAATCGAAAAAAAAAAATAACAAACTCCTTCACATTTCACAAGAGTTGATTGATGTATGCGACCTGTAGAGGAGAACAAATGGACAGACATACGAAAACATTTGTGTCCAAACTGAAACGGAGACGCTTCGCTCGCTTTGCTCGCTCGGTCAATGATGTACCATCAACCAATTGGAACTCTAGGCCACTCTAGAGTTCTAGACCCATGTTAAAATGACAAGCAGTAAGAGATTTCTTACAATCTGATTTATAGTGTCACTATGACATAGTCCTACAGCGGCCTAGGGTTCCAATTGGTTGACTGTACCTAACTTTTGGGATTATGTACAGGCATGAGTTTACGTGTGTACCTCTTTATAATGTGGGGTCGCGTTTTTTAGGGTTCCGTAGTCAAGTAAGAACCTGTCTGTCTGTATTTACCTAGGAGTCTGTCTGTCTGTCTGTCCGTCGGTCCGTCCGCGGATAATCTTAGTGACTTTAAGTACTATAAAGTTGTTATTTGGACGGTAAACTACGGAACCCTACACTGAGCATGGCCCGACATGCTCTTGGCTGGTTTGGTAGTCTTACTCCTGTGACATGGTTCCGAGGACCCTTATAGCAGCATTTCCCCGCTGAATCGCAATTCTTATGCAAATTAGATTAAGTATAATTATATTAGAAAATAATTTTACAATTTATGTTTCATATTCATAAGTCATAACATACAATACACAATACAATACAATACAATAACTCTTTATTGCACCTCAAAACAACAAAAATAACACTAACTGGTATAGATTACACATGAAAAAGAGGCAAACAACAGGCGGTCTTATCGCTAAAGAGCGTAACACATAATATGTTATTTGTTTACAAAATTTTATTTGTTGTAGTATACACTTATATGTAATATTTAGATATTAAAATAGCTATTTTTAATTTATACAGTTTTTTTCTCAAACGCGGAATAGTACGTAAAACCCAAGTTACGACGTTTGTTCAGTTAATCCCTTAATTGTTTTAAAATGTTTGCTCTGGCTTTTAAATTCTTGCGATAGTCTATGAAATCTTATAATCGACATCAGTGACGGAAAACGTGGGCTAGAGTAAGGATTCTAGAGTTTTTAAAGTTTTATTTATAAGTTTTGAAAGGTGTTTTGGAAGACATGTCTGTACTAAGGCAGATACTTTCGACTGGTGTGGGTAAGTATGACAAAATAAAAGACTTGCCAGCATTTTTGGGACCATGCCATAGCAGTTTTCAACACTCGCTCGTAATCCAAGAAAAACACGCGTACTTTTTCATTATATTATTGAACTTGTGCGGTAATGAGACAACCGCAACAAGTTTTTACTCTTAGAGACTAAGTTGCGTACACGGATATAGTACATTACCTAACTAGTGCGGTAAAACAAAGAAAGGCCGAGATCGCAGATGTTTGCGACCCGAGCTGCAAGCGACGGACGTAAATATGCGATCAAGGGCTTTATTAATTACCTCACGTGTTAGGTACATCATTTTATGCCTACACTTGGGCAGAAGCGGCTTTTTCCGTACGCGTAGCGTGCGGAAAATGTGAAATATTGTCATTAACCTACGTGGAAAAGGCATCGCAAGAAGTTTCAAGTAGTCCATAAAGGTCAGTCAATCTCATATGCTAATGCTAATGAACATGTAGGCATTCTGAGATGATCCTGACAATTAAGTTAACGTATTAATAAAATTTTGATTTTTCCATACAAGTGTAGTGAAAAACGTCGTATGAAACGTGTGTGCATGGTCATTATAGACATCGGCTTCCTTATTGCTCATTTGCTTTCAGCTCGCGCGCACAAAATAGCCTCGTGTATAATGACCATCATAGCAATAAACTTGTATCACAATGTAGGTACATACTATTATGCAACAATGATATAATAAGGGTTCTTAAAATTCAAGTGTCGCCGTTGTAAAAAGAGACGTGGTCGAGTTTTGTAATAATAGACACGAGAATTTTAAAAACCACTTATGAGCTGTTGCATACAGTAGCTATTCTACGACAGCAAAAATAGCGAAAAAGGGCATATTTTTATTTTGTTGTCGTTTTTTTTTTCGCGTCAGATTTGATTGAAATTTGGTGGGTAGGTAGAGTTCCTTAGTCTACGCTAGATAGATACAAAATCTCAATGTGCGACAAAAAAAAATTACTAAATTTTCCACTGAGTTACGAAAATTCCATACGATTTCGTAACTCAGTGGAAAAAATTGTGGGACATAGGTACTTTGAAATTGGGTCTATCTTGAAGAGAATAAGGAACTCTACCTACCCACCAAATTTCATTCAAATCTGAGGCGAAAAAAAAACGACAACAAAATAAAAAGCCGCCCAAAAACGAAATCTCGAATGGCGGCAAAATGTGCAAGATGCCACCTATAGAAATTAAAAAATGAACAATGTTATTGTATTGTATGAATTTATACACAAGCAACCACTATGGACAACGATATAATGTATACTTCGTTAATATCGCTGTCAGTCATCTGATTGACAGATAGAAGTGCTGAAGTAGAAAAAATAGTGTATGCAACAGCTCATAATTGTTTCTTTCAATTCTCGGGTCTATTAGTACAAAAATATTACAAAAATTGTAACGGCCACCCTTGAATTTTAAGAACTGACGTGACAACATAAACTCTTCTCCAGTATGCTGGCTCTGCATGAGCATGGGTGTGACCTTCACGTGGCCGTCATCCACGCTGATCCTGTTCCGCTCAGAGAACACCACGCTACACCGACCCATGACGGAGGCGGAGTCGGCGCTGTTCGGCAGCCTCTCATCCATCGGGGCGTTGATTGCAACACCGATCGCGGGGATCCTGATGGACATCATGGGACGGAAACGCACCTCCATATTGTTCTCGTTGACGCATGTGGTGGGTGTTGTTCGCTTAACCTCAAGCCTTAAGTAACTTGGAAATAAAAAGGATGGTCGTGAGTTCAAGCCTCCTCATATTTAAATAGGCCTAATGACTCTGGTTAGGACAAAAATAAAAAAATTAACGTGATGAACATTATTCAATTAAGGGTTAACCGAAGATCTGATGAACCTTAACGACGATGCCACCAAATGGCTAATTGATCTGAAAATTTATTTGCGAATTGTATTCGACGTATAACTCTGCCATACGATTAAATAAATAAATGGGGAAATTGGGGGGTTTCTGAGTAACATAAGAAAACATCACGTATATTTCTATCAAACAGTTTAATTTGCTCATCACACTCGTAAGCCAAATCGCGTAACGAACATACAAATAAACATACGATCGTGTTGGGAATCTCCTTCTATTTTAAAGAGGATAATGCGGCTGAGTACTGTTTGCGATGGTGTTGGTGTGACTGTTCCAACGAAATTAAATGTGAGTGTGGTGTCTATTAAAATTGGTTAAATTTGCTTAAAATTCCAACATTCACAAATTTTCTGATTGATTTCCGGCTGAAAGCTATGGAGCATAGCAATCTAGCTAGCCTATATTTCAAATTGAACCGATGTTTCAGAAGTTTTATTCTCTTTGCAGATTTGCTGGGCTATGGTGATAGCCTCAAACAGAGTGGAGGTTCTTCTCACAGCAATCTTTATATCAGGCATCGGAGGAGCAGCGTTCCTGGCAGTTCCAGTATACGTCAGTGAACTAAGCCAAGACTCGCTTAGAGGTAGCTTGACGTCTACAGCTATGATCTTCTATGCTGTAGGAATGATTGTTTCCTACGCTATAGGAGGATGGATGGACTACTACCCAATGGTCTATGTGTGCCTGTCTATAGCTGTGCTTGGGGTTGCACTCCTGAGTTTACTGAAGGAAACGCCGGTGTTTTTAATGATGAAGGGAAGAGAAGAGGTAATAAACAAACATTTATTTTCAATATATATACAGTAAGTGTTACTTACCTAGCTGCCTACCTCTACCTACCTAAAACTAAAGAGGTAATTGTTTTTAAACTTGCTTCCTTCAACTTAGAATGCGTCCCATTGTGGTGAATTGGACTTTAGTCAAACCGGGTTACTATGAATATATTCACGAATATACTGGTTTCCTCTCGATGTTTTAGTTACTGAAAAGCAGCTAGTACTCGTGAAAATAATTCGGACAGTAAGCCACAAAAAACTAGTTGGTATAATGGCAAATGTCTAATCGTTAGGCCATCAGTGCAATTTTTGTTTATACCATCGATCGTACGTTAAATTAGGGTACGGGACATGGAATCCCTGTCCGTTATTCCTACGGCCAACGATTTGTTTCCATGATAACATGATGATGGACTATGGATTAGCGACTGGATAATCTTAAAATTGTATTCTAATAGAAAGTCGGATAAACTTCACGTTCGTATAAAAAATACATTGAGCAGAAAACCACATTAAAGAAAATTACTCTTTCAGTTTGCAAGTTAAGAGGTTTCACGCACTTATGTGGCTATTTTTTTGTACATTATTTCAGGAAGCTAAAGCATCACTAACTTTCTTCAGAAGTATCAAACAAGGTACGAAACAAATGTACCAGGAAATTGAGGCTATCAGACGAACATTGAACCCAGATTTGGATTCCCCGGGTAAGTACTACCTGTTGTTTACCTCTGCTTTTGTGTATGATGTTTTTTTTTTCTGTTGTAATATTTTATGAGGTGTGCAATAAAGAGTCATTGTATTGTATTGTACTACAATCAACATCAATATCAATATCGGCTATAAATTCTATAATATAATATCATTCAGCTAGCCTATAATTATACTGCTCACTACTCCGCGTAGGCCTCTTTTCAAGTGCGAGAGGGTTTGGGCTATACTTAGTCCCCACGCTGGCCCAAACCGGGTTGGAGGCTTCGCATACATCTTTGAATTTCTTCGCGGATGTATGCAACTGGTAAATATCACATTATATTTCGTACATAAGTTGCGCAAAACTCATTGTTACGAGCCGGCAAAAGTGACCATCGGACTGAAAGTCTGATACCTTACGACTCGGCCACCAGTGCTTCGACTAGTATAGTATCGCTTATAGATGTTTTTTAGGATTACTAATTCGGTAAACATAGCCCTTAGATAGTAGGTATTTATAGTATTGTAAGATTGTAACTAACAATAGTTTTTTAAGGTATATTGTAATATTACTAACACTTTATGGGCGCAGCCTGAAATAAATGATTTGATTTGATTTGATTTGATAGCAGTATTTGCCCACCTGCCATCAGATTTATCAGTTTTAGCGTGGGCGTGAGTCATCGTTTAGGCTGGCCTGCAAACAAAAGTTAACATGAAAAACAAAGCAATTAAAACATTAACCCAATTCATATAAAAATTCATTTATATAAAAAAGTTAATAGACGTTTAAGTTAAATTATGTTTTCTCCCTTTCTAACAAATGTAAATGTGAAACTGACAGATAAGGACAAACAATGATTTAAACTCGAGTCCACAATTCTACGGACTAGATTGACAAGTGGCTGTCAGCAAAAACCAAACTGTGGCAACATTTGTGCATAGGTACTGACTTGTCAAATTAGTCCGTCGAACTGTGGACTTAGGTTCAGCTAAGCTGTTTGATGTACGTTTATGAATAACGCCATAAGTCAGAATTATTCGGAGATTTGGCTGCGTCAGAGATGCCAAAGATGGCGATAGAGCAGTTAGCGTGGATTACATGAACAAATATTGTGTAGACATTTTTCTATCCTTGTTTTATTTGTTCATGTCCCCATAAATGATCGTCAGTTTAGAATGCTCTTAATTTGGTCTTTCTTCGGGATTTCACTGGAAAATATTGTTCCAAGTGTTTCCCTTCCAATTAATTTAAATAAAATATTTTGTATTATAAGACCTAGAATGAATGATGATTGACATTTCTTAGTCTATACCTTGTGGGTACTTTTGGCAAATTAAAATAATGTAAGCAAGCAAAATCACGTAACTCAATTTAAGGACTAATGTCATAAGGGTGGATTTCAAAAAAAGTGTACATAACACAATGGAATATTCACAAAAATGTGACACAAAATGCAGAAAAAATCACAATGGAAATTATAAGGACTACTTCACAAGTACAAAAAAAGTTTGTTTTATGTAAAGATACTATAATTGATTTTCATAGAAGATACCGAAATATGCGCTGGCGTCAGGGCAACCTAGAATTGTTGCCTGACGTTCTATATCACTGATGTGTTCATATTTCGCATTTAACCGTTTGATACGGCGTAACACAACTGTGTAACACAATGGAACGAAATTTGTCCCCGAATTTCAACATAGGATTTTGTTAAACATATAATACAGAAATCGTCCAAAAACTGGTTTTCTAGAAACAATTGTGTATATTAAAGAACCCCTTAAAAATCACCACACAATTCATTTCAATGCTAAAGTTATGAATTTTTGTTTACCGCGGGGTGTCGTGAGGACATATGAATTTTGTATGGGAGAAAAAAACAATATTTTAGTTTTTATTTTTTCTAACATACTTTTACTGATTATATTCTTTAACGGTATAAAAATCCTATTAGAATATAAGGTGTGCTATATTATGAATTACTTGGAATGCGTGTAACTGAAATATTTATTTTTATACAGATTTTTTAATAATGAGGACATTTTTCTTTTTGAAATGTACACTTTTTTTGAAATCCACCCATAATTCCATATTGGAATTGGAGTCCCGTGGTTTTGTTTTGTTTACATTCTTTTAACCTACTAAAAGTACAAAGTATAATCACTTACAGACGTGGAAGTTCAGACGACAAAAATAAACATCATACAAGCAAGTTACTTATTTTCCTATTGATAACAATTTTCTCGTATCTCATGTGTTTTTATTTGGGAAATCCTTCTACGTAGTTTACAACGTAGTGAAATAGATAAAGATAATGGCTTAGTTAAAAGTCTAAGACGGTTGTTTATTCTGTCTTACGTCGATCGTAAAAAAATATAGACTGTTTTTGTTTTTGTTTACAGTTTCCATATTTGTATGTGGAATTTTAATAAACCTTAGGATTATGTTGTCAAAGCGGGCATCAGGCTCCCGTAGTCTAAGCCGGAACAATGGTAGGACAAAGATTTATCTATTAGTGAAAAATAAGTTTTTGCCCTAATAAATAAAGACTTTACATAAACCTGTGGATTTCTTGTTGGATGTTTGCACATGTACGATACCTATTTCGAAAAGATACTTTATGCAGGTCAACCGAAGGAAGCGACTCAATTGTTTTTAGAGTACCGTACCCAAACGGGACCAGTACTAAGACCCGACTACTGTCAACTAATGTCTACAGTACTGTCCGTCCGTTCGTCTGTCTGTCACCAGCATGCCTACCACGAATATCGAAAATTTGCATTGACGGTAAACCCTTTATCACTCCAATATGCAAGTGTGACAGAGATGGAGATACAAATCCGCAAACGTTCCATTTTCGTGGTACTTATAGTGTCAGGTCCTATCTCAAGAACCGTTATAGTTAGACAGTTATCTCTGGATCGAAATTCATACGTCTTACCGTTAAAAGCAATCACAGTGAATTATTAGCACGTCATGGCTTGAGAATTAAGGGGCTACCCGGCATATTTCACTGTTTTTAAAGTGAATAGGCTTTGTTCAGCTCCAAGCACAACGCTTGAAAAAAATATATAATGTAGCTAAGTATTTGGTCTACATTTTGTTCCACTAAATTGTCGAAAAACATAATACATCAAGAGAAAAAAAAATAACCGTAAACCCTTTTTTCTACCTTAAATCTGTATCTACTCCCTTATTATGCGTCGTAAGTACAAGAAACTAAGACAAGCATTTTATATTTATGTTTACTTTAAACGCATCCACTGATTTTTGGATAGGTTTTGTACTTTTCGAGAAAAAAGCTATTACACGCATTTTTCCGAAAACGCCGGCTCGAGATGCCTGCGCGGGCGACGGGGGCCAGTCGTATAAGATGGCACTAGTAGTTTATAGGGTTGCGTCCTAGTACAAGCAGCTCTTCCTAGGTGACGACTTATGCTTATAACCGGTATTGTATAACCGGTGAGGAAAGGAAGCGGTAGGGGAAGAAAGCTCAAATCGCCGAGGTCATTGGGATAGGGGACGGCCTTAACTGGCAATGTTCTTGATCTAACTGCCTATTAGTTCTGTTATAGCAATGTACTACGTTCGCGACTTGAAGTTAAAAAAAAAATATTAATATTTTTCATTTTTTATTTCCAGATACTCCTGAAGAAGTAGAACTGAAACCTAAAGAAAAATTAGAATCCAAGCCAAAATTATCGATTCTTCAGTTTATTAGTAAGTTTTAGTATGTACTTATATACAAATTGCACACTGAGTCACGAAATTTATATATCTTGAAATAAGCAGTAAATTTGGACAGGACAATGTCGGTATTTTACGACTGTCACCTTAAATAATGTTTTTCAACGAGAAATTCTTGTATATATTTCGGGGATCTTGGACACAGCTCTAACAATTTTGATGAAAACTGCAATATGCAGAAAACTAGTTCAATAAAGCCAGCTTGTTAAAAAGTGAAGCTAAGAAAGTATTGTCTCTATCTTCCTCTTTCCCTATAAGTCTAAGAGAGCGACTATCACACCCACCGCTGAACAGGTATCCGGGTTAATTAATAATGATAGTATGGCACACTTTCTCGAGCAATGAAATAAAAGAGCTACAATGTATGGAAATTGTGAAAATATTTCACAGTTGCAGCTTCACTGCGAGCTGCGTTTGACGAAACGTACTCTCTTGTTTTATTTTAACAAGAATGATATTTCCAGGGAAGTCCTACTCTACACGTCGGGCGCTCTTAGTCGTGCTCGTCCTAATGACCGCCTCCATCTTCCAAGGCCTGGTGGTTGTGCAAGTATACGCCGAGCCACTGTTCTCCGAGGCCATCCCCACCATGTCCGCCACAGTGTCGAGTGTGGTGTGTTCCATAATCACCGTGGTTTCAGGGATGGCGACCGCGTATCTCACGGATGTTACCGGCAGAAAGGTATGCTTGAATAAGTTGGGTAAAGCTACTGTTACACATGCTCATTACTAGCATGCTTTGTGCTTATTAGCATGCTGTATTAGCAAGAGGGGATTGGAGCGGGGCCCCTCCCACTTCCCCGCTTGCTTAGCTTTACCTTAAGTATAGACGGGAAAAATATTCCCCAATTACATGAAGGCGGCTCACAGTTTGCTGTCTACAATCTTTTAACCTGAAAGTACACATCGATCGACACGGTCGATCTTTCAGAGATTCGTAACAAAAGATGACTGCCTATAGTTACCTCGCAGACTCGTTTTACACCATTTTACGGTATACTCACTTTTTGATGCGATAAATCCATACAAAATGGCTAGTAATCATTTCCAATTTCTGTCCATGTAGAAATCATCATTAATTGTTTTAATTTTAATTTTTTAAGTATCAATTTATTTGTATAAGACTTATACATTTTATTAGACGAGTAAATTATAGGTTTATCATTCTCTTATTTATTGTCATTTATTCATTCAAATAAAAAATATAAAAAAACGACTCCATTGCTCTTTGTTCACCCATTGCAACCAAACATCCCAACTCTAGTAATAAGTCATCACCAAAAACGCAATGGCGCGGCCGTTTTAATTTTGCTAATTTATACTTACGTTATTTACCTATAACAATTGAGCCCTTTCAGGTTGGGCGAACATGCTTTTTTCTATACAAGCCCGACTTTGCTAGGTTACCTAGAATTTGATAGCACATATTGTGAAAGTGATCAGCATGCCTACCAAGAAAATCGAACGATTGCGGATTCTTATCTCCATCTCTGTTACACTTGCATATTGGAGTGACAAAGAGGTTTTCCCGTCAATGCCAGTTTTCGATGTTCGTGGTAGGCGTGCAGGGTGCGTAGCCAAGATGCTAATCGCTCACGCTAAGTCGCTTATGAAACGCAACTGTCATTGTCACACTAATAAGGAAGAGTGATAGAGAGAGGTAGCTACAATACGTTATTAAGCGTGAGCGATTGGCATCTTGGCTACGCACGCTGTAGTCGTTATAACTTCACACAAGTTTGACGTTTAAAATAACACTTTAAAGATTGACATTTCATTTTCTTGAAAGACATAACGTGGATTTACTCTAATTTAACCGATTCTGGTGTTTTTTTGTGAGCACAATATTTACAAGCATTGCACGCGTGTGCACGTTCCCCCCAACTTAAAAGGTTAAATTGATTTTTGTAGCGCCAACACGAATCAATTCTGGTGACCAGGCATTCCGTCCTCAAATGCATTTATCTTTGTATAATGACATCTAATCCCCTTTCTCATCAGCTTGGGTATAAAATAGATTTTAATCCTTCCAGCCCCTCATGATGTGGTCATCCGCCGCCTCGGGCGTGTGCTGCGTGCTGCTCGGCTCCCAGATCCATATGCACTGGGCCCCGCACGGCGCCACTGCTGCCTTCATATTCCTGTTCTGCATCGTGTACACGCTTGGTGCTGGGACAATACCGTATATATTGAGCCCTGAGGTGTTCTTGCCAGAGGTATGCATCCATCCATACTAATATTATAAATGCGTAAGTGTGTGTGTCTGTTTGTTTGTCCTTTCACGGCAAAACGGAGCACCGAATTGACGTAATTTTTTAAGTGGACATAGTTGAAGGGATGGAGTGTGACATAGGCTACTTTTTGTCTCTTTCTAACGCGAGCGAAGCCGCGAGCAAAAGCTAGTACTTATATATACAGCCAGAAAATATTCTACCTAGCATTGTACATGCACGCCCCTAAAAGAAACCCTGGCGGCTCTCATGTTCAACTTTCGCTGGTACATTGTCAAAAATTGAAGCATGACATGAGACATTTGTAAATCTAGAGTGGAGACCACGGCTAGGGAAGCCTAATGTAGAACGCCCTCCAGCTAGGTGAAGCGATGACTTGCGAAATACTGGTTGGCAGCAAGCAAAAAACTCAAGATCGAGCTTAGTGGCTTATAGGAGAAGCATATGTCCAGTAGTGGACGAAAGAGGGCTGATTGTGATAATGAGATAGTTGTAGGTCAGACATAAGCCGGAGACAGTCATGGGCAAAATTTTCCATTATAAAACCTATTTTCAGGTGAAGAGCTTCGTCTCCATGCTGGTGATCGAATGGGCGTGGCTCTGCAACTTCATCATCCTGCTAATCTTCAACCCGTTGGTCAGCGCCATCGGCCTAGGGCCAGTCTTCTACCTCTTCGCCGTTGTCGGCTTCGCCACGGCAGTCTTCACACAGTTCTTCTTACCTGAAACTAGAGGATTGCCCGTCGATGCCGTGCAGTTGCTGTTTAGTAAGAAGAGACGACCTGTACCGACGCATGCGTAGATTATATTAAGAAAAAAAAATACTGTGTTTATTTTATCTAAGTACCCTTTTTCCTGATTGGTTGTGACATGAAGTTTAACCCTTAAATGCGTGATGATGCATATATGTATAAGTTATAAGTCCTATTGAAATCTAGACTTTGTCATACCGTCGTAACTTCTTAATTTGAAATGAATCTGGTTGTCACATAGGATGTTTTAGGATCAATACTGTTAATTCATGCATTTAAGGGTTAAAGTATTACTAGTATTACTACAGACGCTTAAAATAAGGGTAGACAATGTATTTATTTAACAATCACATTCAATCGGAACTGATAAAATAATTTGATGGTAATTCATATTTGGTAGATCAGCTATGGATATTGTGGCCTTAGTTATTTATTTAGCCATTAAGGATGACTCACACTACAACGGGGCGGGACGTAACTGGACCGCGCCGATCTGTCAGTTTCTGTAGAAAACGTCACGTGACCTCCGAGGGCTCCGAGCTATCACGTGATTCATTCTATAGTAATTGACCGATCGTCCCGTCCCGCCCCGTTCTAGTGTGTCATCCTGGCAAAAAAACTGGCAAAATGCGTGTCGGACCACGCATAGTTGAGGGCGCCGTACCGTCATACGATGAAAAAAGTTTAAGCAAAAACTGCCTTCCATATATCAAGGCAGTAATATCCTTTTGTAATATATAGTTTTTTGAGAGTCTCAAAAACTATTTAAGTATATCGACTTTATGACATCCGAGGGCTCCGAGCTATCACGTGATTCTTTCTATAGGAATTGACAGATTTTTCCGTCCTGCCCCGTCCTGTCCCGTCCCGTCACGTGCGAGTGTGACTCATCCTTTAATCGCGCTTCGACTGACTGTATCATTGACCGAGTGAGCAAAGCGTCTCCGTTTCAGCTTAGACAAAAATGCTTTCGTGTGTCTGTCCATTTGTTCTCCTCTACAGTTCGCATTTATCAATCAGTTCTTGTGGAAATTTGTAAGAATGTTTATTAATTACATTTTTTTTGTCTATTCAGTTTTTAGAAATTTTGGCACTTGGAATTTATGGCGCTTAGGACCTTTGTATCTATATTCAGGACCATATCGCGAGGTCTACAGAGCCACTAGTTATAAAATTTGCAAATTTCTTCGAAGACCACGGCAGGACGTGACTATATTTCTAGAGAAAGCGACACGTGATCCCCAAGCTATCACCTACATACATGATTACTTATTCTAAATACTTGATTTTATAAATACTACAACGACAAATAAACTTAGGCATATAATATTAGTAATCTCAAAAATGTTGAAAGGATAACGGTCAGAGAGCCATCAATATGAATAAAACCAAAATACTATAACTGAATAAATCATAATAATTATATCCAGCAAACATGATGCGTAAAAGTGTCTTTGACCGATCGCCTGTTCGGTTACAAAGGGCACGCCCTATGTTTATCGCTTACAGAGCAAAAGGATACCCATTATTCTGTGACCCTGGGATCAGTCCCATATCTGAATGACTGCAGATCATGCTATTCTGGTTACATGTGGGTAAGTAATAGGGACGCAGGATGCAATGAGTTTAGTGATGTGAAAGTTAAATAACGTGTTATAATAACGTTAACGAATGTATTAAAGCACCGTTAAAAATGCAGATAAAGGATGACTCAATAACGTTATGTGACCTCCGAGGGCTTCAAGGTATCACGTGATTCTTTCTATAGAAACTGAAAGATCGTCCCGGATTGGATCGGATCGGATCGGATCGAATTGGTGTCAGTCATCCTTAAGAGCAACCATCGTTACGACCTTGGTTAATAAATTACGATAATTCTTGTAAAACCGATCGGTAAGCTGCGAGAGTAAGTATGTAGCCTGTGAATCCACTTGCCCAAAAGCCGTTACACTTTCAACTCTTTGTCCCTAAAGGTAAAAATAAAAATAAAGTAAGTGCTTAATGTATTTTGAATGTTTCAAGGATACGTTCAAAGGTTCAGGCTGAGAGTTATCTGTAAGTATATACTACACGGTGTAAAAAACCTGCTGGTGGTCTGATTAGGAAAAAGTAGAAAAAAACAATGTTTTTTATATGCAAGGGTATAGGACGGCCTGCCGCAATAAAATAGA
Organism: Lathronympha strigana; assembly: GCA_949128165.1. Lineage (NCBI taxonomy): Eukaryota > Metazoa > Arthropoda > Insecta > Lepidoptera > Tortricidae > Lathronympha > Lathronympha strigana. The sequence continues at coordinate 9,688,548 of OX421923.1, read as the reverse complement.
CAAATTTTACCTAAAAATAAAATTTATATTGTGTTACTAACCTTGTTCCAAACTTTTCAAATTGGAGATGGCAACTTCGTTTCTCACTGGCAACACCACAGTTCCGTCGAAACTAGGCACAAATCGGCATGTTGTTTTTTTCTTTTTGTATACCTACCCTTTATTTTATCCAGCTGGCAGGCTGCGCGCCATTGCTCAGGTCATTGGATTCTCAATTTGATTATTATGATCTACCGTCCAAAAATGATAAATGGACGGTAGATAGCCACTGTAATTAGACAGGTGGCGGTGGAGCCACTGCAGGTAGGCAGGTGGCGATGTTTTGGTATGTAAACAAACAGCATTAGGCTGTAGGTAAATGTTTATAGATAGGTACAGAAAAATATTTCATTGATATTGCTGAAAATATAAGTTTAATTCATACCATATTGCTGAAATAAAATAATTATTAACTATACTATACCTTATTTTTTGCTGAAAAATAATGTTAGGTACAAAATTAAATTTAAGCAAATCCCAGCAGGCAGCAATGAAATAAAGTTTGGAACAAGGTTAGTAACACAATATAAATTTTATTTTTAGGTAAAATTTGTCTATTGTGTTTAACTGAACCTTGTTCCAAACTTTTCAAATTGAGAAGTGTTTGTTATCGACTGCTGGATAAATAAGGATTGAGTGTGTAACTATAGATCGCCAATGTGAATAAAAATACCACATTTAATCATAAGAAAACTTATATTGTATTAATATTTAGGTAGGTATTTATGACAATCAAATACTATATAATTAATAATATCATATTGATTCAAAACATCTATCTAACGGATTGGAACTGATATTACGATTACAAATCGTTTTCTTATAAAATTTGTGAAAAGTATTTGCACTTTGCCAATTACCTCGTTCCAATATATCGTCAATATTATGATTGTCAAGCCAGCCTGACGAAGCAACCGCGGAACGGACACTGCCTGCACTGCCGTTTATATTAGCATCTTTAAGGACTGCTTTGATCCATCCACCTATGATGGTTCGTGAAGCTGGCTTCACTGGACCACACGTAGAAATAAATAGATTACATATGTTTCCTCTTCGGCTCCGAGACAAGAAAATCAATAATTTAATCCAAAATACAGGATCAATATTTTTATTAAAATCACACTTTAGTAATTTCCAGCCAGATTGCCTGCGAGATGCGCTGTCTGTCTTGGAGCCGAACTCGGGCCAAAATATCACATAATCAGATTCAATCAAACTACTAGACTCATTAATATTTAATAAAGTCAGGTCGTGGACACGTCGACCTGAACAAAGCAATAATAAAATTGCACATCTCTTAGACACTTCGAATAGACTGGATTGAGACGGCTCATTATTTTCTAAATAGGTGCATAGATCTCTAACGTCCCATATACTGCCTTTGTGAGGTGTCGGTCTACTAAGAGCAATAGCTTTCAAAGCCTGACGGACAACTAAATGTGAGCTAAGCGGTGGGCCTGACCTGGCGGGACAAAACGTTGATACTACGGATTTGTGCAAACAAATTGTACTATGTGATAATTTTTCTACTAAATGCAGGTCTGTAAGAAACCTTGCTAAATCTTGTGGTTCTGGGTTATCTTTGGCGACATTATGTATCGAACACCACTTACACCATCTGAGCCAGATTTTCGCCAACCGCTTGCAAGCAAGTTTTTCTGCTTTTCAGTCCATGTATCTAACAAAACGGCCCACCCCGTATCAGCCAGACTTGTAAAGCTATCCGCTTGACATCGGCTGGAGGTCTTTGAGTCTGAGTGTCCACTAACCGGGTCTGCAGGTCTTGAATCACTATTGGAGGGGCCAGGGATCGGTTCATTAGGTCGCTGCGCCAAAACACTTTCTCCCAATCCGGAACAATCACTAGGTACAAACCTTTTGCTTCGTTCAGGTGACTGAGAACTCTGGGGATTAGACACGGAGGGGGGAAAACCCACGCCAACTGGTACGCCCATCTTCGACTGAACGCATCGACGAATAACGCCTCTCGATCTGCCTGGTCCAGCGTCGCATAAATCGGGACTACGTGGGCTCTCTTCGACGCGAAGAGGTCTATCTGTGGAGTTCCCCAAACTTGGAATATCTGAGCGGTCGCTGGAGGCAGTAGATGCCACTCCGATTGACCGCGATACCTTGAAAGTCGGTCGGCCTCTGTGTTGTACCTGCCGGGGATGAACTGGACTGTCATATGAATGTGGTAGCGGTCCAATGCGTCCAATATCCGATAAGTCATCTCCATCATCCGTTGTGATCTCGTACCACCCTCGTTTCGCAGATATGACACCACTGTCCGGTTGTCTGACATAATCATCAGGGATGAGTGTTCCAGCACCTGATTCTGCGAAGTTATTACCTTCTGCACTGCCATCATTTCTAGGAGGTTGGAATGCTGACGAGCCTCCCGCTGTGACCATTGGCCAGCCAACTGCCTGTTGTTCAGAAGCGCGCCCCAACCCTGGCCCGACGCATCCGTTGTTAGAAAGAATTGAGGCGCTGGAGGGTGAAGCGGAGACGCAGCATCCACGTGGTTGATCCACCATTCTAGCTCGGCATACAATGCTATCGGTATTTTTACCTTCTTCCTTGGATTGAGGTGCAGTATCTGGTTGCAGAACGTTAGCAACAGCCTGCTGTTTAAGCGACCTCTCGGGACCACAAAGCCCACGAAATTCAACAGACCTAGTAAAGATTGGACCTGCTTTAATGAAACGTACCTGCGGTCTATCATATTCTGGCATCTCCGTATGACATTTTGAATCTTTTCTTCTGGAAGGGACTTTAGGTTGTGCCAAGGATCCCATTGAATGCCCAAGAACTCCATTGACCTCTGCGGAATCAAGGCAGACTTGTTGTAATTTATCGTCCAACCTAAATGCTCGAGGATCTTCAGAGCGAGTCTTACTTGGTTCTGAAGCAACGACCTGCTCTGGCACGCCAGAAGAAAGTCGTCCAAATATACGATGACTCTGATGCCTCGATTCCTGAGCACTTCCGCCAACCAGTTGGTGACCAGAGCGAAGGTTCTCGGGGATGATGCGAGGCCGAACGGCAAGGACGTCATCTGCCAAAGCTGTTTCTGAAACATTACCCTTAGGAACCTCCTGTGCGATGAATACACTGGGATGTGAAAGTATGCATTGTGAAGATCCAGCTTCACCAGCCAATCGCGAGGTTGCAGAAAATCCGGTACCTTGTACATGTTGATGAGGTGAAACTTGGCCACATATACGTACTTGTTGAGTAGTTTTAGGTTGAAGACTGGGCGTACAGTTCCACCTTTCTTTGGTACTAGAAATATCTTCGAAACAAAACTTGGGGTCAACTGAGCCGGCTCGAGTACACCCTGCTCCATCATAGTCGTCATTTCGACGGCCATTTCCCGGTTTTCCTCCGTGGACAATTTTGATGAAAGTCTGGAGGGGTGTACCAGAGGAGGCTTTTTGACAAAGGGTATCCGATAACCCGACAAGATCTTGATAATGTGATCTGGAGCGCCCATGGCTCTCCACCGGCTTAAAAAGTGTACTAGTTGACCCGCTTGAAAGTTGATATAGTCAGTCGTTGCGCCTGCGATATCGCTTACCTTGTCTATCCTTGTAATGTCTGTCGGTTTGCGGGTTGGTTCGAAATGACCCGGCCTTACGCTTTCTGTCCCGAGTGGTAGTAGCAGGAGCGGGCGCAGAAGCCGCTGAGGGTCCCGAGTACACGCGGAAGCTAGAAAACTCCGTAGCCTTTTTGCCCTGCTCCGATTGTGAGACTCTTTGCGCAAGAGCTCGTTTGGTAACAGCCCCTTGCGCAGGGGTGCGTGGACAGATAAATACCTTTTCGATTCCGCCGTTCTTTGTTACACACGCAGAAAACCGCTCGTCGTCAAACAAATATTCCTGCGTTGGTGGGATCTTCCGTAAGGATTCCTTTATGTAGCGATCCTTGACAAAATTCAACACTCCATCTCGCCGTTGCTGAACAATGTCTGCTCGACGGCCACAGACCATCTGCAACAAATCTAAGTGAATGTTACGTAAAGACCTTACCTCGTGAGCTAACTTTGACACTACATCCTCTAACCTGGCCATCCGCTCGTGCTCCGATGTCGCCGATGTACCTGGATCATCTCGTACTTTAGAACTTGAACTATCCATTTGGAACTGCAAATTATTAGAAAATTTCTTGGAATTTTCTAACTAGAGGTGTTTCCTATGCCAGAAACAAATCGCCAATGACCTGAGCAATGGCGCGCAGCCTGCCAGCTGGATAAAATAAAGGGTAGGTATACAAAAAGAAAAAAACAACATGCCGATTTGTGCCTAGTTTCGACGGAACTTTGGTGTTGCCAGTGAGAAACGAAGTTGCCATCTCCAATTTGAAAAGTTTGGAACAAGGTTCAGTTAAACACAATAAAGTAAATAAAAAATCTACTTAACGAGTGCTTAAATTGTATTTGAACAAACGGTGCTAAAACGTTACAATAACGTTATTTCCAACTTGCAACATCATGAACAGCTTGACTCTAATAGTGTCATAATCACAAACCAGTACTATCGCAACGAACAGCGTATGCGCACGCTGCTACCGGTTTTCAAAGTTTATCTCATAGTTTCGGTGTTTTTGACAGTTGTGATACGTTTAAGGTACGTTGTCGATTGTTGTTGTTGTTTTTTTTCGTTATTTTCGGCCAGTGTGTTGTTGTACTTTTCAATTTAGTTAGTTGACGACGACTGACGAGCATTTAAGTAGGTAGTTTGTGAAACATTGGTGCAAATGTTTACAATTGTTGACTTAATTCACAGACTCGTTGCGTTTTATGAACGTTGTCTGATTACAAAATCTGAAAGGAATGGCAATCGATGGATCATTTGATCTGGGTATCCCTATTTTAGTTTCGTGGTGCCATCTATTGAGGGCGAAATAAGTTTTCGTCTCTAAACGATTAAGGATTAAGGAAAAAAAAATTGTTATGCATTCATTTCAGTTTTTTCGACATTTCAATTTAGATGAGTCAGATTCAGGTAATCATCGTCCCACCCCAATAACATTTACTATTTATAATTTACGTAGGTAATAAATATACAAACGAATTAGAAAAAACTTAAGTAGTTACTTGCCAAGACAAACTATGGTCATGCCTAGTTAAAATTCACGAATTTTTGGAGTTAGGTACTCGCGTTGAGAATTGTATGGGCATTTTATGAATGAATTCATTTATAAATTGCCCATGCACTTTTGAAGGCGTGTGTACCTACTAGTAAACATTTTTATAATAAATCTTAAAACAAAGATACAACAAAACGAAGTTATTGAGTTGCCTTTCGAAACAATTATTTATATCAATCATCCAATAATTCCAACGGTCTTCACATTCAAATCGTAGGACTCAGGTGTTTGGTCATGTAACTGATTTATTCCTAATTATGATAAATTACCTATATACGTAAAATAATGGTTAAAGAACGGAAATGTATGGTTATTCCTACGTAACGTACAAATAGCTACCTATGTCAGATAAACGTCAGTACATCAATGAATATGAAAGTGTTTCAATATCAAGCACCCCGTCAAAACTAAGAACATCAAAGTCATAAACCCGTCCTTCACTTCCTCACCAAGTAAAGGAAGTGTCATACAGAGATGTATATATGTTTGTTATTTCTCCGATTCTGTAGGTTGACAACAGTTTTGCTGATTTCTTTTGATGCAATTCGTCCAAGCAGCCAAATTAAATAAAGAAACCGTCATTGGACTTTCAGGACTGTGTAAACAAACCGCCATATTGAAACTGTCTTTGAATGATGAATTTACTAGTGATGGGGAAGTGCTATTTTAAGTCAAAATAAATCGATTACTAAAATACCGAAAGTAAAACACATCTCATCTTCATATTTTTAATTGGTTAAATCTTCTGAAAAACCGGTGCTTGAAGTTGTACCAGAGTCATCAGTATTAATTATAAAAGGTGGCGTTACATCATCGGTATACCCTATCGATGATGCCGTCTAAATTTTTCATTTTATGCTCTTCTCCTATTACATGATCCACGAATTTCTTCCAGTGCATGCATCCGCATCTGAATTTAGGTATTCATTTAATTTTAAGTATATTATACCTTACGCTACGATCCTTTGCTCATTTACTTACCGTGTAGTGTACACAATGCCTATATCAGGTAGATACCGTGAGTACCGGCATTACAATGTCACTAACTTTAGTCACATCCCTAAACGTCATAGACAAACGTAGAATATAAAAGAAACAAAAACGTCAATGCATTTTGTCGAAATAACGTAACTTTTAAATCATATTGAATTTTCAATGAAATTTCCAAGATTAAGTAATTTTTCCTATATTTTTTGTTTTTTACGACAAAGGCTATTTTAATAGTGTATGTTTTCAATGGCTCTTGATAAGGTGGAGTGAAACTTCAAGGAGTAACAGTGATAAATCAAAGTGACGCCGTTTGTTTACATAGTCCTGAAAGTCCAATGACATACGATTTACATCGTTGTAATTTGGTAGTCGGTATCAATGCATTACAACTTAACTTAGTCGCATATTTTGATAGTGGATTTTTCAAATGTCGTAAGAGACACGTTATTTGGTTAGGCTTTCGACTTTTGCGAAATCCACTGTTGATAGGCCGCTCCAAACTGTTGTCATTTAACAGTGTTTGTACTACTTCCATGCTTTAGTTATTCTTCCGTGGTCTATATGCATTCGACAGAGGGGTAGGCCTGTCAATCGCTTATCCGTCTGGTTCATTTTATACTCAAAGAGTTGCGAGGATCTCGGCTTGAATACCAATTTTCGGAAATTATATTTTTTCCGAACTTCTTACGAAACTACAATAATATCATAAAAATTCATCTGGAGGATATTTGACTAATTGAAGTAAGGCCTAGTTTCTCTGTGTTGATAGATCAGACAGTAATTTTCATAAAATAAAAAACTAGGCAGATGATAATGAGCGGTATGGCATGTAGTTCGTATGCGAATTTTTTGTCCCCTGATTTTTTTTTGTGTAAACCAATTTATTCAACTTTAGTTATAAGACAGTAGGTACTTTCGGCATGATATCACATAAATTAAAACAAAATGATCTGAGTCGGTTAAATTTCAACTTTTGTTTTATTTTACTTTTTCTTTTTTAAAATGTTAATGAAGTTAGGGTCAATTTTATATTTTTACTGCAATATTAAATAATATTTAAAACGGGTCACTCACGTAATTTAGTCGATTTCAATCGACTAAATTACATGAGTGACCCGTTTTAAAAATATTATTTAATATGCTCGAGTCTCACGAGAGTTTTATAGTTAAAAATTTTACTGCAATGTTTATAATAAAATAATATTAACGTTGATTAAAAAAAACATATTTTTTCCTTCATAAACTTCAGACTCAGATTTGGTCGTCAACTGAATCGCGTTAAGAATACGTCACGGTAAGGCCTCAGATTTCTTATTAAAAGACACGAAAAGCGATTTGATGGTTTTCGAAATGCATCCCTTTAAAGGGGTTAACACGGAATTAAAAATGTGTATGAAGGTTGTGTTATTTTTCAAGTGAGTCTTAAAAGTTCGTTTAGTTTTTTTTTTTTTTTTTAATACTACGACGGTGACAAACAAGCATACGGCCCGCCTGATGGTAAGCGGTCACCGTAGCCTATGGACGCCTGCAACTCCAGGGGTGTTACATGCGCGTTGCCGACCCTTTAAAAACTTTAACACTCCTTTTTTGAAGAACCCCATATTGTAGTCCTTTGGGAAAACAGTGGCAGGGAGCTCATTCCACAGCCGGAGCGTCCGCGGGAGGAAGTTCCTCATAAACCGCACGGTACGAGACCATTTAGGCTCCAGGGTATGCGGGTGAACACCCTGCCGACGGCGAGCGGTGCGGTGGTAGAATGCAGCCGTTGGCATCATATCAAACAATTCCTCGGAGCACAATCCATTGTACAAGCGATAGAATACACATAAGGAGGCGAAGTCTCTCCTTAGACTTAAGGGTTCGATATCGCTCGTGAGTTTGGGATCGTTGACAATTCGGACAGCACGTCTTTGGATCGAGTCAAAAGGGCCCAGCTGGTATCCAGGTGCTCCCGCCCAAAGATGGCAGCAATACTCCATATGGGGCCTGACTTGGGACTTGTATAATAACAGTCTTTGCCCCGGAGAGAAGTATTGCTTAGCTCTATTGAGCACACCGAGCTTAGTGAGCGAGAAAACCAATTTCAGCTTTTATTGATATTCCTCCCCTGGGGCTAAAAAGGAGAACGTAGCATCAAAACAACTAATTCTAGAAAGCTGAAATTTGCACAGCCGGCTTCTTATATAACGATCACAATTATACACGCACAAAATATAGCAACGGGATGTTTTATAATATTCTAAATATTTTTATTCTGTATTCATATAATTGCTAACAAAATTACATTCTACGCTTACGCACCCGCGGGATACAGATAGTATTACTATTATTGAATAACACGGTGTCGTACACACTCGCCATAGTAACTTGTTCTTTCACCCAAAGTCATAAAGCTCACTAAAGTTTAAATGTAACCTGATATGAAGGAGTCAGTATAAAGTACCAGTGGTCTAGATTTCTATTTCAGCGATTTACAACATACCTAGGTAAGGTTACTCCTTTAATTTGAGTAGGGTAAACTCGCATTATTTGGTGATACCTCTAATTCGGTGACACTACTCAGAATAATATACTTTAAAACGATTCTAAACATTCAGCGGATCGAGCCTTCCGGGCTCAGGCATCCCTCCCTATTCTTCAAACCACGTTATCTCTGTTAAACAAATGAACTGTGAATCTTTAAAGTGTTAAACATAATTATCAAACGTCTAAAGGATGACTTACACTAGAACGGGACGGGACGGGCTGTCAATTTCTAAAAAAAATGTCACCTCCGAGCTCGGAGACCTCAGAGGTCACTTGACGTTTTCCATTGAAACTGACGGATCTGCCCGGCCCGGTCATGTCAACCTTAACTTCTATAAAAGTGACGTATATCTCTTGCTGGGGGATATACCGCGAAAATGTCCGTTACAACATGCGATTCTTCTAAGACTACAGAAAATGATAAAGGGCGATGTTGTGTCTGATAATATTTCGGGACTTGGTTAACAAATTAACGGCATATTCTCGATCTTTACGAATCCGATTGAAGTAGCTGCCATACTAGGCAAAAACATTTTGTAAGGGACATTCTTGTGGAATGCCTTGGGAGATTTTTATTCATAAATTACTTAATGTTATCCCGAGTCCCGAATCGCTCCGAAAATGACCACGGAATGGGATGTGGCCGCTTTCAGTAAAACCTAATATAAAAAAGTTGTAAATTGAAGATTTGGGGACGTTTAGTTTCTAAAATAATAATTAACGAATGAAAATTATAACCGCATTAGAGACAAACTTTTTATTTTCGCCGATGTGTGGTTGAGTGGTTTGAGTATGAAGCTCCGTGTCGTGTTTTCATATACTCAGTGCGTAAAAAGTCGAGTGACACCTACCTAACTCTACGCCATAATCTGAGGGAGCTGAGTATTGGCGAGACCCGTTCAAATTTAATATATGAAATAGATATCATGGACTAAAGAAAATGTGATCAAAGCCACCTAGAGGTTATAACCTCTAAGGCCCACTTGCACCACCCAGCATTAACCGCTAACCCGGAGTTAAGCTGGTAAATTGCATACAAATAAACGCTTAACTATGGGTTATGTGGCTAATCCTTGGCGGTGCAAGCGGCACTAAGTCGTTCAAATTTCTCGAGTAGGTAGGTAGGTAGCTATCATAGAGCTAGAGAAAATTAACCCAGTGAAGACAAGATGTGTTACCAATTTCTCTGTTTACGCGCGACCCGCACATGTCCTAAATTCATAAGCGAGCGATGTGAGTGGCCCGGTCTTAATTAGTAGATTGTATATCAAAGGCCATAATGTAACCCATTTTAGACGAGGGTATTTATTGTTCCGAGTGCAACAAGGACCAATATAGTAGTCGAAGATAAAATTGGTATTTATGCCTGAGGTATACACTCTGCTTTTCACTTAGATTGTAAGGAAAATATTAGGTATTATTCCACTTTACTTGGGTTCTCCCCGCTGCGCACCACTCGCAAGCGGCCGGGAGCGTGGTATAGTATAGGGCCGCGGCTAGCGCGCGCCACCTGCGATGTTACTTTATGCCCTAGAGCATGAAAAGCGATTTTATGCCGCCTAGTCACGACTTAAAGGCGAACTTTTCAAGCTAGAGAAGTGAAAAATATATTAATACTCCTTTTATGGGAGGAAAATCGATTATGGATATTTCTGCACTGTCCCGGCGGTGCTATGTCGCACTCTCACTAAAATCTCTCAGTTGGTCCTCTTCGACGCAAACAGAACCCTGGGATCTTAAGTGGCGTTCCACTGGAGATCCCAGGGCTCCAGTTCCACCTTTGCGTCACGCCTCTTACCTTTTGTTTTGGACGTTGGCAGTTATCCCTATGAAACTATATTGTATATTGCTTCTTTCAGATCCCAAAAATATGCAACAAACATAACACTTCACCAGAATGACAGAAAAGACAGCAGTTCGGTTTGAGGAGGCAGAAAGGAAGAAGACCACCATCCTCGCTTCTATCGGCGCAGTAGGCGTCCTGTTGGGATGGCTGGCTCGTGGATCTAATTTCATGATGACTTCTGTGGCTCTAGTATCCACGTACCTGATGACTGGGGACAGATACCAGTGGATCTACATTTGGCAGAAGACATACTACAGGGATTTGTTGTAAGTTGGTTTTAATATTTAGATTAGGTATGATTACAAGAACTCTCTGGTGGATTGCACCTAACCAACTAGAGAATGTATATGTACAAATAAGATTTGATGAAAATGTGGGCATTGGATTTGCCATCTCATTCTGCAGGGAGTTTCCAAGGACACTGTGTCAATTTCATGTAATGCTAATAGGGTTCTCAAAGTGGCTTGTTTTTCTGTTCTGTTGACTTTTTGACCTATGTATATCATAAATCATCAGCACCTTGGATCATACGTGTTCCTACAAACAGCAAACAACATTAGGTAATTGACCATCGGTAGACCCTACGCTGTTGCGGTAGGGTCGAGTTCATAAATATCTATACAGTTGAATGCATAATATATAAACACTTACACCTTATTGTCAATGTCCTAAGGGTGTAAAGGTATCGACTGTACAAATACTCGGTTAATAGTGTTGGTGATGGTACATATTATACACCTAGGTACACTTAGTATTTAGACTTCCGTATACAAAGGTCCCGTTTTACGGGACTATTACTAAGATTCCGCGGTCCGTTTGTTACCAGGCTGTATCTCATGAACAGTGACAGTTAGATAGTTGTTATAAATGACGTAGGTATATCACTTACACCCTTTTGTGTGCTAGATTTTTTATCGTATGTTGGTACGGAACCCTCCATTATGCGTGGTCCAACACGTACTTGGCCGGTTTTTTTTCTCGTTTTTGCTCGATATTAATAACGGGAACAGGTAGATGCTTGAAATATTCACAGTATATTATACCTACAGTGAATATACTTTATAGGTTATGATACAGAACCCTTCGTGCGCTAGTCCGACTCTATTGCGGCGGGTTTTATTGTTAAAGCTGGGGTTTAGATTTTAATTGAATATAATATGTAAGTTGAGACCAAATTTAGGATGACAGGCAGAACCTGTCTTCAATACGAAATCCATGACAGAGCGTACTAATTCACTATCAGGGGGGCATAGGTCGCACATAATGCATTTCAGTGTCGCGGGCGGCCATTCATTCCATTTGCTTGTCAACAGAGCAAAGTCCGCCATTCTTGCGTTTATGCATTCCTGGTGTCAAGTGGCAACGGAAGGCAGTTAAAGAGAAGTTTTAAAGAGAATGTCATTGGACTTTCAGGACTGTGTAAACAAACCGCCATATTGAAATTGTCTTTGAATGATGAATTTACTAGCGATGGGGAAGTGCTATTTTAAGTCAAAATAAATCGATTACTAAAATACCAAAAGTAAAACACATCTCATCTTCATATTTTTAATCGGTTCAATCTTCTGAAAAATCGGTGCTTGAAGTTTTACTAAGAGTCACTAGTCTTAATTATAAAAGGTGGCGTTACATCATTGGTATACCCTATCGATGATGCTGTCTAAATTTTTCATTTTATGCTCTTCTCCTATTACATGATCCACGCATTTCTTCCACTGCATGCATCCGCATCTGAATCATGTATTTATTTAATTTTAAGTATATTATACCTTACGCTAAGATCCTTTACTCATTTACTTACCGTGTAGTGTACACTATGCCTATATCAGGTAGATACCGTGAGTACCGGCATTACAATGTCACTAAGTTTAGTCACATCCCTAAACGTCATAGACAAACGTAGAATATAAAAGAAACAAAAACGTCATTGCATTTTGTCGAAATAACGTCACTTTTAAATCGTATTGAATTTTCAATGAAATTTCCAAGATTAAGTAATTTTTCCTATATTATTTCTTTTTTACGAGAAAGGCTATTTTAATAGTGTATGTTTTCAATGACTTTTGATGAGGTGGTGTGAAACTTTAAGGAGTAACAGTGATAAATCAAAGTGACGCCGTTTGTTTACATAGTCCTGAAAGTCCAATGACATTCACTGTACAGTAAAAATTTACACAGCTCATAATCCGATTTGCTCGTTAATTTGACTCCCTACTGATATCTCATACGTACCTATTAACTTACACGTGCGAAATTACGTGGTTAATTAATTATCTGGTATCAAACTCAAGAAGAGAATACTCGACCAGTAAAAGCATTTTTGCCAAAGGTGAATTGGTGACACTTGCGTTAATAATATCTACAGTGAATGTCATTGGACTTTCAGGACTATGTAAACAAACGGCGTCACTTTGATTTATCACTGTTACTCCTTAAAGTTTCACACCACCTCATCAAAAGTCATTGAAAACATACACTATTAAAATAGCCTTTCTCGTAAAAAACAAATAATATAGGAAAAATTACTTAATCTTGGAAATTTCATTGAAAATTCAATACGATTTAAAAGTGACGTTATTTCGACAAAATGCAATGACGTTTTTGTTTCTTTTATATTCTACGTTTGTCTATGACGTTTAGGGATGTGACTAAACTTAGTGACATTGTAATGCCGGTACTCACGGTATCTACCTGATATAGGCATAGTGTACACTACACGGTAAGTAAATGAGTAAAGGATCTTAGCGTAAGGTATAATATACTTAAAATTAAATAAATACATAATTCAGATGCGGATGCATGCAGTGGAAGAAATGCGTGGATCATGTAATAGGAGAAGAGCATAAAATGAAAAATTTAGACAGCATCATCGATAGGGTATACCAATGATGTAACGCCACCTTTTATAATTAAGACTAGTGACTCTTAGTAAAACTTCAAGCACCGATTTTTCAGAAGATTGAACCGATTAAAAATATGAAGATGAGATGTGTTTTACTTTTGGTATTTTAGTAATCGATTTATTTTGACTTAAAATAGCACTTCCCCATCGCTAGTAAATTCATCATTCAAAGACAATTTCAATATGGCGGTTTGTTTACACAGTCCTGAAAGTCCAATGACATTCTCTTTAGTCTGGTATCTGTTATGTATATAGGATAAGTCTTATGCATTAAACGCCAGTCATTACCGGATCGTCTTGTTTCATTGACGCGCCTACCTACCTAACACTGGCGAACGAGATAAGAAATTATTCCGACGCGTGCGTGATTAATTGCGTTTTAAAATGCCTTTTGGACATATTGAGTCTTTCAATATCACTAGCGGCAATTGGGACGCATATGTGAGACGTGTTGAGCAATATATTCAAGTGAATTCAATTTCTAGTACCTTAAAAGTAGCCACGTTGGTGACGGTTGTCGGGCCAGAATGTTACGAACTAATGTGCGACCTGTGTGCCCCAGTGAATCCCGAAACTAGGACATTCGAGGAGCTCGTAAGATTAGTTAAAGAACACCTCGAGCCTCAAAGGTCCGAAATAGCGGAACGGCATGTGTTCAGACAGAGAACACAGCGGCAAGGTGAAAGTGTTCGAGACTACCTACAAGCACTAAAACATTTAGCAAAAACTTGCAATTTTAGTAGTTGCCTCGAAGTGTGCCTTCGCGACCAGTTTGTATCGGGGCTGTTCAATGAAGATATGAGATCCAGCATATTCGCCGAACAAAATATTGACTACAAACGCGCCGTGGAGTTAGCGTTGGCGCTGGAGGCAGCCGAGCGGCACGCGGCCACCGCGTGCGCGCCAGGCGCCGAGGGCGCAGCTCTCCCGGCTACACAACCAGCACAAGGAGACGACGGCTTGCATCGGTTCGGCTCGGGCTCGGGCGCCGGCGCTGCCGCCGCGCGCGCCAACACCAGGCAGCGCGTCTGCGGCCGCTGCGGCAAGGCGGGCCACGTCGATGGCAAGTGTCGATTCAAGCATTACACGTGTGACAATTGTGGGCAAAAAGGTCACTTAAAGGTAATGTGCAATGTGTGGTATGTGTAGTTAATAGTACGAACGGCAAGAATAGGTCCAAAGGTCAGTTATATTTTAACGACTCCGAAGATAGCGATGCCAGTGACGACTGTCCTTTCTATAATTTAGTTGTTAGCAGTGAGGGGGACGACCCGTATTTTGCCGTTTTAAAAGTAGAAAACGTGTCATTTAAATTTGAAGTAGACACGGGAAGTAAAATATCGGCCATATCAAAGCATTTTTATAACAAACATTTCTCGAATCTACCTATTCAAAATAAACAGTTAACTCTCAGATCATATACGGGTGGCCCCATTCGACCACTGGGCTATGTCATGGTTAATGTCACTTGTGGCAATATTTCGGAAACACTTAAGTTATTTGTAATTGAAAATGGGGGACCGCCATTGATGGGTCGAACATGGATTAAAAAGTTAAAGTTGTCCGTTGATTGTCATAACATTGTTGAAGACGACTCGATGGCGATATCCTTGAAAAATGAGTTCCCGGAGGTTTTTGCAGATGGGTTGGGGACGTTTAAATCGGAGTTGCGCTTGCATTTAAAGGATGAAACGCCGGTATTTGTGAAGGCGCGCGCGCTGCCGATCGCGCTGCGTGAGCCCGTGGAACGCGAGCTCGACCGGCTGCAGCGGGAGGGGGTGATCTATAAAGTTGAGCGATCCGACTACGGCACGCCGATCGTGCCAGTAGTCAAATCGAATGGTAGCATTCGATTGTGTGGTGATTACAAAATCACTATAAATCCATTGTTGAAAGATTACCACTACCCGCTGCCGCGGATCGAGGACCTGTTCGCGGCGCTGGGCGGCGGCGAGCAGTTCACAAAATTAGATTTGTCTAATGCATTTCAACAATGTTTATTGGATGAACAATCGCAGCCGATGACGGCTATAACCACCCATATTGGTACTTTTATTTATAAGCGTGTACCATTCGGAATTAAGTGTATTCCTGAAAATTTTCAGAAGATAATGGAAGAAACACTGAGTGGTTTGCCGTCAACGGCTGTTTTTGCCGATGATATTTGTGTTACCGGCAAGGACCGCCCTACTCATCTGGCAAACTTAAGGGCGGTGCTACAGAGGCTCAATGATAACGGTTTACGGATAAATTTTAGTAAATGTAATTTTTTCAAAAACAGTGTTACTTATCTTGGATATAAAATTGACAAATTCGGCTTACACACGGACGAGAAAAAGATTGAGGCCATTGTAGCAGCGCCCACTCCGACGAATGTGACTCAATTGAGAAGTTTCATAGGACTTATCAATTTTTATGCAAAATTCTGTATAAACATGAGCGAGATATTGAAACCATTGTACACTCTGTTAAAGAAAAATAGTAAATGGGAATGGAGTAACGACTGCGAAAGGGCATTTACAAAAATTAAAAAGGTCTTAAGTAGTGCTCCCGTACTGGCACACTACGATCCGACGCGTCCTCTTATTTTATCAGTAGACAGCAGCTCGTACGGGCTGGGCGCGGCGCTGACGCAGCGCGGCGCCGACGGCTGCGAGCGCCCCGTGTGCTGCGCCTCGCGCACGCTCAGCGCCGCCGAGCTCAACTACTCTCAGCTGGACAAAGAGGCGCTCGCTATAGTTTTCGGGGTGACACGACATCATCACTATTTGTACGGTAAGCATTTTATTTTGCGTAGCGACCATCACCCGTTAAGTTACATATTTGGTAAACATAAAGGAATACCGGTGACGGCCGCTAGCCGTTTACAGCGTTACGCTGTCAAATTAGCTGCCTACGACTTCGAAATACAGTTTGTTAGGTCAGCTCAAAACTGTTTCGCAGATGCTCTTTCTCGCCTTCCTCTAGGGTCGTCGGAGGATCGATCTAGATCGAAGTGCTGCGAGGAGCTAAGTTATCTCCATTTCATAGAGGACACCTTTCCTCTCAGTTTCAAAGATGTGAAAACTGAGACGTCGAAAGATCCTTTACTTTCAAAAATATATGGATATGTGATGTTTGGCTGGCCTTCAAATGGCGTAAATGAAATTGAAAAACAATACTTAAGCCGGAAAGATAGCTTGCACGTCGATCAGGGGTGCCTCGTTTGGGGGTATAGAATAGTTATTCCAAAATCTTTGCGCGAAAAGATTTTAAGGGAGATACATGAGGGGCACCCAGGCATCGTGAAAATGAAGCCAATCTCTCGCAACTACGTTTGGTGGGAGAACATAGACGCGGACATCGAGCGCGTGGCGCACGAGTGCCTGGCGTGCCGCTCGCAGCGGCCCGTGGCGCCGGTGGCGCCGCTGCACTCGTGGTCGTGGCCGACCCAGGCATGGACTCGGCTTCACATGGATTTTTTAGGTCCGTTTGCTAATGTGTATTATTTAGTTGTCATCGATGCGCACTCAAAGTGGATTGAAGTGGAAAAAGTAAAAACCACCTCTGCGTCCATTATAATAGGGCACCTGCGAAACATGTTTGCGCGATTCGGTTTGCCGCGAAGAATTGTTAGCGACAATGGGCCTCCGTTCTCGTCTTCAGAATTTGCTTCATACTTGCAGCGTAATGGCATAAAGCATACGTTAGTAGCTCCGTACCATCCTGCCAGCAATGGAGCCGCTGAAAATGCAGTGCGCTCAATAAAACGGGTGTTGAAAAAGGCACAATTTGAGAACGAAGACCCACATGTCGCACTTTGCAGATTTCTATTCACATATAGAAATTCGGAGCAAGCTACGACAGGGCGAGAGCCAGCTGTTCTGATGCTGGGCCGGCGGCTGCGCGGGCGGCTAGACTTGCTGCGCCCCGACACCGAGGAAGCCGTGCGCGCCGCGCAGCTGACGCACGAGCAGCGCCGGCAGGGCACGCTGCGGGTAGCAACTCCCGGAGATAAGGTATTATTCAGAGATTATTCCAAGGCTGCAAGTAAGTGGCAGGAAGGTGTCGTAACTAAAAGATCAAGTCCTGTGTTATACGAAGTGAAAACGAGCGATGGTCACACACATAATCGCCATGTTGATCAAATCTTGACGCATAATAAATCGAATAGTCTAAGAAAGTCGCGCCATTCACTCAGTCAGGTACTTAATGAGTCATCGATACCTTCCAAGCCACCTCTTGTAAATGTAGATGATATAGACACAGAGGAGTTTTATGACAGCGAGGCAGCGCATACTGCGGAGCCGGCGTCGCCGGGTGCAGCCCTGGGGTCACCAGCGCCCCCGCATATGGGCGCAGATCGTAGTCCTCGTTTAAAACGCAAAGCAGCTTTAAAATGCTTAGATAGGTTGCATAATGTTTAGCCCTGCAGTCATTGCTCTGTTATGTTTATGTTAAGTACCTACGAGCAGGTACCCATAGCATTCATTTGGCCAATCGTTATAAATAAGCTACTTTTATTTTTACCTATCTATTTTACCCAATTTTGTTGCATTGTTTTGTGGTATAAATTGATAAACAATAACATAACAACAATATTGGAATGTCATGTAAAAGTAAAACTGTAAATTCCTACTATGATAATAATAGTGACTAAGTTTCTATGTACGAACTTGTTATTCGTAAACATACCTACGTAGGTATATAGGTTAAAAACAAACTTTAATTTAAGTCCGTTAAGGATCTATGTTGCTTAATTAGAAATTAGAATAACCACTTGTTATTGTGTCTCATAGGTACGAACTCATTTAATGTTTAATGTACAATATGTTAGCATGATAACATTTGCAACTCGCAACCGTATTTATAAGAATGAAGGTCGAGTGTATTTCGGTTATACCTCAATGCACAATTTGTGTAGACAACTTATTAAGAACAGATGTAGTTTTAAGTACGTAGTTATAATTATAGATATAACAGTATACTGTAACTTCACTACCTACTTTGCTCCTACTTGTAGTATTTCACATTTATGTTTACCTACGTGATTTGTAACTACTGATGTACCCAATGTACCTACCTATTTAAGTTATTGAAACTAAATATCGGATTTTAGTTATTCAATAGGAGGGAAAAGTGTTATGTATATAGGATAAGTCTTATGCATTAAACGCCAGTCATTACCGGATCGTCTTGTTTCATTGACGCGCCTACCTACCTAACAGTATCCATTATAGATACGAGATAACGAGATATTTTAAGTTCCACAAATCCATATCGCTTATATTATGAATGAAAAACCCACCGCCCGCATCAATTGTTGAATCAAAATTGGCTCATCCGGTGCGATCACACCACTCGCCACGCTACTACGCGTTATGGACTCCTAGTACTTTTCCTAAAATTAGTTGGTACCTTTTCATTGGCAGCAGGACATATTTATCTACTCTATATTTATTTTCTGCCATTGATTTAGAATAGTACATTTCGATGCTACTGCGAAAAGTATGTCATTACTTTACGAGTGCCGAGGTATCTTTTAAGAGCAATACTCGGGTCGAGTAAAAAATGACAACCTATTCAATATCCGCACGTGTATTGAATAGGTACTATCGCGTTCAGAATTGCATGGGCAGTTTATGAATGAATTCATTCATAAATTGCCCATGCAATTATGAACGCGTGTGTGCATAAAAACGAATTTGAAAGTTTTTTTATTATAAGTAGGTATATCTTTTGAAAGTTTTTACAACATGTTTATCTTATCTTCTTTACTTTCTCATTTTCAATCTCATAATCATTATTTCTCATTAACAAATTAATAAATCGCATGTGACAAATCGTATCGTTGTGTCTAATAGAGCCTTCGAATTGATTGAACAGAACAGACGTCCGTAGATGTAGACGGTGATATAATATTATAACATTTATTTTCGAAATATATGTATACAGTAATTGTAACTTACCTAACTACGAGTACCTACCTTTACCTACGTTCAATCTAAAATAGGTCTTCGAGGCATTGTACGTAGGATGCTGGCAGCATTTCCTCGTTGTATCGCAATGCTGATGAAGAACCCTTATTATATCACTGTTGCATAAACTACCATTGATATCTCCTATCTAAGGTCAAAGGTGCCTTCTATTCATATAAGCATATTTCATATCCGCCAAGGAAATATACGATTCATTTAATCGAGTTTGAGGCCTACTAACTTATTATTATACTACGAAGTTATACTTCTGTATCTGTCACTTTAAGAAGTAACTTAAACTCGTGTGTAATTACATCCTAAGACTGACTGAAACGGAGACGCTTCGCTCGCTTTGCTCACTCGGTCAATTAAGTTATATTTCCTAATCAATAGATTCAAAATTCACCGGCAATGTTGTACGGTGGGTGCCATACAACATTGCCGGTGAATTACCATACCATCTAATGCTTTTTTTACAAGTAGGGACTACC
The DNA here is from genome assembly GCA_949128165.1 of Lathronympha strigana. Classification (NCBI taxonomy): domain Eukaryota; kingdom Metazoa; phylum Arthropoda; class Insecta; order Lepidoptera; family Tortricidae; genus Lathronympha; species Lathronympha strigana. The sequence continues at coordinate 9,668,643 of OX421923.1, read as the reverse complement.
CAGCAAACATTTTTGGTAAAAATAACGATAAAACCACCTATTATAGGTCGCAAATCTGACAGTGACCAAAATGAGTTACCTCGAATCGACGTGGAATCGACGTGGAATCCACCAATGTGGGGAAAAAAAGCACGTGCCGGCTACGTCGATTCCACGTAATTTTAGTCATTGCGACCTACTGGTTACTACATAGGTAACGTTTGCGACGTGGATTAAACGTCGCCACGACGTGTCATGTGGTTGCAATGTCCAAAATTGGTAAGACTTACCATTTTTCAACATGATTTCAACGTGTTTTTTACCATTTAATTACCCGGAAAGGTTATTTTTATGAAATAGCATGCAGAGAAAGAGACAAATATATAACGAGAGTATTATCTTTTCGCTCACAAACAAAATGTCTAACTAAAAATGAATCTTAAGTTTTGCAACGAGAATGGCGGCCATTACTTGGCGTAAAATAATTATCTATTTCGAATACGCATGAATTACGATGAAATCTTGTGCGCTGAAAATTTTCTCGTGCAGTATGTTAGGTTTTTATTCAAAACTACTGATGGGCTTTCGAAATACTTAAGTATTACTTTTTTTTAAGCTCATAAGTAGTATGTATTGCTTGTAATTGGGGTTCGGAAATTTGTGTTCGGTGTTTGTAAACACATTAAATTGACTGTATATATTTTTTTCTATAAATGACAATAATAGTGCCGTTAGATTTTATTTTTCTACGTATTTTAAAATACCTAAATTATGCAATTTGGAATAACACGTCCTAATTATAACAAAACAAAATGTCGGCTCGACCAAGAAGTTAAAATTTACCTAAAAATACGACTTACTGGTATTTAAGTCAGTTTTACGTAATATATACTAAATTCTGCGACCTAATGGTGCAGAGTAACCGTTTAAGGTTGAAGCGACCGCCATCACAACGTCGCTATGACCGCGACTCGCAGGCGGTGTGCTTACGATCAGAGGTGCCAAGGATAAATATTACGCACAGAGGTTCCCTAATTGGTAAAGTTATATGTGACAATTAAGATTTTGAAACTTTTTCGAGTCATTAATGTTTTTAGTAATAAATATTTTAACTAATTGTATGCTTAGTTTAAAACATATCTGCGTACTTAACCCATGTACGCAATATAATCCTGGGCACAAATTCGATTGTACATTGAAATATAATACAGAATGTTAATTTTATAACTAAAAATTTTTTGTATCTTTTAGTATTGTTTGTCCTTGTCTATTGTAGGATAGGTACTAAATACCTACAATGTGACATATCATTGGAGGTATTTAAAAAATAATGAGGGTTTTTTAAAAACAGTTATTGATAAAGTTAATATTTTCGGAAATAATCGCTCCAGATGTTTTAAAAAATGTGTCCCCAGTCCCCACCCCTCTAACTTTGAGTTAAAAAAATACGAAAAAAATTACGAAAGTAGAACTTAATAAGAACGTTATTTGAAAGTTATTTTGAACTTGATTGGTCCAACGGTTTTTGTAAAAATTGTACAAAAGAATTTCTGAAATAAGTTTGTAATTTAACCGTCTATGAAAACATTTTTTTATCTTGAGTAAGTACTCAAGATTAATCATCCCGCATGTATCTTCCTTCTAATGTAACACCCCTGGAGTTGCAGGCGTCCATAGGCTACGGTGACCGCTTACCATCAGGCGGGCCGTATGCTTGTTTGTCACCGTCGTAGTATAAAAAAAAATAATAATAATAAATAAAAAAAATAATGATTCAAATCGATTCACGCAATCAAAAGTTACCCCCGAAAACCCAACAAACCAATCTAAATAACCAATCTAGTTTGTATAAATTAGTAACCCAATTTCCCGAGAGATGGCGCTGTACCGTGGTCTACTTCGCGCTGTTAAGATTTTCCGGAGTTGATGGGGTCGGGACGGGTGTGATCGAAAGTATAGGTAATCGAATTGTTAATTATTATAAGAATATTGAGCATGTTATCTATTAAACACTTTTTAGGGACGGACGGTAAACTACGGAACCCTACCCTGAGCATGGCCCGACATGCTTTTGGCCGGATTTTTATATTTACTTTATTTTATTTTACATTTTTTTTATTTTGTAAAAACCTATTCTAATGATTAAAACGAATACATGTTTACATGTATTACATACACATATAGGTACATGGTGCTCGTGAGGATTGCCAAAGATTTTAACATCGTATTCCTTGTCATAATTGGAGATTAAAATGTCATATAAACTTTTTTGGGTTTCACCTAGTTTCAGAGTTAATGGCAACTAAACAGTCTCAGATCAATCTAGACGTCCTTATTGACAGATATCATAATCACAAATTGGAAACAGATATCCATTATACTTAATGATAAAATCAACCATGGAGAACATTGGGGCCTGACAGGACGAAGGTCTCAGGTCTCAGGTTCGTATCCTGTTAGGCCCCAATATTCTCCATGGTTGATTATTTCATTATAATGGATATCTGTTTCCAATCTGTGGTTTTTCCACTTAATAAAAATGAGATAAATCAATAATATTTAATTGGATATCAAAATGCCAAGGAATACTTTGCATATTCCATTTTTTACGAATAAAAATGTATTAATTTATTTTAGCCGATAGCATTGCAAAAAACGAAAAAAAAATGGCGAAATCGACCTAAATCCGTATAACATTTATTACTCCTTATGAGCTCAGGAATTCTTGTTTAAAATCTCTCGCAATGCTCACTAGCACATAATTACATGCATAATTAATCCATCCACAAATGTTTAACTATGGTTAACAGTAAACAGTAAGTAAGTACCTACATGAGTAAAAAGTACCCATCTTACCTTTCAGATAGGCCCTAGCAGGAGTGTCACAGATAAAACATTTAATTTGAATCAATATCTTTTTTCATTTATTTTAATGCCTTTCGCTATTATTTTATTCATCTCATTTATAAATTGTCGTAAATAAAGTTCCAAAGGTGGTTTTCCACTTCCATAAAATAAAATTCCTGTAAACATCGGCTTTATATTTGGCATGTTATATATTGCCATAGCAATAGTCCACACTTCGGAAGCAGTACTGTTAAAAATAGACATACTCAATACTGGATATAGTACTTATATTCATATCTGACAAAGTTTTTTGTAAGCAATTGCTTACACCTTGATACCAAAACTTGGCTTGGCCCATAGGCTCTATAAATACATCGTCAGTTTTTAAAGGTGCTCGTCCATCTTTTGGCAATTTATATCCGTATTCAGTCACTAAAACTAACAAGTCGTTTAGAGATGAGTTGGTAGGTTTATGCTTTACTGTCAATTTTCTTAGGTCTTCCATAAGTTTTATTGATTTCATATTAGAGCAGTCTTCATTTCTAATGTATTCATCTCCAGTGCCTTCATTTTATGATTCTTTATTTGCACCGATTTCATTGCCATCTCTCATCTCATCTATATACGAATGCTTAAACTCAAGATCTTTGCTTGTGTGTATTATTGAAACGGTACTTATCAGTATCAGTAGATTGACACAAAGTTGGATATCCATGAAAACTGGAATTAAAAGGTAATTCACAATTTTGTTCTTTGAATTTTCATATTAGCCTTACACTTCCTATAGTTACTGCTGGAATGTCTATATATTTTGTTGTCTTTGGCCATTGTAAATTCAACACTATTTTTGATTTAAAAACGAAATAACTATCGGGGGAAAACGTCCTATTTTACCGAGAAATGACTTATTTGTAAGTAAAACCAACTTGACCTGAAGTCGCCTTGCAAACTTCAACTTATTAGTAATTTTTTAGGGTTAATTTGACTATTAGGTTATCTAAATGAAACCTTATGGTATTTTTAGTACCTTACAAGTGTTTTTAACTTTATAGTCTCAATTTGGTATCATTGGAAGGTCATATTTACTACGAAATTGGTAGCAAAAGCTACTTAAATCGTCAACCTAAAGGTCCCCAGTGTAAGAAAAAATGACGTCGCATATACACCTAATATGCACCTACAAGTATATATTAACTATTGGTCGAGTTTCGAAGTTAATTTTACCTTATATTTTGCTCATTCTCAACCTTTAAGTATCTGACCTTATGGTGTATTAATTAAGGGAAATTTACGTTTTAATGGTTCAATATTTTCACCCGGAAGTATAAATGTACGATATGTGAATTTATGTGGTGCGTATGATGTAATTTTTACCTAAATTAGTAATATATTCTAGAGCCTGGGAAAAAGCACTTAGAATGTTTGCTGGGTAGGTACCTACCTAATCAGCTATGTGGAATTAAAATTGCGTAGAATCGCGACTAGGAAGAAACAAGGGTACAGAAATAATGACCTGTGACGAAAATCCGCTGTGTGCAAATCCCATTGTGTAGAATCGCATTGTGTATTAAGGGCGGTAAACAAGAAATTACGAGCGAGTGTGAATTTAAGTTCAAGTCGAAGACGAGGGCTTCTTAACACGAGTTCGTAATTCTTGAACAACCGCCCGTGATACATACAATGTTTTTCATCACATTTGTGAGGAAACAAATAAACCTACTAGGCAGATAAATGAACATTAATTATTACCGCAACTGTAGTAGCATAGTTCACAGTATTTCGCGGTGAGTGGCGGCTACGCGCGGTGTGCGCGTGGGGCACACCGCAGAAGGCCTAGTATAAAAATTGTACGACATTAACTTTTCGACTGCGTTAGCGTATCGAGGGGTCAAAATATGAAAGTTGCCGGATGATTTAAATAAACGGCAAACATAATTTGAACTCTCGATACGCTAACGCGATCGAGAAGTAAGTGTCGTACAAGTTTTAGACTAGGCCTTCAGGTCCTCCGAGAGGCAAGAGCAGGCGGTAAAATAGTATGAAAAATATATTACATACCGTCCTGATTCATGGACCCCGAGTTCACATAACAGTGTTTCAAGAAAGCGACTTTCAACCTTTAGGAATACATAGCGGATGCAATTACGTAGATTGACGCTGCAAGGTGTCGCACTAGTACAATTCGCTGAACCTTGGCCTCTCCTGATTGCCTAGTACCGCGATTGGATGATGGCCCACGTGCCGACGGATGTTGTTTTGTCGGTATTAGAAGGTGGAATTCTTTCAATGGCGAATTTAAACAAATCAGTTCGCAATCGAGCTTATTTAAGAAGACAGATAAGATAGTCTATTCACAATTTTTTACTTTTCCTTTCTTTCTGAAAAATTTGGTGTCGTTTGCAGACGTTTCTGTCAATATTTATATCTGACAATATTTTCATCGAAAATAGTAGTTTATGCTATTGCTACATAATAAGAAGACTTAAAAGCCTAATTATGTACAGTTACATACATAAACTACTTTTTCACCACACTGCTCGCAAACACGCAGTTTATCCTTTAATTTCAGAGCGCAAAACTGTGTTTTATCCTCTACAGGTTAATGTAATTTTTTTATATATTTTGTATAGACTAAAGCAAAAAGCAATACTGCGTGAGATTGCAATAAATTTTTTGACGTTTTTACGTTTTGACGGCTTTTCTAGACCTGTGATAGATAAAGGATGTGATTGGTGATACCTTAGTTTAACATATGCCTTTTTGTATGATTTGTCTATACATCAGATCTATTTAGAGATGGGTAACTACCCGGGTAAATACCCAAGGGCGGGTATTTACCCGGTAAATACCCGATATCTACCTACCCACGGGTAGATACGCGGGTATTTATTTTTACTTACAAATTTTATGCCTGTTTTTTTTTTGTTATTACTTATTGTATTAAATCTGTTTTATTACTTATGTTTTAATAGTATTAGTGTCCATACAAATTATTTTTGTTTATTTTTTTCATTTGTTTCTTATTATTAATGTGGTTTGGGATAGTTTGAATGTAGATAGTCAATAAAAATGATAAATCACGAAAAACAGTATAAAACAAGAGTATTTGAAATAACTTCAAAGTCCAGGAAAGGTTTCATTAAACGGGTAGAGCGATCTGAAATTCATCCTCTAAGATCCTTTTGGATCACCCGAGGTTAGCCAACTAAACCGGAGCTAAGCGTTTTTTTACTATGGAATTTGGCAGGTAAATCCGGGTCAGTCAACTAACCCTGGGTGATGCATGTGGCGCTTAGAGGGTTAAAAAGGGGTTGAAAGTTTGTTTTTAGATCGTGTAATTTTTAGTAAGGGACTTAAAATACGGTCAAAGACTAGAGTCAAACCGCGTTATCTCTAAGTATTTTAAGTATCTTACGTACTTATTTAAAAAGTCAAACTTCTATGAAATTATAACGTTTCCTTAACACTATGCAGTATGTGCTGTCAAAAACTAGGGAACATAGCATAGACAGACTCTAGTCATTGTAAAGCGAAAAAATAATTTCATCGTTTTTTATATTCCACTCCTGAGGGGATGAGAGGAAGTTGAAAGTTTGTAGTAACGCTGGGTCAAAACTAAGTACTGAATCTACAAAATTGGCATTTGCACAGCGGGTTACCTTACTTCAACCCTGAATGGGTTTAAATAGGAGTTGAAAATTTTGTACGGACGGAATACTAGACATTCAAATCTTTGTGTGATTACTTTAAAAAAACAATTTTAGCATTAGTATGGATTTTGTTGTATTTTTTTAATGAGACTTTAAAAACTAATAGATATATGTAGGCGAAGTTTACCGGATCATCTAGCAAATCATTATATCGTTGTCAGTATTGTCTTTTTTTCATTGTTTGTTGTAATACTATTAATTTACGCTGTTATAAAAACCGTCAAACAGTTAATACCATTAATTTGCAACTGATGTATATTTGAATCTTTTATTAAATTATTTTTGTTAACTGAATAAACTCGCTTTTTTTAAAACAATTCCGAATGTACAAACGAACTTTCAAGATTCTCACTTTAAAAATCACACAGCCTCATACAATCATTCAACCCACTTTAACCCCTGTAGGGGGTGAACTTCGAAGAACCTTGAAATAGCTTTACTTGTATTTTAATAACAAAAATTATACACGAAGTTTCAAACCTCTCACTTAATATTTTGCACTATCCCCATACATACTAACTTTCAATTCTTCTTTTAACCCTTTTGGGGTTTAAAAAAATAATCATATTATTTGTACTCGTTTTATAAGTAGCCCACCACGAAAATGTCAATTTCTAGCATCATTAGGTTTGACCCTGCGTTAATACAAACTTTCAATCCCTTTTTCTCCCCTTCGGGGAAGCATATCAACAAACGCTGAAACAAGTTTTCTTGTTTTACAATAAGCAACTTTCAAGAATCTCACTTGAAAAATCATACAGCCTTGTTTCAACCCATTTTCAACCCCGGTAAGTTCGTTTATTTTAATAAGAAATGTATACACAAAGTTTCAAGTTTCTCACTTAAAAATTTACGCCATATCGATACAAACTTTCAACCCCTTAGTATCCCTTTAGGGGTTGATTTTTTCAAAATTGCTTCGGATCACTTGTATACATTATAAATGAAACCTGATGTGCATGTTTCCGTTTTCTAACTACAGTAGTATGGACACGGCGTTGATTAGTCAGTCAGTCTGTCAGGGCACTCACATTTATATATATATATATACTAGCTTTAACCCGCGGCTTCCCCGTGTACTAAACGTAATTTGTAACCGTCATACAAAAATGGGTTTTTTATTTATTTATTTCACGTCCGCTAAGTTGGCTTTGAAAATCGTTGTTGGATTTGAAAATTGTTGTTGTTTTCGAAATCAGCACCCCGATAACGACACCCATATCAAATAAAATAGTCGTAACTATTCTTGTTTCCCCTCTACATACTTTGGACTATCAATTTACCCCTAACTTTGAAAAATCCTATCTTTGTGCACCCCTTCACCTTATAAGAAACCTACGTACCAAATGTCGAATATCTAGAACCAGAAATAAACATAAAAACGACACCCATATTGATATTTTAAGATTTCAACCCCATCGCACCCCATCAGAGATGATGGTATTTCACGCCCGTCTCGTTGGATGTAGAAATTGTTATTGTTTTCGAAATAAGCGACCCAATAAACCAGAAAAACGATACCCATGTTGTTTTTTTACTATAATACCCCTTTTCCCCCTTTTGGGGGTTGATTTCTAAAAAGCCTGAAACACGTCTTTACTCATTTATCTTTAGGAAAATTTCTGTGAAATTTCGAATAAAATAATCGAACTAATCTTGTTTCCCCATACCAACTTTGTACCCCCATTTCACCCCCTTTGGAGATGAATTTTGAAAACTCCTTTCTTTATGCACCCCTAGGCTATATAAGAAACCTAAGTGCTAAATTTGGAATCTCTAGAAACAGAAATAAACATATAACGACACCCATATTAATATTTTAAGATTTCAACCCCATCGCGCATATGGAAGATATCTTACGCCCACCTCGTTGGATTTTAAAATGGTTGTTGTTAATTAAATCAGCGACCCGATAAACCATAAAAACGATACCCATGTTGTTTTTTTTACTTTTTCACCCCTTTTCCCCCTTTTAGGGGTTGAATTCTCAAAAAACCTGAAATAGATGTTAACTCATTTATATTTATGAATACTCCTGTAAAGTTTCAAATATAATAGTCCAACTAATCTTGTGTCCCCATACAAACTTTGGACCCCCAAATCACCCCCTCAGGGGTTGAATTTTGAAAAATCCTTTCTTAGTGCACCGTTAGACTTTACAAGGTACCTACCTGTCAAATTTGGAATCTCTAGGACCAGCGGTTTGGGCTGTGCGTTGATATGTCACTCAGTCATTAAGTCACTCAGTCACTCAGTTTCTTCTTTTATATTGTTTTTAATTAATTTCAACCACCACATTGATAAAGTCATTGTTTGCTAAAATTATACTCGTAAATTCGTAATAATAGATGCACCGCGTTACATTTCTATGACCTAAAACCATAATATCTACGATAAAGAGTATCTACCCTTCGATTTGGGTAGATACGGGTAAATACCGGGTAGATAGGTATTTACCGGGTATTTACCTGGGTGGGTAGATTGGGTAAATACCTACGACCCATCTCTAGATCTATTGGAGATGCCAAGGTGCTCAAAATATCTGAACATGTACTCTACCACCTTGACTTGATGATTGCTTGGAAATAAATACCTACTGATTTGTTTTGTTTGAGTTGAGACATACCAAATGTTTCCTAGCTTTAGTGTGATGAAAAATGTTGTATTGCACTCGGCGGCAAAGTTTGTTCAACTCTCGTGCCTTGAGACCCTCGTAAAGCTCAAGATTCCAGTTATCGAACCACTCGCTACGCTCGTGGCTCAATTTCGGAACCTTTCCCTTGCTCGGGTCTCAATATAAGCCCGAGAGTTAAACAACACCTTTACCCCCTTGTATAATAAATAACTATATCAACACACGCGTTACAAATTAGTGCTCTAAAATGGGTTCAGAAGACGTAGGTACTATGACTCGCGTCATTAGCGATAGCGCCATAACAACAATCTGTCAAATATGTTTTCTATGGACAAACGAGTGAATGAATTAACGAACGAAACGAATAAAGTCCTAATTTTCATATCGCTCGAGTTTAAATGTCGTATGATTTATATTAAAATAACATACTGTTTATGATGTCGAAAGATTCCAGAATATAGACTCACTTAAATTGTGTTGGTTTTGACAGCTGTTCCAAATTTGAAACTGGTTACAGTACTGGCTTAGATGCGGTTATGACATTACAATCATAGTTCATAATATGAAACCCAACCTCTAATATGAACTTCATATTAGAGGTTGGCGTCGCGCCATCGCTCCGGGGCCCGCCGGGGATCGTGCTACTATCATAGGTCGTTGCATTTCCTACGGTTTTTGAACGCATTTTAGAGCAATAACAATGTGTGTGTAGATAAGAAGTCTAAAAGAATGTAAGTTAAGTCGTTAGACGCATAATATTTTATGAGTATGGCTTGCAAGCCAAACATGTTTAAGGATAGTTTCTCCTTCCAGAGGCCTCCGCGTGCTCCTGATCACCATGTTCAAGATCTGGATGTGGGAGAAACGGGGCACGACAGTGGTGTCGCGGTGGGCGGAGGTCGCGCGGCAGGATCCAAGCAAGAAGGCTTTTGTCATGGGCGATCGGCATCTAACATTCCGACAGGTTAGATAAGTAATAAGTTTTAGAGGTAAAATGATAATTGTCTTCAACATCGCTCACCCTTGCGAGTCATTAATTGATCATTAAGTACATATCGTCATTGGCTTTTATATTCGGTTTTAGTCATGCGCTTGTACTGAGGGTCGAATTACGTGGTGACGAAGGAGTGAGTATATTTGAACATTTGAGCAAATAGTAGCAAGTTTTCCCACAATGTTTCCTTAAGGTACCGTAAACTATAAGTGATCCTGTGATTTACAAATAAGCTAAATCTACTTAGTAGCGAACTGCCGGGGTTGTCTCATGATCATGAGTCATGAAAGTATAGCACGGGATTCTTTAAATTAAATGTACCTTATGGTCTAAGAGCTAGCCACGGAAATATGTGTGCAATTTATAGAGCCACCCATAGTGTGCCATAATTATTATTATTAATTAATCCGGACGCCTGATAGGTGTTCAGTGGTGGGTGTGATAGTTGCTCTATGTCGACACCTAGCGGGGTGATCGACTGAATATTTGCGCCTGTATTTACACACATGCAATTTTAATGGTTTATTTTAATGAAAAAGTATAGGTTCAGATCTCTATAAACGAGACGCATTTGATACTTTTTACCACTCTGTGGAAGTCACTGGCACTAATTTTCTCCGATTAAAAGGCCTGGCAATGTTATATTAGAGTTAGATAGGTGTATAATTATGTTTTATATCCACTCAACTCAGATCTCTATAAATTGCACACCTTTAATTGATTTTACAACCCCTTTATTGACCATGCACTCTCACACCCACCGCTGAACAGCAACAGCTGCCAGGCGTCCGGATTATTTAATAATGATAGTATGACACACTAACTAAAGGGGTTCTGTGGCTCTATTTTATTGTGTGCCCACCAATTTCCGTGGCTAGCTCTCCATCTATTATAAAATAGATCAGCAAAAGCGGAAGTTCATAATCTACCGTAAATATTAAGAAATGTCTCGTTCTTTTAGGGAGAGGAATTCAGCAACCGCATCGCCTGGTACTTCAAACGCCAAGGCTTCAAGAGCGGCGAGGTGATCGCTCTCTTCATGGAAACCCAGCCGGAGTACGTGTTCATTTGGCTGGGGCTGGCCAAGCTGCGAGTCACAACGGCGCTGGTCAATACCAATCTTCGAGGAACTCAGTTGACGCACTGCCTGAAGATTGCTGGATGTAAGGCGTTGGTGTTCGGAGATGAGTTAGCGGATGGTGAGTCCTTGTTGGTTTTAATCGTATGGTCCTTACTATCCCGAGTTACCTATGGTTCACAATGGTCGTCAATAAAGAGTTCAGTTGACGCTCTGCCTGAATATCGCTGGATGTGTGGCGTTGGTGTTCGGAGATGAGTTAGCGGATGGTGAGTCCTTGTTGGTTTTTATCGTATGGTCCTTACTATCCCGAGTTACCTATGGTTCACAATGGTCGTCAATAAAGAGTTCAGTTGACGCTCTGCCTGAATATCGCTGGTTGTGTGGCGTTTGTGTTTAGAGATGAATTGGCGGATGGTAAATACTTGTTGGTTTTCTTCCTGTGGTCCACAACAGGTGGTAGAGCAGATTGAAGTCGATCACAATGAAGTAAAATCATCAAATCAATAACATCTATTGATCAAAAAAGTGAAGCCATATTAACGGCCCAAAAATAAATCATTTTTTCAACACACTTGCTGGTAATGGTACTCTTATCGCTTATAATAAGACATAGTGTTCTTCGCATGGCGAAGTCCATATATTCACGCTAAACTTGTGTAACTGGTTTGGGATCTTTGTACCACAGTGGACGTCTATTGACTGATATGATGATGCTGATAGTGATAAATGCCACAAATTTTATAACTTAAAACAGGTCTCGAAGGTTCCCTTGATAGATTTTGCTACGGGCGCCGCTGGCTTAAAAATAAAATGACCTAATTTATCGCATGCGTATTCCAGATGCTAATTGATGCCGGGATTTTACAAAGAATGCTCAATTGGGATGTTGGAGTCATTGACTGACCTTTGGCATAACAAATTGTGTAGGTATTCTATTTGGTTGTTTCAACCACTAAACATCTGGCAGTTCATCTATGAAAAAGTACTGTGCCTTGACAGTACTTAAAATCAAGTCTAATAATTATAAAAACCTGAGGTCGATATAAATAGATAGAAAATTTACCATTTCAGCTAAAAACCCCCACACTACCTTTTTTTTTTTTTTTTTTTTTTTTTTTTACGTGGAGGAATGCATTTAGGCATCCCGCCTAGCCGGGGAACTAGGACGGGTATGTGGGACTCGCAGGTCCGGACCCGCACTACCCACTAAACCATCCACGGTATGCCCATCTTGCAGCGTTGGTGACGGTGACACGGGATTGCCCTAGGCTCACAACCGCGAACACCGCCTGCTGCGACAGCCGAAGCTGTCCCCTCCTTGAGGCCGAAGCCCCTGGAGCCGAAGCTCCCCCGCCCGAAGGTAGCGTGCAGGGCGACACCACACGCTGGTCCCTCATGACAACCTCCACTCCGGGAGCGAGATGGAAAAACCCCGGGTTCCACCCCCTCAGGTTGCCTTTGCGATTTTTTATAGAGGTGGTCATCCTCGCAGCCACCACGCCGGCGCCGGCCAGCAGTGGCAACCCCCGGTCCGTCATCATAGGCCCTCTGCCTAGACAGGGTACGGGACCGCAGTTATATACAGGACAGCGGCATTCCTGTCCGCAGACCCGGAGGCCCCCTCACGCCAACACTCAGAAGTTCTCTCCCTCAATGAGAGTACTCCCTGTACGGAACCCCCCAACCCCCCCTGACAGGATATTTGCAGCACCAGTAAGAAATCCTCGGAATCTTCCAAGAGATCGCTTACCGTTGCCCCCAGGAAGCACCGTCCAGGAACCCTTCCCTTTTTCCCGGATCAACCGGATCAAGGAGAATGGGAAGAGCTCTGGCACTCGAGGAGGTTTCCCGTTGTAGCCCCCCTCCCCCCACACTACCTAAGAATAAACTAACTATAGACAGAGGAGTATCGTTGGTCTCATAATTGTGCCTATACTTTATTTTGTCCATGGTTATAAATTTTGGATATTTTTTTAAGAATAAATCTTACTTTCATTTTATGACTTTCTATCTGGTGACTAAATTAAAAACCCAATCTAAATACTCTTACTCTATGCGAACTAAACTCAACTAGTGTACATTAATAACGTTAGGCAACTTTTTTTTTTTATTTCCAGCCGTCAAAGAAATCCGAAGTGAAATCCGAGACATACCCCTCTTCCAGTTCAACTCACCTGAACGTTCAGAGCTGCAAAACCAGCCTGCCATACTGCAAGATGCCGCGCCTCTCGCAGCAGAGTTGAAAGAAATGAGCCCAGCATCATTCACTGAAGGAGGCATTGCTAGCCCGCGGGATACGCTCATGTATATTTATACAAGTGGTACCACGGGGTTTCCTAAGGCTGCCGTTATCACTAATATTAGGTAAGGTTTCATTTATGACACTTTCACATAGTAGATTACAAGTATAGGCAAGCCAATGTTGCGTCTCTTCTGACTGCTTCAGATATTACCAGCCCTAAGGTTTCCGACACTACATATCTATTGATATTACACTACTGGTTTCCTTAAGATTTCCGTTATAGGTACTAACACCTGGTTTGAATTAACTTTAAATTTAGAAGTGAAATTTATGCCCCCCGTCTTACTCGCCATAATTTTTTTAACATTACGTGTGTGGCAAAAGGCATACGGCCCACCTGATAAAAAGCGGTCACCGTCACCGGTTAACTCTAGGGGGAGTTAAATGCAGGTTGCCTACCCATTAAAAAATTGTACATTCCATTCTTGAAGAACCCTGTAGGAAAACCTCAGCAGGGAGCTCATTCCACAGCCGGAGTCTGTGGGAGGAAATTCTTCTGTAAACAGCATAGTGCGCGACGCGACGGTTGCAAGGTGTGCAGATTAATGTGTGTTCCTATTCTGGTTTTACTTTACTTTACTTTACTTTACTTTACTTTATGCCTGGAGTAGCACTTGCTGTATGTTTATATTAAGAAGATATACCAGATTACTTGATGTGTCTCTTTTCTAAACTCTTCAGCGGCTAACCTTCCAAATTACTTACCTACCCATTACTTAAATATTTCAGATATCTCCTAATCCCACTAGGAGTGCATACTTCAGCGCGCCTATCATCATCCGACGTGGTATACGACCCCCTTCCATTGCACCATACAGCGGGTGGAGTGCTAGGCGCAGGCCAGGCGCTGGTGTTGGGATGTACTGTCGTGCTTAGGAAGAAGTTCTCGGCTTCTAATTATTGGAGTGATGCTGCGAAGCACGGGTGTACAGTGAGTTACCGTTTATGATCAATGACTTCCCTAGAAAATAATTATTTCTGATTTATCCCGATGATCCATCCATATATCTAGATTTATGTGCTAAAAGGACACAATATATGTCATCGATTTTTTATTTAAATTTGACAGCTTGACTTCGGGCTAAGGATGCCTCACACCAATCCGGTCCGATCCGTCTGTCAGTTGCTATACAAAGGATCACGTGATAGCTCGGAGCACATGGAGGTCACGTGACGTTTTCTAGAGAAACTGACAGATCGTCCCGGATCGGATCGGATCGGATTGGGGTGAGTCATCCTTTAGCAGCAAATCTTGGGTGGTGCAATTGGGCTAACTTAACCGCATGGAGGTTCTATTCTGTTTCAAGTTGGATTCGAATACACACAGACTCCTTACTGTATGACACTTTTATTCTCAAACATCCATTTTATCTCCAGGCAGCCCAGTACATTGGCGAGATATGCCGATACCTACTGTCAGTTCCACCCTCAGCCAGCGATCGAGCGCACCATGTACGAGTGATCATGGGCAACGGACTAAGGCCGCAGATCTGGGAGGAGTTTGTCGAGCGGTTTGGAGTGCAGAGGGTACTGGAGTTCTACGGGGCCACTGAGGGGAATAGTAATTTGAGTGAGTATCCGTTAAAATTGGACAATTCTTAAGCAATATATTGATCAGCGTGTAGCAATTTTTCCATGCGGGCGAGTGGTTCTCTAAGAAAAAGTACTCGCCGGCTGTGTTAACAGCTAGCGGTGAACTATAAATATATAAGACAAAGACAGTGTGGTTGTGCTATATGACCAGCGACAAGAACATATCACTGGAATTACATATATGGGGAACAGCAAGAATCAACGCAATCTTTAGTCTAGTTTATACTCTAGATTCAAAAAGACATTTTTTAACCAACGAGTGACCATTTTACAACTTTATTACGGAAACATTGCTCAAACGGTTGGTTGGTTTAAGGATGACACATACCAGTCCGATCCGATACAGGAAGATCTGTCAGTTTCTATAAAAAACGTCGTCGTAAAATAGATCGTCCCGGATCCCATCGGATCTGACCTCCGAGGGCTCCGAGCTATCACGTGATTCTCTCTATAAAAATTGATAGATCGTCCTGGATCGGATCGCACTGGTGTGAGTCATCCTGTACTCCAGTGATGTTAAAACTTTATACAGTTGAGCCCAGATGTGTGTGTGTGCTTCAAGCAACACTAGCTTCCAACACGTTGGAAGGGGGACAGGGGAGGGTACAATATTTCCTGTCAACGCGCGGAGAAATGTGCACACACACGCACCTCTCACACATTACATACAAAAAACAATTTGTAATGACGACACTAACACAAAGAAATTGATACAACTACACTAACAATTCTTGCCCATTCGATATATTTTTTGTACGGGCTAGTCACTACACAGTCATAGATTCAGTTTATGTTCAATTTAGGCTCAGTTGTATGGAAGCGACTCAGTTTAAATTGTCAACTGAATCGCGTTAAGACGCCATTGTAAGGCCCCTGTGCGTATGCCCATTTGGTTTTGTAATTCCGCAGAGAGGAAACCGTACGCATGCGCACTTCCCTTCCTGTGTTGGTTAAAGGTCTAATGTGATTTCGTTGTTTCATTGCAGTTAACTTGGATTCAAAAGTGGGAGCCATCGGATTTCTGAGCCGACTTGTATCGTCAATATATCCCTTAACTCTAGTCAAGTAAGTTATACGTTGTGTCACATAAATAGCGATAAACTTTTTGACAATAATCAAATTTTCAATACAAGCTTTTATCGCTGACTGATAAATAGTAGGCTTTCTTTAAAGCCCTTGATTACTACTACTGATAAATTAAACCTAAGCAAACCTCTCGGTTCCTCTAATTGATTACGCTTGATTTGCAAAGTTAATTCACAATTTTTTTTCTTCAGATGCGACGAAATTACTGGTGAAATACTAAGAGACATGGATGGCAGATGCATTAACTGTGGACCCCATGCACCCGGTAATCATTATAAAAACTCATTCATAAAAATAATAATGCATGAAGACGCACTTCTAGCAATAAGTGTCCAAATAAGCTTGGAAGTCGAACTAAATACGATTAGACAGACATTTATAATTATCGCTATAACGGAATAACATTTATTTTCAAAATATTTACAGTAAGTGTAACTTACCTTACTACCTACCTCTACCTATACCTTAAACCTAAAATAAGTCCTAGACGCATTGTACCTAGGATGCTGGCAGCATTTCCTCGTTGTGTGAGGAAGCCACCAGCTCAGCTCGCCACAACTACGAGCGACTAAAACCGTTAGGGCCACTTGCATCAACCCTTGCCCAGGTTAGCTAATTAAATCGGAGTTATGAGTTTTTAATACGGAATTTGACAGCTTATTTCTTTTATTTAGTTGGCTAAGCCTGAATGGCGCAAGTGGTCCTTTTAGCTATATACTCGTATTGCTAGTATGTCTTATGAAAGTTTTTTTTAGGGCTATTACTCGGCAAGATAGATTCCAAGAAAGCTATCCTCACGTTCGCGGGCTACGCTGACAAGACAGCTTCGGACAAGAAGATGGTGCGCAACGTGAAGACGGAAGGAGATTGCTATTTCAATACAGGGGATATCTTGGTTATGGACCACTTTGGATACTTTTACTTTAAGGATAGGACCGGAGATACTTTCAGGTAAGTTTTATAATAATAACTGGTTTAAAATTCTGGTTTAGATCGTGGGGTACAGTTGGTAACACACTTGCTTTTATGATGATGACGATCATAATTAAAATTGCGTTTCCCTAGCCAGGCTAATGCTCGAGTGTCATCTTTGTTATATATCTAATGCAACGGCAGGCCTAAGATAATTCACGGATCTCATTTGACAATCAAAGTCATCTTAACAAAATACACTCACAGTATTTTTGCGATCACTTACACAAATGGGCTTTGAGGCGTTTTTAATTATTTTAGCACTTGCACTGGGTTCCACGTTCTAGACAGTTAAAACTCGTCCTCCCAATTGAAATTTGTATACTTTGCCCAAATATCGGATGCTTATATTAAATAAAAAACCGCGATAAGAACCCCTGTTATTAGTTATATTATAATATTTAAAAACCGCGGTCTACATTCAGATGGCGAGGCGAGAACGTGTCGACGGCTGAAGTGGAGGGAGTCATAAGCTCACTCGTTGGACTTAAGGATGCCATCGTCTATGGAGTCGCGGTAAGATTTATGATATTTGTCTCGTTCCTTCCTTTACCATCAGCAACGGTTGAAAGCGGAGGTCCAAAGCAAAGCTCCAGTCAACTTGTTTGATAGCATTTTATATTTTTTCAGATACCGAACGTAGAAGGCAAGGCAGGCATGGCGGCTATCGCTGACCCCGATAAGAAACTCGACATCCCCTACCTTGCAAAAGGCCTCCGGTCTTCCCTCCCTGCCTACGCCAGGCCTCTCTTCCTCAGGATCTTACCCGAACCTCCCCTAACCGCCACCTTCAAGCTGCGTAAGAAGGACTTAGTGGAACAGGGGTATACCCTTGGTCTTCATGAAGACCCCATGTATTTCTTGGATCAGAAGAGTGGGGAATATGTCCCTTTGACGAGGAAGCTGTATGAAGACTTAGTTAAGGGTGTTGTTAGATTGTGATTCTTGCCATATTTTTTTATGAATTCTTGCTCCTATTTAGTTATGATTCCGTAGAAGGAGTAGATTATAAGATTTATATGCTATCTGAGTGAATGTAAATTTAGGAGAAGTAATCTATCACAGAAGAATAGTAGGGATAGTACTTTGAGCGAAAATACATGTAGGTAATATCAGTTGAAAAAGTGCGTTTGCTCTAGAAATAAAAGTGCTGACAATGATAAAGCACTTAAAACCTGACAAATTGCAATTGGTAGCCCGGATAGTGGTGGTTCCATATGGCAAAAATGTGCATACCAAGCTATATATATTATATCATCATGAGTATTCAGGACAATGTGCGTGTAGTCGCTAAGATGTTAACCATTAATGTTTAATTTCTGGGCGACCTAGCAAATTCGCGCTACCCCAAAAATTAGACAAAGCTAGATCAATTTTTAACGCTAAAAGCCAAATCATAAAATCCTTTTCCAAAATCGCCAAAATATATATAAGATAAATTATATTTGTATTGACACTTGTGATGACATTTTGACGGTGACTTCAAGTAATAGTCCTTGCTAGTAGAATCAAGTTGTAACATTAATATCCGTGACATGGTTAGGGTTCAAAAGGAGCTTTTCCGGCTACAAGTAGTTCCGCTTTAGATTCTTCTCTGAATGAAATAGGAAAAGTGTGGTCACTAAAGGAATATCAAATATAGATTAAATAGAAAGTAAATTCATGAATCTAATTGTATTTGTATCTCGTATATTAGCAGTGTTATTTGTTAATACATTTTGTGATAGGAATGTGATAATTTATACCAAAATTTAGTGTTGGAACAAATGAGCCATTATTCCGTTATCTGTATTGAACGTGAGAGGATGATATTGTATTAAAGATTTATTAAAATAAATTATGTATATACAGGACATCACTAGTTTGATTTGTAGAAACACTATCATGACTTATTTAGGTAGGTACATGTTTAGGTAGGTACACGCTTGTGCTGTATTGTTATTGTATTGCCCCAATTTTCATATTATAATGTTCTCAAATGGTTTTCACAGTTAGCTCCATGATCATAACCCAAAACTGATGTGGGGATCGTGAATACATCGACGGGAATTTCAAAAGGACGGGAAATTAGTGAAGTCGTCAAAAGCATTTACGTTTGGCGATCCGTTTTCCTTGATAGTTTTAGCTGATGACGCAAAATTAATGATAATGACCATGAATTTATAAATTGTAACCTGCAATCTATAACAAACCACTGTAACTTTCTTTTAGTTCATTCTAAGATGCATCATGACCTTAAATTAACTGAATGAGGACTACCGCCCGTCGATTTTCCGCGAGGACCGCTAACGTGGGTTCTGCGAGAACATTTCAAACGTCACTTTGACAATTCTCTCATATTGAAACAGGACCCAGGCATGGCGCCGCCTGGTGAGTGAAAATACGGTCGCTCCCATTGAATCACAATACGGTGAAGCTACTGTCAACGATTATAAAAATTTAATGATGTCATGCTGTTTTGTGAAATCAGTTCTTATGGCAAAATAAAACAAGTAGGATTATCTTAAAAATATGTGTTTAATTAAGTTATTAATATAAGTTAAATTAAAGTATAGAGGATATCACTGGTTTCCTTTGGCACCTCTGATAACCATAATGTAGAATACTGTCAGGGTATACAGAAGTTATAAGAAGGCAGAAGCAAGAAGAAATAATAAATACATTGCGTGTGATGTCACCGTAGAATTGTGAGTACCGTATGTTAATAAACTAACATAACACAAATTATAATTCGCCGGGAGTTCACAATTTAACGATGACATATACACCGCGCCTGCCGTGATCGGGTAGCCCAGTGGTTAAAGCGTCCTCCGCGAAAGCAGGAGGTCGCTGGTTCGATTCCAGCCCTGCTGAATGGGGGGGCCTTGGTCACTTTTTCTGTAGTATATGACATTTCTTTCAATTAATCATTTAATCATATACCTAGTAGTGTGGCTACTTAAAAAACATGAATCATTTTTATAAAAGCTTTACAATTGTATATACCAGGGATCGGAACCGGTATTGGCTTAACGGTTAATATCGTTCTAATTCCATTTCTTTATTTCGTTCGACAATTAACCGGTAAATTGATGGAACGAACAAAATGAAATCGAAATGTTCGTGCTTACCGTTAAGTACAGATAACGTAATTTTAACGTTCGCACGAACGAAATAATAACGGTTAAACCCAGCCGATCCTGACATGTGTCTGCGTGCGGCGGCGCAGCTGTTTCGTCGATCGGCGGGCATAGTGCTATTTTAGTTTTCATCATGTAGGGAATATTCTACGCTTCATGTTTTATAACACAAACTCGGAAAAATCTGCCTGCAATCTGCCTGCAATTTATAATGTAATCTGTATTATGAAATAAATAAATCTGAATCTGAATCATCTAAGGGGTCTCAATTTTTTATACATGCATATAATTTTTGTCAAATTTTAGCGCGCGATTTTCGAACTACATTTACGGTTTACCGATTTCGATTTCTAAAAAATTCTTAAGTTCGGTTAAACATAGATGATCTACAGGGTGGAAATAAATTGTGGGTCAGTGAGGGCAGCTAGCAGATCCCGTGTTGCTAGGCTAAATAGGTCTTAGGATTCCTTCCTTTGATTTCAAATTAATGAAGATTGGCGTTTACAGATTTTGGAAAAAAACAGGGTGCGAGAAAACGGTCATTTTTGACAAACTGTTTTTTTGATGCCAATCAATTCCATTCCTGTCCAGGATCAAAAGCTTGTATCGGACCAAAAAAAAATTCCGGCTAGAAAAGCCATAAATCGAGAAATACTTTCCCCCATACAATTTGTATGAAAATGAAAAAAGTTTTTTTACATGTATTTTTTTATGTCAATCGATTCTATTTCTATCCAGTATCAACAGTTTCTTTGGGGTCACTTTCGGTAATGTACAAAAAAGCCAGAAATTAAGGAAAACTGTTTTCATACATTTACTATGGAGTAAAAGTAAAACTTTATTCTTATTCATCTGTCACCATAATTCGTCCTCATATGCTATATGAAATTTGATGGTATTGCATAGATGAATTAGATGATCTCTAATTATCAATATGCCTAAAGTTTGATTTCTATAGATGTTACACAAAAAAGTAAAAACACTTAAATTGAAGTCACGGGGTGTTCAGTAGTGCTAAGAATCTCCGGCAGAGATCCGGCTAACACCACCGACGACTCCTGGCCCTGGCAACTTACAACACGTGTCCACTGCTGACCGACGAAAAGTTAGCGGAACTGGAGGAAGGATTGAGAAGGAAGTTGCGTTGGGACGTCGTGGGGTTGTCAGAAGTCCGAAGAGAGGGCGAGGATACGATAATCCTTAAGTCCGGCAATTTGCTTTATTTCCGGGAGGGCGACCAACAGTCCCAAGGAGGTGTCAGGTTCATCGTCCACAAGTCCCTCGTTAACAACGTGGTGAAAATCGAGAGTGTGTCGACTAGGGTGGCGTACCTTATACTCAGAGTATCTGAGAGGTACTCGTTGAAGGTCATACAGGTGTACGCGCCGACTTGGGCACACTCCGATGACGAGGTGGAGGCTATGTATGAGGATACTTAAAAGCTATGCATAGCTCCAGAACCTGTACCGTTGTTATGGAGGACTTCAATGCGAAACTAGGCAAGAGAGATGGTGACGAGCTGAGAGTGGGGCAGTTTGGGGTTGGACTTCGGAACCACCGGGGGCATTTACTGGGTTGGTTCCTTGGAGAAGGAGGGACTCTACATGATGAACTTTTCATTAAGAAACGCGAGCACAGAAAATGAACCTAGATGAGTCCCCACGGTGCAACTAAAAACGAGATTGACTTCATCATGTCGACGAAGAGACATATATTCAATAATGTTGCTGTGATCAATACGGTCAAAACTGGAAGTGATCACCGCCTAGTAAGAGGCACATTGAATATATTTACTAAGCTAGAACGCTCTCGATTGATGAAGTCTACGCTCCGTCCTGCACTCCAAACTCAAAACCACAAGAACTGTCAGCTGGAACTCCAAAACCGTTTCGATTGCTTAGACGATGATGTGGATGAATTCAACGACGGGTTTGTGGAAGCTGTCCATAGCGCTGGGTCTAAGTTTTTTAAGACCCAATGGACAAACAAGACCAAAAGGCCCTCAGACTCTACTCAAAAGACTCATCGATAAAAGGAGTAAAATGGTTCTACAATCTTCAGTTGATGCGACTCTATACCGGCGGCTCAACAAGTAGATCTCTAAATCCCTCACTCGAGATATGCGCCAATTAAATACTAAGTGTATTAAAGAGGTCATTGAGCGAAATAAGGGCTCCAAAGTTTTTGTAAGTTGTTCTGTCTTTTGGGCAAAGCCAGCTCGCTAAGTTAAAAACTGAAGATGGTAGAATCGTCACATCCAACCCTGAGCTCCTGAGTGAGATAAAGAGCTTTTATGGACAGCTATACACGTCTACTAGCAGACCCGAAGTTGGTCTGGCGGAAGACCCTGGAGCTAGACTGACCCGACACTATACCGAAGACATCCCGGACATCACAGCCTGTACGAGATTAGAATGGCTCTTAAACAGCTCAAAAATAACAAGGCGCCTGGTGAAGACGGAATTACAGCCGAACTTCTAAAGGCGGGTGGTAAACCGATCCTTACGGCCCTTCAGAAGTTGTTCAACTTCGTCTTACTGGAAGAGAGAACGCCAAAGGCATGGAGCGCAGGTGTGGTAGTACTGTTCTTCAAAAAAGGCGACAACGCCTTACTGAAGAACTGCCGACCCATCTCACTTCTGAGCCATGTCTATAAGGTGTTTTCAAGAGTAATGACTCTTGATCATTACGAATCGTCTCGCACGCAGGCTTGATGACTTCCAGCCTCCCGAACAAGCCGGTTTCCGAAGAGGCTTTAGTACCGTAGACCACATTCATATGCTTCGTCAGGTTATACAGAAGACCGAAGAATATAAATATAATCTGCCCCTCTGTTTAGCGTTTGTGGACTACGAGAAAGCTGGACGAAGCTGGATTCGATCGAAACCTGGGCGGTACTACAATCTCTCCAACGGTGCCAAGTAGACAGTAGTCTACTATAGCGTATAGCAGTAGCTATATCGAAGTGTTGAAGGGTTTGTACGAGAGCGCCACTATGTCAGTCCGACTCCAAGACCAGAACTCGAAGCCTATTCCGCTGCAGCGGGGAGTCAGGCAGGGAAAAGTCATGTCTCCTAAGCTGTTTACCGCTGCACTTGAGGAAGTTTTCAAGACTCTGGACTCGAGAAGGCTAAACATCAATGTAAACGGCGAGTACCTCCGTAGACCATGGAGGATTTGTGTACGATGCTTGTTGACCTACGAGCGTATTGGTCTTAAGATGAATATTGATAAGACGAAAATTATGTCAAATGCCCATGTAGCACCAACTCCAGTTACAATCGGAGACTTAACACTCGAAGTTGTAGGCGATTATATATACCTAAGACAAACTGTCCAGTTAGGTAGGCCCAATTTCGAGAAAGAGGTTAATCGTCGAATCCGAATCGGATGGGCAACGTTCGGGAAGGTACGACACATCTTTTCGTCCAATATTCCGCAGTGCCTGAAGACGAGTCTTCGATCAGTGTGTGCTGCCAGTGATGAAATTCGGTACTGAAACGTGGTCGCTTACAATGGGCCTCATAAGAAGGCTCAAAGTCACCCAAAGAGTAATGGAGAGGCGATGCTAGACGTCCCACTGCGAGATTGTATCAGAAATGAGACCGCAGCGGAAACAAAGTAACCGATATAGCTCTCCGAATCGCTAAGCTTAAGTGGCAGTGGGCGGGGCACATTGCACGTAGAACCGATGGCCGTTGGGGCGGAAAGGTTCTCGAGAAACGAAGAATAAAAAAAAAACCCATGGACTTCGTCATTTCATTCATACTCCCAAAGTACACTCATGATTTTTTAACTAAACCTAAAATCAGTTCGTATACTTTTTCAATATTTAAACCTCAAAAGGTTTAAATATCTTACTATTCAGTTATCTACAATGTGTAAAAAAAGAGAAATAAAAGTAAGTTCTTGGGATTTGAACCTGGGACCTAACAGCCTAATCGCACTTATTAAAAAAAAAAATTATTTACTTTGTATGAACAACGAAAAATTTTTATTTTTGATTCGACTATAAGCGACCTACAACGCAGCTTCTATTAATGTAACAAGCAACCTGTCAAATTTAAAGGATATAAAAAAACACCCTGTATATTTTTGAATATCCAAGTTAGCAATGAGTTACATACGATGAGATAAAAAAATTGTTCTCCAATTATGTCTCGTTACTCTCGTTTTATAACGAAGTTCTTGGGCGTTTTTATTTTTTGTTGTACAAAAACTATTTTTGGAATTTTTTTTTATTGTTTTCTATTCAGAATCACGAGCTCTTTCAATCCTAGTAGGAGAAAAAAAGTGTCCTAAATTGTCCATACAAATTTCAAACTTTCCATTGACGCTACCGCCATACTAAATCAATGAAATTATGGTGGCGAAATGGAAAACAAATCTTGGGACACTTTTTTTCTTTGCCAACCAACCATGTTTGCATTGCCAACCGGGAGATGAGCTAAATTTAACTATCAAGATTTCATTTCATTACAGATTACAAACAGACAACGGCACAGTTTAATGAAACTAAATAAAACATCGCATTTTGTGATAAAAACGATTATAAATATTAACTAGACTAAACATAAATTAACGATAATAATTGCAAGCAAACAGCAGGATCGGAATAAAATATTCTAAGTCGAGTACAGCAGGTTGCGTACTCACGAGTAGTCGTATAAAAGAGACAGCAATACACGTTCTATCTCGTTTCGAAATTTTCAATTTAACCGTTTAATTTCGTTCCACAGGAACGAATTTCTAACAAAATGGGCAAAACCGGTATCTTATTTGAACGGTTCTTTTACCGGTAACCGAGAACATAAACGAAATCCTTTCCGTTCATGGCAGAGGGAGCGATACCGTTACGGCAAAAATACCGTTTTCCGATCCCTGGTATATACACCGCGTTCAATCGTCTTTATAAGTGTTTGTATTAATTGCCATTCCTGGCAACATGTCTAATACAAAACTCATTTACGCCATTTGTACCCTTCTAAAGTGAATGAGGAATCTATGACACCCGTTTAAATTCTTCACGGATATTGTTCCTAATAAGTCTTATTCTTTAAATTTTCTGAAAATATTTTCTTTTCAAACAATATGCAGAGAAACATACAACTGGTGCTTTAACAAGTCTCGCTGCCAAAAAAATCTTCGATAACATTGCTGGACTAGGCTATGCTAGGCTGACAATTTGGCCGTTTGCCCCACAATATACTGCATGCGAGCCGGACTGATTGCAGACCGCCATTCGTAACACACTGTGAACAACTTTACTACTTCAAGCATCAACAGATCGCACCAACACAAACAAATCTTGAGAGAAATCGGGAAAATTTAGCGTTTTCCGTGCTTAAAAAAATATTGACAGTCTCCCGTATTGACAGGTTCAACTCCCGTGTTTAACTAAGTACTTTCGTCTTATAGTTATTTGGCTGGTGATACCTATTCTCCTACGATTTATTGCAAATGACTCACTTCTTTTCAGAAATGGGCCTCGCCCACCTTCTCCCATCCTTTATCCTCGTCGCAAACATCTCTTCAATAATGTAAGGGTTCATGCCCTTGGTCTCAGGTATCATGTAGTATGTACATAACGTGCAAGTGAAGGCACAGCCAGCGAAGACGAAGAAGACCACATCGAGGCCAATGAACTCCACTGCTGGGACAAAGACGAGGAGGAGGATGAAGTTGACGAGGTATAGCCACAGCATCATGATGGACTGCGAGAAGCCCTTTACCTGTAGAAAAATATTTGAATATTTATTTGCTGTAAATATTATGATTTTCAAAAATCCATCTCCTACATTGTGCATTACAATATTCTAATCCTACGTCACTACAATTACGAGTATTATAAACAAAATTAGCTTAATGTAAAATTGGTTGCTTAAGAAATGCAATGCTCAAGTTATTAAATTAAACAATTATTGAGGAGTTCCATTTGTTGCTTATGTAATAGTATCGAAATTAAAACTTCCTCCGTTTTCGGATTTAGCTGTAGCTTACCTCAGGTACAAATACTTCTGCTAACAGCACGTAAGGTATCATGCCACCTCCGAGATTGAAGATGAAGCAGAAGACCAGGATCACGGCCGGTACCAACCACTCGGGGCCGAAAGGCCAACGCATCATGACGCCAAGAAGTACCATGCAGACACCGTTTACCGTGGCAGCTGATATGAGGAGGATCTATAATATTACAAATAAAAAGATTGATCTAATAATATTTGATTTGCAGAGAGATTGAAGTTGCCTCCAAGATATTAAACAATATATTGGAGGCAACTGCTTTTTTGTCCAACATGACTAACAAGCAAATCGATCCCTCCTAAGTAAACACAGTTAAGTGAATTTTTTATGACAAAAATTTTTTTTTTAGTTTTTTCGCATAAAATACTTTAATATAACTCCCATAAAAAAGCACTGAAATTCCTGATAGCTTTGAAAATAAAAGAACGCATATGAATGTAAAATCAACATCATTCATTAAGCGAAAATTAAGCGAGAACATTGTATACTGGGATAAGTCACTTGCACCATTGTACGCGGCACATGTTTCGCCGCAGGGCTGTCGACTGGTGCAATTTGTAAATTGTAATAGTTGTCTCAGTATGCACGCGCACGCTCCAACAGTACGAGTATGTTTGGCCGATGATTACCGCCGCATAGGTTTTGTATATTGAATACTTGATCAATTATGCTTATTTATAAAGTTTAAATTACGTATATTGGAGCAAGTGGCAGTTGATCCAATTTACCAAAAATTACTACAAATCGATTACTCGTAAACAGTGTGCGTAGCCAAGATGCCAATCACTAACGAAACGGAAGTCATTGTCACACTAATAATACCATTGCACTGCGCTCTTGTGAAATTGTGATTTTGTAGTTGACTCAGTATTGGTACTTAGGAGGTATCGAAATGGTAAAAACATACATTTCTCAATAATTTTGCACCTCAACTAAAAAATGATTTGTCGGAATCCCACACCTAGGCAGTTCAAAGAGGGTTGTAAGTTTTAAAGATTGGTATGCAGATTAATTCGCTTGCAGAAGTTAGTACCAAATAAAATGTTAGAGAATTTTATAACGTACAGAAATATTATCTTACCCGTCTTCCAAACAAATCCGTGCTAGCTGCTCCAGAGATCGCTCCCACCATCAAGATAGAAGCTAACAGGACAGCGCACAAGTCAGGTGACAGAGAAGGTGTGGCCTTGAGGAACAGGGTACCACCATATACTTGGATGGCAATGACTCCCGTGAAGATGGAGAGAGTCAGGATTATAGTGACTACGATGAACGACCAGCGCGCTCCGGGTGAGATGCCTGGAAAAATAGTTTATCCAATTTAAACTCGATTGACCACGCCTGTGTTGAAAGTATGCTGTAAATGCAACCCAGAAGATTTTAAATATCATGCTTCAAGTGGGCAGAATTATCTGATCTCCTAATGCACAGCAGCCAGACGCCCGAGTCTTGTAGTAAAGATTACATTGGCAAATTACGAAATAAACATTGCTCAACAAATGCTCAACCATTTCTTAAGTCTAGCAATTGCAAATTAAAAGCTGAAATTCCATATTAAAACTTACGGAAATACTGCATAGCTGACAATTTCGCAGGGGGGACAAATTCTTCCTTCGCCAGATTTTGCTTCTCAGGATCCTCAGTCACTGGCTCTAAAATAAAATTTAGTAATATGAAATTAATTACTAGACATATTAAGTAAGACTCTTACTTAATTCATCGGTAGCCTTTTGTTTATAAGGATCAAGGAGTTAAAGATTTACTTGTAGCAAAAAAGTACATACACTATCCCGATATTCCCAAAATGTTTAGATAGGGTATATAAAATTGCTCAAATTTCAGTGCCTTTAAAGATAATGCCTGGTCATGTTGCATGGTGATTTGGGTGTTTTCTTAAGAGACTTGAGCATTTCTTTACGAAAACTATCAATTTGGTTAAGTAGAGCTGATAATGAAGACCAAGGAGGGCATAGAGGTACTGTTGGACATTACCATGTCCAGCTTTATCATCCGATTTGAGACGTTAAAATTTTATTTGTAAGGTCAATTTCCCTTTCAAGATAGTTTTGTTGATTAGGAATCTATTCTGATGACTGAATTCATGAGGAATTGAGAGAACTCAAATTTTAACGGAACGTGCATATGAGGGGTTTAAACCATAATTTTGGTAGAGTTGACCTGATGATGAAGACCAGGAATGGCAAAGTGGAATTGCTCGATAAACCTAGCTTTAGGTATTTTTAATAATTCAGAAAACTCCTTAAATTTTAACGGGACTAGCATTGTCATTAGAGGGTTTTCATAATTAGCTTGGGAATTTTCTTACTGAATGTTTGGTGTAAGTGACATTGTTGTGAAGAGTAAGTAAAATAAAATAAAATTTCGCTGGAGTGGACCTGATGCTGAAGACTAGGTAAGGCACAGTGGAACTGCTCGATAATTTACAGCTCTATCAGATGATCAAATCTAAATAAAAATGTGTGAGGATTTTGTATGAGGTACGTATACCTCCAAAGTAGTTCCATTTGATTTTACTTAAGAATGAATGATGGAATGGAATCTATGAGACATTAACAAAGTTTCTTCATTTTCAAAGTTGTATGGTGATTTGGATATTTTTGAAGTATATACCTATGTAAACTGATTAACTGAAACGAACTCAAACTTTAACTTTTACCGGAGAGTCCAATTGATGTCAGTTTTTTCTCTTAAAAATTATTATTTGCTACTTTTTATTATATAGCTTGAAACAATGCACAAATTAATGGTACCTGTGATTTTTTATTTGTGTAACTAATGTTAATAAATAAATAAAAACCATTTATTTTAGAATAGTGACGTCATAACTGTGTAGTACTGAATCAGCTTCGTGACGGAATGGTTTTCGATATAGGGATATTAAGCATTTTGAAATGTTGTCAATTGGGGTGGTGAAACACTAAACTCTTCACCACGTGGAAAAAGTTTAGCTTTACCTTCAGTTGGTACTAATGTTGCGGTTTTCTGCTTGTTGTCCTGGTTGGCTTTGATCTCTGCCATTTCATCGATCACGACCTTATCTTTGGTTGTCGATGCACGGTAGAAAGACAGCGATTTTAACGCTTCCTAGTGAGACAACAGAACAATATTCAAATGTAATATTTCCATTATAAAATAAATAATTTAAAACTATAGGTATAGGTACATCATTTTCATCGACTTATTTCTCATTAAACCCTATTGATTTTTGTAAATAAGAAGTTTTTCGAGTACCTTTGTGGTAAATAACTTACCGGCCTCCTAGCCTAGTTGGTAGTGATCCTGCCTACGAAGCAGGAGACCCCGGGTTCGAATCCGGGCCAGGGCATTTATTTGTGTGTTTATCACGAATATTTGTTCCAGAGTTATGGATGTTTTCTACGTATTTAATTATTTATATGTATCTGTCTATTATAATATATCGTCGCTTAGTACCCACGATACAAGCCTTATTGAGCTTACCGTGGGACTAGGTAGATTTGTGTAAGATTGTCCCACAATATTTATTTATTTATTAACTAACATATAAGAAAACTACTGTAATTAGTTTCTATAATTGGTTAGTTTGTCTCTGCGTTGATTTTATTACAGTTCACACATAAACATTTATATATGTTGATTAGATTGCTTCACAAGATAGCAAAATTACGTTATACGTAGACGAACTTGAAAAAGTACAACGGCTGTCCTATAAAATATGCCTAATCCAAGCACCCCTGTCAACTCATCAGATGCAATATTTTTTGGGGTTTCCAAAACAGTTCCTTGCGGGTTATTGATAACATTACCTCATACTTCCCAATCAGGCACAAATAAACCGGAGTCTCAGGAAGCAGCCACATTGCGAATGCGTTGATTATCGCCAGTCCAAAGTTTATATACGCTATATTATGGTACGTGGTCACCCAGCCAAGGATGATAGATATCAGGGCCCCAAAAGCGTAAGTGACCGATGGCAATGAAGACATGAAGCCTCGGCATGCGTCTTCGGATACTTCTGCTGCGAACGCCCAGGCAACCTGAGGATTATTAATTATGTCACGAGAGAGTAAAAAGTAGTTATTTATTATACGAGGGGCAAAGTTGTTGTTTAACTCTCATGCTTATACGAGTATTTAGTCCTGAGCAAGCGAAAGTTCTCTAAAATTTGCCACAAGCATAGAGAGTGGTTCAAGAACTGGAATCTTGAGCTTTACTAGGGTCTGAAGGCACAAGAGTTAAACGTACTTGCCGAGTGTAATACAACATTTTTCACCTCACTATCTTGAGGAAAATAAAAACTGAATACGATTATAAATCTCATCCAAATGCAATCCAAAACTATCGTTTAAAAGTAAGTTAACTCGAAGAAACCATTCAAAACACAACGTCAAATGACTTTTCCCCACTAGTGGAAGGATAAATGAGCGGTTTTTGAGCCAGTGAGGTGAAAATTTACATATTTAAGGCGCGGGATAGACTGAATCCTGAATCAAGTAAGAATAATTCTGAGTGTAGTGGATTCAAGTGATAATTTCGGAAATGAACATAGTTTTACTACAACGTGGTCTAATACGCGCTTCATACGTGATTACAGTGTCTTTTTTTAAAGTTCCCTGATACCTTATTTTAGATCACTAGGATTCAGCTGAGATTAAACACGAATTGGAATATTGCCTGAGAAAATGCAATATTATGATGACATGGAGCTTGTCTGATTATGTAGCTGGATCAAAAATCTTTCGATGAGGTCTTTCCAGTGGGCTACCTAAAAGATAAGGTCTATAAAAGTTGATTTTCTTATTCAATCCTTATCCACATTGCCTATTAACTATTGCACACAGGAGAGAAAACTTGAGTGTTCAACTGAACAATCAATTGAGGTGCGTTAGGGTTGAATAAGACAATCAACCATAACTTTTGGGTAGTCCACAGGAAATATCTGGACATCGGAATTTGTTTTATGGTGGAAGGTCTGTAATGAAATTGTGTAGTATCATTGTGTTTGGATTCGTTAGAATTGTCGCGGTGAATTTTAGTTGACAGTTGCAAGAAAACTACAGTGATGACCTTGCCACTAAAACTTATATTTTGATAGGATACTAAACTTATTTTTTAAATGACGCTGTGAAAATACCTGCATAAGTAAGCCGCCGCTAACGCCGAATAGGCACCGTCCTATTAGTAGCATAGGTGATGTTGTCCCGTATATGACGAATACCCATGACAGCTGAAAACGAAACAACGTATTTTACATAGTTTCACAGAAAGCATCACGTGGTCTTCTAGCTACCACCCCATCCTTTATGAGATGCCCTAGGCGAGTTGCGTTTGTCGTATTATTCTATAATTAAAAGCGATGATGGTGGTATGACTAAATGGTAAATAATACTATGATACGATATCGAAGGCTTCCGCGACACGACGTCACAATGTATCACGACACCGTATCGTGCTACGGCACGACATCGTATCGTGTTATTGTCTTTTGGCTCTTTCTTTTGGTCTGTACGTTGTCGTTAGTCTTTATATACCTGACGTGACAGTTTAATAGACAGATTATAGATAGCTAAATATCGGAGGGGTCGCGATAATTATTACGCTATTTTTTATCGGCAGATATTAAACAACACCTAAGATAAAGTTCCATATCGAAACATGTTTATTGTTTTTTTATCGAAACAGGCAATAATGATATTATCTCACCGGGAGCCAAGTCCTTCAGTTTTTGCACAAACATGTAGTTATCAGAGTTAATAGATTCGGTACGGTCAGAAAAACAGTTTTAATGAGTTTTTGTACCTTAACTTATCAAAATTATACGAGTCAACCATCAGATTCCTCTTTGTTAATGAGATGGGTGATAAAACGAATGAAACTCATTAAAACAAAATGAGAGAAAAAAACCGGCCAAGTGCGAGTTGGACTCGCGCACCGAGGGTTTCGTACAAACTTTATATTGCAACTTCACTTAGAAGTAGAAATTTCAGCCACATTGTATCGGCAGATTGGGTCACTCATTTGTACGGTAATACGGTATGCGAGTTTGTTTTTCCTTGACATTTTTTATCACGTACAAACTTTTTTTACTTTATTTAGGTATAAGACAGTACTTAACAGCATGATATCATAGAAATAAAATACAAATAACCGACCATGTGCGTGTTGGACCACACGTTATTAAGGGTTCCGTACCATCACCCGATGAAAAAATTATGCAAGCCAAAAGGCGTAAGTGCATTCAAAACATGATGGCTCTCAAGACCTTTTGTAATTGTTTTTTGGCAAACACTCAAAAACGGCTTGACCAAATTTGTTCACAATAATTTTTGTTTGTCTCACAACCTATCTTCCTGAATTTTTCATATTTTTTAACCTCCCATTCAAAAGTTAGAGGGCGGGGGGGGGGGGCACTTTTTCAGACTTTTTGAGAAATTAGTTTCGAAAATATTCGAGTAATCAAATTAATTAAATAGCTGTGACATACGGACGGACGGACAGAAGGACTGGACGAAACTATAAGGATGCCGTTATTGCGGTTTTGACTACGAAAACCGATCTCAAGTTCAAAAGTTGGTTAAATTTAAAATTTAGTTCAGAAAAGTTATTTTTTAATATAAAAAAATAATAAAGTAAAACGGTAATTTTTCCATTTGCGTTTATAACTCAAAAAATTATAACTTGACACTGGACCCAGTAACTAAACTTTTGCATTTTGCGCCCTTTTTTATTGGGCATTTCTCATTAAAAAGAAAAAAAATATATTAAATCTTCTCTCAATCTTTTCTCATGTGTCTGGTTTAACTTTGTTGATAACTATTCTAAATTCCAAATCGGTAGCTTAAGTAGTTCTCGAGATATTTAACGATGTGACAGACAGACAGAGAGACTCAGTCACACCATAAGGGTTCCTTTTTAACCATTTTGGTACGGAACCCTAAAACTGATCTGATACCTAACTATTAATTGTTTTCATTTTGGTCTTAAAATGCGAGTTATAATAAATCATAAATACAAAATGTACTGAGGACTTTTATAACTCAAGTTTGTCATATTTTTACTTTCTGAGTTAGTTACATGCAATATTCTCATCAAAATTAATGTAAATGAAAATTATAACGAAACTTTCCAAGTTTTCCAACACAAAATAATTATTTAAGTCGTGGTGTAACATAATAAACCCTCCAAAAGGTGACATGAAGGTACTGGAGATATAAGGCAAGCTTTTCATGAGAGCTTCTTCGAAGAGGCTGATGGGGCCAGAGGGGTGGCTGAGCTTCGGAGGATGAGCAGGGCGTATGTATGACGTTCAGACAGTGTAAAAACATGACCCAACTCACCGCAACTATAGCATTTGTAAAAATACCGCTCCATCGTCTTCCTATTTTATCCACGATGACCCCTCCGAAAGGTGACATGAAGATACTGGAGACATAAGGCAAGCTTCCTATTAGGGCTTCTTCGAAGAGGCTGATGGGGCCAGTGAGAGGAGTGGCTGAGCTTCGGAGGATGAGCAGAGCGTATGATGGCCAGACGGTGCCGGAACCAAGGAGGAATTTCGGGAATGACACTGTAACAGTTGAACATTTCATATGTATTATGCCCGCTTTTGTATTTTGTAATGTGTGCTTTTATATTCTGTGGAATACATTTAAAGCAATGGTAGTGGTATTGGCACAAAAGTCGTAAGCGCCTTTAGGAGTCTATGGTGCTTAGGACCTTTGTACCAATTCACGCCATTTTGAAATTTTTTGAAACTAAATCGATAAAAAAAATGGAATCAACAAACAACAACTACATGTAGGGGGGAACAAATAGACAGACACGAAAGCATTTTGCCTAAGATGAACCGGAGACGCTTCGCTCGCTTTGCTCACCCGATCAATTATTAAGTGGAATGGGAAATGCTGCAAAGTTTTGAGGGTTTAGTTTAATTATTGGCTTAAATTGTGGGTTTACTCGTAATTTTATTTAGAGCTATATCTTAGATAAAACATGGCTAGGAATCATTACAACAAACAAGCATTTCGATTGAAAACTACCGCACTGAAATCATCAACCGTTCGGGAGCTATGATGCCACAGACTTACACATCACAGATAGGCTTCATATAAGATACGTGAAACTATCTATCCTCTGTTTATTACCCTAGATTTAAGTTTTAATATGTAATGTTACTAACACATTATGGACTTTTGTTCGAAATAAATGATTATTGTATTGTAGTGTTGTATTGTTATCTGATGGGTAGAAAGTATGATAGCGCTAACATAGGTACAACTTTGCGCAAAAACGAGAAGGAGCGTAGTAAAGTCAAACCGCGATAGTTATTAACTGATTATGCAAATGAACTGTCAATCTTTAAAGTGATACTTAATTACAATTTTCTCAGTCAGTGTTACCAAAATCTTAGAAACTTAGTACAGTCGGATTCTATATACAATTTTTTATGATAATTAACAATTAAAAAACGCCTTTGTTGAAACTTTGTACATAGCTTGTGAAATCATTCCAAAGCCCCAAATGAAATAAGCCATCATACATTTATATATCACATCAAATGCGTTTTAAAATGTGTCCTTTTTTATCACTACATGGTATAAAACAAAGTCGCTTCCCGCTGCCTGTTTATATGTATGCTTAAATCTTCAAAATTACGCAACGGATTTTGATGCGTTTTTTTTAAATAGATAGAGTGATTCAAGAGGAAGGTTTATATGTATACAACATTGGACCCGTGCGAAGCCGGGGCGGTTCGCTAGTTTAAATATAATACTCACTTATAACTGTCCCCAAACACTGCCGCAAAAAGCTTTGGATCCTCATTTTGAATAATTTATAAGTATAACTATTTAAAACACTTTACACTAAAACACTAATCCGTTACAAAACTAACAAAACATTTGAATGTAACGGAGCTGAATTGACACCAGTGTGGCGTATCGCATGCAGACTCGCGGAATAGATCGTTCTGACATCAGTTGCAACTTTTGTGCCATAATCGTTATCATACCATTGATATCCTAAGACTACCTTTCGCGTCTATCTCTCTCTTGCTTACCTTATAGGATAGTAGCAGCTCTTTGTCCTTTCAAAGCATCAGCGTGTAAAGTTTCATCTTATCGTCTCGTGAGACAGTATCCCATTGCAAGTTATGTGTCGTCTCTAAATCAGTTTGTAGAATTAACTTTTAAATATTGGTTAAATAATTTGTAAGTAGTACTGTAAAAGTATATCAATGAAGCTTATAGAGAAATTCATTTATTTTCACCTACCTACCTCAACCCACCTTAAATCTAAAGCTTTATAATTTTCGATAGTTTAGCGAAAAATGTTGTTTTAAACTGTCTTGAGATCTTCTCTATGCTCTAGATTCCATTTAATAGTTTGAATTCTTATTTCAATTCCTCAGATCTCAATACCAACACCGTGCACTAGAAGCTCAAACCTTACATAATAAAGAAATAATTTATTATGTAAGGAAGCAAAGTTGTAGTCATCTGAAAAAAGTAAACTTTAGTTGACAATGTCAGTGAATTGTCGAATGATACATATGAATGCTGTTCATGTATTTTATAACGGAACACGTGCGTAATCACGTTCATGGTTGACTTATTAGTTTTCAAACAACTGTTATTATTCTGACTTGCTGTAAATTGGTCACTAGTGCACTACCTACTAGCGTTTAAAGTTCATGCCTACAACTTTTTTAATAGAAATATTTAACAGCGACAATACTTTGAGTCAAATAAGTACCTACATCCGTTTCAAAGATTTAGTAAATCAAGTCTACTAGGTATATAAAATATGTGAAAGTTTATGATATTTCTCGACCCAAGTAGCAATCAAATGTCTTAAAAAGGTATTGAAGATATCTTGAAGACAATTAGACAAATTCTTGCTGTTGTCTTGGCTAAAACCATTATGTCCCTGAAGATATCTTGAAGATATCCCCCAAGACTCAGTTAAGACAAAGTGGGCACAGTCTTTAAGAAAATTTCAAGAAAGAGTTAATACTTCTGTTTAGACAAACTTAAACCCTACTTAAGAATGAGGGTTTACAGATCTCTAAACTTGGATTTCAAGATATCTTGAAGGTTGATTTAAGACCAAGAAATATACTTAAAGATATCTACAATACTGACTTAAAACTATTAACACTGAGTTGCACAAATTCGACCTTCTCTTAATAAAGAAAATTTTAAACCTTTTTTTACTCATGGATTGTATTTTAGATGTATTTTAGAAAACATGGCTAACTCTTTTACTAAAAAGAGAATTCATTGAAGGTTATCAAAATGGCGATTATGTTACTATTTATTATTTTTAGAAAATACCGTTTTACTACCTTGTAGGTATTTAAAAACTACAACGCACGATTGTTTGTCGTGTAGAATTGATCGAAAGTGCTATAAAAAAGACGGGCTTACAAAATACTAGAAAAAAACAATTAAAATTTGGAATATTATGTTGCAAAATGAAAATTTTCTTATATACAGCGCAGAATACTACTTTTCTGTAAATGTATTTGAGATATAAATGCAATTATTATTGATATAACAAAAATCTAACTTCCATGAACTTTATTTTTTAAGAATCAGCATCGATATTTTAAATTTGTTTTATTTATTACAAGTGTAAAATGGCGTTAAGTCTTATTACTTTTAGCGAAGTATGACTTTAAATGATACTGATTTTGTAAGGTTACTTTAGATAAAGTATAGACACATTGGATTTGGAGAAGTACCGATTTAGATATATTATACTTAACTTATACTAAAAACCGTTCTACTTAATACTTAAAGGGACTCAATAGAATCCTTAGTTTTGACTTAGTGAATGCAAGTTGTCGTCCAACTTACGGTAAGTTTTATGCAAGAAGAGCCATTAAATTTATAATAGGTATATAATATTCATTCTGTATAATCTGTATGTCCTGTGATGAAAACACATTTTGGCTAACTCAACTTGTATTCATATTTCAATTACGAATTTTTAATTTGTAATGCAAAGTCATGTAATACACTGTAGAAATAAATGAATCTGAATTCTGAATCTGAATCATAACTTCATATAATAGCCTCGCCCGGCGCAGTGCTGTGCATTCCCGGTGTACTCCCAGATTTTTAACATAGGATTGGCCAAAATTCAATTTTAGAACTTTTTTTTTTTAATTTATTTATATTAAAAAAAAGAATACACATGACTTAAAAACTAAGATGCGCCACAGAAACCTGTAGAGGTTTATGCGTGGTACAAATGCGTCACTACGCTTACAGCTAATACAGTTATTCACATTTAACAAAATAAAATAAAAAAGGTAGGTTTTGAATGTTGCTGTGTGGTATTTTACTGATCTGGGCGGCCAATATTATTCTTGATGTTATTTAAGTAGTTACAGTAACATTAAGCTAATCATTCATTTTTTATCTATACGGTAAGAAAATTATGGTGAAATTATAAAAAAATAAGGGTTTTTCAATATTAGCTCAAAGTAGTTATAATAATATAATGCTCTCCGTTCCCTTTCTATCAGAAGTCATTTCATTTCATTTCAGAAGTCATTTATTTTCATGGTTAATGTCGTCGTGTTCTATGTCGGCATCGTCCTTCAGATCGTCAGTAACAATATGCCCGAGATACTTGAAGCGAGTGACTCTCGTCAGGGACTTGTTGCCAGCCTTAAAAACCATAAATTCACTCTTCTTCCCGTTATAAAGCAAATCGTGTGAGGAGGCGTATAGGATTCACATATGGCAAAAAGTTTCCGAAGCGCACTAATGGAGGGAGCCAGTAGCAACATATCGTCCGCGTAATGTTGTTTAGGCATACGCCATCAACATGGCATCCGATATGTGTACCGCTCAGTTGCTCAATAAGTAGACCCACTGGTCTACGTACGTATAGACATCAAGGGTGAGCTCAAACCCTCGCTGGCGTACCCCGCACTCCATCTTGTATGGTTAAAGTTCCAGATTCGATATTCCGACATGCAGGACCTAAGGGCGAACTAATTTTAAACCGGTCTCTGAAAAAGTTAGCTATTTCTTTAGGATTTGAAACTCCATTAACACTCACAGGCACGCCGTTCTTAGGATTAAGTTTATTTGTGGCCTTCCAGAAGGCCCCGAAATCTCCACTAGAGTGATGTGATGCCAGCAGGTCCATTTTAATTTGGTCCTGATGGTTCTGACACCACCTCAACCTTCCTTTAAAGACTTTACGCGCCTCCAACATGTCATTACACCGTCCCTGAGCCCGGTTTCCCATACCATTTCCAAATTTTGAACGCTCTTTTGGCGTGACTGTGGGCCTCCTTCACATGCTTGTTCCATCCGGCTAAAGTATTTTTACGTCCACTAATACTTATTACTTAAATGTGTTAGAGTAGCCACATGACATATAGAGCCCCAATTACAGTACACAGTTGGTCAACAAGGCTCCTATGACATACACTGTCGCAATACCTACCGCAACAATCTTGAAACTCAGTAGGAAAATCAATATTCTTTAACTTTAAATTACAAATTTTCAAATATTCCGTTATTTGGTGGACATTTCTTTGTCCCCACTTCACTTTATTTGTATTATTTATTAACCAACTGACATTAGTGATTTTCCTCGCTACGTTCAATTTGCATTTTACTATGAGTGGAAAATTATCAGACCAACATTCATAGTATGTAACATGAAAATCAATAACACTCGATAATGCCGTAATGCGGCCTTAGTTACTATACAGTGATCGAGAAAACGGCGGGATCCATGCGCCTCGCTAATAAATGTGAATGCTCCCGACGACTCTAAAATATCTAAATCGGCACATACCCAGTCCTGCATAATGATACCGAAGTATCACTCGAAGACGCATCGCACTGGTAACGTTTGAAGCACTTGGTCGCACACAATTTGACGATTTTTTAAATATATTTTTTTATTTCGTCTATCTTTGAATGGTTCTAGTTCGGTTAAAAACGTCCCGTTAAACCTATTTTCACTTAAACTTTATTAAATGTAGCAAAAATTGAATACAATAGTCTTCATTAACCCAATTAATAGAGCTTAGTATTACAATCATCTTAAGTTCATCTACCAAAATCAGTTTTTACTTTGCAATTCTAAACTAATACTTGAATTATATCATTGAGTCTTAAGTGAGCTTCCAAATAATCTGAGTTGAGTAAAATACGCATTTTTAGACTTAAC
This sequence comes from Lathronympha strigana, assembly GCA_949128165.1. Lineage (NCBI taxonomy): Eukaryota > Metazoa > Arthropoda > Insecta > Lepidoptera > Tortricidae > Lathronympha > Lathronympha strigana. Next base: position 9,629,098 of record OX421923.1, on the reverse strand, counting down.
TGTAGACATACTTAATACTAAATAGTTTTTAGCATACTTAACTAGGTTTAAGGTATTCTTAACTTGCTAAAGTAGCAGTAGCTTAAAACTATTTAGTTTTTAAGATTAAAATGACTAAACTGAGTCGTTTTAAATTTAGCTAATTATTATTTAAGATAAAGTTAAGATATGTAAGATTTAATCACTATTCTTGTTTGCTACTTGGGGAATTCAATAGTTAAGTTCAGAGAAACTTTTATATGCTATTTTCGTCGCATTTTTACTTGACTTTAGATATTTTCTGGGTGGTATCGACATTTACCTACAATAGACAATTTAAACTATTTATTTAATAGTGTCAGTAACGTCAACAAACTGTCCCCTCTTTGTTCGAATGCAGGAATGAAGGAAGTCTATGTTTGTATATACCCATCCTGCGTCGCCGGAGAGTTTTAAACGTATAAAGTTTGTGAGAAAAATAATCAAAATTTTGAACTTAGGTGACAAAACACCGCTGTTTGATTACTCTTTTTGGATGAATTCACTTGTCCTTTCTCTTTTATTCATTACTCACGTTTTATCCACATAAACAATAGTAGATTGTATGACAAAGGCATAAAGTAACTCATTATAGCCGAGGCTATTTATTGGTCAGAGTGCAACGAGGATCAATATAGTAGTCGAGGATAAAATGGGTATTTATACCCGGATATATACTGCTATTCACTTCGATTGTGAGGAAAATATTAGGTTTACTTTACGCTCTAGAGCATAAAAAGCGATTTTATATCGCCTAGCCTCTACTTAAAGTCGAATTTTTGGAGTACAAGAAGTGAAAATAAAAAGCTTTTATTTTGACATTCCAAGTCTTTTAGTTACTTAATTTTTCAAGGCTTTTCCAGCAACTCGAAATCCATTTTGCCTTTTTGTGTGATAACGACATCACCCTACCCACCCCCCACCCCCACCAAACATCGTTTTTAGGTTGCTAACTGCCTCCTTTAGTGTGTTTGCAGTACTTAAATACTTACCTGTATTCTTCTAGGTACCTGTTTACAGTCTAGTAGAACATGTTATGTTGTTTCTTCTTTTTCAGACTATCCGTTTTACCCAGTAGATATTTGTTTGTTTTTGACACCCCTAAGAGCTAATAATTGACGGCATAAATACGCAGCACGTGCGGGTATTTTTAGCGACAAATCAATGTGTAAGCAATGTATAAAGTGTGAGTGCATTTCATTTTCTCTGAATACGTTTTAACCGGTGTCATAATTATGATACTCATTTCATCATTTGTTTAATTTATCTACTGTAGGATCGCAGTTGGCTAGTTTTTTTTTGTAAAAGGTTTCCACTTCGCCGTTTGCCGATACGTCGCTAATGCAAAAGTCAAAGTATTCATTTAGAAATTAACCTTATCGACAATCGAATAAGTGGTACCTTTTAGTAAAAACATACCTATACAATTTATTTTCAAATAGGACACATTTTGCAGTAGAATTGTACGGAATGAGGTCATACTGAAAAACTTAATTCAGTGTGACCTATACATTTACTACTTAGAGTTTGGCCAGTGCCAAAAAAAGTCATCCTGTATTAGTGTGTATAACAGCTGACGTGAAATGACACTCTCAATTGATCAGATTGCATTTATGTATTGTACATTAGTCTCGTGTACACAATGATATATATATGAAATAATAAAAGCGTATTGACCGATGACTATTAGTATTTAAGACTTTAAGTTAGAGCCGAAAGACAGCAAATTCGGCAGCAACTGTTTTAAAGATGTTGCCTCGTACTTTTGAAATGTTAGAAAATAATTAATCAAACGAAGCGAATCTCTCTCGAATCAATCGAGTGAGCGAAGCAAGTGAGATCTACGAGTCTGACTCCAATCCAGAGATGGTTGAAACTCGAGTATCGTTGATCGTGAGTCACTAGTGATCACGAGTGTTTAATAGATCTGAAGAGTAAATAAAAGTCTGTAACTAGGTTTTAAATAGAAAACTCCCGTGAGTATTAGACATATTAATATACTTATATCGGGTTACTCACGTCTATAAAGTCGAAAATAGCTCGACATGTTTCGGAACGGTCCACGTCCCTTCTGAGCGCCTACCACGAACCGCGAACGAAAGTATACCTCCCTTTCGCACTTGTGATTTCTCACTCAAGTGCGACAGAGAGGTGAAACTTCGTTCGTGGTTCGTGGTATGCCTTCTGTTCTGAAACATGTCGAGCTATTTTCGACTTTATAGACGTGAGTAACCCGATATAAGTATATTAATATGTAACTAGGTTTAATTACAGCTGTTCTTGTCGTCTAAGAATAGTTGAAAGAATACCGACACTGACTGACTTATTAAAGGATGACTTACATTAGAGCGGGACGGGATGGGACGATCCGTTAATTTCTATAGAAATAATCACATCCGAGCTCCGAGCCCTCGGAGGTCACGTGACGTTTTCTATAGATACTGACAGACCGGCGCGGTCCCGTCACATCCCGGCCCGTACTAGTGTGTCATCCTTTATAGGTATATACCGAAGCGATATTCCTATATAGATACTAGGTTTAATTTTATTATAGTTTATTGGGTGGAACATGCAATCGATCTTAATTGTAATAGGAGTGTTTCAAATTAATGTTGGAGTTCTTATTAATTTCATGTCATCAATACGGTGTGTAAATCTAATACGGGCAAACCTCTTAACGGTGGTTAAATAGTATAGGACATAAGAAATGTAATTAGATTTTTTTTACACAGACTTGAAATTAAAATTTTATCCATACAAAATAATTCGGCCCGCAATGTAATGCAATCACTAGGTTTTAACGCTCGTTGACAGCTGTCAACGTCAACTTTTGTATTTTTAGTTTACAGAAGGCCTAGTATAAAATTGTACGACATTACCTTCTCGATCGCGTTAGCGTATCGACGATCGATCGATCACACATTACTGCTGAGAAAAGTTTCGAAACTTTATTATGGGCTCATAATTAAGTGTAACTTAAAAGCACCTCTTAACTAATGAAATTGATGACAGTAATGAATTCTATGTCTGGTATAATTTATTGCCCATACTAATGATTCTTAGATACATATGTTTCATACATCATGGGTAAATAACACCATACATATAATCAATGGAAATTTGTGACGTACTTATATGGTAATCAGTTATTATAAATCTATCTTTATATGGCTAGATTAAGAATGTATTATTTGATAACTGAAGAAGACCCTAATAAAACTTTTATGATCCATACTGGTTTCAAGCCGGCGTTCTCCACTAAAAATATTATTCATCGTTAATAACCAAACACTTCAGATGTATTGGAAATAAGGAAGTGTAATGGAATAGATTAGTCTAAGTCAAGTCCATATCACATGTTTAGTTGTCAATGGGATACCTACCAAAACATGAATCGGGCAAGTGTACGTAATAACACAGTGGATTATTTACGTGTGCAAACAAAGACGCAATAACCAAAATTTGGTGCCTTTTTTATCATTTTGGTACGGAACTCTAACAACTATAAGGGTTCCGTTTTTGCCCTTTTGACTACAGACGGCTCCGCTGTCCGTCAGTCTGTCTGTCTGTCACCAGTTTCCACCGTTTTTATAGATAGATGTACGGAACCCTTCGTGCGCGAGTTCGACTCTTTTTATTCTGAAGTCGGATGACGTTTCGACTTCCAGCAATGTCGCATATGTCGACTGCATAAGTTCATGGAAACGTGACAATGGGAGCTATCGTATTACCGCTCACCAGGCGGCGCCACTCATGCGTGGGTCATGTGTCAGTATGAGAGAATTGTCAAAGTGACGTTTGAAATGTTCCCGCAGGACCCACGTTCCAATAGCGCCCCTAGCGGAAAATTGAACCGCGGTAATCCTCATTGTCGCAATGTCAGCGTGGTGAAATACCAGCCGCCATTTTTGTTAAAAATAAAAATGGCGGCTGGTAATTGCATGTGCATGACATTAACATGTCACGTGTTTAACACTACATACTGGCTATCGGCATCAGCCGAGATAAGCTGCGTGAGGGCTTAATCAATCGGTAATAAACATTATTGCTGGCAATATATTGATATTAATCGGTTGACTTTATCTTAAGCTTGCGGGGTCCGGCAATTCAGAATATCGATATATAAAATCGCTATCTATGGAACTTCCTAACAATGGAAACAAACCGCCATATTGATCAATAACCTAACTTGAAAGATGAACTTATTTATCTTATGATGTATGTTACGATAATACGACCGTTTCAGTAGTGAATGGTTTCAGTGGTGTTTGATGAGGTAAAAAAAAAATCTTGTTCAAAAATTGTTGTCAGCCTGGATAAAATTCGTGTTGTATCTCTGGAACATACTTTGTCTACAAAAAAGCGTGACTTAGTTAACAGGGTAATAAAATATGTGTTATTTATTTGAACACTTTGTAATATATTTGTTACATCCACCATCCATGACATACAAACATGAAAAAAATACAGACATTCCTATCGACCGTGCTCTATCTATACTTATAACCATGCTTGGGGCCTTCTTTTATAAACGAGCAAACAACACCGGGTTGTGTGGGCAGCCCATTGATAATATGTGGCACAGACACAAGACAAAAGCGTCTCCGCGTGAACTCGAACCGATCGTCTTTTGTTTTGGGTCTGTAACGACATGTATATTGTCAACGGGCTGCCCACACGTGGGCTGAACTTATATACGAAATATCAGCGTGCGTAGCCAAGATGCCAATCGCTCGCGCTTAAAAACGTATCGTAACTACCTCTCTCTATCCCTCTTCCTTATTAGTGTGACAATGACAGTTGCGTTTCGTTAGCGACTGAGCGTGAGCGATTGGCATCTTGGCTGCGCACCCAGTTGATATTTACAAATCGCTTTTCGGCGAATCATCGTCAGGAAACCGGATTAATTCCAATAAGACCTAGTTTTCCCTCTGAGTTGGAAGGTCAGATGGCAGTCGCTTTTGTAAAACTAGTGCTTACGCCAAATCTTCGGATTGGTTGCCCAGCAGACCCCAGGCTCTCTTAGCCGTGGCATAAGCCCGGAAAAAAACGCTATGAAGAAGAATATTAACCATTTTTTTCCATACAATTAAGAACCGCTTTGCATTCCTTACATCGTACACCTACCGAGAATATAGTGAGTCGCTTAACTTCAAATTTGGATAGATCCATCTATCTGATTATGCGATTTTGGTATGAAGAGAAGTTAATAAAGTAGATACTTGCTGAGAGGGCCGAATAGATTTACCCGAGTTTGAACTTAAGCGACACTACCTACTGCTAAATTAACGACAGTTAACCAAAAAAAAAGTTATATCATTCACACCACTCCCATTTAAATACTATAACGCTGAGCAATATTAAAATATGTTCTAACTACTTAACTAAATTACAGATGCACTTAGAAAGACGGGATATTATAGGTACAGTTTTTTTTTTAAGAATTCTAAGAGTTTCCTGAACATAATCTTAAAGTTAGAAAAAAATAATTGACCAATGATGAAATGTTACAAAGATATGATATTTTGAAATATAAAAAAATAAAAACTTCTTGAACTACATGTAACTAAACTTTGTAGGGGAGATAAAAGCTGGAGTACTCTTACAATTATTTTTTTAAGAAAGGAAAATACTTTGAAAATCCTGGGGCCTACCATGATGTGAGGTGTTATCGCGATTCAGTTAACGACCTAAACTGAGTCGTTTCCATACAACTAAGCCTAAACTGAACCTAAATTGAATCGCGTTAAGACGTCATGGCAAGGCTCCTGTTGGTATTAGAAAGCAAATAGTCAAATTCACATGTATATATTATTCCAACTCGTGTCGGTTACTATAAAACATGAACGAAGTGAGACACTCGTCGGGAAAAAGCCTACTTTCTACACTTTTATCATAATCATAAATAACTATAATCACATTTATCAACAGCGTGCTTAGCCAAGATGCCAATCGCTCACGCTTGATAACGTATCGTAGCTACCTCTCTCTATCACGCTTCCTTATTAGTGTGACAATGACAGTTGCGTTTCGTTAGCGACTGAGCGTGAGCGATTGGCATCTTGGCTACGCACCCAGATCAGAACCAATACTACTCTCTCCTTTCGAACGAATAACTATCAATAGTTGAATAGTGGTGTTTAATGGAAATGTTAGTTACACTTTCACTTAATTATTATTGTCATTTTTGATTCCTAAGCCGTGCATCTGTAATTTCACACATTAATTAAACTGCTGTACATTTAAATGTCTATCTACTTAACAGTATTAAACACCGAAAGCGATAAATTCCATTAAAAATATAAAATGATCACATGTGATATATTATTATTAAAATTTGGCTCTTGATTTAACTCCTGCGACACTAGTTTCCTATACAATAAATTATCTTTACATGAATCTTAACTAACCGCAGCAATTCAATCACACAGAAACAACAAAAACACGTTGTGTACAATATTACAAATGTATATTTTTTCAAAGATTTAATGTACTAACCATCAATTCGACTTATATGGGCTATCCTGAAATCCAGATCCAGAACACTATTCAACAATTGGATAAAACAAAATCAACATTAAGTTCTAATGTTATCAAAAACCTGGAACTTCAGGAATCTTTAATTTTAAATATAATCCAACTGTGGCGTGTGGTATGTGACTTGCCCAGATTAGTTAAGACACCTAGAATACCTTTTGAAGGGACTCTTTCGTCTGTTTCTTTCCTCAACGATTTCTCATTATCTAGATCAAATCCTGATTTTTTAAGGAAATAATTTCTTTCCAAAACTTATTTTGCCTAAATATTTTTGTTAAAAAAATATCTATGTTCATCAAAATAATTCTTAGAGCACACCGCTATTCAATACCTAAGCATGCTGATATCTAAATCACTTAACTTGTGCGGATTATTTCTTACATCTAAACATTGATTCTCTTATAAGAAGTACTGATTCATAATGTAATAGACAGACAATTTTCTTAGGAAATACATAATTGTTGTAAATCTGATATGCTAATTACAACTGCTTGTTAAAAGTGACATGTGACTGAAAGATCACTTATCCATAATCGACGTTACAATCTCTTTCCATAACCATTTGTCAGTACATTGTTCGTTTAAGTACTTATTTTTCACCAGATCTCCTTGTCTTTCATCATTTGAGATTTTCAAAACACCGAAACCCGGCTCTCGGTCAAATCCGAAGATCAAGTGTCATTTGTTTTGCGTCTCCTCTTCGTATGAACCAGAAGCGGTCCATGTAGCAGATCATCGATTTGCTTCTGATTCATTCCTTTGGTTTCGGGCAACATAAAGTAGATGAACCCGGAGGTGAGAAGTGTGATGGAGGCACCGATGTAGTAGGTGCCGTGGAGACCGAGTGTAAGAGCGAGAGAGCCGAAGTAGCGAAGAGTGAAGAAACTGCTGAGCCACATCCAGGATATGAGAAAACTTGATGCGAGGCTGCGAATCTGGTAAAAAGTAAAAAAAAAAGGAAACATTTAATCACATGAAAACTAGAATATGCTGCATTAAACTACAAAATAGAAAATGATAATAATTAGCAGTGTGAAATAAACAATCAGTGGGAGGGACCAATCTGTGATTCAGTAAGGGAATTTCCGTCAGAGTTATATCGCGACTGCAGTCACCAGCTACGTCTTGATCATTAAGATATGTTGTGTTGCTAAAACTTTAACAAGCTGGAAGAAATCGGATGCAGATGGATCGAAATATCACTTAGTGAACATAAAACAGGTCCTATCGTACGGTAGTTGAAAAAAAAAAAACCTAAATTAAAAAATGAATACTTACATTGATTGAAAATAATTCCGAGATCAAAACGTAAGGCACGGATCCCAAACCAATATTGAATAGGAACAAAACCATTGACAACAGTATCACCGGTGGCCATATAGAATATTCATGATTCTCAACTACATTCTTGATGGATGGTATTTCTTCTACACTGTTATTAATGTTTTCTGTTGTTTGTAAACTTATTTCTGTTTTAATCTCATTTATCATTACATATTGAAATGGCACTGAATCATTTAGGTTTCTCAAAGCATCTTTCGTAATATTTTCGGTTGTAAAATTGCTGTGTTTTTCTTTAATCATTTTTCTGTAAGGCCAGAGCCGGTGCGGGTACCAGGAGTACATGTGGGCGCGAGGATCGCAGTAGATGCCGAGGATAGTGAGGCAGAATGCAATACCGACACAGGATATTAGAAGAAGCACCTGAAATATAAAGTTATTACTTCTTTCTATTCTATTTCCACGTAAAGGATGACTCACACTAGGACAGGAAGGGACGGGAAGGGACGGGGCAATACGGGAAGGGGCAGGAAGGGACGATCTGTCAATTACTATAGAAAGAATAACGTGATAGCTCGGAGCCCTCGGATGTCACGTAAAGTTTAGAATATGCAGAAAGTATTTAGAAAGTATAGAAACTGATAGATCACCCCGTCCCACACCGCCCCGCCCCGTCCCGCCTCATCCCGTCCCGTCATAGTGTGACTCATCCCTAATTCGTCTTATTACCATTTTTATCCACACCTTTTTGAAAAAGCAGTCAAAGTTTGAAAATATTTGAATGAATTTAATGCCGTAATAAATAATTAGAGCACACTTTAGTTCAGGTCATATTTATGAGCATCGCATATATAAATTTGATGGCGACTGTACACCGAATATCTCTATCGATAGTTCATTAATTTTAATTTCTTTATTGATGTTAAAAAAAATATTGAAGTGCATGTGTGAAATTCAAAACGGTCTAAAAGGCAATATTATTTATTAGTCAAATAATGTCTAGACTATATATTCATATTCATATTCAAGCATTTATTTGCATAATAAAAGCACAAAGTCATGCATGCAAATACAATTTATAATAATCTTAAAACTAAAACGATGAATGATGATATGATGTCATGGCCAAGCTAGCCAGAATGGCGAGCGTTTAAAACGCCAGACAACATTTTAGTTTTTTTTGCGCTAAAGTTATTTAGTATAAGACATAGGTTTGTTTCTGTGAGTATTGTACAACTGTGTTGTTCTGTACCTTCCGTCCAAGCTTGTCCACTGTCACAGTGGCAACTGCAGCCCCAAGCACGAGCGCTGTACCGCAGAGCATGGATCCTGTCTCTGTTGTCTGTTTCCATCCTCGTGACATGGACCTGAGAAAAAAGGTCCAGTTTTTCAAAAAATCGACAGTGATTTATATCGAAATACCAACATCTCTCTATGATGCTCATAAAAAGGTAATATTTCAAGTTATGCAACGCTGCACCTGCAGCGGTAAACGCGCATTATAATTGGGTTTGAATATTGCCACGGAGCGCAGTCGCGACTAATTGTCGTCACTTAATTTCTCAAGGAGTTTGACAGGTTAATTACGAAAATAATGTTATTTAACGCTATTCCGCCAAACCTACTATTCCATTAATACCAACTCGTTATACATAAATACCTACATACTTGCGTATTTTTAGGGATCCGTACCAAAATGGTAAAAAAGGAACTCTTATAGTGCGACTCAGTATGTCTCTCTGTCAGTCACATCGTTAAATATCTTGAGAATTGCTTAAGCTACCAATTTGAAATTTGGAATAGTTATAAACAAAGTTAATCCAGACATTTTAGTTTATTTTCAATGAAAAATGCCCCATAAAAGAGGGGGCAAGAATTTAAAGCTTAGTTACTGGGCCATGTGGGGTATTATGGGCTAGATTTGCACATTCTAAAACAATTTTTATTATTTTTGGATACTATTTTTAACGCCTGATTCAATAAATTATTTAATTTGACAGGGTGCATCGCCCATTTACTTCTGCAGCTGGAACGATATAGCGCCTAGTCGTGACTGGAAAAAGGTGTAAAGATTGGCTTAGAGACGCTAGATACCACTACATACCCATTATAAATAGTAAAGTTGTACGCAGTAAGGTTCAAGGCAGGCAGCGAGTGTCCGGAGTGTGTGAGCACGGCTGCTGCGAAGCTATTGATGGCGCCGGCGCCACTGCCAGCCGCGGCTGCTAGGAGCAGGCAGCAGGAGATCAAAGCACGGCGGGTGCGGCGGTGGCGGACTGCAAATATAAACTTTGTGATAGATTCCTGCATTGTTAATAGGTTTAATGTGACACGTAGTTGTAAACTTCCAGAGACTGCGAACCGCTAAATCTAAGATGGCTACATATATCCGTATATTGACGCGGTCGTACTTACACAAATCTCGACACACGGACTGCTCCTTCCCTTCGCTGGTGCCCTCGCTCCGACTCCTCTTCAGCATAGGCTGCATCGCCTCAGACTCCCGGCGGCTAGGTTCCGTCCTGATCATGACTTCTTGCTGCTCAATGGCGTCTGTCAGATCCTCGCGGAAGTCGGAGCCGTCTAGCCAGCAGATAACTCTGGCGGCATCCTGGAACCATCGAATTAGATAGAAATAAGTAGCCATCGTTTTTGAGACAAAGATTTGATTTCACCGAAAGATTAGCGCTAACTTTCAGGGCAGCATAATGTTAAACTATGTTATTCTTTTGTTTAATATTTAAAACTGAATAGCAAAGGATTGAAAAGCAACATTGTTTGAAATCGAAACAAATACAAATCATTTATATCTGGTAAACACAACACAACGTGGTAAATCGTTAATAAAAATTATTAATCTGTGTTTGTGACATCGTATCGGACGGATTGATTTGGTTGCGGTTTTATAAATGAAAAACCTTGTTTGTCGCGATAATTTCTAACTATGTTTGGTGGATATATTACTTAAAACTAACTCGTTACAGGATTTCAGTCGGTATTAAAATAAAATTCGGAAAATGATGGTGACAAATTTAGTTTTTTGGGCTCCGCACCAAAATAGTAAAAAAAGAACCCTTATAGTGCGACTCGCTCTGTCTGTCTGTCACAACGTTAAAAATCTCGAGAACTACTTAAGCTACCGATTTGAAATTTGTAATAGGTAATAAACAAAGTTAACCTAGACACATAGATAGAGGATGTAACATATATTTTAATTTATTTTCCATGAAAAATGCCCGATGGGACCCCTCCCATCGGGCATTTTTGAAAAGGCTTGATTTGCACATTCTCAAACAGTTTTATAATATTTTTTTATAGTGAAAATGTATGATTTATAAACGAAAATGTAATAAAAATAACATTCTTTAATTTTTACTCACACTAGGCGCAACAAATGTTATGTTTAAGTTGTTAAGCGTTCAGCATGTGCAAAAATCTATCATCCCGTTTTTGCCTATCACCCAAAATCTATACACGTTGATATACCATTCACGTTTACGACCGATCAATGCCGGTGCTCAAAACGCTTATTTTACGAGTCGTCGTTGTAAACGGATTCAGATCACATAAGGATAACGTGTTGGTTGTCACGAACTCGACAAAGGGCAGGCCCGCGACATAAATATGTAGTTTAGATTGGGAAAACCAAAGTGTAATGTCAGACAAAAGTATAGAAAATACGAGTAAGCTACGTTTTGCCAAGTTGTTTTACTCATACACAACATGTGTTATTTCATAAATTGAATATTCCTTGTATTCCTTGTATTGATTTAAGCACACATTCATAACAGTCACGATTAATGAGTAGAGCGTATGCGATATTAGGACATTATGAATTCACTGTTTGGCTTTGCTTTATACTATGCAAGTACCTATTGGTAAAATCGCCGTCAATGGAACTTACTAACGATGTAAATTAGTTTACATCGTGAGTAAATTCTATTGTCACACGCATATGTAATGCGTGCGTTGTTTTGTCACTGTTTTCTCCTTGTATTTTCAAACTCCCTCACCAAAAACTACTGAAACGATTATTTATTCAAACGAGAGAGATTTCATTAAAAACTTAAAAGTGAAGTTATTACGATCAATATGGCGGTTTGTTTACATTATTTGCAAGTTAGATTGACGGCGATTTTAGGTACTCCCAATCAAAAGACCAAGAAATGTTACAAAAAGTACAAAAGAGAGGTACTTCTCATAGGGTAGAGGTACCTCTATTCCCTAAGAGATTCTCCAGAGCAGCTTCTTCCTAACCGATGCCCTAACCCTGCTTTGGAGGAGTGTCTAGTCCTTTCTACCTCTTGAAGAATACTAATAATCCTAATTCAAATCTGTTGTTAAGCTGATCGCTTTCTCCTAAATCTTCTAATAAACCTTGTACTAAGGGATCTTCAACCAGTCTTTAATCAATTTAAAAGTTGTGTACAATGGAAATACCTGCATGCGTCCCATGCTGATGAGGAAGGATGGCGTCTCTGGAAGCCAGACGAGTGAAAGTAGGAGCACAGTTGGAGGAGCGGCCATAGACAGGGACAGCGCATGTGCAGACAGAATGCCGCCAGCCACGAAAGCGAAGAGGATACCGCAACTGTAATGAGAAAGTGAGTATCAAATTTTCTGAGCTTTGTAACAAGAACAATCAGGAGAACTCAAGCGTAAACATGTCTTTGACGTGCAAAATTGTAATAATATTGTACGCTTGCGCTTCCGTCATTACCCTCATTGAATATCGATTCAATATCGTCACTAAAACGCAACTGAATCCCGACTAGCCAGCGTATGATGACTCTCAGTTACTAAATATTGTAAGAAATAACTGCATGTTACTGCGAATTGGTAACCTTGACTACCTATCGAGCTGACTAAAACAAGTACCCGATAGCCAAAACCCGCATGACTGTCAGTCCCTCAGTCCTCGGTGATGTTTCACGGCAGTATAACGGAGCCAAGGCTAAAGCCCCCGCACTTTCTACTCCAGACCCTACCCTGGCTACCCGTATTACCCACTGACCATTGCAAATATACCTGATAGCCAGAGCCGGCATAGCCGCCAGGCCCTTAGTCCGCGGCGATATTTCAGCGCAGTATAACGGAGCTAGGGCTAAAGCCCCCGCACCCCCTGCGCCGGCTGCTACCCTGGCTGCCCAGACGGCGCGTGGACCACACCATGCCGCCAGTGACCAGCTTAACTGTAAAAATAGTTGCACTTAATGAAATATAGTTGCACTTATTTATTTTCAGCGTGTCCTTAAAGGATGACGCACACTAGCATGGGACGGAACGGGGCGGGACGGGAAAATCTGTCAATTTCTATAGAAAGAATCACGTGATAGCTCGGAGCCCTCGGATGTCACGTGACGCTTTCTATGGAAATTGACAGATTTTCCCGTCCCGCCCCGTCCCGTTCCGTCCCGTCGCGTTCTAGTGTGAGTCAGCCTTAATGGGGATGGCACGATGGGATAGCTACTGGCACGGATAGATTCCATGTAAAGCGATATTTGCAGTTGTTTCAATGGAGTTCAAAATGTACTGAAGACTGTTTGTCTATGATGCATCATAGACAAACAGTCATCAGCCCATTTTAATTAATTTAATATTAATATATTACTTATGGCGTTCCAAATTCAAAAACCGCTTTCAAGGATTTTCATTGAAGAATCCATAATTGTATAATAAGCTGGTACTTTATCTATGGCTCAAATTGTATATAGCGACATTGCTGCGTATCCTTTGGTGGTTGTGGAATATTGGTGTAGTACCTATGGTACTTACTATAAAAGTGAGTGCCACGCCTCCCGCCCCCGCCCTCCTCCCTTTCGCATCAGCCAGGAACGCGAAGAAGGGAGCGGTGGGCAACGCGACCAGGCACGGCAGCGCGGCTAACCATGCTCCTCCTGTTAATGCCTCGCGGCCCAGCACGCCGGACACCCAGCCCGTGCTGCAGCCGTGGGTAAAACAGGAAAGGTTGTCTGCATGGAAAACAAAAAAGGATCACATAATATTTTTTTGGATAAAACCGACTTCAAATGGCCTGCCCTGTATAAAGTTTGAGTTTCAATTAGGCACCAGTTTACTTTGAAAATACCCAAATTACCATACGTGGACCTTTGAAAATTGAGGAGCTCACGTAATACCTCACGAATTCCATCACTAGATCAGAACTAAAATCAGGACAATGTAGTTCCATTCGATTTTGAAGATTGTCGGAAATCGGATGATAGAGGTGAGAATTACCGAGTAGTACATCACCATGAACGTGCCTTCCAAATTAGAGGAGTTCCCTCAATTCCTCATGGATCCAATCATCGAAAATGGTTTAAAAAAACACACGAATTGAGAACTTTTGGGTCCTAGTTTTTGATATGCTGCAAAAAGCATAGCAGTTGGGTAAAAACAGTCCTGCTCATGAATGGTCTTGCTACTTTTAACTCAGAATAAAAGAGGTTGCCGGTTGTTATAAGTATAACGTATCGTATGTGCGTCTGTCTGTGGTATTGTAGCTTTCGGGAGAAATAATTTAGAAGCAGTTCCCTTGAAGGATTTTACCTAACTATAGATTCAGTGAAGCAAAAAATGTCTGCGACACGCATAACTCACAGTGCAATAATACTACTAATTCCGTAAAACATGCAGAATGCGACAACTTTTGTTTGCAAACCTCTGGCCAAGCTCCAAATTTCCATTAAAATCAGACCAAAGTTTTCTTTACCAAACAAACCATTAAGCTGAAGCAAGGTGCGATTCATTAGCAAAATTTCGTAGCAAGTAAACACCAAAGTTATGAAAACTCATATCCGAGAACCGGGGTATTATAAATCAAAAGAAAACTAATAATAATGGAAGGTAATGAGCTAAGATCCTGAACACACTGTCGTTTTTATGGATGGTTTTTTGTAGGCAGAGGCGAATAAACAGGGACACATTAAGTTAACCGTCTGGAATTCTTGTCGCGTTGTAATTAGGTTTATGGATAGTCAGTCAGTTCACTGTATAAATATGACTTACTTAACTATTTATCACACTTATACTAGTGGTTCTGAATATCCTCCTAAGTATATCTCGGTACCCCCTAGACAAAAATTATATTTATCTGATTTAACCTGCCAAATTCCACGAGGATCTGATCACCGGTACTGGACTTGTCGTCGAACGAACATACAAATATACATACAGCCATACAGACGCCGGTTTGTTCTAGTAGACATGGAGAATTTGGCTCGTTTGTTAATATTTCACATGCACTTGACAATGTGACAAAGTGACAATGTAGACTAATCAAATTTTGGCTACATCATCAGAACAACGATACAAATGGTTTAGGGTTGGGCACACTCAGGGCCACTAACATCACCCGGGGTTACTAATAAGGTGCACGATATGAAAATTGAGGCGAATCTAGTTTGTCTCTGAATTTTAGAAAAGTTTTATTTATTTAAACACTCGTGTGATTTTATTATGAAACGTTTCATAAACTCACACTCGAGTTTTAATGCCTTTCATTGTATACAATCACATAAACTACTATAAATACATAGAAAACATCAATTTATCAGAAACAAATATTCGTGATAAACACACAAATAAATGCACTGACAAGGATTCGAACCCGGTACCTCCTGTCAAACTCCAACTAGGCTAGGAGGCCGTTAAATGATGCTGATAATTGTCCCCTTGTCACCGTGGTAAAATAGGGCCTAGCTTAGCCGGTAAAAAACCGCGCGTTAAAAACGCTACTATGAACTAGAATTAATACTAAGAATTCTTACAAATGGCGGCCGACAATATCCGCCTCACCGACCCCCGCCATCGCTTCGACGCGGTCCTCTGGATGCGGTTCCTGAAACAAAACTTCGGATTAGCCTTGTTTCTTTAATAGCACTTTTGGGCACATTTTTACTAACACTTTAATAGCACAAACACAAAAATACACAAGATTTCAGGTGGATTTTTCAAAAGTTAAGGACCTTAAAGTTAGATTTTTTTATTGAACCCTTAAAATTTACTTTTTTTCAATTGAATGTACCTATGATGAAAATCTTGACTACATGTCCACAAGCTGTTAACTAATATTGGCCACAGGAAAGATTGGCTCAGCAGTGCAGCTGATCACGCTATATTTCATGTGGTCAATAATACACGTTTTATGTTTGACTCTTTTGCGTATAATTATCTCATGACTATGATTTCGTGGAATTCGAAGTTTCTCAAATAAATGAGTTCGAGTGGAATCAGCATAAAAGTTATCAGTTTTCGTAAAATAACAAAAGTTTCAGATAAAATTAGCATGTTAATTTATTGAACAAAATCAATTTCTTTAAAACAGGGATAATTAGGACAGTCAATATATCAATGCACTTTTTTTGGGCAAAATTATTGACCGAACGAGCAAATATCCCTTATGGCTCTATTATCTTATAAGATAAACGACTAATTAAAATTAAACAATCTAAAACTGAAAGTTATCCCTTCTTAATCGTGTCTTCCACTCTTTAGCATTTTTACTATTGTCCCAAAAGAGATGCAGATAACAAATGGCATGATCGTGGCAAGCTTATTGTGTGCTTACCGTGAGTTTTACGTAGCCACGAGTCGATGGCAACTGCGCAATTCGAAAGTATTTGCAACTCGCTCTCACCAGCTAAGAAAGAGCAAGATGCAAATACTTAATACAGTCGCTGGCGATTGTCATTCTGCATCAACTCATAGTACCTGTACTTATGTAGGCACAAGAAATAATAGGGATTCCACGTGGATTAAATGAACGCGGCATTTTGTTTGGCACGTTTTCGAAAATATTTTATCTTTTATTTGGTGGAAAATATTACAGATGGGTAACGGAGAATTACTGTTTGAGTAGCAGATTGAATTTGCATTTACGCTCGGGATACTTGTGCCCTGATTAAATAAACGAGGAAAACAATAGAAATACGATTACCCACACCTTTATAATAAATATTGAGATTGGCCCCGCCCGCGACTTTAAGGATGACTCACACTAGCACGGGACGGGACGGGGCGGGACGGGAAAATCTGTCAATAGAAAGAATCACGTGATAGCTCAGAGCCCTCGGATGTCACGTGACGCTTTCTATAGAAATTGACAGATTTTCCCGTCCCGTCTCGTCCCGCCCCGTCCCGTCCCGTCCCGTCCCATTATAGTGTGAGGTATCCTTTACGTGTTAGTTGTCACGTCACGAATCCGCTTAAAGGTCCATGATAATTTGCCCGTGTCGTCCACATTGGAAACATCGTTCAAATTTCACACTACTTTGTATGCCTTAAGTAAAGCAAATGCGATGAAAAACACTGTGCGGTACAAGAATTGCGAACTCGTGTTAAAAACAATGTACTATAGCCGTTATCCCTAAACTCGTGTATGTAACCTGGAAACCTCCAAGTGTCGGAAGTTAGCACTAACTTAAATTGGCCGACTACGTTCGATACAGCTTGACTAAAGGGCCCTCCACACTCGAGCGTCACGGCGTACTACCTGAGCGCGACATTGTGAATATCCGCACATTTTGACATCTTGATTTCGCCCACATACCGAATCAACCACGGTTGTAGTCAAGAGAAGATAGCAAGCTTTCAAAAAACAGAGGCAAATATAACTTGATGCGAATCGCGAAGAGAGAGGCCCGACCACCAGCGACCGTTGACTATAATTTAGTCGGAAGGGTGCTGACATGCTGTAACAGGACATTATAGCCAAATAGTCAGATCGTCGCTCTTATTAGCCAGCAACTATCCTTCGCTATGGTCCAAACTTGCCAGGATAGGATGATAGGAAACTTATTCGCAGTGCTTGCATCTCGCAGAAATCTAATGCGCCCTTTTATACTCGATCGTAGCTTTCTACGACACTACACGATTGTGCCGTCATGACACTGTAGGGGAGCAAAATGTATGCAGACGCTTTTATACTTCTCGTGATCGCCTCCACACATACACAAAGTGTCGTGTCATGGAAATCCACGACCGACTATAACGGACCGTTGCTGGTGCGACCGAGATGCATTGAAAGTGAATTAATGGGCATGGTATACCTACTCGTCCTTGACTTTTGTCCCGAAAAGATATCGGGCACTTTACAATCATTGCCACTCCATTTGTTCGCGATTCGCGCTCGTCGAAGTGTGAATAGGGCATAAATTATGAGTAAAACTTTCGGGATTTATGTCGTTGCTGTTACAAGTTACACAAATTGATGAAGTAGGACAGGTAGGAATATTTTCTCCAACGAAATGACGAAAAATTTGTGCGTGTTCGATTTGGTTGCAGTCTTCACCAAAAAAAAACGTAATAATCTAGTGATGGTTTTTAGGCAGATTTGAATTTGCTTGATTTTTTTTTTTTTTTAATACTACGACGGTGACAAACAAGCATACGGCCCGCCTGATGGTAAGCGGTCACCGTAGCCTATGGACGCCTGCAACTCCAGGGGTGTTACATGCGCGTTGCCGACCCTTAAAAACTTTAACACTCCTTTTTTGAAGAACCCCATATTGTAGTCCTTTGGGAAAATAGTGGCAGGGAGCTCATTCCACAGCCGGAGCGTCCGCGGGAGGAAGTTCCTCATAAACCGCACGGTACGAGACCATTTAGGCTCCAGGGTATGCGGGTGAACACCCTGCCGACGGCGAGCGGTGCGGTGGTAGAATGCAGCCGTTGGCATCATATCAAACAATTCCTCAGAGCACAATCCATTGTACAAGCGATAGAATACACATAAGGAGGCGAAGTCTCTCCTTAGACTTAAGGGTTCGATATCGCTCGTGAGTTTGGGATCGTTGACAATTCGGACAGCACGTCTTTGGATCGAGTCAAAGGGGCCCAGCTGGTATCCAGGTGCTCCCGCCCAAAGATGGCAGCAATACTCCATATGGGGCCTGACTTGGGACTTGTATAATAACAGTCTTTGCCCCGGAGAGAAGTATTGCTTAGCTCTATTGAGCACACCGAGCTTTTTGGATGCCAGCTTGGCCTTCCCTTCCAGGTAGCTACGGAATTGGACGTCACTGGAAATGTCAACACCCAGGATCCCAATACTCTCTGACATGGTAAGGACTGTGTCTTGGAATTGTGGGACCACAGTAAATGGGGTTTTTTTAGCGGTGAACGCGCAAACTTGTGTCTTAGTGGGGTTAAATCGGACAAGATTTTCCTGGCCCCACAGTGAGATATCAGAGAGAGCACTCTCGATGTCTGACACAAGCTTTTCACGACTCTCTAACACAACGGGACGAGGGATGTTAGCACGGCCTGTGTAATAGGCATCCCCAGTACTGTCGTCTGCATAACAATGAATATCGCCAATGGACAACATGTCATTGATATGCAGCAAAAACAGCGTTGGGGATAGCACAGAGCCTTGTGGGACACCAGCATTTATGTCCATGCTATCGGAGCAACTTCCGTCGACAACGGCTCGTATGCATCTGCCGGACAAAAAGCTGGCAATCCATTCGCATAATCCCCCGGGCAGTCCGTAAGATGGTAACTTCGATAGAAGACCCCCATGCCAAACCCGATCGAACGCCTTCGCTATATCCAGGCTGACTGCCAATGCCTCACCTTGACTCTCAATAGCTGAAGCCCAGCGGTGGGTGAGATACACTAGAAGATCACCAGTGGAGCGACCATGGCGAAAGCCATACTGTCGGTCACTGATCAGATCGTGATCCTCTAGGTATCCCAGGAGCTTTGCGTTGATTATGCGCTCCATCACCTTGGAGAGAAGGGAGGTTATAGCGATTGGCCTGTAATTCGACGGGTCTGATCTGTCACCCTTTTTAGGCACAGGGTGCACAAGGGCGGTCTTCCACGAAGACGGCACCTGCCGTTTGTGATATGAGAGCGTGAAAAGGCGCGTGAGCACTGGACACAACTCGGGAGCACACCGCTTGAGCACCACTGCTGGTATGCCGTCTGGCCCGCTCGACTTGTGGACGTCTAATGATAGCAGCTCCCGCCGGACTTCAGTTTGCCTGAATATAATACCGGGCATGGAGAAACCGCACCGCGGGACGGTAGGGGGTGCGGTACTGCCATCATCGTCCATGGTCGAGTTCGAGGCAAAGAGATTGCCCAAGAGATCAGCTTTCTCCTTTGCACTGTGGACCAGATCACCATCAGCATTTCGCAGTGGTGGTAAGGACGACCGACAAAAATTTCCCTCGGCAGCTTTGGCGAGCGACCAGAAGGCACGACTCCCTGAGGGATAGCCCACGAGCTTCTCACCAATTCTGCCGACGAAGTCGAATTTAGCTCTGGCAATGGCTCTTTTACTGGACCTCGAAGCAGCATTTAATTTGCGTTTCACATCAGAAGCGTTAGGATCCTTATCAGTAACGGCCTTGGTCCAAGCCCTGTAGGCAGCTTGCTTATGAATTGTCGCCTCTTTACAGGGCCGGTTAAACCAAGGTCGTTTCTTAGCTCCTGCAGCTATTACTGAGTTGGGAATGAAGCAGTCTATTCCCATTAAGATAGTCTCAGCGACCTCAGCTGCACAGGAGTCAGGATCATCTGATGTGAAACACAGCCGCTTCCACGGGTACGATGCATAGAACTCACGCAATCCATCCCAATCTGCTGACCTATAGTGCCATACGCGTCGCGAGCTAGTAGGCCGAGGTGGATCAGGCCGCGCGCAAGGTGGCAATGTCCGGACAAGACAGTGATCGGACGAGCCGAGAGGTGCGTTCACTGAGACAGAGTATCCGTCCGGACGAGAGGTCAGCAGAAGGTCCAGTAAAGAGCTCGTATGGTCCCCGATGTCTGGTATTCTCGTGGGAGAAGTAACCAGTTGCGAGAGACCATAGGCCAGAGAAAATTCGAGAGCAGACCTCCCCGCGTGGTCAGTGGACCGGGAACCAAGCCACTCCACGTGGTGGGCATTGAAGTCCCCCAAGATTACCAACTCCGCGGATGGGTACTGCTCAAGAACTTTGTCGGACGTCACTTGTAAGTGCTCAAAGAGCCGAGTTGTGTCCGTGTCCCCGCTATGGGACCTGTATAGGCACGCGTAGATACGAGTGTGGCCGCCGTAGTCCACACGCACCCACAGCACTGACAGATCCCTGTCTTCATAGGCATTGAGACGGCGACAGCAGACATCATGCCGAGCATACATGCATACCCCAGCTCGCCGCAAGAACTTATGTTCGAGCATATAGCCGGGGCATAACAGGTATGATGTATCAGCTGGGCAAGATATCTGGGTCTCTGTGAGGAACAGTAGGGTCGGCTGCGCAGTCTCCAGGTGGTGGTGTACTGCGTTTAAATTGGAGTGAAGTCCCCTGATGTTGCAGAAGTCGACTTGTGTGGAAGGGGACGCCGCTGATGAACTATTCCTTTTTTGTTTTTCGGCCATATTTAGGGAGTGTGTTAAGAAAAAAAGGAGGATTCGCTGTATTGACAGCTAAAGGGGCAAGGGGACGGACCAAACCTGCCAGAGGGCGACGTAGGTGGTGCAGTTTACAGGTGCGGCGTACGGAAGGGCCCCCGGTCCACACCTGTTGCAGCAGCCGGGTCCACCCCGGTCTCCTTCTCCGGCACGACTACTACACCAGGGATTTTGCACAGGTTGGTGGCTCAGCCTCCCAGGGTGGAGATTAAGTGATCCCTGGGTTCGGGAACCCTACTGACCTGCGGGCGGCCAGCGGACAGCCGTTTCACCGGGTCTCCCTGATCGCCGCACCTGCACTCCGCGCCCACATCGACCTAAGACAGTGTTCTTTGTTCCGTGGGTCCCCAGCTGTCAACACAATAAATCCTCTTGGAGCTCTGGCGACCTTACTCACCGACAGAAACACAACACTATGAGTAGGGTCTAGTGTTATTAAACTGCGGTTTTCTGTAAGGTGGAGGTACTTCCCCAGATGGGCTCTGCTCCAGATTTGAGCGAGACGACATTCGTTGTGCTGTGCCCTACCACACTAAACGATATGCATCCGCTGTGCCCATACCTCTCTTAAAAACTTGATGCCGCTAACCTGTGTTAAGTGTACACACTTTTGATTAATTCTACTCCTATTCTATGATCAAATCTGAGAGGCCGAGTATTCCGACCTTTAATAGTCATTTAGTGCATGTAAAAATTGATGCGCTTTAGTGTGGCCAATATCTAATTTGTGCATAGCCAGAGAGAATCCTACTGTCTTTTTCGTTCACTAGTCCCAACATGGTGGTGGCACCATCCCGAAAAGATAAATGGATATAGTGTATATCTTCTACTGTTAATGACTGTATTAGCAGAAATGAAGATGTTGAGGTACGAGTAGATCAGGCATCTCCAGGATGGATAACTGGATATGTTCGAAATGAACATATCCGTGGTTGCCTAGAAGTATGAGACATCGCCAATAAGTTCCAAGAAAGTCGGCTAAGGTAGTTTGGACAAAATAAGACTGCTGAATACGTAAGCAACAGAGTTTTGCATTCAGGCCCAAACAGGAGGGGCAAACCAAGGCAGCGGTGGCGCAATGTCATCGCCAAAGATAAACGCCTATGTTACAGAGACCATCAGATATATCGGAGTGCCCTAAATTCATATAGCCGTGAGCACTTTACGCGACCACTTATAACCTCCTGCCGTCCAAAGGCCTATACTTAGCAAGGTATCCTCTACTTCATGGAAATTTAAATTCTGTTAAATTGGAATCTAATTGCGTTTCTTTTGTTTCCTTCGATTTTAAAACAATTTTAATTGCATTTTATTTCCTCGACCTTAGATTCAAAATAAACTAGCAATGTTTGTTGTATGGTGGGCAGAATAACGAATGAATAATGGATAAAGGAGTTTTTAACTGCATTAATGTGTGCTTCTGCGTGCTTGCAAGTAATTTACATTGGGTTACAAACTACGTATAGGTGCTGTAAATTAACACAGAAAAAGAAGTAAGCAACTACATGGTTGGTCAGGTATAGTTAAAATATTCTTTGCAATTTGTTTTAATTTCAAATCGTTTTATGTAATCGAAACGCACCTTAAAAATAAACTGACTTCAAAAGCTTGGTAAATGGATTCTAAATTTTATTTAAGTTGCTGATTTCTGCAGCTATTGCTATTTCTACTCGTACTAATGAACAATGAAAATATAATTTCCCAAAAAATACTTTACAAAAAAAAAGTAGCTATGCCACTGCAGCTAAATGTAAAACACAACTTTTTGAAGTCACAGACTCAGTTACTTACACTGAATAAACCATTTTTTCTTGTTTTAAGTCAATTTAGCTACTATTTTCATAAATGCCTAATATTTGTCTTGAATACGTAAAATTCATCTAAGTCCATATTATTTTTAGATGGTAGTATTAGTATACATGTAATTCATTGACTTATACGGAATAGAAAGGCATGAGCCACCGTGTGCCTCTCTTATTTTACTTAAAAACGAACCTAAAAATCACGATTTCAATCTCAATTTTCTACGTATTTCGACGTACGATTTTCAAAATATTTACGGTACATATGTGACGTGCAGTTGATGGGTAATTATTTGCATAAGCTTTCATCCGTGGACAACGATTTTAGTCAGGGGACGGGCCTTCATATATGAAACGGCAACGTTTATTATAGTCTTACGACTTAGGAATAAAATTCTCCACGTCGAGCGGAATTCAAACCCACGACCTCTATGAACACTAGTGTCGCGAATAGCTTTAGGTTAAGTTTGTATATATAATTAAGTTAATCAGTTTTTATAAATATGTTGTTTTCGTTTATTTACACTCGACCAATCCCATAAGAGAGATTGGTCCATATATGTTATAATCAAGGTTCTTATTATTTAACCAATCCCGCAAGAGAGATTGGTACATATATGCTGTAATTAACGTCTTTACTATGCCCAATCACATAAGAAAGATTGGGCACACATATCATGTATACACCGATCCCGTAAGAAAGATCGTATGATTGTGTCAATCAAAGATTGACAATGTGTTTATTGTTACTATTACTAAACGTAACACTTATTTAAATGAATATTAATGTTCCTAAATAAATAACATTAACCCTATACCTCCCCGATTTACATGTAATAATCGTAAGCTTATTTGTTGCAATAAAGATGCGCAAGCTAGTATCGTCCACCCACCTATATGGTAGACGCGGGGAGTATACAAATAAGGGCCCCCTTTGCCCTTAAAGTCAGGATCGCCAGACCACGCCCGAGCACGGACGCATCCACAGCACTCTGCACCTGATTTTTCGCCGCTTTTTTCTGAGAAAAAATCGTCGGACATCGCCCGGCAGCCGCCGGAGGGGAACACCACCGCAGAGCCAAGATACCACGTCGTTTCGACCGCCCGAGCTGCTAAATCTAGCCCGGCTCCGCTAAAACGGTTCCACCGGGCGAAATTTCGCGGCAAGGATAACGGTCGGAGGCGTGATGCGTCGCGGACTGTCTCAAAAACAGTAATGGCCAGCCATTCGCCGATGCCGCAGAAGCCCCGCCCCACACACGAGCGGAGGGGATCCGCGAAAAAATCTGGCGGTAGTTCGAAACGTAGCAATTTCGAACTACCGACGGAAAAAAGCACCGTTTCGGATCGCCCCGAAACCGAGGGTACGCACAGATATGTGCACCCACAGCTACCCACCACCGCTGCGAGCACCACGGAAGCGGACTTCGTAGCCCAGGAGCAACAAGAAACCCCAGCCGAGCGTATCAGGTGGAATGACGCGAAATTCAACGCCATGAGCCGCAAAGACCGTGCCGCGCACGTCAAGCAGCTCATGCAGTTCGCCGACGAGTACTTCGGTAGGGGGCGCGCTGAAAGGGAGCCCGAAGCACCAGAAGCCCAAGAAGAACAAGAACGCCTCCAAAACACCGTCACGGCCAACCCGTCGACTCCCGAGGGCACAGAAGCCCCCCAATCGGGCGAGGCCTTCGATCTTGCTAAGATCGAAATCGCACGCCTGATAGAGGAGGGTGAAATGCCACCGGGCTCGATAGAAGTGATGGAGCAGTTCAGCCGGGTCATGGCGTACGCGCAGGGACAACTCGTGGAGTTGACACCAGCGGACTACGCCTACCTCGACTACATGGAGTCACTCCCAAACCTCTGCCAGAGGAGCCCGCTGCCATCAAAAAGAAAACCGTCCACCAGCCCAGAAGCCGTGCGGGAGACCATCAAGAGAGCCTGCACGAACATCTCGCCGCCTACCGACCCAAGGCTGCGCCGCCGCGATGCCCCCGCCGCGGCCTCAGCCTCACCGCAGCCCGCGTCCCCCGCGTTTGCGCCCGCGTTCGCGTTTACACCCGAGCGACCCGCATCGCAGCCCGCACCCGCATGGCACCCGCCAGTGCCCGCGCCCGCGACAGCGCGAACTATGCCCGCGCCCGCGTCCGAACTCGCGCGATTCGCACCCGCGCCCGCGCAACCCAAGTACCCGGCCGACACCTACGCACAAGCCACAGCCCTCCCTTCAGGCGCAGATGGAACCCCAGCCACCACCAGCCAGACTAAGAAGCCCACCAGAAAGTCAAAATACCCGCCGATCGTCGCAGAGTTCCTACCGGACTGGCCTTCGGTACTCGCCGCCATTACTGAACAACTGGGCACGACCCCCTTCTCCAAGCCCATGGAGAATGGCGTCATCTTTACGCCCGAGACCGAAGACGAATATCGTCTGATCGTCCGACACCTCAGACACCTCGAGGAGGAGGCGACCAAGGTCGCCACAAACCCAGCAGCCACAGAGGAAGAAAGAAACAGTGCAGCAAAACCTGTATATCACGTATACGGGTTAAACGAGGAGAAGAAGTTCAAGGTGGCCATCAGAGGCCTCCCGACCGACACTCCCCCAGACGCCATCCAAAAGGACCTGCAATCAATAGGATTCCCCGTAGACTATGTGAAGCAGATCAGCGCAAGAGCCGGCCGCCCGGGCTGCATATACTTTGTGCAGATCGCAGGGGCCGCTCAACACTTCGCTACCATCTACGGGGTCACCGAGATTCTCTTCATGAGGGGAGTGAAGGTGGAAGCATGGCGAGGGAAGAAGGGCCCTGCGCAATGTCACCGCTGCCAGGGCTTCCGCCACTCCTCCCACGGCTGCCACAGACCGCTGGCGTGCGTCCGCTGCGCAGGACCGCACGAAGCGAACCAGTGCCCGAGACCAAAACACGAGAAGGCTACCTGCAAAAACTGCGGAGGGCCCCACCCCGCCAACTTCAGAAGCTGCCAAGTATTCCGGAAGGAAACCCGGAACAAGAAGGCCGGAAGAGCCGCACTCTCGGCTCCGACACGCTCGGGCCCCCAAACCCGCGCCTCGCTCGCCCAACCCACGGTGGACGAGTCGGCGCCATCAACCCTGATGGCGCCGGCCAACCCCCCCTCACAACGGGGGGCGCACAAAGCGAGGCCCGCAAAGGAGTCTGACAAACAGCCACCCCAAGAAATGAGGAAGAAAAACAAGAAGAAGAAGAAGAAAGCCTCAGCCGCAGCCCCCACGAAAACAGAAACAGTGTACGCCAACTCCACACCGCCACCCCAGACCATCGACGAGCTGACCGCAGTGGTGACGAAGCTCGCCGCAGCGGTCCAGGAGCTGCAAGCCGCCTTCGCAAACTTCACCACCACAAAATGAAGCTGGACGGACCCGCGCTCGCCCCACACAGGAACGAGCAAACAGACAACTAGCTGATGGGCCAACCATCAGCACTGCCACCACGGTGCCTCAAAATGAGGACAAACCAAAGCCCCGCCCGTTGTAGCGGGCGGCGAATCGATACCGCCAAGGTCCCGAAAGGGAGGAAAGGCGTCCCAAGCCCCAGAAGGGGGTCTTGGAAGAAGTGCGACGACTTAAAGTCAGTTCTACAAGTCACTCTACAACAACTCCCGCGCCTCTGCTAGTACGGCGCGCTTAAAACTTACTATGAGTTTTATTTCATCCAACCTGGTATCCTGGTAACAAGGCGGTAACAAGAGGCAACGGGCAGCTGAGCATCGGCCAGAGCAACGGGTCTTCTATCTGCATAATTTTATGGAGATTAAAGTCTGCACTCCACAGTGGTCCTTCAAGAACCGGATAAGAAGAACCTGGCCCAAAGAAGAAAGAAAAACGAACGCGCTGATTGTGACGCTACAGTCCTCTCAGATTTCAAGAAAGAAACAAGTACGCGCTGAGTGTGACGCTATAGTCCTCTCAGAATCTTCGTTTTTCTACGGTGCTCAGTTTGTTGCAAAACTTGACGCGCCCGCCCGCTTTAGCGGAAGAGCCCTCGCATGACACATAGCTCTGCTTGGTGCTGCCTCTTGTTACCAGCTCCGCTGGACGGCACACGCCCGCCCGCTTTAGCGGAAGAGCCCTCGCATGACACATAGCTCTGCTTGGTGCTGCCTTTTGTTACCAGCCCCGGTCCCGGTCAGCTGGACGGTCCATTCGTGTTGAGTTCACTCCACGTCTGTTGACCTGGCAACTTTCGTTGCATACGTCACAGGGTTGACGTCATCACACTGCCGTCAAACGCTCTGGCACTGCACTTAGCCTTTGCGGGAGACACAGTGCACCGAAGGATCTACGCTGAAAAGTGAGTCCAATAGGGATTTAGGGCGCAGACGTTGCACTAAGTGGCGTCTGTGGTTAGGATTTTAGGTAGGTAGGGAACCCCACGTGCGTCCAAAACGAAGAAGATGTCCGACAAAGGAGGCAAGAACTTGCGGTCCCGCAAGCAGAAGGAAGACGCCGCTGCAAAGAGTTCATCAGAAAAATGGAGCAAAGGCACCGGCGACGACTACAACGACGGCCGTGATAGTGAAACGCACGATTCGCGGTCGAATAGCGAAACGCGAGCTCCTTCGGACAAGGACGACGGGTTAGATTGTACGGTAGTTAGGAGTGCACCGAGCACCCTAAAACACGCGCCGTTACGCCGCGAAGAAAGTGATAACCGCGATAAAATCAGTGTCCGCCGTGATAACAGTGCTCGCCGCGAACGCGACCGCGAAGTGCCGCCGCGTAGTGATAAATCTCTCGAAGTGTTGTTAGCTGAACTCGAGGTTCGTAAAGCCGCTCTCGCCGTGGCGCGAGAACAGACGGAAGCTGCCAAATTGAACCTGCAGGCCGCCAGAATTGGGGCGCGATCTGGCAGGGGTAGCGACGATTCCGATTCTGTTCACAGCGTCCACCGTGTGAGAAGTTGGGTAGAACAACAGTCACAGAAAGCAACACCGAAAGAGACGCGTAAAACCATTTTCCCGCCAAAAAATAGTATCACGCACCGTAAAGAGCCAACCTACCGCTCGCAGTTGCCGCCCCCGCTAGAAGTCCCTACGCAGTATGCCCCCATAATACACCGGCCCGCGCCGGAGTTGCCTCCATTCGACGGTAATATAACCGAATGGATCGCGTTTAAGGCAGAATTTACAGATACCGCGCCTTTGTTTAGCTCAGTAAACAACGTTAGTAGGATTAGGCGCGCGCTCAAAGGCGAAGCGCGTACCGCCGTAAAATCTATAATGTTCACCGTCCAGGACCCGTACGAAATAATGGATGCCTTAGAGAGGCATTTCGGGGATCCGGACGAAATAATATTAACGGAGCTACACAATGTGAAACGCATGTCCAGACTGGCTGAGGACAACAGCAATATAGTGACTTTCGCCGCTCACGTGGCAAACGCCGTAGCCACGATAAGATCTCTGGGTCAAGATAGGTATTTGTACGCCCCAGAGTTAGTAAATAGAATCGTTGATAAAATGAATCTTATCGTGAGGTACGAGTGGTCGAAAGTCCGTCAAGCCACTCTGGACGCGCCGGATCTTGTCGTAATGTCAAAATTCCTTAACGACATTAGTTTTGCCGCTAAACGAACAAATCGCCCTCAGTTACATAAACTTAAAACCTCGGTACACGCGTTCTCTCGTGAAAAAGAAAGCAGGTCTAGACCACGTGAGCACCCCTCTCACTCGCGCGATGACTCTCGCTCCCGCACGTCATATCGGGACGAGAGCACGGGGTCGGAAGATTCATGCTATAGGGAAACACAGCAGGTTAGGGTAGACAGCCACGAACGCAAGGGCAATACGCGCCTCTTCGTGGCTCAAACAAAAAATAGGAGCTCAGCGTCCTCAGGCACTAGGCCAAAACAGCTAGCAGATTCTCCACCCCCCTCTAGTTGCCCAATTTGCGACGGCACGTCCGGGCACGAGCCGAGCTCGTGTAAACCCTTTTTAGCGGCTGACGTAGCCGAGCGTTGGGAAATAGTGAGAGAATCCAGACTTTGTTACAAATGTCTGCACCCGCATCGCAGAGATGAAAAATGTAGGTACGTACCGTGCGGTATCAACCAATGCGAGGCGGGACATCACAAACTATTGCACGGTCGAAGCGCAGTCGTCTCTTCGGACGCCAACCAAGTTGCAGAGCCGTCTGATCCCTATTTGTCAGAACGAGCTCGCCAAAAACAAATACATTCTTTGTTGCAAGAGGTCGAGAGATTACTTAACTCGAACCCTCCAACCTCAGCGAGTGTCGACCCAGATGCCAAGGCAAAGATGCCTACTCGTATTTTTAACGGCCGGTCACGCATGACACCGCTTGAGACAAGCACAAACGAAACCGTGTCGCCGCCCTCTTACGAAACGGAGCGAGCGAGAGCTAACATATTCTGGCGGCGCTGGAATACACAATTTCACCCGGGACTGCCACCGAGGTCCAGCGCAACGCAGAACGCGACACCGATTCATGCCGGCGAAAACATATTCCATAATTCAATGCCACGAGGTACATGGTCTAGAGGCGAAATCGCACAACTCTTTCCCGGCCCGGATGGCCATATAAGAGTAGCCATGGTACGCACGCCGCAGGAGATGTTCGCCGCCCAGTCTCCAAACTTAACCCGCTTCACATATTTATGACTGTGCTGACGCACGTGGGGGAGATTGTCGCGAATAGCTTTAGGTTAAGTTTGTATATATAATTAAGTTAATCAGTTTTTATAAATATGTTGTTTTCGTTTATTTACACTCGACCAATCCCATAAGAGAGATTGGTCCATATATGTTATAATCAAGGTTCTTATTATTTAACCAATCCCGCAAGAGAGATTGGTACATATATGCTGTAATTAACGTCTTTACTATGCCCAATCACATAAGAAAGATTGGGCACACATATCATGTATACACCGATCCCGTAAGAAAGATCGTATGATTGTGTCAATAAAAGATTGACAATGTGTTTATTGTTACTATTACTAAACGTAACACTTATTTAAATGAATATTAATGTTCCTAAATAAATAACATTAACCCTATACCTCCCCGATTTACATGTAATAATCGTAAGCTTATTTGTTGCAATAAAGATGCGCAAGCTAGTATCGTCCACCCACCTATATGGTAGACGCGGGGAGTATACAAATAAGGGCCCCCTTTGCCCTTAAAGTCAGTTCTACAAGTCACTCTACAACAACTCCCGCGCCTCTGCTAGTACGGCGCGCTTAAAACTTACTATGAGTTTTATTTCATCCAACCTGGTATCCTGGTAACAAGGCGGTAACAAGAGGCAACGGGCAGCTGAGCATCGGCCAGAGCAACGGGTCTTCTATCTGCATAATTTTATGGAGATTAAAGTCTGCACTCTGAATAAACTGGTAAATGGTTTAGAAACGATAAATAAAATTATATTTGGTTAACTTTTCTTTTATTTTCTCAATAATGACATTTTGACATATTTAGTTTTCTATCTTATTTCAAAAGCTAGTTGACGTAAAATACAAAGGAGTTTAACATACCGCCCCCTAAGTGCGCAATATAGCGCACTTTATTAAAATACCAGCCACAGCTGTGGGCATATTGAACAACAAATAATACAACAAACGTAAGCATAAGTAATATAAATTCACAAATATAAACCAAGAATTCATATTGATCGATATACATATCAACATGAAGTTAAATAAAATATGCACATATTCAACAAAAAAAAAAAACTAATTACTGCTCGAGTTATAAATAAATGGTGTATTGTTCTCTACAATACTTGAACGTTCGAAGTTATATTAAATAATTAAAAGTAATTAATATTATAACATTACAACTTAGTAATGTAAAAAAAAAAAAAACACTAGAAGAAATGCAACACAACATAATAATTATCTAGTAACATAATGGTCGTGTCAGAATGACACGGCAATAAAATATCTTAAGCAGTTCAAAGATTAATCGCAAATGGGAAGGATACATAACTTTGATGTAGGTCGTTTCATTAGAGAACATTTGGTGCGTAGAGTTACAACACGCGTGATACCGTCCGAACCCGGATGTTTGTTTACTACTCTAGCGAGCAACCATCGACTGGGGGGTAAGTCATCTTCCTTGATTAAAACTACGTCTCCAACATTTGGTTCTGGTGTTTGGTGAGACCATCTATATCTATGTAAAAATCTAGTTAAATAGTCATGTGACCACCTTCGCCAAAAGTCTTGTATCATGCGTTGAGTATACTGCCACCTTTTTAAACTGCCTATGCTTGAGTTGAGATAGTTACGATCAGGTAACGTGAGCAATGATTCTCCTATTAAAAAGTGTCCAGGAGTTAACACATTTAGATCATCCGGATCGTTGTTAAGGCGTGAAATCGGTCGAGAGTTTAAACAAGCTTCAATTTGTGTTAACACCGTGGACATTTCTTCATAAGTTAGAGTTGAGTTGCCGACGACACGTTTCAAATGATATTTTATTGATTTTATGCCCGCCTCCCACAAGCCACCGAAATTGGGTGCTCGTGGTGGTATGAAATGCCAGGTAGTACCGTTAGTGGCTAAAGCCTCAGCGACTTCGGCGGCTAAATTCGGATTTTCTGTTCTGAACAATGTCTTAAGCTCCCTAGAAGCTCCCAGAAAATTGGAACCGTTGTCACTCCAAATTTCCGCACAATGTCCACGACGAGCTACCATTCTTCGAAAGGCCTGTAGGAAGCTATCTGTTGTGAGGCTGCTTACTGCTTCTATGTGTACGGCTCGGGTGGACATGCACACAAAGAGACAAATGTATCCTTTGTAAGATCTTTGACCACGACCTGCGGAGGTTCTAAGGTTGATCGGACCAGCATAATCCACACCACTACACTGAAAAGGTCTAGTGGGGGAGACTCTAGCAGCTGGTAACTGTCCCATTAGTTGTGATTTTATCTTTGCTGAGTATCGCAAACATGTCACACATTTCCTAAAGTATGCAGTGACTAAATCTTTTAATCCAAATATCCAAAATTTTGAATTAATGTAGTTTTGCATGAGCTGTGGAGCGCCGTGGTATGTTTTCACGTGAGCGTCGGCTATAATGAGTTCCGTCAGTTTAGATTTTTTAGGTAAGATTATAGGATGTATTCTACTCCTATCAAACAACGGTGTGTTTTCTAGTCGCCCCCCAACGCGAATGATTTTATGTTCGTCTAAAAACGGATTTAATGACCTTAGTTTTGACTTTTGCGAAAGTACCTGATTTGTGATGTCTAAAGCCTTGTATTCATCTTCGAAATTCTCCCTTTGACATTGCCTAATGCATAATTCCAGAGTTTGTTGCAATTCGTTATTTGTCAAGTAAGTAGGAATGTTGCTAGATTTTGGATGCCTACCCATCGTTAAAAACCGTCTGCAGTACGCAAGCACTCTAATTAACCTTGTCAATGATGAGAATCTATTCCAAATATCGTCAAAATCTTGCGATGTTTGTACAGTATGACTACGGCAGGCCTTTACCATTTCTAAGTCAGTTGCTATATCATTCAATCGATCGTATTTGATCTGGTCTTCCTTTAAGAATTCCGGACCGTTGAACCACATTGCGGTATCCAAGAGCTCAGAAGGACGTAAACCCCTTGATGCGTAATCAGCAGGATTGAGTTTTGATGGTACATGAGACCATTGGTTTGAGTCCAATGTTGTGAGGATTTCGGATACTCTGTTGGCTACGAATGTTTTCCATTTATTGGGGTGACTATTGAGCCAAGCAAGAACAACTGTTGAGTCTGTCCAGGCGTGAATATTAATTTTATCGATGTTCATGTGCTCTGCGATTTCATTTAATAATCTTGCTAAGAGTACAGCTCCACAAAGCTCAAGTCTGGGTATGGAAATTTGTTTAATTGGTGAAACCCTAGTTTTGGCCGATATCAAAGTTACATTAATATTATGCGTATCATTCGTTACTCGAGCATAAACTACAGCCGCAAACGCAATTTTGGACGCGTCCGAAAATCCATGGAGTTCTACACGTTGACTGGACTTATGTAAGCCTATCCATCTTGGAATCTGAATTTGCGTCAACGTTGCCAATTCATCACGATAAGTACTCCATTCTTGTGCTAAATGATATGGAACTTCTTCATCCCAAGCCACTCCGGATAACCACAACTTTTGAATTATATTCTTCGCTAAAATTACGCTAGGCGCTATCCACCCTAAAGGATCGAAAAGGCTTGAAATATCAGAAATGATGTTTCTTTTCGTTAGCGGTTTTTTCATGGCAGGTAGGGATACTGTATATTGAAAATCATCGCGTTTTCGATTCCATGAAAGGCCTATAATTTTTATAATTTCGTCTTCCTTGATCTTCAGTCCATCTGAAATGTCAGGTTCATTGTTATTTTTTATCCTCTCCAACAATGTGTCGCTGTTTGTTGCCCATTTTTGTAGGCAAAATCCCGCTTTGCCTAGTAGTGAATTTATTTGTTCATAGACTTGAACGCCTTCTTCGTCATCTTGGCATCCAGTCATGAGGTCGTCAACATAAAAATCAGTCAAGACTCTTTTGGCGGCTAAAGGATAATCATGTCCTTCATCTATAGCGATCTGTTGTAAAGCTTTAACTGCTTGATATGGTGCACTGGCTGTGCCAAAAGTGACCCTTTGGATTCTGAAATGTTGTAAAGCAGAATTTGGATTATCTCTCCATAGGATTCTTTGAAAATCTGCATCACTAGCGTGCACCTTAACTTGTCTATACATTTTAACTATGTCAGACACTAAACAGATTGGATGTAATCTCCATTGAAGAACTAGATGCCTTAAATCTGGTTGTAGCCTAGGCCCAACCATAAGATCATCATTTAGTGAGATCCCATTTAGTCCTTTGCAAGAAGCGTCGAAGACGACCCTGACTTTTGTGGTTTCTCTCTCTTGTTTTACCACAGCATGATGTGGAAGGTAAACCGCTTCACAGTTATTTATTTCATCTTCAGGTATCCTCTCCATGTGCCCCAGAAGTAAATATTCTTGTATAACTTCTTTGTACTTAGATTTAAGATCTGGATTCCGATTCAGTTTACTTTCTAGTGAGTAAAATCTTTTTTCAGCTATTTCTCCTGATCGACCATATTTACAATCTGGGTCATCATTATAGAAGGGAAGCTTTACGACGTATCTTCCATCATTGTCTCGAGTGGTGGTAGTGGCAAACATATCCTCACATTTATTCTCTTCATCAGTCCACTTGATGTTTTTTTTTTGCTGGGGATGGATCTGCTTCCATTTCCCAAAACTTCTTGAGAAGATCATCACCAGTGAATTGAGTGTGTAAAACTACCACATTAGAGAGTTCGTTGGTCGAGTTTACTACTCCTGAGATAATCCAACCTAGTGCAGTAGCTTGAGCGATTAATGTTCCTTGACTGTTCTTCCTTAAGCCTTTTTCGATGATTTGACTGTAGATCTCTGCGCCTAACAAAACATCAATTTTGTTAGGAGTGTGGTAGTTCGGATCAGCTAATCGTAATCCGTGTATTTCTAGTGAATTTAGATTATTAATTTTCTTTTCAGGTAGAAGGGTAGTGACTGAGCGTAGCACATATGCTCTGACAACAAAATTCATGTTAGGATGCACTAATGATTGTATATTTAGACTGACGATTGCTTTGGGTCTGACAATATTTTCTCCGCCAATACCTGTAATGTTTCCTGTAATTGTTTCCCTTTTAAGACCTAGAAATTGGGCCGCGGATTCGGTTATGAAAGAACCTTGTGAACCTTGGTCAATGAGCGCACGAATGGTATAGTAATCTCCATTTTTAGATTTAGCGTTAACCAAGGCCGTGGCCAACAATACTTGATCACCATCGCGTGTGGAAAAGTAAGATGTAATAATTGTAGGTTGTGTATCACTTTCAGTTGTTTCGTCTAATTCTTGGATCATACCAACATTGCTAGAGCCTTCTACAGTATTTTTAATAGAAGAGTCATCTTTAAGATGGAGCAGGGAATGATGGCGCTGCTTGCATAGCCGACATGGGGTGGGATTTTGACAGTGTTTCACGGAATGAGATCCCCCTAAGCAATTAAAACACAAACTCTTGGTTCGGACGAAATCTCGACGCGAGTCAATGGGTAATTTAAAAAATTGCTTACAATAGTTCAACCTGTGAAACTCTGAGCACAGTGGGCATTGGTTACTTTGAGTGATGTGGTATGTTTGTGGTTTTGGGGAATTAGAGTTCGGGTAATTGTTGAACGGTTTTTTTGTCTCTATAAATTCCAAAGCCCTGTAACGATTAGTGCAAAACTTCTTAAATTGTTCGAATGTAGGCAATTCGTCAACGGTCAATTCTGATGAAGTCACCAACTCCCACTGTTTTCTAGTTTCATTATCTAGCTTTAGAGTTAGCAGATGTATAATCATGACGTCCCAAGTACTGACATCAATTTTAATTGTTTTCAAAGCGTGTAAGCAGTCACTACTTGTATCGATTAGGTCTTTTAGGAATGCTGCTGACTCAAACGTGCTATTCTTTTGTGATAATAACCTTTTTAATATTGTTTGACAAATGAATCTTCTATTGTTGTATCTCTGTTTCAATAATTCCCAACATTCTTTATAATTGGCATCTGATATTGGAGTGTGGCGGAGTAACTGTTCTGCCTCTCCGACCAAATACCCTTTTAAGTAATGCATTTTTTGCACGTTATCTATTCCTTCGTTGTTATGAACTAACGATTCGAAGAGGTCTCGAAAGGTGACCCATTCGGTGTATTTGCCGGAAAAAGAAGGTATAGTAATTTTAGGTAACTTGATTTGAGTTGGTTTAATACTCTTATCTGATACCACGGAGAGCGCTCTTTGATGTTCGGGTTGAACGCAAAACATCTTAGAAATGGACCTTAACTCAGTCTTATATTCCAGGTATAGAGAATCTGTAAGTTCATAAACATCTTTGGTGACATAATCATTAGTTTCATATTCCGGTTTGTCAGAATATAGTCTCATAAGTTGTTTATGCCCTGCAGAAAATTCTTGCCACATGTCATTTAACTTTTCAAGTCTGACCTCGACGTAAGACTGAGTGAGGCGATCTTTGGGCGACTTTTTGTAATTTTTAAATGCGTTGCCAATTTGGTTAAATCCATCTATTTGAATGTTAATTAATGACTGCATTGTGGAGGCCTGCTCTGCATTAACAGACATGTTGACAAATCATTCATACAAAACGTGTATAACGAAATAGGTTTATAGTTTAAAAGTACAATGTAACAATATAGGTTAAAAAAAAATCGACCCATAAAATATTCTAAGTCCACAGAATAAAATCTGAAAATTTTACAAGTCCATAGAATAAAATCTGAAAATTTTACAAGTCCATAGAATAAAATCTGAAAATTTTACAAGTCCATAGAATAAAATCTGAAAATTTTACAAGTCCATGAAATGAAATTTAAAAATTTTGCAATTGTTAAAAGAAGGATTCAATCATATGCAATCATATAACGTCTGCTGCACTGTTTTGAGCTCACAAACTATGCGTTAGGTCTATTCCTCTTGATCACTCGAAGCCCAAAGCGGTGATTACTTCAAAACCACTTTTTGTTTCTAAATTGATGCTCGCTGAACGTTTAGATGCTCATGATGATTGCTCCATGAAGTGATGATAGTTCTTTACGAATAGGTAATGGTTAAAAATAACTCACGGTTTGTCCTTTGGTTTATCGTATAGGTTTCACTATTCATACAAACTTCTGTAGCTAAATTTCATATAATGTTAGCTAGCTTCCGTAGACTGCTACATTGCAGAATTTGCAGATAAAGGAAAAAAAGGTGTTCTCTGTTTAGTTTCACTGCTGCTCCCGGCATGGAAGCAATGAGGAGCGCTTCGCCTTGCTCCGCGAGAGGTTGCCGATTGTTTCGTTGAAAACAATCGGTTTAGGTTTATTTAATACTTTCCGTAAACTGTTCACTTGCTGAAATTCATTTTTAGCTCGAAGAACCATGAATAAACTGGTAAATGGATTAGAAACTGTTGGAACATATAAACCAAACAGGTTTTAATCTGTACTGAACACTTACTGGCCACAATGTTTCTATAGTTTATTCTTGATTGTCTGTGGTTTTGTACTTTTGTCTTTCTACCAAACAAGTGAATACATGTGTGCTTTTATCGTCTGAGACAAATATTGTGTTTTACTATATTTAATCCAAAACGAATCCACTTAAAACCCATCAGGTTATGGGCCCAGGATACGAAAATAATAAGTACGTAAAATTTTTTCGGCAAAAGTGTAAAAACAAATTCGAAATGTCGAATGATGATTTGCCAGCAGCGAAGTCTTCGGCGACTAGTTCCGGGATCGCAATGAATTTTGAGAAACTCATTGGAATATCAAATTACGGAAACTGGAAGTTTTTGATGCGTATGTACTTGATACATGAATATTTATGGGATTGCATAGAAGAAACGTCAACTGGCGTTCCCAAGGTCAGTGACGATCGTAAACAACAGAAAACGCTTGCAAAAATATGCCTTATGGTGCTCCCATCATCTTTTTCGCATGTACGTAACGCAAAGACTGGTTACGAAGCTTGGAACAACCTCAAAAAGGCCTATGAGGATAGAGGTTTATGCAGAAGACTAGGACTGCTACGTACGTTATTTGGATTAAAACTAGAGCAATTTAAAGATATGGAGGCGTATCTCTTGAAGATCACCGATGTAGATCAACAACTACGAGACATAAACTCTCCATTAGATGATGATTTCCTGTCAGTTATTATGTTAAGTGGTCTATCACCAGACTATGATCCACTTATTATGGCATTGGAAAACTCAAACATTAAATTGTCTAGTGAAATAGTAAAAAGTAAATTACTTCAAGAAAATTTACGAAGAGACGATAAAAATGAAGAAAGTTCTATGTTTACAAACCGGGGTTCAAGTTCGAAAGGTGTCAATAAGAATTCTACAAAGGTTAAATGTTTCATTTGCAAGAAACCAAATCATTATGCAAAGAACTGTCCAAATAAAGCTAAGAAGACTGAAAAGGCGTGGAATGGAGCTTTGATAACCGCTTTGGCTGTTGACATTAAGTCAGACTCTTTTTATATTGACAGTGGGTCAACGTCACATATGTCAAACAGAAAAACATTAATTAAAGATTATGTTGAAGACTCGCCGCGTTCAGTTACCGTTGCTAATAAAGAAAAATTGCATAGTGAAGGATATGGAACAGTGGAATTATTGTTAAAAGGGCACAATGAAACTACGAAATTGACTGACGTTATATACGTGCCCGGATTGTCAACCAATCTTATTTCCGTTGGCAAGATGGTAGATAAAGGACTTGAAGTGCTTTTTAAGAAGCAAAAGTGTGAAATTTACTGTGGCAAAGTAGTAATTGCAACTGCTACAAAGGTGAACGGCGTCTATGAGCTGGATATGGAACGTCAACCGTCAACAGTGTCACTTGGAAGCGAGCAAGCTGCGACCTGTCATTCCGAGGATTTGGGTGAGCCCGTGCCTCAGATCTTGTCAAGTGGTGAAGATGCTGCTGCCAACCTGTGTGGAACAAAGCCAACCCAGGACTTGTGGCATCGGAGACTGGCGCACCTGAATAGACGGAGTATGGATTTGCTAAAGCGAGGTATGGCTAGTGGAATAGATTACACTGATGATAAGCATACTCCCTGTGTAGCATGTCTTGAAGGGAAACAAAGTAGACTACCTTTCCCAAAAAGATCTTATACAAGAGCTACTGAGAAACTAGGTCTAATCCATAGTGATTTAATGGGACCGATGCCAGTTTCCTCATTCAGTGGTTGTAGATATCTCTTGACATTTATTGATGATTATTCTAGGATGACTTTTGGCTATTTCATTAAAAGCAAAGATGAAGTATTGTCTGTATTTAAAACTTTTAAAAGCTTTGTAGAAAATCAAACTGATTTAAAGATAAAAGCCATACGTTCTGATAACGGTCTTGAATATGTAAACAAACAGTTCCAGATGTTTCTGAAAGAGCACGGCATCCAGCACCAGACAACGGTGCCTTATTCGCAAGCTCAGAACGGCGTTGCAGAGAGATGCAATCGCACGACGATGCAGGCAGCACGGTGCATGCTGCAGGATGCTGGGATGGACAAAAGATTTTGGGCCGAGGCGTTGAATACAGCAATACATATCAAGAATAAGTCACCAAGTAAGGCGGTAAGAGGCACCACACCTGAAGAATTATGGTCAGGTAATAAAGTTAACCTATCTAATTTGAAAGTGTTTGGCTGTGTTGCCTATGCAATGATTCCCAAAGAAAAACGTAAGAAATTAGATGCGAAGAGCAAAATGTATGTATTTGTGGGATATTGCGATGCATCAAAAGGTTATAGACTGATTGATCCTGAAAACCCGTCTAAATGTATTAAGTCTCGAGATGTACACTTTTTAGAAAATAAAATGTATAAAGATATAAAACTGAGTCAGCAAAACCTCATTACTGATTGTCAGTTACATTTAACTAGCGATGGCATGGATGAAACTCCTTTAAATTCTGATCCTTTGCCAGCTGATCCTGTTATGGAGTTGCTTGAAGTACCCGAAGTATCTCATGTACTTGAAGTGCCTAAAGTACCTGATGTACTCGTAGTACCTGATATACTCGAAGTACCTGATGTACCCAAAGTACCTGATGTACCTGAAGTACCTGATGTACCCAAAGTACCTGAAGTACCTGATGTGTCCGAAGTACTTGAAGAATCCGAAAATGAGCTGAGCTCATCTGGTATTAGTTATCAAGATGATCCAAATGATGTCACATGGAATCCTA
The DNA here is from genome assembly GCA_949128165.1 of Lathronympha strigana. Lineage (NCBI taxonomy): Eukaryota > Metazoa > Arthropoda > Insecta > Lepidoptera > Tortricidae > Lathronympha > Lathronympha strigana. Next base: position 9,589,226 of record OX421923.1, on the reverse strand, counting down.
ATATGACTACGGATCGAGGCTCGAGTGAATATGACTCCGCTTATAGTGTGATCGCTATGACAGCTGCAAGTCAAGGTGCTGAACCAAAGACAATTCGTGAAGCGCTGTCAGATCCAGAAAAAGAACACTGGTGGGAAGCTATAGTAGACGAGTATAAGTCATTTGAAAAGAATAGAGCCTGGACATTGACACCATTACCTGCTGGAAAGAAAGCTGTAAAATGTAAGTGGATTTTCAAGAAGAAACTTGGATTAGAAGGTCAGTTACTTCGTTATAAAGCTAGACTCGTAGCTAAGGGTTTTACCCAGGAATATGGCATATACTACAATGAGACCTACTCGCCTGTGGTAAGATACTCAACAATACGTACTTTACTCGCCCTGACAGTCAACTTAGACATGAATGTTGATCACATGGATGTGAAGACAGCTTTTCTCAATGGTGACTTAAAGGAGACAGTCTATATGGAACAGCCGGATGGGTATAAAGTAAAAGGTAAAGAAAACTACGTGTTTAGACTTAACAAAGCAGTCTATGGACTGAAACAGGCATCGAAGGCCTGGTATGACAAAATCGATAATGCCCTGAAGGTTCTCAAGTTCAGAAAATCTCTCAGCGAACCTTGTGTTTACATAAAGTCAGACTCTACTGGTAATCTCATTATACTAGCGTTATATGTCGATGACATTCTGATTTTTAGTAAAGATACATTAGAAAAGAAAAAGCTGAAGGCAGAACTGATGAGAATATTTGAAATGAAGGATCTTGGTCGTGCTACGCATATATTGGGGATGAGATTAACTCAAGATAAAAACAAAATTACTCTTGATCAGAAAAATTATATACAAAAGGTATTGGAACAATTCAATATGACAGACTGCAAGCCTGTGAGTACACCTTTGGAGACTGGTTTGAAATTTGAAAAAGGAAAAAATTGTGATCCAGAGTCCAAGTACAGAAGTATGATTGGATGTATCATGTATTTAGCGGTGTGCACAAGACCCGACATTGCACATGCAGCAAGTCTGTTAAGCCAGTTCAATAATTGCTATTCAGAGATGCACTGGAAAGCAGCAAAGCGTGTTCTTCGATATTTGAAAGGAACTATAGATTATTCCTTGCAATATGAGAAATCAACATTATCTGTTACAGGATATGTAGATGCAGATTGGGCGTCTAACCCGATAAACCGACGTTCGTATACAGGTTACGTGTTCAAGATAAGTAACTCGGCTGTGTCATGGGAGAGTCGTAAGCAAAGAACCATAGCTTTATCTTCGACAGAATCGGAGTACATGGGACTATGCGAGGGAGCGAAAGAAGCTGCATTCATCAGGACTTTCTTACATGAATGCCTAGGTAAATACTTACCCATTACATTGTATAACGATAGTCAGTCGGCGCAGAAGATTTGCAATAGTCAAATCAACCATTATTTTATTATTATTATTTATTATTATTATTTATTAATAAAATAAATTACACAGTATTACAGAGACCAAGGCACTGTGTAATGCAAACACTGTTAATTAAGTACTTAGGTACTAATTAATACTAGGCAGACAATAAATAACATTACCAATAACAAACATTAACATTAACAATTAACTGAAGACGCACGGTCATCCATCACCTCACAAAACCTTTTACATTCACAACATATCATCTTCCACGTACTAGTAAAAACATCGCATTCCGGTGCCGACTTGAGAAGCGCGTTTAAGTAGCATAAAGCGCGAACTAGAGGTGAATTCCTATACGCCACAGTGCGCGCCATAGGAACTGCCAGTAATTCACGACTACGTGGTCTGAGATTAACCCCCGATTGGGACAGACAGGGCACGTGAAGGCGTAACAGTTGCGAGATCAGCTGAGGACAGTCAGAATCCCCACGCAAAATTCGACATGCCCCAGTCACGAGTGCATAGTTACGCCTTACTTCTAACGAGTTAAAGCCCAGCCCTCCTAGAAGAAACTTTGTCGGGTATAGGAAGGGATAATATCCAAAGGTTTTTTTATATAAGAATCGCAAAAACGCTTTTTGGATTTTCTCCAGAAGCAAGACGTAAGTGACCTCGTGGGGGTTCCACACTATAGATGCTGCCTCCAATTTGCTTCTGACTAGGGACGTATAAATAAGCCTTATAACAAAGAGGTTGTCAAATTCTCGAGCATTCCGGATAACAAAGCCTAATCTCCGGAAGCAATCGGTAGCCAGGGTTTTCATATGGGCGTGAAAATTGAGGTGTCTGTCAAATATGACGCCCAGGTCTTTAATCGTGTCAACGCGTTTATCAACCATAGCAGAAGCAAACATATAGACATTCGACATCATTATGTGCGGCAAGTTGTGAGTGATAAAATTATTAACTTAGAATACTTGTCTACGGATCAAATGCCTGCGGATGTTTTAACTAAGCCTTTGTGTAAAGATAAACATTTAAATTGTGTTATTAATCTTGGTTTAAAAACTGTTTAGTTCAAGGGCAGGTGTTGCAACATATAAACCAAACAGGTTTTAATCTGTACTGAACACTTACTGGCCACAATGTTTCTATAGTTTATTCTTGATTGTCTGTGGTTTTGTACTTTTGTCTTTCTACCAAACAAGTGAATACATGTGTGCTTTTATCGTCTGAGACAAATATTGTGTTTTACTATATTTAATCCAAAACGAATCCACTTAAAACCCATCAGAAACGATAAATAAAATTATATTTGGTTAACTTTTCTTTTATTTTCTCAATAATGACATTTTGACATATTTAGTTTTCTATCTTATTTCAAAAGCTAGTTGACGTAAAATACAAAGGAGTTTAACACACTCCACAACTAGTATGGCCGCTTTGCCAATTGAGCTATCAACGCCCGATCTATCTCGGCGAATGTTTCCACTATTTCTTTCATTTGACTCCCGGAATGAGATTTTTTGCAAAACCTTTTTGACCTAACGTAATAAGTTCAAAATAATTTACCTTGCCTGTTTTTATACAATTCTACTTTATATTGTTGTTTTTGGACTTACGGTTCAAAAGTTAGATGTATGGTAACTTCCGGAGCGATTATTTCCAAAAATATTAACTTTATCAAAAATGCTTAAGGTAAACACATATTCCGTTTCAAATACCGATCCAGAAACTCCTCACACTTTAGGGATGAAACGAAAAAAAAAACACTGCTGACTACGTGTAGGTAGGTACGGGAGGTAAACAATTTCTACACGTACCAAAACTAAAGAAGCAAAGGGCACAAAGCGATAGGAGCTGCCGTCTATCCACTGGGCCCTTCTGACAAACTAAAAGCGGCTTGCGGCGACAGCCACTCAACTTGACATCGTAGGGATGTCACTCGCACTACATTCGCCTTTTATTTCGTAGTTTATAAAGCTTTGTCCACACGGAAGCAACGTCATTTACCGAAAATAATATCTATGTAATAAGAAAAACGTCTTAGTGCCTGACAGCGTAATTTTTATGTGGAAAGCCCATTTATTCCCACTGTTATTCTATTCTTCTCGGTGAATGATGACCATCATTCAATGCGTATAAAAAGGAATTAAATTAAAGATGGCTGCTTTTTTGGGTTTTTGGGGTAAAAGAGGCTATCTACCTTAGCAGTTCCAAAACTGAGACGTGTACCTTAGTATAATTTACCTTAGAAATGGATGCTAGACAGTTTGTAAAATATCTTAGACTATGAACTGACTACAACATGTCATTTTCAATATTATTCGTTATGTACCTACCTAAGTGAAGACGACATAAACCCACAAGAGACCAAAGTTATACTTAACCCAACACCATTTTCACTTAGGAAAATCCACCGAAGAGTCTCCAAAAGTCCAAAGCTCGTATTTCAACTATCATTGGAAAGTAAACTTTGTTACATGTGACATAAAGTTGTTATTTAGATGAGATCTTCTGATGTTTTTCAGTTATCTCAAGAGACGGTGCCACACGACATTGTTTCAACGATAACTTTTCATATTATTTATTCAATTGACGTGTACAACCCTACCTTACTTTGTAAATTAATGTATTCAACTTTGCACTTTATACTATTGCAATAAGAATAAGGCATTTACCTTAGCATGCATATCTTGGATTTCAGCAGTACTAAGGGTATAATAAAGTCATCTACCTACCTACTTGATTTCTTTAAGTTCTTGTTTCAATGTAGAGGTACTTCGATCTTTTTTTTTTCGTGTATGCCAATTTCGGAACGAAATTAATTTAGTTCTCATGATTAAAAAATAAATTATACGATTTCAGTACAGGGTAAGACTCTTTACTGAAATCATCTTAAGGGTAATATATGAAATCGATATGATTTTGTCCGCCTTTGAAGTTTCTAAAATTTGTCAGAGATTTTAATTTCAAACTAATTAAGACAAAAGTTTTTATTTTCAATAAACCAGATAGGTAATTGATCTAAAATTGTAAACTTTGATGCCAAATAGACAATGAACTTTGAAATAAAGGACATTGCCGTCTCATGTATGGAGGCGAAACGAAAATCGTTGTCCACTGATGAAATCTTTAGCAAATCATTGGCCATCGACTGCACATCACATATCCTAAATATTTTGGTAAACACCCGTATTTTCCCGTAAGGGGTTACACATGAACTTTTTAGGTCAAACTAAACCAGTTGCAGTTTTTGACTGCATAAAACTAAGGTCATATTCAATGAGGAAAATCCGTTAGGGCTGAAAATACACGAGTTAAATTTAGGTAGGAATTCAGTATCTAAGTGAGCCGCGATTACGTAAACGTGGTGTTTTTAGGGTTCTGCAGTCAATTATACATTTCACAGAAGCTTTAGAAGTCTGACCAGCTGTTTGTATGTCTGATAGCTCAGTGATAGAGTGCTGGTATTTGGAATGGATACAAAAACAATAAGCAGGTTCGACTATGTGGTAAAAAACAAAACAAAGTTTATTAACACATTAAAATCTAAATCGAAGGTAAGTGGGGATGAAAATAGTCTTCGCTAAAAGCCATAAAATTGGCTTTGAATCGGTCTTTGAAAAATACTTTACACTAAATCATTAAGGGAAGTGATTGAGACAATTAAGTTAAAAATCATTTTATGCAGATTTGACGCCTATTTATGTAGGTACATATATACAGTCACGTATATAAATATGGATACACTTTGGAACTTATCACTGGGGAAGAAGGTTCAAAATTGAATACAGATGCATATATATTTATGAAGCCGACAGTACATTCTTATATATCAACTACGAGTATTGATTAAATACGCGGTAAAGAGTAAAGGTCCAATATACGTCCACCAAAGTTTGCGTTCATGTCAATATCAGTTCTCATGTTACTTGTCCAAATATAACCACGACATCATTTATTTAAAAAGTTAAATTTACATGGACATGAAATAACGAATATAGATTGAAAACATGAAGGAGGATGAAGGTGAAGAAAAACATCTTGAGGAAACCGGATACATCCTAATTTACCCTAATTTAGGTACCTTCTTTGTTGGATGGTCAAATGGCAGTCGCTTTCGTAAAACTAGCGCCTATGCGGGATCCGCTCCCTGAGCCGTGGAATATACCCGGGATTATATAGCCGGGAATATAAGCTAGGATAAAGATGAAGAAGTAAGTCCTTTCATTCATTCATCCATGGTTATTCGGAGGGTAGTTGAAAATACTGGAAGCGCTGCAATTTCGCCGCTTCCCTCATTTACATGGAATACATTTGAGCTGTTTTGACTCATATTAGAGAAATTTTACTTGAAAATACAGTTTTAGTGCCTGCAAACTAAAACAAGCATTTATACTTCAGATATAATGATGGAAGCCCTGATACATTAAGAAAGCTCCACAATTTTCAAACGTACACGTGTAGCGAATTGGATGTTTTTGAAGTAAGCTGGCTAACTCAAATGAAGTCTGTTTTTTTTCTTAAAAATTATTGGTTCTAGTAATGTGTTAACAAATAAATCATCTTTAATTTTTTCTTTTTTATATTCGTGATAAATGCTTTAACCCGGTTTTGACCTGCACACTTTTTTTAGGGAGGGTCACTAGAGATAAAGCCGTTATCTATAATTTGTAAACCCATTTACATCTTTCATAGCTTTATTATCTGGCAGATCTCCAATTATGACATGCCAATGCCTAAAAGTAGCCATATTGCTTTTATGAGCCATTAATAGTTATTTATTATTCAAGGGGGCAAAATTGTTGTTTAACTCTCGGGCTTATATTGAGATTACTCGGGAGTAAGCGAAAGATTGCAAAATTCAATAACTGGAATTTTGAGCTTTACAAGGGTCTCAAGGCAAGAGAGTTGAACAAACTTTGCTGCCGAGGGTAATCCAACATACGATTAAAAATCCACATGTAAGTTATCTTGAAGAAACCATCAAAATTCAATTTCAAAATTTGTTATTGAGTAGTTAGGCTCCTGGTACTTAAATATTGCCGACAGCTTACCAAGTGCGGGGTAAGACTTGACCAATTTTAGGTGTGACCTCCAATTGCGCATATTTACTATGGCCATATAGGACTCACTTATACTGGACGAGTGGTAAGTGATAGGAATTAGAGCAAGTTCAAATTACTTTGCCCCACATGTGGATAAAATGCGTTTCTCCACGATATTTTTAAAGGACAAAAAAGCGCTTTCCGAGCGTGAGGGGAAAAATATATTGGTATTATCCTTCTACTCGTTGTTAAGATTATAACCTAACTGCCGTTTCAATCTTAAAACTGCTTTTTAAAATTCGTTTAGTGTTGTAGCCTATAGCCGGTCATATACCTACGTTCGGGCATATCTGCCGAATCTGCCAATCAATGTATGGTAAATTTGTTTGGCGGATGCCGGGCGGACATACCCACACTGAAAATCCAGCGGGTTGCCCAAACGCATATGGTCAGTTTATGGCACCCGCCTGTGACAACCAATTGATTGACACCTCACTTAACAAATCGGTTCAGTATTTTTAACGCTGCAGAAATAATTAAATCTTAGGCATTTATTTATGTACCTAACTAGTAGTTCAATGGGAGCTACCGTATTATCGCTCACCAGGCGGCGCCACTCATGCGTGGGTCCTATGTCAGTATGAGAGAATTGTCAAAGTGACGTTTGAAATGTTCTTGAAGGACCCACGTTCCACTTAGCGGAAAATCTACTCGCGGTAATCATTGACTCAAAATAATCTGCACATTTTGTGCTATTCAAAGACGTCTGCTATTGTAATTAGTAATATAATCCCATGCAGTGTCTCCAGTCAATTGACAGTTATATTACGCATGACCGGCTTCTATGGGCAATATACGTTATTTCGACTCATATTAGTGCATGTGGATGTGGGTTGATATTAAAGTAACTATTATAATCAATAATAAGTTTTTTAGACCAATAGCTTAATTTAGATAGTGGGGAAAATACGTATTGGCTTATGTTTGTTTCTGAGGACGGATAATTATCAATGGATTGAGTAAAATATCAAAATAATATGTTAAACATCAATGCATGCCGCGCCTTCCGGGTGTCCGCGCGCCGCGTTTGAGAAAAGCACTATATCTGCCTCGGCGGAAACAGGGATTGCCCGAGCACCCGAGCACATGCACTATTAAAGTTTTCGCAGTTTCCTTGTTAAGTTTATATTTCAAAGCTACAGCAACAAAACTCATTTCATGTTCTGTGGTTTAAGGTGAAGTGAGTTCAGAGGCTTGGAAATATAAACTTCAATGAACCAGCGACCGCAGCGAGCTAAGTTTTTCTAGTCAACAAACTAATGTTTGAACAATCCGGCGTTTGTATTGTATATCTGTATATGTTTGTTCGAATATAACTCAAATATCGTTGATCGGATCGTTTTACGATTGAACATGTTCGAGCTAACCTTTATTTTTTTTAATTTTATCTGATTTAAGCTCTAGGACATGACAAAGAAATGAACATAAATACGTAAATACATTGAAAACTCAACACTTCTTTCAGCAGTCGGGTAGAAAGTACAAATTATGCTCTAGAAAAACCACCAATACTACCCATTTACTAACTATAAATTTTATATACCCACATATCATTACCCCTCTTGTGATGTTCAAAACCCGCATATAAAGACAGACCGCAGGTTTCGATAATATTATTTTTAAAATTTCAAACATCTCTAACAAACAAGGAAATTTAATTTGACCTCTATTCTAATATCAGTCGAGATGACGTTTAGTTCAAAACGAAATGTCAATTGCAAACAATGTCGCACGCAAGTCGCACGTTATTTCATATCGAACGATATGAAAATTGGGGCCAACTCTAGTTTATTTCTGAATTTAAAAAAATTACAGAAATTGAATGTCAGAAAAGTTTTCATTCATAAAATCTATATGCAGTAAGAACGAATCATGGAGAGCTCATGATATGTGTGTATATAGAGCAGTGTATATAATTGTAAATAATTAGGCATTAAAACACTCGGCTGCCGCCTCGTTTCTTTAACCCACACTCGGATTTTAATGCATTTCATTATATACAATCACACAAACTAGGTACTATTCAACCCTTTTTGATCACTCCTTAAATACTTCCTGCAGCATGGACTCCCGTTCCTTAATTATTCAGAGCTAAAACACGGCGGGTTGCGTGGTAACTGTGAGTTCCCGACACTTACTTAACTCAGCACGCTACTTAGCAGTTGGTAATAAAGAAAAGTACCTACTAAATGTAAAGACGAAAAAGTAATGTTAGTTTCCTTACAGTTGGACTCGCCCACCGAGGGTTCCGCACAAAGGATGTGGCCCTCCCATTTATGACCTTGGGTACCTACTTAAAAATACTGGTGGCACGGAACTCTCAGTGTGCGGCAATTCTACGATTTTCTCCTGTACTTGTGATACAAGCTCTTGCGTTTTGTCAAATTTCATGATTCTAGGTATCTTTTGATTACGTTGACATAGAGGTTTGGTTTTTTCACAGCTTCAAGGGATTATAGATTTGTGTTTCTGGTTTTCATTTCAACTCGCTACCTTTACGCGTTTTTGCGATAAAGGGTCTTGACAGACAGACAAACGAACGGACGGGCGACAAAGTGATCCTATAACGGTTCCATTTTTCTTTTTGAGGTACGAAACCCTAAAAAACACGTAAACCTGATTCTTCCAGACGTAGGCTTGCATGTGCTCAATTGGATTAGAATATCGAGAAAAATATCCCTTTCAATTACGTCGCATTTGTTGTCCGTCCGTCCGTCTGTCAAGACCCTTTATCTCGGGCAGCGTAAATATAATCACGAAATTTGGCAAAAAGCAAGAGCTATTAGCACAAATACAGGAACAAATCTGAAAATCGTATAAGTTCCGTGCCACCAGTAATTTTTACGCTCACTGACTGATGAAATAGTCATGGCCAGATTGTTTTTTCATCGCACTTTTGCCCAATAAACATAGCTAAGAAACATAACGATAAACAAGTGTTCTGATTACCAAAACCGAATTCAATCGTTTTAGCCGTTTGATAGCTATGTCGCTACAAATAGGCACACAGACAGACATATAAATACTTCTCACCTATTTTTCCGTCGGAGGTTAATAAGCTTAATAGGCGAATACGCGAAGACTATAATGACCCCTAAACACAACATAACTCACAAGTCGATTTTTTTTAAATTACCTATTAGAGTACACTTTAGACTAATCGAGAAAAATATTGTCTAACTGTTTTAGATAAAGCTTTGGGTAAAATATAGGTATTTGTTACCGACGCGTGTAAAATCAAGGAAAGATTATGCAAGTCATATTTTCTATCTTTATATTATTGGATTAAACTATTTGAATGTCACCTGTCATTTTATAACAAATTTGTCGAAAGCTTTCTTGAAGCGAGAAAAACCTACAAATTTTCTCCAAAAAAATACTTAAGTACATCCAAGTACCTGAAATGTGTTAAAAAATTATGTAGATAACGAATAGGTTCCATGTCTAACGTATTCATCAATAGTTTCAATTTATATGAAGAATTCAACTTTTAAGGTCTTCTGTTAACTTCAATAAAAATCTAGAAATTTTCAAGTTGGTACATTTTGTTCATTAGTATTATAGAAATGCATACACCGAAATTATAAGAAATACATCAATAGCTCTAAATTTTATGATCTTATCAGTTCGCATCATAATTCGAACTCGAAAAGATTTGAGCGGGATAGTCTATCGCGCTACGGCCCGTGCTGTGCGACCAATCTGATCACGATTACGCAACGCGTTTCTTACATTTCGTTTGTGCTACGTATTAAATTATGATCTGTAATGTAAATATTAATTTGTTAATTTTAAATTGTAATCCATATTGGTACCTAAAGCAAAATTGTTTTCTTCTTTAAATAAAATATTAAATGCACGCGTAGTATAAAATTATTTATTCAAATACTGTTTAATCACTATTTCTAAAGAAACCTCATTTAGACCGATATTAGACAGACGATGTGCCCTTTCAAAGGGTACGCAGTGAAAGACTTAGATTTTTTTTAAACATAGGAGTCGTAAAAGACTTCGATTTTATTTTGACAAAAAGTGAGATATTCATAAGTAAATTTAAAAAACTTAGTTTTTCTACCAGAAGTAACTACTTGGTCAAATTTTCGATGGTTGTTGTGCTATAATGACACTTACTTTATATGGAGGAATCGTGTAGAACACGCTAAAATAAGCATGTTTTGTACGGACAGTTTTTATCTAAAATCAAAAATGGCCGACTTATTTGACCCCAAAGATGAACAATTTTAGATCTTACTAAAATTTTCGATGGTTGTTGTGCTATGATGACACCTACTTTTTATGTTAGAATCGTGTAGAGCACGCTAAAATAAGCATGTTCTGTATGAACAGCTTTTTTCTAAAATAAAAAATGGCCGATTTATTTGACCCCAAAGATGAACAATTTTAGATCTTACTAAAATTTTCGATGGTTGTTGTGCTATGATGACACCTACTTTTTATGTTAGTATCGTATAGAACACGCTAAAATAAGCATGTTTTGTCTGGACAGTTTTTTTCTAAAATAAAAAATGGCCGACTTATTTGACCCCAAAGATGAACAATTTTAGATCTTAGTAAAATTTTCGATGGTTGTTGTGCTATAATGACACCTACTTTTTATGTTAGTATCGTATAGAACACGCTAAAATAAGCATGTTTTGTATGGACAGTTTTTTTCTAAAATAAAAAATGGCCAACTTATTTGACCCCAAAGATGAACAATTTTAGATCTTAGTAAAATTTTGCGATGGTTGTTGTGCTATGATGACACCTTTTTTTTATGTTAGTATCGTGTAGAACACGCTAAAATAAGCATGTTTTGTATGAACATTTTTTTCTAAAATCAAAAATGGCTGACTTATTTGACCTGAAAGATAAACAATTTTAATTCAAAGATTCAAAGTATTTATTTGCATCGAACACAGTATAGTGGGTCTTACAGTTAGAATTGTTAAGTCCAGTGCATTCAACCTGCATGCAGGCGTGCAAATATTTCGAATAGCGTGCAGTATTTACAGTACTATATACAAATATATTAACCTTTTATGTCTTAATAATTATATCTAAAATTATAAAAAATATGTCAAGATAGATAAAAATACATGAAACAATGTGTAAATTATGAACAAAACCCAAAAATAAAAACAAAAAACAATTGTGGTAGGTAATGAATGCAAATGTCAATAAAAATTCAATATTAATAATAATTAAAATAAATATGTCAGCTATATTCTAAATATTCTTTAACACTGTAGAAGCAATGGTCTAAAAGCCAAGAAGTCAATTTATTCTTAAATCTATTGCCTTGCAGGAATTTTATGTCAACAGGTAATTTATTATAAATAATTATACACATATTAAAAGCATTCTTATCATAAATCATTTTATGAGCACGTGGCTTGTATAATAAATCCATAATGTTTTGTCGGGTCTGTCTGTTATTCATAATTGCACCTCGCGTTTTGAATGAAGTTTGGTGGTTGTTTACAAAAATGCATATATCCCTTATGTACAAACACGGTAATGGCAAAATATGCCATTGTTTAATTAGGGGGACACATGGTGTTTGGTGGTTTAGGTCTTGCACCCGGCAGGAGCAGCTCCCGCCTTAGTCTACGATGGTTTTTTTTATCCGTCCAAATAAGATAACTTCACAGCTGGCTGTTGGTTGTCACTTTAGACAGCGAGCGAGCAAAGCGAGCGAGCAAATCCTCCGGGGCAGAATCGACACGGATTTGGTTAGGTTAGAAGACTAAGGCGAGAGCTTCGCTTCCCTTATTAAAAATAAATAACCTGGAAGTCTAAGGCGGGAGCGAAGCTCTGCCCAAGAAGGTCTTGCTCGCTCGCTGTCAAAATCATACCATCAAAAATATTACCAAGACATAAAATTGCTCATCTTTTGGGTCAAATCAGTCGGTCATTTTTTATTTTAGAAAGAAACTGTCCTTACAAAACATGTTTATTTTAGCGTGTTCTACAAGATTCTACCATAAAATGTAGGTGTCATCATAGCACGATACCCATCGTTGTTGTTTTTTTTAATAGCCTGTTTTTGTGTCCTACTGCTGGGCAAAGGCCTCCCCTCTCCTTATCCAATCCTCCCTGTGCTGGGCAAGATCCCACCAATACCGCTGAAACGCATCCAAGTCGTTCCGCCATCTCTTTCTCGGTCTGCCTCTGCCACGACTATACCGGGGATGCCAGCTAGAAAATTTGACTGTCGTAAAATATCTTCTATCTTTCGAGTCAAATAGGGTAGAGTGGGGACGATTAAAACAATTTGCCTTTAACCGTCTGTGACCGTCATATTTTTATGAGTTGAAAGATGTCCGCACAAAAACTTCATGGTTAGTCTGCCATGTGTTAGTAATGCCCTTACTGCCCGTGGTACACACAATGTTTTTCATCACATTTGCGAGGAAAAAAATAAACTCTATACAGGTAAAGAAACAATAATGATAAGCGGTAGTGTAGTTGCACAGTCCACAGTACTCCGGAGTGACTACGTGCTGCGAGCGCGTGGGGGGCAGGTCCTCCGCGAGCTCCGGGCGGGCGGTAAAGTAGTATGAGAATCCTTTAAAACCATGGGAATAATACAGCTCTTTAAGTGTAAGTATGCTTACATATAATATCACCATTTATATCGTTGTCTGAGTACCCGTAACACAAGCCTTATTGAGCTTACTGCGGGAATTATTCAATTTGTTTAAGAATGTCCTGTAATATTTATTTATTTATTATTTATTTATTTATTTATATTTCGAAGTTCGTTACTTTTGGGGTCGATTAAAACGCGAGGACGATTGAAACGTTTCAATTTGTTTCTGTCGTCCACACACCACATTTTTCAGTTCAAAGTCAAATATTATATATAAAAAGACTCGAACGCTGATCAACGGCTGTTAAAAACATTCGTTTATTCTTAAATATAACACCTACATAATTTAATTCGTCAAAATACAAGAGTGAACGAAGTTATAAGAAAATATACGAAAACACAAATACTTATTTTACACCGCGTAAACCTGTTTTGGCTCGTGGATACTCCCGTAACGCACCGGCGCTCGAGTGGTACTGGCCAAGTATTCAAACATGGCTGGCCATGTTTTCAGAGTGATGCGTCAGACGCGTAGATATTATAGTTTTCGAAAAATTTGAATAGTTTCAATTATAACGTGTTTCAATTGTCCCCTTTCTACCCTAAATCGGCCATTTTTGATTTTAGAAAAAAAACTTCAAACAAAACATGCTTATTTTAGCGTGTTCTATACGATACTAACATAAAAAGTAGGTGTTATCATAGCAAACCAACCATCGAAAATTTAACTAAGATCTAAAATTGTTCATCTTTGGGGTCAAATAAGTCGGCCATTTTTTATTCTAGAAAAAAAACTGTCTATACAAAACATGCTTATTTTAGCGTGCTCTACGCGATACTAACATAAAAAGTAGGTGTCATCATAGCACAACAACCATCGAAAATTTTACTAAGATCTAAAACTGTTCATCTTTGGGGTCAAATAAGTCGGCCATTTTTTATTTTAGAAAAAAACTGTCTATACAAAACATGCTTATTTTAGCGTGCTCTACACGATACTAAGATAAAAAGTAGGTGTTATCATAGCACACCAACCATCGAAAATTTAACTAAGATCTAAAATTGTTCATCTTTGGGGTCAAATAAGTCGGCCATTTTTTATTTTAGATAAAAACTGTCCGTACAAAACATGCTTATTTTAGCGTGTTCTACACGATTCCTCCATATAAAGTAAGTGTCATTATAGCACAACAACCATCGAAAATTTGACCAAGTAGTTACTTCTGGTAGAAAAACTAAGTTTTTTAAATTTACTTATGAATATCTCACTTTTTGTCAAAATAAAATCGAAGTCTTTTACGACTCCTATGTTTAAAAAAAAATCTAAGTCTTTCACTGCGTACCCTTTGAAAGGGCACATCGTCTGTCTAATATCGGTCTAAATGAGGTTTCTTTAGAAATAGTGATTAAACAGTATTTGAATAAATAAATAAGTCGGCCATTTTTTATTTTAGAAAAAAACTGTCCATACAAAACATGCTTATTTTAGCGTGTTCTATACGATACTAACATAAAAAGTAGGTGTCATCATAGCACAACAACCATCGAAAATTTGACTAAGTCCAGCGCACTAATTCTGGTAAAAAAACGAAGTTTTACCTACCATTTACCTATGTATGAATATCGCACTTTTCGTCACAAAATTTTAAGTCTTTTACAACTCCATGTTTTTTGCACTTTCGGCAAAAAAACATCTAAGTCTTTTTCACTGACATCGACCCAGACTTTATCACACGACATTGACATTTTGATATAACTATCTTGCGTAAACACTCAGTTGTAGTCATATTATCGACATCATTGTTATGTTATTTGTTGTTATTGACAGACAAGTGAGACAAGGTGCAAATACAACGACCTACCGATGTACGTACCGATTCACCGAGAGGCAAAGGCGCCTGGCGCGCCGGCTGTGATGTGATTGGTCAAACCGCCCCCGTTCCGCGCGAAACACACGCGATATTAATTCCCGCGCGTAGCTTCGAGCATTTGAATTACGCCTAGAATTGATAAGATAATAAAAGTTGAATCTTTCGATGAAATCCTTAGATTTTCCGTATACATACTATTTAAATGATTTTGAACTAATGACCTTGACTTGAAAATTATGAGATTTATGTTATGGCTAGGAGAATTTTTTTTAAATTCTAGTGTCTACATAAATTTAAGCTATTGATGAATGTGTTAGAAATGGGCTCTAATAGTTATCTTTAATAATATTAAATGCATTTCAGTTACCATAAAGCACTTGCGTAATGTTTTCGAAGAGTAATATTTTTTTTAAAGTTTTCATATTATATTAAAATAAGCTCTGGTCAAATATGTTATTAAATGATAGGCGACGTTCAAATAGTTAAATACGATTATCTGAAGAAAAAATTTTCCTCTTGTATATTTTTTCCTTAGATTTAAAAGGTTGGTAACGAATTTTTTTTTAATTCCTAAAGCAATATCAAAATCTGTTATCTTTTTTTTTTACGCTTTGTTCTAAGAGTATTCTAACCGTCGACAAATAATATCGCTCTTGGGAGTTGTAAAATTTTATTTCCTTTACGTACCGTACTATAACAGTCTGTGTTAACTTTTAGTTACTAAAAGCAAGTAGCTATCTACACCATATCCGCTTAGCTAAAGAGAACAAATTGTTCTCTTTTGAATGACGTTACAATCAGGCACACAGACATCTTCAACTTATCACCTATTTTCCCGGTTGAGATTAATAAGCTGAACAGTCTGTGTTATGTACCCACCTTTACTTAGTTACTAGAAGCAAGCAGCGAACTACACCATATCCGCTTAGCTAAAGAGAACAATGGAATGATAGTATAAAACGCAGTTTAAAGTGCTTTCAGAGTAATATTTTAACTAAGCGTCTACGTTGAGGTTATACATTGTTTACAACAAGAAGAGTAAGAGTTATATTTTAGAGTATCTTTTGTCCGCGACTCCGTCCGCGTGGAATCAGTAACTATGACAGCCTAATTTTTCTAAACCGCTTACTTTTTTATTATTAAAAATAATTAATGCTTATTTCCTTTGGTCACGGCATCATGGATGTAGGGCTAGACCGATCTTGCAAATTCTTTTTTTGTTGCGTTTGTGATGAAAGTATGAAATATATAGATAGTTCTGAAATCAATCACACAAATCTGCGTATTTATATATTTACAATCTGTTATTTTTGGAGTCGGTGCCAGCTTCAAACAAACTTGAGCACCTTGTATTCTGAATAGTTGACGGCCTCCTAGCGCAGTCGGTTGTGACCCTGCCTACGAAGTAGGAGGTCCAAATTATTAATGATAAATAAATATATATATTTAAGTATTTATATGTTTACATCTATCATATATATCATCGTCGAATACCCACAATACAAACCTCATAGGGAGCCGTGGGACTAGGTAGATTTGTGTAAGATTGTCCCACAATCTTTTTTAACAAAAATCGGTTTCAATGTAATTTGTGATTTTCGGAATCTACAAATTCCACCGGCATATTGTGTCCTTGAGGCCCTGGTACCTACCTATATCATGTTCCACAGAACATGATATAGGTAGGTACCAGGGCCTCACAAATTATTGGAACGATATTTACGAAGCCTCAGAGGGCGCAAAGGGACGGCCGGATCAAGCCAATTGGAACGAAAACATATCTACACCAGAGGGACATCATTAGTCCGCCACGCACGAGAGTCGACGGCTCCGCGGAGAATATCGAAAAATTTAGAATAGAATAGAATAGAAATTATTTATTTGATTCACAGAAAAAACCTTAATCTATTTACATCTTGTACAAAATATCAGAGAGAACCAAAATGGATGCCACTCAGCATATGCCGATAGCTAGGATACGAGATACTTAGCTATGGCGCTAAAACTTGAATCCCTACAATTTAAGCTCACATGGTTATTATACCAAATTATAATTCCTGCCCGTGTGCCTAAAATAATCATTTTCTAAACCCTTCAAAACCTTTCTCTCCCTTCAAAAAAGCACTTTCTGAGCAACAGCATTTAATAAATAATAATATTTAATAAATTTCTTCTGTTTTCCATGTGAACCAGCTTCGAGGACTCGAATCTGCCTCCGATTTAATAAAATGCGGTAATCATGAGGCAATAAAACAATGAATGGCCATCACGACGTCATTGGAATTGGACAGACGACATTTGGTTGGACTAAGAAAGAAATATGTTATATTGGCATGTGCAAATGAGTCAGGTATCTGTATGTGACCACGTCATCAGTACGATACACCACGGGACGGTCTCGCCTTGTTTCTTTCCAGTATGGGAGTAGTAGTAGTAGGCACCTAGTAGTAGGATTATTGAAAAATAAGCACTGATTGATTTCGTTGAACGATTGCTCAGTAAACAGGAATAGCAATAAAACTAAATTCTTAGTACTGAAACGCAATAAGAACAAATCAAATCCAAACAAGTTTGAGCCTTAACACGTTTCACTTAGGTCTAAATTTGTAGGACATAATTTGCCGTTTGTGCTGGTTTACGACGGGGTGAAATTGGAGATTCATCGAGACATTCGAGACCTTGTTTGTCAAAAATGCGATTTTTCAAATTGTCGTATTTCAGAAATGGAACGCTATTTACATTAGAGAGTGTAGAATTTTATTTAACTAAGAAAATGGTGGGGCTTTTTTTAATGCGATGCACGGGCGGAAATAAGAAGTGTTGGTATCTTAGCAGCGAGGCGTGTGACTTTGAATCCAAAGGACGCGGGTTCAAACTGACTCGTATCAATGACTTTTACGGAACTTATGTACTTAAATATCAGATGATTTCAATCGCCGAAATGCTATAAACCAAATGATGTAACGTTCGTAAGTTACGGAAAACTCATCGGAACGAGCCAGAGTTTGAACCAACGACCTTCTTATTAAATAATATTTAAAACGGGTCACTCACGTCATTTAGTCCATTTTCGCTCGACATGTTTCGTTCTTTACGAAGAACGTCATCAGGAGCGACCACCCGCGACAGAGGCAAGTCGTAGTCGTCGTTGCAGTGGACTGTGTGAACGTGCCCTTACCGAGTGATGTAGTGAGTGTTGTTTGCAACCCGGTTGGCAAGAGTAATAATGAGAACGAGGGTAGATCGTCCGCCATGTCGCCCCCCGCGCCGCTACCACCGCCAGCTGCAAGTAGCAGGGCTGATAGGGCATTAGCCCGCAGTGTACGACTTGCTTCTGTCGCGGGTGGTCGCTCCTGATGACGTTCTTCGTAAAGAACGAAACATGTCGAGCGAAAATGGACTAAATGACGTGAGTGACCCGTTCTAAATATTATTTAATAGGTTCGAGTCTCACGAGAGTTTTATAGTTAAAATCAACGACCTTCTTATTGAAAATCTTACCGCTGTGCCATCAACGCTACTCTGATGCGATGTCTTCACCATCTTAGATGATGATGCAAGGGACCGTTTTGAAGTTATACCTATAATTTAAACTTTCGTGAGTAATACTGACATTAACTTAATTTGACATGTTTCGACTGCATCGGGCAGCCATCATCGCGACCCGATGCCCGATAATACCCGCGATGCCCGAGCCGTGGAGATGACAACACCACTCTGTCTATCCGACGATGACTGCTCGGTGCAGGCGAAATATGTCACGCCTATTGTGATAAATTATGTGAATATTAGCTGTTTAAGTTTAATGTCAGTTATGTACTTTTTGACCGTTTACATATCGAGGAACCCCCCCCCCCCCAGCAAAATCCACGTAACTAAGCCTTATCGGCCTCGTAATACCAGTAATTTAACATAAGTACCCGGCTGTTACGGCTCGCCAGGTGGTGTTGAATTAGTAATACACGATCGATAGTGTGATGGCACCTTTAGGTGTATAAATAAAGACGTTTCACACGTGCTTAGTGTTTATTTATAGCTTGGTTTGGTTTGTCACGGAAGAACTACCTATTCAATATTGCTTAGTAGTTATTTAAATTATTAATAAGGAAGCCATGTACGAAGGGACATATAAATATATGGCCAGCAATTGGGGCGATTTTATTTAAAGGATTCCCCCAACTCTTTTTAATTAGCAAATGTTGTGATTTCTAGTCAGAATCGAGAGCTCTTGCAATTCTAGTAGGAGAAAAAAGTGTCGAAAGATTTATTTCCCATTCCGTTGCAATGTTTCGTAGATTTTGTATGGCGGTGACGTAGTGAATTTAGGAAAAAAATATGGAAAATTTGGCCTTTTTTTTCTGTTACGGACCGAGTTGTTAGTGAGTGGTTGGTAGTTTTTATGTCTCTGTATAAAAGAGTAGGTAATTTTTTCCATATATTTTGCCACCATTTTGCTCAGTGTAATTAATATTGCTAGCTCAATAACGCTCTTGATAAATTTCCAATTTAATTTATTGCCCAACAATACCGTGAATTTATTTAACCACAAATCACAGCAATCCATTCATAACTAGATATAAACCATATCCATAAAACGGTCGCTCTGATGACCCATTGTGTACATAGTGCACATTAATTCATGCCACGTCACAGAACAAAACAAACAAACCAGAGACAAATGAATTACTAACAACACACAAAAATCATTCCTATCTCCTGTGCAAAGAGTTGACAATTCAAAGCATTGATTACGCATCATATGGCGTTCTTAAAATCTCTATGCGAAAACAGAGAGAACTCTATCGTAACCAATCTATATTCGCTAGCAATTTCAACATTCAACATTATAAAGTCGAAATTGCAATGCTCTATTCAAACAAGATACGATATTCCTTACATTATGAATTGGCTCGCTAAACGAATATTCGCAAGCTGTGTATGCGTGACCACGAGTAACATGTTGCATGCTAAAATTGCATGTTCGCATTTACTTTTCTGACCTAGGGCGTTATTGCTAGCCTTGAAGCTGCAACATTTCTAATGCCTTACATTCTAAACAGCAGTTAGAGCTAGTTTTGAATAGGATTATAGGCCGTTTTGAAGTTATAGGTAGGCGTGTTCCGACTTTAAGATAAGATAATGAGTAATTGAGCTCCCGTGTTTTAATTAAGTTAGTTTAAAATTTACAGCAGTTTATTTTTTTTATTTTCATTAAAATAAAACTTAATTTGTGCAACATTGCTTAAGTCAAATTAGTAAAAGAGCCGGCTTCATCAGTATTGTTGACTTCGCAAACAAAGTAACTACCTAACTAAGCAGCTAACTAGGATATAAGTCCCGAAAAACCTTTAGGTAAGGGCTTTCTAACTAGCACATTGCTACTAAGTAAAAACGTGCCTATTTACATTTACAATTTCCGTTTTCCACAAAATCTTAATAATTAGACTGGGTTTTGCTAAAAAACCTCGTATGGTGTGCAATCGACTTCAAGCTACAAAGAGAGGGGGGTGGGGTGAGTGGCGGCAAGTATGCCGACTTGCCGTTTCACCTCTGCCAAAGTTTAAGCCCAAGTGGTCATATGCGGGTCTGTGGTGTGACTAGTCCGTACAATAAATTTTGTAAGTGTAGTTGTATCATTTTCTTGGTGTTAATATCGTCGTTACAGATTGATTTTTTGTATATGTGAGAAGTTCGTGACAGAATAATGATTGCGGTATAATGTTGCTTTTACGTCTCCTTTCCAGCGGTTTGGAATCCTTTGATGCTCGATTATTCCAACGGTCTATTTTTAGCAGTCTTTGGAAACGTAGGTTCGGATCCTACCGGCTGCGCCTTTTAAATTAAGTTATCATCGAACATACAAAACGCCGTATTGTTCTAAAATACTGAGAAATAATTCACTTTGCTCAATGGTTTATGAAATAAATGTATACCATTATTGAATTTTATGGAAAAACCTTACGTAATATTGTTAGCAGGGTAACTATACCGCTCCGCTCAACCAGTTCTGAGATTTGCATGATATTTCGAAGTAAAAAATATTTCATAGATTTTTATGTTTTTCATATTTCCTCGTACTATGTTGATAAGCTCGCCCACGTATGATACGTTATTAACTGAGCAGTAAACATGCGTATATCAGGCTGTTTTATTAGAGCACGTTCCGCACGTGGTGCGAATGTTAATGCTCCAACGATGTAAAATGTTTCCAAGAAGCTCTGGAGTTTATTAGGCACTCGTCAATTTCGGGAATCGGTTTTTGGCGAAGGAAAACTGGAATGATTTATTAGAATCATTAATATAGGCTTAATAGTTGGGTTTCCAGGTCGCAAGTGTATACATACCGTGTCTGGTAAACATTGGAACAAAATCTAGTCATATGAGTGTCTGATCATCTGCGTATCTGTTATTTGCGGAACAAAATCTGATCATAAACGTATCTGGTAGTTTACGGAACAAAATCTGGTCATACGAGTATCTGATCATCTGCGTATCTGTTATTTGCGGAACAAAATCAGGTCATAAAATTATCTGGTAATTTGTGGAACAAAATCTGGTCATTAGCGATCTGGTAATTATCGGAACAAAATCTGTCATATGAGTTTCTGTTCATTTGTGTATCTGGGAATTTGCGAAATCAACATCTGGTCATCCATGTATAAGGTAATTTTCCGTTATAAATTGTTAGATAGACTTAGCACAATTCTTTAGAAAGGCTTAGGTAAGTAGTCAAAACAGGTTTAAAGTGAAGCCGATGTGGAAACAACTGAGACACGAGGCTGATGCTCAAAGTTTCAATATCGAAGTTTGACAATAGCGGTAGGGTACAGAGTACAGGTACAGAGGGTTGTGTTAAATAAATAACTTCCCATATGACCTACACTAAAAAACCTAATCTTTATATTCAATGATAAAAAATATTAACGTTAAAGTACTTATAGGACATCGTAACGTTAACATTTAAGTATCAGGACCGATCGGAAGACTTACATGTTTCGAACATCTGCTTAAAAAAGTGATATTTGGTTTTTATTATTAAATTAGTCGATATTCAATTGAAAAAAAAAATCTTATCCTAGGTTTACATATTAATGAATGCACGCCAAATCTGAACATATTACAGGGAAGCTAAGATATCCATGTAGATAACATTATGAAGGCGGCTGTACATAATTATACATTAAAACACTCGTGTTTGCTCGCTCGTTTCATAAAACGACACTTAAGTTTTAGTGCCGCTAATTATGCATGTGTCATATAAATAATAACAAGACAGTGATATATATTTAAATTGTTTTAAAAAACATATTATTTATATATTGCTTAAAAATAACAAGGTTTGTTTCTCAAGTTACTGTCAATTACTAAATTAATTTACTCCGCTAAATATCAAGCTATAAAGGCATGATTTATGCTTGAATACATCATTCAATATTGCAACTAAAACAATTAAGTATCACGTTTGGAAAACATTGACACGACTTAAATAAAATAAAATAAATAAATATTATGGGACAATTTTAAACATTCGAACTACAGTGAGCTCAACAAGGCTTTTGATGTGGGTTCTTGACGTCGATGTATGTAATAGATAGATACATATAAATACTTAAATACATAGGAAACATCCGTGACTTAGTAACACATATTCGTGATAAACACACAAATAAATGCCCTGTCCAGGATTCGCACCCGGGACCTGCTGTTTCATAGGCAGAGTAACTACCGACTATGCCATCCGTTTGTGCCGTTTAAAATATGCAGTTCAATAGCGAACATTTGTCTGGACAACGATATACAAACCTGCTGTTTTCTACTCTGTCATCGATCGTAGCGTCGGCACCATGAATCTTCATTTAAAATGTAAATTAGCTTACAATTTGGTTGAATGCGGCTTGGGGGCGCTTACAGCCAATAGCTTGTTTAGCGGTCTTTAGCTTGCTCATAAAGATGTGCTTGTAAATAAACTTTTTAGTTTTTGGTCACATCTAGTCGCTTTAAAATTTGGCTAGATAATCCACTATTATGATTTTTAATATTTTTGATTTTGACTGTTTAACTACATTTTTAGGTAAAAACGGCCGAAAGCATGTCGGGCCACGCTCAGTGTAGAGATCTGTAGTTAAGCTGTAGGTAAGCGAATCTAGAAGGGTTTAAGTAGATATCATAACCATAAGACCAAGGCAGTTCAACGGATTTTTATAGGCATACTTAGGTAGACTTGGGACCCTTATTTTCTCACAAAAAATTCAAATAAAAAAAAACTTGGAAATAAACAAAACAAATCGCCCTATGAATTTGAATTTGAATAAGTGAGGTGTAATTTTCTGAGCGAAACAACTGTCATTTTTTGCCCCTCCCCGGCAAAATGTATGGATATACTTACTTAACGTATAAATAGCTATGTCAGTCCATATCTACAATGAGTATGGCTGTTTGTCATATGCATGCGGCAGAGGGGTAGGCCTGTCAATTGCTACTTCAACTGGATGTACATTGGACATCCAAGATGAATTTGTTGTTGTGTTGCAAAACTGTAAATGTATATTATATTCTTTGCGGTCGACTGTACGATCTAATTTTAAACTAACCATCCAATTAGGTAACCAAGTAAAGGCAGAATCTCACTATAACAGAAGCGGTCCTATACAATCAACCCTCGTAAGTAAAGATCGGATAGTGAATAGGCAGCACCCTTTCATGGCATCTTAATAGGTTCCTGATGGCGGACCGAATATTGAGTCGAACATGGCGCGTGAACCAGTAACTAGAGCTACCATAAGCAAGTAATTGATGCAAGAGAGTCAGGTTGCTGTTTACCTCTAGTGCTTATGTTGAGACTGAGCGCTGAGTTGAATGCTTAAAAAAGTGACTTTTTTTTAATACTACGACGGTGACAAACAAGCATACGGCCCGCCTGATGGTAAGCGGTCACCGTAGCTTATGGACGCCTGAAACACCAGGGGTGTTACATGCGCGTTGCCAACCCTTTTAAAAAAAGGAGGATTCGCTGTGTTGACAGCTAAACGGGCCAAGGACTTTGCTCCGTGGGTCCACAGCGTGGGAACTGACATCAATCCGATCCGATTAGTACCGATCTGGGACGATCTGTCAGTTCCTATAGAAAGAACCACGTGATAGGAGTCCTCGAATGTCACGTGACGTTTTCTGTAGAAATTGATAGATCGTATCGGATCGGATTGGTGTGAGGCATTTTTAAGAGGACCCGTAAAGGATGTCCATGCGGCAATTATTGTCCCAAACTTTCTACCGTTGGATGGGGTAACGCGTTCGGTGACAGTACGTCGACCGGCGGGATAGTTGTAGGCTTAACGATCCTTAACTGCGCCACTGTCAGCGAACGTGGTAATATAAGCAAACCTACATAAGTCAAGATATAATATAAAATAGGCGACACCCTTTCACGGCATCGTAATAGGTTCCAGGGGCTTTACCATGACGTCTTAAAGCGATTAAGTTGACGACCTAAACTGAGTTGCTTCCATACAACTGAGACTAAACTGAATCGCGTTAAGACGTCATGGTAAGGGCCCAGTTGTATGGCACCGACTCAGTTTAGGTCCTAATCTGAATCGCGTTAAGACGGCATGGTAACTGACTGAGTATTGAGTCGAACACTAGGTATACTAGTAACCGAAGAACTAAGTCGAGATCATCGTGAAAGTAGATAGTTAAAATAGTTGTTCGCCCCGAACGTGAACTTCACTACCCTACATTTCCCCCCTACACCCTTCACCCCTACATTTCGGAAACTTCTTGACAGATTTGGTTCATATCCCAATTTTATCAAATTCTATTTATCCCTTAATCATCTAACGACTTCCCAAATTTTAATATGGCACAGAAGCAACGGCAGAGAAGATAAACCAAATTTACCGTCGATTTTCGAAGTATTTCCACTGGTTACACAGACCATTCGCTTCACACGCGGTTAGCTAGCTATAGGAATTTATTAAGCTCTATAATAGCCGTTATGAGTACTTGGGCGCTTTCCAAGCCACGAGGCAGAGTACATAGTGAATGAGATTTTGTGAGCATCAAAGGAATAATGGACGGCGGTATTCAGTTATTATTTTAAGTAACGTGATCGGGAAAAATTCAATTAATTTTACCAGCGCATATTATTGGAGGCTTAAAATGTCGTATAATTTTTCTGGATTTGGCCGAGTATCAGAGATAAAATAAAGGAGATTGCCAAAATTTGATACCACAGGTGTTACCGTCCATTGCCGAAAATTGTTCTATTAAATTTGCTATATATTTTTAAACCCCATACGAATTTTCATTTGATGAAATTGTACGTAATCTTTTGATATTTTACTCAATTCATTAATTATTATCCACTTCTCAGAAATAATCGTAAGCTAATACTTATTTTCCCCCCTATTAAAATTAAGATGCTATTGATCTCAAAAAAAAAATTGGTTAAAATAGTTTCGTTAATGTCAAACCGCATACACACGCGGTCGCGGTTTGATAATACCTACTCGAAAAGCATTACTCTCCACAAAGTATATCTGTCATTCTACATGCATAAAATAAACAGAGCACTTTTAAAATTGTATCTTCCCTATTGCGATATATCAGGCATACCTGTACCAATGCAGGTGTTTCCGACGTTTTGGAAAACAAACGGCGAAAGTGGAGACAGTGGCTGTTCAAGTGTTCATATTTCTCACACTAGAGGTATATCCGAATTACAAAATATTGACTTGATTTTTATTTATTATAACAATTGGATTTCATTTGGCATGTACCCAGAGCAAGGTACACTGTGTTTGATATATTTTTAATAATTGTTGAGCAACTAACTCGCCTGCTGTTTTTATCTTATAGGTCGCATTTCTCAACTTATTCTCGTGAAAGGAGATTGCCGTTTCATGTATGAAGGCCCTAAATCGTTGTAAATAAAATTTTCATAAATTTAAATTGGTAATTAAAAACAAGTTGAGAAAAAAAGGACATAATAAAATATCAGACTATTTAGACGAAGTTAACCCTTGGAGTTAACAGGTACGTTTAGTATGAAAAATTAATTGGTTTTTTCTTTAATTATTATGATTACAAAATGTTGATGTGGTAGGGTCATAGAGTGATTGTAAAATTATGAAAAAATATGAATATGAATAAATAAATATTATATTATTCAAGCTACGTATTGACAAACCAAAACAAAATTGCATTTTCAACCGATTTCAAGAGGTGTTTCTCAATTCGTCATTTTTTTTTGGCTTGTTACACGATTTTTCTGTCAATGATGACTTGGATGATTCTTTATTTCAGAAGATGACTTGCAAAGGTAGCTCTGTTCCTCATACAAATGTGTGTCATAGTAACCTAAATTTTAGATGATTTTGAATCTTTCTGAAGTAACTCAGTCATTTATATTCGGAAACTTCAAATACGCCAATCGAACTTGGTTTATTTTTTTATAAAATATTATAGTGGTGGCGAAAATAGAACTCTGCAGGGTCATCTGGGTGTATTTATATTGCAAGGCAGGCTAGAGGTGTGCCACAATTGGATACAATCAATAACCGCCATCTCTTGACTATTTCTCTGCTTGTTTCTGTACGAGCTACTAGAACTTTGCTTCCCAACCTTGTAATGACCTACTTAGGTTTTAAACTGCTTTACTCGGGGTAAAAAGGACCAAAACTGAATCTGTATATAATTTACCTTCACAAAATATTTTAGCTCCTATCAGTATTTAATGCACATTAAAATAATCCAGTCTACATACACCCCACTGCTGGATAAATGCATCCTCTCAAGTGCGAAAGGGATTGGGCTTTAGTGCCTACGCTGGCCCAAAGTGCGGTTGCAAATAAATATACTCAGAATATCTTCGCGTATGTATATGCAGGTTTCCCCACGATGTTTTCCTTCACCGAAAAGCAATTGGTAAATATCAAACAACATTTCGTACGCAAGTTCCGATAAACTCATTAGTACGCGATTTGGACATAAGACCTTCGGATCGAAACTTTGACGCCTACCCCTCGGCCACCTACAAGCTGCTATACACAGAATGAAATAAAAATCACCCACCCAATAAGTACCTACCTTATCGCTTAGATAAGGAAGTTTATCGAGACTCGAGTATTATTGTTTCGCCAACAAACTGTTTTGCAGTTTGGCGAAAAATGTTGTTTATACTACGAGTATATTATGTTAACCTTTTTTAATAATAAATTAAAGAATCGTCCAAATTCTACATCATCATCATATCAGCCATAAGACGTCCACTGCTGAATATAGGCCTCTCCCTTGGATCTCCATATGTACCGGTTGGAAGCGACCTGCATCCAGCGTCTCCCGGCGACCTTTATAAGGTCATATGTCCATCTTGTGGGTGGACGTCCTACGCTGCGTTTGCCAAGCCGTGGTCTCCACCCTAGCACTTTTCGACCCCATCGGCCATCTGCTCTGCGTGCAATGTGGCCTGCCCATTGCCACTTCAGCTTGCTAATCCGGAGGGCTAAAACGGTCCTTTTTATTTCACTCTGTATAGTGCAATGTAGCCTAAAATTCTCTTCTTTTTTCATTAGGTAAGTATCAAACTAAATATATAGGAGAGACTGGAAAGAGGCGATCATTTGCAATTAGAAAATGATAACATTAGGTACCGTGTGGGCCCCACAACAGGAGTAAATAATTGTATCGTAGGTAGTACTCTTCAAACCTAACAACTAGCAACTTGGTTTTCACTTTTTCATACAAACTAAATGGTATTTTCAATGTACATTAACATTAGCCTAATTGACGTCTCTTGTCATTATCAAAAATGATAAAATTCGCAGTAAATTGCGTCTTCAAATAAACTTTAAAGTGTAATATAAATCAGAACACACGTTATTTTTAAAAGACGCTGAACAAACGTTCAGTTTGCGTACTACCTTCGATTACATTTTTGGCTCGTGAACTGTGGATGAACAAGGGTTCAGATTACGGTAACTATCAATAGGCCAATCTTAAAGACCCCAAAGGAAACACACATCGTAAATGCTCCGTAATCACCGATGTGGATTCCACATGCCGCTCCGATGTGTAAGTAAGAACGCAATGCACGTGTATAACGTTGTCCCGCTCGCGCTGTAGCAATCACGATGTAAAGGCCGCCTAGCGGACCCGAAGTAGGAAAGTGTAATAAATTGCTATTATCGTAATCCCACGACCTTCCATTTCTCTGAACTCGCATTACCTACTTATCCATATATTATATAAGTTTTGCAGAGCTGCTGGTACAGAAATTGTACCGTAAACCGTTACTTTAGCCTAGGTTACTTTAGGTAGCTTACCCATCCATAAAAACATAATTATGATATTAAACTACTAAGTTCTTAAAATCGAATCCATAACACTAAACGTTGACTCACACTTATCTGTCCATAGTTCGACGGACTAGATTAACAAGTGACTGCCAGTCACAATGTTGCGAGGAATACCAAAAGACAAATATTCATAACAATATATCGATTAATTATGGAAATAATGGCGAGATTTATGAATTAATCAGATATTTTCATGTCAATTTTCAGTGAGTTTTAACACAAAAGATTAACTCTTACGTTACTTAAATACGCTCTGATGTTACTTATATTATCGATAAAAACATCACTGACCAAACTGTGGCAACATTTATGCATAGTTGCATACTGACTTATCAAACTAGTCCGTCGAACTGTGGACTTAGATTTAGAACGAGCCAGTACGTGACCGAGCCGAGCCGATCTCTCAGTTTCTTTTGAAAACGGCACGTGACCTCCGAGGGCTCCGAGCTATCACGTGATTCTTTCTATAGAAATAGACATGATTATACGTTTTATACAATGATTACAGTTGTATAATTACCAAAAGGAAAAATGTTCCAAACCTCTGCATTCGTCAACGCCGTGCGAGCTTCCTTGCTTTGCCTAAAATACGAACTAATTATGGTAAAAAAACGGTTACGTTTGAAGGTGCGCTCCTGTACAATAAAATACCAATTGATGTTAAAACTGTAAACTCACTCAACGCATTCAAAAAGGGACTCGCGGAATACATTATAGCAAACCATTAAAATCTGCGCTTATTAGTCGTAAACTGGTAAACAAATAATGAATATGTTGAATGAGTAACCTAATTAGTAGTAGTAAATAGTAATATTTTTGCATGTCTCGATATTTTTATTCATTTCATCTTGCTACAGGTATGTGTTTACCCTAAATATAATATTGCATTCTTGCGGTGACAAAAATCTAATTAAATGCATGTAATTATGTAATAACTATGTACTCATGGAAATGATGTATATCTTATGAGAATAAAATGTCTTTAAACCTAAACCTATAATGACACAGTATCATGGTCTCTCTACATCCAAGATTCTGATAGAAACTTTGAATAGCTTGGTACTCAAAATAAGCGCTTGAAGTAAAATCGAATCTTTTGTTGCACAAATAAATTCAAACATCAAAGGAAGAAAACGACGAACTTTATATTCCCTGACAAACAACTATTTTCATCCATTGACAGTGTAAATATTTTCCCTCTAACTACGTTCCCCAGTCATCAGTTCTGATTTCAGTCGAGATTTGAGCTGTAATTCGTCTTTGTGCGATGCTATCGAGGCTTTCACCACAAATTACAGACCCGCTGTGTTACTCTCTACTTTTACGATGACGTCATTGCTATGTACAGTCGCCATCAGATAAATCGGAACTGCCGAGGTGCTCATAGATATTTGAACATGCACTTTCACGCTTTGACAATAGAGGCGTGTTCAGATATTTGTGAAAGCCTCGGCAGCTCCGACGTATCTGATGCCATTGTAATAGAAATAAAAAATGGTCAGTTAACCAGTAGCGATGTTCTTGTGCACACGCTCGTGAAATGAGTGGAATATACATACTTACACTTTGGATGACTGAGAAAGCAAGGAGCTGTTTTTAATAGATTTTTGTGTGGTTATGTAATGCTTTAAAGGATGACTCACACTAGAACGGGAGGGAACGGGGCGGGACGGGACGATATGTCAACTTCTTTAAAAATGATCACGTCCGAGCTCGGAGTAGTCGGATGACACGTGGCATTTTCTATAGAAACTGACAGATCGGTCCAACCCGGCCACGTCCTAGCCCGATAAAGTGTGAGTCATCCTTCATGCACGTTGAATTGCTAAATTTAGGAATAATAAATTTTAGGAACAATGACGGTGTGTCGGTGTGCTGTCATCGATCACGGTTTTCCGAGACAGGATCATCCTCAACCAGTGTGGTCATCGAAGGCGGTGCGCGCGGCCAGATATGGTATTTGCTAGTAAGACCATTGAGGTTGTATACTAGTACGATTATGCTGATTACAATTGTGATGACGTTCTATATCATGGCTCGATTTTGATTTTAAATTATCTAACGCTGTTGTACTGTGCGATAGAAAAAGGTACTTAAAATGTAGACGCTGCAAATCGTTGCGTCGTTCGATTTTTTTTCATATATTGATTTGAAAGGGACAACACTACGATGTTGCTACTTAAGCTGTCTTCCTCGATAATCTTAAATAAGACGAAAGCGAAAATGACTGTAAAATCATGCTCGAACTTTTTTGTTGAGTGTCCAATTCTCACATTACAATACAATAAAATAAGTCTGTATTGCACACCTCACATTATATTACAACAAATAAACAACAGAGGTAAACAGCATCCAGTGCATCCAACAAGTCCAGTTATCCAAAACTACATAATTATTTAATAAACACTTCACAACGGATTAATCGCGTTTATTGCTTAACCCATGAGTGCTTAATTTCAATGAAAAACAATCGCGGTAACAGAAAACAATATTATAGGTACATAATTATATTGGTGACTGAATAAATTGTTTCAGCACTAAAAAAAATAAAAATTGTGTTGTTTCTTTTAAGATTTCGGAAACTTTCTGTATATCCCATCCCATTAACTTATTACGTATTAATTTGTCTACCCCAATGCTGCAAAGAACAGCTAAGATATTTAAATTTATTTCAACTTAATCGTCATAAAAAGTACTAGAAAGTCGTAAAACACGAACATCTCTTGCTTCTTGCGACGTGACTTGGTAGCAGAGTTGTTCTAACAAGAACATGAATAACATCCCCGATTCTACGCTAATGGTGCGGGTGATTTAGGAGTTTGGGTCACAGTAGCTGGCTTGGTAGTCAAATACAGTAGGTCGACATAGGACAAAGTATACGAATCCATATATGTACAAACTTTAATTATTTCGTCGGTGGTAATAGCAGGAACACCATTTATTAACTTTAACCATTTCCATGCCAAACTCGTATGTATGTATAGGCACCGCTGGTTCAATGCCAAAAATGGATTAATCGGTTACAGACCACTGAACCTCAACCAGACCTTCGCTGACGTGCCGTTTGAGTGAAATCGTTTGTATTTAACATGAAGAAGCGTGTCTTTTGTGTGTAAACACAAAAATACAAAAAAATACACTTAAACACAAAAATATGTTACACGTCTTTCCAGAGGAATATTTTATAGGATTATTAGGAATATTTAAGGAATAATGACCAATTAATACTGCCAGCCCCTAGTTTTGTACATTATAATAATAGTTTAGGTAATATTGCAATTAGAGTATATAATAAGTTGACCAAAGATTTAAAAGACTGTGATGACATTAAGCAATTTGAAAGAAAATTAAAATATTATTTTATAAATAGACCTTATTATTGTATTGATGAATATTTTGCTGATGCGTTAAATTAGTTTGATTATTATTTCTAACATATCTGATTTGAATTTTTGTATAATATATATATTAAAACATATTGTTAAATGTGGTAAATTTGTAAATATTTTGATATATATTGTATTTGCATGCATGTCAATGTGTTAAAAGCAAATAAAAATAATTTGAATTTGAATTTGAGGACTTTTCAAAAGTTACGGCCTATAAAGGCTGATTTTCTTATTGTACCTTGATCCAAATTAAAATGTATTGAAAACTTTTCTATTGAATTCTGTAACAAAAATCATGACTTTATGTCCAAAAGCTGTTAACGTTGCAACTGTTTTCACGTCAATAGTTAACAGCTTGTTGATATGTAAGTAATGATTTTTATTATGCAATATATTTAACAGAGAAGGAGTACCCCTTAATGCAGATAAGGATTGGACCATGGACCTAGAGTTTCGAACCCAAATGGTACAAAATAATACTCTCTGCCCAGGCTCTTATATTTATTACGTTTTAAATTTCGGCGCTTTCAGCCGCTCCACCCGATTTTACATTAGTTCGTTGGAGATGGGACGGTGCCAGCGTGTCTACGCAGGTAGCATTAAACGTAATTGTAAAAATAAAAGTTTCTTCGCAACTCTCGTACTACAAGGTTATGTTTCCATATATTTTATAAGTGCATCTGTATTTTTATTTCCTCTTATTCGATATGAAAAGTAGAGTGTTTAACTCGGGTGAAAGGCTCTATTTCAGTCTCGGACTATCAGTGCTCTCACTATATTGGAGCTCCAAAATACCTCGATTGAAATGGGTGCCATTTTCCCTTGATTAACAATCTACTGTTATTTTTACTCGTGTCCATAGTATCTAATAAAACCTCGTTTTATAGCCACCTTACTGTGACGAACTGGCAATTACGAACTTTGCACTGAATTTAGCCGAACCTCTTAGCTAGTTTACATCCTGTTTTTGATTCTGTTATTTTTAATTTCCGTTAACTTTTTTTTAATTTCTCTTAGAAACTAGAGTCTTTCAGTTTTTGAGAAATTAAATAAATAAATGTGTTAGCTGAACCAGTGTAAAAGGCTACTAAAATTTCTACTATTAAGCTGTGTTTTGGCATGTACTGTCATGTCTGAAGACTCAGATTTGACACTTTCTTTCGTGCAACTCTAAAGGACGTTTTACAATATAATATTAATTTATTTTGTATGAAAAACAATTAAATAACATTTTTTCAGTATCTACAAAAAGCGATATTAATATTATAAAAAAAAATGTGTGACAATCGTACACAAATCGACATAAGTCCCACGGGTTGTGGGTACTAGACGACGATATATCTATATAGTTAATAGATGTATCATTATTTATTCGGTACTAAAAGGTACAGTCAACCAATTGGAACCCTAGGCCACTCTAGAACCATGTCAAAATGACAAGCAGTAAGAGATTTCTTACAGTTTGATTTAAACCGTCACTATGACATGGTCCTACAGTGGCCTAGGATTCCAATTGGTTGACTGTACATACAAAAACTTAATAAACGTTTTAGTTTACTAAGTTAATAGATAGATACATATAAATCCTTAATTACTTACATAGAAAACATCCATAACTTAGTAACTCGTGATAAACACACAAATAAAAGCCCTGACCAGGATTCGAATTCGGGACCCCTCTTGATTATATCAAGCAGCTCCGATTAACATACCAAGCAACGTGTCAAATTTAACGAAAAAAAAACACATATAACGTATTCGAGACTTATCTAAATAATGAGCTTGCTAGTGGTCGCTTGTTCGGTAAAGCATTCAAATTAATGTTAATGAAGCTATTTAATCAGTTCAATTATAACAAACTACATAGATTCGCTTTATTTGATTTCATCGCCGCCAAAATGCCACGATATTATCGGCTAGATGATACCTATTACAGACATCAATTCAATTCAATTCAATAGCTTTATTTCAGACTACATTTATGTCCATATAATTAAGAACTAGGAAATAAATTAAATTACAAACAATCACTTACAAAATCTAAATATTACCAACAAATAAAATATTTCACTTTGTGATTGTGACTGTATTGATATCGTGCGACTACGATATTGTAACCTTCCATTTCTTCTTTGAATTTAGTTTATTTGATATAATGGATATACTTATCTCAAGGGACAATATCAAAATTGGTTCCATTGACTGCAGGAACAAATTTTTAAAAGCTGTAAAACCCACCTAAAGCGGTAAAAATTATTTACCGCCGTTTTTTTATGGAAATGGCCTAAATCTATCTGTCTATCTCAATTTGCTTTAGTATCCGACATAAACCAGTTGAGAAAGCAAGAAGAATTCCAAATAAATACGACTAGCAAACATTATTTAATAATATTAGATTACGTACCGAGGCATGTAATAGTAGTTTAATTAGTGTATTTAATTAAAAGCATTCAAATCCGAGTGTGGGTTTATGAAACCATGCGTCAGCCGAGTTTCATAATAACATCACACGAGTGTTTTAATACCTAATTATTTACATTACAATCACATATTATTATACTGCTGTTTAAACACACATAATATCATGAGCTCTCTAGGATGCGTTCATACCGCATATTCCGACGACCATTACGACTTTCATTGATAAAAACTTTTCTGGCATTACGGTTCGTTTGCGGTTCGGAGTAACATGATAACCCGCAGGTTTGCTCGTTGCTCACGTGAGGTTAAAATCACACTATTTAAATCGTACTGTCAATCTTTGTACACGAGCAACCTGTGGGTCCGGTACACGAAACGGGTCTACAACGCCCTGAGAGTACAATATAACTGCTTTTAGAATGCTGATGGGACTGCCTAGTAGGTGTTCTGCGTCGGGGATGTTTGTGGAAGCTCGCACGGATGGCTTTCAGACTGTATTGAGGAAAAGTATAGTCTCAATTCTAGGTCGTGTGAGATGTAGTGCCAACAGCATTCTAAGAGAAATTGCAAACAGATTTGACTCTCCAATCTTAAAACATTGGACTGAACAAATCAAAAGTGTAGTGCAATTTGTTATATAGGTACTTATAGAGGAAGTTATATAGCTTAAAATGGTGTATATATAATTAATAATACTACTAATAATAGGATAAGATAGTTGCGTTTTTACTAATACTCTATGGATGCATATGTTTGTCCGAAATAAAGAATTTTCATTTCATTTCATTACTTTTTTGTCGTTTATAATTTAAAAATTTAGAGACAACCTAGATTTGGCCTCAATTTTCATATTGTTCGATATCACTAGCGTGCCACTTGCGTGCGACATTGTTTGCAATTGACACTTTGTTTTGAGCGTCATCTCAACTGATATTGGAATATAGGTCAAGTCAAATCTCCTTGTTTGTCAGAGATGTTCGAAATTTGAAAAAAATAATAGTATCGAATTCGATAATATGATATTGTCTTCTGTTACCGCGATTGTTATTCATTGAAATTAAACACTTTAGAATGGATTAATCGCGTTTATTAACACCATGATCCTACGTTTCGAGCCCTTTACAGTACTCGTTTTCACAGGGTTAAGATGATGACTGAGAGAATGCGAATTCTCCCCGTCAATCAAAAAAGTTACTTGTGCAAACTACCTACATACAAAAATATAAAAATAATTTAAAAATAAAAACAAAGGTTGGTCTACAATGCCCAGAGGGGCTTATAAAGCTAGTAATACATAGCCTGAAGGGCATTCTATAATTAAAATGAAAAATAAAAAATGTTTAAACCCCGTGAGGATTAACATACATACAACTTACGAACGCTTCCCTAACTGGCTTATGGAGCAGAAAGAAGCGACAAGAAAACTACCCCATTTTGCCTCTTTTATCCGTTTTCAATCTTTTCAAACAAAGTCCACACTAAGGTCTTCCAGTTCTGTGTCGTGCTTGATCCTTGATGAGATGTAAAACAGGATCCCAAGCTGGTGGTACCGAAAAGCCATCCTCTCTATTGAAATTAGGGACCTTCTTGATTTCAATAGCCTCGCGCAGCATCCTGGGAATGTAACGCTTCTCCTTGGCGAGGACCAGAGGTTTGTCAAATTTAATTGAATGATTAGGCTTATCAGAGACATGTTCCCAGACTGCAGACCTTGGTCGTGGTTGGTTGGTGTTAATAAACGCGATTAATCCGTTCTAAAGTGTTTAATTTCGATAATATAAATTAGCTATAATAACATTTTTACAGATAAGAAATTTGCTATAACAAAAAAGTTTATTGTTACAGGGGTTTTTATATGCGGTGTTTGAACGCATTATGTGGGTATATAAATGTAAGAAATGTCTCGGACGACGTAATAAAATATGATCTGAGGCTTTTTTATTTGCTAACAATTCTGGCCAAGGTCTGTACACTATTGGACGCAGTCGGCAAGCGGCGAATTTGCTTAGCGTAGCGGCCTGCAATTGGCTGCATGCCGGTCGGAGGGCAGAAAATCCACTTATTACATTCCAGTAGGTATGGTGCCAAAATTGCCAAATACAACCCCACTTAAAAGTCAAATATGCTAAAAACCAGATATTTCTTTCAGATAGCTTCGCACACGAGAATTTCTCCATCGCACGTGAAAATTTGCTTTCATTATTATTGCCACCCGTAAATTCGAACGAGCATAAATTCGTGAAATTACGAGAAAACCTCGCGCGCCTAATATTTTACTTTTAGGCTAAGATCGACAGCGAAAGTCTGCATATGGTTAATCCACCTCCAAAATTGACTGGTACTGTCAAGTGTAAAGAAATGGGTACACAACATCTTACTCAAAAATATATGAGCGTAGCAGTACCTAGTACTTACACATATTTACACTTGACCGTACATAGGTGATGGTCTTATACGTAAGCGTGTTTTTGTAATGAATGTATTTTAGTATACTACTATATATTTTGGGAAATAGCTATATTATTAATTGGTTTGTTGTCATTTTAATTTCTGAGCTGGTAAAGTAGGTACCTATTTATTTCCTACTAGGTGGTGCCCGCGACTTCGTCTGCGCAATATCTTTATAAATTGTAGCCTATGTGTTATTCTAATGTATAAGCTATATTATTGTAAAGTTTCATTAAAATCCATTCAGTAGTTTTTAGTGAGTTGGATGTATCATAGACTGTCTGATATCGAAAAGTAGGTGCTTATAATTTTGTTTATGTACTCGTAATTGACAGATTAAAGTAGGCGAGTAGAAAAAGTTATAAATGAGGTAAAGAAGTCTGTTAAATTACATTAGAGCTGAAGTATAATGATGGTATGAATGACATCGAGCGAAAAGTTATTGAATTATTGAGGTGATACCGCCCAACACTATATTTGAACGAATCGATGCAAGGCCTCTATTCGTTATGCTGCAAGTCATATGACGGTTCCTAGAAATTGTATAAAAGAAATAATTTGAATTAGGCACTTTTTTAAATTTAATTATTCATCTTTCCCATTCCTATGTAGGTGGGATACATACGATTTGAGACAGCAAATGGGAATTTTCAGAAAAAAGTGCACTAATTTAATGAAATTGGGTAATTTGGGTACTCGATTTTCTATACAAAAAATATTGTCAGTTTTGTAACAGCCCATACCAAATGCGTTACCAAACTGACCAAAAAAAATCGGAACTGTTTTTCTTTTTTTAAATCAATAGTCCTCGTGATTCTGGTTATAAAAAACCTAAAACTTTCTATATTTTCAAGAAAAAAGGAAATGGTACCTACACTATTTTGAAAATTCCCAAATAGCAATTATAAATTTACTTTAATGGAGCTTAATCTCGGAATTTTTTATAAGCACCCTCCGACGTAATTTTACGCAATGAAGCCCCGTTTTAATAAATTTGTAGTGTGCGTAAATTGTGAAACTTGAAATCAGCCTTTAGCAAATATCAATACTGCTGCTGAAAACGGCCCGGCTTATCATACAATTTTGCGTACCGTAAACTTTGATTCTTGGGGTGACATTGATAAAAACTTCGTTTTATTTTTAAACGCGGATATCCACGTTTCCGGAACATCCATATAAGGTTGGTAATACCGATAGCTGCTGTCATTAATTGTTCTGACGCAGTTAATTAGTATAATAGTTAGCAGTGCGGATCACGTGTCTGAATGTAAGTATGTATAGTTTTTTGCTATTTTTCATGTTAACTTCAAAACTAACAATGTGGGTATTATAGGAAGGTTCGCAGTGAATATTAGCTTGCCAGTAGTGTGTTTAGGTTTACCATTATATTGTATTTTGTGTCATAAATCCAAACTAGGTATTTTATTACTAATATTTTACTTAGTGGGGTGCCCTTGATCACCTGCATGGGGTAACATTGATCACTTGATTGAGTTGATTATTGTGTAACAAGTATGTCTACTAATTGAAGCTGATTATTTTGTGGGTAAATTGACCACTTTTTTGATAAAAACTCTTTTTACTTGTCTTTTCCTTGAGACAAAATGCTTCTGAAAGGAGTTACATAACTCCAAGGTCAGTTTAAATTTGATCACTACGTTTTTTTTTCTTTACCTACGTATTTTTAAGCTAGCATTTAAAAAAAAATAGCAGCGGAAGATTAAAATAAGTTGAGGATTCATTTTTTTTAACGCCTTAATGTAGAAGGAAGAGAAGTTTAAAGTTTAAAATTGATCAATGTAACCCCATTTTACGGTACAAATGTTATCACAGTTGCCTTCCTCTAGCTGCAACTTTAGCTTTCAGGATAATAGTGGGATATTAAAATGGAACGGATTCTGAAGTTAGTTCCAGAGGTTTTCAGCGAAGTTATTATAATACAGTAAAATGCAAATGGTCCCCGAATGTTTCCTTGTGGAATGCCAGAATAAATCAGAGCGTAGTGCTGGATTTTACTTGGAAATTTTAATCCGAGCAAGAGAGAGACTATTTTGCTCAATGCAAGATCCTCTCAAAAATATCTTCATGTAAAAGTTGACAATACGAGACCATTATACTGAATATGACTCGTACTGTCAAAAAGTTATCAGATCTCATTTAGGGACTCACTCCTAACTTGCTGCGACTGCGTGCGACGTAAGGTTTAAAACGGAAAATGACTCATATAAAACCTAATTAACTGCTCAAACACTTAGTAAAGTTGGTGATGTGTATCAAGGTATTTCCTTACAATTTTATATACTTACTACTAGTCTTAAAATGTGTACCTATGCAAAATTCAAGTTTGTTTGTTGTGGCTTCGAGGTCCGCATGAATTTTTCAACTGTTCCATTATTTCTGAGTGGTATCGTTCGCAGACTTTTCTGCTGAAAAATAATTGTTTAGTATGGAGTAGATCATTGTTAGTGATGAATTCGTAATTTAATTTGAGACTCCACTTAATTTAATACGAGGAATATAGTGGAGAAATTCGGGGCCACGAATGTGGTCTCGGTAGCTCAGATGGAAGAGCAATGGACTGGTATCCCAGACACGCGGGTTCGATTCCCGCCCGAGGTCATTAATGTTTCCACTGTTCCTTTCTGAGAAATTCGGTATCCTATGCAAAATATTACTCGCTCGGTTCGCATTTGCATTCCTGATTATGGTTCGCTGCCACCCCTGCTAGTTGATGGTTCATTCGCACGGGAGCTTAAAAAGCGTCGCGTTAAAACCCGCCGTTGATGCTTTTTTACCGCTTCCAATATTTGTGTTCAGACGAACGCTTTAAAATCACCGTGGATTGTCGCGAACTCAAAATTTTCTATTATTAGTAAGCCCTTACCTCTACAAATTTTGCGTTTGGTTACATGATCTAGCCCTCACGGTATTATTGCAATAAATGGCGCTTGCAGGAACACGACACATGCGAAAATATCTCTAGCACGCGGCCAACTGACAGCGTCGTTGACGTTTCATAAAAGCTCGTCGGAACAGAAACATGGAGTACCGTAAAGGTACTGAGACACGTGCTCATTAATAGCATGCTTATTAGCAAGCGGAGAAGTGGAAGGAGACCCGCTCCTATCCCCTCTTGCTAATAAGCATTCTTATTAGCATGCTAATAAGCACAAAGCATTCTAGTAATGAGCATATGTAACAGTAGCTTTAGGTCCATGCGATCCAACGTCAATGCTCAACGCCTAAAACTCGACAGTGCGCGATAAAACATCGCCTCCGTGTGAACACATACATGGGTATTATAAATTTACTAAAACGGGTCGTAATCGTGTAGAAACTTTGAAAACAAACCTACGACATTTCAAGGGCGACATTGTCCCCGTCGTTGAAAATCGTGAAAGTTTAAATAAGTGACATACATGGGTATCTATTTGTCTAATTCCTCCCGTGCGAATGATCCAGAATATGGTCGGGTTATCACCGTGGCTGTGAAGTACTAACAAGTTTGTAAGAGCAAAAGTGACACAGCATGATAGCCGGTAAAACGGCAACTATACTATCCTTGTATACTATCCGACAACAAGACTGCTTCTACGGTATCTCGCGATCGATAAAGAGATCTATCATTTATCTAATTGTTTGAATTTGACACTGAGAGTTGTCTTTCTCGCCCACGAGATACTGTCGCAGCACTCCTATGCTAGGGCTACTGGTTAATATAAAGTCATTCACGATAGATGTCACAGTTAATCCACGGCCGAGGCGTAGGGTCAGTTCACATATCTGTCGCAACGTGTTAGCCTGCCGATCTAAAGGCGAAACGCAGTCAGCGTGTAGACAATTATGCCATTGCAAGACGGGTGTTATTATAACTTTAGTTCTCTGACTGTTAAGTGTGCGTAGCCAAGATGCCAATCGCTCACGTTACGAAGCGTACCGTAGTAGAGAGAGATCTGTTTATCACTACCTTATTAGTGTGACAATGACAGTTGCGATTCGTTCGCGACTGAGCGTTAGCGATTGGCATCTTGGCTACGCACACGGATTTATTATGTGGCGTAACTTGAGAGCGTTGGTAGTGTATTGGTAAGAGCGTGCGTGACTGATTTTCAACCGAAGGTAGCGGGTGCAAACCCTGGCTCGTACCAATGAGGGCGAGAAATTTTTCAGAACTTATCTACGAAATATCATTTAATATTTACCAATCGCTTTTCGGTGAAGGAAAATATCGAGAGGAAACCAATAAGGCCTAGTTTACCCTCTGGGTAGAAGGTCAGAGGGCAGTCGCTGTCGTAAATTTACCGCGTGTGCCAAATTGACAATTTTTTGACACCGAGCTGTGGCATAAGCCACAAATCGCTAGGAAGAAGATCTAACGTAACTTTACTACTTATCCGTCTTCTGTTATTTGTCATTTATACATTTATGAAGACGTATTTATAAACATATTCATATATTCATATTCATATTCATATTAGTTAGGTAAAATTTTCACGGCCATGCAGGTAGGAAAGTTAGCCTTTTGAGGCTTTGGTTTCTACGGCTGGAGTCCCTACTTAGTGGTTTAGGGGTACTAAAATGTTAAGGAAGTCATTATTCCCTAAAAGATATAAGATACATTGTGAAAAACCCTTTTACGAAATTGTGTATAAAGTGTGAGTCCTCGCGCACGAAGAGTTCCGTACCATTATTGATAAAAAACGGCAAAAAACACGTGTGTTGTATGGCAGCCCCCCTTAAATAAGTATTTAATTTAAATTTTCTTATTTGTAATAACATAAATAAATATTTTGTGAATTTTTCAGGCGTCTACATGTTGCCGTTATCAATATCCGTTTGCCGTTAGCAAAAATAAGCAAACAAAATGGAAGGGTGAAGTTATGGCTTTTTTTCGGACAGTTACGTAGTAATAGACTTATCAGCCCCTTTGTCTATAGTCTAATATAGCAAATATAAATAAATATTTACTACTGGCAACACCAAAGTTTGAGTGCGTTGTTGACACTTGTGGTTTTGACTAGGCTGTCAAAAATGATTATTTGTTAATCTTAGCCTCCGACGTCGCTTGTCGAACAAATGTATAAATAACTAATAAACTACGAATCCATGGCCTATAAAGCTCGTATTGAATGTAAATTATAGCGAATATCTAACAATAAACCGAGTCTAAACGAGGATGCTCCGCCGCCAGAGAATACTAATCGCTGCAGCATTGCTGCTGCTAAACTTTACTATAATCGAGTTAAGCCTTTGTTTGCTTGCTAAGCCTTTGCAGGCATATTCTGTGATTTATGGGTACTCTAAGCGTCCAGTCCCTGTTAGGGCCCATGATGTTGTGTGGTGCAAGGGTCTGCGCTTCAAACCCCTTGGCCCTGTTGTGGCCCTGGTCTCATATCCCGGCAGCGGCAATACATGGCTGCGCTATTTATTACAGCAGGTCACAGGTAAACTTAGTAGTACCTAACGTTAAAATTTTTCGAGCCAATTTCCCTCATATTGAAAAGAACAATACAGAAATACGGTCTGTTGAGGGCAATAGCCGAACAGGATATGCAAAATAAAAAGGCCAAGCTGAAATCCCGGAGAGAAAAACTAAAGATTTTATTTTGGGGACAATCTCACATAGGTTGACCTACTCCCAAACTAAACAAAGCTTGTACTATGGATACTAGGTGGTGATACGATATACATACTTATATAGACAGACAGAGACACATACATATATACATAGAAAACGTCCATAACTCTGGAGCAAATATTCGTGA
The DNA here is from genome assembly GCA_949128165.1 of Lathronympha strigana. Taxonomy (NCBI): domain Eukaryota; kingdom Metazoa; phylum Arthropoda; class Insecta; order Lepidoptera; family Tortricidae; genus Lathronympha; species Lathronympha strigana. The sequence goes on along the minus strand of OX421923.1, from coordinate 9,546,868 downwards.
TAAACACAAATGAATGCCCTTAACAGGACTCGAACCCGAGACCTTCAGTTTCGTAGGCAGGGTCTTACTAGGTTAGGGAGGACGTTGGTGTTATTGGCACTGCATTGGTGTTATTGACAGGTGTTATGACCGGGTCGTTATACTATGATCCCGAACTGTTGCCCGTGTTCCCAGCAGAAGGCATCTCGAATGGCACAGTTCTGGTCGTGAAGACGCATAAGCTACCCCTATCAGAGGAGTTTCAAGCTGCCGTGTTGTTAATCAGGCAACCTAAAGATGCTATTTTGGTAAGCAAACTGGGACTTTTTTAAGAGATTCATTTTAGGTTCGGTTTACGAGTAGGCTCAGTTGTATGTTGCGATTCAGTTTAGGTCATTTACTGAATCGCATTAAGACTTACTAAAATGAGTAAGGCTTTACTCTGGCTGCTAATGATACTTTGTCAGTTGTGTTGAGTCGAAATTCCTGTAAAGATATTCTATTCTCTTTGTCTAATAACCTTTCATCTGTTACTGTCAAAATTGTTTTTTTAAACTGTGACTTTGAAGTTTAAAAGACAGACACCTAATTGGTCTCTCTCAGACGAAAGGATATAAAAGACCTCGTACTCCGAGTTTCTTCTTTCTAATGGTAAAAAATTGTGGTATAGCAGGAGATGAAGTGTGCAAATTTACTCTCCGAATAAAATATTTTTTCGTAATGGTGGTTTATAAAATGTATGCATCCCTGTCACAGGCGGAGTTGAACAGAATGTTCAGTCAGAAACACCTTGGGTTGGCACCGATTAATTGGTTAAGAAGATCGAACACATCAGGTACAATTGACTAAATATAATTTCATCAAATACTAAATCATAAACTCACGCATATATTCCCACAAAGAGTTGACACGAGAAACGCCTTATCAGTGCCATTTCAGTGCAATTAAAGGTCTTATAGAAAACGAAATTATGATATTATAGTGACAGGATACCCATCGCCCAACGTCCTAACTTGAAAAGAACCTCGTACTGTAGTCCTTCGGGAGAATATCGACAGGGAGCTCTTTCCACAAGCGGAGCGTTCGCGGGAAGAAATTCCTCTGAAACCGGACAGTGCGCGACCATTAAGGTTGCAAACGGTTCGATGGTGAATTGTAGACGTTGGGCATCCTGTTAAACAATTCTTCAGAACACAACCCATACTTTTGTTATTGAAGCAGAAACGTATGCGAATGATACCAAATTTTTTGTTGCTAAGAGCCCATCCTCCCCACTTCTTTAAGCCGCATACGAAGGATATATGGCGGAGAAATTCGGGGCCACAGGTGTGGTCATTTTAATATTTACCAATCGCTTTTCGGTGAAGGTAATCATCGCGAGGAAACCGGAATAATCCCAATAAGGCTAAACTAGGACTTATTGGGATTAGTCCCTCTGGTTTGGAAGGTCCGATGTCAGCCGCTTTCGTAAAGCTAGTGCCTACGTCAAATCTTGGGATAAGTTGCCACAGGCAGTACCGGCCTTAATAACGTGCGACCCGTGCGGTCGCACGGGGCGCCGAGGTTCAGAGGCCTTAGTATAAAAATTGTACGACATTAACTCCACGACCGCGTTAGCGTATCGAGGGGTCAAGGATATGAAAGTTGGCGGATGATTTAAATAAACGGCAAACATAATTTGAACTCTCGATACGCTAACGCGGTCGAGGAGTTAATATCGTACAATTTTTATACTAGGCCTTCAGGGGGCGCCGCGCGCAGCTTGTTTTAGAAGTAACCAAGTGCTGCTGTTAGCCTAAGCCACATTTTGCGCTTAGTTTTGGTGCCTCCTTGGTTGCCTATTAATAATCATTCTGGAGTTAATAGAGGAATGAGTAATGACACATTAGCGGCAGACGCCCTAATCACTAGGCCACAGTCGACATTTCCTAAGTATATGCAATGCGTTCTATTGAAGAGTTCGGTATACTTTTTAAAAGTAGTTCATACGTTCCATTTAAATTTAAATTATCTTCCGTAATATGTGAAAAAACTAAAAGAATGCTTGTTAGTGGCTCCAATATAGTATTAAAGTTGAGCAAAATCGTAAATAACGTATACCAGACTCTTAATCGCTGAAGGCGCGTTTCGCCGATCCTACAGCCCAAACTTTCGCCCAGTGTTGTCTTTCGGGATATCTATTTCAGTTTATATTTATATGTTACCCACATTGTACCATACAAATAATATTAGCATTATTTAAACATAATTATTAAACGGGTCTAACGCGAATTAACTTGTTTACCTTATCGCGTTCGCGTTAGACTCGTTTAATAATTATGTTTAAATATGTGTTCAAATCGCGAAAGTTTTAAATGTTATAATATTAGCATTGCTTGTACCAATCTCAGATATTATTTGCTAGGTGAATAAGTATTTCAAATACGTCTAAATTAAAACAAATATTAAAATGACATATAAAACTACATAAAATAAATATTGCTAACCAAAATAATGAGCTGAAAGAATCAAAAAGTCGAAACCGGCGTATAAGTTATCCAATCTTCTATTTCGGGAATCATTAGATAACTAAGTAGTCGATTTCATGTAAAACTTACTTTTCGTTTTTGGGTTAAATGGCATATATTATCGTTAGAACTAGTGCCTGCGACAATCTTAGGATTAGCTTGCCAAAGTGCACTTTTTTGATAGACCAAAATAACGGTAAATATTATTTTAAAAAGTAGTGCTATGCTTAAAGTTCACCATATAGCACCCGTGAGAGTTGGTCTGTGTTATAGTTTAAAAAGTTTAGTCCAGGGGGCGCCAACATAACAGTTCGCACAGGGCGCCTGGTGACCTAAGGCCGGCTCTGGCCACAGGGGACCCCAGGCTCCCTACATCAGCAGTGGCATAAGCCGGGCAAACGCTTGAAAGAAGAGAGGGTGTGGTCTGTTGGTGGGAGGATGGGCGGGTATTTCAGAGTGCTGGTTCGAGTCACAACCCGTAATCTATTTCTGTTCTCCGACTGGATAGATTACATAACCAACGAGATCTCAGCGTGGTTGTTGCTGCACGAGACGTGGCTAGCTCTCTTTCCCGGTCGGATACTCGTAGTACTGTACGAGACCCTCGTTCGAGACACGGGGCCTTCCTTACAGAGGATAGCCGATTTTTTAAACCACACTGTCACTAAGGTAATTTATCGTTGTTTATTATTGATTTAGAAGTTTAGCTGGGCCATCAAACCGAAGAAGTGTAATAAGTAGTACCTAATAACATTATTGAGAAGTAAGAAACTTGACCCACGCTTGATGTGCCACGTACCGGTACTGAGAAAATAAGCTGCCAATTATTTAAAGGATTATTCACGCTACCCTGGAACGGAACGGGGGGACCATGCCCGATGTGTCGAATTGTATAAAAAGTTGTCACGTTATAGCTCGGAGCCCTCGGAGGTCACGTTCTTCAGCGTCTCACGGTAATAAAATTGCAAACACTCCTTTCTGTCTTGCAATTTTCGTTTTGATTGTTTCAAATTGCATATTTTTTCTTCTAAATTATATGTCATATCATTGTTATACAACCTCCTCTTATATGCATTATATCGGACATATTTTAACCCTTAAATGCATGGTGATGCATTTATGACACAGAAACGAGACAAGTGACAATCAAGTTCTCTTGGAATGTAGACTTAGTCACATCGTCGTAAGTTCTTAATTTGAAATGAATTTGGTTGTCACTTAGGTTGATTTAGGATCAATAGTGTTAATTCATGCATTTAAGGATTAAGAAAGGAATTTAGTAGATCTAAAGTGTACCTATGTAGCTGCTAAAGGTGTAATTCTTATGACATCCAGGATGACATGAGCTGTGCGCTGGCCTACCGCGAGGGCCTCTACCGGCGACGGAAGAAAGATAAAGTCTACGACCCCTTCACTGCCGAGATGTACCAGTCGTTTAACCGGGTGCAGAAACTCGTATATACGTTAGTTGAAGATTATGAGCATAATCTCAAGGATAAGCCTTGAAATCGTCGTTGCGTAAAAACTGCGCACTTGACAAACGCGACTGAGGACGTGGCCTCAAGATGCACTGGGTAAGACCAGCTCGTATGAAAACCTGGTCCATATAACAACTTTTTTTGGTGTTTATTAGCTCTCTCTACTTCATCATTCGCAAGAGCAATAAAAAGGCAGATAACTTTGTTTTTGGCGCTCACGGTAGGTCCACTAAAATAATTAAATTATGTAAAAACTACGCGTCAATATCCATTGCAGACTATCCACTTATCACGGCCATTTTCTTGTTTATTGTTGCGTTTTGACGAGCGCATTTTCCGCATTATATCTACTTTATTTTTTGTTTATTTATTGTACTATACCATATTAATCTGATCAAATGTCTTTCATTTATTAGAATTATGAATGATTGCCAGATTTACCTCCTATCTATTACCTACGTGTTAATCCGATCTTTTCCGCATAGAATGAGATTAAATGTCAAGCTGTTATTGGTCAAGTTAAATACTCCTTTAATATATTGGGTACACGTTAATTTGCAACAGTTTTAACAAGCTGGAGGTTCTCGAGTAACTCGATGTTTCAGCCACATGGGGTTTCGTGTGTGCTAGAGCTGTGGCCAAGTTTGAAATACAGTAAACCCGGGATTATATGAACTTCGACTATTCGAACCTTCAATTGTCTTTAATTGATCCGAATTTCAGACTGGAGAAACTTTGAACAAAATTTAAGTATTTTCAAGTGTTTTTTTAGTGTTCCGTACCTTAGAAAGGAAAAAACGGAACCCCGTATCTGTAAAGACCCTTTGTATTAGGGAACGCGTAGAGGTAGCAACTTGAAATTAATATCTAATACACAGGCCTGCGGTCCCTTAAAGCTGTAAAAACCAAATCTCTACGTCAATGCGATTAAAGATACGGCCGTTTGTCACATTTCCCACAGATTTATTGGCAATGGAATTCAAAATGTAGAGGATACCTTCCCCTTCACCTCACTTACCTAGAATCACAAATTTTGGCAAAAAGCATGAACTTGTAGAACAAATAAATAAATATTACGGGACATTCTTACACAAACTGACTCTAAGTCCCGCAGTAAGCCCAAGAAGGCTTGTGTTACGGGTACTCAGACAACGATATATAACATATACAAATGCATAGAAGACATTCATGACTTAGGAACAAATATCTGTGTTCATCACACAAATAAATGCCCTTACCGGGATTCGAACTGAGGACCATCGGCTTAGCAGGCAGAGTCACTACCAACTACGCCAACCAGTCGTCGACAAATACATGAAAAAATCCGAAAACCGTATAATTGCCGCGCACCGAGAATTCCGTGCCACCAGTTGTCGAGACCCTATTACCTAATAACGTTGGGGGAGTACCCTTTGTGCGGAACCCTCGTTGGGCGAGTCTGACTTGCCCTAGCCCGGTTTTTTGTAATGTGTTGTTTTTTAACTATCCGAACTAGACTCGGACCCAATTAATTATTTATTTATTTAACGGCCTCCTAGCCTAGTTGGTAGTGACCCTGCCTACGAAGCAGGAGGTCCCGGGTTCGAATCCTGGTCAGGGCATTTATTTGTGTGTTTATCACGAATATTTGTTCCTGAGTTATGGATGTTTTCTATGTATTTAAGTATTTATATGTATCTGTCTATTATATATATCGTCGCCTAGTACCCACATCACAAGCCTTATTGAGCTTACCGTGGGACTAGGTCGATTTGTGTAAGATTGTCCCATAATATTTATTTATTATTATTATTATTTATTTATATAATCATAGGCAAGCAAAATCGAGGTTCTACTGTTGCTTCTATGACGTGATGATGAAAGCCTCACATCTATTCATTACCTTCTGGAGCCTTAATAGTATAATGGGTGTTGGAGGTTGCGATCCTGTTACTTCCGTGAATATTAGTTTAGTAGGTTTACCCTGTCATGTGTTTAATTAGACTAGAGTAGTTTACCTATACTATAAGTAGTATACGGGGTGTTACCTGTAATAGGAGCAATAAATTTAATCGTAGGTAGTGCTCCTCAAACCTAACAACGAATTAAAAAAAATATGTTTTAGTAGTTTTTCACTTTTTCATAAAAATAAATAGCATGCCTTTGTTAGAAAGGGAAAAAACATACTTTAACTAAAACGTCTGTTAATTTTTTTAAGAATATTTTTTGTAAGATAAGCCTTTACTTGGGTATAAAATAAATGAGAGAAAATAGTAAAGCTCTTAATCAAATATGTTTCTTAGATTTTTATTTATAAACTGCTATCAAGTCATCAAGCAATACAGGGAGGGGAGTTTGCTGTACTGTTTCCCCTGTGTCGAAATCCGAGTCCAAATGGGCAAACGCTGGTCTGTGTTGTGACTACTCTTGTACACAAAAATAGATTGAATGTGCAAGGTTTGTTTGTGTAGTTGTACCATTTTCTACGTGTTAGTGTCGTCGTTATATATTTTTGTATGTAATTTGTGAGAAGTGCGTCTGTGTGCACGTTTACCCCTGCAAAAAGTGACAGAATGATTTGTAGGGTAAGATGCTGTTGCTAGAAGGTAATAAGTTATTTGTTAATATACTTAGACCGGGTTACTCACGTCTATAAAGTCGAGCTATTTTCGACTTTATAGACGTGAGTAACCCGGTCTAAGTATATTAATATGTCTAATACTCACGGGAGTTTTCTATTTAGAAGTTATTTGTTCTTAGTTGCACTTCCGTACAAAACCCTGAAATTGACTACGGGCGCGGATGTATCTTGTTCTAATATTTTTTAGCACGTGTTAATACATTTGACACATAATCTTAAAATTCATCACCCTTTTTTCCATGAAATTCACTTTGTGAGCAACTTACACGTGAAGAGAAAAAAGACTCAGAGCAATATAAACCTAATGCGGAAACAGGAAGAGTCAAAATCGTATATCTAGCTCGTTTGGGCCTAAAACACAGTATATTTTCGTTCGCCACTCGAATATGGGAAACAAAAGACGGGCGCCACAAAGGGATCTTTGATTCGGCCCATGTGACATTGTGCCTTTTTTCCGGGGACGCGATTACTTGTTTTTGACTGCTTGTAATATTTCAAAAATTAGGTATTTCCTTTGGGAAATACACATATTAAAGTCCTCTGTGCTTAATCATAATAATTTTAATTTCTCCTGATTCAAATTTGAAAAACCTGTCGTAAAAACGGATTACGATTACCTACTAGTGTTTAACTTTAACACCAGTGATATAAAATCTATGAAGATAATCTGTCTAAGAATTTCACACCTCCATAAAATCAACAGATAAATACACCCATACCGAAATAAAATAAACTTTCAAAACCCATCTTCTCACAGGGAACAATAACGAAGGCTATCAAAAACAAAAATAAAATTTATACACCAACAAGAGTAGAATTGTTTGACGGGCATAGGCATTCAACGTTTTTCAGGCCCAAATTAGACTCGGACTGGAGAAATAAGCTTTGGAAACTTAGCAGGAGACAGCTCCAAATTATTACAAGGATATTTACAGGTCACTATTGTGTCAAAGGTGTACTGGCCAAAATAGGACTCACAGACAACACTGAGTGTAAGATGTGTGGCGAAGAAGATGAGACTATGAGAAGCTTAATATGTGAACGTCATACTCTCGCCAGATAAAAAATGAAGGACTTTGGTGCAGGATACCTGCCAAGGTTCTGTTCCTTCATCCGTCACATGGAGATGGTCGAGCAAACTCTTGAGTAGTGGCGATAGGTGGCGGTAGGGGGCAATTACACAAAGTATCCCCATGGGTCAAAGTGTATCCGCTAGGGCCCCTGAATGTTAAATAGGGTAAGATAATAGCCATCCTCATTCCTTCGCTGTTAAAAAACATTTTATTTGATGTCGGTTACGCCAAAACGATCGTCTGAGAATCAAATTAATACCTATTACTTTCGGGGTAATGCTACACCGACATCATCTTTCAACCTATTTCCAAAATAAATTGAGATTTAACTATAACTGACAACTCTAGGCGATTATTTAATACCTACATACGTATAGAGATAGAAAACATCCATAACTCCAGAGCAAATCAGGACAAACACAAGATTTAGTGTCCTTACTAGGTCAACTCCTCCATAACTCCGGGCCTAATATTTGCGAGAGACACACAAATAAGCCATATCGGAATAATCTTTCTACCCTTGCTTTTCAGTTGCAAAATCCTGCTAAACGACTTAGTTAATCCGGAAAATCATAGTTGACCCAAAAAGCTAAGTATATACAGGATGGGCCAAATTTGAAATTGAACACATTTGTTTAATTTCTAAGAAAGTATTATTCAGAACTAGAATTTCATGCATATTTACAATATCTCGGAGGCGACCATTCCTTGCATTCAATTCTGTAAATTTAGTGATATTTGCTGAAGCTCGGTGGAACGTGACAGCCACATAGCGGTTGTTTTGGTAAGATTGTTCTCGGTTTTATAAATTACACGTGACTTTTAGGGTGTGCCAAGCATGCCAAAGTAAGAATCGGTTTTTCCGGAGGCTGGCACATTAATACGCAAAAAAGAATAAATAATAACTGAGCCAAGTTTAATACAAAATCGTTGTTTTTATAAAACTGTTTTACACAAAAGCTGGCTGATGTCGAGTTCAACGTTTAGCGCTCCATCAAAAATCAGAAAACAATGTTTAATTACCCACCATTCCTTATTTCATTAATTGCTTTATTTGAAAAATATCGAGTGTTATTTGCAAAAAAATTTGACCCACCCTGTACAATTAAACAAAACTGCTGTATTTCGTGTCACCAGCAATCCTCACTTATTCACTGAGTTGATGAAAATTCGACTCAATTCTCTAATTAATAGAGTCGAAGTTGATTTGCGTTCACACCCTTCAAAGATTAAGCTATAATCCGTTTCCTTCCGATTAAATTTTAAATTGAAAATCTTTGTGCTAAAACTGAAACGACGTAAGTCAACAGGACCCGCAAGGGTAAAATACAATGCTAGAAGTACAACCGTTTCGAAATAACCTTGTCGTATTGCGAGATCAGCTTAAAAAATATTTAGAAATTCCTATTAAATTATTGAGGAGAATAAATATTAAGTAATGTATTTCTTTACAAACTTATGTTTTTTCCTAACTAGTCATTTTTGCCATCTTATGCCACGGCTTAAGGAGCCTGGGGTCCGCTTTGGCAACCAATCCCGAGATTTAGCGTATTCGCTCGTTTTACGAAAGATCATCTGACCTTCCAACCGAGAGGGTAAATTAATCCTTGTCGGTTGAATCAGATATATGTTTTCCGTCACCGAAAAACAATTGGTAAATATCGAATGATATTTCATACATAACTTCAGAAAGACTCATTGGCACAAGAACTTTCCATACTCTAACCGCTGGGCCACCAACGTTCTATAGAATACACTTCAATAAACTGAGGGCTATTAGCTTCAAGTAGATTTCAGTACTTGCAATGAGTCCAATTCTATGTATAACATAATAATGTATATGTCGCTTCAGACACGCCAAATTAATTGTCAGCAAAGTTACACAGCTATGCAACTGTAACTGTTTCGACTTCATCTAGTAAAATAATTTTTAAGAAAAAAACCGACTTAATTTGGCTTTCCCGGTAAAAGTGAAATTTGGAATTAGTTTGAGTTAGCTCAAAAATATCCAATTCAAAATGTACATTTGAAAATTGCGGAGCTTTCTTCATGTCTCAGGGCTTCCATCATTACATCTGAAGTAAAATCAAATGGAACTACCCTGTAGACCTCAAGGTCGCAAACAAAATAACAATGTGTTAAATTGGATGACAGACTGATTATTATCGAGCAGTTCCACTATGCCATCCCTGATCCTCAACATAAGGTCCACTCCAGCAAAATGATGGCTTCAGTAAGAAAATGCCCACCCTAATTATGAACACCCTCCAATCACAATGCACGTGCCGTTCAAATTTGAGGAGTTCTCTGAATTCCTCAAGAACTCCATCATCAGAATCAAATCAAAAAGATGAATGTCACAACTAGTATAATACGTAGAGCTAGGTTTATAGACCAGTTCCACTTTGCCATCCCTGTTCTTCATCATCAGGTCCACTTCACTAAAATTTTCGCTCCCCCAAAACAATGTTCAAGTCACTTAGGGAAACCCTCAAATAACAATGCTTGTGCCGTTAACATTTGAGGAGTTCTCTCAATTCCTCATGAGTTCCATCATCAGAATAGAACTATAATCAAATAGACTACCTTGAAGGTATTTCCTTACAAACAAAAGATGAGTATCTCAAATCGGATGATAGAGCTGGGAATTACCAAGCAATTCCACTTTGCCACCCCTGGTCTTCATCATCAGGTTCTCTCCAAATTGATAGTTTTTGTGAATAAATGCTCGAGTGTCTTAAGAAACCACCCAAATCACCATGTATCTTTCAAATTTGACGAGTTCCCTCAATTCCTCTTAGATCCCATCATCAGAAATGGATTTTGAAAAAAATGGGACCAATCTGGAACCATCTACTTTCAGATAAAAAAATAATTTTTGAAATCGGTTCAGTAATGACGGAGTTCGGAGATAACAAACATAAAAAAAAAAGAATTAAAAAAAAAATACACAAATTAAGAAGGGGGAGGCCCCTTATGAAATTATGAAGTCGGTTGATAAAACTCTTCCCAACACAAACATAAGTACCTACTTATACCAAGCTAAATGAAATTTCCAAAGCAATCTGTCAAGTGTCCTTGAGGACTTTCTCAACACCAAGGGGTTGGGAAGTTGTGACCTTTTGGAATTAATACATATCTTTACAAATAGTAAGAGACGTAAGTTAATGAGATTTCTGAATGGGACGTAGTCCTTGTGATTCAACGTGTATCGTCTTTAAGGCGAATTTAATGTATAAATGGGTCGTTCGGGTCTTATTGAGGTTGGAGGAGCGACAAATTATGTATTTGAATTGTCAGTAATCCGTTTTATTACAAACTGATGATCCTCTACACTAAAATGTTTATATGAAGTAATTCGCTTTAGTTTACATGAAATAAAATATGAATAGGAAATTTCATTCTTAGTAGTACATAGGTACAATGTTTTTCATCATATTAATTTTCTAGGCAGATAAAGAAACAATAATATTAGCGTTAGAGTAGTCGCACAGTCCACAGTACTCCGGAGTGAGCGGCGACTACGTGCGGCGAACGCGTGTGGGGGCAGGTCCTCCGGGAGCTCCGGGCGGGCGGTAAAGTAGTATGAGAATCCGTTAAGGCCATGGGCTTGATACAGCTCAGTAAGTCTAAGTATGCTTGCATGTAATATCAAATTTATAATGTTATACTACACTTAGCAATTGTAATCAATCAATAACAATAAAGAGGTAAAAGTCGATCTACTTGGAGGCGCACAGTTGAATAAGGGGATGCATCAACTGGCCTTGGTTTGAGTGTGCTGTAGGAAGCCACGCAGGACCGCAAAAAATGGAAATCCTTTTTAGAAGCTCTATGTCCCTGACAAGGGATGACAGGATATCATCATCAAGTAAGGTACCACTCTGCTTACCTACATTTTTGGCTTAGAACACAACAGAGGGTTTTGGTCTCCGACAAAAGAGAAAGTAATTGCCCTGTACCGCCACATCAAGCCTGTTGGGTACTCCGAGGGCGGACTAGGGCGTCCGAATGGACGTTTCCTCTGTTTACCTTAAATCTATTTTACATACCCATATATCATAAACCCTCTATGATGCGGTTAAAAACAACACATTGACACCCTCATAATGATAAACTTTTCTATCTCTGAATTTAAATAACTACGAATGCGTGACAGCTGTCAGAAAACATTTCATCCGTGAAAGTAGTAATGGCGGTGGAAATATGCGACTTGAACGCATCATGTAGAGCTCATTATATGTGTGTATATAACTGTAGATAATTAGGCATTAAAACACTCGTATCATGTTATAAAACCCACACTTAAATTTTAATGCCTTTCACTATATTATAGTCACATAAACTACTATTATCTAAATTAATTGTTTATATATGATATGACTAGAACACGAGACATTTAGATTTAAATCCTTTCACCCGTAAAGTCGACAACCACGCATATATATTGAAAAAGAAACGAATCCATGAACTCAATCGACGGTGCCTCGTCAAAAGTGAACAAACAAAACAAGCTTCGTCCGTGTATTGTAAATATAAAACTCGGCTCTTTTTCTATTTGGATACGCTTTGATGGTATCTCGATTTCAGTGCAAACCGTATAGGTATTTACAAGCATAAATTGGTTATTCAAAATCCCCTCGAAGTTTGACACACGCTTACTTCTAGTAACATTTTTGATTTCACTGGTTAAGGATTTTCAATGTACTCGTATAGGTACTTGTCTTGTTCTAAGCTAGCAGCTAAGTCTGCTTCCAGACTGAATTAATTGATAATTAAAGAAAAAACAAATGTGTGCACTTATCTCTGTGATCCTTCAACAAAACATATATTATAGCTTACATCTATAGATCAGCCCGCCTACCACGAACATCGAAAATTGTCATTAACGGAAAACCCTCTTTGTCACTCTAATATGCAAGTGGGACAGAGATGGAGATACAAATCCGCAATCGTTCGAGTTTCGTGGTACTAGCCCCGGAACAAAGTCGTGATAAACTCACCAAAAACACTTGCCAGGGTACGAACCGGGTACCTTCACCTCCTAGGCTTACAGACTAGCTAAGAAGGCCATTCACTTAGTGTGCATGACCTAGTTAATCATTAAGGGGTTCAACTAATACTTATGCATTGGTAGTTTACGTTTTCTGAACAGAGTTTAAGTTTCGAAACGTATAAATACCCTCTTTAACCACAAAAACGCAATGGAGTATATAGATAAATAAGGGTCTTACGGTTAATTTTGACGTTTCGCTATCTTAGCCCACAAAACGAAGACTAAAAACCGGCCAAGAGCATGTCAGGCCATGCTCAGTGTAGTGTAGGGTTCCGTAGTTTAACGTCCGTCACAATAGGCAACCTTAAAAAGTGCTTTAATAGATACCATGCATATGCTTATAATAATTAAAAATTCGATAATACTTTCGATCACACCCGTCCCGACCCCATCAACTCCGGAAAAATCTTAACAGTGCGAAGTAGAGCACTGTACAGCGCCATCTCTCGGGCAATTGGGTTACTAATTTATACAAACTAGACGGGTTATGTATCTTTATTAGTAGTTGACCGTGGTATAAAAAATATAGTCAACGATAAAAGCTTGTGTCGAACATTTTTTTTTGTCAAAATACTTATATAAGCCCAACATTGTGTGTACCGCATGACCTCCGCGAGTAATACAATCTATTACTGCATTACTGCAAAATGACGGAAATGGGGCGACCTTTTTATACGCATTCGCAAGTGATTGGCAGGAGATTGTTGTGGATGGACGCGCACTAATCCCGGACGAAGGCTTTTGTCCCGCAGTACCATGTCCAAAAGTCTGCAAAACATGACCGGGTTTTGTAAACGTTAAATATTTTTTTGTTGAATAAAGCTGCCAGTGACAATACACTTAGGCCCACTTGCACAACCCAGGGTTAGCCACATAAGCCGGAGTTAAGCGTTTTTTTGTATGGAATTTGGCAACTTAACTCTGGGTAAGCGGCTAACCCTGGGTGGTGCAAGTGGGCCTTAAAGAAGTAGATTTAAAAGACTAAATAACCTTTTAAGTATTTTGGCGTCAGATTCAGAGTCCCCTATTTTGTTTTTAAACATTTTAACAAGCTACTCGTATATCTCTTTCAAAGGATCATAATACAAAACAAAAAATTGTAAAAAGGAACCCTTATAGTGCGACTCAGTCTGTCTCTCTGTCACGTGGTTAACTATTTCGAAAACTACTTAAGCTACCGATTTGAAATTTGTAATAGTATAAACAAAGTTAATCCAGATACATTGAGAGAAGATTGCTTATACATTTTAATTAATTTTCAATGAAAAACCCGATAAAAGGAGGGCAAGTTTAGTTAGTGGGTCATGTACTAGTACACCTCATTTGAAAGTGAGGTGGTCTGTGTTTGGAGTGTAAAATACAATTAAGCAATTTGAACCCTAGACCACTGTAGGACTATGTTATAGTGACGCGTGATCATTTACTGCTTTTCATTTTAACATGGTTCTAGAGTGGCCTAGGGTTCCAATTGGTTGACTGTACAATTGGCAATACAATACAATACATGCAGGGGTTAGTTTATTTAATACCTAGTCTATGTATGCGGGTATGTGTTGTGTTCCACAGATTTTAAAGACAAGAAGAGACGGGAAAATCCGTAGCTAGGTTAAAGTTTTTCAAACGGTTTTGCTTGTTAATCTCAAAGATCACCACAAAGATGACATCTCTCCACAGAAATAAAAACATATAACAGAAATAAGACAAAATAGGACAGGAATATGGAGTGAGCTGCAAGCGAGGCCTATTGCGTTTGATATGAGCTCTAGATAGTAGAGGGCGTAAGCTGGCCTGTCATTTGCATGCTTCTCAAAATACATCTCCTAAATACCAGTTTACAAAGACTTTAGGACTTTTAACAACTGTAAGTGGTGGAAGACTAGTTTAAACTGGTTATGTGTGGCAGTAAGTTAGGAGTGTTGTGGAACCCTGGCAGATACATAGACAACCTTTTTAGACCCTGCATTGCAAAATATTTGTATATACCTATATGTCAGTCGTAGCACGTCGTAGAATCAAATGTTTTTTTCCTACTTTTACGTTATCATACCACGATACTGATTAGGCCCTTAAACATTTTTATTACAGCCTGTATAAGGCGTAGGTAGACTCAGATATAGTTAGTGACAGCTAAAGTGGCCAAATATTACAGACACTTTTGTTTTCCGTTGGAAAAAAATGACGTTAACTATTTAATGCTTATTTTTCGTACGAGGTGCGAAGCGGGGTCGCAATTTCTTCATCACAAGCGCTTGTAAATGGTTATATTGTATGCAAGCATATTAAGACATTATGAGACTCCTGAAGTCGTCCATTTAACCGTAATATTCGGCCTTCAAATCGCTTTTTCCAATGACTCGACAGTAATGTACTATAATTTGCTCACAAATGTGGTGAAAAACATTGTATTTATCCCTCGTATTCGACTCCGGCTTAAATTCACACTCGATCGTAATTTCTTGTTTACCGCCCTTAATACACTAAGTACTAATTATTTAATTTATACACCATCTATTAGGCGGTGGCGATTCGTAAGCAAGCTATTCAACGATTTGAACAAAAGCGGAGAGTTTGCAATAGGCCCGAGATGCGATAGTGTGGGCTGTTCATTAGTCCGCTCATTTTCCTTGGCCGTATTTTATAAAGACATCTCCAACTTTGTAATACGTATTTCAATGCAAGTTGACGTGTATAAAAAACTACTAATATTAAAGTTGCTGGAGCTAACGTAAACACGTTTTTATTAAGTTATTAAAATCAGCTTTCACTTCGGAAAACGGGTTAAAACAAGGTATTAGAATAACAGGGTAAAGTTACGTTTTAACTAAGTTAGGAAACTAGTTATAGCCAGGAAGGATGTATTTCAACCATGGCATTAATTGTCGTAAAATGAGTTTTTAACTTAGATTGTAAGGTTCAATGTTATAGTTGCATAGTTCGAATATTTAGGTACTTACATACAGTTGGTTTTATACACAGTGTTATTTTTGTTTCCATAAAAAAAAACAAGGTGTCTATTATGGATATTATCCACCCCGTAACTTTTATTATTTTCAAACGTTTATTATTTTTAACCGCCTTTCGCGAAATGATTTTCAACATTACCTATTTGCTTTGATTCATGTTTATTCCACTAATCATATAAACATTGGTTTTCGTCTAACATGGCAAAACAAAATACGATGCGTCAGCGTCAAAAATATTTATACATTTAAGACCTTACTTTATTGTAATAAGGTCTAAGATGTATAGAAGTTTTTAACACTGACTGAATTTAGGTGACTAAGATGATAAATGATAACATACAAGTACAAAAATACAATAAAATAACCAGATGGTTAATGTAAAAATACACATATAAAAGTGACTTCGTGAGACCGGCGCTAAACCGCCAGATACAAATATTTACCTATATTTAAGTCTGGATCGAACTCGCGAATTTAGATTGGCATACAAGTTTTATTTTTGTTATTGCCTGTTTCCATTACAAAATGAAAACTAGATTGAAAATCACATATACTCGTAAATTGAAGAAATATTAAAACGATTTTAATAGGGTTTTGAATACTGAGGTAGAGTAAAACCAGTAATGAATTCACATATATGACATATATTTGTACCTAAAGCTTTTAGTTTACTGTAGGTATATATCATGCTCTGAGTCTGAAAGTAGGTCATTGTTAACCTATTAAGCGAGTGGAAATGATAGGGCGTATTTTTCTTAAGTTTTTCTATGAATATCGATTTTTTAAATAAAACTCGGCCTTTCTGGTAAAAGTTAAACTTTGAGTAAGTATCAGCTAATCATAAATTGAAAGAGAGTGAGCAGGGCTGAGACAATTACAATTGTTCAGTTAATCAGTTTACTAAATACTTCAAAAATATCCAAATCACCATAAGTGTAACTTTGAAAATTAAGAAACGTTGTGAATGTCTCATGGATTCCATTCCATGATTAGATCTGAAGTAACATCAAATGTCATGTCAAATCTTGAAGGTACCGTACACATTAACACCCCCAAACTCCTCCCACATGTCACAAACAAAGTAAAAATGTCTCAAATCGGATGATAAA
This sequence comes from Lathronympha strigana, assembly GCA_949128165.1. Lineage (NCBI taxonomy): Eukaryota > Metazoa > Arthropoda > Insecta > Lepidoptera > Tortricidae > Lathronympha > Lathronympha strigana. Next base: position 9,530,083 of record OX421923.1, on the reverse strand, counting down.
TCTGGAAATTACCTAACAGCCATCTGCCCTCTACCTCTATGCCATCCCTGGTCTTCATCAGCTCTACTCCGTCAAATTAATAGTTTTCGTAAAGAATTTCTCAATTTTCTTAAGAAAACACCTAAATCATCAGGCATATATACCTTTCAAATTTGAGGAGTTGCCTTAATTCTTCATAGATCCCATCATCTGAAATTAATTTTGACTAATCTGAAACCATCTACTATCAGATTTTTTGTATCGGTTCAGTATAGGCGGAGTTCTGAGGTAACACACATCCGTAACCGTAACCGTAAACCGTACCGTAACCGTAAAGTGGCCACACCAGCCAGCCGTTCAGCTGCAAGGACTCGGAGGCGTTGGTCACACGAAGGAGGGAGGGACGGAAAGACTCGTCGAGATTACTCTAATGCACGTGCTAGTACGATCCAGGTCGTCGGTCAGAGACGTATAGTACGGTGGTTTAACGACCTCCGACCGGACTTGCCCATACCGGGATAGGACGTGTATCGGGGTTTTCTCGCGCATTTTTTCCATCGTCTGCCGCCTCGGCATGCTCAACTGGCCCTCCTGCCCAAGAAACCAGTGCGCCAATAAGTACAGGTTGGGAGTGTAGGGCTTGTGCAGTCCAGGATAGGAGTTGACGGGAGAGAGAACCAGACCGAATACCAGCATCGTGCCCAGTAATAGGGAGAGATAGATATATATGTGTGTAAATATATAGGTACGAGAAGGATGTTGACTGCGCTTACGTTACGTTTGTTGTTTAATATACGTAGTCGCCCATTATTGGGCTATCACTGATCCTGACCCGGTAGCGATTGGTTGGTCTCTTCTGCCTCGGACTCGGTATCAGTCTCTGGTTGTTTGTAGATCTGTTCTACTTTCCTCTTGAATAGGTCCCTATCCGGTGCTATGCGTTTCCAATAAGCCCGGCTTTTTTTGGTGTATCGGGTTATATCATGGTTCAGTGAGTCGATCCAAGTGAAAATAGGCCTACCTACTTTTCTTCTGCTTTCCCTGTAGTTCAGTGCTGCGTGGAGGAGATGTGGGTGAGATCGTCGGAGAATGTGGCCATAGTACGATAGCCTACGTACTTTAATGGTTTTTGTGATCGATTTTCCCTCAAGGATTTCTTGTATTTTTTGTTTTGGAGGACTATTTGATACGCCTAACATTTCTTTTAATATAAATCTCTCATATTTTCTAAGCCGCGACCTATTGCCACTTGTGAGGGCCATAGCCTTGAGGCCGTAACTCATGGAGGGTGCAATGACCATTTTGTATAGTAATCTCACGATACTCCAATCGATGTTATACTTTTGTATGAATTTGGATAGTATTTTAGAGTTTCGAATGGCCTTGTCGCATCTGGTTTTAATTGCGGCTCGCCTGTCGTGGCCTGCTGTTATATAAGTGCCCAGGTACCTGAGTGATTCTATGGGCTTTATTGGTACTCCGCCGAGGCTCCTTTGTTGGTGTTCGGCTGCCGGTGGGCCGAAGGGATCCCTGATAATAAGCTTTGTTTTTGTCTCGTTAATGACGAGGCCTACTGTTTTTAAAAGGGCCTTTAGTTTCACTAATAGTCGGTCAAGTGTTTCAATGCAATCGCCTATCATGATGAGGTCGTCTGCAAATGATAGGATTAGGGGAAGTGTGATTTTTTTGTCCTGGTTAAGGGTAAGAGCTTCGTCTTCTTCCTCTAGTGTTTTTAGAACATCGTCGATTAAAATTGTAAACAGCCTCGGCGATAGTGGGCATCCTTGCTTTACTCCTTTGCTTTTGTTAATTGTCTCCGTGGTTTGTCCGAACCATGAAATGAAAGTTCGTTCTCTCATACAGGCCGCAATAATTCGGTTAGTGAGGGGAGTGCTTATTCGGCTAAGTAGGATGTCCCTTAAGGCGCTAAGATCCACGCTGTCAAAAGCTTTCTCTATGTCCAACGCAACAACGAAGATTTTTGTACCTTGCCTCCAGTTTGTATCCAGGACCCGACGGAGGGTGAAGAGATGGTCGTCTGTGGACCTGTTTTTCAAAAATGCTGTTTGGTAGTTCCCTAGGCCTTCCATCTCCTTATCCAGTTTTTCCAGTAAAAAATTAGCATATATACGATAGCCGACGTTACAGATGGATATTCTCCTGTAGTCGCTCACGCTTTTCGGCGAAGTCGTCTTTGGTATCGGTACTTGTTTAGATATGAGCCACTCATCCGGAACTGTGTTTGACCGCCACACGTCTTGCATGACGTTTGACAGTTGGCCAATGAATTCTAACGGTGCCGCCTTGTACAGCTCTGGAGCTATTTGATCGGTACCTGGAACTGTACCGTTTTTCATTTTCCTGATAATTCTCGAGACTGCTTTCATGTCGGGTCCTTCTCCTTCTGGTGGTTGGTCGACCTCGCAAGCGATTTTATCAATAAGGTCACCTTCACTTTTTTTCAGTTCTGATACCCAGTTACTCATTGGAATAAAGTGGGTGGGTTTAGTTCGGTTTTCAGGCGCTTTTCTAAATCCTTTTAGAAATCTATATGTAAACTTCATTCGCGCGGCTCGGGGCGCTTTACTTAGAATGCGAAAGAAGCGTGTACTTTCGCTGTGGAAGTCCACGATTTGCGCAGCGCTTAGCTGTTTTCTCGCTGTTTTGATTTCTAGATCGATATCACGTTTATCCGGAAACCGATGCTTAGTGAACAGGGCTTTTTGAAGTCTGGCAAGTGCTAGTCTGCTTCCCCGGGAGCGGGCAAGACACTTAGGAGGGATCGTCTTTGTTGCTTCTTTAAGTATCTCGTTTAGCTCACTCCAAGTTAAGGTATATTTTTCACTGTCCTGCCTTATTTGTGGCCTAATTTTACAACATAGTAGACGTTGCACTTCTTTTTGAAATTCTTTTGTAACCGCCGTGCTTTCTGTAAGGGCTTCGTAGTTAACGTTTTTGTAGTTGAAAGGGTTTTTATTGATGTTGTTCTCGCTACGTGCGGTACGTGACCTGTTGTTTTTACTTTGGACCCAGCTTGAGTTTTGTACTTGTCCCCATACGAGTTTGTGATCAGTTTTGACAGACTTTGGGAAGGCACCCCGAATAAAGTTAAAAAACATTGGTCGTTGCAAAGAGGTTACTATGTGGTCAATCTGGGATGATCGGTTTCCCAGTTGCCAAGTTACTTTACAAGACGGGCGTCCCCATGATGATTTTAAGCATAAGTTATGCTCCTGTATGAAGTTTATAAGGAGGTTTCCGTTAAAATTTGAGTCACTATGTAGCAAATTTTTCTTAGAGATTTGTCTAGTTAAGGTGTTAACTTCCTTAGCTCCGATATGCGCGTTGAAATCGCCTAGGATTATAGGAAATACCTTTTTCGGGGCCTGTCGAAGTAGGGTTCCGACTTTAGCGAGGCATGTAGCCGCTCCCGCTGGGACATGCGTGCAAATGATAAATAATTCTATGGGTGACACGTCTTCGTCAATTCGTAGTTTTAGATGTAAGCCGATGATGTTATTGTATTTTCGGTATGTGCTCATTATTTCGTACTGAGTATTTTTTTGGATGAGTATAGCGACTCCTCTTGTCACTCGTGCGTGTGGACCCCCCTGCAACAGCCAGCGATAATTATTTGAGATGAATTCGCCGCTCGTTAAATGAGTTTCTTGTAGCGCCGCTATTGTGATGTTGCGGCTAGTCAGCTCGTGATCGATGTTAAGCTTGTCTTGCAAGGACGCGGAGCCTCGTACGTTCCAGGTAGCCACCGAGACGGAATCACACGGGATACGTTCCCTGACTGCGGCTTTGGGAGTAGCTCTTAATATCCGTAGCCCCGTCGGATCAACATTTACAATGCTGTTGATGGAGCTGTTCAGCGAAAGTAATGGCGACTCTAGGGTGCTTGTGGGTGGTAAACTAGGCCTTGGAGAGCTTTGCTGTTGATCATCCGTGATATTAGGCTGCCGTCCTGTCGTTACGCTTGGGACTATATATGTCATACTTCCCGTGTTCGAGTTGGGGCTCTTGACTCGAACTGAGTCGTAATGCTGGTCGCTGTAGAATATGTGTAGGGTTCCCATTTTGTGGGCTTCATATATGGGAGCCTTGTAGCATAGGGGTGGATGTTGGCTAGAATGCACGTAAATGTTAACCATAAAATATCTCGTGGCAGCTAGTATAGTTTCTTCGCCGCCCCAGAATCCGTCTTTGAACTGGTTTTGTACATATTCCTCTATAAGTTCGGCGCAGGGGGGCCAAACGTTATTGGTAGATCTGTAATAATCAGAGACACTACCGTTGAGTGCTAGTCGTATGTCGCTGTCGTCTTTTTCGCTGTATAAATGATTAGCAAGTGTCTCTCGAAGTTCTACGTGGTCGATATTTTTATCTAGTACAACATTTAGTTGGTCCGCAATGGCTCTGTATAGGCAGTTGCCATCTTTGGGCATCGGGTAGATCTCCATAGTGAACTACTTGCGTGTTGTCTGATTAATAGGATTTGGTTTATTAAGAAAGGCTCAGGCGGGTTGTTTGTACGAAAGTGAAAGATTCGATGTAATTGTTTTGTATTATTAAGCTATCCCTGTAACACAGTGACGGCACCAAGGGTTTTATTACTGCGGAAGCAATAGATTACTTTTTAAACCCGGCGACTCTGGCACGCGGCTTTTGAAACAATGGGCAGAGAGGCAGAACCTATTGCAACAAAGGGCACAGATTTTGGGCTATTGGCAGATTGCACATGCGGTCGCAGTTAGTCTGTTTTGAGAATAGTTCTGTTTCCGAGTAAGGGGTTTTGTATGTTGGTAAGTACAATGCTTATGGCAGTTCTTGTTTTGCAGAAGTGATGGTGTTTTTGTTTTAAGTCGGCTATTGTTTAAAAGGGTATTTGATATTAGTTTCTGGAAAAGCTTGCACAACACAGATATGGTTTTTGTTGTTGTTGACTTTTGGGCGCGATTTATGTGTTTTGGGATACCTGCATAGTATCTTTCCCGGGCTTTAGTTTCTGTGGGATCGGAGCAAAAACTTTCTGTAAAAATGTTATTTTATGATTTTCGTGCACTTGTAAATAATGTATGCTAAGATTGTTTGTATTTCTCTATATAAGTGTATTGTAATATTCTTTTTAGAGAAATAAGTTTCTTAAACCATGAACCATAAATAAGTTGCTATGTGGTTGATTGCCTGGATGAGCACCGATATGTACCATATAGGCAGATAGGTACTTGGTCAGTGCTTGTATGATTTCCAATTGGTATTTTAACTCCTACGCCACTCTATGTTTTCGGCTAAATATGAAGTAGCTTTTATGGTTACCTAGACTCGGCCTGTGATATTAATAAATTTCAGGCTATTAATTAGTTATGGAATGTTAATAACGGGTAGGTACCATTCAGGAGATAGTTCAACTACTGTTTGTTTTATTTTGCTTAGACTGGCTTTTGGCCGAGGTAGAAGTAAAGTAAAAGTAGAGGTAAAGGTAATAGTGGGAGGAGTTGGTTTTGTAGCTGCACCGGTACCTACCTACCAACGGTACCTAATGTGCATATGTAGGTGTTAAATTGGGCTCCTAGAATGTGGTCTTGGCGTATATGTTTTATACCTATGGGTAAGATTTTACCACGTTGTTGCTGGTGTAAGACTACAAGGCCAACTTATTAACCCTAGCCTAGGTAGGTACATACATACCGTACTTGGTCAGGGCTAGTTGTTAGCTCCTCTGAAGGTGTCTAAGTTAATAGGTGGAATAGACTATATCTAGGTCTAACTAAGGATAGAGGATAGAGAGATGATGTAGAGGAGTAGCACCTGATAACGTGTACTGCACCAGATATACTCGGTGGCACAGCTGATGTGCGCGATATCTACCTATATTGTGTGGGTTAAGGCGTACGAGAGGCGAGAGAAAAGGAACGTCCTCACCGGGTTTGTCCGTGGAGTAGGTGCAAACAGTTGTCTAGACGTCTTTGCAGTTGGTCGTGGCTGCTGTCTGCCGCTGCGGTTGGGGTGGACGTGCACGGTCGATCGGTTTTATATCACTACGGTACGAGTCAATACACTTATTAATTAATTTATTGAAAATATTGGCACTACTCGCGTCACTCGGCAGGCAATTGAGAATGGGTCGCGCGGGTATTTGGTGTCGTACGCGCACTTGGGGCAGTTTCGTCGGCGTTATTGCACAAACATCTGGTGACGGTTGCCTATTGTTTCGGGGACACTGGGATGCGTCCGCTCAGCTTGGCGTCCGAGACCGAACTCGAGTTCTGAGGTAACACACATCAAAAAAAAAATATTCACATGAATTGAGAACCTCCTCTTCTTTGAAATTTTGAACTGGGTTGAAAAGGTGTAACCGTCCAGCGGTGTCTCCCTTTAAATACGACGTCACTAACAGCTGGCTGTTATATTCGCACAAAATTATATACTTATATCAAAAACGCCCACTCAAAGAACAGTAGTCCGTGAAGAACACGTGTGAAAAGTGAAAAGGTAGGGTTGTCACATCACATTAATTGCGTAGTTATAAGGACCGTGTCGACACGTCCCCAGGGCGTCACGTGTCAGGGTAATGGTAGGTACGCTTACGTAAAGTGTTTCATAATGTCGCAGTGAAGGTCGAAATTCTAGTTTAATGTTTACTTTGTAACTACAAATTATAAGAATAAATGATATACAACCTAAAAAACTCCCGTGAGTATCAGACATATGTATTAAAATTCTCATAGCGGGTGACTCACGTCAATAAAGTCGAAAATACCTCGACATGTTTCGGAACAAAAAAGAATAAGGGACACGGACTGTTCCGAAACATGTCAAGCTATTTTCGACTTTATTGACGTGAGTAACCCGCTATGAGAATTTTAATATGATATACAACCTCTTCGGGAAACATAACACGTGCAAAAACCTTAGAATTATAATATATGGAAACGTGTAAAATTATATCGCTCAGAACGTGTAAAGTTGGTGCCGAACATCAGTTCGGATAGGTATCAATATCAACCTATGGTTTAAATAGGTGAAGTGTGTATGTTTGATCGATTTAGAAAAAAACCGGTCAGGTGCGAGTTGGACTCGCGCACCGAGCGTTCCGTATAAACTTTATGTTGCAACTACACCTAGAAGTAGAAATTTGACGTCAGCCACGTATAGACATATTGGGTCAGTCGTTTGTACGGCATGGAGTTAGTATGCGAGTTTGTTTTTCCTTGATAATTTTTAATTGGTTTACGTGACCAATTTTTTTTACTTTATTTTTAAGACAGTACTTTCAGCATCATATCACATAAATTTAACGAAAGTAACAAACATTTTAGTTTGTTAAATATAAAATTTAGTAAAGAAAACTTTTTTTATAAAAAATGTGAATGTTGTGTAAATAAAATCTTAATAAATAAAAAACTTTTAATTGTAAAAAATATTTTGCTAAATTGTTTTAAAATGTGTAGGTTCCCTTTAAAATGATACCCGACATGACCCAGTAACTAAACTTTTAATTTTTGCCCCCTTTATAATCGGAAAATTTTAACACTAAAAATTAATAATAATTAATTATTAATTAAAATACTGGGTTTACTTTGTTTATAACTATTCCAAATTTCAAATCGGTAGATTTAAGTAGTTCTCGAGATATTTAACGTTGTCACCGATAGACCGACAGACAGACTGAGTCGCACCATAAGGGTTCCTTTTTTACCAATTTGGTACAGAACCCTAATTATGGTATTAAGGGCGTAACAATTTAACTATCGAAGTTGACAAACGTTATACCGGTAGAATAATAACATATGTCACCATTTATCCAGCGGCCATTACAGCTTGACAGGAGTGGCGTGTATTTTACCCCCGACAACTCGTAACTCGTAATAAAATACCTACGTAAACAACTTCTCTTAATTGAGCCTGTTCATACATCAATTAGGGAGTGTTGTTAACTCGTTTAGTGAAAAATTGGGTTGGAACAAAAAAGTGGACGAGTGCGTGGGATAACGCGTAATGGAGGGAGGATTCTGTAGCTTTATAAGTATGATATTGGTACATGCCAAAATTCACCGAGAAAGAAGTAGATAGAGACGCCTTTAAACTGAAAAAGTGTGGCAAAATTTTGTTTTGGGTTCACTATTTTCTTGTAGAATTTTATTTGTCATAAATTCTTATGGAATAAAAAAAATTATGGCAGAGGTAAGATTTGGCAGAACCTTCCGCATACTGCTTTTCGCATACTATGGATTTGCAGAATTAATGTTTCGCAGTTTTTGGCAGAAAACCCTAACCTAACTCACTTTCTGCATACTGCCAAATAACTATTATGTCAAGTATATATTTCTACGAAAGTATTTTCTGCCAAAAGATTGGCTGTGATACGTGTTATGCGAAGTGTATTTATGCCAATATAATAATATATTCTGCCAGATGAGGGTAATCCGTTTTTTTGTGTGTTTATTGAACATCCGTTGCCAAGGCGATCGTAACCTTTGGATACTCTAAAGACGATTGGTTCTAGATTGAGCTAAGTCGCTCATTTTAGGATTGACACATTGCCGCGCGGTCGAAGTATGGTATTGGCGTCTCTAGTACAAAACTCATTTATTTAGAAAAATCACACTAACTATAACAATATTAAATCCTAAATAACTTAAATATAATAAACTTAAAATAAAACTAAAAATATACCCCCCTTAAATATGAAATGCTCCCCAATTCATCGTCGCGTGTAATGGTGCCCAGAAGGCTGTCAGCGTTGCTTTTTTGGATGGCTAGGCTTACCCGCTGGCCAAAGTAGCTGCCAGCCATCTGGTTGCCAGAAACATCGACAAGGCGCTTCGAAATTTCTTTGACAAGGGCCTTGGCGCTAGGACCCCATGAACCCAAGGTTTTAACACCGAAAGGCGCAAATAAGTAGTCGTCGCCTAGGACAGCGTATTTGCGCTGTTTATTTCGTTCTGCTATTTTGGCAGCAGCTCCCGATCTAAAAGAGGTCGCTTGGAGGTGAGACGGCGCCAGCATATTGACCTCTGCCAAAAAATAGTGATTTACGACACAATATTTTTTATTATTTATTTCAATAACAACAAAATAATATACACATTTATTTCTTAGTCCAGTCAAAAATTGTTGTCTCTGATAACGTCGTGATGACCATACCTTGTTTTGATGTATCACGGCATCCGTTTAAGAGGCTTTATGCCTTTGAGAAATACTTCACCTCAAATTATGACGAAATTATAGGTAATTATAGGTAAATAGTTGGTAAATACTATTAAACGTATATGATACTTTGATTTTAATTTTAGGTAGTAAAAGTGCCAAAAGTTAAATTTATTCCGTGTCACAATATATACCAACCTACGCGATTTTTGAAATGAGATTTTATTAGTAAAAAATATAAGTAAAAATTCTTAGAAATACATATAAATTGAATGATATTCGTCCATGCCATAGCCATGCCATAGCCATGCTTAAGTTTAGTTAAAGAAAGAAAATATGATTTAGAAACACTATTTCTACAAAATGGTACCTCAGTTTTCCATACAATAAAATTAGTCAAGTACGTAACGGCGTATAAAAAATATATCAAAAACGAGCCTGAAAAAAAAGGGATAATCTTTTCCTTTTTTGAAATCAAGAGTACCTACTCGTGTAGGTATAAAAAACCCAAACATCCTATATAAAAAAAAAAGTTGTACTCACACTTTTTTCTGAAAATAACCATTTACAATAAATCACTCCAAAAATCCTAAATTGCTGAACGTTTAAAAAGAATAAGGACTTTCAAAAGGTACTCCAAAAATCCTAACTTCATCTTCATCTAAACATAAAAACTGTGAAAGTCGTTTTGCGCTAGACGAAATTTTACTGCGACCAGGTTCGTATATTTCAAATATCATTAATATAAATCGTAAAATAGTAGTAAAAACAAAAGTTACGACTGCGGAACCTTAAAAAAGGTACATTTGTTGTGTCACATGTTTAGGCTTTTTGTTTAGCTTGTAAGTTAGTTAATGAGACTGTAGAGGTTGTTCCATCAAAACATTAGGTGGGCCTTTCTCCTCTTTAACGACAATGATCTGTCTCCGCGCTGAAAAACGGCTGATTCAGAATTTATTTACAGACAACATTATGGTCCAGACATTTCATTAAAATAGTTAAAAGTATTTAATCTAATGCTACAGAATAACTCGTATGTATCCAACAATTTATTAATACTTAAGCCTCAGTTGTGTGTTCGTCAGTCTGCGGAATACATTTCAAAAATCGTTAAAGATAGAGGTAAGGAATCTCAGTTACTAGGAAAATTCTACTAGGTTCCATACAGATATGCTTGTTAATATTTAATGTTTTCCTTCAGACCGACCCACGATGAATGTGCTTTATTTATTTGTAATAAGGTATGGCATAATTACTGTAATACGAAACCGATTTCGAGATTGAGATAGAGATACAAGAAAATAAATATATTTAAGTGTAACATACTCACATATATTTATATAATAGAACTCCCCAACTACAGTCCAGTATTTCTCAGAAAGGAAATGTGGAATAATGCGGGCGGGAGTCAAACCCGCGACTATAAGATACCTCATCGCTTTACCAATGGGAGCTACTGTATTGTCGCTGACCAGGCGGCGCCACTCATGCGTGGGTCCTGTGTCAGTATGAGAGAATTGTGAAAGTGACGTTTGAAATGTTCCCGCAGGATCCACGTTCCACCAGCGCCCCTAGCGGAAAATCGACTCGCGGTAATCCTCCTTGAGCTTCCGAGATCATACTAGAGAAATTTGAGAAATTCTTTCTGAGAAATTTGGTATCGTTTGCAGACGTTTTTGCTTAACAATTATAGTATAGTCCAGTACTACGACGTCTAAGACTATGGTTCACAGTTTCAACACGTAATTTTGCATCAATTCAATGTGTTTTTTGGTTCCATATAAGTTATTTCATCTGCCTATTAAAGTAAGTTGTTCATGATATCCACAATTAAATTTATAAACCCACCTGAACTTGTATATTCAATGTTAAAAGACCATAGTTGGAAGTTTTTGGACCGTAGGAGCTTTTGGACCATAGTTGGGAAGGTTTCCGGTACGCCTGTATACCCGTATCTCATTGGAGCGAATAATGCCAAATAAGAGTTAAACACAGAAATAACTAACGCCTAAAATCTGTTCCAAACCGTTCCGTGGATGCACCGGCACCAATTTCAGGCACCAATAATTTTCTACTCATCGTACCGCCCACGTTAGCGATACGAAATTTCGTCATAAATGCAGTTAATTCGTACTTATTCGTAACTGAGCGGATTGCAATGAAATCGATTTGCATTCCAATTTCCGGCGGTACCTTATGCAGACAAATCAAATTTGGAAGCGCTTTGCATTTGCATATGACATATCTACAGCATAAATAACGTTATGTACATATTTTGTGCTTTAACTACCTACTACATTGCAACTCTCTGGTAAATACAACACATTAGAAACTTCGTGTTAACTGTTAAAGCTTAAAAAGTAACAAAGAGAGCAATATAAAAGCCAAAATTCAAAGATATACTCTCCAAGTAGGCCTCAAGGGCACTTTTACAAGTCAATAAGCGTTATATTGAAGCATTTGCATGTACAAACATTTACAATATATAGTGACAAGAAAAAAACGTATATGTAGGTAGAGGTAGGTAGTTAGATAAGTTACACTTACTGTATATATTTCGAGAATAAATGTGTACGAATCAAAAACAAGAAAAGTCAAATCTAAATACTGATAATTTAACATTCAATACCCGGGTAAAAATATTAAAATAAATGTACAAAGTAATATGGCAAGATATTATAGTCTCTATAGTTAATAATAAATGAAGTTTGGAGATGTAAAAGGTCCCCAACGTCAAAATCAAAATACTAATAATATTTAGAGGTGTAAAGGCTCCCCAAGCGACAAAATAATTATCCATTATTTCTTTTTCTTCTTTATTCAGTTGTAGAGTCGTTTAAGCTATTTTCCCCATATTTTGATAGCACACAAACTGTATAGGTAAAAGCGTGTTAAATAAACGTAATAATTTCACAAAAGTTTAACATTTAAAATAACACTTTACGACACTTCATTTTCTTGGAAGAAATAACGTGATTTGACTCTATTATATTTCAAATTCTTTATTTAGATAACTAGTCACTAAATATTGTCTTACTGTTAGTTAGTAAATATATAAAGACAGTATTATGTTAAGTTAAATTTAAATTTTAAAAGAAATAATACAATTATAATACATAAATCAATTTCGCCAAATCATTAAAGCAATCATATGTTTGTACATAGGGGAATCAGGGTTGTATGTAAACATTCTGGGATACTGTTGGAGCCACCCAGCATCTTATCCACCAACGATGCCTCGCAGTATAGCGTGAAGCCCATCTGTTCGAGCTTCCGCAAACATCTGGGATGCACTGCAGAAGCGGGGCAGCATCAGCAGCACCCGGAATCCATTATTATATTGAACTCTTAGGGCACTGAGTGCCTTGTGAATGATGACATATTTAGTTTTCTGAACAAAGATGGTAACGTTAATATGATGTAAGAAACAGATTAACCTACGTAATTGCGACTATATGGATTTAAGACTCAAGAGTAAAAATACACAATCTCGCTTGAAGGTGCCTAAATAAAATGGGTAAGTGTTGAAATTAAACATTTTAGAACGAATTAATCGCTGAGCCCTTTATAGCACTCGTTTTAACCGAGTGCTGTTTTAAAGGGCTCGAAATGTTGGGTCTTGGTGTTAATAAACGCGATTAATCCGTCCTAAAGTGTTTAATTTCAATGAATAACAATCGCGGTAACAGAAGACAATATCAAAAGGGTATGTGGTTGGATTTAACACCCACTCTGCATTAATCAAGAAACAGTGCCGTGTCCCCTTTATGAAACATTTTCGCTACATACCGGGCATCCCATGTTATCAGCTACGGCGTAGCGTAGCAGTACGAGTGTAGATTAGCTCACATTTTCAATATTTCACAAGAAGATATTGATATCCAAATTAGGTTAAAACGCGAACCTGTGTATTCTCAGGTTTACCTAGTCAAACCCCGATAAGTGGTAAGTGATCTTCTGCAATAAATCCTTCTTAATCTCAGAAGTGATTCCATAACTGTCCGTGAACAATATTTTGTACGTAGTACGTTTACATGAAATAACTAAGTAATTACTTACAATAAATACAAGAATGATAAAATTGGACACAATTCGTCTTCATGTGAGTGAATGATAATGATCATCAGGCACATCTGAAAATGTTGGACTCGGATCTAAACGTTGTTTGTACATAATATATATCTTATACCTAAGTATCACATAGAACGAAATGTATATGTATTGTACTGTGTTAAACTTGAATGTGTATTTCGCAGCACATAAAAACTGCAAAAAATTTACTGTAATCAAATAGACGCTTCAAATATGTAAATCGGACAAATTTGAATTAAACCATAATTTAATTCAACTGCAAAATTATCCTAACACCTGCTATATTAAAATGACTTACCGACTATTGTGCGAAATTTACGAAAAAATACCAAGGCCCCATAAAATACAGGACACTAAATATGGAAGGAGACAACAACCTAAATAAGGCGAAAGGGCACTTAACACAAGCCAATACTGAAAGGCATCAATTGCGAAAATGTCCTTAAATGTCCTGCGAGCCTAGTACTCAATTTAACCCACACCATGCTTTAAAAACCTGTAAGGCGGTTACACTAGCTTTATAACAATGGTTTTATGACAGTTTTAATTATATTTTTTGTCTTTTTCCTACCTTTGCATCGGCGCGTGCGAGCGAAGGCGACGCGTGGCGTCGCCAGGCCGGTCAGGGGAATACTGAAGCCTGTTGGTTGTGAGGGGCGGTTTGAGGAGATACATGGAGTTGTAAAGGGATGGAAATTCAAATGGGATGTAATAAAACATCGCGGGCTCATTGAGTTTGGGATCGTGAGCGATTGTGTGAAGAAAATATAGAACCCGTAATTTGATTTAATCTAAATATGTAGATATATAAAAGCGCCACTTAAGGAAATACGGACAGATAATGCACAGCCTGACTCCTGAAGGCCTAGTATAAATTTATACTTGTCATATTTATATTTCTCGACCGCGTTCTCGATTGAGGAGTAAATGTCAAATACAACAAGTAAACATTTATACCAAGCCTTCTTAAGCAACCAACAAAGTGGTACCTTTAACTAAAGACAGTCACAAATATACCGATACATAATATGGGCGTTTTTTTGTTCAAATATGTTTTCAACTCAAAATCGCGAGCTCTTTCAACCCTAGTAGGAGAAAAAACCGTAGCGTTTGTGCGGGGGAAGGGGGGTCGAGTGTCAAGTGTTTTTGCGTAGTGTTCAAAATAGTTGTATCGGTTCTTAAGGACTATTTTAATTATATGGGGCCTTACCATGACGTCTTAAAGCTTCAGTTGACGACCTAAAGTGAGTCGCTACCATACAACTGAGCACAGTTAAGATCCTAAACTGAATCGAGTGAAGACGTCATGGTAAGGCCCCTGTACTCTTGATCGATTGTATAGGAACACGGGGTGGTGTTACCAACTCTATACAAACACAGCTCCGTGGTACCCAGCAACAGTTGCTAACTGTGTTGCCATCGGGAAAATACTAATTACGTCCTGGCTGGGTTAGGGAAATTACGAGTCTCGCCAATTTACTTAGTTATTGGTAACCTTATTTAGGTCAAGTTTTCAGTTCGTTCTGCCCAATGTGATTCCTAAAGGACAATTATTCCATTTTTAGCAAATTATGAATTAAAAGCCTGGGTTATATTGGAACCAAGTTCTTTAACTTTTATTCGTCAAATAATTTGGTTTAAATTTCAATGGCTTAGTCTCAGCATCACCTTGTTCTGCTCATCATATTCAGATGATGGGTAGAACGAGGTGATGCTGAGACTTTATTTAGTAGGTACTACTGCATTTATATCTACGCTACGCTTGTAAGTCTGTGATAAGATGAAAAGTTGCATTTGAGTCAGTAAAATTTCCTTTCGTTATAATGCTTTTTAAAACGTTTTACATTACATGTCGTTGTGCTGCGGAGAGCATACATATCTATAAATATTTATAACATAGAAAATTTCTTATAAATAATACCCTCTTTTTATAACTCGATGAATCTATTATTTTTACAAGTATTTTACAACCTCAGTCTGACAGTAGATTATTTTAAATTTATATGCCTCCCATTTTTACTTAAAAAAAGTTATCAGAAATCACTCTAACATTAATGGAAACAAATTGATTGACGCTTCATATTATTAGTATGGTATTTAGACACTACGTCGAGACAAAGAACAGCAACAACAGTAGAATAAACACGAAAAACAATTGCACCGCTAAACCCATATCAAAGCGCTAAATTTTTACTTTGTCGTAGGCAAAAAAAAAACTAAATTAGAGAAAGTATCCCAAGGTAGCAACACCAAATATACACGATTGCTACACGTGCGAATTAAAAAGAACGGCGCGTTACAAACATTCAAAACATGTCACGGATTTTATATTTGGAAGGATTATATAGGATGCTGCTGAATTACAAACTTAACAATTACATTAGCTTACAGAAAATGGGACTTTATGATGAGGGTGATAAGGTTGTTGCTAATGGTATTTTCATCCATGTTAGATTGACCTACATGATATTGTATGCATTTCTTTCACTTGATTGACGTCAGACATCTCATTGTATTGACAACATTTCATATTTATAAGAGATGCTACTTCAAAAACCATTTCAGTCATTTACGAAGAACTCAACAATAATATTTTTGGGTTATATAAATAGTGTAAACTCGATGACGTCAATTTTAAAGCATTATCGAGAAAGTCCTCGGTCTAGGTGATAGTGACATATGACTTTATTAAAAAGTTTGTTGTACTTACCCGTTTCTCATAAATTTCTGGCATTGGTCTGTCTGTTATTATATATTTTCATAGGTAAGGTTATGTGTAGATGTACATTTTTGAAATCAAATATAACACTTACATTTAAATAATCTTCATCATACAAATAAAACCTCACACATGAATCTGAAGATAAATATTATACTTGTTGCCACAATTTCTTTAATTCGACACCTAATGTATGAAAATAAATAAATAATAAAAAAATAAATAAAAAAAACGCGAACTAATTTATTTCGCCTACCCAATTCACTCCTCACTTAATTTCATCAATTAAGTGAGGGTTACCGCGAGTCGTTTTTCCGCTAGGGGCGCTAGTGGAACGTGGGTCCAGCAGGAACATTTCAAACGTCATTTTGACATTTCTCTCATGTTGACACAGGACAGGACCCACGCATGAGTGGCGCCGCCTGGTGAGCGACAATACGGTAGCTCCCATTGCGTGAAATTTCTATGACAAATGCACATTGCCACCAAGGATATTGAACAAAACGGCAAAAACTACTCATATTTAGATGGTAGCTACACTTACACGTATTAACTAATTGGACATAAATTGCAGACCTTGGCTTTACACTAATTGAAATTAAAGCAATCAAGGCTATGGGATAATAGCCATAAATCCATTTACATAAATGACCTGTGTTAAGGTATCATAAAGTTGAAAGCGTCAATTAAATAGGCTTGCCAGTCCCTAGTGAGTGTACAGTTCTTTGTTTTATGTACATACGTCCGTATGTAGGTACGTGTACGTACATACGGCCACGAAAACTTTTCGTGAACAAAAAGTTTTCTAAATGCGGACGTCATTTATTTTTTCTGAGTATTATAGTTGTGGGGCCAACTCTAGTTTGTCTCTGAACTAAAAAAATATAAATGTCATAAATTTTGTGTTATAAAAGTTTTCATTGATAAAAGTCGTAATGGCGGTCGAAATATATGCGGTTTGAACGCATCATAGAGAGCTCATGATATGTGTGTATAATATAAAGCAGTGTATGCAATTGTAAATAATTAGGCATTAAAACACTCGTGTCACGTAAATATGAAACTCTGGTTTTAATGCTTTTCATTGACCTAGTGAGCAAGGCAAGCGAAGCTTCTCCGTTTCAGCTTGGGAAAAAAAGGTTTCGTGTGTCTGTTCATTTGTTCTCCTCTGCAGGTCGCATTTATCAACCAATTCTTGTGAAAAATTTTAAACAAGTTTATTGGTTACATAAAAACAAGCATTGACAGGACAACGCCATTTGTAAAAACTTTGACCAACCCCATTGAAGGAGTTGAATGAGAATTGAACGTAAAGTTTAAGACGTGAAGCCATTACGAGGAACGGTCATGTACGAAGGGCTATTTGTTAATGTTCCTAGTCGTTATTAATGATCTCCGTTGAAACCTATCGACGTAATGGATTAAGAGCTGGCTACGGAAATAGGTTTGCAATTAGTACAGCAACGACATAGATATCTCTAATGACTGTGCCATACTATAATTATTAATTAATCCGGGAGCCTGGAAGCTGTTCAGCGGTGGGTGTCATAGTTGCTCTTTGCCGTCGCCTGGCGGGGTGAATTGCGCCTATATTTTTTTGCACACAGGATTTTGAAAGTCCACTCTAATGAAAGTATAGGCATAAATGAGACGGGCTCTATAAACGGGGCCCATTTTACCGCACCTTGGACATCACCTGGCACTACTTTTCTCCCAATCAAAATGCCTGGCTAGGTTATATTCGAATTAAATAGGTACATAATTAGCTATTATATCACACCAAACCCAGAGCTCTATAAATTGAACCCCTTAAATTGATTAATACTCCTTTGTTGCCTAACTGTTGTAACACCCACCGCTGAACCAGGGTGCTGCCAGGCGTCCGGATTGATAAATAATGATAGTATGGCACACTTAGTTAGTGTGCCATACTATAATTATTTATTAGAGGGGTTTCGTGGCTCTAAAAATTGCATATCTACCTATTTCCTTAGATAGCTCTCCGTCTATAAATTAAATGCTTAGTGCGGTTCGAGCTTTGATGAGTTTTTTTATACCTATACAATTGTAAAGCACGAATAAAATCCCGTGCCAAGCGTGCGTGAAAAAGCCGTGATCTGGTAGCCCAGTAGCTACGGCTGGTTCGATCCCAGCCCTACTCATCGGGGGCCTTGGTTACATTTTCTGTAGTATATGACATCTCTTTCAATTTATATTTTATTCCTAGTATCACGGCAAGTACTGTACTAATTCAAAATATACCGCGTGCACCGGTTTATAATTGCTTCATTCAGATCTGATTATGGAATGAACAGACGGACGATATGATAGATTCTTATCTCCATTACACTTAAAATGGAACCACCTCAAAGGTTCTTCCTTTCGACCAATAATATCGTGTTTATAAATCTAGAATTGTTCGATATCGTTTGAAAAAGTAAATCCCTAAACTAATTACCGACATCTATGCAATTTATTATAATCTATTACATTGACAACAACAAACAAACTGAGAAAGCTCAACATTTTTAACACTGCACTAGTGAATGCTTCATCACATTTGTCTTTATCACTGATGTCACATTCAACCAAATTTATACCATATGCCGACGACGTGAGATCCATTAAATCATTGGCATTTTCAAATACGTACAGTTGTATCTTCTTCCAGAGGTGCGCTGAATTTTCAAGTATTATTAACGTGATTGATATCTGAAACCAAGAAGATATTTCTTAGGTATTCGGACTATGCAACTACTGATTTAAGAAGAGAGACTGAAGCAAGAAATTTGAAATATGTAGGTAGATTGACTATAAGGGCGCCCGATGAATTTTATTAATTAGTAGATTGTGTATTAAGAGCGGTAAACAAGGGATTGCGAACGAGCGAGTGTGAATTTAACACCAGTTCGTAATGATTGTACCCCCTGTGGTACACAAAATATTTTTCATCACATTTGCGAGATAATAAACAAACTTACTAGGCAGATAAATAAACTAATTATTAGCGTGGTGAGTGGAGACTACGTGCGGCTTCGGCGTCCGGGCAGGCGTTAAAATGTATGAAAATCAATTACAGCCTTGGGCGTAGGTAATACAGAGCTCAATAAGTCTAAGAATGCTTGCGTACAATATCACCATTTATGAGCAAGTGTGATGAAAAAACCTCATTGACAATAATATCACAACCGTAGTCACTGAGGAAAGTACAAAGTGGCACACAAACCACCTAGGCGGTCGCCTCTGGTTGTAAAGAATATGTGCCTAGAATAAAATACGCTGCAACGTTTTTCCGCAAAGAATTGCAGCTAACTAAATTGATATAAAATGTCTATAATGTAAACCTGGCAGTCATCGATTGTACTTAAAATCTGCTGGGATAACGACAGAAATGTTTAAAATACCAGCTATTTCATAGGTGTCATTTGTCCAGTGATCGCAAATAATGTTTATATTATATGCCATCAAATGGCTAATTAATCTCAGTTTATTTAGAAACTGTATTCGACGTGTTACTTTGCCATACGATTGAATATAAATAAATTTATGTTATCAGTATTTGAAAAGAAAAGGAGTTAAAACTCACGTTTTACATAATATTCATATTTATTTATTTATTTATTTAATCTTTATTGCAATAAAAGTAGTACAAATGGCGGATGGAATGGTGGATGCCTTAAGGCATTCTCTACCAGTACCAATATTCATACCAGTAGGAATCAATAGAATTTAAGTTGTATAATGTTGATGTTTTTAGGGTTCCGTACCTCAAAAGGCAAAAACGGAACCCTTATAGGATCACTTTGTTGTCCGTCCGTCCGTCCGTCTGTGTGTCAAGACCCGTTATCTCGGGAACGCGTAAAGGTAGAAAGTTGAAATTAAGACCACACATCTAGGTCTGCAATCCCTTAAACATGTGAGAAAACCAAACCTCTACGTCAACGCAATCAAAAGATACGGCCGTTTATGTCACATTTCCCATATATTTGCAATGGGAATCAAAATGTTTAGGCAAAAAGCAAGGCAAAAAGTAAGAGCTTGTAGCACAAGTACAGGATAAAATCTGAAATATAATTTCCGCTTTGAGTTCCGTGTACCAGTATTCTTAAGTACCTAAGGTCTTAAATGGCCCAGCATCCTTTTTACGGAACCCTCGGTAAGTGAGTCCGACTAGCACTTAGCCGGTTTTCTATCGAACAGCTCATTTTACATTCGCGAATCTTGGTTTCAAAATAAAAGTTGTTCACTATCTATGTTGACACACACATCACTCGAGATACAATTGTGTAATAGGGCTACATGCTGTAAGTATACTGTTTGAAATCTTGTGTAAATCAAACAAATACAATTCTTTACCTCAAATAAGATGCAGGAAACTGAATGAAAAGTTTCCTTGACAGGAATCAATTTCAGTTGTTTGAGTAATAAGCAATTGCTCAACAAATATACCAGGGTCGATGCCCAATACTTAGTAGATAATAAGGCACCCACTGGAAGCACAAAAAGTAGGTTAAAGTATAAGTAAATTTATTGTAAAGACAACAAAGATTCTTCGGTCAGAGTTTGCAAGGTTTAAGAGGACTTCAATAACAATCTACCGTCATGGTATCATTTTGACACATTATTGTGATATTTTAAGGAAAACTGTTTTCTGAAATATAAAATTACCAAGCCCTACATGGCTAAAGCTTACTCCTAATGAGTAATATTTAGCCTTGTAGCTTTTAACTTTATTGTGTCCCTCAAGGACTTCATCGACTGGTAGCCAGATTCATCAAGTCAGTATATCATCATCAATTCAGTATAATAGTCGATCGTAGGTACCCCGTTACCCTTATTGAACCTACGACCAACGATATGTTCTTAACCCAAAAACTAATCCTTAAGCGATCTTAAATGGAGCTAAAGACCTACAAGAACACGTACTTACCCTCAGGTTCTGATCGTATTGACAACTCGTTTATCATAAGTACAACACTAATGGCTAGGGCTGCAGTACTTGTCATGGCGCTTCGGTAATAGATGGGTACTCCAAATCTGTATAAACTCCAGGGAAATATGTGTCATTTTGATAGGCGAGGATGACACACTTATTTGTCACTTAGGTTGTTCTCTTTTGTGATTGATTAAATTTGAGTTTTAACGCTATGTAACAAGGCTTCTTTTGCTTAATCGTTAAAGTATGATTAAAAGCATAGATTTTTAAAGATACATTTTGGGCACAGGCCTTAGGATAAACAGAAAATAAATTCCACTGATAGTTTTAATTTTTATAATTAGGGTTCCGTACCAAAATGGTCAAAAAGGAACCCTTATGGTGTGACTCCGTCTATCTGTCTGTCTGTCACATCGCTAAATATCTCTAAAAGTTAACTTTTACGAATGACTTGTCATATATTTTAATTTATTTTCAATGACAGGGCTAGATTAGCACATTACATTTTTTTTTATACAGTGACAAATTTTGTTAAACAAAAATGTAAAAAACACCATTCACAGTTTGGACAAAAAGTTGGTTTAACCTCTCCCCTTTATTTATTTTTGTCTCTAGAGCATGTGACGGAATAGGACGTTAGAACAAACTCCATGATCATTCGGAAAAGTAATAATTGATGAGAAATTATTGCTATTAATAACTTAAATAGGTACTGTTACTCATTCTGTGGCACAAACTACTGAAATTACGATCAAGTAATAATTAATAAACTAATAGATGGTATGGGACCTAGATATGGCTCACTAAGTACCAGGCAGATACTTACAAAAACAATCAATAGAAGAATAATTGATTGTGTAAGTATAGTGTGGGAAACCTAACATCTTGACCTAATATTAGATACTGAAACAGGGCCTATCTTTTAGAAAGCTATGTTTGTTTTATGTAATTTAGCCTCTCAAACTAAAATAACACTTATGAAATCAACTATTTGACTGAGTGCCACTCACGTATTTCATAAAAAAGAAAGCTGAACCATGTTAATCACGATAAAAACTAACAATCATTTTTAAAAACTGCGTTCTACTTTTCTTGGTGAGAAGAATAAAAATTTCAGTCATTTGGCCTTCCGGGTTTGAAATAATTAAAAATTATAGTCATTTTTTTATTTAAATTTACAGTACTTCTTAAAATCTGGGACTTATCATAATACGTAGGTACTCATGAAATTGTATGGACATTTCTTTAAGAAACCGTAACATTTTCATGTGAACCTAGAACAGATGGTGGCGTTATATCATCTCTCTCTACAAAAGCTAGAAGTTCCTCAAATCCATCTTTAGCATGCTCTGCTTTACCTTCATTCATCATAATATCTCTAAGCGCCAATGTACTTAACATGTTTTCATCTTCGTTACCATCATTGCTATGTAAGATCCTGTCGTGTATTAAATTTGATAGATTTATATCGTCCATTGCGTTATCATCTAAGTCGGTTACGTTCTGTACCTCGGATAGTGACTGGTCAAAACTCCTGCGCATGGCTTGCGCTTCGCTCAGCTTTCTTTTGGCTAGTTCTATGAAACTGGGCGATTTAAGGGTTTCCCGTAACCAATTCTTGATTCGATTCTTTTTGTCTTCTACGCGGGCTTTGAATCTGCAACGTCCATTCGTTTGTAAATTAGATCTAGTTAACAAATCTCTTCAACCGATTCATTTTGAAAATTCTATGACAATACAATTATTTTGTTAATAGTTTTAAGGTACATAAAAAAGGCCGGGAAAATGTTACTTATTAAATATGTTATGGGAATTATGGGATCATCAAATACCACTATTTGTTAAAAACAGAAAATTTCTGATGAAGACGGGACGATAATTAGTATACAATATTCGGTACATTACAGGCTAGTGAGGTGTAAAGGATGACTCACACTAGAACGGGACGGGACGGGGCAGGACGATCCCGATCGATCGATCTCGAACGATCTGTCTATTTTTATAGAAAGAAGCACGTCCGAGCTCGGAGCCCTCGGACGTCACGTGACGTTTTCTATAGAATTGCTGACAGATTGGCCCGGTCAGGTCCTGGCCCGTTTTAGTGTGAATCAACCTTTATGCCATCGATTGAAGTTTTAAATAAAATGAGGAATTGTCGCTCATGAACATAAATAACCAGTCTTCATAAATTTGCATAGATTAAGAGTCATAACGCATAGGAAACACTTGAGGAGGTAGCTGATTCCCCACTCTCTGTCGTCATATTTTTAATTATCTTTCGGTTTAAAGATATTTTATTTCTCAAAAGAATAACAATAATTCACTTACTTGAGAAATGGCATGCATAAACAATATTAATCTTAACTAGCAGGCGTAAATATTAATACAATCGCAAAACTAAGTATAAAAGTCACAATTTGCCGGTAGGATTATAAAAGCATACAAAACAAGTTTACAAAGTAAGTACAATCGCTGTTTACTAGGAGCGGACTGCGCTCTGCATTGAACGATCGAGCGTAGTAGATAAGATAACAGTTTTACAATGATATAGAGAGTTTGGAAGTGTCTGAACAAATGCGTACGTACATTGAGTTTTCGAAGATTTATTATTTAATTATCTTTCTCCTTTATTATTGCGTTATTAGGAAGAAAATAGGCTGTCCACTTTTACCTTTGTAAATCTTGCTCCCGCTCCCTAGCTCGCTTAATTTTCTCTTGCAACTCAGGCACATCAGCACACTCATTGTCAACGATGGTCTTCTCCACCCATCCCGTCATCTCTGACACTCTGCTGTATACGCCGGGGGAGTGGGGGTCCCCGCACTGCTTGCCGCCGAATGAGACGATCCCAAGCAGGACGCCGTCGCGTACGGCAGGCCCTCCGGAATCATGCTGTGGATTTCACAAGCAGGTAACAACAGTTTTTCTTAACGTAATCATGTGACTTAATTTTTTTTCCTGACGCAATATCTCGGCAATCCTTAGAGATCCAATAGTGTCTCTCTAGCAAAACCCGGTTTACGTCGCTGAAGGTACCAATTAAAAGAAATACCTAATTTTCCTCGAATTTGTAAAGTACTAACTTATTTTTTCCCTATCATGTAATTGTTACGGCCTCTGTGAAGAGTGTTGATTGCTTATTTTGTAAAGCGTTCCCCTAAGGCGGTATATTTACCTTTCATAGAATTATGGTCTAAATTTATTTGTTATTGCACTATTTTAATATCTATAATCTATAGATATTTTACAAGTAGCATTAATAACAATGCAGGTCATTTCCTTACGGTCTTTTAACCCATTTTAGAGCTCTTAAGATATGTGTGTAGATAAAGTAGTGTATGCAAATATACATAATTAGGCATTAACACATTCGTGTGGATAAAAGTGTTATGAACAGTTATGAATTATGAAAAACAGCCAAACGTACATTGCAAGCGTCCTTGCCACCAGTAGCGTATCCAGCGCACATCATCCTAGGAGTGATATAGAAGCGATACGCATTCTGGCATTGAGATAGCCTCATCGCTGGCACGGGAACGAAACGGAGGCGATCCGGGATGTGACCTGAACCCGTCTCCTGCAATCAAATCATTAGACGAAGTCTCATTTGGATCATACATGGAGTACAAAGTACGCTCAATAGTCTTATCTGTTAATGAAAGTGTGGGGTCATGTTCAATTTTTTTCTATAATCTAGTTAAATGGATAGAAAATGAATTATTTCGTTAAACTTCTAATCATATCTCGAATCTATCTCTCTCTATCTCTCTCTGGTTATCAGAAAATTTTGCATTTTTCGACAAGTCGCGAACATAACAAATAAAAGGAAAGCAAAATAAGCTTTGACTTGCCTACTGATGGGTTTTGTACGTCGTCACTGCTACCTATTGCATTGCATTTCTCAGTATTTCATAAAGGCTTCCTTGAAAACAAGGGGGACTGATTGGACAATAAGCCAGTACCTAAACAGATATTTACATGAGTACTGCCCCATCCAGTGACTATAAGTATGTCCCCCGGTTTGATCAAGTATTCCTTGGAAGGCAGGTTGAGGACAGCAATGTTTCGGCCAATGGGCATAGGTCTGTCCAGACGCACCAGTGAGAAGTCGTAGTCCGCGTTGCCTGGACTGTATTTTCCGGGAAAGAAAGCCTGAAATTGTACAGTTGTCAGTCAAGTGTCTTAATTTTGATACAATTTGGCATCATTATCATTTATCATTCACCAAATCACGTGATTTTCATTTTTTACGTCAGTTACATATGAAGTTTATCTGGATATTACATACATGTGAAGTTTATCTGGATATTACGCAGTGAACAGTAATCTCAAAAATTAATAATATGCTTCGTAATTCTAAATATAAATCATTTTTAAACTTGCCCTGTTGACCCTTGCTTGGTATCCACCCCTGTTGTGAAATGAACTTCCAGCTCGGACTATAAAAGCTCCGAGTTTCTTGCTATCGTTGTCGTAGGCTCTGTGAAAAAACAGGAACCATGTATTTATTCATTAACGTCCTCTAATATATGGATAAACGGACAGATGAACAGGAGACCGATCAGATTCGATCGTGTTATAGTGACATTTCGATGCGAACTTCTGTGGAAATGATCAATACGACGAGGACGTAGGAAATGTGAAGTGGATATGTCAAATGTCAGTTTAGCATGTTCGAATAGGTCTCCAGCTTCATTGCAATGATTGTCATCCTTCGGATACAGAAACGTAACAGATGTTTGCGAGCGCGTATGATCCGCGACAGTATCTTCCTCGCGAGATAGGCAAGTTTGTTTTAGTGGCTTTATTAGAAATAGAGTAATCCACTGCTGGACATGACCTCTGTAAACAACAAAGAACGGGTAGTAAATAACTCACGATTCAAAGCAATGGCCAGCCGTGAGCACCCACTGCTCATCGATGATGGAACCGCCACACCAGTGCCGTCCATTCCGAGAGATGGCGACGTTGTATGGGTACATGCTGATGCTTGTCTCCATGCCACCGACTATACGACGCACGGCAAACGTACGAAACACCCACGACATGCCGCCATGGGCATCGGATGGCTCCTCTATAATCATAAAAATTATATATTTTTCTCAAGAACAAAAAAATTGATATATATCGTCGTCTGTGTACTAAGTCGTACCACGTACCGTGGGACTAAGTCGATTTGTGTGATTGTGCCAAATTTTTAAAACTTTTATTTATCTAAAGACTGAGATACAAAATGACAATGTGAATGTGTAATGACATTGCAGACCCATTATAGTATTTTGTTCAACAAAATACTATTATGTGTGTGTTTTGGGTAGTCACCCATCTAAGCCCACTGCATAAGTATTGCATTTTTTTCTTGCAAGCACTAAAGCGGGCCATATATGTTCCAGACATTTCCCATACATTTATTGGCAGATGTATGTAGTAATTAGTAGACAATAATAAATAATGGTATATAAATAATAAATGTATATACACCTGAAAAGGTAAAGATTTAGTGAGACAAATGTATAACTGTAGATATATGTCACCATCACATGTAAATGTAACCTAATTCTTACATACAATGACTTTGACTTTGATCTGGCGGATACGTAACGTATATGGCCGGCCGGATAAGTAAAAATAAACATGTATTGCCCTTGTACTTTGGAACGCGTGTGTACCTACTTATCGTACAGCCGTGTTTCAAGAAAAACAATGCACAGCCTTCAGGAACTATCGCTTGTAAAACGCACATTTCCAAGTACCTTACCTTCCTTCTTTTCCGTTGCAACTTTATATCTCGTAGCCGTTTGATCATTTCTGAACCTGTAGTTCTCTTCAAGCATAGCCTTAATATCTTCATTACTATCTTCACTCCCCATTCTTAATGCTGGCTCTTTCGGCTTCTGATCTTTAGGTCGTGAACGAGGCGGTACGTACTCAACGTACACACCTTTCCTTCTTTCAATGTGATCATCACTGATCGCAAAATTGACTAAAAATATAAGAAATGCTACTACTATGTTAGTGACCATTGTTGAAAACGCATCGTAAAAGATATAAATGTTACTTGTACGGCGTAGTTTGATTGGGAATTAATTAATTTTGATTGTGTGCGCAGTTTAATAGGAATTTTTCATTTTATGACGTCGTTACTTTGGGTTTGGTCGTAGTATTACTTTTAAAACGTTGAAATTTGATTTCAGAATATAAGCTCTATACAGCGAAAATAATTTATTTCCGCAATAAGTAGGTAAGTGCCATTGGTATTTCAGATAAAAACAAAGCCAAGAGGGGGTCCTACTTACTCGCGTCCGAACATGTGAACTAATTTTTAAGAATAAACTGGCCAAGTGCGATTTGGTCTCGGGCACCGAGGATCCCGTTCATAGATTTAGTTGTAAACTGCAATCTCGAAGTAGAAATTTGACCCCCGTGCTTTGAGCCCCATGTTTTGCAGATTGGATCAATTGTTTTCACGGAATAGAGTATAGAATTAGAATAGAGCATTCTCACTTATAAATAAACCAAAAATATTTCACTGTAAAAAAAAATGTTTTAAAATGTGCAAATAAAGGCCTTTCAAATGATATCCCACATGACCCAGTTACCAAACTTTTTATTTTTGCACCCCCTTAATCGGGCAATTTCATTGAAAATAAATTAAAATAATATGATGACATGATAAATCTTCTCTTAATGTGTTTCAGTTAATCTTCAACAAATCGGTAGCTTAAGTCGTTCTCGAGATATTTAATGATGCGACAGACAGACAGACGGACTGAGTTGCACCATAAGGGTTCCTTTATAACCATTTTGGTACGGAACCCTAAAAAATACACAGGCATTGGTGTTTTCCGAAAGTGAGTAAATGCTTGGGTCACTCAATGAACAAAATAATGCCGTTTAAAAATAATGTGTGCCATTCAAACTTCTTCATCTATTCATCATAAGAACGAACATCCGACCGGATCACCTTTGAGATATCTTTTTTGGGACAAAATAATCATCAAATTCAATTCATAATCGACGAAGATTTCGCGGAAAAGTCATACAACATAGAATAATATATAATATATATATATATATATATTGACAGCCTATTTGAGAATCGGATGATGAGGATATCCTGGTTTCAACTTCAAGACATGGCAATTAAGTCTCATCGTTCCTTAAATTTACAAAATATTATTTCTAGATTTGACTGGCGCAAACATAATTCCACGACAAATTATTAAAATTAAAATAAAATATAAAGTAAGTACAATGTAATTCGGTTAAAAATTATTTAACAAATAAAGTAGTGAAGTACTATATTAGGTACCAACAACAATACCAACCACCAACTTATTTTTTTTATAACACTACAAGTCACGCCATCTATGAAACATAAGTATTACTACATCAAATGAGGCAAAACGCAAAGTACCTACCTAAGGTGGCGTGCGGTATACTTGGAGTTGTAGCTATCTGTAACTAGATGTCGCAAGCTGTGGTAATCTTATGAATATTATGATACGCATTTTAGAGGCGCCTTAGATTCTGGATATACTGGTATATATTTTATCTCGATAATTTCATTTTTAATAACAAGTGTTTAGTAATACATAAATTGCTATATTTGTCAGACGGATACCAGGATAAGTATAACTATGCTCGTCTAATTAAAATTAATATAAAGGTACACATGATTGTACATAAATATGTGATTTTGGAAGGAAAGGATAATGATGGATGGATAGCGTGGAAGGTTTTGCAGTTCACTGTTCTGGAGCTGCATGGACAAATTCTGAATGAATTCAAATAATTGTCTATGTACCTACTTAGTCAAGGAGCACAAGTAGCTGACCTGGTGGGGTGTTCAAAACTTATCTACACACATTTATTGTCATAACAATAAAGTTAACCTAGTCATACAGATGCGTGAACTGTATGACCACAATTAGCTGGGTGGCACACATGGACAGCATAGCGATGGGTAGCTGCAGGCCCGGCGGGAGCAGGCGCCAGGCTTTGCGTAGCGGAGGACGAACTTTTATGTAGCGCGCCAACTGTGCTAGCTTGGCGCATGTGGTCTCATCTACATAAACAATAAAAACTTTTATATTGACAAAATGGTTAAGACTCCCGAATATATTGAAAAAAAACGGGTTAATTTTTTTATCAAAATAGGCGTGACATGTTTCGACTGCATCGAGCAGTCACGTTGGACAGAGTGACGTTGTCACCAACTAAGACAGCACTGACTGCGACCGGCGTAGGTAACGGGTCGCGCGCGCAGATGTAAACGGGATCGGGCAATCCGAAGCAATCCAAGGCGACGTCGTTGCAGGAATCTAATTACTCGTATTGGCACATCTGACGGGATCAACGGGAGCTAAACGTGTCCACTAAATCGTCACTACATACAAAGTACATGGACACGGTTAGCTGGGTGTACTTGAGTAGCAAATTTTAAATTGAATCACGCTTTCCAATCGCTATTACCTACACGTATTGAGACATCTTTCAGCATTTTGAATATTGCTTATTCATCTGAACACTAAATAGCGATTACTTTGGCTGTTACATTAAATTTGAGTGGGAAAACCGAAACTATACGATATTTGATTTGTAGATGATTGGCAAGCCATCAGGTATTACAAGGAGAGTCGTTAAGATTCCTCGTTCAAAATTATCACGTGGTTGAATTGTGCCAGATCCACTTCGATCCAGGTCACTGAGCGTAGTAAGTAGCGAGTATGTAATGTTAGTACTATTTAACCTTGTTCGACTAGAAGCCGTTCTTGAACAAGCAGGTTCAGCGCGTCCGTCCGTCCCTGCATCAGCTCCGCGCATACTGCCGGCACGCACATTTGCACTGTGAGGTGGATCGCGTATGCATAGCTGCTGCCGAGTGCCGACCATCGCTGCACAAAAGTATGTCAAACATTTGCACCCGCTTGAAAATTGTGTGACTGAATAATTTTATTAAAAGACCTTTTCCGACGATTGAAATAAATAAATAAATAAAATTCAAAATTTTGAGCATTTGCCTCCAACCAAAAAGAATAATCAAAATCAGAGAATTTCCAACGCGGAGGCAGTTCATTATCGCTAAAACAAGACAGCCCACAGTTGCCGTTTATGTCGCATGTCCTTTACATTTGCAATGGGAATCAAAATGTATAAGGTGCTTCCCATTGACCTAGATTCCAAATTTGGCAAAAAGCAATAACTTGTAGCAAAAGTAATAATGGTTTCGCTAACGGTATAAAAAACAATATACTTACCGTATCTTCTTTAAGTTGTCTCAGAAGGGACCAGGTGGTTGCTATCCATTTAGGGCAATCAGTCACGAACCCTAATACAATCTGAAAGTAAAAGTGTGTTTAGATGAAATTCTTCCAATCCTCTTGTGACTGAATAACTTTATTAAAATACCTATTCCGATGATTGAACCGGAGTAGAGGTGGCAATATCTATCTGGTAAATGCCTACAATATTCAATTATTGTTATTATAATCTATAGAAAATGTTACTTAATTGCTTTGAAAGTACACTTTAGAGATATGTATGCAGGAGGACCCAAGTTCAAATCCTATCCTGGGTACCGGAGGTTTGGTCTTTTGAGTATTCCGTACCTCGAAAGGGAGAAAACGGAACTTTTATAGAATCTTTTTGTTTTCCATCGGTCTGTTTGTCAATACCTTTTTTCTCAGGAACGCATACTTAGAGGTAGCAAATTAAAATTATTAACTACATACACAAATCTGCGGTCTCTTAAAGATGTAAACAATTCAAACCTCTATGTCAACGCAATCAAAAAATACGCTCCGACCGTACCTTTTCGCATTTCCCATACATATTTGCAAAGGGAATCAAAATGTAAACGGTACTTCTCATTGACCTAGAATCACGAAATTTGGCAAGAAGCAAGAGCTTGAAGCACAAGTAAGTAATAAATTAAAAGATCTTTTTCAATCTATAATTTATAAGCCTATAGTAGTGTAACTTTGACACTTCTATAGGCTATACTAGTGTGTAGACATGAATCAAAATATTTATTAAAAATAATAAATATTTATCAAAATATTTAGTAAAAATAATAAATAATTTGATTGGTGCTTTAAAAAATCATTGTATAAGTAAGTAAATGAATTATGTTTATACTTACCAAATTATCAATAGTTGGTCTAATCTTATCCAGTATATCAAGAACAGATTTATAAGCAGCTTGTACTTCGAACATACTAATATTATTGTCTCTGAACCGTAGGCACAAATGTTTTAGTTGGTCGTAAATATGGTAAAATATCAAGAAATTTATAACCGGTATAACATCAAGAGCCAAACAAGGTATTACTATTAGGAACCTAATTATAAACAAGTCGTTGTCAGTAGTGTCCCAGCTAAATATAGCGCTTAAAATGAACTTCAGGCAGAACATTAAAAGGGAACACATGCATATTACTGTGCTTAAGTTTTTAGTAAGAAATTTTTCCTGAATCCCTGTTTTTATGCCCAAAATATTTGAATCTACCAAAAAATCATATACCGTGTATCTTCTCGCAATCAGAATTATAAACGTTAAGAAATATTGAACTGCATAAATGGCCCATAACTCGCTTGTAGGATATACGATTGAATAACCCAAAAATCCGGACACAATCAACCCTGTTAGTACTGAAAACGTCTGGGCAGCCATTTTATAATTATTCATTTGTTTCACGAAGCCAAAATTGAAACCGAATAGAAATTGAACTATGGCAAAGAATACTGTTAAAGGTCTGGGTATCATTGGAACTGTCATTATATCCCGCACAAATGCTTCTTTTGGCGTCGGCACCATGACGCACAACTTACTGAAAAGTGGTTTGAACCTATAAACCGAATCGCCTTTTGAAATGCTTTCCAATATACCAACTAATCTAAATCGTAATACGTTAATTGCTTCCATGTTGACTTTCGCAGGGACAGCATGTCACTTGTATAACGTGCGGTGTATGACCATCAATAAACAACTTGTTACCTTGCCCAGTCATAAACAACACTATAATAAATTACATAGAGAAGTCAATTGGAAGGGCTGCCAGTTTGATTAGATTCTACAGAACTAATATGACAAAGAATGCTTGTCAAATATTAAAAAAAGTAACCAAAAACGCAAGATGATATGATTACGTTAATTATTTTCTTTT
The DNA here is from genome assembly GCA_949128165.1 of Lathronympha strigana. Classification (NCBI taxonomy): domain Eukaryota; kingdom Metazoa; phylum Arthropoda; class Insecta; order Lepidoptera; family Tortricidae; genus Lathronympha; species Lathronympha strigana. Next base: position 9,498,033 of record OX421923.1, on the reverse strand, counting down.
ATAACATTATAACCTAAGACGTATCCACATCCACACACCAGATCACTACGTGGTGAGCGGTTGGCATCTTCGCTGCACACCCTGGCATTGTATTGATAGTCACAAAACGTATTTATTTTTATCAATGTCTAAGTATTTTGCAAAAAAAAGACAAAGTAAATTCCAACGTAGGTAGCAAATTTAAACACGCTACTAGAGTTGTATCACTTGTATATACAGTCAACCAATTGGAACCCTAGGCCACTCTAGATTTCTAGAACGATGTCAAAATAACATGCAGTATGAGAAATCTTTCACGGAACAATAACTAAAGCATCGAAGTAGTACAGTACAACAACTGTCAAATGTCACTTGGCCTTAAAATTGGCAGTAGATTTTTTAAATGTCGTTAGTATAACCTATTAACATGCCTCTTAAGACATTTGAAAAATTTGGAAAATATGCGACTCAATTAAGTTGTAATGCAGTGACACCGACTACCGAATGATGTATTAAATTTGGCTGATTGGATGATTTGAATCAGAGAGAAATAGCAAAACTGTGATGACCTACGGAATCGGAGACATACCTAACAAACATATATACATCTCTTTTGGACACTTTCTTTACTTGGTAAGGAGGTAAAGGCCGGATGTATGACTTTGATGTTGACTTTAAAGATGAGTTTTGACGGGGGGCTTGTTTCTTACAATCTGATTTATAGCGTCACTATGACATAGTCATACAGTATCCTAGGGTTCCAATTGGTTGACCGTACAGTCAGCTACTATACGATATATGAATACTAAAATATAAAATATGAATACCGACAGCCAAAGTGCCAAATATTACAATGTATACAGGTCTTGCCGTGTATACATATTTTTGGCAGCTTGGCTGTATGTATATATATATTATAGCTGACTGTACTCAATGGTAGCTTTACACACGCTCCACTAATTCTGAATCAAAACAAGCACCAGGGCAACAGAAACTAATCGCGCTTTGCGAACTATTCACTGGAAACTTCATCCAATATCGCGGCGGGTTCAACTGTTTGGTACTTTAATTGAATTAAAGTTAACCAAACAGTTGCGGGGACACGCCTCCGGAATACCTATTTATTGTCAAACCTTCTATAAATGGTTTTAGTAATATCAAGAAGGCAAGAGAGAAAAGAACCTTCGTTACAGGTTCCTATGTTTTTTTTGACATGATTTATCTTTCTTTTCCAAAAAAAAATCTATGAACATGGAATTTTATTAAATGGATAGCGCTAGGCCACATACAGCTCAAATTGAAAAAGATTATTTCGAGGAGGTTGATGAGCCCGAACTTAAATCCGATTGAGCATGTATGGGACGAGCTTGGTAAGCGTGTGTCGAAATCTAATCCCACCCCAGCTCACTTAGAGACCTGAAACAGGCATTAGTGAAAGAATGGGCCAATATCTCACAAGGACGAATAATGAACTTGATATACAGATGCCCAATTATATGGAAGCTGTACGAAGAGCCCCAGGAGGTAATACAAAGTAATGGTTTATTTTTCATTTCTTTGTATGTATGAGTTGATAAATTATTTCCTATGTAATGCCTCAAAGACGTATTTTAGATTTAAGGTAGGTAGAGGTAGGTAGCTAGGTAAGTGACACTTACTGTAAGTACCTATGTATTTTGAAAATAAATGAGCTTAATTTTAATAAATAAGAGAATAACATTTCAAACTTTTAATTTGGTATCATAAATTAGTAATTTATCTACAATATAATGTTTAAAAGCCGCTAGCTTTATTATTTAAGGAGATATTCTAGTTTTTTGGTCAGTGACCCGTATTATTTGACCGTGAGTGTAACACGAAATTACTTCATCATAATGTGTAGTTTTTTATTTACATTCAACCTTGCTACTGTTTTTTTTATGCTATAGGGGGCAAACGAGCAAACGAATCGCCTAATGGTAAGCGATTAACGTCGTCCATGGACACCCGCAACACCAGTGGTGTCGCAAGTGCGTTGCCGGCCTTTAAGTGTTTGCATCGTTATCTAAGTTATGGGATGATAGCCCTATAGGGATAAGCTTTGAGGTCATTTTAAGCAATGTCTCTTGTACCTCCTGTAGTTTTCTCTTAAAAATTATGATACCAACTAAGTAGGTATTCGAATCCGCTAAAATAATTCCCCTTGAGTTTAATTTGTGAATAACCGGCCATATGCGTATATCTTCGAGCAGATCTGCCAATAATTTCCCATATAATTTCACATTTTGGTTTTAATAAGCGGAAAAACAATGATTCAATTATATACAGATTAGTTACGTCAATATATACAATGTTCACGCATAAAAAAAACGCAATACGCACATACTTGTACCAGAGCGCATGAAATGCAGAAACTCTCGAAACCAACCAACATAGTTATCGCACACACTAAGAGACAGCTTAGGTGTCAAACATTTTGGTCAAACAGCACTCGGCACCCGTAGCGCGTCAAAGCGCCAATTCGAAAACGCTTAGAAAACAGCGAACACTCGGACTCCTCATTAACCCAGAAAATGGTATCCGACGGGTGCCGAATGCCCACGGAGATTTACGATTAAGTGAAATGGCTCTTTCTGGAGACATTGGTACCGCCGCTGCACCAGTGAAAGACGAAAGAAACTAGTATGCGAGATATATTAGCCGGCCCGCTGGGTGCGCGGCCAGTGGCTCTTACACCGCTGTTGGCTTTGCACGCCTTTTCAGCGCGCGGTCGGACTTACGTTCGAAACTCGAATTTCGAAGAAAAAAAAACGTGTGCTGTGGTTTTTCGGAGGTCAGTGTTTTTGGAACAGTTTTGAGTAAGTTTTGTTTTTTTTGTTTAATTAATAACTTTTTTCAGGTCGAGGATTTGGAATTCGGATTAAAGTTAAACCTAGATCTTCAAGAATTAGGTTATGATACATTTTATGACTTTTTTACATTTAGTTAAGTATAGAGACGAAGTTCTAGTTCTTTCAGTCTTGAATACCTATGTAAGAAAGTTTGATATGAATTTGTTCTGGATTAGTTAAAACTAGTTAAGTTAATACCAAATCGACCTCAATACATACATCAGTACTGTCGCAGTTACCGAGTTTATTATGGTTACAGTTAAATATTAATACAAATCTCATTTAAAACATCCGGCTAATAACTTTATAAATTGAATGGAACTTTTATGATGACTATGATGGACGACTATAATTTTGTAAAATTTTATCTGAACACGTTTTGTTTTATAACTTTTAAAACACCGTAAACAATTTGCAATTTCACAAAGAAATCGAGAGACTGTACTCGAGAAATTTTTAACAATAAAGTATTGATTTAAAAACATCCTTTTTGGGTTCTGTATGAAGTATAATTTTTGCACATTCAACTTTTTTTAAATGCCCGATGCTTTATGCAAAAAAAAAGTTTTATGTGCAAAATACATTGGACATTGGATCCCGTTTAAGAAAAAAAGTTCTATTTATGTGCAAGAATTTTAATTGGAACTGACCACTTCTCTCATACATTAATAGTAAAAATATGAGAAAAAGGTATTTTCGAGTTTTAGTAGGTGCCAATAGCGTTAATTTCAGAAAACTATTCTTGTTTTATTATACTTTTAAACCCATGTACACACAATCAGCCCGTATCTACATACATACACACTTTCGTATGCATGCAATTACTTAGCAATGCACGTCTTGTCCTGCTGTTACTACAAGCCAATAACATTCGTATTAGCATAATTTAAATAATATTATGAAAATGAGAACTGATTTGAGTCATAATTTCCTAACGTTTTTCTGCCTACCCTTTGACAGAGGCTGTATATCATGAACCGATATAGATAGAAGGTTGAAATTTTCACAGATGATATATTTCTGTTATACTAAAAAACAGAATAAAATAAATATTTAAGGGGGCTCCCATACAGCAAACGTGATTTTTTGTCGGTTTATAGATAATCGTACGGAATCTTTCGTGCTCAAATTCGACTCGCACTTGGTCGGTTTTTATTTTATTTATTTTTTATAGTATTTTCTCTCTAAATAGTTTTAACACATCATGGTTCCGCCTACCTAGAGGTAACAACCATAGTCACTAACTACGTATACTTCATCACAGTATACAGTCAATCAATTGGAACTCTAGGCGACACCAGCAGTGTATGCAGTCCTACAGTTGGTTGACTGTACCTCACCGTAGTCATCGTAACAATAGTTATTAAAAAAAACAAATGCCGGTGTGAACGAGTTCCAACGACATATGGTTTACGCGAGCGCAAGCGGATATAACCGTGTCAAACTTATGGTAAGTGTGATCGATTGGATGGAAACACCTACTTATATGTCATAAATGTACAATATTGTAGTTGTTTATTCATATATTATAAATTGTTTGTATGAACTAGCGTTGGTTCATGAATTAAACCTTTTTTGTCTATTATATTTTTGCAAATACTTAGTGATTTAATTACGCAAGTTGGTGTTTAACAAAATAATAACTAGCCAAATTTGGAATATTTTTGATAATTATCTTATAACACCAAGTAAACAATTGACAAAGTATATTTTATTGACCTTCGGGTGGTTACAACTAATTCAATATTTAATAATGATCAGTTGTTCAAATAAAACTTGTTAAATATGAATAGTTTATCAGGCTGATAATTATGAATTAGGTAACGTCTTATTTGCGATCTAAACTTGTAAAATGATTGTTAAAATCCGAATGAATACATTAAAGTGGATCAACGCTCGTCAATTTACTACTGTGCTACTATAGTTTTTGCACATTTTAAGATATATAAGAAACTTTTACACATTGTTATTTACGAATATAATCAATCGTGTTCATTCATTTGCGCGAATAACATGTGCGTTTTTGATAGCATTTAAAGTATATTTCTGAATTGCAATTGCAACATAAAATAAGGTATTAAACACGTAAATTCTTTAATTCCTATCAAATTTAAAAAATAAATTTATAAATGATTTGATTTGATTTGATTTGATTTGATTTGATTTGTGCCGATCATTTGATGTAATCCTCTAAATAAAACCGTTATACTACAAAAATATTTATTGATTACGCCATAAAGTCAAAAATGACACGTGCACATTAACCTTAAATAAAACAAATACGTAACTAGGCTGCGCAAACTAAAGCAAATTACTGTATTATATATATATATATATATATATATGATGTGACCGATTTTGATGATTTGATGATTGTTGATCGTTCAAACAATAATTTGCCAGAGGTTAGGCGAATAGCCAATTGTGGGGTAGTACAGTCGTATATCTACCTCGGAGCACTGATAACAAATAACGGTGGCTGCGTGGACGAAATCAAGAGGCGAATGGCAATCTCCAGATCGGCTATCGATAAGCTGCAGAAAATATGGAAGGACCGAAATATCACCAAGGCTACCAAAACCAAATTAGTCAAGATCAGTCTAGTAGTCTCATATTTCCCATATTCCTTTATGCTGCTGAGACATGGACTCTACGATTAAGTGAGAGGAAGCGAATTGATGCCCTAGAGATGTGGTGCTGGAGAAGAATGCTCGGTATATCGTGGACGGAGTTCCGAACGAATGAGTCCATTCTTCGAGAGCTAGGCATCAAGCAGAGGCTATCAAGCATAGTCCAATCTCGCATACTCACTTCCTTTGGACACGTAACGCGGCGCGGCAGTGAATCTGTCGAACGCCTGGTGGTGCAGGGACGGGTCGAGGGTACCCGACGCGGACGTTCGCCAATGAGGTGGACAGACGGAGTAGGCCACCGTTGACGCTCCACTGCATGAATGTACCAGGAGCGCAGCAGTTCGTAAGGAATAGCGTCGCATAGTACAGCAGGCAACACGAACTACGTGACGGCCACGACCACGCTGACAAGAGTGTAGCGCCAAAGAAGAGAAGAGATATATATATATATATATGTGTATGTATATGTTTATTTTGACCGAGCGAGCAAAGCGAGCGAAGCGTCTCCTTTTCAGCGTGGGCAGAAATGCTTTCGTGTGTCTGTCCATTTGTTCTTCTCTACAGGTCGCGTTTATCAACCAATTCTTATGACATTTTGTAAACAAGTTTGTTGATCACATGCATTTTCTTTGTTGATTTAGTTTTTGGATTTTTTTTAATGGCGGAATTTGGTACAAGGGTTTTAAGCGCCATAGACCCCCCAAAGGCGTTTTCGACCTTTGCACCAATACCATCTCGCGAGCTCTACAGCTCACAGAGCCACTAGTATATGTATATAATTAGTAATCCTTATCATACCAATAGCGGAATACGAATAGCGTCTTATTTGGTCATTGTTCAATTTTGATACTAAGATTGTAGAAACAGGTCAAACACGGAACCTCCCCTTTTATCGATGTCGGTTACCGCCAATCAGTGTAAGCTATAGTGATTTGATTACCTTTCCCCAGAAGAAGGTTACAAGGCAGACACAATAGATATCATGTTAATACAAATGGTGCCAGACGAAGATGACTAGGCATTTGGATAAGCTATTGGTAAACTTATTCAATTTATTGATTTTGACGAAAGATTCTTTTCTCCTTTCTATTTATTTCACTTAAAATGCCTAATGATGTTATTCAAATGTGCAAATCTATTTCGCCTAAAATTTATATTAGTGTCTTTGTGAGTTTATACACTTTGTGAGGAAAATAGCGTATTGGACTTAGCTTGGACTTAGATATATATAGAACTTAGCACCTTTGTGCCAATTTTCCAAGAATAGACTAATGAAAAAAAAATACAAAAGTTTTGAACCCGTTCACAAAATTTCACTAGAATCTATTTAGAATTGTGACCTATTGAGGCGAAATACCGTACAAACGAAAGCATTTTTGCTCAACCTGAAACATACACCTTCGCTGCCGCTTGGTTAATTATACCAACAGCCAAACAATCAATAACCAATTGGTAAACAACACTTCGCAAGCCACAACTTAGTTCTTGCTTCATGTATACCATTATCAGATTAGAACCAAGTTCAATGAGACCACCGCACGTAAGTTTTTTTTTGTAGAAATCGCGGAACGTCTGGTGACCGAGGAGCTGGTGGCTTCCTCACACCACGTATTCTAACCAAAAACATGTTAAAAAGGACCTATGTTTGAAAAATAAAAGTATCGAGGCTTTTGTTAAAAATCATGTTTTCACGTTTACCAGTTTCAAGGAAATATGTTGAAGTTTTATGTGTATTAATATCAGATACCTAGTTGTTATCAATATTGAGATCTAGACGTCTGAATGATAACAATTTGGCCACTATGGCCTCTTAAAGTTGATTAAAACAAAGTCGTCAAACAAAGTTTTATGAAATAGCCCCATATTCCGCAGCTACAAGGGCTGCGGAATATGGGGCTATTTCATAAAACACCAAAGCTAAACAGTAACATCATTCACGTAACGGTGCGCGACTGATAGCAGTGATATTAATACAATCACAACTGTTGTTGTGTAAGGGTACTTTCACACTGGTAAGTTAAGCGAGTCGCGTGTGTTTACGGGAGTAAAAATGCCTCCGTTACGAACTAATTAATAATAATTAGATAGGTACTTAACTCTACCATAAGTATCGAATTATTGTAGGTACTGCTATTCTGTTATCTACACGATAATTTTCAATCGGTCATCAGGAGTAGAAAAATATGAATATCTAGCCCAAATTAAACTTATTGGGCGAAGACTCACGCAATTTTTTCACTGTTTTTAATTAATTAAAAGTTAAATTAAAACTTAAACCAATAACCACTGAATACATGGTCATCCTACATAAGTAGGTAACTGCGACATGTCACGTGCAATCGCTAAGGCGGGAAACTTGATGGATCTTATCTTCTCTCTCTCTTCTCTTTTTAAATAATGGCTTCTGTCCGAGAGTTGGACAATTTTGCCAGTGTCACGTATTATTATTATTTTACAATATTATATACACAGAATAGTGTATTGCCACTTGGGCGACGTTGTTCGGTAATTGACCTCGCTATATGTTAAGTTTATAGCTAAAAGACTTAAAATATAGCTTCTCAGGGGGCCAAGATCCCGGGATTGCCGCTTGGTGATTAAAGGAGTAACTGAACTCGTTTCGGGATTAATTCTTCATTAGCTCTATTCTGCTTCGTTAGTTTACTGCACAATTAGCTATCAACATTACACATTAAACAACATTTTGCAAACAAAATACAAAAAAATATTCCAGAGACGCCATCGTCGTCTTGAAAAACAAACAACAATCTCCTGGTTCTTATATATAATTGATGCATATTATTATGGCAATGATCATGACAAGTTATCACACATAAATTATCAATTGTCATTAAGTTTGAAAAGAGGATGTTAACTCCTAGATACTTACCGATTTGTAAAGTGACAAGGATTTTAGGATAAAATGTATCTCTAAATAAAAATTATGATTTAAAAAAAGCAAGTTTGTTTCCGTGTAATTAGGACTTCAACGTGATCCCCATCAATTGCTATGGCTTCTGTCCAAGAGTTGGACAATTTTGCCAATGTCAAGTTTATAAAAATATCAGTCTAATATATAGTATTTAAGTGTATTACCACTTGGGCGACGTTTTTCGGTGGCTTGACTCGCTAAGTTGTAAAATTTATATTTCATATTTCATATTTTTTTATTCACAATATTTATAATATTACATGTCATTTTTTATCAATCAGCTATAGCTAAACATGTTACACTAGCGTCCGGGGGCTAATACAAGTATCCCGGAACTACCGAGTAATGACTGAAAATGGTTTAACGCATTTCAGGAATAATTACTCATTAGCTGCACGCTTCTTCTTTAGTTCACAGCATAATAAGCTACCAATATTACACATTAAACAACGTTTAGCAGACAAAAAACAAAAAACTATTCCAGAGACGCCCTCGCCATCTTGAGTATCAAGCGGAAGCCCTTTCAAACTTTGAAACGGTATTTTATAAATTATGCCTTTTACATAACACTTTCAGAGTCTGTGCTATCAAAATCTAAGAAACTTTGCATAAACGGACTCTATGAAGCTAAATCCTCGTCAAAAAATGTGTCAAACCAGTTTGAAGAAAATATGTTGAAGTTTTGTGTACCTATATGAATATAATATTGAGATCTATACGTCTGGCCGATAACAATTTGACTAATGTGGCCTCTCAATTGCTCAATAATCACAACTCGCTCACAAGCCAGTGTGATACAACCTTTAGAGCTCCATTGTCAATTTCATCTTAATGGGATCTCGATACGATTTACAAGTCGGGGCATTAACATTGTTATTAATGCGATTACACTTTATTGGTAACTGTACTGTCATCACTAACATATTGAGGGTGTTCCAAATAGTATGGATCAAGTTGATCCAGTTCGTAGCGATGGCGGAACGGAGACAGCGAATGCATAGGGTGAGCGTGAGAAATTGTTTGTTTGCACAAAAGGGAGTCCCACTTATGTATCAAACAGCTTGTCCGATTTGGTTAATATATACCTGTGAGTATAATAAATATGGATCCGATCAAAATCTAAACAAACCACCACGGTCCTACGGAACAAACAATAAAAAAAAGATATTTATTTACTAACACAAAACATGCTGCAATACAAAAAATAAAAAAATAAAATCAGGTTGAATTGACAACTAGGCATTTGTGTGTCTGACAATAATAAAGTAAGTATCTAAATCTATTCATAGTCGAAGTATTCGCCAAATAATTGAACGGGAACCGAGGAATTGTTCGGATTAATCCCTGCCGCTTCTTTCCGCCATCGCCCTACGCGACAATATTTCCACTCTCACCATTTAGATGGTTGGCAGTCCTCAACTGAGCGCTTTTCCCGGAACTTCCTGCCTCGCACAGCTAAACTGTGGAACGAACTGTCGCCAGCGGTGTTTCCGGACCGATACGACTTTCAAACCTTCAAGAAAAGAGCGTACTCCCACCTTAAAGGCCGGCAACGCACTTGCGACACCTCTGGTGTTGCGGGTGTCCATGGACGACGTTAATCGCTTACCATCAGGCGATTCGTTTGCTCGTTTGCCACCTATAGCATAAAAAATAATAATAATAAGTTCAGGTGGCCAATGGGGCATGATTACTACCGCTTACCCTATATTTGTATGTTTCATCGCTAATAGCTCGAGTATCGTTGATCGGATCATTGTGAAATTTGGTAGGTGGTTAAACGTGATGAAATTTTAATTCGATTTTTTTTATTCGAATGGAAGCTAATTCGGTTAAGGGGTTATCGAGATATAGAAGTCGCGAGATCACGATCGGGAAGAATCACTAGCTCAAAAAAATGCCTCAAAACTAATCATGCTAATCTCGAAGCCAACTAAAAAAAATCCGTCTCCAACAAAAAACTTCACACTACAAAAAACGTGAAAGTGTCAACACTCATACATTTGACTGTCACTTTCATTGAACTCCGATCGAGTCCAATAACGATTTAAATTAAATCTTAACAATCCAATGTGACCAATTACTGGACATTTGACCCCAATAGTGGGATTAGGGTCAACGTATACTTGCACCCAGTTTTTGTGAGTCTTTCAATTCGCTGTACGATGAATTGCGATTCCAATATGAATCAGTCTCGAAGTGAGGTTGAAAGTTTTTAAAATATTAAAACTGGGTCTTTGTGATTATTAAGTTAGATGGCTGTTCATAATGAGTTATGAAAAATGCTCATGTAAAAATGAGTTTTTACATCCCTTTATTTAACTTGCAATTTAAGTTTGTTTGTTAGGAGCAAATCTTGCAAGCTGCATTTGACTAAATTGCCGTTACAATTGTAAAGTACGAATGCAATCATTTATTAAATGTAATAAATATTTTGAATCATGATTTTTGTTTTTTTTAAGTAGTCACACTACTATATATATATATAATAAATTGAAAGGGATGTCGTATCGTATACTACAGAAAAAGTGACCAAGGTCCCCGGTGAACAGAGCTGGGATCGAACCAGCGACCTCCTGCTTTCGCGGCAGACGCCCTAACCACTGGGCTATCGGGTAACCTCACACTAGCACTGAAAATCTGTCGATTTCTATAGAAAGAATCACGTGATAGCTCGGAGCCCTCGGATGTCACATAACGCTTGCTATAGAAATGCATAAAGGTTGGATGACAATACAATGTACAACATACACAGTACATCCAGCGATAAAAGCTAGTATCAAAAATTAAATTTTTGATAGAAATCTCTTTTATTATAGGTACAATCTACACATTTTTATTCCCTTGATTATAATTTGTATATATCATATATACATACATCATAGTTACGTTAAGTATACTTCTGATTTTAGAAATATGATTTAAAAACCACTGAATTCAAATATTTCGATAGACATCGATATTCGCAAAACTGCCATGGTGGTTTAAGGATGACTTACACTAGAATGGGACGGGACGATATGTCAATTTCTATAGAAAGAAAGAATCCCGCTCGGATAGCTCGGAGCCTTCGGAGGTCACGTGACGTTTTTTATACAAAATGACACATCGGCCCATCCTGGTCACGTCCCGTCCCGGACCGTTCTAGTATGAGTCATCCTTTAATCGTGTACATTCCAGTATCTTTGGCACAATGTTCAGCTCTATCCAGAATCAATCAAATCTATTTTATTAGACGAACCCTTTATATTACAAATGTCTAAACACGTGCCACGCTACATTCAGATCACCAGAATCATTTATTATCGTGCTGAGATTAAAAAAAAAACAGTTTGTAGTGGTGTAAGTAAACTTTGCAGGTTTTTTAAACCAATGTGTGTTAAAAAGACCTTGGAACTCACACTCTCCGCATCCTATTATAAGACTCGCTACGCTCGTTGCAAAAAAACACATTTTTTTGTTTAAAATATCAAAAGTAGTAAATGATAAAATCACGAAAATGTGCTTGTTTCAACCCCTCCGTGTCCCAAAAAAAGTGCGGATTGGTGATCTAAAATAGCTGTAAAATTCTTATTTATATAATTAGATAATGTACTTGTTCTACTTCTAATGAAATCAGCTTTTTAAAATATAGAATACTTGACCATACCATGTCCAAACATCGGGCATCATCTCATTTCTTTCCTAATGACCCACGTAATTTGTCCAATTGATAATTTGTCATTGCGATCTTCAATTCTACCGCACAGGTGTTTCGCCAATCAATCAAATTACAGTAAAAAGTGTTCTGTTTTTGCGCAAGGTCATTGCCCGACGTAAAACAAAGGTAGTAACAGTAATACCTTTGTCTAACTAATAGTAGTCTTTAAGTCTTTACAATAAGGTTTATGTAATGTCATTTTATATCAACGATGTAAACAAAGAGCGAATCCAAGAAAATGGTAAATTATTTGGAGCGCCACAAAATCTGTCTCGCTTGATGTCTGTACAATGCGTTGTTAATAAATCAAGGCTGGCAGCTGCTGCTGAACTGCTGTCATCTGGCAGCTGTTCGTTGGGAGCCTTACTGCTCAGATTTTTTTTAGTCAGGATGGAAGGACTGCCAAAGTATCTGATAAGTTCTCCCCTGATTGTAATGCCTGAGAGTGTTATATCCGAATTAATTACTAGTACCCTTTATATTACACCAAATCCAGAACCCGATAAGATGCTAATAAGAGAATAAAGTGTCCAAAGATTTATTGTTTCCATTTTGTTATAATTTTTCACAGATATATTGCGGTAATATAAAAAATTATGGAAATATTGGCGCACCTTTTTACTCCTAGTAGGATGGAAAGAGCTCGCAATCCTGAGTAGATCACATAAAACTACAATAAAAAAAGTTGGGGAACAACAAAAAATGCCTAGAACCATTTTTAAGCGGAAATTCAAGAAAAACTGTGACAATACCGACCAAATCCGAAAGGAAATCGTTAAATATTTTTCGCTAACTAGCTCTCAGTGTTTTAATGCTGTAACCTAAATATTTTGTTTTAGTAGTCTAAATAGTATAACTTGGTCTCCAGATTCATACAAGGTCCGTATGAATCTGGAGACCAAGTTATACTATTTATGTCTAAATGAGATTAAACTGGTTGGTCCTTGAAGAGATGCTTGCGTTGCGAATTACCAAGAATGTGGCCTGTCCAAACAGTTCTTAACTGCCAATTGGTAGCCTTTATGCCGTTGGAAAGAGGTCACAAATGGCCAGTTACTACTGGCACTTCACTCATTACTCATAAGCATCTCCGGAGGCACTTGTTTGGTGGCACTGCAGGTGGCACGGTTGTAACGGACCTCCGTTTAAAGTCAAAAATGCCGCTTTTAAAACCAGTATTATTTTCAGAGGGCAGTTTTTTTAATTATAAGGCTTGTTTTGCGTCTTATATTAGTGAAATTTCAAGTACCAAACGACCCAAGCGATTTATACAGGGCGACTTGTAAATGAAGATACTTTTTGATCGGTATTAGGGAACTTGTGATGGTGTCTTCTCAATAAAATAATTATTTTTTGTAATTAAGTTGTTTTTTTCGTATTCACGTGACTTCAGAGGGCTTCGAGCTATCACGTCATTATTTCTATAGAAAGTGACAGATCGTCCCGGATCGGACCGGATCGGATCAGATTGGTGTGAGTCATCCTCAAGAATTCGCCATCATCCATTTAGATATCAACTTTTATAATTCTGACTAAAGTATGATTCAAAAATTTTCATTATATTTTGGCTACCTTGGGTCTAGAAAGATCAGAAATATCGCGGATTTGTAAATGTCATTCAGGCACCATCGATTGAATGTAAAGACCATAAAAGAAACGTAAACTTGAATCAGCAATAAAATCAGATTGGGCTAAGACTGTTTATAAAGGATGACTCTCACTAGAACGAGACAGGACGATCTGTCAATTTCTATAGAATAAAATCACGTGATAGCTCGGATCGAAACTAACAGACCGAAACTGACATAATTATCGTCCCGTCCCGCCCCGTCCCGCCCCGTCCCGTTCCGTTCTAGTGAGAGTCATCCTTTATTGCACACATGGCTACTAACTTGTAAATTCACAAATATATTGACATTCTACATTTGGCATTCGCATTTTTGCTTTTATGAGATAAATGTTTTTACGTTTGATATTGAAAGTGTGATTTTGAGGAAGTAGCACATTTGTGGCAACTTTTGGGGCAGTGTCAAGCACTTGGGATATTGACCTTAAAAAATGATCTTTTTGGTAGGTAACATTTAGATTTTCACATAAATAAGTAGCTGTAGGTACCTAGTTTAGCAAATTATTAGCAACGTGGCAGTAAATTGCAAATTAGAAATGTGGCAGGTAAACTATTTGCGTCAATTTTTTTTAGTTTTACCGTGTTTACCGCACATTATATGTTACTTTAGAAGTAGTATGAAAAATTTACATGAAATACCTGATTAGATAACAGTTGTTTTACTCATTTGCCGACTTTTATGTATTGACTTATTAAGATTTATAGCTTCATATTGGTACGTTGTAGTCGTGGAACCGGAATCAATGAACCATCAAAAGAACATCAATCCGAGTCCTTCCATATTTGGTGGAGGTAATTGCAATCCATTTCAAGATCCACCTAATTTTCAGCGTTTATTCCGATTAACTGTCTGTTGTCCATTCTTGGAATATATCTTGACAATCGACTCTTAATGATTTCTTTGTTTAATATTCGTCCTTTTGTTAAATACCTTTTAGCAAAAAATTTTAAAACAATGTTTTTTTTAAACAAAACTAAGATTTCTACGGCAAATTGATATTCCGCACCTCAATGTTTACAATTTCACTCTCTACTAAAACACATGTACAAATTGATCAGCAAACACCACCGCCCTTTGCATATTCTTCATAACTACATTTGAAAAGTTATTTCAATTTCAACCGTATTTAATAGTAATACCGTTTAAAATTGAATGGTTTTTGAAATGAAGTTACTACGTTTTTTGTTATCCGGACTCACACGTGGCCTAAGAGCATACAATCTTGACCCAGTTCGATAGGGCTCTTTGTCAGTAGTGTTTACTAACCTATTAGATGTAATAGAATAGGTTTATTTAAAAATGTCAAGTGCGAGTCAGCGAAGACAGACTGACAATATTCTCAATGTATTTGATGCCTAGAAAAATGTTAAAACGTAAGTACCTACAAGTAAATCGTTGTAATAATTTGTATTAGGTATTCTATAAGATATTTAAACATAATTATTAAACGGGTCTAACGCGAATTAACTTGTTTACCTTATTTACCGACGTTTCGACACAGGTTTCACAATATGTGTTCAAATCGCGAAAGTTTTAAATATTATATTCTATAAGATAAGTGTTCCATATCTATTTATTTAAGACATGTGTCGTTTTAAGTAAATGCTGAATTATTATGTGATTGTTTTGTGATATATAGATAATTGCCGCAATTAACGTTACAAAAATTACGAGACGCATGAAATGGTGAACATTAAAAGTCCAGGTACCTATCGGTAAAACAACGTTATAAATAGGATCGGATATATAAAGTCCCGCCTGTATATGCTGAATGGGTAGACAGATCACATGAAACTACATTATACGATTTTAAGCTAACATTTGACGGTTTACTCCGTGAACATGACGCTTGCAACAGTGTCGAAATATCGTGTGCTCAATAAAACAAACATACATGGTAATTATCCCGTTTCAAATATTAATTATAACATATGAAACTACGCCTAGACACTGGTTAGAGTTGCGATACCACAAACAAATAGAGGTTTTAAAGGAAACTAGTCTAAAAATGTCTCTAGCTTAAAGGTATCATGTCTCGTATTGCGACGTTGTGGCTACAGCAGTAAAGCACTTGCCAATTTCCTGAAACAAATGAGTGACGTCGCCGAACGCATGGCGATTCCAATTTATTTATTTTTGACGTTGCAACATGCAAAAGTTATATTTATATTCAAAATAGCTTCTTCCAGCGGCTTCGCTCACGTTAGAAAGAGACAAAAAGTAGCCTAAGTCACTCTCCATCCCTTCAACTATCTCCACTTAAAAATGTCAATTAGTCGCTCCGTTTTGCCGTGAAAGATGGACAAACAAACAGACACACACACTTTCCCATTTATAATATTAGTATGGATTAAAGACTGGCCTAGTTTGAATCACACTCAAGCCCTCAGGGTTTTAGAATGTATTTAATTTTTGCCCTAATACCGCTTTAATGATCTAACCGGTGTTCTCACTTCGTATGTCCGTGGGAAAAACCCCCGACTTTTTCAGTATTACCAGGGTATTTTCATCCAATTAGAACCCAGGTTGCATTCCCGAGTAAACATAGCATTTTTTCAGCCCCGTTATTTTTCCTTAGGAGGTTAGAGAATCCCTAAAATCCTTTCACGTCATCTAAAGAGCATGTTGTATGTGCCAAATGTTTGGGTGCTAACTTTCTTACAAATTTAGGCTATGTATGTTTGTTTTATTGAGCACCCGATAAAAACCCGTTTCAAATATTAGTTATAATGCAAATGACCATGTGAGCTTAAAATCGTATATTATGCCTTATTTTCCAGTCTCTGTAGGTATATAACACGGCTCTTTTACATAGGTATTTAGCTAAAACCGATTGTCTGATAATCCATAGTATACAGTAGCTTTAGTAGCTTTATAATAAAAAGTCGGTTTAAAAGGAAAACCTACTCCAAAAACTGTCAACAGTGGACCAATTAAACGCACCTAGCCACGCTGGGTGCACCGCGGTCAATGACCTCCGTAATTGAATTCAAGTACAAACCTATCGGAGCGCTAAATCGCACTGCCCGGTGCGCCGGCGCAGGGCCTACCGCGAACGCTTCCCTCTCTGTTACACTTTTGTACGAAGTCACTACTGTGATAGAGAGGGGACTTCGCCCACGGCCCGCTTCGCTGCCCTTTCGGAGTTGAAAAATTGCACGCATTAGTTATTTGCATTGTGAATGGTAAGAATACTTCTGTACATCGGGTTTTATATTGTGAATATTTAGGTCAGTTTTTTTGCCCGAGGGTGTTTTTCGAGTGTACTGCTTGACGGATTTGAATGCGTGAGGGTTTGTTATATTTGTCTCCGTCTTAAGACTTATAATCTCAGTCGGAAGACGTGCACAGCTGGACAAAGGCCTTTCCCAAAGATTTCCACAAAAATTGGACATTTGCCACCCTGGACTAACAGTCTTCCGCGACCTTTACCAGATCGTCGGTTCATGTAGTGAGGGCTTTCCCACGATGCGTATTCCGGGACGTGATCGCCACTCAAAAACCTTTCTGCCCAATTGGCTATTGGTTCTGTGATATTGGGTACTATTAAAAATAATAAAAATAAAATTTATTAAGTTTAAATCGGCTTTGTATTAGGTACCTAAAATGGTTTTTTTTATTATTGCAGAATTTAGTACTAATATTAAATATACAGTTACTCGTATAAGCTTTGATCACAATGCATGGCGACTAGCGGTCCAAAAATGTTGATTGACTATTTTACATATTTTATGAGATATCAATGATCATTTTAACACATAAATTTGGGGCGACTAAAAATAATTCTTAACTAATTCAAAACAAAAATATTATGAAGTAAAAAATTGTGCTTGACGGCGCATCGAGAGAATTGGCTCGATGGCGCTAGTGTCGCCTATTCGATTTCCAAACGAAACGTCAGAACTGTCAAAGTGACGTAACACCGAGCGCTGGGGTGGCGGCCATGTTGATTAGATTGACAGTTGAGATTCGGAGGTCGCCATGTTGCGCTCGCGCCTCACGTGCTATGGTGGAACGTTGTAATAATTATAATCGTATTTAATCTGTATCAAATACCGTGTTACTAGTGTAATTTAATACTGAATTTGATTATACGTTTCATAAGCTGTTCGGATCAACTTTTATTTCGACGAACTTGGTCTCCTTGCCCGATTACCCACCGAAATGGCTTCTTCAAGTAAAGGTGTACGGAACGATCATGACTATGTGCCCTTATCAGAAGTGGGATGCAGAGGGCCTAATATTCAGGAGGCCAGTAACGTTACCGCCGACTCTCCAATACCGGACAAAGGTGGTGCAAATTTTTTTGGCAACATGGAAACACTTTTTTCTCGTCTACTTGCGGCAACACAGAATACACCTTCGAGCCACGCTCAGGCAAAGCTTGTCAAGTTCGATCCGGACGAAACCGAAGCAGACATACAAGGTTGGTGCAATGTGACCGAAATTATAGTGAATAGCCGTAAACTGGCCGGGCCTGAGTTACTGCTTGCTCTAACACATGCTCTTAAGGGACGCGCCGCTAAATGCCTCACCTCGCTTAAAGCTGATGACCTAACATGGCCCCGTATAAAAGAAACTTTGCTTGCTAGATTCAACCGTCCGATGCTAATGCAAGATTATTTTGATGATATCCTTAAGTTTCAAATAGGAAGCAAGGAATCCGCCACTGAAGCAGCTGCGCGTCTATGGAATCTTATAGAAAGAGTTCCAGAGGTGGAAATGAAGGAAGAAGTCGTTACAGGATTCGCAATCTCAGTTCTGTCGCAGAAAGATCCCTTAATTCGCAGAGAACTGAACTCACACGTGATTTCAACCAGAGCTCAGCTTTGCAGAATCCTCGGCGGTATATCACTCAAGAGACGCCACGATGACCATGAAACCAACGAAACGGACTCAAAAAGAACACGTTTGACAAGCGCGACAGACACGCGTTTTTCAGGCACATGTCATTTTTGTGGAAATCGAGGACATAAAATCGAAGACTGTCGTAAGCGCCGTGATTCCATGAAAACAAAGGATGCCACAAAGCTACCGGATAAAGAAAAAGAGAAGATCTGCTTTACCTGCGGAAAACCGGGACACATCAGCACCTTTTGCCCCGACGGAAAGAAGAAACCTGGGGGTGAGCCGATCGCGCGCAAGGATGTCAACATCTGCGAGCGGCGGTCAGCCAGAGGTATCCTGTCGACATCGTCTGGTGAGGTCATTCCATTCCTTTTTGACACTGGAGCTGCCTGCTCATTGATCCGATGCAGTTTTAAACATAAGCTAACCGGCACTAAGCATAATAACCATTTCTGTCTAGTGGGAATAGGAGATGATATTAGTTGTACTGAACAAATCATGAGCACGGTGGTAGTACAGGACATCGCCTTACCCCTTCTATTTCATGTCGTGCCAGACCGTGCGATTTCGGAACCAATTATAATAGGTAGAGATGTTTTTCAACTAGGTATTCATGCTGAAATCGACAGTGATCATCTTAGGTTCTCCGTCCGTAAAGAAGCGAATACATGTAGTAGTAAAAGAATCTTTGATCTAGGCGAGATCGATACAGATCTTGTAGGCGAGGAAAAAGAAGCGTTATTGGATATTTTGAGAAAGTATAGTGAATACTTTATTGAAGGTATTCCAACGCGACGCGTAAAGACTGGTAGCCTAAAAATTGACCTTATTGATCCATATAAAACCGTCCAGCGTAGGCCGTACAGGTTATCCGTCGCGGAAAAAGATATCGTCAAAGGTAAAGTAGAAGAACTATTGAAGGCGGGCGTTATCCGGGAAAGCTCTTCTCCTTTCGCGAGTCCCATCCTTTTGGTGAAAAAGAAAGACGGCTCTGACAGGATGTGCGTTGATTATAGGGAGCTTAATGGGAACACACGGCCGGAGCATTATCCTCTCCCGAGGATTGACGACCAAATAGATCGCCTAGCGGGTGCTCATTACTTTTCCTCACTAGATATGGCATCTGGCTATCACCAGATACTGGTAGAGACCGATTCGGTAGAACGTACTGCTTTCGTTACCCCGGAAGGTCAATATGAGTACCTGGCGACGCCGTTCGGTTTACGAAACGCTGCTTCTGTGTACCAGCGTTGCATTAACAAAGCCTTGAAATCTCTTAAAGATACTGTAGCACTTGCGTATATGCACAAAACAGAGAGACTAATAGAAGCGTAACGTAAGCGCGGCGCGTGTGGCAATAGTGCGCGGATAGCCGCACGCTCGCAGCACAGATAGTACTCAGTTAGTCACGAGCGCCCAAGTAAGATCGCGGTTTATACAAAAGTCAAAATAAAATGCAAAGATGCCTTATTGTGCGGTTTTACACTGTGGAAACGACAGCCGCAAGCAAAATATATCCCATAGAGGTATTTCATACCACCGTTAAGTCTTATTTTGTGTATATTTTAATATTTTCTCAAATAATGTCGTCCTCCGCAAAAAAAAACATCTGCTCAAAATAAAAACAACTTTATGTACAAAAGATAAGGTCGTTTTTTACGAAGCATAGAACTAGAGAACTTTCTAGAATATCGCAACGATAGCGGGCTACCACGCGCTACTCGGCCTAGTGCGAGGAAAAATATTTTTTTATTGATATCGATATGTCCTTTTTATGATTGAAAAATAATGTATTCTCTAACATCATTATTTATTGTAATCGGGTTTTGAATTAATATATTTTTTAAATGAAATGTCGATAAAGTTGCGTCAAACGTGTTTGACGCCATTGCGAATCATCAATTGGGCGAGTTTCCATCATCTAATCATGTAACCGATTTAATCAAAGCTGTCGTAGAGCGCTACCTGAATGTTAGAAATAGAATCCATCATTTATTAAAATTAAAACTGAAAATGTCGAAACGGCAATTGCTTAACAAATATGTTTTATTTCAGGGGCAATAAAGGGTTTTTATTTAGATTATTAACTTCATAAGTTAAAAAGGTGCATGTTCTAAGAAGACTGAATGATAATAAATTAAAAGAAATCACATTACTATAAAGTAATGTGATTTCTTTTAATAATTAAACTGATTCCTATTATTTGCATTTGCTTTCTTAACCTACTTATTTAGCGCAGAAAAATTAGGCATTACAGAAAAAAAAATTGCGTATTTCTGAAACTTTGCACAAGTGTAGGCATATTACAAAAATGAAGGAAATATAATGTAGATTATAAGTATTGAAGTGATAAAAAAAAATATTTAAATGATTTTCGAAATACAAGCAAGTAACAGACAGAAAACGTTAATAAATGTAACAAATACCTTTCTAAAACCTGCATTAAAATCGATTCAGCTAAACGTGAAAGAATCGTGGACACACATACATACATGTGGATCAATGACCCTTTTTTTGAAGTCGGTAAAAGTGCAAAAACTTTCGGCTAAATATAAAAAATACCTTTCTTAGAACCGCATTAAAATCGGTTTAGCAAACCGCGAGATAATCGGGAACAAACATACATACATACATACGGGTCAAACTGAGGACCTCCTTTTTTGAAGTCAGTTAAAGTACGATATCTTACTACCTAATGTAACAAATACCTTTTTCAGAACCGAATAAAATCGGTTTAGCCAAACGCGAAATGATAAACCAAACATACATACATACGGGTCAAACTCAGAACCTCCCTTTTTGATGTCGGTAAAAGTACGTAATCTTACTACTAAATGTAACAAATACCTTTCTCAGAACCGCATAAAATCGGTTTAGCCAAACGCGAGATAATCGGGAACAAACATACATAGTACATACGTATTTATACAAATACGGTTCAAACTTAGAACCTCCTTTTTTAAGTCGGTTGAAGTACTAAAACCTTCTCCTAGTACCTTTTTGAAAACCGCTTTAAAATCGGTCTAGCAAACCTGAAATAATCGGGAACAAACATATGTAAACTTCAATAAAAGGAGGTTCTCAGTTTGACCCGTATGTGTGTATATATATGTACATACATATACACATACCTACACTTTACTGTAGTCGGTTAAAAATAGAAGAAAATTAGGTAGCTACGGACATAATGCGATACAAATTTAATCCTGAAACGGATCATCATTATTGTAGTTACAGCCTGTGTAAGTATGGGTTCAGTTTATTATTATTTAGTTTGGAACCCTAAAAAATAACAACATTTACAATTTATATAAAAAACCTAAATTCTTGAGTCAAAGACCTGTACTAGTACAATATTTAATAATTTAAGTTTTTTATCGATATATTATCGAATCTTGCACTTCACTAAGCTATCCATTATCCAAAACGTGTAATAATATGCCTATCTCTGTCACTCCCGTTAAAACTGCGTACGTGGAAGGGAGAAGGAGGATGCGCCATCTTTTGTGGTGTTGCTGAACTATTTGATGATAATAGTTCAGCTACTCGATGCCAGGTGACACCTCTTCCTTTGCATCCATTATCCAAAACGTGTAATAATATGCCTATCTCTGTCACTCCCGCTAAAACTGCGTACGTGGAAGGGAGAAGGAGGATGCGCCATCTTTTGGGGTGTTGCTGAACTATTTGATGATACCTAATAGTTAAGCTACTCGATGCCAGGTGACACCTCTTCCTTTGCACGTTAAGTGTGAAAATTGAAACGTCGTATGTGGTAAAATGAGTAGTATAATTTCAACGATGTTACTTTAAACGTTAAGCTTAGTTTCGAATAAGATATTTTGGCCAATTATATTGTAGATACTGTGGTGTGCGAGTTTGAGGCTGTGTGAGTTTGGCGACATCCGTTTTCCTAATATTCCGGTCGCAAGTCACTTCTACTAGTCTCTCTGTTTTGTGCGTATATGTACGATGTGCTTTGCTTTTCACCAGATGTCGCTGAAGGCTTACGTCGTCTGGATGCTGTTTTAGCAGCTCTATCAGAAGCCGGCTTTTCCTTCAACATAAGGAAATGTAGATTTATGAAAACTGAAGTCCAATACCTTGGCTATGCTATAAAAGCTGGTGAGGTCAAACCTAACCCGCGGAAAATTCAAGCGCTCGTTGATGCGCCAGCTCCTGCCACAGCTACACAGGTTCGACAATTCTTGGGATTAGCGTCCTATTTTAGGAGATTCATTCCCGGGTTTGCTACCCTTGTCAGTCCGCTCTATCCTCTCACTAAGTTGAAGGGTCCTATTACCTGGACCGATCGGCATAAAGAAGTCCATGGCAAAATCGTGAAAATATTAACTTCCGAACCGGTTTTGACGATATTCAATCCAGATGTTCCGATAGAACTCCATACAGACGCGAGTTCTGAAGGCTATGGAGGAATTTTGATTCAAAGAGAAAATAACGTACCACATGTCGTCGCTTATTTCAGTCGCCGCACCACCGAAGTGGAATCCAGATATCATTCGTATGAACTGGAAACATTGGCGGTGGTGCGCGCGGTCGAGAACTTCCGGCATTATCTTTATGGGCAGCATTTTACGGTCTTCACAGACTGCAATTCACTAAAAGCCTCTAAAGCTAAAGTTGACTTGTCTCCACGAGTCCATCGTTGGTGGGCTTATCTACAGGCCTACGACTTCGACGTCGTGTACAAGGAAGGTCGTAATATGGAGCATGCTGACTACTACTTATCCCGAAACCCTCTCCCTATTTCAACATCGACTTCTAGTAATACCTGCGACTTTAACAAAACTAGAAACACTCGCTGCAAAGCGGTCAACTTTGTCGAACTTCATGATAGCTGGCTTCAAGTAGAACAGAAACGTGATCCCGAAATTCAGGACCTAATAAGTAAGCATCTAAACAACCAGCTCCCAGAAGGCTTAGCTCATACTTACGATGTACGTGATGGAGTACTCTATAGGAAGGTTGAACGTAATAAGATTAGCTTTTGGCTGCCCATTGTCCCACGATCATTGGTGTGGACCCTCATCAATCATGTCCACTGCGAAATTAAGCATTTAGGATATGATAAAACGTTGGACAAGATTTATGAACAGTACTGGTTTCCGCAAATGGCAAAAAATGTCCGCAAGTTTGTCGATTCGTGTATAGTGTGTAGGGCCTCTAAAGGACCATCAGGGGCTCAACAAGTAAGAATGCACCCCATCCCTAAGATATCTGTACCCTGGCACACCATACACATCGACCTCACGGGAAAACTTAGTGGTAAAAGTGACCGAAAAGAATACGCGTCAGTCATTATCGACGGTTTTACAAAGTACGTTTTACTCGAATATACTCAGTCCCTAGATGCAGCATGTGCCGTGAGAGCCTTGAGGAGAGCAGTCTCATTATTTGGAGCACCGAAAAGAGTCATAGCTGATCAGGGGCGGTGCTACATTAGTTCGAGCTTTAAAGAATTTTGTAACGAGCACAACATTGAACTGCACCTGATAGCGACTGGCTCTTCTCGGGCTAACGGACAGGTCGAGCGTGTCATGCGCACCTTAAAAAGTCTCCTTACCATCATAGAAAACGATTCCAATAAGGTGTGGCGCGAAGAGCTTGATAACGTGCAACTAGCATTAAACAGTACACGCTCAAGAACGACGGGATATACCCCGACTGAACTCATGTTTGGCATAAGTGCCCAATCACTAGGTCTTTCTAAAACAAGCCCCAATATAGAACCACCGCAGCGCGCTAACTTAAACGAAATTAGGAACGAAGCCGCGTGTAGTATTCAAAAATCAGCCCTAGAGGATTCTGAACGTTTTAATCGCGGTAGAGCACAAGTAAAAGCGTTTTCAAAGGGAGATTACGTTTTCATAAAATGTAGTGAGCGAAATCAAACAAAGTTATCCAGAAAATTTCGCGGACCCTTTGTTATCACGAAAGTGCTAGATAACGACAGGTATGAATTAAGAGCTATCAACGGCGGTAACCGAGTCTATAAATATTCGCACGAAAATCTGCGTTTAGTGCCGAGGGGTTTTGAGGGTTTGGTGGAAATTGCAAATAATTTAATAGACAATGAGGAGGCCGAGACGGCGGTTAATAGGGATCAAATAAACCACGACGATGACGATAGTGATACAATCTCGGTATTAAGTGATCGTACCATGACCGCCGGCTCAGACACCCTCTCAGATTCAGAATACGAGGAGCGATTAGTCATCCCCAGTAAGGAAGGGCGCGCGAATGAAAGTAAGTGCAATAAAATTGAGTAGGATCTTGTACATACATTGCAGTTTGTAGTAAGTTATAGCCTGCCGATATACGAGCTGCAAAATATGAGTCATTGGTGACGGTGCTGGCAGAAAAGGCCGCGTACGCCTGTGCCACGACATTGTCAGTCTTGTAGTGGCCGGTCGAAGAGGCTTTAGATGCCTGGTCCTCGTCACACGTGTGTTTGTAAATCTGGTCGGATGGGCTGCAAGTGCCCGGTCCATGCTTCATGATGATGGTGGCTAGTCGAAGGGGCCTAGCATGCCCGGTCTACGCCGCAGGTATGGTAGGCTGTCCGAAGGGGCCCAGTACGCCCGGTTCACGCCGAGTGCAGATGTGTGTTGGTCGAAAGGGGCCGAGTATGCCCGGGCCACGTAGTGAGTAACATAGGTTGGTCGAAAGGGCCGTGAGCGCCCGGTCCACACCTAAGCGACCCACGCGAGTGTTAGCGACTTAGGAACCACATAGGGTAGTTTAGCCGGTTTTCGGCCAGTTTACCAAAATTTTGAATTTAAAACTATTTTATGAATAGTGCTCTTAACAAATTTAATGTAATGACTATATTTTTAGACTAGTAATATATTGAAATTGTAATTTTTTGATCGAACTTTATGTCATATAATGCATAATGATTTTTTAAAATAATAAATATCAAAAAGCAGCGATTTAGCTGGTTTTCGGCCATTTTTTTTAGTTTTCGGCCGCTTAATCATCAGTTCTCGGCCACTGTTTATAATTTTATTAATGAGTCTTATTCCATAGTCTGTAGGGTTTATTTTTAAATCAAACGAAAACTATATGAATCAATAAATGTATTAGAAATATTAGGAATATTATAAGGAACTTTTATGTACTTAACTATTATTATATTTATTAATTACTTTGTACTGCGTCAGTGGTAAACAAAATTATGGCCCATCTGATGGTAAGTGTAACCGTAGCATATGAATGTCTTCTAATAAATCACTTAAAACTTAGTAGAAACTTCTCTTGAATAACAAAAAACAAAAACAATATATTAAAATAATGCAAAATCTTCGTCGCTGCTACTCAATCCCGCATCTCCTTTATGATCTGTCTTGTCAAAACCTTCTTCTATATTATCATCAGTTTCCTTCTTTTCTGACTTTAGATTGTGTTTTTTCGTTATCGCTACATTTCTCTTTAACTTTTGCGTCAGTGCCAAAAGTCGCTACTTTCTTGTCTGTTACTTCATTATTACCTAAATGTGGTTCATCAATATTTATCTCATGGTTTGTCTTTATCTGTAAACAAAAAACATTCTTATCATTTAATCAATATTGTCTGCTAGAAATAGTATATTGTAGTAAATATCATTACCTGAAATTAAACACTTTAGAACGGGTTAAGATGATGATAAAGGTCATCATCTTAACCCTGTGAAAATGAGTGCTGTAAAGGGCTCGAAACGTAGGCTCCTAGTGTTAATAAACGCGATTAAGCCGTTCTAAAGTGTCTAATTTCAAAGAATAACAATCGCGAACATAGAAGACATTATTATATTATTACCTGGTTAGTTATAGCTGTATCGGCCTCTATTGTGTCTTTAAGTTTTTCATTAGTCTTGGTAGTCTTTAATGTTCTCTTATTCTTTATTTTCAGTCTCAATATCTTTTGAAGTACCTATTTTATTATTGTTTGTACTTTTTTTATCAGTCTTTTAGACGTCCTTATTTTTTGCTACATTCTTTTGTTTTCTTTCCTTTGTTTGTATCGTTATACTTGCTTCATTTTTATTAAATTTACAATATTACTTTAATGAGCTATATTTATATAAAAGTCCAATAACTTTATTAATTTATTTTTGTTTAGTTTATATGTTTTTTCTAATTTGTATTTTTTTTAATATTTTTTTAGTAAAGGATGATAATAAAATATATCATTATATTTAAGTCTTGAATATAAAATATGTGTAAAATACATTTATTTCTTATTAACAATAAATCTCTAAACATCTAAATGCATGGCCGACAAATACAAAAATTCCCTTTTTCAGCCACTTGGTAAAACACGGCATAAAAAAAAATATTTTTGGCCGCTGATGAAAAGAGGGCCGACAACACACACTTTGTTTGCCTGTTTCCGGCCACTCTGTCAACAGTGGCCGAGAACTCATTATTAAAATTCTGATTTTCGGCCACGTTTTAATCAATGTAATAAATAAACGCGGTATGAAAACTAACATTGTTAAAATTACTTTGGACATGAGATTAAATAAAAACATTACATGAATTAAAAAAGTGTGGATTTTATCTGTTTCTTATCGCTTTATTTCTAAGGGCCGAAAATTAAGGTATGAAGAGTCTGTTTTCGGCCGGCATAAATTAACAAGGCCGAAAACTAACTTGCCATAATCCTGTTCTCGGCCGCCAATTACAAAATATTTAATAGTACGTTTTCATCAAGTATTATTTAGAATACATGTGGCCGCCAGTTAACTACATAAATTAAAATGTATTCAACTTCACATTAAAACAATATAGCTCACGTATGGTTTTATTTTTTAGCAAATATATGCAGTTAAGTTCCACGAAATTCAACGCTGTTCTCGGCCGGGCGGCCGAGAACGAAATTTTTCGTCAATATGCATTTAGTTACCCGGCCATCAAATTTTAATAGCTTTTACTTTATATTCCATGAATTTCAGTCAAAATATAAATATTTCGACTAATATACTACACACTTAAACATAAGCAATGTTATAAACACCAAAGATACAATATTTAAACTCACCTCGAAAAAAATAGGACGCACAATTTTTTACTTAAAATGGCGACATATCTACACAGTCTAAATTTTGTCGACGCACTGACGAGCCAATTAGAACATTATTAGGCAGCCAGTTTAAAGAGGTGTAGGTGTCAAGTGAAATTACCCGATTAAAGTGTTGTTTTGCATAGGTAGGGTAAAGAGTTCTTGTTATTATCGTTTTACTACGTAGTGGCCGACAACCAGAGGTGGCCGGCGAACCGGCTAAACTACCCTATTCACTTTATCGGTCAGGAGTGGTCGAGCAAACAATAATGTAGCCTTGTAATTTTTTTGCAGATGCTCCTCTCGATGACTAATCGCACGAGGGCGTGCGACGGTCAGGGTTGGCCGTGACGGCGCATCGAGAGAATTGGCTCGATGGCGCTAGTGTCGCCTATTCGATTTCCAAACGAAACGTCAGAACTGTCAAAGTGACGTAACACCGAGCGCTGGGGTGGCGGCCATGTTGATTAGATTGACAGTTGAGATTCGGAGGTCGCCATGTTGCGCTCGCGCCTCACGTGCTATGGTGGAACGTTGTAATAATTATAATCGTATTTAATCTGTATCAAATACCGTGTTACTAGTGTAATTTAATACTGAATTTGATTATACGTTTCATAAGCTGTTCGGATCAACTTTTATTTCGACGAACTTGGTCTCCTTGCCCGATTACCCACCGAAATGGCTTCTTCAAGTAAAGGTGTACGGAACGATCATGACTATGTGCCTTTATGCTTATAAAAGATATCGACGAATTGAGAACCGCCTGGTTTTGATTTTTGAAATCAGTTAAAAACTTTAAAGTCTTCGCACATTTTTAAATCTTTCGCCTTATAATGCCTAATGACAGATTTTCCCGTCCCACCCCATCCCGTCCCGTGCTAGTGTGAGTCATCCTTAAGAAGAAAAAAAAACATTTGGGTTAAGAATATCCTACTTATTTTGAAGTCGGTTAAAAATGTGGAAAATACCGTGATTTTGGCAAGGATACTAGATCTAGTTTAAACATGGATGGCGACTGAATTTAAAACAATCCTGTGAAACCTGCATTCATTGGCCTAGAACACTCACTTTCTAGTAACTTCACAATCGGGTCTATTAAATAAAGTTAAGTATCTACATAAAAGTAATGCAACTACAATTTGAATAGTGGTTAGTCTTCAAGCAACACAAGGGGGGAGTCGGCATACGTTCCGTTTCGCCGAAGTGAAAGCCCAAATGGGCATACGAGGGTCTGTGTTGTGGACTACTCCGTGGTTCCGTACACAAAAATAGATCGAATTGTGCAAGATTTGTTCGTGAAGTCGTATCATTTTCTTTGTATGTACTTAATGTGTGAGAAGTGCGTCTGTATGCACGTTTCTCCCCGTGACAAGTGATAGAAAACAAGCACTAGACTGCTAATAGCGCTAATGCTAATGGAAATAGCACTGGCGGCCGAGCCGGGCCGAACCGGGCCGAATAGGGACGATATGTCAATTTCTATAGAAAGCATCACTTGCTGACGTAGTTATCCGGCCCGATCTATTGTGAGTCATCCTTAATTCATTTTTTAATTTATTGTACTAAGTAGTGTGCTCTATCTATTTAAAAAACGCATCAAAATCCGTTGTGTAGTTTTAAAGATTTAAGCATACATACATGATAACGCTCTAGTCTAAGGCCTGAGAACTGAGCGAGTAGCCTGGCGTGTAGCTGTTTTGTGCAGAGTGGACGGTCACTTACATTTATTTGTGTTAAATATAAACGCCACGCTATCCGGCTCGCCGCTCGCCCCGCTCATGGCCTTACGCAAAGAGCTTTATAATCTGGCAAATCGCCTGACGTGCAAAAACTCCGGCCTTTCTTCGACTCCATCTGGTTCTGAGTCTGTTCGAATAATGGCGATCCATTCGACATTTTTACTGAATTACCATTGAATTGTGTCCTCATTGCTCAAAGCTGCACTCTCCATTGTGCTTTAATAGACTGATTTGCAACTTGCATTGTGCGGGCATCTGGTTAGCCTGGACTTGGATACTTGAATCGAGGAGTGTCGGTGGTCACTTTGATGAGTCATTATTTAAATCCTGTCAATGCAGACAGTTTTCCGGCAACTGTAGGGTCCAGAAACAGCTCAATTAGTTAATCAAGACAAAGCAGTTTCACGTTTTTATGTCTCAACTTTACAAAACAGTTTAAAACGTCATACTTTTATCGGTTATCTAGTTTTATATGACAAAATGTCGTTTTGTGAAAGGCTACTCAAAATACCCAAATCACTACAGCTCTGCTTAAAATATTTAAGGAGTTACATCTATTTATCCTGAAATTTTGATTCGGTGATAGTAGAAAACACTATAAATTTACAAAAAAAAATCGGTCAATGAGAAGTCGGGGAGCATTCATAAAAAAGCAAAATTCGAATATAATATCCCAACGAGCATCTATACCATTTGAGGCCCAGTAAAGATAAACTACCTATGTATAGTAACTTTATCAAGTTTCCCTTTCAATGCTTCATCATACCTTGTTATTAATGATCACGATTCAGATTTCACCCTGTATTCATAAGTTCAAGTCTAGACCCACCGGTTCTCTTGCATATTATTTGCATCAATATTATTTACATCGACATCTTGGTGTTTTACCTGTTTTTTCTTCGAATTACCGCTAACACACACAACTTATGTTATTGTCAAATGTAGCTTACTTAAAGGTAAATCTATACATATCCATTTTTATTATGGAGCCAACCTCAAAATTATAAATAAAACCGACTTAGGTATTCTAAAAGTAACTCGTCAACAATTTACAAATAACTACGCGGACATATAAAACCTACATACATATACACACATAACTAGATATATATGCAGCATAAATCTATTCTCTCTAAACTGAACATACCGGTTATATTTAATAAACACAAAAATCTCTTTATAATTATTAGAAACTTAAGCATTGTTTGTAATTTAATTTAATTTCTCTTATCGGCTTTATATTGTTACTGAAACCGAATAATATATTGGCAGATTTTTAAAATGTACCTTTTTTACGTTTTGTTTTTAGCTTTTAACTGTTACTGTATGATTTTGTAAGTACCTTGAAATCATCGTGGTATACTTAGATGTGTCACGGCTCGTGTTGAGGGGCATTCCTTTTGGTTTATTTAGTTGTAACTTTTGTTAATCTTGTAATGTTTTAAAGCCAAATAAGTCATTTCTTTCTTTCTTTCTTTCATAATGTTCATCAAATAGTCTATGAGTGTTTACAATAGAAAATGTAGCCGCTATTTGAAGTGTGGCCTTTTAGTATATTGTTCAGAATGTCCCATATTTTTATAACTCACCATAATAAGATACAAGTAAACCGCCTTGTATATAAACGCTCAAATATACCCTCACAGGCAATATTAACCACCGCAATATACAAACCCCATAAGAATGCCGTCACTTCAGAACGTTTTTCAATATCCCTGCGGCATTCAGTCCCTGCCAATTTAAAGAGAACTTCTGACTTATGCCAGTTTAATACAGGATGACAGTGGAATATCTCACAGTATATAAGATTTTTAGTTAGAACTACGATTTGCTAGAAATATGCTTTAAAAAGTTACTAATATTTAAAACGGGTCACGTAATCAAGTAAATTTTCGTTCAATATGTTTCGATGTTTACGCATATGGTAATGGTAACAGAAGCAGAGAGACGACAGAGGCAAGGTGAGCACTGCTTGCGTGCTATGTTTGAGTCTCACGTAAATCTTATAAAAATAAAAATAAACCTGTTTAAGAGATTCATTATAAACTATAAATTGTAAATAGGAAGAAGAAGACCCAATAATGAGGCCAGTAAAATAAAAGTTTAAGTTACCTATTGGTAAATCAAAACAGCGGTAGAAAAAGTCACATTTCTAATCCCACTCTGTATAATATAAGGAAAGAGTTATCTTGGCTCAGGATACACTGGGCGTGTTTAGATGCAGTGCCGGAGTTATTGGAGCACCAGATAATGAAATAGTTGTCGTCTGCGTTTTGAACGTGACGTCACAACCCAGGAGAATGGAAAAGATATTCCAATTTTAAACTTAGAAAAAGCTATAGCAACACGATATACTGTGTTTGTGAGGGAATGCGTTTAGTACCGTTTGGTAAATAAAAATTGTATTCGTATTTCGAAGGTAGCTACCCTTCGAAACGGGAAAAAAAATCCCAATTCGTAACTGCTACTGCACGAACATCGAAAATTGGCATTGATGGGAAAACCTCTTACTCACTCCAATATACAAGTGTGACAGAGATGGAGATACAAATCCGCAATCGTTAGATTTTCGTGGTATAGGTCCTGGTTTCAAATTGGAGCTTTTCCATTACCGAATTGTAATCACGTTTGGTAAGCAGCTTTGAAACGGGAAAAGGAATCCCGTGTTGTAACTGGTTACAAAATGGAACGGAAAAAGTCCCGCGATGTAACTGTTTACAAAATTGGACTTTTGAAAAATATAGTAACAAATATACAAAAGAAAAGAACATCGCTAGGGTTATTCAAAAATAAGTAAAAAGTGCGATAAAATTCAGCTATTATGCGCAACAGATCGATCGCAATTTACACTGATTCCTTTTTTTATTGTTTGATTGATGCGCTGTAGTTTAAGACCAACACCGTAACAATTGGCCCAAAAGAAGAGCGACAGCGGTTGTTTTAAGCATTGATACATCGTACATTTAATTGTTACACTAAAACACCTCAATTCAAACATTTTCAATATATAACTCCTATTTAAAACGAGATATTTACCATGTATATTTGTTTTTGTGAGCTCCCAATGTTTCGGCACTACAAATGTACATAGTATTTTAAGTAGTAATTATAATGTAAATGACCACTTTAGCTTAAAATCATATTTTCATTACAGTAATCTTAATCTACTCATATTACAAGTGCTAGCTATTGTCTGCTGTTTTAGATGTTTTTTTCGTATATTTGTTTCTACGTCATGATTTTATCTAGCTGGTTTTCTATTTTCATAACCTAAAAACTAGGAACGTAGGACACTTTTTACCCTGTAATTAACTCCATAAAGGGGCGTTTAAAGTTCATGAGTAGAAAGGGTTTGCCAATTACACACATTCTACGGGAAAGAAGTCGCAGGTGGAAACTACTGACTTATAATTAACTCAAAACCGGTTTAACAGTAGGTTACTTATACATACCGTTAGTTACAACTTAATAAAAAGGGATTACGTAACATTCAACCTATAAGCGCCACTTGATCCAGGATTAGACAACTAACCCGGAGTTAAATTTCGAATTCCATACTTTAGAAACGCTTATCTACAGGTGAGTGGGTTAACGCCGGTTGTTGGAAGTGGCGCTTAGATAAAAAAACTCAGCGCAAACGGGGTCACCGGAAACAGTCTTCACTTTAAATTATACAAAATCGTCGAAACGCTTGTGCCTTGCACCAAAAAGCCCAGAGACGAGTCTAGGCTATTTCGGTCCACCTTATTTACGGTCTGCGTAATTGTGCGGGTTATAAACCCGGTGCTTATGTTAAAATTGTATTTTCTGGCGATAAAAGTTAATTGTGGCACTGTATGGTTATTGTACATACACACATTACCTACAAATTAAAAAATAACATAAAAACCTTGCAGTGTCCTTGCAGGGCTCATAGCTGATCTCTTATATAATATATCTCCTTATGGACTATGATTCCTGATTATGTATTTTCTTATGCATAACTAGCGGCTTTGTGAGTTGCGATCATAACTATAATAGAACTCAACTTTTATTTAAATACGTAAAAAAGTGGTGTCGTTTTATAACAGCGACCCTTTAAATTTAAGAATCCTTTTTATATTAGGGTTGCAGAAACTACTATTAAATAAGCAATTAAATCTGAAACTGACTATAAAAGTGCCGAGTGATGAGACAGTATCGAGCACTGTGTCATTAACCTTAATAAAAGTGCAAAATAAATTGTTAACTGAACTACTACCACTGGCCTGCGTTGAACGCAAGCGGCATTCCGATTTTTAAATCTATTCTTGATTTGATTATTTCAGCATTCTCTCTTTTATTTTAAATGCGCACGAATGCGCTGCATGAAAAACATCATGTCAAATCATTTTTTTAAATGTGAATCCTCCACAACTTTAAAACAATTCTCAGTTCTCATTACTTGCGTACTAAAAAAAGTACAAAAGCTACGGTCTGCCTCTATCATTGTCCTTCCTTCCTCTCATTGTCTGTGGTTTTACTTTTTTAATTTTTTCTGCGGCCCTGTCATTAAACTACTTTTTTCCTGCCAGCCGACATTTTTGACCAGCGGAATGTGGCGTGGAAAAACTGGTGCGTTTATTTTATAAATGATGTTTTTGGTAAACTTAAGGGCTGTCTGGATGAAAAAATATATTATAAATGATAAAATACAACCCTTTTATAATTATTTTCTTAGGTCTTAGGGCTACTTGCACCAACTAGGGTTAGGCAACTTACCCGAATTAAACACAGCTAACTCCGGGTTAGTTGGTTTACTCTAATTGGCGCATGCGGCCCTTAGTATGGTGAATGCAAAAACGATATTCGAAGAATAAGATATGTTATTGATTAGATTTCGTTACTACACCGAACAGGAAAGTAAATAAGTGATGTGTCAGATTTAACAGATTTTTTCTCCTTCAACATCAAAACAAAATGTAATTAATAATGAATGTAATTCTTTTAATATGTCTCTAAATTATATAATATTATGTTATCTACTCATACCCCTGTTCATTTATTTATATTAGGTACTTACATGTCAAAATGGAAAGATACATAATCAATTACAGAAAAAATACCATGAGGTTAATTAAATACAATATTACCTAAATTAAAAATAGTAATGATAAGATACATTAAATTACTAGTACATTACTTCAATATTTTTTTCGGACGTACACTTTTTTTAGTTATTATGAAATACGTCATCATATTGTAACCATTGCAATAGCTCTGAGAACCAACACAAACCATGAACGAAGTTTTCCCTCTTACGCTTACGTACTTAGTTACAAGTGCGACAGAGAGGTTGTTTGCCGTGCGCACACGCACTCAATGTGCACATCGCATGTCCCCGATCATCGAGACGGTTCATTTCGATAATAATTGCGTAACTGTTGTATGACTTCTATAATGATGGAGTGTATTCCGTGGTTTAAATATAGATATTTCTGATTTATTATTTATTGAGTTAGGCGTTACTTTGCGGAAGTCCATATTAATTACGAGAATAGTATTCCAAATCAGCAAATAACTTTTCGTCGTATTTATTTGGCCGAGAAGCAAAGTTTTTGTCGTAATTTCCTTGTTTCCTAGTTCGCAAGTTTACTATTTGGCTTTCTAATTAAAATTACTATTTGGCTCTTCAATTTAAGCAAGATAAGGATTAGGTACCTACCTACATATAGTACATATACCTACATGGTGTAATAAAACTGCTGATACTTAATCCTTTTTAGGGCGTTAGTATCAAGATCTCATTATGTCAGTAAGTACTTGAATTATTTTTTTGACAAGTAAGTACTGACATCCAAGTCCTAATCTCATGTAGTTTTAATAGTTAATTTAATTTATGTAATTTATAAATGTAAAGTGTTCCGCTTTAGTCGAATAATAAAATATAATGTTCTATTATATTAGGAGAAAAAAAAAATTGACCGGTTTTTTTTTGTATTGAACCTGCCACTTACAAAATATTTTGTTGCGTTAAAAAAAATTTAAATCTATTTTGTCCTAATCGTAATCCGATACTTGTTACCTTTGAACTGACCAGTATTCTTCTTACGCCTTCTTGAACGAGCGAGCGAAGTTCTCCGAGTCTACTAGAACAATCCGGCGTTTGTCGGATCGACGTAAAATTTTGCAGGTGATTAGAAAATATATATAGCATTTTAAAATTGAAATATGAGCGAAATCAGTGAAGGGATTGCCGAGAAATAGGAGCGTGAGTTGACGTTTGCGGCAAA
This sequence comes from Lathronympha strigana, assembly GCA_949128165.1. NCBI lineage: Eukaryota > Metazoa > Arthropoda > Insecta > Lepidoptera > Tortricidae > Lathronympha > Lathronympha strigana. Next base: position 9,462,387 of record OX421923.1, on the reverse strand, counting down.
CCACTAACGTATCTAAATACGCGAGGGCCCTCAAAAGCGCGGGGCCCATATCATTTGCTGCTCTTACTAAATGGCCCAATGATAGCCCTTAAATACATGTAATTTGGCTCAAACATTAACCGTTAATACAACCATAATTTTACAGTAGCTGATGGGTTCGTTTTAAAAATAAACGCGCTGGTCTTTTGTAAAAGGTAACAGTTTGACGATTGTTACTAAGGTTCATTTCTAAATAAATCCTTATGGCTTTAGCGCCTTATTGTCAACTGACGAAGTGGTACCTTTAACTAAGAACACCCACGAATTATCTCTTAAATGGCTTCATTGAGCTGCTTGATTGCGGGTTTTGTTTTGATGTTTTATTTAATATGAGTTTAAGTTTATTTTAATCGTGGTGCTTCATATAAAATTGTTATCGATTACCTTTTCTTTGAACTAACCGTGTGTGGCACCAAAGAGATGGTCGAAGGAAAAAAGTTAGTAAAAAAAAATTGGTTAGTTGTAATTAAGGAATTCAAACCGGTAATTATAAGTATGGGGATTACGGATTAATCGGTGAATTACCGGTAATTACCATATTAAAAAATTACCGGTTGCATGCCTAGTTGTAATTTTGGTATACATAGTAGGTACCTACTTTACCTAAATGAACTGAGTGAAGGTCTGTAAATGAAAATACGAAAACATGAGAGTTCTTAGAGTTATGATTATGACCAACTTGGATGGACTGTTCGCCCCCGAAACCCTAGTTAGAGCTGTTCCAGAGAAACTTAGATATTTGTTACCTACATAATTACTGGGGCAGTCACTTTTTTTATCACACTATCACATTACAGTTGTCATAAAAAAATATGCTTCATTGACATTTCATTTTTAGCAATTTTTAAGGGGGGGGAGCCTTTTCTATACAAAAATTGTAAGATGCCAATTGGCATTGAACTTCATGTATAGACCTTACCAAACGAAATCGAAAGTTAACAAGCCGTCACTTTCTCCCGTCATTTAACAAAGAGCTGTCAAAACAATCGTTACTGACTGACGGACGTCTGATTTGCTTTAATAACACGTGTCTATGCATATTGACACACGGGCTGGTCGGATTGAGAGCAATTTGCGTTACGACGAATATTTGTAGACACAGATTTGAAAAATCGTGCGGAGTGATTTAAGTAATTCAGTGACTACACTAATTCATTATAAATTTACTAAAATCGGCCTTAATGCCCTTAATCGTCTAAAACTTTGAAAATTAGCGTCCGAAGTTTTTAAAGCGACATTGCCCCCGTGGTTACGGAGAAAGACTCAATATAAGATCAGTCTTTTAGTTTCAAGATGAGCGACACACCAAATTCTTGTAATGTAATGTAATGCATGGCTTCAAAAAAATTGCAGTATTTATTTTAGTTAGCGGCCTCCCTAGCCTAGTTGGTCTCTGCCTACGAAGCTGGAGATCCCGGGTTCGAATCCTAGTAAGGCCATTTATTTGTGTGTTTATCACGAATATTTGTTCCTCTTTTATGGAGTTTTCTTATGTATTGATGTATGTGTTAGTATTTATAACGTCGCCTAGTACCCATAGTACAAGCTTTGTTTGGTTTGGAACTAGGTCGATCTGTATAAGATTGTCCCCAAATATTTATTTACCAATTTATACATACTATTTACTGTTGCAGATTGTTGTAGAAGCTGAGAAATTTGCCAAAATTTCCATAAATGCACTTTGATCGAGAAATATAGTAAAATTCTTGACAGTTCAAAGTTCCGTGACTTGTACTCACATTAATATTAATATTGTCAGCAGTCAGTGTTGTCTGAGACGCGGAGGTGATAACATCACTCTGTCCGACACTGAGTGATACACTCAAAAAATGTCACCACTATCATGATAAAAATACGCGAGTTTTAACCGATAAATTTATTTATTTATAACTTTATTGCACAAAAATAAAAGTACAAATGGCGGACTTAATGCCTTAAGGCATTCTCTACCAGTCAACCACTGGGCCAAAAAGAGAGGTTTGCTAGGTGCAGGCTGTAGAAAATATTAAAATCATGTCACAAATACTAATATCTAATGAACACTAGATAATACATATAAAATAAACTTACACATATACTTTATATCATATACATATATACGTGTATACGTGTACCTACTATGAAACATCACGAAGATTAATCAATCACGTAATTTAGAAAGTAAATGCTTGCGAAGCATGTGCTTGAAGGCGAGTTTGCTCTGAGCTTTTCTGATATCAAGAGGCAGGTCATTCTAAAGGCGCATTGCCTGAAGAGTGAAGGAATTTACCATGAAACTGTTGCGATGTGGGGGAATGAAGAGCTTAAGGTTTTATAAATGTCAGTAATATGTATAAAATCAACGCAAACTCTTCCAGCTGTATTGTGAGTTTTATTCGAATATGTAAGTACGCGGTTTGGTCGCGTTTTAGCTAAGAATATATTGGAATGCAAGAGTATCCATAAGCTGTATACCATTAGACTGTTAGAGCTATCAAAACAATAAAATAAAAAATGCACTAGTAAGATATTTTTGCTATTCGCTCCACCCGTCCGTAAGTCATACATGAAATGAAAGCCACCGCTGCCTCGCTTCGCTTTTGTGCTTTTTTTCACAACAGGTACCCCATTCATGGCTCCCATTAGCGGGTGAGCTTGCAGTCGCAATTAAGCTGCGATTATGAAGCGTGTATTTAAATATGATGACTTGAAGGCTTGTTCGGAAAAAGAAAAAATGAGCTAATTTGATTTGTGATCTCAATGTTTTTTACGAGCGTCATCTGTCTAGAGAGTTTATCTAACTGATGTTAACATACATCGAAAAAACTATTTAGTTTGTATAAAAAAGTGAAAACCTACAGAATACATAATTTTCAAAAGTAGTTGAACAAAAGCTGTTAGGTTTGAGGAGCACTACCTACGATTAAATTTATTGCTCTTGTTACAGGAAACACCCGGTATTTATTTATGCACGTTTATTTTGAAAGTAAACTGTAACTTTTATAAAAAACAAAAGACCAGCTTTTGGAAATATAGTATTTCATAATTTTCCTTTTTTAAATTTTCAAAGAAAGTTGGTAATAAAATAGCGAAAGCAATTTAACCAATTTTAAAACACTTATCCGTGTCCCATCAAATACGCATTACTGGCCACCCTGCGCGGACAGTTACTGCTTAATGAGCGTGTCCCACACAACCAGTGAGTTATTGTCACATCGTACCAATACAGCCCAGTGTAACCACACCACACTGATATACTTACATTCAGAAATAAAATTTGTAAAACTTGTACAGGGGTGGTTTTTTTAAGGAGGCACCAATTTTGTCTTAATCCGAATAATTTATAAATTTAAAATATGTAAAAATATGTATGTATGTCGGAGAATATTTTGTGATTGGCTAGATTTTAGAACCTAACCAATACCTTACACAGAGTTAAGACCTGCCTGCCAATAGACGGCGTGCGCGAAGCTAGTTAAGTAGCAAGTTGTGTTGGTGTTGTTGAAGTGGTGCCGCTAGATGGCGGTGGTAATTGATGTGAAGATAGCTATAGTGGTTTGTAGCAACTTCACTGCGGTCTGTCAGCAGTGCGAACAGCTCTCGGGGTTCACTAAGTTCACTTTGTACCTGAGCGTCGCCTGTGCCACTTGTGCGCGCTGACTACCCTATTAATTCATCAAGGTGGACGATTTAGCTTCTCCGTTGGGCTCCGATTTTAGGGATTCTCTAACATGTATGTGTTGTTTGACATGATGCCAACGTTCACTTTTCACCATCGCACCGCTCGCCAGCGACAGGGCGCTCATTCACACACTTTGCTACCAAAATGGTCGCGCGCACTGTGCGATTTCAGAGAAATTACCTCCCACGGATACCTGCCGAGGTTTTCCCTGAATAATACAGTATGCGGTTCTTCAATAAAGAAGTGTACAAGATTTTAATGGGTCGGCAACGCGCATGTGACTCCACTGGAGTTGCAGGCCTCTATAGGCTAAGGCGACCACTTTCCATTAGGCGGGCTGTATGCTTGTTTGCCACCGTAGTGGTACTAAAAATTACGTAATAACGTATCATTCTTTTTTTACAGGTAAGTGTCAGATGGCAGATTTCCTCTGTTGGTAAGATCAACGTGCCTCTTATGTCTAGTTACCTATTCAAATCAACCTACGGCTGTATTTTAAAAAGGTAATCGTAAAGTATCACTCATAAAATAGTAGTTTATGCAACAGTGATACAATAAGGGTTCTTTAAGAACTAAAGTTGTAAGAATCAATTATGAGCTGTTGCATACGCTAGTTTTTCTACGACAGCCGAAATAGCAAAAAAAGCAAAATGTCGAAAGGTGGCAGAATATGGCAGATGATGTCATACGCCCACGAAAGACATTAAAAAAGAAACAATAGTGCTAATATACTCGTATTGTATGAAAATCCATAGGAGCGTCGTTTAGCAGTGTTCTTATGGAATATAGACAACGTTATGTATACTTTTTTAATATCGCTGTCAGTCATCTAATTGACAGATAGAAGTGCTGGAGTAGAATTTTTTTTATATAAAATCGTGTACCTCGAAATTTAGACTATTGTTCTAATGATGCACTCAACGACATCCATCTCGCGATTATTAAGTTGTGTGCTCACTATATTAAGCGAGATGGAGCTATGAGATACAGGGTTGCACGGTTGGTATCATATTTTCTGATTCCCCTAGGTAAAGTATGCCTTATAACACGTCTGATCTGTTGACATAGCACTGTGATATTGCATGCCGCATGAAGATGACGTTCGAAAACTGACGATATTGTTGTGGTCATATGTTCCTATTGCACGAACTCATTTATTTTGTAAGTGATAAACTGAGTTTTATGAGAAACATACTGTAAACATTACTCATAAATATAAAAAAAAAACATATTTTGTTTAGCTTTTCCCAATATTTCTGCAGATACAAACTTTATAATTACGAAATATCTGCCATAATATCAGTCATTTTATTTTAACATTTTTAACTTTTTTAACATGATCTCTACTTAAAATCGCGAGCTTTTAGAGAAAAAAAATACCAAAAATGTCCATACATTTTTCGAACTTTCCATTCCGTTATATACCGCCCATACGAAACGTCATATAAAAAAACCGGCCAAGTGCAAGTCGAACTCGCCCGCCGAGGGTTCCGCGTTTATGACCTTGATACTTGATACTGGTGGCAATTCTCAGTGTGCGGCAATTATACGGTTTTTGGATTTTCTCTTTCTACTTTTTGATAAATTTCGTGATTCTAGGTCAACGGGAAGTACCCTATCCCGTTTGATTCCCATTGCAAGTGTATGGAAAATGAGACATAAACGGCCGTATCATTTGATTGCGTTGACGTAAAAGTTTGTTTTTTGCAGACTTGTGTATGTGGTATTAATTTCAACTTGCTATCTTTTCGCGTTTCCGAGATAAAGAGCCTTGACAGACAAACGGACGGACGGACGGATAACAAAGTGATACTATAAGGGTTCCGTTTTTTCCTTTTGAGGTACGGAACCCTAACAATGGAATAGGAATTTAAGAATAATATTGGGACACTTTTTTTCAGGATCTTAAGAAATCATATGATAATTCCATAATATTCCATAAGGGTTCCATATATGCAACTACAATGTACGGAATCTGTGACAATAATGTCACAATAAAAATGGCTTCTCTACGTGAGACAGGACGTAATTCCTTGTCGACATTATTCTGAGCATGCGCCGATACTAGGTACTTACCAGCCATAAAGTAAACGGCCATGTTAGCTACGTACTTGGGCATATTGTCAGTAAATTATTTTTTACAGTTTGAAGGAATCCCTGTTAATGGCGACCGTTAGCTAACGGTAGGCTAATGATGTAACTATAATTATTAATTGCTTAACCAGCTTACGTCAAGCGACTCAAGCGGACGTAGTAAATATACAATTTACATACACATATACGCCTGTATTCCTAACAGAGGTAGGCGGAGCAGTTTCGTGTACTGCTGAAGTTTAAATGACACTTCTAGTAATAAAAATAATATATTTTCAAAATATATATTTTTACAAATTTAACAAATTTGTAAAATTAACAAATGATTTCTTTAAGTGAGTGTGCCCTAACTTGGTGTTTAGTGGTTGTTTCTGTTTCTCATATTTTAAGTCTTAGTTAATTTTTGTTTACTGTATTCATTGTAACCACATGTATTTTGGGATCACGATGTTGCATGTAGGTACATAAGTGTTAACCGCTAACTGTTATTATGCTACTATTTGTGAGGACCTGTAATTGGCTTTATGTCATTTATTCCTATTACTACTATGTTTTCTGTAAGCTGTTGGTACTCCTTATAATAAATAATAATAATATATACAGTAAGTAAACAACAACCTACCTTAAATCTAAAATAGGTTTAAAATGTCTATGTCTTCTAGTAATTGAGGCTAAGTATAAAGAAAAAAAACTTATTTCTTTTAAAAAAACTACCGTGAAACTGAGAGCTATCAAGGGTAGCCCCAAAAATGTAAGTCTTACTTTCAAAAATGTACGCAAAATTATCTATCTCAACCCTTGACAATAATCATCGACACAATACACGCCTTTCACAACAGTAGGTATCTAATGACACATTGTCAGGAATACCCAGATGTGCCCGTATGGCGTTTGTGCATCCAATACAAAACCGAATGTCGCTTAAGGGTAAAGATCCTAAGTAACTAGACTTTCAACAGCGTTAGGGCTTTTTACATGTTACACAAATGCTTGCATAAAACATCACACGTGTGGTGTGTAAGTAAATACCTACATTAAATTAAAAAAAGAGTGCCCACAAAGCTGGCTACATTACCTCGCTGATGTGTGATGAAAAAGTAATAGCTACTTAATGTAACTTTGGCAAAATTATGTAGTTTAGATTTAATTTATTTATCCCACAATATACAAAGTCACTTAGGCGAAACACAAAACACATGATACCTACATTCTCACGATTTTATATTGTGATTATCAGTTTCTTTCATTATATTAGTATAATCTAATTAACTCTCCATCACTTTAAATGTCTAATCGTAGTTATAAACACCAATACAGTAGCTGGTCTTTCCAGTCGATCACCCATTCACTCACTAAAAACGAGTTTTTCCCAAGAAATTCGCAAAAACTTAACCGTTACTTAAGCGTCTCTTATTTAATATGTTTCGGAAATCTGACAAAATTGGCCGACAATGAACTGTTTTTGCGCTGCGGCAAAAACCGGGCGGAGATATGAAGTGCGATTATGGTGAATACTATGACATAGTGCTATTTTGCGGTTAATGATAGCCTGATATGAGATAGATATGAGAGTGTGATGAGTTTAAAGGATACTGTATTGGCGGTTAAGGCATTTAAAAAAATGTAAACGTCATGAATGATTAACGTTATTAATTCAGCATGTATGGGACAAACACAGAATATTGAATATTTGCTTATTTTTTTAATTTTTACACTGGAAAAATTAGATAGACCTCGTCATTTATGAAGCACTTCTCAGAATCAAGAAGCGCACCTTTGTGTAAAACGTAACTGCCTAAAAAAGAGGTCGAAGATATTTATTTCGCAAAAGATTTTTGGAAAAATGCAGTTCAGGCCTACAAAAGAAAAAAACCCGGTCAGATAGACAGACGGACGGACGGACGGACGGACAACAAAGTGATCCTATAAAAAATGTACATTTCAATACTTCGAACGACAGAGACAGTTGGACCTAATTTAAACGCTTCATTAAGTACTTACTAAAAAAGTGCATCATCACTCTCATTATTGAATACTAAATAGTTGAAAAACAATAAGGCTTTCAACTAATTCCTAACAGTTAGAAGCTACTATACTGTATCTATGCGTTTAACTTCATTAGCTTCTGAACGCTCGTGTAACGACTGCTTTATTTTGACCGTTGGCAGTGTGCATCCAACTTGATGACCATATGATTGTTTGACCGAAATTGTTTTAAAATTATTAGCGGAAATGGGATCTTTTACCCTAATTAGGTTAATTCCTTTGTAAAAGGATTCAATTTTTCGTGTAGAATTGTAGATGTAATTTTGATAGTGTTGTGCTTTTGATTATATTAGCTATTCAAGAGTGTAATTACAATATACTTAGTTTTGATGTGTGTTACTGTTATCCTTTATTGCAAGACTATACAGTTAACCTATGTAAGCAGATGTGCTAGATTGGAAGCTAGATAATTATTAAGTTTCTTAAACAAGATAATAATAAGTAGTTTTTCGGGTTTCGTAACCAAAACGGGGTAAACGGGACCCTATTATTATTATTTGAACTACCTATTGAAGTTGCCGCCTCAACCATGTTGATATATTGTGGCAGCCCTTTATAAATCATTACTGACTGATTCCCGCCGAGTCCAGAAAGTTCCAGATTCTTTGGGCTGTAATGTTGTGTACCGCATAGGGTTGCAGTTCGTGGTTACCTAGGCGGAGGCTTCTTTTATCCATTAGCGGTCCGCGGAAGCAGAGGATGTGCATCGCAGTTCCCTCTGCTTCCCGGCATAACCTGCATGCTGCATCTTCTTTCTTACCCATTAGTTTGTTCAATTAGAAGTGCTTAGTCAGAATTCTGACTACCGCACAGGCTTTATGTCTCTTAAGCCCTAGGAGCTCTTTAGTATTTTTATTGTTGAACCCGTGTATTGGAGCTTTTGAGTGTGCTTTTCCTTTGACGGTCTTCCACTCTGCGATTGCTTTTTTTAGCAGAGAATATACTTCCCGTTTTGTGACTCCGCAGAACGGTTGCGGGCCATCTAGGGTTGTGTCCGCGCTGTTTCTGGCAAGTTTATCAGCTGCTTCGTTTCCATCTAAATGTAATTTCAAATCATTTTTACAAATACCTTTATTACTAAGACTTCGTTGTCCATCTGTCTGTCTGTCTGTCTGTATGTCTGTCCGTCTGTCTGTCTGTCTATCTGTCCGTCTGTCTGTCCGTCCCTCCGTCAGTGATAGTTAAACAGTTTGAAATTTACAGATGATGTTTTCTGTTGCCACTATAACAACAAGTACTAAGAAACCGAATTATAAAAATATATATTTAAGAGGCCTCCAATACAACGAACGTGGGTTTCTTTCCTTTTTTTGTGCGATTTCCGACTTGCACTTGGCCGGTTTTTTAATTGCATTGTTGCTTATATTTGCATAAAAGATCTCATCACCAGTACGTGTTTAAATTAATTATACAAAATTGGGTAAAAAGAAGAAAATATAAATTTAGAAATATCTCAATTTGTGTAGGGCGAGTAAAATTGCATCTAAAACACTGCAAACGGCATTCAACGTACCAGGCGCACAGAGGCCGCGAGAAAGTCTACTTTCTTCCTCGTGCTTTACTCTTCCGGGTCACAGGTCACGCCCATAATACGGCTCAAGGTCTCGACGCGACCTCTTTTGTCTGCTGCCCTGGTGTGAGGTAGTGAGGTCAAATGTCAAAGGGTATTCATAGACCAATTCAATTGGATGATTCATACAAATGTTAATCTCATTCGAGTGAGATTATGAATGCAAATCGAATTTTATTCAACAGTTAGTAAGGCAGCAAGCAAGGCTTGTTTGCTTCAATTAAAGAATTGTTTTTTTTATGTCACACACGCAACACGCATGCGCATGTGTGTATCACTCTTCCATAAAACTTATACGCTACTTTTTAGAGTTTTGTACTCGAGGGAAAAAAACGGGACCCTATTACTAAGGACAGTAGAAATCCGCCTGTCTGTCCGTCCGTCTGTCTTTCCGTCCATCTGGCTGTCTATCACCAGGCTGTATCTCATGAACCGTTATAGCTAGACAGTTGACATTTTCACAGATGATGTATTTCTGTTGCTATAACAACAATAATTTACTAAAAAGCAGAATAAAATAAATATTTAAGGGGGCTCCCATGCAAAAAACGTGATTGTTTTGCAGTTTTTATAAATAACTGCAAATATAATATAAGCTTTTTCCCGCGGCTTCGCTCGCATTATAAAGAGACAAAAAATAGCCTATCCATCCCTTCAAACCTTCAACTATGTCTACTTAAAACGCTATCACGTCAATTCATCGCTCCATTTTGCCGTGAAAGATAAACAAACAGACACACACACTTTCCCATTTATAATATTAATATGTATGTTAAGCGCGAATCTATTTTTTGCATTTTAAAATATTATGTATATTTGTATTATTTATAGATTCACAATTATTTATTTATTTATAATATTTCCTCATTTCCATATTAGCCCGTTCCTTATTAGTCCGTTTCAGTTAGTAATTTATTATTTAAATGATCTATTTGCATTTATTTGCTACAATTACCACACTAAGTGAAGTACTAGATCAGTTCAACTGTACACTAAAATAGGTCACAGAAAGTCAACAGATCACGGTCACGATTGACTTTTTCTGCAATCATGATAATAAGTGGGTATGCTTATGTTTGACAGCTAATCTGCCAAGGATGGGCGAAAAAAGTTGAATAACGGTGTGCCAAATAAACGAGGGTTACATGTGTAACGGTGTGGCACTTTCGCTCGAATCAAAAGGGATTTGATTTAATTATCCGCTTCACAAGACGATATTCCACTGACTTATAAAGTTTTTTTTTTCAAATCTTATAACTTAATTATCGTCAATACTCTTTGTTCTTTTGTATTCGCACATATCATTAGTACTCTGAAATGCGTTCAAAAACCATAGGCAATGCAATACCAACCAGCAGTAATTAACGGAACTGTAATTTTATCATTACCTCCTGAAAACAGTAGGTTATGAGTTTAAATTTGGAGCAGCTGTCAAATTCGAGTGCGTTATTCTAATATAAATATTAAAACAGTCAACATCAATACGAAACGCCTCTGGAATGACACAAGGGTGCCTGCCGTTTTACCAAAAAGACTTTGGTCAAATTTCATTACCCAAACAAATTTTAGCAAATGTTTTATTCGTCAATGCTATCTTTGGCAAGTTTACAATACGCATATTTTCATTTGGTCAAATTTTCTTTAAGCAGAATATTACTACGAAAATTAACATTTAAGCATTTGGTCATTTGCTAAATGTTTTATTAAGGCAAAACAAAAATACACAAAAAAACATTTAGTCAAATTACTTGTTACGACAAAACATTATAAGGACAAAAATTGGAGTTTTAGTGTAAAATAATTTTGCCAAAATAAAATTAACAAAAACAAATAATAACAAGGTTAATAAATATAGAAAGGACCCTACAGAAAACGAACAGCTTTTACAGTAGGTTTAGGTTAGGTTAGAACTGTGACCCCACAGAAAACGAACGGCTTTTCCAGTAGGTTTAGGTTAGGTTAGAACTGCGACCCCACAGAAAACGAACGGCTTTTAAAGTAGGTTTAGGTTAGGTTAGAACTGCGACCCCACAGAAAACGAATGGCTTTTACAGTAGGTTTAGGTTAGGTTAGAACTGCGACCCCACAGAAAACGAACGGCTTTTCCAGTAGGTTTAGGTTAGGTTAGAACTGCGACCCCACAGAAAACGAACGGCTTTTCCTGTAGGTTTAGGTTAGGTTAGAACTGCGACTCCACAGAAAACGAACGGCTTTTAAAGTAGGTTTAGGTTAGGTTAGAACTGCGACCCCACAGAAAACGAATGGCTTTTAAAGTAGGTTTAGGTTAGGTTAGAACTGCGACCCCACAGAAAACGAACGGCTTTTAAAGTAGGTTTAGGTTAGGTTAGAACTGCGATCTCACAGAAATCGTAAATCATAAATAAAAAAATCGTAAATAGTAAACATTACACATAAACAAATTGTTTTATTAAACATCCATTTACCTGTTTAGAATTTGCCCCAAGTGGAAAAAACACCCTTTCAAAAAAACCCCTTCATAATTGGACCTTATGCTTGAGATTGCTGCCTTCTCAAAATCTAATATACAGATTTTTGGCGTCATGTCAATCTCATTTTCATATCCATATTGTATTATTAATAATAAATATATGGACAACCGACTAAATAGAAATGCTAAATGGAATGTTGACGATATAAATCATTTGCCTTATTTTTATTAGCGTAACACATGTTTAGATAGATAGATAGATAGATAGATTTTTATTTCATGAAAGATAATTACATTATAAGTTTACATTTCAATAAATTTATACGAATTTCCATCATGATCGTCACAAACACGAATTAATTAAAGTATAATAATAATAATTAACAATAATAATGAAATTGTGTCTCCCAATAAGGATCGTCATGAGTGTAATATCTAATAATAAAAAACAACAGTAAGTATGTCAATACTTACAAATCAAAAATATCGAATAGTAATAACAATGAATCGAAATGTCAAATACATGTAGGCGGAATAATAGGGTTGTATAGTTTAGAGTTATATCTCCCAGTAAGAATTGTCAATAGCAATGTGAACAAAAAACAAAAAATAATAATCAAATAAGTACATACATTTCCCAATAAAGGATGATCATAATAATAGTAGAAAACAATGTCAATTTAAACTAAAATCAATACAATACATTAAAATCAATAATCATAATTTTAGTCCCATGTACTCATTTGTTGAGTACAGAGGGTTATTCAACAAAAGGTTTCTCACTTTGCGCCTATAAATACTACTTAATAAAAATTGGTCAAAACACTAGTTGGTAAGTGATTCATTGCCTTAACATTATTAAACTAAATAAATCGTTTGCGTAAAAATTTTTTGGGAAAAATAATATTGGCAAATCTTTATTTGGCAAATGAAATTTTGGGAAACATTTTTTGGGATCTGAAATTTTGGCAATTTCTTTTTGGTAAAACATTAGTAACCCATCTTCTCATATCTAATATCTTCTTATAAGAAGAATAATCTATAATCTATAGATATTATACAAGTAACACTAGTAACGCTGTAATATCCGTACGAATCCTGAACTCATCTTAGAGCACTTATGATATATGTGTAGATAAAGTAGGTAGTGTATACAAGTATACATAACTAGGCTTTAAAACACTCGTGTGATGTTATGCCCTTCATTATGTACAGTCGCATAAACGACTATTGTCTTCAATAGTTCTCGTTATAATGTAATTTAAAAAATCATTCATTTAGTTCGTTTTTTGAGGAGGGCATAAGGGACGGCAGTTCAAATTGCAATTTTTTTTATGGAGCGAGTGCCTGATTACCTCTTAACGAAAAAATCTAGTAAACTGACAACTATGAAAAGTGGTGGTGGTTATTTATACTACAAGTAGCGGCATCATCGCTATCAAGAGCAAGTTGAGTTATTGTACGATCTTCTGAAATGATTAAATGCTCTCATTATATGGCTTCGCTCAACCAAGGCAGGGATAGTTTGAACAATCCATCTCAAAGGAAAGCAACTTATATGGTCATTGTAAGTGATCTAGATTCTTTGCTTTTATAGAATAGTGATTGTTTCTGTTACCAACCGAGTTACTGAGCGACACAAAAGGTAGAACACTAAAAAACCCTAAAATAATCACCATTTTGACGACCGGTTGGCGTAGTTGGTCGTGACCGTGCCTGCTAAGCCGATGGTCCTGGGTTCGAATCCCGGTATGGGGTATTTGTGTGATGAACACAGATATTTATTCCTGAGTCATGGATGTTTCTATGTATTTATGTGTTTGTATATTATATATATCGTTGTCTGAGTACCCGTAACACAAGCCTTCTTGAGCTTACTGCGGGACTTAGTCAATTTGTGTAAGAATGTTCTATAATATTTATTTATTATTTAAAGTTTTATTATTATTTAAAAGTTATCTCGTAACAAATATACACAAAGAAACATACAGTCGACAGACTAATGATAATAACCACTTCTTTAAAGTCTGTAAAACAACAAAGTACCAGGCAACCATAAAGCAACTTAAGACGAAAGTCTCCAAGAAGGTCAGTGAAAACACAACAATTACCATAGTCTGGTCTATGGGACGCATAGACAATGCTGAGTTTTACTTCGCTTACCAAGCATTCAATTTAAAGGTAAATTCCAGTTTAGATGCAATACAAGATCTCACTGAAACATTATGGCTCTTGAGGTCAAGTTATACCAGTTAATCAGGTGGTTGCAATTTGTTCTAGGAAGACACGACCTGGCTTAGGTTTAATAAGAATCGCATTAGGTTTCTCACGGTCAGTAGAATTGTAAAATTTGGCCTTGGCACTGTACGGGAATAACGGTTTGTGTACGTAAGCTTCATTGAGAGTTTTACCTCCAGTTTGGCTGCACTATTTTATACACGAAGCCCTGATATGTTAATTCAAAGTTCCCTGGTAAAACATGTCAAAAAACTATTGCTACAAGCGAAAAATCACTTTAAACAGTTGCTTCTGTTGCATGTTCTGATATTGTTTCATATTTATAACAAAATCAAATCAATGACAATTTAACCCTAATAATAAAGCCCCAACATGATAATTCTAAGATTATGAAGAGTCACTGTAGACAGTTGCTTTCCTGTTTTGTTCTGATTGTGTTTGATATTCAAAACAAAACCAAATCAATAATAATTTTAATTTCGAATATGCCTTCGATTCAGTTGAATTGGAAAAGCTCTTTAAAGCCTAAAGGTATTAAAGTTTTTAAAGACTTACAATTGCGAAGTGTGTGAACTTCACGATAAACATGTTTCTTGGAAAAATTCCTTCTTGTAGAACTGGGTAAACATTCCGTCTTATCACTAGAGATCAATCTTATCCAGATAACCTTAGCTGTGTGGTCCGTTACGTTAAATGTCAGACCAAAATGTCCCGAGTCGTCAAGTTTTGACATTACTGGTTCAACATTTCTACTTTCGCCAAGATTTCAGAGAATTTCTATTTGACAAAATATCTATGTTAGTCGGATTTCCAAAAGCTTAGGAAATCTTAGCACGGACTAATTACACCTCAGTATTTTTTCTAAATACCTATCCTACCCTTCTTTTTGTTTTGTGCCTCTATCCCGGGTGCGTTTTTACGAATGCTATACTATTTCAGTCACAAGCCAAACTCAAATAGATGAGCTTTTGTTTGTGCAAATTAGTCGACGAAACCTATTCTATTTCAGTAAAGAATTGTTACTGAAATGGTTTAGGTTTCGCTTAGACATTTTTCAAGGTATTGTACGAGCAAAACCTAGTCGATTATAGTCTTATCCGCCATATTTGAATTACATTAGACTGTAATAGGTGAGCAGTTTTGTTCGTGCATATTGCTTGCAAGCTTGCGCTTACTTTTAACATTTTACACCTAACCCATTTCGCTTATCTACCAAAGGTAGATTCATTATATGGTAGCATATATTTTCGCCAACAATCCGTACATTTGTTCTCCAGAATTTCGAAATGTGAAAACATGGTGAAAACTACAGTGTAAGTAGGTAACTATTTATTTTTCTACCTTCGTATAGCCAGAAACATTAATATTGAAATTATTTTTAGATGTTTTGTTGGATTTCTCGGGTCGTATAATAAAATTAATAGAAGTCAACTTTATTATTATGCCTTCGAGGTTAGATTATGTTATTTAGATTATTTATGATCATGATTGATGTTCTAATTTAACGCAATAATGTTTTTTAGGCTTTCTCAAGAGCTGTACGGAGATGAAGCTGTAACCTTAATTTGGCCTATATGCAAGCAAGCATAACCAAAATATCGAGCGCAGAATATTGAGTAAAGCAGAGTTATACTGGGGATATGATGGTCAATCAAAAAGATAACATTGTTTAATGTGGACTTTATATTGTGCGGTCGGTCACCACAGGAGTGAGAAGCTAATTTGCACTGCTGCATTTTGCTACTGTCAAAAACAGAACTATTAAAAGTAGGATTTGACTGTAAAGACACTAAAGAGTGAAATTGAAATAGAGGGAAATATTAAAAGTTGCTAACTCTTGAAACTTATAAAGTTATATGAAGTGCAAGAATCTCTAGTACCATAAGAAATTTATTTGCAGAATAAAGGTGGCAAAGCTAGAAAATCGTAATTGTGACTGACATGAGAATAATCTGTGTCACAAGTTAAAATATGCTTGAATCACAGCTTCAAAAGGCTATACTGTCAGGCTGCTAAACATTACATGGAATTTTGATTACCAATGCCAACATGAACATGACAATATTGTCACCTTTGGTCATTTGAATAGACTGTGAGTCCCCTCAGAATATGACTGTTGTGATATTTGCATTTTGCAAGCAAGTTTTGTATGGGAGTTGGGACGTTGGGAGTTCACCGCATAAAAGTTTTGTATAGACGTTGCTTTCAAATCACCCAAGAGTCATAAAGCCTGTCATGGTACTTGTAAAGTCACTGTCACCTGCTGGGACTGCTAGCACACTCACACACATCACATATATTTACCTATATCTGTTTAAACTAGTTAGCACTATATAGTATGTTTAAATATGTGTTTAAATCGCGAAAGTTTTAAATGTTATAGTTAGCACTAGCTGAAACTGATATAAGTAAATAAATGTGATTTGTATTAAGTGCTTCACTAAACCCAAAGGAGAAGAACAACATTCAACAGAGAAAAATGGGAGATTTTATGGAAGGCCTTTGCCAAGAGGCAATTCAGCCATACCATTGTCAAATAACTATGTATTTTAGTGTAGACCAAACTTCAAATTGTTGAACATAAACACTGTTTTATTTATTTAATTGCCCAACCAGCATAACAACATGCAAGCATTGTATATGTACAGTCGGGGCCCACACATCCAAAGTGCCAAATATGAATACAGCCAAAGTGCCAAAAATATGTATACAGGACTTTATTGTCTAAGCATTAAGGTCGTGTATACATATTTTTGGCACTTTGGCTGTATTCATAGCTGTGTGGCTGACTGTACAAAAAGTGCAACTTGATATTTAGTTAGCAGAGTAAGTGACTACCAAATGTAATGTTTAAGTATTAAGTACACTGGTCTAAAAATGTCTGTTTTGTGGAGCTGACTAGAACTTTTAATAAAACAATAAAGTAATATTATTATTATGTTTAATTTATTGTATCATATAATGCCAGTTATGTACACAATTTGATTAAAAGCTTGATGTTGCTCTGGAAAAGCAATATTTATTTTGTGTTTCATTTCAATATGTATTCTTCCTTATATAAAAGTACCATAACTTAGCATTGAGATTGTAAACCTTTGGAAAGACAATTGGAAGAGTGCTGGGCTGGTATCTTATGGTCGCGAGTTTGAGTCTTGCCTCAAAGTAGTTGATTGTTCCATATTTATTAGGTTTCATCATTCGATAGCTACTGCGGCGCTTGAAAGTATGTCCGTCTCACTCTTACCCTTATTCTGGCAGTAGCTAGACGGACTAATTCCCGAACGCTGCAGTCGCTAACGAATACGGCCACCTACAACTACAACTAATCTCATCGCTAGCTTAACGTGACGATCGCGTTTGAGTCAAGTGTCTCAGGTTAAATAGGATTCTGCAATATTCTGCATGTAAAATGAGCAATAAACGCAATCGCGATCGTCACGTTAAATTAGCGAATTACTTGCACTATTCTCAATATAAGCACAAGACAAGATAAACAACAACTTTTTTTTTTTATAATACATTTGTATATAAATTTGTAATATAATATGTTTACGAATACGAATTTCTCTTATTGAATTTTATGAATACGAATATTGGGTTTTCTAGTTTAAACTTAAGAAGGTACCCTTCAGGTTTAAACTTTTATTGCGTTAATTTTCTTTTTGTTACTTACCTACTTGAACTAATAAAATAAATATTTTTATTTTGTTTCTTATTTATTTCAACCCTGTGACGAGTGCTGTAATAAATACTACATTACGATACAAGGGCGAAAAAGAGGAAATTGGCAATGAGTGGCGATAAATTAAAACACGACCGTAGGGAGTGTTTTAATTTGACACGAGTTGCGGATTAACTCTTCACACGTGTATTGTACAATGTTTTACAGTACATATGGCCCTTTGAATATTCGACGCAGGCACGTAAAATGTCCATTATCGCACTAGGGCGGTAAAGTAGCACAGTGTGTTCTGTAAAGAATTTAAAATGAGATGTAGTATATATTGATATAAGATTTTGTAAGTGATTCATTCACCTACCTACTAATCGCGGTAACCACAGACAATAGTCAATAATAGTAGTGCCAAATTGAAGTGCAAATTTTTTGTTTGTTTTGGAGTTTACAGTCTTGAAACATGACGTATTACTTACATCATTACTGTGTCCTTACCATGAGCTTTACGTGTCTATACTCGCTAACGTCTGCGTCAACTCACCGTTAATGCGTTTCGCACCGACCAGCAAATAAATACGGTTAAACTCATGGTAAGCACAGAGCAAATGCGCTGACAGTTAGTGATGCAGAAGATGCAAGTACAGTAGGTACTATACTATAGCGTTCAGAATAGCATGGGCAATTTATAAATGAATTCATTTATAAACTGCCCATGCAATTCTGAACGCGTGTGTACCTGTACTAAACTATATAGTAAATTTAAACTCGTGGCAAACACACAATTTATATTGTGCTTCAAGAAAGCCCAATAAAAGTACTATCGCGTTCAAAATTGCATGGACAGTTTATGAATGAATTTATATGATTCATGAGAATTGGCCATATACTTTTGACGCGTGTGTGTATACACTGAAAACGCCCCTGTCTATTCACGCCGCATACATCTTAATCGCAAGGTAAGTATTTACTAAACAGGTATGTTGTACAGTCACCTGCAATAGTATATGACGCTGTGAAGGCCGCAAAAATATGTGACACAGTCTTGTTTATACCGCCATAAATAAGAGCGTGTCACATATTTTTGCGGCCTTCACAGCGTTATATACTATTGCAGGTGACTGTACTAAGATTGTATGAATGAGTACTTAAACTGATTTTTGTCATATGTCATCTAAATACTCAAGTTATCGACTGATTATTCAGTGTACCTACTCTGCCTACTCGCAATAAACGAATTACTAGGTTTGTATTCGTAGGCATTTAGATACCTGTGTTTTAAGTAGGTAATCACTACTATGAAACTTTTAAACAATATCAGTAAAGGATTTCATTAAAACTTTTCAATCAAATCCGTTACTAAAATACCTAGTTTACCTACATTATATTGTTAATGAATTTGCATGAACAATGGCTCGTTAATTCAATTGGAGTCTTTGGCAAAATGTCGTAACGTAACCATAACAGACTAGCATTTGTTGCTAAAATGTCAGTACAAATTTAGTTAAAAAGCCTATGCGATTTCAGTCAATTAATGGACCGAAATAGATTAGGTTTTTTTCAAGTTTTGTGCCAAAAAACCCTCAACCATTTCAGTTCACATTTGAACTGAAATAGTATAGCATTCGTAAAAACGCATCCCGGGTAGCCCTTTTGACAAGGGCCCTCCAATTGCTTTTAATTTGCATGACTTAGATATTGATAAACACAAGTATAGATATTATAAAAGGTTTGCAATACCGGAGATTGGGAATTCTGGGAATGGCCATAAAAAACAATTTCTGGATTGCAAACCCTAATATTATTTTTCAGAAAAATAGATGCTTGAGTTGCTTCAAAAACACCAAGATAAAGGATGACTCACACTGGAACGGGATGGGACGGGGTGATACGGGACAATCTGTCAGTTTCTCTAGAAAACGTCACGTGACAGCCGAGGGCTCCGAGCTATTACGTGATTTTTTCTATTGAAATTAACAAATCGTCCCATCCCACCCCGTCCCGTCCTGTCCCATCCCGTCCTAGTGTGAGTCGTCCTTAACCATGCATATTCTTTTCCAAATTGAGGAGTCGCTTATATTCCTCGTGAATCCCATAATAATATACCTATAAGATCAGAATTAAGAGAGCGTCTAACAAACATACATCCGATCGAGAATATTTTTGAAGTTGAATAAAACAGTCAAATTAAGAACGTCCTTATATTGTATGTCTATTGATATCTAGGTTCGTCTGACCGACAAGGGTAACAGTACCCATTGTAATCCTGAACCGCTTCGAGCGGTCTGCGGTGAAGTGTAACTGCGATGCAATAAACGGCCTGCCCGTTGCGTTCTGCGGTCGCTTTATTTGTATGTTTAAAGTCTGTGGCGAGACTAAGAACATGTTGTAGGACCAGGAATCACATACCAGTATTATTTTTATACAAAACAACAGGTACTCAAGTTCAAAAAGTAAACAATGACAAACGTCTGTCAAACATCGTCAAAGATGACGGCGATAGCACTTGTTTGAACCTAGTAAACTCCCATGAGTATCAGACATATACCTAACTACTTTTATTTCCTAAAACCACACTCATATTGTTATTCCTCATTTTATGTTTCAATTGTATAAACAAAAATTTTAATGCATTGACGGCCTGTTAAGCCACGCCTTCAAAACCCAACATTAAACCCACATACCCCTTAAAACAACCGCTACTCGTATATTCATCGGTATTCGCAGGTTGAATTAAGACAACAATCTGAGCTTTCCCCCGGTTTCCCTTTTACCTGCCTTTCACACAACCTGTCTAGACTATGCCTAACTATGCTTTAAGGGAATGCTTGTAATATCTGAGCTTTGAGAAGATTCCCAGCATACTAACAAAATATACATGGCGGATCAGTATTGCGCCTTGACGAGAACCACTTTATGACATTGTGATAATATTATTTACTGAGCTTTTCTTTTTTTTTGCGTACCTACTTCTGATTGTGATATACTCGTATTCAGTGAAATTTATGTTTTAATCGACGAAAAAACGGAGGAGGTTCTCAAGTCGACGCGTATATATTATTTTTTTCTACTCAGAATCGTTATATTTTTTCATCTTAACACGAGAAAAAAATCCGTCCCTATATTTTTTCTATTGTGTTACCATTTTCCATATAATTTGTATGTAGTGTTAGAAAAACAAAAAAAATATGAACATTTTTTGGACACTCTTTTTCTCCTTTTAGGATGAAAAAAGCTTGAGATATCGAGTAAAAATAATATGAACTTCACAAAAAATATCACAACAAAAAATGGTAAAAAAATTTTGTAGAACTAACAGTTTTTTTTTTCTCTAAAAAAATTAATTTTTATTGATCTCTAAGGATGACTCTCTGGAAACGTGATTGGTTGCTGACATTGTTCTTTAGCATCAAAAATAAAATATTTTTTTATAATTTTAAAGGGTTTTATAGCTAGTAATGAAAAAATAAAGAAGCATATAAATTTAAAAAAATCTACTGGGGCCTGTGTTTATCAGACTATAACGCCTCTCTTTTGTATTAGAGTTTAAAATATAAGCCAAATTTTAATTTGAAACTAAAGTGGACATAAAGTAAGTTCTGACTATTGAATTGTGTGAAAGTGTTGATTTTAGATTCGTCTTGGCAATAGCTAGATTTAAAGAAGTGTTTTATTTTGTTGATCATTCAGACTCAAAAAGTAGTTCAATCAAAACTACAAATGGTGAAAGTTACAGCCACACATTGCTGTCAATTTACTAGAAAGTGTTATATACAAGCTGTTACAAAAAGGCTGGTGATCCGTTAAAGGGATCAGTATATAGGTGATAGTAATTTAACTAGGAAATGTAAAGAATAAAAATGTTGAAGCAAAAAAAAGGGGAAGGACGTCCTAATAAGCCAAACGCTCCACAAAAAAAGCTTATCAATTTTTTTTTTTCTATTTGTCCATGGTACTGATTAAAATGATGGTAAAATGAAAGCTAAAACATCAAATAGCATTTTTTCAAAGGACAATAAAGTATAGCCTGTTAAACAATAAATCTAAAACGATTAGCATCACTCAAGCTCGTGTTCTTGGCAGAGCGTTGACAAAGATTTTATAATCTGACGATCATTGTCTCCACTCTAAAATAACCTTTAAATAGTTTACAATAAGTTATAAAATCGATTAATATTAAAACAGCTCGTTAAAGATGCACATTCACGTAGCAGGTCGTTAGTGCATTTTGAAAAAAACTTCGCAGCTCTGAGGAATCGATAATCGGCGGAGGATGCGGTCGGAATCGGAATTGTGCATCGTTATTCGAAAGTTTACGCGGTTTTCACAGCGATGAGGATCAATGGCCCTAACATAAGAGTGCCGCGACAGTATCTAGAATGACAGCTGTCATTGCCTAATCCGAACAGTTAGAAAATTACAAGTGGCTTCCTCAACCGCGACATATTCTCGCAGCATTCTTGTGCTTGGCTTACTGCACTACAATCCGCTGTATGGAGCCGCACTTCACTCCGATGTGCGGACCTGTGTGCGTAGCCAAGATGCCAATCGCTTACGCTTAATAACGTATCGCAGCTACCTCTCTCTATCACTCTTTCTTATTAGTGTGACAATGACAATGACAGTTGCGTTTCGTTAGCGACTGAGCGTGAGCGATTGGCATCTTGGCTACGCACCCAGTACCCGTATCCGGATCTAAATTCGATGTGAAACCTGCTTTAGGATTACGTTCTAACACTGTCGAGAAAAGATGAATGATAATAACAATATCTACCGTCAATCCTATAAAATTCAGGCTAGGTAATATTTCAGTTCCATTATTGTTTTCGGCGCTTAGAAGACAAAGCGCCGTGTACTAGATCTCAGGATCCTATAATCGGATCCTGGAGAAATAGAAGATTAATTTTGATTGACGCCCACTGCTAGAAAAAGACCTCTTCCAAAGGTTTCCATAAAGAACGGTAAACCAACGATCTCCCACGACCTTAACCAGATAGTCGGCTCATCTAGTCTGAATAAGTTACCGAAATAGGAATTAGTCTTGAAATATTATATGAGTATGTTCAGAATTTTGAAGGTTTGCCAAAGAGCCATGGAACGCAGTATACTATGAGTAAGGCCGATTGATCGAATCAGAAACTCTACGCTGCGTTTAAAAACTGGTAGCGCCGATGTCGGAGGTCAGACTGCCAGGCTAAACTGGAAATGGTCCGGTCACGTCTGCCGCATGTACCCGCAGCGATGGGCTAAATTAGCTACAGAGTGGGTGCCGCATAGTGGGCAGCGACGACGCGGCAGACCTAGGCGGAGATGAAAGAAGATCACTCTCAACCGGGACGAGTGGAAGATAAAGGCCTTTGCCTAGAACGGCTTCATAAAATGTAGGACTATGTCATAGTGACGCTATAAATCAGATTGTAAGAAATCTCTTACTGCTTGTCATTTTAACATGGTCCTAGTCTAGAGTGACCTAGGGTTCCAATTGGTTGACTCTTCACTAGGTTAACTGGATAAGATCCCTCGTAGGGTTAAGTTCGCCTACTACTTTTCTATTTAGGTACTCCTTTTTGTAAACTCATATCCTGTTTTCTGCAATGATGTTTATTACTTAGGTGCTTGTATTATATTATTAAGAGATATTTGAAAAGTTCAGGTTCTCTGATTCGTTTATATTTTTAATCAAACTTATAATTAATTTCGTTGTTTCAGACTCCAACATGGACGACTGAGTGGCCGCAGCGGCAGTGAGTCATATAAGTGAACGAAAAACAGTGATATTCAATTTTATTGACTAGTGATAACAAATATGGCATTCGCGGTCCATCTTATAGTTACAGCAGCCTTCATTTTCCTTGGTAAGTTTTAAAACTTTTTTTTAATGATTTATATTTACGTTCTACTGCAGGTCCCTCAGAAGAGGATAAGTGTTTAAGACAATCTTAACTACTTTGTACACAGAGGGAACAAGACGGACAATAGTAGTAAATGGTAGAGCGATGGGAGTGTTTCCCAGAGCTGCGAGTTTGAATCTTGACCGAGGTTTTAAGTTATTCCACTTTTCCTTTCTTACACTGAGGAAAGTCAGTTTTTCTCTTATTTGGATGGAGAGGGTTCATGATTCTGAAGAAAACAACTTGCATTTTTCAAAATGTGCAACGAAAATCATTTTTAACAAATGTTCACATTTTTAAAAATCAAGATCCTGATGTGCTTAGCTACCTAACAATACAGAAGTACTTCTACTCAAATATATTACCGACCCGGGTAGATTATAGTTTAAGGTAGTTTTAAACTATTAGCTGCCTACCCTAAAATTTAGGATATTATTTTATTTAATAAATTGACGAATAAATTAAAACTTTAACTTCCTTACTATTAAAAGAATTGACACGTGTTAGTTAGGTTATGCATTCTCCCTTTCTAACAAACGCAAAAGTCACATTGACAGATAAGGGCAAATAATCATTTAGCTACACTGAGTTTGATCCGTTTTTATTAATAACGCCATAAGTGTTTCATGAAATGCGCGAACTCATTCACTTTTTGCAAAAAATAAGTCCAATACGGGCTGTTAAAATTTTATCTCTTAATGACTACATAGTGACAATCACTGGCACTTTCACTTTAAATACTTCAATATTGCAGTCTCGTAATGATTCTGTTCTCATTGACCGAGTGAGAAAAGCGAGCGGAGCGTCTCCGTTTCAGTTATACTTTAAAATACGATATATTTTTATTATACTTTATATTGGCAAAACCGTCCAACTCTCGGATAGAAGCCATTATTAAAAGAAGAAGAAGATACTAATTCCACTATTTTGTAACGATATGTATACAAAATGACCCATCTCTTTAGCACGTGCCTCATAAAAAAGTTAGCGGCAAGGCCAACTGAAAGTAGTAAATCTAGAACTACGTATCAACTCACGCTTGTCAACTTTTTTCCGTGCTCCGGTTGTAGCTCATTATTCTTATTAAGAATGTTAATCGAGACCGGTTGGTGAGAACTAAGTGAGAAGTGGGCGCCAGGTTCAATGGTAACTCGGTTAAGGTGTAAACTCCAGTGAGTGTATGAAAATTAAGAAAGTACAAAATATTGTCTTTTAAACACATTCCATTATGTGCCTCACAGACCACCTAAACTATCAAGTTGATCATACAATTGAACTGGCGGTCACCGCACATATGCAAATTATGCAGTTCCGTAAATACTTATTTCAATTGCATTGGAAATATATAAATACATAAAATCAAAAATAAATAAAAAATGGGAGCTAGCTCAGCGCTAGATTGTAGGGTGCCCCGAAGGCCGGTGGCATTGCCCCGCTGAATAGCGATGCCGATTCGCTGGGCAAGATACGAGCCAGCCCTCTGGTCACCCGAGGCGTCCACGAGGCGCTTAGCCAGCTTCCTGAAAATACCATGAGCTCCAGGTCCCCAGGGTCCAAAGGTATCTACCCCAAACGGCTCAAACATGCGGCCAGAATTAATAAATTTAAAATTATTTACAATTATTGTGTTTCAAGGATAAAGTATGACTCAAACCAATCCGAACCGATCTAATCCGAAACGATCTATCAGTTTCTATAGAAAACATCACGTAACCTCCGAGGACTCCGAGCTATCACATTATTCTTTCTATAGTAACTGACAGATCGTCCCGGATCGGATCGGATCGGTGTGAGTCATCCTTAAACCTGGAATATTGTAGTACCTATAAAATTTGTTGTAGTACCTATAAAAAAGTTGATGTCGGTTATGCGCAGAATCGTAGAAATTTACATTTTCTTTTTAAATGTGTCATAATGAATTTGTGTTGTGAAGTGAATATTTGGTACTGTAAGGGTAAGGAATTCAGTAAATATAATTTTGTTTCCATCATTGCTACCAGGGTAGTATAGGATAAGAGGCCCAGTGAACGGATGAGCATAAGCGACGTCGTTTAGTAATATGAAACAGGTGTATAGTATCTCAGCGTGCGTAGCCAAGATGCCAATCGCTCACGCTTAAAAACGTATCGTAGCTACCTCTCTCTATCACTCTTCCTTATTAATGTGACTAGGGCAGTTGCGTTTCGTTAGCGACTAAGCGTGAGCGATTGGCATCTTGGCTACGCACCCAGGTGTGTGCCACACTTGACTAGCAGCCTGCACGCCTACGCCGAACGTCGAAAATTGGCATTGACGGGAACACCTCGTGTCATTCCAATGTGCAAGTGTGTCAGAGATGGAGATACTAATCCGCAATCGATTTTTGTGGTATTGGCCCTGATTGGCTTGAATACCGACATCGGCGTGTGAGTTTTATGATAATGTGCACATATAACATTGCAACATTAGTGTTGAGTATGCTCAGCTCTGCTTACATTGCCTAGACTTGGTATTAAAAGCCTTGAATTTGGTGTCATATTTCAAACGCTCGGTCAAGACGATTGAGTTAAATCTCAAATTACCTTACGATGTACTCAAAGCCAACTGCAACTAATTGAAATTGCTCTTAAACTAATGGGTTTTGTAAAAATATCTAGTACTACGCGTCGATAATAAGATATTTTAAATAAATTGCATTTTCTTCATAGCTGCATTTGCCACAGGGAACTTTTTTCTGTAAGGCGATATTCACATCGAATGTGGATCCAAAGACAAAGATAGCACTATAATCGCATAAACTACACCGAAGTAAGGAACTAGGTATCATAAATTTCCCATGCACTTTTGAACGCGTGTGTACCTATATCCTACATTCCTCTTTACTCAAACAAGTAATAATACTCCTAATGGCTAATGTATTGAGCAAAAAGATAACCTCAATTTTACATTACTACAAATATCTGCCGATTTTTTTGTCTAGTTCACGAATTAGGGTACATTCACTACGGAACCCTCAGGTACCGCACTTACGGAACCCTCGATTGCGTTTCAACACACGTTGAAACGCTTATATAATAAATCATCAAATTAAATTTAAAATTACATGTCATACCACAAAATACTACGAGCTTTTAAGCATTGCCATTTACGCAATTTGTTAAAAACCGAAAACAAATTACCTTAACAGTAAGCAACGTCGCTAGATCTTTATCGCGCTAATGATCTATAGATCAATGATCGATGGCGCCCGCGCTGTCAATAACCGTTAACGTGACAACGTTGATTAATTATGATAATGCACTGTTTGATTTAACACCTACTTTGTCGTTATAGGGTACCGTGACG
The DNA here is from genome assembly GCA_949128165.1 of Lathronympha strigana. Taxonomy (NCBI): domain Eukaryota; kingdom Metazoa; phylum Arthropoda; class Insecta; order Lepidoptera; family Tortricidae; genus Lathronympha; species Lathronympha strigana. Next base: position 9,435,402 of record OX421923.1, on the reverse strand, counting down.
TACGTAAATCTTCTTTTATGTACAAACTAGGTGGTGCCCCCGACTTCGTCTGCGCAATATCTTTATACATTGTAGCCTGTGTATATGATGTATAAGCTATATTATTGTAAAGTTTCATTAAAATCCATTCAGTAGTTTTTACGTGAAATAGTAACAAACATCTTTAGAAACTTTTGCATTTATAATATTAGTAGCATAGTAGGGTTTTGTATACATTTTCTGTTTCAGGCCTAAGTTTGGTCGATACAAGGCTACACAGTATTACAGTATTATTTCTAGCATTTTTCTCGGCTCATGTCACGACGTGCCTGGGGTCCACTTAGGCAACTAATCTTAAGAATTGGCGAAGGCGCTAGTTTAACAAAAACGACTGCCCTCTGACTTTCTAACCCAGAGGGGACTAGGCCTTATCCCTATAATAAAGCAGGAGGTCGCTGGTTCGATCCCAGCCCTGCTCACCGGGGACCTTGGTCACTTTTTCTGTAGTATATGACCTTTCAATTTATAAAATACATATGAAACTTAAACACTACTTATAATTTAATTCCTTAGTTACACTCGGCCTTATCACTGTGTTACTTTAACCTCAGGTGGAAGAGCCCTGACATAGGTTTTGCTTAGGAGCTTAGGACTAAGTCGATATGTGTAAAAAGTCAAAAATTGTCGTTGAAATAAATTGTAACTGTGAAAAGATCACAACATTAAAGCTTAACCCCCAATGTTAATGTATATCTAGCTCTTACTTACTAAATGTTACAGAACCCTGCAAAATGAATATAATTGTCACTTAACCGATTCTTGACAAATTAACACATTACTTATTCATGTCACATATGTTTACTCCGTGATAGTATTTTCAATTAATAGCTTTACAAAAACTTGATAATTTATTCACGATACACCAGAAGTATATGTTGTCACAGCTACGTGTCAATCGGTAATTAATATTAATTGCTTGTGGTAAAGCAAAATTATTATTTTTGCAAGTTAGTCTCCTTCTTCTTCCTAGCGTTTTCCTACCTGGGGTCCGCTTTGGCAACTAATCCCAAGATTTGACGTAGGCGCTAGTTTTACGAAAGCAACTGCCATTTGACCTTCCTTATTGGGATTAGTCCGGTTTCTTTACGATGTTTTTCTTAACCGGAAAGCGATTTTGCAAGTAAGGTTTAAAGATCTTTAATTCTCAAAAGAAATTTACATTTCGCTTAATGAGAAAATTACATATTATGTATCTAATACTTAAATGTTTTATTTTTTAATCTTTTTCTAACAACTTCTTAACTTATTTATTTGGAAATACATCTAACAAAATATATACAGTAAGTGTAACTTACTTATCTACCTAGCTCTACCTACCTTAAATCTAAGATAGTTCCTTCAGGGATTGCACCTAAGATGTTGGTGGTATTTCCTCGTTGTATCGCAATGCTGATACGTTGTATGAGGAAGCTGCTAGCTATTCGGTCACCAGTTACATCAACCAGACGTTTCGCGATTTCTACAAAATTCTTGCGTGCGCTGGGGCGTAGAGTTTCGATCTCAAATGGTACAATATGGTACTCTCTGCCTAGGATCTTATATTTATTACATGAAAAATTATCTGTTTCTTAATACAAGCCAAATGCTTTTAGGCATTGTATACATGTATATTCAAGAGTACTGAAAATGAAAATCATATTAATTTTGGACTTTTGAAGTTCGAATATTCTTCCGGTAAAATTTATGAGAGATAAAATAACTTACAAGAAAATATACATAATTAATATATTAATACTTCCAAAATCACCAACTGGGATATTTCTTTTATGTAGAGAAATAAATTATATCATAAAATAAATTAAATTGAATCGCATTTAATTTTTAAAAACACGAACAAATATAAAGTTTCTAAGAAATCATAAGTATTAACATTTCCAAAGCTTCAGGTATTTATCGTTACTATGAACGAGTTCCGATCACGTCAACTTAATACAAAATACGATTTAATGAATGGTTTGGCATTTGGCGGTATTTGGCCAATTAATTGGCCAAGATAGGAAGGCGGCCAAGTGGCTAATCTCTGTTACTCACGAGAACTGATTGGCACTGATTAGCCGCTTTTTCCTCGATAGGCAAGAGATAGGCAAGGAACAATTTTTAAAAGTGGGACCACTTTTAAAAATTGTTCCTTGCCTATCTCTTGCCTATCTTTATATTTAATGTTCACTTTTTGAAAACTTTCTGTGATTGTAATTTTGTTTATGTTTATGATTCTGCACTTACCCTACGTACGATTAATTTATGATTATAAATTACAAATAGCCCCTTACAGAACAATGATGTCAACACAAATTTTTTTATATGCTGTTTTCTGACATACCGTCAGATCAAGTTAAGTTTGTATCGATTCTGATATTGGAGACTCCGCAAGTGCTATTTTGAACGTCTTTCTTTGAAATTCTGACGTTTACTTATCACTTTTACAGTCAGTGATATCAAAATCAATACAAACTTAGTTAATTCAGACTCTAACTAAGGCGAAGTCAATCCAAGAGTAGAGACAGAAGACATCAATAACAAATGCAAACAGACAAAAATACTTGTCTGTTTGCATTATTCTTTGGTAGGTTTCAATTCAATTCAGTAAATGGCTCTATTTTTTAGGGTTACGTTCCTCAAAAGGAAAAATACGGAAACTTTATAGATGGACAAACGGACAACAAAGTCGTGATTATAGGCTCGATCAGTTTGTTGTCCATCTGTCCGTCCGTCAATCCGTCTGTCAGTCAAGACCCTTTATCCTGGGACGCGTATAGGTAGCAAGTTGAAATTAATACCACATACACACACACAAGTGTGCGGTCCCTTGAAGCTGTGAAAAAAACAAACTACTTCAACAAAATCAAAAAATACGGCCGTTTATGTCGCATTTCCCATACATTTGCAATGGGAATCAAAATGTGATACTTCCCGTTCACCTAGTTCACGAAATTTGGCAAAAAGCAAGAGCTTATAGCAAAAATACAGAAGAAATTCCTATAACCGTATAATTACCACACACTGTGCGTTCCGTGCCACCAGTGTATTTAGGTACATAAATTGGGGCAGTATCCTTTATGCGGAACCCTCGGTGAACGAGTTCGACTCGCACTTGACCAGTTTTTGCCATAAATCCGGCCACTAGTATGAAAGTTGAAGAAGTTTTCTGTTATTGTTATAGTGTGCAGCATGGCATCCATTCGAATTCATGTGGTATACGTTTCTGTGTTACACTAAACTCGCTTTTTGCACGCTTAGCGGTACTTACACTCACGTACGGGGTGTTGTTTTATGAGTTTTATTCAAATTGCGATTATTTTTTCGTCCTTACATAATTGCAAAGGAAATGGAGAGTCTGAACCGGGATGAATGATGCCCGTCTAAATATAATTTTGCAACTAGTGTAACTACAGATATTTATAACTGTCAAATGTGATGATAATGACACTATAAATAAAGGTTTTTAATAAGTAACTGATTTCGATGGTGAATTTTGGGGTTCATTAGTTAGAAGAAAAATAATGCACCATATAAATACAAATATAAATAAATCTTAACATAAATAGATATAAAAATTAAATTATTCTAAACCTAAAAATGTCATATCATAAAAAGAAACCTGCTGGAGAAAACTGCCCCGATTGGTTCCCAACGCAAAGGTGCCCATCACATTAGAATAGAATAGAATATAAATAACGTATTTGGGTTAGTTGAAACAATGAAACCAACATACATCATGCATGTGCCTTTCAAAATTGAGCAGTTTCCTCCTCACGGTTTCTATTGTCAGATCAGAACATAAAAAAAAACATCAAAATCGATTTCTAATTAACGGTGTTATCACAAAAAAAACAAAAAACACAGTCAAAACGAAGCACGTCATGTTATTATTTTGTTTTTGAATTCTTACTTATTTAATAAAAGTTCAAAATAAATTATGAAATATGTAAAAAAAAGCACAAAGTTTTTTTATTTCTCCAGATTACTACAAAACAATCAGCCTGTATATCGGTGTATGCTTAGCGCCGCCGGCCCACATTTTTTACGCCATACAAGGCCACAATCAGACGCATGGGCATTGTACTTCATAGGGTTCCGCAGGCAGTTTACTAGCTATTTTGCAGGCCAAGAAACGAACGTTAAATATTAACATGAATAAAAGATCTCAACTTAAAAAAAAAGTCCAGTCTAGGGATCGTTCGATTTGCTATTGGGTACTTATATTAGTAGAATTATTGACTACAGTCAAACTGCGTTATTTCTGTCAAATAAATGGACTGTCAAACTTATATGTGTTATTTTATTTCAAATTTCTATAAAATGACGACGTCTACTTAACAGTTTTAGTTTCTGCTATCCATTGCCATGGAATAAAAGAACTGGATACCCAATCAGCCGAATAAAATAACGCCATAAAAGTGCTGCATTTTCAGCACTTTTTCATATACCTAGTCTTGTTTGCAACGTGACATCTCGTTAAGTAACAACGGCGTATAAAGTTTAAACAGTGTTGGTAGGTCTGTGTAACGTTAACACTTAATGCTTAAGTCAAAAAGCTCTATTTTGTTCGAAACATTTATGGTATCATCATCAATGCAAAATTGGACGCTAATATCATTCTGACCTACATTTTTTGACGCTTTTGTTCTGGTTTGTGAGTCAATTTCTTTTAATTAGGCAATTCTATCAAAATGTATGAAAACTAAGCTTAGTCGGATCCTAAGTAGACTTAACTGTCTAATATTAGTTTTATTCTTCAGCAAGTTATAAATCGAAAGTATTTATTTATTGGACGATAAGTTCTTCAATGGTCAAGCACTGTATAACAAATTAATATTATGCGGCACTAATACCTGACTTAAAATAATTAAATTATCGTGGAACTCCACAGGCATTGCCAAAGTAGCTAGAGTCAAACCAAGCTAAGTTGGGATTAATTTTGATATTACAGACAGCGCAAGTGTTCCTTTAAGCGTCAAACTTCTATAAAAGTTTGACGTTTACTTGTGTCCTCAAAATCGATGCAAACTTATTCTAAGGAATTATGTGAACTACTTGAGTGCACCTACTGCCGGTGAACATATTGTACGGAATCTCCCGCACATTCCTCCGCGCGGTACTTTTTACAGCCTTTCGAGTTATTTTTTGCGGCTTACCGGTTTACTGTCATTCACAGTGGAGTATGTAAATTGTAGCTAACGCGAGAGACAAAAAACGGTGAACCACTTAACAGTAAATAGGTCTATTTACGTTTTATAGTTGATAGTATACATTGTGCATGTTCCGACAAAGCAGATTTTATGATAGTTTAATTGCCTGTTACAAGTGCATTCTGGTATTTAATAGGATTTCAAAGAAACTTTAATGGAGGAGGAATCTTATTTATTTTTTGTTGTTTTAGGGGTTCCGTCCCTAGAGTGCTATTGTGACCCATAACGTGCGATCTGTGTTTCAGGAGCTAGGCTGACAGTTGTTATAGTTACAGGATTTCACTTGTAAATAGTTATTTATTTTACAAGCCTTACTTGCATTGTTTACCTCTCGTGTTTATATTGCGTGGGTTTCAAGGCAAGAGAGGTGAACAACTTTGCCGCCGAGTGTAATACGACATTTTTATTATTCACCTCACTATCGCGAGGAAAATATACACTGTATATAAAACTCATCCTTTACTGTATGATGTTTATCATTCAAAAGTTTCAAACCATCATTCAAACAATGCTCCCAGCTATAGTGATAAATAATACAAGAATTAAAGGTCAAACTGCTTTTCCCGCTAGTGGATAAAATACGTTTTTAGCCGGTCGTTTTAAACGGGTAAAGGAAGGTATTCCAAGCTAGTGAGGTGAAAAAGAATGTCGTAACATTCATTCACAATCACATAAGCAGAATCTATCATACAATTATAATTAAGACAACTGTTCAGTAATAGAGAAAGTTAAGCTCATTAAAGATATTTTAATTAAATGAGCATAATTTATTTGTGTTTTTCAAATGCTCCAAATAAATCTAATTAAGCTCACACGATTTAAATATATTACGCGCATTAGTGAACTAGATCATAACGTGGTAGGCGATTAATCTAAAGATTAATTATGAATTTACTTTTGAATGAACACCAAATTAAGTACCTACATATATCGACTATAGTATTTGGAGTTCTCATTTGCCATTAAACTAATTATTCAAAATTGTAATGCAAAAATCCAGATCGTAAACACCCACCCTATACAGTGATGGACCACCCCGCTTGCATACTCTACAAAGTATGCACGCGTAGCGTCTTGATTTTGTCAGAACTGAACTTACCATGAAGTCTTAACACGATTCAGTTGACGACCTAAACTGAGTCGCTTCTATACAACTGAGCCTAAACCGAATCACGTTAAGACGTCATGGTAAGGCATCAGTATTCAGTGCATATGCCGGCGTTGTGCCCTACTCTTGAATCTTCCGTAGCAATGACGCGCCGCTACCCGCCGGCTGCTAAAGCCCTTATTAATATAATAAACCAGGGCTGCAGTAGATTTTTTTTTAATTTATTTGCGTTTCTTTTTTCGTAATGAAAAAATAGTACGCCGCCTTAACGCTCAGGGCTAGTACCACGAAAATTGAACGATTGCGGATTTGTATATGCATCTCTGTTACACTTGCATATTAGAGTGAGCGAGCAATTCTGTCAATGCCAATTTTCGAAGTTCGTGGTAGGCGTGCAGTTATAAGGGCGAGATCCCACTTGCGATTTGCGAGCGAGTTTTGTGTGAAGGCAAACTCGTCCCAAGTTACATGTTTTGTATAGAAATCGCTTTGAAATCGCTAAAGTGTGAAAAGACCCTTAATGCTTTGTGTGAAAATGTGTAACAGCATTGTATTGTGAGCATTTCAGCGCCATGTTTTCGTACGGCATAGCTCATAGGATTATCCCCCAGATGCAATAAATCGCGAACGGGCTAGAAAGCTGAAATTTCTACTTTCTAATACGAGATCATTTGCTCTGTTATGTTATTTACGACATGTGGCCGATGACAGAATGAGCTCGAATCATATTTTATGGTTTTCATAAATATTTTATTCGAAGAATGATGAAGATCCGGGTGTCATATTTTGAAATATGTCCGAAGCGTGTTCGAAGGATGAAATTTGTCATTGATTTTGTTATTGAAGCACCTGACAAAAGTGACGCTTATTAAGATCATTCTTTCAATATATTACCAAGATTCGTTACAAAACAATATTATCTTGAAATCTATTTATCACCAACTTGATGTTATGTAAACCGATCCGAATATGGAAAATGTCATTATTGGCAGATTTTAATCTTCTTCCTAGCGGTGAAGTTGCGGATGAGGATAAAGTATTTCCTTTCATTTTAATGTGGTGAGAAATTTAATGTTAAAAGTTAAATATTTTGCATAGGTGAATTATTCAGTAGTACCTATACCTAGTCATTTTCTGTTTTAAACCTGACGTCGCACGCAGTTGGCGGAGCCGTTTGGACTCTTTTGCTACGCAAGGTACATACAAGTTTTGGTTCATATAGGTCTATGAGTGACCTGTTTGATAACGTTATTACTACAAGCCCAAAAGCTAACTTTTGAACCTTAATAGCCCTTCATTTTTGGGTAGTCCTCGGAAAAGTTCTGAACATCTTTTTCTGTTTGACCCATTGCAGTCCAAGATACTTAATTGTCACTGCAAAACCTAAAAACTTGATCAGTCCGCTAGCGTCAAGTATGCAATAACGATACAAATTAAAATGGTGGCAATCTCGACTTCCAGGATGACGCTGATTGGTTGCCGTAAAACCATGGGAACGGATACTTCGCAGCTAATTGCGCCGATTACTCATTTATTTATTTGGACCAATCGGATATCAACTTCTTGAACTAATCTGCCCATAATAAAATATATGTATTTTAAGGTTCTGTACCCAAAGTTTAAAAACGGGCCCCTATTACTAACTCCGCTGTCCGTATGTCTGTCTGTCACCAGATTTTAACTCATAGGCGGTTTTAGCTAGACTTGAAATTTTCACAGATGATTTTTCTGTTGCCGCTATAACAACAAATACTAAAATATAGAGTAAAATCCCGTCCCGATTCACCCATTAACTTGTCTGTTTTGTGACCAAAAGTTTTTAACTTTTTATGTGACGATTGTTAAGAATGGGCCATAGTTCACAACAAATAAACACCGAATTTATCAAATTTGAGCTCAAATCAGCCATGTCAATCCAGAAGTGGGTTTGATTTAGCTTAGTTCTATGATTGGACATAAACCTACAAAAAAGTTGGGTATAATTATCAGTGCTTGTACGCAAATACATAAATGCCCTAAACAAGCTTCGAACCCAGGACCACCAACTAGGCGAATGCGGCCGTTAAGTAAGTTAATACATGAGCTAAAGCTTTCCTCGAAGATTGATACAGTTATGCTTTAAACCACAGACTATGTATGAAGCTAGATGTCCCAAGTATCCTCAGAAGTCTGAGATATAAGTGAGCTGATCAAAGGTATTTGTGACGTTTAGAGAAAAAAAATCTCAATTTTGATTTAATTTATAAGCAATTCCCGTAGTCCAACGACCGTGTAATTTACCAAGTAGATTTATGGATAACTCACACTAGCACGGGACGGGATGGGGAGGCACGGGAAAATCTGTAAATTTCTTTAGAAAGAATCTCGGATGTCACGTGACGCTTTCTATAGAAATTGACAGATTTTTCCCGTCCCGTCCCGTTCTAGTGTGAGTCACCCTTTAAGCAGATTTTTACTACACGTAAAGTGCAACCATTTATGGCGTCGTCTTGCACAGCAAATTAGCAAACTCTGCCTTCTAGGCCTGCTAAATTTGTATTGCATTTTAAAATAAATCTTCTGTCTTCTTAGAAATAAAAAAGCTAATTATTTCTCTCGCGACTCGATCTGCCAACTGAGCTTATCGAGACACATCCAGTGGCCGCGAATTTCCCCACCTCATTCCTCGTATGCGTCGTAGGGCGGGGGCTTAGCAACAAAGAAATTTGGTATCGTTCGCAGACGTTACTGATTAAAAATATTAATCCTTTGTCATATCTAGTTAAATACATAGTCTATGGTTTAAGCCCTGTTCAACATATATGTAACTCGCTCCTGGCGGCATTTATTTAAAATTGTCTCTTCTGGGAATCAAATCTGGGCCGAACGGTACATGTGCCCACTCGCTGAACGTTATTGCAGATTACTATGGCTTCCAAGAGTAACGTAACGATGAATTACTTACTTTTATGTGACTAATCAGAAATTTTATGCCACAAGATCATTTTCTAAGAAAAACAAGAAAAAATTAAACATTTTTACAACTGAATCTTCATTTTATTTTTACAGTTCAAGTTTAAGTTTAAGTTGAAGTTTAAGTTTGTATATATTTCAACTTGCTACCTCTCTACGCGTTCTCGAGATCTTCCCGAGACCGTGGGTCGTGACAGACAGACGGACGGACGGACGGACGGACGGACAAGAAAGTGATCCTATAAGGGTTCCGTTTTTTTCCTTTTGAGACACGGAATGCTAAACCCATACAGTTGAAGTCCTCTTTTTATTGAAGTCGGTTAGATTCAATCAAAAACCTCGACCCTAAAGAGCATTCATATACTCACGGCATCAAACAATAAATTATTAACACAATATTGTGAATTTTACGAACCTCAAACAGCTTTCGAACGCCTTACTTAAAGCTTGAAAGCAATGTAAAGTAGAAAGCTGTCTTGAAAAGGTTTATTGTCATTCATTTGTTTTCACTGGGCCGTCGTAAAATCATGTGAATTGAGTTGTGTATACAGAATTGGCAGTTGTTTACAAAGTGATTTGTTCAATAAGCATTTTAGTGAAATATTGAAGTTGTACTCTAGTGTTGTGATTGTATGTTAGTGTAAATTTTCACGCATGAGCAGCCATCTTAATCAAATCTTTTCTAAGGTCTAGCCATAAATTAGTAGTATATCATAATGATTTCTATTTAATCCTGTTGGCAAGAAATTCAAGGGATGTAAATTATGTCCGAATGTGAATAACAAGTTGAGGAAAACAAAGGCACGGCCGTATCATTCTTTTCTCGAAGTCATTCAGGCCATTTTCAACCTTCTGTAATATCCCGCTGATTAAAGCTAGAACCCTGAATTTTCAATGTCAAGTTGGCTAGAATATGATTTGGATGTATTCTCAATAACATGTAGTGTAAAAGTTATCGAACGTCAAAGTTCCTTAGTTTGTTCACACTCACTCACCAATCATCAAAATTCTAATGTCCCGAAGGCCCAAAAGCTCCAAATTTTAAACTTAAGTAGTTCATAGCCCACCAAGCACCAGAAAATTTAAAAATTTTGGAAGGCGCAATAACTGCATAAGTAAATTAAGAAATTCCATATAAATACACGCGATTACAAAGTTACTTATGTAGTTAGTGCAAATATTCCATCGACTTGCTATTCAAAACTTTTTCACGAGACTTGTGTCTTTTTACAAGTAATGTTTTTGATGGGATCTCTGTATTTAAACAGTTTTTTTTAGAATAATATGTCTTAATTGCCTTCTTTGTCTTCTTCCATACTGATACAGGCATATAAGATATATTATTGGAGTCACATATGAAACATAAGATTTATTGTTGATTAAATATAATAGTATATTGCCACTAATTAAACATTTATTTTCGAAATATATACAGTAAGTGTAACTTACCTAACTACCTACCTCTACCTACCTTAAATCTAAAGTAGGTCCTTGAGGCATTGTATTATTGTTGATTTGATTTTGTTTCGATATTGAAATACGGATTAAAACTGACATCTCGCTTATTCAAACTGTTCTTTTAACATCAATCTGTTATCATGTTCAAAACTTGAAATATTACAACAACAGGACAGTCTGATGAGGGCAGGAGTCTTTTGACAGGTGAATTTCTGTTTATTGTTAGAAGGTGTCTCTTTAGCACAATTTAAAGAGCAAATTTTAATATTAACTCTTAATGCCTTAGATAAATACCTATATTATGTTGGCTAAGAAATATCTACTACAGAATATGAGCCAAGAGGGTTATAAAACACAGACATATCTCAGCGGGCGTGTATGAGATGGCTCTGTTATCTCTAAGTGGGACTTACGCGGTTAATCGCAAATCTCTGGTCGCGATGCTCTTGGAATTTATTATATCCTAGTACTTTGCGTACTTATGTAATTAGATTAAAAAAATTGAAAGTTGTCGTCAAAACTTCTTGTTGTCTGTAGCCGCCCATCAGTTACATAAAAATGTTTATATTTGGTTTCGTAGACTCCAATTCTTACCAGTTTTTGCTTTACAGTGTTTAGGTACTTATTATTGTTATATACTGCCGCCCACCATGCAACAAAAATTGACAGCGAATTTAAAATCTATTGTTTAGGAAATAAAATTTAATTAAACAGTAGAAATGCTAATTGAGCAGAATTGAAATTTCATTCAAGTGGAGGATACTTCTTTATAGGTCTTTGGGAACTTGCGTTTTCTCGAGTCACACGAAACATTTGTTATGGCTGTTTCGTTATGTGTTTAAGTAGTTATGTAATTATATATAGGTATCTCACAACAACATATGCCTTTTCGAGCATAGGACTAGATCGATTTATGTAAATACATATTTATTTACAGACTCAGAAGTTTTAAAAACAGAGTCTTTTGTAAAACTGAGCCAACCAACCAACTAAAAATTCGTACGTAAGAAGTACGTGACTTTTCCTCATAATGCTCAATTTGCACCATTGTAACCCTTGTTCTAGAATGTCACTATTTTATCACTGCTCACATCTAAAAGCAAGCTATTAAAATAATAAGTAACGTTAACAGGCCTATTTCCAGAAACAATAAGGCTGTAAGCACATAGCATACAGCCTCTTGGCCTTTTTTGCGCCCGAATAATAAAGATAATTTAAATTTGTTTGTGGCACCGAAGTTCCTTAACGCGTGAATCAATTTGACTCTAATCAATAAAATGGTCCTTAGACAGATTTTGATTCTTAAAGATAAAAAAATTACCTAAAATAATGAAGCATCACGACTTTGCTTTTCTTGCTGGAACTAGCGCCAACAGCAATTTTAAGAACTAAAAGCCAAACTAAACGCTACAGCAAGAAAAACATTAAGCTCAACTACAGAAAACTCGCGTTGTGTACGTAAGACTACAAAAATGGACCTATAGGATAAATATATAGGTTATAATTGACTGTCAAATAAACAATAATGTATCGAATATAGGTTATTCTTGTAGAAACCTTAAAAGCCTAAATGCGTGAAAAGTGCGCCCAAGGGGTCAAACGACACAGGCATGCATCTTTTATAATATACATAGCTCAACGATAACTAACTAACTTTTCTAACAATTGTCGTATTATTATATATTTATATATAATCTTGCGTAGATTTTCATTTCTCGTAAAAACCTATGCATTTTCATATGATAACACACACACATACATACACATACGATTATCGCCCTAATACTTAATACATATAACAATACAATGTTCTGTTACTATCGAGCTGGTCTGTTAAATAGCCATAGCAAGAGCTTATATAACAATATTATCATGTTATGCCTCTTAGATTTTTTAGAGTCGTTTCGATGAGTATAAGCAAATGACTGTTCAGCCCTGCTAATAATAATAGCGATATCTGAAATAAATATATGCACTTTAAATTCCATAGCTTAAGATTCCATTTTCAAAACCCTTGGTTTTTGGTATATTACGCTTAGCAGGGCAGTGGTTGACAAAACAGTACCATCGACAATAAAAGCATGTATCACAAAAATAGCTAAAAACGTTTTATTCTTTAAACATGACCCGTATCTAGTTTCCAGTGTAGCACGAGCCTAATCATTGTTTGCGAATGCGGACCGTCAAATGATACATGGGCAGGACAACGAATTAAGATAATGGGGAGATAGCAGCATTTGTATGCCACGCTCGTAGCCCTATGAATATTTAACGGAGTGACCACGATGGAAATAATTAATTTTGGTAGATTTCCAGTCTCCAGTTTACAGCGGTTAGCAGTTAAAATCAGGCAATGTAGAAAGAGAGCTTGATTTTGAGTAGAAATAACATACATTTCACAGAGAATGTGATAATTTAAAAACCGGCCAAGTGCGAGTTGGACTTGCGCTTGTAAAAACGAAAAAAATCACGTTTTTTGTATAAGAGCCCTTAAATATATTATTTTTCTATTTTTCAGTGTTTGTTGTTATATCAGCAACAGAAATACATCATCCGTGAAAATTTCAACTGTCTAACTGTAAGGGTTCATGAGATACAGCCTGGTGACTGTGCTACTATACTACCATTACTAATTATTGTGTCTTTATCTGCCTAGAAAGTTTATTTATTTCCTCGCAAATGTGATGTAAAACATTGTATGTATCACGGGCGGTACAAGAATTATGAACTCGTGCTAAAATTAAGCCCTCGTCTTCGATTCGGGCTTAAATTCACACTCCTTCCGAGTCTCGTTTTTATCACCCTTAACACACCATGTACTATTTACGTTACCTTAGTAATTAGTAAATCGCTCAGTGATTCAGGTCCGATTGAGCTTCTGTATCGCTCAAATCTAAGCTCACTCAATGCAAGCTACAGAAACCGGCGATGCGTTACAAACCCGGAACATTCAGCACAATCAGATTGTCTCTCAAACAATCGCACGGGAGTCTCGCCTTTGTGTTGGCGACAATAAGGGCTCGAGTTGCGTTAACAAACATGCTTTGGAAATGGGGCGGGTTTTATAGGGGACGGACACGTGACGACGGCGGTTCGATTATGGGCAATTTGCTTAGGAGACATTGTACTAAATACGAAACTTGCAAACATAAATTAAATTGGTATTTATATATGTATGTGCTACTTAAGTAAGACTCTCTTCAGATTACTGTTAGGAATGGCGACAAATATTAAAATCTTCTGTTTATTGCTTTTCCTATCATTTTAAACGAGGGTTTCATTTTGGTGACATTATCCAAAACAAAAATTAAGCAAGCACTAGTTTTACCAACCAGAACCATGCAAATAATGCAGACCTTTTAAGAGTCCACATATGCTCAAGCAAAAGAGAGCTGGAATAGATCTAATTGAAAGAGTACGCGGAAAGTGAAAAGATATAGTAGGCGCGTAATCTGATAATTTATGTTTACAACCAAACTATTTTTTTTTGTAGAAAAGAGCTTTTACCAGATTTAAGAACTATTTATGTTACTTAAAATTAATCTTAGTTAAATAGTTTAGTACTATAGTACTAAACTATTTAACTAAGATTAATTTTTATTACGCAGAGACGTCTGCGAACGAAATTTACAATTTTATAATTGAAAGAAAAATGGAAAAATTCCCCGTGTCGAGCGGGATTCGAACCCACGACCTCTCTGAACACCGGTCTCTGAAATTAGTCATTTGCACATTTTCACAACTTAACTATCCTTATTACCGATACGTCGATGTTGTGGCATGTAAGTACCTTACCCCAAATGAGGTATGGCATTGTCTCATTTAAGAGAATGAACCGTCAAACGGATTTTAATTTGAAGTCCTACCCAACAATACTATTTATACTTTTATGGTCGAGGAAGAAAAATACGCAGTGCTACGATCTATTCTGGTTCAGGATCGTTGCAAAATCGTACCCGTCTCGTTTCTGTACTATCTAAACATCAACACTAAGCAAACAATTGCAGACTGGCTTAAATTACCATTAACGAATAAGTATTGAGATGCCTGCGGTTAATCCCACCCTGCCTCAGGGGATGAATTATGTTGAGGTTAAATCTGTACATCAGAGCTGGTTGTCTCGATGTAACAAACTATCCTGGCTCAGGATCGTTGCAAAATCGTACCCGTCTCGTCCCCGTATCGTCTAAACACCAACACTAAGCAAACAATTGCAAACTGAATGGCGTAAATTACCATTTTCACCGACAATGACCAGGTCGCCGACCCGGCGCGTGCGGCACGTACAAAACGGGAGTGCATTCGATCAAAACCTAGCATTATGTATGGTTATACTTATTAGTACTATTGGATTACCAGCTTGAAACTATTTGGTTAAAATCAGTGTGTAAAATTCTTAATCCAGTAACAAAAATAAACTAAATTTTGATTTAATATTGTCTTCTGCTACCCTCGGCATTGTAGACCAACTTTTTTTTTGTTTTTAATTATTTTTATATTTTTGTATGTAGGTAGTTTGCACAAGTAACTTTTTTGATTGACGGGAGAATTCGCATTCTCTCAGTCATCATCTTAACCCTATGAAAACGAGTGCTGTAAAAGGCTCTAAACGTAGGGTCGTGGTGTTAATAAACGCGATTAATCTGTTCTAAAGTGCTTAATTTCAAAATTTTGATTTGTTTTTCCTCGCTAAGGTAAAATAAAAACCGATCAAGTACGAGTCGGGCTGGCACACGAAGGATTCTGTATCATTATCTATAATGGTACGGAACACTTCGTGCGCCGGCAACAGGCAAAAAAATCATGTTTGTTGTATTGTATGGGAGCCCCCTTAAATGTTTATTTTATTCTGTTTTTTATTATTTGTTGTTTTAGCGGAAATACGTCATGTGTCAAAATTTCAACTGTCTAACTATAACAGTTTGTTTGATACAGCCTGGTGACAGGCAGACAGACGGACGGACAAGCAAACGGATAGCGGAGTCTTAGTAATAGGGTCTCGTTCTTCCCTTTGGGTACGGAACCCTAAAAATCTTTAAAAATCTTAGTTTTCACACTATGTAGGTATTAATTTGAGACGAATATATTTAATAGCGACAAAATTTTATTTGCGACATTTTTGCAGCTCAATTGAAATTTTCACAGATGATGTATTTCTTTTGACGCTATAACATCAAATACTAAACAATAGAATAAAATAAATCTTAAAGGGGCTCCCATTCAACATGCGTGATTTTCTTGCTCGTTTTTGCTTGATATTGCAGCGACGCTTGAAATATTTAAGTACAGAATATATAGCTATATATCCACTTTCGAAATAAATAATTAAACTAATATTTATGGGAGCGATACAATAGACGTCATTTTATTTGCTGTTTTTATAGATATTACGGAACCCTTCGTGCGAAACCGACTCGTACTTCGCTAGTTTTTTTAACATACTCTCAGACTATAGTCACTCAGTTAAAAAAGTAAGAGTGAATTTAAATGCAAAGTCCAGACTTAACTAAAGCACCCATGTTTACATTAGCCTATCACTTGCTTTCCCTTCTATAGAAATCGCAGTCAAGTGCGCCTGAGTTTCACTTTCTTTGGACATGTCACACGTACGTTCAACATGTCAATTAAGTTTAGCAATTACGTGTTGCAAATTGTAAGCGTTGAGCTGGAGTTTTCTAAGGTTTATGTTGGTGTATATATTTAAATTGGTCCTTAGTATGGGTTAGGCGGACAAAGAAATTTTGTAGTCACTTGACGATGAAACCACTTTAACTTAACTACTGTAGTAACTAGTGCTTTTCCCGAATTCGAACTCGTTACCCTTTGAACGTCAACCTCTTGGCCAATTTGGCACATAATATTCGAAGATGAAAAATATTTCAAAGCCCAAAGTACATTGCATGTAAGAATTAGGTTACATTTGATGGTGACATACGGTTACACGTTTGTCTCACTAAACTTTAACTTTTCAAGTTCATACATTTATTATCTCTATAGGTACTATTAATTGCCTACTATTAACTTAATATACAAAAACACATGATATGATAGATATATACCTACTTATCACCATAAGCTCGTTTCTTCTCTATTTACTTAGTTGTTAAACTAATCGAAATCAATAAAATATTTGACGACTTCGTAGTATTATCAATTAAAAAACAGCCACACGGCGTTACAGGTTATTTTGAAAAACATCAAGTAATAAGTAATAAACTCTTTACAAGATTCCCGTAATATTATTATCAAGTCATAAACCAGGTCATAAAAATGCAGAAATATGAATACTAGTAAAGACAGCCTTAGCCATAATTATATCTGATCCTCGTTAAAAATAATTGCCCAACAAAATGTTACACTATGGATTAGCCATAGATATAAAGATAACTAGAAGTGCAGATCGACTAACTTAAGCTGGCGAGGAAAATGCATGAAATTGTCATTAATTTCATAGATAATAATACACCTAGCACCTATGACCAAGGAGAAAAGCTTATTTTGTTCACTAGATTCATTGTTTCACCACGCTGACAGTTCATAAAATTACTGTAGATATTACTGACGTTTCAGCCGTTTAGTCCAGTATTTTAGATCTCAGGTAGCGTTTAACTTACTGTACCTATATCTGAAATAGTTATTTGAAATAAATTAATTCTTTACTTTTAAGCAAAATATTAAAAAACACAATTCAATTCAATTATTTAATTCGAATCCATATAGATCCATAATTGTTAGACAAGAATAATTGTTACAATAGGATGAGCTTCTTATTAATCGCCTAAGGTTCTAGGAAACTTTATATCTTCTACACCAAGTTGGGAGACCTGAACGATAAATTGCAGGCATGCCACGAACAGAACAACAGAGTATTCACTTTTCCATTGTCGAGAATGTAGGTGTTATTTCATTAATTATTTGTTAATGGTTTTAAAAATATAAACATTAATTTGAATAATTTTGTAAAATTTTAACCTAACATAGTAATTTACATTACAATTACTATTTAAAACGAGATATTTACCATGTATTTTTGTTTTTGTGAGCTCCCGTTATTTCGAGGTGTGTCGGTAGACCATAACTAAAATGCATGACCGTTTACTCCGCGAATATGGCGCTTGCAACAGTGCCGAAATATCGGGAGCTCACGAAAACAAACATACATGGTACCTAAATATCTCATTTTAAATACAATTGTAGTTTATAATTTTGTTTTGCCAGTTGTCAATAAAATAGTGTGCTGAAAGGTCGGTTGTTTTGCTTTCATATTTTTAAACGTTGAGCTATCGACTCATGTACATCCACATTACAAAGTCAGTATGGGCTTTTATCTGAGCATTTATCAAATTAGTGTAAGGTATTTTTAGACGAATAGACAGACAGACGTTGTTAAACGATATTGTTACGTTATTGTATAAAAAAAATACCTGCTCATTTTTAAGGCTTGCGTGTTATAATTCGGTTGGTTTGCTGTACCAAAATTTAACCACACCCGGTCGGAAAAAATATTATTTATGCATTACAATCTTCACGATAGTTTTAACTGATGATTAGTTTTAACTGATGGTTAGACTGATGGATCATGGTGTTAATAAACGCGATTAATCCGTTCTAAAGTGTTTAATTTCGATAGTTTTAAATTTCATTTCGGCATACATTAAGGTGAAGAATAATATAAAAAAAAAAAACAATTTTAGGATCTTTCTAAATATAATTACTTCGTATAATCATTTCATTGTATTAAGTAAATAACTATCTTCGCCTCGTTCCTCCGATTACTTCTGTACAGTGGTTCATAAATATTTGTACACTTTTGCACCTTATAACAAGGAATTAAAGTAAAGAAATTTATACATTAATAGACTCGGCTGCACTATTTACTTTGCGTCTGAACCTATTTTGAGCCTCGCAACAATCTTCGTTTATCTCGCGAGATATATGGCCTGTCCGCGCGTTACAGCGAAACTAAAAGTGCCTGCAGTTCGTTTTTAAAGGAATGTAGCGGTTATTTTATCACGAGGAATCAGCGATAATCTGAGACCTGAGATAAACATCTAGTACATGGTTTTGTAATGGATAGTGGATACAGCAGGATTATGTACAGTAAGTAAACTCTAACAGTATTAAAGCCATAGAACATTGGCGAATGTTTAGATCAAAAATATGAGGTGTATTAGAGGCCTTACCATGACGTCTTAACGCGATTCAGTTGACGACCTAAACTGAGTCGCTTCTATACAATTAAGCCTAAACTGAACCTAAACTGAATCGCGTTAAGATGTCATGGTAAGGCCCCCGTATTATTTGAATTTGACACTTATTATGTAGTTCTAAATAGTTAATGGTCGTGCACTGTGCGGTTTCAGAGGAATTTCTTCAAACCGATGCTCCGGCTGTGGAATGAGCTCCCTGCCGAGGTTTTCCCGAAGGATTACAGTATGGGGTTCTTCAAAAAAGGAGTGTACAAGTTTTTATCGGGTCGGTAATGCGCATGTGACATCCCTGGAGTTACAGGTGTCCATAGTCTGCGATGACCGCTTTCCATCAGGCGGGCTGTATGCTTGTTTGCCACCGTCACGGTATTATTGATTTATTGTTACCGTAGCTCTTAAAATTACCGTCTATGTTCCTGCTAAGGTGCTAAGCTACACCTTGTATATTAGTACAAGCACTATACAGTGTGTACCACAAAGTTGACCCGTTGAGCCTGCTGTTATCTGCGCCGGTGTTATCTCAACACTAGCACAGCGACGCCGAACTTCCATTAGTCTAGGAAACAGACGGCTATTTATTTAAGTCCGTTGTTGCTGAGAGATAATATAATAATAAACTTTATCCCGCTTAAGAATGACTGACACTATAACGGGACGGGGCGGGACAGGACGATCTGTCAATTCCTATAGAAAGAATCACGTGTCTGTGTAATTGTTACTATAACTTAAACGAATAGTTTTTGTAATCCATAATTTATTTATTTATTTTATTTAAAAAATTAACACAGCATTACAGTTTAACACCAATGCACTGTGAAAAATCATAAATTATATATACATAATATAAAACACAAAAGAGAGACAAACACATACAAAAATCACTTAGTACTAGGCGACGTAATAGCGTGACTCGATTGCGTCGTCTGAACCAGCGGCGTGGGATTCGGCAGGGATAATAGTTCGATACCTACTTGTAAATACTGGCAAATTTTCTTACACTATGTATTAGATATTGTACGATCGAAAATGGAAAAACTGTTGAAAATAAATTTATCTTTATCTTTATTTACGTGAAAGCTCGGAGCCCTCGGAGGTCACGTGACGTTTTCTATAGAAACTGACGGATCGGCGCGGCCCAATCACGTCCCGGCTCGTTCTAGCGTGAGTCATCCTTTATTTAAATTTACGTAACTTAACAGGTCAGTTTTTTGCGGAAATGACAAATTACAAGATGTAATAAAGTAATATAAACATAATATATCCCGCGTTCAAAATCGCCCATCTACGAGTATATACCTATCTAAGGATCGTGTTGTGAAGTTTCTTAAAACCCGTGCTCGCCACGGCTAATGGACTTTCCTAGTTGCGGTCACGAGCCGTCCAACAAATCTGGAAACCCATTGTGATTTAAAAATCCTCCACTCAATTCGTTATTTATATGATACGAATTTTGCAGGACCATGTAACTTGCATTAAAATAATTTGCAACAAATCTCTTCAAGATTTTAAAATTCGAATAGACACTTAATTTTAGCAATCGTTATTAGAAAATAGGGTGGTTATAAAGGTTCAAACACGACTTCTATGAATGTATAATAAACGTGTATGGATAATACTTATTTGTTTATTTCTTACTAGCTGTTACCCGCGACTTCGTCTGCGTAGTATTATAATGTTTGGTAGTGTATTTTTATTAGCATAAGTATTAAAGACCAAATTGACTTGAACTGTAAATTGCTAATTAAATTCCGGGGCCGTATAAACAAACAACTAACTTGCAACTACAGTAACCTGTTTTTCTTTTTTCTCATTAATAATTCTGGAAATACCAAAAATGCTGGTGATCAATATTGTAATCTGATTTGGAAAAAATTGGACTGAATGTTTTTTCGACAAACATTTTCTGTTTATTTTTTCTCCTAATCACAATACGATACTGATTACGCATTTAATCGAATTACCAGCATTTTTGTTACAGCTGTATGTATATTTGTATCTACCACATATTAATCTTTCAGTGGTTAGATACGCTGTAGATGTAGTAGAAAGTACGTCCAAGTTTACATAAATTATCTTTTTATTAAATAAGTAATCAAGGCCGAGTGTTTTTGATCACGGTTTAAAACACTGTCTTAAGCTCACTGAATTTAACCCACGGAATGTCATTCGATACATGATTACAACTTACTTCCCAGAGTGAAGAAAAACATTGCGAAGATACCAAAATAATTACGTCGCGCATATAAACTTTCATTAGGTAGGTAAGTATATATGTCTTATCCAAGGACGATCCTATGATAGGATATAGGATCGGCATAGGCCTTTATTCGCATGTACCTACTCAACATAAGGTGAAAACAAAACTGCTGTAAAAAAGGGCAATGCACAGGATTGAATTGACTATTCACTTGCTTCTGTCCCCCTTTGCACCTCTATAGAGGATGATTTTCGTAACAAAAACTATTCTGTCCTTTCCTAGGAGTCAAAATATCCCCATGCCAAATTTCACCTTAATCCGTTCAGCGTTTTTAATTTAGTGTGAAGTGGCAACAGATAAGATTTCATCAAATTTACAATATAACCATCGCATGGAAATTTGTCATGATGTAGGTATGTCATCCGCGTGTACAATCCATGGTGGGTGTTGACAGCCATATTATACTACACATTGACTTGCCGTCTTTGTAGTGGTAGGATTCCGGCTTCCGCGGCACTAAGACCTCAATGATATTGTCCTGAGGTCTCTTCAGTCAGCGGGTGTTCATTCCGTTCTGGAGCC
The DNA here is from genome assembly GCA_949128165.1 of Lathronympha strigana. NCBI lineage: Eukaryota > Metazoa > Arthropoda > Insecta > Lepidoptera > Tortricidae > Lathronympha > Lathronympha strigana. The sequence continues at coordinate 9,413,667 of OX421923.1, read as the reverse complement.
ACTGGGTTAATTTTTTCATTAAACTCAATTTATATCATTCGGTTACGCATTTAATAATCTTAGATATTATTTGACAAAATAAAAATTCAGACGAATTGAGAACCTCCTCCTTTAGAAATATTGAAGTCGGTTGAAAACCAACTAAACTGTTAACAGCGCCATCTACCAAATCTAGAAGACTTTACGACATAGTATGTTTCCCACTTTCCCAAGAATGAAAATGTTAGATGCAGCTCTAAAGAGCCTTAAGTAGTTCTACATGTAATATATAGATGGCAGTGTAATAAACACAATATTAACGGGAAAATGTACTTTTTATGTCTCTGCCCATTTCTTTCGATAAACTTATTAAATGTGTGCACAATTTTATTCAAAATAAGGTCCGCCGATTAGCAAAATACATATAGCAATAAAACCATGGATTTAACGTGGCATATTTACTCACTTCATATCTAAGCAAATAGGTGGCGCCAGTGTACAGTGTGTAGTGTGTGTTTTAAAATATTACTTGGAATTTTGAACATTTTTATTATTGTTGCAAATAATCTTATGAAATTTACCATAATATGCTTCTTGAAAGGGAAATCCATGTAGTAGCATACGTTTAAAGTATTTGAAGCATATAAAGTTTGCATAAGTTACAAATGTTCTACATCACGATATCGAAATTTCAAAAGCACGTTGCATAAATACAACTTCCAACTTACTAAATTTAATACTCTATTGCAACTTTCAAAAACCCTATCAAATTTCTTCGCTTATAATATTAGTGTTTTTTTTTTATATAACATTTAAAACTTTCGCGATTTAAACACATATTTAAACATAATTATTAAACGGGTCTAACGCGAATTAATTTGTTTACCTTATTTACCGACGTTTCGACACAGGTTTCACTGGTCATGGTCGCGGCTGACTGATGTCCCAGCAAAATGTCAAAACAGAGATTTGTGTAATCTCTCTCTGGTGGGACAGGAAAGGGTTCATAAAAATCACTTAATTCCTATCTTATGGTTCATTTGATGGTATTTGTGTTCAGCTAGCGCCACCTATGGTCGGTTACAAAAACGAAATTTACTCAGATGTTATAAAATTGACAATCGTATAGTACCATCCCTCTCGGTCTCCTATATCAAATATTTGGGCGAGCAGGATGGCACTATACTATACGACGGTATTTCGAACATTGCAGCAGCTTTCAAGTTTTGTACAATAAAAGCCGTACCGCTAGCGCCATCTATTATGAGCAATGCAAACTATACATATGTAAAAAAAAAAATGTTACGAAACCGGATAAAAAGTATCCTAAATGTTACTCCGGTACATAAACTATTACCATACCAAATTTCATAAAATTCTGTCCAGTACTTTTTGCGGAGTTAGCGAACAAATTCACAGACAGACAGACAGACAAAAATTCTAAAAACCATTGAAAGATATTTTATCAACGTTTCTGATACGCCCCTACGTATTTTTTTTTAAATATATTTATTGTACAGATTTTTTATTTCTACTCTCTTATTATATGTATTGATTGTGAGAAATTATTTTATCTATACATATAAAAGGAAAAGTCCTGACTGACTGACTCACTGATCAACGCACAGCCGAAACTACTAAACGTATGATCCTGAAATTTTCACATTACGTTAGGTGTTTAACGAAGGTAACGAATAAGAAAGGGTTTTGAAAAAATCATCTTCTAAAGGGGTTAAATCGGGGTTGAAAGTTTGTATGGAAGAAAGTTATTTTTTTTAGATAGAGACTCAAAAGTTGGTGTAGAGGTTTGTTATTAAAATACAAAAAAAGTAATTTCAGCGTTTTGGAAAAATCCACCCCAAAAGGGGTGAAAAGTGTGTTAAAAGTTTGTATGGCGGAAGCGTTTCCCTTTTAGTTATAGACTACAAACTTTGTGAAAAGAATCCTCATTAGAGTTTACAAAAAGTAATTTCAGCGATTTCGAAAATTCGACCCTTTTAAGGGTGAAAAGGGTGTTGAAAGTTTGTATGGCGGAAGGTTTTTTGTTTAGCTAGAGACTTTATTTTATGTGTAAAGGTTTCTCATCAAAATACAAAAAAAAGGTGTTTTTATCTATATAATATATAAAAAAGAAACTGACTGACTGAATGACTAACTGACTGACTGACTGACTGACATATCAACGCACAGCCCAAACCGCTGGTCCTAGAGATACCAAATTTGAAACGTAGGTTCCTTATAAAGTCTAGAGGTGCACTAAGAAAGGATTTTTCAAAATTCAACCCCCTAAGGGGGTGATTTGGAAGTCCAAAGTTTTTATGGGGAAACAAGATTAGTTGGCCTATTCCATTTGAAACTTTACAGGAGTATTTATAAAGATAAATGAGGCAGCAAGTGTTTCAGGTTTTTTGAGAATTCAACCCATATAAGGGGGAAAAGGGGTGAAAAAGTAAAAAAAAAACAACATGGGTATCGTTTTCTGGTTTATCGGGTCGCTGATTACAAAAACAACGACGATTTTAAAATCTAACGTGGCGATTGTGAAATACCATCTTCCCTGTTGGGGCGCGAGCGGGTCGAATTCTAAAAATATAAATATGGGTGTCGTTTTGTTGTTTATTTCTGGTTCTATAGATTCCAAACTTAACACTTAGGTTCCTTATAAGGCGTAGGGGTGCACAAACAAAGGAGTTTTCAAAATTCACCTCCAAAGGGGGAGAAATTACGGTACAAACTATGTATGGGGAAACATGATTACTTAAACTATTTTATTCAAAACTACACAAGAGTATTTCTAAAGATAAATGAGTAAAGACGTGTATTTGATTTTTTGAGAATTAAACCCCTAAGAGGGCAAAAAGGGGTAACAAAGTCAAAAAACATCATGATTATCGTTTTTATGGTTTATCGGGCCGCTGAAATCAAACACAACAACCATTTTAAAATCCAATGAGGTGGACGTATAATACACCATCTTCCCTGTTGAGGTGCGATGGGGTTGAAATCTCAAAATATCAATATGAGTGTCGTTTTGTTGTTTATTTCTGTTTCTAGAATTTCAAATTTGGCACGTAGGTTTCTTATTAAGGTGTAGGGGTGCATTAAGAAAGCATTTTTCAGAATTCACCTTCTAATTGAGATAAGAAAGAAGATCCGAGAGGTTCTTTACAATGAATCTGGAGCCAAAACTGCGAGAAAAGGCCGCCATCTGAAATTTCGTCAGTTATGATCTGATCGTGATGGAAATCAATATCTGAGAATCCGGAAGGTTCTTTCTAAGGAATCAGAAGTCAACATTGATCGTAATATGTACTCGGTTGGTACATATCAAAGGGTTCATGAGGTTCTTTATAACGAATCAAAGCCGCCAACTTGATTTTGAAATTACGTTACGGTTGAACATTTATTTTATACGCGGGCGAAGCTGCGGGAAATAGGATTTTTTAGAATTCTCCTCCTAAAGGGGTGAAGTGGGATTTGATTGTATATCGGGAAACAAGATTTATTACACTATTTTATTCACAGGAGTATTCCTTACGAGAAATGAGTAAATAGGAGTACGAAATGGGGTGAAAAAGTCAACATGGGAAATATATACAGTAAGTGTAACTTACCTAACGACCTACCTCTGCCTACCTTAAATCTAAAATAGGTCCTTGATCAGAATTGCGAAAAGGGGCTCCATCTTGAATTTATTGAGTTGTAATCCGACCTTGATAATAATCGGTATTTGGGGATCCGAGAGATTCCTCGGTAACGAATCTGTAGTAAAAACTGCGAGATCCGGCCGCCATCTTGAATTATTTCGATTTTGATCCGATCGTGTTAAAATCGATTTCCGAGAGGTTCTCTTTATGAATAATCTGAAGTTAAAACTGAGAAAAACAGCCATCGTATAGAATTTCTTCAGTTATGATCTGATCGTGATGAAAATCGATATCCGAGGATCCGAAAGGTTCTTTCTAACGAACCACCAACGCCACCATCAACGGCCACCATCTTGAATTTATAGAGTTAAGTTCGTGATAAAGCTCAGTAGGCACATACAAAGGGTTCGAGAGGTTCTTTATAACAAATCAGAGGTCAAAATTGAGAAACAGCCGCCAACTTGAATTTTTAAGTTTGATCACTTTTGCGACAACCATCCATTCCATTAAAATCCGTTCAGCCAACCGCATGATAATAGCGGACAAACATACATATGTACATACAAATATACGGGCCCAACTAAGAACCTCCTTATTTGTAGACGGTTGAAAATTACGTTTAGTACGCGGGCGAAGCCGCGGGTAAAAGCTAGTACATAATATGTCGCTAATTAAGTAACATTATTTTAAGTAAGATCTGATATAATGTTTCGTTCGTCTCATGTTCATTTCTGCAAGTATTTAAGCATAATATTTTTTGGAAATATATTATTGCATTCTGCAAAGAGTGTTACCGGATTATTTATTTATCAGTGTTTTTAGGTAAGTCACCATTTTTCCATTTTGCCACTACCAGTTTGCCATTTTTTACCAAACCTAAATCGTTTTAATCTTTTTAGTTTTGTACCGAAGGAATTCTTATTGATTGCTGTATTTGATCATTGAATAATACTTTTCAGAGCCCTATTTTACCTTATCCTAACCACAAATCATATGGTACCTACAGCTCTAATTGGTAGGTATGTGACCCTACTGCATCGGTGCAACAATGCGACCAAGATCAAACGCAATTGGGATGTGACCCAGATACGATGATAGGTGTCTATTCTATTGCTTTGCCTCTTGCCGCGTTGTGACGTTTGACACATGCATACAAATTAGAAGGCTTAAAAAAATCGGTGCTCAGCAATAGTAGTTTATGCAACAGTGATATAATAAGGGTCTAACTCTTTTTAAGAACCAATTATGACCTGTTGCATAAGCTAGTTTTTCTACGACAGCTAAAATAGCGAAAAAAGCAAAATCTCGAATGGTGGCAGAATGTGGAACACATCGTATGCCCACAATAGAAATTAAAATAAATCAACAGTGCTAATATATTGTATGAAAATCCATATGAGCAGTGTTCTTATGGAATACCATAGACAACGTTATAAATTTATAATTTATACTTTTTTAATTTCGCTGTCAGTCATCTAATTGACACACAGACAACAGTGTTATAGTAGAAAAAGCTTTTATAGCATTAAATTCGTACCGAGATTTACGGGTTAGTCGCAGACGGTATAGAACACAAAACAACTACCTAGTATACTAAATATGTTGCCTAAATTGATTTTTGTCCACTTCGCAGACGGTTTACAATGCAACTTGCGTATATTTATTGTATTAATTTGACGTCAGCGATGTCGACGGAGCCCCGCAATGCAGGGCTCGTATTCTGTGCAGTTTTATCGACCATTTGAGGGCAACACGAACATACGACAAACGAACACAACGAACCTACACGCCTACCACGAACATCGAAAATTGGCATTGACGGGAAAACCTCTTTGTCACTCTAATAAGCAAGGTGACAGAGATGGAGATACAACTCCGCAATTGTTCAATTGTTTTAAAATCGAACGAAACAAAAGACTATGTACAGAGTTTAAATTTAGTAAAAGTGGAAGATATGTTGTTACAGGCCTCTCGGCAACAGCAGGTTAATAGTTTGCATTTGATAAGAATACGCTTTGGCAACTAATCCCAAGATTTGGCGTTGGCACTTATTTAACGAAAGCGACTGCCATCTGACCTTCCAACCGAGAGGGTAAACTAGGCCTTGTTTGGATTAGTCCGGTTTCCTTGTCCGAAAAACGATTGGTAAATATCAAATTATATTACGCACGTTCCGAAAAACTGATTGGTACGAGCCGCCAGGATTCCCAGGAACCCGTGACCTTCGTATTGAAAGTCACACCCTCTTACCGCTGGGCAACAACGCTCTAGTCATCTCTTCTATATGTATGTAGATATAATTCGCCTTACTTATAATTTTGTTTTTGTTCACAGCGGCAACTTGGAGCGACGCCGCTCGTGATGCGTCATGTCCTAGGATCTGCGGGCCCGCGCTCCAGGGGGAGCCAGTGTGCGCTACTGACGGCTACATCTACCCTTCGCTTTGCGAGATGAGAAAGAAGACTTGTGGAAAAGGTTAGCTCTTTCCTACTTTGCAAACTTAGTTTCATTAAGAGTAAGGTTCTGTTGGTGAGTAAGGTCGCCAGAGCTCTAAGAGGATTCACTGTGTTGTGGGGACCCACGAAGCAAAGCTTGCCCCTTTAGCTGTCAACACAGTGAATCCTCCTTTTTTTAAAGGGTCGGCAACGCTCATGTAACACCCCTGGAGTTGCAGGCTACGGTGGCCGCTTACCATCAGGCGGGTCGTATGCTTTTTGTCACCGTCGTAGTATAAAAAAAGATGAGTCCTTACGTCCTTGGAAAATCTTTCAACTCAAATTATGACGAAACTATAGGTATACATTTTGAAAGGCATGTGACTTAATACATTGTAACTATACGGTGATTTTGATGTTTGTAAAATTAAAAAACATGGGATTTTTTTCAATAAAGTTTACCTTCAAATATTCCAGGTGTTCGGCTAGCGCCAGAACAAGGCTCTTGTTCACGTGCCCAAGGGTCCAAGTGCGACCACCGCTGCACGTCTGAACGGGACCCGGTTTGCGGCACCGATGGCAGAACCTACCTTAACCGGTGCATGCTGCAGGTTGAGATATGCAGGTAACAATAACTATAACACCGAGTTAAACTTTTAATGTTTTAACACAATATTCAGAAAGAAGATTGCGTCATTAATTAATTACTCGTATACACTGGGAAAGGGACCCGTTAATTGCTTATCACTCTCATCGGGGTAGATAGAGACGTCAAACCCTATTGATATAACTGTGTTAGAAGCCACGGGTACAAAAACAAGATTAATAATTGTCGGCGCCATAGCATTTTAGTATATTTGAATAAATTTACCCTCGTATCTTTCTGAGATAGCGAGACCTTCGTATAAAAGACCGCCACTAACATGAATTATATCATTATTTTAGTACATTTTCTTAGATTTTGGATAACCTATAGGTATACCAATCTACCTGCCGATGGGATGTCAATTAACTTTGGGCGTCACATGAGTGCTCTGTTTTTGAACGGTAATTTTATATACATCTCTCTCTATCTTCCAGGGTTGGCACCGGCCTGTCTCACTTAGGCGCCTGCAACAACATCAGTGCCCACCGCGAGAACTGCCCAGTCGACTGCTCCCAGGCGCCGCTAGATGGACCAATTTGCGGCTCTGATGGAAACGTCTACAAGAGCACTTGCCAGATGAAGCTCCTGACTTGCGGGTGAGTCTGATAGCCTAGGTAACTTATCAAATAGGTACTACAATTTAAAAAAATGGTCAAGTGTGAGTCACGGAACTCTAAGTGCGCGGCAACTATATAGTTTTCGGATTTTACACTGTACTTGAGCTACATGTTCTTTCTTGCTGGGTGCGGAGACAAGATTCCAGTCGTCAACGCTCAGTAGCGAACGAAACGCAAATGCCTTTATTGCACTAATAATGAAGAGTGATAGAGAGAGATAACTACGCTACGCTACGGAGCGTGAGCGATTAGCATCTTGTCTAAGCAACCTGGACGGACTAATCGGAAGTTCTGAAATGAGAATGTGCACAAGATCACTTTTTAGATGGAGTTGGATGGGGTCTAATGGTAATTCTGCGTATCAGAAAAAATCTGTACCTATACTGGACCGTGTCAAATTGCATGTGTGATCACGTGGATTCATATATGGGATACTTAGAGTGCCTGTTTACTTTGTGCACTCGCCTATCATATTACCGTATGTGTACATGTATTCTGCCCATACTAACAACATTTATAGCATTTACGATCATTAAGAGAATACTTTATCCGTATCGTATCAGACTAAACTTGCTCATGCGAATCATTACGAGTTATGATTTAACAACTGTAAGATCTGTAACAATCATTTCATTTAATGGACTGCATATTTTCTGCCTCTAACTTCTAGTTCTTAAAGCGAAGACAATAAGGCTCATAAAGCTGGGCCTATTGAAGCGAGAAAGATTAACCGTGAACAAAAGTGTATCTCTTGAAACATAACTTGGTTTATGGGACATGGTAGACACAAAACAATTACTTACCTTGAAGAAATTGATGGTGTTACATACAAGAGATTTTATTTTATTGCGAATTATAACTAATTGAGAGTATTTTATTACCTAAACTCGTAAATGAATGAAAAACTTTCTGTACCATTTTTGATATTTTTTAGTTGAGTAATTTTACCTTTGTTATTGTTTTTATTTTATGACCATTTGCTTTGGAGTGAGTTGAATTTTGTTGGTAATTAATATTGTACAGTATTTACTTCCATATTACTTGTTGAGCTACTGTAATTTTTAACAAAAAAAATATCCGATCATAGCTATGCTTAATGTTTATACAATTAAAGGGTGGCTCACACTGGAACGAGACGAGACAGGGCAGGACGGGACAATCTGTCAGTTTTTATAGAAATAATCACGTGATAGCTCGGAGCCCTTGGAGGTCACGTGACGTTTTCTGTAGAGGCCCGTTTCTGCCCGTTCTAGGGAGGGTCATCCTTAAATCTATTTATTTTTTTGTTTTTGTCCAGACCCCAATACTAATCAAAGAAATGGCAGAATAAAAAGGTTCAGTTTAGTTAGCACAATCGTGCTTTGAGTATTAGTTGACATTATGTATTGTGGTCAATAATAGGATTGCTAAGACGCTCCTACCCTAACGTGCGATTCAATAAAATATTATGTAAACAACTACATACTTGGTGAAAAGTAACATTTTCATCATAAACATTCACAGACAAGGAGTAGTACGAACGAACAAGAAGCACTGTCAAACGACCCGACATTGTCGCGAGTCGTGCTGGCGTGTGGCGCGACCAACTTGCGGATCAGACGGCAAGCTGTACGCCAATGCTTGTAGGATGAAGGCGACCAACTGTGGGTAAGTACCATGACAGTTCTGAAAACCTGGCTTATAACCGCGAACCATTTTGTTAAGCTATTTGCCTCATTAAGGTATAACTCGAATATACATATACAGATAAACAAATAAAACAATAATAATGAACATATACAGATGAACAAATAAAGTAGCTCCCAGAAGATCGGTACAAAAGACGCAAGACGTGCTGGCAAATTGCGCAGACGAAGTTTGGCGTCTCTATCGTTCACAAGTGCTATAGAATAGCAGCAAGCTGTGCGTAAATGCCTGCTGTGTAGAAAAAAAAACATGGAAGTAACTTCATACTTCTGATGACCCATCATTGAAATCACGCTTCTTATACAAGAAGGTCACAGTTCTACACAATTCGTGTCAAGTAAATAAACCAAGTCAAATTTGTTTGTTACCTTAAACACAAATCAATAACAAAATTATTATAATAATTAATGAAAAATAACGTGAGAATTTTTCGCACTGTTGCCTTGTTGGGGCCAGGTTTTCCTTAATTGGACCATTGAGTTACCATCAATGGACTTAGAATTTTTATATTGATGGGCCAATCAAGGAGGTCCAATAAAAAAATCCATATATCAACATTGTTTAAGCGTGACGGAGATCACGGAGATTCATCACCAATCAACTGATGACTTGTGATTTCCTAATTCCAGAAAACACGTGTTCGAAGTCCCAATGGCGTTCTGCGTGTCACAAGAGCGCACGTCTGGCGGCGAGGCTTGTGCGACCGACTGTTCGGGGCAGAAGGAGAAGCTGGTGTGTGGTTCCGACGAGAACGTGTACAGGAACGAGTGCGAGATGAAGATGCTTAACTGTGGGTGAGTTCTGGTAGCCTGGTAACTCTACTGATATCTCACCGATGGTCAGTGACAAACTTTTGGTGAAGCCTGCGTGACCGACTGATCGGGGCAGAAGGAGAAGCTGGTGTGTGGTTCCGACGAGAACGTGTACAGGAACGAGTGCGAGATGAAGATGCTTAACTGTGGGTGAGTTCTGGTAGCCTAGTAACTCTACTGATATCTCACCGATGGTCACCGACAAACTCGTGGTGAAGCCTGCGTGACCAACTGATCGGGGCAGCAGGAGAGGCTGGTGTGTGTGTCTGATGAGAACGTGTACAGGAACGAGTGCGAGATGAAGACGCCTTAGTGCGGGTCAGTTCTGGAAGCCTGGTAACTCAGTCGTATTATTTATCACCGATGGGAAGTAATCATTTTAAGTGTAGGAATTTAAGTTGAATTTTGAGCTTTAAAATGTAACAGGATTTTTGTTTACTACCTAGTACCTACCTATATTGTACTTAAGAAAACAACAACAAGTTGGCACCTAATACCTTCCTTTACTTGGTTGACATATGAATAATTTGTGACACCTTATCTATTTCAATCGAACTCCTCAATTTCACAGAGTAAGCAACAGGAAGATAGTGAAGAAGGTAGACATGGAGAAGTGCCGAACCAAGATGAGCAAATGCCTGAAGGTCAAATGCCCAAATGAGTCCGATCCAGTCTGTGGCACAGACGCCAACGTCTACGCCAACCCCTGCCACCTCAAGGTCGCCACTTGTCTGTAAGTAAATACATATTTTAACAAATAACTGCAAGCAGAATCGAAACCAACACATACAAGATACAAGCCCTTTCAACAATTTAATAAAATCTTCTTTCTAGCGTTTCCCGGCTTATGCCATGGCTCAAAGAGCCTGGGGTCCGTTTTGTCGACTAATCTCAAGATTTGGAGTAGGCGCTAGTTTTACGAAAGCGCCATCTGACCTTCCAACCCCGAGGGTAAACTAGGCCTTATTGGGATTAGTACGGTATCCTCACGATGTTTTCCATTAGCGAAAGGCGATTAGTAAACATCAAATGAGAGGTTGATCAATGATTGTTCCGAAAAAGTCATTGTTACGAGCCTGGGTTCGAACCTGCGATTTTCGACTTTCAGTCGTACGCTCTTACCGCTGGGTTCCGACAATTTTATAAAATATGAGGACGAGCGCAGAGACAGCATACACCCGACCGCAAAAGGACTAGTAAATTTCATGTAACCGAACCTACGAAACTACTGGGATGAACAAATTGTTTAGATGTATGGTGGAAAATCCAGCGATTGAAACATCGCTTCAAAGATCTTTGTTTCTCAGAAGAATTTTACAATTCACTTATATGAGAAACTTATATACGAGTAACTTAATATTACATAAAATTTAACATCAAGGCATAAGAGGTGTACAAACTTTTCTTCCAAATCAACTTTTAAAAAATTGCTAGTGTATTAAACTAACATCTCCTTATTCAAACAATAAAGCAACTTTACTGTAAAAATTACGGATTTCAAGATAGTAACGCCAGAATTAATAAATTACAGCAAAGGCGTCCAGCTAGCGCACTTCGGTAACTGCACGCTGCTGCCGCGACTGGAGATCGACTGCCCCGAGAGCTGTGACAATGCTATGGAGCAGCCTGTCTGTGGATCTGATGGCAACGTTTACAAGTAAGCTTCATTCCTCCGGGTTTCCTTAAAGAAGTACAGCTAGCGCACTTACTTAACTGCACGCTGCTGACTCGGCTGCTGACCGACTGCTCTGAGAGCTGAGACAATGCATGCTGTCCTCCTGCCAGCATGTATGTCGATCTGATTGAAAGTTCATTCCTCCGATTTTTGAAGAAGTCAGGTAAGGTGCAATCAATTTAACCTACCCGTCTGTGGACGCTTGATCGGCGAGATCAGTAAAGCGGCCAAATTAAACAAAAGCAAACATGGTAACCGCCACCATTGCGCTTATCTGCCAATATACTTGCGTCGATCCCCATTGGGCAATTTAAGTCAATTGTTAAAGTCAGCAATACATAAACTTTACCCTATAATTCCAGGTCAGAATGCGAGCTCCGCCGCCTCACCTGTGGCCAACACGTGGTCACCGTATCGGCTTCACATTGCCGCACCACTGCGCTCTGCCACGAGGATTGCCCTGATACGCCCGCTTTCGTCTGCGGCTCCGACAATCGCTTCTACAAGAACGAGTGCATCATGAAGAAGGAGAACTGCGGGTTAGTATTCTGTCGATTTCTGTATTCCTGGTCCAAAGTCCAAGTACGAGAACTAAAGAAAAAGTGCCCGAGAAGTTGCCTTCTGCTGCAAAATGCTTCGTTGCAAGTAAACTTGTCATTATGCTTTGGACTTGTGGTATGGAAGTTGTGAACTGTGGAAGAATAATCAAAAGTAGAGTAACTTGGGGGAAAATCACTCACTCCTTGCTAAATAGTCTACTTAGTATTTTATCGGGTTAGGAGATGTAACACCAGGACCATATTTACCAAATCTTTTATCCACAGCAAACACGTGTTCGTGGTGCCACTGAAACGCTGCCTGGCCCGCTTCCAGTACTCTGGCTGCGCGCGAGTGTGCCCGCCCGAGTATGACCCCGTGTGCGGCACTGACGATAAGACCTACTCCAACAAGTGCTTCTTGGAGATGGAGAACTGCCGGTCTAGGTACGCTTGGAATTAATACTGTTTTAGAAGTAAACTGAGTGTGTAGCATAGTACAAGTCTTACTCGTTCTAGTGTGAGTCATCCTTTAGACTCAAAGCCTTCTTGGAACATTTTAAAATTCAAATTTAAACAATTTTTTCCAGTTTTTTCTTCAAATCTTTTAACAAATTTTACCACTTTTTTGTTCGAATAAAGATATTATCGAAGTGATACCATTCGTTTTTTAAAGGATGACTCACACCGATTCGATTCGATCCGATCCGATCTGGAATGATCTGATAACCTGATTTGATGATATTTTTGCGAGACAAAAAACATTATGGGAAGATTTAAAGTTAACATAAAAGCGCCTGACATTTAGTGACTTATTATTTTTGTCTGTTTAAGTTTGATGTTAAGTTGATCAGACTTAACACTTTTAAGAGCTAACTAGGACTTTTTTGAAGTTGCTGGTATCAATTGTGGCCTTAAATAGTGTTAAGAGACAAATATATTTAAGACTAAATTAACCCATTTTATAATTGAATTTTCAGGAGTTTGGTGTCATTAAAATACCTGGGAACCTGCAGCGACCCTATAGCTGAAGAGCCCAAGAACTACTTATATCGATAAAATATATCGTCATCGATATAAGCACCAGTCATATCTACATATCTCTTCTAACCCATATCGTTACTGGAATCCACTTTACATCAGTGCCAACTCTTTTTAAGGAACCACAATCGTACTTTTGGTGCCATGAAGATTCCGTTCAATATGGTCGTCTTACCAAGGGTACGAAATTATATTTGGTTAAGCTTAAAAATTGTATCATTTGAATGGTAGTAAAAACGAATGTAAACGAATAAGATAGTGTCGATTTTTGTTTGAAACACTGTCAACATAACCTAAAATATACATTGTTGTAATCTTTCGTTGTAACGTTAAACCGTAATGACTTTGAATAAGCTTAACTTAGTATAGCGACCAACTCAGTGAAATTTGTCTTCCATTTTTGTCGTATTCAATATCTTTAGACTTGAATATAAAATAAATAAGTACAAAAATATTCAGCGCATTCTAAACTCAATTTACTTGCGCATTTTTATCACTATTTACAAGAGATTCAATTTTCAAACAATCAGTTTTTATTATATAAGTGATCATAATGTTAAGAACTATGTTTGGACTGTCTAATTTATTTTTTCTATTTATTATCTAACCGTAGTTTAAGGTTTTGTAAATATTTAGTGAATTCTTTAATAATTATTTATTTAATTTATAAACTACTTTATCGCTGCATTTAAGAAAAGACTTAATTATATCACACATTTACCTTAATACATTCATTAATTAAATGTTAAAGCATTGAACTTACATAAAAATATAAAAATGTCCATAAATATGTTATACAGCGTGGGTATTTGATACGGGCGAATATTTTAATGACGATTACTATTGGCCCTAGGGAACCTATTTACATTAATTTCTTTTGGAAATTAAGATGGTTTTTTTCATACATAAATTCAGCACAGTAGCTATCTAAACGTCATACTAGTATCATGTCAGTGTCATTTATCATTTTCAGTGTCATTTATCAGTTGGACGACATAGATTGCAGCTCTGTCGCACCTTAGAAAAATCATTACACCTAATTAATAACACAATTTAACGAAATTATTATCCCATACGATTCATATGAACATGTACTATAGCTGGATTAATTATTCGCCCGTATCATATACCCACGCTGTATAGGATAAGGCGACCTACTACTTTTTGTATTGTAAGGCACAATACTAAATACATAAAGTATCGTCATTATACACCAAGTTCTATATAACTAGACGTATTCTACAGAAGAAAGTTTATGCATTTCAATTTAAAAAAAAAACACCAAAATAATTGCTGTTTAATTGGAAAAACATTTGGTCATGACTAAATAAATAAAATATTGATTAAAATAAAATGGGCTATTGAAGAATTAAATAGGTACTCGTACGACTGACTGTGCCCAGTTCCTGATTTGATTTTGATTTTATTAATTTCCTAGTATAAATTAAGTGACTAAATAATACCATCTTTTGCTAAATGTTATAATTGTTCAAAGCGTTTTATAGTCGGCTTATTATTAGGGTGTATTTACATGAATTTAATTTAATTACTTAGAAACAATTAAGATAAAAGTAGCCTGGCTTCAATGTGCATAAACTATATGATTGACACTGCCATATGTGCTGTTCGTAAATTTAGTGTTGTTTATAAATTATAACAATTAGTGGTTGTATTAAAATGCTTATCTTTATAATACTCTGTATACGCTCAAGATTACCTACTGTTTAAAATGACATGAACGTTTATTAAATTAAAATAACTACATCATGTGTTTGATTGAATTCCTACTATTATATTGCACCCTGCATTGCCTAATATAACCTTAAATTTATAAAAAAATTATATATTACAAAATGACCATCTCGTAAGCCAAACATTAATCTAAGTTCTATCGTAGGTATTAGAAATTATTTACCGAAAACCACACATAAATCATTTCCACCGTTTCTCAGTTTCAATTTTTTTTTATTTGGCCATTCTTCCGTTTTATAGCTATATATGTATCACAGATACATGACCTCTTACTTATAATACCTACACCCTCTTTTCAATGTCAAAATTCAAAATTTAAAAATGTATTCTGCAAGTAAGCCTCAAGGGCACTTTTACAAGTCAATCAGCTTTTGAAATACACGTAAAGCCAGTCCTTCCAACTAACCAAGGCGGCTGTAAAGGTAAAACCTTTTTACACACAGAGGTTATAAAGAGGTTTCTAAGTCTTTGCCACTTTTGTCAAATAGCGGACGTCAAAAGTACCTACACACCTCGTCCTATTTAACAGAAATGATTCGACAAAACCGAGTTTTACAAAATTTCACAAGTAACCTTACGTTTTACGCAGCACGTATAATTAATGATAAAATCACACGATATTAGTACATAATACCTTCAAATAATGCTCATCTATATTCACCGCAGTCGCTTATGATAGTAATGAAATATGCCAGGTTTCTATTTGAATTCGATTTACTACATGTTTGCTCACAAAACTTATCTCCAAGTATAAAGTAAATACACTTTATTGTAATACCTAAAATAATCTACATACAAACCGTTGATAAACATAGGGAATGCCATCTACGTCATACCACATGCAAATGCTAATACATATCACTTTTAATACTTCCTGAGGTACAATGACGTCTTAACGCGATTCAGTCGACGACCTAAACAGAGTCACTTTAATACAACTGAGCCTAAACTGAGCCTTAATTTATCTGTGTTATGACGTCACGGTAAGGTAACGTTGACGTTGACTGTGATGAGAAGCATAGGAATTTTGTAAAAAAAAAATCAAACATTGGTGAAAGGATGACATGAGAGATCTAGATATTGACTATCTTTATTCACTGCTTTACTTGATTACCTATATAATATTTTATTTAGTTTCACCTGTCGTTTGCCTGCAATCAGATCTTGCAAGTTAATTTTAACCCACTTCCCGGTTTTCAATTGAGCACGCATTAGGTTAGGGCGTAGGTTTAATTAGGGTAAGGGACATGCAAATCTCTGTCCGTTACGCTAACTGAACTTACGGTTGGCGACGCAATATTTTGATGACAAGTTGCCAATCTGATCATGGAGCTGCAGGTGGCCGTATGAACTCTGTAATAAAACAACGCAATCTCATTGATTCTAAGAGTCTGAATAGGTGATCATTGAAAAAAGTAGTCAGCGGATACAAGCTTGTATCAAAACAGCTAAAGTGTATTGATAATTCTTATTAGGATAATATATTGTTTGGATTTGATGATTATTTTCTGCCAATACCAGTACCTACCATCTCGCGAGGTCTGCACCGGTCTACAGCTCACAGAGCCACGAGTAACATTAGGTATATCACAAAATTTAAATATATAAAGCTAAACAATTAAAGTAGATTACAAACAATACAGATATAGTTTACACACAGAGAGTAAATACCTATAAGTATATTGTACCGCGTGTACTCTTTGGCATAACACAGTAGCAAAATGGGCACCGGCGGGGCAAGGCGTTAGACTCACTTACCAGTGAGGCTTATATGAATTCTTGAATAAAAGATTTTAAGTCTTCACGTTAATAGTATTCACTCATCAGTATTTTTTAAATCATTTGTGACTGCATTAAAAATGAAGAAGTATTATATGTTGTTTGGAGAAGGGAGCAAAGTTAATCAAATAATATGTGCTGTTTTAAGTGAGTACCTTTATTTTTATTTCAAATAAGTGCTCCTTTAGTTTCTTGGAAAAATGTGAATATTCTTTTTCGTTTAATAAGTACACAAAATGCAATTTCAGCAAGCTTGAAATTTTGAACAGTTAGAAATAAGCTTATCCCATACACAGAAAGCTTCTCGTCGTACTTTTGGCAACAGTTCGTTTTCTTGGGGGACGCAATTCTAACCTAACCTAACCTACTTCTGGCAACAGTTCGTTTTCTTGGGGGACGCAGTTCTAACCTAACCTAAACCTACTTTGAAAGCCTCGCAGTCCTATTTTTTGATATAATTACTATATTATTCTCCTGCATTAGGGTGTGTGTGTGTGTGTTTTTTTGTAATAAACGATTTACACCAATGATTCTTAGTTTTCTTATACATACATATTATACCTACATATTTGTATGTCACACAATTAACTACGTAATTTGAAAAAAATATAAATGTGCACTAGAACATGTCCTATAGGTATAATGTACCTATATAAAATTGTATTAAAGTAATACGTCGAAACAATGAATTACAATGTTTTGTAGTTGTGCCAATTAAGTTATATTCCTTGAATAGTATTTCTACGTAGTAAGATTTTAAATAAATAGCAGTTGAAATAAAATAACGCTAAACAATATTACTAGTACTAAAGTTTTGATGAATCGTTGTCGATGAAATAATATTCGATGAAAAGGTTGTCGACAAAACAAGGGTGGCTATTATACTTCGTATCCAAATCGAAGATTACATATATTTACTAGCAGCAGTACACGGTTATGTGCTGTCCTTGTCACACATTTAGAGTTATAATATTATTCAAAAAAAAAAAAAAACTGTTCTCGCTCTCGCCCGCCGGGTAATTAGGCACAGCAGCGCTCCCAGCGGCGTGGTTTATCATTACATGTTTTTGTGTCTGTCCGAGTCACACGTATTTTCTCGCAAAAATAGTGTTTTAGTGTATATCTATTTCAGATTGAAGGATTAGGGTGAGTGATTTACACATCTTCAGAACGATGAATTCAAATTACAGAATAAAACCGCGACCTAGTTGCCGTTTAACGAATCTTCTTTCGGAAAGTGATTTTGTCCAAATGTTTGATTTTGCTTTCAATATATGTGTGGTAGATTACAATTTAAAAACGAATGTTAGTGTGGTGTATTAATCATATAATAACTAAAAGAATAGATCAAGGAATATTTACTTTGTTCGAAATAATGCTTTTACATCTACCTTCTTTTTTCTAAGTAATATAAGTAAGGTACATGTTAAAGGCACGGGTTGTTGTTCGTAGATTAACATACAAATTTAAACCTAATTAAGAGAACTTTAAGGTTCGTTATGTATTTACGCGTTATAGTATTTACGCGTTATAATTCGTATCAGGTTTGTGTACCAGACCGTATACTAAAAATTGCGCCACACGCCATACTCGAGGGTTAGCCACTTACTTCTAACCCTGGTATTTAACGAAAACAAATGTAATCTCATCTACGCAATGATTTCATCTACCTTTCCAGAGTTCTGAGATAATTATAGTAATAAGTATTGAAGTATGCAATGCTAAAAAATTATGAAAGTCGACATGAATTTCACAAATTGTAGTAAATTCGGTTAACAAAATGGCATCTAAAAGTAATTTAAAGTAAAATAGCCATAGAGGTTCCCTCATTTATCTATAGTTTTGTTAATAAAAGCTAGCTTATGATCCGGATGTTGCCGTTCCGAATATCGTCGAGCCTTCGGGACAATATAGGTATTTTAGAGGTTCCCCATTTTATCCCTAAAAGGGAGGTATGACCTCTTCAATTCTTCATGTTTGTCTTGGATTATTCGTGAAAGACAGCCCCGATTTGTCAGCTAAGAAGTACACATACTTATAGCGCTTCTTGTACGTCGTCTACCTACTTCATTTATATGAACTGTCATAAAAATATACTCGCTTATAAAGAATCATGAGCTCGCTGAAATAAGTAACAATGACTACAATCAATAATTATCATTATAATGTTGTTGCAGAGAAAAATTGTAAAATAAAAATAAGATAGGTTTCGTATAAACTACGTTCCTATTTACGAGTAAGCCTATTTCAGGTTCTATCAAGGAAATACTACTTTAATGAGTCGGAATATATAATCTTGATCATATTTTAATGAAGTCAAAATACTATGATATTGCGATTTTGGGTCAGTTAAGGCTCTAAACTAAAGGGAAGTGTAACCGCAGCGGCAGTGCCGTATTACCCTGTTCCGTTAAATAGCGCGAATGCTTGCTGTAGCCGCTGCAGGGGTTTAATTTGCGACCTAGTGTCTATACGATTAAAGAAGGATAATTTATGTTCAGAGTTGTATTCTTTGAGTATAGGTAAGTTATTTAAGGTAAAGAATAACTTTTTTGTTTTGTTCAGACTCGAAAGAGGTTATTATTTTTTTCCCTCATATTTTAGATACCGTAAACCGTTCAATATACAACGATATAACCAGGTCAAAAATATGATATTTTGGTTTATGTAAAAATTTACAAAATACAATACCTACATAATATGCGGACATTACAGGTTAGTATATTATGATTGGTGGTTCGTTAACAAATTGCACACCTAAAAGGTGTTCAATCGCTTTCCTGCATGCTCGGAGCGAATAACGAGAAAACTGGTTAAAGACACAAAATAGTTAAAGTTTTTTGTGGTTTTTTGTATAACAATAATACCTATACTTACTGATTTTCTTTATCAACTTTACGTATCCCCATTACGAAACAAGGATAGTTTGGTTCCGGAATTTGAACCAATATCTGACGGCGCAGTCTTGCGAATTGTTGCGGTTAGTAAAAACGAATTACAATGCAATGCAATGCATGAAATTATATAAATCATATGATTTTTACATATACATATTATAATAGAAGTATTGTAATTTGTATATGTAGGTAGTGAATGTTGTGGATCACATTTTTATGATACCTACATATAAAATTGTAGATGATACCTTTACGATAATAGGACTCAACATGACTTAATGAAAATTAAGTCGGATATTAATATGGTCGTACGTACCTACTATTAAAACCTCACCGTTTAGGAAGGTGGTAACCAAAACGGAATAATTTTACCAAGCTGAGGAGTTTGCTAACAAAAACCTCATTGGAGAGTAAATGGTTTTAACCCAATTGAATTATCACGAAACTAATATTCCTGTTTATTGAAAGGATGAACCGATATATACTAAAGTAATACAAACAACGACTTAAATTTTGATTTATAGTTTCCTAGAGAAACTTCATAATATATATATATACGAAACGAAAATATAATATATTTTCGATATAGCCTACGAAAATATATATTATATATTTTCGTAGGCTATATCGATGAAATAGGCTTAATCTTATTAAATACCCTACGCTGCTCCGCTTTAACAGCGCCGAGTTACGTGACATAAATGGCGTGTAAATTTGTATAATTTTGCTCCGTTTCAACAATTATGCCACAAAAATTGTGTCAAATAAGCTTGCTTTAACAGCGTTGAGCTTTAACACATTAATTATGTCAAGGATCGTCCGCTTTAGCAGCGTTGAGGTACTCCACATTAATTGTGTCGAGGATTCCAGAACTTTGCTCCGCTTTAACAGCGTTGAGGTACTCCACATTAATTGTGTCGAGGATTCTAGAACTTTGCTCCGCTTTAACAGCGTTGAGGTACTCCACATTAATTGTGTCGAGGATTCTAGAACTTTGCTCCGCTTTAACAGCGTTGAGGTACTCCACATTAATTGTGTCGAGGATTCTAGAACTTTGCTCCGCTTTAACAGCGTTGAGGTGCTCCACATTAATTGTGTCGAGGATTCTAGAACTTTGCTCCGCTTTAACAGCGTTGAGGTACTCCACATTAATTGTGTCGAGGATTCTAGAACTTTGCTCCGCTTTAACAGCGTTGAGGTGCTCCACATTAATTGTGTCGAGGATTCTAGAACTTTGCTCCGCTTTAACAGCGTTGAGGTGCTCCACATTAATTGTGTCGAGTATTCTAGAACTTTGCTCCGCTTTAACAGCGTTGAGGTACTCCACATTAATTGTGTCGAGGATTCTAGAACTTTGCTCCGCTTTAACAGCGTTGAGGTACTCCACATTAATTGTGTAGAGGATTCTAGAACTTTGCTCCGCTTTAACAGCGTTGAGGTACTCCACATTAATTGTGTCGAGGATTCTAGAACTTTGCTCCGCTTTAACAGCGTTGAGGTGCTCCACATTAATTGTGTCGAGGATTCTAGAACTTTGCTCCGCTTTAACAGCGTTGAGGTACTCCACATTAATTGTGTCGAGGATTCTAGAACTTTACTCCGCTTTAACAGCGTTGAGGTACTCCACATTAATTGTGTCGAGGATTCTAGAACTTTGCTCCGCTTTAACAGCGTTGAGATACTCCACATTAATTGTGTCGAGGATTCTAGAACTTTGCTCCGCTTTAACAGCGTTGAGGTACTCCACATCAATTGTGTCGAGGATTCTAGAACTTTGCTCCGCTTTAACAGCGTTGAGGTACTCCACATTAATTGTGTCAAGGGTTGTAGAACTTTGCTCCGCTTTAACAGCGTTCAGGTACTCCACATTAATTGTGTCGAGGATTGTAGAACTTGCTCCACTTTAACAGCGTTGAGTCTCTCCACATTCATTGTGTCGAGGATTGTAGAACTTTGTTCCGCTTTAACAGCGTTGAGTTTCTCCACATTAATTTTGTCGAGGATTGTAGATCTTTGCTCCGCTTCAACAGCGTTGAGTTACTCTACATCCATTTTGTTGATGATTGTACAACATTGCTTCGCATTAACAGCGTTGAGTTTCTTCACATTAATAAAATCGTGTTGAGGATCGTACAACTTTGCTCCGCATTAACGGCGTCTCGTATTTCGTATTACATATTCTACAGGAATTGTGTAGAATGTAATAAAATTTTACTCCATCAGGTTGTTTTTACCATGATGAGACTTCTTTTCAATAGTAGCATTCCGATTATCGAGATATAAAACACTCCACGTGTCTGTTCTTTATTATAACAATTATTTACAAAAATAGTAATTCTCTTGCTGCTGTAGCGTACTGGTCAATATTTTGTTATCCTACAGTAGAATCGAAGACACCTGCCACTTTTTTATTACAACGTTCTACTCAAAAAGGAAAAACTTACCGTATTAACCATTACCAACCACTTGAATTATTGTTTGGTCTCAGTATAAATCTGTATGTATATTTTATAACAAGATTTCTTTAGTACTAATCTTGCAATGAAGAAACTATTGATAGCTTGTTTTACTAATTATACAACTTGTTTTTGTCTTCCTTTTTTACTTCGATATGAAATACAGGCATATCTAAAGTATACAATCACTATGCAGGGATTCGTCAGTAGAGTTCAATTAAATGAACGAAGTACAATTTAAAGCAGGTATATTCAAGTAATGTTAAAATTATATCGACGATAATACACACTCCAGTGTTTTGTTTCACCTAAAAGGTTATTGAAAGTAATTTCATTCTTTATTAATGTCGTTCCTCACTTGGACACGCACAGCATGTCATGCATAAGTCCAATCTAATAAAAATATTCATATAATATTTACATAACAGTACCGTTTTATTTTATTAGGCACTCATGTATGAAGCTAATTATCAGGAACCCATAGGAGCGTACGGATTTGACTTCGATATTTTATTTTATTTTTCCTACTTATATGTAGTATTACAATTCTCTAAACATCTGCTAGTAAATATATGTAATCTTCGATTTGGATACGAAGTATAATTAATAATCAAACGAACTTACCTGTGAAGTTTGATTGGAATTATACGAGTATCCAAATCGAAGATTACATACTCCCACCCTCCCAGACCCTAAAAATTAAAATAAAATAGTCTCTGGTCCTAACACAAAAATATCTATGTGCTCTAAAATAATGATAAACCACGCCGCTGGGAGCGCTGCTGTGCCTAATTACCCGGCGGGCGAGAGCGAGAACAGTTTTTTTTTTTTTTTTGAATAATATTATAACTCTAAATGTGTGACAAGGACAGCACATAACCGTGTACTGCTGCTAGTAAATATATGTAATCTTCGATTTGGATACTCGTATAATTCCAATCAAACTTCACAGGTAAGTTCGTTTGATTATTAATTATAAGACTCAGCTGAATACATAGTACCTATATATTTCTACTGTTTTGTATGTTTAAATTTACTCAGTTACGTAGTACGTGTACCATGATGAGAAAACGAAAATTTCCATTTCAAAACTCTTATTGTTAAAACCTGGGGATCTAATCAAATTACATTTTTTTATATTTAATACTGGGAAAGGAATATGAAATGAATATACTTCTTAGTCACATCTAGGGTTTCTGATCGAGATTTCTCGAACTCGAGACAACTCGAGAATTTTGGTTTAATTCGAGACGAGAAAAAAATGTCCATGACTCGAGAATTCTCGAGTCATGCGCGGCGGGCACGCGCCTTTTCGCCCCGTACAACTAGACTTAAAGAAAATTAACATGAGAATAATAAACACAGAACTTTTATTATTTTGTTTTTATAAGTAACACTTCTTCATTACAGTAGGCCCAGTAGGATAAGTTGGTTCTGTGTTAAAGTCATGACAAGGGCTTCGAATCATGATTTTTTTAATTCAAGACAACTAGCTACACTTTTTAGCTACATTTTAGATGAGATAAAAATTACCGGAAGTCAAGAAGTATCAAGTCTTCTGATGGACCGAACATCAAAGTTAATTTTGGACGTGACAGCCTTAATTTAAAACGACTTTTCCAGCTGCCTATTTATCAATTTTTCTTACAAAAATTATACTTATTATGGTTGAACTACCCCGAAATGTCAACTATTCAAGACTCGGATGAAGTCAGTGGTGACGATGATAATTCTATCAGAAATTGGAATCTGAAACTGCAAACAACGTGCAATATCTACAGAATATTATATATTTTTATAACAAATATGATATCTGTTAAGAGTTTAGAAATAGCCCACTGAAAAACATCTTACAAAAGCATGTAGGTACCTAACAGAAGTTTCTGTTGATGCTGAAAGAAGCTACACTGAAACTCATTCTGTATTTTTTCCTTTTATATTTTATTCATTCTGAGACAATCCACGTAACAATCTTCCAGTCCTGTACTTAACTTGATCCTCGTGTTAAATCGTAATAATGTACAGGATCCCAAGCTGGTGATACGGGAAAGCTTCCTCACTATTGAAATAAGGAACCTTTTGATTTGAATAGCTACGCGTAAGAGCCTAGACAAGTATCGCTTTACCTGGCGAGATCATTCTCGCCAAACTTCAAACTTTATTTAATGGCTTATATTAATTCGATGGAGGCAGACTGCGATGTTTTTTGGCTGTGCTGGACAACGGCTATGCCATGTGTATGGAATACATGGAATAGGTACTCCGTTTTGTTAGCCCATCGAATGGGAGATCACCAGGGGTCGGACAAAAAGTGCGGGTGACGTCAAACCACTTATAGGATGATTTGGAATCATTGATTTAAAATAGTATTTTTGATTTTCATAAACAATTATCACATATCATTTATCAACCTCTTTAATACACGATATCGCCACTTGAAATGAGTAAGTACGTTTTTGACTGACATTGTCAATCAGATGAACAATAAATTGACTTTCTTTATTGTTTAGCTATTGTACTTTAATAGTGTAGTTGTGTATTGCACTATAATATTGAGCTAAAATTTATATTTACTAATGTATAAAAAAATGCTGTAAAATGTCATCTTAACTCGAATATTGTGGCAATTTTCCGTTTTTGGAGGTAGGTATGTACCGTGACAAACACGTGTACTGCTCTTGCTGTAATCAAGATATACCAACGAAGGTAAGCAATAACAAATGTGTATTTATTAAAAGACATTTGGAGTGTCGTTTGAAGACCAAAGATGTCGGAAACGTAGAAAAAAAAAGTTAAGTGAATTTAATATTTTATTTATTTATTTTTTTCACTCATCACCCTACCCACTTGTATTATTAATTTCATAGATTAATTTAAGATTATTTTATTACTTCGTCAATACTATTTCGTTACTACATGTCACACGGAATTTTGAATACAAACATCATCAGAATATGCTGCAACTATAACAAACGCCTAGTCTCGGTTGACATATTTAACCATACTCGTGCCGTTTTTAAAACAAAAAGTGAGCAAAATTGTTTAATTCCTTCTTCCTTATTGGTTAAATTATCTGCATGTGTAGTTTTTTTTCTCATTTCTAGTTGTTGTTGTTTTATTTTTACGTGGTGTGTTCTGTTGTATTGATAAAATAACTTATTTTTCTCTCACTGCTATGTTTTTCGTTTAGTTGTTTTAGCTTTGTTTTTATTTATATAAGGATTACTTATTGTTTTGTTCAATATACATTGCCAACTCAATATCATCTGTATAACTATTAGTGGGATTTGTGTTAGGATATAAGCTTTACCTTCTTTATCTTTTTTTCTATTCTTTGCATATATTGTTGGTTTGTATCTGTTTTTTTCCCCAATAAATAAAATAAAATCATCCTCTGTGCAAGACTAAGTCATTTTTACGTCATCCGCACTTTTTGTCCAATCCCTGGAGATCACGTTCTGCCCAGTGACAACGAGTGCTTTAAAGGATAACTGTCTTAACTCTTTAGCGGTTAAGACTGGATAAAATGCTTAATTCAAACCTCATCGCCAATTCATAGTTATAAAAAAGTTATATATAAGGAAAACATATAAAAAGATGTCGTTATACTAGGTTGGTTTATTTTAAGAGGTTTGCCTTTAAAAGGGTAACAATATGTTAACAATGAATACTTACGGTGGTATCCGAAAAACATTAAAATTACTATGCTCCAAAAAAAGACTCGAGACTCGAGAAGACTCGAGAAATTGGGCTCGAGATTTCTCGAAACTCGAGAATACAAATGGGGCGAGAAATCAGAAACCCTAGTCACATCATTCAATCCAATATATTTTTCACTTTTGGATTAGAGTTTTCCGTGAACAATTCATACCTATTTTGACTACGGCCTCTCTTTGTATTAAGAATGACTTACCTACACTAGAACGGGCCGGAATGTGACTGGACCGCGCTGGTCTGTCAGTTTCTATAGAAAACGTCACGTGACCTCCGAGGGCTCCGAGCTCGAACGTGATTCTTTCTATAAAAATTGACAAATCGTCCCGTCCCGTTCTATTGTGAGTCATTATTTAATGGGGCACTTTGAATTACCGCTTGACGTGCGGAACGTCCATTCATTTAAGCATTGTATATCAATGTATCACCAGGATGAATGTTTTTCGACAGTAAACCTGCCCGTGTTCGTTTACGGTGCGGCCATAGGATGGATGTCGCCGATGACGCTACTGCTGCAGTCCAAAGATTCACCTACAGAAGTACCTCTCACTGATACTGAGGTGGGTAAACGATTACTAGCAATTCGTATCCAATAGAAATTGAGGTAACGCGACAGTTTGTAGCGGATTAACTCCAGTACAAGTCAATATTTAAGTAATTAAAACGAAACACAATGTAAATCAACAGGAACTGGAGTCTTACCATGACGTCTTAACGCGATTCAGTTGACGACCTGAAACTGAGTCGCTTCCATAGAACTGAGCCTAAACTGAATCGCGTTAAGATGAATCAGAATCAGAATCAGAATCAGAATGATTTATTTGCATTAAACATTACCGGGTACATAATACAATGGTGGGTGTTAGTACAATGAGTGGCAAGTTTTATGTTTAACCATAAGTGGTATGCAAAAACAATAGAATAATCTAAAAACTTATTTACACAAAAAAAGCGTGCAATCGTAAACACATAGTAATATTATTGTGATATCATTGTTATACATATACCTAAAATTAAAATTTGTCTTAAGATGTCATGGTAAGGCCCCTGATAGTAATGACATTGAAACTAAACTCACTACAAACGCATTTGTCATTTTAAGTGAATGTGAGCGTTATTTACACATGCTTACTAGTAGGTGGAATCATGAATTTTCAAGAGCTGGCTAAGACATACAGAAATAACAAACACTACCTATTCGCTTCTAACTTTATTTACTTCCTTCTATGTCGATAAATGTTCTCAATCTGAAAATATAATTTCAGGTGTCCTGGATGGCAGCAGTGGCTTATTTAGTGTGTGTAGTGTTTGATTTCATTATGTCTTTCATGTGCGATCGGATTGGAAGGAAACTCACACTCATCTTCATGTCGACAATGGGCGCTGTAAGTATTTTTTCTCAAAAATGCTATACAATTTTAACTTAAAGTGATAGAAAATTACTATCTTTAAAGGTTTCCTATTAAATAAAAAGTTCCTTTTAAGTTCGTCCCTTTAAAAAAGTGACTTTTTCCATATATTTATTTATTTAAACTTTATTGCACAAAATACAAAAACAAATGTACAAATGGCGGACTTAATGCCCAATGGCATTCCCTACCAGTCAACCTACTACACTTATACACTTATTATTCTTTCAATGGCCTCGTATATATGTATTTAGGTCTACTGAATTTGACTCATATTGATCGTCTACAAAAATGTTACTATTTAGATCCGTAATTTTTTTCATAATTTATATATGTATATAATATTGTGCATTATCAGCATTTTATGACCTAATAGCCTCACCCCGTTATTTCTTTCGGGTACAAGTTACTATCTCCTCCCCCATTCAATACTCCTGTAATAATCTTGAATCTCCTCAAATCAAAATAAAATAAAAAAATAAAAATTTCATCCTCGTACTAGTGAATTTCGAGCTAAAAACTCCTGCGCCAGGATACAAACAATAGCGTAAAAGATGAAAATATTCATATTAAGGGAATTTTTCCCATAATATCTGACAGCTATCACTGATTTCTTCTTTATGAATCTCTATTTTTTTTACTTTTCAGGTCTGTTGGATAGTGAAGCTGTCATCTTTAAGCACATGGGCCTTTATCCTCGCCCGGGCAGCGGTGGGGGTAACCATGGCCGGAGCGTACGTCACCTGCCCGCTCTACACCAAGGAGATCAGTGAAGACAGCATTCGAGGAGTCTTGGGAACTTTGGTAACTAAGTCTTATTTGAGCCATTATTAATAATCTATCCACTATAAAGCATCAAGATTATTCTGTAGTCTTGGGTTTGGGTTGATTATTAGTTAGCTAGTTTGATCATTTTTAAATAGGTACCTATCTATGTAAAGATTAAAATCAATCTTTTATTCGTCGATATTCGGCACTACTGTTTTGCCGTTGAATTCTAGAATTCCATGGTGGTGGAAGTATTGTTAAACCAAACACATCAGTCACAATCAAAGATTCAATAGCTTAAATTTCTGAAACAGACCACATGTAGATTATCTCTACGGCGCAGGATGCTCATCTGTCAGCTGTCATTTCCTATACAAGAAAGTCTGCCATTTTTTGCGGGGGAGGGCCACGTCTCATGTAGGTAAAGTTATTTGTACTTGATGCTAGTAGCTATTAGAAATAAACGTCTGTCCATACAATAGGTATGACACTATATCATACCTATTTAAGGGGGGAGGGGGGGTCAATTGCTACGTTTAAAACTCAAAGCTTAAACTACATGCCAGTTTCAACAAATCATACATTTACAAGAAGGAAGAATGATAAGCATGGAAAACATGTACCCAAAAATTCGGTGCCGGCTGTTGGTACCGAACTGCACTAATTTTAACCATTCAAAACTTATTTTACTATAATATTACTTTAAACCTTAGTACATAGGTACAGATATACATATATTTATAATGGTTAGTTAGAATCAATTATGCTTTCAAGGGCGTAAAAAATGAAATATATTTTTAAACGCCTTTTTTTTGACGTTATCAGCATATATATTTTTTTACTAACTTAAAGGTAAACTATTTTAATTTATTAAATACACAAATGTCAATAATAATACACAAAATCAGCATATTTATTTCTATGTCATAATGTGTTTATCTCCCTCAGGTCATCTTATTCCACACCACCGGAAACCTTTTCCTCTATATCATAGGAGACTACTTGAACTATAACACGATTCTGTGGGTCTGTCTGTCCCTGCCTGCCCTACACTTGGTGCTCTTCTCGTTTATGCCCGAGTCCCCTTCGTTCTTAGTACGACGAGGGAAGGAAAAGGTATAGTAACTTCCCAATTTTACTTAAGAAAGAAAAATTTATGCAGTAGGTATAGGTAAGTAGAAGAGCTCAACATGAAGAAGCATTTTCAAGTACCTACTAATTATAATTAACACTGCAGGAAAAAGCATCCCAAGTTAAATATGCGTATCTGTGTGATAATAATATATCAAGAAAGGAAAAACGGAACCGAAAAACGGATCACATTTGTCCGTCCGTTCGTTCGTCCATTTGTCTGTCAAGACCCTTTATCTTGGGAACGCGAATAGAGAGCAAGTTGAAATTAATACCACATAGACAAGTCTGCGCATATGTGAAAAAACCAAACCTCTACGTCAACGCAATCAAAAGATACAGCCGTTTAAGTCACATTTCCAATACATTTGCAATGAGAATCAAAATGTATAGGGTACTTCCCATTGACCTAGAATCACGAAATTCGCCAAAAAGCAAGAGCTTGTAGCACAAGTACAGGAAAAAATCCAAAAACCATATAATTGCCACACACTGAGAGTTCCGTGTCACCAGTATTAAGTATAAGGTCAGAAATGGGGACGAGCATCCTTTCTGCGGAACCCTCGGTGGGCGAGTCCGACTCGCACTTGGCCTTTTACCTATATAATAATCGTGTCCAAGATATTCAGCTGAAACTGGTATTATATAATGTCAGTTAATATTGAAGTTAAACCCGTTAAGTTCGAGTTTTGGTAGCATTTTATATTAAGCCATTTTTAATACCTACTTGCTATGTTTGCAGGAGGCGAGGCAAGTACTAGCCTGGCTGCGCTGCCGCAACGAAGACGACATAGTTGTGGGGCGTGAACTGCAAGTGATAAAGGACGAACAAAACAAAGACGAAAAGAGCAGCAACTTCGTACTTAAAGCTGTCTGTAAGTATACTTAGCTAAATATTTTTTTTCTCCGGCCCCTCATTTGTGTGAATCGCGACCATCACATTTACCTATTGGTGCTTTAGTGTTTGACCTCAAAAAATAAACCAAACATTAGGTTTACGTATAATATTTGAGAGATTGCCTGAATTTCTCTGAGATTTGACTTAAGGTGAGATTCGAAAACTAACCACATTGTCGTGGCAGTCAGCATCCTGAACTATTGTTTTTGTTTGCATTTGACGCTCTCGTTTGTAAATCTACATAATCTTTCTTGTTATCAGACACTTTCTGTACCACGTAGTAGTTGTGTAGTAGTGTAGTAGTAGTTGAACAAAGATTTATAATACTTTGCAAACCATGGAAATAAATTGTTCTTAAAATTACATAAATTATCGCAGGTAACAAAAAACAGTCATACGTTTGTTTTTATATAAAATAAATACAAAAACACATACAAAAACAATACAACATACATATAAACATATCATAAAAAACCTAACCTTATTATTAAAATTGAACTGCCTCTTACGACGGAATATTTTCAATTCAGTTATGATATTTTTGTACTGTTCCTAATAATGTACGATTAATTATGATATTGTAATTTCTTAGCTGATTTTAGGCATACAATCCATCTGGTGTAATATCAAAAGTATCTGATGATAATTAGATGGCTTTAAACACAACTATGTTACAATTTTTCCTGGGCTTTGTAAATTTAGAGTAATACTCATCAAACCTCTTTTCTTCCAGTGTCCGACAAGATTCTTTTCCGAGCCTTCTGCATAGCGATGGTAGTGAGCTTATCGCGCGAGGTATGCGGATCGGTGCCGGTGCTCAACTTCGCTGGAGACATCTTCAGCCTGGCTTCCACTGGTACTGGGCTGACGTTAACGCCTAACCAGCAGGCGATGACGCTGGGCGTCGTGCAGGTTGCCGGCTCTGCTCTAGCGTCAAGCATAGTTGAGAAGACTGGAAGGAAGGTAAGAGAGCTTGGCCACTTTTTGCTCTAACAGTCTTCACTAAAATGTCTGCGATCATCACATTTGTTTGGTGCATGTCACTGATAAAATTGACTTAAAACCTAGTCTGCGAAAGTCATTGTCACTATTTCTGGGTCAATTCATATAATAATAAAAAATTGAAAAACGATTTTTGCATTAATCAAATATTATTTTCATGTGGTTGGACCAGTAATTTAGTCTGCACTTGCAGTACATTTGCAAATAATTTGCTGTAAGTTTCTTACTAAAAATCTCGTCTCAATATCAAGTCGGCGTTGGAGATCCGACGCAAATGGATTGGTTCGCAATGGTTTTGTTATTATATCTGCTTGATTTTTAATGATAGTTGCCAAACACATCTCTAGAACACTCTTAATGTGCTTCGACTGTAAATAAAATATATATTAAATACTTTTGTCCACAGCCTCTACTATTTATAACATCCCTGGTCTCTGGCCTCAGCATGTGTGGCCTCGCCTCCTACTTCCTTGCCAAGCATTTTGGCTTCTATGCGCCCGATTGGCTGCCGATCGCCACGCTGTGCCTGTGTATTTTCTGCGATGCTTCTGGTTTGCAGCCAGTGTCGGTAGTACTCACTAGCGAAATATTCTCTTTTAAGGTAAGTTAATATGTAACACATCTACTTAATAGCAAATGTGACACAGATGCCATGCTGACTGCACGGTGACTCACTTCCAATACTATGTCCCTTTGTTGACCCAAAGCAACAACTCATGTTCATAACCTTAACTATCATCATCAGCCTTGTAAGTGCCTTCTTCACATTGTACAAGAAGCTAAAGCTCCCCACGCTATCCCAATGCAAATTGGGAACTTTTTAAACATCTCATTATCACACTATATTTCGTGTTAAGCCACAAGGAACTCCATAACACGAACCACGCTTGAAATCAAGACCTGTAGTTTGGCAGCTAACTACTATGCTTTATCTATGATGCACTGTTTTTTTTCAGTACCGAGGAACAGTTATGGCAGTAACAATGGCAACCTCATCTCTCGCCGATTTCTTCCAAATGCTGTTCTTCAAGCCCCTAGCCAACATAGTCGGCGTCCACGTGGCCTTCTATTTCTTTGGCTTTGTCTGCATCCTCTGCTCAGTATATGTGCTCTTGGTCATCCCAGAGACGAAGTCTAGAAGTGTTGAAGAGATCCATTTGGACCTTCGGACTAAAAAGGAGAAGGCGTTAGATGACTTGGCGAGTTCGAAAAAGTTACAAATGTTAGAAGCGTAAATAAATTAATTCATTACTGTTACACAGTATTTTTATTTTAAATGTAAATTAAACGAAATTTAAATACCTATTAATACTAAAACTTGGCTAAGTTTCTAAATGATTTGTTAATTATTTAATAATAATGTAATTAATTTAACAAAAAGTATTTTTTGAAAAAAAAAGTTGGTTCGTGGCTCTGGTCACATCTTCTTACTACGGAAGAAGAGTCAAATTCGAATACAAATGTATATTTATATTTATTTAGCTGACCTGACCATAATACACTGTTATTTTTAGATTTTTTTTTTCATAAAATACACCTAAATGTTGCTTTATTTTTCATTCGATATGAAAATAGAGTGTCTACGTCGGGTAAAAAGCGATTTTCGTTTGTGGGCATTTTGGCGAGAAGAAATTAAAAAAGTTTTAAGATGAATAAGTTTAATATTTACTACTATATACTTCTCAGAATTACGAGCTCTTTCAATCTACATAGGATTAAAAATTACTAGAAAACGACAGTCTCAACATTTTCAAACGTTTACAAAGTGTTTGGAAAATGGTAAGGAAATGGAAATAGTACATTACCTAACTAGTGCGGTAAAACAAAGAAAGGCCGTGATCGCAGATGTTTGCGACCCGAGCTGCAAGCGAGGGACGTAAATATGCGATCAAGGGCTTTATTTATTACCTCACGTGTTAGGTACATCATTTTATGCCTACACTTGGGCAGAAATCGGCTTTTTCCGTACGCGTAGCGTGCGGAAAAAGGCACTTTATGGCCAGGTGTGTCATAAAAAGTTTTAGGACACTTCTTTTTTCCTAGTAGGATTGAAAGAGCTAGTGATTCTGAGAATAGGAAAAACATTAAATACAATATAATAACACTTTTTTTTAAGTGGGCATGTGACCTTTTCCACATTCTGCCGCCTCGCGAAATTACGTATTTTTCACCAGTTTCGCTGTCGTAAAAAAACTAGTGGATGCAACAGCTCATAATTTGTTCATAACACTCTACCTCGCGTTTTGTAACAGCGATCCTTGGGGTTTAAGTACCTTATTGTAATGTTGGTAATTAATGTTGGTACCTATTTATTTAGGTAAGTAACTATGTTTTTTTTATTGTCGTGCCGTGCGCGTCTACCAGGATTAGCCAACTTACGTATAAGTGGCATTAAGATGTAGAATTTTGTATCGGTAATTTAATTACTTACATATAAATAACATCGTTCCACTTAGAAGAGTTTAATTTATTTTCGTGCAAGATTAAGGCAGTGCTCTACGTGGGCGAACGAAAGTAATGGCAACGGGTGCGGCGACAGTTTAACGATATGCCGCTTCGCCTTTAAATTTTATAAATGTCAAGAAACAAACCGTTGATACCCATCGGGGTGTCCCAGGCAAGCGACACGCCGCGCCGGGCCGCTGAGCGGTCGAGAAACGTTCGCCCAAGTAGTACACTTCCATTGGATTCAATGATTTGTTTTTCCGCGCCGCGCCACACCGCTTCGCCATTGCGTTTGTTCGCTCACTTAGTACTGCGTAAGTAGTTAGTCTCTGAGCGTGTAAGAATTCCAATTGTATCTAGTACTTTTAGATTCGGACAGCAATTTATATTTATGTAAGAAATGCAAATTGCAGCAGCACGACGGTGTAGGGCACGAGCGCGCTGAGCAGCCGCAGCGGAAACGCAGCGTCGAGTTCGAACAGGCCGAACGCTGACAGCTTACGGAGAGACGCGCGGTTCAGCCGCAGCACATTCTTGCAAGTCGCACACAAGCTCGGGCCTTAAAAAAAGAAAACTGTAACTGTGTAAGTTCGCTTTGCTGAATAGAGGTCAAATCAAATTTTCTTGTGTCAGATGTGTTCGAAATTTAAAAAAAATATATATTATCGAAATCGATAATATTATTCAGCTATAAGCCAATTCAGCGTCCTCTTGGCTCGGGGTACATTTTCGTTCCGTTCGCGGTGGAAACGGCGGGTTGCTGGGGTGCGGACGCGAGGCAGTTTGTGCGCGACATAGGCCGTCGCCTTAGGCAAAAGGGAGACGACCCCCGCTCCGAGTCGTTTTTGGTGCAAAGGCTGTCCATAGCTATTCAACGTGGTAATGCCGCGAGCGTTATGGGCACTTTTGCACCGGAAGCGATGGGGAGCGGTGGCATGACTAACGATTACGTAGTATAAGTAATTAAATAATGTATTGATTGACATGTTTACAAATAAATGCATTATATTCTATTTCAGCTATAATAATTTGTTGTAACAAAAAAGTTTATTATTATGGGGGCCTTAATTATGCGATTTTTGAACGCATTATTGAGGGCTAATGATATGGGGGTATATAAAATAATATATAATATATAAAGTACCCAGTGTAATATACACCTACTGTTAAAAATACGTACTGGTGAAAAGGTTGATGATCACTGAAATTGGGACAAATGCGTTGCACAGACGCAATTACCCCAAAGTCCCAGACGCATTTTGTCAAGTAAAAAAAAATAACGTCCTAGAAATGGTTATTGATTTTTTTCCAAAACTAAAGGGCTATAAACCAACCAAAATATTGGTATGTACGTTTCAGTAAACTAATATTGATTACATTGATTACTAATTATTATCAAACATCTAAAGAAAAACAGGGATTTAAGCGGATTTTGTTAGGTTACCAGGAGCACACTGCAGGTCTAGCGAGGCACTAAATTTCATTATGGTCGATCATTACATTACGATTAGTCAAAACGCCCTCTATATTACGTGTTGCCCTCGAAATAGTTCAGGCCTTCATCCCTAGATGACGGAGACTGTAGTGACTAACGTTGTTTAAGAAATAACTCGAATACATGCAATAACCAAAAGTGTCAGTGCTCGATAGGCTTTAAGGAGGCTTTTGGCGGTCGGATCCCGGGAGGCTGGTTACTGGCTTGATGCCCATCCTTCGCCTAATACTGGTACTTTCTTGGATCCGGCTTCCCTTAGACTGGCGACTGGTTTGCGACTGGGGGTTTCGGTGCGTGCGCCACACTCATGTCCTTGTGGCACACGTGGACCAACTGGGACACCATGGATTCTGTTGTAAAAAAAGTGCAGGCCGTTTTTCAAGACATGCGTCTCATAATGACATAATCGATTTCTTGCCACCATCAACGTGCCTGCTCTCCTTGAGTCGACTGGCATTTTCAGGGATGATGGCAAGAGACCCGATAGGTTGTCCTTGGTTCCTTGGAGTTTGAGACGGATGCTAGTGTGGGATGCTACCTGCGTGTCTACGCTGGCACCATCCCATCTCCAACGAACTAAAACGAACTAATGTAAAAGCGGGCGGAGCGGCTAAAAGCGCCGAAATTTAAAAACGTAATAAATATAAGAGCCTGGGCAGAGAGTACCTTTTTGGGGTCGAAACACTTGGTCCATGGGGTCCCAGCGCATGCAAGTTTTTCGTAGAAATCGCGAAACGTCTGGTTGATGTTACTGGTGACCGAGGAGCTGGTGGCTTCCTCGCACAACGTATCAGCATTACGATACAACGAGGAAATGCCGCCAGCATCCTAGTTACAAACAATGCCTCAAG
Source organism: Lathronympha strigana (assembly GCA_949128165.1). NCBI lineage: Eukaryota > Metazoa > Arthropoda > Insecta > Lepidoptera > Tortricidae > Lathronympha > Lathronympha strigana. Next base: position 9,377,996 of record OX421923.1, on the reverse strand, counting down.
AACCTATTTTAGATTTAAGGTTGGTAGAGGTAGGTAGCTAGGTAAGTTACACTTACTGTATATATTTGGAAAATAAATGTTCATTATTTTTTATGTTTATCTTAAAATCTATGAAATGAAAGGATAGATTATAAATTATGATTGAATAACAAAAATTCCTACATACGGAGCACTTTTGAAGTATATAAAGTAATTATAAACTCTTATCGAGGTTGGAACTTCGAATTCGTCCCAAATTGCGGTAGTTTGTAAGCATGTAGCATAATTCTCTCTCTCTCTCTCTCTCTCTCTCTCTCTCTCTCTCTCTCTCTATCTGGTTTTACTCAAACTTCCTGTTTTAAGTTGCACGAGATAGGCGTGACACGGCAGCAAAGCTTTCGATTAATTTAGACGAAAGGAATGTACAAATTCTAGTGTAAGTAAGTCTGCAAATATGTTTCAGTTATGTTATAATAGCTCTAGGCCTTGAGCTTTGATTTCAAATAGATTAAGAGATAACTCACACTAGATTTGCATGGGGCGAGGCGGGATAGGACGATCTGTCAGTTTATATAGAAAACATCACGTGACACCCGAGGGCTCCGAGCTATCACGGGATTCTTTCTATAGAAATTGACAAATCGTCCCATCCCGCCTCGCCCCGTCCCGTCCCATCTCGTCTATTTCCGGCCTAGTGTGCATCATCCTTTATAATCTAAAATTAAATTTAAAAAACAGCTATTGAATAATTAGTAAACACCATATTTCACATGATTCGTACTAACCTGCAGCTTGTCCATGACTCAAAATTTGGGCACAAGTGCTCTCAACAATTTTCATAGATGTATAGAAATTTTCACATTCGGCGCTTAATACTGCCAGTATTATGAAACTCTTTAAATTCCAAGCAGCGGTTGTGAATCTCATCACCATTGTCACAAACTGTAAAATTAAAAACAATCAGATAGGGTAAGCGGTAGTAATCTTGCTCTGGATGTATGGGAATGAACGAACGATAAATGAACGAGTGAAAGATGAATGACTTATATTTTCATAATCCAATTGACTTACTTATTAATTCGTTATTGTAATGTACGTTATATTGTCTTCTGTTACCGCGATTGTTATTCATTGAAATTAAACACTTTTTATTTATTTATTATTGCAAGCCTATACTGTCCCACTGCTAGGCAAAGGCCTCCCCCCACCTTCTCCACTCCTCCCGATCGAGAGCAGTCTCTGGCCAAACACTTTAGAACGGATTAATCGCGTTTATTAACACCATGATCCTACGTTTCGAGCCCTTGACAGCACTCGTTTTCACAGGGTTAAGATGATGAATGAGAGAATGCGAATTCTCCCTGTCGAGTGTCGAAATATCGGGTGCTCAAATAAAACAATCACTCTTTTTAACTATCATGTTTATATGGGTTCCTACCACAACTTTTATTAAAATTGAGCTTCCGATGATTCGGCGATGCAAAAAATAATTGAATCTCAATTCTAATAAAAAACTGAGGTCTAAGACCCGTGTCCATTAGTAATAATATTTATTCTTATTACTTAAAAACAACAATAAGAAAGAAAAGTATTAAAATTACTTACTAAACCTTTTCCAGCAAGCGACTTCCCAAACTCGAGTGCTAATTCCAATGACATTAAAATGTGTAAGAACGTTTGAAATCCATAGTAAGTGAACTAAAAAAATAAAGCTTAAGTTATTTTTTTAATGAATTACAATTTAGGATATTGCAAGTTTATAAAGATACAACTACTTACCGAAAACTTAAATATTTTATTGCACAAACGAAAAGATTTAATTAAATCAGTGTATGCATCGAACATATCGCTGGGCGAGACAGCGAAATTTTCATTTTCTGCACTTGTATGTTTGTTATATTCTTCCATAAAATGATTCCAAGCCAGCAGCTCGTCTTTCATGATTACAACGACTCGAGTGCCCACGACCACGTGAATATCAAAAATCAACATCGGTATAGACAAAACAATATACAATAAATATTCAAAAAATCCCGAACTTATGATTGCAGGTGTACAATAAAAAACATAGACACTGCAAACCATTAGCACACTGATCCAATTTTGCTTCTTGTGTTTGTTAAGGAAATTTATCTTGTCAATTTTGATAGTATTGAGCACATGTTGCAATTTAATAAGTAGTTCGACGACGTTAGATCTCTGCGTTAAACTGACAACATGAACCATAATTGATATAAAACAAAAGAATATTGCATCGAAATTAAGCAAGAAGGTTACTAGACCAGAGCTAATATTTTTAACTGTTTCGCCATAATAATAAAAACGAAAGAAGTGTCCCAAAAGAAGAAGAATAGTACCTATAAACGATTTAATATAATGAGTCACATTGTACTCGGGTGTAATGAAATTATTCATAATACTAAATTGTGACATTAAAAAAAAGTGAGAGACTATTCCTAAAGGAATTATCATGGCTTGGAACTCTTTGTCGATTATGTTATCAGGCAAGTACTCAGTTTGGAGTCTGCTTTCTATTTTATTTTTCCTCTCGACTTTTTTATTCTCCATTTTAGTTTTTTATAAACTCTTCTTACACAGGTTTTTATAATGAAAATATAAAACACGTTATGAACACTTGACTAGTAAAATTAGATTGAAGCATTATTTGTATTGAAAGGTCTGCTAATGAAATTAGTTGACAAATCTATTATCAAAATTGTGAACCTTTATAATAATTGTAATTGCACAAATGTATAACATCTATCAATATAGATGTAATGACTAACATAACGACATGGTTTTAAGCTAACATGGTCATTTGTATTATAACTAAAATCTAAGGGCCTCGCCACATGTTCACGGTGCGGTGCCGTCACCATGATACGGCACGGTGAGTAATGGAGTTCAAGTTTAAGGCGGTGTTCTTCGAGGGCGAACGAAAGTGATTGCGACTTGGTGCGCTGCGGCGACACGGTATTCAACGGTTCAACGTATGCCGCTTCGCCTTCAAATGTTATTAATGTCAAGAAACAAATGGTTGATATCCATCGGAGTGTCCTAGGTGAGTGACACGCCGCGCCGGGCCGCTTTGCGGTCGCGTAACGCTCGCCCACCCCACGTAGCTGACGCCCGCATTTGATTTGAATCAGCCACATTTGAAGCCGAAGCGGCATACCTTAAACTGGCGTCGCCATCACTTTCGTCCTGCCTTAAACTTGCAGGAAAAAAAGCTCTGTTAAGTGGAAAGATGTTTATTTTATGTAAGTATTTATTTTAGGAACTAGCCGCTAATAAAGAGTTAAGGGTGACTCACACTATGTCGGGACGGGAGAGAACGGGACGATCTGTCAATTTCTATAGAAAAAATCACGTCATGCTCGGAGCCCTCAGATGTCACGTGACGTTTTCTATACAAACTGGCAGATTGTCCCGTCCCGTTCTAGTGTGGGTCATCCCTCAAATTTTCACAAGATTTACCAGCTGTCGACTATCAGGATAACAACATAGCGCCTCTTGCACTACCCAGAGTTAGCCGCTATTCCAGAGCTAAGCTGTAAAATTTTATACAAAAACTGGTTCACTCCTCACTTAGTTTGCTAAGGGTCACTAGCACCCAGGATTTGACTGACAGATCGTCCCGGATCGGATCGGATTGGATCGGACTAGTGTGAGTCATCCATAACTCTAGTAGAATAATATAACGTATAACGTATCTATAGTTACTTACTAAAAATATGTGTTTTAAATAATAAATACTCCAGAAAAACAAGCAACGTATATTTATCTATTTATGCTTCTAACGGTTGTAACTTCATTACATTAGACTCGTCTAATGCTTTTTCTTTTTTCGTCCGGAGATCCAAATGGATTTCTTCTAAACTTCTCGATTTTGTCTCTGGAATGACGAGGATTACGTAGACTGAGCACATGATGCAGACGAACCCGAAGAAATAGAATGCCACGTGCACCCCCACTAAATTGGCTAGAGGCTTGAAGAACAGCATTTGGATGAAGTCAGCGAGAGATGAAGACGACATCGTTGATGCCATTACTGTCCCTCGGTACTGAAAGAAAAAATGATGAAGGTGAGACAGGCTTCCGAACTGTGTCCTTACCATGAGTTTACCTAACCATACTAGCCTGCCTAAGCTCACATTAATGTATTTCTATCGCATCAGCACATTAATGTAATCGAATTTGATTATTTTTTTATTAGTTGATACGTGTTTGAATATTGGATCTTAATTGAAGTCGTAGATACTAAAATGGCAAAAGTTGACCTTGAGTTTGTTTATACAAACCCATCATTTATATGATGGGTCATGCTAAACGGGTCGCGCTGGGAAATTTCCATAAAATCTACACGTGACCTCGTCATGTGACATCTTTAACAGATCTATACCCTATCGACAGTTGCCAATCAGGATGCAGTTTTATGTTACAAGTTACCTTAAACTATGGTTAGACATATTAATATTATAATAAATTCCGGATAATTAAGGATGACTCACACTAGCACGGGACGGGACGGAGCAGGACGGGAAAATCTGTCAATTTCTATAGAAAGAATCACGTGATAGCTCAAAGCCCTCGGATGTCACGTGACGCTTTCTATAGAAATTGACAGATTTTCCCGTCCCGCCCCGTCCCGTCCCGTTCTAGTATGAGTCATCCTAATTTATAGCTAATTTTAACTATGTCCCTCTCCATCGCCTGAAACACAGGAATTCCTAGTTCAGGCAATTGTAAATCACCTGGTCTAATTATAATTATTTAGTATTTAAGAGACTACCCTGTACAATGCTTATTACATTAAAATATTTGATTTGATTTGATTTGATTTGATCCTTAACACTCGCGTATTTTTAGTCGCTACGTGCGACGCGTGTGGACTGAGTTTCATTTCACCGCGCAGCGCTCTCCATGACAAAACCAGTTGAGGATGATCCTGTCTTGGAATCCCGGGATCATATAACTGCAGGTTTGGTGGTTAAAAATACGTGAGTGTTATCCGTATTTTTTTATAAGTTACCTTAAATGAGAACATTTCGCCGGCGAGTACAACTGACACTGGCTGCAAGCCAGCAGCATCGCAGAAGATACACAGGCACAGCGTGAAGATCGGCAGCCAGTCGGGCGCGTAGAACCCGAGCTGCTTGGCGAGGAAGTAGGTGGCCAGGCCACACATGCTGAGACCGGACACCAGGGATGTTGAGAATAGAAGAGGCTGTGGACAAGCATTTTTTAGTAAAACAGTTAAAACGTATTGGGGTTTGATCTTTATAATAAAACACTCATTGTATGCTATCAGCCCTTATGGTTGACTGGCAAAGAATGCCAAAAGGCAAACATTCCGTCTTGTAAAAAAAAAATACGTGCAATAATGTTTCCAATTGGTAAATAAATGACGAGATGGCAGCAAGTTAGGTGAAGACGAATCAAGCTGCTTAAAGTTGCCCCTACCTTCCTCCCAAGCTTCTCAACGATGCTTGAAGCAACCAAGGAGCCAGCGACCTGGACAGCGCCCAGCATCATCGCCTGCTGGTTGGGCGTCAGCCGCAGACCGGACCCCTGCGAGGCCATGCTGAAGATCTCCCCGGCAAAGTTCAGCACCGGCACCGAGCCGCACACCTCGCGGGAGAGGGACGTTACCATAGCTATGCGGAAGGCACGGAAGAGGATCTTGTCTGATACTGGAAGGAAAGAAGAGGGTGGATATTAAAATAAATAATAAGATGGTATAATTAGGGTAAGGTATATGACAATCCCTATCCAATCCTGAACCTACGACCTGACGATATATATAGATCAGTAAAAGGGTTCCATTTAAAAATCATTGTGTGTACTCGATGTTAAGAGATTTGCAACAAGTCATTGATTCCCTTGGCTCGATAATTCACTGTAATATTGAAAGCATAAATACTCACACACAGCTTTAAGCACAAACTTGCTACTCTTCTCATCTTTAGTTTGTTCGTCTTTAAGCATCTGGAGTTCATGGACAACTTGCACGTCGTCTTCGCTGCGACAGCGCAGCCAGGCCAGCACTCGTTTCGCCTCCTGAACATAATATCATGTTACTGGGATGGCACACCCTTGTACTTTGAAGACTTTTAAATTAATGTTTTTTATGTTTCTGTAGTTCTAAGATGCCAATCCGATAGATAGGACAACAGTTTTTCAGCTTTTAATGTCAATTTTTGATAATTTTAAGCAGTTATCGACATTTAATATACTTAGACCGGGTTACTCACGTCTATAAAGTCGAAAATAGCTCGACATATTTCGGGACGGTCCGCGCCTCATAATCATGAGTGAGAAGCGCTTGCCGCGATTGCGCGATTGGGGCGCGGACCGTCCCGAAACATGTCGAGCTATTTTCGACTTTATAGACGTGAGTAACCCGGTCTAAGTATATTAATATGTCTAATACTCACGGGAGTTTTCTATTTAAAAAAGTTATCGACATTTTTCAGCAATCACCGTCGTCGCTAATGTTGAAAATGATTATGTTAATAATGATGATGCTCATAATCAACGTAACGGTGGTCATCATAGTAATGTTGAATTTGGAATAGAATAAAAAGAAACATACCAAATCTTCCCCATTTCGTACTAAGAATGAAGGGGACTCGGGCATCATCATGAAGAGCACCAAGTGTATGGTGGGCAGGGACAGACAGATCCACAGGATCGTGTGGTAGCTTAAGTATTCTCCTATGATGTAGAGGAACAGGTTCCCTGTCGTGTGAAATAAAATTACCTGCACAAAAAAATACATACATATTTGTAATAATTCGAAAAATCATAAGTATAGAAGTTGATTTTGAAAATTGCTTAATTTAAATCAAATGATCCAAGTAGTGCTAAAAGTGAACAAAGGTAAATGCTAGGCAGTTCAAGGTGGGAATAAATTGGTAAAAACGGAGAAGCGTTAAGAATGACTCCAGAATATCGATGTCCATAATTAATATAATAATATCCCCAAAATGTATATATAATAAATATATAAATATTTGGGGACAACCTCACACAGATCGAACTAGTCCCAAAACTATGCAAAGATTGTACTATGCGTACTGGACGACGATTTACATACTTATAGAGAATAAATGTTTTTACCCCATATAGATAAATACATACATGACTTACATAGAAAATGTCCATAACTCAGGAACAAATATTCGCGATAAACATTTTTTGTTTTATTTTATTTATTTTTTGTTTGTAACCCTTTCCTATTCAAAAATCGAAGTAAGTGATGGTGATCTCCAATTTTCTTTTTATTAGCTTAAGGTTGAAACAGAACTGCTTATTCATAATTACCAAAGTCCCCAACACCCCTCGTATGCTGTCTTCGCTGATTTCCTTAGTGTAGAGTGGGCAGGTGACATACGCCCCGGCCATGGTTACTCCCACCGCCGCCCGCGCGAGGAGGAAGGCCCATGTGCTCAGGGACGATAGTTTTATTATCCAACAGGCCTGCACAATGGAAAAAATGTTGTATATTTATCGTATATAACATATAAACGTAACCGTAGAAGTTAATATATTACCTATATCTAACTAGACAGGAATCCTTAAAAAAGTATTAAAAAAAAAATTTGGAAATCCCCGGTAATCAGTGGAATACGAGTACTATAATCCTACTCAAACTTAATTTATCTTCAACATTGGCTGAGATCCTTTGAGTCACATTCTGTAACTTCCAATTTGGGCTGAGTATACTGGAGACAAAATAAAATGAATGTTTTGAAAAGCTGATCGTAGTTACACAGATGATAAACGAGCTCAAGGCCGGTCCCCAACCAGATGGATGGATGGAGGCAAATCATTCACTCCAAGGGCAACCCATCCAATGATGACCACGATCCTCAGTCATGGGGGAACGACAAGAGAGAGAGGAAGAGATCTTGGAGATGACTGACTTTGAGTCCACTATGGCTGAGATTATTTTGATAAATAAGGCTTTCGACAAGGATGCGAAGTGGAGACGGAGGAAGCGTTGATATCCCAGCGGTAAAAGCGTGCGACTTTCAATCCGAAGGTCGCGGGTTCAACCCCAGCTCGTACCAATAGTTTTTTCGGATCTTATATATGAATATGAATTTGATATTTAACTAATCGCTTTTCGGTGAATGAAAACATCGTGAGGATATCGGACTAATCCCAATAAAGCCTAGTTACACTCTGGGTTGGAATAGAAGGTCAGAAGACAGTCGCTTTTGTAAAACTAGCGCCTACGCTAAATCTTGAGATTAGTTGCCAAAGCGGACCTTAGGCTCTCTGAGCCTTGGCAAAAACGGGGAAAACGCGAGAAAGAAGAAGAAAAGAAACTGTACTCAAAACCACATACAGACACAAATAAACACTGAACTCCCCTTTTCTCCGTCATGGGTCCAAAAAGCCGGCCAAGTGCGAGTCCGACTTGCCTACTGAGGGTTCAAAGGGTGCTCGCCCCCATTTATGACCTTAGGTACTAAGTACAGGTAATACTGGTGGCACGGAACTCTCAGTGTGCGGCAATTATACGGTTTTCGGATTTTATCATGTAAGAAGTAGTATACATTTTGATTGCCATTGCAAATGTATGGGAAATGTGATATAAACGGCCGTATCTTTTGATTTCGTTGACGTAGAGCTTTAGTTTTTACACAGCTTCAAGGGATCGCAGACCTGTGTATGTAGTATTCATTTCAATTTGTTTACCTAAACGCGTTTTTGAGATAAAGGGTCTTGACAGACAGACGGACGGAGGGACAACAAAGTGATTCTATAAGGATTCCATTTTTTCCTTTTGAGGTACGGAACCCTAAGAACGAAGTACTTACAGCACCCATGGCCGACATGAAGATGAGCGTCAGTTTCCTCCCAATCCGATCACACATGAACGCCATGACGAAGTCGAACACGACACATACTAAGTATGCCACTGCCGCCATCCATGATACCTGTAAAAATATCAGCAATAAGACATACCTCATCATCATCATCATCATTTCAGCCGAAAGACGTCCACTGCTGGACATAGGCCTCCCCCAAAGATTTCCACAATGACCGGTCCTGCGCCACCCGCATCCAGCGGACTCCTGCGACCTTCACCAGGTCATCAGTCCACCTTGCGGGGGGCCTACCCACGCTGCGCCTTCCGGTACGCGGTCGCCACTCGAGAACCTTTCCGCCCCAACGGCCATCGGTTCTACGTGCAATGTGCCCCGCCCACTGCCACTTAAGTTTAGCGATTCGGAGAGATATCGGTTACTTTGGTTCTGCTCGGTTGGGCAGCGTTCGGGAAGCTGCGACACATCTTTTCGTCCAATATTCCGCAGTGCCTGAAGACGAAAGTCTTCGATCAGTGTTTGTTGCCAGTGATGACATACGGTACTGAAACGTGGTCGCTTACAATGGGCCTCATAAGAAGGCTCAAAGTCACCCAAAGGGAGAGCTATGCTAGGAGTCTCTTTGCGAGATCGTATCAGAAATGAGACCATCCGCAGAAGACATACCTAATGATTTTTAAATAATGACCCAACAAAAGCTAAAATATTTCTAAATATAAAACTTAAAATCTAAAAATTACCCCTGCGGCATGGTACCAAATGAGGATCGAATCAGAAATGAGGAGATCCGTAGACGAACTAAAGTCACCGACATAGCCCTCCGGATTAGCAAGCTGAAGTGGCAATGGGCAAGCCACATTGCACGCAGAGCTAATGGGGTCGAAAATAGTTGGGTGGAGACCACGGTTTGGCAAACACAGCGTAGGACGTCCACCCACAAGATGGACAAATGACGTCAATCGTCAGTCGGAGTTATAAAGGTCGCCGGGAGACGCTGAATGCAGGTCGCTTCCAACCGGTACATAAGGAGGTCCAAAAAGGAGGCCTATGATCAGCAGTGGACGTCTTATGGCTGATATGATGAACTTCACATTGAGCATTTGCCGTTTTTAGGGATTCGTACCAAAATGGTATAAAAGGAATTTAAACACTCAAAATAAAATAACTATTTCTAAAACCCGTTCTGCGCCGTACCTCGCCCAAAGGTCTCCACGCTTGTATGTAGCTGGAGATCTGTTGAACAAGCCGCGACCCAAAACTAGTAAAAATTTCATAGACTTTTTTTTGTTTTAAGAATTTACTTGTACTAGAGGCCTTGACTTGCATTAATGAATCCATTACCAATTGTGTGGACATCACATCCATTTCTGTGTTCAATCTCATCCTCTTTAATTTTTGACTATCATATTTAGACAAAATATGTACAGTTACAATATTTATCTTAAATCTAAAGAAACCCATTAGGCATGGTCCCTAGGATGCTGGCAGCATCCTCGTTGTATCGCGTTGTGCAAGGAATCCACTCCACCACCTCTTCGGTCACCAGTTTTACATCAACCAGACATTTCACGATTTCTACAATAAACTTGCGTGTGCTGGGACCCCATGGACCTAGTGTTTAGACCCCAAATTGTACAAAATAGTATTCTGTGCTGTGGTTTGTTTTTACCACTTTAAAGCCTGAATCTTTTCTCTACGAATGGTATATCCTTATTCAGCGTCAAAATCAAATCTGCTAGTTAGTAAGAGTGTAGAAATACCAGCACTCGCCTCAGTGTCTGTGAGAGGTGTTCCCGTGGGTGAATCTTTGGACTGCAGCAGTAGCGTCATCGGTGACATCCATCCTATAGCCGCACCGTACGCGAACACGGGGAGGTTTACTGTCGAAACACACAAAGCACTATTAGCATTTGCGTCTTGCTTGTATTTTAATTCTTTTCGCATCTGCTTTGAAAAACGTCGTCCGATACACGTGCCGATATATAATTTTTCAATCGTCCCGAGTATTGGCACTCGCTTACTGCTCGTGGCAAGATACATCGGGAATACTTAGATATTGACACACTTTCCGCACTAGCATCGAAATGTACTATATTATGAGATTATGACCATTTCTATGCTCAGTGATTTTTAGTCAAACAATATGCCAAAGTAAGAATCAGGCTTTTCGGAGACTACAGAAGGGCACTTTACTGACGCAAAACCTGGTTGATGTCGAATTCAATGCTTAGCGTTCTTTAAACATATGTAATATTTGATATCTTTTTTATTTAATTAATTAATTTGAATTATATGGCGTGTTGCTATTTGCAAAAAACTTGTTCAACCTGTAATAAGTATTCCCTTTTGTGCACTCCTTTTCAAGCCGTGAGAAAAACAGTGACTTGTGTGTAAAAAACATCACATACTTACATACATATCATAATCTACTATTACAATATAGGCTTTTGTTAATGATAAAATGGTTATCTCTTCCAGCCAGCCTTTCTATCATATATTCTAACCAGGTTTCATTGTTAAGGAAATAACTTTCCAAGGGCATGCACATATTATTAGTGATTTATAACAACTACATAATGTACCGTTTATAATTTCTTGCCTTTAAGTTCAGTGCCTGGCAAAACACTCTGTAGAATATTATAATCGAAAAACGGTTTCTTCGAGCGTATCTTGTAATTATTTTCATGTTTATAAATTGTGCTGTAGCGATACACAAATGAGTTGAAAAGATTTAACAAAATTATTTTGCAGTTGGTTCACAGGAAATAACACTTTAAGTAGTTTAATAAAAACTCAAGATGAATGTGATAAACGCAAATATAAATTTGTCTTTTTAAATGATGCCAATGGATCTTAATGAAAGCGACGTTCGGTTGTAAATTTACGTCTTTGAAACTAAAGCACACGCTAATTCAAATAAAATATTAAGTAAGATGAACCGTGATAGTTGGGACAGTTGAAATTTTAACAGATATATTATTTATGTTGCTGCGAAATCAACAAATACTACAAAACAGAATAAAATAAATATTTAAGGGGGCTTCCGTACAACAATCGTATTTTTTGCCGTATTTATAAATAATTGTACGGAACCCATCGTGCTCGAGTCCGATTCGCACTTGCCCAGTTTTTATGTACTAAACAGTTTCTAAACTTCTGCTTTTACAAAAAATCTTAATTAACCGAAAAAAATATTAGGTACCTACCTACTAAATAAATAATAAATAAATAAATATTATGAGACAATCTTACACAAATCGACCTAGTCCCACGGTAAGCTCAATAAGGCTTGTGTTGTGGGTACTAGGCGACGATATATATAATAGACAGATACATATAAATACTTAGATACATAGAAAACATCCATAACTCAGGAACAAATATTCGTGATAAACACACAAATAAATGCCCTGACCAGGATTCGAACCCGGGACCTCCTGCTTCGTAGGCAGGGTCACTACCAACTAGGCTAGGAGGCCGTACTAGCTATCTAATGTTCGTTATTTTTTTAATAAGCTAACTGTAACAATCGATTATTATTTTTAATAAAATACTTACTTAATATCGCACATATTATTTGATTAACTTTACTTCCTTCTCCGAAACATAAATAGTACTTCTTCATTTTAATATTTTTAAACACAACCCAATTTTTTTTAAATACTCAATTAACTGTTTTTTTTTAATTTACGAATATTATGTTAGGTTCACTCAAAGCGGCACTTTAGTCACAGAATCGTACAGTCAACCAATTGGAACCCTAACCAACCTGTTGGTTGACTGTACACTCATCTCGACTGACGCCGTTTGGCACGATTGCTCTATGAATGAACAGATGTAACGTCCTGGCCACGTGGTTGACCCCCTTCGAAAATCGAATGCGGATCTGTATGTCCGTCTCTATCACACTTGCATAGTAGAGTGACAAAGAGGTTTTTCCGTCAATGCCAATTTTCGACGTTCGTGGTAGGCGTGCTGGCCGCCCCCTGAAGAGGGAGGGAGGAAGACAGATGACCGGTAGTCTACGCTCCTCTTATTACCAACTGATATGTTGATGTTAGGGCCACTTGCAGCAACCGTGGTTAGCCTAACCCGGAGTTAAGAGTTTTTTAGTATGGAATTTGATATCTAACTCCAGGTTAGTTAACCCTTGTTGGTGCAAGTGGCCGTTATTAATTTTCGTTTGAATTAGGAATTTACATTCAACTTTTTTTTTCAATTGAGTCAACCGAACCGACGTTAATTTTTAAGTTTTCAATTAGACTAGGTATTTTTCTGTTTGTTTGTTACGCCAATTCTCCGACAAACGATGAGTCGATTTCGATAATTATATTTGTTCAAGGGAAGATGTACTTCCTTGGGGGCTCATTGAAATTCGTAAGGTACCTAGTAGAGAAACCAGTCAAGTGAACTCGATTTATCTTTTAAAGGCACGCGTACGTGGTAATTTTAGTGTTTTCTTAAGTAGCTCGCTTTTCCACAAACCAAGGGTAAAAGGCCTTATGACGAAGACTATAGAAGCGTTTTCTTTTACGTTGGCCGACAATTCTGAGCCCCACTGTCCGATTTGAGATATTTTTTTGTTCTAAAGCGAATACCTCCAACATAATAAGATTTCCATCTAATGATTCTAATGAATATTTTAATGGGAGGATGACACAAGGGAAATTTTCTCATGAAAATGGTTATTTATTATTGTCTTCTCTGTAGAAAGAATCACGTGATAGCTCGAGCCCTATGAGGTCACGTGACCTTTTCTATAGAAACTAACAGATCGGCCAGGCCCGGTCACCTCACGGCCCGTTAGTGTAAGTCATTTTTAAAAGTAATACTAGAGCTGTTTCATATGCTCTGCCTACACCTTTTGGAAATACTAATAATATACTAACGACGCCGAATTACCAAGATCATCTCTCATGATAGCGATTCACATTGATGACCACGACTACTCTAGCAAGAGTGTGCCGACTAAGAAAAGAAGATAATATTGCGATGCTCTGTGACCAAAGCACCATCCGTCCGTAAGGTACTTTTCAATCACACTTGCTCGTAAATAGTGATATAATATGCAAGCATACTGACACTTAATGAGCTGTATTAAACCCATAGCCGTAATGGATTTTCATACATTTTACCGCCCGCCCGGAGCTCCCGGAGGACCTGCGCCCCACGCGCACGCCGTCGCTCACAGCGGTGTACTCTGGACTGCGCTACTACACTACCACTTATTAGTTTATTTATTTCCTTGCAAATGTGATGAAAAACATTGTATGTATCACGAGTGGTACAAGAATTACGAACTCGTGTTCAAATGAAGCCCTTTAATTTTCATTAAAAAAAAGGACAAAGTATGCGACTCCACTTTTTTTTTTAAATTTTATGTCACGTTAAGTGAATTAATGTAGTCGTCGTTAGGTGATCACATTAGTACCAATCAATTACCCGAAGCGACATGCGCATACTTTGTGACAGGCATAATTTTGATTAGTTGATTGAGCAAGGTAGGTATAATTTTATAAATATTATTTGATTAAAATTTGTAATATCCGAATATGCCGATGTTTGTTTCTGGTGTTTTTGTAAGTATTGGAATAAGGTTGACTACGGAAAAAACACTAGTAGCCTTTGTATTACATTATGCAGATTTCATTCTTCTTGAGTTTTAAGGGTGACATACACTAGGACGAGACGGGACGATCTGACAATTTCTAGATTTTTCAGAATTACAGATCGTCCCGTCCCACCCCGTCCCGTCCCGTTCTAGTGTGAGTCATCCTTTAGGCTATAAACTTATCGTTAGCATTTAATTAGAACCCAAGTAATTATTGTGACTGCTATTTATTCACGTTCGGAATTAAGTTTGTAGTAACTACTGGCCCTAACACTATAATTCCATTCGCTCTTGGCCGAATAACTATCACATGTTTTTATTTATTCTAGCTCTACTAGCACTAATGATCGATCAGTTAATCCATTACGCCTTAGAATATTTAATTTTACTAACTTAGGTATGACGCAGCTTCGTTTACCCAATAAGGGAATTGTAGTTATTAAAAAAATATGTAAAACAGTCGCGTTTTATAAAGAGAAACAGCCACAGCCTTAACTGAAAGTAGAATCATAAAATTTTTAACAAATATTCTTCGAATCCCCTCAAACCTACGATATGAGATTCAATGCCTAAATGGACAAAAACGGCTATTAGAGAACTAATACATTTTCATTCTAACATAACATCTTGATAGACAATATGACTTTATTGGATTTGCTAAGACCACTTTACGTCCTTAGTTTCATTTTTTGCATTCGCAAATATTCAGTTCATGACGGAATGGTGTTTACTATCAGTATCAAAGATATAATTATTACATCGATCGCGCATTGTATTATAATTTGGTTATACTTTTTCACATTCCTAAACACAAATTTTGAGGAGCTGTCCCTCCGATTGTATTATTTGATGATATACGGTCAACATGTATTTTCTTTCATCATAGTTAGCTGTCACAACATGAGATTGAGTAAAGTACAGGTCGAACTAATTCAAAGTCTTCAGAAAATATTTCATTTTGAAAGAAACCAATATTTGGTCAAAGCGTCAAAAAGGAAGATAAAGATTGCTTGCGGTGTTTTGATATATTTATACTTTGTGGTCATCATTCCAAAACTCGTGCTCGATCCCTTTTGGAATTGGGCTCGAGGCTTATTCCTAGGTCTCACCATCGTCATAGACTTTGAACTGATATACATTATCTTTATAATTAGATTATTGGCTTTAAAATTCAAAACGTGGTCTAAAGTTATAAATAAATACTCATTTGAACAAACTAATGTCTGTGAAACTAATAACGCAAACACAGATCAAACAAGCATACAAGAAATTTTAAATTTAACTGAACACAAAGAAAACACTATAGAAGAAGACAATATAGAAGACAATATAGAAGTAGACACTATAGAAGAAGACAATATAGAAGAAGACAATATAGAAGAAGACAATATAGAAGAATATCAGGAGATTTATATAACAGACACTGCAGAAGAAACAAAAACACTGTTTGAATTGTATGACCAATTAGTAAATGCTACTGATCTTATGAAATCAGCATTTCAATTCACGGTAGGTGATCTGTCTGCTACTTCCTGGTGGAGAATGAACATTACGCCCAAGTGTTCTTTTATATGTTGTACGTACGGAAAGGGAAAATTAAATACGTACCTTGGTTTATTGATATATGTAATGACAAGAGCGAAAAAGATAAGTGTTTCAATTTCCTTTCCTTTATACATGATCAACACCTAGGCTTTAGCATAAATTACTAGTACTTACCTAATAAAAACTTCTTTGATTTCCAGATATTCTTTCATGCATTCACACTTTTCTCGGAATCATTAGTGTACATTGCGGTGCTCATTTTGTGGGCTAAACAATCTAAAGTAAGTAACATACAACAGTAAAAAAAAGTATTAGTTAAATGGCTAGTGCGTAAAAGCAGCTCTAAATTTAAAATCAGGTGTGTACTTGATTCTATAACATTTATTTTAGTGATTGGTGGTAGTCAAAAGTAATAATAAATTGCGTCGACCCGCATTCGATTGCATGTTGGAATTAAAGAATTGTGAAATCCTTGGGGGGAGGGGAGGGCTTTGCCCATAAGTTGGCGTAAATATAAAATAGTTGTTTATTATACAAGAGGGCAAAGTTGTTGTTTAACTCTCAGGCTTATATTGAGACACGAGCGAGCGAGTGGTTCAATAACTGGATCCTTGAGCTTTACGAGTACGAGGGTCTCATCTTAAGGCACGAGAGTTGAACAAACATTGCCGCCGAGTGTTATACAACATTTTTCCCCTCACTATCGCGAGGAAAATAAAGATTGTATACGATAACAAACTAATCTACATGTAAGTTATCTTGAAGAAACCATTCAAAATTCAATTTCAAAATTTGTCATAGAGTACCTTAGATACGACGTTTTCAAGACTCTGGACTGGAGAAGGCTAGGTATCAATGTAAACGGCGAGTACCTCACTCACCTTCGATTTGCTGAGGATATAGTAGTCTTGGCTGAGACCATGGAGGATTTAAGTACGATGCTTGTTAGCCTCAGTAGAGCCTCCGGGCGAGTTGGTCTTAAGATGAACATGGATAAGACGAAAATCATGTCGAATATCCATGTAGCACCAACTCCAGTGACAATCGGAGACTTTACACTTGAAGTTGTAGACGATTATATATACCTTGGACAAACTGTCCAGTTAGGTAGGTCCAATTTCGAGAAAGAGGTTAATCGTCGAATCCGACTCGGTTGGGCAGCGTTCGGGAAGCTGCGACACATCTTTTCGTCCAATATTCCGCAGTGCCTGAAGACGAAAGTCTTCGATCAGTGTGTGTTTCCAGTGATGACATACGGTACTGAAACGTGGTCGCTTACAATGGGCCTCATAAGAAGGCTCAAAGTCACCCAAAGGGCAATGGAGAGAGCTATGCTAGGAGTCTCTCTGCGAGATCGTATCAGAAATGAGACCATCCGCAGCAGAACCAAAGTAACCGATATAGCTCTCCGAATCGCTAAACTTAAGTGGCAGTGGGCGGGGCACATTGCACGTAGAACCGATGGCCGTTGGGGCGGAAAGGTTCTCGAGTGGCGACCGCGTACCGGAAGGCGCAGCGTGGGTAGGCCCCCCGCAAGGTGGACTGATGACCTGGTGAAGGTCGCAGGAGTCCGCTGGATGCGGGTGGCGCAGGACCGGTCATTGTGGAAATCTTTGGGGGAGGCCTATGTCCAGCAGTGGACGTCTTTCGGCTGAAGTGATGATGATGACCTTAGATATTGCCAACACCTTACCAAGTGCGGGATAATACATAACCAATTAAAGTAGTGACCTTCGATAGCGCGTGTTTACTATGGCCATATAGGAATCACTTATACTGGGCGGGTGGTAAGTGATAGGAATTAGAGCAAGGTTAAATTACTTTCCCCACATGTGGATAAAATGCGTTTTTCCACGCTAGTTTTCAAGGACAAAACAGCGCTTTCCGAGCTAGTGAGGGGAAAAAAATAATCTTAAGTAGTAATAAACTTTATGTTTTCATTTACCTACAGTATGATACGCAAGTTGACAAGACGGTGCTGATCAGCCATTCGACTGGGATCATCATTTGGATTGTAAAGGCGTTGGTTTTTCAAGCCTTTTTGGGGTGTGCAATGGAGGGATTGTACACGGGCGTTCGAGCATCGCGTACCACTGCATGTGTTTTGATTAGCAGGGGGCACGATTGTGAGTTACATTTTTGTATGGCCTCTAAAACCGGATAAGGTCCTAGGGTGTATATTTCTATTTATTTTTTACTTCGTCAATTTTAATCATGTTTGATGGAAAAGTTCGAACTAGCTTCTTTAGATTTTGGGTTTGGTCCGATGATAGTGACGAATAAAATAAGGAAACTCCTCAATTTGAAAGATACGTGCAATCACTATGTGACTGTGTAGGTATATTTTTCATAAATCGTTTTTTCACACAAATCGTGCATTGAGAAGTTTAGTGGGCATGGTCGCTCGTCTCCCATGGGCTTTCATTAGGATCTATTACTTAAATCTTATACATAGATCATGACGATGGTTTACTCCGCCGAAAAGTAACTGATAAAATATCATTTTAAAACTTAACTGCTTGGGCTATACATGCCCAGACACTGAACTGCCCCGAAAACTTACTTCGCAGCGTTTTTGGGATGAGCCACTCTGTAGGCTGGTACGGGATAACCTCTATCAAACAGCAACCAGGCTACCGGATTTCATTGACCTTCTTGCCGCTGTCATTTGGGAGTCAGGGTAGTGGCTCCAAGCTGGGCCTTCGGTTTCGACTGGCTCCCTTTTGGATAATTCTACATACCGCTACTCCGTCGTTCTCCGCTTGGGAGTGACCTGTGTTGCCCCTCATTGCTATCGCTGTGGTAAACCAGTTGATCAGTTTAGTCACCATGAATTGTCCTGCGGCATGACTATACGGCCCTATCTTTTGATTGCGTTTACGTAGAGGTTTGGTTTATTCACAGCTTCTAGGGATTGCAGATCTCTGTATGTGGTAATTATTTCAACTAGCTACCTCTACGCGTTCCCGATATAAAGGGTTTTGACAGACAGGCGGACGGATGGACGGACGGACAACAAAGTGATCCTATAAGGGTTCCGTTTTTTACTTTACATAAAATAATAAGTATTAATTTCTTTCCAAATTTGTGGAAAAGGGAGATAAAAGATTGAAGAACCGATGACCGTTTGTCTTATAATTCTAAATTAATTGTATTGCATATTTAGTTATAACGACTTCAAACTTTTCAAGAATCGATTAAACCATTAAAAAGATAAATAAAATACTAATTAAAAATACCTCTTATTGTTATATTTTATATTTTTTCTTATATTTGATTCCGCAGTAACAACGACGCGGTCAGCCAAAAACGCCCTGCGCCTGTCCCGTAGTCGGCCATGCCGCTTCAAAGCCGTCGCCGCGCTGCCCGTGGACGCCGCGTTACCGCTGCGTCTCGCAGCACTGGTCGGCTCCTTTACAGTTGTTCTACTTCAATTCGCGTTGGCATAAGAGGCCGGTAACGTTTTGTATGTGTATACTTAAATAACGCATATAAATTGCTATTGCTAAGATAGTATTCGTATTTAAAATATATATATAGGTATTAATATTTTGTATCCAATAAAACACAATTCCTACAGACCTTGTTTTGCGAGCTGGTTGATTCATGCAATATTGTAACTTGATTTTTTATGATACGACCTAATTTATTTTCATACACGTTAATGAGGCATATAATGAACTTATTTTTTGCATTTTTATTTTCATTAAATATATTTAATACTCGTACCTACCCAAATATATTTGGGTTCCGTAAAAACAGAACCCTTTTAGGATCACTTTGTTGTCCGTCCGTCCATCCATCCGTCTGTCTGTCAAGGCCCTTTATCTCGGAAACTCGTGAACGTAGCAAGTTGGAATTATTACCAACATGCACAAGTCTGTGGTCTCTTGGAGCTGTGAAAAAACCAAACCTCTACGCCATCACGCAATCAAAAGATAAGGCCGTTTATGTCGCATTTCCCATACATTTGCAATGGGAATCAAAATGTATAGGTTACTCTCGTTGCCCTAGAATCATAAAATTTGGCAAAAAGCAAGTGTGCTACAAGCACAAGTACAGGAGAAAATCCAAAAACCGTATAATTGCCGCACACTGAGAGTTTCGTGCCACCAGTATTTTTAAGTACAGTCAACCAATTGGAATCCTAGGCCACTGTAGGACTATGTCATAGTGACGTTATAAATCAGATTGTAAGAAATCTCTTACTGCTTGTCATTTTGACATGGTTCTAGAGTGGCCTAGGGTTCCAATTGGTTGACTGTACCTAAGGTCATAAATAGGGGAAGGGGGACCATCCGTTGTGCCTCGGTGGGCTAGTCCGACTTGCACTCCACCTGTTGTTATATTAGGGCATATATTTCTCACAAGTATAAGTTTCATAAATAATTAATAAAATTGAAGATGAAAGATTTGATCTATGGATAGTTCCCACCTTTGTTATTTATTACTTCTATATTTGTATTATAATGCGGTCATTCACCCAACATTGTCATCTTAAGTCATCTATGAGTTAGTTTTATGGTGAGTTTGTGACTTTTCGTGAGCTTACACTTTTATTAACAGCGCTACTATACTTATCAGTAATTCCCCGTTCAGCGATGGTTTAAGAATTTCACTACCTCTTTTCCACCCGTGGATGTTGTGGAAGCCGACTGTGAATATGAGATTAACTGTATTGTGGGCGATGGGCTAACAAGCTGTCATGGCAATATCACAATTTCGTTATCTTTAAACCACTTATTTACTAAAAGTGAAAATTGATTACTTTGATTGACGATCCCAAATTCACAGAAAAATGTTGCCTCCTTATATGTGTTGTATAGCTTGTAAAATGGGTTGTGTTCTGAAAAATTGTTTAATATGATGCCAACATCCACTTTTTACCATCGCGCCGCTCAACATCCAGGGCGCTCGTTTCACCTTGCAACCTAAATGGTCGCGCACTGTGCGGTTTCAGAGGGATTTCCCGCGGATGCCCCGGCTGTGGAATGAGCTCTTTGACGAGGTTTTCCAAATAACGATATTATGAGGTTCTTAAAAAAGGAGGCGTCGCTAGGCAATCACATTAGTACCAATCAATCACCTGGTGCGACTTACTTTGTAACATGAATAATAAACTAATGTCATTTTAGTGATTGATTACAAACAAGGTGTAAGTCTATAAACATTATCTGATTAAAACATGTTGTATCCAAAGATGCTGATGTTTATTAAAGAAGAGGTGTTTTTATAAGTATTTAAATAAGGTTGACTACGGAAAAAAACACTATAGTTTTAGGTAAAAGATGTGCTAGTAAGCATCAACTATTAATCGTTAGAATATACAGAAATAAAGCAATTGATATTAACTGGTATTTCATTTTGAGAAATTTTGATTATGGATAGTAGCTACGGGACCCTACACTAACCATGATTCTCCACTTGCTCTTGGCTGATTATCACAATTTTTATTTATTCTACCATTACTACCATTGCTTGTTTTATTTTATTTGAAGTCAATCCATTAGGCCTTACAATATTAAATTTTACTAACTTAGGTATGACGCAACTTTGTTTACGCAATAAGGGAATTGTCGTTAATGATAAAATATGTAAAACAGTCGCGTTTTATAAAGAGAAACAGCCACAGCCTTAACTGAAAGTAAAATCTGAAAATTTAAAACAAATATTCTTAAAATCCCCTAAAACCTTAGAAATATATATCTTTTTTCAGAATTAAAGCCTAAAGTAACAAAAACGGGAATAAGACATTTAAAAACTTTTACTCTAAACTCTAACATAACATCTTGATAGACAATATGAATATGACTTTATTGGATTTGCTGAGACCACTTTACGTCCTTAGTTCCATTTTTTGCATTCGCAAATATTCAGTACATGACGAAATGGTGTTTACTATCAGTATCAAAGAAATAATTATTACATCAATCGCGCATTGTATGATATTTTTGTTATACTATTTCACATTCAAAAACACAAATTTTTATGAGCTGTCTCTCCAATTGTTTTATTTGGTGATATGCGGCCAGCACGTGTTTTCTTTCATCATTATTAGCTGTCACAACATGAGATTGAGTAAATTACACGTCGCACTAATTCAAATACTTCAAAAAATATTTAATTTTGAAAGAAGCCATTTTTCGGCTAAAGCGTTAAAAAGGAAGATAAAGATTGGTTGCGGTGTCTTAATCTATTTATACTTTGGGGTCATCATTCAAAAACTCGTGTTAGATCCTAATTGGAATTGGGTCCGAGCCTTATTTCTAGGTCTCACCATCGCCATAGACTTTGAACTGTTTTTCATAATAATTGTAATCAGATTATTGGCTTCAAAGTTCAAAGCGTGGTCTAAAGTTATAAGTAAATACTTATCTGAACAAACGAATGTCTGTCAAACTAATAACTTAAAAACAGATCATATAAGTATACAAGAAATTGAAAATTTTACTGAACATGAAGACGGTATAGGAGAATATCAAGAGATTGATTTAACAGACAGTGCAGAAGAAACAAATAAACTATTTGAAGTGTACGACCAATTAGTAAATGCTACTGATCTTATGAAATCAGCGTTTCAATTCACGGTAGGTAATCTGTCAGCTGTTACTTCTATCAGTGGAGAATTACTATTACGCCCAAGTGTTTTTTATATGTATGTATGGAAGAGAAAATTGGGTTTCAATTCGTTTGACTATAAATTCATTACCTTAACTTTACCATGAAATACTAAGTACCTTAATACATACTCCTTTGATTTCCAGATATTCTTTCACGCTTTCATACTTTTCTCGCAATCATTAGTGTACATTGCGCTGCTCATTCTGTGGATTAAAGAAACTAAGGTGAGTAACACACGACATTAAAAAAAAAGTTTAATAGATAGCGTCATTGCAGCTCTAAATTTAAAAGAAACCGGGCAAGTTTGCGTTGGATTCGCGCACCTGGGGTTCCGTGGCCCCACACAATACTGATGGTACGAAACTGTCAGTACGCGACAATTTTCCGGGTTTCGGACTTTTCCCCGTAGGTAATTGAGCTACAAGATCTTGCTTTTTGCCAAATTTGGTGATTCAGCTAGGTCAACGGGAAGTACATTTTGATTCTCTTTGAAAATGTTTGGTAGATGCGACATAAACGGCCGTATTCCTTGATTGTGTGATCATAGAGGTTTGGTTTTTTCACAGCTTAAGGAAATTGATTTGAATTTTGAATTTTGAGACGGACGGATGAACAGCTAAATTATCCTAATAATATGTACCTACGTCAAAAGTCACACGAATCGTTTACTCGAAATTAGCCCTCATTATGCTCTTGTGATTCTTAAATTCTGTCTTTTTGTCCCTAAATTTACATATGTGCTCCGATGCTGTCCTTTTTGGAAATATCTAAATTTACTATCACCCATAGATGATTTGATCAAAATTAGTTTAGAGATGATTCTAAACATTCAGCTCAATGAGCCTTCCTGGTCTCAGGCGTCCCTCCCTATTCGGTTCGGGGGTTTAGGAATTCGCAAAATTTCCAGTGTGGCATCCCCAGCCTTTTTAGCATCCACTCATAGCACAGCCGGTCTCATAGGAAATATTTTAAGGGCTTTGCCCACAAACTATGAGATCGCAAGCTTTGAGGATGCTAAAAATGCTTTTAAAATTGCCTGCCCGGGCAAAGACTTTCCAGACAACCCAAAATCACAAAGGAGTTGGGATAATGTTTACTGCGATTTAACTTACAATACTCTTTTAAATAACTCTTCAGGTCCAGATCGCGCGAGGCTTTTGGCGGTCGGATCCCGGGAAGCTGGTTACTGGCTTCATGCCCATCCTTCGCCCAATACTGGTACTTTCTTGGATCCGGCCTCCCTTAGACTGGCGACTGGTTTGCGACTGGGGGTTTCGGTGTGTGCGCCACACTCATGTCCTTGTGGCACAGACGTGGACCGACTGGGACACCATGGATTGTGTTGTAAAAAAAGTGCAGGCCGTTTTTCGAGACATGCATCTCTTAATGATATAATCCGTCGGTCTCTTGCCACCATCAACGTGCCTGCTCTCCTTGAGCCGACTGGCATTTTCAGGGATGATGGCAAGAGACCTGATGGGGTGTCCTTGGTTCCTTGGAGTTTGGGACGGATGCTAGTGTGGGATGCTACCTGTGTAGACACGCTGGCGCCGTCCCATCTCCAACGAACTAATGTAAAAGCGGGCGGAGCGGCTGAATGCGCCGAAATTTTAAAACGTAATAAATATAAGAGCCTGGGCAGAGAGTACCTTTTTGTACCATTCGGGGTCGAAACTCTTGGTCCATGGGGTCCCAGCGCACGCAAATTTTTCGTAGAAATCGCGAAACGTCTGGTTGATGTTACTGGTGACCGAAGAGCTGGTGGCTTCCTCGCACAACGTATCAGCATTGCGATACAACGAGGAAATGCCGCCAGCATCCTAGGTACAATGCCTCAAGGACCTACTTTAGATTTAAGGTAGGTAGAGGTAGGTAGTTAGGTAATTTACACTTACTGTATATATTTCGAGAATAAATGATTTTACCTACGTCCATATCAGTAGTGCTCTAAATTGCGTTTAGAAACGATAGGTAATGGCCAGCATTACCAACCAGCAGGAATTGACGGAACGGAACATTACCTCCTGAAACGAAGTAATCTCCTAGGTCTATGACTCTAAATTTCGAACAGATGTCTATTCAAGTGGGTGGAGTCTAGATTTGAAATGCCGCCATTCTGAACTGTCATTTGTTTGTTGGCTTTTTACCTTTTATGAGTGAAAAATTGTAAAAAATTGTTTCGGTTTAATTTTAATATCTATAATCTATAGATATTTTACAAATAGGACTACTAACAACGCTGGTCATTTCACTACGGTTTCTGAACCAATTTTAGAGCACATATTTAAACATAATTATCAAACGGGTCTAACGCGAATTCACTGATTTACCTTCTTTACCGACGTTTCGACACAGGTTTCACTGGTCATGGTCGCGGCTAACTGATGTCCCAGCAAAATGTCAAAACAGAGATTTGTGTCCCAACGAAAAGTCTATGTACAAATTTGGGGTAAACATACAATTTTAAACTACCCACAAAACATATGTTAATTATTGTCATTTTAGAGCAGTTATGATATGTGTGTAGATAAAGTAGTATATGCAACTACGCATAATTAAGCAATAAAACACTCGTGTGATGTTATTATGAACTCACACTCGTGTTGTAATGCCCTTCATTAGAAATAAATAACATGATATTTATTATTATGTCATTCAGTTGCATAAACTACTATTATTTCGATTTTTGGTAGCAGTGGAGTGGCATCCTCATACTAGAAGAGACAGAAACCGTTCGTTTACTTGATCGAATCTAAATATTGTGTAATCTTTGGGGGCGGCCTTTATCCAGAAGTTGCCGTCTTTGTGTTGACATGTTTTTGAAAGTGATCGGTAGTTTGCCTCCTGCCGCCTGTTGTTTGCCTCTTTTTCATGTGTAATCTATACCAGTTTGTGTTATTTTTGTTGTTTTGAGGTGCAATAAAGAGTTATTGTATTGTATTGTTGTATTGTAGTTTTCATTTACAGTACATGCAAGTTGAGAAGACCGTGCTGATCAGCTATTCGACAGGCATCGTCATTTGGATTGTGAAAGCGTTGGTTATCCAAGCACTTTTGGGATGTGCGACGGAGGGATTGTACACGGGCGTTCGAGCATCGCGTACCGCGGCCAGTGTTCTGGTTGGTAGGGGCCACAATTGTGAGTTACATTTTTTTAACTGGACTCTAAAACCGGAGAAAGTCCTTTGGTGTATATTTATTTTTATTTGTTATTCCATCAATTTGAATTCATGTGTGATGAAAAAGTTTGGACTAGCCTCATTACATTTTAGGTCTGATCTGATGATAGTGATGATCTAGATCAAGAAACTCCTCAATTGTGAAAGGCACGTTCATAAACAATCACTATTTGAATGTGTTCTATTTTTGTAGAAATTGTTTTTTACACTTCGCGATGCGATCGCGACTATTCGCATATTTTATATTTGATTCCACAGTAACAACGACACGGTCAGCCAAAAACGCCCTGCGCCTGTCCCGTAGTCGGCCATGCCGCTTCAAAGCCGTCGCCGCGCTGCCCGTGGACGCCGCGTTACCGCTGCGTCTCGCAGCACTGGTCGGCTCCTTTACAGTTGTTCTACTTCAATTCGCCTTAGCATAAGAATGTTTACGTTCAGATTTACCTCCTTGTGTCTGCTGTACACACTAGTGAACTCTATTTCTGTTAGTGTAAGTTTGAGTAGTTGCAGTTTTTGAGTGTAAGGCCTGAGGCCACTCAGGCCTTACACTCAAAAGGCGTGCAGCGTGACGTACGGCACTCATGTAAAACAAAAATAAATGCGAATGTTCTGAGTGATCGGTCTACAATATAACACAACGGTCTAGTCACTTGGCCGGCTTGGCTTTTTTTATAGGCGTAGTGGCAGGGTGTCTATATGAACCAAAATGTCATACCTAATGGCTAAAAATTCATGTTGTTGTGTCGAAATTCTATGTGAAATAAAATTTCAAAAAATATTACATATCAGCCTAGACCTTCAATTTTGTATTAAATTCCATAACAGTTCTCTCGAGTTCTCCGCCGGTAACGTGATACTTTGAATACTTCTTTATTATAACGAACGTACAATAAGCTAAATACAATAAGCTTTTGAGGCTGTTGATGTTAATTTCAGACTTATATAAAAGTAAATGCATACCTATGTAGGTTTTATTTAATTAAACATAAGAGCATACCTATACTGCATGTTTGTGTGTTTGTGCAACTTGTCACGTTTTATTGAAAAGGTTTCTACGGAAGACCAGCATCAAGGTACGCAAAAGGTACCTTGACATCAAGCTGAGTAGAAACCTTTTTGGTGACGCTATTGTTCAAACCGTATTGTCTAAAAGTGCTATATTTTTGTACACTGAAGCGTCCCGAATAAACGTTTTCTTTCTTTCTTATGACGACATTTCATTGC
This sequence comes from Lathronympha strigana, assembly GCA_949128165.1. Taxonomy (NCBI): domain Eukaryota; kingdom Metazoa; phylum Arthropoda; class Insecta; order Lepidoptera; family Tortricidae; genus Lathronympha; species Lathronympha strigana. The sequence goes on along the minus strand of OX421923.1, from coordinate 9,350,997 downwards.
ATGTTTGAAAAATATGTTATTGTATAAGAAAGGAGATCCGAAAGACATAAGTAATGCCATACTATTACTAAAGGTCACTTGAGTCTACCAGGGTTAGCTAACTTACCCGGAGCTATCTGTCAAACCCCCTACTTTATAAACGCTTAACTCCTGATTAGCTGCTCGTCCAAAAAGGCGCAAATGACGCTAAGATGCAGAATTTTCTTATCGGTCAATACTTACATAAAATAAAACATCGTTCCACTTAACAGAGTTTAATTTATTTCGTGCAAGTTTAAGGCGGTGTTCTACGTGGTCGAACAAAATTGAGGGCGACGCTAGATCAACGGTATACCGCTTTGCCTTCAAACGTTATAAATGTCAAGAAACAAACTCTTGATACTCATTGGAGTGTCCTAAGTGAGCGACACCCCGCGCCACGCCGCTTAGCTGTCGCGTAATGTACGCCCACATAGGACTCTTCCATTGGATACAATGGTTTGTATTTCCGCACCGCGCGAGGCCGCTTCGCCATTGCGTTTATTCCCCCACGTAGTACACTGCGTAAGTAGCTAAAATTTCTAAGCGTGTAAGAATTCTGTAATTAACAATCTAATTCTCTGTAAGAAATGCAAATTGCAGCAACACGACGGTGTAGGGCACGAGCGCGCTGAGCAGCCGCAGCGGAAACGCAGCGTCGAGTTCGAACAGGCCGAACGCTGACAGCTTACGGAGACACGCGCGGTTCAGCCGCAAAACATTCTTGCATGTCGCACTCAAGTCCTGGCCTTGAAAATAAGTATAAGTGAAAAAAAATTACTTAGTAAATATTATTACAATGCAAAATATTACACGCTCGGTCTCAACAAATTGATTTTTTTTTATCTTAATATAGTTCTGTGCCATACACAGTATATATTTGGATGGTGTAGTTTGAATATTGGTTAAAATCCTGTGACAATAGTAGCTTATGAATTCTAGATTTGTATGAAAAACCTTAATTAATGAAGAATATTGATTAATTGGGATGAATACCGGGTGTTGCCTGTACAGGAGCAATAAATTAAATCGCAGTACTCTTCAAACTTAAAAACTTTTTTTAAACAACTTCTTAAATGATGTACTCTGTAGGTTTTCACTTTTTCATACAAACTAAATAGTATTTTCAATGTATGATAACATCAGCCTAATTGACGTCTCTTGTCATAGTACAAAAATGACAAAATTCGCAGTACATTGTGTCTTCAAACAAACTTTAAAGAGTAATAAAAATCAAAACCCACGTTAGTTTTAAACATCGCTGAACAAGCGTTGTTCAGTTTGGCGAGGACTACCTACGATTAAATTTATACACCCGGTATATGTAGGATATTTTCACGAGTCTTCCCCTCCCTTTCATACAACCGGAATACTTTTTAAATATATAAATTAACATTCTACATGAAATACGTGAACCTGGCGTCCACTGTGTCCACTGTGTGGCGTCACTTTTCGCACGCCAGTACAACAAGGTCTCCTGCATCTCCTGAGGATGCCTCGTAGAGAGGCGAAACACGTGTCGAGTATTATATTATTGAAGGTGGTTTGTTATATCTATTTGCGTATTTATTTTTTGCGGCGGGAGGTTGAGAACATTAAATGCATGCAAAAAATACGCAGGTAGGTATAACGGGTTGGCACTAATTGCCTAGCACGTTTGGCGGAATAACAAATTAACATAATTTTTGTTGTTAATATGGAATTCCCCCGGAAAATTCCAGCGGCTCATTCCGCTAATTCCGATTATTCCGGCGGAATAGTAACGCCTGATTCAATTAATTACGAAAATTGCAATTGTCTTCTTCTCCATTTTCCTTTACGGAGCCGAGACCCTTACTATAAAAGCTGCAGGTAAAGAATTGCGCTGTCGGATGCTAAGGATACCTTGGACTGCTTTTCGAAGTAACGCATTCATAATTAGAGAACTTGGCCTCGAACGCAGGCAGCGACTCTCATCATCATCAGATGATGGTGAGAGGCATAGTTGAAGGAAACCTAGCCCTAAACGATGGTTATACCAGGCGTTTGAGTGCCTTGACATGCCGGTTAATGCAGCCCTGCAACAGGCAACCGATCGAGTTTCATGGAGAGGAATACTTGGTAGACTACGTCGGCAGAGTCACGATCCCCAGCAGAGAGGGACCCGATTGTGGAGGAAGAGATAGGCGTGACCGGCAGCAAGACTTTCGATTAATCTATACGGAAGGAACTTACAAATGTTGTCCTAAGTTACTTTGAAAATACGTTTCAGCTATTTTATAATAGCTCTAGGCTATACGAGAGGTATGGGCACCGCGGATACATATCGTTTAGTGTGGTAGGGCACAGTACAACGAATGTCGTCTCGCTCAAATCTGGAGCAGAACCCATCTGGGGAAGTACCTCCACCTTACAGAAAACCGCAGTTTAATAACACTAGACTAGACCCTACTCATAGTTTTGTGTTTCTGTTGGTGAGTAAGGTCGCCAGAGCTCCAAGAGGATTCACTGTGTTGACAGCGGGGGACCCACGAGCAAAGCTTGCCCCTTTAGCTGTCAACACAGCGAATTCTCCTTTTTTTAAAGGGTCGGCAACGCGCATGTAACACCCCTGTAGTTGCAGGCGTCCATAGGCTACGGTGACCGCTTACTATGAGGCGGGCGTTATGCTTGTTTGTCACCGCCGTAGTATAAAAATAAGAAGAAAAAAAGGCCGTATATAATATTGAGCTTTGATTTAGAAGAGATTTTTAATCGACAATAATATTTAAAAAAATAGTTATCTAATAATTAGGTACCTACGAAAAACCATATTTTACATGATTCGTACTAACCTGCAGCTTGTCCATGACTTAAAATTTGGGTACAAGTGCTCTCAACAATTTTCACAGATGTATAGAATTTTTCACATTCGGTGCTTAATATTGCCAGTAATATAAAACTCTTTACATTCCAAACAGCGATTATCATTCTTATTATCAATACAATAAGGAACTGGAAAATAAAAAAAACAATCAGAAATTAAGTAAATCGTCGCCGATCACTCACGCGTGGACTGGAGAATATATTGTTTATAAATTAATTTGCTTTTATAATAACATGTCGTTTTTATATAAAACATGAAAAACTGCAATTTGGTACTAAAAAGTGGGAAAAAAGTATAGTAAAAATCACGTGACGACATGTTTCCACTTCCTTTTTTTTGTATCCCTATAAGCTACAATAAAGCTAAGTTTCATGATTTTTGCCAGATAGTGTCATACTTTGTCAGAGCTGGCAGCCGCACTAGGCGGCAGAGTGGGAAATATTAATCTATGCAAAAAATACTCAAGTAATTATAACGAGTTGGCCCTAATTTTATGATATTATTTGGCAAAATTGCAAATTCATGTTATCGTTATAATTTAAGATGGAATCCTGCAATGTATTTAACACCTGATTCAATACATTACTTAAACAACTAGTAAATATTAAAAACATGTCATCTGAAACTTACGAAACCTTGGATAGTAAGTGCCTTCCCAAGCTCGAGTGTTAATTCCAAAGACATTAGAATGTGTATGAATGTTTGGAATCCATAGTAAGTGAACTAAAAAAAATAAGGTTAATAATTAGGGTCGAAAATTATAATTGAGGATATTGCGTCAAGTTTATAAATATATAACTTCTTACCGAAAACTGGAATATTTTATTGCATAAACGAAAGGATTTAATTATATCAGTGTATGCATCGAACATATCGCTGGGCGAAACAGCGAAGTTTTCATTTTCTGCACTTGTGTCGTACGTTTTCTTATATTCTTCCATCACATGATTCCAGGCGAGTAACTCATTTTTTATGGTTACAAGGACACGAGTGACCATTACCACGTGAATATCAAATAGCAACACCGGCATTGACAAAACAATATTCAATAAGAAATCAAAAAATCCAAAACTTAGGAGTGCAGGAATACTATAAATGACGTGGACACTACAGACCATTAGCACACTGATCCAATTTTTTTTCTTGTGTTTGTTAAGGAAATTTAATTTGTTAATTTTTATATTATTGAGCACATGTTGCAATTTAATAAGAAGCTCGACGACGTTACATGTCTGCGTTAAACCGATAATATGGGATATAATTGATATACAACAATAAAAAATGGCATCAAAATAGAGCAATAAAATGATTACACCAGTACTAATACTTTTAACTGCTCCGCTATAATAATAAAAACGAGAGACATGTCCCAATACAAGAAGAATCATACCTATAAATGTTTTAATATAATTAGCCACATTGTTGTCGGGTGTAATGAAATTATTGATAATACTAAAGTGAGACATGAAAAAAAAAGTCGAAACTATGCCTAAAGGTAATATCATGGCTTGGAACTCTTTGTCGATTATGTTATCAGGCAAGTACTCAGTTTGGAGTCTGATTTTTATTTTATTTTTGCTCTTGACCTTTTTATTGTCCATTTTAGTTTCTTTGTATAATTTTCTTACGATAATACAAGTTTTTGTAATGAAAATATTAAAGACGTTATGAACACTTCACAAGTAAATAGACATTGAATCATTAGCTGTATTGAAGTGTCTCCTAATAAAATTACATAGTTATTAATTTCGTATCCATCTATTATCAAATTTGTGAACCATTTATTATAATAATTGCTTCAAAATGCATTACGCCTATCGATATTAATGACCAACATAACGACATGAGGTAAAATAATGTTTAAGAAAAAAAAAACGACTTCTACTGTCCTTCCCGGTAAAAGTTAAACTTTAAGTTACTTTGAGATTACCAGTTTACTTCAAAAATATCCAATTAACCATACGCGTACCTTTGATATTTATCTCATGGTATTTCAGTTTGATTTCACTTGAGATCTAATGATGTAAGCATTAGATCTCAAGTGAAATCAAACTGAAATACCTTGTGGACCTCCAAGGTCACAAACAAAATAACAATGTCTCAAATTGGATGACAGAGCTGGAAATTATCGAGCAGTTTTAATATCCCATGGCTTGTCTTTAACATCACTGCAACTGCAGCAAAAAGACGGCTTCAGTGAGTATAAATTCCCCAACGAATTATGTAAACCCTCCATTCACGATGGACGTGCCATTCAAATTTTAAGGTTGTCTGAATTCCTCAAGAACTCCATTATCAGAAAAGAAATCACATCAAAAAGATGAATTTCACAACTCGGATGATACGTAGAGCTAGGTTTACCGACCAGTTCCAATTTGCCATCCCTGGTCTTCATCATCATGTCCACTAAAACAAAATGTTGGTCTCCCCAAAAAATATGTTCAAGTTACTTAAGGAAACCCTCAGATCACAATGCATGTACCGTTACAATTTGAGGAGTTCTCTAAATTAATTGATAAAGCATTGTTACTAGGATTAAATCTACAATGGAGTCCTCATATAACAACACTCGCAAATAGATTAAGTTCGGCTGCTTACGCCGTTAAGAAAATCAGACAACTAACTAATGTTGCGACAGCTCGCCTAATTTATCATGGTTATTTTCATAGTGTAATGTCATACGGTATTCCGGTTTGGGACAAGGCAACTGACATACAGACTATATTCTATAAATTCCGCCATCAGAATAGATTTATAATCAAATGGACCTTGAAGTTATTTCCTTGAAAACAAAAGATGAATATCTCAAATCGGATGATAGAGCTGGAAATAACCAAGCAGTTCCACTTTGCCATGCCTGGTCGTCATCATCAGGTCTACTTCACCGAATTTATAGTTTTTGTAAAGAAATGCTAGAATGTCTTAAGAAAACACCCAAATCATAATGCATGTGCCTTTCAAATTTGAGGAGTTCCCTCAATCCCTTATGGATTCCATCATCAGAAATGTAGTAAAAAAATTTATGAATCTGAAAGCATCTACTTTCAGATAAAAAATATGTTTTTAAATCAGTTCAGTATTGACGGAGTTCTTAGGTAACAAACATTATTAGGTTCAAATTAAGGCTATAAGGGTTATGCGTATAGAAGGATTTAACATAAGAAAATGACAAATTATGGTGTAGCACAGCAGTCTACAACAGGCAGCCCGTGAGCCTCTTTGATGTATGTTAAAGTTATTAAATAAACTATTAACAAAGTGCAGCCCGCGTCAATTTCGTTAACTAAATTAAATACTATGTGGTCCTTGACTGCTAAAAAGTTGCCGGACCCTGGTGTAGGATATAAAATATTAGGTCAAAAAAGCATATGTGCATTGAATTTAGGATAATCAATATCTTTGGATCAATAGTTAGGGATGACTCACACTAGAACGGGACGGGGCGGCGGGACAGGATGATCTATCAGTTTCTATTGAAAACGTCACGGGGCTCCGAGCTATCATGTGTTTATTTCTATAGAAATTGACAGATCGTCCCATCCCGCCCCGTCCCGTCTCTTCCCATCCCGTCCTAGTGTGAGTCATCCTTTATGCCAAACGTTGCTATGCCAAAAATTGTTATGCCAAGTTAAAATAGACAAAAAAAGCTTTGCGTTCCAATATAGACCATACCTACTATTACTTTTCAATTTCTACTTTTTTTCATGTCGTTATTATTGTAATACATGTCGTTATTATTCTAATTACAATCTAAAATTAGATCTTTACCATTCCCGTTTAAGAATATCCCACAATATCTCTAATATCACGTTCAATAATTTTGTTATAATGCAAATTGCCATGTTAATTTAAAATTATGTCGTTATGTTGGTCAATACATCAATATTGATAGGCGTACTTAATAAATTTGTAGCAATTATTATAAAAGCCCACAATTCTGACAATACATTAGTCAAATTAATTCATTAGCAAACCCTTCAATACATTTAACGCTTCAATCTAATTTTACTTGTAAAGTGTTCAGTAGTTAGGTAAGTAAGTTACACTTACTGTATATATTTCGAAAATAAATGTTTTCTTTAAGTGTTCATAACGTGTTTGACATTTTAATTACAAAAACGTGAGTAAGAAACCACGGAATACGGTTTTCTTATATACTATCAGAAAGTCTATAAACGAAGTTTCCAAGTCTGCAACCTGAAAATTTATTCACACCTCATATAAACTTTCAACCCTTTTTTTTCTTGCATTTGGTTATACGCCAAATTAAATCAGTATGAGGTAGCGCATTGTTATCGATGATTCCTAAAATGTCTTAGAACATCGATGCCGTACAAGTGTTTAAGAGTTTCGGTAAATGTCGCTACGCGCCTCCCTAAGGCGTATAACCAAATGAAAGAAATAGTGGAAACATTGCTGGGGTCGATCAGGCGTCGATAGCGATAGCAGAGCGATTTGACCAGTGTTCAGAGCGGTCGTGGGTTCGAATCCCGCTCGACGCAGGGAATTTTTAAACGTACCGTGAACATGTGGCGAGGCCCTTAGATTGTAGTTATAATGAAAATTACCATGTTGGCTTAAGATCATGTCGTTATGTTGCTCATTACATTAGTATTGAAAGCAATTATTATAAAGGTTCTCAAGTTTGATAATACATTAGTCAACTAATTTCATTAGCTGAGCCTTCAATACGACTAATGCTTCAATCTAATATGAAGTGTTCGTAACGTGTTTAATATTTGCATTATAAAAACCTAAAGAGATTTTTTAACCTAAGAAGATTACTTATACAATTACTTATTACTTATCCTAGGTACAATGCCTCAAGGACCTACTTTAGATTTAAGGTAGGTAGAGGTAGGTAGTTAGGTAATTTACACTTACTGTATATATTTCGAGAATAAATGATTTTACTTATACAACGAAACTAAAATGGAGGGTAAAAAAGTCGTGAGGAATAATAAAATAGAAAGCAGACTCCAAACTGAGTACTTGCCTGACAACATAATTGATAAAGAGTTCCAAGCCATGATAGTTCCTTTAGGAATAGTCTCTTACTTCTTTTTAATGTCACAATTCAGGATTATGAATAATTTCATTACACCCGAGTACAGTGTGACTCATTATATTAAATCGTTTATAGGGAGTATTCTTCTTCTTTTGGGACACGTCTATCGTTTTTATTATTATGGCGAAACAATTAAAAATATTAGCTCTAGTGTAGTAACTTTCTTGCTTTATTTCGATGCAATATTCTTTTGTTTTATTTCAATTTTGGTTCATGTTGTCAGTTTAACGCAGAGATCTAACGTCGTCGAGCTGCTTATTAAATTGCAACATGTGCTCAATACTATCAAAATTGATAAATTTAAATTCCTTAACAAACACAAGAAGCAAAATCGGATCAGTTTGCTAATGGTTTGTAGTATCTACGTTTCTTATAATGCACCTGCAATCTTAGGTTTGGGATTTTTAGAATACTTATTATATATTGTTTTGGCTATACCGATGTTGATTTTTGATATTCACGTGGTCGTGGTCACTCGGGTCGTTGTAATCACATCAAAGACGAGCTACTCGCTTGGAATCATATTATGGAAGAATATAACAAACATACAAGTGCAGAAGATGAAAATTTCGCTGTCTCGCCCAGCGATATGTTCGATGCATACACTGATTTAATTAAATCATTTCGTTTGTGCAATAAAATATTTAAGTTTTCGGTAAGAAGTAAATTTATAAACTTGCAATATTTTTAATTATAATTCTTAAAAAATATTTAATTACAGCTTTATTTTTTTAGTTCACTTACTATGGATTCCAAACATTCGTTCACATTTTAATGTATTTGGAATTAGCACTCGAGCTTGGGAAGTCGCTTGCTGGAAAAGATTTTGTAAGTTAATTTTAGTACTTTTCTTTCTCCGTGTTTACTATTCTTACTAATGGACATGGGTTTTGGACCCCAGTTTTTTTAATGAGAATTAAGATCCCTTTATATTTCCACGTCGCAAAACATCGGAAGCACAATTGTAATAAAAATTGTTGACCATGATAGTTTAAAAGAGTGATAATTGAATTGAATTTACTATTCCACCACCGCCTACCCGTTATAAATACTTATACTTGCGTAAAAAACAGCTTTTTCTTCCCTGCAAGGAATAATCAAAGGGGGACTTTTCTGTTCAAGCTACGAGGGATCAAAATGGGTACTTTTTTTGTTTAAGGACCACACAGTTTAACAGTTTTGGGCATTATCAGATGGCAGCGTTGGTGCTTTTGTTATTTCAGGTTTTGTTTATTTTCTTAGTAGTTGCCGTAGTTGGTAAGAAATGGAATACCTTTGTTTACACATGGTATTTATTTATTTGCGTCTTGGGCGTTAACCATTAACGTTTGAATCTCCTATTATTTTACTGTAGAATCTATCGCTTCATTCGAGATTCAATGTACGCCCTCGCCAGAAATATATCACTTTGATCCCTAGTGACAACATCTACTATTAGCACCTTGCCGCCAGCTTTTTGGTTAAACAAAAGGACGCGAGTAAACCGGAGCTAAGAAATTCAAAGGTGCATGTAAAGTCTTTGACCTGCTATGGATTAACATGAAGCCGAGCGCACTCTTTCTCACATACATGGGAGTGAGACCCCTTCCTTCTTCTTCTTGTTTGTTTGGATCTTGTCAGAGCGGTCATGGTCTTTAAGAGAGAAGGTCGGGGGCTGGACAGCAGCCTCAAGATGTCTCGCCATCCCGTCCGGTTCGCAGTACCTCTGGTACATTTATGCAGTGGACTGCCCAGCGCAGATTTTATCTGGTCATTCCATCGCATGGGTGATCTGCCTTAATGATTTCCTAGATATCTGATTGTTTTTAATTTTACAGTTTGTGACAATGGTGATGAGATTCACAACCGTTGTTTGGTGCTTAAAGAGTTTTATATTACTGGCATTACTAAGCGCCAAATGTGAAAATTTCTATACATCTGTGAAAATTGCTGAGAGCACTTGTGCCCAAATTTTGAGTCGTGGACAAGCTGCAGGTTTGTACGAATCATGTAGAATATTGTGTTTATTAACTATTATATAGCTGTTTTTAAAATTTGACTTTAGATTATAAAGGATGACTTACACTAGGATGGTACTGGGAGGGGCGGAATGGGACGATCTGTCAATTTTTATAGAAAGAATCACGTGATAGGTCGGAGGCTTCGGACGACACGTGATGTTTTCTATAGAAACTGACAGATCGTCCCATCCCGCCCCATCCCATCTCGTTCTAGTGTGAGTCATCTCTTAATCTCTTTATAACCAAAGATCAAAATAAGACACAGCCCTTTTGTAAAGGAGTAACTTACACCAGAAGTTGTACATTCCTTCCGTCTTAATTAATCGAAAGCCTTGCTGCCGCGTCACGCCTATCTCGTGCAACTTAAAACACGTAGTTTTGAGTAAAGTCAGATAGAGAGAGTGAAAATTTTGCTCCATGCGTACAAACTACCGTAAAATGGGATGATTTGGGACGAATTCTAAGTTCCAACCTCGACATAAGTAAATATTTAAATGTGATATATTATGTTCATTTATATAGGTAATTAAAAATGTTCCGGTTTTAGGAATTTTAGTTATTCAATCATAATAATAGAATTGACGATAAACATAAAATAGTATCCAATCCCAATTCACCCCATAGTTGGGGTTAGGACGGATAGGAATTGAGTGAGATGAGACAGTTTCTATAATTGACACAATATTACATTACAACAGGTTGATTTGCGAAGACATTAAAGTATTAAATTACTGTAATTTTTCACGAAGAATAGCTCAAACATTAAGCATATAAATAAATTACAGTTTTCTTCGTCAAAAACTGCGTTTGTAGATCTTTGAAAGGTTGCGGGGGTTACGCAAAGGGAGGGGAAGATTGGCAAAAATAAGCTTCATTTTATAGCATACACATCAATCAATAAAAGTTCTCCATCAATAAAGTTAAAAGTATCAGTGCCCAACGCTGGACCAGTATTTGTGGCCACTTTGTGTCAATGTGACAAGGTTTTAACATGGAAAAATCTTCGTTATTCCAATTTAAACTATAGTACTCTGACATAAAGTGCCCATGTCGAACACTGGTACTTTTACTTTATGCCAAATTTTTAATATATTTTAATGTAGAATTCATGAGTCATAGTCACAGGTTTTCAACCGATACTCAAACTAGACGCACGGCCGGACTCCAACCTTACTTGGTAGACATTCCACCAATTCGCACGAAGCGCTTTGCTTCTTCTTTTCTTATGCGCTCTGCCAAGGAGTGGAATTCTCTGCCGGCGTCTATATTTCCGAGCACATATAACCCGACAGCCTTCAAATCAAGGGTGAACAGGCACCTTCTGGGCGAGCTCGCTCCATCGTAGGCCACACGTCTTTGCCCTCGGCTAGTCTGTGGCCAAGAGTAAGCCCATTTGTTATAAAAAAAATCCAAATTTTGTATATGCCACAGAACTTTTCGAAATAGAAAAAAAAATCGATTTGCAAGAAGACCGAGCGTGTAATAGTCTGCATATCTACATTATTTTAAATTAAGTACATTTTAAAATATATATATACTTGTTTTTAAGGCCCGAGCTTGAGTGCGACTTGCAAGAATGTGTTGCGGCTGAACCGCGCGTGTCTCCGTAAGCTGTCAGCGTTCGGCCTGTTCGAACTCGACGCTGCGTTTCCGCTGCGGCTGCTCAGCGCGCTCGTGCCATACACCGTCGTGCTGCTGCAATTTGCATTTCTTACATAAAATTAGATAGCTGTCATAGAATCCAAAAGTACTAGACACAATTGGAATTCTTACACGCTTAGAATAACTACTTACGCAAGTAGCCAACAAACGCAATAGCGAAGAGGTTGGCGCGGCGCGGAAAAACAAATGATTGTATCTAATGGAAGTGTCCTACGTGGGCGAGCGTTACGCGACCGCAAAGCGAACCTCTTTGTCACTCTAATATGCAAGTGTGACAGAGATGGAGATATAAATCGGCAATCGTTCGGTTTTCGTAGTATAAGGTCAGGCCGCAATCACTTTCGCTTGCCCACGTACAACACCGCCTTAAACTTGCACGAAAATAAATTTAACTCTATTAAGTAGAACGTTTTTAAAATATCTGCATCTTAACGTCACTTATACGTTTTCCATGATCAGCCGCTAACCCGGAGTTATGCGTTTAGCAATATAGTATGGGTTTAGACAACTAAATGGGTACCATACTTTGTCATCATCATTATCAGCCTATGCAAGTCCACTGCTAGACAAAGGTCTCCCTCAAGGACCTTAACACCTTAACAGCGACCGGTTTTGTGCTGTCTTAGTCCAGCTATTTCATCTGGTGCACATTGCTGGGGGCCTTCCCACACTATACTTACCCATGCTTACGCCACCACTTTACGCCATACTCTGTATTCGGCTCTTATTTCTTTGAGACCCAGGGCAACAGATAAAACATTCCTAACGAATCGAAAAAAATTCTCTTCTTTGACGTAGGTGATAAAAATCGTGATAAAAAGGTGAGGTCGGTGATAAAAAATTACGATTATTAAATCAGTATGTAATTCTATAACAATTTGTTTATAACATACAAATTACAAAATAAATTATATCATTTAGAAAATAAACTATCGTTCGTATGTTATACGTTTTTAGATGGTGCTGTATAGTCGCGTAGGTACACACACGTTCATAAGTGCATGGGCAATTTATGAATGAGTTCATTCATAAACTGCCCATGTCAGTTTGAACGCGATACCTAGTACATTAAGTGTCTTTATGCGATAATTGTAGTTTTTCTACTTCACTTGAACTTCTATCTGTCAAGCGATATTTAAAAAACGAACCCTAGGTGCGCGAGTCCTTCTCGCACTTGGCCGGTTTTTTTTTAAAACGTCGTCAGGTCTATAGTTATACTTGCTCCATGTAGTTAAACTGACACACTCAGGGCATCCACATCAATTCTCTCTGGATCTATTTCTATAGTTACTTTTACTTAAATTATTTGTACTAATAAAACTCTGGAAGTAAAAGCTACTGCCCATGTTTGACATAACGACTATATTGTACATAAACAATTGAAAAAAAATGGTAAATACGTAGTCGTTATTGCAACTGCTTCAAAATAACGAGGTCAAAGAATTAGTTTTGTGAATGTACTACTTCGATGATCTTCGAACTGAATGGCTTGCAATATTTCATCTAAACTTAGGTCCTAAACATTGTGATTTAAATGAAAGATATTAATAATAGCATTTTAGGTTACCTTAAGTACATAGAAATAAAGCTAATCTCAGTTTCTTAATTTAACCTTACCTACTTATTACTTCAACAGGCAAAGTAGCCTACTTAGGCAGGCGTCAGATTTAAGCTATATTGTCTTGCAAATTTTGTTTTGCCATTTTTTTATTGGTCGTCTTGTGGTCAGACTATTTAGTTGTGACATCAACGCAGCTGAAGATTTTGATGTTTCTGCCAAAGAGCTCGCCGTCACCCAAGGTCTGGGGTAAAGGCTGATTCAGAGTCTCTGGCAGGAATAGCGACGTGATGCCTGCCAGGGCTCCTAATATGCCAAGGATGGTCAGGGGAAGTGCTCTGCTATATACGGCCTGAAAGATAAGGATAAGTTTCAAAATCTTTTTTTAATTGCCTAAACAAAAACTCCAAATCCCTTAGCCGTGGCAAATGCCAGAAAACCCCTCGGGAGATTGAAAGTGATGATTAATGATAAAACTCCAGTATGCCCACGCGTTGCATGCATGTTCCTCGTGAATTTATAATGAGATGAGAATCCTTTCATTTGGCAATTTCGCATAGAAACTTCGAGTGAGACGAGGTCCTCCGCCATATCACTATGGCGGAGGACCTCGTCTCTGAGTCATCAAGACGAATAGGTCTTTACACTACAGGTGTGTTTGGGTACTTACTAAGTGCACGATGTATGGGCACGCCAACAGCCCCAAGCCGGCGACGAAGCTTGCTGCGCCCATCGCTTGGGCCCGCAGCACCGTGGGCAGGAGCTCCCCTAGCTGCACGTAAAACACCGCGAAAGACGCTGCGAGGCAGAGCCGGCCCACCATCGCGAGCGCCACTGTGATCCACGGCCAATCTGTTGTACAAGATTCATGTCAAGACTAATAATAGGAATACATGCTCAGATTTGTCCATCTAGTGTCAGGTAGCACCAGTAGCCAATCTGAGGTCAGGAGAATAGGACTCAAGGTTTGTTATTAATGAAGTCTATGTCTGTTTCACATTATTCATCGGCTTTGAGTTTAAGTTAACCTAGGATGTTAACAATGCCTCAAGGACCTATTTTAGATTTAAGGTAGGTAGAGGCACAACAGTGTAACTTACCTAAAAGTTACACTTACTGTATATATTTTGTGTTCCTAAATAAATATTTTTATTTTAGCTAACAACGAAGCGTGAAGTGTAATCCCTATTCACAATTAAAGGTCTTAAGGGGTCAATTAAATATTTACCCTCAGGTACGAATAAACAGCATAAGCAAGCCAGCCCGCCAATGCAGCTGAAAACACAGAGGACCCAGCGCCGTCCGAGGCGCTGCATACAGCGCCAGGCAATGAAGTACGAAGGCAGTTCTACTGCACCCCCTGAATCAAAAGTTTAGACATTAATCCCACGACTAAAGAATGACTCACACCAATCCGATCCGATCAGATGCGATCCGGGATGATCTGTCAGTTTCTATAGAAAACGTCACATGACCTCTGAGGGCTCCCGAGCTATCACGTGATTATTTCTATAGAAACTGACTCGGATCGAATGGGTGTGAGTCATCCTTTACAATTTCGCTTAAAAAATAGTTATCACAACCCAAAAACCCACTACTATTACTACTAACCCTACAGTATTGATTAAATAGTATGGTTTAATCATTTAATAGATGTATTATCATCTATTAAATGGCCAAGCCAAGGCCAAGCTTGTCAGGTGTCCAGCAAAAGTCACTAATTACAATAAAATAATTAAACAAAAATCTACCTTGTTATAATAGATGTCCTCAGCCATAGTTAACCATAGTTAACTATGGCTGAGGACTTGTGGTGGTACTTTACTTAGTGACTTTTGATTGTCACCCGAAGGTATATAATATATTTATGTCATTTCATAACATTATAATATGATGCCGACACAGGTCCGATGGACTTATTTATGCCTGTAGGATATAATTCATTCATGATTCTGAAATAATCGCTCCGAAAATTTAAATAATTGCATCATCTATAATTTTGAACTCTGGATCAATAAATATTAATGTAAAGTTTACTTAATAGTATTATGCAAAATAAAACAGCTTACCAATGAAAAATGCCAAGTATTCATCCACTCCTAAATTAGATGTATTATAACTTAAACTGGTATAAACAACACCCAAAGCTACCCAATTGAAGGTTAAAAGTATGAACTTTTTTCTGATGTTAGGGTATCTAAATATATCTAGAAAGGCAGCTTTGCAGTCCCCTTCTGAGTTTTGTTCGTCTATTTTAGCATTTTCTTCACTGTCGTCTTTGAACATTCTGGTCACAAGTTGTACAGATTTTTTTCGAACACCTTTTAAGGGTAAATTATAACTTTCAAGTTTTGTTGTTTTTGGTGTATCTTCAATATTAAAAGGTTGGACTTCGTCAGCAATTGAGGAATCTTCTATAGTAACTTCAGAAACTTCTGGATTCTTTAATCTTGTTCTTCTAATTACTTCTTCGGCTACTTCTATGGCAATTTTCTTTTCTAGGCTTTTCACTCTTGGTGATTCTTCTATGGGTTTTGGATTGGGCTTAAATGTAAGCATGTTGCTGATTCTTCTGTTTATATATTCTTCTTTATCAGTGAGCAAAGGAAATCCTGATATGTGGCCGTTGACATTTGATCGCAATGTAGCTTCCACATCGTCTTGCTCTTTTATTTTTTTCTAAAAAAACAAGTAAACACAAATGTGAACAAATAGCACTGCTGCAAGTATTACTGATTCCGTTTAGGGTTATAGATAAATGGATTTAGGCTTTGGTAAACATTTTGGAAACGACGGAAAGAAAACAGTAGGTACCTACCTATATCTGCGTTTAAGCTGAGACTGTATGTTGGTTTAAACACCAAAATAATGTTGTCATTGATTTTAATAACATACCAGCTGATTTAGTTTTCGTATTTTGAGAACAAATTGATTTAACTACATGATAAGTTGACACCGTAATCAATGTTCTTATGAATATTATAACACCGACTCATTAGTCATTACACAAAATCATCATCATCATCATTTCAGCCGAACCGAGGCATTACACAAAATATAGGGGCCATAAAACTTTAAGCCTCATACTTAGGGTTTGCGATCCGGCTCCGAAATTAATGGATTTATCCAGATCTGGTTCCGGATCCGACGGATCTTCCATATATTTCGGATCCGCTTTGCAACCTCTACTCATACTCACGTGTAATTCCAGTAGAAAACCTTTGGGCAACGTAATGCCGTTTCGTTTGGCGAGGTTGATGAGGACCTTCTCTGCCTCGGCCACGCGCCCGCGCCCCACCAACCATCGCGGGGACTCTGGGGTTATCCAGAAGAACCTACAATATACAAATTTTACGGTTAAAATTGAATGACCTGCGTCATTGTGCGGCGAGGCGGGTATTCGCGGGTATGTGTTCATGTTAAAAACACAATATATTATGCTTAATAGTACTTTTGTAGCATAACTGCTTGATTACTAAATTTCAGCTATACTTCTAGACAAGTATTTTTTTATACAACTTTTACTTTTAAGATGACGATCCTATTGTGAAATTATTATTCTTAATTCGGATACCTATCTGTGTGTACAGTATCAATAAATTGCTCTAAGTAATAATTTATAATTTGTTGAAGATTCGGAAGTGCTTGTTGCTAGTTCATTACATTAATGGAATTGAATTGAATTTAAAATTGTTCTGAACTGTATTTTTTCAAATTAATGCATGTTAGATATAAGATGCAATGTTTTGAAAAGATATGTCCCGCCGAGTTTCTTGCCGGTCCAAAGTGTTTAATCTTCTTGGGTCTGTGGTGTAGGGTGAGAGCCGGTGTAGCGTTATTTATTTTTCATTCGACGTTCAAAAGTGCACTGTAACAAGCCTACTTGAAAAATAAATATTTTGATTGTTTGATTTGATTTGATTTATATAACTAAATAGTCGCCATTGATTCTTAATGTGCATCATCACTATCATCAGGTCTAGAAGAGTGGCCAGAGCGCTCAATAGCGGCTATGGCCACTTCGACATAACTGAAGGCGAATGTATTGCCATATTTGCCATCTCACTTACCCATAAAGTAAAATGAAGGGCACACTGGTGACAAGAGAGAGATAGAACCAATCCCGCACAGCGTAAGCCAGAAGTGCCAGCAGGCACATCCCCGCTGCGAACATCATGCCCACCACAATGCCTGCAATAGATATTAATGAACATACATACATTCAGTAATGCAGTCAGAGGCCGTGAAGTAAGGGATTGCAGGACGAGTTTGTGGTAGACTGAGTTCAGGGCGAAATGGCCTGAACTCACTCCACTTTAAACCAGATTTGGTTGGTAGAAAAGTTAACAGAATGTCAACTAGATTATTACCTACAATCTTCTCTGCTTATTACTAGATTATTGCCTACAATACTACTACTACTACTAGATACTACTACTAGATTACTGCCTACAATCTTCTCTGCTTTGCCCCATGGTTGACTGGTAGAGAATTCAGCATGGCATTAAGTTCGCCTTTTGTACATTAAGCTTATTTTTTTGTGCAATAAAGTTTAAATAAATAAATAATTACTAGATATACTTAAGTTAAAAGAGAGCTAACAGTTATACCTACAAACAGTTAAGTAAATAAAATTCCATGCAAACGAAGTCGCGGGCAACAGTGACTCACCATATATTATTAATGATAAACCCCTACTATCGTTTATTATATTTGACTCATATCAGGATCCGTGAACCTCATCTCAGCTCCTACAGCTTGTACAAACCATATTGAACCTTATCTCGTACAAAATAGCCACTACAAGACATGCATCATCAAAAATGATGTTAGTAAAAACAGCAATACTCTCGAATGAACAACAGTAGACCTTGTTGACATTGCGATAGAAGTTACAAATAGTCAGTTAACCGGTGTTACCGATGGCACACTAGTATTATTTACCGCTACGTTGACCCTTGATGTTTATTACTATAATAATAAGTTTTAAACCGCAGACTCGTTTATATCTTCTGAATCCTTTAAAATATAAAATATCCTAAGTCCATGCTCCATTTCAAATAAATTTGTACTTAATTGCGTAAATAATAAGACCTAAATTGGACAAAAACGATAAGGTACATAGAACTTTGATGTGTATTGGTTTTGAGGCTATGTTTGTGCAAAACAAAACTGGTTTAGTTATGTCTGTGATTTGAAAGAGATCAGACGCTCAACTGTTATGGAATAAGTGCAGTTTATTGTTTAAAAGTAGCTTGTGCAACTCAATATAAAGTAAGGGATATAAATAAACAGGTAAGTGACAGTCGAAATAAATAGTAGAGACGATTTCAAAACGTAAAAAATATGTAACATAGCAGATGTGAAGGCATATTCATTGATTTGATTTTTAACAGGAAAACGCCTGTCAAAAATGACACCTCGCTTATTAATAAGGCAGTATGTCAAACAATTTCGAAAAGCAAATAAATCATTATTTTGCGATACTTTCGGCGGCCTAGTAACTTATTTATCCAACATACTGGAAATTGCTCAAGTCTTGTAGACTATACCTACCTACTTGTTATCACCGAATCCAGAATTTTAATAAATAAAACCACTATCTACTAGATTTTGATGTCCCAAAGAAGTCATTCACAAAATCATAACTCATCAAAATCTTTGTCTTGAAGTCTTTGATCGCATTTGCCTTACAACAATGTGTATTTTCATTTTTACCAACATCTTACCTCACGTAACAATATCTAAAACGGGATAATTACCATGTATGTTTGTTTTATTGAGCACCCGAAACATACATGGTAATTATCCCGTTTTAGATATTAGTTATAGTTATAATGCAAATGACCTTAGCTTAGCTCTTGGCATTTGTCTCCAAGTTGATAATGACAACAGTAATCAAATATTCCAAATAGTTTCGACTTCCGTTCGCATTCCTGTGTGCTTACGGCTGCGGCAGGTGACAGTATGTCCGTCTCGCTCCTGCCAGAGTAGTGGTAGGAGCGAGACGGACATACTTTCGAATGCCGCAGTCGCAATCGAAAATAACTCATGATACGCACACTGGACACTTTCGATCCAAATAGAAAAACAATGTCCCAACATTTCTATACATTTTTCAAACTATCCATACAAAGTCTATGAAAAAATAGTCACGGAATGGGGCAAACATCTAAGAACCCTTTTTTACTAATTAGGATCATAAAAGCTCACAATTCTGAATATACATCAAATACCATTTTCTAATTAAAAAAAGTGGGGGACAACTTTGACCAAAATAACCTGACAAGTAACCGTAAACTATTCCAGCTATGAACCTACAACAGCTAGCAGTACTCAGCGTGTGCGTGGCGGTCGCGGTTACGCTGCGGGTGGCACGCGCCGTCGATGACGATGATGACATAGACCTTACTCCTAAAGGCCGTGAGTTTAAATTTCAAGTGTCATACAATAGGGATGACGACTAGGTTGAAAAACTATCATTCTATTAAGTCCGTCAGTTAGATTATTGAAAATAATTATTGATTAGACACGTATTTTTTCCTTTTTCAATTTAACTAAAATTGACGAAGATAAAGAGTATCAAAGTTCCGGGTGGGGGCTGGTGACGTCACTGCTAGGTAAGAATTGTACCTAATAGTGACGTTACGTGAAACTTGAACGCACTGTATATTCCTTATTTGACGACCAAAAAAAAAATACGTGTACCTACAATATTTGTTAATAATTTAAAAGACGGACTAAATAGATATTAAGGTCTATATTTTTTTAACAGGTAATTCATTGGCTTCTACGGTATAGAATGGCATGAGCATCCGCCTTCCCTAAGACTCTTTGGTTGAGATATACCTACTTAGCAAAAAGTCATTATTTTACCTAAAAACGAACCTAAAAATCACTATTTCAATCTCGTTTTTCGACGTATTCCGGCGTAAGATTTTCAATAGTAGATTGTTAACCAAGGGCTGAAAGGCACGCATTCCGGACGAGGTCGTTTAGGTCGTTTAGTGCGAGTCGGAAATGGGTGCCTTTTACCAGAGTTTAACACTCTACTTTTCATTTCGAATGCGAGGAAAGTAAAAAAAAAAACAACTATAAAGCTAAAACTACTCCTGTAAATGCTACACCAGCTAGTGTTTTGAGTATTAGCTCCTTTTTTCCTTGAATTAAGTAAATTGTTAAATGTTGATAGCAGATACTTTAGACATCGTAAACTAAAATATGTAAACCACAAGAGGAATTTTTTTTGTTAAAGTTACATGCCACAGATAAAACATATACCTACACAATTATCGAATTACTTATTCAAATACAGTGTTGTTATCTACGATATTTTAAATTTGCCGCTACATCTACAAACATTTGAGTTGTTTTAATAGTATGACTAATATATTTTGCATTTTGCATACGTAGGTAAGTATGACTGTATAACTTTTTGCCATTGCTTACATGCACATATTAAAGTTTAAAAAAACTTTTTAGGTTTATTCCTTCTTGTCACCGCTAAATAGAACCAATGAGACACTTACATTTGATCCAAAATATCAAAATTTTAAGGAATTCATATCTTTACGTACGATAATCGTGACAATAAATTCTAATATTTTGAGAAAAGAAACTATACCCGTGGATTTGTTTCTGGGGTGAGTAAATAAGAATATTGTTTACACGTTGTTCTGCTTGGTGCTTACAAGTCGAGAACCAAGAGGAATATATTAGTTTGAGACCCTATTAGGGCCGCAATGCATCGTTTTCCACCCGCTTCATAGATTAACAACAACCCACTTTTAGAGCATGAGAAATGAAAAATATCTTTACGTATGATAATTGCTACAATAAATTCCAATCATTTTAGAGTAAACTGTACCTGTGGAATTGTTTCTAGCATTAGTAAATAAGAACATTATTGACACTCTGTTCTGCTTGGTGCTTACAAGTCGAGAACCAAGAGGAATATTATATTAGTTTGCGACCCTAGGGCCGCGATGCATCGTTTTCCACCCGCTTCATAGATAAACAGCAACCCACTTTTAGAGCATGAGAAAAGAAAAATAATTAGTGGTATATGATGTGCAGTTGAAAGATAACGATTTGCAACGATTTTTGTTAAGGTACGGGCCAGAAAGAAGTTATTTGTATGTACAGTCACCTGCAATAGTATAGGACTACATGAAGGCTGCAAAATAATCTGACACATTCTTGTTTGTACCGCCATAAGAGCGTGTCACATATTTTTGCGGCCTTCATAGCGTCATATACTATTGCAGGTGACTGTACATGGAGTATTCGTTAGAAACTTATTCAGATTCATGTCAATAGAAGCCAAGGCGTGCAAGACTAAGGACGGACGGGATGGCATGTGCGTACATGAAAGTATGTGCACGGAAGACCATGTGTTCCAGCCGGGTGGAGTGATCGATGAAAGTGAGATTAGGTAGGCTATGCCTTAGATCATCAGCTATCAGGAACGTTTGCATGTCCGTATGACCACGGAAAACCAGTTCTTCTAACTACAGTGCAAAAGAAAAAGGTAGACATTAAAAAGTGAAAAACATCGTAGTGTCGTTCCTCTCAAATCAGTATATGGAAAAAACGGGACGACGCCATGATGTTACCTTTTTTAAATATCTATATTTTTCTATACCATCAAAGACAACGAGGTTAGTTAACACCTCAATTCAGCGACAATTTGTAAGCCATCGTCAGGAACAAACGCGGGTGAAACTGAGAACGGGTGAAACGGTGAAGGTATGTACACGGGTGGAGTCATTGATAACATCGAAATAGCGATAATCAGCAAACTACCATCAGGAATAGAAGCCCGTATACAAAATGTGCACGGAAAACCACGACTTCCAACTGCATGGTATCATTCATTTGGCAAGTTAGATAAACCTAAGTCAGAAAGCAAGGTGCGAAAGACAGAAGTTAGTGCCTGTTAAAAAAAAGAAAACAATCTAGGAGGGGATTCAAAATTTTGTGAATAAAAAGTTATTTTTTTTTTTACAGGATTGGCAGTTGCCCAGGGAAGTGGGACTGGTGCTGTGTGTTTCCAAATATGACGTCATCTACGGAGCCAACGGCGACAGATCGAAGCCAAACTGATACAGGTAAATAATAATTTAGGTAAGACTGGCAAACTTTTGAGAAGAAAAGTTATCCGTAGCTAATTGCACGTGAGTGATCAAATAACTCTTAAGTTACTTCAAGAGGTAAGCCTCCGGAGAGCCGCATACGATTGTCAATCTTAGGAACATGCTTTATAATTAAGCAAATCACGGTCTGAAGTATAATTGATAAATTTTCAAACAAACAGGAACTCCTAACTGACGGAAAGAGTACAACTATTGTGAGGGTACAAATTATATATTAAAAATTATAAAAAAAAAATTAATACTTTTTTTGTTTTCAGGGTGCAGGACAGGATCACAGGATTCGTGTCCATGGTGCGTAGGGTTATACCGGCAAGTATATGTGTTTTTTTGTTATTATGAAACTTAAACGTTAAATACTTATTTAAGTCGATTGTATTTGACAGCATAATTGCAGAACAAACATATAAAACAACATATAGCCGCTGGACAAAGATGAAGTCAAATGTCAGAAAAATTGTAATACTACCCTGAAAACATATTGTGGAATCAATTCGATAAGGATAACCAAGATTAAAGTACCGTCTTAAAAATTTTAGAGATGGTGGCAACCCTCGAACTAAGAATCCATCTGGCCTTTACTGTGGAGGAGCGGTCATAGGATCTAAGGTGGTGCTAACATCAGCCTCTTGCGTGCTGGGAGGGAAGGGATCCAGTTTGTGGGTGCAGCTACCTGGCGCCACCAAACACTATGCTGTCAACAGTACTGCAAAGAATACTCTGTTCAATTCAGGTACAGGATCACTCACACTAGAAAGGACCGGGACATGTACAGGCCGGGCAGAACTGTCAGTTTGTATATGTAGACAACGTCCGTGACATCTGAAGGCTCCGAGGTATCGGTATCACGGGATTCTTTCTATAGAAATTGATAGCTCGTCCCGCCCTGTCCCGTCCCGTTCTGGTGTAAGTCATCATCCTTAAGTCATGCTCGTCTTGTTTGTTAACCAACTTTTTTTTTTAAGTTAAAACTAATATTAGGAAAGTTTTTTACAGATTCGATAAATTTTGAGTCCAATTTCAGTAACTGCAATTCCCACAAATCCTCAAAAAAATTACTACATCCCTCTTTGGTACTGTAGAACACTTTTATTAAAGCTTACAAAAGTAAATATCGCCCATGATAGTTTATTTAACAAATGTGAACGAAACGTTTCAGGGACACGTGAGCACGATACAGCACTGTTACTGCTAGAAGAAGAAGTTCCGTGGCCGGAACAGCACACTGGTGCTTGTTTGGGACTCAAGACCCCATTAGCAGGGGACTGTGTCGGTATTGGATTTGACAAGAAAGACCAACTTGTGTTTGTAAGTGACATTGGACCAACAATATTTGTTCAAAATCCTTGTCATAGTTATAATAACCTAAGGTAACCAAGCCAGAATGACAATAGTCTGCAGAAAACGCTAAGTAACTCTAAAATAATGAAATTACTAGAGCAAGGTGGTGATAAGGAAATGATTACGTCATATTTTTCATTCCAATTTCGCTTAGCATTTTTTGCAGAAAGTTGGCATCTAGTGTATGGCCCTCAAGGGTCTAATGGAAGGAACCCTTAGCCCATACGTAAAGTACGCCTTCCAGCAAGTCTGAATAAACCTTCCAATAAAAAAAAAACTGGATTGGCAAAGAAAATTATCAATTATCAACCGTCATATCACGATCTTCTACTGTACCCAAAAGTTATCCTGAATTTAAAAGGCATTTATTTCTATAATTTCAGTCGCCTTTGTCAGTGACATTAGGCAGTTGTACTGAGCAGGGCTCCACCTTAGACGCGGCATGCGGCGAAGCGAGCGGCCCATGCACTGTGACTTCAGGGTCACCAGTTCTCTGCCCATCAGACGTAAGTTTCTGGGTGTGATCCTCAACTTTTTCTGCGTCTCCAACTATATCTTCATTCACGGTCCACAATCATCCACCAGATTTTTTTCTTTTCGCCACTATGATGACGATAGCACATTCTCTTTCCGAGTCACACCCAATATATAGCTCAGTTTTAGTACGCCAAATCGCACTTCTGGGTGCTTTACCAAGCCTTATATTTGTATTTGCCTCCAGGGCGAGGGACTGATCGTGGCTGGACTAGTTCGACAGAACTGCATATCAAACGCAGCAGTACTTGGTTCCCTGGTACCTTCAGCGGACTGGATACGGGATGAGCTGACCAAGAACGCCATAGCTGCTAACCGATACAGCATCATTCGATAGCAATTTTTGATGAGAGGTGCTCAAGGAAATCTGGAACACTGATAATCCTCTTACAAAATTGCGTTCCCCAGAACCACTTAGGTACTCTGGTTATCCCTTCATCAGTTTAGAACTAGTTGAGCTTTTTTACGTAGGCATCTTTGAAGTTATTCATTTTGCCCTTAATAGATGGCGCTGAATAAAGGACGCGGACCATTCCGAAACATGTCGAGCTATTTTCGTCTTTATTGACGTGAGTACCCCGATAAAAGTAAATTAATATGTCTAAAATATACGGCAGTTTTGTATTTTAAAAGATGGCCCTGAGTAACTGATGTAGGAATAACCTGAGGTAGCAGTGATTTCGGAGTAAAGCAAATTTGTTAGAAAATTATTGCTCAGATTCTTTTGTTAGAAGGATATTGTCATGATACTCATTAATGAAATAATGAATAATTTTAAGTGACATACAATAAATGAACTTCAGTTTTTTCACCGGATTATTAATACCAACCATATAAGTTACCCATGTTGATGAGATGAATTAGATAACAAATAGCGCAATGTATACCGCCAATAGATTGGTAAGGCTAGTGTCACAAAATCAAACAATGTAAATAAATTAAAGAAGAATCTAATAACTGCAAGTGGTTTCGAACTTAATTAGTTGCTAAACTGGGCAAACTCAGGCCATATAATAGTAGTTTATGCAAAGGGTTCTTAAAATTCAAGGGTCGCTAAATAATAGACCCGAGAATTTTAAGAACCAATTATGAACTGACTACTGACTACTGTTGCATATATTAGTTTTTCTACGACGGCAAAAAATTGCGAAAATGGCGAAATTTTGAATTAAGGCAGAATGTGGAAGTACCTATCCCAGTACACGTAATAGAAACTCGAATACAGAAATAAATAAAAAATCAACAGTGTTAATATTGTGTATGAAAATCCATAGGAGCACCGCTTAGAAATGGTCTTATAGAATACCATAACGTTATAATGTATACTTTTTTTAATATCGCTGTCAGTCATCTAATTGATGGATAGAAGTGCTGGGGTAGAAAATAGTTGACTGTACGAGTATATCGAGGGTATAAAGTAGTAACCCATTACAGCCGAGGCTCCGAGTACAACGAGGACAAATAAAGTAGTCTTTTTACTTCGATTTTAAGAAAAATATTAGGTTTTCTTTCCCTTTTTTTTATGCTATAGGTGGCAAACGAGCAAACGAATCGCCTGATGGTAAGCGATTAACGTCGTCCATGGACACCCGCAACACCAGAGGTGTCGCAAGTGCGTTGCCGGCCTTTAAGGTGGGAGTACGCTCTTTTCTTGAAGGTTTGAAGTTCCCTTTAAATTGTTCAAAATAAAACATCCATGCTTGCCATACTTGCCATACCGGGGGCCCCGGCGAGCGCCGGCCGCCTACGATTTTACTTTATTTTCATTTCTCATGCTCTGAAAGTGGGTTGTTGTTTATCTAGGAAGCGGGTGGAAAACGATGCATCGCGGCCGCAAACTAATATATTCCTCTTGGTTCTCGACTTGTAAGCACCAAGCAGAACAAAGTGTCAACAATATTCTTATTTACTAACGCCAGAAACAAATCCACGGGTAGAGATTTTTTTCTCAAATTATTGGAATTTATTGTAGCGATGATCATACGTAAAGATGTCATCATCATCATAACAGCCATAAGACGTCCACTGCTGAACATAGGCCTCCCCTTTCGAACTCCATATGTCTTATATAGTATAGTGTATGGGCCTTATACTTCCTTCAAGATTTGTATGAGTAGTTTTAACTGTATTACATACTTAGTTGTTTTTTCCTTTCCTCGCATTCGAAATGAAAAGTAGAGTGTTAAACTCGGGTATAAGGCACCCATTTCCGACTCGCACTATTGGCGCTCTGACTTCGTTCGAGCGCTAAACTACATCGTCCGAAAAGCGTGCCTTTCAGCCCTTGGTTAAATATCTACTATTTCTAGAGAATAAAAAGCGATTTTATGTCGACTTAAAATCGCACTTTTCGAGCAAGTTAAAAAACTATTATTATACTATTCTTTTCAAATACCTGCGGTTCAAACTAAGGTACGTTAGCAATAAGATTCAAAATACATTGACACAAAATTGTTACATAGAACGTATATGTAAAACACGAAAATGCAAAACAAACTGGTTTAAGCAATGTAGGTGTAAATCCAGATCAAGATTCACATCGAGACAAAGAAGACGTACCTATAGCAAGTGCGCTAAGCCGTATTTTTGATATATCTGCTTGTTTAAAAGTAACCTACAGGTAATTCTTTGCAAATTATTATACCTACGTATATAATTGCACTTTTGAACGTAGTAATAATCTCAACGATATACAAGATTTTGATTTTTAATTGAGGCAAAACTTGTCTTTTAAAGTGCTATAAATAAACAGGTGAGTAAAATCGATTTAAGAGGTATTTTCCTCATTGTGTACCTTGCTGACAGTGAGGATGATATTGATACTGCTAATATTACAAGTAAATGTGTTTTAAGTAAGTAAGTAAATTGACTCCTGGAGCATATATTGTAGCGTTCGGTAGATATTTTCAATAGTTGGGGATGACTCACACTAGATCTGGCCGGTACGTGATCGGGCCGGGCCGATCTATCAGTTTCTATAGAAAACGTCACGTGTCATCCGAGGGCTCCGAGCTATCACGTGATTCTTGAGAAATCGTCGTTTTATGCTCTTTTTAGCTCTATATTTAATAATCTCGATATTTATAACGGCAACAGGTAGACGCTTGTAATATTTAAAAATACATCCCATACAACAACGTTAAGTTTTTTGCCGTTTTTATAGATAATGGTATGAAATCCTTTGAGCGCGAGTCCTACGCGCACTCGGCCGTTTTTTTTTTGGTCTCGCTGCTCAAATTGAATGGACGGAAAACGTCGTAGGTCGCGCCCCAAGACGAGAGCCACTAAAGCCATACTTTAAAGGGTTAAGAGCATTAATTAATAAACTTATTTGTACAGAAGGACGTAAAGGCCTTGCTATTTTAAAGTTTTAAAGACACGCTGTTAAGAACTGGATGCTTACGCACGGGAGGAGACGCGCGGGCGGCGAGCGGCACGACGTCACCGCGGCGGAGCGCGGCGCGGCGGAGCGCGGGCGACCCGCGAACGACACTCGGTTTCACCTATTCCACCGTCAACGGACGTTACCGACATTTAATTTTATACTCTGTTTGGCCGGGTTCGCATCTGTAATTAAGGCGGAATAATCCAGCCTATTTTAATACAGTCCTCTTTAATTTCTACGTCCCAGTAGGACCCTAACACACGTTTTATTCTTTGCACAATTATTTCTTCGTATAACAGTACGAAACCCTCAATTATGCGTGGTCCGACACGCACTTGTTTATAATAATTATTTAATTATATTCTCATTTCAACAGGGCCTAGGACGTGCAAAAAAAGAGACGGGCAGGATGGGATTTGTGTTCATGAGAGCATGTGTAACGAAGACATTACAAACTTTGGCGACTACGAAGAATTAATGTAAGTATTACTATCGAGAATTCAAAGGATGCACAGATTTGGCATTGCGATGGTGGCTTCGTTTGCCCCTAAACACATAAATGCAAAGATTTAACTAAACCCCCGTAAGCGTTTTGACTAACGACCTCGAATGTGAAAACAACGGACAGAGACTTCGGATTAAATTTCAGATTTGACGAATAATTATCGTGAATATGTCAAATTAGCACTGTTCAGGTCATGCGCCCAAGAAATGTCATATTAGTATGAGCAAAATTTAGAAATTAGTATTACTTAAACATACCGATGGCAATTCCAACAGCCAACAAGAAAGTGGAACAAAATTTTCTTAAGGTTTTTTTGCTTAAATATCCTCCACAAAAATCGCTTTCATCAATTTTATCTGGAAATCAATTTAACATTCCTGCTGATACCTACAGTTTAATTCGTATTGAGGATGACTCACCGACCCGTCCGATCCGATCTGATCCGGGACGATCTCTCAGTTTATATAGAAAGAATCACAGATTCATTCTATAGATCGGATCGGATCTAATTGGTGTGAGTCATCCTTTTGAGGAGGTAATAGCATTATAGACAAATTCAAAATGTTTCTTGCAGTATTGCCGTTTGCCCAGGGAGATTCGACTGGTGTTGCGCGTCCCCAAAAACGGCATCCAGAGAAACGACGGCAACATATACAAACGTGCCAACCACTAGCCAGTAATAACTTGAAGTTTAAATTATTAAAGCATGGTAATCTAGACATTTGCTGCAATTTAGAGTAAGATTCCTGGCAGAAATAGAGTTTAACTACTACTGGTTCTTCGGGAAATCATATAACCGTTATAGGATAAGCTGAGTAATGAAATATAAAGAAATATTTATTTATTTATTTTCAAACTACCTATAGTTTCCTTAAAGGAAAGGTCGCATCTTACAGAAACTTCTATTTTACCTTTAATTGAAATTACACCAGGCAGTAAAACCATACTGGATTTAACCCTGTTTTCAGTATGCGTGTGTGTAAATTACGTGGTGTGCGGGTAAACTAAATAGTTAAATACCTTTTGCATGTTTAGATTTTTCCCCATACATCCAAACAACTGACCTGCAGAGTGCCGTTTATCTTGAGGCATCAGCTCGAGCGCTAGGATAAATGGCTGCTGGTACAAAGCGGGAAAGAACAGCCCACCAGCCACTCGCAGTGCCGTGTAGCCCCAGTAGGAACTGCTGAAGGACGCAGCTATAGCCAGGGGGACTTCCAAGAAGATCATGAGGAGGATCGTTGGGCGGCGACCGTACCTGTCGAAAAATGTCAAAGGGATATATTATAGTCCATGTACCTATACCTCTACTCTGCGCCTAGAGCTGTGGCCTCCGAGCTGTGATACTAATAAAATCTTAATTTTATTTTAATATGTTGGAAAAACTTACAAGCCCGTGTGGCCACTTCAGTCTCGCAATGGACACAAAATGACAAGGCCCTTAAAACGACCACATCTCCTAGAACACAATCTTTTATCTTTTATATCACTAGGTAGGTTGGGCTCGTTGGTTATCTTCAAATGGTTGCACAGGATAGGTACGGCACGTCGACATTGGTACCTTACGTAATTAAAAAACAATTAAAAATGTAGGCATCTAGTGGACCTACTCATATTATGTTCTAGTCATTGTGAAACTGAAAATTGTTACCTACTTGCAACTTTTAAAATGTGACTTAGGGCCTCCAGTGGTCGCTGGGAATTTTATTTCTAATAGGTAGGTAATGGTTATGCTATTGAACCTTTCTTAGAATGTGTTTTCCTTCGAAAACTGACACCTCATCCTACATTACCTGTCTGACATCCACCCGAAGAAGAGGTTGCCAAAAATGGAGCCGACCCAGAAGAGTGTGTTGCTGGTGCGAGGCAACCAGTCTTTGTCGCATACCAGCGAGAACTGAAATTAAAGAAGACGTTGGGAGTCAGTAAGGTTAACGCAGTAAGAAACAATACGGTTTAGCCCAGAATACAGGGGATAACTAACAGTAATGCCCAAAAAAAATTAGAAACTGCAAAAACATCCGGTACACAATGCTACTGGGCTCAGGTTTATTTTTATTTGACTACAGTCCCAACCTGAGCTCTAGTCTGGTCGAGATTGGGACTTTACCTACAGAAAAAGCTCTATTGATTGAGTTGAACATCTATGCAGGGCTTCTCGCGATATTGTCACTTGTAAGGTGGGCACCGAAGAGGAACAAGTAAAATTTAATTCCATCAAAACATTACATGTACAAAAGAAAACAAATACACGAGTCTAGTTCCGCAGTTCTTATGCTGCAAAAAAATTGAGATGTAATATTAAAACAAGTCGGTTATTTTAGTCGGTACCCGGAAGTGTCCATAGAACTCGTCTTGCACCGACTTGCCTATTTTGATTTAAATTCTGTGTTCCTCTATGAACATAGCAGGTGAGTCGGTGGAAGTAGAGTTCTTTGGACACTTATGCAGTTGTTAAGACTTTTCCAATTATTTTGGGATTTTTTATAACTTGGTAGGCTATAAACTACGTAAGTTTAAAATTTGGAGCTTCTAGGCGTGCTAGAAATAGGTACCTTAAAATTTTGATGATCGGTGAGTGAGTGAGTGACCGAAGTAAGGAATTTTGACATTTGATAACTCTAGAATTACAAGTTCAAATGAAATGTTATTTAGAATATAACTAAGTCATGTTACGTATAGCCAACATGTCTGGCTTTAACCAGCGCGAGATTACAGGAGGATGAAAATGGCCTGAATGGCTTCGAGAAAATAATGGTACGCCTTTGTTTTACTCGACTATTCAGATATTATTTCGTACTTACATAAATTCCGAGAAATTCATTGGCACGAGACGGGTCAAACCTACGACAATCTAACCAGGATCTGACTATAAAACACAAATTCTTAGTTATCTAAGGTTCATTACCTACGGAATAAATAAACCCCTAGACACTCTATCAGTCTTACACTACAACTGTCTTCAAAACACTGATAAGATTTATTAATAGCAAGTATCATAACAAAGGGCAGAATGTCGATTTCGTAATTACGCCTTTAGCGGTGGAGCTCAGTCGATAGATAATAGCTGACATGGATAGTTCATAGGTAATTGCAAAACCGTTGGTTGTAAAATGGAACCGACCTGAGGCCTTACCATTAAAATGAGTCGCTGCCATATAACTGAGCATAGTTAAGAACTTAAACTGAATCGCGTTAAGACGTCATGGTAAGGCCCCCGGATGCGTAGTCAAGATGCCATTGGCTTACGCTCAGTACGTAGCATAGCGTTTCGTTCGCGACTGAGCGTTAGCTAATGGCATCTCGACTACGCACCCTGTAGCATTACCTATCGTCGCATTTTGTTTTATTGAATGCCGACGGTAAAATAAGGGTTTTAGGTATAATTGTATGGGGTTTATCTATGAGCCAAAAGATGAACCGATTTAATTGCTTTTTACAGTTTTGATCATAGTCATAGGTTCCTCTGACCCCCCACATTGGTTAAGTATAGGTACAATATAAGAAGCAAATTAATTGAACATTTTGAAAACCTATATTATCGTACCTAAGTGTTAGGACAGCACTCTTTCATACACATAATGGAATAGTGAAAATAATGTCAACTGTCTGCATAGGTTGCCTAAACTTGCTATTTCAATGAGTTTGCTCTTATCTGTTGGGCCGACTGGGGCTGGTTTTGAATGGAAAAGTACGTACTTCAGTAACGAGAGTCTTCTCATACTGGCTGGTGCTGAACCTCCACCCATTGCTGCACGGTGCTGGTTCGTGTCTCAGCTTTATGATGGCGTCTGCCACTTTCGCAATCTGTAAAATAAGTGTACAATAAAAAAAAAATGTTCTAATCCAGCACTTCTATCTGTCAATTAGATGACTGACAGCGATATTTAAAAAGTATACATTATAACGTTGTCTATGGTATTCCATAACAACACTGCTCCTATGGATTTTCATACAATATATGAGCAGTGTGTAGCATTACCTTATGTTTCTTGTAAGCTTCGGATTCATTGAGCGTCTTTCTAGCTCTAATCCTTGCACTTATCTTTCAGTTCACTGTATGTTTATGCTATTTTATAGTTGATTAAGCTGCATTTTGAAGATCTGAAAGAATCCTGTTATTAACTTCAATACGTAAAACCTTTCACACAATGGTTTGACCTAAAATCTCCTAGCGGCTTACCGGCTTATATGTATAACGTTCTTCCTTTTCAAGGATAACAGCTTATTTTTGTGAAATTTATCATAATTACTCATATTTTCCCGTTTGTTTACACTTTTTGATATATCTATTTATAAGTATCCATGGTTACATACTTTGTCGTAAATTGTCAATTTCTAAATTGACGACTGGCACAATCTATTTCTTTTCTCATATCGCACGCTCCACCTCATTGAAGATGATTCCGACACCTCACTTACTCAAAAAATCAAAAACAATTGTTACAATCAAACATTTCCGTCATCCACAGCTCACGTTAAAAAAAACTCTGGAATCTTTAACCGACGCAAGTACATTGAAAACAAAATCATCGAAGGAGACCTAAAAGGAGCAGCCCGTCTCCTTTTTTCTAGTGAGTCGCTGTCGCCAGATAGTCCAGAAACCCTCCAGGCCTTACAGACAAAACACCCTCCAGCTCCTCCAACCCCCTACTTTCTCGACCCACCAACGGCTACCCAGGTATGTCTCCAAGTAAATAATAAGGACACCTTCGATGCCATTATTTCCTTTAAAAATGGTTCAGCGGCAGGATTAGACGGAGTCTCACCCCAACATCTTAAAGACCTAATTTCACACTCTGCAGGCGACAGTGGTGAACAACTCCTAAATTAAATTACAAAACTTATAAATAAAATATACTCAGGGAGTATCAATCCTGACATAGTTACCATTCTTTTTGGCGCAAATCTTATAGCTTTAACCAAAAAAGATGGTGGGGTGAGACCTATAGCCGTTGGTACAACACTTCGTCGTCTCGCCTCCAAAATAGCAGTCCGTCATGTTAGATCGAAATTACAGTCGTATTTTGAACCCATACAACTTGGTTTTGGCACCAGTGGCGGTTGTGAAGCAGCTGTACACTCCCTGCGCACCTACCTCACAAATACAACGTCCGAAGTGTTGATCAAAATTGATGTGAAGAACGCTTTTAATTCAGTAAACAGGGACATCCTATTGACAGAAGCCAAACATAATATTCCCGAAATTTATAACTACCTTCTCCTCTCTTACGCCGACCCCACTAAATTACTCCACCGCGAAAATGTCCTATCATCCGAAGTAGGCTGTCAACAGGGTGATCCGCTCGGGCCAGCAATTTTTTCTTTGGCTATCAACCCTGTTTTGAAAAAATTAAAATCAAAATTTAACGTCTGGTATTTGGACGACGGTACCCTAGGAGGCAACATAGACACAGTTATATCGGATCTAGTCACAATCAAAACAGAATTTGGAAAAATTGGCCTAGAATTAAATTATAATAAATGCGAACTTTATATACCAAATTCAAGCCCAGATTTTGTAGAAATTCACCAAAAAGTCAATAGCCTTTTACCTAACATCAAAATTGTAAACAAAAACACTCTTTGCCTCCTAGGGTCCCCTGTTTTCGAAGAGTCCTTTCCTGACTTTATACAAAATTCTATTTCTAAATTCCAAAATTTTTCAGACCGCTTACTAGATTTGAGCCCCCATTATGCTTTATCCATCCTAAAATTTTGCCTTTTTGTCCCCAAATTGACTTACATACTCCGATGTAGCCACTTTTGGAAATTTAAAACTATTTTATCACCTTTAGATGACCTTATTAGATCAACTTTAAATTCAGTTTTAAATATTCAACTCAGTGACAAGTCCTGGACCCAAGCATCCCTTCCCATCAGGCATGGTGGGCTAGGGATTCGGAAAATTTCTAGTGTGTCCTTGCCAGCTTTTTTGTCTTCCGTCCACAGCTCCGCTAGTCTCATAGGTAAAATTTTACGGGATCTTCCCTCAAACTATGAGACGGTGGGCTTGGAGGAGGCCAAAAAGGCTTGGTCTGATGCCTGCCCGAGCAAGGATTTCCCTGCACACCCAGTTTGTCAGAGGAGCTGGGATGAGACAATGTGCCAAATTACATTTGACAATCTTCTGAGTCAAAGTACAGGTTCAGAACGGGCTAGACTACTGGCGTCGGGAGCGAGAGAGTCTGGTGATTGGCTCCGAGCGTATCCATCTCCCAACGTTGGTACCTTCCTCAAACCCGACGACCTTCGTTTGGCAACCTGTCTTCGGCTCGGAATACAAATCTGTGCTCCACACAGGTGCCCTTGCGGCAAAGAGGTCGACACATTGGGTCACCACGGACTTTCATGTCAGAAAAGCGCAGGCCGCTATGCCAGGCATACAGAATTAAACGACATTATCCGCCGGTCTCTTGCAACTATCAACGTGCCCTCCTTGTTGGAGCCAACTGGCATAGCTAGAGATGACGGCAAGAGACCGGACGGTATGTCTCTGGTTCCTTGGCGTTTGGGAAGGGTGCTGGTGTGGGATGCTACTTGCGTAGACACACTAGCTCCTTCCCACATCGCCGGAACCAGCAAAAAGGTGGGTGCGGCAGCCATAGCGGCCGAAAAACTTAAGGTGACGAAATACAGGGCTCTCGGACCTGGTTACTTTTTCACCCCGTTCGGAGTCGAGACTCTTGGTCCGTGGGGTCCCAGTGCCCGACAACTTTTCAAAGAACTGTCGAAAAGACTTGTCGACACTACTGGTGACCGACGTGCTGGCAGCTTCCTCGCGCAACGCATTAGCATTGCAATACAGCGGGGAAATGCTGCCAGCATCCTCGGCACCATGCCGCGGGGGCCCAATTTTTTACATGTATTTTAGTTTTATTTCGTTTTATTTAATAGTAGGTTTTAGTTTATATTTAGTTTTATTTAATATTAATTTTTAGTTTATGTTTAGTTTTATTTAATACTAAGTTTTAGTTTATATTTAGTTTTATTTAATATTAAGTCGTAATTTATTTTTATTAGGTTTCATGTTGTAACTATTTCTAAATTTCTTACCATGCAGTTTAGGTTTTCTACATTTAAATAAGTTTGTTTGATATTTAATACTGGTACTTTGTAAATATTTAAATTTAAATTTAACAATTCTAAATTCTCGAGCTGGGGTATAAAACCCCGGTAGCCGTCTACAAACAGAAGTGAGTCTTTCGTCAGCTCTAGTCTAGAGCAGTTTCGAAAATTGAGGCCTGTGCGGGGTCTAGGCAGGCCCCGCACTCTCAAGCGACCTCCCTTCCTGGCCCTCTTAAAATATTCTCCTGAGAATTAAATCTACGAGGAAGCTATCCTACTGCTGCTTGTCGGCTTTACTGACATCTACGAGTATCTTCAATTGACGGCACTCGGCGCTGGCGAATCAACGCCGCCCGAGGTTCTCTACGCCTGACGAACATCGGGCCTGAAGACATCACTTCTGGTGTCCCATTTCGGTGCAGGCGTACATACGCCGCCCGAAACTACCTTCACCTGCTAATACTATTCCTGGTAACCTGTCTTGGAACTCACGCCTTCCGGAACTACTTCGCCCGCTGCTGACTGACTCTTCTTCTACATCCTGCCCGAACCTACTTCAGCTTCACTCCGTACTTACCGCCATAGTGACCTTATGTTTACCGGCTGAAAATAAAGAACCCTAACCCTAACTTTCTTTCTTTTTCTTCCTTTCCTTACTCTAAGTTACGTATCCTCTTTAACGTCAGTTACGGGAGAATACGTAACGTGACAAGTGTGACTGTAGGCAACAGTAATATAATAAGGGTTCTTAAAACTTGAGGGTCGCCGTCACAAAACGAGATGAAGTCGAGTTTTATAATAATAGAACCGAGAGTTTTAAGAACCAATTATGAGCTGTTGCATACGCTAGTTTTTCTACGGCAGCTAAAATAGCGAAAAAAGCAAAATCTCGAAAGGTGGCAGAATGTGGAAGATGAAACAACAGTGCTAATATATTATATGAAAATCCATAGGAGCATCCTTCTGCAGTGTTCTTGTGGAATACCATAGACAACGTTATATATGTACTTTTTTTATATCGCTGTCAGTCATCTAATTGACAGATCGAACTGCTGGAGTAGAAAAAAGTAGTTGAGCTCTTTGGTTAGATACTCCGCGTTTTTCGCACAAAGTGACTAGGCATGTTTCTGATTCTGATGCATGGAGCGGTACACTCACCTGCTCTTTCCTTTCGGAGTCTCCTTCAACAGGTACCAGCCGTCTCGTCGTAACCTTCCGGACCACACCGCCTTCCCGGATGATTTCTGTTCTGTTGACAATAAATGGAGGCAATGAATGGATTGGAGTCTCCAATGTACAGATAGGGGCGGTGAAATTCCCGGCACTTGGCTGAAGACGAAGAGCAGGAGCCTGTTTATCAAAAGCTTATAACGTAGGTGAAACTGATTGTAGTAGGTACGTCGAGGTTAAGAGATCGCGAGGCTGATCTCCGACCAGGTGGTCCGATCAACTGAAGGAGACTTCCACATCCCGTTTCTACACCACGGTGAGGATGGTCACCGACAGAAACCGATGGCGGGA
This sequence comes from Lathronympha strigana, assembly GCA_949128165.1. Classification (NCBI taxonomy): domain Eukaryota; kingdom Metazoa; phylum Arthropoda; class Insecta; order Lepidoptera; family Tortricidae; genus Lathronympha; species Lathronympha strigana. The sequence goes on along the minus strand of OX421923.1, from coordinate 9,314,340 downwards.
ATTCGTGAAGAATCAAGTGATGCCATGACGGTCACGATCCTCAGTCATGAGGGACCGACTGCAGAGAGAGAGTAATGTAGGTATAAAACAAATGGAAGGACTCTTTTTATTAGACAAGGACTAATAAAAACAGTAAAATAGAGACTTCCGTTTATATTACAAGTGTAGCTTTGAGAAACAGAGCCCAGAAATGTAAAGAATACACATTTTTTTGTGTTTGTGAACATGAGCAAAGCTTACAGAATTCTTAGGATGCTCTGTATCAACGGGAAATTACCTAATTTATGTTTCTACTGTTTGTAAACCTTCTCCATGCATGACCACAGCAAGAGTGCATATATGACCCCAGTCGACAGTTTGGTTTACAGCTACTACCTAGAGGGATTCAGATGATCTACTTATAGCATCCCATATTGGCCAGACCTTAGACAGGAACCGGGTTAAACCCTTCGCAATCCCTTATCAATGTCACATACCTTTCGTCAACATAGTCATTGAGCACAACAAACAGCGTCTGTGGATCAACAGTGTACGCCCGGCAGCTCTCATACACTCCGTTGTTTTCTGGCACCGTCAGCGACTTGATCAGCTCGTCAGGCAGGGCCAGGCTCTCGATTTCTGGAGACGGCGCGCACCAGTGATCAGGGGTCGCGTTAGTAAAAACCTGGAAATGAGAAATGAGATGAGAAAAAACAACAACACGCGCAGCGAGGGTACTGGTGGTACGGAACTCTTAGGGCGTGATAATATTCCGGTTTTCAGTTTTCCCCTGTACTTGTGCTACAAGATTTTGCTTTTGCCAAATTTCGTAATTCTAGGTCAACGGGAAGCACCCTATATATTTTGATTCCCTTTGCAAATGTATGGGAAATGCGATATAAACCGCTATATTATTTGATTGTGTAGACAGTCAATATATTATGGTATTAATTTCAACTAATTATCTCTACGTGTTCTTAAGATAAAGGGTCTTGACAGGCAGATGGACGGACAACCAAGTGATCCTACAAGTGATCCTACGAGTGTGCGTAGAGCAGTCGCCGCGGCTACACGCATGACTCATGAATAAGGGACACGGACTGTTCCGAAACGTGTCGAGCTATTTTCGACTTTATTGACGTGAGTAACCCGCTATGAGAATTTTAATAGATCCTACAAGGGTTCAATTTTTTTCTTTTGAGGTACGTGACCCTAAAAATACGATAAGTCTGTGATAAATAAAATACTATTGGGACTAAGTAATAGAATTTACAACTCATCTATTCACGCACATCTCCCCCATTAAGTGTCTGTGTGCGGAAAGAAATTCGGACGTCGAACAAAAGGGTTCAATGTACAATTGACTTAAATATATTTCAGGGAAATTGAATAGAAGTAAAACCGAAAGAAAATGTGTGGAATTTCTTTACCTATATTTGCTAAAATTCTAACCGTAATCCTTAAGTCCTACCATCTCTTAAGACGTCTATTGGAACTTCATCCCAAAAGGTATACGGTGACTATTCAAATTGAACAATAACATTTATTATAATCCCATATTATTAGCGATTACTTTAAGTATGCTATTGAGATCTTGGAATGTGTTCCATTGGTGCATATCGTTCTCGATTCCAGCTCGCATACAGAATGTCACGACTCGGCATAGCATTCTATTATCGGCACCATTCATATTTAGATTTAAACACCGTCTTTCAGAACTGCGTTGTGTAAAATAAAATGTAGGTATTTAAAGAGGATAGAGGTCACGGACAGCACAAAACAACGTTTGTTATGTTTTTCGGCTAAATAAACCACTTCGTTGGTGGTCAATAAGGCGCTAATAACAGGACTTGAATACCGGTATTATCTCCATACAAAAGTATATTATGTCGGTTCTTTGCCCGTACTTTGTTTTTTTTGATGAGGTTATCCAAATATACGAAGATGTTACTTAAAAGCATGATCTAGTCCTATAAAAAGAGCATAAAATAATTCTGAATGTTCAGCAATTAGGAGGTTTCAAAAAATACCGGTTCCAAGCTCTGGCGCTAATACCATAAAGATTAATTTGGTAACGAATTAAACAATCGTTATCAAACCGAAAAAGCGGTGCTTACCTTTTAATAAAGTCACGATCATTGAAATATTTACATACACGTATTTCAGAAATTCCATAGGCATACATTTTCTGAAAGCCTCAAGCTTTTATCGCTGGCTACTTTGGTACCACAACATCGAATTTTCATCCAATCTACAAGCATATGAAGTCTCAGCTTATTCAAACAACGAGGAGTTAGTCAAATTCAGCTTGCAAGATTTGACCCTAACAAACGACCCCACAAACAAACATACATTGCAAGCAACGCTAGATTCCTCATGGATCTCATCATCAGATCAGGACCAAATTTATATTGGACTAAAATTGGATTAAAAAAAAATACTTATTTGGGTACATATTAGCCCAGAGCTCGTACATATTACATAAAATAAACAAATTAAAAATAAAAGGTCAATACGAATTGAGGACCTCCTCCTTTTTTAGAAGTCCGTTAAAACGGATAAAATCCCGTATAATGACATCATCCCGAATTTTCACAATAACTCCTTTACAGCACTCGTAGGGACAGAGAAAGAGCGTAGGAGACAACGCCGTATAATGCTCTTTGGTTAATATCAAAGATGAAGTTCTTACCTGTGAGAATATCAAGAAGGATGTAGGTACAGAAGCCAGGGCACAGAGCAGGTAGAATAGGACTACGTGCCAGCAGCCAGACCTGGTCGCCAGCTGTGCCGCCTCATCTAACTCCGTGCTCCACGAAGTCATGACGCCATTTTGGAAACTCACTTTTCACTTTTACAATTAGAATGTCCTTTAAAATTCACTTACGTCATTCTTGACTTCAACGTTACCTTTTCCACTTTTACAGTTAGATTATCCTTTAAAAAATCACTAACATTCTTCACTTCTGGTGTTTAAAGAAATTGAAAATTCACTTACAGTTTTTTCACGTTTTCAATTACAAAGTTTTGAAATTTCACTTTCAACATTTTTCACTTCTAGTATCAAAACGAATTGAACATTCAGATTGTTTTCACTTTCATGTTCAGAACCTATTGTTTTTCTTGAAAAGTGTTATTTTAGACTAAATTGTTATTAAATATTATATCATTAAGAAGAAGAAAATGAGAAGGATCAAGTGCTCATTCTTGTCAGAAAAAGTTAAAGTACTCATGTCATGTGAAATTGATCTGCAAAGTTTTAATATTAATGTACTTAGACCGGGTTACTCACGTCTATAAAGTCGAAAATAGCTCGACATGTTTCGGGACGGTCCGCGCCCCATAATCATGAGTGGGAAGCGCTTGCGGCGGGAGTTTTCTATTTAAAATTGCGAATCTGTACGGGGAGAGTTTTAATATTGTATATTTAATACAATTTTAAAGCACGAATCCAATCATTTATTAAATGTAATAAATGTTCATGTTTTTGTGTTTTTTTTTTATTAGTCACGCCACTGGGCTAACCGATCTAGTACCTAATCGGGTAGCCCAGTGGCTAGGGCGTCTGCCGCGAAAGCAGGAGGTCGCTGGTTCGATCCCAGCCCTGCTCACCGGGGACTTTGGACACTTTTTCTTTAGTATATGACATCTCTTTCAATTTATTGTTTATTTTAACTTAACTAGTGTACTACGTATTTCCAGAATCTATTCCTGTACTGCGAGAAAGTACCTACATGATGTATCGACCTAGTATCACAGACATATTTATTCTACAAATGTAATTATTATCTTCTGTTAAACTTTCTCATGAGTTTCAGACTCCACATTCTCTTAGATACATAGGTAGTACTCGTATCTAAATATCACATTCGGCACCGATTTTTAAAGAAAATAATCTTGAAATAAACTCAATGTTCGATATTTTAACAGTTTTAACATAGTGGATTGTAGAATAGGATTTTTATGAAAACGCCTACTTTAAGTACCTTTTTTGCTGTATTATCTGTATTGTGTTTATTATGTTCTTTGCAATAAATATTTTTTATTTCCATATTGTAATTAATTACCCATTGTTTAAAGCATTTCACAAACAACCACTAGTAACACAAACTCACACATTCACACTGAATCCATAACTTCAATGTCAACTTTAACACAAATTCTTGACTAAAAGCGCGCGTAACTACACATAGTTATTAGAAAAATACGCGTAACTACATGTGGTTAGTAGAGATTTACGTTATAGACGCGTGTCGCGCCGGACAGCGAACTGAAACTGCCTCGGCCGGCGATTGACGCCTGCACTGCTGCGGGGGCCGATTCTAAACTGTTTCGTGACATGATCGCCATGTCACTAAACCGAATGCTGGGTGCCACAATGTTGAACTTTTGTGGTAGCTATTTATAGGTAGTTTCACGAGAGTTGAGGTGAATGATTACATACACAGCTACATGAAGTACAAATTACAAAAAAAGTTAATGTCAAGATATATTTGGAATAGGTATAAAAACTTTTTGGTCTATCCTACAATTTACTGTTGATCTTGCCATCGGTACGAAAAAAGAACAGTAATTTCAAATCCCGATGTCATTACAAGACAATGATATTGTGTGCGTGACCTCAAGTCTGGTGGAACTCCCTATAACACGTAGTATAGTTGTCATTAGCATAACCTTATTATACCAACTGAAAACCGACAGCTGTTTAAGTGGTCTGTCCTCACATTAAACTTACACGCTTTAAACCTTGCATTCTTTTGTGACTTTCAGTTTAAGAACATTGGTTCTCCGTTCTTTCTCCTCATTCTAAATGAGATCTCAGAAATAAACTTCGAGGTACAACATAAATAATTCTACGTGTTTTTGAGCAATTGCTTTAAATTCAAGGGTGCATTCTTTAGCTTAAATTAAGTTAATTTCTCAAAAACACCGGTGTTCTAATTAGCTCCATTTAGAAAATAATTACTAATTTAATTTTATCTCGTATGGGATTTGCATGTGTGTAAACGGAGTATGAGTATTCGACATGACATTGATATGTCACTTACTTAGTAAAGTCAATTCTAATGCCCGTTTTACATTAGCGGTTGATGCAACACGTAATTATTTTGTATGAGAAATTAAAAAAATCAAAATTAACGAATTTAATAAAACTATGCCATTCTGTTTCCTTAATTACACCAAGCCACATGACGAAGTTAAAGCAAATGCTCAAGAACACCCTGTATAATGTTATTATAAAGCAAGTCGCATTTTCCTATAATATCCTATATTTTCGTACATTGTGTACCAAGGGCGGTAAGTAAAGGCTTTCAAACAAGAAACAGTTAATGATTGAGTTTGGAATCTTTTTGCCACGTGCGATACATACAATGTTTTTCGTCACTTTTTCGAGGAAATAAGTAGGTAAACTTACTAGGCAGACAATAATTATTTAGCGGTAGTGTAGTAGCACATCCACAATACACCGGGATGGGCGGCGTCTTCCTGCGGCATGGGGAAAGGGACCTTCCGGGGATAATTAAAAGCATAATACATAACTGTTATATATTTACTCTTTCACAACTTTCACTAAAACGGGACTTACCTAATGACCCTGAGATTCTTGCTCCGGTAAGGAGATTAGTAATATACAATTCTATACATAGTGATATCATTATTGTGGTCATTAAAACTTGTTTCTTAGAATATCATCGCTATTTCAATATGAACTCAAATAAAGTATAATAAACAGAGCATGGTTCGCTATCGCCACGTATTTATTCAGGTTAGGTTATCTCCGTCCAAGTGATCTGTTAGTAAACAGCGAGTTTCACAAGTTTAGTTATAAAATGTATGTGTTAACATAAAAGTTATATATATATCCTACTATACATATCAAATCATTTATAGATGACCTGTCCTATCGAGAAAATTCGAAACACACGAATACTTCCGAAAGCCGTTGATACCTTCGTCTAAAGTAGGTACGTTGATTAAATGAAAAAATCTATTTGCAAGTAAACTGGTGATTTTTTTTGTCACTTCCAAATATTAATACTTAATATCATTATAATATACATTTACAGACAAAAGAAGACAAAACGTTTGTTAATTCTGTACAGGGATGTGGGGACTCAGGGCATGTAGCCGCGTGAGGAAAATGGCCGCAAGTGACCGGATCCGTCTTTTCCGTTAAGATATCGGCATTTATAGACAGAGGACTTTGGAACGATTGTCTGGAGCGCCTCATTGCTTCATTGATATATCCATCCTTGACCGGCTCACACCTCTGGTGCCCTAGTACATTCGGCGAGCAGATCCGGATGTTTAAATATGATTTACTGGTCTCGAGACAATTGGTCGATTACGGACCCTACTGAGGATAGCTGTAAGACGTGTACAGTACATTCGCTTGATAGTTGAAGAACAATTGATTCTTGGGACTGATCATTTAAAGTACTTGACCTACAGTAAATCCCACATCGTCCCAAAATGGATGTACTTTGTGCGTTCATATGCGACCGAATGATCATAAACTTCAAACTTTATATTTGCACGAATACACGTAACAAGCCTTCAAAATTGCATGAGCAATCTATAAATGAATTCATTCATAAACTACAACTTTGATCGCGAAAGTAAATAATATATTCTAAAGCTAAGTAGATAAGTTTCAGTGCATTCGACCAAAGGCATGCAAATGTAAACATATAAAATTAAATCTACAAAATGACAAACATTCACCTATGTACCTTCACTGATACAAAAGCAATAAATAAATAGTTTAAATTAAAACCTTGCCAAAAATTATGGTAACCCAAAATTTCATATAAAACATTGTCTATAAAAATAAATATTATGGGACAATCTTACACAAATCGACCTAGTCCCACGGTAAGCTTAATAAGGCTTGTGTTGTGGGTACTAGGCGACGATATATATAATAGACAGATACATATAAATACTTAAATACATAGAAAATATCCATAACTCAAGAACAAATATTCGTAATAAACTCACAAATAAATGCCCTGACCAGGATTCGAACCCGGGACCTCCTGCTTCGTAGGCAGGGTCACTACCAACTAGGCTAGGAGGCCGTTAAATATGTCTATGGTCACAGGCGCAAGCAGAATACGTTAGCCGTTATTATACATTTTGATGTAAAAACAGAAAAAGATACCGAATATCTAGAATTCATGTGTCTAAATTGTCATAATCGTATAATTATATCAGTAATGGCATTGCTATACAAGGCACCGTTTTTGATCCTTATTAACATCAGTGGCATGGCTGGAGTTGCCCCAGAAGATAATCCCATACCTTAAAGCTGAGAAAATATACCCATGATAGCCAGACATATTCTTACAATTATAGCCAATCTACCCTACGCCTAAGCAGAATCTAATCTACGAACCAGGTGTCCAAGAAGCGTGTACGCATGACCGAGCCGTGCAGAGGCCTCTGCATGCTCCGCCGCGTACAACACTTTACAATATGACAACAAATATCTGTATCATATCAATAACAAATCAATCAACCGACTTCAAACCGACTTAAAAGTTCTCAAAGAGGCTGTAAGTATACTACGTAAGTCCTTCGTTAGTATTAAAGCGATTTATGAATTAGGTACTTACCTATCTTTTGCTCAAAATGAAATACCTACCCCCGACGTAGTATCATCGGATTTTGTTTCCGATTTGATGATAGACGAAGGACAGATGATATGCTTCTTTTTTGGTAATTTATTATCTCTAGAATTTACTTCAGCCAATCTGGTGAAGTGGACACAGAAAGCATGTGGCATCTCTTGTAGGCAGATAATTCTTAGCCCAGTCTATTTGAGACATTAACTCTTCTTGTTCTAAACGAAATACCTCCAACATGGTTTGTTAGAGTTTAGTTCCAACCAGAGAGGATTCTTCGAAAAATGTTAATTGTTTTTCTGTTTTTTTTTTTTTTTTTTTTTTTTAAATGTAGGTAGCGTTTACAGAACTCGATTCCTGCTGGCTAACCTTGCGTGAACCAATCTAGCGCATTTTTTCTTAGCGACTCAAAGAAAAAGCAGGTCAAATCACCTTCGGCTTGCCCAAAGTATATTTTGACGCCCTGCTTCTGGTAGTTAGGGGAATTCCTCAATTTTAAATAGTACAAAGCAAATGCCTACGACTAAAATATCGACAAAATTCGGGACGAAATATGAATACATCACCTTAATTCCAGTAAGGTCATATACTCGTACAGATAGGTATTGATAGATATGAATTGAATGTTGTTGTAGACTTTGCCCATATGTAATGTCTCTAATTGGAGCTTCGTCTGCCAACACACCGCATTGTGGTGTAGCAGAAGAAAATGTATTAATATTAAGTTCTGTCGTGAATAAATACTTTTATGCCACACCTGGCCATAAAGTGCCTTTTTCCGCACGCTACGCGTACGGAAAAAGCCGATTTCTGCCCAAGTGTAGGCATAAAATGATGTACCTAACACGTGAGATAATTAATAAAGCCCTTGATCGCATGTTTACGTCCCTCGCTTGCAGCTCGGGTCGCAAACATCTGCGATCTCGGCCTTTCTTTGTTTTACCACACTAGTTAAGTAGTTAGGTAATGTACTATTTCTTTCTTTTCTTTCTAATAAAAGTGAATAAGAATTTCTACGCCATACGATCGCGTGTGTTTTGTTTATTGCCACAATGCACCGACGACCTTTGCGGTTCCGCCATGCGCTTCGATTGGACCGTCAATTGTTTAATTGCAGTTGTCATGACGTCGGCCAATCTAGAGCGATTCCTGGTTCCCTGGTCCGTGGGGACCTTCGGTCATAAATGAGACTGACGGGTGACCTTGGTAGTCAGGGGGGCTGCCACGAACATCCAATCGAAATATAGAAATTTTGCATCTCTCCGCTGCTCAGTGTCCTAACCGTCATCGGACTTTTTGTTACTTTTTAACCCTTTATAGAACAACGGGTTCAAAAAACAAGGGAGGTCTATAACATTATAATTTTGCATTTTTTGTATATTTAATTTAAAGGACTTTACATTGCCGATGAGGCGAAAGAAAGTATAAAGTTTATTTAGATAAGTAGATAGATTTTTATTTCATGAAAGATAATTACATTATAAGTTTACATTTCAACAAATTTATACGAATTTCCATCATGATTTAGGACGGCTATACAAGATTAGAACGTTTTTAAATAATATATTGTTAAGACAATAGCGTTACCGAAAAGGTCACTGGTTCTACTCGGCTTGAAGTCAAGGCATTGATGTAGAATAAATACCCAATCAGCAGAAAAAATGACGCCATGGTTTTTGCTGCAGTTGCAGCACTTTTTCATATAGTCTTGTTAGGAGCATGACGTTTCGTAAAGTGCCAACAGCCTTTAAAGTTTTAACATTTAGATAGTTGACAGTCCTCAACTGTGCGCTTTTCCAGAAACTTCCTGCCTCGCACAGCTAAACTGTGGAACGAACTGTCGCCAGCGGTGTTTCCGGACCGATACGACCTTCAAACCTTCAAGAAAAGAGCGTACTCCCACCTTAAAGGCCGGCAACGCACTTGCGACACCTCTGGTGTTGCGGGTGTCCATGGACGACGTTAATCGCTTACCATCAGGCGATTCGTTTGCTCGTTTGCCACCTATAGCATAAAAAAAACAGTGTTGGTATTTCTGTGTATGAATTTGACACTCTTTTTCCTACGAAACATTTATCATTGACATTTGCTGATCGATTGACATTTATCTGCCTGATTGACGCTGATCTTCCGTGAAAACGTTCATCAAGTACCTACCTATTCACTTGTTTTGTTATTTTTAATAATAAGTAGGTCTGATAATGTAACTTCTGGAAAACCAAAACTATTTTATACCCCATTTCTTCTTTAAACACGACTAGCTAATCAAATAATCATTATCATTTTTATTGCTCCATGGTAAACATTAGATTTTAACTGCGGTAATTTTAATTTTAATAATAAACATCATCACCATAAGACAAAAGACGTGCATTGCTGGACTTTCGTTCTTCTGCGGGTCTCATCATTCGATCTCGTAGTGAAACTACGAGCATTGCTCTTTTTATCGCCGGCTGGGTGATTTGATTTTGAGTTTGAATTTTTAATAATTTTAAGATACGTACTTTAATATAATACACTCCCATGCCTTAGAGGCTTAGACTAACCTAATGAGACGTTGAAATCCGTCACGCGACATTTTATTGACAAAGAAATAAACATAAAATTCGTTTATGCCAAAGAGAATATAACTTTATGCTAAGTTTCATAGATTTTAATAGCACAGACAGTGAAAATGATAAGTAAGCGTTATAATTTCATAGAAGTACTAGCTTTCCGCCCGCGACTTCGTCCGCGTATAATAGGGTTCTTCCTACAGATTTTCATACCTTGTTTTATCTTTTTACAATGTTACTTGATATAACCTACACATATATAATACAAATATTTTCTATTGCGTTTACGTTTAAGTTTTTATTAGGTAGATGTTGGCAACAGGCGGTATTATCGCTAAAAGGCAACATTTGTCTCTTACAGACAACCATCCGGTTAAATAGCATAAATGATTACCTACATACTTGAATAACAAAATTGAGTTGAAGTCTATGGATACAAAAGAAAACTTTCCGCCATAGAAACTTTCAACACTCTTTTCACCTCTTTATGGGTGGAATTTCCAAAAAAACCATGAAACCAGTTTGCTTTTATTTTAATAAGGAATCGATGCATAAAGTTTCAAATTTCTAGCTCAAAAAAATCTTTATTTCCCCGCTTCATCAATTTTCAACCCTAAAAACGGGGACCCCTTAGGAGTACAATTTTCCAAAACTATGAAAACACTTTTCTTTTATTCTAATAAAGAGTCTTTTCACAAAGTTTCAAGCCTCTAGCTCAAAAAGAATCTCCTTTTCCATACAAACGTTTAACCCCTTAGCAAACAACTTTTTTATATTTTAATAATGAACAGTCTTTGCACAAAGTTTCAAGTCTCTAGCTCATAATCGCCCTAATTTCAACCGCGACGGAGGTTGTACTGCCACCGGCTTGGAAACCAGTGCTTCCTAGAGGGAACGTGAATTTGTGTGGTGACGATTTGGTGGACACGGTTAGTTCGGTGTGCTTGTCGTTGATCCCGTCAGACGATCCGACAATTCAGACTCCCGCAACGACGGCGCCGGATTGCGCGAATCACCCCGCTTCCGCTTCCTCCCGCTACCTACGCCGGGCTCGGGCAGCGAAGGTGATAACAACACTCTGTCTGTCCGACGATGTCTGCCTGATGCAGACGAATCATGTCACGCCTATTGTAATAAAAATACGTGAGTGTTAACCGTTGCAATTTAATATCAGTATGACTCACGAAAGTTTAAATTATACACTTTTCTTTGATTTAAATAAAAAGTATTTACAAAAACATTCAAGCTCAAAAATAATCTCCATTTCCATACAAAGATTTTACCCCCTTTTCACCCCCTTAATTTCCAAAAATCATGAAAACACGTTTCTTAAATTGTAATAAAGAGTCTTTACACAAAGTTTCAAGACTTTAGCTAAAAAAAAACATTCTCAAACAAACTTTCAACCCCCTTTTTAGTTTTTACCCCTTTAGGAGTAGAATTTCCAAAAACCATTAAATCGTTTTTCTTAAATTGTAATAAAGAGTCTTTACACAAAGTTTCAAGTCTCTAGCTCAAAATAAATTCCATTCTCATAAAAACTTTCTACCCCTTTTTTACCCCCATAGGGGTTGAATTTTCCAAAACTATGAAAACACTTTTCTTTAATTCTAATAAGGAGTCTTTACACAAAGTTTCAAGTATCTAGCTCAAAACAAAATTCTATTCCTATACAAACTTTCAACCCTCTTTGTACCCCTTTAGAGGTAGAATTTCCAAAAACCATGAAAACGGTTTTCTTCATTTGTAATTAAAAGTCTTAAAACAAAGTTTCAAGTCTCTAACTCAAAACAAAATTCCATTCCTATAAAAACTTTCAACCCCTTTTTTACCCCTTTATAGGTGAAATTTTCAAAAAACATGACAACACTTTTCTTCAATTGTAATACAGAGTTTCAAAACAAAGTTTCAAGTCTCTAGCTCAAAACAAAATTCTATTCCTATACAAACTTTCAACCCCTTTTTTACCCATTTAGAGGTGGAATTTCCAAAAACCATGAAAACAGTTTTCTTGAATTGTAATTAAAAGTCTTTACACAAAGTTTAAAGTTTCTAGTTCAAAAAAAAAACCTATTCTCATACAAACTTTCTACCCCTTGTTTACCCCCATAGGGGTTGAATTTTCCAAAACTATGAAAAGCTTTTTCTTTAATTCTAATAAGGAGTCTTTTGACAAAGTTTCAAGTCTCTAGTTCAAAAATAAATTCCATTCTCATACAATTTTTCTAATCCTTTTTTACCCCCATTGGGGTTGAATTTCCAAAAACCATGAAAACACTTTTCTTTAATTATAATAAGATGTCTTAACACAAAGTTTCAAGTCTCTAGCTCAAAACAAAATTCCATTCCTATAAAAACTTTCAACCCCTTTTTTACCCCTTTATAGGTGAAATTTTCAAAAACCATGAAAACACTTTTCTTCAATTGTAAAACAGAGTTTTAAAACAAAGTTTCAAGTCTCTAGCTCAAAACAAAATTCTATTCCTATACAAACTTTCAACCCCCTTTTTACCTCTTTAGAGGTGGAATTTCCAAAAACCATTAAATTATTTTTCTTTAATTGTAATAAAGAGTCTTTACACAAAGTTTCAAGTCTCTAGCTCAAAAATAAATCCCATTCTCATACAAACTTTCTACCCCTTTTTTACCCCCATTGGGGTTGAATTTCCAAAAAACATTAAAACACTTTTCTTTAATTATAATAAGGAGTCTTAACACAAAGTTTCAAGTCTGTAGCTCAAAACAAAATTACATTCCTATAAAAACTTTCAACCCCCTTTTTACCCCTTTAGAGGTGGAATTTCCAAAAACCTTGAAAACTTTTTTCTTCAATTGTAATACAGAGTTTTAAAACAAAGTTTCAAGTCTCTAGCTCAAAACAAAATTCTATTCCTATACAAACTCTCAACCCCCTTTTTACCCCTTTAGAGATGGAATTTCCAAAAACCACGAAAACAGTTTTCTTCAATTGTAATTAAAAGTCTTTACACAAAGTTTCAAGTCTCTAGCTCAAAAAAAATTTCCATTTCTATACAAACTTTCAACCCCCTTTTCACCCCCTTAGGGGTAGAATTTCCAAAAATCCGTCCTTATCTCTCGCCTACGTACTAAAAGGAAGCTTTGGTAAAAATTTCAAGTTTCTAGTCCTAGCCGTTTCGGCTGTGCGTTGATCGTAGATGAGGACAACCTCTTTTATATATATAGATGACGTTTAAAATAACGTATTAAAGTTTGGCAGTTCGTTTGTTTGAGAGATATCTAACGGGGTTTGACTCTACATACTGGACGGCCCACAATACATACACTCGATAAAGGTAAACCTTCGACAGTGGGATGTAGCAATAAAAAAAATACACACAAATCTCGTTCAGTATACTTAGTATTTAGAACAAGTAATAAATACTAAGTATACGTATTTAGTATCTATTATCAGATTGGATCTTAGGTTACCGGGCGTCACTGTGACGTAATGATGACGCATGTGACAGGTGACACTACGACATTCCGAATAGAAATCATTTGCAGTATGAATTAATAAAGGTGGTAGTGCAACCGAATCTCAATTCATTCAAAATGAAATCAGTCCAACAATATGCTTTCGCGCGTCTTGCTAAGTAGGAGCTACAGCCGCCGACGTGCGCTTGAGCGCTTAGTTTAGATGTAAGCAAGATAGATAACATATAACAATGAAGTTACAAAGGCCATCGTCACCTACTAAGCTGCTAGTGCCTACTTGGTACCTATTAAAATTGCTATGGTAACTGCAATCAGGCATATGCCAGAAATTGCTATCAATGATTACAGGGATTTCAGGATAAAGTAAGGTAAGACGAAATCATCAACTATGAATTATTAATGTATTAACCCCTCGCATGCGTCCTGTCAAATTAGGTCATTGAAAAAGTGACCTTGCTACTTGAATAATCGAATCAAATTCCTGCGCACGGATACGTGTCTAAGCATACGAGCCTACGAGGGGTTAAGTAGTCATGATCTCGACATCATGATGTTACGTAAACATTTAGGTATCCAATCGGTAATTTCGCCTCAACAGTCATCCGTTTCCGTGGTGTAGCGGTTATCACATCTGCCTAACACGCAGAAGGCCCCCGGTTCGATCCCGGGCGGAAACATATCTTTTGTCTTTCTTTGTAATATTTTTTTTTTGCTTTTATTTTCAATTCTTATTTCTTACTCTTAACTACGACTTACGACTAAAATAAGTATGTAGTATTTACTACGAAAATCTGTGGTTAGTTTATATTCATATAATAAAAGCGTTTCATTTTTTATTATTATTCATTTAAATTATTGTCTTTGCAATACGTACAATATTAAAATAAATAAGAACATAGCTAAATTATAATATTATTAATATTGTACAAAATCTTGTCGGCATGCACGCCATCTACCGGCAGTTTCCGACTGTACGCCAGCTACTAACCAACCAAGCACGCTACATTATTAGCAGCACACGTCATAGTTTGAACATAATTACGCTGCTACTCGCCGCTAGATCTCGCTACAAGTATCACTTTAAGTTTAATTTTAATTCTTAGATAACTTTACTAACATTCTCATGCTACGAGTATGTCAATAAAATGCGTTTAAAATTACGCACATAACTTACAGTAGGTATCGCTTCAAAGTAGATGCAGAATTTCTTACAAGTGTGTCATCTAAGTAGAGTTTTTTTAAGCTTAGCTTGGGGTACGCAACTGTCATAAGACAATAAATTTTATATAACATTATTTAAGTAATCGAATAATAGTTTCTATACTTACATACGGTAGGTATGGAAAGTGCTGACGCGGAGACGTAATAGACACATTATTTTTAAAGTAAGCGGTACGTAAGTATTTAGGTACCTATACCTACTTTTAAACGATTTCAAGAACTCAAAGGAGAAGGTTATGTCATCGTTTGTATGTTTTTCATATTTTCAATTAATGTTCTAATCTCCGTCGTCCAATTAGTGATTCTTTTTAGGATTACGTAGTCACAATGGTCATCTGATTTCTGTAAACTGTGTATAATGAATGCACACAGTGTACAAAAATGTTTGGCCAAGGAAATTATGACCGTTATGCCCGTACATATAACAAATGTGGCGGTGTCGTTGTGTGTAAGAAGGACCACCCAGTACTTACTTACTCACATTACTTCATATAATATGACCCTATAGATTCTAAGTCAGTTCGATTTCTGACAGTTGTTTATTTGAATTTGTTTAATTGCTAAGAAAAATGAACCGTAAATTGATGGAAAGGCAGGCCTAAAGGAAGAAGGTGGGATGACGTACGCATTCTACGAGAACTACTTCTAGAAAAAGAGGAGGCCTTTGCCTAGCAGGAGGACACTGAACCAGGCTAAGAAAAATGAAGAAAAATACGGAAAAAATACAAGCCAATATTTTAACAAACAGTGCAAACAGGGCTTATCCTTATCAACGCATTTGCGGTTCGCAGGAAAAATGCAGAAGATGAACGCACGATAAAAAATGATAACGGCATTAAAATGCAGGGCACTGCACTTCAGGGTGTGATGCACTTTAGGAAGTGTGAAAATTGTGTTTGCACGAGTTTAACCAGTCACGGGTTCCGAATCCGTTCCGTGAATGGATAATAATTAAATAAATAAATAATAAATGCTCTGAGGATGCAAACCCGGGACCTCCTGCTTCATAGGCAGCGTCAAGACCAGGCTAGGAGGCCGTTAGATTTTGGATATCAAACCCAAATTAAATGTTTAATCAATTACTGCTCAAGGTAAAAGCTTGATTTTTTACAGGTTTACTTCTTTGCCTCACGCAATTAAAATCTCATTTTGGAAATATAAATAATCATTAAATAAGTATTATATGACATTGACAATTTATCCAAAAATTACAGTGACGTGTGCATTTATTTTCTACCTTAAATCTTAAATATCGGGGGACTATTTTGTGAATCGTGTTCTCTGTAGAAAGAGCGGATCTGATAGGTAACTAGTGATTCTAGAAACGACCATCAATTTGAGTGAAATATTAAACAGTCAACCCGTTTATAAAAATAGATGTAGGTATTAAGATTTTTTTGAGTTCCAAAGGAACTCTTTAAATATTGCATATACCTGTGTAAGTCCCGTTCGACCATTGGCCGAAGTGCGTTCGCCGGGCATCGAACCTGCACAGACCTGCACCTATCGGTTACAGCTTCAGGCTGAGTCAATATGCGATAAAAATACAGTGACGTCTTTCAGGAGTTAATGAATAATAAAAAACCGGCCAAGAGCATGTCGGGCCATGCTCAGTGTAGGGTTCCGTAGTTGACCGTCCGACAAAATAGGCAACCTTAAAAAGTGTTTAAATAGATACCATGCTCAATATGTTTATAATAATTAACAATTAGATGTTACTTTCATTCACACCCGTCCCGACCCCATCAACTCCTGAAAAATCTTAACAGCGCGAAGTAGACCACGGTACAGCGCCATCTCTCGGGAAATTGGGTTACTAATTTATACAAACTATCAGGAATACATATACTACGCAACGTTCCCAAACGAAAAAAGCTGACGTTTTAACAAACAGCTACCAAATTAAAATGGGAACAGGTTGAACATGTCTACCGTATCATCTGTCAGTTTCTATAGAAAACGTCATGTGACCTCCGAGGGCTCCGAGCTAGGTATTACGTGATTATTTCTATAGAAACTGGCAGATCGTCCCGGATCGGATCGGATTCGATTGGTGTGAGTTATCTTTTACTGTTTGCTGATTTAGGTTCCAAACTAGCGAAATATTATATAATAAGTACTTATGTTGATTTACGACCGTTAAAAGTTTAATAACCTTTAGTGAAAAATAAAAGTTTCATCGATAAACTCAATTGTAAATAAAAAATCAGCCTGGGAACCTTTGAGCCGCGTACGATGCAGTGTGGGTTGTTTTAGAGGTATTTTTAGTTATTTAAGTCTTATGTATTTTAAGTTTTAATTCAATATACCTAACACATATCCTCTATGAATGGTGAAATGGCGAATGGCCAGAGTTTTTTACCCTCATCCTATCGGTTACAACTTCAGCCTGTCAACACACGATAAAAATACAATGACTTCTCACCAGCCTACTCATCAAATGAGTAAAAGTTGTGGTGTAAAATAATAAAAAAAATTTAACAATAAAGAAAAGCGACTTCAAAATGGAAGAATAAATTGAAAATTTTTACATGCGCTACGAATATATGTTTGAAGTCGGTGCTAAGCCAAATGATTATTCAATGCAGTATCGTTTGACATCATTTTATTTCTGTATTTTTAAGTCGGTTTTCTATTTTCTTACTTTTAGGTTTTAAGGATTTTTTTAACGAATTGACAATTTCCGGGTGAAAACGCTTATATTACTTGAGAAAACTCCAAAATAACCAGACAGGGTGTCCTTAGCATAGCATACCTACATAACAAATATCATCATCGAAGAAAATTGATAGTCTCACTAATTTGCTACTGCCAAAAACACTGCCAATGAATATACAGTATGTTTCTTTTTGTTGTCTTTGTTTGGAAACTTATATTTTTAGATCTCGGTATTCAAAACAACATTTACAGTATAGTACGAGTATTACTAAGATGTAGTCCCATGTGGGATTTCAGGGTTTGTCCAATGGTTGAGGTCAAAAAATGAGTTCCCTTGATTCCCCTAGAGACCATAATCAGATCAGGGTCAGATTTCTATGGGACCAACTTAAAAGTAACTCCTTTCGAACAAAAAACAATTACTCAAATCGGACTACGGAGCTCGAAATAATCGGTGAACATGCATAAAACATAATATAAATAAATATATTGTGTGAAAATCTTACACAAATCGACCTAGTCCCGCGGTAAGCTCAATAAGGCTTGTGGTGTGGGTACTAGACAATGATATTTATTATATATACTTAAATACATAGAAAACATCTATAACCCAGGAACAAATGTGGCATTTCAAGGCTAAAGGTACCACATTGTCGGTTGTTGATAAGGTTGATTTCTAAGTGATTATTTGTGACAGCCTTACTTAGTTTCGATAACCGACAATATGGTACATTTAGCCTGAAAACGCCGCAAATATTTGTGATAAACACACAAGTAAACGCCCTAACCAGGATTCGAACCTTTTTGGAAGTCGATTAAAAATTGTATTATATTTTGCTTAATTTCTCGCTACAACCATATGTATGAGTCACATTGCTGAACCTCCTCCTATGCGTGAGAAATATTGCCTATCCCCGTAGTTCAACAGTTTCAACACTGACCAAAACCCGATTAGAGGTTTCACCTGCAGCTTTGAATTTATTTGCGAACATAATACAGTCATCCCAGTATATCCCTTTACCGAAAAGCTACTCCTATTTCCAAATTCCGTACGTCCGTATTGGAACCTGCGATCTCAACTGCAAGACACAGTGTCGAAATATTTAATGAAGTGGTGCTTTTTAGTTACTTAAGTAGTTAGAAATTCGATATAGCATTTCAATGACCTGCCGAGAAACAACAGACTACACTACATCTGTGGGCCTACTACTTCTCCCCGTCAGTAATAATTCGCATTCTCTCAGTCATTATCTTAACCCTGTGAAAACGAGTGCTGTAAAGGGCTCGAAACGTAGGATCATGGTGTTAATAAACGCGATTAATCCGCTCTAAAGTGTTTAATTTCAATGAATAACAATCGCGGTAACAGAAGACAACACTATAGTTAATATAGTTACATACGTTCGTAAACCATAACTCGCCTTCTTTAGTCAGCCACAAATTCACACTCGACTGACCACTAATTGTGATAGTTGTTAATAACGTCACCGACTTATATAACTTTGATACAAGTAGGCCGGAACGTCACTTTCGATACCCATGAACTGGACCGACGGATCGAAAGACATCCGATACCCACCCGTGTTATACAAGCTTCAGTACAATCAGCTGCAGATGAGCGTTGGTGGCGCAGCGGCAAGGTGTGCGATTTTCAATCCGAAGGTCGCGGGTTCAAACCCCAGCTCGTACCAATGAGTTTTTCGGAACTTATGTACGAAATATCATTTGATATTTATATCGCTTTTCGCCTATATCGCCTGGGCTGGTACCACGAAAATCGAACGATTGCGGATTTGTATCTCCATCTCTGTCACACTTGCATATTAGAGTGACAAGGAGGTTATTCCGTCAATGCCAATTTTCGATGTTCGTGGTAGGCGTGCTGGTTTACCCTCTGGGTTGGAAGGTCAGATGGCAGTCGATTTCGTAAAACTAGCGCCTACGCCGAATCTTGGGATTAGTTGCCAAAGAGGACCCCAGGTTCCCTGAAGCATGGCATAAGACGGGAAAACGGAAGAAGAAAATTATTCAAGCTTCAGTAAAGGTGGAAAACACCATGATTTTTTATTACCTAAGCAGGAACGTCATCGGCCATTTAAAAAAATATCCCCCTTCTTTTTTTTTGTTTATGTGATCTGTACTGAGAATCGCGATTGCAATTACGATCGAAATAGCTTGCGCCTTGCGAATACCCATGAAAAAAAAATTGGAGGGGGGGTCAACTTTAAATAAAATAAGACACAACAATGTTTAAAAATAAAGAGGATAAATCACCGGCTTAGACTCCTATGCGAGGAAACAGTCGAGTACGTTTGTATAGAGAAATAGTTGTTTAGTATACAAGGGAGCAAAGTTGTTGTTTCATTCTTGTGCTAAGGTATATTGAGACTTGAGCAAGCGAAAGATTCCGAATATGAGCCACGAACGTCAAAAACTGGAATCTTGAGCTTTACGACGGTCTCGAGGCACGAGAGTTGAACAAACTTTGTCGCCGAGTGAAACACAACATTTTCATCTCTAGGAAAACAAATACTATATACGATTACAAAGCTCATCCAAATGTAAGTTATCAGATATTTATCACACAAAACTAACTTCTAAAAGTCAATGCCACTAGTAACGTAGTAACCAAGCAGAAACCATTCAAAACTTTAGGTCAAATTACTTTCCCCACAAGTGGATATAATGCGTTTTTCCCCGCTAGTTTTAAAGGATAAAAGAGCGCGTTCCGAGGCAGTGAAGTGAAAATAAATAACCTGCCCCGCCCGTTGCCTGTTATATTTAAAAATTTCCTCCCGCGGACGCTGCGTAGAGTGAAGTCCCTGCCTTTTTCCCGAAGGACTACAGTACGGGGTTCTTCAAAAAAATATTGTACAGGTTTCTGATGAGTCGGCAACGCGCATGTGGCACCCCTGGAGTTGCTGACGGCTATCTACGGTGGCCGCTATCCATCAGGCGGGTCGTATGCCCATATGCTGAGTTGGATCCATTTTGTGATACACACACAACTTACTTTTTTTATATTGTTTTGTTTTATGAATGTTTATTGTAATCGTCGCAATTTTTCTTTCTTTCTGTTTGACACCGGCGTCGTATAAAAAAATACAAGAACAAACCCATTTAAAGTCGGTTAAGCACGCTATCGGCTAGTTTTCGGATGTCTGTCGGTATTGAAAGTGTTCCGTTCCGTGTCGCTGAGCGTTATGTAAGCGTGCTAGATGCCACGCGGCGCTGTCGCGGCTAACCATGCTAGGCGCGTCGAGAAAGGCCACATAATGAGTAAGGACCGTAAAACCACCCAACTATGGTCCAATATTAGCTCATAGGGGTTCAAACTGCTATATTTAACACAATAGATACACAAGAAATAATTTAAAAAACTTAAACTTGGATAAAGGACGACTCACACTAGCACGGGACGGGACGAGAAAATCTGTCAATTTCTATAGAAAGAATCACGTGATAGCTCGGAGCCCTCGGATGTCACGTGACGTTGTCTATAGAAATTGACAGATTTTCCCCCCTCGTCCCGTCCCGTTCTTGTGTGAGTCATTCTTAAAGGTTCAGATGCAGAAGGCGGTAATTCTGGACACGTCGCATATAGTTCGGCGGTTCCTTTCTCTGCGGCCCTAACCACGCGGCACTCTAGGTTAGGTTTTTTATAATATGTTTATATGTATTTTGTGTTGTTTTTGTATTTTAGTTTTATATCCATATTGTACAAAACCTAACTTATGGATGAAAATGAATAAAGAAAAAAAAATGAACTAAACTAGTTGTTCGCCCAGAACGTGAACTCACGACCCTTGTATCTCGGCAACCGCTCGACCGACTTGACTCGTATTTCCTTAAAGATTGACTCACATAAGATCGGGACGGGACGAGACGGGGCGGGACGGGATGATCTGTCAAGTTCTATAGAAAAAGTCACGTGATAGCAACAAAACAAACATACATGGTGTTGCAGGCGTCCATAGGCTACGGTGACCGCTTACCATCAGGCGGGCCGTATGCTTGTTTGATAATTACCATGTTTTATATAAAAAAATACATGGTAATTATTCCGTTTTAAATATTAGTTACACTATTAGGACGCCGTCACTTTCGCACTTATTCGTACACGCTTGTTAGAACGTGACAGCCAGTGACAACCCGACCATATTAGACTAGCCGATCCCCAGTAATCTACCTTGTTGGGGTCCCACGCAGTCTTCCGGTAGGCGGTCGCCCCTCGAGAACCTTTCCAAGCGAGACAGACTTCACCAAATTCGGCGGGTGGTCACCAAATGACTAATTTCCACAGAACGCATTCCACTGAAGGATCACTCGTTAATCGGTTGTCCATTGTTTTATACGCTGACTCCGCACCCATTCACACACCTGTGCTATTCATCAGAACCAAAACGACGTACAAACCTGTTTAATTGTATACTTATACGACGTTATGCAGAGTTTAAAGTGGACGCTCCGATTTCAATGATGGTACGCGAATATTCCCATACGAAATGAGCCTTTTCGGAAATACGGTGTCTTATTTTCTTCGTGAATATTTGTAACAGATGTTATTATACGTTAATGTAGATTATACTTCTGTTTCGGGGTCGAAACTCTTGGTCCATGGGGTCCCAGCGCACGCAAGTTTTTCGTAAAAATCGCGAAACGTATGGTTGATGTTACTGGTGACCGAAGAGCTGGTGGCTTCCTTGCACAATGTATCAGCATTGCGATACAACGAGGAAATGTCACCAGCATCCTAGGTACAATGCCTCAAGGACCTACTTTAGATTTAAGGTAGGTAGGTAGGTAGGTAGTTAGGTAAGTTACACTTACTGTATAAATTTCGAAAATAAATGTTTTTCTTCTGTAAATACAAGGTGATATTTTAGAGATGAGGTAAAATTGTAACTGTGTGCCATGACTTCTACGTAGGTAACCCTACTCGATAGCGACTGCACGATTCTATAGTGTTTGCATCTTGCTCGTTCTTTACTGGTGGAAGCGAGATGCAAACATAATCGAATACACGCAGTACAGGTAAGGTAACTCATGGTAAGCATACTGTAGCATTCAAGAACCAATTACAAAACTAACTCTACCTTAAACTTAGTGATGCTATTTAATCAATTTATTAATTCAGAATATGCCCAAACACTTTTTAACGCATGTGTAGATGAATGTACATTATGTTCGCTAAGGGTGCTGAAAACGTTTTTTCAAAGTAGTTCAAAAAGTGACTTTTTGAGTATGAAAAAAGGTTGTTTGCCGGAGGTTTGGAAAAGGATGGTCGAAGAAGGCATTTGGCCCATATTACACTGTCATATCCATGATCATATCTAAGATCGTAGATCTACACAGATGTAGTGAATAATGTATTGCCCTCGCATTTTCTCGGAGACGTACGTACTTAAGGATGACTCACACTAGAACGGGACGGGACGGGCGGGACGGGAAGATCTGTCAATTTCTATAGAAAGCGTCACGTGACATCCGACGGCTCCGAGCTATCACGTGATTTTTTCTATCGAATTTGACATATTTTTCCGTCCCGTCCCGTCCCGTGCTAGTGCGAGTCATCCCTTATTTGTCATGCTACTTCAATCGACCACGGTACTTTTAGTACTGACACTGACTGAAATACCATGAGGCCCCGTACGTGTCATGGTATTTCAGTATTTCCGTGAAAATACGAGGAAAAATTATTATACACTACTTACATATGTATCAAGCCTCCATATAAATGTAAGTATGAACATTTATTACATTTAATAAATGATTTGATTCGTGCTTTAAAAAATTGTATATAGATTGTATTTATATTTGTTTCTTTCAAACCTCACCCTGTATTCAATCAGCTTTTTGTTGTAATACGTGAAGCCTTGTTTTTCCATAGATCCCGAGGCTGCGCGGGAATCGGTCGGTGACCTGCGCGTGCGCCGGGCTTCCACGTGTAGGCACGTCAAACGGGGCATTGGTCAAGACTTAAAAAAAAAAATTATTGCGACCCAAAATGCGAGTTTTGACCTCCGACACAAGAGCTCACCACTTGGTCAATAGACTAAGTGTATTTTTTTAGCTATAAATATGTATGGGACCCAATTCATTAAAGAGACACAAAGGGCAAACATTTGAGCTAAGTCTAACTCCTGTGTTTGACACTTAAAAATCGTCTTAACCAAATTGGTACATGAAAGCAACGCCACATTTACGTAACATCCATATTAAAGTATGGACAATTGCAAGTTAAATTGTAATATCGGCCGTGAAATGTTGCATTTATATCTATTATTGTATTTGTCTTAAAATTTCATTAAAATGTACTTAAATGATACCATTATTTTAAACTAATTTTCGAATTAAAACACAAAACTTTAAATTAGGAAACTCTAAGGTAAGTTAGTAATTAAATTAGTATATACTTTTTATGATACATTGCGTAATATCTATCCATTAAGAAAAATAATAGTTTCACTACCATTTGCTTCCATCGTCAGATTAACTGGACGGTATCAAACTTTAGTGTTATTTTACAGATCATATTTGTATAGTTTCATTTCAATACACGCATTTAAAAGAGGTTAAACTCGACTGCTAGATTTGACATCATGATTTGCTTAATTCGCTTCAGTAAAGCTAACATAAATGTGTTAAAAATCACTCGAATACAGCCGAATTGGGAATTTCCAAACGTTTGGAAGCAGTTTGTTATTTTGATAGAACATTATCTTTCGTTGACCAAGTCACCCAGCGGGTGTACGCACGTGCGTTGACATCACTCTATGCACTTTTCGGCGGCCGAGCTTTGATTCACTTACCATGGAATATCCTTCGTCTCTATGTAGATATAAATGAGTGGGTATGAAATCCAATCAAATGTCTTATTTGATTTGATCTACTGGCTAATATAGTCTACATCTACATTTGGACGTTTAATCTTCGTAAAGGATGAAATATTACTACCAGTTTTTGGGGATTTTCAGGAAAAATAGTGTCATGTTTTTTTATACAAATTACTTATGTAACGGTTCATACAAAATGTATACCTATGAAAAATAGTTACAAAGCGAACTAGAAGTAATCATCTTTTCTTTATTGTAAATCAATACTATTTTTTTATTTTCTTTTAAAATCAACTTTTGTTTTTTTTTTCGATAAAATAAAGGTACGATTTTAAAAAAACGAACTTATGGCCACTCGATACTTCGGCCATCAATCAAATCTTTTTCTTTTTCCATTCTATAGACAAAAGCAAAAAAACTACGAGTGTAATTAGCGCCTCACATATCGATTTCAAGTTGAATAGCACTTTTGGTCTTCTTGACAAATTTTCACTACCCCCGCGAGGTCATTGCCCGAGCTATAATCCAATCGATCACATATCTAGCTTAAAGCGCCACACGGTCCTTCTAACCAGATTTTTGCGTATTACCCACATGAGGGTATCGGCCGCTACGTACTTTATCCGGGAAAAGTAGATCACAACCCTCAACTACATAGTAGATACTCCAACATACTAAAGACCCTTTCTAGCTCCACTATCCGGCTCAAAGGACCACATGGGCCTTCTAGCCAGAGTTTCGCGTCCTACCTAAGTGGGGGCATCAGCCGCTATGATCTTTAGCCAGGAAAAGTACACAGTAACCTAATCAAATTTAATCCAATATACCATCTATTAGATCCCTAGCTTCACAATCCGGCTCGGAGGACCACATGGTCCTTCCAGCCAGATTTTTGCGTACTACCCACGTGGGGGCATCGGCCGCTCCGGGCCTTCACCCCGGAGAAAGTAGGAGCCGGGAGCATCTTGCCTATTTAGTTCGTTCACTCCGGGACAGAGATGGGAGTGGAGTCGCCACCTGTTTGTTTGGATTACAAAAGTAAGTTTCAGTACGATCATACATACGTATAATCGGTGTGATCTGTGCTGTAAATATAATATGTTTATTTGCAGCATAGACATGTACCTCCTAATAAATTTTTATTTGGGCGAAAACCTAGATAAGAATTAATAAATTGTCTTTAATTATGTATGTCGATTCGTGCATGTAAGAAAAAAACTTTATACATTTCCATACTTATTTGAATATGATTGTGAAAATATACCAGATTAAGCACAATTACTTTTTTTAGGTCCTCCAAGCAAATCTCAAGACGCCCAAAGATCCATAAAAAAGTACAGTCTGTGTATGAAAATATAAATACATTGGAACAGCTTAAATTTTGTGCGTTCCGTATTAAGAAGAGGAGCTCCTAAGAAAAATACTTTACGCTCCTATTTTCACATGCGGCACAATGCATTTGGTTGCACTCATAGATATTTAAATATCTATGGTTGCACTACAAAAATATGTCTCTACTGCATCCCTGTCCCAAAAAACCAAGGCTGCGCAGAAGAAAGCTCAGAAAGCGATAGTGGAATGCCCCGGCGCTGCGCGTGTAACCCCCCTC
This sequence comes from Lathronympha strigana, assembly GCA_949128165.1. Taxonomy (NCBI): domain Eukaryota; kingdom Metazoa; phylum Arthropoda; class Insecta; order Lepidoptera; family Tortricidae; genus Lathronympha; species Lathronympha strigana. Next base: position 9,288,398 of record OX421923.1, on the reverse strand, counting down.
CCACCTCCAGGAGGGGGGGTGCAATGCCTCGGGGTTAGACCATTTCTCTTTTATAGTAGGAAATGGTGGGAAGATCACACAAAAAGGCGCCAGATTTGGAGTTTCTCGTTTAGAAAACAGGTTTTGGGGGACAATGAAAATGTCATGTTAAGTACCTACACAACCTTAAAAAAGCTATTTGACTGTATATTTGTTTTTAGTAATAGGGGGATACCGTCCATTCGATTTTCTATTGGACCGGATCTATCTAATAGAAACTGTAAATGAACAGTACTTACCTAATTAGGGTACATAGGTATTAAGTGTATACGTTCTTGTTTATGAAGCAATGGAAATGGGTCACTTCGTAAGGGCTATTCAGCTTCTTTTACCAAACTAAAAGAAGCCTCGCAGCGGTAGGAAGTATTCGTATCTAATGTCCAAGTGTTGATTATGGGCAAGAATTATTCAGTACATCGTAATCGACTTCGAAATTCAAGACGAAGTTCTTAATGAAGTCACACCTATAGATTATCCTAAATAAGGGTCAGAAACCAGCTCAAAGTAGTAGTTTGCCACGAAAGTGACCTAGTCATCCATCTTTCAGACTATAATATACATGATAATCCGGATATACGTTCGGGCATATCCGCCGGATCTGCAATAAATGTAGGGTAGATTTGTCCGGTGGGCAGATCCGACAGATTATCCGAACGTATGTGGCCGGCTATACCTATCGGTTAAAAACAAAAGCAAGCTTAAAGCACAAGAGATATTCGCAAGTATCAGGGGCCCATGACTCCCCGAGAGAACGAGTTTGCCACGAAAGTGATCCTAGCCATCCGTCTTCCAGAAAACTTTCACCCGCGGTCAAAGAACTTCTTAGCGTCATTATTTCTCGGTGCCCTTTCCGGGTTTAGGCCGGACCGGTCAAAAATATTTATTGTTAACACTTTTGTGGTTGTAGGCTATAAAGTTTAGATATTTTGAGTACGATTGTATTACATGTAATATTACGGCCAAGGGCGAGTTGGACTCGCGCACCGAGGGTTTCGAACAAACTCTTACTTGCAACTGCATCTCGAAGTCGAAATTTAACGTCATTCCCATGTATCGGCAGATTAGATCACTCGTTTTCACGGCAGAGTTAATAGGGGAGATGTTTATAATGTATACTTTAAAAAAAAATTGCTATGTTTTCCGTCGTATAAAAACTAGTCTATGCAACCGTTCATAATTAGTTCATAAAATTCAAGGGTCCCAGTTACAAAACGAGACGTAGTCGACTGGTCTCAATTTCATCATTAAATGGTTCTACGAGTATGTCTTTAGTTTTTTGACTTGGGTGTCTGCAATTAATATCACAATTTTATTATAGGTACTTTTTTTGTCTTGCCCATCACGGAACAATGGTGGTCCGGACCTTTGGGAGGCGTACGCGGAGCCGATGCCAACACGCAGAGTCCTTTTCGACAATTTAATGAAATGTAAGGGGTAAACCAAGCGGATGTTGCACCTGCCCGAGTCATGGGACACACGCAGAGGCAGAGGCAGCACCCGCCAGGGTGTATGGAATATTGAGAGTTATGGAATATAAAATATACTGCACTATTAGGTGAAAGTGGTGGATTAAACTTGGGTTATGGTTATAAAACCGGACGTCTGCCTAACAAAAATCTAAGATGGCTCAAGGGCAACATCGGAATGGGGCTGGGGGTAGAAAGGTGTCACTGGACTTTGAACATATAGGCAGCTCGCCACTTAGGTTAAAAAATTAATATAACTCATTGCACTCATTTGAGTTTAAAAACGGATACCCTGAAAAGCTTTTTAGCCAGTTTATCAGGGAATGCCGACTGAAAATTATGATTTCTTTCACGGAAGAACAATTATTATTTTAATCACTTTTACACTGATCTATGATGGTCATAGGATCACGAATGTTTACCAGTTATAGTGAGAAAAATGCAAAAGACAGATTTTACATGGACATAGAACCTTTCAAATGAACAAGGCAGAGTTTAAGTTTAACTAAGTATTATATTTGTATATATTTGTTTGGAAATTTATGGACTTGAGATGCGTAATAAATAAGTACTATGTTAAAGAAGATTTCAATCTACAGCAGACCATTATTCATATAATATCTTTGGATATTACTTTACATATTTATACATAGGTACTCAGTACCATGTATCCATTCCATTTAAAAAACAAAATTACTTTGTTGTCTCCACAACAAAGTAATTTTGTTTTTTAAATAGAATATAACTTTATGAACCATTTCTGTCTGTTATAACATTTTTTGGGATGCCGTAGTCAACTTATACGAGTAGCTTCATCTTGTCTGTCGATAAACAGCTGCCAGACGCCCGCATCTTGTATTATGATAGCACAGAAAACTATTTAGATAGGTTATATTAAATTACTGACTCTTTGTTTACTATAAGACAATTCTAATGGCAATAACGGTGCTTTGAAAAATGCTCTTTCTTATCCTAATAAGCCTTAATAAGGTTTTACCTTAGACAGCAGCCATTTAATATTGCCCTTCCTTAATACAAGGTATTCTTTTAATTACGGTGATTATATTTGATGATCATCGCAAGGTGACCGATTTAACTAGGAATCGTTCATTAATTATGTTACTAAGGGCATCTATTACGTAATCTATTATGGACACTTGGAATTACAAACATATGTTCCGTTCACACTCTCTTCTTCCTAAAGAATAGTTAATAGCTTTTGGACATGTAGTCATAATTTGCCCTTATCTATGTGGAAGAGCTACTACAAGATGGACTGATGCGGAGAAGAAAGGAGTCGGCGGCAGTATACAACGAGCGGCCCACACGGCCCATGACCGCACTCAATGGAAGGAAGCAACATGTGGTCGCGATCCTCAGCAATGAGGGACCGAGAAAGAAGAGTCATAATCAACATTCATAGGCCTTAACTGTTGAAAAGTCCACCGGAAAGACAATAACATTGATTTGTGTTTGACCCTGGTTTAGACCTTTTAGAAGTGTGTTTTTTTTTTCAACCTTTAAAAAATAAGAAATTTTGAGAGAGGTATCCCATACCCAGCGGACAGCGGATGCATATCGTTTAGTGTGGTAGGGCACAGCACAACGAATGTCGTCTCGCTCAAATCTGGAGCCTTACAGAAAACCGCAGTTAAATAACACTAGACCCTACTCATAGTGTTGTGTTTCTGTTGGTGAGTAAGGTGGCCAGAGCTCCAAGAGGATTCGCTGTGTTGACAGCTGAGGACCCACGGAGCAAAGCCCTTGGCCCGTTTTGCTGTCAACACAACGAATCCTCCTTTTTTTTAAGGGTCGGCAACGCGCATGTAACACCCCTGGTGTTGCAGGCGTCCATAGGCTACGGTGACCGCTTACCATCAGGCGGGCCGTATGCTTGTTTGTCACCGTCGTAGTATTAAAAAAAATGTTAAGATTAATATAAATATCACAGGAACAAAATTATTATTAATAACTGTTTTTTGATTATAAAATCTTTGAATTTTAACCACCTTAGATCTTCTGAATTAAGTTACAAAAAGTCGATTTACATGTTAAAATGTCATCCTTTATAATAATCACCCATAAAATACCTACATCTCTTGCGCGCCCAACACTCGCATCAAGTAAAAGTGATATTGCTCAGTAGATCGTCTATGCGCCGTGATATTGCACAATATTGATATATGCCCACGTTCAAGGCCAGTGTAGATGCACCGGCGTTACGCGAATGCACACGTAACTCTGTTTACGTGTTTTTTGACATAATGTCATGCGTACATGTCTTCGTAATAACACATGTAGGTACCTATATAATAGTTCATCTGCGCACATAAATTACTGCTCTAAAATGCGTTCAGAAACATAGGCAATGACCAGCGTAACTAACCAGCAGGAATTAACAGAACTGTAATTTTAACATTACCTCCTGAAAACAGTAGGTTAAGAGTTTAAATTTGGAACAGCTGTCAAATTCAAATGAGTTCTATTCTATACTCGACAACTTTACAAGAGATGTCAATTAGGCTGATGTTAACGTACATTGGAAATTCCTTCAACTTAATTTGTATAAAAAAGTGAAAACCTGCAGAGTACATAATTTTTAAAAGTCGAACTAAAGTTGTTGGGTTTGAAGAGTAAATTTTTTTGTAGAAAAAATATATTGTTGAGCATCGGAATCAAATGCAAAACAAAATATGAAATCATCACCAAGTTGTACTTTGAAGTGATAGTTTTCCGATTAAACGATAAAATATCGGATTTAAAACTACCTATAGAATTATGCTAATTAATTTTATGACAATAAAATCGTATTGTATATTTATTAATGTTATGCAAATTCCATTTATCCTATGCGGATTCATAATTATACACAATTAGTTGTACTTATTGCCATTTTTAATGTTAGGCGACTTAAGGGGCACCCCACCTTACAACCCAGAGGGCAAACTAGGCCTTATTGGGATTAGTCCGGTACTCCGGTTTGATATACATCCCAGGTGGTATGCACAGTCGCACAGATCTTGAGTTAGAGTCTTCCCCTGGCTGTAATTTTTCCACTATGTCCTTTTATTTCAAAAAAATAGTGTGGTGTATTTAAATTGATAAGTGTCGATTGCCGATTCGAGTCAGGCAATGTAATTAAGAATTGACCTCAGATCCGATCTGATTAAGTAAATTAAGTAAAACGCTTCCTCGTTATTCATAAAATCATTAGTCATTTAAATTTAACCTTTAATCGGGTAATTCTATTGTGCTATCATTTCCATGGTAATGAGAATGAGGCTCATCAATGGGTATTTATTGATTGTTAGCATTGACGGGGATTAAAAATATTGTCTTCTGTTAACGCCATTAAGGGTTAATCACGCTAGAACGGGAGGGGACGGGGCGGGACGGGACGGGACGATCTGTAATTATAGGATCACCTTGTTGTCCGTCCGTCCGCCCATCCGTCTGTCAAGACCTTTTATCTTAGGAACGCGTAGAGGTAGCAAATTGAAATTAATACATGTCTACGGTTCCTTGAAGCTGAGAAAATACCAAACCTCTTAGTCAACGCAATCAATAAATACGGCCGTTTATGACCCATTTCCCATACATTTGCAACGGGAATCAAAATGTATAGGGTACTTCCCGTTGACTTAGAATCAGGAAATTTGGCAAAAAGCAAGAACTTGTAGCTCAAGTACAGGAGAAACTCCGAACACCGTATAATTGCAGCGTTCTGAGAGTTCCCTGCCAGTCCTGCCACCAGTATTTTAAAGTACCCAAGGTCATAAATCGGGGAAGCATCCTTTGTGAGGAATCCTCGGGGGGAGAGGTCGACTGGCCCATTGGCATCCGTGTTTGCCATGCTTGGGAGCGGTATTTCTCATCCGCCCAAGCGCCGCCCGGCCGCCTGCGATGTTATTTATGTTAAGTATAGAGCATAAAAAGCGATTTTATGTAGCCTAGCTTCGACCTAAAGTCGAACTTTATCGAATACAACTCATGGTAAGCATACTAGTTTGTACCTAATCTTCAGGGAAATTACTAAGTGCAATCTAATTAGGCATTCCCTCAGACAGCGATTTGGATTGATCTAGCTCTACTGCACTTTTGCAGTGATTTCAATTATTTCATTTAATTTGAAGCCTTATTTCAAAACAGTTAAGGTTGAGTTTCGAATGTAACGCGTGTGTAATTAAAACTACTAGTTGCTAGTTCGATTTAGTTATATAAGTACTATCTGAAAATATTCAATTTTCGTAATTACTTTAACCTATATTAACCTTTTTGCCGGATTGTCGAATGAGAATTACGAATACGTAAATATGTGTGTCCAAGCCCCCGTCAAAACTAAGAACATTAAAGTCATAAACCCGTCCTTCAGTTCCTCACCAAGTATAGGCCGTGTCAAAAAGAGATGTATAGGTATATGTTTGTTATTTCTCCGATTGTGTAGGTTGACAACAGTTTTGCTGATCTCTTTTGATGGAATTCGTCCAAGCAGCCAAATTAAATACATCGTTGTAATTTGGTAGGCGGTATCAATCTGGTATCAATGCATTACATTACAACTTAACTTAGTCGCATATTTTGATAGTGGATTTTTCAAATGTCGTAAGAGGCACGTTATTAGCTTAGACTTACGACATTTGCGAAATCCACTACCAATTTCAAGGCCGCTCCAAACTGTTGTCATTTGACAGTTTTTGTACTACTTCCATGATTTAGTTATTCTTCCGTGTGTGTGTCAAATTTTTTGACACGGCTTATGGATGGCTCAGACGAGAACGGGACGGGAAGATCTGTCAATTTATATAGAAAGAATCACGTGATGGCTCGGAGCCCTCGGAGGTCACGTGACGTTTTCTATAGAAACCGTCCCGGCCCGTTCTAGTGTGAGTCATCCTTTATTGTCTATATCTTTTCACCTGTTTTCTGCTTTAATGCTGGTTTTAGGGTTGCATACCAAAATGGAACAAAAAGAAACACTTATGGTGCCGTTTTGTCTGTCTGTCACATCCTGAAATTTTTCGGGAACTGCTTAAGCTATGCTATATACGTGAAATATGGAGTAGTAACAAAGAACGAAAGCGCAAAGTTATCAAACAATTTATTGTCAACTAAATAAAATATATAAAGTAAGTTATAAGCTGTCTTAAATCCAGATTTATATATATTTAATATATATTTATGATTTATGAAAAATGTCTGATAATATAGGGGTAAAAAATAAAAGTTTAGTAACTAGTTATTCTGAGGTATAATTTGAAAGAACTCGATTTGCACATTCTAGCTAGTCAGACTCACACTTGACCAGTTTTTTAAACTTACTGGTCCTTAAACTGTTGTAGTTATCTAAGTAAAATATTATTTTACTAAGTAGAGACGTCTGCGAACGAAATTTACGATTTTATAATTGAAAAGATTTTTTCAATTATATACTTAATTGTAGTTATATCACAAAACGCTTGAACCTTAGAACATAGACAACGGGAGTGGACTTGTCTGTCATTTTCTAGAAGGGGGGTTTACGGGTATTCGTACGGTTACGTAGAAATGGACATATCAGTCCATACAATGATATGACTGGCAGAGTGGAAATAGTACGAACGAAGATACTTCCATTGTATTAAACTTAATGCCCTAAACTTTCGTTACCCAAACAAACGTTATGATAAACGAACGTGCCGCGGGTCATCAAACGCCAAAATCAGCATTTGCATTCGGTTCGACTCGCGCGCGGCCCCTCTCCTCCCCCCTACCGCGCTGCGCGGGCACACTTTCACTTTCCGTTCAGTAGGGCAAACCACTCACTATACACTAACGCCAAGTTACCACATCGCTACAAACAAAAAGCTACCTAATCTTCTACAGAGCTAGGTCGAAATTGAATCGACGCCATGTCTTTGTCAGGAACTTTGTCAAAGTAAATCGAGGCAGTGACAAAAGTCGAAAGTGATGATGCGCGCTAGAACCCAAACTATATCGTTTCCTGGTAAATTTAAGGGTTACTTTCGCTTGAATTTGAGATTGTGTTAGGTCTTATTAGGATGCTAGATGGGATCTAAGTTGTTCCGCTAAGAGAGATTCAGAGCCTTATGACGGATCCACGTTTAACGTTATGAAATCGATTGACACGAACCTTTGTATGGACTTATCGAGAATGGGCATGGTGGCTTTTTCTCAGACCACCTATTTAGGATTTAAATACAGAATGGGTAATTGTTGGGACCCTCCAGGAAAACACGTTGAAATGGCTCAATTTACATAATGGAAACATTATTTTAGTCTTTACTAAGAAGTAAGATGCAGTAACAGAATTTATAAAGATTCCACTTTTGCCGTACCTACTGAAACTTAACCTTTGTTAGATTTATTTAGTTAGTTAGATTCTTCTAAACAGGCACGATTGGTTCTAGGGTTTCTGACCAATGTGACAAAAAAGCTATTATGTCGACCAACATAACCAAAATAACTGTGAATTTGTAGAAGTAGTTTTTATGCAAATTAAAAGAACTAAAACCTTTGCACTGTTTTGTACTCGAGGGCCCTAAACATTCTTGCATACTGTATTTATTGTTAAGCAATTATGTTACAACCTTTATCTATTAAGTCTTTTGGGATTGATAACATCGTATTTATATTAAATAACAAGCAAATAAATACGGTTTGAAAAACCCTACAGATAGACTATGTAACCTCTTTTTGCCGATATCTTAAATAAGGAAGTGTAAACTAGCAGCTGTAATAGTAAATCGATAAATATCATACACAAACCCATCGATGATCTAGTCCTACGTAAGGTCAATGGGTATTTAATGTAGTGTTAATTCCTCATATATCATTGTAGGATACAGTAATCTTGCACTTACAAATATTATTAAAAAAAATGAAATAAATTGAAATTAAACACTTTAGAACGGATTATTCGCGTTTATTAACACCATGATCCTACGTTTCGAGCCCTTTACAGCACTCGTTTTCACAGGGTTAAGATGATGATGAAATAAAAAATATAAAACTTTATGGAGTTCGAGCGCCCACATCCTCTTTAAGGATATCTTCAAAGAGGCTTGTGGACGCTACCGGCGACCGTAGACGTAGAGCTGGCAGCTTCCTCGCCCAACGTATTAGTATTGCAATACAGCGAGGAAACGCTGCCAGCGTCTACGGTACCATGCCGCGGGGGGCATATTTATTTTATCATGTATTTTATTTTATGATTAAGTATTTCGTTTATATTTGGGATATTATAACTTAATTTATTTGCTACCACAAACAGCGCAGGCATCAAAAGGAATAATATTATTAGTGGTTCGCCCCGAAGGAGAACTTGCGACCGCTATATCTTGGCAACCCCTTAACCGATTTAGCTCATATTTAAACTTAAAGCTTATATTTATCTCATCTAACTACTTGCCAAATTTAACGACGATCCGACCAACGATATTTAAGTTATCGTATACATACAAACGAGGGTGTGCCCAAGTAGACTCTACTTGAACAATCCGTCCAAGTAGTCTTAATCTCTCAAGATTAAGTAAAAACTTTTAAATTCATTGGAGAATCAACCTCCAGGAAAATTGTATCCTTTCTTCAGATTAGCGACTGAATTTATGAAATTCCATGAATCTTCTGCTCAACGCTGAATAGAAACGAATTGTGATTGAATTTTATATCTATTTAAATTGGGGATAAATATAGATACTCGTATTAATTTTGTATTAACAGAGACGTCTGCGAACGAAATTTATCAATTTTATAATTGAAAGAAAAATTAATAATTCTGTATTGAAGAACTTGTAGCACAAGTACAAAAATATATCCGAAAGCCAATTGCCGCACACTGAGAGTTCCGTGCCTGTATGGTTATGGGAGGAGTATGCTTTGTGCCGAACCTACGGTGGGCGAGTCCGACTCGCATTTAGCCAGTTTTTTTTAAATAAAGTACCTACGAGTACCTGCGTCATTCATAAAATACCCAACAAGTGTTTTTTTTTTTAACTAAACTAATCTAAACTCTAGGTCCATGGGGTACCACCGCACGCAAGTTTTTCGTAGAAATCGCAAAACGTCTGGTTGATGTAATTGGTGACCGAAGAGCTGGTGGCTTCCTGGCACAACGTATCAGCATTGCGATACAACGAGGAAACGCCGCCAGAATCCTAGGTACAATGCCTCAAGAACCTATTTTAGATTTGAGGTAGGTGGAGGTAGGAAGCTAGGTAAGTTACACTTACTGTATATATTTTGAAAATCAATGTAAATATTCATGTTAAATACGTAAAGTATTTACAATTAATATAAAATCTAGGTTATATTTTAAAAATCGGAATGCGTATCCAGGATATCCAAGAAGCCCTGCGTGCCAAACCGTGTCACGGTCAGTTATTAAGAGAAATGAAAGAAAGTGCACGAACGAAAGCAAAAGGAACGCATCCCGGATCCGGCACATCAGCGTGGGCGCGCGTCAGACCGAATTTACCAATTTTGCAACTGAATTAGGCACTGCCAGAGTGCCAGCCCCCTTTTTTTATAACTCTACATAAGTTGCGCCAAAAAGATCTGACGGTACAATATTTTAAAGATTCCTGATATATTTATTTATTTCAATACTGGAATGTTTGGAACGATGGAATATCGCTCATGTTTCAACGTTTAAAATGTATAAGTCGGAGCGATACATTAATTTCTTACCTACCTAAATTAGGTAGGTAAGTACGTGACCAGTTAGGCTAAGATGTCAAGCAGATGGCATGATGTTTGCTGGATAAGACAACAGTTTGTCAGCATTTTATGTAAATTTTTCACAGTTATCCACATTTAGGTTAGGTTTAAGATCATTTAATCTCATTAAGAATTTTACAATTCACTTACATGAGATAATACATTATTACAAAAAAATATACAATGTGAGCGTACAGGCAATAAACATTTATAATTTTACAATAATTGTCCACATTTGACAGCAATCATCGTGGACAACCATCTTAGATCTGCAGTTTTAATATTTAAATATCCGTCTGAGTCTCAGTTGAGCGTCAAATTAAATGTATGTATACGGCCTCCTAGTCTAGTTAATAGTGACCCTGAATACGAAGCAGGCGGTCCCGGGTTCGAATCCTGGTCTGGGCATTTATTTGTGTGTTTATCACGAAATTTGTTTCCTGAGTTATGGATATTTTCTATATATTTATTATATTTATCTATCTATTTTATATATATCCTCGTCTAGTACCCACAACAGAAGCCATATTGAGCTTACCGTGGGACTAGGTCGATTTTTGTACGTTTGTCCTACAATATTTATTTATTATTTATTTCAGCGTTCAGTGTGAGCGGCGCCCAATCATAACGGGTTCTTATCTGAGTCACCCCCAAACTGAAGTGGGGCACTTTCCGCCATCTTTAGTAACTGGTGACCAATATGAATTGATTATTTATTATGCAACGATATACTGTTTAAGAATGTATAGCACTAAATAAAATTGTATCGTAATCTCGTACCTTACTTAGGCCACTCAGCAAGCTTCGTGGCCTAAACACGGTGCTCGACTGAAAAACTCTTCATTATGTCACAATTGTATAAAATACTATTGTTTGCTCTATTTTAAGGATGACTCACACTAAAACGGGACGAGACGGGACGGGACGGGACGCTCAGTCAATTCTATAAAAAGAATCACGTCCGAGCTCGGAGCTCTCGGAGGTCACGTGACGTTTTCTATAGAAACTGACAGATCGGCTCGGGCCGGTCACGTTCCGGCCCGTTCTAGTGTGAATCATCCTTTAAAGCTAATTTTTCCTTAAATGTGTAATTAAATACTGTAGGTGAACGGCAAAGCGTTTTAGCCGCCTTCGAGAAACATTTTAAGCACAAAGACAACTAAGGAGAGATCCAGGACCTATACCACGAAAATCGAACGATAGCGGATTTGTACTTCCATCTCTGTCACACTTGCATTGGAGTGACAAAGAGGTTTTATAGTCAATGCCAATTTTCGATGTTAGTAGGCGTGCAGTAATGACCGCATAGGAGTAGATATGATAGCATAGGAGGAACGGAATCCTCAACAACTACGAAGAAATCATAGATTCCTCTGATTCGGTCACCAACAAAGATTGAGTGAAGTTCAAGTCGTCAAAAAAGCGTACCTCGGCCAGTATCCTATTTTATAGTATCAGACGCAATCTTATTTGTATACCCATAGATGTAGATGTAGTGTAGGGACGCCCGGCCGGACACAGGCGGGCTGTCAAGCACTTGTCGCATTCACTCAGCCCTGTTCCCTGAAGTTGAGCTGCAGGTTACTGACCCGGCTGCCTTCCCATCCTACATTCCTCCTTGAATCTTCCAGTATTCCTGCAGAACAGAAGGATTTAATTCGACATCCTTTAGTTCGGTTTCCTCCAGTGTGTCTTTCCCAAATACATTATATCGTGCTGCTGGATATATAGTACACTCTGCCAGCACATGCTTACTTGTTTCCTCCTTGTATACCCATAAGAGCGTGTCACACATTTTCTCGGCCGTCATACGGAATATATTATTGCAGATGATTGTACCTACGATACCAGTTGATTGTTAGCCTAGATGTCGTTAAGGTGACAACAAAGGGGCAACCATGCGTCAGGTATGGATGCCCGAGATCTACGTCAACCAAGGTAGTCCTTATTAAAGGATGACTCACCAGAACGGGACGGGACGGAGCAGGGCCGATCTGTCAGTCTCTGAAGAAACCGTGACGTGACCTCCGAGGGCTCCGACTCTTTCTATAGGTAATTCTATGGAAATTGACAGATTTTCCCGTCCCGCCGCGTCCCGTCCCATCCCGTCCCGTTCTAGTGTGAGTGTGAGTCTTTATCGCCCGTCATCACGTCATTAACATCCTTTCTTTTTATATCATCTCTCAGCAAGCTATCCATCTTTTCCTTGGCTTACCTTTCTATTTAAGTACTTCCCTCAAGGGTTCCTAGTACCTTCCCATTTACTTGGTCGAGCATGTTTTTATCTTCCATACGTCTCTATCGCCCGTCATCACGTCAGTAACATCCTTTCTTCTTATATCATCTCAAGGCTATCCATGTTTTCCTTGGCTTACCTTTATATTTACTTCCCTCAAGGGTTCCTAGTACCTTCCTCGTGCCATGACTTTTATCCATCCGCATCACATGACATTAAAAACTGATGATATACTTCTGACCAACAAATCAGGGCCTCAAACTGCCGTCATGAAACTGCCGGAATACCTGCTCAGCGTTAAACGGGTTCCGAAAGTTTTGTACGTCCAGAAGCCCTAGTACAAGAGTGCCGCGAAGTATATCGCAGTCGAGAAAGACGACTGTCATGTCATATTCTAATCCAAACAGTTAGAAAATGACAGGTGTCTTTGTCTACCGCGTGATACTATCGCAGCACATAATGCAAAACCCTCAGTCCCTTTCCTCCCTCTACCTTCTCTGGGTTTTGCAGTGCGTCACCGGAAAACATCGGTTTCCAACAAGGTGGAAGAAGACTAAAGATTTCCTGATGCTCCCTTTGCGACATGATATATGGTTATTTAAGAAGCGAGTGTTTAGAGCTTTAAGGCTCAAAGGTTAACAAAGCAAATTATGTCCATAGGCTTCGATTGACCGCTTCCAATCAGGCGGCTCGTCTGCTCGTTTCTTACCTTTTTTATTTAAAAATGGCCCAATGGGCAGTCTACGATTTCCGGTGCCACTTTTTACATAAACCTACTGTGAATTGGACCAGCTAAACAATATAATCAAAACCACCAGGCCAGATGTTGCGCAACATAAACTTAATTACTCTGTGTCACGTCCGACTTCTAACCAGACCATGTCCCACAGTTCTGGGGGTACAAAAACGATAATTGTGATTATGTAACGCAAATCGGCGAATGTCGGTCATGAGTTGTGTAAGAGTGAAAGGTTACATAAGACTTAGAGCGGTACGAGATGAGGCAGATCTTGCAACATTGCAAAGATTAGGGTTAAAACAGAGGGGCATTACCTACTACGACACGTGACCGGTCGAAACACAACCTTGTGTAAATAGTCTCCGCTCCACTGCTTACTACCACTGAGTCGCGTGTAAATGATCTATTAACCATCAAATGTACAGCTATTCGTACATTTCGTACATAGCGTAGAAATAGCTATGTCAGATAAACGTCAGTTCATACAATGAGTATGAAACTATGTCATACCCATTTGGCAAAGGGGTAGGCCTGTCAATTACTAATCCGTCTGGTATAAAACTCAAAGATATTTCAGTGGATCATACGTACAGTTATTGAAAGACGACGACGTAAAAAAGTAGTCGATAAAACTTGACAACGAAATGAAAAGTTGGGTCAAAAACTCTTCGATGCACTCTTACGCACATTAATGGGTACTCCTTTTCTATTGACCTGTATGATAAAAAACTTACTACACACCCACAAAAGCTGGTTACTATTGTCCACAGGAAAGAAAACTCTACAGTTCGGCTGAACAAGTCTCTCCTGTTAATAATAGTTAACAGCTTGTGGGCAAGCAAGGATATTCATCACACGGGTCGAAATAAAACTATTCATGTGGATAAGGATTGAATAAGATATTCAAACTTTATAGTCCTTAACTTTTGGGTAGTCCACAGGAAATACCTGAACATCGGAAAGTTTTTGACCCAGTTCTCAAAATATTTAATGAATTATTCCAAGTGAAGACAAATGCGGAAGCTAGTAATTAAATGTAGGTATATAAATAAGTTTTCGCAAGAGGCGGTTATCATATCTTCGTGTCCTATCGGAATTTCAAGACAAAATGTTTAACTGTAAGTTTATTGCATGATTAGGCACGCGCATTATGCAAGCGCTTATAATGACTGTTTATGTAACTTACAGATAATTTTAATTGTTTTTGCTTAAAGCTGCAATTGCGAAATGCAGGTCTCAGATATAAAAACAATAAACTAGCCTAGACCGAATTTAACCTATAGTCGCGTCTACAAGCCCAACTCTTTGCCAAAGATCAAAAGGGGGGAGGTATGTAGGTTGCAGCCAGAGTCTTTGTTCCCCCCTTTTGCATTTCCCACCACTGGCGAACTGGTTTGAAGCGGTTTGGCGAGTGTTCCATTAATGGTCACCACCTGATTTTGACGGAAAAACAATTGATAGTAGTTGCTTATGGGAAGAATAATAAGTATGGATATGTAATTTAGGGCGTTTAAGTATATATTTGTAGTACAAAAATATTATTTTGCTACATTGGCATTTTTTATGTTGTTGCTATTCATATAGAGATTTTTTTTTTCAATTCTTTCAGTCGACTTCATACAATAAATTCTTCATTCGGTTGCACGTTTTGTGCCGTTTGTAGCCGAAGAAAAGTTGGTATTTTTTTGCGAATTGAGAAATCTAAATTATTAAAAATCAATGTTGGCTTTCGGCGTGAAAATACAATCGGGTTTTAGGGTTCTGTAGCAAAATTGTAAAAAAGGAACCCTTCATCATCATCATCATCATCATTTCAGCCGAAAGACGTCCACTGCTGGACATAGGCCTCCCCCAAAGATTTCCACAATGACCGGTCCTACGCCACCCGCATCCAGCGGACTCCTGCGACCTTCACCAGGTCATCAGTCCACCTTGCGGGGGGCCTACCCACGCTGCGCCTTCCGGTACGCGGTCGCCACTCGAGAACCTTTCCGCCCCAACGGCCATCGGTTCTACGTGCAAAAAGGAACCCTTATTTATATTAAATCGACTTTTTGTATGTATTGTATGTATGTATGTAGAAAACTACGAGATTCTTTGGTTATCATTGTAAAATCACTCAGAGATGGTGTTATTGGGATCTAGTTCTGTGAGATAAGAGTAAGATCCATCCATGCCATAACTACACCTGTATTTTCATTTTATCATTCTTGTTCACTGAATGCTATGAAAAAAAAAAGAAAAATTCAAATTGTTATATTTAACTTGAATGTAGTAGTAGTTGAAAATTTAAATTTAAATGTAGAGGGGCAGCAAAATTCAGCTTTATAAATAGAAGGCTAAAGATCAAAATTGTCTCCTATTATTCCGCCAACACTGACAATTCCGTTATTGTATATGTATTACTTTCCCTGTCCGTTCTAGGATGTTTTGACTAACAAATACCTGAAATATTTATTCTGACAGACATACCTATTGGAGTATAGATTAGGTACCTATGGCAGAATATTTGTAGCAAAAACTCTTAAAATTTAAATTGTCTTGTAGCATACAAAGCCCGGTACGGAACTCTTAAATATGCGTGGTCCAACACGCACTTGACCGGCTTTATGTAAATTTTCTTTGGCATATACAAAATATAAGCCTCGAATATAGTTTTCCGAAAAAATGGTGGTTAATTTTAGAAATTAAAAAATAGCTGTTCTTTCTACAACCCGCCCGCGAATTGCAGGGCTATCGTGTACTTAGAGACATCATAAGTACATACCTACTTCCCTCACCCTCCCTACATAAGAGCCCGCGAATTACGGGGCTTGGTAACGAAGTGTTACCAGGATCGTGCAAAGTGGAGGAGAGGATGCAGGAAAGCGGACCCTGGCAAGGGCTGGGATGCCCGGGATAACGCTAGGTAGAAGAAGGTAACGAAGTGTTACCCACAATGATGTAATATTACAGACCGGACTAAAATATGTCCATGATCTTCACCAAACACAAACCGTATAAACGTCTTTATTTATTTTTCCACAAACGCCGGCGGCCAAGTTACATAACTGAGATAATTTTAAAATCTGATTCGGTAACACAAGTATGATTTTAATGTTTTTTAAGGTCGCATAAGCATGGAAGTGATACAGTTTTCTATGTCAGTAGGTGTCTTACGTAACTTTAGTTAAAAAGTCGGTTTTACGGGCGAAGATTTTACGTGACAACGTCTTTTTCTCGGTAGAATATTTATTGATATGAATATAATTAAATTGCACAATAGGAACTTACTTAACACTATCAACGTTCGAGAAAGACAAAGACAGAGACACAAGCATGCGCCGATTCAATGCGCCTAATTCTCTAGTGCTGCGCGCGCGGCAGACCGATCATAGTTGAGTGGGAGAGAGACGCAAGGCATTCGGCGGGCCTCTCTCTCGTTCGGTGACTCATCGTAACGTTACCGAGCGTTACACTTTTTCATAAGTGACTCCCAGCCGCAACCTAATTTAAGACGTTGTCACGTCAAAAAAGTTTCTTATTGTTATTTGATCTTACATAACATAACGTTTAACTTTGTTACTGCGCTTATTTTACCGAAGTTTGGAACGA
The DNA here is from genome assembly GCA_949128165.1 of Lathronympha strigana. Taxonomy (NCBI): domain Eukaryota; kingdom Metazoa; phylum Arthropoda; class Insecta; order Lepidoptera; family Tortricidae; genus Lathronympha; species Lathronympha strigana. The sequence goes on along the minus strand of OX421923.1, from coordinate 9,271,609 downwards.
AGTTTTCTGAATAAAATTACCTAATGCTGAGTAATTGCGTCATAGTTACTGTAAGTCTGGGTTCTGTAGTTCTTCTGTCGGGTCGAGGTTCCTAGATTGTTGACGCCGAATAAATAGCGGTGTTGACGGCCGTGGCCGTCGCGTCCCTCAGGTCAAGATCCGAGCAGGAATACGGGCATGTGGGGCCAGGGCTTGAATACCGGTATTATCTCCATACAAAAGTACCGGTATTATTTCGGTTCTTTACCGGTACTTTTTTTTACGATGTTATCTAAATATACGAAGATGTTACTTAAGTGCACGGCATAAAATAATTCTGAATATTCAGCAGTTAGGAGGTTTCAAAAAATACCTGTTCCAAGCCCTGTGTGGGGCACGCCAGCAGGTGGACCATTGTCTTTAGTTAAATTATTTGTATTAGAGCCGGTTTGCACTTGTCTAATGTCTAATCCAGATTTACTTAGGACGTTCCAATGCCAAAACATTTAATATAAAACTGTGCACACTTGCCCGACGGCGATTTTTCTAGAAATTCACGTTTATGTATTTTTAATATTACCACAAATTTTAATCAGACGTAGACGTTAGTGCAATGAACCGAAATTGTACTTAAAACTTATTTTTTAACAATTTATTGTTTTCCTTATAAACAATTCAGCATGCAATGTATGTATCTTCTTTGCCTTACTGGCGTGACGTCACAACTGTCAGAAGTGATAACTTTTAACTGCTGTCAAATAATTGTACGCAATACATTGCCGCTCATTAACCAAAATTAATTACGCTTTAGACTTTCGATTCATGAATAAGGGACTCGGACTGTTCTGACTGTTCCGTGTTGTTCTGTTGGGCCACTTGCACCAGCTGGCGTTGGCCAACTAACCCGGCGTTAAGCGTTTATTGGAATTTCACAGTTAACGCCGAGTTAGCGGCTAACCACAATCACTCATTTTCCTCTCCTCGCGCAGCGCAAGCGATTCTATTGGTTTAAAACACATCCCTTCTTTCTACACACATCTTAACGCATATCTGGTGGAAACACAGCCTTCGACTTAAAATATTATTTTAGACTTTATCGCAATGCAGCAAGGTTCACTATTCACTAAACTGTTGACACTGATGCTTTGTTTTTTTTTTACGTGCGTTATGAAACCTCGCGGGTCAGAGGTACCAGGGGAACAGAGGTTTAAAGAAGTGCCGGGGCATTGGCCTTAGTCACAGACTATATTTCATAGATACAGCATTTAATTATTATTTTTTGTTTCAGTGAACTGGCATACCTAGTATAATGTATAGAGTATCTAAAGGTGAACAATGAACAAATAGATAACGAATGAGGATATTAAATAATAAATTTATCCGCATGACTAATTTAATTTTCGTTTCATCTCAAGCTCATTTTACCTTTTTGCGTAAGTACCAGAACTCTGTTACTGTGTAATAAATTGACACAAAATAAATAAGTCCAACAATAAATTATATCGTATAATAAATAAATAATAAATTATGTCTCATGCATGAACGATATTTGGTACTATTCAGTTACTCAGACGATATAACACCACAACACCAGTGATGACCAGTGATCGATCACGATCATAGATCCTACATTATATGCGCATGAACCGTCTAGTAGTATGTAATCAGTAGCGCAGTGAAATTCGGCGGCCTTCGCGTTCTTACCATTCACCTTCGATTTCTGATCGCCTGGTGTTTTGGTATTTTTTTCATCATTTTTTGACAAGTGACGACTTGTTGAGGTTTTTATGACGTGATGATAATGATGTAATTAGTACATTACCGTCGACGCATGTGAAAAGGCGATTTGCCGACGACTTTAGGAGTCAGTTTTAATTAATATGAAGCCTGGAAATGCCTTTCCAGCCGAGACATTGTTTTTCACATATTTTTCCCAAAAAAAAGCTCTCCCTCTCTCTCTTCCTCTAGCGCGCTTGCCCTTGCCCCAGTATGATTGTCACGTTCGAGACTCTGGTGTGGCGATCGCATTATGTGCCCTAAGAAACACAGAACCCATTCCTGGCTGATTATTGACTGTCGTTTGGTGATTTTTAGCTCTTTCAGAATGGACTCATTTGTTCTCATTGCAATCCATGGGATTTTTAGCATCTTTCTCGAACACCACATCTCGAAAGCATCGATTTTTCATCGACCTCAGTCCAGTTGGCATTTGGCAATATACGATGAAAAATATCCCTTTAAGGGACAGTGCCTTTGCACTTGTTTTGTCTCATGCATAAGTATTTTTTTTAACTTGTGCTTAGTACATTTTTGGCAAAAATATCGAACTCTCAATGTAAATAGAGATTGCTCCTACCTTTTTACTAATGACTTTTTAAGAAGGATTTTCTAGCAGAATTTATGTACTAATCTGGAGCATATCAACGATTTTGTACTATAATTACTATCCCTTCATGAAAAAAACCTATTTTTCGTTGGAAGAACTATTTTAACGAATTCACGCCGCTCTGACAAAGGGCCAGCCCTCCACGTGTCTCTCCTATCTCTGTGACCTACTTACACTCACACAAACATACACGCGCACAGCATGCGCACGATCAGCCCTTCGTTCACAAAACGTTTATCCTCGACCACAACCTCATATCTATATCATAAAAATACCTCTCTTAGTTCATACTAAGTATGCAACAAAAATCACATTTACACTGGCGCCACGCCTCTTACTGGGTAGATAACTTAGTGAATAGCTCTTAAGTGAGATCACTAATAAAAGTTCAGTTACAGCGGTTAGAAAGAGATGCACTCAGCCAATCTGAACCGCTCCCTTTCTAATTCTTTAAGGGCCTGAAGGAAGTGTGTGTATTTTTTGGAGTAAACATTTTATATGTGTGCGTGTGCGCATTTTTGTAGTTTTCTATGATAAGGTGCATGTGTGTGGGTTGTCATAGTATGATTCCTATTTTATGGCGAGTGTGGGTGATATCCGAGTTTTGAATACAATGATTTGATATTTACGAGTTTACATATATTATATCTAAATGATATGGTCACGAGTGACTTTGAATGGTGTCAGAGATAGGCTTTAAAATTTGATTGGTTGGAAAAAGTATCTTATTGGTACGAATAGGAACCGTAAAATGGAGTAAGTAGGGTTTGCGCGGCGCGGTTTGTGTGGGTTAAAAAAACATCTTTTGATAAGGTGAATATTTTCGGGAATAATCGCTACGGAAAAAAAAATTATGTGTCTAACTTTTGATCGCCTAGTTTTAAATTCTGAAAAAAAAATAAAAAAAGGAGAGCTTTATAAAGACTTTCCAGAAAAAAGTGTTTTGAATATTGCAAATTAAACCATATCTGGTTTTTTTTGCAAAAAGTAATACTTTCTTAGTAAAAGAGTGTGTATGAGAGTCTAAAAAAAAAATGAATCATAGAGTGCTGCGAAGATACGAGTACCCTTCTTGCTAGTTATGGGCATGGCCATGGCATCTACTAAAACCCCTCTAAACTAAAACTCTCAGTGTGCGGTAATTATACGGTTTTCGGATTTTCTCATGTACTTGTCCTACAATCCCTTGCTTTTTGCCAAATTTCGTGATTCTAGATGAACGGGAAGTACCCTATTTTAGTATTCCATTGCAAATGTATGGAAAATGCGACATAAACTGTCACAACTTTTGATTGCGTTGACAAAGAGGTTTTATTTTTTTACAGCTTCAAGAGACCGCAGTCTGGTATATGTGGTATTAATTTTTACTTACTACCTCTACGCGTCCCCGAGATAAAGCGTCTTGACAGACAGACGGACCGACGGACAACAAAGAGATCCTATAAGAAATAAACACTTTAGAATGGATTAATCGCGTTTATTAAATGACCATACGTTTTGAGCCCTTTACAGCACTCGTTTCCACAGGGTTAGGATGATGACCCTGATGAGATGATGGTGTCATCGGACAATATTATGATTCTATAAGGGTTCCGTTTTTTCCTTTTAAGGTACGGAACCAAAAACAATCACTTGATCGTTCCTCGCCCAACGAATCGGCATAGCCATTCAGCGAGGTAACGCAGCCAGCCTTATGGGCACCGTGCCTAGTGGCAGCGGTATCGGGGACGTTTTGACATATAGTTTAGGTCCCAATAGTTTTTAAGCTAGGTTTAGATTGTGCTATTTTTTTATAATTCATTTTTTTGTGTTTTATTGTATAATAAAAATAAAGCAATCACATGTACATTTATTTACTCGAATTCAGATTTAGACAGGTGCTGTAAAAAACTCTTTTTGTGTCGGTTAAATAAACAAAGCATTATCGCTTATACAGATTGGTTCGCGTATCACCGGCTATAAAACTTGTGGTATTGTTATTGCAACTTTTTATGGTTCACATTGATTCGAATTTATTTCAGTTCATTACACGAGATTTTTATCATCGTCATACCAGTCACACGTATACTGGAGAAAATCATCATCATCAGTCATTCACGGATAGCATAGTCACTATAGTGGTGGCCAACTAGGGTCCCCCTCGTAATCCCTAATTACGTTTGTCGTAAAATCAATTGCCCTCTTCTTCTTCATTGATGATGGAAACAAAGAGCCAAATAAACTCACGGGTAGTATACACACACCTCTACACCCCCCAAACCCCCCCCCATTTATGACCTTAGGTACTTGAAAATACAGGTGGCACGGAAGTCTCAATGTGCGACAATTATACAGTTTTCGATTTTTTTCCTGTACTTTAGCTACAAGCTCTTACTTTTTACCAAATTTCGTGATTCTTGGTCAACGGAAAGTACCCTTTACATTTTGATTCCCATTGCAAATGTATGGGAAATGCGACATAAACGGCCATAACTTTGGATTGCATTGCGTTGACATAGAGATTTGGTTTTTTCACAGCTTTAAAGGACCGCAGACTTGTGTATAGGTATAGTATTAATTTGAACTTGCTACCTCTACGCGTTCCCGAGGTAAAGGATCTTGACAGACGGACGGACAGACAACAAAGTGATCCTATAAGGGATCCGTTTTTTCCTTTTGAGGTAAGGAACCCTAAAAATTGTTTGAACAGGGATAATCCGTGTACCTAATTGGCGATAAAATTTGTCAAGCACTTTTTAAGTTATCATCAAATTTGGAAAATCATATTTGTAGGCAAGTGGGTAAAAATAGTGTCCCTAATTAGTTGGCAGGATATTCTTGACCAATTTGATTGCCAATTACACGAATTATCCCTGTTTAAACAAAAAATATTTTAGTGTATAACACATTTCTATGAAATATGTAGGTAGTATGTGAAATAAAGAAACATGATAAAATTATAATTAGGGACAAAACGGGCAAAGTGTATAAAAATTCAAGACTGATGAACCATTATGTATGGTTGACGAGTTACATATTTTTGAAACGATTTTTTTTACACAAACTATATTGAACTTCATTAACATGTAAATAATTTGTGTCTTTAATAACAATATTGCACTTTTAGAATTATCATCAAATTCGTATATGCATATTTGTAGGCACCTATGAGAAAAAAAAACGAGTCTCTAGTTGGGGTTTTGTACTGTACTCAAAGGGTAAAACGGGACCCTATTGCTAATACTCAGTTGTCCGTTGTCCGTCTGTCTGTTCATCTGTCAAACCGTGAGTCATCTGTGAGTGAGAGTTTAAACTGTCAAACTCTGTGTTGCCGGATGACGTATCTGTGTTGCCGCTGTAGCAACTAATATTAAAAAACATAAGGGGGTTCCAATACAACAATCGCAATCTTTTGCTTGTTTTTGTTCCATATTGATAACGGCAACAGGTAGACGCTTGAAATATTCACAGAATATTTTGTTATAATATATATGGGCTCGTTCAAAAATCATCCACATTGAAAACAAATTACTAAATTAAAATAAAACAAAAATTTTAGGGGGCCATACACAAACGGGTTTTCTTTTCCTGCTTTTTTATGGATAATGGTACCTATGGATGCGTCATACCACGGTACGGACGTGTGCGTGTCCGACTCGCACTTGGCCGGTTATTTTATGTAAATGGTAGAACATGACAGCCACAGTTGTAGACATGAGTTACAGTAGTAGACGATATCCCGACCATGTTAGGCTTGAAATGAAGTCTAATATAAATATAAGTATCTCGCGGTCGAGAAATACGACTGTATTTTAGTGTAAGTAGTTAAATCAGACGCTGGCATTACGCTGGCAACCTACCGGCAGTAGACGGCCGGGACGTCCCCGCACTACCTGGAGGCGTTCAGTTGAGAAGGAGGCTAGCTCAATTGGTCTCGGCTGGAAAGAGCTGGAGGAAGCCGCTGAAGATCGAGCTAAATGGAGAAATCTTCTTAGAGCTCTATGTCCCTAATGAGGGATAACAGGAACAAATCAATCAATCAGTTAAATCAGACAATAACAGGGATCAACTGCGGAATGAGCCGGAATAAGCTGGAAAGTCCCTAAATACCTTCATTTGGGTGTTCTAATAGTTGCCTTAAAAGTCACCGCAAATCACCTGTTTGTGTCGTAAGTTACTCACGCATGAGTGGCGCCACCTGGTGAGCAAAAATACGATAGCTCCCATTGAACGTTCCATTCGTTCAGTAATTTAACAAGGAGATTGATAATGACTGATGGATCTGAGAGCTGTACACCTCGCGTGATGATAGTGGTATTGGGTTAGATTTTACGTCTACCGCTTGGAGCCTAAGACCTGTGTTCCAATCCTCGCCATTTTAAAAATGTCCAAAAACAGAATCAACAAAAAAAATGTAATTAACGAACTTGCTTACTGATAAATGCGACCTGTAGAGCAGAACAAACGGACAGACACGAAATTTTTGCCCAAGCTAAAACAGACGCTTCGCTCACTTAATCTGCAGCAACGCTGTTGCGTCTGAAATTATACCTTTAGGCGATTTCAGTTGGATCACAGACAGTACGTTCGTTGGCCACCAACGCATAAAATGTGGTCGCGTGTCCCTAACGCATGCAGGGTTAGGCTATTGGCTCTCGTCTCTGGCAGAAACGGCCAGTTATTTTTAACTGGCACAGTTAACCGCTACAGGAATGGCGGAATCAGACGCCATTTTGTAAATTTTAACCATTAGTTATATCATTTTTATCCGGCCTACTTTTGAGCGGATGGTTCACATAAATATGCGGATTTATTGGTAAGATAAATGGTTTTAGTGACTATACTACGTTTAACTAATGATGGTGCTGTTAATAACTGGAATAGCGATGCACTGACGTCATCTGCAAAGCTGCAACAGTAAAAATAATCCTTTTGATTGAAAAAACATCATAAGAACGTACTTTAAAATCTTTAAGTTGATTTTCCCGAGTTAAGGATGACTTACACTAGAACGGGACGGGACGATCTGTCAATTTCTATAGAAAGAATCACGTTTGGATGCTCGGAACCCTTGGAAGTCACTTGACGTTTTATATATAAAGTATAGAAGCTGACAGATTGGCCCGGAGTGGTCCCGTCCTGGCCCGTTCTAGTGTGAGTCAAGCTTTATCTGTAAATAACATTAACTGCTATTTGATGTACCTGATGTTCAAATCATTTTCATAAGTTTTAACTATCTTGAAAAAGATAGTTAAAACTTATGAAAAAAATACGTGTGTAATAATTTTGGATAGTGTGACGCGTGATGGACTAAATAGAATACTAGTTTTTCAACCTAGTCGTCATCTTTCGTCGTCAGCTCAGAGAATCGCTAAACTGAATTGGCAGTGGGCTGGGCATATTTCCCGGAGAACTGATAGCTGGTGGGGCCAGTTCTTGAGTGCCACGCACCAGTCGACGCAGCGTGACTGATGATGACCTGGTAAAGGTCGCAGGAATCCATTGGGTGAGGACAGCGCGTGAGGCAGCTACCGATGGATGTGGCATTCTCTGGTTTCTATGTTCAGCAGTGGACATCTTCTGGCCGATAATGATGATGAATGATCCGTTAAACCATCAGCTTTACTGCATGTCATCATCATTTCTAACAAATATTCTAAGGAATTTAAGGTAAAACGAGGATTTGGTCAGGATTACTGGGAATCTTTAAGTGAGTGGTGTACGTAACGATACCTTTTTTATGAAATACGTTTTAAAACCTCTCAGATTTTTGGAATAGCATTAATATAACCCCAGTTAATTAACTGCAGCCTAATGTTGAGTAGCTAATTTTATCTATACATGCTGCTTCTATTTCAGTCTGCTGAATATACGCATCGCGTTAGGAGATATTATGACTGACCTGGTTTATGCACTATCCAGTAGGGTTGGCAGGTGGAGAAATTACTAAAATTAAATTAATAAGTTATACAAGAGAGTATAGTTGTTGTTTACCTCTGCTTAAATTTAGACGTGAGCAGGCGAAATATTCCATAATTGAACCGTAGAGTGTCTTAAGGGAGATGCGAAAAAAAATCCGCTGTCCTTTTCTCAGTCGGGTACTCTTGGCAGAGTGATCAACTGGTCGTGATCATGTCTCGCGGTCTTGCGCAATCATCGCTCTCGTGAAGGATGACACATCAATCCGATCCTATCCAGGACGATCGTTTCTATAGAAATAATCACGTAACAGTTCGGAGCCCTCGGAGTTCACGTGACGTTTTCTATAGAAACTGACAGATCGTCCCGGATTGGATTGGATCGGATGGGTGTGAGTCATCTTAAATGCGATGCCAATCTAGCTATATGTTTGGCAGAGAGAGTTGTCGTTTATACTGCAGCGTGTCACATATTTGATGAGGTCGGACCACTGTGTTCTTTTGCCTTCGGCTTTTCCTTGCCAATTTTTCCATAGAGTCTTAGTTACGGGTGTTGTGTCCGAAGAACTTGAGGATTCGTATTTATGAGCAGGGCTGGAATCAAACCAGCGACCTCCTGCTTTCGCGGCAGACGCCCTAACACCCCTAATCACTAGGCTACCCGATAACGGTTAACGAGATCCGTGTGCTAACTCGGATCGGATTGGTGTGAGTCATCCTTTAATTCGGAAACGAAAGTCGTCAATCAACACACATTACGCATAAACTTAGTATCTAACAATGTAATCAAATCATGCAAGTTGATCTTAATCTACTCACAGACAAACCTTTTCTAGTATATAGGTACGAGTACCACCACAGCATACAGTATACTCTATAGTACTAGAGTCAGCTGATTTAAAACGTGGACCGACTGTGTAAGAGGTCATATTATTATGAAAGGATCGAATGATGAGTAGACGGGCGATAGATACGTATGGAAGAAAATTAGGAACCTACAATACCTACCATGCGGCGCCGCCCCAGGTAATTAGGATTAAGGCTATCGATGATGTAGTAGAGTGGGAAATAAATAACAATATTTTTAGTAACGGATTTTTTAGCAGAACTAATTTATTATGTACCTATTTTGGACGTGGCAACCCTGACCGGCACTGCAAGTGCAGGCGTGTATTTATACCGCTCTGGATTCGAAATGGGATGAGTTTCTGGGCCAGCCCTGCTCCATGCTTCCCTGCTGCCCTGGTAGATGAAAACGTCCCAATGTTTGACACAGCCCAAAAATTGCCACCTATCTTTACTCTAGCTTCGGTTACCAGCACTAGTGTACAATTTATGCATTGTTTTTCCAAGCATAAGAGTGCCGCGACAATATCTCGCGGTCGGAAAGACAACTGTCATTGTCTAATCCAAACAGTGAGAAAGTGACAGATGTATGGCGCTCTCTGGTTATGTTTTCATTCGTGTATGAGACTTCTCCCACCACAGGCGATCTTTTGCTTAACGGGTGGCCCCATCCACGGGATCATAACCATGTATATTTTAATGAAATAATATAATTTTGAAACAGAGAGAGCCATAATGCCTTTTTCATACTTCGAAAAAAGGGACTTAGACGTAAGGGAGGGATTATAGAGTTTTTTTTAATCAACTGCGCAACATGATTAAACTTAATGTAGATAACTTATGGATGTGTCTACAGAATTTCCAAATATTCGATAAATCATAGTTTTCCTGATGAGAAAAGAGCTAATTAATCTTCGGGAATTAACCTAATCAAGAACCGAAAATCTTAAGTCTCAAAACATCACAAACATATATAAAGTTAAAATTAAAAAAACCTGAAGAAACTTTTTTGACAGTTACAGATTCATCACAAACTAACCATAAAAATACTACAAATCAACAATAAACAGTCTTTGTTACGGCATCTACCGGAAAAGAAGAGGACGAATCAATTAATAGAGAAAAGTACACCACACGCACCCCGGATATCGCCGCAGCCTTGTCCCTGGCCCTGTATTATTCTACCCTTTAGTTGCTTACGAATAACCTTTACACAACCAGTTTAAAGAAACCTATTGATGACAAATGCTATCGACGTTCCATCGCCAACACTATTGACTGACCGATTGTAATTCTTATTACCGCAGAGTAAGGTTCAGCGATGGTCAGTTTAGGATGTTCCTCGAGTATACTATAGAATCCACTGCAGTTTCTTTAAATTTTAGATACGTGATGGTTTTAGATTTTCATAATATTTTAATATTCCTTAATTGCGAAATAGAGATCCTTTCGAAACCAGTGAGATCTAGAGTGGAAACCACGCCTTGGAGTTAGCGTTGGTGACCGCGCGATTCGACAGTATTTACAAATTAAGAACGAGGAGTCGCTATCGAGTACGTACGAGCCTAAATATGGCGTAGTTCTTCATACAACAGAAAGTCTTATTTTTAAAACCATCCTAACATCGTGTTATCGTGTACTAGCATCTTATTATATTTGATTACATTCCAGATAATCTAATAGGCTACCTTGTACCTTACTTTTGGGGACCTTATTACTGCTACCGCATTATGACTTCTACAAGACAGATCATACTTATACTGGTCGTATAAAGCGAAAACGAAGGGATGGGAATATGGTCTTAAATGAGGCAGGTGATAAATAGTCAGAGACAATGGGATGAGTTTTTTTCCACGGTCCAAGCACGCGATGTTATGATCAGATAATAGACAATAGTATAGTTTCATTGATTCTGTTATATCCTTGGGGTTGGGAAGATATTGGTATATATGGAGATGGAGAGATCCGTCTATTAGGCCTGTACTTAGAACTATACCAACAAAACAAAATTATAACTATCTAGTTATTAATGTTTTTTACCGAAATAGATACAAAAGAAAAATACCAACACTATCGAAGGCCAAACCGGAGATCGAATCCGGGTGTTTAGCTGACTACGCGGCTTAAGCCATAACCTTTAGTCTAGACCACCTGGTCTCAATGAAAGCTGGCGAATTTCTCGACTATATGCAATAGATTGTCGAAGATAAATATTAAAAAAAAGCCTAGTTATTACAAATATCGCACTTCAATCATTTCACTCGTTTGGAAGCTCTAACAGACACATAGAAACACAAATACACTCGTTAAACTCATTTCACCCCTCTTTTTCTGTCGGTGGCAACAAAATCATTAACAGTACTACAACTATATCGGGTTAAGACCCATGACCTTTCATTACAGAGGCCTATTCAAATTATAAAATATGATGTCGTATTGGTATTACAATAGTCGTAATGTTCCTCTCACAAACATGTAAATGCGAGAGAGACTGATTTCGTTCAATTGACCAAATACGAGACCGCCATAGTAATTAAACAATCAAACAAACTACGTTTTAATAATTTCCGTTTGTTCGACACTTCAACTCGTATGTTTTCTACCAACTTACGTTTACGGCCGGTGAATTCTAAAACCGATCGAGCTGCGTACTAATCCATAGTTAATAGAGTTCAAAAGCGTGAAAATCAGTTGCACATGTAACATTGCTGTGGTTTGCATATGCAAGGTGTTTGATGCAAGTGCTGTGCTGCAGTTTTTATAATGCATTCCTGAGTAAATGTCCGAATATTGCAAATACACGTATGTCTTATATTTGAAGAGGGAATCGTTATTTTCTGCCATTCGGCCGACAAGCAACCAATTGCAGGCCGCTACGCTAAACAAATTCACCGCTTGCCGATTGCGATTTTGGGCGGACATAGCAAGTTTCAGGATTTTTAGAAGCTGATGTAAGTTTTGAAAATCCTGAAATATAAGTAAGTATATTTTTGGCGCGTCATGTACGCTATACTAAATATCCGTCAGGGTGTCAGGATTCTTATTCAGGATCATACGGTCGTTTTATGGGCTTGGGAGGATACATTTGAATAACGCCTTATGTATCTTGCGGTACACCTATTTACCGGGGAGCTGTGCTTTCATACAACGACGGATTATTTCCATCAGCACCGATTTGTTGCCATTTTATCAGAACGTGAAATCCACGGTTATGCACGATTCAAACCCAGGATAACAGACTAGCAGAACCATACCACTTATTTATGTATCTATATGGTAACGGTGTCCCCATATAAAGATGAGGGCTCACTTTGCTTGGCAATAACCAGGAATCACCAATCCCAGTACTATGGTCTGACAAGCTACTGAGTGCAGTGCAAACTATACCCCTCCATTTTTTCGGGGTGGTAATACTAGCGTAAGAAAAAGACAGTATGATGCTCTCTATCCTACTGTGCGCTCGCTTGCTTGTCAGACAATCGGGGTGTACCGATAACAGGGAGTGTTGATATGCTATAGTCTGACAAGAGAGCGAGCGCAGTAACAGTAGGACAAAATTACTATATCCATCCCTTTTTTCAGGGTGGTAATACTAGCGTAAGAAAAAGACAGTATGATGCTCTCTATCCTACTGTTATTGCGCTCGTTGGGTTGTCAGACTATATTTCGCATATTTCCATAACAGCACTAATGACGCCATCCAGAGCTATTTTGCATGCCTATAAGCCGATTAGATAACTCAGAAAGCTTACAATCAATCGTATAAATAAATGTCAGTCAAGGTAGTCAGGGAGACAATGTAGCTATTCCCGGCCGCCGCCGCTGCCAACGGCAACGTTGGCCCAACGTTGAAATTGGGGTGACACAGTCACCAGAACGTCTAGTTTTTGAAGTATAGGTTATTAAGAAGACAACAAGAACAAAATAAGTAAGCACTGGTATGTTTCACAGCTAACTACAAGTAAGAGACTAGAAGCTGATGCTTCATCGCACTGCTGGAAGATATACTTTGGGATGGCGTGTCTATAGTTAAATAATGAGTACTGGAGGACCGGCCGGTTGGCGTAGTTGTTAACTAGTGATCCTGCCTGCTAAGCCGATGGTCCTGGGTTCGAATCCGTAAGGGCATTTGTATTTGTGTGATGAACACAGATACTTGCTCCTGAGTCATGGATGTGTTCTATGTATTTATGTATATTATATATATCGTTGTCTGAGTACCCGTAACACAAGCCTTCTTGAGCTTACTGCGGGACTTAGTCAATTTGTGTAAGAATGTCCTATAATATTTATTTATATAGAACTATACGCGAACTCTCAGTTTGTCCATGATAACAAAGGCAAAAATACATGTTTGCCGAGGTGGTTCTTATAATTTTGTCCCAAAAATGCAACGTATGGTATGGTAGTGGCCTTAGGTCACTCGCATACTAACACATACGTTGCATTTTGCGACAAAATAATCGAGCGACTAAAAATCGTTGCGCGTTTTGCCTGTAAGCTGTAACACTGGACTAAGTCACTCTAAAGTGGTATCCAGTGCTTGCTGTAATAATTAAAAACGCCTCTAATCCCATTTTTGTGAGTGATCGCGAAGATACTGTAAGTGGGTTTTGTCGAGGAGAATTTCGAGTAAGTTTCGATAGAGATGAACAAGATAGAGGATATCCTTAATTGTTAATTTTAATTTGTTTATTTAAATTTTCTCGTAAACATCAAATTCTGGGAAATTACTGAAGCTCAATTTAAAAAAGGCGTGGTAAGAACCTGTAACATAACCGTATACATCAGGACGAAAATATTTTTCATTACAGTTGCTCGTAAATAGTGATATTGTGTGCAATCATACTTAGACTTAATGAGCTGTATTAAGCCCATGGTCGTAATGGATTTTCATAATACTTTACCGTCCGCCCACTACCGGTAATAATTATTGTTTATTTATCTGCCCAGTAACTTTATTTATTTCCTCGCAAATGTAACGAAAAACATTGTATGTATATCGGTTCAAGAATTACGAACTCTCGTTCACACTCGTTCATTATTTCTTGTTTACCACCCTTAATACACAATCTACTTTTACAATTTTTGCTTACCAAATTCAGGAAAACGTATTACTTACATTACCTTAAAAATGAGTCGTAAGTGCGTACACCTATTTCCTCTGGATGACGCGCCTCATATCAGTCAAGACATGCGCCAAATACATCTACACTCCGAAGCAAATCTGCGTGCTCTCGCATTTGCTAATTCTATACGCACCTTTACCTCACCCAAACACTGGCCAATATTGGCACCAACATTGGCACCGGATATGCGTCTGCGGTCACCAGATCAAGTCTACTCATCGCGCAGCAATGTGCAGCGGATATATTTAGCGCAATATATGAGAGAGTATACTTAGTAAGCTCTCTCTGGCCTATAACCATGGACTACTTCGTTTGTGTATTAGTCTTTATCGCTCGAATATGCAAGAGCCATAGAGAAGTAAATAGACGAACGCAGTGGTTCGTGGTGGGCACCTCGTTACGGAATCTTCTTCCTAGCGTTTTCCCCTATATTTACGGCAAGGGCGTACACACGCGTTCAAAAGTACATGGGCGATTCATGCATGAGTTCATTCATAAACTGCCCAAGCAATTATGGACTCGATAGTACATTGAATTCCGAATGAAGCGATGGATTCTACAATAGAATCCTGAGCGTAATGAGGGATTCAAGCTTTAGGTAACGCCCATTACTCACACCAACTAAGAGGAAATAAACAAAACCGAAAACAGCATTATATTAGCACCACCATGCCACTAGTTAATGCCTGAAAACGTAAACATGTGTAGTCCTTGAACAGAAAAGTGCCACTTTCATCCCTCCTCGCAGGAAAGAAATGTGCCACCTCGATCCCTCCTAGTTTGAGCAGAAAAACCTCTTTGATGAATAGTGGGTGTGAAAAGATAATTTTCATAAATTGCACAATCCCCATGAATGTTCCAAAGTTTTCTGTAATTTATCCTGCACGTTTATTGCCAAACGTTCTTAGTCAGATTCAATTTCTATAACCCTTGATATAGAAGCTAACGAGCCATCCCTTAAACAGCTTTCGGATGTTTAACTCAGCTTGTACCGTGTGAAGTATCGGTGTAAAATCCAAAGTTTTTTGTTTACTTATTTGCGCAAAACAGAAAATTTGACAAACGACGGACTTAATGCCAAATGGCATTCTTTACCAGTACGCGAAGGTTTTTGTCGCAGTTCACTGACTGTACAGTCAACCAATCGGAACCCTAGGCCAATGTTGGACTATACTACTACTTTTTTGCCATAGTGACGGTATGAATCAGATTGTAAGAAATCTCTTACTGCTTGTCATTTTGACATGGTTCTAGAGTTCCTAGGTTCCAATTGATTGCACAGAGGGTTTTGTTTGCTTATTGATTAGTCGTACTGTAGGGTAAAATAAATACAACATTTTATATTAAATAGGTATATATTAAATTTAATTGCACCTATAACATCGAGGGGCATTCACCCTTACACTATTGTCAGACATATTCAAGGCCTCGTACATTTTGACAAAGTTTTGTAAAGCAAATGACAGGCTACAAGAGCATCAAACTGTAGAATTATTGTAAAATGTAATGAATTAAATATTAACAATAACATTTTAATGAACAACAAAAAAAACTCGTCCAATAAGCGTACAACCAAGGTCATAAATATTGTATCCTACACGTTGATAAGATGTCAAAAATCTACACGCCCATTTGCACTTGACAATAAGGATGACAATTTTGACCTTGCCTGTGCCCATACTTATTTTGATTTTGAATGCGAGTGTACAGAAGAGTCACTTCATACAAAGTTGACAAAGTCACGTAAAAATAATAGGGTTGCCACACGATTAAGTATGACAAAATTACGAGAAAAAGAACCAGTTGATTTGTATTAATCGAGACACAAAACGAAAATTAATGTATGTAGGTATACTTTTTGTTTTTTGTTGTATATTTAAGTACATAGTTTGACACCCGAGTAGAAAATAAAAGTCTTTGGCTCAGAACAAGAAAGTAAGTTTGATCTCGCATTTCTTAGCACCATCTGGACGACGTAGATAAAAACAAATGATTCATAAATTATTTAAAAATAAATCAACAATAATTAATAAAATAAACAAAAGTATTAAAAAGACTGGCGCGTCAGAATGCTACCCTTAAATTCTAGTCGATTGACGTATCCTCTATAAATAAAATATTTAAGGAAGCATTATGAAACCTCAGTTCAAACGAGCCTTTAGGCGAAACATTTATTTTAAGAACGTATTTTCAAGACCTCTAAAGCTTTTATAATCACACCACCAAAACAGTTATCTTGTATACGAAATCCAAATATTGATATAAAAATCCGTATAAGAATACTTCCACAAAGATATGTAATAGTAAGTAGTTAAAATATTTTTTTCTGTACGTACATGTATGCAGGTAAGAGCAGGACGGAAAATAGCGACTAATAATGACTGCTACACACCAATTATTGATTTATATTATAAGAGGTATTATTTATGGGTAACTTCTGTATTGGCAATATAATAAGTAGATCTATGTAAAAATCGGATAACTCTAAAGTGATGCAAATATTATATGGTGTGTAGCTATATCTATGTTATATCGTATGATCTGTTATGGTAACTATGTGTTTCGAGACCCGTTTTTACAGAGAGTGCCAACCCTTAGACAGTATTTAATATTTTTAACTCTTACATCACTAGGGTTGGCAGTCGAAGTATTTTTAACAATTACAATATCCATTTAAGCAGCTTATAATGTTACTAGAGTAACATTATAACAATTAAGTAGCATAGAAAATGTACATCGATTTCTCATATAAATACACCTTGTACTTCCCGACGGCAGTGCCTATGTAGAACAATGATTTAATCATAATTAATTTAAATCTTATTTTAAACTTAAAGTAACATACATAAAATCTAACAAAAAATAAGAATTAATAGAAGGTACTTTTTAGGAATAAAAATTTTAGAACTCAACAAAATAGTTAAAATAGCCCTTTGCTAACCCTACGCTTAGCGTTAATGATAAAATTCCTAATATGTACATATATCAATTAATTAAAGTATTAATAAAACGAAAATAAAGTTTTGTTTTACAATAAACTTCACAAGAAATTTAGGATAACAATCCTAGGCGCAAGTCATAGTAATTGATTAGTTAGAATTTAGAAGAAGTTCAAAAGCAACAATTTAGAGACAAGAATTTTACATCTATGCGATATTTTTCAAGATTATTTACAACCAAATTTACATATTACGCAGCTACTTTAGTATATTACAACTACATTGCATTTCAATGTATAGGTGCGTCCACGTCGCCAAAAGGCGAGCTGCGCGTGCATCGCTTGTCAAATTAAGAATGCACAGTAATTGCACACTCCTGTTCGGGAAATTTGGACGCACCTTATCAATACAGTTAAAATATTCATTCCGTTCACAAAAAAGGTAAAAATCAGTCACACATTTCCATGTTATTGTAATTTTTAATCCTTAATTAAATCTTGGATGAGTCTAGCGTCTATAAATGGGATTTTAAATATGAATGATTTATTTTTAGCGACTCTAAATTAATCCCAATGTCGGTCATAGTGCGAATCGCAGTTTGAGAATCAATTATCTACAGCAGCCTTTACGTCTTAAATCAGTACTTATTTGTATGTCCAAAGAGTACATTTCGAGACACATGGCAGTAATTGTGTGAGCGGGCGGTATCAGCCGCCAAATTTGAGATCACTTCTTTGCGGCCAGTACGCTTACCACGAACATCGAAAATTGGCATTAACGGGAAAACCTCTTTGTCACTCCCATATGCAAGTGTAACAGAGATGGAGATACATATCCGCAATCGGTCGATTTTCGTGTTATAGGCCCAGAACCCTTACGAGTTGATGTGGTGAATTGGCTTAATGCAAAAAAATAATAAAGTTATGTCTACACTTACACTTTTATTATCAAGTTACGTTCTTCAAAGCATGCAATAAATAGTGCTGTAACTATAAATAAAATGAAGATGGATCGCGCAGGTGTAGACATAGCTTAAAGGTAGCTTGTACGGTGGGCCTTAGGCCAGCAATACATTGTATATAAACTACTGATAGTTTAACTCTTATACGTGGCTATGTAAGTTTTTCCTTTTTAGCATTAAATAACAAAAATAATGTGTAGTTTCTCATAACACCTCATACGAGTTAAACAATCTCCACGAGTACAAATTGATTATAATCAGTGCTTTTTAAACGGCAAAAAGCCTAAAAAAAGTCAGTCTTAGTCACACCTCAGGCTAACATGTTAGAAGCATCAATTGAAAAGACTGACTACGCGATTTTTTTTCTATTTAATTTTTGCACCATGCCTGTCTCGCTTTATAGAAAGACCTCGGCCAACCTAGCCCGTGTAAACTTACTTAGGATATTCGATTTTCAATTGTTTCATAACTGTATGTTTTTAAAAATAAATATGTTTTTACTCATGTCTTGCGTAGTCTAAGCCCAAAAGCCTTCACAGCGTCGACTGCGGATGGACTTACAACTAAACTATCCGTGTAAAGTAAACAATAAAAATCACATGATAATTTCGCTAACTACCCTTAACATAGGTCACTTTTAAAGAGTTAATGCACGATATCACACAGAGCTCCCGGCACCTATATCTGTAACAAAAGAGAGAAAATGTTAATTATTAAAAACATAAACTTGAAACTGAGACATCAAAAGAGATCTTCATGTACCCGAGAGGGAATCATTATCCCTTTTCGATCGCTTAAGGGATGACTCACACTAGAATGGGACGGGATGGCACGGGGTGGGACGTGACGGGACGAGACGGGATAATCAGTCAGTTTCTATAGAAAACGTAACGTGACATCAGAAGGCTCCAAGCTATCACGTGATTCTTTCTATAGAAATTGACAGATCGTCCCGTCCCGTCCCGCCCCGTCAACCTTTAAACGTTCTCTTAAAGATACTTTTCATACAAAACCAACTTAATCCAAATTATGATGGTAGTCATCCTATCTTCACAGGTTCTAAAATAAGACACACTTTTTCAAACGTACAAACAGTGACGAAACTTTCGGCTTCGATTTTAGAAAACGGTCACACAAAAGTACTCCGGTATTCAAATGCTTGTCATCTGCATTTGAAACCCCATACAATGTTCTCATGCAAGGAGTTACACAATTGAACTACGTGTTCTTAAATTGAGACACGTCGGATATGCTTATGCAGAAAGACTGGCTTTCCAAGGTACCATTCCTAATTCGCCTAATGTCAAAAAAGTTAAAATGCGGCAACAGTACTGGATTTTGGAAATAAATGTAGATAAGGCAGGACATTTTGTTTGCATTATTTTTAGTTCCGTTTGGAATAAACTGTCAGGATCCAGTAGGGCCTATGAACATTGCGAGCAAAACAGTACAGTTAATTATTTAACGGCCTCCTAGCCTAGTCGGTAGTGACCCTGCCTACGAAGCAGGAGGTCCCGGGTTCGAATCCTGGTCAGGGCATTTATTTTTGTGTGTTTATCACGAATATTTGTTCCTGAGTTATGGATGTTTTCTATGTATTTAAGTATTTATATGTATCTATCTATTATATATATCGTCGTCTAGTACCCACATCACAAGCCTTATTGAGCTTACCGTGGGACTAGGTCGATTTGTGTAAAATTGTCCCACAATATTTATTTATTTATTTATTTATTATATTTAATTATCAATTAGGACGCAGTAGTTAGGGTCCCATGAAGTGAAGTCATGGCTTTATAGATAAGAAACAAGTACCGAAATCTCAGTATAGGATTGAAAATTTGTACAAATAAGCTATTTCCAAATTAAAAATAACCTTACTTATTGTGCTTATTTTATTTAAAAGTCACCTCACTATGCTCTCTAAATATTAAGATCAAACGGTACAGAAGTATAGATAGTTTGCTCAATGTGTTACATTCATATTCACCAAACATAAAACTGGAATATTTAGTGGTCAATGGCTAAAGTGACCTCAACTTCCGCAAATTCGCTGGCACTCATTAAACTGGTTCACTAAAGATGCCGAAAGCGTGATCATCAGCTCGTTCTCCATCAGTTCCCAATCAGGCCATTCTCGACCATAACATAATCCGCTCACCAAAATCTCTGCAACTGTGTCGCTTATGCAACCGCGGAAGCATGGCGACCGACTTTCACACCTTATGCAACTCAAAAAGTTATGCAAGACCCAAAGACCCAATGTCCCAGTGAGTTACGTAAGCTAAACTTGACTGGTGGAAAGTGGCGCGCGGGAAATGCCAATAATGACCACTGACATACATTCGGATGATGATGACGACTTAGATGCTGTTGCAAAAAAGGCGGGAAGTCAAATCTTGGAGACTGCGGAAGTTGGAACTTCATGCAAAAGGCCAGCAAATCATTTGCAATGTCCACTTATGACCTAATCTTTACAATCATTTTCGGTATGCTGTAAAAATGGACCCACAATATCAATGATGTCATTCGTAAGTGGGCATGCAATTCTATAGCTGATAGTACGTGAGATTGTTTGCTGTAGAAGCTTACTAAGGATGTCTAGGTACCTGTTGATAAATACTTTAAACCCCTACGAAAACAAATGAAGTAGATATACAGATGTGTATAGTGGTTTGGTCATCGTATTTTCAGGGAAACACCCGAACGTGTCATGCTATTTCAGTCAGTTTCAGTACTATCAGTACCGAGGTTGATTGAGCCTAGGTAGCATGATAAATACGAGCGCTAAACATTATGCACTACATTCTGTAGTATGTTGTGTCGGTTAAACCGTTACCTTTATCATGGACAACCCTTGTAACTGACCATTTGTAATGCCTATAGTAACGGAATATGGTCTAACATGGTCAGTATAGGTATGACCACTAGGTTGAAAAACTATAATTCTAATTACTCCGTCAGTTAGATTATCTAAAATGATTAGACACGTATTTTTTCCTTTTTAAATTTAACTAAAATTTACGAAGATATGGAGCATCAAAGTTCTGGGGTGGGGGCTTGTGACGTCACTACTAGGTAAGAATGGTACCTAATAGTGACGTTACGCAAAACTTGAACGCACTATATTTCTGTCATTTTTTATTTGACAAACAAAAGATTTTTCTTTGAATAATCTAAAAGACGGACTAAATAGATGTTTTTCAGTCGTCTAGCCCATTGTTGCTGTTCGTACCTGTTCTAGCTAAACTCTATTAAAATAATCATACTATTCACAAAACCAACTTTTGTTAAAATAATGTGCTTAATATCTCGTTAAGCTGTTACTCTGCGCCTATCAGGTACTCCCGGAAGCTGGGAGCAAATATCTGTACAATGCTCGAGTTCATTAACCCTGAATTGCACTGCAGATGAGGGCGCTAGAGTAACGATCACTTACAATTATTTCAAAGTAACAACCAATAAGAGCGTAAAAGTTTGTACAGGGCTCATTTTTATTATACCGGAACAAATGATTACTCGCACATGTGCTGATTAAAAAGATAAAATAAAAGAACTGACTATAGTATAAAGAATTTCTCAATGATGATTTAATGATTTATTTTTAATGATTCAATATTGGTTTAAGTTTTTAAAAGTCTTCAATTTATATACATTTCTCTTTAAATCCTAGTTATTTACAATATTATTATAAATCTACGTTTTACGTTTACACGTTTTATAAGACAGTTATAAGGCGATAAATTAAATGTCGGTTGTGCCATACGATAACCTGGTCTTAAAAACCTGTGCCATACTTTTTCTACTAACAGCTTATAAAATAATTGTCAGAACTGTTAGGAAATCTACATAGTGGCTGTCCATATTTAAAAATTTGGTACATTCGCCATCAGTTAAATCAGAGCAGCCAAGCTGTTCACAAATATCTCAACACAGCTTTATTGTCAAGGCGGCAGAGTCGTGTTCCGCCATTTTTTCACCAAAGCTTTTTTTTAAACGAATGTATTACCATATGTCAAGTCAACGCAACGAATACATTGCTCCCTACGCGTAAGCCTAATACATCTACTAATAACTAAAAAAATATGTTTATTTTTGAGAAATTATCAACATTTTTGTTAACTTCTCACTAATGAACATAAAAATTAAAAAATACTTCCAACATTATTCTATCCATACTTTCAACGCGTCCATTCTGTCGCGGGTCCCGTGCATTTCCAAGCTTATCGCACCAGCTATCAGAGTGCATCTGATGGAGTGCAATGGCCACGGTTTCGGGGGTCGTTGAACCCGTTGTGTGATTTTTTTTCTGATGCGCGTACAGTGCACGGGTTCTATGACCTTGGGTGTGAGAGATTTTTTCTAAAATAGAAGTGATCGTTTATTGTATGTGACTGTTTAATTTGGCGTTTTCTTAGTTTAATGCAATTATATATAGTTGTTTAGATACAGATGGATTCATGCATGGTTTATTATATAACGTTTAGTTTTATAAATACAAATAGCTTTCAAAAACGATAGTAAATATTATTCACTGGACATTAACTTCCTAAACTGTCAAATATAATAGAGTAAAAACCACGAAAATTTGTCCAATTGTTTTATATGTTATAATAGCCTTTATTTTATTTTTATTGGGCCCCCCGCCAAAACCTTTACGTTGTTATAGTGAGACTATAAAACAGTCAGTATAGACATTTTTAATTAAATAAATAATTTCGTATGTTTAATGAGAAAACGGACATACACAAATCATACAAAAATAAGTAATTTTGCCTTAATTTTCTGCCTTAGGTCACAGTTTTTTAATGTCTTATATTCAAATTAGTTCCTAACAAAAGCATCAAAAGACCTCATAATGCGTACGCGCACGTAATGTCAATGCATCCTCGAGCTATGAATGATCGGAGGAGGCAGTGACGTAATATGACGAAATCGTTGTTTACATGAATGGGAAATGTGTGTCAAAATAAAGACGGCATTGTATAAGTGATAGTATTGTGAGATTCATGATACTGGTAACAAACTATTAAATACGGTATATGTGTGGATGGAAGCTTCACTCGGAACAAAATGTTATATGTTCATAAAAATACAGTTGAAGGGGCGAAAAAACTTTTAGAGACTATTTTGCCAGAGACGTGAAATATGTCTCTTGGGTTACCGTAATCACGTTTTTCATTTAATATTTGTCTAAATTTTAGGTCTATCAGAAACTGACACGTATATATTAACGTATAACATAAAATAATATAAAATAAATATAATGTTAATAAGTGAAATTTTCGATTTAAGTTTCAAAGTCGGGGACAAGTTAGTGCCGGTGTAAAAGAAAATTCACGTTACTAACAAAAGGTTAACTTTTTGAGACTGCATTGAAATTGAGAGGCGAACTATGTTGGCCTAAAAACATTACAACCCTGTTGATTCTTAAACTTAATATTAACCACAAAAACGTAAATTAATAACGTTTTTCCCACCAATTCCAGATTGGGTAAACATTAGCTTTCAAAAATAATACCTACATACAAACACGCATACATGCAAGAACCCTTTTTTTTAATGTTCACACTCACTAATTGTTTTTGTTATCGTAACTCGTTATAAATAGCCCCATTGTTATCATGATGTAATAGATATAAGCTCATGTATTTTAGGCACGCTAAAAATAAACACTAAGCTATATATAGACGGCATGCTCGGTCCAAGACGTATCCTTATCAAATTTTATGTCTGGTATTCTATTGGTCGTTTTATCAGTCACCTTTTCTACAATAGGAAGATAAGATATTCTTTTGTTTTGCGTTATCCGACAGCTAGCGTGCAGGATTATGTTTTTCAGTCATAATACATGCATTTACGACTTACGATTAATGAAGGGATTTCAGTCAAATAAAATATCGAAGCAATTTTTTTTACGAAAACATGTGAACACGAGCTTATTTCCATATCAAAAAGGGCGTGTACAGATATTTTTGCCCAAAATACGGTACCTAATAAAAGACGACTAGTCAAGGTAAAATGTTAAATCTAATCGGGGCAGTGCCCCCAACAAGTCCAGCAAAACAAAGGCACGGCCCTACGATCCTTTTATCGAAGTAGTTCAGGCTATTTTCAACCTCCTGTAATTTCGCGCTGGTTAAAGCTAGTATCCTGAATCAAATTGTAGAGGAAAACAGACTTTAAATAAAAAAAGGCGAATCGGTGTAAGTCGCGTTCTATGAACAGTCCCCGGTACTGACTAAAATAATCGACTTATTTTAACTGTCACATTTATGACTAAAGTTTGATATATTTTAAATCTTTTTTTGTTTTGTTTTTTTACAATAGAAATTACTTTGTTGTTTTGCTGTTAGGTGCTTAAATAATCGCCATATTTAAAAGCAAGCATCAAAAAAATCAATATTTCAAAATGCAGTACAAACATTTATCTTCGATCAAAACAAACGCACTACAAAATTAACGCAAAACGTCATTGTCTACACGTAAATAGTGTAACGTAAAAACGCACGGCATGACATTGCTTCGTACATCGTGACGTAATCCTGAAAGTAGGGCGCGCGGCCCCGCCCCCGGTAGTTCACAGTGAAAGTGCGCCGGCGCACGGACTGCGGACGTAACGCGTCTTCTTTATTCACGGGTTCCAAATTTGAAATTATTTAGGTTTTCATGATTGGATAATTGGGTTATTCAACTATTATATCACTGGCATGGGTACGGTCTCCTAGGACACTTTTAAAATGACGGTTTTATGGCATTGAAATTCACAAAACATGTTTTTTTAGGTAGTTATGCCCTTTCCATGATGGGCCATCTACCAAGCATGTCAGTAGAACATACTATTGTAACAAACTGTGTTGCATTTGTCCCCTGGCTTTCAAGACAGATTTATCAGATTTTTATGTTACCCATTGCGCAGAGTAATGCGCAAATGACGCTGCATTCGTTTAAAATTAATATACGAACTCGCCTTTTCCCAGAGAAGGGACCAAGCTCGGCAAATTGTTCGTCCCTGAAAACCACTATATTTCACCCTATCTATATATGGATGTACCCGTTAGAGCCTTTCCGAGATTGCCGAAGCATATATAGATTTTTATATACACGAATTTTCGTTTTTTTAAACGTATAAGATAGAGTCGTGCCATTTATTGTACTCATGAGAAACTGTACTGAGTTTTACTCTCACATTACAATGACTAATAAATGTCACACTGGTGAATTGTTGAAGTTTAACTACGTTTGAATACAGTAAGCTACTTCAGCTCCTAACAGCTCTACTAGTTAATTTATATGTTATACGTGTCTCTTTCTAACAAACACAACTGTCTATGTAAAAGATAAAGTCAATTCATATCTTCCTTTCATTTCATGCGCACCTAGTACTAAACTACGTAGCTACTAGCGTTCTGCATTCTTTCTAGCTTAGTCGTAGTACTGTTTTGTTCTGAAATCCTGGTACCTGTACATGAAAATATGCGGGCGTGAAATGACCGCGAAACCACTTTTAATATTGTCCACCGTAGGTTCAATTTAGTTAGAGTAACGGACAGGGATTTGATTTACATGTCCCTTACACTAATTGAACCTACGCTACGGTCGAAATAAGTATGGAGTATGGACCAAGGTCTCAGAAATGACTCTACTGATTTGTTATCAATAACATACTAGGGTAGCATATATGGCATTGAGTTGTGTACATAGTTTAGCGCAGTTTCTCCGTTAGGGTACTTTAAAAATTAGTTTAAAAAATTGTACACGTATTTTTTCTTTACTCCGTCAAATAAAACAAAACCGGCCAAGTGCGATTCACACTCACCCCCCGAGGGTTCCTCGCAAAGGATGCCCCCCCCCTCTCCATTTAGTAACGGGAAGTACCCTATACATTTTGATTCCCATTGCAAATGTATGGGAAATGCGACATAAACGGCCATATCTTTTGATTGTGTTTACGTAGAGGTTTGTTATTTTCACAGCTTCAAGGCACTGCAGACCTATTTATGTAGTGTTGATTTCAACTCGATACCGTTAGGCGTTCTTGAGATAAAAGATCTTGACAGGCAAACGTACGGACGGACGGGCGGACAACAAAGTGATCCTACAAGGGTTCTGTGCCTCCTTTCGAGATAAGGAACCGTGCATACATGAAAATACAGTGCATTTAAGTTTCACGTGACGTCACAATTAGGTACAATTCTTACGTAATAGTGACGTCACAAGCCCACACTCCGGAACTTTGATGTTCTTCAACTTCGTCAATTTTAGTTAACTTGAAAAAGGAAAGAATACGTTTCTACTATTTTTGAATAATCTAACTGACGGACTAAATCACTACATAGTATAAAACAAAGTCGCTTTCTCTGTCCCTATATCCCTATGTATGCTTAAATCTTTAAAACTACGCAACGGATTTTGATGCGGTTTTTTTAAATAGATAGTGTGATTCAAGAAGAAGGTTTATATGTATAATATAACCCGTGCGAAGCCGGGGTGGGTCGCTAGTAGAATTATAATTCAACCTAGCTTTCATCCCTAATGACAGACCTTGACCACTCCGATATGATCAGCCAAAATAAATAAATTGAAAAAAAACAAACACATTACAAAAACTCCAGTTTTCAAACATCCAGTATTATAATTACCAGATAAAAGTGTATATAATTAAATTTTTTCATTACTCAAATTTAAATAATTTAAATTTTTCATTACAAAAATATGTCTATGGCGCCCTATTAGAAAAAAGGAAACGTAACATACAAAGTAAATATTGATTTTCATCATAACAAAGATAAACAGAGAGTCCCTTTATTGGCAAGCTGATTCACGGTCATAAAAATAGAATAAGATAAATTGCACGAGTGAGTAAACAGCGCATTCACACGCAATATCATTCCTACTATGATATTTTATCTACTACCTATTCATATTTCAAACTTTCAAGAATAATCTAAAAACTTACTTATGCAACCACCCGACCCGAACAGTACAACAGAAGAAGCTTAAGGTGGATTTTCATTGGCACGGATCAATTTTCATAAAATTTGTTTTTGCGGGTTAATGTACTGCTAAATATCTTTATGTTATTATTGTTTCATTTAGTCGTTTAAGTCGTTTTATGACCTAAACGGCAAAAGTGGCCACTTTTTAGAGTTCCACGCCTCAAAAGGAAAAAACCGAACCAGGATCACTTTGTTGTCCGTCCATCTATCTGTCAAGACCTTTATCTCGAGAACGCGTAGAGGTAGCAAGTTGAAATTAATATTACATAAACCATAAACAGTTCTGTAGTTGAAGCTTGTAGCACAAGTACAGGAGAAAATCCAACAACCGCATAATTGCCGGACACTGAGAGTCCCGTGCTACATTTGTGCGGAATCCTCGGTGGGCGAGTCCGACTCACACATGGCCGGTTTTTTCGGTTTAGGTGACAAAGCCAAATGTATGTTATACAACGTGTTTTTGAGCAATTGCTTTAAATTCAAGGGTGCATTCTTTAGCCTAAATTAAGTTAATTTCTCAAAGACACTGGTATTCTAATTAGCTCCATTTAGAAAATAACTACTAATTTTTTTTTTCTTTTATGGGATTTGCATGTGTGTAAACGGAGTATGAGTATTCGACATGACATTGATAAGTCATAATTGTCACTTAAGTACTTAGTGAAGTCAATTGTAATGCCCGTTTTACATTAGCGGTTGATGCAACATGTAATTATTTTGTATGAGAAATTAAAACAATAAAAATTATCAAATTTAATAAAAGTAACTATGCCATTCTGTTTCCTTAATTATACCAAGCCACATGACGAAGTTAAAGCAAATGCTCAAGAACAACCTGTATAAAACTATACAGGTTGTACCAAAAATGCTGATGATTCGTGAACCTTATTATATTGTAATAAGGCTCACGGATCACCAGCATTTTTGTTACACCTCTATTATTCAGACAAAAAGTTGGAGAATTAGTAGGAAAACAACGATGATACCATGGATTATAGAGAAATGGGTAGGTTTATAAGAAAACATAATCCCCCAATAAGAGCGCCCCTAAACGGTCTGCGCCCCCTTAAATAAAGATAGTCGATTATTTTGTCATTTGGATAAACAGTGAACACGGTTTTTCATTCAAATGTGTTTCAGAAACAGGTTGCTAA
This sequence comes from Lathronympha strigana, assembly GCA_949128165.1. NCBI lineage: Eukaryota > Metazoa > Arthropoda > Insecta > Lepidoptera > Tortricidae > Lathronympha > Lathronympha strigana. Next base: position 9,243,319 of record OX421923.1, on the reverse strand, counting down.
TGAATAAAACACCTCTGAAATACTTAACTTCAGCAAGCAAAACAAGTTAGTCACGTTACGTTATCTAAAGAATGTTATCTCGAGTGTCGGAAACTGGGAACAGTGCTCTCACACACTCCCAGTCAGATAAACAGAAAGAACTGGAAAAATTTAGGATACAGTGCAATAAAGGTAAAATCAAATAAAGTGGAACTAAACGCAACACCAGGCCCCAATTACACCACGGCGACAGGTGCGACCATTGTCAACATCATTATTACATTTATTACTGATGCTTCAGGCATTTATGGGCTACGGGCGCCGCTTACTATTGAGCGGACTGTATGCTTGTTTGCCGCCAACATATCATTTATAAATAAAATAATAATTATAACCATTAAAACGAATACTTATGTGAATAGCTTTTGACACTATACGAAGAAACACTACATATGTCACGAAATTCCGACACAGGATCATTCTCATGTCAAAAACCGCTGACAATTCTTTAAAACACTATTAGTTCTCGTTACAATTGACATAAAGTATTCACCAAGAAATTATCTATTTACTGACGATACATTACGATTTTATTTAAATTATAGAAATGGTGGCAAACAAGAACACAGCCCCCGTGATGGTGAGCGGTTTCCGTAACCTATCGACGCCTGAAACGCCAGTAATTCAGTAATTTTAGGAAAGTCAAACTTATCACCGTGGTGAAATTGGGGCTAGGAGACCTATTCAAACGTGTTTAAGTGACATTTCAATGCAAACTTCCGTGGAAATGATCAATATGACGTGCTAACGACGTAGGGAAAATGAAGTGGATATGTCAAATGTCAGTTTAGCACGTTCGAATGTTCAAATAGGTATCCTGTTCTCTTGTCAATTATGTAATTATACTAATTATATTTGTAAACAATCTGTAAACTTCCTGCTCTCACTTATGCGACAGATAAAGATGCACAATATAGAATGTTGCCTGCTAAAGCTCAGTGGCGCCCTCCCTAAATATTTGCCTTTTTCTGTCGCCCTATCCTCATAAGGCCCGCTGTCCTATTTTTAGGACAACACAATTTAAGTATAACCCACCAGGTGATGCTTTTTCGTTTAAAATTCAACCTTAAATTTCAAAATATCGTGTCCTACTTTTAGGACACTGGGTCAATATTTCACTTGTCCTAAAAATAGGCCTTAGGGGGCTATAGTTTTGGCCTACAAAATAAGTCGTAATCCGGGGAAGAAAACTGTGATTCTATAAGTCCTTTCATAGCTCCAGTACCGTTGATCGGATCGTCGTAAAATTTGTCAGGTACTGAGATGAAATAAATACAATTTTAAATTTCTAATACAAGCTAAATTGATTAAGGGGTTGCCGAAATATAGAAGCCGCGAGTTCATGTTGGGGGCAAACCACTTGTGACTAATAAGTTTTGACTATTAGTCCACCGGCCTTGCCACGGATTATGCAATGGTATGGTAGCCTAATATTCGTCTCGATATGATTCATGTTTGTTTGTTTGTCTGCCCATCGATAGCGCATGTGTGTCACTGTTATCTGGTGTCCTAAATAGCGTATGGAGTGCTTTGCTATTTCTTTATCGTTTTTTCAACGCGTGTATCAAGTGGTTGTTACTTTCGATCAAAAAACTGCAGTTAGAGTAATTAAAATACAGATGAAAGTACATACTCGTAACAGTGACTAGTAGTGAGTAGTTATAACAGTGACTGTCTTTATTGCACGAGTGGTATAAGTTTATTTCTATACTTAAAGGCTTATGTTATTGCGTAAATACTTCAGGTTTATAAGACGTGAGCCAATTTTCTTGAATGACTAGTGGTCCGCCCCGACCATGTGACACTTATATCTTGGCCACCTCTACAACATACAGACGACGGATTGTCCAATTAGACTGCGACTTCAGGCATATGTTTGCAACTACTTCAAACACAACAAGAAATAAGGTGGCCATGTTGAATGCAATGCCGTGGGGTTTTCCTAACCCGATGATCATTCAATTCCGTCTGTCAACCTATAATGGAAATTGTCAGGAACACACACTTTCCGGAGCAGAGTCGCAACAGCAATGCTGCTCCATCACCGCAATGTTAATATAGTCTGACAAGCGCAGGAACATTAGGTTAGAGATCATCATATACTGTCTTTTTCTTACGGTAGTATTACTACCCCAAAAAAAGGGATGGACATTATTAATTTGTCCTAATGTTACTGCGTTCGTTTGCTCAGACTGTAACTTCTTCTATCTTTACTCTTCTTCTTAGTGCTACTTGCCCCAACCAGTGTTATCCGCTTATCCGGCGTTAACTATCAGTTCCATATGAAAGTCTAGGCTCAACTACGGGTTAGTTGGATAACCGAGGTGTAATATTTGTAATATTTGGGCTTACTACAAGTTTGAAATCTACTGTCGATATCTATAGTTGCTAACGTCTAAGTCAACTTACTATTAGTGCATATTAACTTGGAAATCTGTTCTTGAAAATCTATGGTAACTCATGGTAGATACACTTGGACTGCAAGACGCACCAATGCATCGATCCTGACCCAGCTTCGAGTAGCCGCTCGTCTACCATATGCCAGCAACGCATTTTGTCATATTTCGGACCCAATTCGCATTGTGGTGGGGAACATCGAAGGAAAAAGATTCCGTGTTCACCAACAAGATGGACAGACCAAGTGAAATACCCGTCTTCATCCAAGTTCTACTTGGTCGTCCAAAACGCACAAGACAGACAACGATAACGATAACTCATTCGCTCCAATTGCACCAATAGGGATGACGACTAGGTTGAAAAACTAAGATTCTAATTAGTCCGTCACTTAGATTGTCTAAAATGATTAGACACGTATTTTTTCCTTTTTTTATATTTAACTAAAATTTACGAAGACGTAGAGCATAAAAGTTAGGTAAGAATTGTACCTAATAGTGACGTTACGCGAAACTTGAATGCACTGTATTTTCCTCATTTTTGATTTGACGAACAAAAAAAAAACACATGTACAATATTTTTGAATAATCTAAAAGACGGACTAAATAGATTTTTTTAGTCGTCTAGCCTATTATATATGATGACCACGTTCCTCAGACATGAGGGACTGGCCAGAAAGAGATGCCGAGGCTCAACTTAGCTTTGGTAACCTTTACTGTTAAATAAAATTGTGCAAAATACCAAAACGTGCACGATCAAACCAACGTGAGTGAGCGCCGGAACATCAACGTGTTCTCCACGAAAAATGACGAAGCCTCGTAAACTCAGTTTGAGAACTGTTGGACAATTTGTTTACATTATTTCGAGGTTTGGAGCAATGTCGCAAACGCGGTAACACGTGGGAAATACGAGGTGGAAAATAATGCACATGCCTTACCGTGACGTCTTAACGCGATTTAGGACGACCTAAACTGAGTCGCTTCCATACAACTGAGCCTAAACTGAATCGCGTTAAGACTCCAAGTTAAGGCTCTAGTAAAGATAGGCCATGCACATCAAAATACGTCGTATACTGATATGAAACTATTCATAATAAACCGCTTGCGCCATCTATCCCTACTGTAGCGGCACAGCGCCATCTATTGAGAGCTAGTTGAGATATTTTAGAGACCTAAATGATGTGATGATGCGCTCAATGTCAGTTGAAATAACTGAAAAGTGGCGTTGGCGTGCAATTCTTACCTATAGTAGGTATCTGAATCTGGTTCTTATCTTTCTCACTCACAGTTACATGGTTGAAGTAAGAATTAATGAGATAGTAATATGACCCTAGTTTGCGAATACTGTCTTCGAATCCTCAAGATTCGTAGCACATGCAAGTTGCAAATAAAAGAACCTGCCGTAGTCGCTACGCGTCGTAGCTTTACGCGCTACGCGGCCTTGAGGCGCGAATTCTACGCGAATCTTAGCTTCGCGAAATAGTGTACTCGTATAGAGATAGATATAGATTTAGAGATACTTTGTCTATTTGCCTCTAACACTCGAATAATGCAGTGCAGTCGTGAGTACATATAAATATGATACTGAAAAGATAACTAAAAATATTGTTACTTTTTTAATACATTTGATTAACCTCAAGTATTTTGTAATTTAGGTATTTTCTATTAGTATATTCTATAGTATTATCTTGTTAGACACTAATTTTCATATCGAATATGTGTAAAGAAAATACAGATGTATTTTAAAAATATAACTAAACATAACCTTGTAGTAGGCGAGCCTAAAATAAAGCTTATGGATTAATGAACTTACTCGTAAATACCAGAATGGACCTAATATGATACATCCATTGTAATCCAATTTTTTCTCGAATTTAGTGAAATTCAAGAAATAAATTCATTTGAAAGTAAAACGCCCTAAGGTAGTAGATTGTGTTACAACGGTTACAAAGGATCAAAAGATATATTTACGGCGAGGGCGTACATTGAATTCCGAATGAAGCGATGGATTCTACAATAGAATCCCTAGAGGGATTTTAAAGTTTGTGACACCTACTGCTTTTCACACTAACTAAGAGGAAATAAACAAAAATCGGCCAAGAGCATGTCGGGCCATGCTCAGTGTAGGGTTCCGCAGTTTACCGTCCGTCACAATAGGCAACCTTAAAAAATGTTTTAATGGATACCTACCATGCTCAATATGCTTATAAAAATTAACAATTCGATGATACTTTCCATCATACCCGTCCGTTTCCCATCAACTCCGGAAAAATCGTAACTTTTGATACCGTGAATCGATTTGCATCATTCTTTTCTTATTAGAAGGAAGATACGTGCGGAATGATAAATTAAGTACTTACACAAGATAAAAAAAAGTTTACATATACGGTTAAATTACAAACTTGATTCAGAAATTATTTTGTACAAAAACAGTTCTACCAATAAAGTACAAGTTAAAAACACAGGGGGGACAAATTTTTTAAACTTCTGCGGCAATTATTTCCGAAAATATTTTACTTTATCAAAAACTGTTTGTAGAAAACCCTCATTATTATTTAAATACCTATCCAATGATATGTCACACTCTAGGGTTGAAACGAAAAAGAAAATCACCGCCCTACTTTACGTGTACGGGTACCCTCAAAAAAATATAACCACTTTGTATTTAATCACTTTGTTGGCGTGACCGATATACATTTCGTACAAAATTACAGCTTTCTACTACTTACAGTCACTGAGATTATCCGCGGACGGACGGACGGACAGACAGACTTGGCGAAACTATAAGGGTTCCTAGTTGAGTACGGAACCCTAAAAACGAAAACAGCATCAACACGATGCATGCCACTAGTTAATGCCCAAAAACGTTAAAATGTGTAGTCCTTGAACAGAAAAGTGCCACTTTGATCAGAAAAAGCCATTATTGTCTAGTGCTATCTATTTCTTTGCCAATGTAATATGGTTTGACGTTTGACAGAACTTAACACAGATACGCAACCATCATAGGCTTTTTGGATACCACGTTAAGATAACAAATGATTTCACAGTAATTCAACATGTGACCACCACCACGTGGCCAAAGTTGGCATGAATGAAATCCTGAAACAACCTCGTGAAAAATCCTTTCAGCGTTTCGTAAATACTGAAACAGGCGGCGCGGTTCAACGTGACCGAAGTTTGGAAGACCTAACAAAATATCTTCCTAAAAACTTCACCGGAAATACATCGTGTATTAAGGGCGGTAAACAATAAATTACGAATGAGTGAATTTAATGTGATACATACAATATTTTTCATCACGTTTGCGAGGAAATAATGAAACTTACTAGGCAGATAAATAAACAGATATGATAAGCGGTAGTGTAGTAGTCGTAGCACAGTTCACAATACGCCGGTGAGCGGCGGCTACAAGCGGCGAGCGTGTGGCGCGAAATCCATTACAGCCATGGGCTTCATACAGCTCATTAAGTCTAAGAATACTTGCATACAATATCAGTAATATCACCATTTACGAGCGAGTGTGATGAAAAATTCAATTTGATATGATATGATTCATTGGTTCAGTTTTGTAATTCGGGGTTTCACCTATAATATAATTTTGAACTGGCGACAAAAGAGGGCTAATAACAGTATTTATGCAAATTACAGACAGCTGTATGTTTGTTATAATTGTATGCTTACTGTAACCGAGTGTTTTGAGTTTATTACGATCAATATGATTATGAATCAATTTTGATGATTTTAATTAGGTTTGAAATTATAAAAAAAAATTGGTCTGATCTGATGATGGGTGCTGAGAGGAACAGAGAAAATTACCTTGTTACATATACATACTAGTGTAATTAATACTTGCCATTATTGATATTTATGTCTAAAACATGTTTTGTATGGCAAAAAAAAAAGAAAAAAGAAAAGATAGATTGAAGAGAATGGAAGAGGAAAGCATGTTATGCCGACCCAAGTATGTACAGTGCGACAGAATAAAGGATGACTCACACAAGAACGGGACGGGGCGGCACGGTAAAATCCCGTCCCGTGCTAGTGTGAGTCATCCTTAAGGTAGAAATTAAAGGGATTTATATCGGAATCCCTGAACTTTTTATCGTATTTTTGCTTTCCCTAATACTGTTTGACATAATGATCATTTCTCCTAATATATTTTTCCCTAACATCGTTTTAACGTACTTTTCTAGCAGCCATTCGACGTTTTGTGAGCTCACGGTTCAAACCTAACCTAACCGACATTTCTAACAGTTATTCAGTTTTATACCTAATATTTGAAACGGGATAATTACCATGTATGTTTGTTTTATTGAGCACCCGATACCGATTAGTGTCGAAATAGTATAATTATTCACTATTAGCTATTCAGTTACTAGTATACAGTTACTACAACTAACATCCGTTAAACAGTCAACTGCTCGCACATATGCAACAGAATGAGATGCACAATATAGGTACAATGTTCCCTGCTAAAACTCAATTGGAATTGAAATTGGATTTGAAATATCTACTTTTTTTGTCGCACTATAACGTGGGCAGGGAGGAAAGATCGAGCCTCCAAGAAATTTCGGACGCTGGCCCAATATTGAAGCCAAACCCCCACCATTTAATATTGTCTTCTGTTTCCGCGATTGTTATCATTTGAAACTTAACGGATTAATCGCCGTTTATTAACACCATGACTCTACGTTTCGAGCCCTTTACAGCACTCGTATTCACAGGGTTAAGATAATATTATCTATCATCATCTTAACAATTTAACATCAATTAATTCACAATTTTATAATTGAAAGAAAAATAGAAAAATTCCCCGCGTCGAGCGGAATTCGAACCGACGACCCTAAAGCGTATAACCAAATGAAAGAAATAGTGAAAACATTCACAGGAGTCGATCGGGCGTCGATAGCTCCATTGGCAGAGCGATCTGACCAGCGTGCGTAGCCAAGATGCCAATCGCTAACGCTCGGTCGCGCACGAAACACAACTGTCATTGTCACACTAATATGGAAGAGTGATAGAGAGAGGTAGCTGCGATACGTTATTAAGCGTGAGCGATTGACATCTTGGCTAAGCACACAGTGTTCAGAGAGGTCGTGGGTTCGAATCCCGCTCGACTCGGGATATATTTCCATTTATCTTGCAATTGTAAATTTTGTTCGCAAACGTCTCTGCTTAATACAAAATTAAAAAATTAATCCGTTCTAAAGTGTTTAATTCCCCACATTTTAGCCATATCCATTTCCTATTCCACTATTATCGCGGGTTTTCAAATCTCTAATAAATAATTATCTAACAATTAAAACTGCTAATTAAATTACAATTTGTATGTCACAAGGCTACGTTACATTTATATCAGTTCTTCCGCCAACATTATCAAATTCACAAAATGACTGTCCTATTTCGTTACATTTTATAATAATGTCATAATTTGTTATGTTATTAAATCCGGGACATACCTATTAATGAAACTTTCATATCTTATATTCCCTATGCTAGCTTATTTTCTAGTGAGTCACTAATACAAACCTCCTGGGTTCTAATCAAGGTAAAAGCATATTCGTGTGTTGAGCACGGGTGTTTGTCTCCTCTCTATCTAGAATCGAGATAGATTTTGAAACTATAAACCTATCTGCATTCTATTGTAATGATTATACTATTTTAAGCATGACAGAAATAAATATGACTACATACACTGTGATTTTTTTTCATTGCGATATTTATTTGAGCCATAAAGCAAATTCTGACAGTGTGCGCGAGAAAATACAACAATAGTTAAAAATGTTTAAACCGACAAAAGTTTTGGCGACACCGATTTCCCCAAACTTTCCAACGCTCCTGAAAAGGTTCATGCAATATGTCGCCAACGTGTGACCAAAATAAACAATCCTTTATTTAACTGGGATCTTAAAGACATGTAAGTAATTTATAACTATTTTTTTTATACGTATAGTTTGTAATCATCCATACAAATGAAAAACTTTGATTTCCAGACTATTTAAATAAAAAATATTCTGAAAAGAAAAAAACAAAGTACTCAATCTTGAGAAAAGCAAAGATTATATTTCTGTCTAAATGCATTCAGTGACTTTTCGAAATTTACACTAAATTTCAAAACCTATAAACCACTAAATAAAAACCAAAGCTTCCTTCGTTCACTATCTAATGTGAGTCGAGAACAATCCTTAAGTAATCGATTGATTGGCCAAAGCGTCGATTAACGGTTCCAACGAGCAGAACGAGTGGCGCAACCGCTATGTGTGTCGCCTTATGTCACGCTGACTGCACTTGCGCATCGCACTTCCGATCGTTAACAAGTTGAAACCGAAATTAGATTAATTTGGTTAGACTCTGCAGGTCGCAACCTATGTAAAGATTTCACAAAAAAAACACAACATCCGGAATAAATGAAAAAATTGCTTGAAATTAAGAAATAACTTAAGCGACCAAACAAAAACGTGAGCAAAAGCAAGTCGGTGCTGCAAAAAAATAGGTATTTTTAGAGAATTGAAAATAGAGATAAACTTTATTTTAAGATAACTAAAATACATATATCGAAGAGTCTTAGAAAAAAACTTTAAACGTGTAACATTAAACCTCGTTTAAATTAATAAATTTAAATTAGTCGCTTACAATCCAAAACAGTATAGCATAAAGCTGTCCAAAACACAAAAGGCATATTAACGAAAAAAGTGAAAGCTACGCGGGGGCGTACAAACCACATCAACGACCAGTAAATCAAGAATGTTGCACTATATGCCGCTGTTCCCAGTTCGAAGTTCAAGCTATTTTGGTCGATTCATATCCAGTCAAGCAAGATCTGTTATCTATATAGTACGTAATACATTACGGGAGTCAGTTTATTTGGTCACCGTTGATTTATTTTCGACACTTGTCCATTTTAAGAAAACCTCTTTCGGAACTACTTCTGATAATCTCTGAGGCTTCTGTATACTGGTTATGGATGTAATCTTAAAATGATTCATGATTGTAGGTGTATTTATGTCCTTGTTTGATTATGATAATGATTACATTTGCATTCGTGAATTTACTTCGCCCATTCATGAGTTTAATTCGTATTATTATATAAAATGCGACGTCAGTATGTACTTGGTTTTCACAGGCGTCATCAAATAAGTAGACTGCCTATCTGTTTCCGTTCTTTTGCGTTGTAATAATTAATTTAATTTTGTGTTCTAACTAATTATTAGATACTTAGCGTGTAAACATTACAAATTCATAATATACCTACTATTCAGTCTAATGCTTATAACTTGTAGGTTATATCTTATAAGAAAAACCGGCCAAGTGCGAGTCGGACTTGCGCATCAAGAGTTCCGTATAGAGAAAATAAATTAAAATATATGATAAATCCCCTCTCAATGTGTCTAGGATAACCTTGTTTATAACTATTTTAAATCAGTAGCTTGATTAGTTCTCAAGATATTTAACTATGTGACAGACAGACTGAGTCGCACCATAAGGGTTCCTTTTTTTTACTATACTGGTACGGAACCCTTAAAGGTGCTTCAAAATCTTAAAATTTGAATTGAGATTCTGTATATTGCTTGGATTTTTTATGAGATTTGGTATAGCTAGAAGTCTGGATCAACTGGAACCTTATTCTTCTTACTACTACCTAATGATTTTAATACGAGAGTAAAATGTACAACACGATTGAAATTGGTTCACGGGGCCTACTGAAGAATTTATTAGTCATCTGTATGAAAAGTGAGAGTAGAGATCTAAGTTAAGAACGAACTGGTCGTAACTTGTTTAACTTCACGTTGCTATCTTAATTTAGCACACGAATATGATGATCCTGACGTCAGAATGTTAGATATGACAGTTTCCGCCTTGATGTCATATAGGGATATAGTTTATTTAATCGTTTTATTACAACTATTGATGATGAATAAACACAAGAAATTAAAAATAAAGAAAAATACATTTAAATTTATATATTTTTAAATAAAGAAGATGGAAAGAAATGTGACAAAAATAAATGAATAAAGAGAGAAAGAGTTTTGAACTTTGAACGCTTGTCGAATGTCGATGCGCTACTTTCTTTCAATAGTGAAAATATTGTATAACTTGTACTAGGTTTTACACCGGTCGAAACAAAACTACAAGCTCGACATTGAAAAAGTACCGTTGGGCTACCATTGTTCCGATCACGTAAATACCTAGTTAAAATTAAAACCAACAAGCTACAATGTCGGAAGCTATAAAAGTAGGCCGCAGCAAGCGAAAATTTTGGCAATGACATGCAAAAAGCGACCTAGAAAAGACAGCATAAAGTTGGATATCAAAGAGCAAAGTTGAACAGTGAAAACGAAAGTTGCAAGCAGACAGCGTTTTGCACAAACGAATTTGAATACTGAATTCTCGGTCCGGAAGAGTTATCGTCGCGAATGTACTCAATGGCCGAATTCCATATGATTTGTTGAATATTGCATGTCGCGGATCTGTTTTTTGTTGAGATAGGTCCGGGGTGTCCATGTTTTTTAGTAGTATTGGATTAAGATATGAATTTACCATCTTGTATGAGACTTAGAAGGCAATCGTCAGAAAAAAATTAACCAGAGCCCTCTTAATAAGTGAGCGTGAAATGAAATTGCATTCGTTTGAGTCAGAGACCAAGATTATTTTTGAGTCAGTGTACAAGTGTCTAACTGGAAAATCTGGAAAGCATTTTGTTTAGAAGCTATGGTCAAAACGGTAGTTTCACCAGTTTGGTGTGGTTTACCAATTCCATACTGGTTTACATACTATATATACGTGAGTTAAAAAATTGAAAATAAGGAATAATAAAAAAAAATACACACACACAAATATACAAACTAAATGAAATAAGAATAACTACTTGTAGAATTGTGAATCACGAAAGAAAATTGGATATAAAGATAAGATTAGAAGAGATGAAAGAAGTTGAGTTTTATACTACATACGTGAAGCATATAATGGAGGATTATAGATAATCTAACAAGAGGTATGATGGTAAAGCTTGGTGACTAATGCAGTAATTTCTTGCGTAATAATTATTAATTACAAGTAATGCAATTACTTTATTAGTGAATTTTACTTAAAAAGAGAAACTTAACGGCTCTTTATGGCTCGGTTGTTTATGTGTAAGGTTGTACATTGCAAAGTGATCTTTAAGGATATATCTTTCTATCTCTATACGAGTATCTATCGAGGCTTCATATAAATCGCACCCCAAATACGTCAAAATGAACATAACCGATTAGAAAGCTACCAAATGGTAGCAAACAAAAAACTGATAGATAAAAAACAATCTTTGCCTCATATTCAAAAACGCATTCAATTGTCTTACTTACAGAATGGGCACAAGGTTTAAAGTGTAACGACTTTTCAAATTCACATATGGCTGAATTTGTATAGTTAGCATTCCATTTCACCCGCTAACTGCATATTTGCAGGATGTACTAATTGACCCGTTTGCATATTGTGATTTTACATCTACATGTGTTCTTCATGCCGTTTCAAACTTTTCCATTTAACAGTTTGATCCAAGCATATCTTTTGATAATCTATAATAGGTAACTTCATTATCGTACAGAGATTAGCCTAAAGCTTTTATGAAGCAAATTCTTACTCTTACTCTTGATATTAGTATCTACTTGTAGGTTCTGTGAAGCGCTGAGCGTCTTTAGTTAGCTGTATCATCTTCTAGATTATTTTTGTTACTCGAGTCATTTACTAATCATGAAGGTGCAATAAGGAGAGAAAATAAATAGTGAATTAACTATACTGATTTAGTTAACTAACTATGCAATCCATTAATGAGCATACAGATTTCACAAGGCACTAGGTCCACATCATAAAATCCTGTTTAATGATCAGAGCTAGAGTCCCCCAAGGCACCATACTAGGTCCTTAACATCAAACCCGGTTTCAACATGTTTTCTTCCAAAACATGGTTACATATGCGCTCTTTAAAACCCGAATCACATCAGGTCCTTACCATTTTTGTATTTAGAAAGCGACAGTACATTTGGTTACCATAATCCTTGTTTATGCTGCGTTAAACTTAGGATTTTATGGCTATATGTTTAAGGTGCACATTTGGGGTTCAGTGAAAACGTGCCTCTGGTCACGTTGACGACGTTTGGGAAATTCGATGGTATCTTTAGTAGCGATTAGAGTACAGATTTCCTTAAAGTTATTTGTGAAGTCTATGTGTTTTTCACTTATTCATAAAAGAAAATTTGAAGGAAAATTAAAGTTACATATTTGTTTTCGAGGTTTTGATTTGACTTAGTTTTTTTAAAGTAACATTTTTACAAAAATGCATCGATAGTTTGAACCGGGATAATTACGTGTTGGAAATTATTTGGTTCTTAGAACTTTAACTTGGTATAACTTGGAAATGTGAGATCAGTATTCAGATCACTTTTACTCTTTAGTACGATTTTCAGACCGACTTGTCCGTGTTGTGGTTTTCCTTGATTAAGTTTCTCTGTAGCCGCACCAGGTACAAAATGTTTTAGTTACCAACTTACCACACACGTGACTTTATTATTGAAAAGCACGTGCTTTGATTCATAATCGTTGAATAACTATTTTCTCGCGCCAACTATTACAACAAAACTCACACGTGAGCTGATGACTAAAAAGAAACCTTAATCATTAATGTAATGTTTCCATTACGAATCTTAAGTCTCCTAATAACACAGAATTAATCATTGCATTGATGATAATTTCCGAGGATACACCTCATTAGGTCATTGGAATTCTCACTAATTTGGAACCTCTTAATCACTCCAAACACGACCAAACAAATTTCCAATCGATCCAAACACTGCACACATTCAAATGCAATAAATATATTACGCAACTCATCCATAAAAAACCCTTTTTTCTATTCACCATGTGATTTACGACTTTCCGCGCTCACACTGAAACGAGGGCACACGCACAAACACAACTTTCTGTAACAAGTTGACAACGCAACACACACTCACCTATGGTCAGAGCGTGTGGTCGGGCGCGTGCGGCGCACCGAGCTGCAGCATGGAGCGGCATAGCTCCGTGATCTCCGGGTGGTTCAAGTTGATCAGATGCACGTACATTTGTTTATGCAGGCTCAGTTCCCCGGAGACCGCCTCCAACCTCTTCATCAGCGCGTCCTTCTCTCTCAACAGAGATTTGACCTTCTCTTCCACTTCTCTGGAACGCACTTTAGCTTTTTCGCGGGATTTTCTGACCGCTATGTTATTGCGCTCGCGTCTCCTTCTGTATTCGTCTGTGCCTTTGTCTACGGCTTTTCCGGAGGAGCGTCTCGATGGGGTCTGTTTATGTTTGAGTAAAGGAGGCAGAAGCGGTGCTCCGAGCGGTGGTAATGAGGTGAATCCTCCACCATAAGGCCCACTGACGCCTACTGGCGGTTGGGGGTTGTACTGGCCTGTGTATTGAGCGCAACTAACGCTTCGTCTGAAATCATGTGGCTCAGGAGGTTCCTCTTTTATGGGTGGCTGCTGTTCATGTGCCGCACTCGCTGGAACAGGTGCGTAAGATGCCCCAGAATGTACCGGCTGCGGCATGTAAGCCAATGTCGTCCTTGTGAAATGTCGTGGCTGTGGGGACCGGCCGCCCGGTAGGATCTCCTGGAAGAGGGCCATGGTCTCCTCTCCCCGGAACTGGTCCTCGATGAGGTGCTGAAGGTCCAGGCTGATCTCCTGTCCATTGAGCTCGTCCAGGTCCGGGGGCGGGAAAGGCGCGCGTTTGTCATCGCCGACCTTCTTGAGATCGGGCTGGGGCGGCGGCGGCGGAGCGCCGGTCGCATCGTACATCTGTGGGGAGTCCATCCCACCGCCCGGGCCGCAAGCGGGCCCAGCGGCGCCGGCGGCCCGCGCCTCCACTTCAAAGCACTGGGAAGCCGTCACTTAATCACATGCACCGTGGTGTAGTAACCATCCGAGTTGTCGCTGGCACTGATCGCGTGTGTTGGAGGATAGCGGAGCGAGCGTGGACGCGTGCGGACGCGGCGGCGGCGAGGCGCGGACTGGCGCAGCGCTCGCGCCGGTCGCCCCGGAAGGAAGCACTCGAGTTCCACTGTACTTTTACTGCGATTACGGACTTCGCTACGAACTTAGTTTCGTGATTGTTTCATGAAAGCTTTGTTTATAAAGTTCTAGTTTTGAGTATTTTATATTTTTTTTATTGTTATATTCTGATTGGGTGTATTTAGTTACCTTTTTATGTGCCAGATTTTGTGGCAAAAATTTTTAGGATTAAAAAAATAATTAAAAGGAACATTTTTTTTCTAACAGATTTATTTTTTACGCTTCTGAAAGCCCGGTTCAAAACTTTCAGGAGGAATGCTGTATACAATTGTATTTTTGAAAATTTCTCAGTAAGCATATTATGTTAGATAAAAATGTTTTAGAAAGATAATTATTTGGGAAACTGTTTTCATTTCACTTAATTCCTTTTGCATGATAACATTTTTATAGTTATTAGAAACAAGAAAATATTTTTACCATTTTGTTTTCTTTTGTAAACTTCTATAAAAGTATTTTTTTTTTGCAAAACTTATCTGATTTTTCTATTATAAATCCTGTCTTTTCAACATCCGTTAGTTTGACATGATCATACTTACCTACTGTTACATCATTTCCTCGAACTATATTTGTTTCTTGTTTTTAACCTACTTAATAATAAAACAAGTGGTCGCACGCAAATCATTTGTTTTTCAATGTTGTTTATTTACCTACATGCCTAGTGATTTAGATTTTTTATTTTTTTTGTATTCGTAAATGGTCTACCCATTTACGAAAAAAAGAAGAGAGTGGAACGGCAGGTCTTACAATTAAAAAAAATTAAAATAAATTTTCGTAAATGGGATTATTAAAAATGTCGACATATTAGCCCAATCGAATATTAAATCCGAAACTTTGGTACTTATACGCAAAATTTAAAAATACGTTAAGCATAACACAGTGTGTTTATGGCTAAAAAATACTAATTTAATACATCATCATCATCATCATTTCAGCCGAAAGACGTCCACTGCTGGACATAGGCCTCCCCCAAAGATTTCCACAATGACCGGTCCTGCGCCACCCGCATCCAGCGGACTCCTGCGACCTTCACCAGGTCATCAGTCCACCTTGCGGGGGGCCTACCCACGCACTAATTTAATTATTTAAAGTTAATCTGAAGAATTTCTCAGGAAAAAAATTCGTGATATCGTTTTTTTCACGAGACATTCTTCAGATAAAAATATTTAAATGTTGTTATGCACATTGTTTATACACTTGTCCATGTGTGACGTTTACAACCAACTAATGCACCAGCCACAAAAAAAAAAACAATTTAAGGCGGTTAAAATTTAGTGCCCTTTTTTTTATTTAATAAACAAATAATAAAGATAGATAAATATAAGGCCTTTCAAATGATACCCCACATGATCCAGCCACCAATCTTTTAATTTTTGCCCCCTGTTTGTATTAAATATTGTAAAAATGTAAATAAAATTGTAAATTGATTGAGAATAAATTAAAATATATGATAAATCCTCTCTCAATGTGTCTAGGCTAACCTTATTTGTAACTATTCCCAAATCGCTAGCTTAAATAGGTCGCGAGATATTTAATGATGTGACAGACAGACAGTGTCACACCATAAGGGTTCCTTTTTTACCATTTTGGTAAGGAACCCTCAAATAGTTGATTGGATCTCTTCTCACAAAAATGCTCAACTATGTTAATTATAATAATAAATCCCGAAAGTATTTACGTAGATAATAATATCTACTAGATATTAGTGGTGTAATGTTTGGAAACACGCTGAAGTATATTTTACTCAGAGATCGGTATCGATATCAAATTGGTATCATATTGTACGTGCTTTGCAGTGGCTATAGATAACTTGATGTTACGCCAGTTACATTATACTCGTAATATTTGATATTACTTTGGCACTTACATCTGTTGTAAATTACATTGTGCCCTCAGCCAGAAAAAAACCTACATACACATAGAGAGAGGGAGGAAATAAAAATAAATTAATTAAATCGGCACCAAGTGAGGGAAAAGGTGATATTTTTTTTGGGTTCCGTACCTCAAAAGGAAAAAATGGAACCCTTATAAGATCACTATGTTGTCAGTCTGTCCGTCCGTCCTTCCGTCTGTGTGTCAAGAACCTTTATCTCGAGAAGGCGTAGAGGTAGCAAGTTGAAATTAATACTACATACTACTCTGCTGTCCCCTGAAGCTGTGAACAAATCAAACCTCTACGTCAACACAATCAAAAGATACAGCTATTTATGTCGCATTTCACATACATTTGCAATGGGAATCAAAGTGTATAAGTAGGGTACTTCCCGTTGATCTAGAATTACGGAAAAAAAACTATAGTATTTATGTAGATGATAATATCTAGTAGATATTATTATCTACATAAATACTTTCGGGATTTATTATTATAATTAACAGTTATTTTGAAAATTTCCAAAAACTAAATCTACAAAAAACAATTGTTATTAAAGAACTTGCTTTCATAACTTCACAAGAATTGGTTGATACATATATGAGACCTGCGTGCGTAGCCAAGATGCCAATCGCTCACGCTTACTAACGTATCGTAGCTACCTCTCTCTATCACTCTTCCTTATAAGTGTGACAATGACAGTTGCGTTTCGTTAGCGACTGAGCGTGAGCGTGTAGCATCTTGGCTACGCACCCTGTAGAGGAGAACAGATGGCTGGCGCATTAGTTGGTTGCAAACGTCACACATAGACAAGTGTATAAAAACAATGCGCATAACAACACTCAAATATTTTTATCTGAAGACTGTCTCGTAAAAAAAAAACATTGTTGTGCCCATTGTTTTTTTTTTCACGAGACATTCTTCATATTAACTTAAATTATAATTAAATTCATATATAATATAATAAGTAATCCCGAAAGTATTTATGTAGATAATAATATCTACTAGATATTAGTGGTATAATGTTTGGAAATACGCTTAAGTATATTTTACTCAGATTTAGGAGCTTTGTGCCATTGGCACCATTACCATCATTGCCATTATTGGTATTGACTATTGACCACTATCATCTTGCGAAACCTACGCCCTACAGCTCACAGAGGCACTAGTTTTAAATTTGAAGAAACAATGCATAATTTGTTTACATTGCAGAAATAAGTTCTTTGACATTACATATGTCGTTTATGAATCGTCACATTATGAATCGACATTGTTTGGTTCGTGGAGCACGTAATTAATAAAGACATAATGGTATGCACATTTCTCGTTAGCGTAGATTGTTATCCGAAATACTGAATCATCTTTACATAAGTAAAATGTGATTTTTATATCCTACTAATATTATAAACGCGAAAGTTTGTATGGATGTTTGTTACTCTTTCACGTAAAAACACCTGAATGGATTTTAATGAAACTTTACAATAATATAGCTTATACATCAGAATAACACATAGGCTACAATTTATAAATAAAGATATTGCGCAGACGAAGTCGCGGGCACCAGCTAGTTACATATAAACCTGGGGTGCAAAATGCACACGGCGAGTAGTTATCGTAGCCTATGGAAGATTGTTAATCAATGTGTTTCTATGCGTTACGGACCCTCTTAAAAAAGTTAGACGAGTCAAATTTAATCTAATTTTGCAACAAAAACTTATCTTTAAATCTAAAATAGGTCCTTGAGGCATTGTACCTAGGATGCTGGCGGCATTTCCTCGTTGTATCGCAATGCTGATACGTTGTGCGAGGAAGCCACCAGCTCTTCGGTCGGTCGGTCGCTGGGACCCCATGGACCAAGAGTTTCGACCCCGAATGGTACAAAAAGGTACTCTCTGCCCAGACTCTTTTTTTTAAGGTAGGTAGAAGTAGGTAGTTAGGTAAGTTACACTTACTGTATATATTTTGAAAATAAATGTTTACATTCAATCTTAAATATTTTTCACAAAAAGTATTTCAGTAACTTAATGTTAGAACTAAGTGGAGGAACAGATTTATTAACACAAAACTGTTATAAATAAATTAGGATAATATTATAAACAAACGTTGAGTTGAGTTTCAACTGCACCTAGAAATATAAATTTGATGTCAATCTCATGTATCGAAAGATTGGGTTACCCGTTTGCATGGCATAGAGTTAGTATGTGAGATTGTGGTTCCTTGATATTTTTTTATTACCGTTTACTTGAACATTATTTAAGTCAGTACTTACAGTATGATATCATATGAATTTAAATAAAAATAAACATTCTGACGGATGACTCATACTAGAACGACCAGGGACGTAACCCGGCCTGGCGGATTTGTCAGTTTCTATAGAATACGTCACGTGATGGGAACCGATCCGATCTTATTTCTATAGAAATTGATAGATTGTCTCGTCCCGCCCCGTCCCGTCCCGTTCTAATGTGAGTCATCCATCTTTAAGGCGATTAAACTTCAAATACAGTTTAAACAGGTTTTTAATTTTTAATAATACTAAAGAGAGAGAGAATGAAGATGACAGGGTCAATATTAGATTTTTCCTTAAATAAAATAAATAAACCAATTAAACGTTGTGCATCTGAGTTAGCTACATTACTTAAAACAAACTTAAAACTACACCATACGACTTACTACAATATTAAACACAAAGATTTCAACCTCTAGTTTAAAATTTTCTCTGTCTCGGCATAGTCAAGAGAAAACAAAATTTTTAACAAGAGGTTCTTAGCTTCTAAGATTGTGCAGTCCTGCAGTTGGCAACGTTTCAGTATGGTAGTGTAGAAAGTTTTTCTGATATAATCCCCAAAACGTTTCCCAGAGGTGGAATTAACTCTAGGAATCGGCAATTTCAATACGCGTTTCTGAAGTAAAATGTGTTCCTAAGGCAGTTTTGTGTATATGGGCATTTTCAGAAAAAAGTGCACCCTTTTAATGAAAATGGGTCCTCAATTTTCCTTACAAAATTTTTTTGTCAGTTTTGTAACGGCCCATACGAAATGTATGAAAAAATGCGTTACAAAGCTGACCAAAAAAAACGGGACACTCTTTTTCTTTTTTTAAATCAATAGTACTCGTGATTCTGGTCATAAAATACCCAAAACTTCCTATATTTTCAAAATATAATTTTCGGACGGATAGAACCTGAGCTCGGGCATAGAGTGCAGTGGTTGGATATCGGAAAGGTTTATTTTGCATTACTTTAAGAACAGATCGTTACGCTTTCTATCATGGTTCGACACTTAGATTCCCATGTTGTTTGCCCTACCTCAACTCTAACCCCGGCCATCCCCCAACATGTGCCCGGAATGTCATCACGACACGTGACAGCTATCACAGTTATCATCACGCACCGATTATGATAGCACGTGATACCGCGTGGAGATCTGACACGGCGCGAACGTGGGCAATCGGCGCTAAGAAAATATCTTATGTAATTTTATTAATTGATTAGGTATCTAAATATATAAAACAGTATTTTATGTATAGATGACTGACAGACATAGATATAGAACAAAAGAATTGGATACCCAATCAGCCGAAAAAAATTACACCATAAAACAGCTGCAGTTGCAATTTTCTTATAATCTTGTTTGGAACGTGAAGTTTCGTTAAGTGCCAACAGCCCTTAAAGTTTTAACAGTGTTGGTAGGTCAGTGTATGAATTTGACACTTATTACTTACGTCTGTAAGCTCTTTTTCCTACGAACATTTATCGTTTGTATCTCCAATGTCTGTTGTAATTTTTTGACATTTTTGTTCTATTTTGTGTCTATTTCTTTAAATTAGTTAATGCTCGTAGGGATAAGTTCGCCTTTGTACTTTTCAATTAGTTACTTTTTGTAAACACACATTCCTCTTTTTTGCAATAAATTGTAAGCAAATTGTTTATTACTTAGTACTTACAACGCACTGTTTATGCTTTGGAACATACATTTTAAAATGCTATGAAGATCAACTAAGGATGGCGTGAAATGCATCTTTCTAAATTGATGAAAAGAGGGTTGGAAAATATGAAACTATTCTACGCAGTCAAAGCCGGGCGCAGAAGCAAGTTTATTTAATATACATAATTGACAAGAATAAAAAAAATTACTATTTCCAAAGTTTTTGTTTAGGAAATAACCAAAAACGTGATTTATTTTCGTAACCTACCTAGTTCCACGTTACAAGGCGGGTCACCACGTCACGGATGACGCCAGGCCGTCACCCGTGACGTCAGGGTTGGTACCACGAAAATCGAACGATTGCGGATTTGTATCTCTATCTCTGTCACACTTGCATATTAGAGTGACAAAGAGGTTTTTCCGTCAATGCCAATTTTCGATGTTCGTGGTAGGCCCGCAGGACGTCATCACGTCATGTCAATAAAGCGCTATTTGCCTATGCGCATCGATTGGCGCGTTACCATATGTGTACGCGTGCCCTAAATACGCTAGATACATATGTATGTAAGGACAGACAAGTGAGACAAGTACCTGGGTGCGTAGCCAAGATGCCAATCGTTCACGCTCAGTCGCTAACGAAACGCAACTGTCATTGTCACACTAATCTAATAAGGACGAGTGATAGAGAAGGGTAGCTACGATACGTTAGTAAGCGTGAGCGATTGGCATCTTGGCTGCGCACGCTGTTCGGAACTTATGTGCGAAATACCAATCTTCATAACACCCATCTAAAAACGTAAAACAATTTGGACCTTAAACAGAAAAGTGCCTCTTTTAAGAATGACTCACACTAGGAAGAGACGGGACGGGACGGGGCGGGACGGGACAGATCTGTCAATTTCCATAGAAATAATCACGTGATAGCTCGGAGCCCTCGGAAGTCACGTGACGATTTCTATAGAAACTGACAGATCATCTAGTCCTAGTGTGTGTCTTCCCATATCCCGGGGGATAAAAGCTCTATTACGAAAACGTGGTGTGAAGAGGCCAGAAGTGCCGATGTTGTTATAATTCAGACGTCTAGAATCTAGATCTCAATATTCATAGCAACTACGTGTCTGATATTCGTATAAATAAAACTTCAACATATTTTGGTTAAAACGTGAAAACACGATTACTAACAAAAGCCGCAATAGTTTTATTTTTCAAACAGTCCCTATTCTACATCGAAAAAACAAAACCTCGAAACAGTTGAGTTTATAAAAATGATTCTTAGGTAAATAGAGTCGGTCTATGCTAAGTTTCCTAGTTTTTGATAGCAGAGACTGTGAAAGTGTCTCAACTTTAACTCATAATTTCATAGAAGTTTGACGTTTAAAATAACACTTTCAAGTTTGACAGTTCATTTGCTGAGAAAAGATAACGTGGTTTGACTCTAGTTGAGTAATAACTACTCGTATAATATATTTTAGACAAAAGCTTTTGCTTTTATCTATAAAAAATGTAGTAGTAAACAGCAATTATCTGATTCAGCGTTTACGAGGTTTAATTATAATTACGCGCATTTTTTGCGTGTTCTTGCAACTATGTACAAGAAAATACCTACTATTAAAAAACCAGTTAAGTAGGCGTCGGACTCGCGCACCGAGGGATCCGTACAAACTTTTCTACGGCGCCCTGGTTACGGGAACGAAACTTTTGTACGGAAACTGTGGCGCTAAAAGAATGCAGTAGGCTGTGTCACAAAATTAGACATAAATGACATAATTAGTATAATTACGTAGATATATACATACGATCTATAAACATAACCTTCCATCCTCCATCATTCGGTCAAAAATATCACATCTCTAACATCTACAATACATCCACATACATTTTCCATAGATATATGATTTCGGGGTAACGCTTAAAGAGTAACAAAGTGAGCAAAAGAGAAGAATCATATGAATATTTTACGAGTGCGAAAGAGACACACACACAACAATTGAAAAACATGTCAATTTTTACGCTATACGAGAATATAAGGGCCTTGAAAATATGAAAAGTTTTGTTTAAGGAGGTCTCACACTAGGAAGGGGCGATCTGTCAATTTCTATAAAAAGAATCACGTGACAGCTCGGAGCCCTCGGATGTCACGTGACGTTTTCTATAGAAACTGACAGATCGTTCGGCCCGCAAGAAGAACCAATTATGAGCTGTTGCATGATTGTCGTTTATTACTCAAGATGGCGATGGCATCTCTGGAATAGTTTTTTGTTTGCAAATTGTTGTTTAATGTGTAATATTGATAGCTGAATGTGCAGTAAACTAACGAAGCAGTATACAGCTAATGAAGAATTAATCTTGAAACGAGTTCAGTCACTCCTTTAGTCATCAAGCGGCAATCCCGGGATCTTGACCCCCTGGGAAACTATAGTTTAAACCTTATAGCTAGCTATACTTGACGTATAGCGAGGCCAATTACCGAACAACGTCGTCGCCCAAATTGCAATATAAGTACTATTCTATTCATATAATATACTGAAATATTGATAATACCAATCCCGGGATCTTGGCCCTCTGGGAAACTATATTTTAAGTCTTATATTTATATAGCGAGGCCAATTACCGAACTACGTCGCCCAAGTGGAATATACTATTCTATTAATATAATATACTGAAATAAATAAGGAACAAAATAAATAAACGAATAATATACTGAAATATATCACACTGAAATACAATCACTGGCAAAATCGTCCAACTCTCGGACAGAAGCCATTATTTAAAAGAAGAAGAAGCTGTTGCATACACTACTTATTATTGATTATTATCGTTTAACATTGTTCTTATGGAATACCATAGGCAACGTTATAAAGCATATTTTTTTAATATTGCTGTCAGTCATCTCATTGACAGGTTGATGTGCTGAAGTAGAAAAATACCAGTTGCTATACTTACCGATTAAATCAAAGTCTTCAATACAATGTAAACGCGGTGTCAAATTATGCACTCCATACAGTTTCCATCGAACGTTCGACGTTATTGGGTAAACACGTGTTCAATTTTATAACCATTCAAATTGATTCACAATCTATTTTGGAAACAATGTCCGTAAGTACAAGTCTAACAAGTATTGTACACGGTATGTATGTCACTAGTTGTTGATTTAATTTCTTGTTTTGTTTTTAGCAGGCGTAAACTTTTTGTATCTGTTTGACAGAGACCAGTTGGCATTAAGTCCTCCTTCTGTACTTAATTAACTTCAATAAGTAAAGTTGAAATAAAGGCGTTTGGAGTTGAAACTCTGGGGCCGTGGGGATCTGGTGCGCACAAAATCTATAAAGATTTAGCGTCCCGCCTCATTGAAGAGACAGGTGACCAGAGGGCTGGCCAGTATTTCGCGCAACGTATAAGCATTGCCATTCAACGTGGCAATGCAGCCAGCCTTCTGGGCACTCGATTTGGGGGGCATTTTTTATTTATAGGATTTTTTATTTATTTTAAGTTTGTGTTTTAATGTTTCGTAGAATAATTTTTTAAAATAAATAAATATTAAATTTGTATATTTCTGGCTCACACCATATAAATGAAGAAATTTAAAACCCCTGACAACCGTGGTGTAGAAACTGCTACTAAAACTAAACGAATTACCATAATTTGGAGAGTTTAGTTTTAGTATGTTGAATTAATGACTAACGTAGTTTCAGTTTGAGCGAAATACAAAAACAGTTTTTATTTCTGTATTATTATTATTTTTAAGGTATTTTTATAAGGTAGTTTTTATTTTATTCTTAAGGTAGGTTTTTAATTTTTAGATACCATAATTGTTATTTATTTATTATAATAAAGATTTTGTTATATAAAACAGTTCGATATTTAAATAAATCGGACATGTGCGAGTTTGACTCGCCCACCGAGGGTTCCGCAAAAAGGATCCCCCCTCCCCTTATGACCTTAGGTACTTAAAATTCTCCTGTACTTGTGCTACAAGCTCTTACTTTATGCCAAATTTCGTGATTGTAGGTCAACGGAAAGTAGACTATACATTTTGATTCCCATTGCAAATGTATGGGAAATGCGACATAAATGGCCGTATATTTTGATGCGTTGACTTGACGTAGAGGTTTGGTTTTTTCACTCCTTCAAGGGACAGCAGATTTGTGTATGTGGTATTAATGTCAACTTGCTACCTCTATTACGCGTTCCCGAGATAAAGGGTCTTGACAGAAGACGGACGGATGGACGGACGGACGGACGGACAACCAAGTGATCCTATAACGGTTCCGTTTTAAGGGAGCCCTAAAAAGATAAAAATTAATCGGTTTAGTGTGGGTGACAACCCTGCTTATTTATTTACATTATTAAATGACAATACTTAAGAAAAAAAGAGAATCACCCGAATAACTTACTAGGGTTGAAACAGGTGGATTTTTGCACAAAAGTTTAACGAGCTTTATCTCGAAAACGTTACATAATATGGGCATGGTTTACTGGGTAAATATAAAGCTCTTTGGGTGAACAATTCACTGTTTTCGTAAAAGTTCATCGTACTGTTCCAGGCTGTACATGGCACTACTCAAGTCACCCCAAAATCGCTAAATCAAATCATTAATTAAACCACCCGATTTACCAGTGCACTTGTTGCATTCAAGTTACTAAGACGACTGTCTCAAACATACGTTCTGAAAACTCCAAATATCGCTATATCAAATTATTTTCATGCCAGTACCAATGCAGCCACTAGTGCTGGCTTACTGCCGCCCTAGTACCCCCTCCTCCGAGTGGGGGTAGTGAGCGGCGAGTGACGCAACCGGCGCAGGCGCATAGTGAGGTTACTGTGTATTGGCCACTGCGCGTTCTTAGAACTGTCAAGATATTGTTTTTTACCCTGGTTCAGAGTCCCATTGCTAGGCAAAGGTGTCCCGTTTTTTCGGAATTTCACTCTGTCGAGTGCAGATTACCGACACTCCTCGTCGAATGTACCTATTTAGGTCATCTCTACGTCTCTTTTTAGGTCTGCCTATACCGCGACCACGTTGTGTCTAATATCTGAAAAACATACAGTATACTGAATTCAAACTCAATGCGAGTTAAATATTTCCATAACGATTAATATGCTTACGCGTTTATCATATAATTATAGTGATGCATCATCTTCGCACTTACTTGCTTGTTAAAAAGTAACTACCATATGAACGAGTATTCATTTATTTATTTAAACAAGCACAAAAAAATAGGCTTAATTTACAAAAGGCGAACTTAAGGCGAGCCATGCGCCATTGTCTACCAGTCAACCATGAAGCAAAGCAGAGAAGATTGTTGGTATTCAAAACAAAAAACAAAATGAATTAAGGAACACTATTACATCATCACATGAATGCAAACCAGTAAAATAATATGTTGAAATTATCGGTAAAATACTGGTCATTCTCACACCAAATATTAACCAGTTACATTCTCGACAGACAATAAATTGGCATCTCGTCTTCAGTAGGTACATTATTGAATTCAATTTCGCCAACTTTCTGAGCAGCAGCCAATCCACTATGGCCCGTCGTCTCAGTGAGTGGGTAAATGGGCTAGCGACAGCAGAAAGTCAGTGTGACGCAAGCGCGCCGCTAACCCACTGCGCTAGCTGACCCTGCCCACCCCTAGTCCCACCGCTGGGAACGTAAATTAAGCAGGTCCAGTCCTGGGACTAAAAAAACGAGACGAATAAAAACTTAAATAATCTATTCGCGATTAACATGTAATATTTGCTCGACTGCCATTAGAAGGAAAGTGTTTTTCGAGCGTAGGTATGTAAGTTTTTAATTAATTCTTTGGTAAGTATAGTAGTAAAATATCACTATTTATTACCCAATAATAATTAAAAGTAAACAGCCTAAGCCTTTGGTAAGCCTATATCATCACTTGACGAATTTCAGAAGTTCGTCTCAGTAGTAGAGTGCCATAAAATCTGAGTAATGAAAAATACCTACTTCGTGTTATACCTACGACTTGTGTTTTATTTTTTATTTAACATTTCCTTACCAAACGAAAGGAAGATATGTCTGTACAGTCAATTATTTTTGTATTCGCGTACTTTTTTAGACTTTGAGAGCGATTATTCTGAAAATTTATAAAGACCTATCAAATGATGTGCCACAAGTAAATATGTAGCAAAAAAATTTTTGACATTGAGTTACTTAGGTACATGTATGGGCCTCCCCCCCTTAACATATTTTTTTTTGTTATTTATTAGCAAAACTAAGTAGCGGCTCACAAAATAGACCTCTAGCTGTAATATCATTACTATAATTATGCTGTATAATTACAGAGTTAAACCGCTGTGACATATGGACGGACGGACAGACGGACTGGACGAAACTATAAGGGTTCTGTTTTAGCCATTTTGGCTACGGAACCATAAAAAAAGGTCTCACAATTTTCTAACGTTTCACGTACTCAATTTTGTTACCGCTGTACAAAGTGTTTGAAAAATGGTAACGGAACGGCAAACAATAAATGGGACTCTTTTTTTCTCCTATCGGTATTGAAAGAGCTCGTGATTCTAAGAAGGAAAAACATATAATTTACCTGTTTTAGTAACAAAGTTTTTGGATAACTTCTCCCGAAAAAGCCCAGTAATGATACAAAAACTTCCCTAAATACACTTGAAATCTAAAATTGCTTCAGTATGAATTTACTGGCGAAGATCCACCCTAAAGCATTGCATCCGGTTATCACACAGCATCCAAAAACCAACTCATTAACAGCATTTGAAAAAATTGCTCATCATACCGATATCGGCGTGGGTCACTCGCGTCATATTACCAAGGATGTCCCACTTTCTTTGCATCCTATAATGAGTCAAGTTCCGACTAAGACTGACCGAGTGGCATTGAGTTGCGTAATATACGAGTTTTTGTTTTTCCCTGATGCGTTAACGTGAAATATTCCGATCGATCTGTGATTTTCCTTGTGTTTGAAAATAGAAATTGTATAGAAACTAAATTACCATGGTTAAAGATAACATTGGGTGAAATTTTTCAACAAACTGAAAGCTCATCACTTCTCTTCAATTTTAAGGAATAATTATGCTTGTTATTAACTAGGTATACTTATTGGCTTAATGTTAAAAGCGTTTCATTATGAAAATATAAAGATTTGACAGTTTTTTGACACGGAAACCTAGGAGTTTTGGCTAGGAGACATTAAAAAAAATTGACAATTTCAAATATAATTTTCATAATTCATAATTAGGCCAATAACTTCTAATGTAAGTTTACTGTCATAAATTCATAATCATATCATAATCGCCTTTGCATAATAATATTATATTAAAATCAAACAAACGAGTTACAGTGGAAATCGAAAACAACGAATCTAGGCACCGCGAGTACCAGGGCCTCACGACAGCGAAGTTACGCAACACCCACTCTCACTTTCGCAGCCACGGCGCGACGTGCGGTCGGTCTATCTTCTTGCATTTATGCCAGCCTGGTAGCTTTAGGTGCCAGATAGTGCATAACTTCGCTGTTTTGTAACAGTAGATTCGGTCAAGTGCGAGAATGCATTGTGCAGTGACTAGACAATTGGGACCACGAATTAATTGGGACGTTCAGAAAGTAAACGCAATTGAAGAACAAACTGTCTGTAGAATGGATGGCAGGTTTTAATCGGGTTAGATTACATTTATTAGGTAAAGAAACAGATATCTTACAGGAGGAGTTTATAGATGAGTTATATCCGCTGAAATTTATTCACTGTCCCGATCTAAGCCGAAAGTTCACCTGATATTAAATAGCTACCCTTTCCTGCAGATCTATACTCTCTCTAGTACTCCATACATCCAGAACTTATTGAAAGAAACACTCAATGAATCTCATAATTTTCTTTCAGACATTTTTATACCGATTGTACTCGCAAAACTGCTAAAAACGAAATCACCAAAACATCAAAGTGGAAAATAAAGAGCTAACATGAAAGTGTGTCAGCGCCCACACAATGCCTGCGCGAGAGTCGGTACAAGCTCGAAGATATAACTTTAAGTAAAATACCTAGCCAATTATGAATGCCGGTTAGGCATTTTCGCGAGATAAGATCCAAAAACTTTTTTTTCTAAAAAACATAAATTTAATATTGTTGCTACTCAGAATCACGAGCTTTTTCGATCTTACTAGGTGAAAAAAATAGTCCCAATTTTATTTTTCCACTCCGTTACCATTTGTAAACACTTTGAACAGCGGTTACAAAATGGAGAGTACCGTAAAACGTTGGGAAATTTTGAGGCCATTTTCTCTCGTTGTTTTTTTCTCCTAGATTGTATGAGTTCGTTATTTTGAATGGGAAAAGCATTAAATTAACCTATCTTAAAACCTTTTGGATCTCTTCTCGCGAAAATGCCCGGTTAGCACTAATGAGTTCTGTCTTGAAAATCAGTTTATAAACTTTAATGACATGTATCCCATAACAAATTACGAGCGCTGGTGGTCCCGTCCTGAAGGGTGCTTCCATAGCTGGGCATTAACTCGTTAATCCGTTAATCGTGAATTAACCAAACTAACCTTTTCATTAACGTATTAACGTTTAAGTTAACTTTAGAATATGTTAACGGAATCATTAACTTCCGGTTTTATTTTCCCAAGTCCGTTAATCGTTAATCCAGTTCCAAAATATTTACCAAAAAGATACCGCACATGCCGCGCCACTCGGCCACGTTTTTTTAACCGAAAAGAGGAAAAAGAGGAAATTCTCAATTCGTTTGATTTTCAACCGACATCAAAATTTCAAAAAAAAAAAACTGGCCAAGGGCACGTCGGGCCATGCTCAGTGTAGGGTTCCGTAGTTTACCGTCCATCACAATAGGCAACCTTAAAAAGTGTTTTAATAGATACCATGCTCAATATGCTTATATAATAATTAACAATTCTATGATTCTTTCGATCACACCCGTCCCGACCCCATCAACTCCAGAAAAATCTTAACAGCGCGAAGTAGACCACGGTACAGCGCCATCTCTCGGGAAATTGGGTTACTAATTCATACAAACTAGACGGGTTATGTATGTTAGGTTTTCGGGGTAACTTTTGATCGCGTGAGTAGATATGAATGGTTCTTTTTTTATTAGAAGGAAGACACGTGCGAGATGATAAATTAAGAACTCAAGATTTAAAAAAATGTTTGCATATACGGTTAAACTACAAACTTAATTCAGAAATGATTTTGTAAAATTTTTCCAAAAACCGTTCAACCCATAAAGTTCAAAATAATTTTCCAATAAAGTTCTTATTAAGTTCTACTTTTGTAATTTTTTTATTATTTCTTGAACTCATAATTCAAAAGTTAGAGGGGGGGACACATTTTTTTAAACTTCTGGAGCGATTATTTCCAAAAATATTAACTTTATCAAAAACTGTGTTTAGAAAACCCTCATTATTTTTCTTACAGTCACTGAGATTATCCGCGGACGGACGGAGGGACAGACAGACAGACTTGGCGAAACTATAAGGGTTCTTAGTTGACTACGGAACCCTAAAAATAAAAAAACATTCACACGAATTTAGAACCTCCTCCTTTTGAAATTGTGAAGTCAGTTGACAACATGTAAAAAAGGAGCTATGTTTGAAAAATAAAAGTATCCAGACTATTGTTAAAAATCATACTTTTCACGTTTACCAGTTTTAATGAAATATGTTGATTTTTTATGTACATGAACATCAGGTACCTAGTTGTTATCAATATTGAGATCTAGACGTCTGAATGATAACAATTTGACCACTGTGGCCTCTTAACGGAAGAAAACATTATAAACTACATACTAGTTGTACTCCCAAACCTCATTTTGACGCTCAAAAGTCCCAAGGTCCGGCACAATAGGGCCAGGGGTCACTGTGCTACATGATTGACCAACTAATTTCTATTTACAATCAATCGTATGCTAATTACATGCAGTCTGCTGCCTATATGTCGACGCATAATTAGTGACTGTCAGATTGCGAAGGAAGATTTTGTTTGGTTTCCGAATTTGGCATTTTTTTGTGCATCTATTTTTTATGCAATTTTCTGTGATTTCCACTCAGATTCGCGAGCTCTTTCCATCGTAGTAGGATAAAAAGGGTCCCAAATTTTCTATTTTTAAAACCTTCCTTTGCGTCACCGCCACAGAAAATCTGTGAAAAAATGATCACGTAATGGGAAATAAAATTTTTTAGGGTTCCGTAGTCAACTAGGAACCCTTATAGTTTCGCTCTGTCTGACTATCTGTCCGTCCGTCCGTCCGCGGATAATCTCAGTGAGTGTAAGTACTAGAAAGCTGTAATTTTGTACCATACCAATATGTATATCGGTCACGTCAACAAAGTTGTAAAATAAAAAGTGGTTATAATTACCCCATACACGTAAAGTGGGGGGTGATTTTTTTTTTTCGTTTTGAACCCTAGACTGTGGCATATCATTGGATAGGTATTTGAAAAATAATGAGGGTTTACTGAGAGCATTTTTTGATAAAGTTAATATTTTCGGAAATAATCGCTCCAGAAGTTTAAAAAAATGTGTCCCCCCCCCCCTCTACCTCTAACTTTTGAACTATAAGTTAAAAAAATATAGAAAAAATTACAAAAGTAGAACTTAATAAGAACTTTCTTGGAGAAATATTTTGAACTTGATTGGTTGAACAGTTTTTGAAAATTGTACAAAATAATTTCTGAATTAAGTTTGAATTTTAACTGTACATGTAAACACTTCTTTATCTGGAGTACTTAATTTATCATCCCGCACGTATCTTCCTTCTAATAAGAAAATAATGATTCATATCGATTCATGCGATCAAAAGTTGCCCCGAAAACCCAACATATAACCCGTCTAGTTTGTATAAATTAGTAACCCAATTGCCCGAGAGATGGCACTGTGGTCTACTTGGCGCTGTTAAGATTTTTCCGGAGTTGATGGGGTGAGGACGGGTCTGATCGAAAGTATCATCGAATTGTTAATTATTATAAGCATATTGAGTACGGTATCTTTTAAAACACTTTTTAGGGTTGCCTATTGTGACGGACGGTAAACTGCGGAACCCTACACTGAGCATAGCCCGACATGCTCTTGGCTGGTTTTGGAACTTATTCTCCTACTAGGATCTAAAGAGCTCGCGATTCTGAGTAGGAATCATATAAAATTCTCCAGATCAAAAAAAAAGTTGTACTTTAAATAAAAACGCCAAATTAATAATATCTGTCTCATCCTCCTTCATCATCATCAGCTCGTTAAATTTTCATCATTTCATCATCTTCATCTACTCTACTCAATCCCATTTTTCCATTTTTTTTTCCATTTATGAAGTCATTTTTTTTATCTCAACATTTAAAAATAAAAATGAAAATGAAAGAATTTATTTCGGATATTTTACATCCATATTATGTTAGTTAATACTTAACTACTTAGACCTATGTTAAACTTAAACAAAACTATAATTATAATTAGGGTGCACATGCAACGACATCCAGTGAATGAGGATAGGGCTGTCCATCCTCTCAGCGATGACCTATTACTCGGGATTTAACGCGTTACTCGTTTTTTTTTAATGAATTGTGACTAACTTTATTGTACAGAGGAAGGACAGAGAATAACAAAACACGTTCAAAAACGTTTCTTTAAAAATAGATTGAGACTACGAGGCTCGTTAATCATACATACATACAAACATACATACATACAAAAAAAAACTATTTGAGGTTGTTTGGGTGAATAATGTGAATCGTCTGCTTTACTGTCTGAAACATACAAAATCAACTCACTAGTCACCTTTATTATATCCAGGTATGTTTTGTCCCTACCTTATTGATAAAATGCAGTCTAAAATACACGTACCTACCACACATTTATGCTAATAAGGCCCTCACTACAAAAACCTAGAATTAGACGAACTTCAGAACCTTATAATAGTTGCCATACCTAATCTCTTGCTGCTTCTGCGATCTAAATAATAAGGTGCCCTACAAACGAAATAGAATTTGAATGCAGCGACACTGGATGATCCACAGACGCACACACACATGCACACACACGCTCACAGACGGCGTGTGACCTAAAAATTGTAACTAAAAGATGCAAACAATCTTTTTAAGTTTTTATACCAGGGACGGATCGGGCGCAAGCCCTTTGTAACATTAAATATACTGTGCAAATTAAATGTTGAATTTTATTGATAAGGAAATTACACACAAAGCATATTTCGAGCCCCACATATATATATATATATATATACGAACACATTTATAATAATAACGCCAAGAAAGTACGATCCGAGCAAAATGACTACCATAAATATACCTAAAGCACATACATATTAAACAAAAAACAACGTATTTTGGCTGTATCTATATCACATCTTTGGATCTTGGTGGCTCTATAGAACAATTTCAGTACCATGAGTTGCCGGGGAATGACAATCGCTAGCAACTGCGCGATTCGGAAGTACATATTTGCATCTTGCTCATTCTTGGGACTGTGATACTTTAGCATCGCGCAGTCGCTATCGACTGGTGGCTATGTAAAACTCATGGTAAGCACACAGTAAGCTTTATTGTGCGCATCAAAAAATTTACATAAAGAAATAAGGGCAAAATAAAGGAAATTCGCAACGAGTGGTGATAATTCGCCCGTGTATCGTACGATGTTTTACAGTACATATGGCCCTTTGAATATTCGACGCAGGCACATATTAAGCTCATTATCGCCCAAGGGCGGTAAAGTAGCACCATACCATGTGTATTGTAATAGTACATTGTGTATTAAGGGCGGTAAACAAGAAATTACGAACGAGTGTGAATTTAAGTGTTAATTTTTGCATGAGTACGTAATTCTTGTACTGCCCGTGATACATACAATGTTTTTCATCACATTTGCGAGGGAATAAATAAAGTTTCTAGGTAGATAGAGAAACAAGAATTATTAGCGGTAGTGTAGTAGCACAGTCCACAGTACTCCGGAGTGAGCGGCGACTACGTGCTGCGAACGCGAGGGGGGCAGGTCCTCCGGTAGCTCCGGGCGGGCGGTAAAGTAGTATGAGAATCCATTAAGGCCATGGGCTTAATACAGCTCATTATCATTATTTACGTTTCACCATTCGTTGAATAAGCCCGCTATTGAGACGTTGCACCAAGCACTCAGTCCTCAAATACAGTCGGCTACCTATGCGCGCAATCCGGCCCTGCGTCTTTCTATTAGAGTCTCGCTCGACCTATTTAAGGGATTGCAACACAGCAGGGCACACTCGCCTTCCGCGTGCGGCGCGCGTTATATAATTTAATTACTAAGAGGTCGAGGTTTGGACCCTTTTTGAACTTTTCTGCTAATGGGTGGATTGACAGGCCAAGTATAAGTGATATCATAGTTGCATTTGTGCTCGTGTAGATGGCAGCACTATCTTCATGCCAGTAGCTCCACTACAGCCAGGAGCCCTATTTGAACCGCTAATTTGACCGATTTGCATATCCAGATAATCCAGATATCTACTTCACGCCCCATACGTTACAAGAGACGTAGTAACCTCTCTTAGACTCTTTGTTGTCTATACTTTAAGATTAATAGTTCGCCAACGAAGGTAACAATACCATTCGTGGTGACATGTTCACGATCCCATGGCGCATTCGTTAACGGCACGGAGGGAGAAACGCCGGAGTGGGGTTTGCAGCGGATGAGTCCCACATACCCCTCCACGATGGCCTTCCCGGGACCGGAGGGACGATGCATAAATGCATTCCCCACTCCGTCAAAAAAAAGGTGACAACACCACTCTGTCTGTCCGACGATGACTGCCCGATGCAGTCGAAACATGTCACGCCTCTTGTGATATAAATACGTGAGTGTTAACCGTTGCAATTTAATGTTAATATCTTCATGATGTTTCATAAAAAGCATATGTAAGTTTATTAGGTATTATAACATGTCTTCATTAGATATTAGTAATGACATTATTTTACTATTTTGTATAGCCTGCATCTAAACTTTTGTTTTTGATCCCGAGGTTGACTGGTATACCAGGATGCCTTAAGCTACTCTATAGAGAGTACCTTAAGGCATCAAGTCCGCCATTTGCACTTTGTTGTGCAAAAGCTTAAAATAAGTAAATAACCCTCTCTGGTTTGTCGGTTAATAAAAGTTTGTACAAATGTGCCGGTGGTATAGTTCACATACATATCTATATTAGGTATGTAAGCAATGCGTAGACATCGTACTCATAATTACGAAGAATGTAGAATAGTTACATTAGTTACTAATGTATTGTTAATATGTCCACAGAAGGATATCCGCACGTCATGCGTAAGGATAATACCGTCGTAACATTATGTATGTACAATCATCTGCACTAATATGGAGCTGAAACATGTAATGCCAATACCACACATAGGGTGTTAGCGTTTTGCCTCTCACTTGCACCGAAGCAAATTTTAACTGGTGCAAGCGAGAGGCAAAACGCAAATACCCGCAGTGAAGTGCCGCCTCACGATATTTTATCTGTCTGTCTGTATGTCCATCTGTTCTCTCCTACAGGTGGCATTTACAGCATGTTCGTTAATTAAGTATATAATTTTAATGTCGATTCAGCTTTTGGAAATTTTCTAAATGGCGGGAATTGGCACATAGGTCCTAAGCATCATATTATGTGTGGTTCCATACGCTACTTTATCTACACACATATAAGTGCTCTAAGATAGTCTCAGAAATTGTAGGGAAATGACCTGCATTGTTACTAGTGCAACTTGTAAAATATATATTATAGATACTAGTGGCTTTGTGAGCTATAAGACCTCGCGAAATCATACTGGTATGGGCACAAAGGTCCTAATGGAGTGCTCATGATATGTTTGTATAATATAAAGCAGTGTATGCAATTGTAAATAATTAGGCATTAAAACACTCGTGTGATGTTATTATAATACTCGGCTGACGCCTCGTTACATAAACCTACACTCGAGTTTTAATGCCTTTCATTATATACAATCACATAAATTACTATTATTTATCACTCAGTCCGAACGCAATTTAAAATATCATAGCTAACTATATCTTTGCGCAAGTTGAGGTTTAAGTTAGCAAGTTTTTCCTCTGTTTTCCTCAACAATCCGATCGTGATCTTATTACATTCGATTTGCAATTACCTATTTCAACTGTGCTGGAAATAAGAGATCAAACATCGCGATGATATGGATATATACATTTATTTTTTTGTAAATAAATCTGCAAGAAAAACCGAGCTAAGTATTTCGAGTCGGTCTCGTTTACTGAGAGTTCCGAACCACTACACAATTGTGTGATCAGTGTCCGGCAAATTTTGCGGTTTTCGGATGGTTTCCTGTATTGTCCTCCTGTATCTTTTTGCCAAATTCCATGATTCCAGGTCAACGAAAAGTACCCTGGAAGGTTTAATTCCCTTTGGAAATGTAAAGGACATGCGAGATAAACAACCATATTTTTTATGGATGCCCTGTAAACCAGTGTCGTGGTACTCTTCTTCGATGTGTCAGGGCTCATGCTGAGTGGCATCCCTTTTAGTTTATTTAGCTGAAAGTGTAACTCTTGTATTCATTATAACCTTATAATATTAATTATATTTTTTTTTCTATATGTAATTGCTTCGATTCAGAGGTTGGATTTTTCACAAAAAGAACCGTAGATTAGGTTCACAGTGAGTACCTATATGGTATTCATTTCCACTTGTTACCTCTACGCGTTCCCGAGAGAAAGGGACGAGCAAAGTAATCCTATAAAAGTTCGGATATTCCTTTTGAGCTACAGAACCCTAAAAATGAAATGTTAAGTACTTGCAACTTCTTGTTATAGTTTATATCTATAAAATTATAATATATGTTTGAGATATGCGGTGTGTGGATACGTCTTGAATTATGATGTTACAAAAGAATAAAATCCTCATAATCATATTAATTTTGATTTCAATTTTACCAACGACATTTGACATCTTGCGTGTTTAGTCACGTTTTCAATATTTGACAAGCATTCTTGTCATATTAGTTTAGGGCCCTTACCATGTCCTCTTAACGCGATTCACACTAGACTCTACTCATACTGTTGTGTTTCTGTTGGTGAGTAAGGTCGCCATACGAGTAGCTCCAAGAGGATTCACTGTGTTGACAGCTAGAGACCCACGGAGAAAAGCTTGCCCTTTTAGCTGTTAACACAGCGAATCTAATCTAGCGAAACTTCTTTTTTTTAAAGGGTCGGCAACGCGCATGTAGCACCCCTGGAGTTGCAGGCGTCCATAGGCTACGGTGACTGCTTACCATCAGGCGGGCCGTATGCTTGTTTGTCTATATCAATTTAGGACCAAAGCTGAATGCCATACAACTGAGCACAGTTAACAAAAATCTAACACCTTATTTTACATTTGCGCGCGAATCCAGCGCACATCATCTGCGCTCTAAGTGTAACTGGCTTTAACACATAGTACGTACCACAGACTAATTGCAGGTACGCACATTTCTCACATCAGTATGCGCTTCTGATTATTACGCAACGGATCACAATTTTAATCACTGTCAGGCAATTATTATTTATTTATTATGTCAGTTGTAATCGAGACTGTATATTTTGTCACGTGTTTAATTTAAAGCTTTTTAGCCGACTTCAGATAGGAGGAGGTTCTTCTTACGATCCTTGTTTTTTATGTATGTTTTCCGTTTTCTCGAAGACCTCTTGAAGGGCTAGGGCGAGAAATATGGCATCACAAGTCGCGAAGAATTATTTCATGAACCGTCGTGGAATTCCACTCATGTATCAAAACTCATTAAGTTCAATACAAGAGGTAGGAACGCTTCACTGACTTTTCCTATACACAAATATTTTTACGGGGCGGGAGGGGTATTCGTACGGTTACGTATTAATAGACTTGTCAGCCTATAGAATGATATGATTTTTCTGCACAACGCCATCTCCTTGTATTAAACTTCATGATTAAATTACGTTTTAAAAACAGTTGCGAGAATCTAACAATAATTTTTGAGATTTGAAAAGATGGAAAAGTACTAGCACTAGTGCGCGAAATCATACTTCGAAACTTAAAATTATCAGGATACCCAAGACCATTTAAGGCTACTCACCCGTCGAGTCGGCGACCACGACAATGTCTGATTCGTTTACTACGACATCTATGGCTAAGTAGCTAGACTAAAACTAAGTAATTACACCCATTAAGTTAGATTCCATAATTGCGTCGTTAGAAAAAGTTTCAGACCTTATTTATTTACTATTTTATATCTACAAAATCTATGAAGTTAGGCTTAGGAATGCATGGAAAAATTTATGAAATTATGTAATTATGTATTCGTGTTTGTGTAATAAAATTGAAAACAGCGCCATCTAGTACTGAATAGCTTTTCCATGACCTGAGCACCTTATATCTTCTTAATAGTACTTGTGATTTCCTAAAGACGACACTACTTAGTGATTAAAAACAAAACTTTATTTAATTTAATAACATTTTTCTACTCCAGCACTTCTTCAACTTCTCGTTTTATAACGGTGATCCTTAAGTTTTAAGAACCTTTATTATATCACTGTTGCATAAACTACCTACTATTATATACGTGAAAACAATTTTGAAAAGAACTGATCAGTTGATCACATCCTTATAGAACCAAATTCAAACCAAAATGTATATATGATCGAACATATCCACATCATCTACATTTCTAAACTGTATGGAGTTCATGAACAAAAGGATCTAGTACCAAGAACAAAACCGCTTATGCTACTAGTACACACCACGATTATCAGGGGTATCCAGTGACTAGTCGTATCGATGCGTGAACTGAATGATGACTATGAGGTACCTACTTATGTGGCGTACATGATGAGCATGGCGGTGGGCAGGTGCAGGTCCAGCAGTAGGAGATGCCTTGCTGTCCGTATAAGTGGCTGCGCTAACACGTAACGC
This sequence comes from Lathronympha strigana, assembly GCA_949128165.1. Taxonomy (NCBI): domain Eukaryota; kingdom Metazoa; phylum Arthropoda; class Insecta; order Lepidoptera; family Tortricidae; genus Lathronympha; species Lathronympha strigana. Next base: position 9,205,088 of record OX421923.1, on the reverse strand, counting down.
AGGAGACGAGCGGCTGGTGGCGTGCAATCTGGAAAGGAAAACTTCTAAACCACATAGTTTGGCAAAGCAGTTGAATAAGTACCTCACTAAACTTTCCCTCCATTTTTGGGACGCTAATTCTGATATAAGAAACAAAACTCTGACACCGCATGGCATCAGTCCATACCACCAATACGGCATGTCGCGTTAAGTAGTATGTCTTTCCGCTTCGTGAGCTCGAGTTTCGACCCTATTTTTTTTAATAAATCAATTATTATATAAGTACCTTTTTCTTTTTAATATCATCAGTCTAGGGCGATAATCATATCGGCGAACTCGGCTGGGATACAGATCTGCAGGGCGGGGAACATCGCGTATACTTATGTACAAGACTTCACGAGCCAGGACTGCAACAGTTTCTTACACTTTTTAAGTAAATATGCCTATAATGTGGCCTAATACGCTTGATAATAAAGAAATTTTACATATTTTTGACCCAAATTAGGTTCGATATTCAACACCTTGATTGAAGGTTTTACGAGACAAGTAGATACGATACATGCGCCTAACCGAAAGCCATGAGCAAAGATGTGTTTTGATACATTTGTGCTTACCAAGTTACCACAGGTTTGAAATCTACTGTAGAAATCTATAGTCGCTAGCGTCTCAGTCAACGCACTATAAGTGCAGTGCATCTTGCTCGCACTTGCGGGTCGAAGCGAGATGCAAATGCAGATAACGTGACGTAAACGAAAAATTCGTTTTCTACAGCAACTCATGGTTAGCACAATTATCACCTGCAATGTGAATCTAAGGTATCGTTTCAAGTGGTAAACGACAATATCTGTTCTATTTATATTGATATTAATCTAGTAATAATGTAATAGGAGCTTATCCCCTTTATATTATTTTAATAGGTAATAAAAACTAATCACTTGAACTCACAATGTTTCCAAAGAATGGAGATGGTTCCACCACACTAGCATTCATTTAGGAGAGTCTGGCAAAAACATACTTTTCATTAAACATACGTTTGACTTATCACAGCATCGTATACCCCTCTAAACTTATAATTATATTGCTTAATATTGCTTAAGTAATTGTTTATATTGAAAGTTTTCAAAGAAGATTGCACTCAATGCAAATATCGTAGGTAGGTACATAATATATTTTTATTATGACTGGTGTTGACACCACTGCGCACTGTTTGTAATCAATTTCAAAAATTGGTTTACTTTACTTGCAAATGGTATTTAATAATAAAGTTATTCTAGTGAATTAAGTATTTGTTTATATTGAAAGCTTTTAAAGAAGATTGCACTCAATACAAATATCGTAGGTACCTAATATAGTTACGCATATGTAGATAAGTTTAATTTTTATTATGTCTGGTGTTGACACCAGTGTTTGTAATCAATTTCAAAAATTGGTTTACTTTACTTGCAAATGGTAATTAATAATAAAGTTATTCTAGTGAATAAGGTACTATTTTTTATGCAAATGGTTTGTTTGTATTCCCTCGTAGGTATGAAGATGAACGAAGTCATCGTGATGAAGGTGTTGTCATCAGCCTAGTAGATATTAGTTATCTATTAGGTACTCGTATTGCAAAAGATAGTAAAGGTGAATATAAACTTGTATAGACACAACAAGAACTAAATCATGTAATTGATTTAAAATACTTATTTAACGTTCAATACCTATAAGCATGTGCAGGGTAGTCAAATATTTGTATAAGGTACCTATAGAATAAAAACTAATATTCTGGAATAGCTTTTCGTAGGTACTATTAGAATATCATTAGCAAATGAAGAAAACTAGTTTTTGAAATTGATTAGAAACAATGTCAACATCTTTTATTATTAAAACCAAACACAAACAAGTAGTGCACTCCGTTGTAAGAATCTTCTTTAATAGCTTTCAATATAAAAAATACTTTAGCGGCAGCAGGCTAGTAGCAGACTTTCAGCGGTCACTCTATCATTGCCATAGTATTCAACATGTGTCAACCACCAGTAAGAAGAATATTTATCCAGGAAGCAACGAAACATGGGATTTCAGTATCGGTGCTCTCATTTCTGGCGCTGTACCAAATGACGTTCGGCTTCATGTTCGGCTGCACAAAAGTTATGAATGTGAAATACAAAATGGTTGCCAGTTGGTTTTCTATCGCTATGGGCTGTTTAATGATGTTCATCTTGTCTCTTACATTCACGACACCACCAGACCAAGGGAATGGGCATTATTGGAGACACATATCCTTCGTGCAATACATACCGACTTTCGGCATATTGATGTCAATGAAATACCCTGTTTGCGAATTATTGGCAGACTTGGCAGAGACACCAGGGTCTAAGAGGGTTGGGCTGGTTTTATGGGCGTATACATCAATGATGTTTACATTAAAAATGGCTGCCGCAATTTCGTATTGTGTTTTAACAAGATGTACAAATTGGGGCGCGATATTCCAGCGATCCTTATTACATATCCCTATGTTAGCGCTGGACGTCATACCGGTGGTGAATACTCTTATATTTTACCACATTTATGTTCGAATGCGGAATCTAAAAGTAAAACTGGCGCAGCGTGAGATTAATCTCAAACAATTAGAAACTGAATATAAGGCAGTTGCAGACTGTTTTGATAAATTTAGAAGCGGTTATGATGCTATGGTAAGGCTTATTTTGATTTCCTAATTAGGTATGGTCAATGTGGCTAATTCCGTCATAGGGACTATGGGCTCTACCATGAATTAAGTCACACGTATAGGGGGAGGGAGGGGTCTACAAAGTGTGACATGTTGTGACAAGGGAGAGGGAGAGGTTCTAAATTTCGGGACGTCACATACAAAATTTAATAAATTAAATGAATAATCCAGTAAAGTTGGTAATCAATAATTCAAAGGAGTAGGCCCAGACGCCATGGACCATGGACCCAAGCTGATTAAGATTGATAATTAACTTTGTATTGTGTTGATTGTATGTATGTAATTATAAATATTATAATTACTCTTGAAGACTGGACACATGGCATCTCGATCGATGGCTTGAAGATCTCTAACTCGCCACCAGTGCCCAGCACAAGAACTTCTCGGCAAGATGGAATGCGTTAGCCTTGAGTTTGGACTTAAGATAAACAGGAATAAAACAAAAATGATGATTGTCGACCGCATGAATGACTATTCTCCAGAAATACACAAATTGCAAATTGTGATGTGGTGCAATCATACATTTATATGGGAGCCTTAATTACGAACTAATTCCAGCCAAGTTCAGACGACGCAGCTGCAGAGTGTATATGTATTTACTCGAACCATCGGTATCGGTAGGCACTTTTCACCCCTTTGTTACTCAAAATATACTGGACATAAACACACGAAATGTGACAAGGGGGAGGGAGGGTTCAAAATATCATGAAATATGTGACGTCATTAATAGATGAGCCCAATTCGTCTTATACTAGCTTGCGTCGAATATAAAGCACAGTACGCAGCTGCTGACTCAATAAGCAGTCTCGCAGGCGAGCTTTAGACAGAATAGTGCCTATGACGAAATTAGCCACATTGACCTTACTAAATTATTTACATCGTTTACTTGTTTTTGTACTTAATGTTATATTCCTTCGCAATTTCAGTTCATTTGGGGGTTTTTGACAGACTCTCCTAAATTAATGCTCGCGCTGTGGAACCATCTGCATTCCATGAAAATGTTTCATGTGAGTTGTTCATATCATTAATACTTTATAAGCTATTCAAATATACTACAGTAGCGGCTTCATAAAGCTGCGAACTTATTATACCGTAATTTAGTCAGTGCTCTAATTGTGTGCCTTATTTGATTGCTTCTCTCAAATACTCAGAGGTTAACGGGAATGGTTCGAATTTGTACTTGACATCTTATTTTCTTTACTGTATTTTTCAACTGTTTTTGTGTACAATAATATGTTACTTACTTAGCTTGCTTGCTAAATGCTTTTAACAGACTTCTAGGGGAGTAGAAATACTAGGAGACAAGATGTGAATGATACTTAATCCTATTTTGTTTTAAACTACCCAATTGCTGGCCATATACACTCGGGCATTTTCGCCGGATCCGCCAATCAATGTACCTATGGTTTCGTCTGGCGGATATCCGGCGGTCACACCTACTATTAAGATCGGACGGATATGTTATTATTATTTTGCACATTTTTTTACGCATACATATCCGCGTAGGTATTGTTATGCCATGGTTTAGCTAAGCAACATAATGGACAATACTTGTAGCAAAATGCATTTTTGCTCATGGCTTTTGGCTAGACGTGCCTTGAGATGTACAGTGTTTGAAATATCGAAGTCGAACCTATTGGTCCACCTTCACATATTTTTGATCTAGCTATATCAGGTAAAGTAAAAGTATACATGTAATAACTGACTTCATAGTCATTTTCGGCCGTATGACAAGGTACCTATTTATATTTAGAGACGACGATCTTTCCAACAAACACCGTGAGGAAACCGGACTTAAGATAAGGTCTAGTTTATCCTCTAAGCTGGATGTAAAACTAGCGCTTACGACAAACGTGCGATTAGCTCCCTAAGCCGTGGCGGCATAAGCACAGAAAAAAGTTAGAAAGAAGATCTTCCCATCAAAATTGTATAGGATACACGCCCCTTACTGTTACTGTTCTGTATTATTATTTTCTCTTGTAACTGTATTTCATCTGTGTGAGGTGTGCAATAAAGAGTATTGTATTGTATACATTATTGTATACATAAGCACAGAAAAAAGTTAGAAAGAAGATCTTCCCATCAAAATTGTATAGGATACACGCCCCTTACTGTTACTGTTCTGTATTATTATTTTCTCTTGTAACTGTATTTCATCTGTGTGAGGTGTGCAATAAAGAGTATTGTATTGTATACACGATACACGCTAGCTCGACGAACTAGGATTCCGTCGCTTTGCTTCAATATTGGGTGCAATGCAAGTATTTGTTTCAGTCATGGCTCATGAAATCTTCCACATACGTGTACGCCATGTTCGCCACCCTGCAGATCTGTATCCCAGCTGTATTCGCCGAAATGATAACCGCCCAGATCGATGAGATCAAGATGATTCTGCACGAGCAGCTTTTAACAGAAAAAGGTATACAATACATTCGGTTCGTCATTAGTGCTCTAAAATGTGTTCAGAGACCATAAGCAACGACCAGCATTACCAACCAGCAGGAATTAACGGAACTGTAATTTTAACATTAGGTACCTCCTGAAAACAGTAGGTTATGAGTTTAAATTTGGAACAGCTGTCAAACTCAAGTGGGTGTTTATTCTAGATTCGAAACGCCGCTATTCCGAACTTTCATTTGTTTGTTGTCTTTTGACTGTATACGAGTGAACAATTGTGAAATTTTTGCTTCTGTATTAAATTATTTTTTGTCGTGTTATAATGTATCTAGATATTTTACAAGTAGCACTAGCAATAATGCAGGTCATTTTCCTACGGTTCCTGAACCCATCTTAGAGCACGTATGGATATGGATATGTGTGTGTGTGTAGATAAAGCAGTGTATACAACTATAATTAGGCACCTCTTTTGTACATTTTTCTCTTTTTAATTGGAGAAAAATCCATTATGGATACTTCTGCACCGCAAAACTATGTCGGTCTCTCACTGACCAAAAAGCTCCCGTTGGTCCTCAGGGCAATCAGGGCGGCACTGGTGCACTCCACTGGAGATCCCAGGGCCGCCGTTTGCGTCCCGCCTCTGTGGATCATACCGTTTGTTTTCGATATAACAGTTCCTGATTGTTACTGTCTGCGACCCCGAAGACCCCCAGTACATACCGGTATGTCCCCGGGGGCATACCGCAGTCGTATTAGCCCAGGCTCCAGGGCACAAACCTCTTTGACACCTATGAATTATATCCTGTGAAAGAGGTTTACAAACTCTTCACACGATTTCATTTTCAGATTGCACATCCCCACCTGCCCGTGTCCTGTGTTACTTTACTGCGCGGCCACTCCTGCGCAAGGCATGGCGCCTGGTGCCTCTTGACCTGCGCCTGCCCACCGCCATGCTCAACATGTGCGTGACGTACCTCATCGTCATCATACAGTTTACTCATCTCTACGACTAGGAACCCTAAAAACGGAAACCTTTGTTGTCCGTCCGTCCGTCCGTCTGTCTGTCCATCAAGACCCTTTATCTCGGGAGTGCGTGGAGGTATCGAGTTGAAATTTAAACTACTTATATATACTAAGGTCTACGGTCCCTTGAAACCGTATGCCGCGTTTTCCGAAATTCATCCCCTAAGGGATAAAAAAGGGAAATTGAAAGTTTGTATGCGATTTGAATCATTATTCAGGTTGCAGATTTAAAACTTCGTTTATAGACTCTTTGATACTACACAAGAATAGTATATTTAGCGTTTTTCGTAATTCGGATTCGGATTTTTTATCATTTTTATGATGTACGGAACCCTCGGTGGGCGAGTTGCACTCGCACTTGGCCGGTTTTTTTGTAACATACCTAAATCATAAATAAACGAGTGACACGAAATTGTGTAAATTTTCTTTCCCAAGTAACGAATCCCAATTTTCCTCTTATAATATCTTCTATTAATGTTCTAAAGCAATCGATTGAAGAGAACCTTGCACTAATCATTTCCCCTCACTAGCTCAGAAAGCGCAAGCGTGAAAAATCCACAGGTGGGGAAAGTAATTTGACCTTGCTCTAATTATCCGAGTAATTATGACTTACTTATCCGAGTCCTATATGTCCATAGTAAGTATGCGCAATCGGAGGTCACACCTTAAATTAGTCAAATCTTATCCCGCACTTGGTTTGTTGGAATATATAAGTACCAGGAGCATACTCTATGACTTGAAATTTAATGTGGATAAGATTTGTAATCGTATGTAGGTAGTCTTTATTTTCCTCACGATAGTGAGGGGGAAAGTGTTGTAGGTATTACACTCGGCGGCAAAGTTTGTTCAACTGTGCCATGAGACCCTCGTAAAGCTCAAGATTCCAGCTATTAAACCACTCGTTACGCTCGTGGCTCAATTTTGGAATATTTCGCTTGCTCAGGTCTCAATATACGCCCGAGAGCTAAACAACAACTTTAGCCCCTTAATAACAAATAAGTGGCGTTGAATGGATCTTTCTGTGGTCTTGAGACTAAAATCCATCGACAGCCAACTCGTATTTTGAGTGAGGAGGAAAGAAAACGCAGAATAGACTCCGGCACTCATAGTTTGAACCATGTTTGAACACATATTTTTCTAAGACTATGTAGAATATCAACCGCATAAATTAATAACGAAACTACATATTTCGATGTACTGACCTGGGTGCCTGAATAATCTAAATCAAATATTTAAAAAATCGGTGTAAAACTCGAGTAGGCGCACTCCGCATAGGTTTTTAAACAAAAAACCATAAACCTAACCAAAGAAGCATTAAATTCTTATCCTATCAAGTTATGTGAACTCAATCACAAACAAATTAAAAAACAATTATTCTGTCATCTGTCACAATGAATCCTGAGAGAGTGTAAACAAGCCAAAAATTCAAAATTCCGCTATGTGCGTATCGCTAATATTCTTTCTGGTTATCATAAGCGTAATGGGAGAAGAAATAGACCTCAGTTCTTATGGCTATTGGTGTAATATGCGTGGGTACTCGGTGGTTGAAGCTAGATTTGGGACTGAAAAACACTTGCTCTGCTTAAAAATGGTGCCAATAGGTATGTAGTCAAGTATTAGTTGGTATTAAGTGACCCGTGTAATCACTGTCCATTCATGTCAACCCTTTGTATTCTACCCTGCAAGTACGAAACGAGTAAATTTAGTGCCGAATCGCTGACTCTATAGTAGTGGAGCTTCCTGATCAGTGTTTCATGACAGCCGCAGTCAAACGCCTTGGACAAATCACAGAAAATACCTAAAGCATCTCGTGACTCCTTCCAGGCATCAAAAATATGTTTGAGTAGCTCAAAAATGGCTTCGGTTGTGGAGCGACCCCGGATTAAAACCAAACTGCTTATGGTTCATTAAATTGTTAGAATTGAAATTTCTTACTAATTGTCTCTCTCTCTCCTAGGCATTTATTACTCCCATCTGATGGTGGGGAATGCCTTCCTTGTCTTTCTCTTCCACTTTGTCCTGTCTGACGTGTCGGCTTCGGAAACATTGCAGCTCTCGAGATCCTTCCGTATCGAGTCCGTCCACCTCTTTTTTGGCTTTCCCCTCTTTCTAACTCCGGGGGCATTGAGGTTCATCATTGAAAATATAACTAGCAGTACGCCTTGATCAGAGATGTCGCCACAAATATGTAGGTCCATAAATTTTGCCTTTCTTAAAATTACAATATTTTATGTAATTGGAAAGGAACCAAGTACTTAATTTGGGTTTTATAAGACCAGTTTGAGGTAGGTAGGTACTCTAAATAATTTGTTTCCCGGATTTGATTTCACCACTTTGTCGACGTGACAAGTTTCGTAGCCACAATGGCAAAAACGGAACCCTTATAGGTAGTTTCGTTTCGTCCAGTCCGTCTGTCCGTCCGCCCGTATGTCACAGTGGTTTTAGGTACTAGCCAATTTTTTCATTCCGGAGACTAAAATGACAAGCTCAAATGTCAAACGAAAAAATAATGATACCTGTTTAAAACCACTAGAGCTGATCTCGATTACGTTTTTGTTGAATTTGTAAATAACCGACAAAACGTAAAGTAGTCTGGCAAACCAAGTCTGACAGTGGATTTTTTTATTTATTTATATGCCTCGCTTTATTCACTCCGAAAAAAGACTAATAAAATCACTATAGCTTGGTATTTCTTCTACATGTGTAACGCAAATGGCAAACAAACATATTATATAGTTTTATTTAATATAGTTTCTTACTGTTTTGCGTGCACAAATTACGTTTATGTGCAATTGTTTTTAACTTTTCAATTTTTTTTATCTACTTTTGTCCCGATTCATCAGTCTTAATGAATCGAAGAGTTTCAATGTTACTTTACTTTGCCAAGACGTAATAAAACTAAAAACCTACTATAATATAAACGCAAAAATATATATTGTTATTCTATCATAATAATTATCATTTATCTAAAAATATTGAACATTTTAAAACAAGTCTTGTGTAGTAGTAAATCTTTTTGGTTAGTATCGGTTGTGGTATATCACTAATTATGAGCTGTAAAAAACAGACAACCCACGTAACGCCATTTTAGTCTCCGGAACGAAAAAATAGGCTTTAGGTAACTATAAAGCATATGGTAATGATGTTACAGCTAGAAAGTATTTTGTGTGTCGCTACTTAGCTTTACATATAAGTAGCAAAATAGTATTTTATACAATCGTGACATAATGAAGAGTTTTTCAGACGAGTACCGTGTTTAGGCCACGAAGCTTGCTGAGTGGCCTAAGTAAGGTACGAGATTGAAAAACTTAATTGTGTTACGATTGTATACAATACTTTTTCTACGAGTCATCATCATCTATGGAGGAACAATTTCATCATTCAATTTCATTGACTTAACACGGATGTAACACAAAAAGATTTAATTGCACACGCCGAGCCGCCGGCAGGCCGGCGCGGTCGGCGCAGGCGCCGGGCGCGCGTTCGGCAAAGTCGCAGGCGGCATCGCAAATAAGTATAGAATTTGTATGAAGTTCTATTATAGTTGCCTACAGCGTATCGAAATGAGATATTATAGTTGAGTTGGACTGTCTAATATCGAAAAGTATGAGCTTATAGTTTTGTCTATGTACTCGTAATTGACAGATTGAAGTAGGCGAGTAGAAAAAAATATTTAGAGGGGCCGCCCCATATACTTAATAAAAAGTTTTTTTTAAGAAGTATCTACTTGTGGCACATCATCATCCGGCTCGAAGGACCAAATATTCACGCACCTGACTGACACACTTCACTTGACACTGAAACACTTTACTTCACTTTTCCCGGTTGGTTACTGACTATGGCTTGTCAACGCTTTGACCCCATTGTTTTAGGAAAACATCTCGTTATCTAGTTTCATTTGGGTTAAGCGCCATCTATTGAGAAATTCGATCCCTTATAAAATCTATTTACATATATGCGGCAATTTAAATCTCAACAGATAGGTCTTTAGAAGTAACTTAAAATATGATTAAGCGAATATTTTCAGTAATAATCGCTCTGATAGTCCGAACTTTCGAAGGAGCGTCTATATTTTTTCGAACATTATAGATATGCATATATTATATATGCTTTGTGTAACGGTTTGTGTTAGGTGTTTCTGTCAGTCGTTTTTCGGTTTGTCACATTCATGTCAACGAACGAGAAGTAAAGATTTTGAATATTTTAAAATCTACTTGGTAATTTAAGAGTGATTTCATATATTTTCAAAAACTTTTAATTTCAGCGTCTTCCCACCTGACCAAACTATCCCGCGTCTACCTAGACCCAGACCTAGACGAGCGTGTTATAAAGGCGTACGTACCAGCTGGCGTGTCTATGGCGTCCGGGTACCCAGTGATGGCGCCGTCTACTGGCTCCGCTGAGGGATATATAGGACAGGATAGCCAGTTTTATGGTGTTTTACATCTGGGTATGTTTTACTTTCGTCACTCTATTACTTACCAAATTATCGCGAGTCTACCTAGACTAGCGTGTTTAAAGGCTAACCATCACACCTATCACCTTCTCCGCAATTAAACATGCATTCTTCCTCTTGGCCTCATTTCCTCTACGACACTAAATGTTATTGACGTTATTGTCATATTTTACAAAGCTTAATGATGTCAATTCGAGATCGACTCCTTACGTGATCATATTTTACAGGTAACCGGACCCTATACGCAGACCCGTACAATACGGATGACCCGCACAAGCCCTTCGGGCCCTACGAAGACGACAGCTTCGTGAACACCGCGCGCCTGCGCCGCGATTTTGCACAGGTGAACAGGTGACTGTCATTCTGTACCAGGACCACAGAATTAAACATTTACAGGCCGGCCACAACCCCAGTTGCAGTGGCATCGGCAAGAGAGCGACATCCCATACTCCGACCGTCGACTCTCACTATGGCCATCACTCGCTCCTAGCTGAGCGACGCGCGACGTCCTGGTTTAGGCTGTTTACATAAGTTCCGCTGTCCCATATGACTGGAGAGAACGAAGTTATTCTTCTTCATCGTCCTTTCGTACAAAATCACTAGTGCAACACGAGACTTCCCAACAAACAAATACGTCGTATAAGTCTTGACTTGTACGACCTAAAGTTGGATAGCAGTCTTACAATGGTAATGAGATGACTACCAGGTCCTATAGATGTCTTTAATGCAACTAATTAGTCGTGCGACGAATATGTCATAGTAAACTGGTATTAGCAACGTTGGGGAGACTAAACGATACGACGTTATATTACAGTCTTAGCTAAAACGTTTGTACGACAACGCAATAGTCATACTAACGTTATAGTCCAATAAACGTTTTGAACACACCAAATTATGTTTTTGGAAAACCTTTATACGACATTTATACAACGTGGATGTTATATAGACGTTTTCATAGTGACGTTTATATAACAATCAGTACCTTGTTTTACAGCGGTCAATTAAATACTCTTAAATGACTGGGTTGTTTATTGACGACTCAAATATAACCTTTATATTACATGATGTCCGTTTAAAGTCCTGTCCTGACTTTAATCAAACTTGCAGTCGCATTTAAGTCAGGTTTTGACTTTATAATGATAAGACGGCCATATTTACGGAAGTTTGATGAATTTTTCCTACGAAAATGGAAATGTTTTAAAATAATAAATTTTGGTGAATATTGACAATACGAAAAGCGACAATCTACGTGCGAGGAAAATGAGGTATACGAAAAGGGTTTTAAATGTTTTTGAGGAACTCTAATAGCTTAGCTGTCATGGCGACCATCATCATCATCATCAGGTCGTACAGAGGTAAGTGTGCGACAAAAGCAACTGTCAGACATTTTTAGAAAAAAAACTATTTTTGTTAATGAAAATATAATTATTATAACACAAAATTACGAGGGGGCATGAAAATCTGAATAGTATTCACATAGGTATATTATCATAAAACTTCAGTTCCCAGTCAAACTAAATAGCATGAGAGACAGATAAAGTAAGCAAGATATGAAAATTAAATATAACACTCACCTTTTTATTTCCTTGTAGTATTTATTTTACACTAAATTAAATCTTCGAACCACAAACACGTTGCGACGAACATATTAATATGAATAAGTCGTACAGGTGTTGTCACTTGACTCAAACAAAACGTTTTAGTCATTCAATAACACCTATACGGCCACAATACAACAAACGAGTCGTTGTAAAGTTAGGATGCGACTACTGCGCGACGAAAGTGGTTATCACATAACATTTGTACGACTGTTGAATGACGTTAACGAAGTTGGCTCGAGCTTTCTGTATGACCATTATACGACCATTTAGGTCGTATAACTGGGGCCATTTTCGCGTTTAGTAAACGTTATTATAACGTTAGTATGACTTTATTATAGCGATGTATGGTATTCGGATAACGTTTACTTAACCTTTATACGACGTTAAATTGTTACTTGGGTTCTTCGTTCCCAGTTCGCGGTATCCCTCGGAATTTCGAATTAACCGATATCGCGCTCTCGAACCTCTTGACTGTTTACGAGTATAATGCACAGGAGAGTAGAGTAGAGAGAAAGAGAGAGAGTGTTAGTCAACTCGTCTATGTCGACGTCTAAGTAGAACCGCGTAGACTTTTTAATAACTTTTGTATACTACCTTGTAGAAGACTGACCGCTTCGACGAAAAAACGATGCTAGAGACTGATGACCCTGTAACACCTCCGGGCGCGGCGCGAGGTCGGATCTGCGAGCTGCTGCTGCTGGCCGACAAGGAGTTCTTCGACAAGGATGCTCACGCTAGCCTGAGCCACGCTGTTAGCCGCATGGTAAATCCACACACAAACATGGGCCAGGCCACAAATTGTTTCACACTATGGAAGACCAACAAGGTTGCCCACGGCACTCAGAGCCACATGGTGGTAAAATAGAAAACCCACGCAGAAGCATAAGCCAAGATACAGATTATTCAATATTTAGTCTAAGGGTGCTACTGTAGACCAACAAGGCTACCAACGTTACTTGGAGCCACGCTGTGAGCCATTTGGTACGGGATAAGATGGGAGAACCAGGCAGCATGGGTTCTCTTACTAAAGCCCCTCATTCACGGCAGTCCGCCGGCGCCTCCGGCACGTAAAAAACGTGCTACGGCAACACCCTGCTAGCTCCACCCACCGCTTGCAGCCCGAATAGCACCAAATTACAGTAATAAACAATTGAGGAATGCGGCAATGCATAAAATTCGCTATTCGTTGGTATTTGCTATTCGTTATTAAAAATAACATACGAAACGGCGGCAATTTTTGAAATTGGTAATTCGTGTGCACTACACCGCAGCACTGCGCATCTATAAAAACATGACTGTGAATTGGACTGCCAGGCTGGGCAACTTGCACACCGTGTGTGCGCTATATGCTATATCCAGCCATGCCGGGGTGCGGGCGGACTGACGTGAATGCCTACCTTAATGCAGCTACCAGACACAGTTTTTTTTATGAAGACGATCACATCAGCATTTATTTATTTATCAAACTTCGGTAGTGTAATATCGTAAATGATAAAAATCTGCTAATACTTAACTATTAGTTTGCTAATTTCTATCCTTCAGGTGCATGCAGTAGCTCAAGCGGATATCATATTTAGGAACGCGGACTTTGACGAGGATGGCATGCCCGATAATATTGGTGAGCACCTGATTACTTACTCACATTTCAGAATTCTTACTGTCTAAAAACACGTTGGACAGCGGAAGTTCAAGATTTTTTGTCCCTCTCTTACGCAGTACATGTTTTCTTTTATCTTTCTAGGATTATCAATGGGGTTTTCATAAACCACAGATAATGTTGCAGGTTTCTCAGTGAAGTACATCCTAGTCCTGGCGTCAGAAGAAACGAACGCGCGTGTTTTTGGCGACGCTCGGCAGCACGCGGTGGACGGGCGCAGCTACCTCATGCGGTTCTCGCGCCTGCGCCGTCTTAGCGAGGTCTGTTTGGGCATCGCCTTTTCGGGGCACTCGTTTCAGAACAGGACACTTGGATTGAGGTAATTTCATTTTTAAGGTAAAAGATAAGAGGCCCAAAGGTGTAACCCTGTGGTACTCCAAATGTGACAGACTTACATATTAAGTAATTTAAATCCTTTTTACTAGTTTTTCTTTAATTTAAGTGAGAATCAACAGTATTTAGAGATTCAGTTGACAAGCCGTACATAGTTTCAGCTTGTGTATTCGTCTATCATGCTTGACGCATTCAAATGCTTTGGATAGACTACTACTTAGATGCCAAAAGACTTACACCATCTACAGTATCTTGCATATGTCCCAGGCCAAAGATAAATGAGAGAATTAATTAAAATAGATTATCATTCATTCGCTGTAAAAATGTTCGTACCTCTGCTAAACCACTCAATGTAATGAATACAAATACCTTAATTTTTTGACTACTATCTTAATTAGTCTTTACAATATTATTGTACCACTAACTTTTTTAACGTTAATCATCTGTGACCAGCTTCACGTCACTGGGCGGCGGATTAGGAGGCTCTGCTGGTGGACTTTGCGACCGACGCGCATTTGGGCGCTCCTTTAACACGCTCGCCATCGCACACGCTACCGGTAACGGCAACGAGCGTGTACCTGAGCGTATCGCTGCGCTCACGCTCGCTCATGAGATTGGTAAGATCCTCCCTGAGGCAGCTAACAGCGGTTCGGGTGCTCCTTCAACATACTTGACATCGCGCATGCTACCGGCAGCGGACCGGACTTCAATTGATAGGCCACTTGCCAACTTCATATTTTGGCCGTGTAATAATCGGGGTTACTCGTATATACTCGTATATTTTAACAAGGAATGACAGTCCTCGTATAATAAAAGAGCAAAATTATATTTATATCTCTATCATAGTTTGTTTATAAGGCGTTAAATGTCATTTAGTTCAGAATCTTTTCACTTATCACGTTGCCCTACCTAAGAGCCGGAACTACCAACCTGAGCACAGCAGAATCACTTCCCACGATGATTCGCCCTTGGTTAGTTTGTTTTTGATGTTCATTTCTTACTCTGGTTTTGGTAAGTAAACTCCCGGAATTGTGCAAACTCGGTTGCCTCGTCTTTCGGACCTAATGAAGCTTGCTGGGAATTAATTCCTGGAAATACTTTGTATTGATCTAATTTTCTTGGATTCTTTCTCCTGTTGATGTCTTATCTGGTGATTCTGGTGGTGGTTGGCTGTATGTAATTACAAGCATACTTGCGATATTCTATTATATTTATTTGACGTTAAACATGGTGCTCGAACAGCTCGTTCAAATGGCATGTTTAAAAAATAAAAAGGCGCCAAATTAAACTACCTATATTTTCTTAATAAAGTATTATTTACCTAGTACTTATTTAATGTTAACATTTCACATTGTTTAAGAAATACACTATACAATCCTCGGCTGAAACAGGGATTGCAGGACTCATTTTATCCTCTATCGTCCACCCCGAACTCGTCCAGCAATCCCTTGCTTCACGGCTTCTGCAGTAATGTACTATTTTGGCATCGCAACTAGCAATTTTTTTCGTTGGCTGTTTATGTGCTCTGAATCGCACATTAATGTTCTGTCGCTCTCTGTTTCTTCCTTATTATTTGCTTAATGTTGGATCTTAACCTGTCCGAATTCTCCATCGTAATCTCCTGATTACTATCAGACTCTACCAAATGCGAGTTTAATATATTATCTATTTTTTCTATTTGTTTCTTATCGTGTACTCTTTGGTCGTATCTATCAACCTCTTTACGAGACCGCGTGCCTAGTCTTTTTGGCAGTGCATCAAGTATTCTGTTTAAATGACCTACACAGTTTCCGTAAGGTTCGTTTGAGGCAACCAAGGAATCCCATAAACTTGTCATGCCTTCGACATTGGAGTCACAGTCGGATAGGTCACCTTTGTCTTCGTCGTCGTCTGTCCCGTTTCTGCTTCCGTATCTTTCTTGTAACATTTCTTTTGTTTCGTCATCATTTGGTACATCAGCTCCAAGAATTCTAGATTGTAGTTTGCTGAGAACTGGTGAAGTATCCATATCTTTTAACGAGTCCATGTTCAAACCTAAAAACCAAAACGATTATTTTATTTTGGCAGTCAAACGTTATCTCTTTCATGAAGGTCAACTCTTGTGATAAGTTGATAGTTAGCTGCAATTTTCTAAATGTATAAATAAAAATATTTGTGTGTTGTCCAATGATTTTACTGTTTGTTTTAACTCTTATTTATAATAGTGACTACTGATCTTTCGAAAGCTGTATCAATTATCAAGTAATGGAGAATGTGTTTTTTCTTCTTCTTTTACTTCAAATAAAAATTTTCCGTTCGTCTTTAATTAATTATTAAGTAATTATAATTATTTATTTGTATAGGAGATATCTCCGAGGTAGTCGGATTTCTATTCTGATCAGATGATCTTTGATTATATTAACAAAACTGTTAAATTTTATCTCTTTTAACAAACGGAAATGAAACGACCGATAGGAACATTAGGAACAAAGAATTACACACGATATTTCAGATTCAATATACGTTTATAAATAAAAACATAAATCTAAAAATGTATCATCTGCTTTAAGCCCGTCATAATTTTGATTATACTTAAAACAAAGAATAAAATACTTACATATGAATTTTATATGTTTTATACTACTGTTTTACACTATATGTTTAAACAAATAACAAAGAACTACATTTCTCTGCTAGAGGTTCCAGTGATGTGACGAAATCAATAATAATAATGCCCCAATGTCGTCTCCAGGACACAAACATCGTATCTATTAACATATTCTAATAAAATTAATGCGTTTTTCCCTGAAACGTTATTTGACAGGAATGTATAGCCCAATCGCTAAGCGCTTTCATCGCTGAAAAAAGCATCCAAATATCAATGTTTTTTTCCAAACAGCGAGAGGGGTTGTAATTTTAGTCATTTTATTAGTAAGTATGTATATTTCAAGTATTTAAAGAAGCGTAAAAAAAATCTTTTATTTCAGACACATGATCCATATCTTGTTAGTAGAAAAAAAAATAGAAAGAGAAAGAGAAAAAGAAAAAAAGATAGAGAAATATGAATGTCTTCACCACCTATTTGAAAAAACCGGCCAAGTGCGAGTCGGACTCGCCCACCGAGGGGAACCCTCGCACAAAGGATGCTCCCTCCCCATTCCTCCTCCCCCTCCATTTATGACCTTAGGTACTTAAAAATACTGGTGGCACGGAACTCTCAGTGTGCAGGTTTCCCGTGCTTGTGGGACAAGCTCGTGCTTTTTGAAAAATTTCGTGTTTCTTTCTAGGTCAACGGGGAGTACCCTATGCATTCTGATTAAAATTGCAAATGTATGCGACATAAATGGCCGTGTCTTTTAGTTGCGTTGACGTACAGGTTTGGTTTCTTCTTTATTGTGATTTTGGACCGCAGACTTGTGTATGTGGTATTAATTTTAACTTGCTATCTCTACGCATTCCCGAGATAAAAGGTCTTGACAGACAGACGGACTGACGGACGGACAACAAAGTGATCCGTTTTTTCCTTTTGAGGTCCGAAAAAATCACGTTTGTCGTATGTGAGCCCCCTAAAATGTTTATTTTATTCTGCTTTTTAGTATTGTTATAGCGACAATATAAATACATAATCTGTTAAAATTTCAACTGTCTAACTACCACAGTTCTTGAGATACAGCCTGGTGACAGACGGACGGACGGACGGACGAACGGACGGACGGACAGACGGACAGATGGACGGCGGAACCTTACTAATAGGGTCCCGTTTAACCCTTTGGGTACCGAACCCTAAAAAGGCTATCCCAGACGCATACAAAGTAAAATTATTGAACACATAATAACTAATATTTGAAACGGGATAATTACCATGTATGTTTGTTTTATTGAGCACCCGATATTTCGACACTGTTTCAAGCGTCATGTTCACGGAGTAAACTGATGAGCTGCGAGTTTTTAGTTGTGATCTACCCACACGCCATAGCGATCTACCCTCTTACGGGTTCGCTTATTTTGTGTGTTGTCACTGGAACTACTACCGTCCGCTTTCTCACTTGAAACTCGACCACGTTCACGACACACCACACTTACAGTATCAACCCGCGCATTTCTTGCCGGGACAGTTTTTTTTCGATTTGCGAACTTTCGGATCACTAGATACCAGACCTTCGGCAGCTGAAAACCATCTTCTCTGTTAAAGTTTTTATATTTAAAGGATTTCAATGGCTTCCTTGACCATCCTAGGAATGAAGTGCTTTTCCATCGAGACAATCTGAGGGTTATGTAACTCAATCTAGTGAGTTGTTCCCGCCTCTAAAAGATGTTCTGCGATTGCTGATTTTCGAGGTTCGTTATTTATAAACGCCCGAATGTGCTCCTTTATACGGCATGAGATTGTACGCTTGGTCTGTCCTATGTAAGAGCTACCACAGCTACAGTCAATTTTGTAAACACCTGGACGTTCAAATGGAAAACTGTCTTTAGGTGTTCGTAGATATTGTGACAGTTTTCTATAGGGAGTGAAGATAGTTTTCACTGAGAATTTCCTTAAAATATTTGCAACCTTATCTGTCACCACTCCCTTTAAATGCAAATGACCATGTTAGCTTAAAATCGTATATTGTTGAACACATATTTTTTATTTTCTATGAAAATGCCTGATATGATGGGAGGACAACAATTAAAAGTTAAGTAACTAGATCATGTAGGGTATGATTTTAAAAGGGCTTGATTTGTAAAAAACTTTTCTGAACTAAATTTGAATGTTACCTTAAAATGTTTTTTTTTAATTTATATAATATCATGCTGTAATTAAATATAGCTCCTTGTAAATAAAGTTGAATAAATTAATATTGATATACGTGATAATGATAAAGAATTATCAACGAAAAACAAACTCGCATACTAACTTAATCTGTTGATAAATGGGGCTGACTTCCTACTTCGAAATGCAGTTTATTGCATCATGTTTATAGATGAATGCGATAAGTAAAAGTTTCTACGGAGCCCTCGGTGCAGGTGTCCGATTCGCATGGCCGGTTTTTATATTCTAATTCTATACATATGACTATTCTTTTCAAATACCTATTCAACAAATTCAGAAGTGTAGATACATGTCAAGCGCTGAAAGCGCTTAATGTCGCTTCAGACCAACCACGTCACGTGAATCATCGAGTGTCTGTATCGTAAATGCGCAGTTGCGTGCCTCGCCGCCGGGTTTTCCCCTTGAGTAGAATTGAATGGCCAGATTGATAAAGACTTGGCGTTGCCATATAAGTAGTCTAGTAACTAAATGGGGTCGGAACTGGTATTGAACTAGCAAACGAACTCAGTAACAGTAGGTTAGAGAGCATCATACTGTAGTTTTCTTACGCTAGTGTTACCACCCCGAAAAAACCGGCCAAGTGCAAGCCGGACTCGCGCACCGAGGGTTCCGTAATAAACTTTGAGTTGCAACTGCACCTAGAAGTAGAAATTTAACATCAGTCCCGTGTATCGACAGATTGAGTCACTCGTTTGCACGGCATAGAGCTAGTAGGTATGCGAGTTTGATGTTCCTTGATATTTTTTATTAAGTACAAAAACCATTTCTGTTACTTTATTTAAAAGTCAATGTCAATCAAAAAATAATGTGAACGTTATGTAAAAATCACGTTTTTTTGTCGGAAACTTCGGAGATTAAGGGGTAATAGATTTTTTTTCACATTTTCGTTTATTAATCGGAAATTTTAATACCACTTGCTTATCCACAGGCCATAGTTTCGGTGCCCATCATGACGATAACTTCCCAAACAAGCAGTGCCGGGGCTTCCTGATGGGCGCTCAGTCGTCAGCCGCCGACAATCCCTCGCACTTCGAGTTCTCGATCTGCAGCAAGCGGCTTATATCTGCCACGCTAGATGCTGTCAGCCACTGTTTGTTTGAAGAGAGACGCCCTTACTGTGGCAATGGTATGCATTCTTAGCTCAGTCCTCCAACGGACAGCCTCTCACACTACCAGTTCTGGATCTGCAGCAAGCGGCTTATAGCTGCCACGCTAGATGCTGTCAGCCACTGTTTGTTTGAAGAGAGGCGCCCTTACTGTGGCAATGGTAAGACATTCTTAGCTCAGTCTTCCAACGGACAGCCTCTCGCACTTCGAGTTCTCGATCTGCAGCAAACGGCTTATGTCTGCCACGCTAGATGCTGTCAGCCACTGTTTGTTTGAAGAGAGGCGCCCTTACTGTGGCAATGGTAAGACATTCTTAGCTCAGTCCTCCAACGGACAGCCTCTCGCACTTCGAGTTCTTCATCTGCAGCAAGCGGCTTATATCTGCCACGCTAGATGCTGTCAGCCACTGTTTGTTTGAAGAGAGACGCCCTTACTGTGGCAATGGTAAGACATTCTTAGCTCAGTCCTCCAACGGACGGCCTCTCGCACTTCGAGTTCTCAATCTGCAGCAAACGGCTTAAAGCTGCCACGCTAGATGCTGTCAGTCACTGTTTTTTTGAAGAGAGACGCCCTTACTGTGGCAATGGTAAGACATTCTTAGCTCAGTCCTTCAACGGACAGTCTCTTGCACTGCAAGATCTCCCGCAATCGCTGCGAAGCTACATATCAGACAAAGTACAATATGAATAGAAATGTAGGTACAGTCGCCATCAGATATATCGGAGCGTCCGAGGTGCTCAAAAATAAACACGCCTCTATTGTCAAGACGTTAGAGTGCTTGTTCAGATATTTTGAACGCCTCGGACGCTCCTATATATCTGATGGCGACTCTACCACGAAATGGACTCATCTCAACTTTATCGCAAGCACATTTTATAACCTGCGAATGTATTAAAACGTTGCAAACGTATGTTTGTATGTATTTGTAATTGTATACTTTCAGGCATAGTAGAGGAGGACGAGGCATGCGACTGTGGTCTGCCAGTGAAATGTGTGTACAGCGACCCTTGCTGCACGCCTCGCACCGGCGGCGCAGAGCATTTTGAAGAAGGGTACGTAACGCCTATAAATATGAATACTTTTCGGACCTTATTACAGGGGACGAAGGTTCAAAATTGAATACAGGTGCATATATATTTTTGAAGCCGTTTTGAGCACGCTTAGAATTCATTGTCAATTTTACTTTTATGACCCGTAATAAATCATTTAACCCTATTACTAGGTACAGTCGACCAATTGGAACCCTAGGCCACTGTAGGACTATGCCATAGTGGCGCTATAAATTAGATTGTAAGATAGGTATCTAAGCTCTTACTGCTTGTCATATTGACATGCTTCTAGAGTGGCCTAGGGTTCCAATTGGTTGACTGTACCTACACAGTCATTGTCAGAAAAAAATCTATTATCTGCCAATCAAATAAACCTGTCGTCAATTGTTTCGGCAATTAGGTACCTACCTACACATAATTTATAACCGCAGTACATACCTACAAAAACTTAGTCAATTACATACAAATTAAAGCAGTAAGGGATATACACCTAAGTGTGTCCACAAAATCCTTTCGTTAAAAACTGTATAGCATTTGGTCCCTATTTCTCTTGTAAATTGCCTCTACCAACCCCTCTGCTCTACCTACTAACTAACCATATTACACCACTTTATGGTAAAGAAAGGGCTCGAGAAACATGTAATTTCCTTTATCCCTACCCTACTTTGGTTTGTCGCAGAACACTCCACAAAGGCGGCTGCTCTGTAGCACCGACAGCGGCGTGTCATCCTTCTCAAGGGCCGTGCTGTACGGGGAAGTGTCAGTACGCAAACCTCACGGAGCACGGCATTGTTAGTACCGTAACCTTCTGGGCCTCCGTATGGTGGCGCTCCGTGTACCCATACCCACCATGTAGCGGGTGCACGCTTATCTAACCAACAAATACTGAGCACTAGAGCAGCGCAAACTGGCTCGGACGCGTGTGCCATACTTTAAGAGGGCGTAGTGAGTCAATGGGAGCTACCGTATTGTCGCTCACCAGGCGGCGCCACTCGTGCGTGGGTATGTCAGTATGAGAGAATTGTCAAAGTGACGTTTGAAATGTTTCCCAAGGACCCACGTTCCACTAGCGCCCCTAGCGGAAAAACGACTCGCGGTAGTCCTCATTAGCGCCCTCATTGGGGGATTGTGTTTTCTAATAAACTTTTCCATTCTCTAGTCTATGCCATCATCGTTGTAGTCGTAGTACTTTTGGCATTATCGCCTAAACGGCAAACGTGTCTACATTTAAAAGGCATGTTACACTTATCCTACGCTGAGACAGAAAACCTCATAAGAATACACTATTAACGCACTTGCATTTTCCTTCTCAGTAAATACCACACACTCACACACAGATTCACACATACATTCTCACATAAAATACACACACAATTCATTGTTAAATTATATGATACTTTTTCCATTGACTTTATTTTGTATTACCATTTTAATTTAGTTTTTATTTAAAAATGTTTAACTTACTTGTATTTATTAGTAGTATTAGTTCTTATTGCAACTACTCGTTTGTCGAATTTAAGTAATGCTAGTATTTTTTTAATTTTCCATCCACGTGACAGGCATTGCCTAGTGTGGAGGACCGCTAAATTTGTAAAAATTTATTTCTGGAAATAAACAATTTTATTATTTTATTATTATTATTTCGCCGTTTAGTTGCTAAAGCAAAAAATAAGTAAATCATAATTATGTGGCATAGACCAAAGTCGGGAAATTTGTACTACAACGAAGATGCCATAGATTATAGAGAAATGGAATGGTTTATTAGAAAACAGTGCCCCAATGATGGCGCCTTGGAAGTTGCGTGATCCACCCGCAGGCGCTGCTAGCACCCGCGGTAGCCTGCGGAGTTTACAGTGCCGAAAGGCATAGAGCAATAGAAGAGTAAATTCAAACTTGGGACACTATTGTCTCTTAGAATTTACGCATCTATTATTTCATGCTTCTTGGTAGCCTGAATAAATATTATTTGTAGAAACAAGAGCAAGGGGCACTTGTATCAAGCACGATTGACTGACTGACTAACGTAACTTATAAAATTACTACGGAGCTACCTATTTCTACAAAATTAGTTGGCAGATGTTTTATCGGTGACAGACGTCATGATACTCATGATGCATCGATGTTGTCTAAGAAATAATATGTTGAATGGATGACCAAATAATGCAAGACCCAATAAATGGGGTTCATTATGGCCCGGTAAAACGGATTAATTAAACACGGTTACCGAAAAGAGCTTCCTTGTGATAGAGCCGGGATATAAAATGATGATGCATAGATTCCATAAAGTTAAATACAAGAAGATGGCGTCGTATGTACTATTTTCCTGCTATTGTCTTCTGTTACCGCGATTGTTATTCATTGAAATTAAACACTTTAGAACGGATTAATCGCGTTTATTAACACCATGATCCTACGTTTCGAGCCCTTTACAGCACTCGTTTTCACAGGTTAAGATGATGACCCTCATCATCTTAACCTGTGAAAACGAGTGCTGTAAAGGGCTCGAAACGTAGGATCATGGTTTTAATAAACGCGATTAATCCGTTCTAAAGTGTTTAATTTCTATTTCCCTGCTACCAAAAGAATATGCAGAGAAATCATATCATTATATGGACTGACAAGCCTATTACTACGTATCCGTACGAATAGCTATACTCCTGCAAAAATCGGAGGTATATTTTTGTATAGGAAATATCAGTGAAGCTTCCTCTTATGACAGCTCTATGATGCATACATGCTCTACGGTCGTTAACAGGATTGTACGAGGTTAGGCCAAGAGTGTTCCTGTCCTGATCAGTCCTGCGGGTGCGGTCTTGGCGGACGCTGCTTCAGCGACGGCAGCTGCCACGCCGCCGAGTGCGCAGCCCAGGGTCTGCGCGAGTGCCAATGCACGCCGCTGGGAATGGTAATTAAAATACGAATTATAGTCTGACCAAGTGTTGTGAATTAGAGCTTATTTTGAGTCTTAGAGTCAAATCACGTTGTCTCTGCCGAGCAAATGAACTGTCAAACTTAAAAGTGTTATGTTAAACGTCAAGCTTCTATGAATTTTTTATTTTATTACCTATTTATTTATTTATTATGACGTTTAATTAACCTTTCACATCCTGTGCTATCAAAATCTAGGAAACTTAGCATAGACAGACTCTAGCCTCGAGGCGTGAAGAATCGCGAATCTTCACGATCACGACTCAAAGGCCGTGAACGCGAATTCTTGCGACGTGTTCGCCTCCATACGAAATCAAATCGCAAGTGTGATAACGTTCTAAACGCGACAAAAAGCAGAGTCGCTCCGTACTCGTGGCGAACTCGCTAGTCGCTGCGCGATCGCCTCGTGTTCACCCGCAAATCGCTTATGTAATGGGGCGTTTTTATTTATCGCTGAAAAAAAAAGCGTCCTAAAATGTCCTTACATTGTTCCAACTTTCCATTGCGCTACCGCCATACTAAATCTATGAAAACATGATGGCGAAACGGAAGAAAAATCTTGGGACACTTTAATTCCGAGTAGAAATCAAATAAAAATTTCCAATTTACCAAAAAAAAATATTTCTACACCAGAAAATAAAAACGCCCGATGGCTCTAAAGCTAAAACTGAACCGCAGCGGCGCTGTTATTATGTTTTCTAAGAGGTGACGTCTCACCCCAAGGCATTCATCGAAAGATCAGCACTGAGTCGTCAGCATCACGTTGATCGAAATGAGGCGATTAGGGACTACTTTCCATCTCGATGTGTTTTTTCTAATACCTTAAAACCACCCAACTATGGTCCAAAACCTCCCAATTATGGTCCAAAAATCACTCTAGTATCTATGTTTTGATGGGACTATTAGGTATTTGAAAGAGTCAGTTCTATGGCAAAACAATAGTAAATTGTAAAGCTCACGCAAAATAGAACTGATTCTTTCAAATAATAGTCACATCAAAACATAGATACTAGAGTGATTTTTGGACCATAATTAGGAGATTTTGGACCATAGTTGGGTGGTTTTACGGTACTTAATTTTATTGTGTCTTAAAATGAAATGAAATTGAAAATTAAAATAAAATACTTACTTCCACTTTGTTTTTGTTCTTTGAACGCAGGGAGGAGAACTGAAAGAAGCCCACATGTGCGGCGCCTGCTGTGAGCTGCCAGGAGCTATACAGCGCTGCGTAGCGGCAGAGACCGCCGCGCGAGCCCGCAAGGTCGGCCATATGCAATGGCTGCACAAAGACTATTCGGGCCGTGAGTAAGAAAACTACCTGTTTCTGATTATCTATTGAACTCTATAATGAAAATCTATTTCTTGGGACGAAAACATGTCATCACTTCAAGCTTTATTATGAAGTACATAAGGGTGTGAATTTATTATGTTTTGTTAACGTACTTGGACTGGAAGACTTTGGCCAGTCTCAACCGTCCACGGTGGAAGCATACTGTGCGCAGTTTCACACGCAGGTGCATGAATTTGAAACCAGGCGATGCTTAGATCCCGTAGCGCGAGAAGCTGGAGACCACGTGAAGTGTGATGTGGTGACATTACACTACAATTATATCGGAGGAGTGTTAACTCGTCGCGAGTTCCCCGCACAGTTGCAAGTATCGGCTATGTCAATCATTTAACTTCACTTTAGAGCTCACCAGCGACGCTCTCAGCGCTACAACGCAGTCGCTGCGACCGAAAACGGCTAGAAGAGATGATATGTTCTTGGTAATCTAGTCGTTCTAATAAAGATCAACATTTCAGCGAACCTAACTGTGAAACTGTGCGAGACGTGCCGACCGACGACGATACGCGCGTGGCCCGTCGGCAGCTGGTGTGTCACACAGAACGCCGTGGGGATGTGTGAGACCACCGGCGTGTGCGTGACGAGGCACAGGCCGACGTCTAACCAGTATCCGGACAATGTGGTACGGGAATCTTACTAGTATTTCTAATAGAGGTGAACATTTCAGCCCCTTAAGCCGAGCATCCACGTTTACTAGATTGACAACAGAAATGATAGAAACCTTAAGTTATGCCGTCAGAACTTTTCATGAACGATTGGTAGGTGAATTTATTATTTCTGTAAGTAAACAATGTGAGTAATTCACGGATAGGATGACTTATCAGAACTGTTTCAAATTGTGTGATGTTCCCATTGGTTCCCCCGTTATCATCATCATTTCAGCCGAAAGACAAACACATTAATACTCGCGAAATAAAAAGGGCGTTCTCACAGGTTTGCTTACATACTTTTATGGCATTTCCAATCTGGTTGACGGAAAATATGGGAAAGCCAAACGGCAATCCAGACCCCTTGATTCAACAACTACGAGTACCACTAGTTTTACGCACTGTTAATCAATGTTTTGCTTAAAGAAAATTTGCTAAAATGTTTCTTTTCAGAAATTCGCGTTGATGAGTCAAAGTGAGTCCAAGAACGAGCACACTCAAATAGAAATATCGTCGTCACTTCTCTGCCTATCGGTGTTTATAATGGTGAAATAAAAAGATGAAATTGTAAACTAATCTTTTATTAAACATTTCTGATAGACTAGAAACAGGGGCTATTCTGATATTGCCCGAGCATCGAGCAGTTTTACATATTGAATTTGCCTAGTTGGAGATAATACAAGTTGAGGATTCACTGTTCGTGTTTCTTTTATTTTATAAGTTTGCGTGTGTGTCCCACTGCTGGGCAAAGGCCTCCCCTCCCTGTGTTGGGCAAGATGCCATCAACCCCGCTAAAACGCATCCAAGTCGCCCCGCCATCTCTTTCTCGGTCTGCCTCTGCTACAACTATACCAGAAATGCCATCTAGTGGCTACTTTGGCTCATCTGCTCTCATTCATCCGGCAGTCGTGTCCAGCCCAGTCAATCAATCAGTCAGTGTCAATCGATGATTCGGGTTTTGGAGCGCAGCTTTGCGTTCCTCACTCTGTCACATCTACGAACACCCAGATACTCAGCTCCATTACCCTTTGGCAAACCTTGAACCGGCATTTCTGCGCCTCAGTTAGTGACCAGGTTTTGGCACTGTTGGTGAGAATGGGCAAAATGCACATGTCGATGAGCTTGCGCTCCAGTGCAATTGGGAGTTTACCTTTCAAAAGTTCTTTCATGGGCCAGAAGCTCCTCCAAACGTTTTTGAGGATGATAATGATGAAGATCTTACAGTCAGGTTTCATGTCAATAAAGTCGAAAATAGCTCATGTTTCGGATCAATCCGTGATCCTTGGTAATGATATGCGCTCACAACGGTTGAGCCGAACGCAGGTACGCAAAAAACAACCGCCCCAATACATCTCACGACTAAGGACTACATATTTATCCGAAATAGAGATCCGATAGAAATAGAGATATTGATATCTCTGATGGAGGTTTCTATTTTAAAAAGTACTAACTTCTTTTATGGTTATAATTTATTGACTCACATTCCTCTAAAACTTACACATCTTCTCAAGCATTTTAAAATAGCAATACTTGATATCAAAATCCATATCGTACCAATAGTTGACAGCTATACACCCGTGGCTCTGCGTGACGTGATGGAACCACAGACTAGGTAAGTACAGGCAGTCACCTTTTTCCAGACGAACCCTGTATTTATGGGCCTTCTTGAACTGAGGGTATTTTGTGTAGTCGGGGCGTTGGGGATCTAGAATTAAAATGCACTGCGTTAAAGTGTATCCATTTCCATACAAGCATTTATTTTATACTAGAAAGTGGCGCCATCTATGAAACAGCGGTTGCAGTTGAGTTTTCTTCAAATGGATGTCGCTGAAACCAACTGCTTTAAAAAGCCACAGATGGCGTTAGTGTTGTAACATTACTAAGGCTAAACGAAAGACTACGCCTGCGCTCGCGCAGCGATGGAGCCAAATCCGCGCATAGTAACTGCGCTTGCCCGCTTTGTTTGTTCGCGTACCTGTCTATTTTGTTTTTGTTTTTTTTACCCACCTCGATAACTGAATGTTTTAATAATTTACGAGTATATTTTATAGCTTAAAATTTTAATGCATGAACTCGCCAAGATGGCATATCTACATTTAGTAATATTTTAAATAGTTTACTCATGTAAGTGAATTGTTATATTCTTATGAGTAATAATAATAAAGATTTTTTAAACCTAAACAACAAAAAAAATCTAATTAGTCAGTCTGTTAGATTATTAAAAAATATTCGGCACGTATTTTTTAATTTTGTTCATCAAATGAAAAATGACGGAAATACGTACAATTCTTACTTAATAGCGACGTCACCAGCCCCCACCCCCGGAATTTTGATGTTCTTCAAGTTAATTTTTTTGTTATCTTGAAAAGGGAAAAAATACGTGTCTAATAATAGTAATAATTTTGAATAATCTAAGTGACGGACTAAATAGAATAATAGTTTATCAGTCTAGTCGTCATCCCTATTTTGTGTATAAATTATTGAGGGGTCTTTAGTATGCTCTAATAAAATTTCTCAGTCAACTTGATCACGAACCTACACAGATCCACGGTAACCCAATCTCATCTCCGTCTTCAACCGGCACTATCTCCCAGCGCTCGGTGTGCCGGAACTCCGCCCTGGGGTAGCGGTGGTAGGGGACCAAGGGCAGGTCCGTGGGGGGGATGAGAATGAACTCTTTCACCCCGTCGATCACGCAGTAGATGTTTTCGTACGGGTCCTTGTGCACTGAGGACGAAAATGGACAAGTTTCAAAGATATTGTACCTAGCAACTACTTCTATAGTAGAGTAGGTTCTATCTCGGGTGTTTTTAAAGTTAAGAGTGTGATTTTTCGAACAAAGATAAACAATTTAGTTGGCAATTGTATATCATTCTTGTTTTCTACTTATCTTTAACAGTTAGTGTTTTATGTACATTTTTCAAAAAAAATTGTTTAGTTCCATTGTGTCCTTCGGTATGTTTTCAATTAAACACCTGAATTTTTACGATGAGACATGAAATAATTACAATCTACCATGAAACAGGGTTAGTCAACATTGACGATGTTATATAATACTGGCATTATATATATTCTTCAATCAATTAATGAGAAAGGAAAGGAGACAACAATGGTAAGATTTACTTTGTTTATTTGGAAAGGTTTCCAACATACATAATTATTTAAGATATTGCTGAAGTGTACAAAAGCTTAAGCTTTGAGGAGTTTCATTGAGAATCGAGAATCAGGTAAGTATGTACTGCATGCTTTTGCTATTATTATTATTATTTTTTATGCTATAGGGGGCAAACGAGCAAACGAATCGCCTGATGGTAAGCGATTAACGGTCGTCCATGGACACCCGCAACACCAGAGGTGTCGCAAGTGCGTTGCCGGCCTTTAAGGTGGGAGTACGCTCTTTTCTTGAAGGTTTGAAGGTTCTTGAAGGAAGTATCGGTCCGGAAACACCGCTGGCGACAGTTCGTTCCACAGTTTAGCTGTGCGAGGCAGGAAGTTTCGGGAAAAGCGCACAGTTGAGGACTGCCAACCATCTAAATAGTGAGAGTGGAAATATTGTCGCGTAGGGCGGTGGCGGAAAGAAACGGCAGGGATTAATCCGAGATATGCAGGCAGATAGGGGAGTGCTCTCAAAACGAGGTGACGCGACAAACGGAAGTTTTTTCGCGGTGAACGCGCAAACCTGTGTCTTTGTAGGGTTAAAACGGACAAAATTAAGTTGACCCCAATCTGAGACTTCTTTTAGGGAGGTCTCAATTTCGGACACAAGTTTTTAATTTTTGTGCCCTAGTGGCAATATTGCTAACTAGGTGGACGCAGGAGCTCCGTGCTTGATATCCTACACTTTTTTGCAACATTATTTATTTTTCCATATAAAATATATGTTTCATAGTAAACTGTTTCATTGCGAGTCAACAGGTATTTTTTTTAATATAAAAAAAACTGCATCAAGGAACTGCAGAAAACTGCAAATTTCATAAATAATTAGCGCCAGATAAATTTAAGTACATATAGAGTACAACGAAAAATTCAATTACAGCAATATGTTCTATATCTTGGCTAAAAATCACGAAAAGTAGGCACGCCTATTGTGATAAAAGTAGTAGGGGTATATTGTTGAATGTGTTTAATTAATAACAACTATTTACTTGATGTCACAGCTCTATCATCTCCCATCCAAAAGTTGACAGCATCAGGTGATTTGTTGAATGCCGCACTGGCGAATGGTATCTCTGCCTCCACATCACATAATAGCTCTTTGAAATCTTCTGTTAAATTGGAATTCTGTTTTTGTATGTATGGTATGTAGTTTTCTCTGTAAAGACGTATAAGAATTTAAATAATGAAATCATGTACGAATAAATCCGGCCAAGTGCGAGTTAGACTCGCCCACCAAAGATTCCACACAAATGATGTACAACTGGTGGCACAGAACTCACAACTATTATACAGTTTTCGGATGTTTTTCCTACACTTGTGCTTCAAGCTCTTGCTTATTGCCAAATTTCATGATTGTAGGTCAACGGGAAGTACCCTAATACATTTTGATTCCCTTTGGAAATGTACAGGAAAAACGACATAAGTAGACGTATCAGTCTCTATGTATGAGGTGGCCTGAGATCTGTTACGTTGTAGTCGCCATAGATGGCGCTAAAGCAATATCCCAAATTAACAGCGACAAGATTTTTTTACAGATATTGAAAGTCCTTTTGTTTCTATTGTTCATGGTTTCATTGCACATTGTATGGAGTTACCTAAACTTAATACGGATGTTTTGTTCTCAATTTTAAGAACTACCAGTTGCCAATGCTGAGTAATTTTACCTAATTTAACAACTGGAGTAATTACTTGTATGTAGAGACATATTAGCACTACTAAATAAACAGACCTTTTCTGTTCTAAGCAATCTAGAAACTCCATCATCATCATCTCTGTTTCATAAGGCATGACAAAATATTCCACCCCCCTGTCATTTTTGGTGATGCCGTCAGCTAATCCATTTGGAGTCACAGCTACTGTCACCTTTTTGTCTGGTATTGTTTTCCTGGAAACCCAAAATATTTAGGAACAATATAAATTTAAGAATTCAGGCAGTTAAATTTTAAAGGCCATGGTAAATTGTATGTGTGGAAAATATTAGAAAGATATTTTCAGGTGCTTACCTAAAATATTCAGCATTCCATTTGCTTGTAGCTGGCCAAGAGGCACAGCCTCCTCTGATGATGACTGGTATATTCTTTGATACATACTCTCTGAAGAACTCTAGCGGCTCTAATACTCGTGTCTCAGGTAGACTCTCACCCAAATATAGATCTGAAGTATGTCTTTTATCAGTTTTATCATCAAATATTAGTACTAAGATAACCTTATTCACTTTTTCAATATATCAGCCATTAATACCTGATGACTCCTCATGAAGGACATCAAAAGCTTGAGTAATAATACTATTAGTACTAGTCATGACTTTCCTTAATTAATTGTAATTGCAAACAAAATGATAAAAATACATGTAAATTTTATTATTTTTGTAAATACGTAAACATAACCTACAAACTGCAGTGACAGGTGATGGACAGTTTTTTTTTACATCATGATAAGTTTGGATTCTTGTACAAAAAAATTACATGTTCATATATTTTCTACATCAACCACAACGATAGAAATGCTAACAAAATTGAAAAGGACTTATACGATTTTGAATTAAAAACACAAATTATTAAATATATTTCATAGGCATCGGTTTCTTCAAGATTCCCTTGATTGGCTGTCCATAGGTATAAGTATCAGGTGAAGCTTCATTTCCCTTCTGCGCTTCGTTGGGAGATGGTAAGGTTCTATTCCAAAAATGACGTGGGAAGAAATCACTTGTTGCGTCGAGCACGGTCACTGCAATAAGATAGGATTAACATACTTTTGTTTGGCACAGTAAAAAATTAGTCGGTGTCGGTACTAATATAATATTCCTATACATTTCAAAAATAGTTGTGAATTAACTAACCGTTAGGTCTACGGTTCGTCTCTGTTTCTGAAAATGTAATCGCGCTTTGAGCCCGTGGCTCCGGCAACATATTTAGTTCAAGGAATTCATCTGCGCCTTGTTGTGTCATGCTTATTTTATTTTTTTCGTGCATTTGCCTTAGTCGAAGGGCTTTATCAAAACTTCGCAAAAAAGTTTTGGATGTAGTATGTAAAACTATAGAATCTAAGACTCCTGAAAATAAGATTAAAATATTTAAGAGTGGCATAAAAGATGAGCTACAATAATGGGCTTAATATGTTTGGGTCAAAGGCTTACGTAATTGAGAACATCTTGCTATAATTGTCTCCTTATAGCGATGTTTCTTGGTCATTGGGTTGCCTAAGAAATTCACATCTACAAGTGATATCAATGTGCAAAGGCCATCGGCGACATCCTGAAAGTAATTGGTAAACATAATAAGTTTATTCGTTATATTATTTTTATCCATTCCAGTCTCTGAGGACTAAACGATAAGAGAATATTCTTCCCTTATTCGTTCCTATACACTTTGTTATTAATTCAGTATTCAATTTTTTGTCCAATTATTCGGTTATATATTTTAAACGTTGATTGTTCGGCTAGGCAAGTAAAGACTATCACGTTTGTCAAGGTTATAATAAGTTAAGTAAAAACATTGAAGCGTCCTCACTGAAAAATCTTCGAAGTTATTCTTCTTAGCTATCAGCACTTCCAATCGGCGAAGCGGTTTTGCCCAAGCAACATCCGTTAGTTTGTTCTCTGATACGTTCAAGATTCGTAGCGATGACTGAAAAATAAATCTGTTTTATCACTTATCATCTATTATCTTGGGTCCGTCCGTAGTTAGTATATTACTAGAACGGTTAAGAAATAGGGAATTGCCGGCCGAGCAGGCAATTCGAAATTATCTCATGAACACATAGCAAAGGTATACGGAGGTACTACAGACTACATAGACATCACATTATGAAGCGTTTACAAAGAAAGTGAGGTCATCACACACATGCACAGTTTTATTTGTAAATTGCTACGATTCTATGAGAATAACCGACTACAACCCCACCATTTTGAGCTACAGTATTTCAGGTTCAGCCCTATTTAAAACACAATAATTGTAAATTAGTACGGAACTGCATATGTGCGGTGACCACGAGTTGGCTTGTATGCTCTGCCTAGTAGATGAGGTTGTCTGTGAAACGTATACTACATGTCATGCAGTGTACGTATCACAGACCTTAGATACTTTATAGGTTTTTTTGCTGTCACAATTAAGCCAGCAATGGTGCGTGAAAGAATATTGCCTGCGCATCCAGCTTAAGCGCTCACAAGACGATGTTTCGTAGACGACGAACAATTAACGTTATAAAAGTAATAATTTGCAGTATTTTCACATATGTTTGAGATAGATACCATATTAGGTATACATGGAAGACAATATTTAAACGCTTACCCCAAGGGCTATCATAGTTCTGGGATCAAAGCACAGCCCATCCGGGTAGTTCGTATCCTGTTTCTCTATGTGAAGTTCTTCCAAATACTTTAGTGATTCCAAGTTCTCAACCACACTAATTCTGTTGTGGCTCAAATATAGCTTCTTTAACTTGTATAATTTTTCAATGCCTTGAATTTTGTTTATTTGGTTCCATTGAAGGTGTAAATGAGTCAAGTTGTATAAAAGGTCAAGATTCTCAATCGATGTTATTTGGTTGTTATGATAGTACGCATATACAATATGCGTTGGATTTTTTGGATTGGGCTGTGAATAAAAATACTGTGGTAAACACGATGGGACCACTATGTTACACTGAAAACTCACGGATGCAATAATAGATGAACTTACTATTTCAGTCAGGCCTTTCTCATGCGCAAATAAATGTGTCACCCGTTTCTGGTTGGCTAGCTTTTTACGAATAATCTTTCTTGCTTGTTTTCGAAGATCTTCTTCATTCAGCTTTAATTCTGTTAATTTAGACTTCGGATTTAAAGCTTTTAACATTTTAGATATATAAAATCTCTCAGTGTTGAATACATGAACCTATCGATTACCGTTTGAAAATAGCGCCGTTACCATGGTAATTTTGGTATTGCCAGCATCGACACAAGGATCAAACATAATTTATTAATTTGAGCATCATACTGGAATCCGAATTCGACAACGCAACGCTCTCAAGTGTAAAAAAAAAAGAGAATAAAATAATGACAGTTTGGGTTTCGATGCTGCGTGCTGTCTGTGATTATCATCTTTATACTCTTTAATTAGTAATATCATAACCATTACTATATAAAAATATCCTAGAAGTGTTATATTGTCCGCAAGAAACCATAACCTAAACAAATTCAGTCAAGAAAATGGGTGAAAGATACAATATACACAGTCAACTAGAGCATCTTCAGAGTAAATACATCGGTACCGGTCATGCTGACACCACGAAGTACGAGTGGTTAACGAATCAGCACAGAGATTCGTGCTGCAGTTACATGGGACACCCAGATTTGTTAAGCTATTTTGCGATTGTAGAAAATGAATCCAAAGCTCGGGTGAAGTTCAACTTGATGGAGAAAATGCTGCAGCCGTGCGGCCCGCCGCCGGAGAAGCCTGAAGATTAATGATAATACATTCTAGACTGTTCCTTTAATTTAAATCAATTCCAATGTTCACTAACAAGTGTCTATTGAATCATTGTTAGTAAAATAAATGTGGCGTTTTCAGGCAGACATTGTCCGTTGTTGATAAGGTTGATTTCTAAATGATTATTTATGACAGAAGAGCTTTATCAATAACCGACAATGAGGTACTTATAGCCTTAAAATACCACAAATATTAGCTAAAGTGTCATGGTGTCATTAGCCATTTTTGTTAAGGAAAATTTATTCTATCTAATGTTTTCTATTTGAAATGGCAGACATTTATTAAACGCTTCATGGCACAGTTGAATTTGGCATTCTGAAATGCAATATTCGTCATCTAAAAAATCTGTTTAATTTGTGGATTCTCATCTTGCTACTTCTATATCGGACAGCCAACATGTAAAGGAACAGTTCTTAAAGACAGATCTTAGTTCAATAAGTGTGTATAAGAACATTTTTAATAAAACACATTCTGAATTTCATCCAGCATTTAATAATGATTTCCACTCCTCCATCTTCACATTCAACAATTCCTCCCTCTTCTTTGCTTCCTCTTTTAAAAGCGCTTGCTGTTTGAAGCGGTTCACAACGTTTACTACAAGAACTTTCTGTATATTTGGTACAATTCTATCACACTCCTTTTCTAAAACCTCCATGGCATTTGTCGTACATTCTACATCCATTGATCCCATTAATCTAAAGTCTGATATCTGTTTCAATCCTGACAGCATAGACATGGTTACTGTCCCATGGTTGGTATCATTTCCAGGGCTCATTATAGCTACATGCTCTTCAGCCTCGGTGGGATCTATAAATGTTTTGTCCCCAATGACAGCCAAGGAGCAAGCGGTAATTATATCATACATAGGTACTGCAGCATCTCCTAATGCTAGGCCGGCAGCATTGATGGCTGCAGCTAGACAAGCTCCGTCATGTTCCAGAATGTAGACAAAGACATCAATCTGAAATAAACCCAAAAATTTAGTAGAAAATAAGTTTTGGCAAAAATATGCACTAGCCATTTTACTATATAATGATAACTTTGTACAATATAGTAACAAACAAATCTAGCTGGATATCAGACATATTCAAAAATATGTTAGAGCTTTTGAGCATCTGAACATTATTTTCTTTTCTGTGTCCAGTAGGAAAATGAAAAGCTCACTAAGTTAGCAAGCTACTGGAAATAATTTTTTAGATAGGTGCCTGATAGGTAAACAATTTGGTATAGTTGGACCATGCTAAGTCTACCTGCCAAGTTTTTACATGAAGTATGGCAGTTTCATACAATTTCACTGCCCAGTGTGCCAGTTAGTGTTGACAAGTTGCAAAGCAGTGGCCGTTCAAAGTTACCATGGCCACACTCTAGTTTATTTATTCCGATGGGATTGGCTGAGCTCCAACCAGCCATTCATCCTGACAGTGTACACTCTGTACACTCGCAGACTTTAATTGTAGTGCAAGGGTCCTATAGTGGCCCAGGGTTCCAATTGGTTGACTGTACAATGGAACCCTGTTGCAAAATGACAATGTCAAAATATTATTGAAAATTGTTTGTAACATGGCGTTATTTTACTACAGGGTTCAAGTCATCAATTAAAGTCTGCGAGTGTACATACATACTTGCATAGCACCTAAAAGACTGTTGCTAGATCTCTCTGAATTACCTGGTAATTAGGAAACAAATGCCTGCAGACTGCTGGCTCAAGTGCCTGCCTCAGTGCCACAGACAAGGCCTTCTCTTCTGTGTCCGGCGCATGAGGACGACGTTCACGGGGACAGGAGAATGGAGCAAACTTCACTTCACAGTACAATTGTCCGAGTTGACTGATTATGTAAAGTAAAACGTAAAATAAATATTCAAGTAAAACATATAATTTAAACTTTCGTGAGACATACTGATATTAAATTGCAACGGTTAACACTCACGACGACGATGTCTGCCCGACGCAGACGAAACATGTCACGCCTATTGTGATAAAAATACGTGAGTGTTAACCGTTGCAATTTAATATTTAAGTAAAACGTATACAACATCAATATTCCTAGAAAATAAGCGACAACAAACCTAAATTCATTTTGATGGGGTATTTCTCTTGGATCAAAAACAGAGCATACAACTTTAGTTTTCTTTAATTCTACATACGCCGACCCTTTTGCTTGGGATACCATGTCTGTCCTCGCAACTGAAATAGAACTTCATGATTAGTTTAACACGTTTTCATTCAATATTTACTTCTTCACTATAGTAAACACGTACAAAACATACACATGCTTCGGGCTTCGTTAAGTGCACGCCCATCTTGTCGTGACCCTGTTTCATTGATTAAATCTTTATACAGATCTTCGTAGGTTTTGAAATAGTCCTTTGTAAAACGTTTGTAAGATACACTGTCATCTGGGCCGTTAAATCTACGATAGTCGAGAGGCATTCTGATTTATTTTGGGGTTAGAATACATATACAAATACAAGTTGTTGACCTGACCGCCGTCAGCCCGTCACTTTGAAGCGTTTCGTTCCGTTATCGTTACTGGCGTAGGCGAACTAAACGTTTCTTACTTTTCTTGAAAAGGATACTTTTGAATAACTGTTACTCCTTTTGTAGTAAATCAATTTACTAGTATAAATATGTAATTATTATAAGGAAATAACAATTATTTTTTAAGATAATTGATTTCTTACGATTCTCTGATCTTGCCTTGAAATGGAATCGGACCTTGCCAATGCCAACATCAACATCATACATGAAAACGGAATAAACGGATCTGTCATATCAATTTAGGAAACGCGATGTGTTCCTGAAAATGTGTGTTTTCATGTGATATCCAGTTATTACTTTTATATTAATAATCACGGAATGTGACAATAGTATAATCGTTTTAGAAACAGTATTACTGATCTAGCAAGGGATTTGGAGAGTAGTTAGAATATAACTTAGGTAAGTTTGCATTCGCCACATTCACCAATACCGGTGACGTTTCAACGTTGTTACCAAATAAATTTCCCATTCCCATTGGTAACAACGTAATTGTGCTGCTGTATGAGCCCTCTCCATCACCTACATCTAGTATATTTAACTTTTAATCGGCAGCTTCTCTTGATGCAAACCTGTAACGGCATCATGAATTGTGAGATTTCAATATCCTACCATTGCCACCAATTTGTCATACTTAGTTTGAGCTTTTCTCTATATTCTATTTCTAGATACAGCGAAAAATCTACTAAAACTAAACCTATAAACTATTGATAAAACATTGATGTATCAATGTGTTGTCAAGTAAACATAAATAGTCTGCATAACTCATACTAAATACTTAAATATTATATGTCATTTGTTATCAAACAACGTATTGTATACTGGTATGGGGCTTGCTGATTAGTTATTCGTATAACAATAATATGTAAGTCATTTTTAGCACCCTTTGTCTAATGTGTAGTCATCATAATTGAATTGTACTCTAGGAAACTTCACAGTTAATAAGTGCTTCATTTTGTACTAAACTGGAAAATGGAATAAAGGTATCATTAGATTTAAGAAATTCACTTATTTATTTAATTTTTAAGAAATATCGAAAAATCTTCGTTGTTCAAATTTAACCTATATCACTTTGACTTAAAGTGCCCATGTCGAATACTGGTGCAGCGTCAAGCACTGGTACTTTTACCTTAGGTATTTTACTAATACTAAAAGATTCCATGTCATAAGGCTTTAGTGGTTATTGCTAATAATAATTGTTTTTGTTAATAAAATAGAATAAGTACCTATTTGAGTTAACTAAATAAATAATGTGTGATCTTGATATGAAAAGTCCTAATAGGAAATATTGAGCAGTTTTGTCAGGCAACACAATTAAGGTAATAGCAGTCCTACCTAAAGTTAAAGAAATTTACACTATCAAATTTTGTGCAATCGTAAGTAGTCTTGTAGTCAGTTTTCCCTCGGACTTGCAGAATAAAGCACTACATAGTCTCAAAATATACAAGAGTTGGGAAACTATTTGTTTGCATAAGGCTCACTGGTATGTGCGTGGAGTTTGACACTATCAGAGGATGTAGGATTATAATGATAGCAATAAATAGGCAATTATTTTTCTTCAGTTCACTTATAGGTTTATTTCGTAATAATCTATCTCATTTGTAAGTAGAATGATGTAGATGTAGATGTAGTGTAGGGACGCCCGGCCGGACACAGGCGGGCTGTCGAGCACTTGTTGTGTTCATTCAGCCCAGTTCCCTGAAGTTTGAGCTGCAGGTTACTGATCCGGCTGCCTTCCCATCCCACACTCTTCCTCGAATCTTCCAGTCTAAGTAGAATGATAATCACTTGCATATGTAAATGCAGTGACAGAAAAAAGTAGATTATCAATTTTAACAATTTTTAAAAAATATCAACTTTAT
Organism: Lathronympha strigana; assembly: GCA_949128165.1. NCBI lineage: Eukaryota > Metazoa > Arthropoda > Insecta > Lepidoptera > Tortricidae > Lathronympha > Lathronympha strigana. The sequence goes on along the minus strand of OX421923.1, from coordinate 9,166,042 downwards.
ACAATCTTCTTTCAAACATGCAATTAAATTCCGTCAATACGTTCATTACAATAGGTTTTGAAGTATCACCTTCCAGGCGGAGCAACTCGAGAGAACTGTAAATTAATTTCATACAAAATTGAGGGCCTAGGCCGGGACATAATATTTTTTTATTTTTGTATGCCGATATAATTTTGGTTAGGAGAATTAAGACTTTATTTAGATACAGAATAATGGTTGTCGAATTCGTGCATACTTTTTCTTCTAGTCCTCACAACTATATTAGAATCTTCTGATTGCAGTAACAATGGTGCGGAAACGAACATGCATTTTGGGCGCCGTGGCGCTCGCGGCGTCGTGGGCCATGGCAGTGGCGAGCGACGCGCAGGGACCGTCTTCTACATCGGCCACAGAGGTAAGATTTTACATAACTGACCATTGTTATATAATAATATTTTTGAACGCTAGCCATTCCAATATATCTGATGGTGACGATACAGGTATGCCCAGTTCATATTGTACCTAGCTCTATATAACTAATGTGATCATGATGCTGATGACCTGTTAATTGAAACTGATGTTAGTTTCTGAAATTATAGGCACTCATAGACTGATTAGATTAAGTAAAACCACTTGCTATAATTTTACATAAACACATCACATATGTTGACTTTATATTCAGTTTATTGCCGTGACATTGCTTATCGAGCCATTTTACCGTTTATGATTCGAATAATGGTTAGATTATCCATACGAGTCATATTGCATTGGTTGTTAACTATTTGGCTTTATATTAGATTCACAAATTAATCCATTTACAAAGTAAAAATTTACTTTGCCCAATTTCCAAAGGAGTGTTATGTTATTCGAGAGTACCGTATGTAGGTATGTCTAATTCTTTGGCATACACCCTACATCTCTTGAAGAGTTCAACGTGTTTAGGTGTCATTATCATTACATTTTAGTTGTGGGAGTGACATACGCTATGGCAAAATTTAAAAAAATCGTAGATTTTGCCGCCTAAATACCGCAGACCGGATTTTCAACAATTCTCTTCTCTCATGTCTACAAGGCCAGAAATCCTTACAAAACCCTAGACTTAACATAACTTGACAAGTAACACAACTTGTAACCCCAGAACCCTGAAACCATTTGTCTTTCAGCATGTCTCGGCTATTCGCTGAACTGTTATACCTTAATGACCATTTAGGTACCTTTGTTTTTCAAGTACCTAATAACCACTTGTACGAGTATTATGTGTAAGCGTACTCCTGATGATTACGCTTATCTACGCTAATGCGTTACGTTTTTATATAGGTACGTACTAATTGGAACACGCGAACTTGCTGATTGGCTGCTTATTAGGAAGAAGTTCGTGGCCACTTGCATAGATGGCGCTAGTAGACAAGCGCGTGCGTTTATGGTGGGAAATAATGCTGAAACGTAATAATGACATATACCATACCTTCAAAATCGTCATTTTGTGACCGAAAAGCGATAAACAAAACAATAATAACTACAGTTGTTTTAAGACAACCAATTGATAGAACTGCGAATTTAGACAAAACCAAAGCAAGCTGTGGCTTATTGTTTGCATCCTTTTTCTTCAAGACAAAGGAGAAAATGATAGAATAATGTTTGCCCGAAATCGACACGCCGGTAGGAGTTAAGTTTTTTTTACCTTCGCTAATCTGTATACCTATATTATAATAATACTGTCGTTCTTTGAATTAAAACAAAATTTAATATTTATCAAATATTTCTGCCCAGGGTTGGCGCCTGGTGGTAAAATTAACGGTTTATTCATTAATAAAATAGTTATAACAATTGGCCCAACGTGCACATTGTTAGGTATAGAAGTGCATGTGAGCACAATCACAGTCACTGACAAAAACTGGCATTAACATTTTGAACGAGTCTGACGAATCACAACATCGTTGACTCATTTGACTGACTATTCGTGGGTATTGTTGCATCGAGATAAGGTCTATTTATGAGTTAAATACGGGACAAAACCTCAGCTTAGCCTTTGCTAAAATATGAGGTTTTGTCCCGCATTCGTTCTACAAATAATATTCAGGATATGACATCAGACATTATGAATATGTGATAAAAAGTCGAGATTGTCTAGTGCCTACTTATGTATTTACGTAAGTACTAAGTAGTAGTAAGTAGGTGCAGTCACATGCAATAGTATCTTGCTTAAGTTACATATGAAAACACCAAAATCCGTATGTTCCTGTGGACTCTAATATTTAAAGTACTTAAAAGAAATCTTGTTCATCTCGATTCGATAGTATTTGCATCTTGCTTATTCTTACTGGTGATGGCGAGATGCAAAAACTATCGCGTTCGCGCAGTCGCTATCGAGTACAGTTACGTACATACAATTTGTGGTACCTAAGCATTAAGCACCCGAATGCTTTGACAATTGAGTCGTGCCCAAATATTTGTGAGCACCTTGGGTGGTCCGATATATCTGATGGCGACTGTGCAGGCTCAAGACGCAATCGCTCAGTAGATCATGAGTATCATGACAACTATTGACTCAAGTGCGAATATAGGTACATGAGAATAAAGCTCGCAACACATGTAACGAACTATATCGTTCGGTAACGATATCGTTCCATGTGTAGCAAGCTTTAGAATTGTCTCTGACGTAAGCCTTTATTTAAAACGTATGTACTTCCCCGCTAAGGAAAACCACAAACCACAACTAAATGTATCTTTACAATTATAAAGTTGTTGGTCAATTATAAAAACTCAATGTACCTATTGATTTGGCGGGGTTTTTGCATAAAAATAGGCATTCCTGCGATAAAGAGTCTTGACACAAAAAAGTGTTCATCATCATTTTTTTCTTTTGGGGTACACAATCCTAAAAATAATAAGCCATTATCTGTCTGTCGTCATTTTCTGAAAACTCCTAAGTTCCAACTAAAATTCTCACGCAAAACTAAATTAAGTCTTAAAACCTCTGTATTTAAGTTCATATTCGTTCAAACTTTTTTTCTTGTGAAATGATGTCATGACTGTGATGTCTGTGATAGGGCACGTGAACCATCATGCCATCACCATTATATTGTATTGCCGTCACTGATAACTGAACTATTGTAGTCCCTATTGCCAACGGCATAAGTTCTACCAGTGGTCAATTAATGCTGTTGGTGTTTGAGTACTGTTGAGGGTAACAATCTGGGAAACTTTTCTAATGAGTTTTTTAGGGGCATGCGATTGCTACATTTGTTGGATAAACATGCTTATCTCGATAAATTTTGAATAGTTATTAAAAAAGTTAATGCAGACACATTGAGAGAGGATTTATCAATTTTATCATATATTTTAAATTATTTTCAGTAAAAATTGCCCGATAAAAGAGGGGCAAAAATTAAAACTTTAGTTACTGGGTCATGTGGGGTATCATTTGAAAGGGCTAGATTTTCACGTGCTAAAACAACTTTTTTTTTAATATTATGTTTTTTTATGTAGGTACCTACATATAAGTGTAGCAGTAGCTTTATGCTAGCTTGTCACTGTCGTGGTATACAAAAAAGTGTCGTTAGAACATAAGGATCACACGAGTGTTTTGAGGCCTAATTATGTACAGTTGCATACACTACTTTATCTACACACATATAATAATGCTCTAAAATGAGTTCAGAAGCCGACGGCACCATGATTTGCGTCTTATAACAATCTGCCAAAAAAAGTTATTTCTTAAATTTCGCTCGAGTTCAAATACTTATCGTCCGATGATTATTAAAAAAACGTAGGTACCGAAGTAAAGTTTGTATTTTAGAATTTACTAAAATATTATTGGCAACATTTCATATTTTTAAAAGATGCATTTCTGTAAACATGTAGGTATGAAGAAGTCGAAAAATATATTTATGGATTTTTGTTTTTATAATTTTTTAAAAATATCGCAAATTAGTCTATTTAGACGTCACTTTTAGTTAGCCGTACGTAGGTAGCGGGTTCAACCCTTGGTACGTTCTGATGAGTAGTCTTATTTCGGAACTTATGTAAGAAATATCATTCGGGATTTACAAATGCTTGCATATATCGTCCGTAGGTTCGATTAAGGTAACGGGCAGAGATTCCCATGTACCTTACCCAGCTTAGCCTAATTGAACCTACGCTCGACGATATACACTGTGAAAAAAACAATATATACGGCAAAGTATAATTCACTTTAGACCTGCATGGGGACTGTAGTCAAATCCCACGTGTATGGGAGGAACCCTGTACAGTCACCATCAGTTATATCGGAGGGGCCAACGTGCAAATATAGGCATAGGCTTCTTTTGGATTGCAAATGAAGAAATAGTCTTAGGCTAAATAAGTTCCTAACCGACAAAATTGAGAACAATTTGACGGAAGTTTAAATTACTACTTATTGATTAGATAACAACAAATTTGTGACAGAGACAGTGACGTAGCCGGGTTATCGGTCAACGACCTGTCTATCGTAATTACCTTCGTGAACGAATGACCTCAATTCGTTGGAAAAACTGCAGTTAATTGTAATTGAATGCCATTGAGAGATGATTCTGAATTAAATCTATAAGGTACTCTATAGCGGCTTTCTTGCCGAGACTCGAATTCGCGACTCTGGAATACACGCCCATCGCTCTGGCAACTGAACTACCGTACCGAGAGTACCGAGACACAACTGGCGGCCGCAGACAAAACAAAACTGGTAGCGGCTTTTTGAAGTAAAACTGAACTGAATATTGTTGCAGAAGACCGCTTTTATGATTTTACTGTGGGTCCCAACCTCCCAACTAAAAAGTTTATCAAACTCTGCCAACCCATGATACTTTATATCGCAATTTACGAGCGAATCACTCCGCGGTTTGAATACTTAATCGATAATGCAAGGTCGGCCAAATTTGCCCGATGTACCTAGGAGTTGCCTAGTCAGTCTAAAATATCTGAACACGCCTTTAACCCCTTAACAAAAAAAAGGCACAATGGATGTCGATTTGCGGAAAAAGCCCAGGAAAAATAACTAACTAACTAACTCCTTAACAATAGAGTCGTCGAAATGAAACACTTTAGAACGATTAATCGCGTTTATGAACACCATGATCCTACTTTTCGAGCCCTTTACAGCACTCGTTTTCACAGGGTTAAGATGATGACTGAGAGAATGCGAATTCTCCCCAATGCGATTTTTTTTAATTGACGGGGGAAAGGTCTCGAAACGTAGGATCATGGTGTTCATAAACGCGATTAATCCGTTCTAAAGTGTTTAATTTCAATGAATAACAATCGCGGTAACAGAAGATAATAATAGAGTCGTCTTCAGATATTTGTGAGCATATCTGATGGCGACTTTAAAAGCAGCACCTGTCCATCACAGACCTTATGCCATAGGAATAGGGATTATAAATGGTTAACAGTGTTGACGATTGTAACGTTGCTAGATAAGGATGTTTGTAAACATTGACCAGTCATTCCAACTGCTAGGCAAGTTAGCCAACCATTGGGTTTCATTTGGTCATGATAGTCAAGCACAATGTCGGTGGCCGCTGAGCCAGTGGTACTCGTAAGGCGTGCGACTTTTAATATGAAGGCCGCGGGTTCATATCCTGCCGGCTCGTACCAATGAGTTTTTCCGGAACTTATATAGGTACTAAATATCATTTGATATTAACGAATCGCTTTTCGGTGAAGGAGAACATCGTGAGGAAACCGGGCTAATTCCAATAAGGCCTAGTTTACGCTCTGGGTTGGAAGGTCAGATGGCAGTCGCTTTCGTAAAACTAGCGCCTACGTCAAATCTTGCGATAAGGTGCCAAAGCGGACCCCAGGCGCCCTGAGCCGTGGTTTATACCACGCATATGCCGGCTTATGCCGGGAACGCTACTATGAAGAAGACTTCATCATAGTAGCGCTTTTCCGGCTTCTGGCACTGGTCCCGCCAGCGGCGATCGGTGATTAACGAGTAGCGATTTTTCTACGCGGGCGAGTGTGAACAGCCAGCGATGAACTATAAATATATAGGCCACTTTTTTATTCACACGGGAGCGATTATCTTTCGTTCGTTTCTTGAGCGAGAAAATCCCCTATGGCCCATCGCTTACGCTGGTTCTCTGAATACGATACTCGCTTTCGCTCGCGCAATTAATGGCCAACAAAAGGCAAGTACGGTTTATAAACAATGCATGGTTGTTATGTTATATAGTAGCACCTATAATGGCTAGGAGATATGAGGTCTAGCTATGGTTAGGTTCATAGTTAAGAATGTTTTGTTAATTAATTGTTAGTTGCGTGCATATTAATTATTAGGTAAAGTCTTGCATTTTCACTTCCCTTGTTTGGAACATACAATTGGAACAATTGATTTTTACGGGTTATTTGAAAGTGCTGGATAGCCTTGTAAGAAGGTAAACTCCCCTGCAGTCAACCCTGACATCATGTCTTCGTCATAATTTACAGTTTGAAGAGTCATGCTTTTTGTGTTTTTGTGGAATTTGAGGACGAGAAGTGGTTTGATCGCATTCAGAACCAATCCAATCCTATGAAATCTTTAAGAAATTTAATATTCGTTAGTATTAGAAAACCAATCCCGAAAGTAGGGTAAACTCGCATAATTTGGTGATACCTACTTCTAATTCGGTGATGCTACACAGAAAAATATTCTGTAAAACGTTGCAACAAGGTCTATTTTTTCATTGTCAAGGATCAATATAATATTTCAAGATTCCAACCTTTTTGCAACGTATTTAAGTATTTTTTTCTGTGTAGTATCTCCGAATTAGAAGTATCACCAAATAATGCTCCCCTCCGCAAAAAGTGACAGAAAATGTATCCCTTTCAACGAAAACCCGTGTTGCTCAAAGATAGTGAGAGAATCAGACTTTTTTTTCTTTGCTAGTTAGGTACAGTCGCCATCAGATATATCGTAGCGTCAGAGGTGTTTAAAATATCTGAACATGCACTCTAACTCCTTGACAATAGAGGCGTGTTCAGATATTTGTTAGCGCCTCGGCTGTTCCGATATATCAGGTGGCGACTGAACTACCACCCCTGAAAGAGGGATGGTTATAGTATGGCATAACTGACAATCTAGTTGGCCACACTGTAGATGCTGACATTGATAGATGACGCGCAGCCTAGCCTATAAACAACAGACCAAAATAGCAATGAAAAATAGTTGATCCAACCAATTATATTCACGCAAAATTGTAGGTAGGTAATTGTTTGTGCGTGTGAAATACCATTTGAGACGACTTCTTATTTCGTCCTTCGATATGGATAAGATAAGATAGAAATGTATGTCTTGCACTTAACTAGCTCTTAACCTAGTAAAACTGCAGTGCCAATAATAATAAAGATATCAATTTGCAGCCCGACACGGTTTATAACTAATAACTAACATAACATATATCTTATAAACATGTTCCAGCTATGACCCAATCCCAAAGGCGGGTTGTGATTTTCTAACATATGTATTATGTATGTCTATTTGTTTTGAGGGACCTATAACCTATTTGGTTATACCTTATATTACATATTTATATATATATTATTAGCCGATACTGTAACATCAAAGCATCTGACCTCGATCTCATTCGAGAAAATAAATTAAATAAATAATGAATAATTATGGGTAAATCTTACACAAGTCCATCTAGTCCCACGATAAGCTCAATAAGATTTATGTTGTGTTATACTGATGGCGATATCATATTACATACAATGTTTTTCACCACATTTGCGAGGAAATAAATAAACTTTCTAGGCTGATAGAGAAACAATAATTATTATATAGCGGTAGAGTAGTAGCACAGTCGACAGTACTCCGTGCGGCGAGTGCGAGCGCGTGGTGCGCAGGTCCTCCGAGAGCTCCGGGAGCTCCGGGTGGGCGGTAAAGTAGCATAAGAATTCATTAAGGCCCTGGGGTTAATACAGCTCATTAAGTCTAAGTATGCTTGCATATAATATCACCATTTACAAGCAGGGTAGATAGAAAACATCCGTAACTTGCAAACTTGATAAACACACAAATGCCCTCACACTTTTTCGACTTGGACATCCTTCGCAGGCAGGGTCACCAACCAGCCTATTAAAACGAGTATTATAAACGTATACCTTACCAAGCTATCACTTATCGTCACCTGCACCTAGCTAAACACTTCCAAGCACGCTCAGTCAGTCGACCAACACCACGCGCGCGGGACGCATACCTAAATATACAAATTGTTTTATCAGATGACAGATAAAACTGATAATGTTGTGATAGAAACTTCGCGCCAGTGTTTTGTTTTCTGCGTGCCGGGCCGGGTGTGAAGTGAAAATGAATACGACAACGTACGATTGGTTTAGTACGACCGTGGTGCCAGATAGTGATAGTACTGTAGTGACAGATAGTTTTGATATTACAACATGGATAACGAATTTTATTTTGCAGGTTTGTTTTTAACAATTAGTAAAATAAACGAGCTGCTCAACCCATAAATAAGCTGTATTTAGAAGCTGACTTATAAAAACAAAGAAGTAAATAAGGATATTAAAAAACCGGCCAGCTGCGAGTCGGAATCGCGCACCAAGGGTTCCGTACCATTATCTATAAAACCGCTAAAAAAAATTACTGTTGAATGTATGGGTGTCCCCTTAATTTCTAGTCTGCAGTCGGCATAGGAGATCTTCCACATTCTGCCACCATTCAAAATTTCGCGTTTTTAGCTATTTTTTCTATCGTATAAAACTAGTGTATGCAACCGCTCATAATTGGTTCTTAAAATTCAAGGGTCGCTGTTACAAAACGAGACGTATTCGAATTATTATATATTACTGTTGCATAAACTACTATTAACCTACTTCTAATACCCGTATGGCAATAAAATGTTCCAAATATTAAAACAGATGACAATCATTTGGAGCTGTAGAACTGTTCTTATAATGGAGTTGGAAGGTGGATACAGGAACTCTTCAAATGAGACTAATAGGCGGATGTCACACTGGATGCGATACGCACCGCACGCGGGTGCGCAAGGGGGATGGCGCTATACACGCGCATAGCGTTGTCTCACTCAGAAACCGGCGTGCGATGCGAATCGCATCCAGCCAGTGTGAGATCCGCCGTAGACCTATAACGGGCCCAAAAATGAGGATTAACGCGAGTCAATTTTCCGCTAGGGCGCTAGTGGAACGTGGGTCCTGCGAGGACATTTCAAACGCCACTTTGACAGTTCTCTCATACTGACACAGGACCCACGCATGAGTGGCGCCGCCTGGTGAGCGACAATACGGTAGCTCCCATTCGTTTAGATTACCAACTCCTTAATGTCGTAAAGTACAGTCGGTAATAATTAAGTATGATTTTAAAAATGTTTTTGCCGCAAAACTTACTCTTAAAACATTAGGTTTGGCTGGCTGTGAAATTATCAGTCAAACAAATATCAATTGTATCAATAAAAATATATTACGCCTCAATTATAAGAAAAACCATTTTCAAATAAATACCTAAAGCCAGTTAAACTCAATAAGATGTTATAAAGGCATTGTTTTGTTTTATAAAAATCCTTTTCTACGCTTGTTTATTTTTGCAGAATTTTACTTGTTTATACCTAAATCTTATTTATAAACAGCCAGCAAAACATGGCTGCGCGATAGATGCTATGTATTCCCGTGACATTTAGTACAGTCACCTGCAGTAATACAAATCTCTTTCGTTATGAAGGCCGCAATAGTACTTTCGATGCTAGTGCGGAAAGTATATGTCATTACGTCATTAGTCATTACAGCATACGGCGAGTGGCAATACTCGGGACGAGTTAAAAATGACATATCCGCACATAACATATAACATGTTTCTTCAAAGTGTCACTTCGCACATTCAGCTTGAAGCATATATTTGAGATTGATCATTATTTATTTATTTTTACTGATGATTATCGCCACTTGCTACGCTTAACTCCGGGTTAGTTGGCTGACTGCGTGGGTGCAACTGGCAGTTCAACAGTCAACCATTTAAACTTAACAAAGTTATGGGATCAGAAATTATAAAGTGAGATGAATTTTGTTTAGGCATAATCGTGCCTAAAATCTTATACAAACCTGAAACGTTTTGAAACATTCGAATTAAGTATAATTTAAATGAGATCACCGTGTTTCAAGTGTTTAAATTGAGAGTAGTGTTATCTTTCTGGGTTTAAAAACACTCACTGTTTATAACAAGTTGTTGAATGAGTTATATCGTTTACGTTTTGGCCTAATTATTTATTAATTACAAATAATGTGTGACAATTAAGAGGATCTACGATTTTCAAAATAAACTACAGAGCAAATTTCCTTTGTATACCTATTTTTCAGTCGAACTTTTTATTTCAACGTGACAAACAGCCAAAAAAGCAGTTTTAGAGGAACTTAAATAGTAGATTGTACATCAAGGGCATAAAGTGACCCATTTTAGACGAGGCCATTTATTGGTCCGAGTGTAACTAGGACCAATATAGTAGCCAAGGATAAAATGGGTATTTATGCCCGAGGTATACACTCTGCTTTTCACTTCGATTGTAAGGAAAATATTAGGTTTTATATCACTTTAAATCGTTGAAAATGTAACATCCATACTCGCGCGCTTGGGTTCTCCCCGCCGCGCGCCGCCTGTAGGCGGCCGGGCGCGTGGGGAGCGAGGCCGCGGCGAGCGCGCTTCACCTGCGATGTTACTTTATGCCCTAGTGCATAAAAAGCGATTTTGTGTCGCCTAGCCACGACACAAAGGCGAACTTTTCGAGCAAGAGAAGTGAAAAAAATATTTTCATTCAATTTAGTTAACCTAAGTATGCGACTGGATGTTGCGTGTTGCGTCGATTAAGTTTTGCACACAGACATTAAATAGGGACCAATCTATCCATATTTTATCCCAGAATTCTTTATCTAAGTTGCCAAATCAGGGTTGAAGGTACGAAACTATGGAGCGCGATGGTAGAAAGGTGTGTGACTCTAAATAGAGGCAATTGATTACTAAACAAAGCAGATCTTTTGTTATGATTTTGTGTCGCTCTAATAATATTGAGATTTTAATTTGATGCGGTTCCGATTCGCTTTTCGCTTGATTTATAGTTTACGGGCTTACCTTGCGCCTTTGCACTTTAAATTAAGATTGAAAAAATAGGGTTGAATCTGAATTTATCTATTGAGTTAAAAGTGTTTTCGCCCTAAAGAGTTTCACATCCCATCAAGCATTCGTTAATTTCCGTTTCGTTTGAATTACTAATGTGAATTGCTAAATGTGTGAGATGTGAATCTTGTGGTTTTATTAAATACACATACGTACTTTTCTCATCATCGAAATAAATAAATGAATGTTGGCGAAACGCATCCTCTCATTCGAAAAGACGTCTCTTTATTATGTCTACTTTGTCTTTTATGACCTTGTTTTGAGTAAAAGGGACCACTTTGTCGCTTGTAAAGTTCATTCTTTTATGAATCGCTGTGGCGTTTGCGCCATATCCGTTATAAAAACAATCACATATGTGGATGAAATATACCTACAGCTTTACACGCTTCTTAAAAAAAAAGAAGCTTTTCCTAGAGGGTAGGGCGAAAACTAAACCTATCGTAGGTACGCCAATCATATGAACAGAAATTAACCATACCTATAATATAGCAATAGATACATCATCCTAAGGTAACGACTAACGAGTAACGACCTCTTAACTGCCCCATGTCGTGTCACTTTCTGCCCTTGGGTTAATTTTGGCGTTTTGACGCTATTGCCCGAAATAACATTTTGGCAATCATAACTTTTACGTCACGTCTTCCGTTTGTTGCGTATGTGGAATAAATATAGAGGAGTGGGTGAATAAAAACGGGCATTTATTATAATAGGATTAATATTAAAAGTTTGGGGCTTATTTAGTATTCAAACTATTTCAGAATCGCACTTTTAGATTGGTCTAACTAAAAGACTCTAAAAGATCCATTGTATGAGTTTAATATGATATCTTTCTTTATTTTAGGGTAGCAAAAAATGGGTTTAGGAAATCGGCAGGAATTGCCTTAAATTTCCGATCGGTCGCCCAACTCACATGTGCGCTTGATTTTAATAAAACTTCACTTTGTCGGTTGTTGTTAATAATAAATTAGCGCCTTCTCGCCAAGCGACAACATGCTACCCTTTTCTAAAAAAGAATCACATATAAGTATTATTTTCTATGGGATGATGGAATTACCTGCCGTAATCCAAGCCATTTTCCGCTAACGTTACTTCTGTATGCAAACTTCGTGATATAAAGTCTCTGCGTTCAGATGAACGAATAGATATTCGCTGTCTAATTTTGACAACCCTATGTGCCGATAGATAGACCGTTATATGCGTTAGAGAAAGACAGGGTCAGCTTTTATTGCTTTCGCTGTTAAACATGCGTTATGTTAGGGAGTGAGTATTCTGTACCTACGTAGCTATTCTGTTACCTTGATATAGGCGTAACAGTACAGTGCGTAAAATACTAGTACCTAGTTGGCAAGGATGCAATTAAGTCGCATAAGGTTGTGTGCTCGTTTCGCGCGCATTAGCATTCGGCGGCCGCGTACTGTCACGTCTATAAATATCTATACGCTTCGGAACATATTACAGGGGAGGAAGGTTCAAAATAGAATACAGGTGCATATATAATTATGAAGTTGAACGTACACTTGGATAAAATAAAGGCCAACAACCTGTTCATTCGCCTAAAACGGATAGCAATTAGTGTAGTGACCAACCAAAACACTGGCCGGAGCTGAAAATTCGGTACCTACCTAAATCAGTTTCGGAATACAGATCGATGAAAATTGTTGAATAAAGGACCAGAGGCGGCGATTTTTAGGGTTCCGAACCCAAAAGGCAAAACGCGACCCTATTACTAAATAGCCGCTGTCCGTCAGTCGGCTGTATCTCATGAACCGTGATAGTCAAATTTTCACAGATGATGTATTTCTGTTGCCGCTATAACAACAAATAGAGTAAGTTCCCTAAATATGGACTACCATATAGATAATGTGCAATAAAACACGGACTCTTAGAGTAATAGATCCGTAATTAGTATTGATCCGTCCAGGATTTATCTGGCATTCCTTAAATTGTGATAAAAATCAATAATAGGAATGAGTGTAAAAAAAAATAATCAATGTTTAAAACACTTCAAACATAAGATTTACAAAACTGGTAAACTGATAAAATATGGACTACTGTAATTGAGTTCAGGTTATTGTCACAATTTTTTATTATTTTCATAATAAAGGAACTTTTAATCAGCCTTTAGTACTTTATGTGATTGTATTTAATGCCTAATTATTTACAATTAGATACACTGCTTTATATACACACATGACTCCATGATGCGTTCAAGTTCAAAGCGCATATATATATCGACCGTCATTGCGACTTTCGGGAATAAAAACTTTTCTGACGTTCAAGTTTTGACATTTATATTTTTTAAATTCAGAGACAAACTAGAGTTTGGCTGATTGCGCCAAGAGCGCGATGCCATAAATGTCACAGAATAACAAGTCCTGTTCGTGGTTTCGTACATTTTACATTGAGCAATATTTAAACATCATAAAATATTTATGAATTACTTATCTGTTTTCTACTAAATCCGTATTGGAATTACCACGAACTAAATAGCAACACTCGTGCTAGATATATTATTTATTACGTTAAGTTAACTTGTCGTACGTAAAGTACTATACATGCCTTGCCGTAAAAAAGTCTTAAACGGCTTCGTAGCCTATCCGTCTTCGCTACGCTCAGCCGTATATAACGTGTGTGTGAACTTAGCATATCAAATGCTAGCATCTCACAATTTTGTGAGAGTTCTAGTAGCATCCCTAATAGTTCTAGAGTTCTAGGTGGTTTTTTTTCATAGTTCTGCACATTTACGCGAAAAAAATCAAATAGTAAAATGGGATGCTAACTTCGCATATGACACACCAGCATCCCAGCCGTTATCCAGTCCTCGACTTCAAAATAGCATTTAAATGAAAGGTACTAACATTTCTAGATGATATACAAAGAGTTCTAGTCAAAATTGTAAAAAAAATTTTTTTCATATACGAGTGCCTATATGACAAAGGAACGTAAAAACCAATGTTACGTATTTCGTCAAGTATATTAGCTAGTACGTGTATTAGCTAGTCAACATCTTAGAACAGCTAAAAATGGATAGTTATTGTTACTGAAGTACATTTTAAGAGAGTTTTCAAGGTACGAAGATGATAGCCGTATATGGGCCAATACTCTATAACATGCCCAGTTTTGAACCACGGCATCCCAGGTGTTACAGGTGAAAGACCCTGCATATCAGGCGTTTCGTGTAGAAGTTACGCTAATGCTAATAATATCGAAGAGTTCTAACTTCTTGAAAGAAAATTGATTTTTTTTATGAAATTTTGAATCCATAACAAGAAAATAGTGCAAAACTATAAATTCGTTCTATCTTTGACATCTATCATCCCAGGAAATCTAAGTCTGAGATCTAACATATTAGGCTCTGTTGCTAGCAGGCACCCTAATGCACATGAAAGCAGAAAGTTCTTATTACTTTTATAAGTTTTTTTAGAGTTGTTAGGGTCCAATGATGATATTCGGAAATTGGACCTGCCTAAATAACGGTTTATCAAGTGGCATCCCAGCTGTTACAAGATTGAGACACAGCGTCTCACGTGTATTAGCTAGTCAACATCTTAGCACAGCTAAACATGGAGAGTTATTGTTACTGAAGTACATTTTAAGAGAGTTATCAAGTTCTGAAGATGATAGTCGTATATGGGCCAAAACTCTAAAACAGCCCAAGTTTGAACCACGGCATCCCAGCTCTTACAGGTGAAAGACCCTGCATATGAGGCGTTTCGTGTAAAAGGCACGCTATTGCTAATAATGTCGAAGAGTTCTCACTTCTTGACAGAAATTTGATTTTTTTATGGATTTTTAATACATAGCAAGAAAAAAGTGCAAAATTATGAATTCGTTCTATCTTTGACATCTATCATCCCAGGAATTCTAGATCTGAGATCTAACGTATTAGGCTCTGTTGCTAGCAGGCACCTTAATGCACATGAAAGCAGAAAGTTCTTATTACTTTTATAAGTTTTTTTAGAGTTGTTAGGGTCCAATGATGATATTCAGAAATTGGACCTGCCTATATAACGGCCTATGTTTATCAAGTGGCATCCCAGCTTTAACAAGATTAAGACACAGCGTCTCACGTGTATTAGCTAGTCAACATCTTAGCACAGCTAAACATGTAGAGTTATTGTTACTGAAGTACATTTTAAGAGAGTTATCAAGTTCTGAAGATGATAGTCGTATATGGGCCAAAACTCTAAAACAGCCCAAGTTTGAACCACGGCATCCCAGCTCTTACAGGTGAAAGACCCTGCATATGAGGCGTTTCGTGTAAAAGGCTAATAATATTGAAGAGTTCTCACTTCTTAAAAGAAATTTTATTTTTTTATGGATTTTTAAAACATAGCAAGAAAACAGTGTAAAACTATGAATTCATTATATTTTTGACGTCTATCATCCCATGAATTTTATATCTGATATCTAACGTATGGAGCGCTGTTATTAGCAGGCACCCTAATGCACATAAAAGCAAAGAGTTCCAACTTCTGGAATAAACTTTAATAGAGTTATTAGTGTCCAAAGATGATATTCGGAAATGGGACATGCCGAAATAACGGGCAATGTTTATCAAGTGGCATCCCAGCTCTCACAGGTTTGAGGCCCTGGATATTAGGCGTTTCGTGTAAAGGGCACCCTTATGCTACAAAAATCGAGAAGTTCTCACTTCTTGAATGTACTACGATTTTTTTATTCATATATAATACATAACAAACAAATGGTGCAAGAAGATAAAATCGTTATATCTTTGACATCTAACATCCCCGATTTATTAAATTTGAGATCTAACGTATCGCACGCAGATGCTAGCAAGCACCCTATTGCACAGGAAAGCAAAGAGTTCCAACTTCTGGAATAAACTTTTATAGAGTTGTTAGAGTCCAAAGATGATATTCGGAAATGGGACCTGCCTAAATAACAGCCTATGTTTACCAAGTGGCATCCCAGCTGTTACAGCTCTAAGACACAGCGTCTCATGTGTATTAGCTAGTTTACATCTTAGTTCAGCTGCACATGGAGAGGAATTTTTACTGAAATACATTTTAAAAGAGTTTTCAAGGTCTGACGATGATAGTCGTATAAGGGCCAAAACTCTAAAACAGCCCAAGTTTGAACCACGGCATCCCAGCTCTTACAGGTGAAAGACCCTGCATATGAGGCGTTTCGTGTAAAAGGCAAGCTATTGCTAATAATATTGAAGAGTTCTCACTTCTTAAAAGAAATTTTATTTTTTTATGGATTTTTAAAACATAGCAAGAAAACAGTGTAAAACTATGAATTCATTATATTTTTGACGTCTATCATCCCATGAATTTTATATCTGATATCTAACGTATGGAGCGCTGTTATTAGCAGGCACCCTAATGCACATAAAAGCAAAGAGTTCCAACTTCTGGAATAAACTTTAATAGAGTTATTAGTGTCCAAAGATGATATTCGGAAATGGGACATGCCGAAATAACGGGCAATGTTTATCAAGTGGCATCCCAGCTCTCACAGGTTTGAGGCCCTGGATATTAGGCGTTTCGTGTAAAGGGCACCCTTATGCTACAAAAATCGAGAAGTTCTCACTTCTTGAATGTACTACGATTTTTTTATTCATATATAATACATAACAAACAAATGGTGCAAGAAGATAAAATCGTTATATCTTTGACATCTAACATCCCCGATTTATTAAATTTGAGATCTAACGTATCGCACGCAGATGCTAGCAAGCACCCTATTGCACAGGAAAGCAAAGAGTTCCAACTTCTGGAATAAACTTTTATAGAGTTGTTAGAGTCCAAAGATGATATTCGGAAATGGGACCTGCCTAAATAACAGCCTATGTTTACCAAGTGGCATCCCAGCTGTTACAGCTCTAAGACACAGCGTCTCATGTGTATTAGCTAGTTTACATCTTAGTTCAGCTGCACATGGAGAGGAATTTTTACTGAAATACATTTTAAAAGAGTTTTCAAGGTCTGACGATGATAGTCGTATAAGGGCCAAAACTCTAAAACAGCCCAAGTTTGAACCACGGCATCCCAGCTCTTACAGGTGAAAGACCCTGCATATGAGGCGTTTCGTGTAAAAGGCACGCTATTGCTAATAATGTCGAAGAGTTCTCACTTCTTGACAGAAATTTGATTTTTTTATGGATTTTTAATACATAGCAAGAAAAAAGTGCAAAATTATGAATTCGTTCTATCTTTGACATCTATCATCCCAGGAATTCTAGATCTGAGATCTAACGTATTAGGCTCTGTTGCTAGCAGGCACCTTAATGCACATGAAAGCAGAAAGTTCTTATTACTTTTATAAGTTTTTTTAGAGTTGTTAGGGTCCAATGATGATATTCAGAAATTGGACCTGCCTATATAACGGCCTATGTTTATCAAGTGGCATCCCAGCTTTAACAAGATTAAGACACAGCGTCTCACGTGTATTAGCTAGTCAACATCTTAGCACAGCTAAACATGTAGAGTTATTGTTACTGAAGTACATTTTAAGAGAGTTATCAAGTTCTGAAGATGATAGTCGTATATGGGCCAAAACTCTAAAACATCCCAAGTTTGAACCACGGCATCCCAGCTCTTACAGGTGAAAGACCCTGCATATGAGGCGTTTCGTGTAAAAGGCAAGCTATTGCTAATAATATTGAAGAGTTCTCACTTCTTAAAAGAAATTTTATTTTTTTATGGATTTTTAAAACATAGCAAGAAAACAGTGTAAAACTATGAATTCATTATATTTTTGACGTCTATCATCCCATGAATTTTATATCTGATATCTAACGTATGGAGCGCTGTTATTAGCAGGCACCCTAATGCACATAAAAGCAAAGAGTTCCAACTTCTGGAATAAACTTTAATAGAGTTATTAGTGTCCAAAGATGATATTCGGAAATGGGACATGCCGAAATAACGGGCAATGTTTATCAAGTGGCATCCCAGCTCTCACAGGTTTGAGGCCCTGGATATTAGGCGTTTCGTGTAAAGGGCACCCTTATGCTACAAAAATCGAGAAGTTCTCACTTCTTGAATGTACTACGATTTTTTTATTCATATATAATACATAACAAACAAATGGTGCAAGAAGATAAAATCGTTATATCTTTGACATCTAACATCCCCGATTTATTAAATTTGAGATCTAACGTATCGCACGCAGATGCTAGCAAGCACCCTATTGCACAGGAAAGCAAAGAGTTCCAACTTCTGGAATAAACTTTTAAAGAGTTGTTAGAGTCCAAAGATGATATTCGGAAATGGGACCTGCCTAAATAACGGCCTATGTTTACCAAGTGGCATCCCAGCTGTTACAGCTCTAAGACACAGCGTCTCATGTGTATTAGCTAGTTGACATCTTAGTTCAGCTGCACATGGAGAGGTATTTTTACTGAAATATATTTTAAGAGAGTTTTCAAGGTCTGACGATGATAGTCGTATATGGGCCAAAACTCTAAAACAGCCCAAGTTTGAACCACGGCATCCCAGCTCTTACAGGTGAAAGACCCTGCATATGAGGCGTTTCGTATAGAAGGCACGCTAATGCTAATAATATCAAAGAGTTCTAACTTCTTGAAAGAAATTTGATTTTTTTATGGAATTTTGAATCCATAACAAGAAAATAGTGCAAAATTATGAATTCGTTCTATCTTTGACATCTATCATCCCAGGAATTCTAAGTCTGAGATCTAACATATTAGGCTCTGATGCTAGCAGGCACCCTAATGCACATGAAAGCAGAAAGTTCTTATTACTTTTATAAGTTTTTTTAGAGTTGTTAGGGTCCAATGATGATATTCAGAAATTGGACCTGCCTATATAACGGCTTATGTTTATCAAGTGGCATCCCAGCTTTAACAAGATTAAGACACAGCGTCTCACATGTATTAGCTAGTCAACATCTTAGCACAGCTAAACATGTAGAGTTATTGTTACTGAAGTACATTTTAAGAGAGTTATCAAGTTCTGAAGATGATAGTCGTATATGGGCCAAAACTCTAAAACAGCCCAAGTTTGAACCACGGCATCCCAGCTCTTACAGGTGAAAGACCCTGCATATGAAACGTTTCGTGTAAAAGGCACGCTATTGCTAATAATGTTGAAGAGTTCTCACTTCTTAAAAGAAATTTTATTTTTTTATGGATTTTTAAAACATGGCAAGAAAACAGTGTAAAACTATGAATTCATTATATTTTTGACGTCTATCATCCCAGGAATTTTATATCTGATATCTAACGTATGGAGCGCTGTTATTAGCAGGCACCCTAATGCACATAAAAGCAAAGAGTTCCAACTTCTGGAATAAACTTTAATAGAGTTATTAGGGTCCAAAGATGATATTCGGAAATGGGACATGCCGAAATAACGGGCAACGTTTATCAAGTGCGATCCCAGCTCTCACAAGTTTTAGGCCCTGGATATCAGGCGTTTCGTGTAAAGGGCACCCTTATGCTACAAAAATCGAGAAGTTCTCACTTCTTGAATGTACTACGATTTTTTTATTCATATATAATACATGACAAACAAATGGTGCAAGAAGATGAAATCGTTATATCTTTGACATCTAACATCCCCGATTTATTAAATCTGAGATCTAACGTATCGCACGCAGATGCTAGCAAGCACCCTATTGCACAGGAAAGCAAAGAGTTCCAACTTCTGGAATAAACTTTTATAGAGTTATTAGAGTCCAAAGATGATATTCGGAAATGGGACCTGCCTAAATAACGGCCTATGTTTACCAAGTGGCATCCTAGCTGTTATAGCTCTAAGACACAGCGTCTCATGTGTATTAGCTAGTTGACATCTTAGTTCAGCTGCACATGGAGAGGTATTTTTACTGAAATACATTTTAAGAGAGTTTTCAAGGTCTGACGATGATAGTCGTATATGGGCCAAAACTCTAACACAGCCCAAGTTTGAACCACGGCATCCCAGCTCTTACAGGTGAAAGACCCTGCATATGAGGCGTTTCGTATAGAAGGCACGCTAATGCTAATAATATCAAAGAGTTCTAACTTCTTGAAAGAAATTTGATTTTTTTATGGAATTTTGAATCCATAACAAGAAAATAGTGCAAAATTATGAATTCGTTCTATATTTGACATCTATCATCCCAGGAATTCTAGATCTGAGATCTAACGTATTATGCTCTGTTGGTAGCAGGCACCCTAGTGCACATGAAAGCAGAGAGTTCTTACTACTATTACACCTCAAAAAAATATATTGAATTCATAGTTTTACACTGTTTTCTTGCTATGTTTTAAAAATCCATAAAAAAATCAAATTTCTTTAAAGAAGTGAGAACTCTTCACCATTGTTAGCAATAGCGTGCCTTTTACACGAAACGCCTCATATGCAGGGTCTTTCACCTGTAAGAGCTGGGATGCCGTGGTTCAAACTTGGGCTGTTTTAGAGTTTTGGCCCATATGCGACTATCATCTTCAGAACTTGATAACTCTCTTAAAATGTACTTCAGTAACAATAACTCTCCATTTTTAGCTGTGCTAAGATGTTGACTAGCTAATACACGTGAGACGCTGTGTCTCAATCTTGTAACAGCTGGGATGCCACTTGATAAACCGTTATTTAGGCAGGTCCAATTTCCGAATATCATCATTGGACCCTAACAACTCTAAAAAAAACTTAGAAAAGTAATAAGAACTTTCTGCTTTTATGTGCATTAGGGTGCCTGCTAGCAACAGAGCCTAATACATTAGATCTCAGATCTAGAATTCCTGGGATGATAGATGTCAAAGATAGAACGAATTCATAATTTTGCACTTTTTTCTTGCTATGTATTAAAAATCCATAAAAAAATCAAATTTCTTTCAAGAAGTGAGAACTCTTCGACATTATTAGCAATAGCGTGCCTTTTACACGAAACGACTCATATGCAGGGTCATTCACCTGTAAGAGCTGGGATGCCGTGTTTCAAACTTGGGCTGTTTTAGAGTTTTGGCCCATATACGACTATCATCTTCAGAACTTGATAACTCTCTTAAAATGTACTTCAGTAAAAATAACTCTCCATGTGCAGCTGTAATAAGATGTCGACTAGCTAATACACATGAGACGCTGTGTCTTAGGGCTGTAACAGCTGGGATGCCACTTGGTAAACAAAGGCCGTTATTTAGGCAGGTCCCATTTCCGAATATCGTCTTTGGACCCTAATAGCTCTATAAAAGTTTATTCCAGAAGTTGGAAATCTTTGCTTTCCTGTGCAATAGAGTGGCTGCTAGCATCTGCGTGCGATACGTTAGATCTCAGATTTAATAAATCGGGGATGTTAGATGTCAAAGATATAACGATTTCATCTTCTTGCACCATTTGTTTGTCATGTATTATATACGAATAAAAAAATCGTAGTACATTCACGAATTGAGAACTTCTCGATCTTTGTAGCATAAGGGTGCCCTTTACACGAAACGCCTGATATCCAGGGCCTCAAACCTGTGAGAGCTGGGATGCCACTTGATAAACATTGCCCGTTATTTCGGCATGTCCCATTTCCGAATATCATCTTTGGACCCTAATAACTCTATTAAAGTTTATTCCAGAAGTTTGAACTCTTTGCTTTCATGTGCATTAGGGTGCCTGGTAATAACAGCGCTCCATACGTTACATATCAGATCTAAAATTCCTGGGATGATAGACGTCAAAGATATAATGAATTCATAGTTTTACACTGTTTTCTTGCTATGTTTTAAAAATCCATAAAAAAATCAAATTTCTTTCAAGAAGTGAGAACTCTTCGACATTATTAGCAATAGCGTGCCTTTTACACGAAACGCCTCATATGCAGGGTCTTTCACCTGTAACAGCTGGGATGCCGAGGTTCAAACTTGGGCTGTTTTAAAGTTTTGGCCCATATACGACTATCATCTTCAGACCTTGAAAACTCTCTTAAAATGTATTTCAGTAAAAATAACTCTCCATGTGCAGCTGTAATAAGATATCGACTAGCTAATACACATGAGACGCTGTGTCTTGGGGCTGTAACAGCTGGGATGCCACTTGGTAAACATAGGCCGTTATTTAGGCAGGTCCCATTTCCGAATATCATCTTTGGACCCTAACAACTCTAAAAAAAACTTATAAAAGTAATAAGAACTTTCTGCTTTTATGTGCATTAGGGTGCCTGCTAGCAACAGAGCCTAATACATTAGATCTCAGATCTAGAATTCCTGGGATGATAGATGTCAAAGATAGAACGAATTCATAATTTTGCACTTTTTTCTTGCTATGTATTAAAAATCCATAAAAAAATCAAATTTCTTTCAAGAAGTGAGAACTCTTCGACATTATTAGCAATAGCGTGCCTTTTACACGAAACGCCTCATATGCAGGGTCTTTCACCTGTAACAGCTGGGATGCCGAGGTTCAAACTTGGGCTGTTTTAAAGTTTTGGCCCATATACGACTATCATCTTCAGACCTTGAAAACTCTCTTAAAATGTATTTCAGTAAAAATAACTCTCCATGTGCAGCTGTAATAAGATATCGACTAGCTAATACACATGAGACGCTGTGTCTTGGGGCTGTAACAGCTGGGATGCCACTTGGTAAACATAGGCCGTTATTTAGGCAGGTCCCATTTCCGAATATCATCTTTGGACCCTAACAACTCTAAAAAAAACTTATAAAAGTAATAAGAACTTTCTGCTTTTATGTGCATTAGGGTGCCTGCTAGCAACAGAGCCTAATACATTAGATCTCAGATCTAGAATTCCTGGGATGATAGATGTCAAAGATAGAACGAATTCATAATTTTGCACTTTTTTCTTGCTATGTATTAAAAATCCATAAAAAAATCAAATTTCTTTCAAGAAGTAAGAACTCTTCGACATTATTAGCAATAGCGTGCCTTTTACACGAAACGCCTCATATGCAGGGTCACTCACCTGCAAGAGCTGGGATGCCGTGTTTCAAACTTGGGCTGTTTTAGAGTTTTGGCCCATATACGACTATCATCTTCAGAACTTGATAACTCTCTTAAAATGTACTTCAGTAAAAATAACTCTCCATGTGCAGCTGTAATAAGATATCGACTAGCTAATACACATGAGACGCTGTGTCTTGGGGCTGTAACAGCTGGGATGCCACTTGGTAAACATAGGCCGTTATTTAGGCAGGTCCCATTTCCGAATATCATCTTTGGACCCTAACAACTCTAAAAAAAACTTATAAAAGTAATAAGAACTTTCTGCTTTTATGTGCATTAGGGTGCCTGCTAGCAACAGAGCCTAATACATTAGATCTCAGATCTAGAATTCCTGGGATGATAGATGTCAAAGATAGAACGAATTCATAATTTTGCACTTTTTTCTTGCTATGTATTAAAAATCCATAAAAAAATAAAATTTCTTTCAAGAAGTGAGAACTCTTCGACATTATTAGCAATAGCGTGCCTTTTACACGAAACGCCTCATATGCAGGGTCACTCACCTGTAACAGCTGGGATGCCGAGGTTCAAACTTGGGCTGTTTTAAAGTTTTGGCCCATATACGACTATCATCTTCAGACCTTGAAAACTCTCTTAAAATGTATTTCAGTAAAAATAACTCTCCATGTGCAGCTGTAATAAGATATCGACTAGCTAATACACATGAGACGCTGTGTCTTGGGGCTGTAACAGCTGGGATGCCACTTGGTAAACATAGGCCGTTATTTAGGCAGGTCCCATTTCCGAATATCATCTTTGGACCCTAACAACTCTAAAAAAAACTTATAAAAGTAATAAGAACTTTCTGCTTTTATGTGCATTAGGGTGCCTGCTAGCAACAGAGCCTAATACATTAGATCTCAGATCTAGAATTCCTGGGATGATAGATGTCAAAGATAGAACGAATTCATAATTTTGCACTTTTTTCTTGCTATGTATTAAAAATCCATAAAAAAATCAAATTTCTTTCAAGAAGTGAGAACTCTTCGACATTATTAGCAATAGCGTGCCTTTTACACGAAACGCCTCATATGCAGGGTCTTTCACCTGTAACAGCTGGGATGCCGAGGTTCAAACTTGGGCTGTTTTAAAGTTTTGGCCCATATACGACTATCATCTTCAGACCTTGAAAACTCTCTTAAAATGTATTTCAGTAAAAATAACTCTCCATGTGCAGCTGTAATAAGATATCGACTAGCTAATACACATGAGACGCTGTGTCTTGGGGCTGTAACAGCTGGGATGCCACTTGGTAAACATAGGCCGTTATTTAGGCAGGTCCCATTTCCGAATATCATCTTTGGACCCTAACAACTCTAAAAAAAACTTATAAAAGTAATAAGAACTTTCTGCTTTTATGTGCATTAGGGTGCCTGCTAGCAACAGAGCCTAATACATTAGATCTCAGATCTAGAATTCCTGGGATGATAGATGTCAAAGATAGAACGAATTCATAATTTTGCACTTTTTTCTTGCTATGTATTAAAAATCCATAAAAAAATCAAATTTCTTTCAAGAAGTGAGAACTCTTCGACATTATTAGCAATAGCGTGCCTTTTACACGAAACGCCTCATATGCAGGGTCTTTCACCTGTAACAGCTGGGATGCCGAGGTTCAAACTTGGGCTGTTTTAAAGTTTTGGCCCATATACGACTATAATCTTCAGACCTTAAAAACTCTCTTAAAATGTATTTCAGTAAAAATAACTCTCCATGTGCAGCTGTAATAAGATATCGACTAGCTAATACACATGAGACGCTGTGTCTTGGGGCTGTAACAGCTGGGATGCCACTTGGTAAACATAGGCCGTTATTTAGGCAGGTCCCATTTCCGAATATCATCTTTGGACCCTAACAACTCTAAAAAAGCTTATAAAAGTAATAAGAACTTTCTGCTTTTATGTGCATTAGGGTGCCTGCTAGCAACAGAGCCTAATACATTAGATCTCAGATCTAGAATTCCTGGGATGATAGATGTCAAAGATAGAACGAATTCATAATTTTGCACTTTTTTCTTGCTATGTATTAAAAATCCATAAAAAATCAAATTTCTTTCAAGAAGTGAGAACTCTTCGACATTATTAGCAATAGCGTGCCTTTTACACGAAACGCCTCATATGCAGGGTCTTTCACCTGTAACAGCTGGGATGCCGAGGTTCTAACTTGGGCTGTTTTAAAGTTTTGGCCCATATACGACTATCATCTTCAGACCTTGAAAACTCTCTTAAAATGTATTTCAGTAAAAATAACTCTCCATGTGCAGCTGTAATAAGATATCGACTAGCTAATACACATGAGACGCTGTGTCTTGGGGCTGTAACAGCTGGGATGCCACTTGGTAAACATAGGCCGTTATTTAGGCAGGTCCCATTTCCGAATATCATCTTTGGACCCTAACAACTCTAAAAAAAACTTATAAAAGTAATAAGAACTTTCTGCTTTTATGTGCATTAGGGTGCCTGCTAGCAACAGAGCCTAATACATTAGATCTCAGATCTAGAATTCCTGGGATGATAGATGTCAAAGATAGAACGAATTCATAATTTTGCACTTTTTTCTTGCTATGTATTAAAAATCCATAAAAAAATCAAATTTCTTTCAAGAAGTGAGAACTCTTCGACATTATTAGCAATAGCGTGCCTTTTACACGAAACGCCTCATATGCAGGGTCTTTCACCTGTAACAGCTGGGATGCCGAGGTTCAAACTTGGGCTGTTTTAAAGTTTTGGCCCATATACGACTATAATCTTCAGACCTTAAAAACTCTCTTAAAATGTATTTCAGTAAAAATAACTCTCCATGTGCAGCTGTAATAAGATATCGACTAGCTAATACACATGAGACGCTGTGTCTTGGGGCTGTAACAGCTGGGATGCCACTTGGTAAACATAGGCCGTTATTTAGGCAGGTCCCATTTCCGAATATCATCTTTGGACCCTAACAACTCTAAAAAAGCTTATAAAAGTAATAAGAACTTTCTGCTTTTATGTGCATTAGGGTGCCTGCTAGCAACAGAGCCTAATACATTAGATCTCAGATCTAGAATTCCTGGGATGATAGATGTCAAAGATAGAACGAATTCATAATTTTGCACTTTTTTCTTGCTATGTATTAAAAATCCATAAAAAAATCAAATTTCTTTCAAGAAGTGAGAACTCTTCGACATTATTAGCAATAGCGTGCCTTTTACACGAAACGCCTCATATGCAGGGTCTTTCACCTGTAACAGCTGGGATGCCGAGGTTCAAACTTGGGCTGTTTTAAAGTTTTGGCCCATATACGACTATCATCTTCAGACCTTGAAAACTCTCTTAAAATGTATTTCAGTAAAAATAACTCTCCATGTGCAGCTGTAATAAGATATCGACTAGCTAATACACATGAGACGCTGTGTCTTGGGGCTGTAACAGCTGGGATGCCACTTGGTAAACATAGGCCGTTATTTAGGCAGGTCCCATTTCCGAATATCATCTTTGGACCCTAACAACTCTAAAAAAAACTTATAAAAGTAATAAGAACTTTCTGCTTTTATGTGCATTAGGGTGCCTGCTAGCAACAGAGCCTAATACATTAGATCTCAGATCTAGAATTCCTGGGATGATAGATGTCAAAGATAGAACGAATTCATAATTTTGCACTTTTTTCTTGCTATGTATTAAAAATCCATAAAAAAATCAAATTTCTTTCAAGAAGTGAGAACTCTTCGACATTATTAGCAATAGCGTGCCCTTTACACGAAACGCCTGATATGCAGGGTCTTTCACCTGTAACAGCTGGGATGCCGTGGTTCAAAACTGGGCCTGTTATAGAGTATTGGCCCATATACGGCTATCATCTTCGGTCCTTGAAAACTCTCTTAAAATGTACTTCAGTAACAATAACTATCCATTTTTAGCTGTTCTAAGATGTTGACTAGCTAATACACGTACTAGCTAATATACTTGACGAAATACGTAACATTGATTTTTACGTTCCTATGTCATATAGGCACTCGTATATGAAAAAAAAAATTTTGTACAATTTTGACTAGAACTCTTTGTATATCATCTAGAAATGTTAGTACCTTTCATTTAAATGCTATTTTGGAGTCGAGGACTGGATAACGGCTGGGATGCTGGAGTGTCATATGCGAAGTTAGCATCCCATTTTACTATTTGATTTTTTTCGCGTAAATGTGCAGAACTATGAAAAAAAACCACCTAGAACTCTAGAACTATTAGGGATGCTACGAGAACTCTCACAAAATTGTGAGATGCTAGCATTTGATATGCTAAGTTCACACACACGTATATAACCTACTCACCCGTTAAGCCCTTCTGTCCCGGTGTCTGCAGTAATGTATTATTTTTAACCTACCAAATTCATGATGAATTGATGATAATGATGATCTTAAGCCTGGAATATTGGCACTCCAAAAGCGTGATAACTTTAATCTCTCGATAGCCAATAGCGAAACTAACCGCAGATTCATGAGTTATGGCAGAATATAGAACTTGGTTTATCAAAGTTTGGTTTAGGTATTAATTTAGTTTGAATTAATAAATTACTGTCATTGCGTTCATCATATTAGAGAAGTAGAATAATTTTTAGAGCCCGTAGGACTGAACAATTGGTCCCTACTTAAAAAACATCGGACTATTTCGGGGTTTTTCTAAAATACCGGTTCCGAACTTTTCTTCCTCTAGGTACTCAAGGTGCCTCAATTTTGCCCCTAATCGATATCACCTGTCAGACGAATTCTGACGTATCTAGAACATCTAGATGGATGTTCCTTTGTTTATCATGAAACTTAACATGCAGGATTTCACCCACTTGACTCTATCCTATCGAGTATCTACGTGACATATATGACATGGGCACAACACATGCATATCAACATTGCCAACACCGGCAATACCGAGCCTTATCAGTGTCCTCATCATCACCACGAGTTTCTGTAGTAATCGATGTGTCGTTTACGTCTTGTTTTAGTTGATGATGATTGCATCTCGCTCCCACCAACAAGTGCGAACAAGATGCATAGACAGTGAGTTGACGTATACGCTATTATAGTATTCTATTGTAGTTTTTGTACTCCAGCACTTTTATCTGTCAATTAGATGACTGACAACGATATTAAAAAAGTATACCTTACATTATAACGTTGTCTATGGTATTCCATAAGGACACTGCTAAACGATGCTCCTATGGATTTTCATACAATATTTTAGGACTATTGATTTTTAGGTTTCCGTACCAAAATGGTAAAAAGGAACCTACTTTTTTGTAAAGGGTTTAAAATCATGAATCACAGTTGAAAGTTAGTACAGTCATGCGAAACATGCAGAACTAGTTAGGAAATAAAATTACGATATTTTCCTTAAACAGCAACAGATATTTTTATCGTTCGCTGCACCTATTTTGCCATTCTACATTGTGTACCCGCTGCAATCAAGCCATGTGACAACAATCTCGATATTTATTTTCCGTCATGTTTGTAAGTGAAGAAAACAACCTCGATTGTTACTTTGTTTTAATATCTCGATACGGATTAAATCGCATATAATCTACATACAAAAGTTTCGAGTACTTCATAGCACTCGTTTGAATGAGGGCTCGAAAGGTCGGTAACCAAGGAAAACTTTCTTGTAAGTATGTCCCTTTATATTCGTTGAGTATTCACAACCCTTAATTTGACATCGTCCAAAATACGGGACATGATTTTTGACTCACTTTTTGTATTTTTAGGGTTCCGTACCTTAACTCTTATAAGATCACGTATATGGCCCGCATTTTCCTTGATCGAAAAGCGATTGATAAATATTATGTGTCTAAAGTTCTAAACTAGAAAATGATTTTCTGAATGCATGATCTCTATTGGATTGCTAGAATTGGCAACGCCTATATAAAACGATACAAACAATGAGCCCCTGCTGTATAATAAACACAAGTAGGTATAATAGAACAAATATTTGATATGCCAGTGAGATTACTTATTAAGCGCGTGCTTGAGGTGTTTTTAAGGTCGAACTAGCAAGGTCATTTCACTGTTTTACTATTTTTTTAGGTTATAATGAATTACGGATTATACTTAAGTACATACTTTAAGTCACTACGCGTGACATGTTTGGAAATCTTAGGTTTCCATTATCAAGCGTCGATTATGAATGAGTACTTTCGTATAACTGGCCCCCTCATACATATAGTTGAATTTTGTTCATACTTTCATAGGTAGACAGAATTAATTTTAGTTTATCATGGTCATATTGAAGGACCAGTATTATAATTGACATCTGACCTTATACTGTTATGAATTATATTTATAGGTAAACAGATTTCTTTTTCAATAACTAGCCACTGGCTAGTTATTGAAAAGTGGCTACTGACTATCTATTTATCCGGTCTCGGGCAGTGATGCCCGAGCCGCGAAGGTGACAACACCACTCTGTCTGTCCGACGATGACTGCCCGGTGCAATCGAAACATGTCACGCCTATTGTGATAAAAATACGTGAGTGTTAACCGTTGCAATTTAATATTTTTGTCTATTTTGACTTCCAAAACACTTCTATTCTCGGATCTTATCGGATATTAAAATAATATCCATCAGAAATCAGTGTCAGTTCCATCACTTTTCACATCGCTTGTTATTGTTTCAAAAATAATAAAATTCAATTGCTTGTAAAATATTTGACGGTTATGTGAATGTGACTGTACAAAGAAATATGGTCGTTTATAATCGACCAACAACCTCCAAAGGGCAGGCGCCCTGATTGGTTGACTTCTCGTTACTACGCTATTGCCCAATCGTATGCCCTTAACTTGGCGCCATGCTATAGATTATTAAGAAATGACTTAAAACAGATACGCCAAACTTTAGAAAAACGAGACTTCTGAGTTAGGTACAGTCAACAACACACCTGTGTATACAGCCAAAGTGCCAAAAATATGTATACTGAACTTTATTGCCAGAGAATTAAGGTCGTGTATACATATTTTTGGCACTTTGGCTGTATACACAGGTGTGTTGTTGACTGTACGCGTAAGGACAGTCGGTTTTGTATCTACTTCTACATACATTTTTTATTTCTTGACTAGACCTACATTCGTAAAATGCGGGCATAATATTGTCAACTAAACGATGCACATGTATGTGGAAAATGTTAGCCATCTGTCTATTACGTTTATCAATATAAAACCTTATAAACTCGTACGGACGGTAGGGGCTTAGTAACACTATCCAGATATTTTCATTAGAAAATTCCCGTGAGTATCAGACATTTTAAAATACTCATATCGGGTTACTCACGTCAATAAAGTCGAAAATAGCTCGACTTGTTTCGGAACTGTCCGTGACTCTTATTCATGAGCTTACTCTTATGCATCTGGCCGCGGCGGCTGCTCTACGCAGTCTACGCACACTGCGAGCACCAGCGCACTTTGATCTCGACTGAGGCAGCGGCGCGAGGGGTGCGGGCGGAGCAGGCGCCGGCAAAGATAGAGGCGAGATACTACCATCTCTTTCACTCCCATTGTCAAATGCACGAAACCTGTCGAGCTATTTCAGACTTTATTGACGTGAGTAACCCGATATTAGTATTTTAATACTATCCTGATAGCTTATTTTAGGCACGAAGCCCAGTCTCGTTAGAAAAAATATGTAAAT
The DNA here is from genome assembly GCA_949128165.1 of Lathronympha strigana. NCBI lineage: Eukaryota > Metazoa > Arthropoda > Insecta > Lepidoptera > Tortricidae > Lathronympha > Lathronympha strigana. Next base: position 9,135,358 of record OX421923.1, on the reverse strand, counting down.
TTGAAACCTAATGAAGTACAAATCTCCTGGTACAGTAAAATTGCCAATTCTATTTTAAAGATTTGCGAATCTATTCTAGTCATGTGTAATCTGTGATCAGACAGTACCGACCGAGCTACCGAGGTTCATTGAACTTGATATGCAATTATTTTACATTATAAATATTTGATTAAGTAGATCTATTATTATCGGAGTGATTCGTTTGTTTAACATGGTTATGCAAATGTGTTGTTAATATAATCATGAATTGTGCAAATCGTGGTTAGTTATTACTCGTTTACTACAGCAACTCGTGGTACAGACAGATTCACGAAAGCTGACGCGGAAAATGTATGAAACTGTCATTAATTTCATAAACATCAGTCAGTTTTATAGAATTTTAAATATATTGCTTCGTTAAATAGGATCACATTCCACTGAAGTCTGTAACCGATATTGAATATGTTAAAACATTTGCTTTTGTTCTCTGGCTGGCGGAACGAACTAACAGAAGTGGATCTACCCATATATAGTGCATTGACACTAGATATTTATATTGCCGTTTTATCTAAGATTATTCTGTGTCCTCTCTTTTTATCTGTTTTATGCATCGACATGAAACAAATATACTGATAAAGTCAAACAAAAGACGTTTAAAAATGTGTTCCACTTTTTACGCCCTTGAGAGCCTTAAGACCATAATATCTTCTAGTTAATCAGTCAAATATACACACTTCACTTATTTAAACCATATTTACTAAAGTATACTAAAACCATGGCAAATTTTTAAATTACTTGTTAAAATTCGGCACCACCAGCCAGCATTAATATTTTGGCTACACGTTTCGAGCGGTAATTGGGCGTTTTTGTTGTCGTTTTCAACCGGCGAAAAAAAGGAGGAGGTTCTCAAGTCGTCGCGTTTTTTTTTTAATGTATGACCACGCATAACTTTTTACAGAGTAGTTCGTTTTTTTTTTCGCGACAGATTTGAATGTAACTTGGCGGGTAGGTAGAAGTTCCTCATTCTACACTAGATAGAAACAAAATCCCAATGTGCGACAAAAGTGTTGTACTAAATTTCCCACTGAGATACGAAACATCCATACGATTTCGTAACTAAGTGGAGAAATTTGTGGGATATACTGGGAAATTGGGTCTAATTACAAAATAAAAATCCGCCTAATTATGTTTCCATACTTATTCTTCCAAGGTTTTATGACACTCTTTATTTATTTAAAATTATATTTAGGGTATCATCGTTCTCGAATCGACCCCGTTTTATAAAGATTTACACTACTTTCCGTGTGTAAACAATTAGATATTCAGATAACATACCTACTCATTTTATTTACGAGTACATTAACAGCGGAACCTTAAGCCCCTCATTCACGGCAGTCCGCCGGCACCTCCGGCACGTAATATAGCATCGTGAATGTCGTTGCCGGATGCGTGCCGTACGGCAACATCCTGCTAGCTCCGCCCACCTCCTTGCAGTCCGAATTGTATTAAATTACAGTAATAAACAATTGAGAAATGCGGCAATGCATAAAATATTAATTATTCATTATTAAAAATGACATAAGAGATGGCGGCATTTTTTAAATTCGAGCACAGTGTATGCACTACAACGCAGCGCTGCGCATCTTTCAACGAATAAGTGCGAATTGGACTGCCAGGCTGGGCCACTTGCACACCGTGTGTCCGCTACATCCAGCCATGCCGGAGTGCCGGCGGACTGCCGTGAATGAGGGGCTTTAGAGACGGCATTGAAATTTCACCTCGCAACAAAATTGTGCGGAAATTCGTGCATGCGACAGACACTCTATTTTCATTATTTATAAGTATATTTATCTGTAAATTGAAATAATTTACGTTCATAATATACAGTAGGTACATCTTAACTAAAAAAAAATTAACATTACAACCTATTTGATATATACAGTGGCTGTTAACCTAACAAAAATATAACATCAAACGGGCATAAAATTACACACATCCCCGCATCGCCCATTACGCTCGCCGCGTTGAAGCGCAATGTATTAATATGATAAATAGGTACTATTGTTGTGATAAATATTTTAACATTTTACATGTCTCTACTGACCTAAATATAATATCTTAGAAATTTTCGGCCTACTTCAAATATTTCACGGTTTTTATTTACAATCCCACTACTTACCTACCTCAATAAAATGAGCATGGTTACTATTGAGTAAAACACATTACATAAACGAAACAGGAAATCCCTTACTCCTTTAATTTTGTTTTACGAGTATTTTTATAAGACTAATACTCTATATGACTTTTAATGCGTAACGTATAACGTATGGCGAAAATCTTAGGTAAATAATATTTTATTGCTGCCTAATTACAATCATGCCGTACATTTTACCTCCACGGAGATAAAATCAGTATAAAACGTGCCAGCTCACGTGTTATATTATATTTAGTTAAGTAAGTTTGAATAATAATATTAATAATAATTGCCATACCCTTGCAGGGTGCCATGTGATCTCATATTTTATTATAAGAACTGTATTTTGTACCATGGTTTGCAATAAAGAATACTATACTATACTATTCTATACACCTATCATGGTAAAGGCACCGGTAGTGGACGGGGGTCCAATGATGGACTAATTATTATTATATGAATGAAGCTAAGGCTTATGCATTTTTTTAAATTAGGTACTATCCATCACTGGATCCTGTCAGGTTATTGTTTCAAAAATAGCATCGCTTAACTGCCCATAATTATTAATTTTTTTGACGGTTATTTCTATATGATATCATAAGTTAAAAATTATAAAATTGATTTTTGCGCAGACAGAAGAGAGTGAGAGATCAACCTTACTCGGTTCGGATAGAATGTCAATGGGATCAGAAAAAAAAACGATCTCACTTTGAAACAATGTTTGCACAACTTGCTACCTAATACACAATGATTTTTGTAATGCTACTGTCTAGTGCATTAGGTATGTAGATCGTATGAAATAATCATACAAAATTGTTTTTTTATTTTCAGAAAGCCGCAACCACCGGGAGCTTCTGGCAAGGCTTCCTAGCCTCCCTCTCTGTAGTCATAGTCTCGGAACTCGGCGACAAGACCTTCTTCATAGCCGCCATCATGGCTATGAAGCATCCGCGCGTCATTGTCTTCGCCGGCGCCATATCTGCTCTCGTCTTCATGACGATACTCTCAGCGGCCTTTGGCTGGATAGCAACATACGTACCAAGGATATATACTTACTATATTAGCGCGGCGCTGTTCGCCATATTTGGTATTAAGATGTTGAGGGACGGGTGGAAGATGGATCCCAATGAAGGGCAGGAGGAGCTAGAAGAGGTGCAGAGTGAATTGAAGAGAAGGGAAGATCAGGTTAGTATTGTCGTATGCTTTATGCACATTAGGGATCGATTTAGTATTTCTTCTTCTATTCAATGAAGTCTCTAAAGTTCCATGAAATCAGTTGTCAAGTTTCTAATACATAACTCACACTCACAGAAAAGTACTCAGCGATATTTTCTTATGGACATTTAATCAGAGGTTTATAACCGATCTAATGAATGATTTATTTTAATGACATTCCATTTATATAATCATAAATATATATCTGGTTAGTAACTGGCTTGATTATTAAGTGACGCGTGTGCGCTGTTTTTAGCGAATAGCATTTGACTGTCAGACGTTTGTTTAAAGTGAAATGACAAGATAATATGGATTATTTTTAAAGTTTGAAAGATCAGTTGGGCAGATTAAATTGTAATCTGCTTATCGGGCGGTACGAAGCAAGGAGCTTATCGTGATTTGCTTCTAGATATCTTTTGTTTAAACCTAATATACCTATATTTTTATCAGGACACGAAAACATATCCGATTTGAAAGACTGGTGCGATCTTTATCGTGATGATATCTTTTAACGAACTTAAAGTAAAATTTGCCAACTGAAACTCATTAAATTTACTTTCATGATTTGTCCCTTCAAAGTCTTCGATTTGCGAATAAATGCCTAGATTTTTCGGACAAATGTTGAATTCCTTTAGATATATAGAAAAGTAGTTAGCATTGAAACATGGACAAAAATAGAATCCGAACTTGCAACAGGAGGCGCCTAGAGAGCGCTCGTCACCCGGCTCTCATGCTAGCAGTACGTCCGGGCAGTCGTCTCCTGGACCACCTTTAGAGCAGAAATCAAGTCCAAGCTCCACACCCGAAGAGCCCCTAGCTGGTCCTTCCGGCTTGGCCCCCGAAACGAGGGTGAACTTTCGTCATTATGCCTGGCAGTACGAATGACACATTAGTTTCTTTTCTTTTTAGCCTAGCATTTTTTACGTTTAGCACATTCACCTATTTTGAAAGGCATAAGCTTTGCGTTTTTGAAAGGAATTCAGCATTTGTGGATATAAAGCTTTGTATGTCCTGCTCGAAATGTATTTAAGCATACTCCCCATCAATAGTATTTTGCTCTCATTACATCTAAACGCCTGTATATTAACTTAGTATCATATTTAATATGCATATCAGAACGTATCTGTTAGTGATGATATATGCGTATTATTGTCTATATTGCGAATATAAATGTATAGCATATTTTATATAGTTTTTTTTTTGTCAAGCACCATTATTTACTATGTGCACCGTAACATATTATGCTACTACTATGCCACTAAGCACAATAATAGGTAACAGGGCGCTACCAACATCAATCGATCAGGCGATATGATTAGTTGGGTGATTCCCCAATACACCATGTATGTAAGTAAGGTCAGCTGCAAGATATAATGGGGTTGGGGACAGTCTTACAAGGTCTAGATCGCAAAATGATAAGGTCCATAAAATAATAACGTCGCTTTTAGTCTACTTTTTTCATATCATTGAGTAGGTTAGGTTCGTTAGTTATCTTCAAATGGCTCCAAACGCACAGAATACCCGCACTGACGCGGAGGTCCATCGACATCGCCGACGTAAAGCTAAAAAGAAATCTATAAAATTAGGCATTTTGCGTTGTAGAGTTTGCAGAATGGACAGATCAGTACATCAATATAGCAAAAATAAAAACACTTTTGGTTTTGCGTTGTATACCGTCGGCGACTAACTCATATAATGGACCCCTCTTGCATAGAAGGTGTATGCAGAGGGGGCCCATTATCGCAGCTGACTGTACTTACATATAAATCTAGCCCATTTATTTTGCCCTTTGTTAAAATTTTTACGAAAGTATTTTTTTAAAACGACTACCCGAAGATACTTTCCATATTATATTCTAATTATTTCTCGCGCTTGGCATGTGTCGTAATGTAATCTGTTATACTGAGGGAAAGGGGGGGCGATCCTCGTTCCGGGTCGTACTTGGTCCAACAGATCTCATTGGCCATTCAGCGCGGTAACGCGGCCAGTGTGATGGGTACATTTGGGCCGGGTACGATTCGGGGGGTTGTAATTAGTTAAGTATTAGTAAGTAAGAATGACAAAGCCTGTTTTTAATGTGACGATGTACTGTTTAGTTGGTTTTTATCTGTTATATAATTCACACATATTGAATCACGTCATGTAATATTTGCATTAGTATAACGCAAAGTTATGACTCCAGCTGAGTGTTGGATTTATACATTATATTCTTTCTAAGCCTCTTTTCGATTAATTTGACACGATTGGACTCTCAGAGTAATATTCATTTTCGTAAAGCTATTTGGCACCTGTCAAATAAAGTTAAAGTTCAATGCTAATGCCGATGCCATGACATCCCAAATAGTGTATGTCAACTAAGTAATCCACTTAACACCTTTTAATTCACCTATCACTTAACCCTTAGGTGCTAGGAGTATATTTTCTATCCTAATTTGAACTTTAACTTTGTTTGACAGGTTTCAAAATCGACTAAATTTTGACATTCCCATGCTCGAATTCCGTTACTCGAAAATATGAAATGTAATTGTCATTGCAGGACGAAAAAGAAGAAACCTTAGATATGTTAGAACAGGGTCAAGCAGAGAACCGACGGCGGAAACGGAACGCCGTCATAAAGGTAACTGTAATTTCTTATTAAATATCTTGCTCAATACAATATTATCATAGTTATTCATTAAAAAATCATACCGTTTTAATTGATTTTTGCAATATGACAAAGGACAATTTATTTATTTCACTATTGACTCGTTGTCCATTACTAGTGCTGCCAGCTCCATTTTAAGTGATATTTCTTTAATTTTAATTACATTCTTTGGTCCTTGTACTTAAACATTTTTTCATCACACCTGCTCGTAAATGGCGATATTATATGCAAGCATACTTAGACTTAAAGAGCTGTATTAATCCCATGGTTTTAAAGGATTCTCATACTACTTTACCGCCTGCCCGGAGCTCCCGGAGCACCTGCGGATCAAATGTGATGAAAAACATTGTGTGTACCACGGGCAGTAAGGGGATTACCGCCCTAGATGCACAATGTACTATTACCGCGAGATGCTCCTACAACTACTCAACTATTTTTAACATTAGGTGCTCATACAAGCCGCGACGCTCACGTTCCTAGCCGAGTGGGGCGACCGCTCGCAGCTGGCCACGGTGGTGCTGGCGACGCGAGAGAACGCGTTCGGCGTGGTGCTGGGCGGCAGCCTCGGGCACGCGCTGTGCACCGGCCTGGCCGTCGTCGGCGGCCGCATGGTGGCGCAGAAGATATCCGTTAGGACTGGTGAGTTGTTAATGTTGTCATATCCCGCTAGATGGCGCTGTTACGGGAGCTGAATCGCACTAACGGTGTTTCGATGTAGGTTGAATATATGGGCTTTAGTGGAGAAAACGATTGTAAGGCCCATAGGGAGTTTCTTTGCGGACTACTCGGGGTGCTTGGGCACAATCCGTAAAGTATATTTCTGAGAGTCACAGATAAAATGAGAAAGCAGCGACAGGTAAAGAGGTATTATATTGGACATACACAGACAGAGAATGGGACAGCACATCTAGTTAATATAGACACCGTACAAGGTAAGACAGCGCTGTATGTTAGATTGAGACATTTGAGACTAAAGTGAGCAAGCAGCAACAATATGTTGGGAGACAGAAAGCATTGTCTTGGTGCTGGGTAGAAATTTAAAGAGTGGCAACATCGTAGTGTGTAGGATACGTTTTTAATGTTTCCGCTACCCAAAGGTTGTCTGGAAGAAATCGCTTTTTAGCGATAAGACCGCCTGTTGTTTGCCTCTGTGTTAATCAAATGTTTGTACCTTGTAAATGTTTTTGTTCTTTCTCATGTACCGAGGTGTGCAATAAAGAGTATTCTATTCTATTCTATTCTAGTGTGGTCCCTTTCAAATCAATAAATGTATAAGAAACCAGGACGACACTACGATGTTGCCACTTTTTAGTTTCAACTTACACTGTATATGAGTTAGTCTGCAAGTATCATTAGTCGCTCATTATTAGATCGTCATTCAACCTTGGAGTTACTTCACTTGTTTTAGTGGTGCAAAGTTTTATGAATTGCATTTTTTTTTCTCTTCTATCTTCTGATCTTGTAAACACCTACTTTTTCTTTGTAATTGGGCACATTTTAATGTATTTTTTTAATAGTATGTGCCATATAGTTTCTGACACAAAGTTAATCTGCATTCTTTCTTTGAAAACTTATTTTGAATTTAACTGCCATTCAAGTATGAAATGCAGTAATGATGGTAGTCTAGATATAAATGCAGTATTCGACGCGTATACTGCATACTTATTTAGCATGTATCGCGTGTAGCAAAAAAAATGCAAAGATGAGTTGCAGTAATCGACTTAAAAATCGAATGTGTTCATATATTCTAACTTTTAACTTTATAATATCATGGAAAATATTGTAATACAATAACAGTTTTATAAAACCCAAAATATTATTATTTCGTCTCGCTAGACGTTCAGTTTTAAAGAAAACCTTAAATCAAGTTTTTCTCGAAATGATGTTTTTGCAATTACTGCATTCTTCACTACGAGGGCAGTACTGTCATCCTTCCTAAATTATCTTCACAGACCACCAACTACTAGACATAGCATATAAGACAGCTTCGCGGTCACCGCATAGATGCAGTCCCCTACTAATTTAGTATGGAAGCGCGACCGCTTATTTCAGTTGCCCTCACTTTTACGATCTGTTCTCGTGAAAATTGAAATGAGTATGGTAGTCGGTTTTATGCTAATAGAATCGTAGACATTTATAAGTAAAATGTGTATATCTGTGGTGGCCTCATTCTCTTTGGAAACGCTTCATAATGTGGTTGTATGTGATTTGATATACTGTAATTTGACTTATAAGAAACTTTTTTTTTCAGTGACAATAATCGGTGGCCTGGTGTTCCTTTTCTTCGCTGTAAGCGCGCTTTTCATCGGCCCCGACTAATCTAGGACAATTTGTACTGTAAGTGACAATACCTAATATGTTATGCTGTTCCTGTATGCACGTAGGATTACGTTTAGTACTGTCGACCAGTTGGAACCCTAGGCCACTGTAGCACTATGTCATAGTGACGCTGTGAATCAGATTGTAAATCTCTTACGCAGCGTCCTACGTGAGCGGTGAACTCGCGAAGGCGAAGCGGCGCGGTGCGGAGCGGCGCGGTGTACTAAAAAATTGGTTGTCTGTAAAGTCGGTTTACTGACGATTGTTGAACGTGACAACGTCATAAGAAAATAATGACCTTTATCGCGGCAATTATCGTTGCTATAAACAATTGACACCACATTCACTTTTCACTGCACTTCATACTAAAACATGTAAATGTATTATTGTATAGCAGCTGTCCACGCGGACGCATCGCTCAGTCATGTCGGGGTGAGACAGATGTCGAGCGCCGCCGAACGCGGAGGCCGATTGTGCCTCTTTGTCGCTCGTTCCGCGCTCTCGCTTGCACTTCAAGCCTTAAATGGAACGCCTCAGAGCGAGGTAACGCCGCATGAGTCATGTTTTTTCGTGCGTGCAGCCGGCTCCATCGAATTCTAAGACGTTGTCACGTCAAAAACAATCCGTGGTGGCCTAAGTGGGCGACTGACACGCGAACACGATGCGACGAGGAAATCACAAACCGTTGACACCTATGGAAATGTCCTATGTGGGCTATTGATACGCAAAGGCGAAGCGGCGCGGTGTCCTGCGATTCAGGAGTTCGGGAGCGATCAGTTGGTTTGATATAAGCGAATACAAGGCTGATAAAGTCGTGACGCCTGTAAGTCGATCACATATAGGTCGACCCACATTTGACTTACAGAAAAAAAACATTGCATTTTAAGTGTGAGTCGAAGTGTAGGCAAAAAGAAGGTACTTCAAAATATAAGACAAATTGCATAGCCGCCGCGCCGCGTCGCTTCGCGTTCGCTAGAACATCGCCCACGTAGGACGCGGCCTTATTGCTTGTCATTTTTACATGGCTCTAGAGTGGCCTAGGGTTCCAATTGGTTGACTGTACATTACGGCGCGCGAGTTGTAGCGCTTGAGTCATCTCATCTGTCATTGTGTAACTGTAATCAGAAGAGTTAAAGAGATAGATTTTGACTACTCGCGCGTCGTCATGTGCTAACCGTGCTGATGATTTCGTTCGAATGAATTTAATGTGGATGGCTTAAAGACGTGCAAATCTGTTCAATAAAATCCACTCATACGTAATTTACACTATATTTTGGCTACCTGAAAGTAGAGCCATTGTTGGCGAACAATAAGGACCCAAAGAAACTATAAGAAGGAATTGAGACGAGTGATATAAAATCTTGATTATTTTGATAATACACGTGCAGTTTATGAAACTTCGGGTCGAGATGTGTCAAATTCAATATAATAATGGTACTTATTTTGACGTCTTATGCCAGCCATATACCTACGTTGGGGCAATCCATCAGATATGTATAGTGGATGTCCGCCGGGCATCCGCCAGACCAATGTCCCATACATTTATCGGCAGATATGCTCGAACGTACCTATATGGCCAGCATTAGACTAAATACTGTGTATGAATTACCTTTAAAGAAAACTTGTTTCGATTCGAGGATAAAGGTACCATAGTTGGTTGTTAATACAGTTAATTTCCAAATGAATCTTCAGTGCAATATCGCTTTATTCACAATGTGGCACCTTTTACCTGAAAACGTCACAAATAAGGACCTTGCCGATTAGTTTAATACTGACATAACAATTAGTATTGTTTGTGAATTAATTTGAAAAATGTAATTGGTTGGACGATGTTCAAACATAGCATTTCGATTAGTTTTATATTTGTATAGAAATTCATATGGAATTGTACTCGTTGCTTAGTGTAAGATTTTTTCAAAATAATGGCATTTAAAAAAAGAACAAGCGCATAGCGTACGAAAGTGTGAAAAAGATTAATATTTTGAAATAGGAAAGCTTAGTAAGATGTTGTAGAATATTTCTGGTATTTGTGTCCTCACAATGAAAAATACTATGTATCTGTATTCTGTATGTAATTTGTTTGGTTAATTTTATTTTGTTTACATGAATCGATGCCTTTGTACAGTAACTTTAGTTTGCGATAGATACGTTATTTTTATATTTCGATTTAATCGCTTGAATGTTAACCATTTTTCAATCGCAAAATAAAGATGTTTGCATTGTTTTCTTTTAAAAAAGCCTCATGGTAGACTGGGCATTTTCGCGAGAAAATATTTAAAAAAAATTGTTTTTAAGATAGAAAAAATTAATGTGTTTCAGTATCGGAGAAAAAAAAACTACGAGAAAAAAGGGTCGCAACATTTCAAACGCTTTACGTATTCTCCATTTTGTAACCGCTGTACAAAGTGTTTGGAAAATGGTAACGGAATGGAAAAAATAAAATTGTGACCCTTTTTTCCCATAGTAGGAGCGAAAGAGATTTGGAGGAGGCAAAACATTTAATTTACCTGTTTTAGAAAAAAAGCTTTTGGATCTCTTCTCGCAAAAATACCCGTCTATAGATATTTAATAATTGTAATACGTTCAATCTTAGTAACTGTGTTCTTGTGTTTATACTCGAACAAATACTTCATTTGAACAAATCATATAGTCAACGTTTTTTCATTTTAACACCGATTTACATTGTCATATGTTAATGTTTTACACCAGAAACACACTTGCCTGCTACATTTTCTTCGGTTATCGCGATTTGTGAGTACTTTTATGTAAAAAAAAACTTTTGAAAGCGTAGGAATTAAATACGTAAAATGTATCAATCGCGTATAATAACTACATTCCGTACGTTTCGAGTCCTTTACAGCACTCTTCACTGGGATGAATGATGACCTTGTTACAATGATCACGTAATTGTGACGAGTGCTGTAAAACACTCAAAACGTAGGGAATGTAGTTAATATACGCGATTAATCCATTTTGACGCGTTTCATTTCTACACTTGACCGTATTTGACCAAATATTCTCACTGTATCTATTTCCTTAATACTCTAAATATCTTTTTCTGCTCCAGCACTTCTATCCCCACAGAAGAAATTTAAAAAAAACAACAGTGCTCTTATATTGTATGAAAATCCATAGGAGTAGTGTTCTTATGGATTACCATAGACAACGTTATAATGTATACTTTTTTAATATCGCTGTCAGTCATTTAATTGACAGATAGAAGTGCTGGAGTAGAAAATCTGCTATTGACTCATCCATAAAACGTGATAAGGAACCACGAAGTGATTTGTTGGCATTACAGAATGATTACTTGATATCTACATCAGCAGATTATCTGTAATCCTAGACATAATTAAATCCGAGAATAGATAATACCATAAGAATCTCGAGGTATACATGGTGTAATAAAACAGAAGAACTATAAGTCGCAATCGATTAACTTACGGGGCGATCGCGTTTGCGTTGTCTTAATTTCTAAGGGATTTAGAACAGCGCACCAAGCGGGAAGTATTGGAAACTTCTGAAATCCCAGACAAATTAAGACTTAACGCAAACACAATCTTCACGTTAGTTTGTCGAATGTAACTCATATTAAAGCTTCCGGTGACCCATTTGTGGGCGTAATCTGCATGCCTACCACGAACATCGAAAATTATCGAAAACCTCTTTGTCACTCCAATATGCAAGTGTGATAGAGATGAGAGATACAAATCCTCAATCGTTAGATTTTCGTGGTATATACAGGCTGTAATATTTTACGTGATATAAAATTATATATTCTGATTCTACTCATGATTGCTAGCTAACAACTTTTTCTATGGGAACTTTTTTTGATGGGGTTTCTTTTTCTACCAACTTCGAAAACGACATCGCCATACAAATTGTGTCAAACTGTCGGACGCATTTACTATGGGAGGTCTATTTTTTTTCGGCAGAAAAAAGATTCACTCTGACTACGCCCTTAACCGGATCACCAGCATTTTTGTTACAACTTGTAAATAAGTATCCAACAAGTTTTATTTTGAACTTTTCTATAAAATACACGACATAATGGTATGTCACGTTATTTACGCGGATCCCAGTTGTACACGCTTGTTTAGTTCCACTGTGTATGTTTGTTTTTTCGAATCTAAATTTAAATTTCAACTACTTTCCGATGTCAGATTGACATTTGGGAAATTTGAGGCTGAAAAAGTCTTGAGAATCAGAATTTAATAGAATATAATTTATTCGAAGACACACAAAACACAATACATTATCAGAAAAAAGTTATTTTTTGTGTATTTTTTTTTGCAAAAATGGTCTGTGATATAATTTTATTTTATGAATAAAATGTCTGTACTAACAAAGTATGGCGGTGCAGTACGTGGGCGAACCAACCTGATGGCGACATTTCACCGCGACACCCGCGGAACGCCGCTTCGCATTCAAATGTCAATAAACAAACCGACGATGGGCATTTTTATTTTTTGTTGTATAAAACAATTTTTTGCTACATTGGAAAATTTTATCTCCATTCTACTCGGAATCGCTAGCTCTTTCAATCCTTAAAAAAAAAAGAAAATAGAAAAAAAGAGAAAAAATGTGTACCCTAAATTTTCCATACATTTTTCAAACTTTCTATTGCGCTACCGCCATACTAAATCTATGAAATGATGGTGGCGAAATGGAAAACAAACCTTTGGACACTTTTTTTCTCCTACTAGGATTGAAAGAGCTCGCGATTCTGAATAGAACACAATTTAAAAATTTCAAATTAAAAAAAAAATGTTTTTTTTACAACAAAACATAAAAGCGCCCCGATACGTGTCGGCGTGTCCTACGTGAGCGGCGCGTCGCGTAAAGATCGCCCACGTAGGACACTACCATACGAATCAACAATTTGATTTTCACTTCTCTTACTCGAAAAGTTCGACTTAGTCGCTTTTTAGGCTCTAGAGCATAAAGTAAAATCGCAGGTGGCCGGCGCTCGCCAGGGCCGCCGACCGCCTGCGATAGGCGCGCGGCGGGTGAGAACCCAAGCGCCTAAGCATGGCATGCTTAATTTTCAACGATTTAGTGAAATAAAACGTAATATTTTTCTTACAATCGAAGTGAAAAGCAGAGTGTATATCTCGGGCATAAATATCCATTAAATAGCCTCTGCTAAAATGGGTTACTTTATGCCCTTGTCATATAATCTACTATTTTCCGCAGCGCATCGCTTCGCCATCGCGTTTATTAGCCTACATAGTTCTGCGTAAAGATATTTCGGCCATTCTCCACATTTAAGTACCCTTAAGTACTTGTAATCTAATATGTGCTTGTCTTCAGTAAAAGGTACCACTTTTTCAAATCTTTATGGCATGCGCCTAGCGCTAGCGTCTTATAGAAGTGGTACCTTTTGGTAAAATGAGCACATAATGTAGAACCACAAATTTACAGGGGGTATCAAAATTCCATTAAATTCGTTTACTAATAATTATAACATATAGGTATTGTAATATACGATTTTAAGCTAACATGGTCATTTACACTATAATTACTATTTAACCCGTCGAGACCCAGCGTCATCATATGATGTCAGTGCTCATTTCAATGCCTATAATAATAATACTTGGGACTCGATAGGTTAAAACGAGATATTTACCATGTATATTTGTTTTTCTGAGCTCCCGATATTTCGGCACTGTTACAAGTGCCATGTTCACGTGTTTTTTGTTTCAAATAAATTCAACGATATTTGTATCTCCTTCCTCCATATATCAAAAGACACATCCACACCACACAACCCCGTAACAAAAAACGAAGTGAAAAGTAGCATCTTTAAAAAAAAAGTTTACTCGAGATTAAATTTGAGAGGCTCAAATACCTATTTTCGTAGCTAGAAAATGTATGATATCCTCAAGATAGCTTTCTGCAAAGAGCTGTATCTTATCTTATATTTTATTTTTTAAAGATGTCTTACGAGCTGTAATGTATGTATGTATGTAAAATATTGTTGATACCAATTAAGTTTATTTTTTATAAGTACAAAAGTGAACGTCGTATCATGTTTGATGCTTTTGTTAAGTGTTGAATTATTTAAAGTATTATTTTTTATGTAAAATTGAAATAAAAAGTAGCTGTATATAATGTACTTGGTTTCATTCGCATAACCATTATAGTACCTACCTAAAATATTATTTAAAGGGCTAGATTGGACATTCTAAAACTTTTTATTTTTATGAACGAAAATGTCGAAAATATTTTACACATTAATATTATTATAAATATTACTCTTCTGAACTTAATTTGAAATTGAACTAACTAACACTTTGCGGGACAGTACGCCTATAGGCGTTCACGATGTATGGCTAATGAAAACAGTGTCCATCAACGTGTTAAGATTGTTTTTTTTCTTTAAATCTATGTGATATCATGCTGTACAAGTACTGTCTTATAAATAAATTCAAATAAACTCCCATACTAATATAACTCCATGCCGTGAAACGAGTGACCCAATCTGTCGATACAAGTGGCTGTCTTCAAATTTCTACTTCTAGGTGAAGTTGCATCATAAGTTTGTACGGAACACTCGGTGCGCGAGTCCCATTCGCACTTGGCCGGTTTTTACGCCAAAACTAAGGTAAATGTACTAGTGTTCGACGCTATAATGCCCAATAGTTGACACTTCTATCACCTATTGCTAGAAACTTAACATTCAAGATGGCAATTATTAGAGCGGCGTCGAGCACTCGTTTACCATACAAATGTTTTTTTTTTTAATGGAATATTGGGATAGGGGATGGTGTAACAGAAATTCGAGGCAGGCGATCAATACCTTTGAAATAAAATAAAAATAAAAATGATTTACAACTATATTCTGGTCTCAACATAAAATATGTAAAATTTATTGATGACTGACATACATGCAACTTAAAACATAATTAGTATTGAAATATCGATTATTGACAATCAAATGTAAGCGTAAAAAATACACGTACAGTCAGCCACACAGCTATGAATACAGCCTAAGTGCCAAAAATATGTATATGCGACCTTAATGCTCAGGCAATACAGTCCTGTAAGTATCACATATTTTTGGCACTGGCTGTATTCATAGCTGTGTGGCTGACTGTACAAAACAAATACTAACTAATATCACAATTATATTTTCTCTCAAAATATTTAATGAACACTTCTCATTAGCGTTTTGGTTGTATCAACTATTTCTTGTTGTTATTCTCTGCCGTTAGCCAGGCGACAAATGCATTACTTATATGCTATATAAAGTTCTACTTTCGTGATTTTGTTCATATTTTTTGGACTTGCGGATCAAAAGTTAGACCATTAATAGTATTTTTTCTACTCCAGCACTTCTATCTGTCAATTAGATGACTGACAGCGATATTAAAAAAGTATACAGTATAACGTTGTCTAATGGTATTCCATAAGAACACTGCTCCTATGGATTTTCATACAATATATGAGCACTGTTGTTTTTGTCTATGCATAAGTTTACCCTTGTAAATAGCACTTTCTAAGCTTGCATTGTAAAATATGTATTGCGATTTTTAATGACATAAAACCGCGAATTTAAAAGTGAACCTGGTAACCCTAACCATGGCAACTAGCGACAAGAAATAGTAGATTAACCCTTTTAGTAAAAGGTACCACGTGAACGTTACAGGGAAGGCGATAATCCCATAAAGATTCGTTTAGAAATGAACCTTATCAACACCATAGTGGTACATTTTTCTAAAAACAAACACATATAGACAACATAAAATGATAAAATGTGTGAATGATTAATTGCAATTTAAATGCTTTTTTATCGTGAAATTGCTATCACGTCTTAGATAAAGGGATTATTTTAAATCCGTTAAGGATATACACTTATAAATTATAAGTGCTGACTTGTAAATACCTATTTGATAAGTAAATGCCATTATTATTAATTCTATATTGTAAAATATTACAAAGTCTTCGTATTAAAATGTATAGTTCTAATAAATTCAATTTTATTAAAATTAAGTAACTGTAAAATTAGCATTTTACGCATAAATACATGCATCCTACTCTACAATTTTTTTTAAATTTAGGATAAAGTAAATTATGTCTTTGGCGGTCAGAGTTAAAATAAGCAATATTAGGTACCTGGTTACGATTCTACAGTTATACGGACGACTATTCCCCAGAGTTTACGGATGAGAATTTGGTAATAACAACTTTTTCAGTTGAGTAAATTGAGTTGTACGAGTAAGAAAATACCAAGAATTTCTTACCAGTGTTTACAGCTGAGAATTTGGTGGTAACTACTAGGGTTTTTTCAGTTGTTCCCAGTAATAGTTAAGAAAATAAATGCCAGCTGGTTATTTCCCCCGTTTTACCAAGAATTTCTTACCAGTGTTTACAGCTGAGAATTTGGTGGTAACTACTAGGATTTTTTTCAGTTGTTCCCAGTAGTAGGTAAGAAATGTAGCGTGTCACGGGAGTCTTAATTAATAAGTATAATAAGTAATTTATGTAAGATATACGGCGATATAGTCATCAGCGGCGTCCATGATGGCCTGTGCCAGTATGGAGTCTCCAGTGCGAGATGAGTGTGAAGGCAGGAACAATACCATCTGGCTGCTGCGGCCCCAGGAGTGGTTCAACGTACCTGTTAGTATGCATGGGTTATAGTAATTGCAGGCCATATAATATTGGCTTAAGTTACTGTGTATGGAAAATGGTATAGGTAAGTCAATAGAGTCAATAGATCTCTACAGTTTTAATAAGCTATATGCACTTGAAAAGTTGAAAAAAAAAAAAAAATCTCGGAAACTATTTCGGTTCGCATTATATGCCTATCGATTTATCTTAATTTTATTTTTTGCCGTGAAAAGTGCAAACAAAATTGTGAAATTCAAAGCGCAATGTCAATATCATTGGTCGACTATGACGTCATCGTCTGCGGCCGGCTGTACACCAAACATTCGAGAAGCCGAGAACTCGAATGAACAGGGAGCTCGGTACACTCGCGTCCACCGAGCTTTTATCGATTTTTATTTGATAGAGCTTTCATCCTACAGTATAAAAGCAGTGAGTGAATATTGCCCACAGAAATAATATTGCCTATTCGACTAAATTTAATTTAGTAAAAAAGTAGTCATTATATATGACTAAGATTGTTTGACTTTCTATCAGAAGACTCTGGCTCGTACCAATTTCTTTATCGGAATTTATGTGCGAAATATAATTTGTATGTATGTTTACAAATCGCTTTTTGGTGAAGGAAAATATGGTGAGGAAACCAGACTAATCCAAATAAGGTTTATTAAATTTTACCATCTGGGTGGTCAAACTTTATAAATTCTTATTTGGAAGGTCAGATGGCAGTCAGCCAACGCCAAATCTTGGGGTTAGTAGTCAAAAGCGGACCCCTGCGTCGTGGCATAACCACATTTAATTTATTTATAATTTATCTACTAATATAGAGTAAGCTTTTACTAACACAAATGGATCTCTGTTGTCTGACATAATAAATGATTAATTAATAAAACATTTAAAACTTTCGCGATTTGAACACATATTTAAACATAATTATTAAACGGGTCTAACGCGAATTAACTTGTTTACCTTATTTACCGACGTTTCGATACAGGTTTCACTGGTCATGGTCGCGGCTGATTGATGTCCCAGCAAAATGTCACCAGTGACCAGTGAAATGTGACCAGTGAAACCTGTGTCGAAACGTCGGTAAATAAGGTAAACAAGTTAATTCGCGTTAGACCCGTTTAATAATTATGTTTTCAGTCCTCCGGCCGGTAAGCGCCAATTTACGCAAAACTAAATTGCCACCTGCCGGCTTCGTCGGGCAGAAAAATAGTATACAAACCTCGGCCGTTAAATGGGAAAGCCTCGGGACATATCCCACTAAAACGGCCTTGGTATGTAATCTACTATTAAATATGATTAATTAATAAGCCGGGGAAACGCTAGGAAGGAGAGTAGTCAGTGTGAGTACCATAGTACCGCAGCGGGTAGTCCCTCGGGCTGCGCCGGCGCGCCAGCAGGCAGGCCGGCGCGTCCCCGGGGGCGAGCACGCGCGCCGGCCACCACGCGCACGCGCCCAGCTTGTGCCACACCACGTCGTCATAACTATGGAAAGTTAATATAAATGTTATGTACAAAAAGTCTCCAATATTCTATCTATTGAAAACACTTAAACACACGGATTAATCGCGGTTATTAACACCATAGAAGGTAGTCGCGACAGAGGCAGACCGAAGAAGATATGGCGGAATGACCTGGATGCCTTTTGTAGCGACTGGCGGAGACATGCACTTAGTTGTGACGGGTGGAGGAAGAGGGGGGAGGCTTTTGCCCAACAGTGGGACACAAAATAGGCTATTAAAAAAAAGATTAACCATGACGCTACGTCACCATGACAGATTCTATCAATGCTTACAACGCAGCGTAAGTGAGGTACGTGGGGTTTACAATAAAATGTAAAGGAATTTCAACTCGTAAATAAATCAAAAGGAAATGTAAGGAAATCAGCAGGAATATGACATTTCACTGCATATGGCTTATGACATCAAGCTAAGTTAGGACCATTTAGCGCTTTTTAAACAGAAATATATTAATATCTATTTCAAATAAAGCTAATTACGCGGGGTCTCCCGCAATTATTGCATGTTTGTGTGTTTGTGCAACTTGTCACGTTTTATTGAAAAGGATTCTGCGGAAGACCAGCGTCAAGGTACGCAAAATGTACCTTGACATCAAGCTGAATAGAAACCTTTTCGGTGACGTTATTCTAACCGTATTGTCTTTTATATTTTAGTACACTGAAGCGTCCCGAATAAACGTTTTTCTTTCTTTGCATGAGTGGCGCCGCCTGGTGAGCGACAATACGGTAGCTCCCATTGGATAAGTAAATGTTTTGTATGAAAAAAACCCTCCAATATTCTATCTATTGAAATGAAACACTTAAAACACACACATATTAATCGTGTTTATTAACACCATGACGCTACTTCACCATGTCTACCAATGTTTACAACGCAGCGTAAGTGAGGTACTTGGTTTACAATAAAATGTAAAGGAATTTAAACTCATAAATCTGTAAGGAAATCAGCAAGAATGTGACATATCACTGCATATGGCATATGACATCAAGCTGAGTGAGGACCATTTAGCACATAATTAGTTAGTGTTATATTTTGAATGTTGCGCCTAACCACTAAGCCTAGTGGTTATGGAATTAGCCGCGTAAGCTAACCCGAGTTTGATCCTCGGATTGGCCTTCGTCGGTGTTGGTATTTTTCTTTAGTCTATGACATCTATTTTAATTTATAATTTATAAATTTAATTTTTAATTTTTTTAAGTAGTGTTACTACTTTAATAACAAATCAAAAAATATTAAATAAAATAATTCTATTTGTGTTAACAAAAAAGTTATTTTGAATGTTGTCTTGTGTTTGCTAATAACTGTATTTTCTTTCTTTTATTAACTCTGCATAGATAGAGGGAGCGTCTCAGTTGTGGTACGTTCACTGAATCCCCAACAGTAAAGTTTAATAATAAGCACGAGTGTTTGGGAACTAACTTGACGAAATCCCATCTATGCGATGATTTTTAAACAGAAATAGTTTTTTCCCATGTAATTCCGACTTCAACGTGATCCCGATCAATTAATAAGTTACAAAAAATTGTACCTCTTTTCCGATTAAAAATCATTGCATATATTTTAAGTTTCCATAGCTGAGAAAGTATGTGAATGTTAGCCCTGTCATCCGCCACTTTTACAACCATACCTGAACTCCTAAGGGCCACTTGCACCACCCGGAGTTAGCCACATAAACCGGAGTTAGGCCTTTTTTTGTATGGAATTTGACAGCTCAACTTCGGGTTAGCGGCTAACTCTGTCTGATGCAAGTGGGCCTAAGTGACATACATACAGTGACATATTTGTTCCTAAGTCACTTACCCTGGCTTAGGCCCCCACATGCAGCTAGGACAGGGCAGCTCATCCCTCAACTGCGCCGGCACCTTGGTGCTGGTGACCAGGGTCCGAGTACTGGACAGCACCTTCGAAATGGTTGACACTTCTTTCTGTGCCTGCTTCTGCGGATTTTTTCGATCTGGAAATCACGCATTAGCGTTCATTTATTTGATCTTTATTGCATAAATTTATAATTACTTATGATTTAAAACGGGGTATTTTTTATGAGCATGGAGTAGGGCTTCCAATACCGGTATTTTTTGTATGGGCGATCCCGGGATCCCGGTATTGCCCATACAAAAAATACCGGTATTGGAAGCCCTAGCATGGAGTAACTCCTCCATGAAAATGACACTTTCAACGGTGCCGAAATTTTGAGAGCTCTTCAGAAACAAACATACATGGTAAATACCCGATTTTAAATAGTAGTTACAACGTAAATGTTAGGTAGTTTAATATCGTATAGGAGCGTTTTCAAAATAAAACCTGAATCTGATTCTTCCAGATCTGGACTCGTCCCAAATATTTCCTGTCAATTACAGTCAAGTGTAAAAATATGGTGGTGCACATCTTACTCAAAAATATGTCCCATAGCACCTTATGCCGGTGTAATAAGAGCGTAGTACCATATTTATGAGTCGATTATGTCGAACCATATTTTTGCACTTGACTGTACATCATGTGTATTAGCTTACTATGAGCGTGACGGTTCAACACAGGGAAGGGAGTCACCATACGTACCATTTCCCGTCTGCCGAAGTACAAACCCAAATGGGCATACGAGAGTCTATGCTGGTGACGAAGTCCGTACAGTCGGCAACAAAGATATGAATACAGCGAAAGTGCCAATAATATGTATAGACGACCTTAATGTTCAGGCAATAAAGTGCTGTATACATAATAGGCTAGACGACTGGAAAAATCTATTTAGTCCGTCTTTTAGATTATAAAAAAATATTGTACACGTATTTTTTCTTTTGTTCGTCAAATCAAAAATGACAAAAATACAGTGCTTTCAAGTTTCGCGTAATGTCACTCCTAGGCACAATTCTTACCTAGGAGTGACGTCACAAGCCCCCACCCCGGAACTTTGATGCTCTTTATCTTCGTCAATTTTAGTTAAATTGAAAAAGGAAAAAATACGTGTCTAATAATTTTAGATAATCTAACTGACGGACTAATTAGAGTAATAGTTTTTCAATGTAGTCGTCATCCCTATTTTACAGTTTGGCTGTATTAATATCTTCTGTGTTGTCGATACACAAAAATTCATCGAAATGTGCATGATTTGTTAGTATAGCAGGTCATTTTTTTGATGACCAGTTGGCGTAGTTGGTAGTGATCCTGCCTGCTATGCCGATGGTCCTGGGTTCGAATCCCGGTAAGGGCATTTATTTGTGTGTTTGTTCCTGAGTCATGGATGTTTTCTATGTATTTGTATATTATGTATATCGTTGCCTGAGTACCCGTAACACAAGCCTTCTTGAGCTTACTGCGGGACTTAGTCAATTTGTGTAAGAATGCCCTGTTATATTTATTATTTATTTATTTAGTGTCGTCATTACAGATTGTTAACTAGGTTTGTGTAGATATGCCTCACTCGAGGACGCGCGAATGTTTGATTCTGTGTCCTACTCACGTATGATCTTCACAAGCCATTCCTTGCGGCAGGCCAGGTGGTAGGTGGCAGGGCATCGAGAACACTCGCGACGCTTGCCTTCATTCCCCCCGCATACCAGGCACCACGATATCGGAGCCACCTTTCGTACAGGAGTATTCTGAAATTGACATATTTTTATTATATTTATTGGTTTTATATTCTCTTATTTAGAAAGAAAGAAAAGAAAGAAAAACGTTTATTCGAGACGCTTCAGTGTACAAAAATATAAAAGACAATACGGTTAGAATAATAGCGTCACCGAAAAGGTTTCTACTCAGCTTGATGTCAAGGTTTTATTATATTTCTAAAGAGTCAATTGATTTGATTAATCCGTGATTAATTTGCTATTAAAAAAGCGTCACATGTAAATAAACCGGCCAAGTGCGAATCGGACTCGCCCACCGAGGGTTCCGCACAAAGGACTCCTCCCCATTTGGTACAGTCACCTACAATAGTATAGGACTATCTGAAGGCTGCAAAATAATCTGACACATTCTTGTTTGTACCGCCATAAGAGCGTGTCACATATTTTTGCGGCCTTCATAGCGTCATATACTATTGCAGGTGACTGTACTTGAAAATACCGGTGGCACGGAACTCTCAGTGCGCGGCAATTATACAGGTTTCGGATTTTCTACTGTACTTGTGCTACAAGCTCTTGCTTTTTTCCAAATTTCGTGATTGTAGGTCAACGGGAAGTACCCTATACATTTTGATTCCCATTGCAAATGTATGGGAAATGCGACATAAACGGCCGTATCTTTTTATTGCGTTAACGTAGAGGTTTGGTATTTTTACAGCTTCAAGGGACATAGGTCACAGGTCTGCGTGTATGTGGTATTAATTTCAACTCGCTCTACGCGTTCCTGAGATAAAGGGTCTTGAACTCTTGACAGACAGACCGACGGACGGACGGACAAGAGATCCTATAAAGGTTTTTTCCTTTTGAGGTAAGGAACCCTAAAAACTTTAATGACTTCATTGGTTAACTTTGCATAAATCATTGCAAATGAACTCTGGAACCCTTTCAAGGAATACGGCTGTATCTACAAACAAATAGAGAACCTCTCTTTGTCGAAATCTGTTGAGCATGTATAGAAATACTGCGTTTTCTGTACAGTGCGAAGATGCTTACGTAAATATGTACTAATATAAAAATGTACCATTGTACACTTACCTCCCCAGCCTCATTTTCAGTGTTCGGCAGACGCTTGTGCACGTAGTTGTACCTCCAGCACTGGTGCAGGTAATCTTCTATCTCCCGCTCCGTTACTATGTTCTTTGATAAATCATTAGCAACTAAATAATAGTACATTGTGCATCTAGGGAGGTAAGTCCCGACGCAGCAGGCGGAGGGCTTTTAATGACTCGAGTTTGTAATCCTCTTACCGACCGTGATGCATACAATGTTTTTCATCACACTTGTAAGGGAAAAAACAAATATACAAATTAATATATTTATTAAAGTTGAAAAAAGTTTACACAGTAAACTTGGTTTACAGCCAAGTTTGAAGATTTGAAATAACCCTCAGCTGATGCAAAATCTCCTTAGGTCTGAAGTGCAATAACGTACGATATTTTAAAACTAAATTCATAACTCCCACGGGAGTTATATTGTACTAAAATCCATAACTCCCGAGGGGACTAAATCGGCTCTACTCTACGCCTGCGCATTATAACACCATTACCGAGCAAGTGTGATGAAAAACAATTTTTCATACAATTGAAATTGACTTTATGATCAATATTCGCTAAAATAACCCGTAAGAGCGTGCGACTTCCCCCGGCTCGGTATCACGAGTTTATCGTAACTTATGTACGAAATATCGTTTGATATTTATCTACCAGTAGCATCGTATTTGTAACGAAAAACATCGTGAGGAAACCTGACTAATCCCAAAAAGTCTCGTATACCCTCTGGGTTGAAGTTGTCAAGATCACATTTTGAATACTCCACTCTCTCTGCTGCTGATTGTACTAAATACTACTGTAATGTGGTTATCAAAGTGATTTATACCTTGACAACCAGCTCGAACTTATCTTCAGTACTGGCATCCACTTGCATGAGATAATCAAGGGTGTCTCGACTTTCCATTGTGTGTTCTGTCATCAGTAACTGCAAAAAATTAAATAATACAAATGTTACTATAGACTCTGATAATTGAAATCTGACATTTATAAATAAATAAATAAAATAAATAAATATTATAGGACATTCTTATACAAATTGGTAGAGATGTACCAGAAATGAAAATACTCTTCATAATAGGGATTTATTTCATCTTATGTTGTGAATTGATTTGACGCTATAGTGCCTACATTGGGATTATCCTCCAAAATTAAACCATGAACTAAACTGTTATTGAAAGTAACACAACTGAAGAATTGTGACTCTCAGAAAGATTTTTCTTCAATACGGCAGAAAGGGAATATAGACAGAGCAGTTATTTAAAAAATATATATTACCGTATAATAAGTATCAAAGAACATTTCTTTGCCTCTCCTCACAAACTCTTTGAATGAATTTTCATGTTTCCCCTGTTTGAGCGGCTGGTGGGACTGATCGTATTTAGCATTGAAATCTGGAGTTTTGTAGTGATCTGGCTTCACGTTGAATGGCAGTAGGGGATCTAGTTTTGTCATCTGCAATGTTAAATATTTGATATTCGATTTTTAATAGCTATTATATAATCTTTCTTAGATCTTATTAAAAAGATGGGGAAGAAAATCAGGAGTCCATTTTACTACATTAAGATAATCAATTGAATTTTATTGAAGATCAAATAACTAGATTTGTTAAATTTTAAGTCTTGTACATACCCTATTTGGTAGCATACCCTGCATACCCTATTCAAATCCTGGTAAGGGAATTTCTTTGTGTGTATCCCAATTATTTGTTTCTCAGTTATGAAATTTATGGACAGACCTATGTCATATGTCAAAGCACATCAAACTGGTAGTTAATAAATTATAAATTGAAAGAGATATGGGGATATAACTGGGCTACCCAATCACCCAGTCATTGTGGTGTCTGCCGCGAAAGCAGGAGGTTGCTGGTTCGATTCCAGCCCTGCTCACCGGGGGCCCTGGTCACTTTTTCTGTAGTATATGACATCTCTTTCAATTTATAATTTATATATAGTAGTGTGACTACTTAAAAACATTAAATCAAAACATTTATTATAAGTAGGTAATAAATGTTTTAATTCATGATTTACAATCGTAGTACTTAATAACTTTGTGATATTTAGTTACCTACCTTCTTTACAACTGCTGGAGGACTTGTTTTACTGACACCCTTTGGCTTGACCACTCTGCTTGGCCCATAGAATGGTCTGCACCTCTCTGCGAGTCGTAAGGCGGTCCACGGTATCCATAGCTTCTGTTTAGTGGAGACTGTTTCAACATGGTAGCACAGCTCCTTCTTGGATTTGAATGAACCATCCTTTTCAACAGTAAAGCCTAAAACTTATAATAACTTAACTTAGTCTATTAACCATTAGAAATTCTCAGTTGGAAAGTTAGAGGTTTTTACAGAAACAAAAATAAAGACCAAAAGTATAAGATACGATAACCAAAGAAATGTAGGAGGAAGAAATGTAATCCTATAGTTTTGTAGTAGGACCAAGAAACATACAGACGGAAGTAATTCTGGACACGGCGCGAATAATTCGACGGTTGCTCTCTCTGTTTTTTTTATGAATGTTGCCGGCGGCACGATAATTCTTATGGTTTTTGTATGTTTACAATAGATAATGTTGAAAAAGTAAACATAACTTTTAAGTACCTTTATCACCATGAAAGCGACCGCGTTTGTCCTTCACTACGGTGACTTTGGCGTAAACTTTCTTAGACAACCACGCCACGGCGACTTCGCCCACTGTCCAAATATAAATGGTTTCACTGTTTTCATTTTCACACATGTTTTATTAGATTTTTACGATCTATTTTACACCTAGGTACTCTGCATTGACATTTCCTATAAAAGTTAAATGAAAGTTTACAAAAACAACTTCATAATTTTTGTTGTATTGAACACATAAAGTAAATTAAATATTGAAGCAGAAATGTTATAAGCAAATAAGACTCGTGGCGGTAAAATTTTAAAAGGGAATGAAAACATTACAATCCCTCACTTGCCATTGGCTTGTAAAATGCCTTGGGGCTCCAGTGCTACCAACATCCACAAAAAATGCTGTGTTGCCATGTAATGCTTATGTCATACAGCGCCATCCAGTGTTGAGTAGTAGCACTTTTGCCACAAGACGGCATATAAGTTTTGACAGAAGACACATAGATGGCACTAATAGTTCAAACATTTTCATTTTGTAAGGGTTTCCCCACCAAATAAAATAAGATTTACTTTTCGTTTTCCGTTTCCAAAGTTATCTCAGGGCATTTTTCTTACACTTGCGAAGTACCTGATCATAGCAGTTATTCTAATATAAAATAGACTTATTAATGCAAACCGAAATAAGTACTTACGAATAGGTAGTAGGATAGAGCGAAGTGGAAAAGCCAGATAAAGAAAGCTGACCCCACTACCATATGGGATTAATAGCTAGGAAGAGAGAGAGAGAGGTACGTACTTATGTACACATGTAAGAGTACCTACTGAAATCACATTTTTTTAATTTCGGTAGCAGTAGGCTTTACAAATTGTGAACTCATTAGGAACTTAGGACTTCGTTACAGTTAGGATTTTGTGAGAGGTTTACCAATTAATTGCTCAAAATCCATAACGAAAATAAGGATAAAACGGATAATCATTCAGGATAACCTCTGCCTCCCCGGTTATTATTGATCCCGCCCGCTGTCTAGTTGTCAGCACACCAACGCCTCTGTCGACATGCTTTGGAAACAAACTAGAGTTACGTATATTTTATGTAAAGTAGGGAGAGAAATGACGTAGTTCTGACAATTTATGAAATAAACCGCGTTGTTTTGTTTTTGACTAATGTTTGACGCTAATGTCTAAAATACAGTCAAATGCAATTTTTAATTGGTTAAATATAATAAATGCTCTACATTGTTACCTACATACCTAATATATTATCTATCGAAAATCTCAAAATGACTTTTTTGTATTGATTAATTGTTAAATCATTCAATTTCAGTAAATGATTATAAAATCTACAGCCAAAAAATATCATAGGCATTCTTGTAAGTTTTTGATTTCTCATTAGTATAACAAGAACCTATCAGTTAACTAATCTGTTGGTAGAGCTAATATAATCCACTAATTATTTACTACTACAATGTAATTCTATCACGGATATGAGATTGATACAAAGTACCTACCTACTGAGTATCATTACATACGCATTAGTTACCTACTTTGTATCAATCTTACTTAAGAGCAAAATCACAGCTCTATAATCTTTCTTT
Organism: Lathronympha strigana; assembly: GCA_949128165.1. NCBI lineage: Eukaryota > Metazoa > Arthropoda > Insecta > Lepidoptera > Tortricidae > Lathronympha > Lathronympha strigana. The sequence continues at coordinate 9,108,005 of OX421923.1, read as the reverse complement.
TATAAACAAGTGCCCCACGTCAAAGCCGCGCTGTGATTGGTTGATCTCCCGCGAGGGCGTGGCCTGGTCCGGCGCAGCATCCAATGGTTATCGCAACCAGATGGGGACAGATTGCGTAGGGGACAATCTTATATAAGTTAGGTATTCTTATCGATATAATTTGGTAACGCGTTTAAGTTCTTTACAAATGTGCAGTGTATTAGAATAAAGTAACACTGGCACCGGCCTATTCTAATTCACGCTATTGAAAAGATTTGGTAGAACTGTGAAATTGTTCAGTATTCACTATCATAATTCCTTTTAAGTATAGGATATAAAATGTACCACTCTGTACCTATGTATGTACATACATACAGAGTGGTACATTTTATTGGATTTATTTTATTTAAAGCATGTAAAAGCTGATAGATAACTGGTAAGCAATATTTATAGGTACCTAGCAGTGGCCGAGGATGAAAACTTTCTTTGAACAAGCTATTTAATTCTTTGAATAGTTAAGAAAAATGTGTCATATTTGCTCACGCAAGGAAGCCGGCAAGAATCGAATTCTATGAACGCTCCTGAACTGATACAGACTGATTCACGAAAACTGGCGCCGAATGTCTTTGATATGAATAACAGTTTCATACATTATCCGCGCAGTGGCGAAGAGAGTTAAATTTTTTGCTCCAGCGCGCAGCCTGTGATAGATATTAATAAAGTTATAAATAAATAATTAATAAATATTGTGGGACAATCACACACATTCGACCTAGTCCCACGATAAGCTCAATAAGACTTGTGGTGTGTGTACTAGACGACGATACATATAATATATAGATATAGGTATATATAAATACTTAAATATATAGAAAACATCCATAACTCAGGAACAAATATTCGTGATAAACACACAAATAAATGCCCTGACCAGGATTCGAACCCGGGACCTCCTGCTTCGTAGGCAGGGCTGACTAGGCTGGGAAGCCGTTATACTTAGTAATTAGTTATAGATATTAGGACCATAGAGTAAAGGAAGCAATCAGTGCAAAGTTTGCGACCACGCTAACTTTGGGTTACTAATTTATACAAACTAGACGGGTTATGTATGATGGGGTTTCGGGGGTAACTTTTGATCGCGTGAATCGATCTGAATGAATCATTACTTTTTTTTTTCTTTTTTTTTTTTTACTTTTTATTAGAAGGAAGATACGTGCGGGATCATTAATTAAGTAATCAAGATAAAAAATTTTTTTGTATAAGTATATCTACCGTTAAATTACAAACTTAATTCAGAAATTATTTTGTAAAATTTTTCAAAAACCGTTCAACCAATCAAGGTATAAATATTTTATCAATAAAGTTCTTATTAAGTTCTACTTTTGTAATTATTTTCATATTGTTTGAACTCATTGTTCAAAAGTTAGAGGGGTTCATTTTTTAAACTTAAACTAAAAATACTCTTAGCAATACATTAACTAGGTTTGTATAAAATGTAGGTATTTGTGGTCGTTCCTTATAAGTATCGTCTTGTGGCATTGGCTTTACCTAATTCTGGGGTGTTCTATGACTCATAGCCCGTGGTTTTTATGCTTTAACCTGAAATTAACCGCTAGATGAGGCTAGAAGTCTAGTCATGTACCTACCTAACGTAAACAAGAGGTACCGAATTAGTCATATTTTCAGGTGTAATAGATGATAGATGCAAAAAGCTGTAATTAAATGCTTGAAAAAATTATACGAGTAGGTATGGGTCATACCTAAATAAATGAAAAATATTTGATTATACAGTTGGGAACATCTCTAGGTATAGTGTACCCACATTTCGTGATGCTGTAGGTACGTGTCGTCCCCCCTTGCGAAGCGAAATCTTCAGGAACTGGCAAACATTAGTATTACGGACGGCAACATTCGTGTGACCTACTCAAGAAATGCCCTTCCTTACTAATTACCTGCTTAATAAGTAAAAGTGAAGTGAAATATTTCTTCTTTCTACCTACACCATACCAACGTCTGAAATGACAGAAATTTGTAAATTACACCATACACTGACCAGACCTTGCTGAGTCAAAACGACATATGAACAGCCTGGTAAAAAGAGTCGACATTAAAAATTGGCAACATCGTTAGTGTCGTCCCTTTCAAATCAATATATGTGAAAACGGGACGACACTACTATGTTGCCAATCTTAGATTTCTACTCTTTCTGGCCAGGCTGCATATCCAATATTAACACTGTAATTTTAACACAAAGCAAGTACAACTTCATAAATAATAATTGTGGAGAAAGTTTACATCTGCGCGCTTTCGCTTTAAACCTTCGCAGAGACACCTTGTGAACCATTAATTATACAAGTACGTACCTTCATTGACCGAGTGAGCAAAGCAAGCGAAGCGTCTTCGTCTTAGTTTCAGCTTGGGCAATAAAGGAGGACTCACAGTAGTCCGTTCCGTTCCGATCCGATACGGGACGATCTGTCAGTTTCTATAGAAAGTATCACGTGATAGCTCGGAGCCCTCGGACGTCACGTGACTTTTTGTATAGAAACTGACAGATCGTCCCGTATCGGATCGGAACGGAACGGACTACTGTGAGTCATCCTTAATGCTTTCGTGTCTGTCCATTTTGTTCTCTACAGGTCGCATTTATCAACCAATTCTTGTGAAATTTTGTAAACAAGTTTGTTGATTAGGTAGTTTTTTTTGTCGATTCACTTTTTATTAATTTTCAAAATGGCCGGCGTTGGTACAAAGGTCTTAAGCGTCATAGACCCCAAAGTCACGACCTTATAAAAAGAAGAAAGAAAACTCTAAAAAAAACACGAATACCTAGGTATGTGTTCCTTGATTACCTATAGATATTTTCTATATAAGTAAGAGTATTTATTTATATATTAAGGTAAGTTAGGTAAGTACGACTCAACTATATTGTCGCCTATAATATAATATACCTACTCTAATAGTTAACTTAATGTACTTGAACTTAATTTGCTTAGTTTGGTTGTACTATTATTTATTCTGTGGTTTGGCCCGATCTGTGTAAGATTGGGCTCCAAATTATATTTATGTCGATCCTGGTAGCCACGGATATAGTTATTTTTTCTATAGTTAATGACAATCCAATGGTCAGAATAAGTAAGAACGTGTACGACTAGACTGGAGTCCAAGTTACACTAGGCAGAACAGTCGAGAACACAACGCTTTGTGAAACTGTCGTTAGCACCCAGGTGGTATGCCAATGCTACGCAAGACTGGCGCACTTGCACAACCCAGGCTTAACCGCTAACCCGGAGTTAAGCTGTCAAATTTCATACAAAAAACGGTTAACTACGGATTATGTGGTTAATCCCGGCCGGTGAAACAGGCCCTAAGCCTGGGGTTCAAGTTGTACTGGACAGCACAGTCGCACTGTGCGGTTTCAGAGGAATTCCTCCCGCGGACGCTCCGGCTGAAGAATGAGCTCCATGCAATGCCGAGGTTTTCCTAACAGTGGGTTTCTTCAAAAAAGGAATGTACAATTTTTTGTGGGTCGTCAACGCGAATGTGTCACCCCTGGAGTTACAGGCGTCCATATGCTACGGTGACCGCTTCCATCATGTGATGTGACGTCACGTGATATAAAAAAGCTCCATTGACACCCAGTACGTCGACCGGCGGAGACTAAGCAAGACTAAGTCTGGAGTTCAAGTTGTACTGGTAGTACAGTCGCGAACACAAGGCTTTGCGAAGATCTGTCATTGGCACCCAGTTCGTCGGCAGCGGAGACAATCGGTCGGCGTACCGGTCTGTAGCTCGTGCCGCCACCTTCCGGTACAATCGAGCGGTAAAGTGTCGGAACAGTGCGACAGAAAAAAATATAGATTTACCGAGACGCCATTGAGCTTTACCAGGCAACATTGATAATGTGAGCCTCATTCTGCCGCATAAGTACGAGCAGTGCGAGTAGTTTACTGTTTGACGGATGTTTGTTTACGGAAAAAAATATATGTTTTACTGCTTAAAAAGAAGATAATTAGAAAGTATTTAAAAAAATATCTCATACTTACAATCTCAACTCCGTAATTTTTTGGGGACAAGAAACAACATAACGAAAATAATTTTGACCAAGGTAGGTAAAGTAGAAGTAATAGTGCTCGACGCTGCACCAGTGTTTGACATGGGCAATTAATATGTCAAAGTGAGAAGTTTTAAATTCGAATATCGAAAAATCTTCGTTGTTCAAATTTAACCTTTACTAATGTGATGACTTTGTTATAAAATGTCCATGTCGAATACTGGTGCAGCGTCGATCACTAGTAGCGGTCAGCTGCAGAGTTAAGTAACCCCCCCCCTGCATAGAAAGTTTGTATGCAGGGGGGGGGGGGTCACTCAACTCTGTCGTACTGTACCTATGACTACCTTACATTAGGGACCAATGAAAATCAAAAAACGAACCTGATTTTCTGAATTATCTAAATACACCTAACTACGTCTTAGGGCTTACAACCTACCTACATTGTGCAGCTTAAAAAAATCGGTCTGCGATCCTGCCTGTTAACAAATACGTATCCTACTTGTATCAGGAGGAACCTAATTTGTACGCGACTGTCCCGTCGGCATCTGTCGTCAGTTTTTGCCGTTCCATTAATTTCGTCTCGTTTTTTGTCGGCGGTCGTTTTCTTATTGCCCCCGACAGGTACACAGTGAACTTTTACCTTTTGTACCGCAAAACAATAAAGGCTTAAAGACATATTTAGTTGAAAAATTGAAACCTGAGCAAGAGAGAGAACTCGCTACGCTCATGTGTACGTCTCAGATGTCACTAGAGTTAAACGCTATGAATTTTGTTTTTTACCAAAAAAAAATATGTCCTCAGGCCGGCAAACACCCAATTGCAGGCCGCTACGCTAAACAAATTCGCCGTGTGCCGACTACATCGAGCAGAGAAATAGTGTACCTACAGCCCTGGCCAGTAAATAAAAAAGCCTCTGATCACATGTTTGTCGACCTCAGCTTCGGACGACAATTTCACGAGATCTGAGACATTTCTAACTTTGCAGGCCTCGGCAATCTACTATTTAATGCCTTTTATGGAGGAGTACCAAACATTTAACTTTCTTTCAACCATATATTTTAAAAGGATTTATAGTTGATAGAACCACTGGAGCGTCTCATCACGGGCCAGGATGTGATTTGTACCAGTTTTTAAGCATCCTTTAATGAAGGTTTCAATTAGAACAAAAAACGCGTTGATTTTAAACGCTGCAGCACGAGGCAATTGAGCTATTCAAACCGACTTCCCAAAAAAAAAGTTTAACCACTATTTTTTATCTGACTACGGCAAAGCCAGTACAAATACAAATACAAAAACATTTATTGTATGGTTATGGGTTTACAGTGATCTTAAAAATAATACAAGTTCTCCATATCCTACCTTACAAAGGTGTACAATATTTCTATTTATAAATTTGTTTATAACTAGGTTTGTAAGCCAGTAAGCAGTCGATTTAAGGATGACTTACACTAGCGGACCGGGATGTGACCGGGCAGATCTGTCAGTTTCTATAAAACGTCACTTGATTGTTTCTATGGAGATTGACAGATTGTCCCATCCCGCCCCGTCCCGTCTCCTTCTAGTGTGAGTCATAACACTCATAACTTATAAGCAGTATCTCGTTCTCATTTTGCCACATCGTCGGCGAAGAAGGCTCCTTCTAACCCAAATCACTCTTGGAGTAGAATTTTAAAATATCGACTTAAGGTGAAGAATATAATTATTTACAAAAGTACAAAACCTATTGACGCATACAAATCATATTACATATTTGATGGTTGCAGTGCTTTGGTTTTGACTGTTATGCTGTAAACTGTTTTTAAAATAAATGAAATGAAATGAAATCCTTTCAGTCTCTCAAAATATTCTGAAAGGTCCTAGCTTATAAACATTTTTATGTAGGTATCTGTTTTAATACGCTTTTTAATACTGTGATATAACACCGACTTTACTTATCATCATTCATACAAGGAATGTAAGGCCACTATTCTTAGTCTTAAATTAGAATTCGCAGTTTATTTAGTGCGCCTGACCACTGTTTGTATATCCCCTCAAAATCCAATAATCCCGATAAACAAATCATTGGTCGTTAAAAAAGAAAGCCGACGCGATCAGCTGGGCGACAGGTTGCCGAACAGATGCTGCGCGCATCTGCCGTGCGCACGCGACGAACGTACTTGATACTTGTCTACTAATAGCAGTGGGCTTACCATGAGTCGTACGTAACCGTAGTCAATAGCGACTGCGCCATTCGAAAGTATGACCGTCTCGCTCCTATCACTATTTTGGTAGGAGCGAGACGGACATACCTTCCCTTATTTATATTAGGTACCGAGTAACATAATAATAATATGGTACCTATTCATAATTAAGTCTGAAAAACGGAAAGTACCAGACAGGGTTTGAATCTACATGACATCCAGATTGGAAGTCGCTAAGCCACAAACACTTTATTATAATACACTTACTTAAGATAATCTCAAGTATCAAGACCACAGCAGAGCATAAAAAACTTAGCGCGGTCAGCTGCCGCGGCGCGCATCTCGCGGCGGCGGCTTGCGCTGCGCACGCGCTGGTGGGATTAAGGCACGAGCGGATAGCGGGACAACTATACCATAAGGCTGTTCTACTGGGTGGGTCGCACTCCCCGGAAATGCTGGTGGCCATATGGGCGTCGCACTACTTACCACCTTACCCCGGACCACCAGCAGCTAAGTATGAGGGCGGATATGGCAGAGGGCAGGAGTGTGGAGTCGTGACCGGGAGCCGGGATGTCAGGTTTAAACCTAGCACATCCTGGATCCCGAGTGCGAGTCCTGGCATCAGTGCCTTCTCCCATATCTTTAGGTTAAGATTATTCTATATCTAAGTATAGTTTATTTATCCTTATTCTATATATGTATATATGGAGGAGACAACCTCCTAAAAAATCCCCAATCTAAGGTCTATCGTGCCGAGAGATGCGTGGCTGAGGGGGTGCTCAGTCGCTAGCGATAACCCCTCGATACCGGGCAACCTCGAGGGTGTATTTTGCCTTATTCCGGCAAGCGGGGCTCCGCCGGAATGGACCACTTTTTCCCTAGCTTCTCGTGGGACTTACATGGAAGTTAATTTAAAAAAAACAGAAGGTACCCTGGATGACCGTTACCAGGAACTAATGCCCTTGATGGAAGGTGCGGATAATTCTGCCCACACATCAGAGCAAGACATGGAGGTTGTGGAGAACTCCGACCCGGCCGAAAGGTGCGCTAGCCGCCCAACCAGTCAAACGGAGGTTTCCCAACCTAACACTCGGATGCCCGCCAAGAAATTGGCGGGGTCTGTAAGGGGGCGCTACAAAGCTCTTAAAGGACAGGGAGTGGCACCTGAAGAGGCGCTGCAACTAGCCACTAAGAGCTTTGCAGAGCTCAAAAAGATGGGGTACAAGTTCGGGGCCTCGCAATCCAAACCCGAGCAAAAGCCGACAAAACGGCCCCGCTCGGAAGAGGTATCACCAAAGGGTAACACACCCAAAAACCCAAGGGTGAGTGAGACTCCCCCGGCTCAACCCCAACCTACACAGCCCTACAGCTCGGTTCTCGCCCAGACTCGTGTCGGGATCAGGAACTCCAGCCCGATGTCAGTAGCTCAGCTGGAGTCCCTCTGCAAAAACATCCTGCAGAAGATCGCGACAATGAGGATGGACGAGGGACCGAAATTCAAGGGCTACTCCTTCAAGCCAGGCTGGCTGCTGATCACCTGCAGCGACCAACGCTCTAAAGCCTGGCTTGAAGCGGTAACACCAACCCTAAAGCCTTGGCCGGAAGCCAAACTCGCGGTTATACCGGAAAATGAGCTTCCCAAGCCAAATATAGGGATGGTGTTCATCCCAGAGATAGATGACTCCATGGTGCAGCAGTCACTATCGCTGGTTTACGCGCAGAACCAGGGGCTTCACACAGAGTTCTGGAAGGTTCTCCACACAAAGGTCGAGAAAGGTGGGGTACTAGTGACCCTATCCCTAGACGACGCATCTGTGGAGAACCTGAAGAAAATGGGACTCAAGGTGAACCTCGGGTTCCGCGAAGTCCTGTTCCGGCTAAAGGGTCACCCAAAAACCCAAGAGTCTGGAACAGCTGCACCCCAAATCCCTCCACCGCAACCAACATCCTCTGCCCCAACCACCACCCAGTCCCAAACGCCAGCCCGAAAGGGGCCTCCGGGCCCAAAACGAGCTGTGCCGTCCTCCCCGAATCCCAAACCTGGACCGTCCGGACTTTCCTCAGGGCAGCAGCGGTTTCTCTCCAGCAGGGGAGACCACAGGGGCAAACACCGCCTCAGGGGTAGGGGGTCCAGAGGCCGCCAGCAAGGGCAAGGTGATGCCCAACGGCGCGGCCAGTAAAAGCAAACAAAAAATCACCAAGGGGGCGACGTTCCTACAGGCCAACCTCCACCACGCCATCGCGGCCACTGCGGTCGTGGAAAAACTTTTTGGCGAAAACAGCCTGGACATCGCCCTCATACAAGAACCATGGATAAACAGCAACTCCATGGTAGCCGGTCTTAACAGGGCAGGAAAGGTACTAATACATGAAAAAGGTTCTAAACCAAGAGCCTGCATCGTGTTTAACAGACGTATTAACTTCTTACCTGTTACAGAAATCAGCAGCGATGACACTGTAGCTGCCTATGTCGATCTCAAGGGTAGTGGAGCACGGAAGGTACTGATTTGCTCCGCCTATTTGCCTGGAGATAAACAAGATCCCACAGAAGAACTGTCTAAGGTTGTAGAGTACGCTCAAGCACAAAAGGCAGAACTCATCGTGGGCTGTGACGCCAATGCCCACCACACCATTTGGGGGAGCACTGGAATTAACAAAAGAGGTGAGTTACTCTCTGATTTTATCTTTACTAATTGTCTGCAACTGTTAAATAGGGGCAATACGCCGACCTTCGTAACTAGGGCGAGACAAGAAGTACTTGATATAACATTCGCAACTGAAAAGGTAGCCAAATGCCTCTCTAACTGGCATGTCAGTTGCGAAAATTCAATGTCGGACCACAGGCATATAATATTTGGTGTTGAAAACTCTCTAGTTAGGGACATAGCCACGCGGAGAAATCCAAAAGACACGTCATGGGAAGCCTACAGGACTGACCTAGAAACCCGTCTAAAGGTAATACATAAACAGGTAAAAACACCAGACTCTCTCAACCTGGCAGTCGACCTTATCTCAGAAGGCATGGTCAATGCCTATAAACAAAGCTGCCCGTTGAAGGTAACTAAGCTTACTAACACGACGACGTGGTGGAACAAAAAGCTGGAAAAACTCCGCAAAACCACACGCCGCATATTCAATCACTCTACCACGCCGAATGAGTGGGAACGGTACGGTAGAGCTCTGACTGAATATAATAAGCAGATCAGGAAAGCCAAGAGGCGGTCTTGGAGAAGATTCTGTGACGAAATCGCCCACACACACAAAGGGGCGAGAATTCACAAAATACTCTCTAAGACACCAACCAACTACCTCGGTCTCCTCAAGAGACCAGATGGCACTTTTACTAACACAGAAGCGGAAACCCTAGACCTACTTAGGGTGACCCACTTCCCAGGTTCGTACACCACCAGTAATAAACTAATGTGCGCCCAAAGGAATAACCAAACCCACAGGGCACACAACATCGACTGGAATTTGGCAACTAACATCTTTAGACCAAACAAAATTAAATGGGCCTTGAGTAAGTTCAAACCCTTTAAATCGGCCGGAGAAGATGGAGTGTTTCCTGCTCTCCTACAGCAAGGTCAGGACCTCCTACTCCCGCACCTGGTAAGAATATTTCGAGCGAGCTTTGCACTAGGTAATATACCAGAAAAATGGACTCGGGTCAAGGTACGCTTCATACCAAACGCAGGAAAAAAGGACTACTCGCAGCCTAAATCCTTCAGACCAATAAGTCTAACCTCTTTCCTTCTAAAAACAATGGAAAGAATCATTGATCAGCACATCAGAGCGCACTACTTGGTGGCAAGACCACTAAGCCAAAATCAACATGCTTACCAAAAGGGGAAATCTACAGAAACTGCCCTACTTGACCTGGTCGACAAGGTGCAAAAAACCCTAGAGGATAAGCAGACCGCTCTATGTGCTTTCCTTGATGTCGAAGGTGCTTTCGATAACACACCCACAGAAACAATCCTTAATGGAATGAAATCAAAGGGTGTTGATGAAACCACCACCAGATGGGTCCAGAGCATGCTCTCTAACAGAGTGGCTACTCTAACCCTCAATGCAACAGAGCACGAATTTTACACCACGAAAGGTTGTCCACAAGGAGGCGTCCTATCACCACTACTATGGACACTTGCAGTGGATAAACTACTTGCAATCATGTGGGACAAAGATTATGATACGCAGGGTTATGCCGATGACCTTGTAGTTATAATCAAAGGACCCTGCCTCCATACAATCTCAAACTTGATGCAAGGAGCTCTTAACACCATACTTAAATGGTGTAAAGAAAATGACTTGTCTATAAATCCGAGCAAAACGGTTGTAGTGCCGTTCACAAAGAAGAGAAATCTGGAAAAACTCGGAAAACTACAACTTAATGGACATGAAATAACACTTTCGAGTGAGGTCAAGTATCTAGGGGTCATTTTTGACCAAAAGCTTACATGGAATCCTCACTTAAAAAACATCACACAAAAAGACAGCAACAGGGGCCTTTTCCTCAACACCTGGGGCAGCCCTAGACGCACTGCTCAACATCACACCACTCCACCTGCAAGTGCAAAAGGAGGCCAAGCAGTGTATCTACAGAATAAGCACGCTAAACAAGCCCAAATGGCGCTCCCAAGCGCTAACCAAACTCAGGGCTTGGGTTTTCAAGAACAAAACCCTCAGCATGCCTTCAGATGACATGCATACGGAATGTCAGTTTACCACAGTCAGTTTGTCAGTGTACAATGTGGATATACCCCAAAGACACAAATGGGCCAACGACCAAATGTTTGTCGAAAAGGGAAGCCACATTTGGTACACGGATGGTTCCAAGACAGTTGGAAAAGTAGGATGTGGTATCTATGGTGAGAGGCCTAAGCACAGAGCCAGCGTCAGCATGGGCAAACTGGCCTCAATCTTCCAGGCAGAAGTCCTTGCCATTAACATATGCGCGGAAATCAATCTGGACAGAAACCTAAGAAACCAACACATCTACATTAACTCGGACAGTCAAGCTGCCCTGCTAGCACTAGAGTCCCTAGAGGTTAACTCTAGACTAGTCCAGAACTGCAAAAATAATCTAAACGCCCTGGCTAACACCAACAAAGTTACACTTAGATGGGTACCAGGACACTCCAACATTGCTGGAAACGAAGCAGCGGACGAACTGGCCAGAAAGGGCGCGGACACGCCCCTCGTTGGCCCGGAACCGTTTTGCGGAGTTACAAAACGAGAGGCATACTCTCTGCTAAACAATCTTGAAAAGATGAGGGCAATCGCAGAGTGGAAATCCGTAAAAGGAAACACACACTCGAAAGCTCTAATATTAGGGTTCAACAACAAAAACACTAAAGAGCTCTTAGGGCTCAAGAGGTACAAAGCCTGTGCGGTGGTCAGAATTCTGACTGGGCACTGCAAGTTGAACAAGCACATGTTTCTAATGGGTAAGAAACAAGACGCAGCATGCAGGTTCTGCCAGGAAACAGAGGAAACTGCAATGCACATCCTCTGCTCCTGCGGACCACTAATGCACAAAAGAAGTATCCACCTCGGTAGGCACGAACTGCAACCCTGTGAGATACACAACATTACAGCCCAAAGAATTTGGAACTTTCTGGACTCAACGGGAATCAGTAATGAATTATAAAGGGCTGCCACAATAGATCACAACTGGTCGATGCGGCATCTTCACTAGCCCAAAACAACAATAATAATAGGTAATAAAATACCATAAGGCTCAAGGTAGGTATGTCCAGGTATGTTGAAGGAAGATATAACAATTGTAAATGCCTGTGATTAACGTACGAGCAGAGTACCTGTGATAACAGAGGAACATCATGATTAATCTTCCGTTCTAAAGGAGGCACTAAGACGATATATTCTGATTGGCCGACATATTGACTAAAATATTGTGGTCTTAAGCTGCGGACAGTGTTGTCTTCTACAATATAAATGTAGCAGTAGGATAACAATCCTGTCTGAGGGATCCGGCTTAAGGGATGACTCAAACTAGAAGGGTCAGTTTCTATAGAAAACGTCACGTGACATCTGAGAGTTACGCGCTATCATGCGATTATTTCTATAGAAATTGATAGATCGTCCCGTCCCGCCCCGTCCCTTTCCATCCTAGTGTGAGTCATCCTTTGCCTATCTGCCTATTCGTCAGATTTCTTATTTAAAAAAACTATATCTAGTGTAAAGTATTTAGTTTTGCTGCCACTACAACAAGCCAAGCTTCAAGTCAAGCCTAAGTCTGCTTTGAGAAAGTAGGAAAAAATATGGATCCTTGATAAGCGAATTTGCGCAATACGCCGGTTTTTTTAGGAAGTAGTCAGCTAGGCAGTGAAACCATAGCTATAGGAACTTATTTTTACTTACGTACCCAAGCGCACTTGTAACAATGAACTTAAGGTAAGATAATCATTTATTTCACCTTATTCTTAGTTGGTAAATACATAGTGGTCGAGTCCTATTAGGCATACAGTAGCAGTGTCAAGAGTCCTCGCTCTTCCGGATTACAGTATTATAAATCTATGCCTGGACTAGTTAATGTAAACTTTTAGTTAATATAAAGAATAATCGCTGACACTCATAACTCGCGCTCCAAAAATGAGAGTAAGCCTCTGACTCATCTGACATTGACCGTCAAGCAACTAAGCGCGTGCGAATTTATCAGTTTTATCACATAATTACGTGGGAGATGAGTGTCAATGCACCGTTGCGTCACATGCTAGTAACACACGCACATTGAGTCCACAGACTGAAAATGTTAAGTAAACAAACATAACACTTTACAGTTTGTTAGTACATGCTTGGAAGAGATAACGTGGCTTGACTGTATAAGTCCGACTTTTGTCTACATACTGTAGACATTATTTTCGGCTAGTTAACTTGGATTCCTTACTTGTTTTCTACAGTTAAACACAAACCTCCTCTTAAACAACGAGGAATTGGGTGGGTATTGTCCCCACACTGCTCCTCCATAGTGGGCTTCACGCAATACATTCTTGAATTACTTCGTGGAAGTACCTATAGCAGGTTTTCTTACTTTTATTCGTTGAGAATATTTTGACTAATGTAATGGCATTTATGGCATAAGTACTACTTATCTGAAGAAATTATTAGTGTAAGATTATTCAAATTAGTTACCAATAAGACGCACACATGCACGTTAATTTAATTTGGCTATGTCGATAGCATTTTGTGTTATGGCAATACTAATCTGGGGTGAATGATTAGTTGGTTAATCAACTATTTCTTGTGACTTATTCACATCTTTATGGTCTCTTGTGTCAATCTTTAAGCCACGGTTTTACAAGAGTACATTACTATACGAGATACCAGTTACCAGTTATACGAGAAGGTATCTTTTGATATGTCATTTAACAACTGTCTATAACCGTTCTAACAAACTTTCGTTCGATCCTTCGTGTCTTGGCTGATCGGACTGGATAACAATAATAAATAGCTGATTCACCTGTGTATAAAAATATTAATTAATTACATAGTTACTCGCGAGACGAGCGGTGTCAATGCACCGTTGCGTCACAACGCTGGTAATATAAGAGTAATAAAACACGCACATAATTCATCCATTTGTTGGTTGTATGTCGCCCGATCACCAAATCATTAGCATGTCACGATGTACCGAAAAAAAATTTACATCGATCGATGTTATCAGGGAATGGCGGCATTTTATAGTGCTCTAATAGCATGCAATTTATTAATTCTTAGATACGTGGATATTCAATTGCGGCGTCAGACAGCTATTTACTTTGCTTATGTTGAAATTATTGTATCTTATGGCTTACTGAGCTGGGGCAGAGTAAATACTAATATCAGAGTAGAAATCCAAGGCCACGGAATGGTAACTTAATCTTTTACAAACAGGACAGTATTATTTTTTTAAACATCACAGACATAGCTTCGTTGGGTAGCAACTAGCCTAGCCTCAGTATAGGGGAATATAGATTGCAGGTAATCCAGCTGCCTTCCCCACCTGCCCTCCATCTTAGGTAGGTCGTTGACCTGAAGGGATAGGGTGTTACATTTATTACGCGGACGTTGATTGGTTTGGTTTTAAGTTACGGTGGAGTAATATTACGAGATTTTAAGAATTTAGATGCTAGTGCGTAAATAATTGCTGGCAAGACTTAGGATGTCCTTCTGTTTTCAATCTAGGTAGGGAGTCAGCCGGGATAGTAACTGAACGAATACGAGTGCTCGACAGCCCGGCTGAATCCGGCCAGGTGTCCCTTCACTACATCTACGTCTACCTATAATTTTGACTAGTTTGACTATTAGGAAGGGGTCCTGGAGTCATGCCTAATCGGGATGACGTTTTTACTTATATGTACTTTAAAGATATCCAAATTCTCTAAGGGCATACAAACATGATCAAGGTAAATTTAGATCTCAAAATTTGACGAACCTAGAACGAAAAAAATGCAAGGTAAGGTAGACATAGTACCTACGAGTAAATAGTACATTTACTCGTACTATATCTACCTTTACCTTGCCTTTTTTTCATTCAGTTGCACTAATATGATTCATATAGGTCATGCGTCATACTGGATAGTTCGAATGTTTTATTTCGCTCCAGACAGTGACTCACGCGCATTTATAAACGTACTTTGATACGCGAATGACAGCTCGACTTACACAATTATAAAGGGTTTATATTGTAAGGTAATATGTGTCAGTTACGACACTTCAGGTATATTTTTAACGTCATGACCTAGAGATATATTAATATGGAAGTAAATATGACTAGTCTGAAGGCGTTTTAATTTAACAATTATCCGTTTTTAAAGTGTGATCTTTTAAAGTCAGTCATAGGATCAGAAGTGAGATAATTTCTGTCTTAGCTGTTATCTATGATTCATAGCTCGCCCAATTTACTATAGTTGTGTCTACAGTATTTTATCTTACGACATACTAATCTGGGGTACCTAAAGTATGTAACTTGATGACTTCTAAAATCGTAGAGGAACACAGAGTTCAAATACAATTAGGGAAGTCGGTGGAAGCCGCGTTCTATGGACCCCCGGTCCCGCCTAAAATAACCGACTTGTTTTAACATTACATCTCAAAACTTTTTTACAGCCAAAGTAAGTACAGCGGCTTGTGGCTTCCTCGCACAACGTATCAGCATTGCGATACGAGGAAATGCCAGCATTCTAGGTACAATGCCTCAAGGACCTATTTTAGATTTAAGGTACGTAGAGGTAGGTAGCTAAGTAGTAAGTTACACTAGTATATATTTTGAAAATAAATGTTTTACAGTACAGCGGAGCGAGACTTGTATCTTTATACATGATATGTTTTTGATGGGATTAAAATAAACCTTCATTTCATTGGAATAAAGTTGGAAACTGACATTTGGTTTTTGATTACATAAAAATGCTAAGAATACCAAGGAGTCAGAATAAGTATAGGGTGATCCCCGGTCATCTTCCAATTGGCCTTAATCTCATTAGAATCACATAAGCGTCGCAAGGTGCGCGCGCCACCTGCGGAGTCGACGCACTCCTGCGCACATTCCAGTTACAGAACGACACATTGTTGTGAGAATAGTGTGACGCTTATGTCCTTATATTCGTGAGTAGAGCTATGGGCATTCTCTTATAACATATACGTTAGTTTGTTTACGATGTACTTTGAGATTTTTTTTTGCTATTTAGAATCGATTTTTCAAAGGTGGCCTGTTGGCATCTCGGAATAGCATTAGGTATTTATACAAACTGACAGCACCTTACACTGAATCGTTTATTACGCCGAGTCGAATAGGTGCAATGAGTCATTTTTCTTTTTGCAAAGAGCACTCGACATTTATCAAAAATATTTCTCAAATGTAACCGATTTCGTTCATGAGCAAAATTTCCTGAAAGGACGCCATTGCCCAGCAGTGGGGCGTATGCTGAAGTAAGCAAATAAGTGTAATAAGGGAATATCTTTATTTTGTTGTCGTTTTTTTTCCGCGTCAGATTTTTATGAAATTTGGTGGGTAGGTAGAGTTCCTTATTCTCTTCAAAATAGTCCCAATTTCCCAGTATGTCCCACAATTTTTACCTCTGAGTTACGAAATCGTATGGTATTTTCGTAACTCAGTGGGAAATTTAGTACAAAATTTTTGTCGCACATTGAGATATCTATCTAGCGTAGAATAAGGAACTCTACCTACCCCACAAATTTCGTAAAATTCTGACGCGAAAAAAGAACGACAACTAAATAAAAATACAAGTACCCATAAAGCAATAGTTTATGGGTAATATTTATGCAACTAGTGCGGAAAGTAGGTGATTTCCAATGCGTATATAAGACGACACGAGTCGGACATTATATTTACGCTTGTGTTTCATACAATGTTTTACTATGCATTGTGCGAGTAAATAAACAATAGGCAATTATAAGCGGTAGTGTACTACCACAGTCCACGATACATCTGGGTAAGTGCGCATGCTGGGCAGGGCAAGGCGGGATACTCCGAGAGGAGGATCCGGCTCTCATTCCAGCACAAGTGCGGAATAGTACTACTTACTGTCCGCACGATTTGGTTCCATGAGAACACGCACTTTTCGAGCACATGCATTGAAAAATTTATTTCTGTAATCACTCTGCTTCTAGTTACCTCGATTTTTTCACAATCACATTAAAACGAACCAATCAGCATAACAGCCCCAGTTTTTACTAAAGCACCCCGATTGAATCAAACTTCCGTAGCTTTGTCGTCCCGTCGCCATTCTGAAGTCATGTTAATATGCAAATGGCGCATTCATGGATATGGGTTAAATAAGGTAAATAAAATATACAACCTAAGGAGTAGTCCTTAGGTACTATGAGGTTCACTTGTCGGACGCCAGACCGACCACATCTCCTGCATCCGGAGGATGCCTCGTAGAGAGGCGAAACATGTCTCGAGTTTTGTATAATTGGTGGTGATGGGTTTTTTTTTGCGGCGGAAGGGTGGGAAAAATAATCAAGGAAAAGTGGAAAACTCACGGCTTCAGGCGAGATTCAAACAGGTTTGGCAGTACCACCAACCCGCTCTACCAACCTGGTTGCTTGTATTCCAGAGTAGCGAGGCGAGACTCGCGAGTTCGTTGAAGTCGACGATGTGTACATTTGTTTTTATGTTTGTATTAGTCTTAGTTTCATGACGCATTGGCGTATGCTGTAATGTCGTGTTAACTTATTGAATAAAAAAAAAAAAAAAAAAAAAACAAATAAAGTATGTTTTGGTCGATGGGCTAGCAATCTGTTACGGCATTATGACAATTTCGTTACCTTTGAACTTGATGGCCCACCTCTTTGGGAATACAGTCCTGAATATACCTATTTGCAGCGATGTGCAGTTACGCCATCGCCCGATACTCCGAATACTCCAATACCGTTGTTCTCTGCTAATTTTCCGCTATCGACATGCGTGGCCTCTCGCGGACGTGTCATCTTGTTAATGCGTGGTTTTCATGCTAGCCCAGCCAGAACGGTCAGTAACGGTCGGAGTAGGTATAGCTTGAGCTATTGATGTAGAGGTTGTATAACAATCTTCTAAGTGTGCAATTCAATTAAATATTAAAATGAAACAAAACAACCAACAACAAAACAAAATGTATTGTCCCAGCGCACGCAAGTTTTTTGTAGAAATTGCGAAACGTCTGGTTGATGTAACTGGTGACCGAAGAGCTGGTGGTTTTCCGCACAACGTATCAGCATTGCGATACAACGAGGATATGCCGCCAGCATCCTAAGTACAATGCTTGAGGTATTAGGATGTTGGCGGCAGTTCCTCCTATTTTCGACTTGAGGTAGCTTGTAGTTACGTACCTACTCTCTTTTCTTTAATAGTTGAAGATCGTACCAGGAAACAATTTATTTGAAAAACTAAATCAAGTCTTTTGACTCGGCCTCTGGGCCACGCCTGAATCCTCAAGGTCCTCTCTCCCTGTATTTTCCCTCTCAAATCAGAACCATATATATATAGCCTTGGACGTACGACGCTTCCATTGAAACATTCGATGTCTTCATGAAAATCATATACCAATAAGTAAAAAAAATGTAAATTCAGAATCTCCCCTTGAAATTGGTATAAAATTTGCTCTTGACTTGATTGTACTAGCACAGCTAGTATTAAGCTAAGTATAGGAGTTTCGGCTCCGGTTTGGCGCGGTTGCATGCCTAATTGCCTAGAGCAATCCCGCCGCGTTCACATTCGCCATCGCTGCAAGATGAGCAACTCGTGGACGGTTTCGTGGGCAGTGCAGGGACTGCAGGGCTTCGCCTGCGAGTCCCACATACCCGTCCTAATTTCACAGCTAGGCGGGATGCCAAACGACACCAAGTTAAAAGTAAATTATTCTAAAGGATATTAAAAAACATATTTCCTGCCCTTATTGGAACTGTATTCAAATACCGTAATTAACAGTTCGTAAGCAAATTTCAAATCACAGCAACATAACGGAAATTAGAATGACATCCACTAACATTTTAAACAGTCGTTTTAAAAGATCAACAGGATAACTTTTATAAGTTGATCCCTGTTTTATCCCGAACTCTTTCATGACGGGTATCTTTAATGACTGGTTATGCTCAGTGATTCGAAATTTGAATAATCAGTTCCGCTATCAAATGGTCTTATTAGGATCTGAGGATGTATATTTAAAAAAAAGGGCGAGTCAGGTTGGGACAGGTAGGAAATTATAATGAGAACGCCGGAAGTAAGAAAGGATAGACGTTTTGTAAGTTCGGTTTTATAGGTCATGCTGTTTTATCTATTTAATTTATTCCTATTTAATTTTTCCCGGCTAATGCGACGGCTTAGTGAGCCTGGGGTCTGATTTGGCAAGTAATCCCAAGATTTGGCGTAGGCGCTAGTTTAACGAAAGCGACTGCTATCTGACCTTCCAACCCAGGGGGTAAAACTAAGCCTTATTAGTATTATTCCGGCTTCTTCACGATGTTTCTTTCACCGAAAAGCGATTAGTCAATATAAAATGATATTTCGTACATAAGTTCCGAAAAACTCATTGGTACGAGCTAGGGTTTGAACCCGCGACCTACCGATTGTAAGTGCACGGAATTACCGCTGGACCAACAACGCTTCAGTGTATTTTTTTCATTTATAGTAGCCTGGTCAATGAGGGCTCAAAAAGAGGGTCTAGGTAGAACATTTAGCGAACGTATACCCCAAATATCACTGAAGTATTGCTAAATTTTCCAAAATTTTTAAAGTCGTATAAGTTTTCAACGGTAATTAAGTGACAGATATGCATACTCGTATGTATACATATTGATTGAGAGATAAATTATCTATAAGATTTTAAAGAAAGTTTTTTCTCAGATAAAGAGTTTCGAAGATAAAAAGCAATGTACGAAAAGAATAGTGGGGGGGATACATTTAAAAAGAATAGATAAAAAAATATATGTGAAAGTTGTAGAGAACTTTATAAGCTGTCAATATGTAGTAAAACAAAATTTTGTATGACACATCGTATTCGAGATGTACTCGAAAAACCAAAAAATGGGATCTTCTATATCCCCCCCCCCCCCTACTCGGGCTCAGGTCCGAGGGGCAAGAACTTTTAGTATGTTTGTCTCCTAATTACTCCGAACAACATCGATGATCAGTCATCATCTTAACCCTGTGAAAACGAGTGCTGTATAGGGCTTGAAACGTAGGGTCATGGTGTTAATAAACGCGATTAATCCGTTCTAAAGTGTTTAATTTCAATGAATAACAATCGCGGTAACAGAAGACAATATTAGCATCTTTTAGTTAAACTTTCTGCTTTCGACCATTCCATCTAGGATCGTTCATTGACCACGCTTTAGGCAATTATTCTTATTTACCCGAACTCTCAACTTCTTAATCCCTCATAAGGGCCTCATTCCACACTACAAATGCATGTGTAGTCATCTGCGTGTGTGTGTGCGTTGTGTAGCCACCGTGTCCCCTATGTCCGGCCGGAAAGTAATCCGAGAGTATGGGAAGCCCTACGCCACCGCTTCCACTCTCCACTGTACATGTCCACATGGAATCAGGTGTTATGACGTCTGTGTAGGTGTAAAATAGTGGCCCGAGGATGTTGCTTAAAGTCACAGAACTAATATAAAAAAAGTATTTAATTCAGGCATTGAGTTCCCATATGCTTACATCTATAAATTAAATAAAAAAAATTAAGCTTAACACTGTAGAGGGGTGCCACTTACATTAAAATTACAATAAAAAGATATAAGTGCACACTGATATAAGTGCAAAGTCATTTTTTGTTCTGGTCTATGTGAACAGATATCCAGCGCTTAAACACTGGACTCCTTATGTCGTCAGAAACAGCCACAAGTATCTTGTTGCTGGAACAGCGTAGTCTCCTCCAAAATGAGGCAACACGGGATCTAATCACCGCAAAAAGTCGGGGACCCCCGCGTCAGCAAACATGTCCGACGCGCTGCAGCACCGCGGGAGCCGCATAAGAGCCGGGAACGCGTCATTGTACTGGACTCTTATTCTGCTCATTACCTTCTGCGTGAACGTTATCCACAACTGGGAGGTATACATGCCTAAGCAATATGCCTTAAAGAGCGTGGTTTTAACGTCTTTGCCGCATTTGGCAAACCGTCGCGCGAGCATGTTTCCCCTGACGGCAAGGGCCCTCCGCTCTCTCTTAATCGTTGTCCTGTAGCCTTTCCGTCAACAGGTGTCCTAAGTACTTAAATCGCTTACCAAAATCAATTTTCGTCCCATTTAGATACACCCCAGCTCAGGTACGCTGTCCGGCCCAGTAATATGCGCAAAAGATGCTAAAAGAATCGTTAGTTGATAAAAATTGCAACACTCCTTTCACTATCCTAGAGGTCAAGTTTCAATGAATAAAATCCTTTGATGCAGTTTCACGTGGCTTCACGACTATCTATAATTTTTGTACAAAGAAACTACATACTTATTTACTTTAAAGTTAAATCTTCAACAATTGATCCTTAATACTCTCCTGCGACTTTTAGGTGGGTACAGTATGTTGGTCCCGTTACATCACACGAATTTAACCGCCGAGCGAAATGTCTTGCTTGCATCTCATCTTATCTTATGTTCCCATACGTCACGTGAGTTATCTCATCTGGCGGGAAGCTGCGGCGGACCGCATTGCGGTTGATAACCGTTCTCATGCATCGGCTATCTGTCCTTTATCGATACTTTTAATGCTGGGTCATGCACAGATATTGTTCTCTTCTGGCTCGGTCCTAAATAAGTCTAACTAAACGAAACGACTCTCGAATATCGACATATAAATCTAATATATACATAGGTAACTAATAACTTGACGGATAAATAACTACGTAATAATATCACTAGACTAATAATATATCGTCGAACAAAAGTCGTTTGAAAATGTGATTCTCCTAGATAACCAGTCAAGTATACACATTTCACTTATTTAGACCATAGTTAAATACTTAAGTACCTATACTAGGAACCTAAAACCATAATAACATTTTAAGTTTACTTCCTTTGAATGTTTACTCGTAAAATCAGTTCGGCACCACCAGCCGGCACCAATTTTTTGGGTACCCAAAGGGTAAAACGGGGCCCTATTACTAAGGCTCCGCCGTCCGTCCGTCTGTCAACAGGCTGTGTCTCAGGAACCGTGATAGTTAGACAGTTGAAATTTTCTCAGATTAACAAATTAAAGCATAATAAACTAAATATTTAAGGTGGCTCTCATACAAAAAACGTTGTTTTTTGCCGTTTTCAAAAATAATGGTACGGAACCCCTTGTGCGCGGGTCCGACTCGCACTTGGCCCGTTTTTTAAAGAGTCGTTATTCCATTCTGGATTATTTTACTTGATCAGTCCTCAGTTTTGGCACAATATGCAAACAACGGCTTTCCTTTCTTATAAAATAACCATGGTATCACATCCGCTCGTAAATACTCTCTTTTGTTTAATGGCTAATACAGCACACGTTGGAGTGTAAATTACAAGATGAATATGATGATAAATTGTAAGTGTTAATTACAAACTACGTACTGATGGTAGTACTAATATTTGAATGATTTTAATGTATAAATGGTGCAAAGCATTTCAGTTTGTATTTTCGTCGCAAAGGTGAAGTGGTAAATAAGAATTTCTTACCTTATGTAGGTAATGTATAATAATTACTAAAATAATAACTCTTTTATTATACTCAATAAAATATAATTGAATTAAATTGTAAAATGGATCTTTGGAAGTGCGATTATTAACATTAAATAATTTTGATTTTTATTACTAAAAGAAGTCCAGAACTTTTGGAAACATACATTAATTTTAAGCCCGAATCGTTTGGTTTAAAACAAAGGTTTGAATATATATTATTTAGTTTTTATGAAATATATTTAATACAGGTAAAACCAGAAAATAAACTAACATAAATATAAAAAGATGACATTAAAATTAATCTAAAATACATTTAACTACTAATGCCCGGAGCGACAATACCCGGCGCGAATGTGCCAAATATGCTGGCGGCGTTGCCTCGCTGTATCGCCAACGATATTTGCTGGACCAGGTACGAGCCAGACCGGGCATCGCCACCTCTCTCTCTGATGCGTTTACCTAAAATATTTATAAAACGTTTGGCCTCGGAGCACCAGGGGCCAACCGTTTCCACCGCAACCGGAACAAAGTCATACACTGGTTCCAAGTTCGAATATTTGTTGTGCTTTAACTTTGCTGCGTTTTCAGCAGCAGCTCCAGCTTTTCGAACTGTCTGAGCAAGGTGTGAGGGTGCGAATGTGCTTACGCACGTTGCATCCCAGATTAAACTCCTACCCCTTGCCCAAGGAACCAGTGTCAAACCGTCTGGTCTCTTGCCGTCCGTTCTGTTTAGACCCTGGGGCTCCAACACACAGGGCAAGTTGGATGACACCATCGCACGACGAATTATTTCGTTGATCGAGTGGTGCCTGGAAAGCCTACCAGCACACCGCACGCAGCTCAGACCATGATGTCCGTTTGCTTCCACTGCAGCGCCACAGACACACAGGTGAGGTTCGCACACCGCACAACCAAGTCTCAGGGCTACTCCTATACGTAGAGAGTCATTATCTAGGAGCGTGCCAAGGTTTGACGATGGCAGAGCGTGCAACCATGCGCCAGATTCTGGCACTATGGCAGCTTTCAAGCGTGCATGTTCAGCTCCAACTGCCGTATTTAGAAGGCCATTGAACGTAATTTTACTTAAAATGTCATCCCAAGATCTTTGTGAATTAAGATTGTCTGGTCTTGCATCGCTTGGGCACCTAATCCTCCATTCTAAAAAGGATTATATATATGTAATATGTTATCTTTTTCTTATAGACTCATCTGTTTAATATAACACCCCCGTGTAGGGTCAAGTACCCTGCGGGTCAGTGACAGCACAGATGCGCGCACATCTGCGCGTGCGCAGGTCGCGCTCGGGCGGCTCTAACGTCTTCGATGTGTCGTAGGGGCGTGTAACGCGACCGCTTGGCTTTGACCACTTACCTTCTACGAATATGCATTTTATTTGTATTAAGTGAAAAACATTTAAGCGCATTAAAATATATGTAGTGGCTTTGTTATTATTCGCTCACCGCTCTACCAACTGAGCCACTGAGATTTCACGTGTTTTCATAGGTAGTTACGAATTATAATGACAATAATGAAATAATGAATATACATACATGTTGATTGACATTCACAGGTTGATTGAGCACTTATGTTTTTATTTGTAGCAATAAATTAATAATAAAAAAATAAAAATATAATGAAGATCTGTGAAGTTTTCAGGCTACTAAGGTACCAGGTTGTCGATTGTTGATAACGTTTTTTAAAAGTGACCTTTATGACAGTAGCGCTTTATCGATAACCGAAAATGTGGTACCTTTAGCCAGGAAACATCACAAAACAAATGTTGTATTTGAATTTAAATATTTTATCGTATTCTTTTTCTATTTTTGGAAATCCTACTAAATGAGGTTTGGCAAGATTTGGCTTTACCCCCAATATGTGCCAAGACATTTTCCAATATAAAACCCACAGAGCTGGAATTTAAGTGGCCGCATTATATCCAAGAAGGGAGGGTGCTAAGAAAAGGTTACATGTATCATTATAGGCCGAGCGCCAACGCGGCATACGGTGAAAGTAACCGCAGACGCTCTCGGACTATAATTGTGGCTTTTGTTGAAACAATAGGCTTTCTTTTGCAATGGAATGTATAAAGCTATGGCTGAATACTAACAAGGGCGTCGAAAGCAAATCTTGTATGAGTTATCACATGGCAACAGTTTTTGAACATGACTTAATTTGGCACGGGCCGTACTGTAATTGTATTCTAGCAACGTTCTAAGATCGTGTGTAACATAGTGTGTTAAATATTCTTCATATTAGTTTTCAATTGAAAGAGATGTCATGTACTACAGAAAAAGTGACTAAGGTCTCCAGTGCCCAGGACAGGGATCGAGCTAGCGTCCTCCTGTATTCGCGGCAGGGCGTCCCGTCCCGTCCCGTGCTAGTGTGAGTCATCCTTAAGGCCTAGTTTACCGCCTGGGTTGGAAGGTCAGATCGCTCTCTTAAAACTAGCGCCTACGTCAAATCTTGGGATTACTTTCCAAAGCGGGCTCCAGGCTCCCTGAGCCGTTACATCAGCCGAGGAAGGGCTAGGAAGAAGAAATGGGAGTAGGTAGTAGGTGGTGGGGGTAGGTAGGTAGGAATAATGGGTTACAATTAATTGTCGTATAGGTGGTGTAGTTTAGAGGCTGTTTTTTCTAAAACAGGTAAATTTAATGTTTTTCCTACTCAGAGAAACAAGAGTCCCAATATTTTTTTTCCGTTTCGTTACTATTTTTTAAACACTTTGTACAAGGGTTACAAAATGGAGAGTAAGTACGTAAAACGTTTGAAAATTTTGAACCATTCGTATTCGTTTCATTTGTCGTAGCTTTTTTTTTCATTGATTGAAGAATCTCCTTATTCTGAGTAGGGGAAACATTTAATTTACCTACCTTAAATTTTTGCTTTTGTATCTCCTGTTGCGAAAATGCCCTATTATAAGGAATATTTTTGGACTCGTTGTCATTTTTATGTATCTTTCAGTCTTGTGTTTTCGGATGACAAGATATCAGATCAATTTCCAGCCAAAAATATTAGGATTATAATTTTTTAAGAAAATCTACTACTTAGTTACAGCGTATCTTGAGGTTTATTGGAATGAAATAAACTGCTTAAAATACCAATCAATCGACATCGAC
Source organism: Lathronympha strigana (assembly GCA_949128165.1). NCBI lineage: Eukaryota > Metazoa > Arthropoda > Insecta > Lepidoptera > Tortricidae > Lathronympha > Lathronympha strigana. The sequence continues at coordinate 9,082,544 of OX421923.1, read as the reverse complement.
TTACCCATTATCCTTGCATAATTAATCTACAACCACATACCTATCTTCTTTTCCCATTACCTCAATTCTACAACAGCCTAACAGCCAAGTAATTCCACCAACATTTTTCTTTCTTTTTTTGACACCGTGGCACGCGCAACACCATCTGTCCCCAGGTGCTTGGTTACGCAACTACGTATCGGCTTACCGTTTTTGTCCCACTCTTTTTTGGCTGATTACTGAATGGTTACGTCACTAGCAAGTGCGTTTTTTTTTCGGTTGCGTTTTGCAGCCGTCTTGACGTGTCAACGCTCGCCATTATAGAATGTAATATTCGTGTAATTATTTATTATGATAGCTTTTAACGTTCTGATACAAGTTGTTCAGAAATACTGTATACCTACTTTGAATTGTAATTTCGAATGTCACATCACAAACAGTATCTGCGTAATACCGTAATACAAAAAACGTAAAAAAGAATGCAATCATAAATCTGTGCAACACATACGTAATATGCGCCAACTTTGCCAAATTATCTTTGCCATAAACATAGAGTAGGCAATATAACACAGTAATATAATATTGAGACCTGGGAATGACAACATGACAACTTAGCTTAGAATTGTCATTTTCCGGTAATTGTCTTAATTAAATGTATATTTGGGCTAAGATACCCCTGGGGCCTTAAGGCGTTACCATGACTCAGTTTAGGTTCAGTGTAGGCTCAGTTGTATGGAAGCATTGGAATACACTCAGTTTAGGTCGTCAACTGAATCGCGTTAAGACATCATGGTCCCTGTCCATCGTCCCTGGTGGCAAAGTTGTCGCATATATACACTTTCCTATGTGACTTGCAAGATTATGGAGTGCCATATGATGGGGATTAGGGAATCTTTTCTTCCATGCCGGTCTCTTTAAAAACGCAAAATGATGTTTCTGTACATGATTTGTCTTATCCGTGTACCTTATGGGTATAAGGAAGATGGTACCATCAATATTATAACATACATACTAAGTATTTCTTTTCCATTTGGACAGCGCCCGCTAATACAATATTCAGGGATTTAACGAATGTCTACTTACTACGTATACTACTTATATTTACCTAACTATACAAGGTAAGCAAACAAGTCCACCTTCAAAACATACGATTCGAACTTCAAACCGTCTTCCCGCTCAAAATAACGGCTCTAACGTCCGCCCTTATGTCTTAGGGTGCCCACCAGTCGCACCTGACGTCCAATTCCACGTACAAAGGCCGCACGTGTACGAGTAACGGGCGTTTTCTTTTTAATTTTGATGAGTTACGGTTGTGCTTTTTACCAAGGTTATATACACAACCTGAATTTACTGTGAGTTTGGGCTTGGCGCCGGTACTGACCTATGCAGTGAAGCCCAGATTGAATGCCTTTTTAAACGCCATCTTAAATACACTAATTTACTTAGATACCACGTCACCGATGTGTCAACACTGAAGTTGAACTTCATGAGGGTTTTTTCAATGTCTAATTCGCTCTGTGGTCTGTGGCCGATTAATCCGTCTTTGGAGTTGAATCTGCGTTGCCTATATATACGTCTTTGGTGTGGAAAAGGTTAACGGGTTCATGTCAGTTAGAGAGAATAAATTACCTGCCAGTTATAACATGAAAAAAGATATACTTAGCGCTAAGCTTGGCGCCTCCATAGATTAGTAATAGGCCAGAATGAAGCAAAACTGGCAGTCTCAAGACATAGGTACACTTTAAGCTCAAGTAAAAAAGTCATGTTTACAAAGCTAATCCCCTGTAACAGGCCGGTAATATCTGTGAACTTGTTTTTTAAATTAAATTTATTTATTTCAAAAGAAACTTGTTTGTTGGAGAATACTGCGCTCAATTTTTTTTTGTGTTTTGCTTACTTATACAATACAATAACTCTTTATTATTGCACCTCAAAACAACAAAAATAACACAAACCGGTATAGATTACACGAAAGTATAAAGTCTAGTCTATTATTAGTTATTAAGTAAGTACCACAATGTGTACACCGAATCTAGGTAAGTACGCCTCATCCCACAACGGCCGCTGACCCATATTAAGTTACCCGAGATTTTCATCGATTTTTGTCAAGTTTTTAATCGTTATAACTAGGTACAGATAGAACTATAAGCCAAACGGCCACCGGTTCTTTGATATTTTATCTCTATTCATGTCTGCCACATTTGGAATGAAATAAATCGGTACTTAATTAATTTTAAGGTTTTTTTTTTATTGTTCAAAAGAACACTTTTTCGTTATGTATGATTTCGTTACATGCATTAAATCGCCTTTGACTTTTTTTTTATTTGTCAGAGATTTTAATTTCAAACTAATTAAAACAAATGTTATGGGCATACAACCAAATTTTACCTAAAATTGTTCATTGATTGGTTCACCTTTGATGCCAAATATCTCAGAGACAATAAATAAACTTTGAAGTAATTATGGGATACTATTGTGCTTAAAGGTGTTTCTGTTAAAATGATAAGCTTCAGAAACCATCATAAAACCAGGGGATTCAGACCGAAGGTCATTGGTGTTGCGTATCCTCTTAATGTAGGTTATCATAAGATGTTTTTCTTCGTTCAAACGTTGGGTGAGAAATTGAGATCTTCTCGTAATGTACAGTGTGACAAAAAAAATATACGCGTCGACTTGAGAACCTCCTCCGTTTTTTTCGTCGGTTGAAAAGTAGATATCTACGGAGGGTGCCACAGGCCTTTATTAGCAGGCAATATTGTATATTGTGCATCCACGATTTCCACGAAACAGGCCTAGTACTAGGAAATTTGTATCTCTATCGACCGACTTGTCGACCGATTGGCGTAGTTAGTAGTGACCCTGCCTGATATGCCGAATGGTCCCTGGTTCGAATCCCGGTAAGGGCATTTATTTTTGTGATAAACACAGATATTTGTTCCTTAGTCATGGATGTTTTCTATGGATTTATGTATTTGAATATTATATATATAGGTATAGTTGTTTGAGTACCCGTAACAAGCCATCTTGAGATTACTGCGGGACTTAGTCAATTTGTGTAAGAATGTCTTGTAATATTTATAAATATAAATAATAATTTATCACACTTGCCTAGTGGAGGGATAAAAGAGGTTTTTCCGTCAGTGCCAATTTTCGATATTCGTGGTAGGCCCTCTGGTGTGCACATGGTGTGCATCTCATACTGTCGCACGAGTGAGAGCAGTAAGTTTGCTGTTTGACAGATGCTGTAAAAATGATTTGAGATGTAATATTAAACAAGTCGGTTATTTTAGTCAGTACCGGGGAGTGTCGATAGAACTCGACTTGCAGCAGCTTGCCTATTTCTATAATGAACTCCGTGTTCCTCTACGATTTGATTTGATTCTATTACCTTATTTATGCAGTTAATATGACTTTACCAAAATTTTTGAATTTTCTGTTTTTTTTTTCGCAAGTTATACCTACTAAGTAACGGCATACAAAATACACCTCTAGCTGTAATATCATTAATATCATTATAGTTTATGCTTTATACTTACTGAATAAAACCGCTGTGACATACGGACGGACGGACGGACAGACGGACTGGACGAAACTATACGGGTTCCGTTTTTGCCATTTTGGCTACGGAACCCTAAAAACATGCATACAGATTTTTTTGACGTCATTTTATTTTCTTAAGGTTTTATAAGCGGTAAATCGATTCAAGTGGTCCAACCCATAGTTCCGCGGCCCGCGCATGCGCGTAGCGGACAAAGGAAGTAGCGCAGATAGGGTGCGCGGGCGACGCACCTGTGCCTCTGTAAGAGAAGGAAAGTCACTTTTATTATTATTAAGAGTGGTTGCTTCTTATTTAGTTTTTAATGGCCTCCCATAGTCTAGTTGGGGCCTACGAAGCTGGTAACGGCATTCATTTGTGTGTTTATCACGAATATTTGTTTCAGAGTTGTTTTCTATGTAGTATATAATCATGTATTTGTTTAAGTAGGTATGTATGTATATCGACGTCTAATATATAGCGTTAGGTAATTTAGGGTTAGGTTGATCTTTGAAGATGGTATAAAAATATGTAAGTATTTATTTATTATTTACTTAGCATGTATTTCCAATTAGGGCGCGACTACTTAAGGCTATATAACCCTCTCTTTCGGTATATTTTTTTAAGATTTCCTCTGTTTAAAACATATAGTATTACCTACTCTTTACGCATACCTCACTCAGAAAAAAATAATATCAATTTTCATTCGATACCATGACAAACAATAATAATTTCTTCCTGCCAATTAATATGAATGATAGCAGTACCAATTCAAAACCACACTATGCATTTCGTACATCATATTTTAACATAAAAATATTAACAAATATATCAGTATTTGCTACAAAACCGCATTATCTGCAACCTGCTACTCTCATAGCTTTCTTTAAACCAGTATCCGCACTGTTTAAAGTTGCACAAGGTTGCAACGTGTCTACAGCTCAAGTTATGACGAATCAAAACGCATAGTAAATTAAAGTGCACATGCACGCTATTACTGCATGTCACGCCTGCATATGACCAGATAGTATAACGATGTAATTGCGGCAATTTTCATGAAACCATTTTGCAGGCTAATGGACTACGTAGTAGGTCCTATATGCTTTTAATTGTTGTATTAAATGATAATATGTATATGCTCGTAATATGTCGCGTGAAAAAAACGTTTAAACAAACTTTTAACCTTTAATATATGTTATAATCATTTGGCGACAATAATGAGTTGGTCCGTTTTGTTTTATATACATTGATATTGTTGGTCCATTATTTCTTTGAGAGCCTGGAACTAGTTATATTTGTGAAGAATTTAAGATATTTCCATAAACAAGTCAGGAATATGTCGGAAATATGCTTGGTTTGGGTTTCTGTAGTTACCCGTCACATAATGGTTGTGTTAAGTGGTATTACAGACATGTCTCACGCAAAACGGAGTATTTTTGTAGCGCACTTCAAAAAGCGAAAACTTTTGCGGAAAATCAAAGATCTTTCAAAATGCCCCCCTTTTCTAACCAGCTGCTTCTTACTTAGTAATCTAACAAAATCCCATCTTAACTTCACGAACTAGAGGACTTTTTTCCTTGATTTTATTTTACCACTTCGTCGGCGTGACTTTAATGTAGGTACCCACTTATTACACCGCTCTAAATACTAAATAGCAGCTGTCTAGTAGCCACAGTCACAGTACCCGCAGTAGTACGAGTATATATGTAGTAATAGTAGCTTAGTAGTATAAAGTCACTGAGACCAGCAACGAACAGACATATAGAAGGTCTTGTTGAAACAATAGGGGTTCCTAGTTAACTGCGGAACGGAACTCTAAAATTTAGATAGGTACCTAAACGAAGCTCTACTGACCCAACGCAAAATGGCCACCTGAATCCTGATTAGCTAGGATTAATTAGCTATTAGCACCAGCGAACCAAAATGTCGTTTCTAATGGAAACCCGTTTTTTGTATAAAAAACCTATTTTCGTAATTCTCTCAACTCACCTAAGATCCTTTAATTGTCGCGGCTTGCACAAAGGACACATGCCCCCAGGATCGCATCTGACACCGACATAGGAATGCGAACCATTAAACCTAGTATTTCTAGGCATTCTCCAGTCTTTGATCCGATAAAAAATGATAAAAAACAAACAACGGATCAACACATGCGCCGGCGACGGTTGAGAAGCTGCAGCGGTACGTAACCTTTGGTTTTAAACTTTTAAGCGCTCGGTTGTTTTGTGCGGCAATCGCAGCGCAACGAAATGCGTTTGCCCCGTATGTTTCACTTGCTACGGCAACCGCGTAAAACCAAGTCTAGTATTAGATTTCCTGGTGAAAAATAATGTGTGGCAAACACAATGCGTCTAACGCAGCGATTCTGCGTATATTGGAACAACGTATACTTCACTAGCCGGCAGCCTATGCTTAAAAAAATCAACCCCATTTTCACACGAAATCAAAATGAGTAAAGTAGATATAAGTAGGTACATTACCCGTATACATTACAGTCAAAATTCTCAATTCTTTCAAATAATAATACCAAAGGTTCCCCACCCCTTGCGCGGGCGAGAGGCACCTGCGCCAGCGCACGTGCCAACTCCCCCCACCCCCCGCCTCCCACCACTTCCGCTGCATCCGGGGACGTGGACATTGACCGTTTGCTTCCCTTTGAGAAAGTAGGCTTGTGAAGGGTGCGGGTGGCTCCAGTGAGTTTATAGGCTGTGTTGAATTCAAATTATATGGCAGCTTGCTTAACCTATATTTACACATACTTACATAAAGTCATGCCTGTTCTCCCAAAAGGGGTAAAGTGAGCATATGAAACTGTTCAAGTTTCCACATTTAACAGTGAATGGGGTTTATTAATTGCAGTGACAAGTTGCTATCCCATCGCCAATAATTAAGAAACTTGAATCCATATCCCACAGTCGATTTCTGCGACCTTCTGCGACAACCACAGGTGGGGGTGATAAAATTCTTAACCACCTCACGGGGATCTTAGTACTAAGTATTTCGTAAGCAAAGGACAAATATTATAATCGACTTTTGTGACAACTTAAAGGCTTAAAGAACAGATTATCCTGTCAGTCAATGTTCGGAAATACTTTTATATTTATTTCAAACGCGACTCGATAAAATGATGAAGAAGCTGGGTCTCAATATGTAGGTATAGGTATCCGTTACTGAAGAGAACACAAAAATCAATATGCAGAGGATGATAATTTACAATCGAATTCCTCTGTTGCTTTTTTGAAGTCTGAGTTTTGATATACAATAAATATCTCAAGTTCTCACATCTCCAAAATAAACAACATATTGTGTGCTTATGGTCTATTATACACAAAAAAGTTTGAATTGAGTCATGATATGTTATCTTTTGGAATTAGTAATAGTAATAACACGGTTAAGGCAATTATGTCTGTTACTGGATTTAAAAGAAAAATTAAAAAGCACTAGTCATAAAATTACTCAAACACAATACAATCTACACAGGCATACAAATAATCCAAATTAAAATGAATTGAAATCCTTCCAAAGGATTTCTAAATCATCATCACTTTTGTTTTAACTATCTATAAGTTGTCAATTTCAAAAATTCCTATGCATGCTTTGGACCACTTTTTTTAACGGTCATATGCTAACGGTCGGTTAATAGATTAGCGGTTAAATTGGAGAAGAATGCATTCTTTCAATTCTTTGATAGTCCAGTTGGGAAGTGAAGCGGTTTGAACGACTGTCCAACAATTTCTGCATCGGCTAACGGCCACCGGCGCCTTAAATAACATCGCCAAATCCGTTGGCCAACGGTCACCGATGACCGAACAAAAAACTGTATCAAAACACACAATGCCAATCATTAAAAAGAGACCACTCTTTGTCTCCAACTAAAAAGAACCCGACTTTCCCACTACACAAATGGACGTTACGATTTTGCAAAGAAACTAGAACGTTCTCACGAACGCAAAAATTTCAGCGATAGACACATGTCCAAAAACTATCGGGATATAATAGATAGAGGACAAAGGAATAGATTCGCGAAAGGGATTACAAATAATGCCTTGTAAGAAAGGGGTGGAATTGAATAAGAAGGTCAGTTGGGTCACTAGCTGACCCCATCGCTCACGGTGCAGTGATTTTGGGGTCTTTAAATTGGCGTAAAGGGTTGTCCTGACCCCTGGGCACGGGTTGGTCGACTACCTGGCACTGACCAGCCCCTGAACGCAATTAAAACGAGAACTAGTCCGGCAAATCTGGAAAATCGCGATAACCTTTCGCTTTCATGTTTGATTTAGGAGATACTTTTATGGGGCTATTTGTAAGCCATTACTTAAGTTTCTGGAAATTCTGGTCAGTTTAGAATTTGTATCATTGATCGAATTACTTGTTAGGTAACAATGGCTGTTTTTTTTGTCTTTTCTGTCACGAAATTCTACAATAACAACGTGATGTCTGCGATAATATTAGAAGATTTAAAAGAAAATCTTTGTTTGCTTGATTCACTTCAAATTTTCCTGAATGAGTTCCTTGAATACTGTATTAGTAAAAGTATACCAATCATGATCGCACCTGCATTGATGATTTGGTCGTACTTTTTTAACGGTAATATAACGATTTTGTCAACCAGTTGCTTCGTATACAAAAGTGTTCTATATATTTACTTGTTCTGTAACGGTCATAACAACAAAGGCAAAACAATATACCATAAATATTATTAATCAAGTTCGCCTTTGGCGAATCCGTTGGCCTATTGAAGTTCGGACAATGCAAAAACTAGAGCATAGAGAATTGTTTCCCATAAAAATAGCAAAAAGGGTGAAGATAGGATACAACAAAGACCTTGTTGGGCAGTGGGAAAATCTGCGAAGAAAGGGTATTGAATGAAATGGGTCAGTCAGTGTTCTTTGTGCATCGGTTATGCAAATTAGATGGTTCCTGACAATGGGTCTCTAAGATGCAGTGGACTAAGTGATGTGCGGAAGTGCAGTGTGGCTTTCGGAGATTTGTTGGAAACAGAATAGAAGGGTCATTATGGGATTTCGCACTTTAGAGATGGTCACACGGTTTGTTAGTAATATCTTCATAATAGGAAGTTCCGACTTTACTAGTGAGTGGACGGTAATTTTGAAATCAGTGTTTTGAATATTAGCTGAGATGATTTTAGGAAACTGCAGGTATTTTATTTATCCAATTAACCGTTTTTATTTTTTATTAGTCTTTTATGTTTTATTATTAGGCTTAGAATTCATTTGTAATTTTTAACTTGCACCTATGTTTGACTTATTATTATTATTTATTATATAAATATATTCAATTATAGCCATAATGGAGACTAATGACCGCCGAGTCATGTGATTGATAAGCAATGGTCATTAAAAGTAAGTACCATTGCATTCTAATAATTGACCGAGTGAGCAAAGCGAGCGAAGCGTCTCCGTTTCAGCTTGGGCAAAAATGCTTCCGTGTGTCTGTCCATTGGTTCTCCTCTACAGGTCGCATTTATCAACCAATTCTTGTAAAATTTTGTAAACAAGTTTGTTGAAAACAAAATTTATTTTCTCGATTAAGTTTTTGAAAATTTTCAAAATGGCGGGAATTGGTACAAAGATCCTAAGCGCCATAGACTCCCAAAGGCGCTTACGACCTTTGTGCCATTTCGCGAGGTCTACCTACAGCTCACAGAACCACTAGTTTATTAGTAACAATTTTTTATCTTTACAATATATTGGTGGTGCTGAGTGGACACAGCGGAAACATTCGGTAAGGAATATATAGGCTCTTTTACCCTTCGGTCTGTCGCCCCCCATTTAACAAAAATTGCCAGTGAATTTTGGATCTATTGCTGATGCATTATATTTCTTTTTGAAAATCGAAGGAAACAAAATATTATATTCCAATTGGACATAATTTAAATTTACTTGAAGTGTAGGATTTTTTTATAGTCCTTTAAGCGGCAGGAGGTAAAAGCTATTTCAAATACAAGAGTTATCAACACCGCCACCGATTAGGCATCTAAATATGAGGAGGGAACCTCGACGCGGAGAAGATACCAAATCGGTATGTAAGGTATATATACTTATCGACTGAGGAATAAATAAAACCCTTTTTCCACTTTCATATTTATTTTTTTCAATAAATGTAGGAAACGTTTAGCTAGAGCAAATTTAAGAAAAATTGTTCAAGTAAACGCGTAAGTATATAAAACCTCCTTGCATAACAAGTTCTTGTAAGAATTTTGTTTTTGGATATTAAATTTCTGAAAACTATATATTTTGGAGTACCAATACATCATATCATCTTATGTTATTTCATTATTAACTACACATTCAAATCGTGACCGGCCTCGTTAGGTAACTTTCTTATTGCACTAGATATTTGGAAAGGTTTCAGGGTTTTAGAATCATTACCAGTTTTGCGATTCTAATTTCCAAATCTTAGTAATCTTCTTAAACTAATATAAAAACAAGTAGCGTGTCAATCAGATTAAACAAATTCGTCCAACACGTAACTACAACTGCATGCCAACTAGAATCTTGTTTGAATTTATGCCAGAATTCCGACCTCCACTTAGAAAATCAATTGATTAGCTTAATCAGTATAAAAGGTTACTATTTATACCATTTACCTAGCTCTAAGCTGTGTTTTGGTATGTTCTATCATGACTAAAGTTAAGTTTACTTTTGTGTAATTCTAAAGAACCTTTATTAAATATTTTTTTGTAGAATTCGACAAAAAGCTATATACCAGGTAGCTCCTATTTACGCAGGTACAAAACAAAGCAACGTGTCGAATTTAAAAGAAAAAAAAACCACGGTGCATACGCAGAATGTTACCGAAATAAGTGTCGTAATTAATATGGACTTCCCCAAATTAATGCCTGAATTGCCCGACCCAATCAATTATAATTACACCTTTTTATTCCTAAAAGGACACACAAATGTGAATAAACCAACGTATTTTTTTAAAAACCGAACAAAGAGCAATCGATTTTCTCCCCACATTTTCTTGTCACCGATAACGGAACGGGCTTCAAAGGTGCAAAACGTTGACCTCAATAACTAAATACTACCAAAATACAACACAACTGAAAATCAACCGTAAAATTTGATAAATACAGTTGCAAATCGCACGTCCTTGACGTTCAATTTCTTAACATGGATACATTCGTTTGTTTTTATCGTTGTAATTTCTCTACTTTCATATAGACCTTATGCATAGCTAATACGGTTCATTTTGGCTGTTTGTTTGGGGTTAACCGGTCTGTTATCAGGGCACGAGTTATCAGCTCGGTTCAGTTGGCAGATGCAGGATCACAATCGATTTTAACTTGAATTTTTTATTTTACGGTTTGGTAAGTTTATTTACTCTGTAACTGTTTTATTAAGTATTATTAGTTCTTGTACTTATTAATTTATTAAGTAAACAAATTATATAGTATAAGTAAACATATTGATACCACTACGTTTTCAACGGTCTTCAAAAAATAAAAAGTATCTCAAATGATCTGTAGTTTCTCTTTTTCTTTACCGTCTATATTAATGAAATATAAATCGATTTTGATAATACTTTTTGGCTTCGAAAGTAAAAACCTCTGTGACCTCATTGAGTTTCGGTTCTGATCTGATTATAGGATCTATGACGACCATATGGAACTACACAATTGAAATGTAGATGATGACAAATTTGGCGTTTCTTAAGAATTTACTTTCTTGTATGTACCGCCAATCACCTCTTTGTACATACCTTTGTTATTTGTTCTTCACAATCGTTTCAGCTATATAGCCTTATTTTTTATTTGCCCTTATTTATTACAAATTTACAACGCGTAAATTACCCGAATAAGCTAAAATAAGTATAGGTTTGGTTTGTCAGCAGCTGTATCGAATGCTGTATGAGAATTATCTGATAGGTACATTATGTAAATATGTATGATAAGTATGATAACAATAATTTCCTTCCGTTAAAATTGAGAGTAAAATTCATTGATACGAAACAATTGAAATTGGATTAATTTTAGCCCGAAATTGTTAAACAGTAAACATACTACCTAGACAAGTTGCTACTCAAAACAAGTAGATCAGGGTGCGTAGCCAAGATGCCAATCGCTCACGCTCAGTTGCTAACGAAACGCCACTGTCATTGTCACACTAATAAAGAAATAAGGAAGAGTGATAGAGAGAGGTAGCTACGAAACGTTATCAAGCGTGAGCGATTGGCATCTTGGCTACGCACGCAGATGCTTTTTAGACGAGTTGATAGATAATTTAGACGAAATGCGACATAGACCATTTGCGAATTAGTCGGGCAGCTCCATAGACGAATTGCGAATTTGATTCGATGCTACTTGCTGCATGTAATGCACAAAATTTTAATTTTCAAACTGATAATAATTATCCATTATCCATGACCATAACAAACTTCCGACATCCCATGGGAAAAAATCCGCAATTAACCAACAAAAGTCCAACTGAGACACCCCATGTTTGTCCATCTCATAGTTCTCCCTAATCTCACATCGGCCAATGGACCAACGCTTAAAGAGACAAAGAAACGATTGTTTGATGGTGTCAGGAAGTTATAACTACCAACTTACCTGTGCCGTTAGGTAGAGAAACAAAAAAACAACAACGCATATGAAAACTAAAGGAGCCAAACTTTGTTATGCGTTTCTCAAATGCATATTTAAGTTTTCGAAGATCTGCATATTTCCGCATAAAACCGGTTTTGAGCCGGTTTTCGATAACCGCCGTCTTATAATGCGTTGTTTATGGTAATTTGGCCCCTTTATTGTTTTTTTTAGGATGCTGTCTTAGGAAAGGGATTAGCGGTCGTGTTTTGTAACTATTATAATAGAAGCTCATGATAGTTATGATACTTGCAATTTGGGATCTTATCTTAAATGGAATCTCAGATTTTTACATTGATTATTTAATATTAAATATTCAATTTTGGTCATTAATCATAATTTTTGCTTAATTCAACAATATAAATTAACCATATTATTCTCCTTAAAAAAATTGAATACAGTATTAAATTGAGCATAGTACAGACATTTTCAGTTTCTTTTTCGGTAAGAAATATAATCTACGTAATTTTCCGGAAAAGAAGTTGTCAAGAGTATTCCCAACTTTATGGAAATATATTATGATTTTCACATGACCATACCATTCACACCAATAACATCAAACAGTAAATCTACGTAACCGACTTTCTTCCGAATCTTACACCTAACCCGTCTTCCGGATTTAACCCCCTCACTGCACCATCAATCACGTCTATTCACCTATTATCTATTCCCCGTTTATGCAAATATCAGCAATTAAATTTCGCAGGTAACGGGTTGCGAATCTTTGGGGACCCTTTGTTGGACAGGACAGCTGGACTAGGATGGTCGTTGGATAGTGCTGATTCAAAGAGATTTGGGAGAATAACTTGTATTAATAGGATTAGATGAAATGAATGTCATAAGTGTAAAGATTGGATAAAAATGTTTTATTGAAAAAATTAGGGTCAGCTGTTTAAGGAAAGCCGGAAGAGTTTCTGACCAACTATTAGTGAAAATAAAAGATAAAAAAATTGTCGTACGAATGTATTACCTATTTGCCATTTTAATAACGTTTAAAAAAGGTCCCAATTAGCCATTATTTTATATTCTTTGCCAGAATATTTCGTTTTATCTTTTTTCTTCTTGAGGTACCCATTGAACTTAGAACTTGTTAAAAGTTAAAAACTTCGTGTACACTAGTGGGTATTTTTTGTGTCTTTCCAAAACCATTCTGCCGTCTGCATATTCATTCTACGATTAGACTAGGATTTGAAATAATACCTACCTCCCACATATACACATACTATTCATATTTGTATTTATAGAAATCAATCAGCCATCAAATTGGTTTTCAGCCGTAAAATTGGCAAGATAAAAAAACATTAGTTATGAAGCTATGCGTTGGGTTACTAGCATTTATTATGGTTAAAACAGTCCAGTGTCTTAGCATAATAGCAGCTCAATCAACCACCGAGTTCCTACACATTATTAAAAATCAAGATCTCTCTGAAGAAAATGATTCAGACCTGCTAGATCTACCCGGAGTTGATTATTCACTGTTTCAAACTTTTGGACAACGGCGATATAAAATCGTAAAGAATGCGATAAGACAAACGTTTGAATTGAGACCCCAAATTAACTATGCGACTGAACGCCTGGAAGATATAAATAAAGAAGATAGAGTAATATGATGATAGGTGCACTTTATCTCCATTGGGATAAAAGAAGATCCGCCTCTTCTGAGAGGTCGTAGTCATGATGGATGTTATAAACCGAAATAGATGTCGTATAAACTACGAAAAAAGTGACTAAAACCTCCAGAGAGACAAGACAGAATTTGAGCCCGCGTACCCGGGTCACGCTGACATCGGCCCAAATTTCAGATATATCAACAAGTTGTTGTTCAATTCAACGAGTTTTGGCCTCCATCACAAGAACATGCCAAGTCTAGGTCTGGCTGCAAGATTATTTAATTTTCAATAAACAGATATTCTGCCGAACGGAGAAGCTCCTATTTTCAAAGTCAGCTGAAAGTAACTGGTAAGAAGAGATCATTTACAAATGACAAGGATCGGTTTGGCATCATCATCAGTGGAACACCACTAAGAGTAATTTTTTTAATATTCAAAATGTATGTGCAAGACAGTGTTTAATAATCGTTTTCTGAATATTTAATTTACCCCTTGCCATAAGTGCGATGACGGGTGCAAATAATGTTAAAATAATGTAAACTTTGAACATAAGTAAAGCTGCATTCGTCATCGAGGAGGAGGAGGAGACGGACATACTGTAGAAACGTGCAGTCGCTAACGCCTACGGTTACGTACAACTCAATGAGCGCCCACCCCAACTCACTGATCTGCACATTCAAGGCCAGAGCGCCTACCACGAACCGCGAACGAAAGTATACCTCCCTTTCTTACTTGTGATCTCTCACTCAAGTGCGACAGAGAGGTGAAACTTCGTTCGCGGTTCGTGGTAGGCCTTCAGCGCTCATAACTCATTGCGCGACCTACCTATATAATCATTTCCATATCAAATATTTTTTCTGAAACAAACAGCGCATGCCGTATTTCCAAATGAGGTAGGCAAAGCACAGCATGACAGTCATGAAACTACTTTAGTTTCAGGTTTACTTTTAGTGCCTAAAATCTTTCAGTGCGGTACCTACATATACTTAGCTAAATAAAATCACCACTAAGTTGCAGGCTGCTACACTTAACAAATTCGCTGCTTGGCGACTGCATCGAGTAGAAAAATAGTATGCCAAACTTGGTTAGTAAATAAGAAAGACTCAGATAACATGTTTGTCGGCAATTGCACGAAATTAGAGACATTTCTTACTTTATAGATTTACGTAATGTACTTACTATTAAATAATAATCTCTTCAATACGCCTAGCTTACTCCAACCATTACAAGTTACCTCAATTTTTCCACAATTAGCATTGTGTTTACCGGGATTCTAGTACTGCATCGTTTGCACATTGATTGTTAATTTTATTGCGTTCCCTGAGAAGATGAGAGTTTATTGTCGTTTATCGCACAGATGAGTTACGTGTTGCCAGAGGGAAACTAATATATAAGACTGATAACTTCCATACATTAAATTTATTAAGCAGAAACGTATGCGAATGATACCCATTGACATAGAATAGTACCTACATTACCTAACTAGTGCGGTAAAACAAAGAAAGGCCGAGATCGCAGATGTTTGCGACCCGAGCTGCAAGTAATGGACGTAAATATGCGATCAAGGGCTTTATTTATTACCTCACGTGTTAGGTACACCATTTTATGCCGACACTTGGGCAGAAATCGGCTTTTTCCGTACGCGTACCGTGCGGAAAAAGGCACTTTATGGTCAGGTGTGGCATAAATAAATTACTTTTCCAAGATGTTTGGAAATAACTTAGATAGGTACCTTAGTACCGTGTGCTAGGTGGTGCTAAGGACCAAGCTAAGTCTTCCGGCCAAGTTTTACGTGAAATATGCTATTTTCATAGCTAGCTACAATGTTATTGCCAAGTGTACCAAGTCCGTGCCAAATTAGCATGGTTATTTCATGTTAACTTATTAATTTAAATAAAACAAAATCTAAATATGTAGGTACAGTCAACCAATTGGAACCCTAGGCCACTGTAGGACTATGTCATAGTGACGCTATAAATCAGACTGTAAGAAATCTCTTACTGCTTGTCATTTTGACATAGTTCTAGAGTGGCCTAGGGTTCCAATTGGTTGACTGTACATACTCTGTAGGCAACAAAACGGGCAGTTTGTTTGGGAAACGTTCCTTCTAAGTTCAAAATCGGATTTAAGGATGACTCACACTAGGACGGGATGCGACTTAACGGGACGGGGCGATCTGTGAATTTCTATAGAAAGAATCATGTGATAGCTCAGAGCCCTATACGTTTTCCATAGAAACTGACAGACCGTCCCGTCCCGCCCCATCCCGTCCCGTTCTAGCGTGAGTCATCCTTGACTTAAACACTGTCACATAAATAAAATTGTAAAATAAAAGCTTCACTTACCCTGTCTTTACATAATATACTTACCTAAGCTGATTTTATTGTGCTTGATTGTCAGATTTGTTACCTTATGTGCCTATAAATATCGAATATAAAGTAAGATTTTACGTAAGTTTCGAAGTTTTAACCGTCTTATCTACAAACATTGGGTATAGAGAGTTATCAAGTTATCATTATTAGTCTTCTATATTTACTAGTCCCTGATGTTACATACATACAATGTTGATGTATTACGCTGGAATGTGGCAGATTGTATGTAAATTAGACTTGACATAATGTTGGTATGTAAAGTGTGATTTGATCTTAGGATTTATTGTTAGACTTTTGATAGAACAATGGTGAGTATTTACAACGAATTCGTGTAAAGTCCGTTTTAATCATTTTGGGTAGAGTCGAAGTATGCTAAGTTTCTTAGACTTTATGAAAGTGTCGTCTTAATTTCGTAGAAATCTGACGTTTAAAATAGCACTTTATAGTTGGACAGTTAGTTTGCTTGGAAGAGAAAACGTGGCATGTTTTGACTAATCAGTAAGAAATAATAAATAATACTTAAATAAAGCGTTGGTGGTCGGCTTTCAATCCGTAGGTCGCGAGTTCAAATCCTGTCGGTACCTATTAGTTTCTCTGAATTTATGCACAATATTATATATCAGGAAATCATGGGATTAGTTGCCAAAGCGAACTCAGTCTGAGCTGTGACATAAACCGGGAAAAACGCTATGAAGAAAAAGAGGTAAGAAATAAAGAATATTACAATAACAAATAACACGACAATCTCACACAAATCGACTTACTCCCTCACATTTTAAGCTCATTAACAGTTTTAAGTACGAGGGAGGATATATGAGAGATAAACACACATACAGCCTTAAATACATAAAAAAAACATGCTTTATTATGTGTGAAATACTTTAATTCAACTAAGTTCAACAGGGTAATGCCGCCACCGTAGTACCTTTGCGCCCGGTACAAATCGGGTAGGTTAATTTGATTCGTTTTGTATGAAGTTTAGTATTTCAGTTTTTTTTAAACTATGTTCTATTCATGTATATCTATCTGTTCATTACTACAAGTTAATACAGTTCACAATACCGGTCATTGTAGACGACTTCTAGACATCTTTACATGCCTACATTAGGTATCTACATTATACTCTTCTAAAATCATGTCTTTATTTTATTCGACTCAGTATCTCACCTTCAACAAAACACATTAATTCGACAGATATAAAAACATCCAAACAAAATACAGCTTATTGTAAACTCCCATAAACCGACACCTTTCAACCCATTCACGGCCGTTACACTAATCTTAACCCTAAAATGCAGGGTCGCGCCCTATTGTCCCCAAATTTAGGGGTCACTTTTTTAAAAGAACCAATGGGATTTTTTGTAAGGTCCAGCTTTGTCCGGCATGGTCCAGATGACCCCTGGTCAAATTACTGAGAAGGGTCAAGTAGAATTAAATGAGTGGAAGGGTTCGACCAATAGGTGGAAAGTGATTATTATTTGTATTGTAATTTTAGGGAGATGTATCCGGTCTTAATCTTGGCTGAACATTGTAAAGAATTATGTTTTTAGAGATGTGAACGGGGGCTGAATTTATGCGATTTGCGATACTTACTAATTATTGTGTGTACTGTGACTTGCCAATATTTTTCTTAATCAATCAGAATTTTATTCAATTCCATCTAGCACCTCTGCGTATATTTGTTGTTGATTCAAATATTGTAAGTTATTGAACGAGCGAGCGAAGTGCTCTGTATTTACTGAAACATTCCGGCGTTTGTATATTCGTAAATATGTATGTTTGTATGTAGGTATATTTGTTTGACGACAATTCGAGTATTATTTATCTGGTCGTCGTGGAATTTGGCAGGTGGTTAGATTAGATAAATTGAATTTTAAAGTTCGAAGCCAAATTGGTTTAGGGATGACTCACACTATAACGGGACGGGACGGGGCGGGACGGGACGATCTGTCAGTTTCCGTAGAAAACGTCACGTGACATCAGATACCTTTGAGCTATCACGTGATTCTTTCTTCAGAAATTGACAGATCGTCCCGTCCCGCCCCGTCTCTTCCTATTGTGAGTCATGCTCAACGGATTGCTAAGATAAAAGGGTCCCAAATTCACGTTAGGGGCGAACCACCACCTAATGTTTTACCTACTTACTTTTGTTGTATTAACATGAATTGTTTATTTCATATTACATTAATCGTACCTATAGGTTTATTGTTTGATACTATAGAATCTGTAATATATAACACACTCTCGCCAATGATATGCACATACATATAACAATGACAGTGGCGTCTGAATTGTTTGCTAGAAATGCAAATAGTGCCGAGTCCTTTTATTATATCTCCTAACATTATATATACTTGCAGACTGTCTAGACACGGTCGCGCTTGGCTCTATTGTCTGGTGACTACCTATTTGTTGTTAGTTCCAACTATCTAACGTTTAGTAGTTGTGTAGGTTCTATCAACACACTATAACATAAAAAGAAACTACAGTAATATCGCTAGATTCACCGCTAGGATTACAATAAGAAGGTGTAAGGGAAGCTCGGGGGGCGAAGCCCCCGCATTCAAAGAAATTTACGTAGTACATATTATAGTTTCTAATTGTGTGTACTCACACGAAAACATCACCGTTAATGTTGTTAAGATTTATCCTGGTCATGAGCCTTTTTTTACAGCCAGACCAAGGTAAGCTTGCATCGATTTTGATATTAGTGGTGCAAGTGTTATTTTATATGTAAAACTTACTTATATGAAAATATGACGGTCACTTAACGCTTTCACAGTCTGTGCTATCAAAATCGATCCAAAATTAGATTAGTCGGATCAAAAAAATGGTTATGAAATACTGAATAACAGACTTAAATTCTGAATTATAAATTATCTCCAGTAGGGTTAGCATGGTTGCCATTTTATCGCTTATCACGCTATGCGTCACTTTCGCACATACAGACTTGTTAGAACGTGACAGCAATGACGGTAAACGATAAAAACCCGACCATCATAGACTAGCAGATGAGAGAGAGAACGGTCACATCTGTAAACTCCATTAATTACTAAAACTAGAGCAGTTTTAAAGATGACTCACACTAGAACGGGACGGAGCGGGGGCGGGACGGGACGATCTATAATTTTCTAAACGTCACGTGACTTCCGAAGGCTCCGAGCTATCACGTGATTCTTTCTATAGAAATTGACAGATCGTCCCATACCATCCCGTCCTAGTGTGAGTTATCCTTTACGTGCTCTGCCTACCCTATTTGAGAATACAGGCGTGAGTTTATCTATATGTATACTAACAGTCTCATAACTTTAGATACGCGACTGTTGTTGTTACCTATGCCTAGGTAGGCTACTAGTGAAGCAATACAGTTGTCAGTACAGTTGACAAGGTGCGTGGGATCGCCTCTCGTCTCCTATACCTCTAATTCTATTATCCGGCATTCTAGGATTTCACTAGACACAGATAATGCTTATTGTTTTCCACTGGTGTCGGCATAAAACGGTACAATTCCGAAAATGCAGTGCAGCCACAGACTTAAAAAAAACACTACATTATGGACCGACGAGCTGTTAGTTTCTATAGAATACGTCTCGTCACATCCGAGGGCTATGAGCTATCACGTGATTATTTCTATAGAAATTGACAGATCGTCCCGTCCCGCACCGTCACGTCCCGTCCCGCCCGTCCTAGTGTGAGTCAGCCTTAATAAATAGGTAAACAATTTGTAACATAAAATATACTTCTTTAAATAAGTAATTAGAGACTTCTGATTCCTTTAATTTCTCGGGTTTTTTGGGACTATGTTTAGGTATAAGATGTATCCCTTCCCTGTACTTAATAATAATAAATAAATAAGCGAAGAACGTGAGATGGTCCGTGTCAATTTCATTGATAAAGTGGATGTTGACAGTGGCTGTCGTAGCGATTTATAAAGCCGATAATTCTGCAGTTTTCTCGCTCATCTTTTCAAGAAAACTGGCAGGTGCGTCGCACATTTCCTTCGGGAGCCGCTACTTTGTTGTGAACTACAAATGACACCGCATCAATAAATAGGGAATACAAACCGGTAAAAAAATTTTTAGTAATTGCCGTTTAACTGGTAATTTACTGGCAGGTATTTCTCATAGTAAAGAATTTATCGATTGCATTCCCTAATTTAAAACAAACGCCCAATAATGATAGTTGCTATTTATCAGGGATTTAGGATCCTAAAATGGACCTAAAACTGCACATGACCATTGTTTTGAATACATAAACACTTTGGAAATTTTACATATAGCAGTAACTCCTACCTTTTTACTCAGTAGGTATTTTTGATTAAAAGCTAGTGTAAAATGTCGACACAAATGGAAAACGCCACCCGCTAGCGTGGCCGTTTTGTGTAAATCTACTGTGTCACTGCGCTGTCATTCTTTTGTGGGTAATGTGGGTATCCGCCATGAGAACTGAGATGGTGGTTCATTGGCCACTCTAATAGGCTTGCCATGATTGCTATGTTGACTTAGGCAATCTTGAGTAAAGAGGTTTTCAAGAAGAAGGGTACCGTTTACTTACTTAAAAAAGGATTTGTGATTTTTCTGAGAAAAATACGCTCTTCTTATACTCTTTATGCAAAGCCTGCGAGTCTGTTTTGTGAAGAATCATACAAAAACATCCTTAACAATACTGACAAAAATTTGGAATTAATATTGATAATGGAGCTTGAGTCGATATTATTTATTTCAAAATCAACAACCGATCAAAAGTAAAACGATATAAATACCGCGGATACTTTTTAGATCAATCTAAAAGTGCATGCAAAATATATTTATATTATAATCTAAAATATACGAGAGATGAATTTTATGAGTGTTTCAATATCTGTTGGTTAATCTGTCTAGTACTAACAATATCCTAAAATATGTACGTAAATTCAAGTAACTAAGCTTAACACGGGGTATTGATCATGTGCCAAAATATCGGGATCATTAAAACAAACATAAATGGTATCAATACCGCGTTTTACGTTCAAGTTATAATCTCCCAAAAAACTATTCTGAAATCAAGTATACCGAATCCCATCTGTGTACTACATGCATTACGTATTCTGAAGGCCTAGTATAAAAATTGTACGACATTAACTCCTCGACCGCGTTAGCGTATCGGGAGTTCAAATTATGTTTGCAGTTTATTTAAATCATCCGGCAACTTTCATATTTTGACCCCTCGATACGCTAACGCGGTCGAGGAGTTAATGTCGTACAACTTTTATACTAGGCCTTCTGGCGTCGATAACCGACGCTCGCGTCAAAATCAATGCCAGCGAGGAGAAGGTAATGTCATAATGCAATATTTGTAGGAAAGTCACGGGTGGAGCGAAACGCCCCTACCTCGGTGTTCTCGGTATGGGAAACCGCATTTATTTATCCTGTTTTAGGTGCACGTAAAAAGAGCTGCCCCTGACTCCCCGCCAATCGATATGCAAGCGACTAGGCTGACCAAGCGGTAGAAGATAACGCGGATGTATAAAAAAATGTCTCTACCAAAAGTTGCTATTGATTTCGACACGCTATCTGCAGTTGCATCTCGCTTCCACCCGCAAGTGCGAGGAAGATGCACAGTGTGCTTAGCATGAGTTGCACTTAACTGTATTCAATAGCGACTGCGGCGCTCAAAAGTATGTCCTCGCTCCTTTACCATTACTCTGGTAAGAGCGAGACGGACATATCCCGAAGCCGCAATCGTCATTGAAGACGCCACGTATAGTATAACTAATGGTAAGCATACCGCGTTCACGTAGACGCTAGCGACTATAGATTTCTATAGTAGATTTTAGATTTTAGATCTAGCGGATATGTCGATTTCGTCCGGTTAATGAAGACCCAACAACACAACTGACAAAATAAAACAACTTAGTGCTCTCCGCTTAGGACTATCCTCCCACCCCCGTATTACATGGTGCCCCCAGTCACCCTCAGGTGAGGTGAGGTGAGTCACGTCTGTCCTGTGCCTGTGTGCGTGCCAGACTCGCCGGCGCGCCGCGCGCCGCGTGGTCACCGTTTTCACGTTTTTGAAATTTCAACTAACTATCACGGTTCATGAGATGACAGACAGACGGACGGACCGCGGAGTCTTAGTAATAGGGTCCCGTTTGTACCCTATGGGTACGGAACCCTAAAAATGTAATAAAACTTAGGCACGTCTATGCCGTCTTGGCAGTGACGCGTTACGTGCAAATTTATTTAATAAATGTTTGGCCTTGGTCTCCAACTCTACCTATATGTATAATATGTTACCGTAGTTTGGGCGTCCCTCGCGCTGTCTGGCTTAATATTTCATACACACGCTCCTCTCGGGGGAGCGCGGGGCAGATAAGCACGATAACTCCCGTCCAAACCTCCCGTTCATATAAACTTTATAAAAATAATATTCATAACTTACCATTTTACGTGAAAGACGTCCACTGCTGGACAAAGGGTTCCTCCAAACTTAACTGTATAGTATAAATGTATTGGTGGTAATGTAAATGTTTGTGTAAAAAAACCGATGTAGTATTTTCATATTCGAGATAATATACTTCCGTACCTTACAATGATCATCTCCATTGACATATAGTGCTACTATACTAAGTTTTCTAGATTTCGATAGCACAAACTGTGAAAGTGTATATAAATGTCATAATTTGACGTTTAAAATAACACCTTAAAATTTGACAGTTTATTTTCTTGGGTTCGGAGACGTGGTTGGACTCTAGGTACAAAGAGAAAGCATTAAGTAGCTATCAAAGCATATCAACTAGTGTAGAAACACCCATTAACCTATTTACTAAACAAAGGAACCAAACAAATTCAGTAGGCAGCAAAAACTCCAACAATTTAACCGAGACAAGAAGCACTTAAGACATCGACATAGTCAAATTTAAGAGGACGTAATCTTGTCTACAATGGGACAAGGGCGTAAACGACTAGATTTTATTAGTAAGTTGAAACTTTTGTTTAGAAAGACGATGTAAGTGCCTCCGTTGGACAGGCGCTTCGGTGGTAGATAAGGTAGTGACGTTCGGGAGATGAATTCAACATCCCTTAGAGTATCAAACGATTAGAATTGGCATTTCAATTATCTTGGCATGTGATTAAAAATGTAATCTAATTAGAATCAGAATCAAAATCATTTATTTGCCATAAGTATACAAATACACATGCAAATATACAGTTAAAATAATATATACAGATTTGTTTACATTAAAATTATTGATAAATTTATTGACATTACAGCTGGACTTGATCAAAACCAATTACTTGGCGGCTGGTACGAGTATAATGACATTTTAAGAAAAGAAGATGTCGTCACAACAAATATAAGAATAAAATCATAATAAAATGGAGAACTAAATGAGAACGTTAGATATGAAATGTCAAATGTATATTTAAATTGTAAGAGTATATAATGAGATTTCGGTCAAGATTAATTAGTCTCTAATCCAGTGCATTTGAAAAATATTCATTAATATTATAATATGGTCTACAATAAGCGTGACGAGTGTAGATATCCGAATTTTCGCGCTGTAGGTATTAATTGTCGACGATCCCAAACTCACAGGCGGTATTGAATCCAAAAATCTCACTTTAGTCATTACTTTGCCTCCGTTGTTCTGTCGCATGTACTGTGGGTTGTGTTTTGAAGAATTATTTTACAAAATGCCAACGCCCACGTTTCACGATCGCACCGCTCACTATCGACAGGGCGCTCATAGAAGGATTGTCGCGCACTGTTCGGTTTCAGAGGAATTTCCTCCCGCGGACGCTCCGGCTGTGGAATTAGCTTTCTGCCGAGGTTTTCCCGAAGTACCACGTACCATGGTTAGCTCCGAGTTAGTTGGCTAACCCCGGTTGGTGCAGGTAGCCTTAATAACGTTAGAAATTACTATCAGTTAACCGCAACCTTGCCATTATAACTATTATTTTGTTATAGCTTGATATTCGAATCGAATACTCGAATATTTTCATAGCAGAACAAAGAATGACATGGATGGACAATGTTCATTGGCTTGACTTTTTACCAGGCTGGTTTTATGGAACTACGTCTTTATTTGCAATAAACTGTTATGTAGAGGGGCAGCTTCTCGATGCGTTTACCAGATTTGAATGCATCTTCAGGATCCTTTCTGCTGTGATTTCTATACATTGTTGTGTCTACTTGTGTCGCGTGCCAAGATAACAGCATTCTTGGACCCGACACTCGACGCCACAGATAAATCAGCTGAGATCTTCATTCCGCATTCACAGCCGATGCGTAAATCGTCTCAAGATTTTGTTTCGATTCGACTAAACGCCGTCGAGACGTTTATGAAACAAATAAATTGAATCATATTGAACTGGAGCAAGTTAACTCACCTGGCAAATGTAGCTATCAGCATAGCTACATTCGCTGAATGCTCATTACAATGAATCATCAGCGTGCATAGCCAATATGTCAATCGCTCACGCTACGTAGCGTCGTAGTTATCTCTCTCTATCACTCTTCCTTACTACTGCGACAATGATAGTTGCGTTTCGTTTGCGCGACTGAGCGTTAGCGATTGGCATCTTGGCTACGCACGTAGGTGTATCAGCAACTTTTAAATGCCTGAAGACGATTGCGCAGCGAGCTCTTACTCCAAGCGTCGCTTGCTTGGGTTTAGTCGATAACTCGGTGTTAACTGTCAAGTTCCACATGAAATAAACGCTTAACTCCGGGTTAATTAGCTGACCCCGGTTGGTACAAGTGGCGCTAAAAGTTAAAGCTGTTATTAGTTCGTACGTCATAACCAATTTATGATTTAGCAGCAGTTCAAAAATCACGGGAGTAGAGCAACTCTATTCCCGTGATTTTTGAACGATTTTTTTCAGCTGTAATTTAATGAGAAGAATTAGCAGTAAAAAATAATTCTACACACGTCACATGGAAAGAGACATTTGTTAATTAATCACAAAATCGATAGCCTTTTCTGGCTTAAGGTAATTTACGTTCAAACCCGTTTATATATAATTGAATTAGTCAACTTTTCAGTAGGTCCTTGAGGCATTGTACCTAGGATGCTGGCGGCATACAACGAGGAAATGCCGCCAGCATCCTAGGTACAATGCCTCAAGGACCTACTTTAGATTTAAGGTAGGTAGAGGTAGGTAGTTAGGTAAGTTACACTTACTGTATATATTTCGAGAATAAATGATTATTATACTTTTCAGTAAAATGGATTGTAGTTAGTAAGATTTACAATAGCATATTATGTGATTGTTTTTACGTTTACATAACTATAGGTGTTATTCCATAATTGGTAGTCTTTAATCAATTTAATTCATGCAATACTGACTCAGAAGTGAGTTACAAAAGCGCAGCCTTAAATGGCTCTGGTGATCAAATACGATATTATTCATTTAGGTTGACTGACATGTTTACAGTCAACATACAAATACCTACTATTTCCAAATGGGGCAAACTCAAAACGATGGTACACTTCTTTCCACTTCTTCAAGCCATTAACTTTTGGACTCCCCTAAAGTAAAAAAAATAAGTTAAGGGCTATAAAGGTTAATTTTCTTGTTTAACCCTTATCCCCATTTAGGGGGTACTACGTCTTTTCCATTAAGCTGTATGATAAAAATCACTACTGCATGCCCACAAGCTGTCAACTACTATTCTCTCACTCACTCAGCTCACAGGAAAGCTTGGCTCTACAGTTCAGCTGAACAAGAGCTTTTTCCAAAATAAAACCCAAAAACCTGATTCTTCCAGATCTGGACTTGCTTGGGCTTATTCGAATCAGTATGAGAAGCTGATTCGAACCTGATAATAAAAAAAAATGTCCCAGAATATCCATATACAATTTAAGTTTCCATTACGCCACACTCATAGTAAGTTCATACTGAAATGTGACGTAATGGAAGGGATTTTTTTGGGACAATTTTTTATATTATCAGGATCGAATCAGCTTGTGATTGTGATTCGAATGAGCCCAAGCAAGTCCAGATCCAGAAGAATCAAGTTTCTTCATGGTTATATAAATGTTTTCTCAAGGAGCTTAAGCATTTCAATCCGAAAACTATCTATTTGTTAAAAATATTCAAAAAAATATTTTTTTGAACGAAAAGAAAACCGACTTCAAAAGCGAAAAATTAAATACCAACTGATACATTATAATGATATACATACTATTTAAAACGAGATATTTACCATGTATATTTGTTTTTGTGAGCATTATATACAATTTTTAAAGCACGAATCAAATCATTTATTAAATGTAATAAATGTTTTGATTCATGTTAGGTTAGGGCGTCTGCCGCGAAAGCAGGAGGTCGCTGGTTCGATCCCAGCCCTGCTCACCGGGGACCTTGGTCACTTTTTCTTTAGTATATGACATCTATTTCAATTTATAGCATTATATACATTAAATAGGGAGCGGACTGCAAAATCATGGCAAATATCTCGTTTTAAACATAGATATACGATAAAAGAACTTTATTTGTCTTCGATCTATCTTTTTATTTGTTTTAATAAGGCAATGATTTTAAATAGTAATTATAATGTAAATCACCATGTTCGGTTAAAGCCAACTGATACGTTTGAAGTCGGTGCATTTCCAAACGATACCGTATTGTGAAACGATTTGGCTTGGCAACGACTTTAAACGTATCAATTGCTAGCGCATATAAAAAGGAACATTGTATTTTTGCTTTTTTCATGACGGTTTCCTTTTTGGACAAAATAGTACATTTTCGAGGTGTCTTGCCACGAGCCGGAAGCGAGTTTGTAAGTTTAATAACGAATTTGTAAGTTTTTTTATTATTATATCCGTAACACTATTGTAATATAGTTGAACTATTAAGAACATCTTCAAAATTTTTATATTATCTTCTTTACTTCCTCATTAACAAAATAATAAATCGCATGTGACAAATCGTATCGTCATGTCTAATATAGTTTACATGATTGAAAAACGCCTCTACTTTGACAGACGTCTCGTAGGCTCTGTTCCGTTTCATACACACAGATTTATAAGTACTGTTTTTAATGTTTAATATTTTTAATGAATGACAGTTATTATGATGAAGAGGTAAATAATTAAGTATGAAATATCAATTACCTTTAATATTTTTGTGTTAATAGTATAGGTATTTAAATTGTATTAGGTACTTCTTGGTAAAGTTAAAGAACAATAATACTCTTCGGTAAGCAGTCATGGATTGGAACACAACTAGGTAAGTTTAAATAAATTGGGAAAGTAAAAACACTAGTTCCCAAAAACAAACTTTGCGCACGCAAAACAGCCAATAAAAGGGCACTTTTTGAGGTATTGTATTGAAAACTTTTTTTTTCGAAGAGTTATATCGCCATTGCCATCAGTACAAGTAAATCCGTGCTTTACATATTCGCAAACATTAAGGTTGATTGACACGATCATAATAGCTCATTAATCGATTAATCGATTGACATGGATCGCGAAAGTACGTTGCTCCGTCCCTAAAAGAAATGTTAATATGAACACCAATGCAGTGACGAGCATCTTTGCATTATTTGGACGATAATATCTTAGAATGACCGATGTTCCAACCGGCTGTAACCAATTATCAACTCAAACTACTTGAAATAAATTCACTAATTGCTTGATATCGATACGATCTTAAAATCTTTTAGATCCGTCGCGGTTTTCGTTAGGTGTTCATTGGATTGTCAGTCTTATTGCTTTGGGTTAAGGTAGTTTTGAGTAGGTGCGTTTTTGGAAGTCAGTACATTAGTGGAAGTTCGCTTAGTTTTCTAGTGTGGACTGAATACTAAGGATGTTAGTCTGGGAGTGCGACCAGAAAAAATATAATAATTTATCGATAGTCAATTGGTTATTTACGTTCATTGTGGTGATTGCACGTCCGTCATCCGCGTAGAATCGTCTATTGCTGCACGAAACTTACTATATAACCAAACTTACTTTTAACGTTCCAATACTACATTCGTTATCAATGCCAACTTAGTCCTTTTTAAAATAAAACATAACTTTAAACGTTTCAATAGGTAGGCTACGTTCGATTTCAAAGCCTACACCTTAAAATACGCCTACACAAAGCAGACACAGCGCATTTTCAGTTTTAATTAATAATGGTTGAAGTTTGAACTGTGAAATACTTCTGCTGGTGGTTAAACCAAAGCCAGATAAGGACCTTATATAGTATCGCTTTCCCGGTATCTTGAGCACATCACACCTTGTCAGTAAAATGTCAAGCCGTCACCGTCATCTCTCAGCCATCAATTTCCGACACTACTAGTATAACCACTCTCCAGAAAAAAAAAACTTTATATAATTTCATTATCTATCGGAAAGTCTGGAAACTTACTTGTTATTTCAATGGTGTTGCAGCTTACAGTCATTGTTTTTCCATCAGGCGATTCACCTGTTTGTTTGTTTTATATCATGGAATAAATTGTTCCAGCTCCCGCGCTATACCATTGAATTCGTCCATCTAAAGCGCCGCTCAATAAATCTACTTGGTCAGCTCTTATCGTGTCATCATATATATTTATTCAAATATTCATAGACTAAAATATCGACTGTCAAAAATGGCGTCCGTCTTTGTTCTATTTTTTTCTAGCGCATTAATTCCTACCATACTTGCACTTGCACAACTAACACACGTTGAAAACGGACCCTTATGTCCTAGATAATAAAGGTTAAATTAAGGACGTTATTCTGTACATTTATTTTTGTTATTGGCACATTACATTGTTCTAAAAGTTAATGAAATAAGTGTCGATGAACGTTGAAGAGGAATCTAGGCCATAAGTAGGTGCATACTTAGATAGAGCTCGATTCATATGATAATTGTGCGTCGTCTTATAAGTACCTACTTGTATTTGTTTTGAAGACTCTTTTAAACGTTTTAAAACTATGGAATTCAAACTCTCATGAGACATAGTAATATTACAATACATTATGGATAACACTCGCGTATAATAATATTAGTTTTCAGTCCTCCGGCCGGTAAGCGCCACTTTACGCAAAACTAAATTGCCGCCTGCCGGCTCCGTCGGGCTGAAAAATAGTATACCTATACAAACCTCGGCCGGTAAATGGGAAAGCCTCGGATCACATGTTAGTCGACCTCGGCTTCGCCTCGGCCGACAATTACATGGAATCCGAGGCATTTCCCACTTAAACGGCCTTGGTATGTAATGTACTATTATTTTATCCGGACTACTGCGAAGCCAACAGGAACGGGTAATGATTGTAGGTTAGTGTTTTGGAATTATTTTAAACTTAACTTTTGTAAGGCATACAAGTCATACAACATTTATAACAGCTTGCATATATTGTTAAACGATAGTGAATTTCAAAGGAGAAACAGATAAATACAAGAAATTATTACGAAAAGTCATCCCTCACCTAGAGTTTTCCGGCTCTCTCTATGGTTTTAAGACCACGCTCTTTGGCGTATCGTAATTCGTAGTTATCTCTCTCTATCACTCTTCCTTATTAATGCGACAAGCACAGTTTCGTTCGCGACTGTGCGTTAGCAATTAGCATCTTGGATACACACGCTGGACCCTTACCATGACGTCTTAACGCGATTCAGTTTAGGACATAAACTGAGTCGCTGCCACGGACGGGACGGGTTGGGACTGGACGATCTATAAATTTCTATAGAAAGAATCACTGACAGATCATCCCATCCCGGCCCGTCCCGTCCCGTCTTAGTGAGAGTCATTCTTTATTGGGAGTTGTCGGTAAAACTCTCGTGAGATTCGAACATATTATGTATGTAATGTTTAAATACCATTCGTAATTTTACTCGAATTTCTCTCGACTTGTCGTTCAATTTACGATAATCGTCATCAGGAGCAACCACCCACGGCTGGTGCTTTTCCACCCAGCCTGCCTGCCCCGGCAGCTGATTTGTAGTGCCTGCCTTACCTCAACAACGACCATCGAGAAGCTATTAAAACATGTCGACCGAAATTTAATAAAAAACACTATTGACCCATTTCAATTAACGATTATAATGTCCCTGCGCAGAAACCAGATACTCCAATTAAAACGTCGATACGCATCGTATCAACATCAAGGCAGCGTATAAACATAATGATCATGAATTACTTAGTTCATAACGAGATAATAAGCGTACGTTAATACGTTTTGCCCGTAGTACACTTGCCACTATTAACTGACCAATTTTGATCTCTATCGCAACGGGCATAGGTCTACTGATGGGAAATTAAAGCTGTTGGTGTTTGTACCAACGTCAACACTGTGTGCTGACCAATTTTAATCTTTAATACAACGGGTTAAAGTCTATTGATGGATAGATGTTGTACACTCGCTACGCTCGCACGCGCCGCTGCAGTGGATAAATTTACCTACAGTAGGCGCGCTTACATGGAAACTAAGTTAAAGTTAAGTTGATAGAGATGCACCTGCGTTAATGTCGTCTCCATGATTAGTGTGCTATGTGCTTACCATGTGTTGCACGCAACTGTATTCGATATCGACTGCTGCTCTCGAAAGTATGTCCGTCTCGCCTCTACTATTATTCTGGCAGGAGGGAGACGGACATATCCCCCGAACGCCGCAGTCGAATACGGCCTCGTACAACTAATGCTAAGCGCACCCCAGCAAACATTCTAAGTGCTTTTTCCCAGGCTCTAGAATATATTACTAATTTAGGTAAAAATTACATCATACGCACCACATAAATTCACATATCGTACATTTATACTTCCGGGGGAAAATATTGAACCATTAAAACGTAAATTTCCCTTAATCAATACACCATAAGGTCAGATACTTAAAGGTTGAGAATGAGCAAAATATAAGGTAAAATTAACTTCGAAACTCGACCAATAGTTAATATATACTTGTAGGTGCATATTAGGTGTATATGCGACGTCATTTTTTCTTACACTGGGGACCTTTAGGTTGACGATTTAAGTAGCTTTTGCTACCAATTTCGTAGTAAATATGACCTTCCAATGATACCAAATTGAGACTATAAAGTTAAAAACACTTGTAAGGTACTAAAAATACCATAAGGTTTCATTTAGATAACCTAATAGTCAAATTAACCCTAAAAAAATACTAATAAGTTGAAGTTTGCGAGGCGACTTCAGGTCAAGTTGGTTTTACTTACAAATAAGTCATTTCTCGGTAAAATAGGACGTTTTTCCCCGATAGTTATTTCGTTTTTAAATCAAAAGTAGTGTTGAATTTACAATGGCCAAAGACAACAAAATATATAGACATTCCAGCAGTAACTATAGGAAGTGTAAGGCTAATATGAAAATTCAAAGTGAAATTCAAAGAAGAACAAAATTGTGAATTACCTTTTAATTCCAGTTTTCATGGATATCCAACTTTGTGTCAATCTACTGATACTGATAAGTACCGTTTCACACAAGCAAAGATCTTGAGTATAAGCATTCGTAATACGAATGCTTAGATGAGATGAGAGATGGCAATGAAATCGGTGCAAATAAAGAATCATAAAATGAAGGCACTGGAGATGAATACATTAGAAATGAAGACTGCTCTAATATGAAATCAATAAAACTTATGGAAGACCTAAGAAAATGGACAGTAAAGCATAAGCCCACCAACTCATCTCTAAACGACTTGTTAGTTTTAGTGACTGAATACGGATATAAATTGCCAAAAGATGGACGAGCACTTTTAAAAACTGACGATGTATTTAACTATTTATAGAGCCTATGGGCCAAGCCAAGTTTTGGTATCAAGGTGTAAGCAATTGCTTACAAAAAACTTTGTCAGATATGAATATAAGTACTATATCCAGTATTGAGTATGTCTATTTTTAACAGTACTGCTTCCGAAGTGTGGACTATTGCTATGGCAATATATAACATGCCAAATATAAAGCCGATGTTTACAGGAATTTTATTTTATGGAAGTGGAAAACCACCTTTGGAACTTTATTTACGACAATTTATAAATGAGATGAATAAAATAATAGCGAAAGGCATTAAAATAAATGAAAAAAGATATTGATTCAAATTAAATGTTTTATCTGTGACACTCCTGCTAGGGCCTATCTGAAAGGTAAGATGGGTACTTACTCATGTAGGTACCTACTTACTTACTGTTTACTGTTAACCATAGTTAAACATTTGTGGATGGATTAATTATGCATGTAATTATGTGCTAGTGAGCATTGCGAGAGATTTTAAACAAGAATTCCTGAGCTCATAAGGAGTAATAAATGTTATACGGATTTAGGTCGATTTCGCCATTTTTTTTTCGTTTTTTGCAATGCTATCGGCTAAAATAAATTAATACATTTTTATTCGTAAAAAATGGAATATGCAAAGTATTCCTTGGCATTTTGATATCCAATTAAATATTATTGATTTATCTCATTTTTATTAAGTGGAAAAACCACAGATTGGACACAGATATCCATTATAATGAAATAATCAACCATGGAGAATATTGGGGCCTAACAGGATACGAACCTGAGACCTGAGACCTTCGTCCTGTCAGGCCCCAATGTTCTCCATGGTTGATTTTATCATTAAGTATAATGGATATCTGTTTCCAATTTGTGATTATGATATCTGTCAATAAGGACGTCTAGATTGATCTGAGACTGTTTAGTTGCCATTAACTCTGAAACTAGGTAAACCCAAAAAAGTTTATATGACATTTTAATCTCCAATTATTTATTTTATTTATTTATTTAAAACTTTATTGCACAATACAAATGGCACAAATGGCGGACTTAATGCCTTAAGGCATTCTCTACCAGTCAACCAATGGGCTAAACCAGAAAGATTAAGTGGGTGCAGGGATTTTCGTGTTGAACGGACTTGATTTACTTACTACTACAAAAAAAACTATATTCATAAACTTACACAAATACATATACACATAAACATACATATACCTACATATATATACCTTATTTACCTTGTGTGAACCATTAAGAGGACGATATAGAAGGCTTGTCAAGAAAGTGCTTGCGCAGCATGCGCTTGAAGGTGAACTTGGTCCGAGCTTGCCTGATAGAGAGTGGGAGAACGTTCCAAAGTCTAATTGCCTGGACGGTGAAAGAATCTGTCATAAAACCAGTTCGATGACGAGGGACTGTTAGCTTAAGGCTACGGGAAGAACGGAGATCAGTGCCAGAACGTGGGGTTAAAAATTTGAATTTTGAACGGAGATACTCTGGGGCAGAGGGGTCAAACAAAATTGAATAGAGAGTGCAAAGAATGCGAAGAGATCTACGCTCGCGAATGGGGAGCCAGTTAAGTTTTTTACGAAAAGCGGAAATATGATCATATTTTCGAAGTCCGAACACGAAGCGGATGCAGTTATTAAGTAACCTATCAAGTTGGAGACTTGTGTGAGATTCGTGCAACAAACATCAGCATAATCAAGGACAGGAAAAACAAGAGCTTGAACGAGGAGAATTTTGGTGCTCACTGGAAGGAAATGTTTAAAACGATACAGATATCTTAAGGTATAGGTCACTCTCCGGCACACATCGGACACCTGTGGTTCCCACGTGAGCCCACAATCAATAATGAGCCCCAAGTTTTTCACTTGCGACACTAAGGGAATAGCTTCCTGTTCATAGAGGATTGGCCCCAATTGAGCCGTATCTATAAAAGAGAGTAAACGGGAGCTGCCAAGCAATATCGCCTGGCATTTGGTTGGGTTAACTGAAATACCAAAGCAACGCGACCAAGTGGAGATACGGTTTAGGTCTAAGTTAATCTCTGCTATCGCCTGGTCCAAATCCTTCGCACTTGCTTGGGTATAAAGCTGCAAGTCATCAGCATACAGATGGTAAGAGCATTTTATTACAGAGGTTATGAGATTAATAAAAACGGAGAATAGAAGTGGAGAGAGAATGCCCCCCTGAGGAACTCCAGAGGCAAGTGCGCACCAGTCAGAGGAAGAACCACCAGCACGTACCAACTGTCGACGGTCCTGAAGATAGGAGGAAAACCAGCTAGCCGCAGATGCTGAGATATTCAAGTGCCTAAGAGTGGCCAATAGTAAATCGTGGTTAACCGCGTTAAATGCGTTTGAGAAATCGATAAGGACCAACACTGTTACCAGCGAAGAGTCCATACCGAGCCTCACGTCATCGATCACTTTCAGCAAAGCAGTGGACGTACTGTGGCCACGACGAAAACCAGACTGAAATGAAGATAACAAATTATTGGAATAGATGTGAGAAGACAATTGTTTATGGACAACTGCTTCCGAAATTTTTGAAAGAAAAGGGAGAATGGAGATGGGTCTAAAATCTTTAAGTGTACTGGGGTTGGAAACTTTAGGCAGAGGTAAGACATAGGCATGACGCCACAGCGAAGGGAAAACCCCAGAAGATAAAGAAAAGTTAATAACATAAGTTATAATTGGGAGAATGCATTCTAAAATGGAAATAACCATAGTTCGACTTAGTTCGTCGTGGCCGGTCGCGTTGGATCTAATAGAAGTTACCACTTTCCGAATCTCAGCATCCGTGACAGGGACAAGAGCAAAAACGTTTGTAGAAAAGCAAGGCAGGGAACTAATCTCGGCAATGCTAAAAAGTTTAGTGATTGGGTCTAATGAAGAAGGTTTGGCAAAGTGAGAATTTAAATCATTCAGTGAAAAATTAGAAAGGGTAGACGGAACAGGGTTCTTAATAACGCCAATCGATTTGAGGAATTTCCATGTCTCAGCAGGGGATGAGATGGAAATGTTGGCATGGATGAATTTACGTTTGGCCGCTCTTACCATCTGGTTGCATCTATTTCTGGCAGCCTTAAACTGACGCCAATTCTCCTCGCAACGATCACGCTTAAATTTCCTAAAAGCCCGATCTCTCCTAGTCATCGCCATGCGGACCCCACGCGTGATCCACGGCGCAGGAGGCCGCTTCAACCTCACAGTACGGATAGGCGCGTGTCTGTCAAACAGCTCAAGGACTGACGCATTAAGGGCCGCT
Organism: Lathronympha strigana; assembly: GCA_949128165.1. NCBI lineage: Eukaryota > Metazoa > Arthropoda > Insecta > Lepidoptera > Tortricidae > Lathronympha > Lathronympha strigana. The sequence goes on along the minus strand of OX421923.1, from coordinate 9,047,478 downwards.
ACAGCAGTATCTACAGATGGTGCAGACAATGTCGACGACCAGTCAAGCTCACGCGCATCCCTCTGCAATGATTGAAGATCTAGTCTGGCGAAACTTCGGAGTTGTACCGTTATACGCTGCATCTTAGGGGGCCGAAGACGATAACTAAGAAAGATGAGGTCATGATGAGAAAAACCTGGGGCAGGGATTTGGCCAACCATGTTTACACGATCCGCGCAGGCGACAACGATGAGATCCAACCAGGTGTCCAACGTGTCAATATTATGGTGGGTAGCCGAAAGTGGAAGTACAGAAAGGTCTGCTGACTCGAAAATGGCATTAAGTTTACGCATCCTAAAACTATTTTTTAAAAGATCAGTGTTGAAATCGCCCATGATTATCTGATGCACGTACTCGGCACTAAGGGGGCTGAGAAGGGTTTCGAGGTCAAAGAAATAGTCAACATTCGGTGGACAGTAGACTACACCGAGTGCAGCCCTAGTCCCTCCAATATTAATCTCTAAGAATAAATATTCCATGGACCCCGAAAAATGAGAAGGAGATGAAGATAATATTTTAAAAGGGATGTTGCTACGGAGGTATATGGCAACACCACCGCCACCCTTACCTGTGCGATCGTTCCGCACTAAAACAAAACCGGGTAGGCTGAAACAGGTGGAGTCGAGTGTAGGCTTTAGCCAGGTTTCAGAAATAAAAATGGCGTGGATATTGCATGAAGAAAAAGCGTCAAGAAAGTCGTTATAGTGACTAGGAATACTTTGTGCATTGATGTGACATACATTAAAGTGTTTTATAGCAGTTTCAAAAGTACGCCCTAGGCAGCTACCTAAGGTGTCAGGCTCGGACACCGAGCTATTAAGAGAGTGAAAAGAAGCAGATACGTCGCAAGCTGAGTAAAACGATCCATCATCGGACATAACAATTCACAAAGGTAGGTACAAAATATGCGATAAATATATATATAAAAAATACAAGTAAAAAAAATTGAATTTAAACTTAAATAAAATAACTACAAATAGCGGACTTTCTGTTTACCCCACCAGTCGACCATTTACACATTAAAATATTCAACATTAGAAAAAAAAAAATTTGAAACAAGTATAACAGGAATTAATTAATAGAACACAAAATTACATAAAATAGTGAGAAAATACGAATTAGCAAACCGCAGTAGCATGATACAATTTAAGAAGGTTATAAATCATAACAAAATGCAGAAACGAAACGACATCTAGCTGTCATTACATCAGTGACATTGTCAGTAAAGTCAAAAGTGACATTCATAGAGAGCAAGTAATATTGACAATATTGTAATAACAAACTTAGAAATAAGCATACTAAAACAACACGTAATGGTAGGGTAGATTAAAATAAATTTGTTAAATCGGAAAAGTGAACATACCGTGATAAAAAAACGCAACTTTCAGAACGACGCTAGGTAATAACGTTGTAGCTACTGCAGTTAAGAGAAACCACACAAAAAGCAAACGCAGCACGTCTGTTAGCACCCACGCTTCGCCCGCTTGTCCAATGCAGTGGCAGCAGAGGGTGCGCCGGTCGATGCTGCAGGCACGGAAGCATCGAGTGGCGCCGGCGCGGGAGCATCAAGTGGCGCCGAAATTATGACAAGGAATACGATGTTAAAATCTTTGGCAATCCTCACGAGCACCATGTACCTATATGTGTATGTACATGTTAACATGTATTCGTTTTAATCATTAGAATAGGTTTTTACAAAATAAAAAAAAATGTAAAATAAAATAAAGTAAATATTTATTACTAAAAACATTAATGACTCGAAAAAGTTTCAAAATCATAATTGTCACATATAACTTTACCAATTAGGGAACCTCTGTGCGTAATATTTATCCTTGGCACCTCTGATCGTAAGCACACCGCCTGCGAGTCGCGGTCATAGCGACGTTGTGATGGCGGTCGCTTCAACCTTAAACGGTTACTCTGCACCATTAGGTCGCAGAATTTAGTATATATTACGTAAAACTGACTTAAATACCAGTAAGTCGTATTTTTAGGTAAATTTTAACTTCTTGGTCGAGCCGACATTTTGTTTTGTTATAATTAGGACGTGTTATTCCAAATTGCATAATTTAGGTATTTTAAAATACGTAGAAAAATAAAATCTAACGGCACTTTTATTGTCATTTATAGAAAAAAAAATATACAGTCAATTTAATGTGTTTACAAACACCGAACACAAATTTACGAACCCCAATTACAAGCAATACATACTACTTATGAGCTTAAAAAAAAGTAATACTTAAGTATTTCGAAAGCCCATCAGTAGTTTTGAATAAAAACCTAACATACTGCACGAGAAAATTTTCAGCGCACAAGATTTCATCGTAATTCCTGCGTATTCGAAATAGATAATTATTTTACGCCAAGTAATGGCCGCCATTCTCGTTGCAAAACTTAAGATTCATTTTTAGTTAGACATTTTGTTTGTGAGCGAAAAGTACTCTCGTTATATATTTGTCTCTTTCTCTGCATGCTATTTCATAAAAATAACCTTCCCGGGTAATTAAATGGTAAAAAACACGTTGAAATCATGTTGAAAAATGGTAAGTCTTACCAATTTTGGACATTGCAACCACATGACACGTCGTGGCGACGTTTATTCCACGTCGCAAACGTTACCTATGTAGTAACCAGTAGGTCGCAATGACTAAAATTACGTGGAATCGACGTAGCCGGCACGTGCTTTTTTTCCCCACTTTGGTGGATTCCACGTCGATTCCACGTCGATTCGAGGTAACTCATTTTGGTCACTGTCAGATTTGCGACCTATAATAGGTGGTTTTATCGTTATTTTTACCAAAAATGTTTGCTGGGACTGTAATGTTTTCCTGGGTCTCTAGCATGAGTTGCTATATATTTCAAAGGATAGGTTTCAACATGTTATCTACAGTCGCATCCCACAAGTGCGAGCAAGATGCATTGTGCGTTGACTTAGACGCAAGCGACTACAGATTTCTATAGTAGATACTCGTGCTACGGTGTTAGCAGCGTAATAACTATACAGCATTCGGGTCGAATAGAAGACGACGTTATAATGGAGTTCACTCACTAATCGATATCCGTGATTCTTAAAGAGGGCAAAAGAATAAAGCATATAACCAAACGTTAGTGAAGGTCTCCGTTTCAGCCTGTACAAAAGTTTTGTGCTAAATTCCAACATTCAGTGTTAGCTATGCTCACGAGGTCTATAGCTTACATACTGTGTAAGCTGTAATATATAGCCATTAACTTAGTTAATTTATAAGTCTTATTGGGAGTAGTCTAGTTTCCTTACGAAGGTACCATTTCTAGCTAAGTAGATACCCAAAAGTCTTAATGGACTACTGACCTACTGTATATTTAGCCAATATGTAATTATAAGCAGTTGCAACATTAGCGACTAATAACAATTAGGCAAACTAATAAACTTAGAGGCATCTTAAGCAAGTGGGTCATTTGCAGGGATGTTGCCACAACGCTCATTAAATATTATATTTCGAACGACCTTCACGATTTGCATGTGTGTGAAGTCTTTAACTTGAGTCCACTGCAGGGGGCCTACCACAAACTACTTTCGTTAGTTCGTCTATTTGCCTCTATCGCTCTTGCATATACGAGGGATAAAGAGGCAAATAGACGAACGATCGGAAGAAGATGTCACCTTTGGTCAGGAGCGGCTGGATACCAACTTGGACCGTTTGACTCGTTCCAGAGGCGCGCTGTACGAATTGTCGACGATTCCAAACTCACAGTCGGTATTGAACCCTTAAGTCTAAGGAAAAACTTTGCCTTCTTATGTGTGTTCTCTCGTCTATACAATGGGTTGTGTTCTGAAGAATTGTTTGACGTGATGCCAACGTCCACTTTTCAGCATCGCCCCGCTCGCCATCGACAGGGCGTTCATCCAACCAAAATGGTCGCTCACTGTGCGGTTTCAGAGAAATTTCCACCCGCGGACGCTCCGGCTGTGGAATGAGCTATGCCGAGGTTTTCCCGAAATATCAGTATGGGGTTTTTCAAAAAAGGAGTGTCCAAGATTTTTATGGGTCGGTAACGCGCATGTGACCCCCCGGGGGAGTTGCTGGTTGATGGTTGCATCAGACGGGTCGTATGCTTGTTTGCCACCGCAGTGGTATAAAAAAAAAAGAAATGGTTGCACCTGCCTGTAATTCTTGTAATCAGTAGGCTAGGCAGTAGCTTGTGCTAGGGCTAAAGTGTGTTTACCATGAGTTGCATTCGATTGCGACTGCGGCATTCGACAGATCTCCGTCTCGCTCCTGCCAGAGTAGTGGTACACTTCGTCTCGTTTTGTAACGGCGACTCTCAAGTTTTAAGAACCCATATTATATTACTATTGCATAAACTACTAATTAATGACCCTTTTCTTTGCAATTATCAAAACCATATAGCTAGTTGAAAATTTTAAACTTCAGTTGCACATGACAAAACAAAAATAATAATCAAAAATGATGAGATGAGGGGCATATACTGATCGTCAGTTGACGCTCTCTCAAGTCGTGACGTATTCTGGTCACACCTATGCGTCACGATATTACGTCGTGACGTACCGCCGTGCTCCGGCGCACGCGCCAGTCTTGTACTGCAGTAAACTATATGTGATATGTGTATGTTAATCTTATAATTAACTTCCGATAGAAAACGACGGGTGCTTAACGAGGCTCATGTTTTGTATTGACTTTTGTATACTTTTATTTAATAGTAGTTTATGAAACAGTGATATAATAGGTCCTTAAAACTTGAGGGTCGCCGTTACAAAACGAGACGAAGTAAAGTTTTGTAACTATATATTATATTTTATTATAGCTGTTGCATACGCTAGTCTTTCTACGACAGCTAAAATAGCAGAAAAAGCTAAATCTCGAAAGGTGGCAGAATGTGGAACATGTCGTATGCCCATAAAAGAAATTAAAAAAAAAAACAACAGTGCTAATATATTGTATGAACCCCATTAGAGCAGTATTCTTATGGAATATTATAGACAACGCTATATATGTATACTTTTCTAATATCGCTGTCAGTCATCTAATTGAACGAATAGAAGTGCTTGTTAGAAACATCTTGAAAGGAATGTTTGTATCAATAAGTTATGGGCCCAGCACGGTTACACCTGATTTGTGTTTTTATGTGTATGTTTATGATATTATACTTCCCAGGGTAAATGGATTTTTTATCGAAAGCCTTGTTCCTAAACTCTGATATCCCATCAGGGACGCTTCTTATCTATGTTTGGTGGATAAAAGCAGCCGTCTCCAAGATTTCTTTTTCTTCTTAGCATTTTTTTCCAGCTTATTCCACGGATCAAGGAGCCTGGGATCTGCTTTAACATCTAATCCCAAGATTCGGAGTAGGCTCTAGTTTTACGAAAGCGACTGCCATCTGACCTTCCAACCCAGAGGATAAACTAGGCCTTATTCGGATTAATCCGGTTTCCTCACGATGTTTTCCTTCACCGAAAAGCGATTGGTAAATATCAAATGATAAGTAGGTATTATTGGCCCCAAAAAATTAAAAGTTAAAATAGTATCAGCACCAAAAATACAAAGGCCGCAATTAAACCAACAACCCTTCATTAATCACCAACACTTTCGAATGAGCGAAGTCAAAACTAAACTCGGTAAAGCAATCTCATTAGAGCTATTACGACCCCAAATAAAGGTGCGGTGTGCGGCTGCGAGTTCATTAACAAGATGACGCAGATCAGTGGGGAGGCGTGTGTGATCTGTGCTCTTTTTTATTTTTTGGGGTCCTCTGGCCTTAGACAAAGTCAAATGAAAATGAATAGGTCTCATGGTCACCGGAAACGTCAAAGGGAATCGTCCTAGAGGACGGAACCCGAAACACTGGTCTGACCAGAGCTCAAAGTAGACCAAGACTAGCCGCCAGGCAGCGGACCATAGCCGAAAGAGGCAAGCAATTGACAGGCTGAAGGGGGGCTTCAGCAATGAGGGAGCGATGGAGAAGAAGAGATACTCGTATAGATCAGGCACTAAATACTTCGAAAGCAGCAACCGCTAGTTAGAGTTTTCCTGTACAAGGCTGTTTCACTTGATGCCATTAATGATCTTCATTAGCAGAATATTTTCACTTAATAGTGCTTTCCAAAAGCACTAATTACTTTTAAAAAAATCTGAAATCCCTATAAAGGATGTATCACACCAGAACGGGACGATCTGTCAATTTCTATAGAAATTAATCTCTTGACGTTTTCTATGGAAACCTGAAAATGGATGGCCTGGTCACGTGTGAAAAAGAGTATTTACAGAGTTTAAACAACCCCAGCACTTTAATGAGCAAAGAGTAAATGAGTTCGTTCATTAGCGTGATGACGTAGATCAGCGGGGAAGAGTGTGTGCACTGTGCTCCTTTTTGGGGTCTGCTAGATTTAGTGTAAGAAGTTAGTTGTAATATACCGTAGAGAAAAGTCAAGTTCTTGAATATTTGTGGATATATAGCAACAACTACTTACGAGGGCAGGTGGAGTGACACGTCTAGACAAAGTCCGCAACGAACACGTGAGGGGATCGTTGAAAGTAGCCCCAGGCTTTAAAATTAAGGAAAGCCGACTAAGCTGGTTCGTACACATTTTCAGGTGAGAAGATTATGTAGTCAAAAAGGTCCTGAACATACCAAACCGATCCAGAGGACTAGGTAGACTCCCCGCCACTTAGTGGACCAAAGTACAAAAAGCTAACTACGCAGACAACTCAGAACAGAGCTCTCTGGCGCAAACGCACAAGGAGACCCGACCAGATGTGCTGGGAAGAGAGTTGTCCAAAGAAGAAGAAGAGACAGGGTATATAGATCAGGGCTGTAACCAAATGTCGGGCAACTGTCTGTCAGTAATTACGCCTTAATTGGAGTAAAAGGGGAAGATGCTCGAAATTTTGCCCTCGGGCAACAAACAGCTACCGTGGCGGTATCATATTTGCATTTTCCTAAATAAGTATGAGCTTAAGGCCGTCCCCTATCCCAATGACCTCGGCGATTTGAGCTTTCTTCCCCTACCGCTTCCTTTCCTCACCGGTTATACAATACCGGTTATAAGCATAAGTCGTCACCTAGGAAGAGCTGCTTGTACTAGGACGCAACCCTATAAACTACCAGTGCCATCTTATACGACTGGCCCCCGTCGCCCGCGCAGGCATCTCGAGCCGGCGTTTTCGGAAAAATGCGTGTAATAGCTTTTTTCTCGAAAAGTACAAAACCTATCCAAAAATCAGTAGATGCGTTTAAAGTAAACATAAATATAAAATGCTTGTCTTAGTTTCTTGTACTTACGACGCATAATAAGGGAGTAGATACAGATTTAAGGTAGAAAAAAGGGTTTACGGTTATTTTTTTTTCTCTTGATGTATTATGTTTTTCGACAATTTAGTGGACCCAAATGTAGACCAAATACCTAGCTACATTATATATTTTTTTCAAGCGTTGTGCTTGGAGCTGAACAAAGCCTATTCACTTTAAAAACAGTGAAATATGCCGGGTAGCCCCTTAATATCTATTACGACCCCAAATAAAGGTGCGGCGTGCGACTGCGAGTTTATTAGCGAGATGAGAGTTCTTAGGGTGTGTACTCCGTTTCGTGGTAATGTGAAAAGTGAGCTATGACAGACTGTAGATTAAAATCAAATACACAAAAGTCTCAATGGTGCTGCATCCATATAACTGGATTCCTTAGCTGAGTGTAGACTGATGATAAGAAATCCCAAATGATATTTTTCCTGTTACAGTTGTATTACATTTCCTGTTACTAATAATAGACCCGAGAGTTTTAAGAACCCTTATTAACTCACTGGTTCCCATCGGCTTACCTACTTTTCAGCGAGTCGAACACTTCTGCTACAAAGAAGAGAAAGCCATATTAGCTACGTATATTGGCTAATATTTTTGCCGAACCTCTACTGGCAGGTACGAGAATATAGATCAAGTCATTAAATATTTTAATACCTTGGCGGAAAGCCGCCAGCTGCCGCTAGTGATGGGCAAGCGGAAAGTTTCCTATTTGGGAAACTTTCCGTAATGAAATTTACAGAGAATATTACCGTAATATTCTCGTGATGTGAAAGATAGAGAAATTTATATTTTATTGCGGTCTAATGTCATGTCATTTAGGTAAAATAGAGGCACAAAGACGTCGTTAATTGTATTGCAAAAGGATAATATCGTTACTGAGCAAAATAAAAAGTTACATGTAAATTACGGTAAATTTCCATAAACTCTCGTAAGTTACCGTAAGTTACCGTGAAAAATTACCGTGCAATTTTAAACGAAACCTAGAAATTTATTACAAATACGAGGGATTTAATAAATACTAGCTCAAATGTAATGAAAGTGATACAAAAATACAATTGAGTGTAAAACTCGCATCAATTAGGCCACGCTCGGGTCGAGCGAACGCTCAGGCCAAGTATGTAGTAAAAAACTACCATGCACAGTGCACACTGCCTACGCGGAAAAGACAGTAGTAGTCGACTTAATTGTAATTTTGTACTGTTTTAACAGTCGTGGCAAAACCATCTACAGTAGAATCCGGTTATAACGACGCCGAAGGGACCGACAATATTACGTCGTACTAACCGGAAGTCGTACTAAACAAACTGTCAATTTTAAAGTTGTTTCTCGATTTTAATAGTCACACATGCATTATAATTCACAATGGTTCAATGTTACTCACATAATAATTGAAATTAAGAATATTTTGCTCTTTAGTGAAAGAAACTGTTGAACCATTGACCTATTTACTCGTACTTCCTGACTACATTGCAATTTAAGCCATTGTAAATTGCGGAGATTTTTTTTACACGAGATGAAACCCTTACGCGCTTAAGTTTCAGAACATTCGCTTCGAACAAAGATTCTATCTTGTATGTATTGTTTGGTTATAATGCACCGTCACCGTTGTAACCGAACATATGCGCGTGAAATCCCGTCGTTAAAAGCGGTATGTCGATATAAGCAGTCGTACTAAACGGATGCACAAATAGTGACTTGTATGAAAACCAACCATCTGCCTATACCTACGTCGCTAAAACCGGTTGGTCGTTTTATGCGGATTCGGAGTCGTAAATTTGTGATTTGTGTTAGTGAAAAACGAATGGTTTGCCATAAAGCCAAAGTTGTTAAGTTCATGACTATTTCCGAAAAAAAATTTATGAAATAAGATGTCAGCGAGTGTAAATTTAGTCACTTTACAACCTTATTTCATTAAGCTAGGCTCAAAAGTGTGAATATATATTTGACATCGACTTTACAAGTATTCAATATCTCACTGTATGTTGGTTGAAATAAATAATATAAGATAATTCAATGATTACCATAAATCCAATGAATGTGCAATTATAAATTATGTAATAATATAAATATAATAATTATGTTACTTAAAATAGGCTTTAATCTCCATTAAGTACATGTACATATATATAAGAAACGACTTGTAAAATTTGTAATTTTACCAATAAAAATCTCATTCTCATTCTCATTCACGAAATTGTTGTATTACTACAAAATTTATATGCAGGTTATAAATTGAAAGATATGTCATATACTAAAGAAAAAGTGACCACGGTCCCTGGTGAGCAGGGCTGGGATCGAACCAGCTACCTCCTGCTTTCGCGGCAGACGCCCTAACTGGGCTACCCGATCACTCGATCCCAGCCCTGCTCACCGGGGACCTTGGTCACTTTTTCTTTAGTATATGACATCTCTTTCAATTTATAATTTATATATAGTAGTGTGACTACTTAAAAAAAAACACCAAAACATGAATCAAAACATTTATTACATTTAATAAATGATTTGATTCGTGCTTTTAAATTGTTTATATGCAGGGTTATAGACTATGCAAAAAAAATTATAAAGAATTACAGGCACTTTTCATGCTATAGGATAAAATAATTAAGTGATTAATATCATTCCATATTGTGCCGCTCTATCTTTGCCATTAAAATATATACTTATATTAAAAACTGAACTAAAGAAACATTTTGTTTACTTTTTTAACTACTACAATTTGAAAGTCCCTTGACTTGACTATACATATATTTAAATAAAATAATAATAGTATAGAATATGGGTACGCCGAGAACAAGAGAACAATGCAAACTTGGAAAGTATTGATTATTTTTAACTGGCACCCGCCCCGGCTTTGCACGGGTTATTAGTATACATATAAACCTTCCTCTTAAATCACACTATATATTAAAAAAAACTGCGTCCAAATCCGTTGCGTAGTTTTAAAGATTTGAGCATACATAGGGATATAGGGACAGAGAAAGCGACTTTGTTTTATACTCTGTAGTGATTAATAATTATTCTTATTTGAAATGCAACAAAATGCAATGAAGTAATAATGCAATGTTCTTTAATTTTTCCATAGTAACCACTATATTTCGTTAACAAAAAATATATTTCCTAAGAAATTTCCATGAAATTTAAGAGAACTTACGGTAATTTACGGTAACTTACGGTAATATACCATTCTAACAAGTTTTAAGTAATGTATCTGACCGCGAGCATGAAGCACATGAAAATATGCAAATATTTCGTTATTACAAAAAGTTGGATTTTCATATCGAAAAAAAAAGTTACAAAGTAAATTGCTACTTTTGGTAATATTACCGTAATCTTTCCGAGAATATTCTCGCAGTCGGAAATATTCTCTGCAATTTCCCATCACTAGCTGCCGCCAACTTGAAATAATACCTTTCAAACAAAGAAGGAATTTTCCCAATGGGTCTGTCGTCTCTGATGTCGTCTCTAAAGTGAAATCAAAAAAACATACTTACTTACCAACTTGAGAAAAAAAAGACGATCAACACATATGTACCTACCTATTCATATTTTGCCTGACTCATCTTATATATATATATATATATATATATATATATAGGCAAAGTATGAATAACATAACTGTTACTATTAACTATACATTTTCCGTACCAAATCGAATTAATTATCAAATACCATTTATTACCCCTAGCGCACGAGGATTGCGATAAATCGATACCATCAACCATTTAGATCAACAAAAAGCTACTCCGAGTCCGAACCGGTATAAGTCTGACCTTCTAACACACGCAATTCTTATTCATTTCTGGATTAAACTAAGGGTCAAACAGTCAGCCGCCTAATAATGTTTTGTAAATGGTTACCGCGTTACCACGCTCATTTCTTTTAAGGGGTGATCTCTACAACCCTAAAAGTCGGATGCGATGATCCTATTTATCGCACATACGATCTATTGGTGTCCGGTGAACGGTACCATCGGCAACACTGTTAACAGGATCACAAATAGTAATTTGTGATCCTTATTCCAAACGGCATAAAGGTTAAGACCAGTCAGATTAGTAGTTGCTGTTTGTACCTACATCGGAAATGTTATAATTATAATAGCATCATGCAATCGTCTGGATTAAAGAGGGTGAGATGGGATGGCGCCCTACGCTTCTAATACATTTAATCAAATTTATTTGCGTTGTTAACCTGATCTTTTTGCGTCATCGGTTGTTTATAAAAGGCAATTAATTATCCAATATAGGTATTATTTATGACAGTCGCTTTAAGATATAGTTATTCTCATTCATCAGGCACGTAATTGCAAGGCAGGCAAACTCGAGTCATCAAAAGCCCTCCGCCTGCTGCGTCGAGTTTCTAACAGACTCTCGTTAGTAATCCTGTACTTACGTACGTATATTGTGGATCTAGGGAGGTCCCTAGATCCATAATGTACTATTATCAAACACTGATTCGAGTTAATATAACCTCCCTTCTCTCCAAGGTGATGGAGCGCATAATCAACGCAAAGCTCCTGGGATACCTAGAGGATCACGATCTGATCAGTGACCGACAGTATGGCTTTCGCCATGGTCGCTCCACTGGTGATCTTCTAGTGTATCTCACCCACCGCTGGGCTTCAGCTATTGAGAGTCAAGGTGAGGCATTGGCAGTCAGCCTGGATATAGCGAAGGCGTTCGATCGGGTTTGGCATGGGGGTCTTCTATCGAAGTTACCATCTTACGGACTGCCCGGGGGATTATGCGAATGGATTGCCAGCTTTTTGTCCGGCAGATGCATACGAGCCGTTGTCGACGGAAGTTGCTCCGATAGCATGGACATAAATGCTGGTGTCCCACAAGGCTCTGTGCTATCCCCAACGCTGTTTTTGCTGCATATCAATGACATGTTGTCCATTGGCGATATTCATTGTTATGCAGACGACAGTACTGGGGATGCTTATTACACAGGCCGTGCTAACATCCCTCGTCCCGTTGTGTTAGAGAGTCGTGAAAAGCTTGTGTCGAGACAGACATCGAGAGTGCTCTCTCTGATATCTCACTGTGGGGCCAGGAAAATCTTGTCCGATTTAACCCCACTAAGACACAAGTTTGCGCGTTCACCGCTAAAAAAACCCCATTTACTGTGGTCCCACAATTCCAAGACACAGTCCTTACCATGTCAGAGAGTATTGGGATCCTGGGTGTTGACATTTCCAGTGACGTCCAATTCCGTAGCTACCTGGAAGGGAAGGCCAAGCTGGCATCCAAAAAGCTCGGTGTGCTCAATAGAGCTAAGCAATACTTCTCTCCGGGGCAAAGACTGTTATTATACAAGTCTCAAGTCAGGCCCCATATGGAGTATTGCTGCCATCTTTGGGCGGGAGCACCTGGATACCAGCTGGGCCCCTTTGACTCGATCCAAAGACGTGCTGTCCGAATTGTCAACGATCCCGAACTCACGAGCGATATCGAACCCTTAAGTCTAAGGAGAGACTTCGCCTCCTTATGTGTATTCTATCGCTTGTACAATGGATTGTGCTCTGAGGAATTGTTTGATATGATGCCAACGGCTGCATTCTACCACCGCACCGCTCGCCGTCGGCAGGGTGTTCACCCACATACCCTGGAGCCTAAATGGTCTCGTACCGTGCGGTTTATGAGGAACTTCCTCCCGCGGACGCTCCGGCTGTGGAATGAGCTCCCTGCCACTGTTTTCCCAAAGGACTACAATATGGGGTTCTTCAAAAAAGGAGTGTTAAAGTTTTTAAAGGGTCGGCAACGCGCATGTAACACCCCTGGAGTTGCAGGCGTCCATAGGCTACGGTGACCGCTTACCATCAGGCGGGCCGTATGCTTGTTTGTCACCGTCGTAATATATTAAAAAAAATATATATATCAATGCCTACCCAGTTCCATTCATGCATATGCACCGCATGTTTTTCAAAATCGGAACCCTCTCACCACCACCGCTTAATCAGCATTTAACGAGAATACATTTCCTGACTCCCCCATGACGTCTGTTCTCCGAGGCTGGTCCGATACGAATCTCGGCCCTATTGCGTGTCGAGCCGCAGTTTGACTTGCTACTACTGCCAGATTGTCCAATGATGATATGATATTATCCATTTATAAAGTAGACCGACGATCTGGTTGTAATCGTAGCGATCCGTTGACTCATTTTTGTCTGTGGGTAGTATCCGAATCCCCGAACTGCCAAATCCATGGGGAGGTCTTTGCAATTGACAACTTTTATTTCATTAAAATCATCTTCATTGTTCATTGTAGCTATACGTTCACTGCAGAACACACTGCTGGGGCCTTACCATGACGTCTCAACGCAGTTTAGGACCTAAACTGAGTCGCTGCCATACATCTGAGAACAGTTAGAACCAAAACTGAATCGCGTTAAGATGTCATGGTAAGGCCCCAGCGTGCGTAGCCAAGATGCCAATCGCTAACGCTTAATAACGTATCGTAGCTACCTCTCTCTATCACTATTCCTAATTAGTGTGACAATGACAGTTGCGTTTCGTTCAAGGCTCGGATACCGGTTAATTTTTCAAACCGGTATCATGTACTTGGCGCAAAACCTTTATATTTCGGTTACGTTCGTGAAACCGTTATTTTTCAACCGGTTTTTAGAGTAATATTTTAATAAAGTTCTTGTTCGTTTAACCGGTTTAGAACAATAAAAACCGGTTTTTGCGACGCAGGATAAACAAGTTACAGTCCAGTTAGCAAAGTTTAAAAAGCACGTCGTTTCGCATATTTAATCATTTTTAAGCGTGTTTTCTTCTGCCGCGAACTAAATATATTCAAAGAAATAATAATATCAAATATTGAAGAAATAATATTATAAATAATATAAATTCAGTATTTCCCACACTATTTTTACTTTTTAGTAGGTACGACTATAATATTCCAAAATAATCACAAATTATGTATTAACAGTTTACTCCAGGTTTGCAAATTATACACTATTGCGGTTTAAAAAAATGTAAGTAATTTATACAGAGTGAATTTTTTATGGGTCAGTGAGGGCACCTACCAGATCCTGTGCTGCTACATAAAAACTATATTTTTAGACCTTCCCTTCCTTTTCGATTTACACCGAATGGAGATAGGCGTTTACAGATTCTAGAATAAAAACCTACATGGTAAGAGAATGTAAGGTAATTTCTAGACAGTATTTTTTTAATGGCGATGTATTCCACTCCTGCCTGAGATCAAAAGAAAATAAGTATGGAAAAAAAATCCGGCTATAAATCGAAGCCCACACAATAGTTTCTATAGGAATATTTTTTTTATTTTCATAGATTTTTTTTTCATACTAATCGTTTTAATTAGCACAAGCCTAGTGGTACTAGGCCCATATTTAAAACAACTTTTTCCTTACATTTACTATGGAGAAAGACTGAAGTTTTATTTATATATTCAATCACCGACGCGGCAGTCTAACATATGGGGAATACCTTGTTAAGTACCTCCCCCGAATATAGATTCGCGCGACCAGGGCATCATGATAAAAAATGGTATAAGAAAAATATTTTAATCTGTCATATTAAATAATAGTGGAATAAGTTACCTACTTACTTGTTAAAAGGTGTTCATGTAAAATCTGGCAATATCAGTGAAACTTTAAGGAGTAGCAGGGTTACAAAGTTCCGACAAACCAAACGTTATCTTGACTTACTGGAGCGCAATAGATTATTATTTATTTTTTAGGAAATGTTGCGCGATCTGTACATCAAAATCTGCCACGCGCGAGTATTTCCGCGTATTTTTGGCATTCAACTAATTGCATAGTTTCTTTTAAGCAACTAATACAACAACAACAAACAAGTTTAATTCCACAAAAATATGATAATATCAAAAAAAACAATTTAAAATATGTATAGATAAGATGCCATAAATCCTCCGCTTGAGGCATAGTTCCTAGGATGCCACGTAATTGCTTTATTTATATTTGTACCTGTAAGTGATTTTAAAATTGATAAAAACAAATAATTACATACATTTATACCTCTTAATTAGTATACTTTCATTTTTAGGGTTCCGTACCTAAATGATAAAAAGGGGGTTCCTTTTTATTATGGAGTGACTCAGTATGTCTGTCATATCATTAAAAAACGTCTCGAGAACTACTTAAGCCACCGATGTTATATTTGGAATAGTTACAAACGAGGTTACTCTAGACACAATTAGAGAGAATCTATCGCATATTTTAATTTACATACTATCAATGATGATTTGATGATGTTACTCGAGCAGATGGAGCGAAAGCGTACTCCACTAGTGGCGACGCGTAGAGAAACGGCCGCAGGGCCGTCCTCAACGAAAGTGGAATTAAGACATTGTCCTGTATGCAGGCTCTACCTGGACAAGAATGGCGGCTGATAGGTGTTTATGGAGCACGATGGAGTAGGCCTTTGCTCAATAACGGGTAGCAAAAAAAACAGAAATAAGTAATTTTGTAAAATGTATTATTTGGAAAATAAAGACTTATGTTAGGCATGTCTTTCCCATCACGGAACAATGGTGTTCCGGACATTTGGGAGGCTTACGCGGAGCTAAAACCAACACGCAAGATCATGTCGAAAGGGGACAATGTAATGAAATGTAAGGGGTACACCGAGCGGATGTTGCACTTGCCCGAACCATGGGACGCACGCAGAGGCAGCACCCGCCAGGGTGTATGTACTATTGAGATTTAATGGAGTCCAAAATATACTGGACTATTAGGTGAAAGTGGTGCACTAAATACTGGGTTATGGAAAATAAAATCGGGCGTCTGTCTAAGAAAAAGGTAAGCAATTTGATTTACGGCAGACGGTGACTCGCCCACATAAGAGGGGCTCCCACAAAAGGTGACATCTAGGATGGCTCAAGGGGGCAACACCGGTACGAGTATCAGGGATGAAGGTAAAGAGGTGTCACTGACACATAGCCAACTCGCCACTTAGCTTTCCACATCTACCATCTATTATTATTATATTCTTATAATATTATTATCAATGAAAAATTTATACAAGATGGTGCTAAAATTTTAATTTTAGTTGGTGCGTCATCGCGTAATGTAGGGTGTGAAAGTGCCAAATTTGGACTAAAAAGAATGTGTTTTATTTCATCTATACTTAAACCAAAATGTAAAAAAAGATAATTTTCTTATTATGAATTTCATCCGTATGGGACTGATAATTATGTTTGTATTACATTTGAACGGCATCCTGCCTGTTGTTAGGACTAATAGGAAAATATGAAAATGCATTCAGAAAAAAATTTTTTTTTTTGGTTCCATGTCTCATACAAACTTTTTATTCTGGATAGGAATTGAATAAATAAGCACAAATAAATGTTTGTAACAAATTACCTTTTTCTCGTAACCTGTATATATGTTTTTCTTCTGTAAAGGCCACTAACATTAATTTAAAATCGAGGAAAGGTCTGAAGATCATTTTCGTGTAACATTTCGGGATCTGTTAGTTGACCCCATTGGCCCGAAAAGAAAATACACCCTGTATGAACTTATATTTTGATTTCTTTTAAATAAATTATTGACACTGTTGGCTGTCACCTATAAATACCAGCTCACTGGTTTGCCTATATTTTTTGACCCGTCTCTAGATACATGTATGCAAAATCATAAAACTAAAATTGTTAAAGGAACCATCCGTTCGTACGTCTTGCGACTTGAACACGAAATCTGGCAACGTCGCGTTTAGACCGTCAATTTGCTTTTCGGATAAACCGGTTAAATCCAGGTTTTTATTATGTTCTTAAAACGTTTGCGTTCTTGGAGAAAGTTCGGAGTAAAACCGAAATAAACCGGTATAAACCGCTATTTTTTAAACCGGTTCCGAGCCCTGGTTTCGTTAGCGACTGAGCGTGAGCGATTGGCACCTTGGCTACGCACCCTGGACTGCTGGACGCTGCGCTCTATTACAGTAACTATGTGGTCACCATTCGAGAACTATTTGCTTCTACTATTTGGTAACGGTTATTCTAATTTCTTGCCCCATTGTATTAATTATACCTACCTAATAAAAGAAACGGACTGGCGATGACGAAGCTGACTCTAAGGTCCATTTGCACCACCTAGGGTTAGCCGCTAACCCGGAGTTACGCTGTGAATTTCCATATAAAATAAACGCTTAACTCCGGGTTATATGGCTAACCCCGGGTGGTGCAAGAGGCCTTAAGAAGTTTTAAAGTCTAAGGGAATTTTTTTACATTAATTCCCTATTCCCTAAGGGAAAAGCGAAGGTTAATGTAAAAAAAAAACAAATGAATTTACAGCTTTTCTAACTTTTGAAGTCAGTGAATAAAAATTACAAATCCCTCGATTAAAATTAGAATGACTCACTGACTGAGCTTTCAATTTCGTATGCAGGAGTGAGTCATGAGTCATGAGGTTAGGGCGTCTAAAAATACAAACACATTTTCGCGCGCTAAACAGTATCATTTATTTATTATTTGACCAACGCCATAACAGGTACGCGCGTATTGACAAAAAGCATCCTGCAAGTGCAATGCAAACCCATTGCAATATATAGCCACGTATATTTATAACGGCCTCCTAGCCACGTTGGTACTGACCCTGCCTACGAAGCTGGAGGCCCCTGGTTCGAATCCGGGTAAGGGCATTTATTTCTGAGCTTATCATGAATATTTGTGCTGAATTATGGACGTTTTCTATGTATAAATGTGTGTATTTAACTATCTATATAAGTATGTATGTCGTCACCTAGTACCCAAAGTACAAGCTTTGTTTAGTTTGAGACTAGTCGATCTGTGTTTAATCGTCCCCAAATATTTAACTTAGATAATTCATTCCTATTAGATTTTTAATCAACTTCCAGATTTTTAATGGGGTAGGTTCTCAATTTGGTTGGATATTAAGCAATTTTTTTTCGCGATTTTTCCATGAACTCGTTATTTAATCGCATTACACCCCTAATGTATATTCGTTGAAAATTGTAACATAAGTAATACTCGAATGTCATGAAACTTTACTAAGAATGCATATTTTAAAAGAAAAAGCTGTATAGGCTCGCATAAGTAGGTATGCTTCGTATTCATCGATCGAATGTCATCTGATATTCACTTTAGAGAAAATTATACGACGCGCTCAGTCCATTGGCATTTCAATTAGACTTATAATGGTAGACATTTATTGAAACCTTTAATCTAGCAAGCGAAGTAAGGTCTTAGGGTCAACTAGAGAAAATGTACGTTGATGAATGAATAAAATTATAAAAAAATACAATCTAAATATTAGAACGTGATTCGCCTCCTATCCCGAAGTGCACAGCGGTCAAATAAAATAGATATTTCAGGGTAGGTACTTTCATCCAAGCGATGAGCTACATTTTTTATCATTCAAACTAGTGACTAGTATCATTCAAAGTCTCACTTTGTTCGCTATCACGAAATAGTGGCTCCATTCCACTGACTACAACAAGATAACCTTTCCGAACTGTTGAGGTAAAAATAAAAGTAAATTTCCAGCGAAACCTGAAAAACCTACCTAATGCCATTAGAGTTTCCGAGAAATCTGTGCTTCATGAATGAGGGAATTTCGCAGAACACGTCATACCTACCACGAGTACAGTTGGTTAAAAGTGGTTTGATGAAATTGCAATTAGTCCGCCCTTCGTTAACTTTTCTGTTAAAATATTACTATTAGGACCACTTGCGCCAACCAGGGTTTCAAAATCCATTATAAAATCCCTTGAAGGATGAGTCATACCCATCCGACCCGATCCGTTACGGGACTATCTACTTATAAGTGTATCTAGAGCTTGGAAGCTATCACGTGATTATTTCTATATAAACTGACAGATCGTCCCGGATCGGATCGGATAGGATTTGTGTGATGTCATCCTTAACTCTAGGTTAGTTGATTGACTCCGGGATGGTACAATCAAGTGCCCGTTTAGTAGAATAATGTTAGCACTTAGTTAATCTAAAATTTTGTAAGTAATTAACACATTGAGTGCCAGCGAGTGCTACGCGCTATGCTCGAATCGTAGCCGATTCCGTGGTTTCCCGCTTTGTAGCGGAAAGCGGCCACCCATAAAGAACTCGCCTAGCGGGTTCCCGGCGCCGAATGTGTTAATTACGCGAGTCATGCCATGCGATGAGTTTTGAAGTACTTAAATATTTTATACTGTTATGTCCAAAATCGTTAATGTCACTGACCTAGGATAAATTGACGAACTTCAATCGATTTTAATGGGCACCAGTCGGCCCCTGAAATTTTATCAGCGCTTGAACCTACTCAAAATAGGTATAAATGTGTTGTCAATGTCCTCAAGTGACAATAAAGGGTGGAAAATACAAGAAAACCCCCAGGTAAAAGTGAAAAACAATACACTTATTCGTATTGACACGCCAAATATCAACACACCTCCGTAATGATGTTTGCCCTTTCTCCCCCGAGAGCTACGGGAATTACTCCCAGACCCCAACCTACCCTTTTATTATACCATAACTAAAATTATGAATACTCTTTCAAAACAATATCAACCTTAATTAGTTAACTTAAGGTTCAGTCTCATTTGACTGCGAATAGATTTTTATCATAGTTAAAATTTTAAGATGCATAATTTCGATTTGAACTTTATAAAGCTTGGAATACGGTCGGGTTTTGAAAGATTGTTATTTAGCAATTGCACTTTTTGGTTGATATGTTTTGAAAGCTAGCATGTTGGTAAGATTATTGAGATAAGTTAATTAATTGTGTATCTGTTTTCCTTGTTGCCGATTTTGTTAAATTGGGGTTTAATGGTATTTTCGTATGGTATACTTTAGGTTTAATAAAGAGGGGAGAATGGATGTTTATTATTATAAGTTAGATCATAATGTAGTTAAATACTAAAGACAGCATAACTATGTGGTGTAGTAGCTATACTAGCTATGGATGTCAAAAAAACCTTTTAGCTTAGACTCTATAGGTTTATAAGTTTCTGAGTTATGTATGGTGCGATTTCGCTAATATACTTACTAACCTATACGATATACATAGGTAGGTACCTTATCGAAAAAAAAGTTTTTCTTGTTTCATGAATTATAAATAAACTATTATTTTTAAGCTGAAACGTCTACGAACGATACCAAATTACTCGAATGAAAGGAAAAGTGGAAAACTCATGACGTAAGAAGTAGGTATTTTCTTACGGTGGAAAAATAAATTGCAGTTTCTTCTACCTATAATGTAAAATAAAGTAAAAATATTACTTTTATTCTACTATACAATTTTACACTTCATCGTCAATTCTGTACATTTTTACCGCGCGTACATTTTTACGACGCTCCCTCGTCCCCAGATGTTTGCGTCGCGTCGCCATGGCGTCCTCGCAAAGGGCACATCTCAGGGGTATCTGTAGATAAAGGTCAATATAATGCCAATCATGGGAAAAGGTCAGGACTAATAACGTTTTTGCGCTGGATTAAATGTTAATATCCTTTTTATAATAAGCCGTGCAACAAACGGGATATCCTAGTATAGGTACCTAGATAGATTACGCCTATTTATTTACCTAATGTTAGGCTTATAAGTATGGACGTGATTGCCGCTCAAAACGTGTAATTACCGAAAAAACCAGCCAAGTGCGAGTCGGACTCGCCCACCGAGGGTTCCGCACAATGGACGCTCTCCCCCACCCCCTTTATGACTTTGGGTACTTAAAATACTGCTAGCACGGAACTCTCATTTTGCGGCACGTCGATGATGTTGAGAGTTTTCTAGCTGTATTGGTCCGATTTATTTTAGTTAGATTCCAATTTAGCAAAAACTTTAGTTTTAGCACTTTACTAAGAATATACTCCGCTCTCTGGCAATATATATAAGGTATCTATATCGTTTGAAACACAATCGATACGCATATCGCTTCATCACCCCATTCTAATTGCACGTGGGGGCGAATTGGCGGGAAACTTGACAGATCATTTTTTACGGCTCGGAAATTCGGTATTGTTCACCTCTGATTGCCAGGTGCCTGGAAGTCAGTAGCGTGACAGATTGTCGGCCGGGTTGTCAAATCAAAAGGGAGGGATTTGTGATATTTTTGTTGTTGTTTTGTAACGTTGCTGATTTGTTATTATGTACTTTCCATCAGTGCCTTTCCTATGCAATGTACATGTATGTATGTGCTGCTGTCTTCGGAACAGAGAAAGGCGTATGGGGAATCTTTTCTGATCCTTGTTTGGCCAACGAGGAGGTCAGATGAGAGGCCTTACCATGACGTCTTAACGCGATTCAGTTGACGACCTACTGAGTCGCTTCCATACAAATGAGCCTAAACTGAATCGCGTTAAGACGTCATGGTTAGGCCCCAGATCTCGGAAAACTCTTCTATTACCAAAGTTAAGTTTTCGTAGAAGAACGTTATCAATTCGTCGGGATTAGGTCAATCAGTATAAGACCGTGTATCGGATAACTCCGTCTACCGAGGATTTCATCTGATTTTTCTGTTGCATAATTTGTAGGTAGGTATATATATGCCATCTTTGACAGCAGACTTGAAAGAATCAATTACCTACCGATCCTATCTCATCTGAGCGGTGTAGGTATACAATCTTCAAATCAAAGATATTTTCCTATATGAAAATTTCCCTTACAATCAAATTTACAGACTTATCCAGATTGACCTTTGCATACATATTTACTTCATAGTTGGTATCATTGTCATCAGGTCAGGGTCAGATTATAGGATAACTGAATAAATAAACTCTTATTTAAGACCACTTATAGTGATATGGGTACCTATTTATAACATTAACAAGTGTATTAAAGACATCTGGGATACCTTGTCTTGTTCTAACTATCGCCCCATCTCACTTTCTTTTGCTGATGAATCGCAAACGTGTGTAAACCTCTCTATATGCATGAGGCATGAGTGTGTGAGTGAGGCGACGTGGCTGCCCCGCAGATAAACACGACGCACACACTCACATGGGCATATAGGTTAGGTATCTACATGGAGGATTTTTAACTCCAAAAAAAAAAGTCTTCTTTTACTTTTTTTTGTTTTTTTTTAACGTCCTCCTAGCCTAGTCGGTTAGTGACCCTGCCTACGAAGCAGTAGGTCCCGGGTTCGAATCCTGGTCAGGGCATTTATTTGTGTGTTTATCACGAATATTTATTCCTGAGTTATGGATGTGTTCTCTGTATTTAAGTATTTATATGTATCTATCTATTATATATATCGTCGTCTAGTACCCACAAGTCCCACAACACAAGCCTTATTGAGATTACCGTGGGACTAGGTAGATTTGTGTACGTGAAAACAACTTCCATCTGACCTTCCAACACAGAGGTTAATTAGGCCATGTTGGGATTACTCCGGTTTCCTCATGATATTTTCCTTCACCGAAAAGCGATTTTCAATCTGACATATGTAGGTATTTGTCTGAGGTATTGTAGCTCGCACAGATAAACCGATTTAATGGCTCTGTCTCAGTCCGTTTTATTTGTCGCAACTTTGTAACCCTGCCTCTCCTCTATGTTTCGCTGTAATAGTCAGATTTTTGAAATGTACACTTTTTAACAAGTAATTTATCCAGTGTTCCTAGTATTCCTTAATCTGATGCGTACGACTATTTTTGACGTATTACTACTGTTTTTAGATATATGACACGTGCGAACCTATTAAGGATTCTTATTCGGCGGAGGTACTCGTACTTTACAGGGTATAGGGTAACCCCCCATATGTTAGTCTGTCGCGCCGGAGTCACTACCGAAATCCCCTCTTGGCCCCCTACTACAACAAACCGGGACAATTTCATAGCTCATGATTTGCTATTTTTATAATTATATTACTTGCGTGTTGGCATGAATAAACGAGTATTTTCATATATTTCTCATTTAAGAGGACATCCTCCCGCTATGCCAGCACCCTTATCAGGTCACCTGGATATTCACACGCGGCGTGTTGATGCGGCGCGTCGCCATGGCAACCAACGTTCTCAGAAGAGGCTTTTGTCCTCTTAACAGCTACGTATTCAAAGCATCGCGCATTAATAGTTTGGATAAGAAGAAAACTGAGTTATGAAGAAAATTGGTGGATTCTGAAAGTACATTCTTGAGTTACTATAAAAATGAAGAGTTCCCTGTTTTGGATCCTATCTAGAAGAATATATATTCACTTTGAGGTATATATTCTCAAAGATAAAAAAGTTTGGAGCGCGCAAAAAAACATTGCTCCGAAAGCAAATTAAATTAGGCACAGAAATTGTGGCCAAAGATTTATCGACGGCATTGATTAGATTAGAATCTAAATGTTCTATAACAACTTGTACAGTCACCATCAGATATATCGAAGTGTCCGGGGTGTCCAAAAATATCTGAACAAGCATATTAACCCCCTAACAATAGAGTAGTGTTCATATATTTATGAGCACCTTGCCACTCCGATATATCTTCTAGGCTATTAAAAATTGCGACGATTGGACGAGCTAGTACCACGAAAATCGAACGATTGCAGATATGTACGTCCATCTCTGTCACACTTGCATATTAGAGTGACAAAGACGTTTTACCGTCAATGCCAATTATCGATGTTCGTGGTAGGCGTGCTGGGGCCTTACCATGGCGTCTTAACGCGATTCAGTTTAGGTTCTTAACTGTGGTCAGATGTATGGCAGCGAATTAGTTTAGGTCCTAAACTGAATCATAAAGGTCCTAAACGTCATGGTAAAGGCCTAGTTGTACGGCTGCGACTCAGTTTAGGTCCTAAACTGAATCATAAAGGTCCTAAACGTCATGGTAAAGGCCTAGTTGTATGGCAGCGACTCAGTTTAGGTTCTAAACTGAATCGCGTTAAGACGTCGTGGTACTCGTAATAATGCCTCAGTTGTATGGCAGCGACTCAGTTTAGATCCTAAACTGAATCGCGTTAGGCGATCGTGGTACCCCCCGTTCAGATATTTGGGAGCACATTGGCTGCTCCAATATATCTAATTGCGATTGTAAAGGAATTATGTCATATACAAATCACACAACACAACACAAGCGCAGCTCAGCGCAGATTGTCCGTAAAATAGCTTTGTAATTTGATAGGTTTCTCATCTATTGGATTTGGTGGTTGCGGGTCTTCGCCAGATGATATTTCGGTGGGCGCCGAATCTTGGCGGTGGACAGGTTTCTTCAAATGGGATAGGAAACGTGAATAATGTTAGTATTGGTGCATTCCACAATAATGTCCCTTACATGGTTTTGCCTTGACTTCAATCAAATTACATGTTTAAGTACCTACTTATTAGCAATTTGTAATACACAAAATCGCTTTCAGAAGTACCTAATATAAGAATCGTATTTAGATAGGGAGATTCTCGTGGAATACTCCAGAATCTTAAAGGATGACTCACACTAGGACGGGACGGGACGGGACGGGACGGAGCGGGGCGGGACGGGGTGGGATGGGGCAATCTGTCAATTTCTAATGAAACCGTCTCGTGTCATCCGAGTGATTCTTTCTATATAAATTATAATATAGGTTAACCGTAGTAGATAACGACTGCGCGATTCGATAGTGTTTGCATCTGGCTCCCACCACTTAAAAAGGAGCAAGAAGCAAATTCTCTCATGCACGAGAGTCACGAAAAATTTAAGAATTGGTCGATAGTTTATTATTTCCATCTCAATCGCCAAATGACTTAGAATTAATATCTTGTTGTATCTTAGGTACAGGCTGTACCGTACAGCATTTGAGCATTTTTTTAAACCTGAACTCACCTCCTCCCGGTTCCCCTTTCCCCCCTTCAGCATTTTACGCCGACTGTTGGGCTTACGCCTCTCCAATCTTTTTCCACATTGCCCGATTCGTCATTTCTTTCATCCAGAGAGGGCCAACAATTTTTTTGATATCGTCCTCCCAACTGGTTTGAGGTCTATGTTCCGGTCTTTTGGAGCGAGGCCGCCATACTAGGACGCGTCTGCTCCATCTCCCGTCGTCTCGGCAACAGATATGTCTAGACATATCTGTTAGCTAGTCTGTTAGTGTAGGCTAGCCCAAGCCCATTTCAGAGTACCCGTTTACTGATGTCTACTACTTTGGTCGGCCGCCGGATCTCCTCGATTCGAACTCTGTCGCAGAGAGAAATTCCGAAGATGCTGCGTTCCGTAATGTTGATGCAGCGTAATGTTGATGATGAATACTACTAAGTAAAGTATGGCACTATTAAGTATGTCTTAAAATACCCCAGGCAAAACTCTTCAACACCAAAGTAAGTATTTACAGTAGTACATTTATTGTAACTACTACTACCAGTAAACAGCGTAACAAATGCAAAGTAATTAAATTATGAATTATAATGTTGGTGTCGAGTTGCGACATGACGGATGGAAGGGGTGAGCGTTGGTTTCCTTTCGTGAGAACTTGTGACCTATTTAAGCCTTGTCGGAAACAATGGGATGATCTCTGACTTGACGCACTTCAGTTTGAATAACTCCAGCTTATTTCTTTCAAGCTTTTATTTACGCCACAGATCAATCTTGGATATTCCTAAGTCTAATTTGTGGGGGGGCAAAGGCAGTTGTCACACTAATGCGGTTTCCGTATGAGACGCCGGTATTCCGAAGGTACAGCGATGTAGCCGTGTATTTATTAGACTATGCTAAGTTTCCTAGATTTGGATAGCCAGACTGTGAAAGATAAGGTCCTTAAACTACACAGAAAGTGAAGACCTTTTACAGATATTATTAGATATACACACACACACACACACACACATGCTAGACTAATTACCTACGCGTCTTCACGCGCGCGTTTTTACTTGCATGTTCTAGCTTAATATAAAATAAGTATAATCTTTCACTGCATTTAATTAGGTATAAAAAATGTCTAACATTATATACGTATGTAACGCATTTCACTGGGAAAGAGCTGGATCCTGAGACACAGGGTAACCTAGTTCAAGAGTCAGGTACCAATGATTTATGTAATACCTTAAGTTGCAATAAAAATACTTTATTTTATTTATTTTTATTATTTAAAGTGATACACAGTTTACAGGATCATGCAGAGTGGAGGAGAGGATGCAGGAAAGCGGACCCTGGCAAGGGCCGGGATAACGCTAGGTAGAAGAAGAAGAAGAAGATTTAAAGTGATACACCTACGTTTTTTTGAACCCAATTGCACGGAAATCATGATAATATTTTAATGATCTCCATAACTGCAACAGAGACCGCTTAATGATTTTCTAGCTGAAATATCTACCTAAATAAAAATAACGTATGTATAAAGTAGGGGTCAAAATAAGACTTTACCGGGCTTCAAAACTGCTTTAAATAAAAATCGCCTGTCAATCTCCCCTGCGTCCGACTTCCGGTCGCACCGCACCCTACGATAGCTGTAGTTAACTGCGTTTATGGCGCGTCTACACTACCCGACGCGTTAATCGTACCATAATATATTCGGTAGTTTCTATAAGGGCTTGCACACCTCGCCCAACCCTACTTGTGTAAACTAAATTGGCACTAATCTGAAAAACATCGCATATATTTTAAGTAGGTTACATATATATATATATATATATATATATATATTAGCGCTCATCTAAGGTACTATAGCGTCCAGAATTGCATGGGCAATTTATGAATGAATTCATTCATAAACTGCCCATGCAATTCTGAACGCGTGTGTATGTACATACAGGATGTAACAAAAGTACCGAATGATAATTCAACAGCTGATAAGGTCCTGAGTACGATGCAAAACGAAAATTTTTGAAATTCGAATAAAAATAATCACTTTGTATGGTGATAGCACCACATTATATAGAGATCACAACGACAGGACGGGTGCACGACTTGCCTCTGTCGTGGGTGGTCGCTCCTGATGACGTTCTTTGTAAATATCGAAACATGTCAAGCGAAAATCGACTAAATTACGTGAGTGACCCGTTTTAAATATTATTTACGCATCTTAGCCTGTAAGAGTAACCTATGTATTTATACTTTTATGAATAAATTATTTGTACCTATTTGTATTATTTGTATTTATTATACACAAATTAACCTAAATCTAAATGATTTCGCACCACAGATATTGATTTCAGTTAATAATACCCATGACGGATTGTGTAGTGGAACCATAACACGTTACCGTTGCAGCGTAAGGCATATTGTGGAGGGTAGTTCTGATCTGTGCAGTGACCTGTTACCAATTACTTACACACAGTATCCAGAGGGTGTAACTTCCTAGTGTTACTAATTGTCACGATTTCATTTAGCGCGGGTATTGATTTATCTGTTAATTTGATGTTGTGTTAAATTGTTAATGCGTAACCGATTATTGTTATACCTATGTAACGAAGCAAAATTCACTCATACGTATTTGATTTATTTAGTTTATAGATCATATAGAAGTGGCCCATTAATCGACGAGGCAGTAAAATCGGGCTATCAGAATAAACAAATTTGAGTATCAGATCTAATTTTTGGTGTTTAACTAACTTGACTGACTGACCTAAATAATAAAAATGTATTTTGTCTTGTGTAATTTTTTCTGGATTAATAAATAGATAATGTAGATACGTTTTTTTTATTCTTATTTTTCAGTGACTACATTTTTGACATTTTGGATGATCATATTAAATTTGTTTTTTTTTTTATACTGATAACATTTATTTTCAAAATATATACAGTAAGTGTAACTTGCCTAACTACCTACCTCTACCAAAAAACTTAAATCTAAAATAGGTCCTTGAGGCATTGTAGTACTACAGAAATCCTACTGAAAATATATACCAAGCGTAATTTATGCAAAAACCGGATTTTAAAGGATTACAAGTCCAACTATTATGCAAACTTGCCCAATCACCTGTACGATCGCCATGGCAACTCTCCCCCTTCCGGATATGAACCCCGGCCCTCCCGGAAGCCAGGCGCATGTCTTGGGGTGCAGATGTGGGGTAGACTTAGTTTGGTCTTAATGTAATTGTGTGGCCAACTGTTTTGTATAGGTTACCTCGGCACCTATACTAGTATAAGTAGTATTCGTTAAGTGCAAGTAAGTATGTTTTTGTATTAAAAAATATATTTTTTCAGAGTGTGATTTTTAGGTTGTGTACCAAAAAGGGCTAAAAGGAATCGTTATGGTATCGCTCTATCTATGTGTCTGTCACATCGTTAAATATCTCGGGAACTAGGTACTAAATCTATAAATGTGAAATTTGGAATAGTTACAAAAAAGGCTAGACGCATAAAAAGTAAAATTATCAAACATATATTTTTATTTTATATGAAAAATAATATGATGGGGGCAAAAATTTAAAGTTAAGTCACTAAACTGCCTATTATTTAAGAATTATCAACGAAAAACAAACTCACATACTAACTCTATGCCGTGCAAAAAAGTGATCTAATCTCAGTGAGCCGACACATGGGGCTGACGTTAAATTTCTATTTTGTTTATGGACAAATTCAATTAAGAAAATTCTTAACACCTGTTTGAAATACCTATCCTAAGTATGTGTAGGTCAATTCGGCATTGTATAGATATACCCGGAAAACGCATTTCACAAGTCAAAGAAGTTTTTCTGAAACAACGTGGCGAAAACACGGTTTTATTGATTCAATCTACGCGACGTAGAACAAGTTCGTCGGAATCCCTGGGTGGATACCAATTATACCAACTTCGAGATTAGGGAATATCTTATTTATAAGCTTACCGGCCGATGCAAGCCTAGTACCACGAAAATCTAACGTTCGAAAATTTGTATCTCTCTCTCTCATTCACACTTGCTCATTGGAGTGACAAAGAGGTTTTTCCGTTAATGCCAATTTTCGATGTTCGTGGTAGAGCTACTGAGTACATATATCAGAGGAGTTTCGTGTGAAAAAGTCTCTGACTGTAAATAAAAGTACCTACAGTCGCCAGAAAAAAACTTATTTTAAAAAGATCAATAATTTCCTGTTAATGTAATGAGCTGTCTGTAAGATTAATTGAACAAAAATATTGAACGTGTGCGAGCAAATATTATGGGTGTCAGGCGCGTGTTTTGACAGCGGCTCGTGCCCGTTTAAAACATCGGGATTGTTCTTTATCTGACTGAAGAGCGGTCTGTAGTCAAAATATTGCTATCTTTAGTGTTTGGTAGGGTCACCGACTACACAGACACCGCATAAAGTATGACTCACGTCAATCCGATCCGATCCCGACGCCAATCGTGACCGAGGGCTCCGAGTTATCACGTGATTATTTCTATAGAAACTGACAGATCTTCCAGGATCTGATCGGATACCCTATGAGCCATCCTTAATGAAGCGTTTATAAACAGAACGATTTTACCTCACATGCACATTTTTTTGTAATTTTTTGTATTATATCAGCACAACTTAGTAGGTACCAAACTACACCAAAAATACTACTTATAACATTCCAGGTTCATCCCGAAAAACACATTAATTGTACATCAATATTTCTAATAAAGATCTGCAATGACAAACTCTTGTTTACGAGATGCATGGAAAGCGCGCGTTGCTGACTGTGACCGTAAGATATCCCCAGTCAAGCAGTAACCGTAAGATATCCCCCGTCAAGCAGTAACCGTAAAATATCCCCCGTCAAGCAGTAACCATAAGATATCCCCCATCAAGCAGTAACCGTAAGATATCCCCCGTCAAGCAGTAACCATAAGATATCCCGTGTGAAACCGACAGTTAGAAATATAAAGATATATATTTCTTTCGCTGTCACATATAATACAATAAATCTGTTAAAAAAGGGAACTAAAGTTTTTTCTCCCTGCAAGAGAAATACAGAATGACATTTTCTTGCTGTGCTGTTTCATCAGATAGATTGCTTAGAAAGAAAGGTAAAGTGGTTTTTTTTTCCACCATTTCCCTCGTATGTGCCGTGCCTTATTCTCATTACGGACGCTTTTACACTTTTCCTGTCTGTCTAAGAAATTTGGTATCGTTCGCAAACGTTTTTGCTTAAAAATAACAGTTTTGTATTATCAGGTTAAAACTACATGGCAAATCATGACTGAATTTGTTCATGAACTGCCTATGCAATTTTGAACTTCACTGTACTCCCGCTGTTTTTTTACACATTAATTGTTTCAGACTCATGCTCTAGAACAATTGGGATATGGTCCCACTGCTGTGCCAAAGCAGGTTCGGGACTTCACACACATTGGAATTTAGACATGGATGTATGCATGCAGGTGCCAGGATTAAGTTAAGTTAGTTAAGTTTAAGGTAGTGTTAAGTAAATACATATATGTCTTTTTTGTGTGTGATGGTTGCAGTGGTTTGGTTTTTACTGTTATGCTGTTAACTGTTTTAATGTAATTCTTTCCGAACTTTACAGCAAATTAAAATTAATACATTTTATTTTTCACTTTTTGAAGGTTTTTTTTTGTTAATTACGCACATTTTTGATAGGATAAGATTGTGTCAGATATTTTTGCAGCATTCATAGCGAAATAGGTTATAGTAGCACACCACGAACATCGAAAATTGGCATTGACGGAAAAACCTCTTTGTCACTCTAATATGCAAGTGTGACAGAGATGGAAATACAAATCCGCAATCGTTCGATTTTCGTGGTGACTGTACGAGCCGAGATTCAAGCCCGCGACGAAGTTGGATATACACCACCACCTCACCTGTCAGGGTGCATAGCCAAGATGCCAATCGCTCACGCTCAATCGCTAACGAAATGCAACTGTCATTGTCACACTAATAAGGAAGAGTGATAGAGAGCTACGATACGTTATTAAGCGTGAGCGATTGGCATCCTGGCTACGCACGCTGGTCCGCTAGACGACTAGTGCAACCGATTTTATCTTTAACAGAATTTGACATAAATACGATGATTATCTATGAAAACTATCAATTAACTTTCTTCCAATCCACGAATCGATGATAAATGTGAGCCTCGCATGCACGACAAACTCCTATTAAATATGACAGAAAAAAATATTAGTATTCGACGTGTATCTTCGGTGAACGTCCTAACGAACGTGCATTGTCCTAATTGTAGGGCAAAATGAAAGACGGTGAGTTCTAAAGACTCGTGTTTAATATAGCTCAGAGAGGGTGGGGACATTAGTGTCTATTCCCACTTGTCGGATGTCGTCCGAATTTTTGTCGCACGTTCCGGTTGTAGGGAAATCGGTGTCAGGTGAGTAGTTTCATAAAAAATGTTGTGCCACTGGAATATCACCACTGAGGGTTCCGCACAAAGGATGCTCCCCCCCGTCCCCCATTTATGATCCAGTGTGCGACAATTATACGCTTTTCGGATTTTCTCCTGTACTTGTGCTACAATCTCTTGCTTTTTGCTAAATTTCGTGATTCTAAGGAAGCTATACATTTTGATTCCCATTGCAAATGTATGGGAAATGTGACATAAACGGCCGTAGGTATCTTCAGATTGCGTTTAGGTAGAGTTTGTTTTATACAGCTTCAAGGGACCGCCGACTTGTGTATGTGGTATTAATTTCAACTTCCTACTTTTACGCGGTCCCGAAATAAAGTTTTTCAACTTCCTACTTCTACGCGATCCCGAAATAAAGTTTTTCAACTTCCTACTTCTACGCGATCCCGAAATAAAGTTTCTTGACAGACAGACGGATGGACAACAAAGTGATCATAAAGGTTCCGTTTTTACCTTTTGAGGTACGGAACCCTACTAAGATTCGACATCCGACAAATGGGAACTAGCTCTTACTCGTAGAACCAAAATTCGTTGGTTAAGACTGGTTAGAGGAACACGAGTGGCAGCACTTGAAAAATGCAACCCGAGAAGGTTGCGAAAGAAGGTTACGATCTAAGGTAGCCTTATATACCTATATATGATGCGTTTTTGATAATGATAATGCAATATGATTATGATAATGATGAATTTTTCATTTGACAGAAACTTAAGGTGACATTCGAAAGGCAATATCGCGACCTTAAATATGGAGCCTGCTACATTATTGTGAGAAAAACTTCTTTAAAAAATGTCCACGATGCCGAACACTTCTAAACCCAACGATAATAACGCTCCTGTAGTCGGATGTTACCTTTATTTACGAAAACAACATTTTACGATAATCAAGCCTAAAAAATCGAAGTCACCATGCAAATTTCCAGTCAACAACCACCTGTTTTAAACCCTGAAGTGGTATTTAAAACTATAGCCTACGTATAATGTCCTACCTCTAGGCTCAGTCGAGGCTATAACTTACCCCGTGACGTGTCAATCGATGGCACCCCACTTTATACTCCACCGTCTGCGCGGGCGCACCTGCTGCGTTAAAAAACGATATTTTTATGCGCGTGCTACAATTACGCAATGGCGCACTATCTCCTCTTCTTTATAGCGTTTTAGGTCCGCTTTGACAACTAATCCCAAGATTTGGCGTAGCCACTAGTTCATTATAAATCTATTAAAATAAAACGGGGCTTAACCGTGTAAAACTTTTAAAACGCACGTTCGACGGTCGACGCCAGTCTTTCTCCGGGACCACGGGGCAATGTCGGCCTTGAAACGTCGGAGATTCGTTTTCAATACGATTAAACCCCGTTTTAGTATATTCATGATGTGTGAAAATCGTGAAAGTTAAAACAAGTGTCGGCACTAGTAATACGAACGCGACTGCCACCTGACTTTATAACCGAGAGGGTAAACTAGGCCTTATCGGTATTAGTCCAGTTTCCTCACGATGTTTTCCTTCCCGGAAAAGCGATTGGCAAATATCAAATGATATTTCCTACATAAGTTTCGAAAAACTAATCAATTACGCAAGGCGCACTGTATTTAGGCACAAAATCATTAAGAAAAAGTAAGTAATTTTACTGTTTATTTCAGTGCGATCTTAAGCTAAGTAAGTATATTAGGTAGACAAAAAAAACAGTAGTCGAGAACTAGAAAGAATGAAAAGGAACTGTTTAAGTATTCATAGGACCTCGGCCAATATTGAAGCAAATTCCCGCCTATAGATATATTTACATACATTTTAGGAGCATATTATCTATTCAACTGTTGCTCTCTCTGTTTAATTTATGCTTCTAATAATAATACCTCTGATTTATGTATATATTATATGTAAGTCATATTTTGTTAATTTTACATTCGTTACACCGTAACTGGTCTTTGACATCGATCCCTTCAAATATAAATCTGCTGCATTCAAAGGGAGTTTTCGCTATCGTGCTACAAAATGTTGGAACAATATTCCTCCGCCGATTCGTCATTTAAGAAATAAATTCTGTTTCAAAATTAAGTATCGAGTACACCTTCTAAATCAACAAAAACTTCATAGTTGAATCTCCCGTCGCTTTTATGTATAATAGTCTGATTTGGTTTATGACAGTAGCTTACACTATTCTTTAATATTATTGTTAATTCGAATCTGTATCTGTCTCAGTTACCTAATTAAAAATATGGTACGTCTAAGATAAAATAGAAAATTGCCACATCTCTCAACAAACTTAACACACACATTAGTACCCACGAAACACACAATACGATAATTCTCTAATATAGGGTTTATTTAAAGCGTTGCGCGCTTCTTCTTCTTCTCCTGTAAGGTCCTGGCAGAATATCAGCGATGTGGCTTGCCGCATCATTATGCTGAGCCAGCGCCAATTCTCTGCCACGACACATGGTTGTATTATTACTAGTTCTTTTTTTTTTTTGTATGTAAACTTGTTTTAATTTATTGCTGCACGTCTTTTGTTTGTAATTTTTCTTTATTGTTTTTGTCTTTTTTGTAATACCTGCCATGTATGTTGTGGAAATGAATAAAGTTTTTATCTATCTATCTATCTATCTATCTATCTATCCCTAGAAACGTGCGCGTGCACCTGTCGCAAGCTTAAAGCTCGCACGACATGAAGTACTGCCAGAGACAAATAAATAATGAAGTCTGACCAACTCCATAGTTTTCCGTATCTTCATTCATTTAAAAACAGCTAAGGTTATATCCACCTCGAAAGAAAAATCCTCTATATTAAACCTTTTTTAAACAGGCAAAACTATTAAATTGCGCAATTTATCTTTATATACGAGTACGTACGGAGTGTTAAAGTTTTTAAAGGGTCGGCAACGCGCATGTAACACCCCTGGAGTTGCAGGCGTCCATAGGCTACGGTGACCGCTTACCATCAGGCGGGCCGTATGCTTGTTTGTCACCGTCGTAGTATAAAAAAAAAAAAAAAAAAACGTACCCAGTAGGGTTTCAACGCTATCTGGGTCAAACACAAAACGATGTCCCAAGTTTTTCCGGTGGAAAGTTAAAGCTTGATTTTCTCATTTAATCCTTATCCTTAAGGGATACTTCTATGCTATTGCATTGTATGATAAAAATCATTACTACATGTCCACAAGTTGTTTACTATTGACCACAGGAAAGAAAATGTGTGTGTTCAGCTAAACTGTAGAGCCATCCTTTCCTTTAGCCAATACTTAACAGCTTGTGGATATGTAGTTATGATTTTTATCATAGAATTCAATAGAAAATGAGTACCTTTTAATGTGGATAAGTGTAGTATATCCCTAATTAACACTTTAACAGTAACTTCGCGTTACTGTCTGCAACATACATGTGACGCACGTAAGTGAATAAAATAGCATGTAAGCAATAATTTACTATAAATAACGTATGTTTAGTTTTACTTTCGTTCTCTCTTGTATTGATTATCGACAATACAACATATCATCCATAATGACCAGTTTTACTTAACCTCCACTCGACCTTCCTTTCTCCAACTTCATCATATCTCAATAATGGTTCAATAAGAAAATCAACCTTCATTGCCCTTAAATATAAAAAAAAGTCCACCGGAAAGACTCCGAACACAACGCTTGCCCGTTTTATTTGAACCCCGTGTTCCTCTACGATTTGGAAATAGGCAAGTCGGTGGAAGTCGAGTTTTATGAACACACCCGTACCGTCTAAAATAACCGATCTTATCTCTTTGTTTAGACAGACCTTCTTTTTTATACATGCTTCTGAAATTTATACTGACATCGTAGTGTATTGTACCTACCTGTGGGTATAATATTTGCATGAACTACATAAGTAACTTTGTACTTAATCGTATGTACTTACATGGATTACAATGGTTCGAATGGTTCGATAGTTCTTAAACTACAAGTTCAAATTAAATATCTATGTCATGTTAGCCAACATGTCACAGAAAATTCAGAGTTCTAGCTTTAAAGCGAAATTACAGGACGTTGAACCTTTTCAACCTCCCCTTCAGTCAGGGGAAGCAGTTCAGGCCCTTGCCTGAACTGCTTCGATAAAAGAAGGCTTGAAGCCCGATAATGTCATACCATTAAAAAATTGCGTTTCGTTTCCAATATCGAGATTGTACAATTAACAATGGCCGACCTTGGGTCACCACAGCCAGCCACCACATAATAATCGGCAAATCATTGCACAGTGGACATCAAAAATATCTACACGGTAATCCTCTTATTACAAGGAATTAAGCTACAAAAGTGTACAGAAATTAATGGGGATAGTATATGGAAAAATTAACCGGAAAAATCTGGCTCGTGGTTTGCATGTTTTTATGATGTTATTTAAAATTATTAATTTGTTTTAATACATACGGTTTTTAATAAATTGGGGATTATGTATATCGTATGTAGGTAATGGCTAAATGTATAGAGCTAAAACCATTGGTAAACCAAAAAAATACTGACTTTATCAGTTTGATAACTGAATTTCAGGATAGGTATTTATTAGTTAGGGTAGGTTAGTTTATAAATCCAAATATGTGTCTAGGTCTTTCAAGTATTTCCCGTGTTACTAAATATACCTAAACTTGGGTAATGTGTAGTATATACTTAGGTATATATTTTAGGTAAGTACTTGAAACGTTTTATATTGATAGAATAGTATTATGTATGTGGGACTATTTGACAAATTTTGATTTTTAAAGACAACTTTTATCTGAGCCCCCTTATTTTAAAGTCGTAGGTATCCCTTAACCTATCTATCCCTAATTAGGTAATATGTATTGTATCAATCATCTCCGTTTATTTTTACAAACACTGGTCACTTCAATTCCATTGGCCCTTCGCATTAAAAAAAAACTCACGTTCGAAGTTCAAAGCTTCCAGATAAATTATCTCAGTTGCGTCTTAAAGCGAGACGATCCTGCGGACTTTAGAGAGAGACAGACAGTTACATAAACGCTGAAGAAGAAACGGGATAGCCGATGCGCATCTTAGCTGAGGCCAAGCGGCAACGTCGCTCCCACCAATCAGTGGTGGCCATGCTTTTCTTCGAATTTTTTATTTTGTTTTGAGTTGCGTAAGGAAACTTGAGGATAATCTAGATTATTTTCAACTGTCCGTAGTAATCCGTAATATCTAAAGATTTATTATGTTTAAGCACAGTCAACATATCAGAAATTGGAAAAGTGCTTACGTACAATCGCCATCAGATTTATCGGAACTGCCGAGGTGCTCACTAATATCTGAGCATCTACTCTAACGCTTCATCAAAAGAATGTTCAGATGTTTGTGAGCCTGTACAGATGGCGATTGTACATACATCAAGGCGGGATAACTTGGATAGTTAAGTCCAAATACATGGTTCAACAATTCATGGTTCAAATGTTATCCGTTAGAAAATTGGCATAGAGTCAAACCACGTTATCTCTCCAAGCACATGAATTGTCAAACTTTAAAAATAATAATCTAAATAAAAATCTAAGCAAGTTAGCATAGAAGGACTAACTAATAGCTCTTCGTCACTACAGTGATTAAGAATTATTTATTCAGTAAAAACAAAAACAATGATATTCCATCAGGAAGTGATAAGAGCAAAACATTTCGTTCGTGAAAATATAGCGATGAAGGAAAACCTCAGAATAAATAATAAGTATTACTGAAAGAGCGCTTTGTGTGTGGTTTATAAATACAAAAGGGTTCCGTAATATTTTCTAATATTGCGCATTTAAAAAGTTAAAACATAGACCATTCGCGTAAAATGCTATATGAAAAGTCACTGTCAGAATATCGTACAAAAATGTAATGTAAATTAATGAATTAATTAATGAGGACAATATTACTCAGATCGACCTCAAACTAAGCAAAATTTGTATTACGGATGCATGGAGATGATACACATATAGTTAAACTAGCGACCCGCCCCGGCTTCGCACGGGTTATTTTTATACATATAAACCTTCTTCTTGAATCACTCTATCTATAAAAAAAAACTGCATCAAAATCCGTTGCATAGTTTTAAAGATTTAAGCATTCATACATACATTCAGACAGCGGGAAGCGACTTTGTTTTATACTATGTCGTGATGTAGTAATATAAACGCGTACATATTAATATCATCAGGTCCTAAATTGCGTATACAATTTAGTAATGAATTCTTTCATAATTTGCCCATGCTGTGGGAAAATAAATTTCAGCTTCTTATGCTAGGTAAGATGTCCACAACGTAAAGCGCACTAATGTAGAGTATAAATGCAAAAAAAATGCTTACAATAAAACTAAAATAATTTACCTATAAGTAAATAAAATAAACATTTATACGAATCGTAGAAGTGTACTACAATTCGTGCTTTACAATTGTATAAGTAAATTAATGTAAAATTAATTCGAAAATTTCGCTGCCGCTGCTGCAAGGTACCAAAGACCAAGACGCAGACAAATCGATTGGAAAGCATTTGTTTTTGTCATGACGTACAAAAGGTTAAACTGATTATGAACCCTTCTCCTCATGGAGAGCGGTGTCCCTTGACACAAGTGTCGTGTAAGCTGAAGAAGAGGCAACTGCCCATTTACTTTTATATTTCTGACTCAACTCAATAAACATTTTTATTATGTATAATTTTGGGTTAACTAACACCTAACGTAGTTACGGAACCCTAAAAATATTGCGTGTCAACCCCGCGGAATATGAAAGTAGACAAATTTTATCCACCGCGTAAACGTATTGCGTTCATTACCTTTACTGCCTAATTTACATTAGACTTAATTTACTATAGTTTCATATACATATACTGCCTTTCGGAAGTAGAGCATTTACATACATGACACTTGTTTAAGGAAGTACTGTTTTAAGAGTTCAAGCGTTTGGAAAATAAATTATAATCCGTCATGTGTTTTAATTAGTTATTTTACAAGTTGTGTTCTTATTTTACAATACTGGTGAATATGAATATGCAGCATTTGTTATTTATTATACAAGGGGACAAAGTTGTTGTTTACCTTTCGATCTTTTACATGGTGTCCATGGGACTTTAAATCTAAGGTTTGATTTTACTTTCATAACTAAGCATCTTTTACTATGGGACCAACCTGGAGACCGCAAAGAAAAATTTGACTGACCCCATAGTAGGTACCCATACAATACGTCAACATCTGATTTGCAGTATGAAAAAGATGAAAATAAATCTGTTAGGAGACTAAAATCAATGGCCCACACACAGTATTGAGATATCAGTAAGCAAAAGATTTTAAAATTGAGCGACACGAGAGCCGTGTGAACGTTGTTGCAGAGTGTAATATAACATTTTTCTCGACACTATAAAAATATAACCTAAGTTTAAATTACCTAATGCTGTTACGTACCTAATATTCAAAGTCTTTCAATCTCATTATTCAAAAATCCATTTTCCAGCCAGCGTAAACAAATAGCTCAAAATTAGCAATAGATTGTTTTGTCCATCTTTGTCTTACATGTGGATAACTTACACTCTATCAAAAAGAATCGCGAAAAGCACCATTCCGAGTGGTTGTAGTGAAAAATTACCTGTTTTTCTTAAATCTGTTTGACCCGTCTAAATAATAGGTAAAGAAAATCACACATGGGTTTGTTAAATGCCAAATTATGAGCAGTTGCTATGGTAACAAACAACCGTTTGATTGGCCCAATTAAACAAAGAACCATTGGGTACTTACGTAGGTGCAGAAGCCTTACCACAATCGCCTAGCGCGATTCAGTTTAGATCCATAAAACTGTGCTCAGTTGCATGGCAACGACTTAGTTGAGGTCCTAAACTGAATCGCGTTAGTCGATCGTGGTAACCCCTTGTTATCCCTTCCTAATTTACTCAAACAACCTAGATTCCCTATAAATCATGCATGGCACTTGAAACCATAAATATTAAAAACATTTATTTTCGAAATATATACAGTAAGTGTAACTTACCTAACTACCTACCTCTACCTACCTTAAATCTAAAGTAGGTCCTTGAGGCATTGTACCTAGGATGCTGGCGGCATTTCCTCGTTGAAACCATTCATTACCATTGAAAATAATCCAATTAAATTCGCATTGGCACCCAATTTAACGGCAGACAACCTGCAAAAACGAATGTATACATACGCCGACCTATATAAGGACACTCGTATAAATTACTTATGTCTCACCAAGATCTCATCAGTCATTGCAATATATACCTTGTTGACTTTAACTTAGAATACAATCCCCAAGTACCAGGTTTCAGGCAGGATCAGATAAGTTATAGGAAAGAGACCTTAAAATGTACGGGTTTAAGGGTTAATTTTGCATGAGGGATAGGTCAGAGGGGAAGTTGACGGAGCATGAAGCAG
Source organism: Lathronympha strigana (assembly GCA_949128165.1). NCBI lineage: Eukaryota > Metazoa > Arthropoda > Insecta > Lepidoptera > Tortricidae > Lathronympha > Lathronympha strigana. The sequence goes on along the minus strand of OX421923.1, from coordinate 9,007,627 downwards.
CTGAGACGCATCTTGCCTGGGGGTCCTAAAGGTTTCTCATGGCTTGGCTGGTTGCTTGTTACCAAGTTACCCTAAGTTAGTTTTGTGGAAAAAGTTTTTAAACCAACCTGGTTTACTGAAATGTGGGAACAGCCAGAGGTTGTAGCGAAGATGATAATGGTTTGCAGAAAAGGCCAATCGAAGCTTAAACAATGTAGCTATTTACAGCGATCGAAAAGTTTTTGCAATTATAACCGTCTCATCATCAGTGATTCTTCAGTACTGAGGATTATCCCTCGCCAAATGCATTGTCTTATGCAGATTTCATAGCGTTGACTTTGACTACTTACAGATAGGTAACTAAACGATTTTCACTTGGCCCCCTTAGTTTCAAAAAGTAATACGTAAGATATTCTTAAATTTTCAAACCATAAATTTATTAAATTTGCAACCATAAGAAGACTTAATAATTCACCAGTGTCTAAAATCTACGTAGAGTTCCATTTAATTGCTTTTCAGTTTTGGCGCACATCTTTGTAATTGAAGACATGATTGTCAAAAGCAACATGGCCATAATACTTCCTAAATATTTTATTACGCTACTAATATGGTTACCTGCATTTGTGTGTATGGTTATGGTTAGAAATCTAACATATTATACATATATTGGCATTTAAAATATTGTTTCTTGTTTGAATTAAAACTTGTAGGAATAATTCGATATTTTTATCATTTCAATACTTCAGAAATAGAGTGACAGTAGATAAATACATAACAAATAAGTATTAATAAAGTAAGAAGTTTTAAATAAGTTTTTCACGAAATCTTTCTTGTAAAGACAACCAATTACGCGAAAGAGAACCTAATCGAGGCCACTCTTACATAAGGTAAGGACACCCCAGTATATGTCGCCGTAATTTATTCCGCCGGAAACCTAACAAAAGATAAAACCAACCAGTTTCTTCCATCCACTTAAATGGTTTGCGAGTTCGCATTTATAAAGATGGGGTCATTATGTGTTTTTTCTCGTCTGGACATGCTTCGACCAGCCGGGTACTCTTGCGTGAAGACTCGGAGGGACATGTATCCTGCCTTCTCCTAATGAAATAAATTACTTACCGATCTGTCTCCCAAAGAGCCTAACATCCCACTTCCATCCTACTTAAAGATCTACTTAAATTTGTACGAAATACAGTTGACAATCGATTGTCAGGAAAATGACTGAGAGGATAACTTTATAACCTTTAGCACACTTGGATGAAACGCACACATGGAAGACGCGTGAGAAACCTGCGCGGACGCAACTCAGATGGTTGGATTGAATATATTATTAGATGAGAGAGAGGCTTGGATACATAGTTTGTCGCTCGAATGCGTTTGATTCATTTAGATAAGGCGATACGCATAATAAGCATGTTTTTGTATGCATATAGATGGTTTTGAAACTTATATATCTTATTTAAGATATCTCGTGTGTGGTTTAAAGATGATGTCCTATGCGATGAAGTTCCATATCAAGTCTCGGAAAGCTAATTTATTTATTTTATTATATTTATTGGACTTTCAACAATAAGTTCACTGTTTATATGGTACATACAACTAACAATGCACATCAAAAGCTAAGCGTCTTATTACTGACAGAAGATCACAGCATGCGGTAAAGATAATACAGATAATATAATAGTTACATTACAGGTTTCAGAGAATGAATCCTGTATTTGACCAAATAATGGTCGTAGACAAGTACATACCTTGGCACTCAGTTCTTGGCACTTAAAAGGCTTTTGACAGTGTTTTTGCAAGGATAAGTCCTAAGATCCAAAAATGTCCGCCAAAATCTTGAAGTATCAACTGATATCCGTGACATTAACTGCAGTTTCGGGTAGTAAGGACTGCCATATGTTATCACATCACATATTCTTCGCTATTACTATTGGAGTCTACCAAGTCCTAGTCTGTCCTAGTTTTTTTTCAGGCTGATGTTACTCGTAAACGAAGTTTAGTGTCAGATAATATAAGGGATGCACCTAAACTGTTTTTTTTTTTGTTTTTTAGGATTTAGCTTTATATTTAATCAAGATAACTTACTGAAAATAAATGGTTTATAATATATTAAACTGCAGTCCCGTGAAAAAGTTTAAGCCTATTTTCGAGCATTATTTCCTCTGATTTCCTGGTTTTTAATGCCCCCAATTTCGCTAAATGAAACTTTGTCATGTAAATCCAGAGTTAGTATATTAATTGTGAATTATTAAAACGCCCGCTTGGTCAAACCCAGTGAGACATTTCTTCCCTCAAAAGTAGGTACTCAATAATTTCAGAGTCATATTCCTTAAATTGTACCATACCTAAACATTCCCGGTTATGTGGTCAATTCAAGTTTAGTTAACCCAAACTTCTTTAACATTTGCATTAGTTTTTGTCTACAATGGATTTCTTAAATATTTAAGAAATTTTCCCCATTGTAGAAAAACTAAAAATATGAATGCTTGACCAAGGTATTTACTAACACTAAAATCACTTTGCAATAAGAAGGTACGGGGGTATATAAAAATAAATCGTCAGAATTGATTAATAAAATAATTGGCAAAGTATAGAATAGAGGACCTCCTCTTGAAAGTTAACTACATCCAAAATGTTTGCAAGCGAATACATTACTCACTCAATTTATGTGTTAATACAATAGGTACGTATTGAAATTCCTGAGCGTCCGTATTTAGGTCCATCTCTCGGCACATTAGTATGCTCGCGGCGCCTGATCTCTTGATACGCAGAATCCGCTGGTGAAATCGAATCATGCGCGCACCTACTTGACAAACAAGGGAAATGTACAGTCACTGTTACAGGGAATCTAAAGACAAAGACATATTGATTCACACATTTTTACTCATAATTTAAATACTAAAAATAATTAAATATGCGACGTAGTGACGTTACGTTCAGGGGAGCTCGCAGAGAGAGGTTCATTGCGCATTAACAATATTTACAACGATGAGAGACTGAGAGTACCTACAAAGGAACGTGTAAGTAGTGGATATTGAGATATTGGGTGGCTTAGTAGCCCCTTGTATAGTTGTGATCCTTTGGTATGCCTATCTATGAAGATTATTGTGCAAAATTCGTATCTCGCGCGTTTTTAAACCTATACCGGACTCTTAAAGAGAACAAAAAGTATGTACACTAACTAGTTTATAATAAACACTTATATGTATTAAGATGGTTTAAATTCGACAGTAACTAGTTGCGACTAGTCAGTACAGTCACTTGCAATCGTTTCTTCCGCTAAAGGCCGTAAAAATATGTGACACGCTCTTATGGCTGTACAAATAAGATTGTATCAGACATTTACGGCCTTCACAGCGGAAGATAATATTGCAGGTGACTGTACAAACAGCTACGTACCAACATGTAGATATTCTCCCTTCTCCGGTCCAGTAAAATGCAAATGGCGGTCATATATCAGTGTAAGAACGCGAATATGAAGCCGCGGCCCAAGATCATTGGCCAGCGCAGGCGCGCGGAATGCGCAATGACTCGTGCGCCGCGTCCAGGAGAGCAATATTCAACCGACTTCAGGCCCCTTACCATGACGTTTTAACGCCATTCACTTTAGGACCTAAATTGAGTCGCTGCCATACGACTGAGCACAGTTAAGAACCTACACTGAATCGCGTTAAGACTTCATGGTAAGGCCCCAGGTCACTTATGAGGGTTCAGAACTTCAGAACTTCCAGTAGTGCTTTCATTGGGGGATTGTGTTTTCTAATAAACCTTTCTGTTTCTCTATAATCCACGGTATCATCCTTGTAGTCCTACAATACTCCTTACTGGCCTTGACGTCTATTTCAGACGATTTATGGTGCAACGTCAGTGGAACATCGCTTTTGATGACTGAATAAACCGATGCGAGAGCGACATATTTTGCCACAGAGCTGACAAGGGAAGTTCGCGACAGATTGCGATGTGTCGCTTCGGTGCCTTCTTTCCCTTTTGTCAGCAAGTGCCACGAACCAGGTTTCATCGCAGAATTTGCGACCATCCCCAACGAATTTGCGCCACTGCGTTCGCTTCTCCGCAAGCCTCTCCCAGTTTTGATGATCAATTCCAAAGGCTGCCATATCCCTCTTGGCGCAGTCCTTGAAGCGAAGCAATGGCCTCCCAACATCTCTTTTGGCATTCGCTACCGCACCCAGAAGAACGCGGCGTGGTAGTCGCGAGGGTTCCATCCTGTGCACATGCCCCAGCCAACGCAGTCGCCTCTGTTTGAGCAGCGCGGTCAGGCTGGGCAACTGCGCAATTTCCAGAACCCTCTGATTTGTTTCCCTGTCTTGCCACGATATGCCCAGGATCTTACGTAGGCAACGCATATAGAAGAAGTTGATGCGACGTTCAACTTTGGCATACGTTGTCCATGTCTCAGCTCCGTACAAGAGTATGCTCAATACAGAAGCCTGAAAGACCAGCATTTTGGTCTTAGTGGTCAGGAGTCTGTTTTGCCATACACGAGTACTAAGCTTTCCAAACGTAGTTGCCGCCTTGCCGATGCGTACATCAACCTCTGCGTCCAGCGAAAGATTGTCGGTTATTGTTGAGCCTAGGTAGCAGAACCGATCAACCACCTCCAGCAGCGTGCCATTGAGTGAAATACTACAATACTACTACCACAATAAATATGTCACATGATACAAGAATGTACTGATCTCCAATGGCTACAGCAGAGCTTCAGAAATTGTTAAAGAATGAAGACTAAATCAATATCAATTGGCGATAGATCAAATTGTATCACATAGGTATTATTTACTGGTCGAAAATTGCCAAAAAATATAGTAGTAAATAATAATAGGTAACTTAGGAAACTGTATCTTTTTTCTGGTAAACACGAACGTCGAAATATCGTATAGGGCATACAATTATCAACGGCATTTTAGACTCACGACTTCGCAATAGTATGTGAAGAATTATATTTTTTCTTGGTATTTCATACATTAACCGCCTTATTCATATGAAAATTAACAGAAGCTTTATTTAAATTATGTTTTCTCAAATTCTGACTTGGGCATTCTGGGCATGAGAGAGGTATGGGCACAGCGGATGCATATCGTTTAGTGTGGTAGGGCACAGCACAACGAATGTCGTTTCGCTCAAATCTGGAGCAGAGCCCATCTGGGGAAGTACCTCCACCTTACAGAAAACCGCAGTTAAATAACACTAGACCCAACTCGTAGTGTTGTGTTTCTGTCGGTGAGTAAGGTCAGAGGTGGGTAAGGTGCCAGAGCTCCAAGAGGATTCACTGTGGTGACAGCTGGGGAGTGGGGTGTAACCACGGAGCTTAGCCTGCCCCTTTAGCTGTCAACACAGCGAATCCTCCTTTTTTAAAGGGTCGACAACGCGTGTGTAACTCCCCTGGAGTTGCAGGCGTCCATAGGCTACGGTGACCGCTTACCATCAGTAGGGCCGTATGCTTGTTTGTCACCGTCGTAGTATTAAAAAAAAAACGCGATTGTCAAAGTGACAGATAAGGACAAACAATCATTCAGATAAACTGTTGTTGAAGTGCGTTAATGAATAACGCCATAAATATCTACTTACAGCAATATTGCGAAATTTGTGACCTCGTTAACAAATGTCCACTAACAATGAAGCGTTTCGGATGTCCAAGAAAACATCGAACTTTAACTGCTCTCTCTTAAGTATTTTAGACATAAGTTGTCCCACAAATCATGAATATATTCACAATTTTCAGCCTTAGTAAATTTTGGAATAACTTATTATTTGTACGCGTTCATGGAAAAACTGTTAGCTGTTATGGGAACATCCAGCCAATATTGATTCTACACAACGTGTGATACATCTCTTATCGTTATCTTGTTTAAGAGCAGTCAATATCAAGAGATTATCTGACAGCCTGCATGAACGGGTTCGTTTAATACGGTTTTTTAATAATGCTAGTTTTATCCCGATCGTACCAGGAATTTATATACTTAGGTATCTATTAAATAACGTTATTTTCTGGAAGCGTAGACAAAGATCAACAAATAGGCATCTACAGAGCATGCAAATACAGATCTTCATGGAAAGGAAGAAAAAACCAAAAGCGCGGAAGCGGCGAGCGTTGCCCCAAGATACGATGCGACGCACATATTGATGCAGATAACTAAATACTAATGTCTGAGCAGCTATTTATCTAGAATCTTTTTTATACCAATTTTCCTAACCATATGCCAAATTTACGAAAATTTGATAACGGTGTTTCCATAATCACTAAACTAGTAAAAGCAATTTTTCATTAAGAGATTTATGAGTATTAGAGGCTGTTGGTGTAGCGGTATTTGCGGCTTTAAGATCGGAGGTTGTTGGTTCAAATCGAAAATTCAGTTGATTTTCGAATAAAGAAAACATCATGAGGAAATTGGTCCAAACCATCTCCAATCTGCTCGTAATTCTAAAGGTGTAAAGGCAGTTGCCGCAAAAACAGTTTTTACCGGTTACTTTTAGATGATGCTTACCAATAAAGCAGTCATTTGAGATCCCGAAGGAGGATGGAGACGAAGAAACAATTAAAAGTGCGGAAGCGGCGAACGATGCCCCGAGATGCGGCGCACATATTGATGGAGATGGTAATACTGAGGCTATTTTGGGATTAGAAACTTTGTAAGCTTTTGTACCCGCTAGCGGGCGCGGGTTGTGTGGCAACCTGTTAATAATTTCAATGTCTTAAGACAATCGATTCGAGTTCGAGCGGATACTTCCAATGAAATTGCGGAAATGTCGTAGTCGCTTTAGTATAAACCAGTACCTACAGTGTGCGATTGCGGCATTCAAATTTCAAAGGTATCTCCGTCTACATTACCATACTTTCGAATGCCGCAGTCACTATCGAATACGGTTACGTACAAGTCATGGTACGAGTAATGGTAAGCACACAGCTCGTAAGTTTTAAGAAGAACTTCGAGTTTCGGCGGTAGCATGAGAAGGCGATAGCGCTGTCTGGTTTTACCTTTACTTTTTACCGCCGATACCCGAAGTATCGTTAAAAATTCGAAGGTTTTCTCACTGATCCTACTATTTCCCAATTTTTGCAATTTTGTTAGCAAAAATTGGTGTTTGTGTTGATTTTGTTAGTTTGGTTTGGAATGAGCTGCCGTGATTTCCCTGCCATGGTTTTCACGAAGGTCTACAATATGGTGTTTTAAAAAATAGCAGTGTACAATTTTAAATGGGTCGGCAACGCGCATGCTACACCCTAAAGTTCCAGGCGTCCATAGGCTACGATGACCGCTTCCCATCAGGCGGGCCGTATGTTTATTTGCCACCGACGTGGTATAAAAACGCAAGAATGGCTCCTTTATGATGCAACCAAGACAGCACCAAGATGAGGTCCCGAAGAGGATGGTAAAAAAACAAATGTACGGAAGCGGCGAGCGTTGCCCCGAGATGTGGCGCACATATTGATGGAGATGGCAATGCTTGGGCCATTTTAGGATAAGAAACTTTTGTCATGTCTTTTTACTATTATGAATTGACAAAGTGTATAGTTTTGAGACAACACAAACCCATCCATACGGAAAAAAATTGTTTTAGTACCTACATACAATTTGAATATAAACATACTAATATTTAGGTACTCAAATAAATTAATTTGCAAAAGAAGAATAAAAAGAATATTACAACTACTTACAACTAAAAACCTAAGGTACGGTGGCCCGAAGGCTGGTGGCATTGCCCCGCAGAATAGCGATGCCAAATCGCTGGGCAAAATAGGAACCAGCCCAGGGTGACCACCCTAGAAGGGTTCACAAAGCGCTAAGCCAGCTCCCTGAAAATACTATGAGCTTCAGTTCCCCAGGGTCCAAGGGTCTCTGCCCCAAACGGCTCAAACATGCAGCCAGATGTTCGTTCGTCGGTGTGCCTCTTTTTCACTTGAATACGGAAGTGTGATGGAAATGAAGACACACATTTTTGATCATTTGTTTATCACTGTAGTACCTACGCTTGAGTGGTGATGACAGGGTCATTACGTTTTGGCTTAATTTTTTATTGATTTCCACGCAAGTGTAATGAAAGTGTTTGTGAGTAAATCGGGAAATAAAAATATAGTTTTAATCATATATAACATTGTCTTCTGTTTCCGCGATTGGTATTCATTGAAATTAAACACTTTAGAACGGGGAGAATTTGCATTCTTCCAGTCATCATCTTAACCCTGTGGAAACGACTGCTATGAAGGGCTCAAAACGTAAGGTCATTTAGGTCATGGTGTTAATTAACGCGATTAATCCGTTCTAAAGTGCTTAATTTCATAATAAATACAGTCTAATGTGTCTGATGATGATGACTCATTAGACTATCTTTGGGATTTGTTGTCATAATTATGTTTCTCATTGCCCAATTTAGCACATAGCGCAATAGTTCCTACCTATACTTTTTGAATTACCTAATAATGATAAGATTTTTCTATTTAAATTCATTGGAAGAAATTTAAATTGTCATATAGCCTACCTACTCTAGAGTATGGGTAAGTCAATTTGAATCCTACGACATTCAGCACGTCATTGTAATTCCCCTCCTGAGAAGGCAAGTTATTTTTTTCATGTTTTAGCATCTAGATAACCGCGGAAAACTATGACGATCGCAGTCAGCTAAATCGATCAATGGAATCTACTCGATGCCGATCCCCGATTTCGTCGAAACATTGAATGGAACGTTCATTCATAGCATTCGATCAGGCTGCTATTCCAAAAACTTACAGGGATCACAGTTTACACCTACCAATATAATCTTCTTTCAGTATCTGATAGTTGTCACACTTCTAGAGGTCACTGTCACACTGTTCAACTCAGCGTTTGACTAGCGCTTGTCAAGCAAGAAGAACCACGATCATGTGTAACGGTGATCGCGGGTCTATCAAAACGCTCACCAATAAACCCTGAGCTCTGTCCGAGCTCTTCGGAACTCAACAGTAGGTAGTTAATTTCACTGACCAATGATAGACTTTATCCCTTTGCGATAAGGCTTAGAATAGACCAGTTCTTGGAAGAGGGGACGAAGGTCAGCGTAGTTCGGTCGGTTGGGAGGATGTGTTGCATTCAAATCTCGGTTGCCGTCTTCCGCGAAGACATGTCACTTACTGTATGGGTACGGGGAGCTGGTGTGTGCGGAGTCTATAATGGATTTGCGGTGGGTTCTCATTGACTGATGACGCAGAGGTTTTGAGAAAAGATACATTAATGTTACATTGTACTGTGTAGGTGCAAATAATACTGAAATGTAAAGCTGGTAACATTGACTGGAACGGCTGGCCGGCGTCCTATAGGGCTTTTACCTTTAAGTGCCCTACAGGTAGAATCTCGCAAATCTGGACCAACCCGAAGCGGATAGTCGATTATTGAGTGTACGAATTAGCGAAGCACTTCTATATCAATAATTGTACGCTTATTAACAGTCAGCTTACAAACGTGGATAAGCAAGTATGTAGCGAGTCGACCTCATATAATGAAAAAAAACAATAGAAAACACAATTTAAACGATAAAAGTACAGTGACACAATACCACGTCAGAACCAAGATTAATCCCATTTACGAGATGAGTTCTAATCCTCACCAAACAATAATTATAGCAAATCATCTCTAAAAAAAACCCGTCCAAACACGGCTATCTCAGAACTAGGCCAGTCCGTTATCACGATAATGTCTCAATAATTCGGCCGTATGGCGTGTGTTTGTGGAGCACTCTACGCGACTCGAATACAAGTTCCTGGTAATCTTATCTCCAAATAGAACGGTATATCTCATTTGTATTGGAGTCAAAGCAGAAGCAAACTTACACGTACCTTAAGTACAGTAAACTCGTAGGTAGTACCTACTACCCAACAGGAACAACTGATTGTTTGCTTATTTTATCTGCAAGAACTAAAAAGAACAAGTGTAGCTTTAGGTCTTCTCCTTCCAAGCGCTTTCCAGACTTATGCCACGGCTCACAGAGCCTGAGGTCCGCTTTAGCAACGAATCCCAGGATTTGGCGTAGGCGCTAGTTCTACGACAGCAGTTGGAAGGTCACATAGACCTTCTAACCCAGAGGGTAGACTAGGCTTAGTACGATTAGGATTAGTACCTACGCTTTCTACACGTTTTTTTTTACTTCACCGAAAAGCGGTTGGTAAATATCAAATGATATTTCGTACATAAGATCCGAAAAACTCAAAAGCCGGGGTTTGAACCCGCGACCATCGGATTAAAAGTAGAACACTCTTACCGCTAGGCCACCAACGCTGACTTCCAACTTAAATAGTAAATTACGATGTAAACGATGTTATACATTTTGTTGGGCCTTTCAATGTGTTATCTTGGATTTTTTTACTATTAGAGTTCTTAAGTAGTTTAGTAATTTATCTTCCTCTTGAAAAATTTAGTATTTTTCTACATTATCTACCTTATTTGTTAATAACAGCCCATTTTCAGGTCATTTCAGGTAGCGACCTGCGATAGGCTATCTCAAGTGACTCGCGTCTTCGCAGATATCGAATGACATACATCCGTGATATTCTATGTATGATTCAACATTATGAATCGATTAGATAAGTTAGGTTATGTGCTAAGGAGTGGGCAAAAAGAGGCTCCAATTATCTGCATTCCTTGATCCATGTCGATCGATCTTGCGTCTAATACGAGACTGAAAGCTTAAACTAATAAATTTCATTTTGGGCGCTATGTAACTTGAACTTTCGTAGATAGTTGTTATAACTTTACTTAGCACCACTTATACCATCCGCGGTTTGCCAACTAAACCGGACTTAAACGTTTTTCAGTATCGGCTATGTCAGCTAGCTCCGGTTTAGTTGGCCCTTATTGAAACAAGTGACCCTATATTTAAGCGATACGTTTTATTTAAAATAGTCACGTTTTTACACTTGACTCTATATGCCTACATACATATAGGTACTTACACATGCTGAAATAAATTTCTAATTTATCATTATGATTATGTAAAATGTCCGATCTAATAGGAGTACTTGTTCGCTCTCTAACAAAACGTAAAAAGGCATATACACATATGCATTTAGGTTGAGAAGCTGTTAGTTTGTGTTGAAAGTGTTTATTCAGGTTTTTCTTCGCGGTTCTAACAACATACAGATCTAAGAAATACAAGTTATATACTATTCTTCATACTTTCGTTACATTAAATTTGTGAAGCATTTCTGAAGTGCCTTAATCTGCTGCTGATCACGCATCGATAAGTGGTTGCTCCAAATCGCTAACTTCGATAAGTACTTAGATATCGATAAAAATGATCTAATTTTCCAAAAACGCTTTATCTTCAAGTAGCAGGTTCCATGTTTCGGCAGTCGGTTCTTTATTGAACTTTAAAGTAAATAAATTTGAACGGTAGGTATTTCTTTCTGAGTATTTTTACAATGAGTCATCTTAAGTCTGGCAGCAATAAAAATTGCAAAGTTTGTCGTAAAACAAATCGCTGTACAAGTGTTACGTAGTGTAACTACGTGGGTGATTAAACGCGATACGACGCGGTGCGATGCGGTGCGACGCGGCGCGGTGCGGCGCGGTGCGGCGCGGTGCGGCGCGGTGCGATGCAGTGCGGAAAAAAAAATCGTTGAAACGCAATCGTTACGCAAACGCGAAGCGTCGTAGCGCGGCGTGCCGCTCACCTAGGACAACAGACCACCTCAACTAGTAGACAGAGCATAAAATACAACTCGCGGTAACCATGTGTATGTAGTCCTGTACTAATGTAGTTAGTATGGGAGCGCGACCGCTTATTTCAGCTGCGCCCTTTAATCGTGTTGACTGAAACTATTTTAAAAAGTTTTATTTTAATTCTGAACCCGAGTTGCTATTTGTACCACTTGGTTGTGCTAATATAATTCACTTTACGAGTAAAACTAGGCATATGTGTGGTGACGCTCTCTTTGTTATGGTTTCATAATGCGGTGTCTGTGTGGTCTGTGCCTATGCACAGACCGCACAGACATGGGGGTCCTATGACCCCCATATAATCAACGGTTTGGTTCATGACTTTTTTGACATTTGCAGCCGAAGTGGCCAACCGCGCGACGTCACGTCGAAATGTTGCCGCCCCGCACCGCATCGCTTTCGCTTCGTGTTCGTTTGCCCACGTATTCACCAGGGGCCTTACCACGACTTCTTAACGTGATTCAGTTTAGGATTCAAACTGAGTATCTGCCATACAAATGACGTCTTAACGCGATTTAGCTTAGGTCCTTACTATGCTCCATTGTATAGCAGCGACTGAGTTTAGGTCCTAAAGACGCGTTAAGGGCCCTGAGCACAATTAAAAACCTAATCTTAATCGCGTCAAGATGTCATGGTAAGGTCCCAGAGATCTAGCCCTTTAGGGAAGTAAGTATTTGTATCAGAGGTTGTGCAATCGCGTTCCCGAGACCTACCCCAAAGCGAAGCGGTGGAGCACCTCAGGGTTTTTAGTCCGTGCGAGTCAGACATACCCACTCGGTTTCTCCCGAGCCGAGTGGGATCCATAACGGATTTTCCCTGAGAAAAAAAAGGGAAGTATTTAAAAAACAATCTACAAAAATTGAATCAACAACAACAAATGTACGGAGTAAAGCTAAAAGTACCGAGTAAATAAAAGGGACTCAGCTCTGACCGGCAATACCTATTTAATGGAAATCCTCTTAAAGAAAATTCAGGGAAAAAATGTTCCACAGTGTACCATTACGAACATGAGGAAGATATTTCCTTGCATACCTATTAGAAGAAAAACCTTGCTACGTACCTACAACTGTCACTATCTCGCTATCAAAAATTTCCGCAAGAAAAAATGCATATTGATTTATAAACACACAGCAATTATCCATAACAGTACGTAAGGTAAACAACTCGCTACGCTCAGTCGAAGAAGGAAGTAAACCATACTAAAGCGATATGTGCTTGCGCTGTTTTTGTTGGTTATAGTGGTGCAGAGAACACCGGAACCCGCATGGCGCAGGCGCGGCCATGAGCTTATCAGTTGGGTGATGTACTAACGTTAGTGCAGTACAATGTCTTAATAGCTGATAATCTTTTTAACCGACTTGTAGAAGGAGGATATGAATTTGTCAGGACGTAAATATGATTCAATGTATTAAAGGAGTTGGTTATATAGTCGTTAGAGGTCGCACCACCGCGGCCACAACATGATAATATCTCAGATAAATCGAGGAAAATCTTTTTTTTTATATATATATGTGACCTTTTTTAACGAGATGTCTATAACCATTGCTACAGGACATTTTTTACTGCATTGTAGGGAACCTTTATATCTTCCTCTCAGGTTAATTCCCAATCAAATAATATATAAGGGCATATTTATTAAATAACCTGAACCTGAAACTTGAACATGTATGTTGGAACTGAAACGATTGCAGCGACATCTTTTCCATACTGATCAATCTAATCGATCATACTATGCACGGATATCGTCATTGAGGAAACTTATTTAGTCGAGAACCAGGAACAAGTTACATATAATATACTTATGCGAGATATATTGAATCAAATTAAAGGCGATTGATTACTGATATTTGAAACTACACTCACAAAAGTATGAGACTGTCCCCGCCCGCCCTTATCAGCGATGACTGTGTGCCACGTCATAAGCGGTCACCATGATTACAGGAAATATGAACGTTCATATTTCCAAAGTTAGTTTAAGTTGGCTATATTCGAGAGCAATGGACCCTTGAGTGACGGCTTTTTGGAGGAACGGCATTTGATCGAGAACATTCTACATTCCATGAGAATTTTCGCATTGGCACCCACTGCCAAAGATGTGGATCTGAATCGTCTATACTCGTATTTCTAGCGGTTTCCCGGCTTTGCCAAGGTACAGGGAGGCTGGGGTATGCTTGGCAGCCTATAATTCTATGGGTTATGCATGTAGTACTAGACTAATGTTAGTACCAAAACTAATTATGCCTCGAAACCACTGTGCAACTTCTTTATCAGCCATTTAAATGTCAGCCAAACAGGTCACGCTTTATATGGATGCATTAGCGATGCACTTATCGTTATCAATAAGTAAAGCTCCATATTTAAAAGATGCACGCGTGATGTAATCGTTATCAATAGCACCTACGAGATCGCCGCGCCTAGTGTCAATAGTGACTAGGATAGCAGGAAACGGGTAAAGTACCTAGAATTACATTACTATGATCATGATATGGCTTTGTTGACAAATGAATAAGGAAATTGAGTGTTCTGAGAGATGAGTAAGGTAAGTAGGTACGTGATTGGTATTTCTTCTGAAGATGGAGCTGCTCTGGTTGTTGAGATTCGTAGAGGAACCAAAGTCATCGACTTAGCACATGGTGGTTTGACTCGAGTGGCAGTGCAGCGCTCATTCCTTGTTGAACTAAGTAATTAACATTAGGGCAGAAATGTTGCAAAGTGGCGGTGGCGATCAGATAGGGAAAACTTCCATTGAGGTGGATCGACAATCTGGTCTAGACCGCATGGCCGTTGGATGCCGGTGGTGTTTGATCGAACATGATGCAAATTTTTCGGCTAGAATTATGATGACAAAAAAGTAAGTATCTCTCACTCACAAACGGAGCTCGGAGTAGGTAAGAACGTACCTAATATATAAAAAATTCATACAGACGAACATATAACCGCCTTCTTCGAATACTAAACAATTTTACAGTGACAGTTTTTACTTTCCATGGTTTACAAGGCACCCGAAATTATTAAACTTGTTAATGTTTTCAGAGTTTTTCGTAACTTGTAATGTAAAATAAATAATTATTTAATTTAATTTAATTTAATTTAATGTATATCCTCCGAGATACTTTTACCTATAGGGCATCCATAATTCCGGCGCAGATTTAGCTGATAATCACTTGGAATACCTATAGATATCTTTTGTGCCTACTTTAATCAATTTTATCAAACAGCTCAATAAAATACACATAAAACTCCATATTTTAAAATAAATTACTCTAAACATGAAGCAAATACATCGAACTTTATACCTAACTATACAGCTTTCCATGTACATAGACATAACATAATAGGCAGAATTCTCTCATCTCAGCCCTCCATGAAATCTCCACCAATCCCTCTCAACAGAACACACGGTCTTAAAATAATTCCTCTTGGAAAGATACTTCGCTACTCCCTGTTCCAAGCGTCTCAAGCTAAATTCTATCGAAATTCTATAAAATAAGGTTCATATTTTAACGGCAAGTCCTGAAGCCACTAACGACGTTTTTCGTTTAAGTTAAAAACGAGATCGATTCTCTTAAAAGGGATGCCTTAATGCTAATATAAACTGTATTACTAGTAAATAGAGTCGAATTTGAATTGTACGCTCAGAAAGGATAGACCAATTTAAATATGGAACTCTGCAAGATGGTTCTCTAGGGAAACTCGTCGAGGGCGCAAGCTGTTTTCACCCCTATCTTCCGGAATCTTTGGTTCTTTTAGGTTGGGATTCGCTTGAAGTGTTAGGAGTTAGGTCTTTATTGTTCGGTGTGTGTCGGGTGAGATCGATTTGCTCTAGGGAGAACAGGGGCCGCGGCAGATATTGGGCGCGTAGAATAACGAATGTGAAATACGTAATGCAGTGGTTGTAGCGTAGTTGAAATGCAGATTTTCAGCGTTGAAGGTTTGTTCGGGTTTTAAGACAAATTGTGCCATACGGTTTACAGTATTAGAGAGAAGATGAATAGAGAAATAAGGAAAGTAGTTTATACTTGTAAACTTAATCTTTATAGGGACGAAGAAACGCAATCATGTATCAATCATCTAAAAATGAAACGCGTTTTTTTTTCAAAATTATCAAATCAATGTTTCATCAAATGTGAAGCTGTCATGCCAAAGATGCCAGATTGACGGCTGTTGACACGATTAATTAGCAAATAATTTTTTATGGAAGCAGTGCCTTATCGACAACCGACATGGTACCTTAAGCCTAAAATAGAGACAAATATATATAGGTACGCATTTTAAAACCTTTGCGTCTCCCAATACTAGCGCATCAAGCCTAATCATGAGGCATGCCGAAGGGTTTTCCTCACAAGCCTAAATGACTACATAGTACATTGTCTCAAATAGGCAAGCCGATACTCCGGTTTTTCC
The DNA here is from genome assembly GCA_949128165.1 of Lathronympha strigana. Lineage (NCBI taxonomy): Eukaryota > Metazoa > Arthropoda > Insecta > Lepidoptera > Tortricidae > Lathronympha > Lathronympha strigana. The sequence continues at coordinate 8,991,536 of OX421923.1, read as the reverse complement.
AATGCGTAAGTACCTACACGTACACAGATATTGTATATCCCTCCGTCCCCTAGCAACACACATCCGCCCTATTGCGCGCGCTTGGGCGCCGCCCGCCCTCATCTGCTCTCGGGTGGGCCTTCCGCCCTACGTTCTACACGTGTTGATATTTATATAGGGAGCGCGTACCTACATTTATAATGGAGGACGAAAATGGGAAATGTGGATGTTTATTTTTAAGTTGAATTTGTGGAAGGAAATAACAAGATATTTTAGTAATGTAGTAGTATTTAAGAATCCATTTTTTTAAGAAAAAGGTAACAAACGAGCATACAAGCTGCCTGGTGGGAAGCGGTCATCGCCGCCCATGGACATAAGCAACATCGGAAGAGCCACTCATGCATTGAAGACCTTTGAGCCTTCAAAGCCCTGAACACTCGTTTCTGAAAGAACCCAATATATATCGCAAAGGGAATACATCAGGACGTAGGTCGTTTCACATTTTGCACGAAAACGAGCGAGATGCCCGTTTATTGGTGTGCCATCCATTTTATTAGTTTTTGAGCAAAACTGTGTCAAAAAATACTACCAAATTATTGAAATTATGCCGAAGACTAAGATACGATCCAGTCCAGAGTATGCCTATATTTATTTTTAAATTACTTTTGACGGAGACGTGTATGTCATGTATGTACATTTTACATGATAATGTAGACTACCACAATTTGACGTCAATGCTGTTAGCTCTAAACCTGTCGTTGGCCTCTACCTATTTATGACTATCATTATCGAATATTGTCGAAATGATTTGTTCTAGTTGGCATATATGTATTAAGTACTTAATGATGTTAAACTACATATAAGGTATGTAAACATTGCATAACTAATTGCGAGTATTTTCTTTCTAAGGCCGTGGATGCCGTGGAATAAGAGTAAAATTCCACCCAATTTTTTTCTCGCTTCTTTTCCACCGTCCCAATCACCTACAAGTACTTACATCTCCTGATCCAACGCCCCCCCACCCCACCACCAGCACCACCCCTCCCGTTCTATAAGGACGTATGTACCTTACTGACTTGCGCCAAAACAGAGTAGAATGTAATTCCAGTCGCTGGATAAATAAGGTGAGGCGATCGTTTAGGCGGTGTGTGTAATACATGGGCGAACGAAAACGATGGCGAACCGACGCGATGCGGTGATATTTTATCGCGACGCCGCTTTGCTCTGAAACTTTGAAACCGGACTGGCAACTTCTATCATTTCCTATACAAAAAAGTCTTCCATTTTTTGCGGGGGAGAGGCGCGTCTAATGTACAGCTATTCGTACGTAACGTACACATCGCTATGTCAGATAAACGTCAGTCCATACAATAAATATGAAACTATGTAATACTATACTATGTATACTATGTGAAACTATGTAAACTATGTAATATGAACTCGAAGATTCTCCTCTCAATTACTCAAAGGTTAGCTGGAAGAGATCCCCTATAGGGATAAGCTCGCCTTTGTAACCTTTTTTTTATCTAAATGTTTATTTCTACTATATTTGTGTACAATAAACTCAATACAAACAAACAAACAATACCCATTCGGCAGAGGGGTAGGCCTGTCAATTGCTACTCCGTCTGGTTTAAAACACACAGCTGAAATGTAATTTACTTAAATGTCAAAGATCAAACCATTGATACCTACTTACTTAAGTATCCTAAGTGAGCACCGCGCCGCATCGCGCCGCTTCGCTTTCGCATAAAGACCTCCTACAGGACACTTCTATATATTTCAAAGATTTGTTTTTTTCGCATCGCATCGCGTCGCGTCGCTATCGTTTTCGTTCGCCCACGCAATACGCTGCGTTAAACGAACGAGTAGGAGCCTAGGAGCGCGTTGTAGATAGACAGATCATTTATTTGTATTATTTGTACATCGTCACATTTCCCATGTACCCATGGAGCTAGGAAATATAAGAACCATTTCATAAAACGAAACTGATTTCTTGATGTGCCAATTTTCTCGTGTAAACACGCGACACGCACACATACGTTCGGTTTGATTTGTTCAAACTCCATTAGTGCGTGAGAAATGGTCACATCAAGAAAAAAAATCCAACTTGTTTTTGCGGAATTATGTTCTCATATCCTGAGTTGCTATTACGCATAGAGTCAAAACGGGAACACACAAGTATTCCGAAACTTTAGTTTCCGAATTTCATAATCCCGAATATTTATAAATCCTATATAAAAGAAATACTAAATTGTAAATAATCCCGGCCTATCACAGACAGATTCACAGCACCCTAATGGCTCGAATATTTAAAATTCAGATTAACATAATCCCGAATCAGTTCTTGTTCTATTCCTGTTTTTATTATCGGAGTTTTGATAGGTCCCGACCAATCCAATCAAAATCAGGATTATAAAATTCGAGATTAAATAATTCGGTACATAGTTTTTCGGAATTATGTAGGGACTACATATCAAAACCAATCAAAACACGCAATCTCTTTCATGCAAAGAACTGTCAAACTTTGAAGTGTTATCTTAAACGTCAAACTACTATGAAACTATGATGTTATAAGTGCAATCATTAAAGCATATTATTATGATTTGATAGCATACACTTTCACAGTATATGCTATCAGAATCTAGGTAACTTATCATAGACGGACTCTAATCAACAAAATTCGTCACTAAATATGTCGCTAGCAGCTGTCATTTTATAGAGAACTGTCAAACGGATAACCGTCTAACTGAAATATTCGATCTTTCAGTGTCGAAGTGACAGTGGTTAGTCCAAAAGCTCGACTCACTTGACCTCATACAACCAAAGAGAATACTCGACTCCACCGCTCGTTTTGTGAAACCTTTGTGGAAAATCTTGATCATAAGCTAAGAGTTCGGGTCTAATTTCAAACATGCAAAATATGTAATTAAAAGAGGTTCGAGGCTATTCGTTCACAGTGACTAAAATAGACATGGCAAGCTGCCATTAAAAACATGGCGAATATAACCTATAAGTAGATGGACTCGTATGCCCAACGGGGTTATACCAGAGATTACCGAGATAACGAAATCGATGCGTGCAGCGGTGTCGTAACGATCGGTGCACTCAAGCAGGGTTAATAGCTCCAGTTCTGACATTCAGGGCAGCTGTAGCAATAACTTACCTGTTTTACAGATATGTTTATTGTTCTTACCTGCTCTAGTACTTGCTCTGTCAGGCGTTGACCTCAGCCCTCGATGTATTGTTGGGTTACTTGGTCGTGAGGCACCTCATTTGTACCACTCATTTTGCTCGTTTGTCACAGTACCTGCGAAAAACACCACTTCAACATTTTTGTCCCACACCTCATTTAGTCATACACCTCAAAATATGTCACAGCTCAAATTTGTCCCATAGCTATTATTTGTCACGCGGCTCAAATTTGTCATTTGCACAATTTAACTATTTTTACTGCCGATAAGTCGATGTGGTGATGCTGTAAATTTGCGAGTACCTCACCACAAATAAGGTATGGCATTATACCACCTCATTTCAGAAAATGAGGTAGCTACTCACCCAAACTCATTTTAAAATCATCTGAAAGCTGTGTCGACTAAGAGTTCTATATAAAAGGCATAAGGTATATGATTCTTGAAACATTTTATAAGAATTCAACGGTAAACACTTGCGTATTTTTATCACAATGGCGTGACATGTTTGGATAGCATTTAGCCATCATAATCAGACAGACTGCGACTGACTGCGAGCGAGAGTAGCAAAGACACTGTCCGATAATGGTGGCCAAATGCCATCGAAACATGTCACGCAATTGTGTTAAAATACTTGAGTTTTTACTGCACACATATTTTTACTCGCGAACATGTAGAGGAAAAAAGGATTACGGGAAATCCGTACAGTGCGGCTGATATCCTTAGCTAAAGCTGAAACCCTGGAACAGAGATGTTTGGTTTTCGCTCAGGTTATAAAATTATGGCAGTCTGCCATGGCGCGATGATCGACAATGCCATAAATACCATAGGATGACTCGTCACGTCACGTGACCTCCGAGGGCTACGAGCTATCACGTGATTATTTCTATAGAGACTGACAGATCGTCCCGGATCGGATCGGATCGGATTGGATTGGTGTGGGTCATCCTTAATGCGAAAAGTTAGAAAATAACCGGTATCTTGCTAGACTACTGTACAGAAGCAGCACTCTTATGCTAAGGGTGCTGGTAAGTTTTTAATTATCGGTTCAATATCTACTTGCCTAAATTAATGCTTTCGAGTTTTCGTAGGTAGCGTCTACAAAAATGGGCCTTAAAGTTGGAAAGCAGCCAGAATGTGGTGCTATCTCTCCGCCTACCTCAGGATTTCGGTGCCAGGCGCTGCCTCCACCCCCCTCCCACCCGGGGATCCCATAATTAATATTCGAACAGCTTTTACGGCGCTTCCCGAACTATTGTTGCCAGCACAAAGAACTGGCAACGTCACTCGCTTCAGTTAGGAAGGGACTTGAAAATGTGCTTGGAATTGTGCTTTTAACGGTTTCATTTATAATTGTGCTTGCATTGTCGATAGTTTCTCGATTTTGTTTACTGCTTGTATTTATTAAGGCCTGAGTTCGTCTATAGCCTAGTTGTGGCCCTGCCTGCGAAGCTGGACTCGAATTCCGTAGCCAGAACAAAGAACTAGCAACATCATTCTAGAAGCGAAAGAATCTCAAAATGCTTATATCAGTTTCGTTTTAAATTGTGCTTGCATTGTCGGGTTTTTGATTTTCTTTAGTGCTTGTATATTAGATGTCTACCCTTACAGCCTAGTTGTGAAACTGAAAACTTTTATAAAGTTACAACGTTTTAAATAGTTCTGAACACTTTCACATTCTGCACTATCAAATCTATGGGAACTTAGCCTTTTAGACGGACACTAAGTGCGAAAGTAACCCATGACACAATAGGCGATAAAACGAGAACCATCCCATCTGGATTCTAAAAACATTCAGGTCAAACCTTGAGTACCTGACTGGTTATGAAGAACAGGTCTAAGTCGAGTTTTAATAATTATATTCAGTTACAATCATTGCTTATTAGATCGTGGCAAGGCAGGATGTAACGCAACGCATAACTGCGTTTTTTCGCGTTGGTTCACGTTTCGTGATGATACCTGTTTTAGTTTCATTGAGCAGGCTGGCGCAATCTTCAGATCCTTCGTGCTGATGAAATTCAAAAACGTAATGTTTTTTTTCAATGGAAATTTCTCCAAAGTTATTTTCAATGGGTTTACACCGAATGACGAAAAATGTTGTTGATTTTTCTAATCTTTACACACAATAACTACGAAGGCGATACCAGGGTATTTCACCACACTCGACTGTATTACTTGCGTTTTAGGCGTCCATGGGCTACGGGAATCGCTTACCATCGGACGGGTTGCGTACTTGTTTGCCACCACATTGATATTTACATTGATATTGCCGCCAGCATCCTAGGTACGAGTACAATGCCTCAAGGACCTACTTTAGATTTAAGGTAGGTAGAGGTAGGTAGTTAGGTAAGTTACACTTACTGTATATATTTCGAAAATAAATGTTATTTACATTTAAATAACACCAAAAAACAATAGTGTCTTTGAAGAATTTCCGATAGTTTTGACATGTGATATTTTCTGTGTCGGATTTTCATGACATATGTCGTATTTCTTGTGACAATTGTCAAGAGTTGACGAGGAGCCTGTGCAAGGGATAATAGTAGGTAAGTATGTTAAAAATATTAATCACAACATCATAATAAGTAAATTGTAAATTCTTAATGAGAATAAACTATCTTAAACCCAAAAACATTGTTTTTCAGCTGAATTCAGGTTAATCTTTCAAATCAAGTTGTTTCAAATGGGTCTCGTGCCCATAAAAAAACCTGAAAGATTACCCTAAAGATCAGAGCACGTAGATAGCTAGACATAGCGCGAGATTAACGAAATGGCTTCTCCGTCCGCGATCAATACTCAGGCCTCCCCCGCCCTGCCTCATTCAGAAACGAGCATTGTGTATCAATTCAATGTGGATAGCCTGAGAGAAATACTGGCCTGCTTCCAATCTAACGTCGCAGGTTTGAACCCTGGCTGGAACCAATGAGTTTTTCAGAACTACATCCGAAATTTTGGAGATGAAACCGGGAGGAAATGAGACTAGGTCCAATAGGTTGTAGCTTCCACTAGGTATATGCGGGCCATATACGTTCGGGCGTATCTGCCAGATCTGCAATGAAGATTTGATTGCCCGATCGTATACGGCCAGCAATAGTTTGGCAGGTTTTGGCAGTTACTAGCATAAATATTAGTGCCTAAGCCAAATATAACGATTACACTGCCAAGCTAGCCATCAGGCATCCTCAAAGTGTGACCAAAACCGGGAAACGCTCTTTGACACCGGGAAAACAGTCAAAACTTTGACGTCTAATATTTGTTTAACTTTGCATTTCACTGCTCATGTGTTTATGCTCTATATATCTAATTACAGTTATTAAATCACTGCTTTATATAAGTACAGGGGTCATACCATGACGTCTTAATGCGATACAGTTTAGGTAGAATTCAGGCTCAGTTGTATGGAAGCGACTCAGTTTAGGTCGTCAACTGAATCGTGTTAAGACGTCATGGAAGCGACTCAGTTTAGGTCGTCAACTGAATCGCGTTAAGACGTCATGGTAAGATTGGTAAGGCCCCAGATCATACTCGGCTTGAGGCGATAAAGCATAAATCTGCATGCTTTATATCGCCTCAAGCCGAGTATGATCTAGGGTCTTACCATGACGTCTTAACGCGATTCAGTTGATGACCTAAACTTTCATATAACTGATTATAACCTGTTTAAAGACTGAAAACTATTTTCATGATTTTAAAACCTTTATTTCCTTTACCATACACACTACCAAAGTCTAACCTTTCCGCGCGCTTCCGTGCAAACATCGTTTCATACATCATAAAACTCATTTTGAAGATAATTTCCGGTTCCGTTCTCCGAAAATCCAACATGGCGGGGTTTTCCGGGCGGGGCGGTGGGATGGGGTGCCCCTACTGCCTTCTAATCTTGTAGCGTCCTTGTCGTTAGAGATGTAGCTACGTAATATACGGTGAATGCGCGACGTAATATATAATATATAACTAGTTGAGATTTATTTTGAAGGCCGTAAAAAATTAAATATAGGTACAATAGGTAATAGGTCAAAACTTGCTTCTGACTGTGCCATCCTCCTCTTCCAAATTTTATAATACTTCTTTCACTTTTCAAGCAACCCGGCTGTGGAACTCTCTCCCTCTTGATATAAGGCGTGCTGAATCTGTTGCTTCTTTCAAATCTCTCCTTAAAAAGCACTATTTATCACTTCCTTAGTTCCTGTTCATGTAACTATTGTTTTCCTTTAATTTGACTGTGTAAAATCAGTAATCTGCTATCATCATTTCGCTTAATTAGTTTGTATTTGTATATATGTATTTATATATTTATGTATTTTGGTATGAACATATAATATGTATGTATATGTAATTGTGTGTGTGTTTGTTTTCTTTTTTTTGTAGATTTGTTTTTTCTGTTTATGTCATATATTTTGGTTCTCACATAATACTTTTTCCAGTTTTGCACCACCTACTGTATGTATACTTTTCTTAGTGTAGTGTCTCCTCTACCCAAAGGTTGTCTGGAAGAGATCGCTCTTTAGCGATAAGACCGCCTGTTGTTTGCCTCTTTTTCATGTGTAATCTATACCAGTTTGTGTTATTTTTGTTGTTTTGAGGTGCAATAAAGAGTTATTGTATTGTTGTATTGTATTGTATTGTAATAGGTAACTTTACATAAGTAATGTTTTGAACAATCCATCTAGTTTATGAGAAAACATCGCTTTTCAGCCGCGCACACACGCACAAACACACAGACACACACACACACAAACACACACAAACACACACAAAAACACACATCGTGAGGTGACTCGATCTATATTATTTTTGGGTAAAAAAAATGACCCAAAATTTCCATACAAAATGTAGGTTTCCACTACGTCACGCTCATAGTTAAGTTCATACTAAAACGTAATGTAATGGAAGGGAATTTTTATCTCGGGATATTGTTCTTAATTCCTTTTAGCGAGGTGTCCCTGATTCTTTATGAAAAGTATATAGGTAGGTACAGTGAAAATTAAATAGGCAATTTTACGAAATTGAATGCATAGCTTTATAAACATAATTTAGCTCCCTTGTGTCACAATCATTACGCTCATACTTCACAACTTCTCAGATGGCTCTACATTGCTCAATTGCAGGCGATGCCCAGCAGACCATGACTATTATCCACTCCTGCGCATGCATTTACATCTATATCACTATTGTAACTTGACCCCTTGCTTATACTACATTCGATACTTGGAGGGCTCACGTTGGATTGGATACTAATGCATAATTTTTCGTTGAGCTATCAAATGCCATTGACGATTGCATACACATGATCCTTATTACAGGGGTGTAAGGACTATAAATAGACGGATATACGTGTTGTTTTGTGTGTATGATTTACTATGCTACAGATCTCAGTCAGTTGGCAGTATTATGCGCGTACGCAGCGGGTGGAAAATAGCTGGTTTAGCAATTACATAGTCGGCTTGGTTTAATATGTTTGTTTATTAACGTAATTACATAGGGTTAATGCTGGTAATTAATTAGGTATTATCGGAAGGCGTCTGCCTGGGATGCGCTTAATCCTGTGTGAGATTATCTTTAGGCAATATTCGAAAACTAACGACATTGTCGTGACCAGCTGCAAGTTTATCGCGAGAAACGTCAATATTTCTTAAGAAATTGAGTGACGACGACGACTGTTCTATTGTGATACCCCACTCCAAACCAGACAATAATGTCGTCACTTAATACGGAATATCTACTCATCGTTTTTATACTGGTGATGAATGTATGATAGCTATTATCATTATAATATATACTGTAAAATCATTTTCAACGCAAATAAACGATAATGTCGTAGGTATATCATTCTTCTTTTAAAAAATTCTAACTTAAGTAATGAAATGCGTGAACTTTAAAGAATGACAATTTAGGGGAAAATGGATCTTCATTGGTTTTCCCTAAGCTCTTCACATTAATGGTCAACTTTCCGCGTCAACTTTCTAACATGGTTCGCGTGGGCATCACATACTTCAGCAATTTAGTAACTTAATTATTTATTTAAACTTTATTGCACAATTTGCACAAAATACAAAAAAAAATCAAATGGCGAATAGTAACTTTAGTCATTATAGGTACTTCAGTAATTTTACCTAGTATTTTCCTTTGACGTTTCAATCATCTTGATTTGACGCGAGACGCTAGACGCCACCTCGTGACTTCAAACTCCTGATAATCCTCGACCATAAAATATCTAGGTCCAAGTGAATCAGAAATTGCATTTCCATTTTGTTGCCCTAAAATCGACGCTGTTAACACCAAAGCAGCGTTTTCTTTCCATTGAGTCTCGAAGAAGGAAGACCAGCTGAAGGAAGAGAGAGGCAGAGGGCCCCGCCGTCATGTGATCGACCAGCATAGTTCAACTTATAGAGCTTAAGATTATCGTAGGTATATAACAATACTCAGAAAAGCCGACCCCACCGTAAGTGGCAGGGAGATAGTTGATAAGAAAAGAATGGGAGAAGAAAGATACCCTGCGGATGAAATAAGCAAAACGCTAAAGATGTTATATGCCCTTAGTCTCCGTCTTTCTGTATGGGCTACGGGATTTTAGATAAAATGGTTTGTAGCAATCTTGGTACAGAAATGAAATTATAGTGCAATCAAGGTGCAAAACACTAAGCGCTACTTGCCACCCAGGGTACTCGGAGTTAAAGTGTCAAATTTCATACAAAAATGCTTAGAATGCAACCACGCTAACGTTGCCCTTTTTGGCACACTTGGCAGCGACATTGTATGGGAATACCATACTCCAGTTAAATCCTGTCTTAGACGTAGTGTGGTCCAACTATAACTCCGGGTTAGTTGGCTAACCCTGGTTGGTGCAAGCAGATTGATACAGCTGAAACAAAACACCATCGGGTAAGCAGAGCACGTCGATTCTTGCTTGCTTGATTACAACCAACGTCAAACTATTAGGTATAGCAATTATGTCTCATGCACGAGAGTGGGAAGTAAAGACGATGTGTCTTCGTAATGTTCTAGAAGGGTTATCTTCACCGCCGCCAATGAACCATCAGCCAAAAAAAAAGTTTAAGACCGATTGCAAAAAACCGGCGTGATTGACGCCAATGAACCAGTGTCATGTGGCAACACTGCGTGCGCAGTGGTTGCGTGAGATCGCGCGCATCCTGATTGTACGCGCCACATCTCCAGTGGTGCGCGAAAGTGTTGCCATGTGCGATGATTTGGGAGGTTTTCGAGAAATTCACTGTTTTTTTGGAGTTTTTGTCATAAAAGAGAGTTAGAAAGACATAATTTTCTACGTTTGAGAAACGCGTGAAAGGGCCACATCTCTAGTAGTACGCGAAGGTATTGCCATGTGCGAGGATTTCAGGGATTTTAAGGAAATTCACAGACATTTGAGTGGCTTAACATCAAACTCGGGTAAATCCATCTGTCAGATTATGCGATTTTGGTATGAAGAAATATCTACCGTATTAAGGTAATACGGTAGATATTTGCAGAGAGGGTCGAATGGATTAAGCCGAGTTTGAAGTTAAGCGACACATTTAGGCACTTTTGTGAAAAAAGAGCATATGAAAACCTGATTCAATTTTCATTACATCTTCAACCGACCTCAAAATTTGATGTTTGTTACCTCAGAACTCCGTCAATACTAAACAGACTTAAAAAACATTAGGAATTCATGAAGAATTGGGAATAAGTACCTACTCCTCAAATTTTAACGGCACATACATTGTTAATTAAGGGTTTCCTTAAGTAACTTGAAAATTTTTTTGGGGGGACCAACATTTTGGTGGAGTGGACCTGATGTTGAAGATCAGGGATGGCATATTGAAACTGTTCGATAATTTCCAGCTCTGTCATCAAATTTGAGTACCTTATGTTATTTTGTTTGTGATCTTGGAGGTCTACAAGACAGTTCCATTTGATTTTACTAGAGATCTAATGCTGTATGCCAAGAGACATTAAGAAAGCTCCTCAATTTTCAATGGTATTCGTATGGTGAAATTGATAATTTTGAAGGAAACTGGTTAACTCAAACTAACTCAAAATTTAACGTTTACCGGGAAAGCCATTTGAAGTCGGTTTTTTACTAAAAAATATTTAAGGACGCTATTGCATGGTCCACACCGCCTAATACTCTCAAAACGATGATCTTAGTGACTATACTTCGTACGCCATGGTATTACAACATTTACAACGTTTGGCACGTAAAAGATCCATGCTTTTGAGATTGAAACGTTACGTATGCGATTCTAGAAGATGAAAGTATAAGTATAACAGATAGTCATAAAACGTTTATTGCCTTCTGCAGAGGCGGTCAGCAGTCGAGCGTGAAATTATACTTTTACAATATTATGTATTTGTTTTAACGTTTTCTATTGCAGAATCTCGGTCGTTTACTTGTCAGTGATGAAAAATATCCTAAATACATATTATGCTTTTCAAAAAGATATTAAAGTACATACATATATTAAATTTATTTATGACACCGGTAATGGGGCTTAAAATTTATGCGGCCTTACCATGACGTTTTAACGCGATTCAGTTGACGACCTAAACCGAGTCGCTTCCATACAACTGTGCCTAAACTAAACTTAAACTGAATCGCGTTCAGACCTCACGGTAAGGCCTCAGTTAATACTTAATAACTGTTGGTATCGTATTGTTCCATATAAAGAGTTTATCTTAACCAATTGGGCTACTGTAGAAATATATCCTAAGCAATAAGTATTTAAGCATATACGGCCTCAACCTGCCCTAAACTTGATACGAGACCACATAAGAACTAAACTAAAGAGAAGAAAAACGAATTAACCGAACCAATTCAAGAGCCAGTTACTATAATAACACCTCACTTTCATTAACTTCAGACATTTACTGTGACAATTTTGAGTTCCACACCTACACCCCAGGGACCTCAAGTGTCGTCAGAAACGAGCAGTTCAACCCTCTACTATACCCCTTACGTACAACCATAGGTAACCCTTATTACGTGGGAATAACGGTATAATTGGTCACCCAACACTGTCAATGACACCATAGCCACCACACTTCATATACCGCCATTATTAAAATGTAGTTTAGACTTTATGTTTAGCGCAGTAGAAAGAAAAATGGTATAAAGTATGAATAGTGTTTATTTTGCCATAAATATGTCTCTTGTGGGCAAATTTAATTAATTTTGTTTTGGGAATGATCGATTATATTATGGTTTATTTTATGTAATGTTATGTTATTTACTTTTATAGTCAGTTTGTAAAATTTGTTGCGCTCAGCATTACAAAAGAAAAGTAAAAAGAGCCTTATTTTTTTTAACTAATAAAAAATAACTCCAAAACTGGCAACCCCAAATCACAAGAATCGATACCGATTGCCGTCCGCTTACGAAAATGTTTTTTTCTCCGTTTCGTGTGCAGTGTTGCCACATAGCTATAATTTATGATCTGCTCTAACGTCATGGCAGCGGTGTCGAGATCGAAAACGAGTAATTGTTCATTACATTACTTGTAAATGAGAACGCGTTTTTCCACCATGTTTAGCGTAGCGTTGCGTTTAAACAAACAGCAATACAAACTGACCATAGGTAGAGCTTATTAGGTCGTAGCAGGGACCACAATAGTCAGGTCAGTTTTGGTGTTGCATACGAGTACGACGTACGTGTCATGATTTCGGGTGTAGTGGTAAGGGGATTATAGACATTGAGAGTGTGAATATGTGTGTATGATTGTTGCTAATGGATGTGGATAATAGGTACAGTCGCCATCAAATATATCGGAGCGGCCTAAGTGGTCACAAATATCTGAGCACGCCTCTATTATAGTATCTGATGGCGACTGTGTACCTAATAACTATGGTAAACTAGATTCTTACCTAAAGATTGTCTGGAAGGGGTCGCTTATTAGTGATAAGTACGTTGTTTGCCTCTTCTTTCCTCTTCTCTGTAATGAGTTCTTTCGAGGTGTGCAATAAAGAGTTTATGTAGATAATGTGTTGTGTTATATATTTCTCGCAATATCTTCCGCATAGTAGTTCAACTTTCTTACCTCGCCATGCCTCGCTTATTGCCATCCCATCAAAAACATTACACAAATCTAGCTCCGCAGTTCTTATGCTGCAAAAAAGTTTTGTTATGTAATGTTACAAGAAGCCGGTTATTTTAGTCGGGGGGGGGGGGGGTTTACGCGACATCCAACGTCCATCGACTTGCCTATTTTATTTGAACTCTGTGTTCCTCTACGATTTCAAAATGCAAATTATATAATAGTATATTGTATTTGAAATTGTAAGTTGTAACAAAAATGGTGGTGATCCTTTTAAGGACGTAATCTGTATCGTAACCTGAGTAAGTGATTAGGTAGGAGAAAAGAGAAAATAGCCGGTCATTTTATATACGTTCGGGCATATGCGCCGAATCTGCCAATCTCTACCTCTCTCTACCGATCTCGGACCACGATACTACAAATCCCCTTAAACTGGTCAGCAGCATCTTTGTCCCATCCTGTATTTCAATTCGTACAAATGTTTTTCTGTGAAAGAGGAACAATTAAAAATCCAAATATTTAAATATAGGTACTAACTATCGCATAAGAAACATAATCAAAAGTGTTTTTTGTGGATATTATACTTAACTAAATACAAAGTAAATTTATTAATGTGCAATACATATTTGCAATTTATCATCGTGTGAAATAATATACATCTGCAGATTAACTAATGCAAGACATTTCAATAAAAGCAGATTACAACCTACCTAGACTTCCTAATAGCTAACCTAAAAACTGTCTCGTAATTTTAGCGAAAACGATTATCAGGGGAATGTTCGCTTGAAAACGTTGAATGCGTTATATTTATTAACCTACGTAGGTTAATAAACAAACTATCATCTTCACCACAACACGCGTCATATAATCCATTAATATGACAATAATATCCATCCCATGGTTTCGTTTGCTCGTTTGCCACCTATAGCATAAAATAAAAAAATAAAAAACCGTGAAAAACAATGTCGCAAAGATGTCGATCTACTAAATCGACAAACTTAAGACAAGTACGAAATTAAATCAAATAACTCTAATTACTCTGTAGTAAACAAAAGGACAATTATCTCACAACGCACGCGCAAAACGGTAGTGTTCGACCACTTTAACTCAAACAATAAATCACAGGAAATTGAACCTACAGTAAACGCTAATAAAGGTTGTGTTAGACGCATAGTTATGTTAGTTGTCGTGTATCGACGCGCACGCAGGCTTCTGGCGACCAATGACCGAACTTTCACTTACCATCTTGTTACGTTCGATTACAGACAGGTAAAATTATAGAGTGGCTTTGTCCATCCTGGAAAATCTACGGGAAAGGTTCAAGTTCAAGCTACAATTTTACTGGTGGCATGTCTCGACCGTAAACCTCCTCAATGTTATGGTGGTCTTATCAACAATACTCGAATTATCGTCAAACGCCAGATTGTTGCAGTACAGTTGAAGAACTAGCTCGTTCAACTAGCCTAAACTGGCAAAGGTCTCTCACCATTTGCCCATTTCGTTGTTGATTGACGTTTTACACCTGACACTAATTAATAGATTGAATGGCAGTGCACTTTGGTACGTACTGAAAGGAAGAAGCAAGTACTTCTTAGGTAGGTGTGGTTTGTCAAATTGCGTTGTCACGTTACGTATTCCCCGCAACTTAAGGAGGAGAGAAGAAGTCGAGAGTAAGGATATACATATGAGCCGGTAAGCCGCTAGCAGATTTTAGGTAAAAACCCTTGTGTGGAAGGTTTGACGTGTTGAAGTTCATTAATACCGAGATTCTTTCAGACCAAGAAAGGCAGTCACTCGTAAAAAAATTTAACAAATGCCATGAAATGAAACTGAAACTACTAGGAATAGAGTATGTAAGACGCTAAATGAAACCTTGTAAGAACGAAAGGTACCTATGCTACAGCGTGAATTTAGGGGATTGGCCTCCCTGAAGTCTCCCTCAGTAAATATTTTACCATCCTTAGGATATCTATCTCTGGCCACATTTCCAGAGCAAGATCATATTTGCGTCGTAGAGTCTTAAAATTATTACGTAAGACGTGTATTGCCGGACACAGAAACCTCTCACAAGTATTTCAAGAAATAAGTACCAAAAACTGTTCTGTTCAAAGATTCCCTGCGACCATATAGAATTCTTAATAGATTGGCTTATTGGGATTGGATTGGGTGTCGACCTTTCCACCTAGCCAAATCCTGATGAAAAGACTAGTCCTTAACATTTACTAGTCCCTGGTAGGATTCTGATATGATTGAACTGTCAAGTTTATAGCTGCAATTGAATTGAAGCAGCTAACACGTTTCGCTTTCAATGTTATTAGATATATTCGCAAGATTACATATATTAGCTGATCTATGACACATAATAAACGTTTTCTTTACACAGAGATTGATAGGCAATGCTCAGTCTAAGCCATTGAAGATAGATCTATTTGGAACATACATTTATGGCATACTCTTTGCATGTGATGTCACTAAGAAAATTTTGTAAGAAAATGTATTCTCCTTGACGCTTTTTTTTTAATACTACGACGGTGACAAACAAGCATACGGCCCACCTGATGGTAAACGGTCACCGTAGCCTATGGATGCCTGTAAATCCAGGGGCGTTACATGCGCGTTGCCGACCCTTTTAAAAAAAGGAGGATTCGCTGTGTTGACAGGTAAAGGGGCAAGCTTTGCTCCGTGGGTCTCCGGCTGTCAAAACAGTGAATCCTCTTGGAGCTCTGGCGACCTTACTCACCAACAGAAACACAACACTATGAGTAGGGCCTAATGTTATAAAACTGCGGTTTTCTGTAAGGTGGAGGTACTTCCCCAAAACCTAGTTTACCAGGGAGGTTACCAATCACCTAACGCGATTCAGTTAAGGACCTAAACTGAGTCGCTGCCATACAACTGGGCACAGTTAAGGACCTACACGGCGGAAGACCTGATAGCTAAACATGTAAGCAATCGATTTAAGTTAGTAGTTGTACCAAAACATTCTAATCGCTTGGTTTATGAAGACGCGCTTCTTTAAATAAGTTATGCACAGGCGGCCGAAACCATAGTGGAAAGAAACAAGGTGAAACCGCCACAACTTTTAGATGGACTAAAAAATAAATATATCATTTTTCCATTTTCTAATGTGACAGCCAGCTGTCAGTGACGTCATCGTTAATGGGAGACACACGGGTCGCTCTCACATTGTTTTTTTCCGATTTGGCTGAAACCTAGTTCCATAAAGCATGCCTGTTAAAAAGGAAAGAATGAAATGTTTATCTCTTTTGCTGTAACAATAATCGAATGAAAGAGCTGTTATATATGAAAATTGTCAAAACTCGAGGCGATTGAAGATAGCTAATGTACTTGTATTCCTGTCTGTCATAAAAGGAGACTAAAAGGGGTCTTTGGGGTGGCAAACAGTAGTAATCAGGGACTGCTACCGTCCAAAACCACAAAAGGAACCATAACCATAGGAGGAGGAGGGAACCACAGACAGAGGCGTGCCGCAAGGGCGGCACTGGTGCATTCCACTGGAGATCCCAGGGTCGCCCTGGTTGCGTCCAAGAGGACCAACGGGGGTTTCTAGTCGGTTAGAGTCATAGATTCTGCACTCTCCCTGCGGTGCAGAATCTATAATCATCAATCTATAATGGATTTTCCTCCCATTAGCAAAAAAAGTAATTTTCATCAATTGGCCAATTTCCGTGGGATGGTAAATTCACTAGTCACTACGGAGTTCTCACCACGTGTGCGCTTCCCACGGCGCGGCTTACTGGAATACAAGAGATGATCTCTGCTAGGGTTGCCATGCCACTGATAAAAGTTATAACGACATTATATCGGTTAAATTTTATTTGTTTACTTTTGCATGCCTTTGGTCGAATGCACTGTAGTTTTAAGATCTATTATGTACATGTATTCATGCAAATAAAGAATTTGAATTTGAACGTTTCATTACTTGTTGAAAAGCTTCTTTTGGGCATCAACAGCAATACATAAGAAACATACAGAAATTGATGTACCTACGGCACGGAATGCCTAAGAAATTAATGACAGTTCCATACATTTTCGGCGTCAGCATTCGTGGACCGATCTGTAAGTACCTACTCATTTACTACATAACCGTAATGGATAGTAATCGCTAGCGACTGCCCGATTCGATAGTGTTTTCATCTTGCCCGTTCTTAACTAGTGGGAACAAGATACAAACACTATCGAATCGCGCAGTCACTATCGACTACGTTTATGTAGAACTCATGAGTCGATCCTCGACTAGGCGAACAGGGATACCACGAAAATCGAACGATTGTGGATTTGTACCTCCGTCTCTGTCACACTTGCATATTGGAGTGACAAAGAGGTTTTCCCGTCAATGCCAATTTTCGATGTTCGTGGTAGGCGTGCAGACCTCATTTAATCGACGACGAAGTGTTGTCACCTATCCCTTCTCTTTCGTTTATATTAAGGATGACTCACACTAGAACGGGCCGGGAGGTGGCCGGGCCGGGCCGGGCCGATCATTATGATAATGTTCCTATAGAAAAACGTCACGTGACCTCCGAGGGCTCTGAGCTATCACGTGATTGTTTCTGTAGAAATTGAAAGATCGTCCCGTCGCGTCCCGTTCTAGTGTGAGTCATCCTTTATAGTATTATAGCTGCGACCACAGCAGTAAATGTCACGATATCAGACTGTGGACAACCCTAGCGTAATGCAGAATCAACACGCGGTTCGCGGCAAAGCGCACCTGAGCGCTAAGTAAACATCCCTGAGAACGCTAGTCCTAGGTCTAGGTTTTCCTAAGTTAGGCCCTAGAATAGAAAACGACAAGGACAAGGATTAGTGATCAACTGTTATTGGTCATATTGTTTAAATATATTACCTATTATAAATTTTGTTATAAGCAGAGAGGTCTGCAATCGACAATACGTAAAGCGGTTGGTAAACTTGGTAATATATAACATTAGAAACCCCATTTTTGGGACATGGAAAAAATCAAGTTATTATTTTTATTTGAATATTTTAATTTAACCAGGAGTTGGTTTGGATGGAAAGTACGAAGCTATGAAGCTTGTACTAAGAGTACTCGAGAAATTCGCCGGCTATCATTGAGACCAGGTGGCCTAGAGGTTATGGCCTTAGCCGCGTAAGCTGAAGACCTGGGTTCGATCCACGGCATGGCCCCCGACCCGATTGAGTCGTACTTTTCTTTTAATGTAATATCCATTTCGGTTTCTAAAAAAACTTTTAAAAAATATTGAGAATCTCACACCCCAGAAAATCAAAATATTTGCATCATAATAACAACGACAATTTTTAAAACTTAGTTTGGAGTAGATTCAAGATCCAACTATTAAAGTTATTACCAAGTATTTATTATGATATTCAAAGTTGCACTAAAGTTAACCAACTTATATTTTATGAAAGCATATAAATCATTCAAAACTAAACTTTACCACAACGAAATAAAGGTTAACGCGGATGCATTTATGAGATGCACTGGCAAATCTGCATGCAGGATGCATCATTGTCTGGTTCTCACGGAGACCACCGGGATGGAAGCTTGGGTTCACTAAGTAGTCAGCGAAATATTACACACAGTGAGGAAACTGGGTGATGTTATCAGTTTGTTGTACGTGGTTATATAGAATTAAAAATGCAGAAGGTAGTTAAGAGGTCTCATTCCTTGAAAATCGGCCATTGCGACCATTGCGCCATTGTGGCCATTGCGTCGGGCTTGGCCCCGACGGTTCCGCACAAAGGATGAGCCCCCCCTCCCCCTATTTATGACCTTAGGTACTTAAAAATACTGGTGGCACGGCACTCTCAGTGTGCGGAATTGTACGGTTTTCGGCTATTTTCCTGTACTTATAGAAATAAGGACAAACCTTAAGTATAATAAATCATATTAAAAGTGTGTTTAATTCTTATGATTTTCCGTTAGCATCCGTCATATCCGTGTTCCATAGACATCTTTACTGCCGTGTAGTTTAATAGTGCGTTCTTAAAACTCGTTTCCTGCCGGTTTTCCTTGCGTGAGCCAATCTCGCACATTTTTTCTTTACGACTTAAAGAAGACGCAGGCCAAATCATCTCCAGCTTGCCCGAAGAATCAACTAGGTAGGTACCTATTTATGTCACATGAATACCTATCATTGATTGATATATCTCAAATTCAGAACAAAATACCTAATCTCAAACAAGTCAAGATCCAGAACATTCATTAAACAATAGAATGAATAGTCGAACATTACCATAGATTAACAATTAAATCGAACGTTTTTTTTCCAAGATGTAAATCTGAAGTCAAAGTGCAGTTTACTCTGTATGCAAATAAACAACAAAGAACGTACCTACAGGAAAAACGGGAGTCAGTAAACAGCATGGCAAAGATTAGATAAATTATAACAGAGTGTACAAAACACCTTTAATAAAAAGGCCCCACCATGGTATTTGGTTTTGAAACCAACGGTATAGAAATTACGTTAACTTTTACGATACGTTTACATAACATTTTTCAAAATCAAGCAAAACAATAAATGCAGCTCTATTCCAATTTAAAGTAATTTACATTTCATTGAATTAGGACTGTTGGCGATATAAGTACCTTAAATGGTGATGTGGCTATTTAAGGACGTGATTTTGGATTGTCGATGAGATCAGTAAGGAATATATATGTCGGGCTATACTCAGTGATAGAGGGGGGGAAACATTTTTTTTAACTTCCAGAGCGATTATTTCCGAAAATATTCACTTTAGCAAAACATGTTTTTAGCGAACCCCTATTCTTTTTCAAATAACGATACCTCACACGAGGTAGAAACGAAAAAAAATCGACTTTTCATTTTACCACTTTGTCGGCATGATTGATATGATCATATATTATGATGTAAATTTATAATAAATAACAACTGAGAGACCATGGAGATGTTTCGTTATTCATACTTATATTTGAAAATATCGGTTCACTGCCATTTTATTCAGCGTTTTAATCACATGGTTCGGTTTCGGTTTCGGCCAAAAAACATGTTTCGTTCGGACACTACGAAACTTTAATAAAGGGAATCCTTAAATGTTTAGATGCCATTAATACTGATTTAGTATTTTCGTAAGTACGCAACTCACCTATTTACTTTCGGGTCGCCGAAGTGTTTTTCCTCAATTGGATCACAACGTAACAACGCCAGTTCCATTTTTGACACATTTACGCTGCCCTGGCGAAAGTGATAGCCTTAGTCTTCTTAATTCTAGTTGTTTTTAAATTACGTATATTGTTTTTTTATAGTTTTATATCTGTTAAAAATCAATATTTATTTATGTTAAAATGATATTTATATTCGTATATTATGTACTACAATGACTGCAACTTGCGTAAATCATAATAAATTCTGGACTGTAAATCAAGGATAATTTATTATAAGTATTGCGTATCGTATTTTTACAAAAAGCAATGCATTAATTTATCCTTCCTTTTAATTTAATACTGTATTTACCATTCTCTATATACACATAATACGTTTAATCAGAGGTAAATGACATAATCTGCGTTTAAAATGTATGAATCACTAAAATTAACGATTTGGTTTACATATTTCCTCCCACACTTTCGCAAAACTTGTTACTATGAGCTTGATTTAGTCATTATAATACGAACATTAATTTTCAAAACAGTTAAACTTTCCTCCAATGTGGGATTTATTTTAGAACAATGTTCCCAATATGGATAATGACGCACTTTATTACCAATACAACTTGTTTTCATCAGTTTTGGGATGTAGTGTTTACACAATACACAACACATAATTGCAATTAATGTACCTAATGTTATCCGAGTATAGGATGCCTTCCCGCGAGACTGGATGGACTCAGAGATCACGTTACTCGTACACTTCTAATAAAAAAGACACATCTTCCGATTTTAATACTTCTAATAGCATTGATGTCATTCTTCGTGTTTTCAATTATTGGAAAGTAAATACGCTCCATAAACGCTAAACAAGGCCCGCAAGCATCGCTGTGGTTCCGAGACTTCCGAGCGGCATGTAGCTCTTGGCTTCGGTTTGTCGTGGGCGAGCTACGTGCGGTTGGACTGAACTGAAACGAAGCTAGGAGAGTCGCTGGAGACAGGAGTGCCGCGAGCTTGTAAAGGCCCTCTGCACCTCTGGGGTGTGGGGAGCGTTTTTGTTGTTGTTGTCATAGAAGGACAACAACAACAAAAACGCTCCGAGCAGATTAGCTACTCGCTGCCGTCGCTGGCGCAGGGAGTGAAGGCCGACCCTAATGTGAAACGTACCTATGTTATTTCTGCATGATCTGCATGATACACAAAACTAGCCTCTATGAGGCTCCTCACAATACGGTAAAACACCACATAAACTAGTTCTACTCTATAGCAGACGTATCATGCCACGCGGCAATTTCATGTCGGTATAAATATACTAGAAAATTATCTAGCCTCAGTGAGGCTCATCATAATTAGGTAAAATACACACAATAATAATCTTGTTCCAGCTTGCAACGGACGTAGTGTCAAGGGTCCATTCCATTTATGAATATGCAAAGATGGCCGCTTCTGACGTTCAGATGTTTATCGCCACAAATATAGAATCGAATGATTGCCCGAACAAAAACAATTGATTAGATTATACGGTTGTAAGTGATTGGAGGAATCACCTGATTTTTTAAGACTATAATGATAAACGGAAATAAGTGGATAAGTATCTGTTACTTTTCCTATTAAGCAAGATGAGGTAAATTGTCGATTTGAGCTAGTTCCCCTTAGGAAAGTAATAAATTCTTCCTTCTGACAACTTTTACCCGAGGGTTATATGTATAGGAACTGACAAAGAACACACAACCAAAACTAAACCATTGTAGATTGAATTATGTATGAAATTTGGAATATTGTCACGGTTTCGTCCGGTTTCCTCCCGATGTTTGAACCTTCACTGAAAAGATTGGTAATTATCAAATGATATTTCGTACATAAGTTCCAAATTACTCAGTGGTACGAGCCGGGGTTTGAAAAAAATCAAACCCTAAAGTGATGAAAAATGGCTGACAGTAGCAATAGCTAGTCGTACGTAAGTCACAGAATTATACTTACCTGAGTGAGCTGGCTCATTAAAAATCAGCGCATGATGCTGATCTCCCGATGGCATTAGGGCTGTCATTAGGTAATATAGATTAGGTAGAAAGCCCATTACTTAATGAGGAGAGAGAGGAATGCTAATGATCTTACGCAAGTCGACAGATGGCTAAGCATCCGATACACCTGCCTTATTAGAATGGCTAATTTACTTTAACTACAATCCAATGATTTAAGTTCTTTGACTATTAATCAATTGAACTGGCAACGTCTGTCATTTCCTATACAAAAAAGCCTGCCATTTTTGCTTATATACCTACAGCTATTCGTACATAACGTACAAATAGCTATGTTAGATAAACGTCAGTTCATACAAAAAGCAACAGCAGTAGTAGGTGTAAAACTAGGGTAAGAAAAAATATGCAGTTTTTAGTTCAAGTGCGAAGGACAGCGCCGTTGTCAAATCCCAGCCATCTAGTTAGGGGTGAAAGTTTCACCCCTAACCTAACCAGATGGTGCATTTAAGTTTAGAGCTCCCTGCATCAAGTTTGAGATTGTGTGAAGGCACGGTCCTTTGATTACAATATAAGTAGTGTTACTTACTACTTTACCCCGGACCGCCAGCAGCTAAGTATGACCAGGAGCCGGGATGTAAGGTACGAGTATAAAGTTATAAACCCAGCATTCTGGATCCCAGGCCGCGAGTCCTGACATTATTGCCCTCTCCCATATCTTTAGGTTAAGATTATTTTATATCAAATTATACTTTATTTATTCCTATTTTATATATGTATATATGGAGCAGACAACCTCCTATAAAAAAACCCCAATCTAAGGTATATCGTGCCGAGAGATTCGTGGCTGAGGGCGGGCTCAGTCGCAAGCGATATCCCCTCGATACCGGGCAACCTCGAGGGTATATTTTGCCTTATTCCGACAAGCGGGGCTCCGCTGGAATGGACCACTTTTTTCCCCCAAACTTACTCATCATTAGTAATTACTCATCTCATTAATACCTTTTAAGTATATATCGTTTAAAACATCCTTAAAGTCCTAAATTATATTCTGACCTGCTTCATAAAATGATTCATCAAAGAAAATACAATTATTAAATACGGGTACGTTACGCAATTTGATGACAAATGCATCCATGGGTTTAATTCATATATGTCCGTACTACAGGTTTCCTCTTTCTTTCAGCTTACCCAATGAGGTAATATATAATTACAAAACTTGATTGGGAAATTGTATTCTATTTGCTTAATGTTATTGTTTTAGTTCTCCTTAATATATGTACGGAAAATAACGTAATATTTTTTTCACACCATTAAATTGAAAAAACGTTTTTTCTTCCGTTCTAAGAGGGATCAAAGTAGTACTTTTCTGTTCAAGGACTACACAGTTTTACGTTTTCAGACATTATCTGGCGGCATCATAATGTTGGTATGATGCTGGCTTCATGATGATATTCGCTTGTATTCTTCTCGGGTCCGTGCCAGAGTCTTTTAGCTCCGGTAGCGGATTTGTACGCAGACAAATTCATACCATATTCCTAATATACTATCGGACGCATCCGACGGACAAATATCTACGTGTATGACCGGCTTTGCAGGGTGGAACTATGATCTTTTCTTGGCTCAAAATTCGGTCCAGAACGCCTTTAAACTCACTCCTTTGACCTATAATATCATAATACTCTCCAACCATGGCGTCGCGAATTCCTCTAAAGAAAAGTTCGACAGGTCATTGAGCATGCACGACGCAGGCGCGTGCGCATCCATCCGGTCGCTTTCGCGCACGAAATTACTAATCATTCGCGACGGGGGGGTTACCGAAGCACGAAGATCTTTCATCCATCCCTATCTTACAGTTCGGAGTGATAGAGATGTAAATATGACGAAATTCAGATTTGCACAGTTTGTAGGCTGTTTACTTTTTATAACAAAAGATGGCGTAGGCGTACCTACTGGAAAATTGCAGGTTACATAATTTATAATTCAATGCATGATAGAATTGATAGATAACTTCGAGTCGATCGGGCGATCATCATCAATATACTCGAATATTTTTGATAATACTTATGTCAAAATCACGATGCGAGTTAAGTCGCGTTCGAGAAATTATCCTTTCATTGTCTAATCCGAACAGTTACAATACTGGCAAGTGGCTCTCAAATCGCGATCGCGACATAACTCTCTTGCCGTCATCATGTGCTGTGTATTAAAATTGCGTCAGTTCAGAAGGCCTAGTATAAAAAATTTACGACACTAACTCCTCGACCGCGTTAGCGTATCGGGAGTTCAAATTATGTTTGCCGTTTATTTAAATCATCCGGCAACTTTCATATCTTGACCCCTCGATACGCTAACGCGGTCGAGGAGTTAATGTCGTACAACTTTTATACTAGGCCTTCAGTTCTACGGGCTATAGCCAGTGTGACATCCAGGTCCCTATTTCACCACGTTGAGAAGAGTGACAGAAACCGCTTACGGGCTGTGTGCTTGTTTGCCTCCAATTTGATATTTTAATTAAATCGTCACGTATCTTCAATAAATTGATGATTTTATAATGTATAAATTATGACAGTTGTCACGAGAAACAATACTGTTTAGATGAAAAACAATAGTGTTCGTTTTCGATGTGATTCTTTCTGTGTCGAATTTTCGCGTCATAATTATGTCGTGTTTCTTTTGACAATTGTCAAGAGTTCTTTACAATAGTTGTACTTATTAGTGATAATAATTATGCTTTTAGTTATAAACGTCAAGTTGGTGACAAACAAGCAGCCAGCCCGCCCACTAGTAAGTGGCGCCCGTAGCCCATGGCCACCTGCACATGCTGACAATTGTCACACTTATCATTATCACCATGGTGAAATAGCGGTAAAACTGATAAAACAAAACGCACCTCAATTAAACTTAACCAACTCTAGTTAACACGTTAACATGTTGTAATGTTTGACATAAAAATTAAAATAATTACAAAACCTGGTTGAGATGAAATGCTTATTATAATTAAGTTCGGCCTTGCGCTTACTTTACGCTTGGTGAGTAAACAATAATGAGGGCGCAAGTATTACTATATGCGTACACGCATGTGGACGCGCTAATATGGCAAGTCGAAATATTGACGCACTTTTAACCAACATTATAGAAGTTACCATAGTAATAACCCCCTTGTTATGAAAATGTAGTCGAACTGATTGATCAGACTGCTGAAGACTAAAATTAAAAAAAAAACGGCCAAGTGCGAGGCGGACTCTTCCACCGAGGGTTCCGCACAAAGGTGAGCGGAAACCTATTTATGACCTTAGTTACTTAAAAATACTGGTGGTACGGAACTCTCAGTGTGCGGCATTGTACGGTTTTCGGATCTTCTCCTGTACTTGTGCATGTAGCATGCTACAAGCTCTTGCTTTTTGCCAAATTTCATGATTCTAGGTCAACGGGAAATACCCTGTACATTTTGGTTCCCATTGCAAATGTATGGGAAATGCGACATTGCGGCCGTTTAGGTTGTATCTTTTGATTGCGTTGACAGCTTCAAGGGACTGCAAACTTGTGTATGTGGTATTTATTTTAACTTGCTATCTCTACGCGTTCTAGAGATAAAGGGTCTTGACAGACAGACGGACGGACGGACAACAAAGTGATCCTATAAAGGTCCCGTTTTCCTTTTCGAGGTACGGAACCCTAAAAACTCTGACAAATCAAAGGAATAGCACGAAACAAATCAATTATTATTTTTAATAAATGTTTTGATTTATATTTTTAAGTAGTCATACTACATATGGGGCTATATGGGGGGCTTGGTCACTTTTTTTCTGTAGTATATGAAATCTCTTTCAATTCATAAAATTATTTAGTTTTCACATGATCTGATCAAATATTTTCAGCGGTTTCACGGATACCATAATA
Organism: Lathronympha strigana; assembly: GCA_949128165.1. Lineage (NCBI taxonomy): Eukaryota > Metazoa > Arthropoda > Insecta > Lepidoptera > Tortricidae > Lathronympha > Lathronympha strigana. The sequence continues at coordinate 8,965,345 of OX421923.1, read as the reverse complement.
TTATAAGGGACCTAACATCTTATTTCCTAACATCTTTTAGAGACTTACAAATATGAAAGTTAAACAAGAAAAAATAACCGTTCAGTATCATCTTTTTAATTCGTTCGTTTGATGGCTGTGGTTATTCAAATTCAAATTCAAATAATTTTATTTCGGAACATGTCCATAGAGTGTTAGTATACATTCCCTTAATGCTATGTTAGTTAAACCTATCCTAAACAATAAATTAATAATTACTATAATAAATTATAAACTAAGCCCCTGGAAGCCATGTGCACTGTGTCCCAGTGCTTCCAGAAGGCGCAAGCAGGCGACTCTAATACTGGGCGCAGAAGGCTATTGGGACTGTCACGCACGCTACGCATCAGGGAGGCAGTTCGTTTGCGTATTATAGCACTGAAGCAGTCAGTGCACGCCTCCGCGAACATACCTGACGCGCTGCAAAAACGAGGCAGTCCCAACAGCATCCTGAACCCATTATTAAACTGGATGCGTAAGGCATTTTAGGCTTTTTTAGTATAATTTGTCTACATGCTACACGTGTAAAAGGTCTGACAAAACGCTTTAAACAGCGTTATTTTGACATTCCCATTACACCGAACCGCCAATGCCCTACGCTCCCTTTCCATGTCCACGTCGTCCTGAAGAGTTTCGGTAACCCATGCAGTGTCCGAGATATTTAAAACGTGTCACCCTTTTAAGAGGAACACCACACAAGCTGACAGATGGTATTGCGTCGTAAGCCTTGTTACCTGCTTTAAAAACTAAAAGTTCGCTCTTGCTTGTGTTATACCTCAGACCATGGGTGACCGCATACTCTTCACATACCTTCAAAAGCTTCACTAGCGCACTGATTGATGGACACAGCAGCACCATATCATCAGCGTAGCTAATATTATTAACTATGGTGCCACTCACTGAACATCCGACATTCATGCTGCTGAGTCTAGCAATCAGCTCGTCCATGTACAGGTTGAAGAGACGCGGCGAGGTCAGACCACCCTGCCTTACACCGCACTCCAACCTGTATACTTCCGAGTGCGCTCCCGCCCATCTCACCTGGTTGGTTTGATGTCCGTACCAGTAACGAAACAGGTTGATCACCTCCCTCGGAGTGCTCGTGCCCTTTTCCATCTTATCCCATAGTGTGTTATAAGACACGGTATCGAACGCCTTCGACAGGTCCAGAAAGCAGGCAACAACGGGAGTTTTTCCATCATCATAGTACTTAACGGTATGCTTGAAACAAAGAATGGCGCTCTCTGTTGACAGCCCCGGTTTGAAACCAAACTGAGCGTCTTGTGTTTTAAATAATGTGCTTTGCCAGTAAGTTATCAAGCAGCCCGTCAAGCACCTTGGCCACCGTTATTATCGATGAATAAATAAATATTTTTAGGAAAACGGATCAAGGAAATCATTTAATCATTAGCGTTCTAACATTTACACCTCAAATTTTCATGTGTTTTCTTTCAAATAAGCATGTATAGTATATATTATACCTCGTCGAAATCACTAGCCTCGCTCAGCCGTCTAAATCACACTTATTTATTTTTCGCTTTTTTCAGCCTTTGTTATGTTCTTTCAAGATATGTGCAACATAGTCCTTTCATAGATGCATAATAGGCAAAGTATTTATACTATTTATTTAATCATTGGCACATTTTACTAGTCAATTATAATCCGTATGACGCCGAGATAAAGTCTATCTTGTCTAACATGTCAATTAATTATATTGATGTTTATGGCACATTTCACTAGCCTAATATAACCCGTATGCCATCGAAATACGGTACCTATATCAAAGGTCAATTAATGATATGAATGTTAGTATAAGTAAGGTTAATGACGTGAAGAGAATCAAAACATGTTTGTCCTATGTGTAGTTTGTGTACGCAGCTGCGGCTATCACAAAGGCTCATCTGGCGAGATATGTTTCAGGGAACTTCGATGCGAGTTGTAAATGAATAAGTTTGCATTTAATTAATTAACTGCGCGAGCAATTGATACATTGCAGAATGTTATTACGAAAGGAATAATTACTCTAAGCATAAGAAAGTCCAATTGCGAAATTAGTCCTTTGAGTTGTACGACTAGGTGTAACATGTAAAACAGGCTGTCGACATAGATTCTTTTGGCAAGGGGGAAACAGTTCGATGCTATCTCCTTCTATTGAATTTAATGACTGTCTGTTACGTTTTCTTAGCCCAGCGTTGCAAAAATAGGTTTGACACTGTGTGCTATCGCGTGTGAATAACGCGACAGTGACAAATCCATCTTGTCATGCAGTTCCCATACGATTCTCTGAACATAAGGACATCTTTAACGTCGGTGTCCTTTACATCATAACCTTCTGCCGCATAAATACTGGACCAAAACTGAAAGTGAATTTCAGCGAATTTTATGTTAGGACATACTTAGGTATAAAGTATTGAGATTTTTTAAATTTAGTTTGACCATTTTGTGTTGTTGATTTTAGAAGCCTCGTTAATAAGTACTTAATAAATAACTATAGGTACATTTTAATTTATAAATATCATACATCCTATATAAAGTAATGAAATATACATGTAGGTAAGTAGGTAGGTACCTATAGCAATGACGAATCACATCCCCATGAAAATTTATTGGTATACCTAGATACCTACGTATAACGAGATACCTATATCTAGGATTTGTAAACCTGGGTTAACCAAAGTTAAAATCACCGTTTTATAGACTACAGGTGACATTCATAAACTATCGACGTTATGGCAACACTGCAGTCGCCAGCGCCACTCCTCTCCGAACCAAACCCACCCTCCCTCCCTTGCCCCTGAACCAACCCCCTGGATCCTGAACGAACTGCGAATACGAACCAACCTCTCCACCATTACCACTCCGTGCATACTTCGCTACTTCGGACATCTGGCCAGGCAAGAAGATGGTCTGGAAAAGCTGATAATGGTCGGCCAGGTGGAAGGGAAAGAAGTAGGGGGTGAGCGCCTACTCGCTGGATATACCTAATTGAGGCCCCAACAGAATCCATCACCCAGGAATCCTTTCAAATGGCACAATAGGAATGCCTGGAGGAACGTGGTGTGAGATAGGTACAAACAAAAAACCGTAAACAGTAGACACAACCCTCAGCAATGAGGACAAAAAGACAACAAATAACAAACACTATTCTATTCTAGATACAATTCTCGCGCGATGCACCAAGTTCACTGACCGCTCTGGCTATATGAAACGACAATATTGACTCGACAAGAAGACCGATATCGCGAACAAATATATGCCCAAATGCGATAGTATCGGGATGGGTGACCTCCGCATGTTGATCTTCGATGTACTAGCTGGATTTATTTGGACAGACCACTTATTTTATCACGAGGAATTCAACTGCATTAGAGTTCAGGTTTTTAAACAAAATTCTTGCCTATAGCCGGCCATATAGTAGAGTAGGCTACCAGAATAGATCACCTGACTGGTAACTTGGGATAAGGAGGCTGAATTGCGAACAGAAATTGGATCGGCACAAACTAAGGTTTGCTCCCGGTATTGGTTTTGTATGGCGAGAACCGAGTATTCCGGACTTTCGGGATATTTAGTATGAAAAGCCAGTATCCGGATCACATATCACACCCTGGCACAAACACGAAAACAAATGCAATCCTCGTTGCGATTCTGATTACAATCTGATGCAACATGCATTTATATGATCTCGATCGATCGATCGATCTCGATACATAGGTATGTTTTATGACCTTGACTATGTTGAGTAAGTCGTGCCATTTTCCCACCTTTTTCAGTTGAAAAGATCAATCTATAATCATAATTAGTACTACACAGTTACCTACACTAACTACAGTAACTAATAAAAACAAACCGGGAACAGTAACTGAAACCGATTTATTCTCAAAGGAAAGTGAAAGAAAGCCGGTGCCCGATACATCATTTTCATCACGCGACGGATTCTACTAACAACGACACACTTTACTAAACATACTTAGACCTTATAACAATAAGATAAGGTCGATAATTGGTTGATTAAGTTGGTCAATGGGTGTAAGGAAGCGAGTGAGGTAGAATCTTAACTTTTTTCTTAGCGAGCGTGATTGCTTGTTAGAAATTCCTACCGGCCAGTGTCAGTTACCGCGAGTTTTTATGCAGTAATGTGTTGGTTGTCTGTTTGACTGCACTGCGGATGCCCGGGTTACTCTTACGCGGTTAGCACACTGATGCCTCGCACGCCGTCACGGCTCGTGAGCGAGACAGCGGCATATTTATAGCGACGTCCTGCTCGCTGCTGCTGCTAGACAAAGGTAGTAGATATTCATACTTGCGCCAACAGTTCCCTACGATGTTAAACAGACCAAAATAAACAGAAAAAATGTACCTACCTTAAAACTATGGTTAGTAACAATATTATAAATACCTACTAAGGGCTGCGAATGGAGCTGGGTCCACCGACTCAAAAGCGCTGAATAACAGCGGTCCGCGAAGGCGCTCGGGATCCTGAGGATGGGAAATTATATTGGTTTCCATTGGCATTATTTACTAAAACTTGACAATAGTGTAAGCGAAATGTCCAGACCCCGGGCATAGATCCAAGGCGCGAGAGCCCGAAACCACCCTGCACCAGGCGAAACCAAACATATTCCAAATATTAAGAAGTCACAAATACCCATCGGACAAAGCTAGAGGCATCAGTACATCGTCGTCTGTAACTCTAATAAGACAAGTAGCATGCGAATCAGCGTAAAACCATCTAGCTACAATTATGAAAGATTGCGGCGTGTGCCAGCATCTATTGTGTAATGTTCAGTAATGAGTAGATTGCACACTGATGAGATCGTTCACTTTTTCTATCGATATGCTTCGTTTAAACCGCTTAAGATATTAGCGATGCGGTTAGGATGGTTGTTACGTAATTGTTGTCACGAAAATATTGTATCTATTATGGAAAGGAGTATTTTCTACTTGCATGCGCTGGAACCCCATGGACCTAGAGTTTCGATCCCAGATGGTACAAGATGGTACTCTCTGCCCAGGCTCTTATATGTATTACGTTTTAAAATTTTGGCGCTTTCAGCCACTCCGCCTGCTTTTACATTAGTTCGTTGAAATGAAAGTGGGACGGTGCCAGCGTGTCTACACAGATAGCATCCCACCCACACTAGCATCCGATCCAAACTCCAAGGAACCAAGTACACCCCATCGGGTCTCTTGCCATTATTCCTGAAAATGCCAGTCGGCTCAAGAAGAGCAGGCACATTGATGGTGGCAAGAGACCGGCGATTTTGTCATTCGGCCTGCGCTTTTCTTACAACGTTATCCGTGGTGTCCCGTCGGTCCACGTCTGTGCCACAAGAACATGGTGTGATACACCCCGAAACCCCCAGCAAACGTAACGTAAACGCAAACGTTTTTTGTCAGGATATCATATTATAGGTGACAACTACAACTCCTCACACGCACTGCATCGGGAAGGGATGCACTATCAATGTTATGCAACAAACCACAACAGCCTAGACTATTGTTGTAAAGGATTGAGCTAGGCCATATTTAGTAAACTGTCGCCCGAACGTCCCGTCCTACTATTTTTTCCGCCGACCGCCATGTTTGTAAACGGCCGGTCGTGAATGAATTTCGAATTTCGAACGTTTCCGCGAAACGGCGGGAGCGTGGCATCGCCACACTGTTAACTCACCAAATGTAATCCGTATTGCAAGGGAATACGGTCTACAAGTGACCAGTGTCCGGTGTTGCTGTTTGTACGCGACCAGCGGTCATCAATTAAGTAAATATAATACATAACAGTGTACAGTCAAACAATTTCCGCTACTATTTTTTTTAAACGGATATTGTTGGTTTCGGAAATTATATGCTTGAGTTTATTTAACTTAAACCTCTACCATAGAGTATATAATAGTTCTTAAATACAGCTATTTATCTCACATAGAAAAAGCGAATACAAAGCGTTTTGAACACTAAGTACGCAAAAACAATTGACATTCGGCCTCCCTCACAGGCGCACATCGCTAGGGCAACCCTAAATTATAAATATTATATTAATACTGGCGGCCGCGTGTACTGGCGGGGGCGGGATGTGTGGGCAGCACTGTCAGTCCGTTAAAAAAGATCTCGTCCGAAATTAGTGCGTCGTCGTGCGTCTCTTTTCAATTTAATATAACAAATACGTACATAAGAATTATTATATTAGTTCAGCGTATTACGTAAACGTACTTAATAGTTAAAAAAAAACTTCGGCAAATCAAATACTGCGGTTGGGCATTTAGAAGAATCGTTTTATTCAATTCTGGCTATTTGTTATATAAAACCACAAACCATTTTGTTAAGTAAATTAATTATCCTTAATTGGGTTATTGATACACAAGACCAGTACCTCCATTTTGAACAGGCTTAATGTAACTACCATACTGTCCACTGTCGCCTTGCAAAGAGTGCTGGACCTTTGGACTCTTTGACTGTACCTATTCATAGCTGTGTGGCGACGGAAGAAGAGGAATATATAGCTTCTCTTAGTTAAAATTTCATTATAATTATATCAAATAAAGACAAATCCCAATTTCAATCCAACCTTGATCAGAATCAATAATAAGATTAATAAGTAAATAAGTACATAAGATACGGACTGAACAAATAAAGTGAGAGAACCTATCTCAAATCTAGTCCTTATGACATGGAGTATAGAGTTCAATTTCGTTCGGTGTGATATAATACCAAATGTACTGGATACCTATACGGGCAACACAAAGAGAATTGATAAGATTTAGTCTTGTTTGTACCTACAATAACGAATATCTTGCATTTAATCTAGTACCGACTTATTTAATCGTGTTTAACCTCGTCCTGCCAAGCATTTTTAACAAACATCACGATTCTGCACGATTGTCACTGTCACTGGGGACCTTGGTCACTTTTTCTGTAGTATATGACATCTCTTTCAATTTATAATTATGATTCTGCCCAATGTTCTCAATTAAACGGGCCGAGTTTTTCAAATTTGCCGCCACTTTTTTTAAACATGCGTATTTTTTATGTGATTTCTATTCAGAATCGCAAGCTCTATCGATACAAATAGGAGAAAAAATTTGTCCCAAAATTTCAAAATTGTCCCAATATAATTTCAATTCTCTTCAATATCTCTACGCCAATATCTGGTTTTTCATAAGAAAATATTGCTATCCCCCAGACAAAGGTTTATCTTATCTGTGCGATATCGAATATCAATTAATGTCACGGCGAGAGATTATTCTTTATTAAAAACATCTAAGGAATGAGATTAAATATTGTTCTTCCTTCACAGTGAATAATGCTGAACCAAATTAGTAGGCGAGACAAACTCGGAAAACTCATTAACACTCGAAAACCTTCGTTTTTCAGAGAAAAGATCAAGCTAGATCGATTTTTCGCCCCAAAATTGCCCGTAAACCAATTTTTTATCATAATCGCTAAGAATTCCAAGATTTGATTACGAGAAATATACCTACATAATAAGTACTTACAAGAATTGCTCATTTAAACCAACCGGGGTTAGCCAACTAACCCGGAGTAAACTATCAAGTTCCATACTAAAAGAAACCGGTCAAGTGCGAGCCGGACTGGCCCACCGAGGGTTCCACAGGAGGATGATGCAATTGCAAATGTACGGGAAATGCGACATAAACGGCCGTATCTTTTGATTGCGCTGACGTAGAGGTTTGGTTTTTTTTACAGCTTCAAGGGAACGCAGACCTGTGTATGAGGTATTAATTTCAACTTGCTACCTATACCTTTACGCGTTCCTGAGATAAAGAACTTGACAGATAGACGAACGGACGGACAAAAAAGTGATCCTATAAGGGTTCCGTTTTTTTTTTTGAGGTACGGAACCCTAAAAACGCTTAAATCCAGGTTAATTGCTTAGCTCCGAATTGCAAGCTCAAGCGGCGCTGAGATAGATAGTAGATGAGTAAGTATTTTTTTTTAGCAAAGTAAGGGACTAGGGGTCTCCAAATGCTTTTGTCTCCATTATGGATCTAAGCGATGTGCAGACTAACGCCATCTATTGAGTTGAGTTACTAATAGTGTTTGCAATTCGAATACTCGAATATTCGAAATTCTTCGCAATAAATATTATTCGAATTCGACAACACTCATTATTCGAATAAAACGAATATTTCGAATAGTGCAGATTTTCTTCAGAATTATTTTTTTTTACGAAAACCTATAATAAAATGCCCGTTTTAAGGATGACTCACACTAGGACGGGACGGGACGGGACGGGACGGGACGGGGCTTTTTTTAGTATGGAAGGCGTCACGTGTTCACAGAGCCCAAAACTCTGACAGATCGGAAGCATCGGAAGGCCCCGTCCAGCGCCGGCCACGCTTTTTTGGTATGAAATTTGATCGGATCGGAGAGCACGGAAACAATAAGCTAAAATAAGTAAGTTACCAAATGTCATAAACTTGTATGTGAAATATGAGGGCGCAGCTGCTTTCTGCTTAGTCGGTTTATATTACTTGGGACAAGGAGGAGTTACTTACAAAGACTGTCAATTTCTAAATAAAGTCGCCTTTCTCGTGATGATTGCCGGAATGAAATTATTTAAAGCGTTATAAATCAATTTAATTAAAATATATTTACAGCATGGAAATGCTATAGATAAATTATTCTTAAGAAAGAGTTGATTTTGATCGTATGTAAAATATTATAAATAACTTTTACCTACGATATCCAAGGCAACGTGATCTAATTGAATGCAATAATATATTTATAACTTGTAATACCAAATGCATGATTCTTATATTTGATTCACTGACAAATTTTCACGCATTTACATAGTACAATTTAATCTTCCGTGACCCATACTGACATGAATATGGAAAAAAAACGGTTGAATCTCTCGTATTTTAATCACAATTGGCGTGACATGTTTCGACTGCTTCAGGCAGTAAACATCGGATAGGGTGATGTCACCTTCGCAGCACAGCCAGCACCCGTTTAGAGAAAGTCAGGAAGTGTTAAAAATATTTATTGTATATAATTATACGCCTATGCTACACAGTGTGAGGCTAAGTCACCATACAAAATATCAAGGTGATATTAAAGTAGAAAATAAACTCAAGATCTGTACGGCCGGTTGGTTTATCAGAGTATTATACAATATTGGATTATGATTAGTATTATAAAACATACAAAATAATTTATACGTATACTGGTATTAACGGTTTCCCGCAGAACGTCTTAAATATTACGGTTAACAGTCTTCATTATTTACTATTCTGCTACTGATTGGAACTTTTGTCACTACAGACGGCTCGAGTGTCTCAGAATATACGTCAAAAAGAGGTATATTGCTAAATGCCATAAATTGTTGTGTGAAATACGGGCGTAAAGATAATATTTTATTTAGTCGGGTTAATCAAGCACGTGGTATTGCTGTTATAAAAAATAATTAATAATAGATATAATGAGCACAGGTTTTTAAAATCTAAAAGTGCTGGTATTTGCACATGGTACATACTATTAATAATTACGTTTTTTTAAATCGCTTAGGTAGGAAGAAAAAAGTTTTTTGTAATTTCATACATGCCAAAAACCGCTTTAACTGTATATGTAAGTATAAAAGCTATCGTGCCATTTGTGTACTGCCACTGTACTCCATGCTAAAGTAACTCTCTGTCTGTCTGTTACTTCTACACGCTAATATCGCTGAACGGATCAAGATGGAATTAGTAGGTATGGGGATTGTTTTACTCCTAGAAAAGGACATAGGGCAGTTTTTGTTCAACTTCTACGGAAACGTAGTCGCGAGCAAAAAATAGCAACATATACATATAAGCGTATTTCGAAGTATGGTGCGATTCGACATGCGCCCTTGTAATAATACAAAAAGTGTGGTGTTTCATCAGATTTATTTATTTCTAATAGAAAATTACATTTATGCACAAAAGAATACCTACTCGTACATGCTTGCCTGATAGCAGTTATTTTGCCTTAATGTAGGTAAGGAACTTTTTGACATTTTGCGGTATAGTTTGATCACATCACTTTGATCGCAAAATATGACGAATTCATAAAATGTTCTTCAAGGTATGGAAGTACGTAAAGCTTCTATTGAAGTAACATAATATTTACAGCGTGCGAACTAATTTTGACAGAAAACGCCATAACACCTAAAGATGTTGCTGGCGTGGTAGGCAAGACCATAGAGGTATGATTGCGCGGTAACGCTATTACATATTAGTTCTGTAGGCACGACAGCACACGCCATTTTTAGGTTTTTGGCGTTTAAAGGGTTAACCTTTTCGCTGCCACGGTAAATAGATAATAAAGTACGTCAAGCTCCCGGCAGAACCACCTCGCTATTAATGAAAATAGAAGCATCAGAATGTATATAAAGTATACAAGTATCTACATAATTCTTTGACCATCTGTAACAAATCTACATGCCTTAGGGTCCTTGTTAACCTTGTTGTAAAGAAGTCTTGAGTCTTGAAGAAAACTACTATAATTTATTTCATACCACACATACTATTTACACATAAATGCAATCAAATAACTTTACATCAATTTAACATGTATAATGTAGAACTGATGTATATGTGAAGTGTAAGAAGTATATGTGGTAAGAAAGATAATAAATTTCTTACAAATGGTCGTAGAAATATATATATATATATAGATACATTCTGATGCGTCTATTTTCATTAAAGACGAGGTGGTCCAGCCGGGGATCATGACATTATAAAGTGCCACCATCACCAAGTAACAAAATAATCATAGCTAAACGTATATTTGATATGAAGTCATGGCGTGTGAGGCACGAAATGTAGGGATAGGTGAAATAGTCGTATTTTTATAGGTAGGTACCGTAAACTAGGACTACTTTGACTTTTGTGGTCAACAATTCACTTAGGTATATAATGTATAAAAGAACCGGATTTTTGAGCACAGGTTTTAGAGTTTTATAATTTTAACAGAAAAACATGATAAATTAATGAATAGCTTCATGGATTAATCATACTATTATATTTCTAATGCTCATGCTATTGCACGAGAAATTACTAGTTGTTGGATTAAAAATCGATGAACGCACCATTTCAAGTAACCTGAGTTTTCCGGTACCTATACATCACTTGCATTTGGAAATCAAACAACAGCTAATTTCAATTTATTGGTAGGAATAAATACTTCTAAGACTTAGGTGATAAAAATTCTTAGTAAAAAGGTTGAATACGTATTTAACAAGAGTATAGGTACAAAATCTTCAGATACAATCCTTCCGGTTGCCGCATGCCAAGTTCTTGATGCAGAACTGTAGCTTGGAGTCCCTTATTGTCCATGGTATATGAAATTAAAAAACAATAATAAAAAAAAGGTTAAATCGCTGCCTATTCATATTTCAACTGTAAAAACCTTTGTGACAGAATGACCCGACTAAATTCATGATTATAGGTCAACGGGAGGTATCCTATAGGTACATTTTGATTCTCTAAACAAATGTATGGGAATGTATCGATGTCCGTATCCTCTGATTGCGATGATGTAGAGGCAGCGGGGTGTCACTAAGCGTTCTACGGTACCACCAATAGGTAGTGCCTTACTAGTAAGTACTAGGGCAGCCCTAACTATAACGGGTCTAGGCGGACAGACGGACGGATGGACGGTCGGATAGATGGAAAGATGGAAAGGCGTACAACAAAATATAAGGGTTCCGTTTTTTTCCTTTTTACGGAACCATTAAAACAAAACCTTCACTACACACATACAATACAAACTTTCAACCGTGTTCTTATCTTATCTTATTTAAGATCAGGGGGCCCTAGCGGAGATACTTCGACCCATTGGGATCGATCCACATCCACCCCTGAGCTCCATCTCCATGTGTGGGAACATGGAGCTCAGGGGTAGTGCTCTGAATTCCTTTGGCTCCAGGTATTCTGCAACAGGGTCAAACACAAAACGATTTTCTTATTGAACCTTTAGCCACATTAAAAAGTACTCCTTTTCTTTTGAACTGTATGATTAAAATCATGTCTACATGTCTAAAAGCTGTTAACTGTTGGCTACGGGAAAGATGAGCTCTAAAGTTCAGCTGAACACACACTTTGTCTTTCTTGTTGTCAAACGAAAGATTTTCTAATGAGGCAGCTAGAAAATGCACAACAATTGGAGAAATGTCATAAAATGTGTGCACTTTCTCTCACTACCAACTGATAGAGAATTAATTATCCAAATGTATGATGCGACAGTGATATGTTAAAGAAAAACCGGCCTAGTGTGTATCGGGCCACGTATAAATACAATACAATGAAAAAGTTGTGCAAGCAAAAAGGCGTAAGTGTCTTTATAATATTTAGGCACTTATGTCCTTTTGTAATAACGTTTTATATCCTATCTTCCAGATTAATTCAAAAAAAATTTGAGCTCGCGTTCAAAAAAAGTAAGAGGGGGACTCTTTTTCAGACTTTCAGAGCAATTATTTCCGAAAATATTAGATTAATAATAGTTATAAAAACATCTAAATTATTTTCAAAGGCCTATCCGATGATGTGCCAAAAACCCCCCTAAGCATATTTCTGTTCGCAACTTATAGGTAAAACTAAGTAGCGGCATACAAAATACACTTTCAGCTATAATATCTGTATCATATGCTTTATAATTACTGAGTGAAACAGCTGTGACAAACGGACGAACGGACAGACGGACTGGACGAAACTAAAAGGGTTCCGTTTTACCCATTTTGGCTACGAAGCCCTAACAATGACTATACAAGTTAAAAACTATTTTTGCATGACAACGCAATTTTGACTCACATCTATATATTACGATTTATTATATAAAAACTAGGTTTAGCAAAGGACTAAAAGTTTTTAAAATAATTCTAAATCATTTAACTTAGTATGTTATCAAAAACATTGACTGAGTGGTATGTTGCGGAGTAGGAGTAAATAAGTATAAGGATTAGCTATGCCACTGATCTGCTGAAAAATTTGTTTTAGAGTGTGCAAATCCGCCCAGCCTGCAGACAGATAGAAAGGCAGATAGACAGACACACAGGTGAACAGATGGACAGACAGACGGACAGACCGACGGACGGACGGACAACAAAGTGATTCTATTAGGGTTCTGTTTTTCAATAATAATAATAAATCGTAGAATATTTAGAAATAAAGTCACTTGGTTTATAAGGTATTCCGTTGAATTGAGAACCTGTTTCAGTATTAGATGTCGCCCAAGAATGAGTACTACACTACTATTATGAACTTATTGTACTTCATTAAAAAAACATATAAGTTAAATATCCCTGTTTTATATTTTTAGATGTAATGTTCGAAAATCCTGACTACTTAAAAATACTTTTTTGTATTTTAATAAACTTAGGTACCTACTTATTAAAATACAAGAAAATTAAACTTCTTACAAGGTGGTCAGTTGCCCATTGTTGTAAACTTAGAACGCAGCCCATTTTTGAAAATAATAGTTTCACGAAAGGGAGTCCAAATCAGCGTTTATACAGGCTGATTCATAAGATGTGAGTAGGATTTCTACTACTATTATAAAGCGTACTTCGTAATCAACTTTAGTTTTCTGACAAGCTTTGTTCTTTAAATATTATAAGGATTTCTACTAGGTATACTAATATAAAGCATACTTCGTAATCAACTTTAGTTTTCTGACAAGCTTTGTTCTTCAAATATTACACTCCGGAAACAAGCGTTCTGTTATTTTCTTTTAACGGAACCCTAAAAAACCTCCATTACACACATACTTACAATAAAAACTTTCTCGGTTTTAGTAAGAAGTCTATATATATGTACATGGGCACCATTGTAAATCTCTCCCTCATAGGCAGGAGCTGTCACTAAGCGTGTTACGTTATTACTTAGGCAGACTCTTACTATAAAAGGCCTTGACAGACAGACAGACGAATGGACGAACGAACTACAAAGTGATTCTATAAGGGTCCTGTTTTTTTTTCCTTTAGTGGGAACCCTAAAAACAAAACTTTCACTACGCACTTACAATACAATCTTTCAACCGTTTCCTTAAACCCTGATATTACTTGTCTTGTTTTTTTTCTATATATGTATACGTCACAGTAAGATTGTGAAAACCACTAAATTGTATATATAATTTTCTTCGTGAAATAAATGAACTTAACTTAACCAGCTTATAATCTAACTAGGGAGATTCTAATGTATGGGAAAATTGTGAACTGTGTCGAATCGTTCTATAGATGATTAGACCACCGGTTGGCGTAGTTGGTGGTGATCCTGCCTGCTATGCCGATGGTCCTGGGTTCGAATCTCGGTAAGGGGGTTCCGAGGAATTGTTCGGATTAATCCCTGCCGCTTCTTTCCGCCATCGCCCTACGCGACAATATTTCCACTCTCACCATTTAGATGGTTGGCAGTCCTCAACTGTGCGCTTTTCCCGGAACTTCCTGCCTCGCACAGCTAAACTGTGGAACGAACCGTCGCCAGCGGTGTTTTCGGACCGATACGACCTTCAAACCTTCAAGAAAAGAGCGTACTCCCACCTTAAAGGCCGGCAACGCACTTGCGACACCTCTGGTGTTGCGGGTGTCCATGGACAACGTTAATCGCTTACCATCAGGCGATTCGTTTGCTCGTTTGCCACCTATAGCATAAAAAAGGGCATTTATTTGTGTGATGAACACAGATATTTGTTTCTGAGTCATGGATGTCTTCTATGTATTTGTATATTATATATATCGTTGTCTGAGTACCCGTACAAGAGATATTTTGAAGGCAATTACGCCTTTTTGCTTGCACAATTTTACTATAATATTTATCAACCCATAATTATGTGTACTTAATTTCAAAAAGTGCAAATGACGGACTTAATATCTTGAGGCACTCTCTACCAGTCAAACAGAAACTTGTCTTTGGTACACGATCATAAACATTGACAATGAATTCTTAGACACAAACCAAAAATAATATATTGTTCTATTAATTGTACAGTCAACTACTAAGATATGAATACAGCCATAGTGCCAGAAATATGTATACAGGACTTTATTGCCTGAACATTAAGGTGTTACCCGCCTGTAAGGGTGCCGCGTAAAAATTGCGATGTCCATAGAAGGGATATAACCATACCAAACCTTTTTTAAGAAGCACTTGCAAAAAAGTGTTTGCTGTCCAAATCTTCAATACAATATGGAAAGAGCCATAGCCTCTTAAACTTCCACGTATCCTAGTCGAACTGTGACATTAACTATCTTCGTTTACTTGTATTGATTACAATGACCAAATATCTTTTTTGACGATACCAAAATGCCCGAGCTCTCCATCCTAAAATAGAGGGAGCTGGTTTTGAACGAATCTTCAGTAGTCAAAAACCTGCGAATAATACTTTTTTTTAATAATTACTTATCTTTAAAATTATACTTTCGGGAATTATTGCTTAGGTACGCTCTTGCTACTCCCTCGTCAGAAAAATTGTAACACTTCGTTACCAAGCCCCTTAATTCGCGGGCTCTAATGTAGGCAGGGTGAGGGAAGGAGGTACTTATTTATTATGTATCAAAGTACATGATAGCCCGCGAATTACCGGGCATGGTAGACGAAGGATTAATCCTTCCTCCACTTTTAAAGTCAGTTGTAAGTAGGTACCTAAATAAATATTTCACAAACATGCTCAGAAAGTCAGTCTCATTTCATTCCCAAATAAAAGACGTAAAGTATCTAAGTAATCATTTAACCACCTCTAGCAGGGCGCGGACGCAGTGGATAATAATGGATTTTGTAGGGTTAATTCCACTCCTAGTGGAAAAAAAAACCTCCTGGCCCCGGGGGCCCCGCCCCGCAGGCCGCGCCTGGACGTAAATGTTCGAAAAAAGCACTAGATAAGGTGCCGTGGCGGAAACAAGGGTTGCCTCGCCCCAGCAACCACCTCGTCAGTCAATCCCTTACTTTCTCGTCTCGCCAATAATGTACCCTCATCACAAATACTCATCAAATGTATCCTCATCATCATTTCACCCTCGTCACAAAAGCTAATCGGCTCAGTATAGTTTTGTATGTATCTATGATGTTGCAGTAGAATACACTACACAAGAAACCCACATAATTAATAATTATATAGTGTTTTGTATTTAAATATTGCTTATGATGATACCTAATATCTATATTTTACCTGAAGCAGCAAACAGACTGACTATTTTTCTTGGAATGAAGCGCCGAGCGATAATGTACATAAGACAAACTCCACAAGTATATTCCGACGCATATTACTATTACACACGATGCAGGAACATAAAAATATAATGTATTATTATGTATTAATAGTTTAATAGCAATCGCTAAGATTAAATATTATTAAAACGGTGAAGCAAAAAACATTGACATTTAAAGTCGATGACAGCTAGCAAACCTGCATAACATCGATGCGCGCGCAAGAGCGCGAGGCTTGACAAAAGTGACATTTGAAAAAATCGTCTAGCCCGGATAGCCCGGACACCTCGGATAGGCCCGTCCCGTGTCGGTGGGTAATCGGTGACAGCTTAGAAAGATCGGAAGCCCCGTCCCGTCCCGTCCCGTCCCGTCCCGTCCCGTCCCGTGCTAGTGTGAGTCATCCTTTAATTGTATTTAAACAACTCCGTGGAAACACATTTTAGGACCCAAGTTCCTGACATTGGCAGAATCATCAAGGCCCTGCTGGAGCCATAAAACAAAAATTGATTGATTGACCCAAGTTCCACTAGCGCCCCTAGCGGAAAATTGACTCGCGGTAATCCTCATTTCCCAGTATGTCCCACAATGTTTTCCACTGAGTTACGGAATCGTATGGGATTTTCGTAACACAGTGAGAGTACTTACAAAATTATTTTTAGTCATTAATATTCTAAGCTACTGATTGTGTGTGATACAACATACAAATTATGAAGTACAATAATAATGAGGCAAAGATTAATTTTACGTTTTAAGGTAAGAAGCCGATTTTAAAATAGAATAAGGTACTAAAAAACATAATTTAAATCTCCATGCTCCTATCCATAATCCATAGCCGAAGCCAAACATGTCTTATCAGGTCAATTGAGGAGGAAACTCAAAGGCAGACATATTTTCGTCGGTTACCGAGCAGTGGCGGATCGAGGATTTTGGTTTAGGATGGCGCTTGAACCCAAATCGAACCGAGTTCCGAAACCCAAAAAAAAACATGGATGGATACCATTAGGTACTATTGCCAAGCGTAACATGCATCTCTAAAACCTTGGTTTACTCGTATGTTCTAGGAAGTAAGTCAGTTAGAATGTGTTTTATAAGTTTTATTGGGGATCCTTAAAAAAATGCTACAGGTACCTTAAAGAATTTGTACGATAAGCTTGCAATCATGGATTTAATTTGTACCTATATCGATATTTTTACATTTAAAGATAATGCTACGTCATTATGACACTTACAAACGGCCACAATTACATAGAATGCCTTTGTGCTGATTAACTTATAAATTCGAAACCAACGCAGCCACCAGTAGGTAGGTACAGATCACAGCTACAGGTTCTAAGATCAGATTTTACAAAATTCATCTTTTATGGAAGTTTATAAACGAGATCGCGGAAAACAGCCTAGTCTCAAATCAGAGGCCGCTATACCACGAAAATCGAACGATTGCGGATTTGTATCTCTATCTCTGTCGCACTTGCTTATTGGTGTGACAAAGAGGTTTTCCCGTCAATGCCAAGTTTCGATGTTCGTGGTAGGCGTGCAGGCCTACCGCAAACATAGAAAATATATGCAAGTGCGGGAGAGATATACATTTTGGATCGTTACATGTTCGCAGTAGAAGGCATACATATATTATACGTCTGTATAATGGATCATTTAGGCAAGCGCTTGTCAAGCATTGTGTATAGCAAAGCTGACCACGTGTTGACAGATGCGCCTGGGCAAGCTGTGTTCAAAACTGTAATGCCCTAAGCCCCTTTACTCTTAGGGGCTCATGCGACGTTTTCTTTATAAGAGTGGGGTTTTTGACCGATATTAAAGGTCAGATGATTCGACGATAATGCTTTTCGATTTTTGAAATTCATCTTCATGTTTCGTTTGACATCGACACTTAACATGATGTTAAAGGAATTAGATCGAGTTTTTGCAAATAAGCGCAATGATTTAACTTGGCACACAATAAATCCCTAAATTCGTCTATTGCTTAGAATTTAGCCAAAGATAAGCAATCTAAAAATTCTTATTGGTTATTTAAAAGAATCTCATTAGATTTTTTCTATTTTACTAACCCTTTGTAAGGACATTGCAAATCGTTTTAACGTTCATACTGTACCTAAGTAGTGTTTAAACAGCTGACATAACAATAACAAAAACAAGAGAGAAATAAAAGAGGCAACATTGACTTACTATCTCAATGGGCGACAAAAAAAACGAATAAAAAAAATTCAATAACATATCTCCCTGCTTAAAGGTACTTAGTTTTAAATGTCTCCACTCATAAAAGATACGGTTTTGACAGACACTACATGATAATAGTCTGATCCTCTCAAACTACGTTCGAATGGCATATTAATAATATATAATACATGCAAAAATCCTACAAACTTTTCTTACGGAAGTTGGTAAATAGTAAAAAAAATTAACTTACCTAAGTCGATTTAATTTAAAGTAATAAATATTTCTCTTGTTTGCGAACATGACGACATATTTGTCTTTTATCTGTTAAAAGCGAAGCCGAAGAAATACTCGATATATAAAACTCACGATATTTCCGTCACGCAAAAAAAGCTATTAAGTATAAATGATTTCCCAAGTAGGTAGGTAATCAAAATTTCCATGCAAGCTGTCAGTTCAATGACTGGATTAAATTGCAAGTTGTAATGCACCACAACCAAATGAGTGACTCACATTTTGTACACAGACATATCTATATGTACAGGTAGACCGTAGTCGAAGTCTTAGTTACTAAAGCCTTGTACCTACAATACCTATTAGACGGAGAGCTAGCGACCAAATCGGTCATGTGGCTTCAGCTGTATTGAAACTCCGTTAGCTACTTCCCTGAACAACCTTTTCTTATAATCTTCGTGCTGGCAGGCCGCGGGCGGTGGGTGCGGCCCGCACCCGCACCCGCACCGTGCGGGTGTAGTAGGGTGGGGAAAAAAAAGATAAAAAATGTGGGCTCAGCGACTTTAATTTTTTTTTTCAAACAGTAGCTCTGTACAGCCTGTGCACCCAAAAAAAAATTAAATCAATTGGGTGGTGGGGAGGGGTTGCCAGCGTTAATTAAAAGTACCTATTTTGGTAACAACAATTTTTTTCGATACCTTCCCACCGATATTGTTGCATGGCTATTTTTTGGGGCTTACATATTGATTAATCTCGTGTCAGAAAAAAAGCCAATACAGCTGCTAACTAAAATTATTATTATTTTGGTACTTTTAATTAACGCTGGCAACCCCTTCCCACCACCCGATCGATTTAAAAAATTTTTGGGGTGCACAGGGAGTACAGAGAAACTTTTTGAAAAAAAAATTAAAGTCGCTGAGCCCACATTTTTTTTCTTTTTTTTTCCCACCCCACTACACCCGCACCCACCGCCCGTGGCCTGCCAGCACGAAGATTGTAGGAAAAGGTTGTTCAGGGAAGTAGCTAACGGAGTTTCAATACAGCTGAAGCCACATGACTGATTTGGTCGCTAGCTCTTAGACTACTAGTTTTTGTACGCTGATGGTTTCCTCATAGTCATACCAAAAAAATGATGATAAGTTGGTACCTTTATTTCTACTACATAGGTACTATTGCGTTCAAAATTGCATAAGCAGTTTATGAATGAATTCATTCATAAATTGCCCTTGCAGTTTTGAACGCGCGTGTACGTGTGTACACGAAATTTGTTTGCCAAACTATGCCAGTGAGTGAACAGTGGCGGTGCGTGAAAATTAAATTACTATTAAGTTACTAGCAAGGAGATACATAATTTAGCTTGGTTTTTCTTTGAGGTTCGTTGTACACAGCAGTATTCTTTTGTTTTCTAGTCCCGACCCGATGCTATTTAAGTAATATAGTGCCTACTTTGCACATAAAGCTAAAGGAGCAGGATAATAAGTGACAGATAAGCCAAATAAGCATGAATTTGGAGTCTATTCAGAAATAGCTTTCCTTCCCGTGACGTTAACTTTAAGTACCTCCCTAAAACTGCAGTAATCATCAAGACATAGTCGTCCGATTAAGGTAGGTTAGGTATTAGGTACATAACATTATCCTTGCAGTTTTGAACGCAAGCATGCAGAAATCAAGTCGTTCAAAATATTCAGGTTCGGTTTATGAAATAACGTACCTAGGTTATGAAGAAATGCAGGAATTTATACATTTAATTGAAAGGTACCATTGTAAAATACTAGGTACTGTTGTGGTTTCCAAAATTACTAAACGATCTTCTACTTTCTTGTTTTTTTAAGGGCACCTTCTCAAATGAAACTTCATTTCATTCATGTGAATTTTCTAAAATTTATGATACCTACTTGACTTGCTGTCTTAGGTACAAAATAACTAGTCTTCAATAGGCTAGACGAAAAAAAAAATCGTCCGTCTGTTAGATTATTAAAAAATATTCAACACGTATTTTTTCTTTTCATTGTCAAATTAAAAATAACGGAAATACAGTGCATTAAAGTTTTGCGTGACGTCACAATTAGGTACAATACTACCTATTAGCGATGCTCTTCATCTTCGTCCATTTTAGTTATAATATTTGTCTAATAATTTTGGATAATCTAACTGACGGACTAAATAGAATAATCGTTTTTCAACCTAGTCGTCATCCCTATTATTCAATGACGTGTACATACTCATGTAGTGTACCTATTGATAAAGTTATATTGATAAAAAAACGACTAGTCATAAGTATGTAATTGACTTTTTGCAAATAACGAGACAGATAAATTTATTAACCACAAATTATATTATAATTCCTACATGCAGATATTTTAAATAAACTAAAAGAATTTACAATGTTAAACACAAAGCTAAACGAAGCATGTTTATGACAGATTTTCCCTACTTACTAATAATTACTTCATGTCATTGACCTATAATCAGTCTAGAAATATTATTCACTTGTCAAAACGTTTTTCCCACTTTTGTAAACTGTGGACTCTGATCTAATAATTATGCGCATTGAACGCATCATGGAGAGTCCATGCCATGATATTAGTGTACTCGTATATAAAGCAGTGTATGTAATTGTAAATAATTAGGCATTAAAACACTCGTGTGATATTGATAATTTCATAATAACATCACACTCGAGTTTTAGTGCCTTTCATTATATACAATTATATAAACTACTATAATAGGTAGGTTCCATTTAGGTACTCCCAGTTCATGATCATTGTTTTCTATGCATGGGCAATTTATGAATAAATTCATTCATTAACTGCCCATGCAATTCTGAACGCGATAGTACTCCGTGCGAATTTAAGAAATAATATGGATAAGATTAATAAATTAATTACTAAAGAAAAAAAGTGTACCATTTCCTTATTTGAGAATATCGGAAGTTTTTGGTTTCTTTATAACCAGAATCACGATCACTATTGATTTAAAAAAAAAGCAAAAGAGTGCCCTCTTTCTCTCTCTTCAGGTTTGTAACGCATTTTTTCATACATTTTGTATGAGCCGTTACGAAACTGACTCATTTTTTGTATGGAAAATTGGGGACACACACTACACTGGTACAGTTTTTGCTGAAAATAAAGTCGTTACCTTATCGTAAAACTAAATTAAGTACCTGTACTCTAATTAGTTCAAACCCTAATTTAATAAGCTTATTATTATTTACGCCAAACCTACCAATTAATTATCTACCGTACAAAATCAACTCAGCCGAACCTAAAAATGTAATAAAAGGTTAAGACATAATACCTAATTAGGTACCAAGGTCCTATGCCTATGTAGCCCTAGCTAACGAGGATAAGTAACTAGTTGAGTCTCAATGGGAGCTACCGACGCTACCGTATTGTCGCTCACCAGGCGGCGCCACTCATGCGTGGGTCCTTGTCAAGCGCCATTAATATGAGTTTGTATGGCGCGAAACCAATATTAGAATTGATTATTTTTCATTAATTACCATGTTAAACGATGTAGGTATATTAGTTTCTAACTATTTTCAGTGATGTGTAGATTCCGTGTTTTCGAAAATTAAGGGTTAAAACGTTTTTGTGTGATAATATTTGATAAAACAGTTAATTACTATTAGCGCAATTTTTACAAAGAAATATATTTCTTTAATAGTTTAACCTGGTCAAAATCAACATTTTCGTAATTAGGTATATGTTAATATCGGCACTAAAGATGTGTATGGAATACGGATACTAACGGAAAATCATAAAAATTAAACACATTTTTAAATTATTTATTATACTTAAGGTTTGTACTTATTTCTACATTAAAAACTTCTGATTGTTTTCTTATGGCATTTTTATTATTTATTAGTTACTTTTTAGTAGTTTCTAGTTTGATAACAATAATATTTTTGACAAATAGAAACGTTTTTGTATAAACTAACCTCTAAATTTACGGTAATTTACGCCAGTGTTATTTTACACTTTCAATTCGATGGTTTTTTAATATTTTTTCAGTATTTAATATATTTGTATGTAATAATTCCTCTAAAAAGGCATATTTTTCGAAATAACCAAGCCTTACATTAAAAACTAATGAGAAATGTATGTACTGAAAATGACATATAACCTCTTCGTGGGACCCACGATCCACTAGCGCCCCTAGCGGCGAATTCACTCGCGGTAGTCCTCATTGAGGACTTACTTAGTTAAGTAAGTACTTAATTAATTTCCATAGGGATGACGACTAGGTTGAAAAACTATAATTATAGTATTTAGTCCGTCAGTTAGATTATGCAAAATGAAGAGACACGTATTTTTTCCTTTTTCAAGATAACTAAAATTGACGAAGATGAAGAGCATCAAATTTGCCCCCGGGGTGGGGGCAAATGACGTCACTATTAGGTAAGAATTGTACCTAATTATGGCGTCACGCGAAACTTAAATGCACGGTATTTCCGTCATTTTTAATTTGACGAACAAAAGAAAAAATACGTGTCGAATATTTTTTAATAATCTAACAAACGGACGAATTAGATTTTTTGGCGTCTTCCCTATTAGTCATGCAGCAACATTTTTACTTGGCTATCAGTGAATCTTATATTATTGCAGCAAAAGTTTACTAATATTAAGAGTGTAGAATATTGTAGGTACATTTGATAGTTACCTTATTGCCGTAACACAATGGAATTTAATAACTTAGCTTTAATTGAGAGCTTAACTATGTACCTACAAAAATGTTGTACTTAATTCAATTCAGCAGCCCAACTACGCCCACGGCCCACCCCGAAATAAATGCGCACCTATAAGTGCAAATGTGAAATACCTAAGAATATTAAATATAAGTGCTCCCTAACCCTGAATTTATTTCAATATTTTATTTGCAGTTCTCATTTCTTACACCACACCGGCCGCACCCATTTCGACAGTATCAGTATCCATAACTTGATGACAATTATTGTTACAATTGTACACAACTTACTGTAACAAATAAAATACGTATCTCATTTACAATATAATAATATCTTCAGTTAGATAAAACAATACCTAACTCCGATAAATAATATACAGGGCCCGTTTGGCATCTCCTATGATAGCGCGCTCTCCAACAAAATGATCCACGACGCGCCTGTAGACAATCTCTGAAGCCGAGCGACGCAACGAACGGCGCTAGCTATCTTGCTCACTCGCGGCGCGAGCGAGATGCGCCTTCTCGTTTTCTCCCTGCGCCCGGCCGCCGCTCTCGACCAATCGGCAGCCATCTTTTGCTCCCCCGAGAGCAGAGCGACAGTGCGTACTCTCATCAAGTCATCACAAGGAGACGACATCTCACTGAGTGAGGTTGTCGGTCGCGCAAGATGCGCTACGGACGCAAAACGTAACAAAATTAAATTCCAATAAGTGCCTTTAAGTTATAATTTTAATAGTGTTTTAAGACTGTAAATCTGTGCTCAAATATTAAGTTTAAGGTGTTTTTGTGGACTGAGGCGTTGGTGAAATTGGACTTTTTATTAAATTTCGGCGTGTACTGATACCGCGAAATTATCCACGATTGGGTGAGTACTATTTCGATTAGATTACAATGCAAATTATCGTTGGACCGTCGCCCTGTTCTTTGTTGAACCAGTAGGCCGCGCGTGGTCGGGCCGGCTGTCAAATGCTCGAGTCTTGACCCCAGGTCACGGAATGCGCGTAAAAAGAAAAAAAACCGTTTGAAAATCGAACACGATTCGGGATTTTGAAAGGAAATTCTCTGAAATGGATTTGATGTATTTTAGTAGTGAAAGTAAGTACCTGACGAATTATTAATTTATGCCTGATCGTTATTCTTTCTATAATTCAAGAAGAATCTTCGTTTTATGAGGTTTATTTATATTGTCTCGTATACATAATTATAATTTAAAAATCGTTAAGATTTTGCATTTTATTCATCAATATATTTATATAATTTAAAATTTATACTTTTACCATAAATAATTACTCATGACAGTTTGTTTTTAAAGAATAACACCTGTCGGTTCTTAAAATTAACTGCTAAGCCAAATAATTAATTACCTAATATAAAACCTGAACCTCATTTGTTTAATGCGCGTTCTTCTAATTACTTAATAACTATAACACATGCAAGAGATAAGACATTTTTCTTAAGAAATTGTGGGTCTTAAATATTGCGTTATACTTAGTTAAAAAGTTAAGTAACTAATTATTTATTTATTTATTGTACCTATTCCCTACAAAATTTAAATAATAACAATTATTACGATATTATCATACCTAATAATCATATAATAGCGCAAAGAATATTATAATCGGTATGAATCTAATTACGAATTTTATTACAATTCGTCCATCAATTTGTATCGCTCGTATTACATATTTTATTAGGTAAATTACTTTGATTTATTAAATTGAAGAGGTCGTTTGTTTTTTGCTTAGGTCTCTAAGACCTGGAAGTTAAACTATAATGTCGGATATAAAAAAACAAATAGCCCGACGTCTTGCAGAAATATAGTATAAATAAATTTATGTAGTTAGGCACCTACCAATAAATAGAAGCAAATTGGGTTTTTACCGACCCGTTTAAAATATATTATATCTAATCGGTAAACCAGAACACCTATTAACTATAAGAATCTTATAAGAACATAACGATGGTAAAATAGGACTTTGCTGGACTATAGCCGCAATTATTTTAATGAAATACCTAAAAAAATAAAAACGGTCTCTTTATGGTTGTGCGTTACTAACTTACCATACATAATTCCGTACCGCATTAGATACTAATTTCCTCTCAATATATACTAAGGAAAAACACATTACACATAAATATTAACCCAAAAGTCATTACTTAATCCAACCCCTGATTTTTTTCAGAATAAAGTAAATAAAAACATTGGTAAGTAAGTCAGTAACGGAGACCTTTTTGACCGCCTCTGTTTGTGACTCTGAACTTGCCGATGACGACTGGAGCGTTTTGCGCCGGGACCGTACAACAGGAATGCGTGGAGGTGGCGTGCTACTGGCCGCGCGAACTGGGCTTGCTCCGCAACGCCGCACGGACTTGGAGTCGTTGCATTGTGAAAACTTATGGATGGTCATCACCAAACATGACGTTGTATGTTACCTGTGCGTAGTATACATACCTCCCTCTGCTCCTGACGATATTTATCTACATTTTTTTCAGTCTGTTGAATTTGTGATGCCGACTCTAAAAAAAGGCGTTGTAATTATTGTCGGTGATTTAAATTTAAATCCTCGGTACACGTCCCAAAATGTTTTAAGTCATTATGCATACTTTTTGTCCGTTTGTGGGTTGACAGAGACGAATAATGTGATGAATGCTCATGGAGGAATGCTTGATGTCGTGCTGGTATCGGAGCGCATTCATGGGGTCGATGTCAATGAAATACACGGTGGGGGGCTTGTCCCTCGACGCGACGCATATCACCCACCTCTGGAGATCCTAGTCCCTTTAGATGAGGCCTCTCGGCAACTGCCTACCCAGTATATTGCTCCTAGTAACATTAATCGTCAAAATGATTGGAACTTCGCGAAGGGGAATTACGAGCTCCTTCATAAACTTGTATCGGAAGTTAACTGGCAGGATGTACTTGGAAATCAAGATGTAAATCTGGCTGTGGATATGTTTTACAAAACTATATACAATATTTTGGATTTCTGTATCCCTAAAAAGAACCGATGTAAAAAGAACGTTAAAAGATATCCGGTATGGTTTACGGCTGACTTGATAAGAGATATAAAACGCAAAGCGGGCCTTCATCGCGAATGGAAGGGCACCAAAAGTCGTAGTATATATGACGAATTTTCCAAACTCAGGGCTGAAGTTAAAAAGCGTATTTCCTCTGCTTACGCTGGGTATATTCGACAGGCACAGTCCGAGTTGAAGGTCAACCCGCGCGGATTTTGGCAGCATGTCCACAGCCTTAAGTCAAAGGGTGGATTCGTAGGTCAGGTGGCCCTGGAAGGTAGACTATATGTCGGTCCGGAATCTGCACAAGCCTTTGCTACCTACTTCTCCAGTGTATTCTTGCCTGATCCTCCTGATCTTGACTTAGTGTTCGGTAATGTTTTAGATCGTAAGCTATCAGCCAACTACATCAAAGTTGATAATATAACAATGCAAGAACTAGAAGTGGCTATCAAAAATCTAAAGTCTAATAGCGCGGTTGGGCCCGACAACCTGCCGGCCTATATCTTAAAAGGCTGTATGGAGTATTTAAAAGTACCGATTCACTTTATATTTAATTTGGCTCTCTCAACTAGCACATATCCTCAGCAATGGAAGACCTCTAGGGTAAGGCCGATCCCAAAGACGAGTGAGACTGTCAATGTGGAAAGCTATAGGCCTATTGCTGTCCTGTCAGCATTAGCAAAGCTTTTCGAGTCCATACTTCACAAGACATTGTCCAACCAACTGAAACCTTTCTTATGCGACTCTCAGCACGGGTTTAGAGCAAAACGGTCAGTTGACACTAACCTCTCAACCTTGGTGGGTATCTTATCAGAACATCTCGATAGGGGTATTCAGGTGGACGTCTTGTATTTTGATTTCCGCAAGGCGTTCGATCGCGTAGACAATGATGTTCTGCTACACAAACTTGACGTTATTGGTTTCAGTCCAGATTTAGTTGACTTTTTCGCCAGCTACTTGCGAGATCGACTGCAATTCGTCCAGCATGGCCACTTTACCTCTGAACCCTACCACACCCGTTCAGGTGTCAGCCAAGGTTCAATCCTGGGTCCATTGCTATTTGGTATTATGGTTAACGACTTGCCATCCGTAGTCCGCAACGCGCATTGTCTCCTCTACGCAGACGATCTAAAGTTAGTGTATGGGGTGGAACAGAGAGCGGATTGTGAGTCGCTGCAGCAGGATATCGCGTCTGTTTTCCAATGGAGTTTGGACAACAAACTAACGTTCAATTCGGCCAAGTGTCGGGTGTGCAGTTTTAGTCGATCCTCCCTACCTATACGGGCTCAATACTTACTCGGCTCGGAGCCTATCACCAGAGTAGATTCGGTGAAAGATCTCGGCGTTGTGTTTGACGGGCGTTTAACCTTCCATGACCACATCAAAGCGCTTACCAAAAGTAGCTTTAGTAGGCTAGGCTTCGTTATTCGCAACA
The DNA here is from genome assembly GCA_949128165.1 of Lathronympha strigana. Classification (NCBI taxonomy): domain Eukaryota; kingdom Metazoa; phylum Arthropoda; class Insecta; order Lepidoptera; family Tortricidae; genus Lathronympha; species Lathronympha strigana. The sequence goes on along the minus strand of OX421923.1, from coordinate 8,937,604 downwards.
TTCGAGATTTCCATGATCCTTGTGCCATTAAAATCCTGTATTTTGCCTTAGTGAGGAGTAAGCTGGAGGCGTCTGCAGTGGTCTGGAATCCTTTTGAGACGACTTACATCTTGCTTTTAGAAAAGGTGCAAAAGACATTTCTCAGAACCCTGTACAAAAAGATATATGGCTATTACCCTTTTCTTTATCCAACAAAATTTTTGTTAGGGATCCTGGGTCTCAACTCCTTGGAAGTTAGACGCAACTCCAGTCTACTATTATTTGCGTGTAGGGTTCTTCGCGGGGACTCAGACTGCATTGAAATAGTAGAGAGGCTGGTAAGACTGCGTGTACCTGATTACACCAAGAAAACCCTCAGGCCGCGTGAGCGGCCCCTTTTAGCAGTGCCACCTTCGCGAACGGTAGCTCATCGCAATTCCCCGTTCCTACGTGCCCTTACCCTACTAAATGCGCTCCTAGTGTCAGCACCGGAGTGTGATCTGTTTACTTGGCGATGGGCGGCCGTGTGTCGGGAATGCTTGAGTTTTTGCGAGGCGATGGATGCAAGGCAGTCCAGTGTTTATTCATGTTAGACCTAAGTCTTTTCTTTTTTATTTTTTTGTTTTGTTTTTTCTTTCTTTTTTGTACAATAAGTACTTTCACAGTGTATTAGTTTATAAGACTGTAATGCTGTGTAAATATATGTGTAATAAATAAATAAATAAATAACGAATGAAAATTGCAGATTCCAAAAGTCACGAAGGCAGATTTTAACTTCTTTTTTCTATTGGAAGCTAGGGGATACGCCCCGCAACGGTAGAAAATGTGGATATACCTCAATTTACATTATACAATATCTCCATTAAAAAATAGATTTCAGAGACATCTTTTTGGTCTCTTGAACACATAACAAAAAGATCAGCAATCAACATTGAAAAGGGAAACGATCAATGATTGTAATGTGATGAGTGATTGTTCATTGATCGGTTGTTTACCGATGTCCGGATGCAAACAGATTCAGATATTTCCTGATCTGAGAAGTTACCGTTACCAGTGCTACCTCAATAAGTTATAAAAACACCCAACTATTTTTTACAGCGCCATCTAGTGGTAATAACCTATCGAAAACCGTCACAACAGATAAGCTTTTGATTTTAAAAATCGCATTCTAATTAATTAGCTGATTTGTAGTTATATTATAACGATTTTTTTTACCCGTCGGGAGTCATAATATCGTCTGAAATTCACAATATTTGTTTATTACTCTAAGCCACTCTAAAGGCCACTTACAACACCCGGGGTTACCCATATAACCCGGAGATAAGCGTTTTGTATCAAATTTGACAGCTTAATTCTAGGTTAACGGCTAACCCTAGCTGGTGCAAGTGGGCGTAAGACCCATATGCGTTACCCAGGGATAACCGCTAACCTGGAGTTAAGCTGTCAAATTCCATCAAGAACACACTTAACCCCCGGTTTAGTTGGCCGGTCACTTAAACCATCCGGGGTGAACCCGGAGATAAGCGTTTCAACTATGTAATTTGATAGCGATACATAAATGGTATTAGGTAATGATATAAATTATCAGATTAGTCGAATGAACACGCCCTGACCAACTGGATATTCCAAAACAAATGACTACGAGGATTTCGAACCACACCCATGAATCATGATTCAAATTCATATTCACAATTACAATAATTTTCGTCCTTTATTCTCGGAGGGAACGATATCTTGTTCCTTTTAGGCTGCGTTTTACCAAATTTTTATTCTGGGAATAACGCTTACTCTCAGATAGTAACGTCAAATTACTATGGGATTTTGACATTACTATCCAAGAGTAAGCGTTACTCTTGGTTAAAAAGTTTGGTCAAATCCAGCCTTAATACTAGAGCTTGCCTTAGAGCACGTAGGTTTGGTACATATCGTCAGTTGTTTCTGCGCGCCCGCTTAAATATGTACCTCCTACATAGGTACCTTCTTCATAATCTTCATATTAATCTTGCGCTTTTACCACAACCTTTAAAAACAAATCAAACTCCCCAACCATATCCATCTCGCAAGCCTCGCAACTCCATATCTCCAGATTGAGCCATTAGTTCCATCATATCTACGATATCCTATCAGATCCTCTTGAGAAAACCATTATGTACTTAATGCTATCGTTAAAGTACATTATCTGTATAGTCGAGACACGAAAAGCTAGTAATGATGAGATGTTGCGTCAAATGTGTCTTGAGATGTTATGGCTATGCTGTCACGGATTTGTGATAGGACGAATGATTTTACTGTGAGATTTACCTATTTGTGTAGACAGGTATTCAAGTAGGGAGCTAAAAACAATGCGTATGAGATTATTTTTAGCATCCAGTAGGTACAGTTCTACCCGAGACGTATTTAGTATTAACTTTTGGGGGAATAAGGACTCATTCATTAATTCGAAAAAATATCACGCATGATCACAATCAGGCAATAAAAGATCACCATGGGACTGACTACCAAATGCATGGTGCATGGTTTCTGGATATGCTCTAATTTTATATTTTCGAGTGCTAGACTTCATCACTTACAAAACGATAAATAGAAATAAAAAGTTATTGCTTTCATGTTGGTGTACAGGTCTTACAATAGGAACAATTCACGATACAACATGACACCCTGTAGGTATTGAAAAATGCACCTATTATAGAAAATGGATTACCTACAAACTTTTGTGTGTTATTTTTTCAACCTTTGCGTTGTAAAGTCAAAAACCACCTTCTGTACATAGAATAATCAGTTATAATCATAAAATAATAATTTACAACGGGATTTTAGATAGGGAAATTCGTTATTTTCCTGTCGAACATAGCCACTTTTTCCTTCTTTTACATATAATTATAGTACTTATTGGTCAAACTAAACGTTTAGATAGGAATCGCCAATCTTTTTAGCACAATTCATGTTCATGACGCATAGCGCCATCTAGTTAACATATCAAACATTAACGCTTACTTCTCCTGTGCAAGTATTTAGTTTTTCAAATCATATTCATTGTTACACATTAGATATGTATTGTAAATACTAATCGGTTTTATCTAAAGACCTGTCGTCCGAAGACGTGAGCGATAGACAAACGAGAAACGATACCATCTTAGCCAACCGATCTGCGATAAAAGCAATGATGACAAGTTGATTACATAAAGCGTTGTGATATTGTGTTGAGAAATTATTTGTTAACTTACAGTCCATTATTTTTAGTCGCCATCGGAGATATTGGAGCGGCCAAGGGACTCGCAAACATCTGAACACATTATTGTCAAGGCGTTAAAGTGCATGGTCAGATGATTTTGACCATCATATGGCTGCTCCTATACAGAAAATAAAGCAACTTAAAATGCAGCTGTTACATAGAAATCCACATGTGATCCTTAGAAATGAACAAATTAATGTACTTAAATGATTCTTTATTTGCCAACTACCTATGTTTTTGTACACGTTATGGTTATTTAATCTTTAGAGAGTTTAAACAAACATATATAATCGGTTGTAGTAAAAAGTAGTCGCTAGTCGATAAGGCGCGAATGCCATAAGGAACTACTTAGAATTGAACCTTATCAACAAGCGACGAAGTAGTAGGTTTCAGTACTTTCAGTAGAACAGTGGTTCCTTTCAGTAAAACGCAATAGTGATATTGCATTGACAGGTGGTAACCAGTAAATCCCAGTGCCCGCAACACACTTGAACTCATATCCCGCAGTGGACTTAGTAGAACTCCATTTGCAATTCTTAAACCGTCTACACACGGGTCCGTCACAATTATGTTAAACAAGGAATACCTAATAATAAACTGACAACAATATAGTGGTAAAACTAATCGTGCGAATAAAATATTAGTAGGTACTGTTACTGTGTCATGTCAAGTACTGGAAATAAGTGATCCTTCACTTATTTCCAGTATTCGACACAGTACGATCTCTGAATAAAACGTCCGAAAAAATATTAACCTAACCTACGAAATACTAAACGTACTCACTGAAATACTAACTTGGCCTTTAACCTAACCTACGGAAGTAGGTTAGGTTAGTATTTTTTCAGACGCTTTATTCAGGATATAACTAAAAATCGAAATATCTCCCAGAATATGAAATATGGCACTGATTTTATAAAATGGTATTTAGGTGAGGACGATAATTCATAATATGTGATGGAATGAATATTAATTTATATTATTATAAATAAATAAAATGGAATGAATAAATAAATATAAAAAATATTTAATTACTCCGAGATACCGAAATTGAATATGAATACCGGTTAATTTGTATGAAAATTGTACCTGTTTACGATCCCTGGTTTTATTAATATCCAATTTTAAATATCTCGCTTATAATTAGGTAGGTACTTATCAGATTATATATAATCATGTCACCTGCTCTAATCATATTGTTGTTAACTAATTCATTTTCGAGGAATAAATTTATAACTGAGCGTTAGATTAACCATTAATGATTCTGTAAACATCATTAATTATTAGCAGAATCGTAATAAATCATTTCAAGCGAAATAATAACGAGAAATCTCATGAGAATAGGTGTGAACAATTTAATTGCGCATAGACAATTGGACACATGTTGTTCGTGTAACTATTATGGTAGTTTGTTTTTTATAGTCAATATTTTTTCAAACCCAATTACAGCAAAACCAAAAGAATATAACTTGATTTTAGGGGAATTTATCTTTACATTTATAAACTCTTGTACCACACGTTTTACCGTATCATTGAAACTACTGTTCGATTTTGATGTCCGAAATGTCAATAGATTCGTAATTATAGCCCTTATGATATGACCGATACCAGTCCAGACGCTCTTAGACCAACTGATTGTACAATGGATTGTGCTCTGAGGAATTGTTTGATATGATGCCAACGGCTGCATTCTACCACCGCACCGCTCGCCGTCGGCAGGGTGTTCACCCGCATACCCTGGAGCCTAAATGGTCTCGTACCGTGCGGTTTATGAGGAAATTCCTCCCGCGGACGCTCCGGCTGTGGAATGAGCTCCCTGCCACTGTTTTCCCAAAGGACTACAATATGGGGTTCTTCAAAAAAGGAGTGTTAAAGTTTTTAAAGGGTCGGCAACGCGCATGTAACACCCCTGGAGTTGCAGGCGTCCATAGGCTACGGTGACCGCTTACCATCAGGCGGGCCGTATGCTTGTTTGTCACCGTCGTAGTATTAAAAAAAAATAGTATTAAAGCTGAGCTATCGAGTTTCGCTTGGTATCGAGGAATTTTTCTATCAAGTCTAACTGTTCTATTTTTAGCATCCAGATCCAGCAAATTCGTTCTAAAGTATTTCATTTCAATTAATAATCACGGTACCACAAGACAATATTATAATCAAAGCTTAGTTTAATCTAATAGCAAAATTAACCATTCAGTTAAAAAAAAAACATCACGGTCAATACGAGTTAAACTGATTGAAACGCAACTTTCTGTTTAACAAATTAAATTATTTAACTAAGGCTGCGTTTTACCAAATTTTTATTCCGAGAATAACGCTTACTCTCAGAAAGTAACGTCAAATTAATATGGGATTTTGACAATAGTATCCAAGAGTAAGCGAAAGTTTGGTCAAATCCAGCCTAAATATTTTTGATTTGTTATTAAAGTAGTAACACTACTAAGTATATATAAATTATAAATTGAAAATAGACATCATCTAAAGAAAAACCATTCAGTTAAAAAAAACATCACGGTCAATACTAGTTAAACTGATTGAAACGCAACTTTCTGTTTAACAAATTAAATTATTTAACTAAGGCTGCGTTTTACCAAATTTTTATTCCGAGAATAACGCTTACTCTCAGAAAGTAACGTCAAATTAATATGGGATTTTGACAATAGTATCCAAGAGTAAGCGAAAGTTTGGTAAAATCCAGCCTTAATATTTTTGATTTGTTATTAAAGTAGTAACACTACTAAGTATATATAAATTATAAATTGAAAATAGACATCATCTAAAGAAAAAGACAAATACCATCGGACGTCAAGCCTACCTCACCTCGGCTTGGCCTGGCTTGGATATGACATCTATTTTCAATTTCCGATTGAAACGCCTTGTAAATGTAACAAAGGAAAACCAATAAGCCCAGTTTTACAGTATCTAAAGTATCTAAACACGGTTATCTGTAATAAATATAGTATTACCTTCCTGGACTTCAAACACGCCGCGCGGTGCCTTTGTTCACGCGAGATCCACTATTGTATTACATAGATCTGCAAATGTCCCACGTGAAAACTGGAATACATGGGAATTCACCTGCAGACAATGGACGAAAGAAATAGGATTCGTCCTTTTTTATTTTACAACATGATATAGGCAATCCATACGGCCAGTATGATTGATGGTAAGCGACTACTGTAGAGGATTCATATACGCGTTACCTTTTTTGAAGAACTTCATTGGGAAAATTTCGGTAATTGAACCTGAACCCGAAACTAGACGTCTTAAACACCGAAAAGAATAAAAACAAAGACCAGCTGTGTTAGTGTGACGCCATCTAGCTACAAACTTTGTAAAATCATTTTGTATAAGTAGAAGTTTTCTGTTTTAAAATAAATAAACAAATAAATATTATGGGACATTCTTACACAAATTGACTAAGTCCCGCAGTAAGCTCAAGAAGCCTTGTGTTACAGGTACTCAGACAACGACATATATAATATACAAATACATAAATACATAGAAAACATCCATGACTCAGGAACAAATATCTGTGTTCATCACACAAATAAATGCCCATACCGGGATTCGAACCCAGGACCATCGGCTTAGCAGGCAGGACACCAACTACGCCAACCGGTCGTCTAACCGGTGTTTTGTTGTATTATTTCATTGCTCTCCTAACATCTAAGTCTACGGTTAGCCAATCTGGGGCTAAAGTCAACGCCGTTAGTAGTTGCTAACTAAGTTTGACGTCTTGCTCGCTCTTCATGTCGTTTTTGAGCCCACAATGCAGTCCCTATCATCTCCGCTCTTATAACATATTAAGATTCCAGACGCGTCAAGTCTCCAAACCGCTCCTGCGCTCCTATTTCTACGATGCGCCTGCACATAGTATAGCGCGCAGGTTGTTAGCACGCATTGTCTGCGCGAATGGGCGCGCGCATATGGCTCACTAGGCCCACCATGAGTTAGGAAACAATGGGACATTCGTGAAATCTACGTAAAAATTTACTAAGATATAAATGCTATTGAAAGTCAGTCTCATTGAAAGATCAGCGCCGGCTAAAGCATTGAGAAACTTTTATAGGGAAACTTATTTAGGGAATTAGGGAAAATTATTAGGGAAAAATAGAAACTTATTTTTCTTAAAATTAGATACATTTGACAATTATCTTGTATTTTGATGGACAGTTCGATTTTGACAACTCCAGATATAAATACAACGTAATCAATAGAGTCAACCCGCGACAACCGAGACTTGTTCGCTCTAAAAAAGAAGACGTAGTCTCCCTACACATGATGAACCAACCGATCGATGAAAGCTAAGTACAGGAAGTCGTTACTGATAAGGGATCACACTTGACTCACATCACCGAGATAATGCCTTGAATCAGGCGTACTGAGGTGTGAACAAATGAAACTTATATATTTCCAAGGGTATATGAATCAGTCAGGGCGGCCATTTTAAGTTATTAAGCTACTACCCCGAGCATACCTTGTTAATGCAACAGCCAATTAATAAATAGGTATTCATTAATGAATAAGCATTAGGAATTAAACAATCTTACACGATATCAACCTAATCCTACGGGTAAAGTCAAGAGGCCATGGATGTTTACAATTCGTGGGGCTAAAAGACTATATTATGCATAAAAAGATTAAAAGATTACAACTATCAAGTGCCGAGCGTCCAGCAGGGCTCTCAAAGAAGCGTCGGGCGTTGAATTGAATAAAAGACTATATTTTAGTGAAATATTAGTTTCAACGTGCACTGATGTGACTTGCGGCGATGGTCACCTGAAGCTTGGCCTATTGCTCGCCACTACGCTTCGCAATAACTCTAAACGCAGCTTGCAGCGTTCTCCGAGGCTGTCAAGCCCATCCTAGATTATGAACAGATAAAACTATACTAAACGCAATACTAACAGGTGACTCGAATCATAATGCCATCTCTTTCACGCCCGGCAAGACCAAAATAGGTGGCATTAGTATAGCTATAAAATAAACCGTTTGTTTGTTGACAGGCGTCGCCGTGGTCGCAGTTCGAGGGCCATGCAGGGTGCCGCCAGCGCGCCTGCGGCGCCAGCGGCCGAACCACCACCGTCTCAACGTGAGTACTTAGATATACCCTTAGGAGGCAAAGGGGCTTAAGATAAAGGATCAAACTATATACAAAGATGATGATGAAGATATATTTGCAGGAGAAAAAGCACTGATAAGATTTGCTCTATTTGCAAGGAAAGCCTGCATGAATGTGACGCATGCACATAAACAAAAGCTATTCATAATATATTCAAACATGTTCCACGCGTGTTTATTTACAAGATTCTTTTAGTTTACGAAGACAGTACATTTCTAACGTAAGACCCCTTCTCAAGTCTCCGAACCCTACCCTGTAAGGAACTAAGGACCGACTCCAATTGCAAATGGCGTCGCGCTAAAACTAATTAACTTAACTGCAGGAGCAAAATTTGGGTTAATCATCAAGTTGGACTTGTCAGATATATTTTTTAAAGGATGACACACGCTAGATCCCGCCGGGCCGGGCCCGGAGTCATCTGTAAAGGTGTCTCTTGAAAGTAGCTGGTTTCTAGGGAATTCCTAGGGCCCTCTGCCGACTGCATATGAGAAACAATCATACTCGTTTTATGGGCTGACGTTTGTCTGACATAGCTATTTGTACGAATGCCATACATTTGTCGTGCCCCCCCCCCCCCCCCCCCACACAAATCGGCAGACTTTTTTGTATAGAAAATGACAGACATTGCTAGTATTAAATAGTCAAAATATGGATGCTACGTTTTCGTTTCAACATCATCATCATCATCATCAGCCATAAGACGTCCACTGCTGAACATAGGCCTCCCCTTTGGAACTCCATATGTAATTATGTACTGGTTGGAAGCGACCTGCATCCAGGGTCTCCGTTTTCATTTAGAAATCAATGGGGTATATTAGCGTAAATATTGCTAATTTATAATTATTGGATTCTCTAGGGTTCCAGCAGTATTATTAAAAGTGTGAGCTCTTCTGTGCTCCTCGAAGTGCTCCAGATTCCAAGACCTCAGTGTGAACTCAATTAAAACTAATCTATCCATTGCGGATGCGAACCCAATACACAACCCCTTATCTCCAGCGATATGACCCTAAAACGACCGCAAGCCGACCGGCGCACGCGCCGCACTTGACACCGCCCATTATATGACCATTATACGACCCCTCAGATTCTATCGTCAAACCAGTTAAGTCTAAATGCTCAGTGATAATCTGTGGGTGTACCTTACCTACTTAGGGATATATACATTATTATACAATTATACAGATTATGAAGTCTACTTGATGGAATTATGCAATTCATGCATGTTTGTACATGTTGTTATTTTTTAGGGTTCCGTACCTCATAAGGAAAAACGGCTCCCTTATAGGATCACTTTGTTGTCCGTCCGGCCGTCCGTCTGTCTGTCAAGACCCTTTATCTCGGAAACGCGTAGTGTCGATTTAAATGTAAATAAAAAAAACATGGTGTATACATCCGTTCCCATTTTCGGCGTGACAAAGCCAAAACAATTAAAGAAAAAAACATCTCATTAGATTACGCCACTGGAATGCGTCAGCCTCTTGAGAGGAAGCATCCTTTTGTGAAACCACTTGTGTCCACACAGATCTTTCTGAGGCAGACAACCTTCCATAGATACCGCATTAAACGGCCGTCCTTAGAGCCTCTCACCTAGTGATGGGAAATTGCAGAGAATATTTCCGACTGCGAGAATATTCTCGGAAAGATTACGGTAATATTACCAAAAGTAGCAATTTACTTTGTAACTTTTTTTTTCGATATGAAAATCCAACTTTTTGTAATAACGAAATATTTGCATATTTTCATGTGCTTCATGCTCGCGGTCAGATACATTACTTAAAACTTGTTAGAATGGTATATTACCGTAAGTTACCGTAAATTACCGTAAGTTCTCTTAAATTTCATGGAAATTTCTTAGGAAATATATTTTTTGTTAACGAAATATAGTGGTTATTATGGAAAAATTAAAGAACATTGCATTATTACTTCATTGCATTTTGTTGCATTTCAAATAAGAATAATTATTAATCACTACATAGTATAAAACAAAGTCGCTTTCTCTGTCCCTATATCCCTATGTATGCTCAAATCTTTAAAACTACGCAACGGATTTGGACGCAGTTTTTTTTAATAGATAGTGTGATTTAAGAGGAAGGTTTATATATATAATAATAACCCGTGCAAAGCCGGGGCGGGTGCCAGTTAAAAATAATCAAGAAATACTCTAAGTTTGCGTTGTTCTCTTGTTCTCGGCGTACCCATATTCTATACTATTATTATTTTATTTAAATATATGTATAGTCACGTCAAGGGACTTTCAAATTGTAGTAGTTAAAAAAGTAAACAAAATGTTTCTTTAGTTCAGTTTTTAATATAAGTATATATTTTAATGGCAAAGATAGAGCGGCACAATATGGAATGATATGAATCACTTAATTATTTTATCCTATAGCATGAAAAGTGCCTGTAATTTTTTATAATTTTTTTGCATAGTCTATAACCCTGCATATAAATTTTGTAGTAATATAACAATTTCGTGGGATATTGAATACTTGTAAAGTCGATGTCAAATATATATTCACACTTTTGAGCCTAGCTTAATGAAATAAGGTTGTAAAGTGACTAAATTTACACTCGCTGACATCTTATTTCATAATTTTTTTTTCGGAAGTAGTCATGAACTTAACAACTTTGGCTTCATGGCAAACCATTCGTTTTTCACTAACACAAATCACAAATTTACGACTCCGAATCCGCATAAAACGACCAACCGGTTTTAGCGATGTAGGTATAGGCAGATGGTTGGTTTTCATACAAGTCACTATTTGTGCATCCGTTTAGTACGACTGCTTATATCGACATACCGCTTTTAACGACGGGATTTCACACGCATATGTTCGGTTACAACGGTGACGGTGCATTATAACCAAACAATACATACAAGATAGAATCTTTGTTCGAAGCGAATGTTCTGAAACTTAAGCGCGTAAGGGTTTCATCTCGTGTAAAAAAAAACTCCGCAATTTACAATGGCTTAAATTGCAATGTAGTCAGGAAGTACGAGTAAATAGGTCAATGGTTCAACAGTTTCTTTCACTAAAGAGCAAAATATTCTTAATTTCAATTATTCTGTGAGTAACATTGAACCATTGTGAATTATAATGCATGTGTGACTATTAAAATCGAGAAACAACTTTAAAATTGACAGTTTGTTTAGTACGACTTCCGGTTAGTACGACGTAATATTGTCGGTCCCTTCGGCGTCGTTATAACCGGATTCTACTGTAGATGGTTTTGCCACGACTGTTAAAACAGTACAAAATTACAATTAAGTCGACTACTTTTCCGCGTAGGCAGTGTGCACTGTGCATGGTAGTTTTTTACTACATACTTGGCCTGACCGTTCGCTCGACCCGAGCGTGGCCTAATTGATGCGAGTTTTACACTCAATTGTATTTTTGTATCACTTTCATTAAATTTGAGCTAGTAATTTTATTAAATCCCTCGTATTTGTAATAAATTTCTAGGTTTCGTTTAAAATTGCACGGTAATTTTTCACGGTAACTTACGGTAACTTACGAGAATTTATGGAAATTTACCGTAATTTACATGTAACTTTTTATTTTGCTCAGTAACGATATTATCCTTTTGCAATACAATTAACGACGTCTTTGTGCCTCTATTTTACCTAAATGACATGACATTAGACCGCAATAAAATATAAATTTCTCTATCTTTCACATCACGAGAATATTACGGTAATATTCTCTGTAAATTTCATTACGGAAAGTTTCCCAAATAGGAAACTTTCCGCTTGCCCATCACTACTCTCACCTGTACCGCCTCGTCGGAGTCTACTGCATTCTTAATGTTATATGTGACTTCCCGTCATGTAATAGCCGTTCTTACAGCCCCGGCACATCTACCGTCCCTGAGTGTCGACGTCTACTCGCTAAAAGCATGGCATCGTTGCGCCAAATAATTGGTTAGACGCCAACAGTCGGGAGAAGCTGGTGATAGCTGTGATAGCACACAAATAATATCACATTCACAACCATGACCATTTTATAGGTACTACAACAACCGTAGTTAATTTACTTACGTGCTTAATACTTGCAATCTGGAAGTTAGTAAACTGAGCGGTCACGTCTAAGCACAAATTTTGTCATTATGTTCCATCTAGTAGACAGTGCTCTGTGTTCAGACCTTACAGAATTGTTGGACAAACACCAGACAACGCGTATAATTACTGGGGTATGTGACTATCAAATGTAGATAGAGCAAAGAAGCCGCTTTGAATTAGTCTGGTTTCGTTAAAATGGGGACACACGCTACAGAACATACAGAAGTAGGTACAGAAACGATGATATACATATAGGTACCAAATAAACCATTATAAGAGCGACACCAGGTAAGTATTATCTAAGAAACCGCTCGACAGAAAATGCTTTCAATCAAAACACCGCGGAATCGGTTTGGGAGGCACGCACAGACCTATCGTTACCCTTTTCGACGCCATGTCACCGAAGTGTCAAAACAGAAGTGGTTGCTCTGTGGCCTGTGACCGATTAATCAGTCTTTGGCGTTAAACCTGCTATGCCATACGTCTTTGGTTTGGATAAGGTTAAACATAACACCCGGTGACACAGATGTCCGGCTACTCTGTACAAATTCTATACGAAGCAACCGGATTTCATTGCGCTAGTGTGCAGTACTAAGGTACAGAAGCTCCACTGGCTAACAAAATCCGTAACATTCCACGCTTTCAGATCGCCAGGGTTAGTAGCTGCAATGAGCCTAAGGATGTGCCAAATTTTCGTTACATTTTTTACCGAGTGACAACTGTGTAATCATGGAGTAATGTCGTTAGATCGAATTTACGCAAATGAAGTTACTAAATATTTGTAAATAGACGTTAAAAAATTATATGGTTGCAGTTCGGGTAAGTATTCGTTTTTCCTGACGTGGTACTTAGTAGATAAGTTAGTCTGTTATTTAAAACGAACATATTTTAATTTACGATTAGCGATTAGAAATTAACAAGCAACATTCTCAACGGATTGCAAACTACGCAGTAAAACACCAAGGTTCCATATTTACATAACTTCAATAAAATAAAGTAAGTAGCGAAATTGTTTACGTGGAGCTGATGCTATTTGAAATTCAGTTTCATCGTATTTGTCCTTTAAAAACATATTAAAAAATAATTAAGCTGTTTTTGGTTGTTCTAAATAGTCTGATATGAATTATTTGTTAAGTGTAACAATTTGCCCTTGCATATAAGGTTATGGGCCCACCAGTGCTAACCTAGTGTATCTAAAAGCGTGACGCTTTGCTGCTAAAACAAAACTAAACATAATGCTCATATCATGTGACTAGTTCCAATTTGAGCTAAGTGTCTTAGAGACGACTGTTTTTCCATCCACTAACCATACTAGGATAGATACAAATACTTTCTTTTAAAAATTGCCCTCAAATCGGTTCATCCGTTCAGAAGTATGCTATACTAAACTTATAACCCCCTTTTTCCGTCATTCGGGGGTTATTAAAGAGCTTAGGAAAGAATCAATCAAAGTGTACTTTGTATTTAAAATGCCACAGATACAGGTCATAGATACACAGAGACATACAGGTCAAACTTATAACGTCCCTCATTATTCGTCAAAGAATTTCGAAGATGTTAAGGATAAATCGTACACAAAGAAATAAGATAACTTCTTACTATTAACATTTTCGGAATTAAACAAATCAATTTCTACTTATCCAGCTCATTACTCACTTTCTAAGTAGGCCACAAAATCATACATTTACTTATTGTATCACACCCGTCTGCCGTCAACACTGCTGACCAATTATAACCCCTTTGGCAAAGACATAAGGTCGACCAATGGTCTGTCAGTGGTGTTACCGTTTGTTCAAGGCGTGCAGGACATCTAAACGGTACTTTTTTATCTGAAGATAACCGATTGTGAGCAGTTCCGGTACCAAGTTAGGGCAATTGGACCGACTTGATAAAAGATGAGTAATGGGTTTACGTTGAAACGATTGAGTTATTTTTGGAGATAATCGGTAAAATTTGCTTTAGTTTTTTTTGTGAGGCAGACGATATCCGGCACGAAGGACCATATTCAAGGAAGGAAATGTAATCTAGTGCTCATGAATTTTTGCCGCCTTTCCTTTCTTTCTATCAAATTTGGAATCGTTCGCTTGTCTTACCTAAATGTCAAAACATGGACAGTCTAAATCTGAGTCTTTTTCACTGCCGCAGTTTTCTGATTTTTCAAACAGACTACAGGATCTTTTAAATAAATACGCAGGTTTTTAAAGGAGTTCCATTCGTCCATAGTTAATGGTGACCGCTTGCCATTAGAGGGGCCGTATGCTTGGTTTCCACCCACCTATTAAAATACATTGTCATTTCAGGATTACGTTATCAGAAAGTGCGTCCACAATTTTCATTTCATTACTAAAATGTGTCGCGCAGCATTTTAAATATGTTAGTTTTACACGTGCAGGTTGCTTGACCTTTACAGCCTTAGTCAGGAATCTTTACTGAATAACAATAGATTTTTGCTGGGTATAAACTATTCGTTAGTCTAAGTTAATTCAAGGTTGATACATGGAATTTCACTAATGTTTCTAAAACTGAAGACTCTGAAAAAAACAGTATAATCGCTACTTTACAACCTAGGTATGAAACATGTTCGACCAACATACATACATTACATGTATATTGTAAATTAAGCTAGTTAAATAATTATTTACAATAATTATAACTAAGTACCGTAGTACCTGTGGCTGGTGCTTAAATAACTTCAACTTTTGTAACACTATTATGAAGGGATTCTTAAGTTTTTGAACAACAATATTAGTTAGGTACAAATAGAAAAACGTGGCTATGGGATAGGTATAGGTAGTCCAAAAAAGATCGTTCAGGTTCTTGGACTTACAAACGTTCGTTGGTTGTGTTAACCGCTTACCATGCAGCGGGTATGCTTTTGTTTGCCACCAACGTATAAAAGATACCAAATCTATTGAACCAAGCTACATGCCCGCCATCATGTAGTCATCGCTATGCACATCAGGATCGCGCCTTCTGCGAGTAACGGTTATGAAAGCTTATGAGTCTTATGACACTCCTGAATCTTGAGTGACCAGTATATTAATAATTCTTCACCCAGCTTTCTAGTAGGTAAAATTACAAAATAAATTACCAAATAGACACTGTGTGGCCAAGAGACAGGCTACACACGGACGCCATCTTGAAGTCATCGCTATGCACATCAGAAGGCCTAGTATAAAAATTTTACGACATTAACTTCTCGACCTCGAAAGTCTCGATACGCTAACGCAGTCGAGAAGTTAATGTCGTACAATTTTTATACTAGGCCCTCTGGATCCTTCCGCGCATAACGGTTATGAGTCTTTGTGACACTCTTGAATCTTGAGAGATCGTCTATCTACTTATTAATAATTCTGTTAACCTAGCTTCTCTCTAGGTAACGTTTTACTGTCAGATTCGAGTTAAACTTGGATTATCTACTGATATCGATTCGTCGAAAAATCTAGACTGGCGAATATACTTATCTGGCCAGCCATGACTTTGAGTTATACTCCCTTATAGCTCCCGTAGCTTGCTTATTCTGTAAAAAATACTAAATCAATAAGATGTCCGACCGTAACATGTTTTTTTGCCGAAACCGAAACCGAAGGTTCAGGATGATTCTTAATTCGGCCGAAACCGAAACAAAATCGAACCTTTGATAAATGTGATTGAGCTGTTATTTTTTTCATATAGGTATATGAATAACGAAACATCTCCTTGGTCCGATTTCACTTTTCTCGAATTGAAATTTTGGCATTATCATATTATGCCATATTGTCAGCTGTGCCGAGCCCCGAAAGTACAATATTGAAAAGTTCGCCTGGTTTTTGGCCGAAACCGAACCTTTGGCCGAAACCGAAACTTCGGTCAGACGCTAATAAAAATATATTAGGTGAGTATGAGAATCGGTTGAGATATGAGACCTGAAGGCCTAGTATAAAAATTGTACGACATTAACTCCTCGACCGCGTTAGCGTATCGGGAGTTCAAATTATGAAAGTTGCTGGATGATTTAAATAAACGGCAAACATAATTTGAACTCCCGATACGCTAACGCGGTCGAGGAGTTAATGTCGTACAATTTTTATACTAGGCCTTCAGTAGAGGCGAACACCCAGGCAGCATCTACTGGTGGTGTTAACTATTGCACTTTTAAATCGTTTGCTTTTTCTCATGTGTAATTTTTGGATGAGAACATACCTAGGTAGGTAGATCAGTAGGTATTGCATATTTTAGTTTAACAAAATAGATAACTTTTGCAACACTGAAGCAACAGAAACAACCGTTCTAAAACCGATTGCCGATATTGTTACTGACTAATATAATACATAAGCGTATACGCGGTATGAAGCCTTCGACATCCGAAATCAATCGCTACGACTTTCTCTGAACGGAAAAGTGTCCTAATTGCGCTGAACGAGTGAACGATTGAATGAATCGAGCGAGAATATTAATTCTTGAAGGGCTGAGAGTAACGGAACTCTACGTGCCTCGGTTTTGTATATGTTGTAATGAACCGGAGTGTTCGTTACGACTTCTGAATGGATTCTTATTGTTTTGAATAAGTTTCGTTGACGGTTATATAATACAAAAGTTTGTTGGTTTGCAAAATCATGGAAAGACTTGATACAAAATGTCTAAGAAAACCTCTTGTTTCTTAGTTTGGTTGAAAATTTCTGTATAAGCATGCAATTCTGCAAGCTTAAATTGACCAAATCGATCACCATGTACCTATATGAAGTATGTAGGTATGTCAGGACTCGGTGCCAAATGTACTACATTGAACGGTCCAACGAATCTAACTCAGCAGAGAACTATTTACCTAACCTTTCAGTAGGTACTTACTATAAATTCTGTACAACACAATCTAGTTCTTAAGCAATAAAATGCTCATTAATGCATTAACTAACCCAAAATTAAAAGTCAAGACTCCACCAGAACTTAATTTCGAAAATAAACTGTTCACCTAGTTAACCTTACTTACACTTACAAATCATCTTGCCAAATCAGTTACAATTTCCAAACAAAGATTGACCATGTAAATCGCACAAACAAAAAAATTGAACCTTATTTGATTGAGAAGTTGTGACATGAGAATTCGTAGATGTATCCCACGTAATTTCGGCAGCCTTTTCATTAAATTTCTATAAGAACTTCGCAAACCAAATGACCGTGCTACACGTATTATCAATTTCTAGACAATAGCAGCCTTACGGTTGTCACATATCGGACTCGCCTTTTATCTATTCCCCTCAGCTTTTCTAATCTAACTCCTATTGCAATACTATAAAGATAAGTTTCGCTTGTCGTGGTGCTTTTGAAATCGTCAGAACTTATCAAGTAAGTAGACGGTAGGCAGTAATTGTCGATGGCGACACCATAAATGAGGGCTTAGAGATACGACACGGTGTAATCCAGTACCGTTGACTTGAGGCCCATTGGAGTGTGGAAGAAAGCAGCGGGACCGGCGACGTCTTTGCCATATCAATCAAAACGCTTATTATATGCGCGGGCGCATACGAGGACTTTATGCAAGTATAAATAAGGAGTATAATCGATTGGCGCGCTAAGGACGAGTCGGGATGGCGATAGGTCGATTTAAATTCCGAATAAGCGGGAAGGAGGAAGTCTGAGACGTGTGCGCATCTATGTCACACCTTTTCTCCGTATTTGAACTCAAGTGAACCCGTGGATTTGATGGTTTTCGTCCGGTGGTCGTGATGTCCAGGGGAATAAATCCGCAGTCGATTGTTTTTGAAGCACGATCATGATTGCGAAGATTCGTTGATATTATCGCTTGGCGTCCGGTTTAGATTTAGAATCGAGTTAAAATCAAAACTCTATTGCATGTAGGTACCTAATAGTTATGATACTTTGCTTCAGGCAAAATGCTTCACTCCAAAAATGTTGATAAGTAATTATCTTGTATGTAGCTCCTCACATTTCTTTAACGAAAGTTCCAAGAATTCTTGTGTATAGTTTCGATTAAAAAGCGGCATTTTGAATACGAAACGAAACAATTGAAATACTGTATCATCAATAATTGCCTTAGATTTGCGTTTTCGCCAAAAATCTGCATTTAATGAAAGAATATTTCCCCGAAATTTAGTAGGAGGGTACTATACATATAGTGATATTGATATAGTAAGTATAGTCGCAGCGCGTTTAATTGGTATATTTGTAATCTCATAGACACAGAGATAATAATTAGATAGGTAGTTATTTTTCAAAGATAAACACGTCGTAACTGTTATAGATTGTATACAAGACTACTTATACTATACAAATTATACGAATAGGTACAATAAATGTGAAAAACCTAGGTTTTTGGCTGAAACATTGGGATATGCTCTTTTCAGGCCACATATCCTATTTCGATTTTGCGACTCCTATTACGATACGTAAAGTACTTAGGCTACTTGTTTTGAATACAGTACGTGTTTGTTTTGTTACATATACTTTTTTGTCTCCGGCTAAGATAACCTAAGCACCTACTTACTTATTTATATGTGTCATTATATTTACTCATTTATACTTATTCATTTAGGTACAATAAGAATATGTCCTAGATTAGATCACACAATGAACATATGACCTGTTTAGTCTTTAATGCGCCGCCGCCTCATATTACTACAGATTCTGTGGAACCTGACACTGCTTACGGTTAAATACTTGATAAAATACCTAAATCAGGCATTCTAGAGTAGGGTGACCAGGGACCCGAATTTTAGTAGGACAGTTCCCAGAATCATACCTACTTTCCATTTGTACAACACTGTATGCGGAAGAACCTCCTTACACACCACGAAGGAATTAAAAAATGTAAATATAATACCATCGAAATTTTTGTAAGTTTCATTTAGTTGGTAGCAATCTATCTAAGAATCATCTTGACTAACAAGCCTCTAAATAAATAAATAAATAAAAGCAGCCAATGAATCCGTTTATAAGATACGATGCCACATCCCTCTTTTTCGTTAGAAATTAAGGTTGTAGTTTTCAATGGGTATAAAACTAGCTTGGAGTACATAACCGAAAATCCCTATTGTAGAATGAAAATAGACCTACTGAAATAAGTAGGCAGGTAGGTATGTACATAAAATGAATATAGGCGGTTGCCGCAACTCCACATAGCCAATACCTATAGAATATCAAAATTTTCGAAGACTCTTTTCATAATCGAACAAAATTTCCCCACATTTCATGGAAAACATACTTACTCCAGTTTCGTATTTCCTCATATGACACTTTTGCGTAACCGGACGTATCTGACGTCCATACCATGTTTCTAATTCATGAATGAGATCCCAATCCGGCAAGGTGTCTTATTCTATCACAATTAAAAAACAAAACGGTTACAGCTCTAAAAATCTTCTAAGCTAATTCCAGCCTTAACAAGAAGAATTAAGGTCCAAATTTAAATGAGATTTAACAAGTATATACGGTTTATATTTAATTCGTGCTATGACATTGCAGTGTTGCAATTGTTTTGCGCCAGTCGTCACTTTTAGACGAAAACAATGTTTCATTGATAAATTGTAATCAGATTCTGTCGGAAACCTTTGGTTTGAGGGAAATTGAGTTTTCATAATATCCTGGTATTTGAATTTGGAAATTGTTGAAGTTCTTTGAAAACTGTATTGATAGACGAGGACCATTATAAGAAAAAGAACATTTAAAGCTTACAAGCATACTCTAAACTGTATATGAATTTGGCTGCTTGACAGTACAGACTTATTACCTACCACCCCAAAAACATGAATGAGTTAAATATCGCAATACTTATTTATATACAGGGCACAGTGTTCGATTTCCCTCAAAAAATTTCCCTATGCTGTTTATTGCATAAATCAATCAAGGAATGCATTTTAAATGCAAGACTAGAACACCCAGAAGTCTATTTCAAATACTTTTTTTTATAAAAAATAAATTATATTTCATGACCTTGACATCGAAAGATTACTAAATAAATTCTACAAAAGTATCTGATGAAATTTTCGCTTTTTAGTCAATGTAGTTCGATAAAAGAGCCTTTTGCGCATATTTTCTAGTTCTTAGTTTTGGAATTTACCCTCTGGTTACCGAGTTAATCATATAAATACAGATTTTTTATTTCATTTTTTTTCTCCTAAAAAACTCAAAAGTGCGACTTGTGACTAGCACTGACAGATTGCTCTTAACTAGGTCTACCACTGGTAAAAAAATTACGTTCCAATATCGCGGCGTTTGGGAGTTACGTATAAAGGTCAAATTATACTTTTTAGGGTTGTCACTAAAGGTCAAACAAATATGAAATGTCGGAGTAATTAAAAAATCTGATGAAATTAAATTAAGGAACAACATGAGAAACTTTATTTATCTAGACACGCGGCAGCGTGTCCAGCCAAGTTCAGGTGTATATTTACACGATCCATCGGGAGGCACTTTTGACCCCTTTGTTACTCAAAATCTACTGAATATAAACACACGAAATTTCATCCACCTATTTGGACTCCCGAGACTAACAACATCCCCAAATTTCATAAATATTATTGGTTATTGAGATATAAGCACCCAAAAAGACGTTAAATCATTGGTTTCGTGCATTTGATGCATTCATTCAGACTTTTTAAAACGGCTGAAACGATCAAATAGGACGAAGGCATTGGCCCTAAACAGCCAAAACAGAAGGTCGGTGGTGTTTATAATGGTCGATGTTTGTTATGTGCGACATTTTAGTTATCTTGAATAGCTTATAAATAGAAGAAAAATAATTATAGTTCAAATTTTATTATTAAAAAAAACGGGCAGCATGTCAAAACGCCCGCTACCAGTATGAAATTGAAGAGTTCGACTTTATCTCTGCCTTTATTACACATCGATATAGGTATGTAAGAGCGATAAAGATGGGGATAATGTTTATGGTTGCAGAAAATATAGAAAATTATCTGACCATGGGGGCTTAGATGCAAAGCGGATAGCCTGATAAGAAGACAGTTTGTCGGCACTTTCTGACAATTTCTGATAATTTTAAACAGTTCTGTCAAATGGCAGTTATATGGCTATATGGCTGCTGCCAAATATAGTGGAAATTATATTTTGCAGCAGTCACCGTTACGCTATGCGTCCAACTTGTCAGTTTATTAACTTATAGCATTATCTAATGACATTCGTAGATAACCATCTTAGGCCTGCAGCTTTGGTTTAATTGCACCATTTTGAGAAAAGCATTATACTTGGTTTATTATTGAAAAGCTTCATTTCCTTGTTTACACTTGGACCGTAAATGACGTCCATGGTCTGATGATGGAGCAGAAAGGTGACCACTGGATCTAAAGAATTAGTTGATATAATACCCTCGTGTTTGGACTCGTTAATTTTGTTTCGATGAGTACTTGGACCCTAGATGATGTCCAAGGTCTGATGATGGAGCAGAAAGGTGACATCCCACAGCAGGATGGACATCCCTCAGCAGGTTGGGTAAGCCCCTGCTGAGGCAAAGTGGCGCCATGGGTCTGTAACGGCTCCATGGTGCCTCACAACCGTTTCTCCGTTTCACATGTGTGGGCATGGGGTTATAGCATAATAAGCCTGACAAGGGTGGACCCCTTCCCATGCTACATGTGAACCATCATCAAATGAAAAATATTAAACGACAAAAAAAACCTTAATTAAAAAAATCATTCTGTTTTTTTTATTTATGTACCTGGAGTATGTCTAAACAATATACAGTTTTGTAATAGAGGAAAATTTTGAATTAATTCTGACTAAAAATTAAAGGTCATTTTGAGTGTCAACCCTAACACTGTACTTTTAAATTCGATAACTCCCAAACGCCGCAATAGTGGAACGTGATTTTTTTACCAGTGGTAGACCTAGTTAAAAGCAATCTGTCAGTGCTAGTCACAAGTCGCACTTTTGAGTTTTTTAGGAGAAAAAAAATAAAATAAAAAATCTGTATTTATATGATTAACTCAGTAACCAGAGGGTAAATTCCAAAACTAAGAACTAGAAAATATGCGCAAAAGGCTCTTTTATCGAACTACATTGACTAAAAAGCGAAAATTTCATCAGATACTTTTGTAGAATTTATTTAGTAATTTTTCGATGTCAAGGTCATGAAATATAATTTATTTTTTATAAAAAAAAGTATTTGAAATAGACTTCTGGGTGTTCTAGTCTTGCATTTAAAATGCATTCCTTGATTGATTTATGCAATAAACAGCATAGGGAAATTTTTTGAGGGAAATCGAACACTGTGCAGGGGCCTGTTTTAGATTAAATTTAGTTTTTATTTATTAACATTTTAGTTTTATATTAGTTTTAGTATAGTTACTTATAGTTTTAAATTTTTATTAAGTAAGTATATGTTTTAGTTTAGTTTCTTGAATAAATATTTAATTAAGTATTCGCTTTATCAGTAATAACTAATTGTGAAAAAAAGATTACTGAAGCCTTAGAATTACTTCTTAAAGCGCGAAGTAGTGTAGTACTTATCATCTATTGTATTGTGTATTGTAGTATATTAGTATTACGTAGGTACATGATGCTTCTTCATTTTGAGTACATAAAAGGGAAATAGTATTAGTCTTTTTTAAAGACCTAAATCTGTGTATGACCATTTTGCGCATGGATTAAAGTGCCTAAACCATCTGACTCACGGCCAAACGGGAATTAACAATGACCATTCCATCTGACCGTTTCTGTGTTTTATCATCAACTTGATGGACGCAGGTACTGTGATTCATTACGAGTAGGTAATGTGAAAGTTGCCTGTCAATCCACTTTTCTTGTTTTTAAAGTGGGATATTCCACTGCTCACTAGCATAAATGAAACACTAACAATAAAAAATAGTAAAAATGGACCGACTTTGTCTTGAACCTTTGCGACTTTGTCGATACACTTTACTTATTTAGCTATCCAAAATACGCAAGCTGTTTAGGAATTCTCAATGTTTTCGATCACTTTTTACATCAAGTTTATCTACGCGGTCTTTTACACCTAAAAACTCTCTTCTGACGATTTCGGATTGGATAGGATATAATATGGCACCAAAATAAAAGATGAATGATTTCATAACACATGGATAGTAAAATTGTCTAGAATAATTTTAGCATATTAATATTAAATACGGAGTGATACCTACGCAAAATGTTAGGTTAAAGCGAATATATGTTCCGATTCTCGAAAAGAACTACCCTATCCAGTTTGTACTTCAACAATCTACCCCTAAGGCTAAAATTAGAGGTGACAGACAGTTCATCTGAAAATTTGTTATGTTTAATAATTAATGTAGGTATTTATCGTATATATTGCTATCATAAACAAACAATTGTAGGTTTTAGATAGTACCGTCCTACTCGTATCTGTTAATTTGACAAGAGATTTCACTTTCTTTACAGTATTTTTCAACCGTCCAAGGTTTGACACGTAAGTCGATCATTACTGCCAAAGAATCGATTACAAGTTATCTTTCTTAATCTAAATACTTAAAGATAAAGCCTCACTATAGCGGAGCATCCGAGAATAACCATAAAAACAACGATATCTTCTAACGTGAGTCACCTGCAAATATCTATAACTGTGTGTATATTCCAACGCGTTACGGGGAAAGGGCGTAAATTGACTAGACTTCTGTAGAGATATGTCGTTTTAGAATGTAGAAATGGTATAGGCTTTAGCAGAGAGACTAGGGTGTCGACGCCGCTATTGATTTTTATGCCCTAACCGCGGCAGACTATGCAAATAACGAAATACCTACGTAGTTGGAACACTTGTGTACGTGCGACAGAATCTTTCGAGACAAAGGGCATGAATCAGACAAAAAGCTTTGTTTTGTAGCTAATAGCGATCGATATTGTTGTCGAGTTGCTTAGAGTTTGGATGCGCGCGCCATCTGTTATTGGGTGGCGGAACTTGCGACAATGAAAGCAGTTTCAAAGAATGTTTAGCCTAATTTAAGTTAAAACCCAGCTTAGTAACATGACGAATTGAATAATACAATGCAAATCTATTAACTGATTGACGTACGCGTAACCTCGCACCCACAATGAGTGTTACATCTCATTGTATTATTTTAATAAAACCATCTACATTAGTATTACCAGCGAACGGGCTGAGTCACCCATTGTAGAGTTTTCTTGGAATAGGAAAATGAAAGCAATGCGTTATTCAAACAGAGAGTTAATCGTAATCACACTGTTTTGTCGTTGCAGAAATCAAAACAGAAGAGGTCATCAGAGAGGCGAAGATCGAGACTAACAAGATGGAAGATTTGAGGGCAGAGAAGCAGGAACCTAGAGTGACAAGGACAATGAGCATTGACAGCGATAACCGCTCGGACAGGAGCGAAGAAGATGACTCAAGAAGAGCGCGCAAAAGGGCTGCATCGACATCACCTTCTCCGATGCCACTTGATAAAAGATTCGCTCGTTTCGAGTGCCCTAAATGTGGCCAACATTTTGAATCTGGCAACGCTTGCGATCTTCACCGCTTCACCGTCCACGGTGACGAGACACGCGGCTTCAACGATCTCAGCTTCGTGGATTTCAGCAAAAAGTTTCCTGAAATAGCGCGAGGACTCAGCGAGCGGAACCCTCACCTTTCCATCACACAGCAGAGGTACAGATGCGAGATGTGCTCCAGAGACTTCCCATGTAGACAGGTTTTGGATATACACAGGAAAACCTGTGCGGATTCAGTCAATGTACAGAGCCCTGAGCGCATTGATCGCAGAGAAGACTTCTTCGCCAAACTCGACTTGAGAAATCGATACGGCATTCCCGGCACTTTAACGCCTCCTATGGAACGCTTCGCCCCCAAATTCGAAGATTCTCATTACACTGGCAATGGCATCCGTCATATTGACGCCGCGAGGGACTTAGCAGACATACAATCCATCCTAAACGTAACATCAACTGGAAGTCTTCTAGAAAGACTTACTGGTACTAGAGTGCCTTTGGAAAGTTCGGTCTTAACCCCTCCAGACACTATTGGCAAAGAGAGAGAGCAAGAAGAGACGCAAGATAATTTCGCTGCGGAATTCAGGCGAATGAAACTAAGAGGAGAATTCCCTTGTAGATTATGTCCAGCTAAGTTCCCCAATCTTCGAGCTTTGAAGGGTCATAATAGAGTTCATCTTAGTGGAACTGGACCTGGGCCTTACCAGTGCAACATGTGCCCTCACGCCTCTTTAGATAAAGCTGCTTTGGTAAGACACATGAGAACCCACAACGGGGACCGCCCGTACGAATGCGCTGTCTGTAACTATGCTTTCACTACCAAAGCCAACTGCGAACGGCATCTCAGAAATCGTCACGCCAAAGTCACTAGAGAAGACGTCAAGCGCTCAATCATTTACCACCCTTCAGAAGACCCTAACAACGATGAGGTCAACTCGAAATTAGCACGTGACGATGTGAAGAGATCTCTCGCTTTCCATACACCTGAACCCGAAAGGCGACCAGAACCCACCGGCCGTGACACTCCCCTGTCTCACTTTACGCCTAACTTTATCACCGATAGACACCCGGTCGCATCGCTAACCCCAAAACCTTTAGCAGACCTACCTATCATACCTAGAGACCCCGAGCCGCCAGCGCCTAGAATAAAAGTAAAAGGCATCGGGCAGCTAAGGCAAATTCCTGAATACAGGCCGCCAGAGTTCCCCATTAAAAACGATGATGTAGACATTTATGACGAAGAGACGCCAGTGGATCTCAGCACCAATGACAACTGTGACGTTCTCGATCTTAGCAAGAAGAAGCGCGACGTAGAAGAAAACGACGAACCTAAAACCAACTCTCGGCCAAGCTTTGAGCCTGACCCAGCAGCCGTAGCCGCTTCCACATTCGAGAAGACTCAATTCCTTCTCGCTCAGCAGAGACTCTTCGAGACATCCCTCCCCAAAATCGATCCCTCGTACTACGCTACCCAGCCGTCACAACTATACGCCTCCGTCCCAGGTTTACCAGGACTACCTGGTTTGCCGCCATCCTTTCCTATCAACCCGTACTTTCTCCAGCCATCTTTTTTTCCCCACCCATCTGATTCCCAAGAGCTGGCGGAAATAAAACAACGTATACAGAAAGAAATCATTCGAGGACTGAGCATGTCTGGCGGCCGACTTGTAACTGGTGAGCCAGAGGCCCAGCCCAAATTGGAGCCTGAAGAAGAAGAGCAGCCTCGAGATAGTTCCCCACTCCCGCCTCCACGCTCTGAATCTCCGCCTCGGCCGATAAACAACATCATCCAGCAGAATGACTCAGTCAAAATGGTGATCAAAAACGGTGTTCTCATGCCGAAACAGAAGCAACGGCGCTACCGTACGGAACGACCGTTTTCATGCTCGCAGTGCTCAGCTCGCTTCACTCTCCGCTCGAACATGGAGCGTCATGTGAAGCAGCAGCATCCTCAGCACTGGAGCGTGAGGCGGCCGGCACCCAGGGCGCCTCCTCCATATCCATCTTCAGATTCCCTCGCTGACAGAGTCAAGTTCGCGCTTCTAGCCCGACATCTAGAACGGCCGATCCAACAGGATCGCTCGCCAATTCGTCGTGACTCCGACGAAGTTGCCGATAACGAGGAAGACGAAGATGACACGCTAGTTATAGATGAAGAGCCAGAGTCTGAGACTAAACCAGAGCAAAATCGCGCAGCGCATTTAGCCGCGGAAGAAGTACTTTTAGCATCTCGCCAGCAAGAGTTAAACAAGGACTTTGATCTCAAAATTGCGGGGAACTTGATCAACAAGCCGGTGCCGATCGCCGAGAAGACTGGCACTGATATCCCTGTGCCGGTGGAGCCGCTGGTGGTGCCGGTGGTGCCCACCAGGAGCGACGAAGAAGAGGACGAGGAGGGACTAGTCGCATCCACTAGCGAGGGCAACAACTCCGGGAGTGATGAAAACAAGTAAGTGTTTTTCAATGCAAACTATTTATAGCATATGTGATTTTATTTTTTCTTTGATATTATTTATATTATACTTAGTCCGTAAGTATTCATTTCTAAATATTTTATTCTGTACTAAAAGGTACATACAAAAACTTAATAAACTAAAACTTAATTAAAAAGACTACACTACTACACGTGTAATTATTATTCACTGTCATTTAACAATATACTTTTCTCACTAAGTGATTTATAGTTACACGTATTTCAACAAAATCACTAATAAACACAGCCATGACAACAAAAGACTGACATGTCAAAAAATTATAAATTGACCTGCAGCAAACTGACAACTTTGACAAATCATAAATGTCATAATGTAAGGTGTCATTGGCATTTTGTCTTATTGTGATGTTCATTGAGCTTACCGTGGAACTCGGTCGATTTGTGTAAGATTGCTCCACAATATATTTATGTATATATTGAAGCTCATTTTACTCATTTATCACGTATTAACGAAGTAATTAATTTCAGATCGGAATCAGACACGGCGCAACCACCCAAGAAGAAGTCCGCCTACAGTCTCGCCCCCAACCGAGTGTCATGCCCCTACTGCCACCGGAAATTCCCCTGGTCATCTTCCCTGCGACGCCACGTGCTCACCCATACCGGCCAGAAGCCGTTCAAGTGCCCCCACTGTCCCTTACTCTTCACCACCAAATCCAACTGCGACCGCCATCTATTAAGAAAGCACGGAGGCTCAGCCAGAGCTATATTAGCCGAGCCTATCCCTGAAGCCGTCTCACCGCCTAGCGATATCAGAACAGTCCCTGAAAGGCCTTTTAAATGCGCCTCATGCCCGACTAGCACTTTCTCCTCATTAGAAACATTAAAGAAGCATATGGCTTCAAGACATGGTACTGGAGAGTCACAGCCAACGTCTCCAAATCCTGAATTGGATGAGACCGCCAATGGGGACTTGGCCTTCAAATGCCATCTGTGTGAAGCGTCGTTTGGCGACCGGGGTGGTGCGTTGAGACATCTAGCGAGTATGCACGCGGCGGAATATGATCAGCTCGTGGGCAAGGGAGCGCTGGATGCGGCGAGTGATCGGAGTGAAAGTGCCGATGATGACGACAAGGGGAAGTTTCCGGATCACGCTAATAGGAAGGTTAGTATTGTTATCACGACACTGCACACACAAGAATTAAATTGTTTATTCAAAGAGTGCGTCGCTCATTGAAAAACATTGATTTTAAAAAGATTTAATAATAGTTTTAGAGAGACTGCCAATAAAAACAATATTTGCTAGTTTTTACAGAAAGGTTAATTTCTAAACGAATCTTTATTGGCAACCGACATAGTGGTACCTTTCACCAAAAACAATCACAAATCATTATGGTTCTTTATAAAGTCTACATAGATTACATTTGTATTATCAGTCTTCTCCTAGATATTCAGCTCAAAATATGTTTACTTTTAGTTAAAAAATATATTTATAATTACTGCGTAATAAAGTAAAAAAATACCTCATCAAATATTACTTCGCAAATTTTCAAAACAACCCGCTCTAACCGCCCATTACCCTTAGGTGGTCTGCGCCTTCTGCATGCGTCGCTTCTGGTCAGCGGAGGACCTGCGCCGGCACATGCGGACCCACTCCGGCGAGCGGCCCTTCGCCTGCGACCTGTGCCGAAGGCGGTTCACACTGAAGCATAGCATGCTGAGACATCGGAAGAAGCATAGGGACGAGACTGATGACGAGGAGGCGACGCCGCCGAACACTCCCCAGGAAGCTGTTGGCAATGGGTTAGTATTTATATCTTAGGCTGCGATCTGTTGGAAATGGTTTACTCTCAACATCTGAAGATACATAGACATTACACTGGACGATTCACTGTTAAATATTTTTTTGCAAATCACATGCATTTGAATATCCGTACTGGGTAATTAAAAAATCTTACATATAATCAAGATCCAATTCCGAGATTGTGACGCAAATGGATATCTTTAAACAGCATCATGATTGAGTAAAACTGACTTTGATTTCATCGATTTATTTAATCCACAAAAATATGTATTTGCGGAAGTCTAATGTTCAGATCTTGTTACAGATACAGCTACCATGATGACGACGGCTCCGGCAACGAGATCCCGAACAATGTAAACAACAACAACTCTCCGCCATCGCACTACGACAACAAGCTAAAGATCCAGATGACTTCGCGCAAATATTCCTCCGAGGCCGAAAACGACACTGAAAACGGCGGCGACCTCATCGGAAAACTCCTGGGGATCCCCGACAAAACCATTATCAACAAACTCCTGTCCTCTCCAGACGAAGCAGCCAAGTTTCTTGGAGTAAACAAATGAGAGTACGCTTTAGTCTTCGTGATGCCCGCTACTCTCATACTGGCCCCGCGAGGACTAAAACTACCATTCCAAATTCAGACGTCAACGAACGTCAATACAACGCCATCTACCAACGAGTAGGCGCACTAGCGCGTTATATTCACTATAAATTTTATTAATGCAATATATTTGTGTGTGTGTTTCAAATATATTTCTATTCGAACTAGGTGCCTTTAGCTGCCTTAAATTTTATTGAAAGTGTATACCGTCCTATTTCTGCCTTAATTGTAATTCTTAATGTGGGTATCGAGCAACGATTTTTATTTAGTGCCAGTTATAAAAGTACATAATTGTATTTTTATCTGTAGTAGTAATTATAATTAAATATAGTTTTAGTTATAGGGACTGAATACTGTGTAGTATCTTGATAATTAACTGTATTTACCAGCACGTTTCAGTAAACTGGGTGTAGAGCTATGAACCAGAATATATTGCATTTCCATCTAGTCGCATAATTTCCCTTTGGTCTTATTTTCACACTTTTTTCGTACGTAGTGAAGTCCAGCCAAAAACTTGAAGCAAATCCAAAATTTCTAGTCATTTACCTAAACGTTATTCTTATCAAACCTAAGCTATGATACCAAATTGCGAGTAATGTTTAAATTTCATGTAAGTAATGTAAGTCAGTTATATTAAATAGACCTCATAATACCAACCAATGAATAGACCTAAATTTCGAGTTAAGAATCTTCATGTAAGCTCATTGTTTTTTCAATATTTCCTCACTATTTTCTTCTCATTTCTTCAAAAATCTTTCAAGTAGTGAACTTAAATTAATTGGTATAAGTACTTATATTAATGACATTTTATTTGCTCAAAACCAGCATTTCTTTACAGCAAATTTTAGATACTTCATAGTTATAAATATCGTAAGTTAATATAGATTCGAATGCAAGTTAAGGTTATGCTTTCAACCAAAGGTGGACACTAGTTTACCAATTTGGTAAGAAATTCTATTAAATTTATCTGTTAGTCAGAGTTTTTGAGAATCGTTTTATTTTATTATTACATGTCTAATGGTGGGGCAATATATTATTAAAGGGTTATAAATCCTGTAGAATAGTTTAGATTAGTTATTCAGTCTCCTTCAGTGGATTGACGAATCATACGCTAGAATATACCTAAGTCCAATTGTGCTTTGTATATTTTGAATTGCTATTAAAATACCAAATAAATTATATATTAGAGTTAAACTAGATAAATGTATAACAAGTACCTATGTTATTTCCTCTGAAATTTGGAGATAAGCAATA
This sequence comes from Lathronympha strigana, assembly GCA_949128165.1. Taxonomy (NCBI): domain Eukaryota; kingdom Metazoa; phylum Arthropoda; class Insecta; order Lepidoptera; family Tortricidae; genus Lathronympha; species Lathronympha strigana. The sequence goes on along the minus strand of OX421923.1, from coordinate 8,906,698 downwards.
TAGTAAGTCACTGTATTTTTATTAGCGCTCTAACTGTTCGTATTTCAAACTGATTTTAAATAATAATTAATTATAATATTATTGTACACCAAAGTAAGTTAATAATAAGTTGATACAAATATCCTGCTTGATGTCAATTATAGTTAGAAAAAGAGAATATTCTCGACATTATGTTGTGTAATTATTTATTTTAATTAAAATTATTTGCTACTTTTACTTAGGGCCAGAGTTGCATGACTTTTTATTTTTTCATTGTGTCACCTAATTATAAGTATTGGTAGGTAATTATTACTTAACTAGCAAGTAATGATAGGTAAGTTAATATTTAAGAGTGGCAACACCGCTTGGCCTTTCAATCGTAGTATTCGTGTGTAGTGTGTCGTTTTAATAATTACTATTAATAATGAATAATTATAAATTTATATATATACCAATACTGAATATGTGACTTATAGTTCATGACTTTATGTATTAAGAAGTTTACTATTCACTTTATGCCTGTCTTTCTTTAATGCAATATGGGTGTCGTTTTAAAAACGTTTTTGTGAATTAAATTTTGTGTATAATAAACAGAAATGTTTCATTTTCTTTAGTCCTTATACCTTAATTAAATTATAAATCAATATATTACAATACAATAACTCTATATTGCACACCTCACAAATTATTAAAACAAAGAAAAAATATACATGACATCACACACAAAAACAGAGGTAAACGACAGGTGGTTTTAACGCTAATAAGCAGTCTCTTCCTGACAACCTTAGGGTAGCTGAGCAAATTATACATAAAAAAAACAGTAGAAGGTGCAGAAACACATATATATGTATACAAATAATTACTCAAGCCTTCCTTAAAAACTGTCTGCCTACCTATACCTACACAAAGTCCAAACAATGTTTTTCGAAAACACTTTTGTAGGAAGTAAAAACTTAATTAAGTAGGTAATATGGGGTTCTTCAAAAAAGGAGTGTTAAAGTTTTTAACGGGTCGGCAACGCGCATGTAAGACCCCTGGAGTTGCAGGCGTCCATAGGCTACGGTGACCGCTTACCATCAGGTGGGCCGTATGCTTGTTTGTCACCGTCGTAGTATAAAAAATAATAATAATAATAACGTTACTAGAGTTTGCCTGAAAGGCAACGTTTGGGAAATATGGTTTGGTTTTCATACTTTCATGAGAATCGCATGGGACATCCAACAAATTAGTATAGTCATTGGAATTATAAGGAAGTCACTTTACTGGCAATGTAAATTCCGAATATGTCGAAAATATTTTTAATTATACTGCCATCTAACGGCGAGTAGAAAAAGCTTTAGTTCCACTATTCATCACTTGAGTTGTAAAAAATTGTTACCATGTAAAAATTAAAATATAACCTTGATTATATACATTATAAGTTATAATAAATACTTAAGAGTGCTATCACAAAATCCGCCCGCTCGCATTTCAATATTATTACCGCCAGTTGCGCTCCGAACGCGCATCTGTGTGCGGACACACACTACAATCAGGTATACAAACTTATTATCGCCATGCTCTTCGAACGGCATAGCAGGTGCGGTTAGTGCGAACGGGAGCGAGCATTCATTGATTGTAAGCACCGTCGCGAGGCTAATGGCGTCGCGACGCTTGACGCGCGGACCAAACATTATTGATACTTGCGCCAGAACATCAACTATTACTTGGCGTACGTGGTGTTAGAAAATGTACGAGTAATTTGTATATTTGTTTTGTGTTTATCATAAGATTAAAAATAGTTTTATTCAAACGTCAAATGTCTCTAAATAGTATCCGAAGTTATTTTGGAATAGGATTTTGTTTTCTGCCTCCGGATCCAATTAATTGCTTTCATATTCATACATATATTGGTACATTTCTAAGCATACCTAACTACTAAAAAGTTTTTTTTTCAAAATTTAAACTCAATCTGAATTCTATTTTGGGGTGGTGATATTATATTGAAGGTTACAAAGCCGATAAGATGAAAAAAGGGACGTGTAATTAAATAATTTTATTTAAACGTTTTGTAATTTTAACTGAAATCCGGAGGCATATTTTGGGCGTTTTTATTATTTTTTGTAAAAAAATCATTTTTTGAAAATATGAAAAGTTTTAATTGTTTTCTATTTAGAATCGCGAGCTCTTTCAATCGCAGTAGGAGAAAAAAAGTGTTCCAAGATTTGTTTTCCATTTCGCCACCATCATTTCATAGATTCAGTATGGCGGTAGCACATTAGAAAGTTTGAAAAATGTATGGAAAATTTAGGACACTTTTTTTCTCCTACTAGGATTGAAAGAGCTGCGATTTTGAGTAGAATAAATATAAAAATTTCTAATTTAGCAAAAAGTGATTTTTGTACAACAAAAAATAAAAATGCCGTTTTTTGAGTTCCATTTTTTTGTCAAATATCTACTTGTGGCACATCATCTGATAGGTCCTTAGAAATAAGTTAAAGGTCTCTTGTACAAAAAATTGGTTGATCCAGTATCGGGAGGTCCAAAAAACCGGCCAAGATCGAGTTGGACTTGCCCACCGAGGGCTCCGCACAAAAGTGGCATGGAACTCTCAGTGTACGGCAGTTTCAGATTTGGATTGCGTTGATGTAGAAGTTTGGTTTTTTTGCAGCTTCAAGGGACCGCAGACCTGTGTATATTATGGTATTAATTTTAACTTGCAACCTTTACTTGTTCCCGAGATAAAGGGTCTGGACAGACAGACGGGCGGACGGACGGACGGATAACAAAGTGATCCTATAAGGGTTCCGTTTTTTCCCTTTGAAGTACGGAACCCTAAAAATGTGAAAGCTTTAGGAAGTTAAGATATAAGACAACCTTACCACGAAACTTATTTTGAACGAATTTGTTCAAAATAAGTTTCGTGGTAAGGTTGTCTAGCCGTTTTTGCCAAAAACTATTAATTGCTAACATACAGTTAAGTCCCTTGATATTTTGAAGACACTTATGCCTTTTTGCTTGCACAATATTTATGTCGTATAACGCTACAAAACCCTCAATTATGCTTGGTCCGACACGCTTTTGGCCGGTTTTATTCCAGATTTTGCTCATATAGCAATATGATTATCCCTGACTAGGGCGGTGGCACCAGTAATGGACAAGGAACCAGTAACGTACAGTCACTTTTATTATGAGGAAATAAGTTTCATGCATTTATTTTGTGTCAACCAATTGACAATCATATGACATTTGAATTAAGAATATAGTGTCCATCACTCCTGTCTGTCAGCTTAAAGTGTTCATAATGGGTACCGTCACCCTAATACACCTAAAATTTCTCCATACTGTCCGTCTTAATAAACACTCTGTATTACTGAAAGTATCTAGAAGGGTTGGTTGCGGTACAATCACATTCGATAAAATCATTTCAAATTTTTATTTCAAACAGGTCTATAATATAGTCAAAAATGTAAAATGCTTATCTCAGTAGTTGGTCGCGGTTTATTCACTTTTCCAAACGCTTCCAGCACGTACTCGTGCAACAAAACAAGCAAATTGTACAGTCCACAGAGAACAACACAGGTCCTACCTCTACGAGCGCGCGCGCGGTACTGAGGACTAGGCTAGCGCGGATTGGATTTTATACACCATTTGAATATTTAAAAAAAATACGGAATTTAAACAAAAAGTGGTTTTTTCGATTTCAGCATGTTCTTAAAAGAATAAACTTTAATGTTGTATACAAATCATCCCAATATTTTGTCAAAATTACTGCGAAAATCCCTGCGTTTGCAGTGTATTTTTATCGAAAAATGTGCATATTCAAAGTCGAACTAGATAGGTATCTGTGTAAATTATTGGAAATATGAGGCCTATAAGTTAAATAAAACCATGTTGCAATATTATATCAACCCAGAAAAACATGTGTTTTCATGTATCATGTTAACAATAATCGAAGTCAAACTTCTGTCTCCGTGCGCTTTTCAGAAAACAACTGCCAATAATTGTATAGTAAAAGTTAAAACATTGAGTTTTACTCAAATTAGAAGCTTACAAGTTAAACACTAGGAAATAAGCTATCAAACATAGTTAACAACTTTGACAAGCAGCTCACAGTTTCTTTGTATTTCAACGTCAAAAAACAGCTTTTGTTGCTTTTCCGTACAAACCGTATTGATGGCCTCTTAACAAAATTCCTTTTTTTTATTCAGTTATTACTTTGAAAATTAACTAAGTTGAAAAGTAATGAACATAGATTGTTTAACATACTGTTAGTTTCCGAACGTGCCAAAAGCCCACTTGAGCAACTGGGATGCCATAGTACAAAATTTTGCGAAATAATGGGGTAATCTTTAAATTGAAAATTGAAAATAGATGTCATATACTAAAATGCCTTTAGTAGAAACTGGTGGGAGATGGGACAAGACAGGGATACGTGGAAGGAGAGGAGGGAGGCCTTTGTCCAGCAGTGGGACACTCTAGGCTCATATAAATAAATAAATAATACTAAAAAAGGTCAAGTCCATCGGAGGCCAAGCCGGGGATTGAACCCGGGTCTTCAGCGTACAGTTAGTCCAAATATTTAATTAATCCTCAAAATTAAGAAATAACTGTTTTTACCCGACCGCGTAGTAAAAGAATGGTGGAGTGTTATTGGATATGTATCTTTGATATGTATAGTCTGGCAAACCAAGTCCGAAAGCAGATTTAAAAAAATCTATATTACTTACTTTTTTCAGACTATATATTGTAGGTACTATCGCGTTCAAAAGTGTATGGGCAATTTATGAATGAATTCATTCATAAACTGCCACGCGTGTGTACCTATATATTTGACAATCATTATTGCAAAATGATAAGATTACCAAAAATTGCCGTCACAATCCTAAAAAAAGTGTTCAATAAAAAAATTAAATAAAACTACGCATTGAAAAGGACAAAGTAAATAATATCTGAAAAATTAACCAATTACGATATCTTACATAAAAAACGTTATAGTTGCCGTGTGTTGTTGTGCCAAGCCCAATGTGGTAGAACTTTGAACAATTACTTAAGGTAACTTAGATTTAACGTGTAATTTGGTAGATTAGGCTGACGTTGACAATCACTGTGCATTTTAGATTATAATTTCTTAAATACGCCAAAAATATTGTTTTAAAGATAGTCTGATGCAAATGAAAAAGTTTATTTTCTACTTCTAAATAACGTAATAATTGGTATTTTTGTCTGTTCTCAGGCCGAAAATTATGAAGGAAAAATTAGATTCAGATATTGAATCGGGGCTTTTTGTTATGAATGTGTCGCCTGAATCTCCCGATCTAATCACGTCGCGCGTGACGTCACCGCTGTGCAGTGGCGTGTGCGCAACTGCGCATTGCGCACGCGTTTTTGAACGTTAAAAAAATGACTAAAGTAGAACTTAATAAGAACTTTCTTGGAAAATTATTTTGAACTTGATTGAACAGTTTTTGAAAAATTGTACAAAATAATTTCTGGATTACGTTTGTAATTTAACTGTATATGCAAACACTTCTTTTATCTTGAGTACTTAATTTATCATCCCGCACGTATCTTCCTTCTAGTAAGAAAAGAATGATTCAAATCGATTAACCCCCGAAAACCCAACATACATAGCCCGTCTAGTTTTTATAAATTAGTAACCCAATTGCCCGAGTGATGGCACTCTGGTCTACTTAAAATAAATAAAAAAAATAAAAAATTTTTTTATTACCGAAACACACAGGAAGTACACAGACAATTAAATGCAGAAACTTATATAATAACCTATGACTAAATAGGTAGGTACCGTATCACGGTCTTCAATCTGTGAACCATTTCTCAAACCTTTCCTCAAAAAAAAAAAAACTATCAACCAGTGGGTCACAAATTGAAGTCCCTGAGTGTACACCATTATTACTAACAGTTAGGTAGGTATATAGTGTTTGGTAAAGGGTACCAGTCTCAACATATGCTAGGATATTATATATACCCAGCGTTGATTTTCAGACTGATCCCTTCGACTTCGCGCTGTTAAGATTTTTTCGGAGTTGATGGGGTCGGGACGGGTGTGATCGAAAGTATCATCGAATTGTTAATTTTTATAAGCATAGTATCTATTAAAACACTTTTTAAGGTTGCCTATTGTGACGGACGGTAAACTGCGGAACCTTACACTGAGCATGGCCCGACATGTTCTTGGCCGGTTTTTTTGTATTGGCAAAATCGATTGTTTCATCACAAATTGGTCCAAAATGGGAATCCACAATTGAATTATCAAGATTAGCCTTCTGAGCTGAATTGCTATTAAATATGGTTTCCGTAAGTATACAGTAAAAAAGTCATTCCATGTATTTTTCTTTTCTGGCGCATCCCTTCACTCCCTAGGTTCCTTTTTGTGTATAACACAGCCCGATACGAAGATATGGTATGGCGAAACGCTTGTTAAATACAAGCAGTATTTTAAATAGTTTTACAGTATAAATAAATAGCAGAGAAAAAAAAGATGAAAAAAAATCGTAATCCTAAAACTAGTGCGTGACGCGCCTAAGTGAAAGTGGTAAAAAATTGTTATGAGCTGGTAACCCCATATATGAGTGAAGGAATTTTTAAGAAATAGAAAGAAGTCACTAATTTATGCGATACGGCGTCTTCATTTTGAGTTTCAATTGCTTAACTTTTTAAAGACAGTTGCGAAACATTACGCTGTGCCCTTGTACTACGCATAGAGATAGTTCGTTTGAGGGTTAAAGTTCTAAAATATAATAGGTAAGCTTGTTTTCTATGCAGTAAGCATTTCACATAGTGACGTAGGTACACTATTTCTTTCGGTGGCCTTTGCCGAAACAATTACAAACTATGATCATTAAACACTATAATATTAACAACAATCAACCTATAATTCGTTTCTTTCATGGTCCATTGCTTGTTATTTCATATTAAATAGTGTTTTTAATCATTGTTTACATTGCAGGTATTTAGAATATATATCCAAAATGGGCGATCAACAGTTTTTCCTGAAATGGAATGATTTTCAAACGAATATGGTGACTTCGTTCAGGCATTTGAGGGACGAAAAGAGCTTTACCGACGTGAGTAAACAAAGTTATGGTCATCTCCAATGCTGTTTTGATTACAAACAAACTATAATGCCATTTTAACCTCAACAACATTTATCCTTGAGAGCTTTCAACATTTTTACGAGATTCCTTTTCTCTGTGTTTTAAATAGCAATGTTATTGTTTATTTACTCAAACTATACTATACAATGTCATTACTAACAATGAATGTGGTTATAAGATTATTTTACTATAAATATATACACTAGATATTTAGAGCTTTAAATTAAAAGTCAAAGGTCATGATAAGATCTTCAGTTTATTTATACAACAATAGCGTCTGACAACAATGTTAAGACATTTGCTCAAACCAACCAATATTCAATATGATTTTTATGAAGTATAATTTAGTTTATGGACTGGGTTTATACCACATATTATTGTAAAACCAAGGATTATGGTTTGGTATGGAACTTATGTATTTAACTTGCCAATGTATGGTCCCAATGTTGAAAGCAAATTTAGAACCTTCTACAAATTTGGTTAATTTATTTAGGGTGACAATGCAATATGATGACATTTAACTAATTTGGTGAGCACAACCATCATTGGCTTGACAGACTGACATCGGCTCTAATCTTAATTGTAGCACAATTACCACCCTATTTGTGTAAAAAGTTTGTTTACAATGTGTACGGATGGTCAAGGATGGTCAACGGAGTTGCATAAAAAGATTTGATATCACTAAAAGAAACTACTAAGCAACTAACTGAGGAAACTTTTTACTCAACACCTGAACCAAAAACAAGAGGATACAGTTTTAAATTAATAATTACAAATATCAGCAAAAACTTTATTGCAAATCAAGTAGTAAACATATGTAACAAATTATCTTCCGATAGTGTAAACTCTAGTGTTAACCAGTTCAAAAACAATTTTGACAAACTTGAAATAATTCAGTAAAAAAGTGCAAAGGGAACTATGATTTACGTATCAGCCTCAACTTACGCCTCTTTCCTTATTTTTCAGGTGACACTAGCATGTGAGGGCCAGACATGTAAAGCACACAAAATGGTGTTGTCAGCGTGTAGTCCATACTTTAAAAGCTTACTAGAGGTGAGTTATCTACTTAGTTACCTTTGTACTAAACAAAACATCTTGCGAAAAAGCTTGGCTTTTGACGATCTGAGTGTCTGTGACAAGCCCTGATCTCATTTGATTGAGCTTTAGAACTTTTCTACATCATACATATTTATTATGAAGATATAAACATATCTTAAATCTAACCGGAGACCTAGCAGACCCCGTCGGCGTTGGCGGGATAACTTGGACTCCTTTTTATAATATTGGCCAGACGTTGCACAAACAAGTAGAGGAAGTAGAGGGGGGAGGCCTTTGCCCAGCAGTGGGACACAATAGGTTAGCAAATAAAAAAATATAATCTCAACTTGCAGGAGAACCCATCAAAACACCCAATAATAATCCTGAAGGATGTCTCGTACCTGCACCTGCAAGCTATCCTGGAATTCATGTATGCCGGTGAAGTGAATGTATCCCAAGAACAACTACCAGCTTTTCTGAAAACTGCTGCCCGTCTCAAGGTACATATTGTTTTTAGGATTTCGTACCAAAATTGTAAAAGCGGGACCCTATTGAGGCTCCGCTGTCCGTCTGTCTGTCTGTCACCAGGCTGGTATGACAGTTATAGTTAAAAGTTCAAATTTTCATTGATGATGTATCTCTGTTGCCGCTATAAAAACAAATACTTTAAAAAACGGCCAAGAGCATGTTGGGCCATGCTCAGTGTAGGGTTTCGTAGTTTGCCGTCCGTTACAACACGCGAACTTTAAAAGGGTTGTAATCTACCTTGCACATAATAAGAATAAAAAGGATTATCTTTCCAGCTCTTACGACTTATACGCCCTTTTAACCGGGAAGACACGTTTTATTGCAAAAAAACAGAAATGGCTGAAGTGACCAAATTCATCTACCACGTAAATTAGCTTATAGTTATAAAACAATCCTCTCATTTATTTTAAATATCCTCTGCCTCAGGGTCAAGGGTTATAGTTTAATAATAATGAATAATGAATATGCAATTATAAAGTTTAGGTCATACTCTATCCAAAAACTATCAATAGTTTGTAACTATCTCTTGGGTTTTTTTTTAAAATAGGACTTCATGTTGTTCTGAATATATGTAGCTATAAAATATCCGACGTAATAAATGAAGCGGAAGTCCAGCTCGAGAGCTGGAGGGAGAAAAAATCATTTGTACGAGCCGGGTTTTGAACCCGCGACCTTCGAATTGAAAGTGGCACGCTCTTAACGATGCGTCACCAACACTGTCCTCTGGCTTCTCTTGCCTGTCTTAAGACAAGTATCAAGTTTTAATTTAACATTTCAGGTAAAAGGCCTAGCCGAGCCACCACCACAGATGCCCAGCATCAAGCGGGAAGGCTAACGGCAGCCTCCAGATCCACCAGCCAACCTGGGACTACCAGTTTTGTATTACTGACGTTTTTACCCCGCTACACCTTTCAAGTAAATTATTATAGTCTGTTTTTCAAGAAGCACTGGGGCGTATTTCTCGAAAGCTTGTAACATAAGCGGGTCCCTGTCTAATAAAAGAAGTTAGACAGAGACAGAGAAATGGAACACTCATTTGTTTCTTGCATAGAAAATGTATGGGATAGTTTTATAGTTGAAACAGACTAGTGATTTTGAAGTGACATGATACAGATAAAAGGAATGTTACTGTAAATGGAGTTATGGCAATAGCCAAAATATCGTCGTCCGTAGGTTAAAATTGGACAGGACTTAGCCTAATTGAACCTACGGTCAACGATATGTCATCTACCGCACTAATGCGATTTACACACTGAGTGATGAGCAATGTTATATATCTTTTTTTTTGTGTGTCCACGCGTCCTTAGTGTACAACTGTACAATAATCTACATGACACGATTCCATTATAATGATACTTGTGCAATAACTCGCGGCATTGTGTGAATCGCCTTATCTTTTCATGTCACTTATTTTATTACTAGGCACACATTGGGAGCGGTTACACGGAAGATCTTGAACGACGATCCACGAACACGAACGATGATTGGCCAATTTCCCCCGTAGTCTTTGGTTCCAGGGCGTATACCACGAAAATCGAACGAATGCGGATTTGTATGTCCATCTCTGTCACACTTGCATATTGGAGTGACAAAGAGGTTTTCCCGTCAATGCCAATTTTCGATGTTCGTGGTAGGCATCCTGGACTGGTAGATCGTGTTTGTAACCGCTCCCATTGACAATATTTATCAAACACTGATGTTGAGTTGAAAGCTGATATTATAAGCAAGGATAAATAATTAGCACAAATAAAGTCACTTGAACAAACAGTTGGATGTAAGGATATTAACATATGCAATTTAAAAAACGTCACTGATTCAAAACTACTGATCTTAGGCATGCACATGAAATTATATTTGACATAAGCAAAGATATAAAACACAATAAGGCACCGACGGACGTATACGCGTTATTTTTTTATAAATTCATATACAATAGTGAATCTCCGCTTTACCGTCTTTTCTAAAAGCATTTTACTAAATCATGTTTTTGAGTGTGTTTGACTATGGAAATCACTAATAATGCTCTTAATTGCATTTAGCAATATAATGTTTAGCACATTGTGGCATTAGATTTTTGCAATTATGACTAAAATATATCATTTTATAGTTCGCAAGGTCCTTAAGATATTACTTTGCTGACGAATTTGATTTTAAAATTGATAGACGATTATGAATAACGTCATTAGCGCCATTTACGCCAAATAATTAGAATTAGCCACTAACCCGGTGTTCAATGTGAAATTCCATATGAAATAAAGTTTTAACTCCGGGTTAGTTGTCTAACCACCAGGTGCAACCTTGGTGCAAGTGGTCCCTAGTGATTATTATATAATTTTAAAGGATCGAAAATGGAATTGCAAATTCTCAAACAAATAAATCAATTTAATGAATATACAATTATGAATAAAAAACAAAATCTCGACAAATACAATAATACAAATCTTATATAAGTTAAGCAAAAATGTGTTTTGAATTTTCAATATTTTCTGGCAAGTATTTAGTTAATAGATTCATTTTAAATAGCACAGAAGGAACCTACACCTTTCCATAACCAAGTTACCTAACAGCCAAAGTATCTTAAAAGTAGTTTTTTTCCACAACTTCATAACTTTGTACTCATAGCTGTTCTTTTCTTTATATGTAAACCTCTTAATTGATAAAGAGTTTTATGTCAAAAATAAAACTTTTGCTACAAGCTTTTATCGCTGACTGTACCGTACCATACATAGTATTGTCATCCAACCTTCATAAGCACGGGAAGTTAGTCAAATTTAGCTAACACGATTTGACCCTAAGAAACACACACACCTTTGAAGGTAAGTAAAGTAAATCACTTTTTAGCTTATATTTCCCCTAATATTTTATTAAGCTGTACAACTATGAGTGCAAAGCATTTGGTTAATTCTGTGCTACCAACTAAACCACCATAGTAGTTCTACCAATGGTTGCCTTACTATTATCGAGGTATATCTATGATGGAAGTTGTACATTGATTTTGTACAATATACATATGTTCAATTAAATAAATACACAGTATGAAAATGTATTTTAAAAAATGCAACAGATTTTACAAGACGTATTTTTCACCGCGCACAGCATAGACCGTGTTTTTTTTTAATGTTGTTGTCCATACTTGAAAGCAATAATATAATAATATCGATGTACAATTTCATTATTATTGATAATAGTGTCTCAACTTAATAATAAGGCTGTTGTTGTTAACCCTGCAATAATTTCTGTGAATAATGTAACATTTTCATAATATTTTAATGATCTAGTTATAATACACACACACTTGTTCACTATACTAAATACTACAGGTGTCTTTTTCACGCATTGGTAGTATATCTCTATTGTTTTTTTGGTTCAAAAATAGATGATGTGCATTGTATCTTGTATATATTTTAAAACCTTAGTGATTTATAGGTTTTAAAATGTATAGAAATTACAGCTCTTACGGTTCATTTCTTATCTGTTTAAGACTTTAGTTGTACTAATATGAAAGTGACACGAAATATGTGGCGTTTTCAGGCTAAAGGTACCACATTGTCGGTTATCGATAAGGCTTCACTGTCATAAATAATCACTTAGAAATCAACTTTATCAACAACCGACAATGTGGTACCTTTAGCCTGAAAACGCCACATATAAATCAAAATCAGGTGCATAATGTATTATTTCAATACACCTATTGAATTTATGGCAATGTATGTATTTTACAAGCTAAATCCAATGAACTGATATTGGCGTAAGGTTTTATTTTGTATTTTTTTAAACTATTTTCAATTATCCACTTATGTTCTGTAGGGTAATTCCGATTTATATTTAATGAAAGAGTTCTCTTTACAACTAAAGAGAACCATTCTTAAATAAACATGTATTAATTTTATAAGAATGATTATTTAGAAATTCTCGAGTCTTGTCACGTTTCGTAAGTAATGTTTATTCACGTATTTCACCTATTTACTCATTTCTTTTGGCGATATCGTTCCATATAATAACATTGTCTTGAGAGTTGTAAGAAATCAGACTTATAAAATAACTAGGAATTACTCTTTTTAGTATTAAGCTATCTTTAGACTTCAGCACTTCTAATTCCAATGCTTACAGTATATTTTTGTAGATAAACATAATGCCATCAATTTACCTTACTTTGTCGTAGTCGGGTAAATCCTTGGCATTTTTTTTTCTTTTCCAAACGCGCTCCATATGATCTTGCCTTTATACTGTTGATAGCAAATGTGCCTTTTCTTGATTAACATAGCGTGGTCTGATCGAAAGCGTCTGTCTCTTTCTAACTTATCTGTCTTGAAAGAGATAGTTGTAACTAATGAAGATTTTAGTTCGGGGTTTAAGTGGCGAGCGTGCGATAGAGCGTTCAGCGGGGCGGGCAGCGTTTACTTAGGTCGCTTACATACATTTGCTTGTGTTTAACATGAACGCCGGTCGCCCCACTGCACTCGGGCCTTTTATTAAAATTGAATCTCCTTTGTGTAATTGGTCAAAGGCAAGCTTGTATGGAGCTTATGTTAGTAAATGTTGTAAAAATGTAAATCTGATAGATATTTTTAGACAGAGACGTGCTGATTATCACATGAAGCTAGTTTGTAATGATTGAAATTATGAAAGATTTGTAATTTTTAGATAATACAAAGGATTACAATAATTGTTATGTTTTATTTGATTTCCCTGTAGTACCTTGTGTGGATGTCACGTATTTATCTAATACCTTTTTTCATGTATCACATTTTTACCTCTAAACGAACAATTCTTGTAAATGTATATTTCGGTGATCTCGGAAATTATTAACGATTTAGATAAAAAATGGTAAAAAGAGGTTAAAGAGGTTATTGAGAATAGAGATAATTAACTTTTAAGAATAAAAAAATCTTCTAATAGTCATCAATATATTTGTAATAACAACAAGTTAAATATACAAGTAAGTAATATGCAAAAAAATATTTTTGCTCGTAAGTAGCACCATAAAAATAAATAAAATCTCACACTGAAAAGAAATGGAATGCCAAGTAATAATTATAAAATACACTAGGATTTTTTTTAACTGGTTTCATTACAATATAAAAATAATATAAACATTTATTTTAGTCAAAGCCGTCTAAAATTAGCTCATACAACATATAAACCTGTAGTTAATAAATGCATCATTAAATAAAACATAAACATTAAATGCAAATATAAACAATTATTTTCACAAACAGTGCCTTTGGTATATATTTTGGTAAACCATTAACTCCTATACGTTACTATAAAATAAATAAATATTTGGCGCACAGTACTCGAGTACGATTTAAAATAATTATGGCAACACAATAGGAACGCAATAAAATAAATAATCTATTCGATTCGTCGCAAATGGCACGAAAATATTCTTACTTAACAATTTGGTATAATATTTGGAAATAAACATTATGCTGATACAAATAAAATTCTTATTCCGATCACATCGAACTTCTTAACTCTTGAAACCAGTAGGATGCCCGCTCTGCCATCTCCAAGTATCCTTACACATGTCTACTAACGTCCTTGTCGCGCGCCAGCCCAGCAGCCTGTGCGAGAGCGAGACGTCAGCATAGTTCTCAGCTATGTCTCCAGCGCGGCGCCCGACTATCTTGTAGGGAACCTTGCGACCACTGGCGTCTTCGAACGCTTTTATCATTTGGAGGACTGAGTAACCGACGCCGGTGCCTGGAAATTGGGTTTTATTTAGTTGGTGTTAAGGTTTATTTTATTACAGTCAACTAGAAAGATATGAATACAGCCAAAGTGCCCAAAAAATATACAGTCTATGCTATGAAAATTTGCATAGACAGACTCGGGTTTTTTTTTGTCTGTACCCAAATTGACAGCATGGAAGCCGCTGGAGCCTGGCTGCTGTAGCAGCCGCACGGCCTTCTCATGGCCAGCTGCCAGGTCGACCACGTGGATGTAGTCCCGCACACCGGTGCCGTCGGCAGTGGGGTAGTTGTTGCCGTACACCTGGAGTTCGGGGAGACGGCCGACTGCCACCTGGAAGTATTTTTTTATTACACATGACACTGACACCAAAGATATTGTTTCTCTGTCTTCTCTTGTGACTCAAGCGAGTGAAAAATTTTTGGAATGGGGATAAACGCGAGTCGATTTGCCGCTAGGGGCGCTTTTTTTCATATCTGACGTTTACTCCTTGCTCATTGAAGCAAGGTGGATTTGCCAATGTCGAAGTTTTGAGACTTTCTCACGGGAGGAGAATCTTAAATGTGAAATAAATTGGGGCATGGTATGTTTTCAACATTTTCGTTTATATTATAAATCATTTTTTTTTCATTATAAAAAAAATTACTTATAATGTGCAAATCAGCCCTTTCAAATGATACCTCACATGACCCGGTAACTAAACTTTTAATTTTTGCCCCCTCTTTAATCGGGCATTTTTTTATAGAAAATTAAATAAAAATATATATATAAATTGAAAGAGATGTCATATACTAAAGAAAAAGTGACCAAGGTCCCCGGTGAGCACGCCCGGTGGGCGGTCCCAGCCCTGCTCACCGGGGACCTTGGTCACTTTTTCTTTAGTATATGACATCTCTTTCAATTTATAATTTATATATAGTAGTGTGACTACTTAAAAAAAACACAAAAACATGAATCAAAACATTTATTACATTTAATAAATGATTTGATTCGTGCTTTAAAAATTGTATAAAAATATATAAAAAATCTTCTTTCAATGTGTCTGGATTAACTTTGTTTATAAGTGTTCAAAATTTCAAATCGGTAGCTTAAGTAGTTCTCGAGATATTTAACGATGTGACATACGGACAGACAGATTGAGTCGCCCCATTAGGAATATACGCCCCATACGGAACCCTAAAAACAAACCTGTGATATGTACGGCATCAAGTTGTTGGGCATGCCAGAGGGGTCTTCACCAATACGGCCGCTCGGATGGGCTCCAACTGGGTTGAAGTAACGCAGCGAAACCACTGTCCATTTCTGCAAAATGAACATGACGGTTTGTGTGAGTAGGTACTCACTTAAAACTACACTAGAAATACGTCAGTTATGGGCATTTTCAGAAAAAAGTGGGCCATTTTAATGAAAACGGGTCCTCCATTTTCCATATAAAAAAAATTGACAGTTTTGTAACGGCCCATACAAAATGTATGAAAAAAGCGTTTCGAAACTGACCAAAAAAAACCGGACACTCTTTTTCTTTTAAATCAATAGTACTCGTGATTCTGGTTATAAAAAAACCAAAACTTACTATATAAAAAAGGTAGGTACCCTATTTTTGAAAATGCCCTTATAGCAGACGTATTTCGTCATGAGTTTTTTTTTTAATGCTTTAGGGGGCAAACGAATCGCCTGATGGTAAGCGATTAACGTCGTCCATGGACACCCGCAACACCAGAGGTGTCGCAAGTGCGTTGCCGGCCTTTGTTGAGTATTTCATTATCATCATAGGATGCCGTTATCAAGCGTCGAGTACAGAGTGCGTCCACGCAGGTAATTTTATTCAAATATTAATATGTCTCACGCCACGACAGTTTAAATTCGATAGTAAATTAACCTCTTCTGAGCCTTATGGCAAGGAAGGAAGGATGGCGGTCTCCCAATAGGTTGTCACTTAAATGTGCTCCTAATCCTAACAGTACATGGTAACTTACCGGATCGCTCCTGCAGACGACCCTCATGATTTCCTTGCAGAAGTATTTGGATTTGCCGTAGGGGCTCGTGAGCCCTAAGGGCCTACGCTAGCTGGCGCGGATGCACGAAGCGGGTGCACGCGGCGGGTGAATTTATTTAGTATGGCGCACCCGCTCCGACAGTCCGCTTCACTTAGCGCTGTTCATACGATTTCTTATTAGACGGGCGTCCGTTCCGGGTAATCCGCGTCAGCTAGCGTGGGCCCTAGGCCTGTGGGGTTCAGGGCTCCCCTTGTACAGTGCTATAGACTCCGTCTTTGTAGACTTGGAAATTTTGGAATACTTACTGGGTCGCTCCGGCAGATGTCATGTCGTTCATGATCTCTTCGCAGAAATATTTGGATTTGCCGTAGAGGCGCCTGAGCCTTAGGCCTGTGGGGTGCGACTCGTCGATGGGCAGTTCAGGGCTCCCCTTGTACTGTGCTATAGACTCCGTCTTTGTAGACTTGGAAATCTTGGAATACTTACCGGGTCGCTCCAGCAAATGTCCTTCATGATCTCTTCGCAGAAGTATTTGGATTTGCCGTAGAGGCGTATGAGCCCTAAGCCTGTGGGGTGCGACTCGTCGATGGGCAGTTCAGGGCTCCCCTTGTACTGTGCTATAGACCCCGTCTTTGTAGACTTGGAATACTTACCGCGTCGCTCCTGCAGACGTCCTTCATAATCTCTTCGCAGAAGTATTTGGATTTGCCGTAGAGGCGTATGAGCCCTAAGCCTGTGGGGTGCGACTCGTCGATGGGCAGTTCAGGGCTCCCCTTGTACTGTGCTATAGACCCCGTCTTTGTAGACTTGGAATACTTACCGCGTCGCTCCTGCAGACGTCCTTCATAATCTCCTCGCAGAAAATATTTGGATTAGCCGTAGGGGCTCGTGAGCCTTAGGCCTGTGGGGTGCGACTCGTCAATGGGCAGTTCAGGGCTCCCCTTGTACTGTGCTATAGACTCCGTCTTTGTAGACTTGGAATACTTACCGGGTCGCTCCGGCAAATGTCCTTCATGATCTCTTCGCAGAAGTATTTGGATTTGCCGTAGGGGCTCGTGAGCCCTAGGCCTGTGGGGTGCGACTCGTCGATGGGCAGTTCAGGGCTCCCCTTGTACTGTGCTATAGACTCCGTCTTTGTAGACTTGGAATACTTACCGGGTCGCTCCGGCAAATGTCCTTCATGATCTCTTCGCAGAAGTACTTGGATTTGCCGTAGGGGCTCGTGAGCCCAAGGCCTGTGGGGTGCGACTCGTCGATGGGCAGTTTCTGGGGCTCCCCGTACACTGTGCTGGAGGAGCTGTAGACTAACTTGTAGACTCCGTGTTTGCGCATTACCTGTCAAACAAGTTGGCCATCTATGAATGTCCCCATTTATTCAAGAATCAAGAATCTCAGGCAAATTCTGTTAAATATTTCTCTTACTATTAAATACGACTAAATTAACTCTTTTCGATTACTGCCTTTAACTTGAACCCGTAATACTTAATTATTTATGTATTTCTTATGACATTTTGAATGTAACGGTACTTTCTTGGTCGCAGGATGACAAGTCTTCAAAAGGGAATAAGCGACATGTCACACTGGAGGCGATTCGCACCGTACTCAGGGAGTGAGACAACGCTATTCGTGCGATTCGCACCGTACTCCGGGAGGACCGGGAGTGAGACAACGCTATTCGCGTGTATTGCGCTATCCTCCTTGCACACGCGTGTACAGCTTTCGGTGCGAATACTGCGAATCGCATCCAGTGTGACATTAGCCTAAATGTAAGTAACACTCAAACTGAGTAGACGGCGAATGCTGAAAACATGCACAAGATCGATTCATAGCCTGAGCACTGCAGGGTCTGTACTTCTGCAGGCCTTAGACAAATACTTATCTACAGGTAAAAATCAAAATAATTCGATTTTTCCATCAATATATCCATTGTTTTGTATCTATTATATTGTATGTTAGAATATAAGGTTGGTCTCTGCTATTAAATAGTTATTTATTATACAAAGGGACAAAGTTATTGTTTAACTCTCGGGCTTATATTGAAACCCGGTCAAGCGAAAGATTCGAAAATTGAGCCACGAGCGTAGCGAGTGGTTCAATAACTGGAATCTTGAGCTTTACGAGCGTCTCAATGCACGAGAGTTGAAGAAACTTTGCCGCCGAGTGTAATACAACATTTTCCCCTCACTATCGCGAGGAAAATAAAGACTACATACATTTACAAATCTTATCCACAGGTAAGTTATCTTGAAGAAAACCATTCAAAATTCGATTTAAAAATTTGTACCAGGTGCGTGTACGCACCTGGTACTTAAAAATTGCCAACAGCTTACCAAGTGCGGGCTAAGACTTGACCAATTTAAGGTGTGACCTCCGATTGCGCATATTTAGTATGGGCATATAGGATAGGACTCACTTATACTGGACGGGTGGTAAGTTATAGGAATTATAGCAAGGTCAAATTACTTTCCCCACATGTGGATAATATGCGTTTTTCCACGCTTGTTTTAAAGGACAAAACAGCGCTTTCCGAGCTAGTGAGGGGAAAATAATATTGTGTTAAACTCACATCAAAAAGCGTGCAAGTCCCAGCTATGTTGACTTGGTAGTACTCCAGCGGCTTGGCCACTGACTCGCCCACCGCTTTCAATGCGGCGAAGTGGATGACACACTCTATATTGTGCTGGAACAAGGCAATATTAAGTTATTCCTGAAACTAAGAGACGTCTATAAAACTTGGAATGAAATTAAACACTTTAGAACGGATTAATCGCGTTTATTAACACCATGATCCTACGTTTCGAGCCCTTTACAGCACTCGTTTTCACAGGGTTAAGATGATGACTGAGAGAATGCGAATTCTCCCCGTCAATCAAAAAAGTTACTTGTGCAAACTACCTACATACAAAAATATAAAAATAATTTAAAAATAAAAACAAAGGATGAGGAGAGGATGGCTTTTCGGTACCACCAGCTTGGGATCCTGTTTTACATCTCATCAAGGATCAAGCACGACACAGAACTGGAAGACCTTAATGTGGACTTTGTTTGAAAAGATTGAAAACGGATAAAAGAGGCAAAATGGGGTAGTTTTCTTGTCGCTTCTTTCTGCTCCATAAGCCAGTTAGGGAAGCGTTCGTAAGTTGTATGTATGTTAATCCTCACAGGGTTTAAACATTTTAATTTTAATTATAGAATGCCCTTCAGGCTATGTATTACTAGCTTTATAAGCCCCTCTGGGCATTGTAGACCAACCTTTGTTTTTATTTTTAAATTATTTTTATATTTTTGTATGTAGGTAGTTTGCACAAGTAACTTTTTTGATTGACGGGGAGAATTCGCATTCTCTCAGTCATCATCTTAACCCTGTGAAAACGAGTGCTGTAAAGGGCTCGAAACGTAGGATCATGGTGTTAATAAACGCGATTAATCCGTTCTAAAGTGTTTAATTTCAATGAATAACAATCGCGGTAACAGAAGACAATACTTGGAATGAAGTTATCCTAAATTAGGATAAATAAAAAGCTATGGTCAGACCTATGCAACTCTCCGCGCGAACTCGAATCGATCGTCTTTTGTCTTGTGTCGGTACTGACTCACTCACGGGCTGCCCACATAATACCGCATCCATCGGTGCACGCTGCCGCCAGTATTATACATATAATATTTGTAATCGTAGGCAACATACACCACATCTGATTTGTAGCAACTTCTAGGTTTTCCCTTGCAAGTTGCCGATGGATATAATTATAGCGTACCTATTTTCTTTTTACAAATCTTACCTTATCAAAAATCTCGCTCAACTTGGCAGCGTCCCTTATATCAGCATCGTAAAAGTGTATATTTTTCCCCGTGATCTCCTCCACTATCCTCAAGGGTTCCGGTTTCTTCTGACCCTCGGCTCTGTACGCGTTGGAAAGATTATCCACTACAACTATGTCGTGGGGCGTGGATGCTTCTAGGAGGGCGGCGACGGTGTGCGACCCGACGTACCCCGCCCCGCCGGTTATGAGGATTGCTGAGGACATTGTGCTGAAAAAAGGGTTTTAGTTAACTACTGGAATTTCAATAATACGAAACTTCAATATTCCGGCAAAAATATAAGGAGCGTTCCATGAGAATGACGCTTACGGGATGCGATTCTTCTAATACTTCTGAAAAGGCTGAGAATACTACATTACTGCAACAAAGGCAGTGAAGTAAGAGATTCCTGACGAGTCCTGCAATTTCTCTTCCGGAAATATTAAAATTCAGAAGGCCTAGTATAAAAATTGTACAACATTAACTTCTCGACCGCGTTAGCGTATCGAGGGGTCAAAATATGAAAGTTGCCGGATGATTTAAATAAACGGCAAACATAATTTGAACTCTCGATACGCTAACGCGATCGAGAAGTAAGTGTCGTACAACTTTTATACTAGGCCTTCTGGTAAATAGTTTAATTTGCCGCCTTTAAAAAAAAACAGACGTACCATTTGAATGAACTATTAAAGTACCATGTTTAACCGCACATAAATATAGCCCTACATATAACCATAGAATTTGTTTTTTTAATGTCGCGAGTATCTGGTGGTCGTTGGCTGTATGTAATTTTTCCTTTGTCAGTTTTGTGTTAGTACGCAAATTTAAAAAGTTAGAGCAGCGGACAATAATGTTACGTTCATACTTACACCATAAATTACTTTTTTTTTTTTTTTTTTTTTATTCTCAAAAAAAGTTTTGTACAATAACATATATCAAATCAAATCAAATCAAATTATTTATTTTTCAAGTAGGCATGTTACAGTGCACTTTTGAACGTCGAATTAAAAATAAATAAAGCAACACACCGGCTCTAACATGCATTAATTTGAAAAAAAAATACAGTTCAGTTCAATTTTAAATAGAATCTTTAACAAATTATAAATGATTACTTAGAGCAATTTATTGATGCTGCACACACAGATATCAAAATTAAAAATAATAATTTCACAATAGGATCGTCATCTTAAAAGTAAAAGTTGTATATAAAAAAAAATACTTGTCTAGAAGTTTCTAGAATGAAATCTAAATGTCATAAAAAATATATAATTAGTTAAGACTAAAATTAAAATTACAGTTAATAACTAACTTTTTTAAACAAAAATAATAATAATCCTTAATCCCATGGTGCTGTATCATTCATGTAGTCTTGTGTACTGTAATAAGCTTTAGATATTAGTTTACGCTTTACAAAAGTCTTAAATTTATTAATAGAGAGTGCAATTATTTCTACTGGGAGTTTATTATAATACCTTACACAATAGGCTATATGCACTTGAAATAGATAAGGCTTATATTTTTTTCTCAGAAACTATGTTGGTTCAGCATTATATCCCTATCAAAATTTCTTAATTTTATTTTATTTTAGCTGTGAAAATAATTATTGAAAAGTGCAAAAAAATGTGTGAAATTACAAACGGTTAAAACGCTGTGACGTCGAGTGTGACGTCATTGGATAGTGGTGTCTGTACACCAAGCCAAGAACGCGAATGAACAGAGAGCCGCTGTATGTAATCTCGCGTCTCGGTTTCTCAAATGTTTGGTGTACAGCCGGCACAGAAGCACTAGTATCCAGATCATTAAAAAAAAAGCATGCGAATCGTGAATCGTCTGTGTCAAATTGTATACATGTTCTCGTATGGAATTTCCTTCATAAGATATCTAGTGTTTCTCGTTCTGCTACTCATATTTTTGCATTTTGGCACAATCCAATACATATCCCATCTTTAAAGCGGTTTTATGACTTGTATGTCGTTTTACATTGTAAATGTAAACACAATCGGCTGAACAATACAAGACTAATTAAATAATAAACATTTTTTAGGTTATGTTGGGCCGATCAAACACGTTCATAAATCATAATCTTAATTCACATCAATTGATTTGAGAAATTTATTATATCTGAAAAAATCAGGATACGTGTGAGCAATATCTAAATTGTACGTAATTTTATGCATTATTAATTCACAATATAATTGTAATTATGCATCGTAATCTGCATGCCTACCACGAACATCGAAAATTGGCATTGACGGGAAACCTCTTTGTCACTCTAATATGCAAGTGTGACAGAGACGGAGGTATAAATTCGCAATCGTTCGATTTTCGTGGTATAGGCCCTGATTCAGACTGTGGGCCGGCCTTAGATGAGAAATGACGTCACGGCTCAGCTTGTCGGAATGGCGGGCGTTTCAAACGCCCGTTTTTAGGGTTCCGTAGCCAAAATGGCAAAAACGGAACCCTTATAGTTTCGTCATGTCCGTCTGTCCGTCTGTCCGTCTGTCCGTCTGTCCGTCTGTCACAGCCGATTTACTCGGAAACTATAAGTACTACAGTGATGAAATTTGATGGGAATATGTGTTGTATGAACCGCTACAAAATTATGACACTAAATAGTAAAAAAAAGAATTGGGGGTGGGGCCCCCCATACATGTAACTGAGGGATGAAAATTTTTTTTTCGATGTACATACCCGTGTGGGGTATCAATGGAAAGGTCTTTTAAAATGATATAAAGTTTTCTAAAAAACATTTTTCTTAAAGTGAACGGTTTTTGAGATATCAGCTCTCAAAGTCGTAAAAAGTATGTCCCCCCCCCTCTATTTTTATAACTACGGGGTATAAAATTCTAAAAAAAATAGAGGTGATGCATGCTAATTAACTCTTTCAACGATTTTTGGTTTGATCAAAGTATCTCTTATAGTTTTTGAGATAGGTTGATTTAACTGTAATTTTGGTTAAGTTATTGTGCTTACACTGAAAACGATGGCTGAACCTTATAAGTTTAGGCTCCATTCACCAGGTGTATAAATTGACATAATAAGTTTATTATATTTGCTGCTACGGAACCCTTTGTGCGCGAGCCCGACTCGCACTTGGCCGGTTTTTATTTGGAGTTTTTGAAAGAAGATTTATCTACTAAATTTTAGTTATTATGCGCTGAAATTTATTTTACAGTATTTTTATGATAAAAGCTATCATCCAACAGTATTTAAAAAAATAGTGAATATTCCCTATTGCCCATGAATGAGTTTTTTATTTTATGGAGCCGAGTGGTGGGTACTGCGAGCTTATCCTTATTTCTAGTATTAATACTATGTATATCACAATTTTTCCTAAAACATGCATTGTTTTTATGTACATACATAATGTTTTCATAAATATATTGACAGTGCAGTGTCATAATATTAATCTCTTTAAACTTATCTCTTAGCGAGTCTCTACGGTTCATCTTATAAATCGATCGAATAGCCCACTTCTGCAGAACAAAAATTGTATTAATCTCTGAAGCACTGCCCCACAGTAGAATACCATAGGACATAATACTATGAAAGTAACTAAAATAAACTAATCGAGCTGTCTCCACGTCTGTTAACTGACGGATCTTGCTCACGGCAAAAACTGCAGAGCTCAGTCTATTCGAGAGATTAGCAATATGGGGACCCCATTGGAGTTTAGAATCTAATGTTATACCAAGAAAAGTCGTACTGTCAACTAGTTCCAATTCCTCATCTTTCACAAAGACACTCGCCAGCTCGTGCTTAACGTGATTCGTGACAAACTTAATACCTTTAGTCTTTTTCTCATTCAATAATAAATTATTAACATTAAACCAATTTACTACTTTAGAAATAGCATTGTTTACATTATTACAAGCTTGTTGCTGTCGGTTGACTTTGAAGATAAGTGACGTATCGTCTGCAAACAATACTATATCATGGTGGGTCTTTACGAGGTATGGCAAGTCGTTTATGTAGATAAGGAAGAGAAAAGGGCCCAATATTGATCCTTGCGGTACACCCACAGAGACCAGTGACCCGGGTGATCGCTGCCCATTAATGTCGACCCTTTGTATTCTTCCTTGCAAGTACGACTTAAGTAAATTCAGTGCCGAATCTCTGACTCCATAATAGTGGAGCTTCCTGATCAGTGTTTCATGACAGACGCAGTCAAACGCCTTGGACAAATCACAGAAAATACCTAAAGCATCTCGTGACTTCTCCCAGGCATCAAAAATATGTTTGACTAGCTCAACACTGGCTTCGGTTGTTGAGCGACCCCGGGTGAATCCAAACTGCTTATGGTGCATTAAATTGTTAGAATTGAAATGTCTTACTAATTGTGACAAAACTAATTTCTCAAAAATTTTGCTGAAAGTTGGTAGCACAGATATTGGTCTAAAGTTGGTGGGGTCAGCAGTGCTACCTGATTTGAATAAAGGAGTTATTTTACTATACTTCATAAGATCAGGAAACTCACCGCAGTCGACACTGTTGTTAAATATAACTACCAATTCAGGCGCTATAATTTCTATAAGGGATTTAACAGCATGGACAGAGACTCCCCAAAGGTCACAAGTTTTTTTGATATTTATTGATTTAAACGCCTTTACTACATCTGAGGTACTAACATGTTCAAAATGAAGGCCTCTATTACATTCTGGAGCGTTATCTTTTAACAATGTGATGGCAGACGAAGGTGACGAATTTAAATGCATTGTTGTAGATACTGGTATCTCAGTGAAAAATTTTTCAAATTCTGTTGCTACTTCTAAATTGGATTCAATTATTCTATCATCAATTTTTAGTTTAATATTATTAATTGCGTGCTTCGATCTACCAGTCTCCACATTAATGACTTTCCAGGTAGCTTTAATAACATCCGGGCTATTTTTTATTTTCTGGCTTAAATAATCGCGTTTAGCTATATGACAATCTATTTTAAATCGTTTAGAATACTGCTTGACATGTTCTTTAAATTCATCACTCGTATTAAACCGACGTTCCTCATACAGAGCATACAGTGCTTCTCTACGTTTATGTAAGTCCACAGTAGCCCACTCACTAAAAACTGGTGCACCACCAACCACGACCGTTTTTGCAGTAAATATCGCATTATAATGTCTCATAAACGTGTGAAAGAACGAATTGTACATGTTATTTGGACTCATGTCAGAAGGCAGAAATGGAAGCGCCTGAACTAGACTGATTTTCATTCTTTCCACACGATCCATGGTTACCGGTACAAAAGTTATTTGTTTTCTCAGAGTATTTTTCTTTAATGTCTCAAATACAATTAATTGGCCCAGGTGATCTGACTCTAATTTACTGATTACACTTTTGTTACTAGGAAAAATATCCGTGAAAATGTTATCTATACATGTGGCACTAGAAGCCGTCACTCTAGTTGGCTCCATAAATATGTGACTAAGATTACTTGATTTGAAAAGATTCAACAATCTGCAACTTATTGTTGAATCTTCCAAAATATTTACATTGAAGTCACCGCATACAAGTAATTTTTTACTAGAAGTAGCAACTATTTTTAATAGCACAGATTTCATTACACTTTCAAAGAGTTCAAAATCACTTGAAGGCGGTCTGTATACACAGACAACAATAAATTGCTCTAATTCTACTGCACTTAGTTCTATGGTCCGTTCAACAGACAAGGATACAATGTCCTTACGTTCCTTAAATTTTAATTGACTATTTAAAATAATTAATGACCCACCATGTATGGAACTTAGTCTGGTGAACGAACTACCCACCTGGTGATTATTAAACTGTGGCATCAATTCATTATTTGTTAACCAATGTTCAGTTACACACAAAATATCAATATTTAAATCGTTTAAAAAAAGTTGTATCTGCAAGTCTTTTCCTCTAATACACTGAATGTTTTGATGAACCAGGTGGATGTAATGTTTATTATCATAGCATTTTTCATTAGATTTATTAAAAGTTAAGTTGCCAGAGACAGGGCACTCCATTGTCTTAACACCTAGTTTAAATTATTGGTTTTAATTGGAACCAACTCCATGTTATAATTGGCCTGCTCAATAGGAGCAGATTTATGTGCCAAATTTTTGGCAGAAATGTCTAATAAATAGGATAGCGATAGGGCTATTTGTCTCTTATAATACATAGAAAGGTAAAACTTACCTTCAGTCACAAATAAACTAGGTAAATAATACTCACTAACATATTTGTTGATGTCAATTATGCTAAACTTATTACTATATGTACAAATATTATACAGAGATTTATTTAAATTATATCTGATGTCATTTTCTGCATCTGATGATTGGTCACAATAGGGCAATGTAAACATAATAATCTCTTTCACAGTAATAGAATTTAATTTTTCAAATAATTTAATCAGATTACTTTTGTTTAAATTACCCCTGTTTCCCATAAGAATAAGCAGTGTTGTATGTGAATTAATATTTTTGTCATTTAGAATTCGATCTATGATAATGTCAGGGCTACTGTAAGGCAGACAATTGCTGATTGCGCTAAGTCCCTTTAAGTACTGGTTTAGAAGTGAGCCCATATTCCTTCCAAACTCATCACAGTACATAATAACATCAGTTTTATGTGGGGTTTGTGTAGTGAGGAAGGAGCTACTATTATTTAGTTCTTGTGGAGATAAACTGGCACACAGATCCGGATTTGGTCCTCCACCCAACAATTGACTGCTTACTTGTGTACTTGAGTGGCCACCGGTAAGTGACTCAAACCGTTCTGAATTATATTTAATTTGAGAAATTAGGTCATCCATGGCTAGTGAGTATTCACTTATAACTTTCTTTGAACTTTCATTCATTTTCTCTAAAGATATTATGGAATCCTCCAAACCCTGGATTTTCAATTTTAAAATCTGTGTGTCAGTTTCATATTGTAGCTCACCATTTTGTAATTGAGCAGAATACATATCCAACTTATCTACTAAGTTTACATTAATTTTGCTGAATTTCAAATTCTTGAAAAATAATTTATTATGTCTTGACAACTTTTGTGTTTTTTGTATGATTTTATTCAACTTAATATATTTTTTTAGTTTTTTACTACTGCATGTTACTAGCCTAGATGTGTTAGAAGAATTGGTCAAGAGTAAATCAGAAGCCGCAGGGGTTTCAATAGCAGCAGTAACCAACTGGGAGTCGGGCCCGACTAGTTCTTCGAATAAGCTCTGAGTGTGTGCTACTGCAGCATTGTTTTGGGCCTCCTGTAGCTCGTGGATTTGCTCGTGGGCATCATGCAGCGCTCTCTCTAGTGAGTGGATGTCCTTCAAGGCCTGCTCATATGCAGCACTACACTCAGTGAACCTGTCAACCGTCTCCTGAAGCCGGGCTCGCTCAGAATTAACATCATTATAACTACTTTCTAATGTGCATAGTTCCTTTTTTAACTTATCATTCTTATCAAGTACTAATAATAACTCCTTCTCACTGTCGTCTCTCTCGCCAAGCAATTGTGTACACATCTCCTTGGATGTTTTTAACTCAATCAAGGTAAGTTGTAATTTATCATTCCCATGCTGGCGAGCCAGAGCTGCTGCGGTAGCCTTGCGAGTTAGCATTGTTACTACTATTATTTCAAATAAACTCGAAACAAAACAAGGATCCGTTCACCAAAGCCAAGCGAGAGTGGGTACTTACTTGCGTGAAATAGAGACGTTTCACTATGTCTAAACTGTGTTCTAACTATTTGCAATGATTTATACTTCCTCTACAACCTAATTGGAATTATTTACGGTGTAAAAATAGCA
Organism: Lathronympha strigana; assembly: GCA_949128165.1. Classification (NCBI taxonomy): domain Eukaryota; kingdom Metazoa; phylum Arthropoda; class Insecta; order Lepidoptera; family Tortricidae; genus Lathronympha; species Lathronympha strigana. The sequence goes on along the minus strand of OX421923.1, from coordinate 8,878,796 downwards.
GATATGATAAGGAAATTAACACAGGATTTCGAATTTATAACCTCTAACGGTTACAATTTCGAAGCATTACAAGACACTTGTAAACGTCACTCAAGCACTGCACTTATTAAACATATATTAAAATTAACATTAAAACTATTGAAATATCACGTAATGGGCTTAATATTACACAAAATATCATTAAATATCTTAAAATAAATAGGGACCTAACGAAATCAGCTGCTTATTCTTTTCAAAATTCAATTTATAATCATAAATTTGCCAAACATTAAGTTTAACGGCGACTGTTGCACTCACTTTTTGTATTTGTACATATCTATTAGTCCTATATTCTTATCTAAACCCACTTACCTACCTTACAATTTTTTAATGATACTGCAGGTTTGAACTATGTATTTACTAATTTGAACACTGTTCCTCTTGACATACGGTATACATTAACATTACTATTTCTATGAAAACAGTTTGTCACACAATCCAAACTACTGATTTAGGTTTATTATTATGTTATATATAAACTAGCCCAAGTGACATCTATAAGTATATATATATAAATAAATGTATATGTATACATACATTTATATACATACACACATACATTCACAAACACACACATATAAACACATACCTACTTACACATATATACATGTGCACTGTTATTATTATTTATATTTATTATTTATACATATATTTACCTATTATTCTTACGTTAAGCATCTAGTAGCAACTTTTTAAACCTACTTTTAAAGATGTTTTTACTGCTACACTCGTCCTCAAACTTAATAGCGTTGTATAGTCGCGGTGTTAAGTAGCTGCGCGTCCTTTTGCCATAATAATTGTTCGCCGCGGGTTCCGCAAACTTTTGCCGCTTCAACCCTCTTTCCGCGCGTGTGTAAACGCGTGGAATTTTAAATTCATTTCTTTTAAATTGCTCTGTTGCTATTAAAAACTTAACTTTTTCATGCACTGGTAAGATGTTCAGTTTTTTAAATAATATGGTATAATCACTATTACAATTTTCTTTTGTTTTTTTATTCACAATATTTTTTATTAGTCTCACTTGTAAGCTTAACACATTGTCTAAATAGGTTTTAAAAGTGAGACCGTACGCAATTAACCCGTATCCAATTACAGCGTCGGCCAGTGCATGATACAACATATGTAATATTTTACCAAAATTTATGTTCACGTATGAACCCTTCGATTACTCAGCTGGTCCTAGATTCTCTGGCGAGTTAAAACTTTGGGACAGGCATTGCAATCAACCATAGCAATTACAGTATAGTAATGTCGCCTCGGTTCCACAATTAGTGAAACATGTTATATTGCCCACGGTTGTTGTAGAAGTCAAATCGGCTATTGGAAATTTCGTTCAAATTTTGGCTCTGTTAGATTTAGGAAGTCAAACTACGTTAATTCGAAGTGATTTAGTAGCATATTTGGGATTAAAGCGACATTACAGTAATACACCTCTTACGGTTGTCGGCGAGATGTCGTGCAATGACGGCACTCACATTGCTGAGTTTTATTTTAAATCGGATAAATCGGGTAAATGTTTATTATCGGCTACGGCGGTCATACTAAAAAAACTTACAACTTACTTAGCAGAACGGTTACGGTTTTTATCGGCAAAAATTAAGCTCTCGGGCGGTGATCATGATATGAAACATATTGACATAATCTTCGGATGTGACATTTTAGGGCAAATCTTGACCGGTGAAATAGTCGTTCTGGGTTCGGGTGGTCCCTATGCTTTAGGTACGATTTTTGATTTTGCGGTTTTCGGTCCGGTGCGGTCGGCGGATAATTACGATTCGGAAACGGCTGTTAACAATACTTATGTCGGTCTTACACTTATTGAAACGGTTGAAAAGTTCTGGCGGTGCGAGGAACCACCGGCCTCAACAATAATTAATCCAGCAGATTTCGATTGCGAAAATTTGTTTGTGACAACTACGTCGCGGGGCGTAGATGGTAAATATACGGTTCGGCTACCATTAATAACGGATCACCAGCGGCTAGGTGATTCCATGGAAATTGCATTACGGCGCTTCTTAGCTATAGAACGTCGTATGAAACGGCAACCGGAATATCGGGATAAATATATTAAATTTATGTCGGAATATTTAGAACTCGGTCACATGGCGGTTTCAAATTTCGATGTTGAATCGAAGGAAGAACATTACTTCCTGGCACACCACGGAGTGTTCAAAAATTCGGGCGATAAGAAAATTCGTGTTGTTTTCGACGGTAGTGTTCAGACAACAACGGGCGTATCATTAAATGATTGTTTATACTCCGGGCCACGATTACAAAGCGACATTACCCAAATCATAATTCATTTTCGGCTACCACGGTTTGTCTTTACCACAGATGTAAAGATGATGTTTAGACAAACGTGGCTACATGCGGATGATCGGAAATATCAACTTATATTCTGGCGGTCTTCACCTGACGAACCATTGCTTATCTATGAACTAATGACAAATACTTACGGTCTTAAATCGAGTCCTTATGTCGCTATTCGATGTTTGCATCAATTAGCTAACGATGAACAGAGCACGTATCCTCGTGCGTCTGAATTGCTGCGAAATAATAGTTATGTAGATGATCTCAACGGAGGAGCTGATACACTAGAAGACGCGCTTTCTTTAAGAAACGAGCTTGTATCGCTCATGAGTACGGCGGGGTACGAACTACGGAAATGGGCATCTAATGATACAAAACTTTTAGATGGTTTACCAATAGATCACCTTGAGACTCCTCGTTCGTTTGACCCTGATGTGGACGCTTCTGGTTTTGTTAAGGTTTTGGGGATTCAATGGGATCCAAAATATGACGTGTTCACTTACCGTTTAAGTTTACCGGACCCAGGAGTAATTACCCGGCGAAGCATCCTATCCTTAGCGGCGCGGCTATACGATCCTCTAGGATGGGTCTCTCCGGTGGTATTTAAAAATTTTTAAAATTTTTTTAAAAACTTCACGGCCTAAGGCCAAGAAGTAAATGTGCGGAGCCATAAACAAGAAACTTCATGTCTTCATTTCATGACATTAATGCATACATCTCCGATCATGTTTGAGAAAAGTAATTTTGTGTCTGATGATGATACACCAATTGGTTGGCTAACAATTTGGTACTATATTCTCAAGATTTACAGATTTGATTAAAGTAGCTGCCATACAAAAAGTGTCTCGTAAGCGACAATCTCGTGGTTTGCACTATAAGTGTATGGATATGTTTGTATACGCTAAGTGTCTATAAAAAGTTTCAGTTTGGGATTTTCACCAACAGAAGCCCTAGTACAAAAGTTGTACCTACGACACTTACTTCTCGATCGCGTTAGCGTATCGGGAGTTCAAATTATGTTTGCCGTTTATTTAAAATCATCCGGCAACTTTCATATTTGACCCCTCGATACGCTAACGCGGTCGAGAAGTTACTGTCGTACAATTTTTATACTAGGCCTTCAGGTAGCAAACTCTAAAAAGGCTTGCGTCAACTGTAGTGGGCAGCATCTGTTTATTGCCGTCAAGTGTACGTTTCAAAATCAAGTATAAGTTTTCGATCCGGCCACCGATCATTCTCCTAACGTATGAAGGTCCTAAAACTACGACATTGGCAAATCCACCTGATCAGCAAGGAGTAAACGTTAAAAAAACAGTTGACAGACCCCGTAAGGCTGTAACGGACACGAAAACATACAATAATGTCATCGATAAAAACGTGTGTAAATGTGCGATTTTGTTGACGCGGAGTGTGTGTCATTTGACGCTATTTAATATAGCAAAGCAACAGGTATTTTATTGAACGAGAACTTGAAGAAATTGTAAACAGTTGACACGAAGCGATAACATGTAGTTTATTTGTTTTGCACTTTAACTGTGCCGATTAATAAGCGGATACCGTCGACGCCAACAACTGTGCGATTCTGCATTGTAATAATGTGTATCAATTGTATCTTTGACATTTGTTTTTTTAATTACGTCGGTCGGTGGCAAAAAACGTATGGCCTGCCCGATTTACGTAATGTTTATAACGCGAGTGATGTCACATGCGCGTTGCTACGTTTTAACGTGACTTAGGTACTATATATAAGTACATATAATACATATCGTGTTACAAATGACTATTAAATATCTATTAGGTACCTAACATATATATTAACTTTCAACGCAAGCAGTTAGTCGAATAAGTAGGTACCTATATACCTAGGTATACTGATAGCTATCAGTGGCGATATCTCAAAAATATTTGTCGCTAAGCCGGAGCTAGTAACCAAGCTGGAAGAAGTGTTTAACTTGGTAAGACTTAGGTAAGCTGGTGGGAATCGAGTTCATGTACGTCCCGCTACTGGAGCTCTTGATTCGACAACGGCTTTAAAATAATCAAAATTGCGAAACTGTTTATAACATAAGTAATCACAATTGCGAACATAAAGATAAAGAATTAACTAGGATTAACTATTAAACGATTACCACGTAAGCAGAAAAATGGTATGATTTTTATTACCAACCTAAACCTACATCAGTATTGCAAACATAAAATACTAAAAAATATGCATAACCAATAAAACACGCACTTATTATTCTTAAACTAGCCAATAAATATGTTACCATACGTTCATATTATAACCGAAGACTAAATAAATAAAATACAGTTGCATAAATACACTGGCCATTCACAAAACAACACGAATGTGCGTCACTACGCAATAAAAAAAAATACTAACTTTTTAAATTTGAATAAAGACAAACGCGTGCGTGCTCGTCCGGTGTGTTCCGGTCACTGAGGCCAAGTTATCAATTGCAACTCAATTCGCTATTACAGCTACTTGCCTTATCAATGCTTGTATCAATTGTAGTGTTTTGTGATAGTACAGTAATATTGTGTTAAATATGATCGATGGGTATAATCTTGTTAAAATATGTGTGTATCTTTTTAACGCGTGGCATAACACAATTTTATACAAGAAAGTCTAAAATAAGTGTTTTTTTTTAATGTAGTCTAACCATTTAGATTGCCAGTAACAATAGGAAAAATAAAACTCCTCTTTTAGGTGGGAGTACTAACGAATGAAATATACAGTAAGGTCACGTCGGGTAACAAGATCTCCCATGTTGTACACTTAGCTCAGTTCAGGGATGTAACGGAACGCATGTGGTTTTATCGAAACCGAAAGCGGAACCAGATGTTTAAATTTAGATGTCGGAACCAGAAACGGAACCGGAACCAGAATCGGAGGCCTATTCAAAATAAAAATTCCCAAATAACACAAATAAAACAAGACAACTAATTAGCGCAGTACAAGGCAAGCGATGTATGACGCTGATGTCCCACGGACGCGCTAAGCTTTGACATCCGATATAACTTCCGATTCAAAAGTAACGGAACCGGAACCGAAGCGGATGTGTAATATTAATCGGATGTTCCGTCTTAAAGCGAACCAAAATCAGAGCTCTGCTGTAACATCCCTGGCTCAGATTAGAATCGGTTGGGCAGTTATGGTTCTTTCAACTCTGTTGTCAAAGGTGGTTTACATATTTACCTACAAATGCAACAGCAAAATCAGATGAAATTTAATAGTCGGTAGACGGACTTATCCGATAGACACATTGACCTTATGATTATTTCTGACTATGCCCGCATTAGAAGAGATCCTGGGCTAACTGTCTACAGTCAGTAAAGTTAGGACAGTTTTCATTCGCTATTAGGTACTTCACTATTTACAGGATATAATATTTATGTATGTATTTTGTTTCCGTGATTCTTATTCATTGAAATTAAACGCTTTAGACTTTATATTAATCGCGTGAATTTCGAGCCCTTTACAGCACTCGTTTTCACAGGGTTAAGATGAAAACTCAATCGCGTTTATTAACACCATGGCCCTACGTCTCGAGCCCTTTAAAGCACGCGTTTTTACAGGGTAAAGATGATGACTGAGAGAATACAAATTCTCCCCGTCTTGCGAAGAAAATGCGAAAATGAGAAGAATATGCGAAATCTTTACATGATAAGCAAGTTTGAAGTCAATCAGTCATGGGTCATCGTACAATAAACCTATTGGAACCCTACTGTAGGACTATGTCAAACGCTATAAATCAGATTGTAAATAATCTCTTACTGCTTGTCATTTTGACATGGTTCTAGAACGGCCTAGAGGGTTATTGGTTGAATGTACTCGTACATCTAGGCATACGGCGGTTTGTCAGCTTAGTTCGCAACGCCAAAAAGGCGAAGAACCAGACGTGAATGATTGTAATTCTACTGAGTAGCAAATAAATAAGAGAATATTTAAAACACTTGAAGAACGTTATAAATTACAGAAACTTTTTTTTGCCTCCATTGAGGTCTCACTTTTTTAGGGCCCAGTCATAAACATTACTTTTAGCGCCAACACATGCGTCGTATTTTCCATGACCGTTTGGTCATGGAAAATACGACGCAGCGCAATGCAACGCAGCAATGGGAACTTATCTACCTATGGGGCGTTTGTGACCTTAGCATTTAGCATTAAACAACTTTGTTTTTGATTGGTTCATTCTCAACCAAATATATATTTAGCAAGTTGATAACTCAGTATAAGTATAACAGAAGACAGATAGTCCATCCATAAAGATTAAACTATGATAACTATTCATTAGAAACGAATTAAGCTACAAACAGCCACACCGTTGACTATCGTTAGACCTTAAGCCGGATTACAAACAGTCAGTTAACAATGCATGTTGGCGATGGTACTAGCGTTATCAACTAGTACAGTGGCAAGGTGACATATCCGGTCATCGATAATGTCCGAGTACATATTTGTATGTGCCAGTGTCCCTACCATGAGTTTTATGTAATTACTTACTCGCTAGAGCTTCGTCAATTCATTGTCAAAGCATTTCGTTCGCACGAGCATATTAGTGTGAGTATTAGGTACCTCTTTGTCATTCCAATAGTGAGTTACAAATCCGCAATCGTTCGATTTTCGTGGTATAGGCACAAAATACACACACCCTCACACATATACACAGTACTTGTAAATTTCTATTAAAATGACCACCCGTAAAACACAATAATTGTAAATTATATCATTGTCGAGAACAGATCGTAAACGTTGGTGCAACTTAAATAGCGATCGGGTTTCCATACTAAATTAGCACGGGACTGCATATGTGCGTAATTGCGAGTTCTCTTCTATGCTCTGTCTAGTAGTTGAGGTAGTCTGTGACTGTGAGTGAGTTTACCCAAAACTCACGGTAACGGTAAGTAAACATTTAATTGAAAATAGGTTACACATGCCAACTAAACAGAGCTAGTAACTAAATGGTTAATGATTTGGAGAGGAATTAAACCTGTCTAGTTAGTTTGCTATATGATTCTTATTGTTACATTTAGGGTGTTTGGCAGCTGTTTATCGGTGGAGGTCAGAGAATGCATGCTACGTGAAAGATGGAAAATGTGTTTACACTATTGATCGACATTGCGTGTCTTGCGAAAAGGAGAAGAGGCCAAAATATCAACCGTGGATGCAGAAACATCCAAGGTTTACTGCCTTGTCAATATATTTTCGATAACTACATTATTTTGATTAATTTCGACGTATTTTGGGACAGCCTGTAATACTGCACCAAACCCAATATTAAATTGGAATTGTTACCTTTGAGCTTAAAACAATTTAAATTGAATCCTGTATCCTTAGCAATAGATTCAAAATTTACTGGCAATTTTACATTGGGTACTGTGGCCAAAAAGAGGATACTTTTGCTTTTGCATCTATAAGTGAGAACCTGTAATTGGCTATGTATTTCTATTTAGCTATTAGTCATGTTTTCATGCTGTTGGTTTTCCATGTATGTAATATAAAATAAAAATAAAATAAAATAAAATATGAATATCATATTTAACATCACTTGTACCACCCTGGGTTACCCGAATAAGCTGGAGTTAGCTGTCAAATTCAATGCTAAAAAATGCTGAACTCTGGCTTAGTAACCCCACTTGGTGCATGACGCTTAGAGGGTTCCAATAAAATAAACATAAGTATATTTAGTTAAATACAACCTCATTATAAAATCTGCACATAGTATATATTTATTACATATACTGTATATGTAATAAATACATACTATGTACATATTGTATTCTATATGATATACATACAATATGTATGTATACTAAAATAAAAATAAAAAATATATTTTTTGGAAAATACAGTCACAATAAATAACATAACGGATAAAAGCTGCATTTGCCCCAAGTACACCCGTGAAATGGGTTTAGAGACCATTGATACACAACACCTTATTGCTGGAACCAAGTGCCTGAAAGCTGTTTATCAGGCAATACAATATGTTCTGAATTTGGTGTAGTATTCGCCTGGTTTCATAATACAAAGGATATACTGTATTTTGAAGTTTACCTTGGAATAATAAATAGCACATATATGACCTGAACCACAGTGACAAGAAGTAAGTTTGCCACACTAATTGTTTTACTCATTTTTATTCATTTATTACAAAGGTTTTTAAGTGGCATTTAATATGTTCACAAAAATTTTCACTATGATTAAAGTCTGATTAAAGTGACCACACTAGATTTGCACTGACTAGGCACACTTGACAGTGACATTGTATGAAAATGCCATACTTCATGTAAAACGTGGCAGGAAGACTAAGGCTGGATTTGACCAAACTTTTTAACCAAGAGTAAGTGTTACTCTTGGTTTAAAAGTTTGGTCAAATCTAGCCTTAGCGTGCTCCATCCACACCCACAATTGACTCAGTCAATAATCCATGTACTATTTTTAAAATTATAACATATTTTCTGAAATACATACCCATTAGTTCCATTGGTTTGCGGCTGCATTGTATCACAAGACTATTGTACGTACGCGGCTACACGCGTCTTGGATTTCAAGGTTTGTTTATTCAGTGGAAATTAACTCTTTCCTTCATAGCTTATTAGGCAAGGTTCGTCTGTAATGTTTGTTTACATACGTTTTATACAGTTATTTTATTCAACTGGTGTTCATTTAAATCTCGGGGTTCGTGGAACTGTACGGTTTCTGACCATAAATGTAAATTAAATCTACGCCAAGCATTGCAGTTGACTCGTTTTTATTGGTTTTCCCCATAGGAACACCGGAACACGGTAAAGTGCTGAAGGAAGTCTGAATTTCTGAAATGAAAAGTATGTAACTTGATGGCATTGACATTGACAGCTACAGACAGAAATGACAGCTGGAGCCTGGAGCTGAAAGTTTGTTCAGGATTTTGCATGCTTGATGCATACATTTGTCACTTCTTTAAAGCAATCAAAAATTGAAATGACTCATTGATAGATAATGTTAGTGTAGATTTCAATCTCATTGTAATTAATTCTTCCTTCTATCCCGCCGATCCAATGCTAAAAGCAATAATTTATAAATATGCAACCAGATTTCCGAACGTAGTGAATGTAACCATGTGTAACATTTCTACCATTTAGTATTTTCCATGTACTTTCGAAGGTATTATTCTTGGATTCGAGTGATTTTTATGATGTACATTTTACTTGAAATATCAATAACAAATTAAGGATTAATACCTCGTATCAACAATTATTTTACGAATTAATTTATATCGACATCCGTAATGTTGACGTTTTAATCAAGTGTGGAAGATTTTCCTATATTGTCGCTGAGCACACAGATTTTCTATCTCTTTCGCTCCCGGTTAGTTCTCAAGGTAGTTGTCGATGAGAATTTTTAAATAATTTTAGTAAAATAAATAGCACTATTCCACAAATAATACATTTTTCCACCTTTTTATTAAATTAGGGATTTAATTATTTCCATAATCCCGCAGTTACGGTAAAGATTACATAGATATTTTGTGGTGACACTTCGGATCCCTCTGTGTTCAACGTTGTTTTTGTTGGTTAAAGTGAAATAATAATTAAATTAACCCTTAGCGGTTGCTAAACCTTTCAAAAAATTGCGCTCAGTGGTGATTTTTTTGTGAATTCCGTGTATATTGCTAATTCGTGAGGTTAAGTAGTTTTCTAACCTATAAATGTATGGCCGTGTTGAAATTGTGAATTGTGGTTTTAGATGAGTACGAAGATCATCAAGGCTAGCGCGGCCGATGCCGACCCCTTCGAGACGTCGATCTCGCAAGCCCTGGTCGAGTTGGAGACCAACTCCGACCTGAAGGCGCAGCTTAGGGAGCTTTACATTACTAAGGCTAAAGAGATTGAACTGCACAACAAAAAGGTATTTATGAATTCAATTTAATTTGTTTCGAATTAGCCGCAGGATCCCTTTGGGGGTGTATCGTGTTTTGTTTATGTTCAAATGTTATACAGCATGTCCCAGATGTGGCATGTTAATCATGAGATAAGGATAGTGGTGAAGATAGTGGTATTGGTAGCTAGAACTATTAAGGGTTCAAATAAAGTATGAAACTGGTGATTTTACCTGCTGCTTTTGTACATTGGATGTTATAACCAATAAAAAAATTGTGTTGATGCACATACTACTAAATTTAGTTTAGTTAATTTAACTTGAAATTTTATTAATAACATTTTTAAATTACACCTTTTTAAACCATGACAGGGCTGAGTATAGCTTAAGTTGTATCTGCTATCCTTTTAGAATTAATATTTAAAACAGCCTCCTAGCCTTGTCTGTAGTGACCCTTTAAAAGAAGCAAAAAAAAATACTGAAATTAGCGAGCTACTTTTGGTGACATTTAATTTTTTTAATACTGTGTCACTCTTTGCCATTGCAATGCTGGATAAATTTTGTTAAAACGTTATAGCTTGATTTGCCAAGAGACAGTTCAGATCAGTTCATGGACTGTAGTCCAAAGATATCTCTCCTCTCCATTTAAGTCCCTTTTGATTTGAATTTTAAGATCAAACAAACATATGTTTGATGAAACATATATTTATAAACAATGGATTGTCCAAGTAGCCTGGGAGAACTTACATCGATTGCTCGTTGCAAAAGTGAAGTGTCAACATTAAATAAAATAAAATAAATAAATTTATTTTATTTTATTTTATATTTATAAACAATGGATTGTCCAAGTAGCCTGGGAGAACTTACATCGCTTGCTCGTTGCAAAAGTGAAGTGTCAACATTACAAGAATCTAAATTCAACTCTGTTGATATTCATCAAAATCTATTAAGCCGATCTGTGTTGCAGCATCCACTCAAAAACCTCAGACATTCTGAGCCACTTTTACTATAGCCTCCTGACAACTGGGTATGAAAATTTAAATTTAACTCTGTCAAATTGACAAAGAGTAAAAATTTCATAGGGACCTTTGTACTATGTATAGGACGCAGGCAGTCAGGAGGATAGGACCAACCACGAAATAGAATTTTTTACACTTTGTGTGATCCAACGTTTTTCATAAGTATTAGTAGCTTCTGATATATGACTAATATATATATATATTTTTTTTCAGTCAATCATCATCTATGTGCCGATGCCCAAGCTCAAGGCGTTCCAGAAGATCCAGATCCGCCTGGTCCGTGAGCTGGAGAAGAAGTTCAGCGGCAAGCATGTTGTGTTCATTGGAGACCGCAAGATCCTGCCCAAGCCCAGCCACAAGACCCGTGTTGCCATCAAACAGAAGAGGCCTCGATCAAGGTAACATTGATGAAGCTATCTACTACTGTCAAACCTGTATTCACCCCGCTGCAAGCCAAATTGAGAGAAATACTTAGTGGAGCTTCACAACTTTAATAGTCCACTAATGCAGAGCTGGAAAGAAAGGCTTGCTGGCCAAATAGAAATACATAGAATAGATGTAGATCTGTGAGGCAGACTTTGCATTTGGTTTGTACATTCACGGTCCCAATATGACATGTGAACTTTACAGTTATGTAACAGACATGAGCTGTGGCTCACTCATGGGACATGGACAGTGAACTGGTTACTTCTACTAATCTGCTCGAAAAATTATATCAAAATTGTTTTGCAGTTTGCAGGCTTATGGCGTTATTCATAAACGCACTTCAACAACTGTTTAGCTAAATTATTGTTTGTCCTTATCTGTCACTTTGACAATCGCGTTTGTCAGAATGGGAAAAAACATAGTTTAACTAAAGCTTCTGTTAACTTTTTTATGAATAAGGCGATTAGTAGTTTATGAGATTTTATTTTACTTTGATCATTATTTCTGATGTTCAATATAATATACAACTTCTTTCATACTATTTCTTTCCATATTTGAGATAAGCACTATACATGCTTTGGTGTGAAAAAGGGCATGTGGGCCTCATATTCCCATCTGGTCTATATCTATTCGCCCCCCCTTATTTCCCAGTCTCTGTAGAAATCTAATATCAACTGCTAAACTTTCATTAAGTGCCAAAATATCTGAAAAAGTGAACTGGTGGGAAAACAACTGGCATCACTATGCTTGTTGAATAACTTTGCATTAAATGTGGAAAAACTATCAATGTAAGCCATGTAAGTGAACCAATAATTTGGTGCTTAATTTTTATTAATTTTGTCCTGTCCTAGTGTAGTTATTTACTCTTGCCTACTTACCTTAGGTCACTACGAAAGTTTTGAGATGCTTAATATCTTTCAATGGAATGCAACCTATAATTTGAACACCATTACAAGTTTTCTTAAAGTTGAGACAGAAAAAGTATGATTAGTTATTTTGCTACTAAATAAAAGGAAAAGACACGCGAAAAAATGTTTGTATGATAATGTGAAACCATGTCAAAATAAAATATGAAATAAGTTGGAATGAATGAAATGACCAAAAATGTTTTCGCGATTTCGGCATTCGCCCCATTGTCCAAAATTCCATAAAATTAAAAAAAAACATACACGTCATTCTCATTACTACGCTTGTTTCCAGGACCCTAACGTCAGTATACGACGCCATCCTGGAGGATCTGGTGTTCCCGGCCGAAATCGTCGGCAAGCGCATTCGCATCAAGCTGGACGGCTCGCAGCTCATCAAGGTGCATCTAGACAAGAACCAGCAGACTACTATTGAACACAAGGTAAATTTATTGTATATTCCCTTTAACCATTTGACTGCCAAGAACGCCTAAAGGCGTCGTGTGCTGTCTTACCCACGACGCCACAACGCCTAAAGTTGTCTCAGTTAACGTGTACGTCGATCATGAATAAAATCTATTTAGAATCGTTTTGCACAGCCCTACGAGATTCGTCATTTTTGGTTACCGTAACGTGCTTGGCGTGTGACTGATCACTTCATTCAAATATAAGAGCGGTCAAAAGCATCGATCACAGACCACAGAGTGACATTGACCATTATGAACACTCATAAAGCACAATTTCAGTTTTAACACTTGAGTGATGTGGTGTCCTGTTGAAACCGTTATTTAACATGGCTTCGAAAAAAATAAACTATCTAGAAGGACATGAATGCTTCACGGCAACAGGCGGGTCTACACGGAGCGAGCCGCCTCTCGCAGAAATAGCCGTGCAAAGCGGCTCGATCAGTGTAATCGTGACTACGTCAAAAATACGCACGGCTGAAGTACCTAGTAAGGTGCATCTACACTGACCAATCTGCGTCGGATGGCAAGTTGCGCGCGAGGCGGCTCGCTCTGTTTGGACCATACCGTTAGGATACATAAGTCCAAGATACAATCCTCCTGCCACCCACCATAACATAAATTGGCAGTCAAATTTGAATCTATTGCTTACGAAATATAATTCAATTTAAATTGTTTTAAAATCGAACGAAATACAATTCTATTCCAATTGAACAGAATATGCTAGAGGTCAAAAAAATGTAATAAGTCCGTCTGCTAGATAATGATAAAATATTTGACACGAAATTTTCTTTTCTTCGTCAATTGAAAAATTAAATTTTTTTTGCCTAATAGTTACATCACCAGCCCCACCACCCCGGAACTTTGATGCTCTTCATCTTCGTCAATTTTAGTTATCTAGAAATAAAAATACGTGTCTAATAGTTTTGAATAATCTAACTGATGGATCAAATAGAATAATAGTTTTTCAACCTAGTTAATCCCTAATCTCAAAGTAGTGGAGGGGGTGTGCTTTATTTTTTTAATACAAAATTTCTAACCAATTGTTTTGTTTGTCCTCAGGTTGACACCTTCCAGTCTGTGTACAAGAAGTTGACGGGTCGCGAAGTCACCTTCGAGTTCCCAGAACCCTACTTGTAAACTAGATTATGACTTTACAATAAAACAAAATCCATATCTACCTAGTTTCATTCAACACCAAGTTAAATGTACAGAGTAGTACAGACCGCCACACTCGTGATTATATTATAGAATCTTCCGCATGCTAAAGACCCAAAGTAGGCACTCAGAGCAAATACTAACTTTGCTCTCTTGTTGTATAAATACCAATTTTCCCACTTTTTCGGCGTGATTGATATGTATATTCAATATATTCATACCAAATTACAGCCATCTAGTACTACCGGTCACAGCTTAACCGCAGACAGACGGACAGACAGACATAGCGAAACAATAAGGGTTCTTAGTTGACTACGGAAATCTAAAAACAAAGACAGGAGTCCAAAAAGAAAAGGTTTATTGCTTAATCTTAACAAATCAGTCCATCCCATATTATGTGTACATTTGAACATAATTATGCAACTAAGTCCCATAAATTACTCTATTTGTGGAACTATGTTATATTTTTTCACAACTGTATCGATTTAATTGCATATTTACGAACAAAACTTAAAATCAAGCTTTAAACAGATAAATCTATTTGTGACAAGCGTATGGTTTAAATCTATTTAATTTTCTACCTTAACCACAATAAAGTCTGTAATTATTTAAAACACGCCAGTAAATAATGACGATCATAATTTCAACTTTATAACTATACCAATAAAGTAGAAAATCAAATTCAGAAAGCCCAAATGTGCTTGTTTTTCGTTAAAATAAGGTTCATTATACATTATCATTACTAAATGAATCTACGGCATTACCAACTTGTCAAAAACCATTATTAAAAACAATCACAAACTATAAATAACCAAGGAGCTTTAGCCACAAGAGTACCTAATTGCACTCGATTCAATGCAGTCTTAGAAAAAATGCAAAATTAATAAAAACAAAGTAGGTACCATTAAATAATAACAATCTCAGTTAACCTTTTCCACTCCAAAGACGAATATACTTATAGGCGCCGCAGATTCAACGCCAAAGACCGATTAATCGGTCACAAACCACAGAGCAACATAAACCTTAATGAACACTCATAAAAGTCATAAAGTTCAACTACACTTCGGTGACGTCCGAATCAAAGCGTTATATTTGGCGTCGAAAAAGTTACCAAAAAAAAGATTACAATTTCAGAGGTATATTTTTACATATTTCAGATATAATTCTGCTCGTTACTTTCATCTTTTACTTTTGAGCCTTACAACGAATCCACTGTGTCAACTTCCACATTAGTTTTAATAATTGTAAATTGTATGCAAATTACCATAAATTTGACTGCATTTTTACCTAATTCAATGTAAATTACTTTGGCATAATTTGGAATGTCTTTCGAATAAAATAGAATACAATCTTACGAATTTAAGGTATCTCATCTTTACCCTTTTGAACGCCAGTCGCCGACGGAATATGCCGTGGCCCGGACGCCAGGCGATTGCGATTATTCAGGCGAAATTGAAATTTAGTCCGGCTATTAGAACGATCCGTAATAGAAAGGACCTATATTTCATAAGTTGTACAGATGAGAGCTTGTCGAGTGCGGAACCAATTATTGTTAATTTATTATCTATATTATGTTAATTTTCATACCAGTTTGGTAACTACATTTTAGAGACTACTACATAATAAAGACAATCTTACTCGTAGTTATGTCTATACAAAGTTGTTTTTTTATCATTTTTGTAAATCGTCATATTCAACAAAAACATAGAAATAAACTTTGCAAAAAGATAACAAGTTTTTACTTGTAGTTACTTGATTTTACATTTAAATTAAACTATAATTTAATGTAAAATTACTAAAATTAGCATTTTTATGCCTTTCCGCAAGCCCCAACGCCGATATAAGTCATATAACTCTTCATATATTAAATTATTTTATTTTTATTATTTTTGACGTAAGACGTGCTCAAACTATAAGTGCCTTTAAGTTGAAACTCAAGGAATACTATCTGTCTCTTCCTTAGCTTTTCTTCTTTGACACTGTCGTTTCTCTTCTTCACTCATCGTTATGTATATATATATTATGTATGTATGTTTACGTATGTATTTATTATGTATGTATGTTTATGTATGTATGTATGTAATATGTATGTTTTATCGTATTATTATTTTGGTATGTATATTTATTGTGTGTGTTGTTTGTGTGCTTTTGTTAATCTCTGTGCCACCTAATACATTTTTTCATTTGATCTGTACTCCACTACCCAAAGGTTGTCTGGAAGAGATCGCTCTTTAGCGATAAGACCGCCTGTTGTTACCCCTTACTGTTACTGTTCTGTATTATTATTTTCTCTTGTAACTGTATTTCATCTGTGTGAGGTGTGCAATAAAGAGTATTGTATTGTATTGTATTATTCCATGTAAAAAACTCGTTAATACCGGCATCCCACGAAAATTAATTCGACGATATCGGTATCATTCTCTGTCTATTGTATATGTCTCTGTACGATGACCCCTGCCTTCATGCGGACTTCATACATGACTGAAACTGATAATCAGTAGTCTTTACCACCTCGTAACTAACCCAGTGGCGTAGCGAGGGGGAGCTTCGCTATTACATTAGCTGCGCTGAATAAACCTTTGCCGAAGTATACACGACTAAAACTGAAAATTAGCAGTCTTTATTCATCTATCTCTCTCATCATCAATAAGGTCCGTTACAACTCCTCTTTAAAATGCTTATCCATTTCCTCCATACCCTTCTCATCAGGCTTGATGACCTTGATATAGTTCACCGGCACTAGCCCGGCTGTCTGTCTGTCCGTGCTGCCCATGAGCCAGCCGCTGTTCCAGAGCTGGCCCTGGAGGTATTGCGGCGCGAGGAGGATGACCTGGCTGGCGCGGAAGGTCAGTTCCTGGGGGGAGGTGGCCTGGTGGTCGTGCTGGGCCACGGCGCGGAGAGGGGACTGCCAGGAGGTTGGGTCATTCACTGCAATTTAAAATAGGGGTTAGTGATTTAGGTTATAAGTATAAGTAAATCCATAGAACTAATATGACAAGAATGCTTGTCAAACATTCAATACGTGACCAAAAGCGTCAAGGTGTAAACTGCCATTGAGAAAATTGAAATCGAAATGAATGCAGATGTAGTGCATGATGTTTTGCTCTAGTATTTTCCCGGAAACCCTCGTATTCATCATCCTACTTCAATCGACCACAGTTCAGTTCAGCCGTTTCCGTGACTACATCTGTATATGATTACGTGAATTATTTTCTTTCGTCACATTATAATCAAAGACGTGTCCACACACACCAACCTTACAAAGCAACCCTTACGTTTGAGAAAAGCATTATACAAGCCACGGCTGGAAGAGAGATTTGCAGGACTCGTTTTATACGGCCAAGTCTACGACTCGGCCGCCTACTCCGAACACGTCCAGCAATCCTTTACTTCACGGCCTCTTCAGTAAAATTTTGCTCGCTTTGTTACTCTTTAAGCGCTAACGCGAAATCATCACACCAAAGAAGAGCATGATGGGCCTGCTAGCACACTGACCTCACTACTTGAAGAAAATTAAACCTTAATATCCAGATCTTAGGGTTTACTTTCGAATAGCTTGATGTTACTTACGTCTCTCATTGACACTGGTGGTCAGCCCACTCAGCATTCGCAGGACTATGTACGGTGCAGCGGCAATCACACCAAAGAAGAGGAGAATAGGCCAGCTGGCACCCTTCGCTCGCTGCTCGGGGGTTCCAGACCCGGTTTGGGTCGCTGCTACTGCCTCTGCCCACGCCTGGAATATTGGAAGTTCGATAAATCCTTGTGTTATCAAATGTCTTCCTGGGACGTAAATATTTTTGAAGTAAGTAACAAGAATCCTGGTTGTTAAGCATATTACGGAAGATAATTTCAATTTGAATGGAATGTATGAGCCACTTTTCTGTTTTTGTTTTTCGTTTATTAGTAATGTTTTTTTTTAATACTACGACGGTGACAAACAAGCATACGGCCCGCCTGATGGTAAGCGGTCACCGTAGCCTATGGACGCCTGCAACTAACTAATGTAAGTAACTAACTCAATCGGAGGGATGTTTCGCGATTTTTGGTCGAAGAGGTAAATGTTTGAGGCTTTCTGATAATCAAAATGATATCAAACCGGTATGTAAGTTGTATAAATGTGTTGGAAAATCAGTCGTTTAATGAATAAATAACACATATTTTTATATATATTTTTCAATAAATCTACGTTTAGCTAGAGTAAATTCAAGAAAAATAGCCTAAGTCTAGCATATATATTTCATAAAAATAAAGATGCAATAATAAACTATAAATTAACATGCAAGAAAATAAATTAGGTTGTAATAATAAAAAATCAAGTTACAATAATTGTATGAATCAACTTCCTCGCAAAAGTCGCAAAACAAGCTCTGTAAGAATCGTGATTTTGGATACTAAATAATAATACCGAAGTTATGCAGTCTTATATTTCAGAGCCAAAATAACAGATAAATTATACCTACTTCAAAAGCATTTCTTAGCTCACAGATAAACAGATAATATGCCTCAGTAAGTAGTCGTAATAATAGCGGTTTGAAGAGATAACGACTCTCGGACTGACTATGATAAAAGACAAAAGAATGATAACGGTAAGTACCAACTCATAACTCATAACATTGTTGAAATTAAACACTTTAGAGCGGATTAATCGCGTTTATTAACACCATGCATGATCCTACGTACCTAGTACCGTAGTTACTAGTTACCAACTGGGTAACTGGCTTATTACCTAACTGATAGATTAAAAAGCGCACATTATGTCATTGGATTTCCGAATTATCCCTAAGCCATTGATATTTTTTATTGCCACTATGCATAATAATTATTGCAGAGATAAAACTAAAGTATCGGCGATGTAAATGAATCGGAATGCCATCATGCGATAGACATGCTAAAGACGGGCTACAGGTCCTGATTAAGGTTAGTAATGTGCGGTGCGGTCGTGAGGCAATGGGGGCAACAACAACAACAATTTATTATTGCGGGGACCAAATGTAACGGGCTGAGTTAATTTATAAAACCTTACGAGGTCATTCCACCAGAACTAAGCTGCGCTACGTTCCATAGAACTAAAACTACTGCCTTACGAGGTACAAGCCTTCACATTGCGCAAGCGCATCTTCGTGGGTTATTAGCAAATGTTTACAAGTGTGCCGCATCAGTCAATGTTCGCGAACAAGACGAGTATACCGTACGATAGTATTTCGCATATTAAAATATTTATATCGCGTTACTCACGTCAATAAAGTCGAAAATAGTTCGACATGTTTCGGAACAGTCCGTGTCCCTTATTCATGAGTCATGCGTCTAGCCGCGGCGGCTGCTCTACGCATATAAGTATTTTAATATGTCTGATACTCACGGGAGTTTTCTAATTAAAATAGTATTTCGCATGACTTAAGCCAACGTTCGGGGGTTTAGCCGGCCATACACGAAGAGATTTGTCCGCCGACTTCGGCTATTCTCTTTCTAACGTTTTTCTGGCTACTGTCACGGCTCAGGGAACCTGGAATCCGGTAACTAATCCCAAGATTTGGCGTGGCCGCTAGTTTTACGAAAGCTGTGCCGTGTGACCTTGATCTTTGTATTGAAAGTCGCACGCTTACGGCCGGCCCACCAACGCTCGAGAATGTTCGCGTAATCAAGACAGCGTATGAACACTCACCTTGAATTCGCCTTCAGTCCTGATCCCAAGCATAACCATCAGCTTCCGTACGAGCCAGTTGAGCGACCGCACCACGGCGAACGTCGACCAAAACTGGGCGAACAGCGACCTTAGGCGACCAAAGTTCTCTGCTACACCTGTACACAATAAACAAAGATTGAGCCAAAACAGCAGCTAGAATATAATATTTCTAATCGCAGGCAACCCTAGCGTTTGTGCGGGGGAGATGGGGGCTGAGCACCAATTGTATTTTGCGCAGTGTTCAAAACGTTTTGTATTCGCTTTTTCTATGAGAGAAAGATAGGTTCGTAAGAACTATTATATAATGTATGACCAAAGAAACCAATTACCGGCGCTTGACTTTTTCCGTAGAAACTGTGAAGCATTAAAAGCATCATTAAGAGCCGTACAAACAGTAACTCCCTAATCCCATGGAACGCCGAACGGCAAAGGAATATACCGTTCCCCGGACGCGATTATTTAAGCGAAATTAAACTTTATGGATGCAATTTTTAATTTAATTTATTGCAATGGTGAAACTGTCGGTTGTAGCTTGTAGCCGTCATTGCTGTCCGCGGTAAGACTTTCCGATAAAGGCCATAGGCCAAAGGGTTATCTGACTATTTGGTAAAATTTATGTCATTGCAATAGGGATTATAAATGGTAAGCGTTGGCGATGGTGTTTAGTTGACGTGTAGGTCAACTTAATTACTGCTATTAATTATATAAAATAGTATGTACGTAGTGTAACTTGAGTGACCTTTGCCTCTGACACAGATATAAACTATTAACGTCGACATAAAACATTTAACAATAGAACCTTGTGAAGTAATTGCATGATTTTCTACTAGATGTTTCTTTTAACCTGCCGCCCACCATACAACCAAAATTGCGAGTGAATTTCGAATCTATTGCTTAGGAAATAGAATTAAATTTCAATTGTTTTACAATCATACGAAACAAAAGAAATGCAATTCTATTCCAATTGAAGCGAGTTTACCTAGTCAATAAAGTGGAGGATATCTTTTTATAGGCATTTGGGTGGCAGGATGTTAAATCTTCTAAATTTTATTAGTTATCTAAATTTGGAACACAATTAATATATTTTCAAAAGTACTTAATGAATTAAACCTGCACCAATCTCAATATATATTATAAGCTCTCGACCCTATTACTGACTTAATAGACTGTAAACAAAATCCAGCAATTAATATTTAAAACTATTCAGAATTCATTGTTTATACATTACGTATTAGGTATCATTAAACTGTACAACAGATACAACCAAAATACCTATTCTAAAGTTCGTAATAGGTATTTGATTCAACTTGCAACATTTTAAGAGAACAAAAACCTGTTTTGATTGTTGACATTGAACACAATTAACACAAATATCACTGTTTACTCTGCGATCATAACATCACACATTTGTAATTTTGGATATAATTTGCTGTCTCCCACAAACAATAGCTATTTATGCAACAAGTGCGGAAAGCTGTTGATCAACTCTTGTCGGCTAATACACTTGTCAGAAATCATCTTTACGACCGTGTTTCATACAATGTTTTACTATGCATTGTGCGAGTAAATACGCAATAATTATTAGCGGTTGTGTAAAAGCATAGCACAGTCCACAGCAAACGATTTAGCTACATTAGAAAACGCACTTTTCGAGCACATGTATTGAAAAATCTTTTTCGGCACAAATTTCCGTCACATGTCAAAGTATTCAAACAACAATTTTGGCTAAACCACCACATTTGTATGAACAAGGAGTAAATGCCAGAGAAAGAAAGTGGGTGATACTGTTTTGATTAAATGTGTAAGATCCACAACCACTTACCTAGAATAGCTCTAAATGAGCTGGTTAGAGCAAAGAATGTACTCTCCAACATCATAGCAACACTGCCAACAGCACTGACGAGGCTTTGTATTGAATCAAACGCAGGTCGTGACCTTTCTTCTGCCATTTGGATAAATCTAAAAAAAAAACACTTCTTAAAACCTGTTTTCTGCAAATGGCAACCATGCACGAAGTTCTCATGAGTAAGACTGAAAAATATAGCTGTAGACTGACTACTAAGGCATTAACTTCATTTAAAAGGTGACTAAGTATGTCAAATTATTTTGATTGTGATAATTTTTGTTCTTGTTGTTTGTGATTGTAAAATGAATAAATATAATTTTAGTGCATCCTGAATTCTTTTTCAAATCAAGAATTTTAATGAATTTGGTCAATGTATACATGAGTTTAAAAATATATTTGTAATATAATATATTAATTTGCAAATAATCAACTTCATTACCTACTTTACTTTATCTTATCTAATATTTATATTTAGTTACATATTTTAGTGTATAACTTTTATATCATCACAGCATTACTCTATACTCAAAATTTTTTTTTGTCTTAATTTATATACTAACTGACATCTAATCAAACAAAATATTTAACCTAACCTAAAAATTATATGCATAGGCAGCCTATGTCACCAGTGTCTTTAAAACAAATTGATTGATACCTGATTCAATACAATCAATGCTATAAGGTAGCGACCGGCAACATGCCATGAGCCTCCTTAACTATTTTGTATAATGTGTATGTTAAAGTCACTATTAACAAAGTGCGGCCCGCATCAATTTCGTTAACTAATATGTGGCCCTTGGCTGCTAAAAGGTTGCTGACCCCTGCTAGAAGGGAACACATGAACAAAGCCATGAATAAAATTGTAATTGTAAATCAATGTTCTGGTAAAAACAATTAAGACCAAACCTGTTTTCTATGTCGCCATACATTGGTCCATATCTGTTATATCCCCCGTAAGGTGACATACCACCCATACCTCCCATTCCTCCCATTCCATAGCCTCCATATCCCCCATATCCATAATTACTATTATAACCCATCCCACTCATACCCATGCCACCCATACCATACGAATTCATCCCCCCATAAGAATATCCAGGAGTCATAGAATACGTTGGCTGTATAGCTAAATCAGGTCTAGGAGGCAAAACTGGGGGCCCCAATGTACTATTCGCAAAAGAGGTGGAGGGAATCGGATTTCTGAACGTGGGCACATCTCCACCAGGCGTTACGCCTGCATTCGATAAACTAGGGTCAGAGTTCCCCTCGAACTTCGCTTGTTCCGTCATCGTACGAGTTACGCACTAAAATCACTGTAACTTTCACGTATATCACTACGCGGTTCACTGATAATCTATAAACGCCATACAATGCTGTTTTATCTGGGCTATTTGGTGGTACTACACAATCTTGAATTTATAATAAAGATAAGTGTGTTTACGCAAATGAGAACGACCGATGAACTCAAGGAAATAACTATCTTGACTTGACTGTCTTGTGTTGTATTGGACGTCAACGTCAAATAAAATGGAATGACGTTTTATTGTTTTTTTTTTTTTTGGAATTTTATGGCCTGGTAACTAGACCTTTAAGCCAGTTTTATTGTTGACGTTCTTTTTTATGTTGCCACCAAAAATAAATATATTCTGACAAGAGTCTGATAGAGTCTGCCTTTAATCTACTGCAGTCGTGGCTTATCAGATTTTAGTGCAGCTAAGCATATACCGTTAAATATTTCTAAGTGGTTCTAAAACAAAAAGCAGCGTGATGCCTATGTACAATCCAAATAATCATTTTCGGTATAAACAAAAAGAATGGCATATAAATTAAACATAAATCTACTGCAGCCTTGGCTTGTCAGACTATAATACTCTGACTATAATAATTTATATTGTTTTACTGATGAAATTAGACTCACTGAAAAGAAAGACTACTTGTGATTTGATAAGGTAGCATGACTTAGTGCTTTAGCCTGCCCAGATAAACAAAAAAAAATGTTTATGGTTCCAAAGGGTGTCAATAATTTCAATATTTTGGATTTAGCCAATTGTGGTTTTATTGTTTTCACAATAATTGTGACCGTTTCCTGTTATTAAAGACAGAAACCAGTGTTGTGCCGTGCAGTGGTTAGTGTTAAAAATCAAATCCGTAAGTTATTTACATTTATTCGCTTAGATAAATTGATCTTTACTTTGTGTCACCGAATGTCATCCTTTCGTTTCTCGATATTCCTTAATCTTTTTCTTTGTTGTTTAGTGTTATTACTCGTATACCACATACCTTTAATTTGGAAAAGTATGCCAAATATTTTGTAAGAATAAGTTAAAGTTTTTGTAAGTTTGATACGATGGCATTCCTAGGACCGGTTAGCGTAAACACCGCGCCGAGAAATCTAAAGCAATTGCCCTCTTTTAGAACCTATGAGTCGGTTCTGAGAATTTGTCCACATCTGCTTATAATAGACTGGGTGCTGACAAAATTTTCGTAACAGTTTTGCATATTCTTTGGATATTATATTAAAAAAAAACTTGTATTTAAAATATATGTCACTGAAAGTAGTTTTTTCTGTCTGCCTTAAAGCCGGCGCCTTACTTTGTATTTTTTATTGCGTTGCGATGCTGCGTCACTCGTTTATCATACTGAGTAGAGGTATGCATATAGTGCAGCCCAATAATTAACCACAATTGAATACTCGGGTAAAATATGTAAATTGTCCTATTGGGGAATAATTTTATTTCCATCTTCCCTCTCAGCTTTTCCTGTTGAACAGCTTTCCATATTTGAAGTAGTTATGTTCTGAGTGTCCTCTAATCCTCTACACTTCACGCTTTTTATGTCTGAACATTTTTTATTCATGACTTCAATGGTTCTGGAGTTTTTTACCTGAGCCTTCTCATTTTGCAACAATAATAATTCCGTGCAGGGTTACTTACTTACTAAAATTAAAGAATATAAAAAAATAAGAGTTTTGAGTGAACAACTTATAATGGCAAAATTTTATTTTACCCAAGCGTAGCCGGTTTTTCGTCTCTTGCAACAATAAGGTTGCAGCTACCGTCACCACACTTCAAGTTCTCTACATTGATGGCTGACCTAGATTTGTTTGAATTACCATTGTTTTGTCTCCATGGCCTATAGTTGTTTTCTCACTGGTATTTGAGCAACAAATAAGACTCCAATTAAATGAACACCATTTTTGGTCAGACTACTGATACTTTATGAACCTTGCGTGAACCAATTGCTAGCACTTTTTCTTTAAGAATTCAACACTGATACCTACAATCTTGACTGGTCGCTTGCCACTCCTACTTTATGGGCTAACAACTGTGGTCTAATAACTAGGACTGTAAGAAAACTCTTAGGCTACAGGCCTCTGCCCTGTGCTCTTAAGAGTCAGTGGCAGTATTCAAGTTAAATTGCAACGGTTAACACTCACGTATTACCTGGGGGTGTATGAAATACCCCGCGACTGCGGTAGGTTGTATGTGGGGGAAACGGGACGGAACGTGTCTACGAGATTGTCAGAGCATATTCGAAGCGTGAAAATCAGGACGTAAGGAATTCGGCAGTGGCGGAACATACTTGCGGTACGGAAGCGACGCATTTCAATAAGGTGCGGTTCGATAAGGTGAAGACGGGAAAAATGTTATGTGCCACGCAAGATTCGCGAGGCCATGAAAATCGGACGTCGCCCTAACTTTAACCACGACGGAGATTGGACTCTGCCACCGGCTTGGAAATAGTGCTTCCTAGAGGGAACGTGAATTTGTGTGGTGCCGATTTAGTGAACACGGTTAGTTCGGTGTGCTTGTCGTTGATGCCGTCAGACGATCCGACAATTCAGACTTCCGTAACGACGGCGCCGGATTGCTCGAATCAGCCTGCTTCGACGCGCGCGACCCGTTACCTACGCCGGTCTCGGGTAGTAATGCCCTAGCCGCGAAGGTGACAACACCACTCTGTCTGTCCGACGCGCGACGATGACTTCCCGATGCAGTCGAAACAAGTCACGCCTATTGTGATAAAAATACGTGAGTGTTAACCGTTGCAATTTAATGTCAGTATGACTCACGAAAACTTAAATTATATAATATTCAAGTGGCTTTGTGATGCTGTTCCCATACTTATAATGTTATATAACATGGCGTGACAGGGATGGTATCACTAAACATTATCGTGTTGGAGATAGAAATGTCCTATATGTATAACATTTATAACAGCTAGTGTAGGAGCACCATGAATTCGCTATAATGGCTGCTGCAAACATATAAATACGCTAGGGGCGCTAGTGAGTCGTGGGTCCTACGGGAACATTTCAAACGTCACTTTGACGATTCTCTCATACTGACACAGGACTCATGTATGAGTGGCGCCGCCTGGTGCGCGAAAATACGGTAGCTCCCATTAGAACCACTAGGGTGTAGGACTATGTCGTAATGACGCTATAAGCCAGTTTTTTTTCCTTGCTCATTGAAGCAAGGTGGATTTCCCAATGTCGAAGTTCCCGCAGTGGTGGGTGGACTTTCACACGTGAGGAGAATGTTCGGTGACTTCGGTGTGAAAATGTTTAAGTCAGATTGTAAGAACTCTCTTACTGCTTGTCATTTTGACATGGTTCTAAAATGGCCTAGGGTTCCAATTAGTTGACTGTACGTCCTGTGCGCTGCGCCGCGAGAAATAAAGACCCGGCATAGTAGTTGTTGATGCATTCTATTAAGGCCAAACTTATTAACACCTGACTGCTCTGTATTAGTCAGGATTTTAATGGTATTGCTTTTCTGTAATGATATGTCTTTGTGCTCGGATGGCATCATTGTACCTATGATATCATTGTTTCATTACTTTGTGGTAAATAATATGTTAATTACCACATTAATTATTGTATGTATGAGTCTACATGTATGTCTAATTCTTTGTCAGGGCCTACAGACATACCTATATCACAGTGTGACGGATTAAAATGATGAGGTGTTGTTATAGGTATTTGTCTCACTTGCCGGAGTGAGATACGAGTATTATAGGGTAGGTAAGTTACATTTTTTTGCCTGACCATTAACCACAGTTGGAATCTCTACCTTAATTCGACTTTTTATAATAGGGAGTACGCTATTTCGAGGGATAAGCGGTTAAACTCGATAAGTCGAAAAAACCGGTTTTTTTGAAATTAGAACTACTTACAGGCAAATTTCGCAATGTTCGTATTTTTGAAAAATTATCTCGGGTTTGATCGCTTACCCCTCGATATGTGAAGTCAGGAAAATATCATTTCCTGACTTTAACAGACAGATGCTACTGCATTATGATATTTATGATGGTGTTGAAAGAATTTTAGTTTTTAAATCGTATTTTTATCTACTTCTCCGTATGGTATGTAGTTGAATTGTGTTGAGACTCGTCAATTGGAGGCTAAACTAGGACGGCGCAATGCAAGATCGTCGCGCAAACAACAAAAACCAGGAATTCCGCTGACGAGAAGCAAAGGTGCCGTCTGGCCCGCTGCGCTATTTAAAGTTGAAGTAGGCATAGCAGCGTTTATGCGAAATGTGCTGTTTAATTATTGCGTGCGATCGGTCTAAGTAGTTATAAAACTAATTTATAACATATTTTTATCTTAGATAAAAAAATCTAAGATAAAAATGTCCGTATACTTATAGTTGAGGTGTGATGAGACTCGTCCTAAGCCATAGAACAGAGAAACTCTTTTAGTCTCTCTGTTTTGTATCCTAAACAGAGTCGGATCGCAGGCCAAACTAGGACGGCACAATGCAACAACGCCGCATGAACAACAAAAAGCCGGAATTCCGCAAACGAGACTCAAAGCGGCCGTCTGGCCGGGTGCCCTATTTAAAGAAAGTAGGCATAGCGGCGTTTATGCTAAATATGCTGTTTAATTATTGCGTGGGATCGGTCTAAGTAGTTATAAAACTAATTTAGAACATATTTTGATCGTACCTATATTTTATCGTAAATTTTCAAAAAAAGTTTACCATTTCCTTTTTTATATAGGAAGTTTTGGGTTTTTTATATAACCAGAATCACGAGTACTATTGATTTAAAAAAGAAAAACAGTGTCCCTTTTTATTTGGTCAGTTTCGTAACGCATTTTTTCATACATTTTGTAGTGGCCGTTACGAAACTGACAATTTTGTTTTTGTATGGATTATCGAGGACCCATTTTGTTTAAAATGGTGCACTTATTTCTGAAAATGCCCATATGCTCTTATCTATAGTTGAGGTGTGTTGAGACTCGTCCTAAACAGATTCGGATCGCAGGCCAAACTAGGACAGCACAATGCAACAACGTCGCATGAACAACAAAAAGCCGGAATTCCGCAAACGTGACTCAAAGCGGCCGTGTGGCCGGCTGCCCTATTAATCCATAATAGCTGTTTTTTTAGCGTAATGGACATATATCGATATATAACCAACAAAGTATCGATACATGCTAATCGTCAAAAATATGTACACACATGTTACGACTGTTTTTGTAGTAAGATTTTCATGTAAGTAATATATATTCCTTTTTAGTCGTTTAAAATGGATCAGGGCCAATTTCTCCCTATGAACATTTGTTTCTAGCAAAATAATACGTAGGTATATCACCCGCGCCGAATATTTTGTAGATTTAACGGTTTTACGTGATTAAGTTTTCTTCGGTTTCGCTTTTAACAGATAGAAAGACAAATATGTCGTCATGTTCATAAACAAGAAAAATATTTATTACCGTAAATTAAAAAAATCGACTTAGTTAATTTTTATTATTTTACTATTTACCTACTTCCGGAAGAAAAGTTTGTAGGATTTTTGCATATATTATCTATAAATATCCCATTCGAACGTAATTTGAGAAAATCAGGCTATTATAATTTAACGTCTGTCAAAACCGTATCTTTCCTAGGTCATATTTTAAGGAAGACAAGGAAGTAGGCACAGCGGCGTCGATTGCGAGATGGAGTCGGAATAGTTATTTTTTTAATAAACAGATTTCCATGTGTAAATTGGCGGTGTCCGAAAGTAATTGCTCGAGTTACTTAGAAATACTCGTACTTCAACTCAACAAAATAGTTCCCTACTACCTCTTTTCTATGGATCTTCTCATTACCCGCGAACCAGGTAAAGATAAGATCCAGAGATGAGACAGAGGTATATCCCTTAAAAAAAACCGGCGAAGTGCGAGTCGAACTTGCGCACCAGGGTTCTTTTATTTATAAAAACAGCAAAAAATCGCAATTTAAAAAAGAGTACTTATACATTCTGTGAATATTTAAAACGTCTACCTGGTGCCGTTATCAATATCGAGCAAAAACTAGTCAAAAAATCACTTTTGTTGTATGGGAGCACCGTCAAATATTAATTTTATCCTACTTGTATTTTTTATTTGTCGCTATAGCGGCAACAGAAATACATCATCTGTGAAAATTTTAACTGTCTAACTATCACGCTTCATGAGATACAGCCTGGTGGATACGCGCAAATATTATGTCGCCCCCACAAATAGTACGAATATAAAGACACCTCTTAAGTGGCAAACCGTCTATCGGTGTAGAGTCAGTCTATGCTAAAGTTTCCTAGATTTTGATAGCACAGACTGTGAAAGTGTGAAAGTGTTCCACTCTCACCATTTAGATGGTTGGCAGTCCTCAACTGTGCGCTTTTCCCGAAACTTCCTGCCTCGCACAGCTAAACTGTGGAACGAACTGTCGCCAGCGGTGTTTCCGGACCGATACGACCTTCAAACCTTCAAGAAAAGAGCGTACTCCCACCTTAAAGGCCGGCAACGCACTTGCGAGTCTTGCGACACCTCTGGCGTTGCGGGTGTCCATGGACGACGTTAATCGCTTACCATCAGGCGATTCGTTTGCTCGTTTGCCCCCTATAGCATAAAAAAAAATTTCATAGAAGTTTGACGTTTAAAATAACACTTTTAAGTTTGACAGTTGTTGACAGTCTGCTTGGAAGAAGACCAAACATTTTTTTATGCATACGCTTGAGAAGAAATTCCTAAAAAATAAATAGCTCGCAAACATTTAGGTCCCCGGCAGATTTTAGATTTCCGGGATTAAGGATAGATTGCGTCTGTCATAGGTCTGTACCGTCTGACATTATAGCCCGCTTTTATCGTAGTATAAGATGCAGTGGGCGTATGATGGGCGCGATTAACGACAGGATAGAGTCAACAAATGACGTTTGCTCTATCATGGTTAGATTTTGTACACATTACTGTACATGTACGTAAGTAATGTGGTTTATGTTCTGTTATTCACGTCCTACGTCCACATTGTATTCGCTTATATGACGGATATTGAATCTCGACCCAGTATGTGGCCACATAATGTACCTAATGGAGCCCCCAGCCTCAGGGTGCCACTTACTTGTCGGAAATGACGTTTCCGCGCGGCAACTCGTTCGCTGAAACTTTTTAATTTTGCGAAAATTGGGCCAAACCGCTTTTGTGGAGACATTGCTTTAATATTGGAAAACTGCAATTATTTACTACAATACATACAGTAAATATAAATATTATACGCTTCTAACGATGCGGTTAGTTTTAAATATAGCGTTCATAGTTGTACGTAATCCCATAGACAAGATGAATCGTGAAATAACAATACGCTCGCCATTATATATATCGGAGCGGTCTAAGCGTTCAAAAATACCTGAAAAACCACTCCTAACGTCTTGACAATAGAAGCTTACTTAAATATTTGTGAGAACCTTGACAGTTCCTCTTAGTACTTTTGACAAATGAACATAATGTAAACAAACAAAAACCATGTCCCTCAAGTGTTGGGCCAATGACATATTTCCATATCAGGGATGTTGCGGATATTCGCAGCCGCATCCGCAATCGCAGATCTTCCGCATCATTTTCAAGATCCGCAAGTTGATAAATGCAAAAAATATGAAACGCTGTAGGTACGCGTAAGTATTTAAAAACATGCGAAATTCAAATTGTGTGTGGGTTTTTTAAGTACCTAATCTTACACCAGCATCCGCATCCGCGGATGTGAGCCTCATAATAACCGAATCTGCGGATATCAAAAAATCTGATGGATACGAAATATTTTAACCTCATATGGCCAAATTACCAAGCCACTTGGTTTTGATATAATTTAAACACCAACAACGAACCGCAACACCAACACAACACAGTTTTTTGAAGGTGATAACCCCACTCTGTCCGACGATGACTGCCCGATGCAGTCGAATCCTGTCACGCCTATTGTGATAAAAATACGCGAGTTTTAACGGTTGCAATTAAATGTCGCGTGGTATTGTTTGTTTACATTCTTTTCATTTGCCAATAGTACAAGGTATAAGTATAAATTACAGACCACGTTTGTAATTAATTACACCAATTAAAAAAATAGTTTGTTTATATTTTTTACCGTTTCTGTTAAACTCAACTATAATAGGTATCTTCGTCAAAAACGAGCGTAAAACTAGTGTATCTGATATAAAGTCACTGTGACGAAGCACCTACTAACTTCTACTCTCACCCACCTCGTATAACGAGAACTTTAACTCTACGTCCAACACTAAGCCCTGAAGAACTCTTTAATACCTAGGTTTTAAAATTTTCCTGGATTTGCAGAAAATTACGTCGCCTGAAAGTCTAATCCACTTTAAACGCTTTATTTAACCAGAGCTTCGCAGAAAGAGAGGGATATTTTTTGAGTGTAGGTTTGTGCTTTGATAGATTTAGATAGATATATCTTTATTTCACTTTAAAACTTACACTACAATGGGAGCTACCGTATTGTCGCTCACCAGATGGCGCCACTCATGCATGGGTCCTGTGTCAAAGTATCAAAGAACTGTCAAAGTGATGTTTGAAATGTTCCCGCAGGACCCACGTTCCACTAGCGCCCCTAGCGGAAAATCGGCTCTCGGTAATCCTCATTTGCATCAATGTCCAAATTATATCAATTCTTTTCATGATCGGCAAATAAATTAATGGCGTTATTCATAAACGCACGCACATTATACACAGTTTAGCTCAATGATTGTTTGTCCTTATCAGTCAGTTTCACATTTGCCTTTGTTAGAAAGGAAGAAAACATAATTGATCTAAAACATCTGTCAACTTTTTTTATGAATAAGGAGGTAAATGTACAATAGCGTGTGGTTTAGGCACAGACTCAATACACAGACACCACATTATGAAGCGTTTACAAAGAGAATGAGGTCAGCACACATGCACAGTTTTACTTGTATATTTCTACGATTCTATGAGCATAACCAGTCGGTAGGGTAGTCACCCTACACCATTTTATACCACAATATTCCAAGTTCACCCCTAAAACACAATAATTGTAAAAAATCTCAAACAATTTCATAAATACGAAGGAAAGTCATTATGCACTACATCTGTAATAGTTCTGTTTTTTCATTGTCATTGATTGTGACTTGTATTATTACTGGTGGTAATTAGGACATTACGAGGCACTTTCTTGTATGCAAGTCGTTCTCTTTTGACTGTGGATAATTTTGTAAGCTTGTATACGCCAATAAATATTTCATTAATTTATCCATTTATCCTGTTTTGACTTTTGAGCACAAATGTACAACTTATATTTTCCAATTCCAGGTGTCTCCTCCCCAAGCCGGTCGTCTTGGTACGTATACTATTTACACATATCAATATCAATTATACATACTCGTTATGTACATGGTCGGCGCAATGTAAACACGACGTCTCGTCGGCAAATGCGGTAGTACTCTGTTTATATTTACTTTCGATTAAGCCTAAGCAAATATATTAACTGTTGGTATGCTTTGATGGTATAGGCGAAATTACTGATTGGTTTATAGATAAATCGTGAAGGCAGGTAAGGAAATCACAGTATACCAAGGGTTAGGATATGAGCGAATTTGCTTGTCAGTCACGTCGCTGAATATCGAGAAGTAATGGCGCTGTTGATTTGATATCCGGAACTAGTGTGAGGTAGGACATCATATCATATGAGTTTGAATACGCCATTTTCTGTAATGAGGTGGTAAAATTCCATACCTTACTTAAGGTGAGATACTCAAGTGTGCATCATCATCACAAGATTCACAAGTAAATCACAACATCGACCTATCGGCAATAAAAATAGTTAACTTGTGCAAATGACAAATTTTGAGGCGCGTGACAAATAAGAGCTATAGGATAAATTAGCTGTCAATCAATTTTGAGGCGTGTCGTGTGACATATTTTGAGGTGTATGACAAAATGAGGTGTTATTGAGGCGTGTGATAAATTTTGTAATTTAGAAATGGAGGTGTGGGGCAAAATTTTTGTAGTGGTACATTTTCGCGCTGTGAGGTACTGTGACAAACGAAGAAAATGAGTGGTACAAATGAGGTGCCTCACGAGTAGGGCTGCCATCTCGTACATTGCCGAAACCGGACAAAAAAGTTAAAAAACCCGGACGTTTCACTAAATTCGCGGTCTCTCCCCGGACACTAAAGAAATCAATTTTTTATTTAAAAATTTAGCTTTTGCTAGGGATTGACCTGAACCCAAAAATGTCCGGGTTTACCCCGGACAGTTTTAAAAATCCGGGCCGGACGCTCCCCGGACGGCCTCCAAACTAGGACAAATCCGGGGAAACCCGGACGGATGGCAGCCCTACTCACGAGTGAGTAACCGAACACTATACGGAACAGTTTTTTTTTCTATGGAAAATAACCAAATTGTGATGACGGTGCGTCTATGTCACGGATTGAGTGCATGTGGACTTTTGACTTGCCTTATTAGTGACAGTGTCACTGACACTCAAACGCAGGGCTCACAAAACTGCAATTCACTGAGAACATGCGGCGTGTTTCCCAGATCTGGACGTATCTGAAACTAGTTGAGCATCCCGAACGTCAACTCGCGACCCCTATATCTTGGCAAACTTTTGATCAATCTGGCTCATATTCGAACTTGAAAATTCAATATATCTAATCAAACTGCCTATTTTCACGACAATCCGATCAACAATAACTCGTGTTATCGTCGAACAAACATAAAAATAAACACAAACTCCGGATTGTTCCAGTACTTGTAGTACCTGTACTCGTAGAACTTCGATCGCTCGTTCAATAACTGTACCTCCTGCGTCGAGTGTTTCCTATTATACAAACAGACCTCAACTATCTACTTGACTGTGCACATAGACAACTTGCGGTCACCACAGATAAGCTTTTCCGTAGTAATTTAGTATGCGAGCGCGGCCGCTTATTTCGGTTGCGTCTACATTTTTGGCATGATTTCGTTAAAAAAAAACAATAAACTAGTTTGGGGGGTGAATCTGTTAAGGTATCATCATATCAGCCGTAGTACGCCCACTGTTGGACATAGGCCTCCCCCATGGATCTCCACGTGTTACGGTTGGAAGCAACCTGCATCCACCGTGACCCCACGGCTTTAACCAGATCATCGGTCCACCTCGTCGGTGGACGTCCTACGCGTTGTTAAGGTATAGTTGGTGTCAAATGCTACTCAAACTTAGTTGTAGCATTTTACAGCAGTAGCATTTTATGCTTATCAGTTGCTATTTAAGTTGTGCTGAAATAATCTTTGAATTTTACGGTTAAAATAGAATACAATAAATTTGTGGCTACCTCGTTCTCTAACGCTTCATAATGTGGTCTGTAATAGTCTGTTTCTACAGCAAAGGAATTGCGTTAGCAATTTACTCTTCACAGACGCACGGATTTGCCGGTTTATTTCAGTGCACATGCTTTAAACTGTTCTTTTCTTTTGTGGGGCATTGTTTAGTTTAAGCGAGAAAGCGGCAAAACGACCGAAGGGAATACGAGCTTTTAGTCTATTGAATTCTGTATGCGTTAGTTTTTCTATTGGTTTTCGCTAAACATTTAAGTATCTTTCGGGTGAGCTGATCATGTATATTTCGTCAAAAAACGGAATGTTTATGCCCACATCTCTTCAAACTAATTACAGTATAGGTATTAATTGAGGTTTCATCTGCATGTGCACCTGTGTATTTATTTACTGTGGTTTTTAATAATTTTATCGGACACTGCAAAATCTAGCCGCATATTAAGACATTTGCTGACCATCTACGTTCGGGCAATACGGTGGATCGTCGTAGTGGGTATGTACGTCGGGCATCCCCCAGACAAATTTGCCATACATTGATTGGCATATCCGGGGGATATGCCCGAACGTACCTATATGGCCAGCAATTCAGCGTAAAACTTCAGAATCAACCAATTTGTATCAGAAACGGACAATTTGGCTCTACATTAAATCGCAGTAAGTGTTCATCAGACTACCGTTTGTGGAAGAACGTCTCGCTTGGCGGGCGTGGGAAACACATAGAACCAACAATCTCTGCTATCATCTGAGAAAATGAATTAAGCCGTATTTTATTTTTATTTTATTTTATTTTAATACATGGAAAACCAACAGCGCTACATGTGTATATATAAATAGTATAGAATTACAAAGCCAATTATAGGTTCTCACTTATAGAACTATACTAAATTAATAAAAAGTATTTGCCCAACTTAATTACACAAATCCTACAGCACAAGAACAGTGGATGTAGGCATAAACCTAAGATGTATTATTCCACTAAACAATGGAAAGAAAAAAAAAAAAACCTTATCTTATTTCTAATAGTGCACTATGCCCTGCCTTGCGCCCGATAAATCATCACCCATAAAGTATCTGACTAACTTATTCTTAATTGCTTGAATACCATCGCTATACATGTCAATGTCACAATGTGTCAATACATTATTTAAACTTATGCCTGCCCTTATTAAAGACGAGATTATAATCAAATTAATCTGTTGTCACATTAACCTGTGACGTGATTGTGTTTGACTGAGCCTAGCCTCAAAACCAGTTTAAACTGAGAGCTCCAAAATCTCCGATTCTACATATTTTGTTACCGATCCCAGGGTCACGTTTATGGTGGAACATCAGTAGAGATAAGCTGTATCACAGAATCTGGTTTACTTTATGATAAGTTTTAAATTGAATGCACCGAGTTATTTAGGCGCCGTCGCTATCTGTTGATTTAAGATTAGGGATGTTTTAAGGCAAATATAATGCTATTGTCGTTTTGATGCAGTTTTTTTTGGAAAAAAATGTTTGGTATTGATTAGGGCTCGTGCACAAATCACGTGAGGTTTTTCGGTTATTTTTTTATCCCTCCTGGTCCTTGGTGATTTTTGGTGAGGTTCGAGGCTAACCCGCCCTCCCCCACATAACTTTATATGTATGTAAGTTCATGTATGTCTATTTATACTATTCATATATGTGTATGTTTATTGTTTTGCGTGATTTGTGTGATTGTTACGTGCATTTCATCCTTACGTTTGCAACCTACAGAGCCCAATGCTTTCGTCCGTAATGAGTATAAGGAATTAGAAAAAAAAAGACAACTGTCAATGTCATTCAATTGTTGTGTGTCATTGACAGTTGTTCAGCCGTTAAACTGAACAAATGTCAACTCGTTCACTTAAAAAAATATTATTAATAAGTAATAGGAAATAAAAATAAAAGAGCCACATTTCCTTGAACTTTAAGACGTCGGCTATCAGGAAAAAATATAATATTCACACCTTCAAAAAACTTTACTTAGCCAATTGTCGGCGAACGGGGGCAGGCTGATGTGCGCTGTGATTAGGTTTTGCATCGTAACCCCGATGTTGAGTCAACCGAATCCTATTCTGTTAACAGTAGAGTTGTAGTCTTAATTACAGATACAACAATACAATACAATACAATAACTCTTTATTGCACCTCAAAACAACAAAAATAACACAAACTGGTATAGATTACACATGAAAAAGAGGCAAACAACAGGCGGTCTTATCGCTAAAGAGCGATCTCTTCCAGACAACCTTTGGGTAGAGGAGACACTACACTAAGAAAAGTATACATACAGTAGGTGGTGCAAAACTGGAAAAAGTATTATGTGAGAACCAAAATATATGACATAAACAGAAAAAACAAATCTACAAAAAAAAGAAAACAAACACACACACAATTACATATACATACATATTATATGTTCATACCAAAATACATAAATATATAAATACATATATACAAATACAAACTAATTAAGCGAAATGATGATAGCAGATTACTGATTTTACACAGTCAAATTAAAGGAAAACAATAGTTACATGAACAGGAACTAAGGAAGTGATAAATAGTGCTTTTTAAGGAGAGATTTGAAAGAAGCAACAGATTCAGCACGCCTTATATCAAGAGGGAGAGAGTTCCACAGCCGGGTTGCTTGAAAAGTGAATACTTTTTTCCACTACAGATACTTTTTTCCACGGATTACAGATACTTTTTTCCACGGATTGATATTTCTACAGGTTACCCGTAATATAAAAACAGATTCAGCACGCCTTATATCAAGAGGGAGAGAGTTCCACAGCCGGGTTGCTTGAAAAGTGAATACTTTTTTCCACTACAGATACTTTTTTCCACGGACTACAGATACTTTTTTCCACGGATTGATATTTCTACAGGTTACCCGTAATATAAAAACCGGCCAAGTGCGAGTCTGACTTCGCACGAAGGGTACCATTAAATTATCTATAAAGCGGCAAAAAATCACGTTTGTTGTATGGGAGCCCCCTTAAATATTTGTATTATTTAAATGAATTATTTAAAATAACTGAACACGGATTTTTACCAAGGTTTTTTTTGTTAAAAACAAATAATACTTAATTATTGTGATAAAAATACGTATACGTTAACCGTTGCAATTTTAATACAAATTAGTTGTAGTACGAATTATTTTACCCGAGAGGAAAAGCTTTTTATCTCCCCCACGGGGGCAATTACCAGGTTTGGGACATTGGGACCAATGCGCTAGAGGGTGATTTGAATCCGAGCTATGTCGTAAACTTAGGGAGCAGTTTTTTGACTCTATTACGTCTATCTATGTGGATTTTTGTCGTGTGCTGCACCGTAGCATCGAAGCCATTCGTTTTATGACTCGAGGGACATAAATTAAATATGTACATTTGTGATCGTTTTTAGTGAAATATTCTCCATTCTATCGATTCTTGATAGGGTTCATTTTTAAATGAATCTTTATGACATTAGCGTCTTATCGACCGGCGTCAAATTGGTACCTTTTACTAAAGTCGTCACAATTAGCCAACTTCAAGAAGAAAGAACGTGAAACCCTTTTAGCATCGATACAGAAAGAGATACCTCCATATAATGTTTGGTATGGAAACTGGATCGTTCTGAGCGAACGCATACAAGGCACGCTTTGAAATGAAATCTGCCTTTATCACGTTATATTCTAAATCTCGTGTGTCGCCCTTATTCGTATTCGAATATGCAGGATGGAATAAAAACTGAGAACATTTTAAGAAAAAAAGTCAAGCGAAGCTTTTGCAAATATCCCTAAATTCAGGGAATCGATTGCAGGAGTTGCCAGTGACGTAATGTTTTTATTAGGAATTAAATCATTTCAATCATTCTATTCAAGTTTTAGAAATGCATACATTTTAGGCCCATCCTGTATAAACCTAGCATGAATGGCTATAGAGAATTTTACCTGGCTTCACCGGGGTACTTGCAAAACTAGTTTACCCTCAAATGATTCTAAACGAATAAGCCTTAGTGCGAACTCTTACCCCAAAGGGTAACTGTAACCCCTACGGGGATAATTAGGATGATTTGAACCCGAGCTAGTCGTAAACTATACTTGGTCATTAACATTTTTACCTCTACTTACTATAGTCTGTACTTTTAGGTATTTAAAAAAATGTAAACAAACAAAACCTCGTGACTTCGTAATTTGGCCAATGAGGTGCAATCATTTCGTATACGTCATCATAATGGAATGATGTCATCGGCCCAACATGTGAGTCACGAGGTTTTTTGTTTATTTTTTTTTAATACCTAAAAAGATTAAAGATAAAGATAATGTTAAAGGACTCATTTGAATAAAACTTGCCATAACACCTGCTAAAATTCCAGTAACCGCCAAATAAGTTATAGTTACTCCTGATATAATTTTTGATGAATTTTTATGGGAGGTAGCCAACGTATGGCCGAGTGAAGCAGAGTACTTTTCACGCAGTAAAAAAAAATGACAACGTTTCTCGGCGGTTGTACTTTTAAGCGGGTACACCCGCACCGGGAGAGAGGGTGTTTAGTGAAAAATCTTGCAGAACTAGAGTAAAGTTTCTTCGCCTCTCGGCCCTACTAGAGACCCTCGTAACGCTCAAGATTCTTCTTATTGAACTACGAGCGTAGCGCGGGTTAAGTTTGGAATCTTTTGCTTGCTTGGGTCTCATCTTAATATACGATGATTTTTAATCGGTGATCTGGTACCATTTTTTCTAAGTCAGTAATTGATTGGGATCACGATGAAGTCGTAATTAAACTTGTTTTTTTTTTCAATACATAATTTATTTTGAGGGTAATTTTACTCTGAACTCTTTGTCACTCTACTTATCAGTATTTATGAGCTTACGGCCTCTTTACTAACTTGCAATTGATAATCTATGGTGATAACTTGTCATTGTCTAACTGTGTATTGTGACTTAAGGTCCATCAAATTTCCCGCACTTGACGTAATGTAGTTGTAGTTTAAATTTTTATGGAGTTCTTGTAGAATGACCATGTATTCAGTGGTTATCACCGCGTATAAGCACAATTGAAACAACGTCGCTTCTTTCATATATAATTATATTTTTCCAAGCCCTTCAAATAACGTTATATATGTATAAAATTGATCAAGTTGGAGGGTCGACAAAATTCCATTCCCACCTAAAAGCGGTTATAACTTATATTGGGTATCGGTCAATAAGTCAATATTGAGCATTAATAAAGTTTGGCCGATGTATATAGCTTATTTAATAGGCTAGGGGTTTTGGACATTTTGAAGCTCTATATTAACTTGTTTACAAACTCTACATTTAGTTAAAGTGGAAAAACAAGGGGAAAAAAACACTTGGTAATTGTTTATGAATGATTATTATTTTTCCTTTAAGTAGGTATTACGAGTAGGTACACTTGTTTCTCTGGAAATAGGCTAAATTTACCACCCTTCCTCGAATGTCATAAAATGTAAGTTGAACGCAAAAAGTTAATTATCTCTTAATGTCTTAAAACGGATGGTCTGACATCGCTGCCCTCGTTTTTTTCCCGAAGTCTTCATTTTGTTTAGCTCTTCGGGAATAACTACGTATCTACATGCTATTTTTGATTTTATAAGCGTCCATATTTGTAAAAAATTCATAACTAAAATTGCGAAAGCAAGCGTAGGCGAAAACGATGGGCTTGGAAGTGCGGGCCGAATCTGTTGTCCTGTTCCAGGAGCATCGATTGGTGTTCTCGCCGCCCTCCACGCCAATATCAACTCTATGCACTTCATTTTAAGGTTCTTATGGCTCGGGGGTTAGGTTGTACCGTGTTTCGACTGTTTGCGGGTTGAGAATTATATTAAAAGAAGGGTGTAAGCGTGTATGGGGTATGAAGGGACTTATTACGTTTTGGAATGGAAGGGTTGGGACACGCGGCCGGCCGGTACCGCAGTGCTGCGCCGCCCGCCGGTGCTTACGCTCGCGTTGCGTCGCGTTAGTCAGTCAAACGCGTTATACCCGCTTTGCGGCGCTCGCGAACATTCGCGCGAACGTATATTATGTGTGCGCAATTTTTTTACGAAGTGTAATTAATATATGTAAATTTTTTGCCGTTTTTATATCTAGTGTAAATGTGTAAGTGGTGTGACTGGAATTTATAAATTTCGCTTGCGACGTGTAGGTGGGTTTATGGATTGTTTAATAATGATGGCATATATTTTTGCAACATTGTGCGACGTACGGGTAATGCTTTTAGTATATTTTTGAAGACAGCTGCCATATGTTGGCGACTCTTTCGTTTAAGTTTAATTACCTATGTAGGTAGTTAGTCATGTATTGCAAATACTTCGGGAAATTACAACAATGCAATTATATTGATACATACCTAGGTATTTCCTGTCATGTTGAACGGTTTGCTTTTATAGTCATTTGTGAAAAAAGTAATGTTAACAGCTTTTTCCTATAAATGACGCAGTTCAGATACAAAAAAAATAAAAATATAGAGATACAATTAAAGTTAAAGAAAAAAGAGATTAGTCTCTTTGAGCCGTAGACAACGCTACGAATGATGTTTTCTGTGAAAATAAGTACCTATATAATATAATCTACATATCTTCAGGTGACAATTTTTTCTGAATTATAAAATCTTGTAAAACCTACGACATTATAATCGAACCTTTTTCGTGATTATTTTTTAGTCTTTCTTAACGCAGCTGGCTAAATTTAGCCACGTATAAAAACCGCTGAAGTTCCTAACCTATAGTTAGGTATGGAATATCAAACATCAATGGCGCCGTAATTGAATCCGAATAGTGAAGCTCTTTCACTAATTAATTGCTTGTCGAAGTTGACAAGAGAACCACTAACCTACTTTGGGTTGTTTGTTAACATAACATTTAATTATATTGATCTTATGAGTATATTAAGGAGTCTTTATCATTTTTATCAATAAAGGTAATTAACCACAGGATTTATAAATTAGTATTTAAGGCAGTAGCGCCTTTATCGACATACCTACTGACAATATGGTAGTACCTGAGCGTTTTCCTAAAAAATAAACCCGTAAACCTGATTCTTCCATATTTGGGCTCACTCAAAGTAGAATCACGAAATGATTCGATCCTGATAATAGAAAACAATGTCACAAAATTTCCATACAAAATTTTGGTTTCCAATTTAATTACGTTCATACAAACGTTACAATAGTTAGTGACGTAATGAAAAGGTTTTTTTTTCGCCATTTTTTAGTACCAGTTTCGAATTTGCTCGTGATTCTGATTCAAATGAGCCCAAACTAGTCCAGATATGGAACTATCAGGTTTACAATTTTTTTTTCGGAAAACGCTTACCTTTTATTCCGAAATTATCACAATGTAGAATTGTCTAGGTCATAATCCAAGAACCTTATGCATTGTTTTTTATTGTGATATAATATGAATATATACTAAATTAGGTAACTACGACGGATATAATACATAGAAAAAACTATACATACTAAATACTCGCACCAGGATTTATTACCAATCTGGTTAATCATACAATAGTAACATTTCAAATAAGTTGTAAAATTACATTTACATGAAAATACGATATAAAAAAACCGGCCTAGTGCGAGTCGGACTCGCCCACCGAGGGTTCCGCACAAAGGCCCTTAGGTATCAAAAAATAATTCAAATTCAAATTCAAATTTAAATAATTTATTTCAGAACATAAAATTCCATATAACAATACCTACAATCAATAAAATAAACAAGTACAAATAGAAATAAAATATGTCAGTAAAAAAAAAAACTAAAAATAAAATAATAATAATAAAATAAGATTAATTAGGTCAATAAATATTTCTTAAAACTATGTCAGTCATTCGCGGCATAATGGCGGCACGGAACTCTCAGTGTGCGGCAATTTTGCGGTTTTTGGATTTTTCCTGTACTTGTGCTACAAGGTCTTGCTTTTTGCCAAATTTCGAGATTCTAGGATTTCTAGGTAAACGGGATTTGATTCCCATTGGAAATGTGTGGGAAACGCGACATAAACGGCCGTATCTTTTGATTGCGTTGACATATACGTTTGATTTTTTCACGACTTCAGGGAACCTAAGACCTGTGTATGTGGTATTAATTTCAACTTGCTACCTTTACGCGTTCCCGAGATAAAGGGTCTTTACAGACAGACAGACGGACGGACGGACGGACGGACGGACAACAAATGATCGTATAAGGGTACCGTTTTTTCCTTTTGAGGTCCGGAATCCTAAAAATAGGTACCTCTGATATTACAACTACATTATTTATACTATGCATGACTGTCAACATATAACATTCATTCTCATGATTTACGCCGTATCAATTGCTTCAATTTATGCTGTACTTATGACCTGTGCCAATTTGTCATACTTATGACGAATGGCGTGTTCTTATTGACGGAGTCAAGTTCTAGAACGCACCAATGTAACGTGACCTCAGCTGGCTCAGCTCCATAAGAAGTTACACCCATTCAACGCTAAGGATTTCTCGTAGCGCTACGCCGTAGCCGATAACATGCATTTCCCGCTTGGTGTAACGCTAACTATTTCTAGTCGATCCCTCATGTCTAAGGATTGTGGTTAACATCATTGTTCCATCTGGAGCGAATGATCTGCCGCCATCGTTTTCTGTCCTGGGTGCGTAGCCGAGATGCTAATCGCTCACGCTAAGTCGCTAACGAAGCCGCTCAGTCGCTTACTAGTGTGACAACTGTCATTGTCACACTAGTAAGGAAGAGTGATAGAGAGAGGTAGCTACGATACGTTATTAAGCGTGAGCGATTGGCATCTTGGCTACGCGCGCTGTGCGTTTCTTGTAACGACAACGTGTCGTGATTGGCGCTGAATGGGTTAAAGGCCCATGTTGACTGTTTCCCCTCTCGTAAGCCACCTAAAATGTTGCAAGCACCCGGTGCTTCCAACCTGGTGACGCCGCTGCAGCTCCGTGAACCCAGCAAACGTCCTGAAGCCTCGCTGCAGGCCTCGTGGTGATGATTTCCCCAACGCGCTTCGCGTCGACCCGGGATGATTGATGGAGTTGAAGTAAAATAATAACACAGTTCTTTGACGACACTATATTATTAACTCACTAAGGTTTACATACACACTTAACTACTAAGATGCGCGTGATTTACACAGCCAACGCGACGTAGGCTTATAACATGGCCACCCGTGGTGGCAGTGAACAATGAAAGTGACAAGTGAACACGGCTCGCCGCTGCGGCGGTTATGAAGCGACTGGTGTGACAATTCACAGCCTTCCGATTCCGCGAGCGAACCATTCGTTCGCGAGTGACATTTGACAGATGTATTTTCCTTGAATCGGAATGAGGTGTGTTTGCACGGAACATTCTTCCCGGGGCAGCCGGGGGGTTGACCGAAGACTTGAGGCTATCAACTGTAAGTCCTACTTACAATGATTAACAGTGACACAGGACCAGCAAATGGCTGGGAATGAGACCTTGACTAGCTACAGTCATTAGTTAAATGAAACATAACAAGTTGGACCTGCTGACTATACAGGTAAATGATGACAAATGACCAATGAATTACACATTTGATAACATGAATGAGCTTGCCTTAACTAACTTATAGTTAACATCAATTACACTCTACCGGTAATTTACATAATTTGACAACGGGTCGGATCAATTCTCCGCCCTGAACCTTTAATTTGACAGATCTGACAACTTTATCTGCTCCTGGGAACAGTTGAATTACACGGCCTCTACGCCAGTGCATAGGAGGTGACAACTCATCCTTGATGAGGACCAAATCATTGAGATTGATATTAGGAACATGTTTATACCATTTATTCCTGGTTTGCAAATTATTCAAATATGTTAATTGCCATTTTGACCAAAACCTTTGTGAAATTTGTTGAATCAGTTGGAAACGAGATAATTGA
This sequence comes from Lathronympha strigana, assembly GCA_949128165.1. Lineage (NCBI taxonomy): Eukaryota > Metazoa > Arthropoda > Insecta > Lepidoptera > Tortricidae > Lathronympha > Lathronympha strigana. Next base: position 8,834,571 of record OX421923.1, on the reverse strand, counting down.
TAACTATTAGTATCCTTCCACGGATACTCTGGCAGCGCTACTAACGCTTGCCCAATGATGAAATGACCGGGAGTGAGCACTTCCAGGTCGCACGGGTCTTCCGACAGTGGTACCAACGGCCGCGAGTTGAGCAGAGCCTCGATACGTGTGAATACCGTCGACAACATCTCAAATGTCAGGATTTGATCCCCGATCTCTCGCTTAAGCAAGTTCTTACTGCTTTTGACAGCAGCCTCGACTAAGCCTGACATGTGAGGTGCGCCTGGGGGGTTGAATTCCCAACGGACACTTTGACGACGAAATTCCTCTTGTAGGACGATTTCGTTATCAAGTAAGAACTGAGAAACTTCCTTGAAGTATGAGCTAAAACCTTTGAAATTGGTACCTTGGTCACTCCGGACGAGGGCCGGTAGGCCGCGTCGGCTGACAAACCTGGTGAAGGCTGCAATGAACGCCTCGGTGCTGAGCGCTGACACGAGCTCTAGGTGCACCGCCTTGGTACCTAAACATACGAAAACACACAGGTAAGCTTTGACTGATTTAGCATTCCTGAGCTGACTACTTTTGACCAAGTAGGGGCCAGCGAAGTCTGTCGCTACTCCTGAGAAGGCCCGGGCTGCTGTGACCCGATCGGCAGGCAAATCTGCCATAAATGGCGTCTGAGCGGACGCGTTAAATCTGAAACATGACATACAATCGCGTATTACGCGGGATACGTAGCGCCGTGCTGACGGCACCCAGTACCGTTGGCGCATAATATTGATGAGCGCACTCGTTGACGCGTGACAATAGGTCCGATGGTAGTGCTGCATCAACAATTGAGTCCATCGGTGATCCTTAGGTATGAGGTATGGATGCTTGGCATCATAGCTCAACCTCGCATTTCTTAGGCGTCCCCCGACGCGGATGAATTGATTTTCATCTACAAAAACGCTCAGTTTCTGTAGTGATTTGCAGACGATCTTCCCTCGTCTTAGCATTACAATTTCCTCTTTGTATGCCTCCAGTTGAATGAATTGAATCCAATGGTTCGTAGCTGCACGATTTTCGTCGATGCTGAGCGTAGGGCGCAAGCAGCGTTGATCCTTCGGCAATCGAAGATTCCTGCAAAACCGCAGTACGTATGACGTGACGTTGATGAGTTTATTGAATGAACTTACTCTTGATAATAGCCTGTCCTCCCATGATTCGGGCATCGCTGCGATGTGATGAAGTGGTCTGAACCCTGGCAGTTCTGCCGCCATGGTGACCGGGACAGTTTCCCACTGTGATTCATTTTCAAATAACCAGTCTGGGTTCCACCAGAGACTGGAATTGACTAGCTCCTGCGCCGGAGCGCCCCGGGACGCGACGTCCGCCGGGTTTAACTCGGATCTGACATATCTCCAAGTCATAGGTCGCTGCGACCGCTGAATATCTTGAACTCGATTACCTTCAAAGGTTTGGAGTAAGTGTGGCTTCGTATTCAGCCAACACAATACGATGGTCGAGTCGGACCATGCATTGATACTGTCAAAATGAATTGAGTCTTCATATGCCGCTGCGACATGATTGAGTAGTTTGAATACTAAATGGGCGGCATTCAGCTCGCCTTTAGGTATGGTTTGTCTGACCTTCTTTGATGCGACGCGGGTCTTTGCGATCATCAGCCGGACCAGCACGTTCCCCGATGCATCCGCGGTCCGCAGGTACACACACGCGCCGTGGCCGAGCTCGGACGCGTCGCCGAAGCCGTGGAGGGTGTAGGACACGGAGCCCGCGAGCGCGACGCATCGTGGAATCTGTAGTTGACTCAGGAATTGCAGGTCTTGCATGAGTTCCATCCATTGAATATCTTGAGCATGGGTGAGTGGCTCGTCCCACTGTAGTCCGTCTGTACTTCCTGCGTTGGCTCCTCACGCCACAGGATCAGCTGATAGCGCCTATCGCTGGGGTGTATCCACGTCTGACGAAACATCATACAGATGTCGGTGGTGAATACAACTTGATGACGTCTGAAATTTAACAATATCTGAGTAATATCGTTCTGAAGCGGTTTGCCTGAATGAAGGCATTGATTTAGTGATACACCATTGCTGGATTTGGATGCAGCATTGAAAACTACTCGTATTTTATCCGATCCTTTCTTGAAAATTCCATGATGAGGAATAACATAGTGTTCACTTTTGAAATCAAAGTCTGACCTTGACATATGACCTAATTGTTCATATTCTCGCATGAACTCCCTGTATTTAGCTGCAAATATCGGGTTCTTAGCCAGCTTGGCTTCCAATGAATGAAGTCTGCGTAGTGCGATGGCCTTGGACTCGCCTAGCTTAGGTCTCTCCTTGAGCAGAGGTAACCGTACCATGTATTGACCATTGTCGAGTCGACTAGTAGTTGAACTATACAACCTTTCGCACTCCATGTGTTCAGGGTGTTCCGGCCGCTCCTCCGGCGGCTGCTCCACCTTCCAGAACTTCTCCAGGACTTCCTCGAGTCTTGTGACGTGGAGACCGTAGTCCTCGACTGACGTCCCTCCTGATTGAGCCGCTGATGATGATGGGTGAACTTGCACAGCTCCCATGAGAACCTGCCCGAAGCAAGTATCGTAGGCCTCCACTCCTGGAATGTTAGTGAGAACCTTTGAACCATTGAATATATAATTGATCACATCGAGTCCTAGCACGATGTCTATATCTTGAGCTTTGTCAAACTCAGGGTCCGCCAATTCAAGTTTTGATGAATCCAAATGAGCCTTTAACTCATGATTATAATAGGGTATTTTCCCGGTGACTTCGTACATGACTGTAGCCATTGCTCCAATGACTGGTACTGATTTACCCTGAGGTTTGAATACTACTTTAGCTATGGTTCCGGGAACCTTAACCTTTAAATTACCTATACCATGAATACCATCGCCTGTATACTGTTGGTGCAAATGAATTTTATCTGCATATGATTTCTTGATAACTGTACAACCTGCTCCGGTGTCAATTAAAGCCCTTGCTTTTACATACGTACCATTGCCGGATCTGACCATGATCACAGCTGTAGGAGCGACACGGATCGCTGGCATCCGCAGTCCTCCATACTGAGCACCAACAGTTGCCTCATCTCATGGTTGTTGCTGAGGTTCGGGACTGTTCCTAGTACCGAACCGCAACGCATTGAAAGTTCGCTGGGCCGCCTGAGCACGCGCCCCGACCCGTGGTCTAGGGACGTGTCCTGTGGGGATCAACTGAGCTGGCTCGAGCACGTTGGTAGGGGAAGGTGTCTTCGCCTGCCTCCTGGGTGGGCTACCCGAGACGGCTGCCGTCTGGGGTGGCGCTGCACTCGACCCAGTGGGTCCCGCAGGTCCAGGGTACCGGGCTGCCCCCCTCCTTGGAGGCGCAGCCACGCCTGATGGGCCTGGCCTAGGTGGCGGCGACCGCCGCACCCTATGTACCGCTGCTTCAGCTGTCATAGGTGAAGGTTGCCTGGTGGCACTGCCGTCGCACAACAGTGAATTGTGCACTGAGGACTGGCATGATGCACACCAATTACGGTGCGTGCATTCCCGCGCATAGTGTTGACGCAGGCACCGGAAGCAAGCGCCGGCTTTCCTCGCCCAGGTCTTCCGCTCCGAAATTGCCAGGCTGAGGAAGGCGGGGCACTTGTATAATGAATGCTCTGAACTGGAGCAATATGAGCAAATGGCTTGAAACGGGTTCACCTGTTCTTGGTCCGGCTCCACAGCTAGGACTCTGGTAGGTGGTGTGCGTCTCCTCGGAGCAGGTGCCGCCCCTCCTGGTCGGCCTCGAGCAGGAGGTGGGCCACGCTGCGTGGTCCTCGGCTCCACTGCTGTGGGCAGCACTGCCTGCTGCACCCTGCACTGCTCGTCAAGCAACTCCAACAGTTGCTGGACCGTGGGCAGCTGCTCCGGGTTCCCACCATGCCGCTCCTCGAACAGCGTCCGTATACGAACTGGTAACCTCTGTAACACCAAATATACCAATAAGTATGACCAGGTACTAATAGGCTGCTTCAGCTTTTCTAGTGCCTGCAGAGCTTCCCGCAGAGGGTCATAAAACCGATACCTCATGTCTGCGCCCCAGTGCGTCACTGAGGGCAGGTTGATGATCTGCGCTATGTAGGCATCTATCAAATGCCTACTATTGTGGTACCTGGACTGCAGCAGTCCCAGGGCCACTGTGTAGTTATCGCCATCCATTGGCAGGTGCTGTATGACAGACAGCGCCTCTCCTTGAAGGGACGCGCGCAGGTAATAGTGCTTTTCCGCGTCGGAAATATTACGAGCGTCCACTAATGACATAAATAGATCTCTGTAGGACATCCAGTCCTGCAGGTCTCCACTGAATGTTGGCAACTGTACCGAAGGCAATTTGACCTTACCTGGCTCCAGCTTCGGTTGTCTCGCCGTATCCCCTTCCTCCTCGGACGCTTCGTCCAACTGGATGAGGATTTTATTCACTTCACTGAAGTGCTCCGCAAACTGAAGGCGCTCCGCTTCTGTGAGTTCGGACTCGTGAGATAATAACGTTTCGTACGTACTTACAAAAGCCTGGTACACCGCATTGAAATGTCGCAGGGCCACAGTCGCTGCGACCGTCCCGCGCCGCTCAATGACTGTGGCGGCGTAATCTGTCAACATGGTGTACTTTGCACGAAACTGCACCTTAGCTGCCTTGAAAGCCATATTAATAACTGAAATGATCTTGATTTGACTAAATAACTCGAAATAATTCTTTACGATTCCAACTAATTCTGATTAATGACAATTGTGAACACTGGTTTGACGTTGAATGACGTTTGACACTTGAGATTGACTTATTGAGTGAATGAATATGACAGATTGATTACAGATACGCTAAACTTATTGTCCATAGATATTGATCGTTGAACTGGATCGAGTGAATGAACGTTGAATGATGATCGAGTGAATGAACCGCTCACTCAAATGCAAATGGCGATGACGAACGCGATAAATTGATGAATTGACACATATGATTTTTAGTTTTTACACGTCACTGTAAAACTACGAGTAATTGCCCATTCGCGCACTGAATTTATATTTAAGCAATCACAGTCGCGGATGGCTCGTTGAGTGCTCGGCGTGACGATATCGCTGCGATGTCGTTCCGACCGGCGTGATGAGTTGATATTGAATTATGATGACGACGACGCGCTACGCGTTGATCTTTTGATTATCCTTATCGTGCCTTGGCTCGCTGAGGCGTCAAGTCCTTGACAATGACGCTCTCTCCCCTCATGTGGACACCAAAAATGTTGACTGTTTCCCCTCTCGTAAGCCACCTAAAATGTTGCAAGCACCCGGTGCTTCCAACCTGGTGACGCCGCTGCAGCTCCGTGAACCCAGCAAACGTCCTGAAGCCTCGCTGCAGGCCTCGTGGTGATGATTTCCCCAACGCGCTTCGCGTCGACCCGGGATGATTGATGGAGTTGAAGTAAAATAATAACACAGTTCTTTGACGACACTATATTATTAACTCACTAAGGTTTACATACACACTTAACTACTAAGATGCGCGTGATTTACACAGCCAACGCGACGTAGGCTTATAACATGGCCACCCGTGGTGGCAGTGAACAATGAAAGTGACAAGTGAACACGGCTCGCCGCTGCGGCGGTTATGAAGCGACTGGTGTGACAATTCACAGCCTTCCGATTCCGCGAGCGAACCATTCGTTCGCGAGTGACATTTGACAGATGTATTTTCCTTGAATCGGAATGAGGTGTGTTTGCACGGAACAGCCCATTTACACCGAATGTGTCAGTGTCGTCGAACGTGCGAGTCGATTATCTTAACATAAGAGAAAATAATATTGTCTTCTGTTACCGCGATTGTTGTTCATTGAAATTAAACACTTTAGAACGGATAAATCGCGTTTATGTCATCATCTTAACCCTGTGAAAACGAGTGCTGTAAAGGGCTCGAAACGTAGGATCATGGTGTTAATAAACGCGATTAATCCGTTCTAAAGTGTTTAATTTCAATAAGAGAAAATGTTTGACGAATACAGGATGTAACAAAAGTCCCGAACGATCCTTCAACAGCTAATAAGGTCAATGACCCTGAGTGCGATAGACGTGGATAAAACTAGCAGATTTTTTTTTATTCGCGAATTCGCGATCTTTATCTTTTAACTTCGGGTGCATACACTGAGTCGTACAGTTGAACGCGCGTACATAATAGGTGCGTATAATTTAACTGAAACGAACACCGAATTGTTATTAAAAAATCTGATAGCTTGGTTTAGGCTTTTAACTAAAAGCCGTAAAAGAACTGATAAAACAGTTGTATTGTTCGATAATTTCAACCTGGGGTGGCCAAAGGGCTGAACGGCAGATTGAAAACGCTTTTTATTGCGTCTGCCAATTAAAAACAAATGAGCCGGATCGGTACAAACAGCGAAAGCCTTATCTGACCATCAGTATACTTTAGGCCATTGCAATAGCGTGTACAAATAGTCAGTTGACAGTGTTGCCGATGGTACAATTCTTGAAATTAGTATCTCGTTACAAACTTTATTGCCAATACCGTTGGTTTCTTAAGTAGTATTTTAGTGCTTTGCCGTAAATGGTTGAGATCCTTTTTATTTGAGGTAATTTATCAGAAACACGTGATAAGTTAATTAGATCTTGTCAATGATTTATACACAAATTACAATGATTATTTTTGAGCAGAAATTTCTGCGATCGACAGCAAATTTCTTAGAAAGAAGCGATAAGTGGAAAACACTCCCAACATGGAGCACTGCCCCTTTCCGTAGCGCGAACTCGAATTTCACGAAAATAGGCACTATTGTGCCTATTATGGTGAAATTCGAATATCACGGGAATAAAGCCCAGTATAACTAACTAACTGTCCCTTTGAACGGCTAGGTAAACTAAGATTTAGGATGAATTACATTCAACGTCACCAAAATCGCACAACTTATCAAATCAGCGGTGCAATTAATCGATTTTAACTCATAGGAAACTGACGCTACCTGAATCAATTTCGCATCATATAAAACATAGATATAGAATAAAAGACCTGGATACCCAATCAGCCGTAAAAAATTACGTCATTAAAGTGCTGCAATTGCAGCACTTATTCATATAGTCTTGTTCGGAACCTCACGTATCGTTAAGTAGTAGCGTATAAAGTTTTAACAGTGTTGGTAGGTCTGTGTATGAATGTGACACATAATGCTTAACGCCAGTTAGCTTTTCGTACGAAACATTTATCGTTTGTATCATCATCAATGCAAAATTGTTCGCTAATGTCATGCTGACCCGCATTTTTTGACGTTTTTGTTCTGATTTGCGTCTATTTTTTTCAATAAGTCAATGATATAAAACCATTAAATATATTTTTTAATTAATCCTTTGTTTAGGCAGAATAATTTCACTAAGAGCTGGAGTCACTTAAGTCCACTTCTGATTTAAAAACCTGTGCTGTGCGATTTCGGTGACGTTCATTGGTGATAACCATGCCCTTAAGTTATCAGACACACCAATACATTTGTATGATCTCTCTTCAACTACATTTTTATACTAAGTAAGTATACTCTGAAGTGTTAAATGTAATTACATTTGTATTTCTTCCTAACATGTCAAGTTATCTTCAAGGATGTGGTTTTTTAACCTTGCATGGATTGGTACAATATTTATAATTAAAATAAGTTTTCCTTTAACTGCTACATTGTTTTGCGAAACACTAAATACAATATCAACAAGGACGTTCGTTGGACCTTGGTTATTGTTATGACCTTTCATAACATTGCCTCGTAAATTTATTGTGTGTCTCTCTGTGGCATCGTAGCTTCCTAACTTGGATTTTTTTTGCCAGTTTTACGTGTGTCTTTTTTCTTTTCAATTATGATGACATATATGTTAAAATAGTACCCTTTAACTCTTATACATCAACATCTTATACGTGTGGCATAAGCATTATGTAATTATCTGCCTATTATAATATAGGTATGAGCTTATTTGCAAAAACGCCTTCGGACAGAAAGGCATCGATTTTTTGTGTTAATAAACACAAAAAATCAATGCCTTTGTAGACCCTGAAGCATTTCTGACTATCAGACTATCATTTTATTTTATACTAGCATTAAAAACAGTGTCTTTACTTTACTTCACAAAAAACCTTAACCACCATGACACAAATATGACATTAACGACCTAATAATTTCAAAAAAAATTACGACGAGACTTAATAGAAACAAACAACTACGCCCCACTTCTATTATTAGACCGAATTTGAATAATACCGGGCTGTTTATATGGACCATTAGTTCTGCTTTCATGGGGTCAAATATATGCATACATTCGCCTTATTACAAAGTAATAAGATTGAAAATTGAAACGCACTCTTCGAAGTCGACTGTACCATGGTCAACATAAACCGACCATTCGTAAACCTTATTGGAACCGAATAAGGGCTACATTCGTTCAGTAAAGACTTACTGTAACAAACAGCAACATCCTTAAGTGATCATAGGTACATCGTATGCCGTTGCAATAGGGATGAAAAATGGTCAGTGAAACAGTGTTGATGAACCGGGTACCCTCAATTATAGTCTGGGCCAATGTCCGTGCGATGACTAGCGGCTATACGCGTCTGCCTATTAAGTGCAGTTTACACAAGTATCGGTGCTTGTACGCAAATCACTAGCTAAGTAGATGCTCAGGTGTAAACACACTGAAGACTTGAATGGCTCACGATAACATTTTCTGTTTATTGTCAAATTTAATCTGCTTGTTGAATCTAACCATTAAATAAACAGTAAGAAAAATTCCATAAAAACTTTTAGTTGCAACTGCATCTCGAAGTAGGAATTCATCAGCGCTATGTGTCGACAGACTGGATCACTCGTTTTCATGACATAGAGTTAGTACCTATGCGAGTTTGTTTTTCCTTGATATTTTCACGAAAATCGATTTTTTAGGTTTAGTTAAAACACGGTACTTGAGTTATTCAACTATTTCTTGTCACTAGTTGCCATGGTTACTGTCTCCTGGGTCACTTTTAAAATCACGGTTTTATGCCATTAAGATTCACAAAACGTGATTTTTTTTTGCCACTTATATTTTGTTTCCATGATGGGATTGATGGGCCATCTACCAAGCATGTCAGTCAGTAGAACATACTACTACGTTTCTTTCTTCTAACAATCTGTGCTGCATTTGTCCCCTGGCTAACGGGACAGAATAATAACAATAAATAGTTGATTCAACCACTTAGAGCATGATTACATATAAATTTGAAGAAAAAAACCAATCTAAGGCGATTTTAATTAATCAAGACCAGATTTCTTTTATAAAAAAATATAAATGGAGATATTTAATATTTATATTGTTCCTGTAATATTTATGATAATGTTAATGTTGTGTTAAAATTTCATAATTTCATACGAGTAAGATCAAGAGGAATAGTATTTTTTTACATTACCGTTAATAAATAAAAAAAAAACAATGTAAATAATGGTTTTAGAATCTGCGTAAGGCCACCGGCTGTACTGCTCTCCGCGTGTGTACCGGGCTTTATCGGTTACTATACTTACGAGTATAATATGCGGCGATGAGTCATGTGCGTGGATACAAATTAGGATCTACTCGACTAGCCGTTAGTTATTTTTAGGTTACTGGCTGTTGAGTTGATTGATGATCTTTTGACAGTTGCGAATTGATTGACTTTTACCCGGCTAGAAGGCCAGGATAGATATATGTTTGTGCATGTGTGTGTGTGTGTAAACAATAAAAAGTTTTCACTAATGTTGACGTAATTATACCCGGGGGAGTGTCACACCGCGTTTTACTTTGACACAAAATCTTCCGGGTCAGGGTTCGCGCAACGCGCATTACCTCACGGGTGCGTTCAGATATATTTATATTTCAAACACCGCGTAGTAATTTATACTTCGACAAATTAATACCAATTAAAAATTTGTTCTTATAAATTAATAATGTTCCTATACAGCTTCAGTTCCTGTTTATATGTATATATACTAATGATTGTACCACCATACGCACCATACAGCATGGTAACAAGGCAACCCTAATATTAATGTCATCTTGAAATTTGCATGCCTGACAAGCTACACGTCAAATGTAGGAAAGAGAAGCTTCTGTACTTAAGTAGGTACTATTACTTATTCAGTGGTGAGGGCGTTTATGGCGCTTAAGTGTTTTATTTATGCCAGTTTTCATACATACTTCAAAATTTAACCAAAAATTAAACGACAGGAAATTTCTATGTGAAACCTGCTTACAAAATTTAACGAGAAATTGTTGAGCAATGCGTTCTATAAAGTGGGACAGATGGATAGTCGGGCACACGGAAGCATTTACGAAGCTGAAACGGAGACCTTCGCTAACGTTCGGTCTATTGCCCGCCATATACGTTTGGGCAGTCCATTGGATCTCCATAGCAGGTATGTCCACCGGGCATCCACCACACTAATTTTCCACGCATTGTATAGCTGGCCATATACGTTCGGGCATATCCGCCAGATGTGCTAATAAGTGTATGGGATTTTTTTTCTGGCGGATGCCAAATCCGTCTGGCAATGGGACGGATTTCCCGAACAAATATGGCTGACAAATTAAGTATCAACATCGTTAGATTAGTTTTAGCTTTAAGCCATACAATTCCAGTAGGTATGCTTTGATAAAGCTCACACCTTCATATTCTTCAAAGACTAATTACATTTATTACCTATAGTAAATCAAAATTAACTTTCGCTCCAAGCTTATGAGATAAAATACTAACGTTTTAAAAGAATGCAATATCCTACCGACGTCCAATTAGGGCGTAATGAAAAATAGTTTGTTCCCCGCTTTCAGACATGTTCGTTTACACTGAGACAGTGTTATCAACTCTCTTACTCCTACGGCAACTTATTTTATTAAAGCTTAGTTTAAAATTTTACATTTAATTTTATAGAAACTGTTTTTTTTTATTTGCACTATAATTATGATTGAAATTAAACACTTTCGAACGGATTAATCGCACTCGTTTTCACAGGGTTAAGATGATAATTATCATCTTAACCCTGTGAAAACGAGTGCTGTAAAGGGCTCGAAACGTAGGATCATGGTGTTAATAAACGTGATTAATCCGTTCTAAAGTGTTTAATTTCAATGAATAACAATCGCGGTAACAGAAGACAATACTATAATTATGAGTTGGGACGTTTCCTTCTGAGATGATTTGCACATGGCGTCTAATCGTGTATATTTACCATAATTCCATGTCATGTGGAGCTTCTCTTCAATACTTCAAGCAACATAGGGACAGACGGCATACGTACCCTCAGCCGAGGTACAAGTCAAAATGGGCATATGCGGACATTGCGGTGTGAGTTGTGACTACAAAAAAATAGATCGAAGTGTGCATTTGTTAGTGTAGTTGTATCATTTTCTGTGTTAATGTCGTCGTTACAGATTGTTTTTGTATGTAATGTATAAGAAGTGCGTCTTTGTGCACGTTTCCCCACACAAAAGTGATCGATAATTTGTATGGTAAGATTTCGCTTTGCGGTCTCCCTTTAAACGTGTTGGAAGCCGGTGTTGTTCGAAGCTTCAATAGGTCGATAATTCCGGAGCTTTTTCTCATATCATCATACTATCTCATGTGTACCAGTGTACCAACTACCAACCTAATGTTTTTTCTTTAAAAATCCCAATAGTTGATAATGTTAAATTAATTCGGCTAATAATATGAAACCTCATTTAACGAGCATAAGATAAAGCCCCCGATTAAAGTCGACTGCATATGCATATCTGAGTCGATGATGTCACATTTGGTTTCTAAACGCCGAGGTGGGACGAAGGTCATCCATCCCAGAGTTCGGACACGCAGTTTGAATGGGCCCAGTCTGCTCCCTTGTTATGTTAATGGTGTGTGACACATATAACCCTGTACTCCGATCAATGGGGTTGTCAACTATAAGTAAAATCAGCCACGGTGCCCACGGTTTCTAAAAACGTCGAGGCGGTACGAATGTGACGTTCCAGAGTTCGGAATCGCGGTTTGAATGGGCTCAGTCTTCTCCCTTGTAGGTATTAATCACATGATTTATGCATGAGCCCTAATATCTTTTAAAATGCAATGCAAACCAACATATCAAATCATTATGACATTACATTAAGACTAGTTTATTCTAAATAAAACTTCATATTCCACGACAGTGGCAAAGCGTCAAATCAAAATGTCCTTTGAGTAAGTTGGAGGTGATTTGGTCTGATTTTTCTTAGCGTTGTTAAGGAACTATGTGTAAGTTTGGTTTACGCAAGGGAAGCCGGCAGGAACCGAGTTCTACGAACGCACCGCCACTTTTCTATGATCATATTCTATATCATCTTTTAATTTGTACTTAACACATTACTGTACTTTGACAAATAAGTGCGATATTTATAATACAAATACATTTATTTCAATTAGGCTTAATCTCCATATTTACGAATAATATGGTGATCGTTGATCCTTGTTGATCGGACTGACCCTTGTTATTTTAAATATAGCCAGTAACACAATATGACCCCACCAAATGTCTGCATGTTAACCTGCTCTTAAACGACTGACGGTTTTTAAAGCGACTGACGGTTGACAGGGAGAACTAACAAATATTTCAATAGGTTTTTTTTTTACTTTACCAGTCAACCATTTATTTAAAGCTTGTTATGAAGTAGCGGTAATCGTAAGCGAATCAATCAATTACTATAACTTATGTATACGCTGTTATGCGTATGCTATAAATAAATGCATATGTTTCACATAAGACTCGTTCAAATAGTGAGCTGTTGCATACACAAGTTTTTCTAAGACAGCAAAAATAGTGAAAAAGGCAAAATCTTGAACGGTGGCAGAATGCGGAAGATGTTGTATGCCCTAAGTATACTACAAAAAAGTATACTACAACAATAACTACATACTATAAAAATAAAACAACAGTGTTAATATATTGTATCAAAATCCATCGGAGCATCGTTTAGCAGTGTTCTTATGAAATACCATAGACAACGTAATAATGTATATTTTTTAATATCGCTGCCCGTTATCTAATTGAGAGATAAAAATGCTGGAGTAGAAAAAAAATACGTTTTTATGGTGATCTTTTTTGGTATTTTTTTGGCCTGATTTTGTTCGTTCGTGATGTCCCCACCCCTCTCCCATAATGTATCACTTGATTTTTGAACGAGCCCATATCACGAACGATGACATCACTTAAACTGCAAAAACGGAACAAAATAGCTAGTTGAGTCAAAATCCCATATATGCCAACTCTATAAAGTCTGAAATATTTCGTATTCCTCCAGAGTGTACTACATTATTAACCGTTCCAATGAGCTAGCTTCTCTTGCGGCTTAGGGCAGACAAGTCAAGAAGAATTCCCTGCGAACACTCCGGCTACGTAAGCTTGCTACAGAGGTTTACTTCCACAGACAATGGTAATAGTAGTGTTTCTACTCCAGCACTTATATCTGTTAAATTACTCTCAGGTCTATTATTTCAAAACTCGACTTTTAAGACCCAATTATGAGCTGTTGCATACGCTAGTTTTTCTACGACAGTTCAAATAGCAAAAAAAATCTGTCTCGAAAGGTGGCAGAATGTGGAAGACGTATGCCAAATACAAAAATGAAAAAAAAAACCAATAGTTTTCATAAATTGTATGAAAATTTATTAGAGCCTCGCTTTACGGTGGTCTTATGGAATACCACAGACAACGTTATTTGCCAGATAGAAGTTCTGGAGTAGAAAAAGTAGGTACTATAAGTAAATGTGTTATTGATATTTATACTGCCAAGTAAGATTGTATGTTGTGAGTAAATGTGTAAAAGGCAAGTTGTTACGAACAATTTCACCTTCTTTACTCGACAAGCACTTAACTGAATATGTTTACTGAAGTTTAATCAACGTTCTACAACGCCCTTGGAAAACGTTAATCGTTACAGCAATTTGCTAAAAGCATTTTCAAATCTAGACACAGTTCAGAGCTTAGGGCAATTTTCTGGATCGATATAGTTCTTTAGTCACATAGTTTAAGTTAAATACCATAAATACCTGTCAGTAGTTTATGCTATATCTGTGAGTCAAGAAGGCAGTAGGTATATATTTTGTCGAAGCTTAGATTTAAAACGGCATTGAGTAACTTATTTACCCTGAATAGTGCAAGGTTCTGTCAGTGCAATAAAATTGGTCGCTTTGTATTAATTGCTATTGAGTTTCCTTACTGAGTAATATTATCTACCGTATCGCCTACGATATTGGAAAAGCATTTGCCCCGCCCGATCTCGAGATTGCATCTCGCAGTCCTTGCTTGTTTATTTAATCTGGTATTTAACTCGCGACAGTCAAGACGTCTAACCTGCACACAGATTACGTAATACAGATTCGTCACACTACTAGGAATTATATAACCTTTAATTATGGTTAACTTACCTCCTTTAGTTGTCAGCCCATTGCCGGGGTCATGAAATCGTGACTCATTAGAATATTACAGTCTTTGCTGTAAAATATAGGTATCGCCATCTATGTATTTTGGTTAAGTGGTCTTAGACTATGATTCCTATTTCTGAAATAATTGCCCTTGTCAGTCAATGGAAGGGAATTCTTTATGATTCCCAAAGATACTGGTCAACTTTCGAAGATAGGAACCACTTTGATGTTTAATCGAGTATTGGATTAAGATTACAAAACACGCAGTGTTCAAAAAACTATTGAAAATCATAATGCTGATAAATCATCTCGCTGAGATGCTCGTTGAAGTCTTTTGTTCTATTCTTTTGTTTTAGGTCTGCAGCGTCAAATTCATTTCCTCGAAAAGCATTTGGGTAATCTGTGTGTCTGTGTATAGCTGTACAAACGTGAGAACTGGGAACGGAATCGGCAAGTGCCAGATGATATCGCGCTGAAGGCAGCAGTAGGCAGATTTACCGGCGAGATTGCCGTTAGTTCGCTCGTTAGCTTGGTTTCTGCGCGTCTGGTTATATTTGCTAATGCTCTAATGTGCTACTAGGTTAGTGAGGAAATCTTTGTTTCAACTTTAGAAGAGGTGTACTGA
Organism: Lathronympha strigana; assembly: GCA_949128165.1. Taxonomy (NCBI): domain Eukaryota; kingdom Metazoa; phylum Arthropoda; class Insecta; order Lepidoptera; family Tortricidae; genus Lathronympha; species Lathronympha strigana. Next base: position 8,819,508 of record OX421923.1, on the reverse strand, counting down.
GCTTTGTTGTTGACAGGGAATTAGGGTTAGCAGGTCAAACTTCCTATTTATGGACATCCACATGCAAAATTGGTCACTGAATCAACTATCTCAAAATAGTGCTAAAAGGTAACAAATTGCTGTATTTGCTTCAAATTAATTTGTACTGTGTACAGCTTATATTTATAGAAATTACACCACTTCAGGCTTTGATAACCAGGAAAATAAACACAGTAACTGTACCGTTTATTCATAAATTATACTAAATCATGAGAATTTTTTTTACATAAATCTAACATGAAAACATTTACTTTCCTTTGATCGTTATTGGCGCTGAACGAATCAGCTGTGTGTGAATTTTCACATATGTGCATATAAATCAGCCATGCGACCACTCTTTTGTCGGTGGTTTTCCGTAGAGCCTTTAATTAAGTTTTCTTTTGGACACAGGGTGTGTTAACGCGGGAGGCGTGATTATTCAGTAGCTGATTCAGGGGAAGGAGGCTTCAAAACATCCTCTATTTTAGGGGCCAGGAATGCAGTATTGAAACTTGAACCTGGCTTCAACCAAAACGGATATTCTCGATCCGCCTGGAACCTTGGAAAATAAGGTGGAATACGAGATCATACTTTGCACCTCGTTCTTCCATTCGAGTTCCGCTCTAAATTTTAAATCATGAAAGTTGCCAAATTGCAAAGCGCTAAGACGAAAAAAGGACTTGGTTTTCTTATACCAAATTAATTTGGAAGTCAATAGCCGGCCGGTCTAAAGTATCCACAGCGCACATGTCGCACATCTCATATCTCAGGCGTTGCAAGTACCTTTAACCACTCACCATAATACTGAAATGCTCCCCACTATCGCACAAAACATTTAATACGCGTAATCAAATAAAATGTCCCTACCACTTTACCCACAAATAACTGAATTAACCTGAATCACCTCCGCCAGGTGAGAATATGCACGTTTCCGTTTTCTCAAAAGGCTTTGAGACCCCTGGTTTATTCACAATGCTTACAGATCATTCTTCTCCAACGGACCAGTGTGCGTACCCAAGATGCCAATCGCTAACGCTTGGCCGCGAACGAAACGTAACTGACATTGTCGCACTTATAAGATAGTGTGAGCGATTGGCATCTTGGCTACACACCCTGTAATATGAGGCCTGTTGTTATATTTAGTCGGGAATCCAACCGACAACCCGACATTTTGTTGTTTATAAACTCCAAAATGGGCGTCGTCGTGCCTAAAAGCATATTTGGCTAGAAGTTCAGCAGATGTCCTTAGGGAGACTTGAACCTCGGCATTAATTTTATTCCAAAATCCTCACTACCATTGACACGAATACTACTCGTATACTTACAAGAAACATTTAGTTAAGATGAAAACTTAAAGATCAAAATCTGGCCTTTTTGAGTTACAATACGTATGAAATGGTCGTCTCGTCTCGCCGAACAAGTCTTCCGGACTCTTAAGATCCGACCGAGATTCTCGACCCCGAACTAAATGAAACTAGTGTCGGTCTAGGCTGAGAAAAAATCCATAGTCTCGGTCGGACCTTACCAGACTACCCCTATATTACAGTCTCTTTTTCTTACCTTGCTCTAACACTCTCAATGCGCTCGGTGAAGCAACGAGAACAGCATAACAGTTAGAACTGTAGAATTACGTAGGTACCTTTTAAGGCATACCCTTTGTCGTGTTTGTTTTGTGGTAATTATGACGTAATGAGGTCTTCCTGTGTTTGCTTTGTGCACTTATTAAGGCTTAACATTGCGGAAGGACAGAGAATTTGGTTTTTGTAATGAATTAATATTGCATCCATATGTAATATTTAATAAACAGAAATTGCAGCATGTAATATGGTTTTTCTGTTCGCCTTCTTTAATCTGTCAATGACGAGTACATAGACAAAACTATAAGCACATACTTTTCGATATCAGACAGTCTATGATACATCCAACTCAACTATAATAATGCATTAGGATACGCTGTAGCCAATATTACGTATAATATTACGTATTTCAAAGCGTTTCATATTTCCATACAGATGTAGTGCATAATTATTTTTCTTCGTATTATTTTCACGGAAACTCCCGAACGTGTCATGCTATTTCAGTCAGTTTCAGTACTAAAAGTATTGAGGTCGATTGAAGTAGCATAACAAATACGAGTGATTCCGAGAAAATACGAAAGAAAGTCATTATGCACTACATCTGTACATGAAGGTCGTAAAATTTCGCAAAATATGTATGAGACGACGTATTGAAAACTCATATCAGCCAACCCGATTAAAATTTCAATATCAAAGTATCATTATCCTTCAAATTACTATACTTAACCACCGGCATGGGTGCGCAAAAAATAGTCAAGTGTGTCGAACATACGGACAAAAAAATCGACCAAATCGATGACGAATATAGAACGGTCATGTCGGGCATGGCACACGCCTTTGACACAGATATTTATATCGAAGCAGTAGTTTGACTTTTGTATGGTACACCAGGAATATATATTTGGTCATATGCATGAAAACATACTACTTAATTTCCTACCAAACAGATATTCATACCGTAGACCGTAATTACTTACGACATGCTTTATTAAACAAGAAAAAGCAGCATCTTCAGACGATTTAACCTTTTCTATCCTCAGCTAATAATTGTTATACGATGTCTCTGTCAAAAGTTTAAATATATATTTTTTAGGTAAAACGTACTAATATATATTACAAAATATCGATACATTATGTTGGTTTAAAATTTCAATTCAATTACTAGACTGAGCCAATTACTTAGCTCTCCACTGGTTTTTCCTATATTTCGTCTTCCTCCCTTTTGGTATAATAGTTCCAATACGCAATAGCAATCGAGGCAAATAACCAAACTTTGATCTTCAATTTCCGCAGTCGTCCTTGTCTCTTCGGTAATTGAGAATCAATCGAAAATTCCTTTCATCATTTTATTTCATCATATTAATACGGAAATAGATCCTAATTACGGGGATACCGAGTGAACAATAGAGATGATAGAGAAACCCTGCTATGCCTTGGGACCGTTGATTGGTATTGATTGGGACTTCCGTATATAGGTTTGACTAGTCGCACTAAGCTACCCGCATATTGACTTAGGGTAGAGTTTATCTCGTTGTATTAAGGGTTATAAATAGTCAAAGGCATGGCACGGGCGCCTCTAAAATTTACCTCTTTAGCGCGGGTTACATTCATTTTTCTCAATTAATGACCAGTTAGAAATGCAAGTTGCTAAAAACAATAATATTTTCAAGACTACTTTCCGGTCGCAATACTTGCAATTCATACTCTTGCTTGTCTATAGCGATCCTTGGAAATGGCTATTGGCTTTCTCCTTAAAGATCGTCTCATTAATAGTCTGAGATTCCCAGACGACAGTCGCCTCCTTATATCGCTACTTCGTAGTTAGAGCTCTGCAGCTATATTGTATGTATCGACAAAAGCGTGACGGCTTATTTGAGGCAGTTCGCATGCAAATTCGTGCTGTTACAGATAGAATAAAGGTCAGAGGATAAATGGTTATCTTTGATGGTTCAGACATTCAATGCTAATTTGCGGAGATCCCGAAAAGTTTACGGAGATGGTCAAACACGGAGTGTTAAACTTCTAGCCATTATGCTCTCAATAAGTAGAAGCCATTCAGAATAAATCTAAAATATCTCGAAGATTTATATCGAGTTTATACGTCTTATTACCTTTTTTAGATGGGAGCACACACGTCCAGTGTGCATTTGGTCCATGCAGCACATGGACCAAATGGTTGAAAACGTTTCAAAAACATATGAGACGCTCTATTACCGCAAATAAGATTGTTAATAGGTAAGGTCAATTTATTATTGCAGGTGTCTGTTTTTTATGGAAGGTCTTTGACTCATCATTACATTCTGTTACATTGACATTATTCATAACTCGAATTGAATATGCCTTAAGCGATATCGCAGCTACATAAATAAAATATACACTTGCACAGTGAAATCGCCTTTTAATTTCCCTAGAGACATTAACTGTCTGAGTAAGTTGTCTATTTAATATGCAAACGCTATGCTTTATTGGGTTCATGTGTATTTATGATAGCGTTTGTATGCATGAGGCGTGTGTATATTTTGATTCGCTTCGAGACAAATAAACCAAAACAAAATATTGATATCAAAACTGTTTTTCTCATCGTCCACTCTAAAAAAAAATATCTGAATTGAAAACCAGGTTAAATGTTGCGAATTCGACTATTATGATTTGATTACTTTGTGGTTCGCCCCTCACAGGTTGTGTCAGTGGGTTGTTCCATCTGCGCCCTGTTGCGGCGTCCGCAACGAGCAATGGCACTCAGGGTGGCTCGAGCGTACCGCACCGTCTCGTATGCAGGAGCCTGTCTCTTGGCTGGCAGCCCGCCTTGGGACTTGGAAGCGGAGGTTCTCGCCAGGGTATTCTGGCGAGTAAAACTGGCCAGGGCAGAGGAGAACCCGCCTGCCCCGCAAGAGGTTCGCAAGTGGAAGGAGGACGCACAAAACGACCTCTATCAAAAGTGGTCCGAACGTTTGGAGACTCCGGGAGCTAGCCGAGATCTGGTGGCCGCTGTTCGGCCCGTTCTGAAGGAATGGGTCGAGCGTAAGCACGGTGCACCCTCTTTCCACCTCACACAGCTGCTTACAGGGCACGGCTGCTTTGGCAAGTACCTGTGTGAGGTCGTGAGACGGGAGCCGACAACAGCGTGTCACCATTGCGAAGGGAGTGCTGTGGACACGGCTGAACACACGCGCGCAGAGTGCCCTGCGTGGGCGGAGCCTCGCGCTGTCTTGGCCACGGTCACGGGGGGTGACCTAACACTGCCGGCATTAGTCCAGCGTATGGCCGGCAGTGAAGAGGCCTGGGCGGCAGTAGCTTCTTTTAGCGTCCACGTAATGTCGCAAAAAGAGGTAGCTGAGCGTGCACGGGAGGATGATGCTGCATCACTCCCCCAACGTCGCAGAAGACCGGGCAGGCGGCGAAGAGCCTTTGCAGCGCGATTGATGCCGCCCTAACGGGAACCTGCGGGTGATGGGTCGGGAGTTCTATCACCCGCGTGAAGAGGTTTCGAGCTGGATGGCCCTCAGTGTTCCGAGGTGCCACCAGCGGAGGAGGCAGGAGCAGCCAGCATAGTCTGGGCCTTTAAAGGCAACGCTGACGGGGTATCGGAAGCTGTGCAAGCGCTTTCCCGAAACCCCGTCCCAATAGCGAAGCGGTGGAACACCCCAGGGTTTTTAGTCCGTGAGAAGGACATACCCTCTCGGTTTCTCCCGAGCCGAGAGGGATCCATAACGGATTTTCCCTGGGAAAAAAAAAAAAACAAAAAAAAAAAAAGTGGGTTGTTCCATGCGAAACGAAGTACTCGTACTTGGCATACAAATAGTTGGCTTCGTCGTCTATTTTTAACGAACTCTCTTGTTTGGAAAACTCTTCTGAACCTGCAGGCCTACCACGAACATCGAAAATTGGCATTGACGGGAAAACCTCTTTGTCACGCCAATATGCAAGTGCGACAAGGATAGAGATACAAATCCGCAATCGTTCGATTTTCGTGGTATAGGCCTTGAATGAATTCTTAGCAGGATAGGTCGTTAAAGCCACAAATAGGGGCAAGACAAGTTTGTTTCACGGTATATATGTTCGGATTTCCATAGTAGGTATGTCCGCCGGGCATCCGCCAGTCAAAATCCCCATATCAATTGGCGGATCTGGCAGATATGCCCGGACGTATATGGCCAGCAATTAACCTATTGAATACGGCTAAATAAGCTATGTTCTTCTAGTTATGTGCCCGGAACGGGCAAACTGTTGGACCTTTTTGTAATATATAAGACCTACTTGTACGCAATTTCTGACAATAAATACATCTCTATCTCTCTATCACCAACTACAGATTATTTAATAGTACTTAAACAAGCAGATGAACTGCCTGGTGAGAAAACATCATAATTATGAAACATATTTGTTGAGATGTTTTAAATCCACGAAAGAGGCACGAGTCCAGCAGCATACGCAAATATAAAATAAATAATTGGGGACAATCTCACACAGATCGACCTAGTCCCAAACTAAGCAAAGCTTGTACTATGGGTACTAGGCGACGATATATACTTAGCTAGATAAATACGTACATATATACATAGAAAACGTGCATACTCGTATCTCAGTCACAAAGGAGAATGGGCATTTTGTACCATGAGTGTATACGATTGAAACGTATCTCGTTTGAAAGGTCTTCACCTCAGCATTATTTAATTGTATGGCACCAACATTGGAAAGCGTGCAGGGGCCGGACTATATAAAAAAAAAAGCTGAGCATGAAAACGGATGTTTTATAAAATCTAAGTTAAGTAAGCAGTTTTAGCGTATTTGATTCGAAAGAATATAAGGAATGCTACACTTTTGTATACCACTCCCAACGCCAGAGCACTTACAGGGCTGGAATTAGTGGATGAAAAATATACCATTATGAAAAAACACTCTCTACGCTACGAAAACTAAATTGTATACACATGTCGTACATAACATGAGGAAGGCATTTTTATATGTTATTTTTTGTAATCTTCATTTTCGCTCCAACCGATGCAGGGACCGAAATAAGCCTATTTTACGAGTTAATTAATTGCAATTAAAGTTAATTAATGACGGCTTGATTTTCCTACTCACCTCAAGATGGAGCCATTGTTGTAAAATAGGATTTTTTGTTACAACTACCTCGTTGTATCCGCCTTAAATTGATTGTAAAATAGGCAAATTATTTTTATGAATTAAAACTGTTGATTTTCCGTTCTTAGCTATTATAATATAATCTACAATCTTATTTACTACCGACATCTTGTATCTAGTAGACAAACCGAGTCGACGGCGAGTAGGTGAAGAAAATGCTGGCTCCATATAGTCACTTTTAAACGCTAAAAATACTTTTGAAGTGTAAATTGCAAACTATGTTAATTTCTGAATGTTTGCCATAAAATAGATTGTTCTGTCGAAAAAGTTCGGTCTAAATGTCTATCTCTAGGACCTTTGCAAATTGATTCATGGCTTTGATACAAACTTGCTCTAAACAACAAGTTAAAATGTACTTCCTAAAAATATCCACTACAACCTAATACTAAATCAGCATATAAACACCGTTTATGAAAATAGCTGGTACGTGTGTCTGTTTTAATGGGTTTATGAACCTAAATGCTTTGCAAGACATTTTATGTAGGTTACTTATTAAAATATGTAGGTATACTGTTTAATAAAACATTTTGAATACTTTTAGCGGCTTTATTTCATTCAAATCGCGATACAATAATTTAAAAAATAACATTAGTAGCAAAATTCTGTAAAAGTGACTACAGGTTTATACTTATAGTCTATTGTGGTCGAATTTTTATCGACTATCTTCATAGGTGTCACGTTCTAACAAATATGCAAGTGCGAAAGTAACGCATGGCATGATAGTCTATAAAATGGCAACAGTCACTTGGATGCACTGTAGGAAGGTACTAATCTTGCAATACGGTTAACACATGCCGTCGCGGTCGATAGACACAGAAAAGGTAGAAATTAAAAAGTCGCAACATCATAGTGTCGTCCCGTTTTATTACACATCTTCATTTGAAAAGGACGATACTACGGTGTTGCCACTTTTTAATTTCTACACTGTAACCGAGGGTCAAATGATAATGTCACATGTAGGACTGTTACTAATATAATTTCGTAGCGTGCGTCTTGAGTAGGTACACGCTGCACAAGGCGCAGACGCTGCCCACTACTATGGCCAATGTCCGTTTCTACTCTCATGGGCCGTCCACACAATGGCCCATAATGGGCGATGATAAGGGACGCAGTTATGCGTTAGAAGCAGTACGTAATATTGTCACATTTTTCCACTGTATAGCTGCGCCCGCAATGTGATCCATTGTGTGGAGAGGCCATCAAGAGCAACGATAGTCGTATAATGGCCCCTCCACACATTGGACCATCATACGGGACGCAGTTATGCGTTAGCAGTACGTAATATTGTCACATCTACTGTATAGCTGCGCCCCGCAATGTGATCCATGATGACCCATTGTGTGGACAGGCCATCAAGAGCTACGATAGTCGTATAATGGCCCCTCCACACATTGGACCATCATACGGGACGTAGCTATGCAACAGAACGAGATGGCAATATTGCGTATCGCCTCTCGACGCATACCATCTGCATCCCATATCATCGGCCCCTCATGGCTCCTTGTGTGGAGAGGCCATAAGGTCGTAGAGTATCATAGCCACTATAAGATGACGACGACGAAGCGTTAGTCTTCCCTACAGATCCCCTAATTTCCAGTAGAATCCATCTACTTATGTCACCAGTGCATTGAATAGCACGCTGAAGTTCATTGTGATTTAACATTAGTCATTAGTCATGAGTAAATCTTGTAATTCTTTCATCTCTTACAGTGCATTACCAGTGTGCAGGGGTTCGAACATTGACAGGGAAAGACTTCAGGGAAGGGTTACCCACATCCGGTAGAGATTAAGAAAGGCAAAGATCTACTCAGACCAAGCGAAACTATAAATCACGGTGAACTTCGGGGTACTATATGATTCTCTGGTGGATAGAGTTGGTGGATCCTAGAAAACTGAGGGACAGCAAAAATTAAATCTATATAATTCTAAAAACATTTAAAAACGTGTACAAACAAAATCATTTTATAAAAAATCTATATTGTTATCATCTTATTGAGGTTATGCTAGAATATGATAGGTTAAGATGGGAGAGCCTAGCAAATAATTGCACAAAGACTTTTAACATGCATTAGAATACAGAACCCATGATTATCAGGAATGCTTAAATAGATATTGATAAGGAAATGATAGTTAAATCAAACAAACAAATACCCATAGGTATAAAATATTCTAACCGTTCGTTCTGTATTCTTAAGCAAATTATCATTTTAATCATTAATTTGTTGCTGGGTTACATTGCTACCTAAATACAATATATATGTTTACAAAAATATACAATATAGTGTCTATTTTAAATAGGTACTGAAGTCCGACTCGCTCCCAGCCCTGGTCACCGGGAACTTGGTCGCTTTTTCTGTAGTATATGACATCTCTTCCAAATTATAATTTATATATAGTAGTGTGGAGTTTCTGAAATAATAATTAACAATTTATTAGTAAAGTAGGTATCCTCAAAATTAATAAATTGTGTAAAGTTTCTTTCATATATATCTCTCTCATATATGAACTAATATATCCTACTTATAGTTCCAACTGTTCCAAGTTGCATGTACAATTTACCTTCACAGTAAATGTAATAAAATATAATCCTTTAAAATAATGTACAACCCAACTTATACAAGCCTTATTGTATAAGTAGCCTGTCCGACTAGATTGAGTTGTGGGAAAAAATTGTCCCATAATATTATTATTTTTAATTATACGTTATTTTCGGGTTTAGTGTGGTTTTGCTCACGTTTTTTTTCATGTTTAGCTATTAAGCGCTAAGGAATCTTGTAACGACCAAACATACACAATTCCAAAATGGCCAACAAAAATACACAAATCCATATAATTTGAATTTAGTTCATGTGCATGGCGCGCATTTATACCGTATTCAATTGAACATACCTACGAGTACATACATACTCCTTGCGTTGTGATGTCGGTCAAAAAGCTGACTGACTAAACTATCTGGTAAATGGAAATATAAAAAATCCGCCAAAAGCATGTCAAGTCACGCGTAGTTTAGGGCTTCGTAGTTAACCCCAATATAGTTAATCCCATTGAGATTAGAGATTCTTAGGATTACCTTGATGAGTGTATGTTGACAATGGAAAAGAAACAACAGTCAGCAATAAAAGCTTTTATAAAAATTACATTTCAATTTTACGGACGTATTACTTTATTACTTGAGTAGAAATAATAAAAATGGAAGAACAAGGCCTCCAGCGAGATTCGAACTCGCGATTTTGGGATACAAGCGCATCGCTTACCCGGAGTTCGGTTTCGGACGCCAAGCGGAGCGGACGCATCCCAGTATCCTCGCAACAATAGGCGACCGTCACCAGATGTTTCTGCAATAACGCCGACGAAAGTGCCTCAAGTGCGCGTACGATACGACATTCCCGCGCGGTGTATTCTCGACTCCTTACAGAATCACACGAGAAGTGTCATTAGGTTTAATTAACAAGTGTACCTACTAGTGCTGCAGTGAGTGCTATAAAATAGTCTGCAGTCCGTGTCCACTCCAACCGCGGTGACAGAGAGCAGGCGCAGACCAACTTCAAAGACGTGTACATAGCTGTCTGCACCTACTCCACTGACAAATACGATCCGGTCCGGTCCGGGTTCCAGGAATCCGGTGAGGACGTTCCTTTATCCTTATCTCTCATAGGCTTTAGCGCTCCCAATCTAGATATCATGCACATTAGCCGTGCCACCTAGGACTTCAGCCAGCTACAATAATCGTTACCAAGCGCTACATCGTCCTCAACTAGACCTAGGTCCCTATTCCACCTGTTAATACCGACACCTTCGCATGTACGTAGCCTAGAGTCAATAAGTTAGCCAAGCTACCAGTCTTACACACCAGAAACAACCGGGAAATATCGCATACATAGGTTCATACCTATTCTGCGAGACTACATTTCAGGGGCCTAACTTAACACTCGCGGTGTGATAACGTAAAAACAAATAACTTCCCTAGTAACAGATACTTACCTACAAGATTCATCCCTACCGCGGCCTTTACATCTCTCGAACAGTACCCGTTAATAACATTTTGCAACTAACTAATAACCTGAAATATCACAGGCTGAGTCCAGGTACCCACATTTAGAAACACAAAACAGCGCAGAAGATAAAACACCAATTAAAAATCCGTCACTCCCCAACCAAGTACCTATATTGTAACTTATCGTGCGAAATCAAGCAAATAATTACATAGCAACTTAAAGTTAATAAAAGACCAGAAAAGGAAACCTACGTCCCAAAACACATAAATCGCGGTCTAAAGCCAAAAAATAAAATATTGTGGAAGCTTTCCCAGAACCCGAAATCAAATACTTACCCTTTAAACACAAGAGTCAACTTAAGACAACGAAAAATAAAAAATAGAAACTAATAAAAAAAAAGGATAGTACCAATTCTCCAAAACAAAAACTGCCATAAATATTGCACCAAAAAATTCGAAACTCCTTACTCCGAACTCTCAAAACAGACCAAGTGCAACCACATGTGGCAACTACCAATAACTTGAAACTAGACCCTTTTGTAGCAATAGTTCCTGTCTCTATGCCCATTGTTTCACCACAGTCGCGTGTCAGAGTCGCCGAGTTAAACCATTGCTTCCTCTGTAATAAATCCCTTTTTTTGACGTGGTTGTGTTGTAGGGGCAGCTGCGTAATAGAAGTACATTGTTTTGCTTGACAACAACCCTAGATCATTGCATGTCTTTAGTTTACATTAGGTTTTAAACAAAGGCCAAACGCGCATCAAAAGATCACATCCAATATTTTATTCAAATACAAATTAAGCAACACGCCCGAGCTTTTCTTTAATAAACCAAATCGGATTTAAGAAACAGCCAAGTCACAATGGAGATCTACCCGATACCTAAAGACTGCAACTGTCTATACAGAGCCATAGCAGACCAACTAAATGCAGTACTAGATAAGAATATCGATCATGTCGAACTTCGACAGACACTTGCTAATCATCTGTACGTCGAGAAAGACGACAGCGACATCCGACTAGCCTCAACGGTAGTGTCTTCGACTACAGCAGGTCTAACAACAACGCCTGGCCCCCCTGCGCTGAATCTATAGAGGAATATGTATTAAACCAGTTCAAAGACGGATTTTGGGGTGGCGAAGAAATTATATTAGCCGCCACGAGTTACTTCATGGTTAACATATACGTGCACTCTAATACTACAAGGCTCCCATACACGAGGCCCACAAAATGGGAACCCTACACGTATTCTACAGCAACCAGCTCTACGACTCAATCCGAATTAGGAACCCCATATCGAACACAGAAGGCACGACGACATATATAGCCCCAAGCGTTGCGATAGGTACGCAGCCGGACATAACGAAAGTCCAACAACAAAGTCCACACACTAAGTCTAAAAACCCTTTTACAAACACTAGGCCTCGTCATTAACGAAACAAAAACAAAACTCATTATTAGAGCCATTTGGCTCTCCGGTAGCGGAACAACAACAAAGGAGCCTGGGTGGAGTATCAATAAAGCCCATTGAGACAATCAGGTACCTGGGCACTCACATAACAACCGGCCATGACAGACGAACCGCAATTAAAACCAGATGCGACAAGGCTATCCGGAATGCCAAAATATTATCTAAGTTCATACAAAACTACAACATAGACTGGAAAATAGCAAGGTTATTATACAAAATGGTCATTGCACCGTCTATGGCCTACGGTGTCAAACTTATGGCCCTCACAAGAAGCAATAGGTCACGGCTTAGAAAGTATGAAAGATATATTTAAAAGAGATGCTTGGTGTTTCCAAATGCCCGCCAAAACGAAAAATACAACACATACTTCAAGGAAAATCAATAACGAAAACTATCAAAGTACGTAGGCTATCATACTACGGCCACATAGCAGCGCAGGACAGAGAAAAATTCAAGAAGAAAGTGGAAACTATCTACAAACAACCGGAGACTGACACCGAGTCTGAGCCAGACGAGACCAATCAACCACATGCAGGGCAAAATGAATGAAGCACCCAACTAACTATACATCAAAGATTTAAATCAAGTCAATCGACTTAACCGCAGTCAATATCCCTCTTGTATATATCTACACATGTATATGTCTATCTTTCCCTATTACTGGGCACGATGCAAGTATTCGGTCTGGTTCTCACTCCCGTCAACTCCCCTCCTTAACTGCACAAGCCCTACACTCCCAACCTGTATCTTTGGCCCACTGGTGTCTCGGGCAGGAGGGCCAGTTGGGCAGGCCAAGGCGGCAGACGATGGAGAGAATATGCAAGAAGGCCCGGATACCCGTCCCATCTCGGACGGGTTAAGTCCGGACGGAGGTTGTTAAACCGCCAAATTATACGCCTCTGACCGACCGACCCGGACCGTACTGGTACGTACATTCGAGCAATCTCGACTAGGCGCTCCGTCCCTTCCTCCTTGGTGTGACCAGCGCCTCCGCGTCCTTGCAGCTGAACGGCTGGCTGGTGGCGTCAGTTAACGATAACGATAACGATACAAGCGCATCGCTTACCCGTTGGCTGCCTATTGTGGCATTGCATGGCATTGCGGTATTGTTTGCAGACAAAATTAATTCAATTTAACAGATGAGCTTTAGTCATGTTTAATTTACACACAATTTTTACCTAGGTGTAAAATAGGGTTGAAAATACATGTAATATATGCGATCTTTTATCTTACCATTTTATCTGCATGTTGATGTATGTATCAATTCGTAATCATTATTGGCCTGTATATACGGTTAGTTGAAATATCCGTAGCAAATCTTAGCGGACTCATAGGACAGCAAAATAAAAGCGATACTTGACTAGGAAATCAGTCAATCATCAATAACCAAAGATAAATCCAAATCACACAAATTCAGTTCCTCTGTGTCGCGCTTATATAACGAGAAATATATAATAGGTATACTTAACTTCACCGTGGTGGTCTAAGTTGTATCAAAGGGTAACGTCCTACGCCGGCAACCGTCCACCCCATACTAATAATATTCTCCTCCGATGCATTGCAGTGGGATTAGACGCATGAAAAAGAAACAAAAATGTTAGGTAAGATTTGGGTTTTTATGAGTTATTAAAACTTCACTCAATTGCCAATCGCTTCACTATTACTTACAAATATCATTACATAGTTGAAATTGACCTGTATTCTATAATTTAATAATATACACTAGTGAGGTGAGTATATAAATGACAACAAATCTTAACCAACCACCAACACCGAATAGTAGGATTCGAACCTACACGGCTGTTAATCTAAACTCTAAGTTTACTCCAATTCCTTTATGTCATCAGAACCCCAATGCCTATGGAACCAACTCCTTCCAAACAAAACAAAAAACCGGCCAAGTGCTCGTCGGACTCTACGCACTCTACGCGCACTCTACGCGTTCTTGGGGTAAAGGGTCTTGACAGACAGACGGACAGATGTACAGATGGACAACAAAGTGATCCTATGCCCTCATAGGGAAAACGGAACCCTTTCCGTTTTTCCCTTTTGAGGTACGGAACCATAATTAATCAAATCGACGTCGCTGGTCAGAATCATCATTTTTTCACAGCTTCAAGAAATTGCAGACCTGTAGGTATAGGTATGTGGTATTAATAGCAACGTGATATCTCTACGCGTTCTGGGTCTTGACAGACAGACGGACGGACGGACAGACGGACAACAAAGTTATCCTATGAGGGTTCCATGTTTCCCGTTTGAGGTACGGAACCATAATTAATCAAATCGACGTCGGGGCTCAGAATCATCATTTTTTCACAGCTTCAAGAAATTGCAGACCTGTGTATGTGGTATTAATAGCAACGTGATATCTCTACGCGTTCTGGGTCTTGACAGACGGACGGACGGACAGACGGACAACAAAACAAAGTGATCCTGTGAAGGTTCCATGTTTCCCGTTTGAGGTACGGAACCATAAGTAATCAAATCGACGTCAAGGCTCAGAATCATCATTTTTTCACAGCTTCATGAAATTGCAGACCTGTATAGGTATGTGGTATTAATAGCAACGTGATATCTCTACGCGTTCTTGTGATAAAGGGTATTGACAGACAGACGGACGGATGTACAGACGGACAACAAAGTGATCCTATGAGGGTTCCGTTTTTCCCTTTGAGGTACGGAACCATAATTAATCAAATCGACGTCGGTGCTCAGAATCATTATTTTTTCACAGCTTCAAGAAATTGCAGACCAGAAGGCCTAGCATAAAAGTTGTACGACATTAACTCCTCGACCGCGTTAGCGTATGGAGGGGTCAAAATATGAAAGTTGCCGGATGATTTAAATAAACGGCAAACATAATTTGAACTCCCGATACGCTAACGCGGTCGAGGAGTTAATGTCGTACAATTTTTATACTAGGCCTTCTGTATAGGTATGTGGTATTAATAGCAACGTGATATCTCTACGCGTTCTGGGTCTTGACAGACAGACGGACGGACGGACAGACGGACAACAAAGTTATCCTATGAGGGTTCCATGTTTCCCGTTTGAGGTACGGAACCATAATTAATCAAATCGACGTCGGGGCTCAGAATCATCATTTTTTCACAGCTTCAAGAAATTGCAGACCTGTGTATGTGGTATTAATAGCAACGTGATATCTCTACGCGTTCTGGGTCTTGACAGACGGACGGACGGACAGACGGACAACAAAGTGATCCTGTGAAGGTTCCATGTTTCCCGTTTGAGGTACGGAACCATAAGTAATCAAATCGACGTCAAGGCTCAGAATCATCATTTTTTCACAGCTTCAAGAAATTGCAGACCTGTATATGTGGTATTAATTGCAACGTGATATCTCTACGCATTCTTGGGATAAAGGGTCTTGACAGACAGACGGATGGATGTACAGACGAACAAAGTGATCCTATGAGGGTACCGTTTTTCCCTTTTGAGGTACGGAACCATAATTAATCAAATCGACGTCGGGGCTCATCAGCTAAAGTTATTGGAAGTTTTATATGGTCATTCCGGCCTTTGTCAACTAGACCACTTTACTTACGTATTTGGTGGTTCCCCAATGTAAATGTTTGGCATATTTATGTACCTATGTGAAACTACGTACATAAACTAACATAGAGACCACCATCTATGGTCTGTGCCTTTGAAAATGGAGGAATGAACTCCTTTCAAACGAAAAAAAACAAATCGCAGGAAAGAGTTCGGAATTATTAGTACCTAATGAAATATATTATTACCGTATTTTGGTAATGAAATTCACTTCATCACCAAAATACAGTGATTATAATTTATAAACATTACCAAAAAAAATATTTTATCGGTGAATGCAAAAATCGTGTGGAAACCTGACTAATTCCAATAAGGCCTAGTTTACCCTCGGGTTGGAAGGTTAGGGATGGCAGTCGCTTTTGTAAAACTGGTACCTACTCCAATTCTTGGGGTTAGTTACCAAAGCGGACCCCAGGCTCCCTGCATGAGCCGGGGCAAAAGCTGGGAAAACGCTAGGAAAGAGGACAGAAGAACGTAACATATCCTCCTCCTCCTTGAACAAGTTTAGACGGCAGCGGTGTGCCATGGACTTAAATGCTAAGAAAATAAATATTACTATGATAGCGAATGTTAGGAATTGTATCATATTCCCATTGTAACATAGATTCCATAAACTATTTAGGTACTACCTTACCTTTAAATAAGTTTCGTTTAGTTTTCTTATGAAAGAAGGCAGAGGAGAAGACATGATCATTGGCATTGTCGTTCCGGTCGCGACGTAGGCATGCAGGATACAAAAGAATTGCCAGCGCTGTTCATCCAGTGGTGGATGCAGCAGCAGGTCGTACAGGCATCAAGCTGTAGGTAAATGGCAATATAGTTTTAACATAGGGGAATTTTGGAAAGTCTTTGCCGCTGCCTATACACTCACCTATTTAGCTGTCTTGTTAAAGGGTGGTAGAATAAAGGTCCTTAGGTACATAGCTTAAAAGGGACTTATTGCAACATTTTATTCAGCGCCTACTAACAAAAAATAGGTATAGGTTTATCCTAATATATATACCTCCACACTCACTCACCAATCGGCCCAGCCGTGAGCTATAAAGCGTAGGTACTAAAGATATACACTTACTTATTTATAAAGCTTTATTCAGGCAAATAAGCCGTAGGTAGGAAGCTAACCGGCGACACTAAGGACTCTTTAAACCAGCGGCCGAGAACTGTTGATTTAGTTCAGATGGAAATATCTTATTTTAATTTTGTATCCTACATTATACTACAACAATTTATTGTTTTGCAAAATGACAACTGTCAACGTACGTTTTTTATTTCCAGCCTCTTTTTCATAGACTATTGTCACAATTAGGTAAGTTTTTTTATGACGGAGTTAGACCGACGTTTTGACACGCAATATTGTCATTCGGGATTTGGTAGCTGGCTCCATCTAGCGAGGAGTAGTTATTTCAATGTTTAACAAACTACAATTACTTAATTAATAAAGTGACTTTATTTTGACCCCTGCAAGTGTTGAAAATAAAATATGTATATCAAAAAATAGGCAGAGGGAATACCTTTTCAATGCTGTATACGAGGTGCGTATACAGTGTAGTTCTGCTTATATATTCATAGATGTTCATTGCGAGCTTAACTTTTAACAACGAATTCTAACTATCTTTGCACTTAAGCGTTTCAAATGTTACACAAACAGGAAGATATCGCCATATTCTTTAAAATAAAATACTTGTCAACTGCATCTATAATGTATATTTAGAAAAATAACTGTTAATATGCCGAGCCTATTTTTTTAAATATAGGGGCCCCTGCACGGTATTGAGCTTCGGTGCCATACAAGAAAATAATACTCTGATGAAGACCTTTAAAACAATATACGTCTCGATCGTATACACTCATGGTACACTCCCCATACAAAAATGCCCATTCTCCTTTAATATTTGTGATAAACACACAAATTAATGCCTTTACCAGAATTCAAACCCTGGTCCTTCAGCTTCCTAGGCACGGTCACTCTACCAACTTGGCTAGGAAGGCCGTCTCTGCTGAAAAGAGGATAGAGAGAGAGTAAACATGATTTCGATTGCGAAATAAGGGATTTAAAAGTTAAGGAGTTTCCTCTGTTCCATATGGTTTCTATCATCAAATCAGAACCCGAATCTCAAAGGACCACCCACAGTAAATATATAGTAGCCTTCTGAAAAAAAAAATGACGGATGAATTGCACAACATAATATTCCGACGACATTTTTAATTTGTACATAACTTCCGAAACATGAAACAGTAGCCCAGATAACGAGCTGTCGACAGATAGCTTTGACTACTAGACTACCTCAGCAGACTCGATTTAAAGATAATGCGCCAACTGAACTAGTTAGGGCTGCCAAATTTTAAATTCTTCTATGGTTAAGGCTCTTAACAAAAGCTCGTGTGTTATTATTTTGATTAAAGTATCAGATATTGCGCAGAAAGGACGAAAATTTACAGAAGCTCACTGTGATGGCGAACACCGAAGACAAAGGGTCCCGTGGTCGTTCACCAACAAGATGGAGACCAAGTGAAAGACTCGTCATACAAGTCCTACTCGGTCGTAAGAAACGCACAGGATAGAAAACGATGGCGACAGATAATTTAGTTTCTGATGCAACAATGATGCCGACCACGATCCTCAGATATGAGGGACCGACCGACCAAAGAGAGAGATCAGATATTGACACTTCAGTTTTGTCCGATCTTTGCTTTTCTGGTTCAATTTGGAAGTATTTAGTGTAGCAGGTGCTCGACGCACTGTCTTTTAGTCAGTTATCACGGTTATCTAGGCTTATTAAAATTCTTATAGCGGGTTACTCACGTCAATAATTATCTAGGCTGCTAAACGGAGTTTAAGACATTTGACATATGATTTCCTGAAATGGGCGGCCGTCTGCAGGGTGCGATGTGCGACCAGAACACAATGAGATTTTAAGTTGACGTATCAATCCAAATTTTCAAATTGGTGATAAAGGTTATGCAAGGTAGTGAATAGCTGTAGCCATGTAATGGATATACACTTTGACTCAGTACAGCAATTCAAAAAATCTGTCCGCTCCTATTTAGCCGAAAATTTATAGTCAAAATAGTGCTAACTACCCACTGTTTTTTTGTTTTTTTTATTGTCTATTGTTACACTCGAAACGGTATATGTTATAGTGTTTTTTATTTCACGCATGCTGTGTTTACCTTTAAGTAATTGTTACGCTTAGAAATAGTACCTAATGAAAATGTTTGTATCTACGCTAAGCATAGTGTATACCATTGTTGGTGAACCAATAAAGAGAAAAATAAAAAATAAAGAAACCTGTTATTACACAATCTTGTTACTTGAAAATAAATCAATTGTCCTATCACAACTTTACAAAGTTGAAAAGGTGTGTGCCAACCCTGAACGCAGTTCTCTTCTCTTAAATTCATTTCCTGGAGCGAGCACTCGAATCGAATTCCGACCAACCGTGAAGGGTTGAGACAAAAGTCGAATTACTGCGATGGCTTGTCTACTTGCTATTATTTGTGGAGCAAATAGTGAATGAATTTATATCTGAAAAATGGGTAGACTTTCGAGTGTGTTTTTACTAAAAAGACACACTAAACGTGGTAGACGTTTTTCAGCCCCAAACATTTCTAAAAGGTTTTTAGACAGATGATTTAGTGGTTTGTGTGTGTTTGGGTAAGCTCTTGACAATAAAAGTGTGCGAAGTGAATTATTGTGATGCCTTGTCCATTTGCTCTATTGTTTGTGGAGCAAATAGTGAATTTCATTTATATCGGGAAAACAAAAATCGAATTATTGTGATGACTTCAATGTATTTTAATTTAGTTAGACAGATCTTTATCAACGAAAGTCGATTTACGCTGATAGTTTTCTTACTTCCTGCTGTATTATTGTTTTTTGTGGGCAAATAGTACTTTTAGGCGTGGGAAAACATTTATCCCGTTGGGAGAAATGGGTAGCGGATAAAATGATGACTCCTTTATTTGGTTCATGTTGAAAACGATTGTTCGTTCGGAAGCTTCTAGATTTTGCAATAGTTATACACAGAGAGACATATTGTTCCAGAAACATGCTGTTTCATATTCGTAAGAAACGGTACCTAGATTTAGACCTAGATCTCTGACTTTTAAATGTTTTTGACTTTACAGCTACCTGCATGCAGCATTGCGAACATGACTAGTGTTTACTTGAAACAGTAAACCTGGACTTGCAAAACTGCAGGCCTTTTGTCTGCCATTATGTAGGTACGTCTCCTCAGAATGGTATGGTAATGGTATGGTAATGGTATGGGGCTACGCTGTTATTCCTAAACCGAACTAGCATAAGCATAGTCTGTCTACGAAATTTGTTTGTTTAGGGGAATGAGCCATATATTGCATGTGATGCACGTCGTAATAGCCATTGCTTTTCTTTCAGAGTCCCTGTAACATTTGATTACGAAAATGTATCAGATTTTATCATCGTCAATAAAACAATCACGCTGTGCAGCAGGCTCTAAATTAGATATCCCTGCCTTGTAGAATTTACGGTGGTTTGGTGAAGCCTTACCATTGCTAGGTGAGTTAGGTGAGCAGCAAGCGCAAGCGAACAACACATATTAGACGGGCATTGCAATCGTGACGGCTGGCGGGCGAGCACGTGCCGAAGAGAATTAGCTCCAGTCTGCATTTTACTTGTAAAGGCAATAGTGTATTAAATACATTATGCGTTGTGTTGGATTGTCTTCAGGAACAGTAGTTAAAAACAGAATAAGACAACCGAGTGGATGTATACTGTCTCCATAATGTGTAAGAACGTCACTGACTAGTTCATTTTCAATATTATCGACTAGTTAATGACACAGATCTTCGAGTCTGTTTAAGAGCTTCAAGACTGGAGGAAGAGGACTTAGAGGACGCATGGGAGACTAATTATGAAAATTCTCCTTAAAGCGTGTCTTGTTTTCATTTGTCTTGAGCGTAAACAGCCTTCTGCCGGTAGCATAGAGTGCAGTTCTGTATAAGCCGAGCTGGCTGAAGTCGTTGGTAATTTCAGCAAATTGCCGGCATTGTTCTCGGGATTGTGCGGCGGTGGAACTTGGTACCGCTCCGCAGTATTTTGTAGTGCCCCGTCAGTTAATTGTGAATTCTGTTTTATTACAAGTAACCTCCATGTTGTAGTAGGGAGCTACAGCCTTTCCAACATTCCAAGTTTCTTGTCTTTTCAATCGGCAGGATGGCCGCGATACAAGCGTGAATTTTTTTGGTCCAAATAACCTTTGCCGAAATCCACAACAGACGCACACAAATCTTTTTAAAGATTTATTTTCGCGTAAAAGCAAACACAAACAAGCAGTCTTGATCTAAATGTATAAATCATCTTCGTGCTGTGATATCAGTGATATCACTCACAAGTCCATTTTTAATAGCAACGTCAAGTCAGTAGTCAGTTTTTGTTTATTAGTGCATAAAAGCAAAATTTCCTATTCATCTCCAAAATGGCGATCTGCAAACGTCACTCTTGGTACACCAGCGATGACTTAGATACCTAATAGACACGTCGTTATGAGGGCGTTGACTGTGCCAAGACTTTTACTGGTTAAAACCTCTACTCACAAAAGTGCAAGAAAAGAGTTTTTGCCGAAAGCCGGTCTAGTTTTGATGATTAATGCCGGGACTTTGGACGGAATCCTAAACGTGCTCTAAACACCAGTCGTGCTCTAAACGCCTTTACCCCGTCTCGCGAGAATGTAATTTCAGATAATGTACCGCGATGCGTTGGTCCAATCTACATAACTCCCATTTTATTCTCAACTCATCTTACTACAGTTCTAGTGTAACTTGAGCTTAAGATTAGTGCAAATTAATATTACTTTAGGTCATTTTTACTCTGGTTTTTCTGAGGCAATGTTCTGGTGAGATATGTGAATATGTAATATCCTGCTTCGCGCCAAAACGACACGACTTCATAGTGCAATTCGACTCTTACTTCTCGTTTTAATAACGTTGTAAATATGTTCCCATTCTCTGTGAGTATTATGTCCTACGAGGTTTTAGTCTAAAAGTGTTTTAAAGTATGTACTTATATAGTCACCCCTAGCATTAATATGTTATACGGAGAAGCAGGCAAGAATATACATATGACACGCTCTAATGACTGTCATTAAGGTCGTGTGGGATATTCTTGTTGTATGTTTTTCGAGTAAGATTCGTTGCTGGGAGTTGTACCTACTAGTTGATGATCATTCTAACTTCAAATGATACGTTATTGAATTAATTCAATCGGACTTTCCTTCGCATTGTCCTCCCCGTTAGGCTCCTCGGCCTATTTGTTAAAAAAGATAAAATTAAAGCTAACACTTTAAGGCCGTCAAATTCCATACAATAAACCGCTTAACTGCATGTGGCTAACCCCGGGTGGTCATGTAGCCCTAAGTCAAGTTGGGTTATGGGTATCATTTGTCAATTGATAATTTTCTTTTTTATCATTGAAATTAAACACTTTACAACGGATGAATCGCCTATTATTCGCGTATTTTAAAGTGTTTAATTTCAATGAATAACAATCGCAGTAACAAAAGACAATGTTTTCTTCTTATCAGTTAAAAGTTGGTTAGCATTGTTAGCAACCATTTACAAATTTTTATTTCGGAAGATAAATGACAATACAACTTTTTATTGAAACAAATTAATTTATAATTAAATATTTTGATTGTTTTGCGATTGCATATACTCGAGAAATTCCAGCATTCGTTGAGACCAGGTGGCCTAATCGTCATGGCCTAAGCTGCGTAAGCTGAAGACCTGAGTTCGCTTGTCCTTCGATGGTGTTGGTACTTTTTTTTATTATATGACATCTATTTCAATTTATGATAAATGACAATATTCTGAAGTCTTTTTTCTGATATCCAGGTTTGCGAAATATTTTGGGTATACTTTTCCACTCACCACAAATTCACAGTGATATGATCTCAGCTGTTCCCATACATACAGGATGGCTGTAAACATTTCCTGTTTTCCAATGAGCGCGGACAACGCGCGATGAGCCGTAAATTACCGCTTGTTTGCATTGTTTTTGACTGCTCACGGAAAAAGTTTTCGCACCGTGCAGAGAGAATACATGAGTGAAATACGGTTTTCGGTTTTTATATCACTTCGGTATAAAAAAAGCATGCGGCCAGCTTCACGAACGGCTTCTGAAATCTATTAGTCCAAGATGATTAGATAATTTCCAGGAATAAATTCCCAGCAAGCTAACAATGATTCTAACACCTTTATTTGATTGAACCGAGTTTACACAATCCCAGGAGTTAAGCTTAAGTTTAAGCTTAGTTTTTGCATGTAGCTCGAAAAATGGGAAACGTCGGGAGGAAAAGTCATTCCGGTAGGTATTAAAGAGGGTTAAGTTCTACGTCGAATGAGTATCTAAAACTTCAAATTTGGTTTACGTAGCAGCAGTAGCAAGCCAGAAAAATCGCAATTTATATGCAAACCTAAGTAGCGGGCTAGCGGCTTACAAAATACACCTGTCTGTATCTGTATTAGTATCGTCTGGTGAATAGAATTTTTAACTTCAAATATAAGCTAAATTGGCCTAGGGGTTGCCAAGATCCGAGTCGCGACTTCGCGAGTTCAAGTTGGGGGAAGACTATTAGTAAAATTGTAAAAGTAAATAGCACTAGCTCGCAATACCAAACTTTACGCACGTAAAACAGCCAAGAAAAGCGCTTTTTGATCAACTTTAAACAAGTTGTACGTATAAATTGTACGTTGTACTTGTACGTTGTACTTGTTGTAGTTGTACGTATTTTTTTTTCCGATGGCGTCAACACGAATTTTCCCCGTGTCGAAGCAGAAAAACGGCGCTTTATTATGATTGATGGTTTGTCCCGTTGAGGATTTCTGTTGTTTTCAAATTTTAATGGTTTTTTAAATGATGGAACGTTTGGTTCCATTGTTTTTTTTTCAAACTGCCAATGTTTTGAGTATATTGAAATTGATCAACTTTAAGAGATATTTCATATCCCAAAATATGTAGGTATCATACTTGCTTGAACTACGGATATTAATTCTATTAGGCACTGCAGTTTCTCAAATTAAGGCAACGCATGAGAGGATCTTTTAATATTCGCAACGCTTCCTACAGATTCGTATCCAATTAGCCTTTAATTAGTTCGCATTGAGCACGACGCGTGACGTCATCAGCGTTAACTGTGGATCAAATATCCATTAACACATTGAGTGCCAGTGAGTGCTACGCGCTACGCTTCTAGCCGATTCCGTCGTTTTCCCGCTTTGTAGCGAAAAGCGACCACCCGGAGAACTAGCGGGTTCCCGGCACTCAATGTGTTAAAACTAAAAAAGAATTGCTTATCCGGTTGCGAACCCTAGTGCTCCTCTGAAGTCAGTGCTACTACCTATTTGGCTACGAGATCGGCCGTTGCCGAATGCTCTAATGATTGTCGTTCATGTCCATAGGCCACGATGATCGCTGTCAATCCGGCTAATCTTCTTATTTGCTACCTGTTACAAAAACAAAACGATCTCACACCAATATTTATACA
The DNA here is from genome assembly GCA_949128165.1 of Lathronympha strigana. Taxonomy (NCBI): domain Eukaryota; kingdom Metazoa; phylum Arthropoda; class Insecta; order Lepidoptera; family Tortricidae; genus Lathronympha; species Lathronympha strigana. The sequence continues at coordinate 8,795,206 of OX421923.1, read as the reverse complement.
AACTCACGCTAATGGTTAAACTTCAATTTCAATTACAATTCGAATAAAATACAAAGAAAGCCTAATACAGAACATTAACTCTAACCGATACTCTACTTACGAGCCTCGCCAAACCGACCTACAAATTCGTACCCAATTAGCCTTTAATTAGTACGCATTGAGCAAGTCTCATGACGTCATCAGCTTTAACGGTAGGTATAAACAAGCAATCAGACGGCTCGGGGCGATGAACCATCAGCACCGACTGATTATACATAAACCTTATCAGTACGGGATAAGATCAACTTTGATTGAACTTTACGCTAATAAGTGTAATGGTCGTCTATGAAATTGCGCTTGGAATTAGACTGTATTGTGTTATGGATGGAGTTTATTTTCGTCTTGCTTACGTTAACGAAGTACAGTCGCGAAAATGTGTAAGCTAATTAGAATCAAGTTAAAATGAATAGAGTAGAAATGATGATATTGAGCGTGGATTTTTGTTTTATTTGCAAGGATGAAGCAATTTTTTTTTATGCCTACTTTTTCCTAAATTTGTTGACAAACTGTCAAGAAATTTAAGGAACAAAATTAGTTGTACATACTGTAAGTCTCATAACTACTCATAAGTCTCTCAGTGTTATAAGTGTAACTTTTTTGCTACGTAAATTTCGAAGTTTATATAGACTAACAAACTACATTACAAAGTCGACTAGCAAAGTTTCAGCTCCCCCGTACAGGAACAGAAAAACTTACAAGTTTGCTTAAGACAGGCGCTGTCCTATTCACTTTCTGTTGTTAAGTAAAACCTTTCTCCTATCTCAGATCCTGTGCAAACAAATGGAAACTAAAACATTTTCTTCAATTATACTTAGCTACGGTATCGTCTGGTTTCGTACGTCTGTAGACACGGTCGCTAATGTTATAATAAGCAGAGCTTTATCTCTGCCTTTATACACGTCACATGATTAGGGATACACAGTGTCAAGCTTCTAGAAAAGTGGAAAAAAATCATAACCTCGGGCGGGTTTGAGTTCCGCCTGAGATCATGATTTTTTTTCCATTTTTCCTTTCTTCTAAGAGATTGGTATTGAAGACGTTTCTGATAAAAAATAAAAGTTTAGGGATATAAAAAATCCAAGCATCTAAAGAGCGCGCAAAACATATACCTAAACCCGGTAGGGTTGGCACAGTAAAGGTTTGAAAAAAACATTCCCATGCCATCGTGCACCCACCCTGGGTGCACACCCCGGCTTTGGTCACAAACTCACCTAGGCAAAGTCGGTTTCGCCACGTACGTGACACAGTGTTTGGGGCCACGCACACACGCGCAATTAGTGGGTTTTATTTACAAAGCCGTTCGGTTTATTCGCGTTAAAAAAAATCCAGAAGACAAGTAATAGTGAATTAATTCATTAATAATATGTCCATGCAATTTTAAACCTGATAATACTTATTACACATAATTTTGCCAAATTTGACACGCTTTGAAATTCTTATATTTTTCTGATTAGTATGTTTTGTGTGTTAAAGTGAAGTAAGAAGGTCGGTGCAATTACATATATAATAATATTTTAGGATCTTATATCAAAATTAAACTATAATGACGTTTAGGTACTAGGCAGAAAATCGAATTAAAACCCACTATATTGTGCTCAATAGCGGGGTATGGTGTGGTTGTTTCCTATCAATACTTATTTTGCTCTCATCTCAACATTCACTGTGTGTGACACCGAAAACTCGCACAAGACTGAATGCAAGTCAAGTTACTGATCGATCGATCGGAATAATGCCATCCAGCGAACAATGGCGGCCACTAAATGGAAGCGACGCTTTGACAGCTCGTTCGATGGGAAATTATAACCCGCTTTTACAGGACAAGCTTATTGCCTTGTTTTTTAGCGAGGAAAATTTACATAATGTTAGGAGCCAACAAATTCATGGGTCGTTACAAAACAAGACGTCGAGTTTTTTAATAAATAAGAATTTTAAGAACTAATTATGAGTTGTTGCATACATTGGTTTTCTGCGACAGCAAAACTAGCTAAAAAAGTGAATTCTCGAATGGCGACAGAATGTGGAAGATGTCATATGCAAACATTAGAATAAAAAAACGGTGTTATTATATTTGATGATAGACAACGTTATAATATAGCTGTCAGTCATCTAATTGACCGATAGAAGTACTGGGGCCTTGACCATGACGTCTTAACGCGATTCAGTTGACGACCTAAACTGAGTCGCTTCCATACAAGTGAGCCTAGATTGAATCTAAACTAGAAAGTAAGTAAAGAAAGACATTTAGCTTTACAATAGTAGAAAAATACTATGATATTATAAATTCAACATACAATCTGAAATATTCATGTTTTCGCGTCCCCGTCTCTTATCATGTATCGTCTGTAATACGGAACGTAATTTCCTGTCTGAAAACGCTCCATTGGTATTAAATATAAATGCGCATATCATAAACTAGTGATCACATTTTTAATGGGACTTCGTTAGCCTTTTGACCACCATTTGCCTAAAATGTCACGTACTCTCCAACATATTTGTTACATATTTATGTGCCCAGTGTCTCCACAGGTTAAAAATAAAGAAAGAATTAGTTGATAGTGCCATACTCGTAGTGTCAGGATTTTGACCCTTTGCAGAATGCGGGCGAATTTGGCAAGTGTCAGAGTGTTTAGAAATGACCTCATTTAACAATGGTGTTTTGTCACTCACGCATTAACACAAAACAGTGTTAATGCGTGATAATGTCCGGACTTTCAACGCAATGTCAGGTTTTCTATCGGAAAAATTGGTTTGTCCATATGGCAGCCCTAGTTGCATCAAACTCCAGTTACCGTTTTCTAGCCACTGGTATGATTGATGTTGCTACTACCTGTCACCTTTATTTTACTTGACAAGAGTCAATGAACAATAGCATTTAGGTGATGACAGCGGCGCCTCCTATTTAACTTTAATCAGTTCGTTAATTGTAGGTGCAACCAGCCCTTAGGGACACGCAGGCGCAGCACAGCCAGTATGCGATGGAAAAATAGCAATATGGCTTGCTCCATAGAAAGAGCAGAGGGAGGCAGATAGAGAGAAAAATACTATAGACGCGCGACTGGGTGGAGCACGCGTTACACTGCATTAGCAACAAATTGCATATACTATATAGAGTTTCTCGTAGACGTAGTTTCTAGAAGACGTATTTAGCGGTTAAAAAAATAAAAATACTCGTACATGGTTGCACAATTGTCGTGTCGTATAAGAAGTCCCTATAATTAAAGGAAACCCCTGAACTAGTTTCTTTTCACCCGTAAGTAAAATGAAATTGCCGGCGACACTGGTTTCCTAACAATTTACCGTACTCCCATCTCCACTTTACTCCGTAGCTTGCTCCACAGTTCCTTAGGTTAGCCTATGTTGACCTAACATGTGTACGGAGCATAATATTTCACCTTTGCGTGCTTAATATCAATAAAAACAATATCTTAAACAACACTATAGCGTCACTAAACATAATTTGAATGTAAATCAAGTTAATTAATTGATAAAGAAATCCTGAAATGTATTAAACACGCGATATTTTGCCCTTTAAAATGGGGGTGACATAATAATAATAATGGCTACTCACCAAGTAGTCGAAGGCTCAGTCAAAATTGAGACTATATACGTAAGTTCTAATTCTGTCTTTTGTTTTAAAACCCATTAGGTACAAGTCTGTAGTACTACTTACCTATATATTCCACTCTGATTCTCAATGACCAATCATTTATAGTCAAGAAAACGATATCTATTATTTTTAATCCTGACTCTGGATCTTAAGCAATGAAATGTGGAACGTAAGTTTTTGCAGTTTATCCTACGACCCCAAGTTTATCCCTTATCCCACATTGATCTACAAATGTAAAGGTTACATTTTATTTTATTTTATTCTTTTCCACAGAGAGAATATACTTGAATTATCATGTACAGGAAGCGTGTAAATTATCGCTGTGACAGAAATAACCGCATTTTTATGCAGTGTCCCTGTCATTGTCATTCCCCCGGGCAGGGGCTTTTTTAAAACCACAGTGTTTTATTCAATACGCTTGTGTAAGAGTGGAGTTTCACACAAAAATATTTTTTAATGGTTTTTCTTCATGAGTAGACAGCTTATATCACTAAAAAACATCGATAGAGCCTTGTCACCACATGAGAAATTGTTGTAAATCTATGGTTACAGCAATTTGTCACGACACGACAGAGTTGTAAGTTTTGGTATAATGATATCAAATTAGTTTAGCACTAACCAATAAGCTACCAAGTTCAACCACCATTTCGTTCTACTTATAAAGCTTGTTGAATACCATCCTTTCACTATACAACTCAGTCAAATTAAAAAAAACCTTGAAACATCTAGGTCCATGATTGCTTGCAATTAGCACTAGACCACTTATCATCCAGATCGTTTTCGACTTACATGCTCGTGGCTTGCGTTCACAGACATATATTTTAATAGACGACCAAGTACTATAACTCTACAAAGGAATTGCACTCGTATTCGGAATTGTATCGTACCCATACGACGACGGCACTAATAAAATTGCAATTTATAACATTATTTCGCCGATAACTTCGTGTTTACACAGGACATTAATTCGTAGTCAGATATAATGGAGACATGTTGCATGATAAATATTATTGATATTACGAAACATGTCCTGCTATATGACATACAATACAACAGCTTATTCGCTGCGCGAGTTAGCACCTTTGAAATTTAAAATAACAACGATTCCGAACAAATCGACATGTTTTCGAAACTGAAAACAAGTTCCAACAGTCTTTTATTATTAAACCAGTCGCAAAACGGTTTCTAGAGCTGGAATTATCGCATCGCTATCTAAATCGTGTTTGCCCGATTGTCCTCATTCGTTAATTTTAATACTACTTGAAGTAGTTGTACCCACCTGTGTGCGTACCATGAGTTGTTTTCGATTGCGACGGCAGCATTCGACAATATGTCCGTCTCGCTCCTACCACTACTCTGGCAGGAGTGAGACGGACATACAGTCGAATGCCGCAGTCGCAATCGAATGCAACTCATGGTAAGCACAAAGTTTGTCTTCGATAGTGTGTTTTAATGCCAAACGATCTTTGGCACACGTCGCAAAATTGGTGCGTGTGAATGATCTACTATACTAGTACATGTCTGTGCCCGTTGCAGATTACCACGAACCAATCTGTAGAGTGGTTAGTCTGGTGGCGGTGGCACGTCAAAATGGCACATAAACTTCGCTACTCTAAAACATATACGTCTTTCTAACGAGTCGCAAAGAGACATGGCGAAACAGACTTTAATCCGAAGCCATTGAGTTTAAAATTTAATTATTGGTTTTAGTAGTAGAAGTCGGTTGACAATGAAAGTAAATGTACGAATAAAATAATACCTACATTTTTTACTATTATTCCCAATGAAAGCCAGGATAGCTCAGGGCTAGCGATGAAAATGGCGAAAGATTCATCTTGTTTCTTTCGAAACTTTGTATCTTTCTTATAATTTACATGTAACTTTCGAAAAAAACAAAACTGACGTTTATCTGACAAATACAATCATACACGTATAATACGTTTAATACCTGTTTTATACTGTGTATTTTACATGTTTATTTCATAATTAATTGACTTAATAATAAAATAACCCCATGGTCCCGTAAAAAGGCAAAACATACAAATAATAATAATAATATTAAGAGACTCTCGCTAGGTGACGTCACATAGAATTTGTAAGTATTTCGTCAAAATTGATAATTTCAACCTATTTAGTTAACTGATATCGAGATATAGCCTGAGCGAAATGAAAAGTAACCTGTTTGTATGAGAGCCAATACATTCCGAGTAACTATTCATAATACAATATAATAATGCGAAAAATACCATGTATTTTACACGTAAGAAACTGAAACTTGCGAAAGATTCAATCGAAGATCCGCAATGAAAGATACTGTATTTTACTGAAAAATACAGGGGCCTTTGTAAGATACATGTATCTTTCATGTAATTTTCATCGCTACTCAGGGCTCCATAAACTGTGAATTCGGTACATTCTCATATATTTAGAAATATATAGCGAAGTATTCCACTGCTGATATCGCAAGATTGTACTAAGTTGCGTATGTCCATTAGGCGAGCCGAAAAAAATGTACGTTTGAGATGGAATATCCATAATCGATCCTGTTTTTTTTCGTGTTCCTGCAAAGTTTATAATTTAACACAGGTACGGTACACTTATGATATTCATTATTTTGTTAACCTTTACCTAGTACTGTTGAAAAGTGACAGACCAACCATCAGTCTGGCTTTTGGTATTCGAGCAATTTCTAACCGAATTTTTGCCATCTTCACTATCCCGTCCCGGGGTATAAATAGTTATGACTTAAATGATATAAGCGACTAGAAGGCGCTCAAAGTCACAAGTAGACTAGCCGGATGCTTATATCAACAACTACCCTTTTATTAACCGTTATCCATTTAAATTGCATAACTTCACTTGCTTTTGGCTACCAGCCGTAGCCCTTATTACCTAGGCAATAGCGTCCAATGAAAAATCAATAAGCGTAGAGGTCATCGGTCCGGCTTTTTGGTATTCGCGACAGGTGGCGCGCGCGGCACCTGCTTCCGGAGGTGCGTGCGCGCATTCGGATGTGAGAGGTGACGGGAAAAATGGCGTAAATACATTAGGTTATTTTTTTAAATACCATATCAAACTGGAAATGAGCATACACAGTCCGCGTGTAAGTGGTCATCAACTGCGGTATCTTTAGATGCTGCATGCGAGTTCTCGACCTTAAAGAAATTCTACACACCCACTTTGAACATCGCTGTTCATGCCAGAAAAAGGGGAAATCGCACAAAGCCACTAATTATCCCAACGAATGTATTCCGTTTAAATCAATTAAACTCTCTTCGAGATTGTGAGCAGAACTGCATCGTTTGGACTTTTTGAGTATCTGAAAGTCTCCAAGTCTCTGTCTTGGCAATCGATTTAGCTCAGCTACATATGTAAAGTCTAACATGCTTTCCAAGTGTTGACATTGACTTCAAAACTACTTGTGATGCCATGAAGAAATATATTAAAATGGGTTGCCAGAGAAATTCTCCACCTTGTACTGTTTTTAGATGAATGAAACAAAAAAATAGATAACGGTTTGATAGAAAAGTAAGTTTTTTCAAAACAAGCAAAAAAACCGGTTGGCAAAGTTACAGCTATTGACAGTATTATAATAAAATTAGCAACATATGCAAAAAATCCAGCACATGTTTACACATAAATACAAAACAAGAAGTCAATGACCTGAAGATCCGACGCCAACACTATACTATATCGTAAACCTTATTCTCAAGACATAAGGCCTCTAAATGATCAGTTAGTGGCTATAGCTAGCTCGCGTCTTCATTAAGTCACGTCTATAAATATGTTAACACTTCGGAACCTATTACTAGAGAAGTAGGTTCAAAATTGAATACACGTGGTTATATATTTTTGAAGCCGATCGTATAAACACCCTTATATGACCATCGGTGAATCTTATGCCGTTGCAATAAGGACTATAATGGTCAGTAAACAGTGCTGGCGGTCGTATATAATCGGTTAATGAGCAGATTGCAACGATTATCGCATCGCGATGCTAATTTCGTCTTGATAACACTTGGCAACCTGTTTTTACGACTTGTGTTTCTTTCACATATATGTACTTAGGTATTTTATTGCTGGCCAGGTGTATTCTGGCTTATAGGTACCTCCGAGTCTTGTAAGCGATTTGACTTTTTATTTGCTCGTTGATGAAGTATGCTGCTCACAGACTAACTGTCTGACTATACATATAGCAAAATTGAAATACTATGAGACACTGGTACAGCATAGGGAGTTATCTTCGCATCGCGATGCTAATTTCGACTTGATAACACTGCTTTTACGAGTTGTGTTTGTTTTATATATGTACCTATATTTTGCTGGTCAGATGGATGCTGTCTCAAACTCATAGATCTTAATACGCCGAGATAACTATACTACTATGATGCTTGCAATTTATTTTTACACTTAGCTGTACATAAAAAACCAAAGTTTCCCAAAATCACCCCTGGAGTTGCAGGCGTTCATAGGCTACGGTGACCGCTTACCATCAGGCCGTATGCTTGTTTGTCACCGTCGTAGTATAAAAAAAAATTGAGAACCTTGTCAGTTTTTCAAAAACTCAAGCTACAAAAGTCGAACTCGATAATAAGAGAATTTTGACAACATATACCAACATGATTCTCAAACTCAAGAAGTGTGCTAAAAGTTTTCTTGATAGGTACCTACTTACGAAGTTTATTGGTTTGCGATGCATCATTATTCTTGGCTGTCAGTCATGTCGACGACAGTTTGGGTTCTTGGAAAAGGGTACCGGTTATTGACATGTTCCTAATGATGTCAGTATAAGAGGGTTATAAGAGGGTTTGGCCTCTTTCTGGCTTTGGAAGGATACGGAAATTGACAACCGAATATAAAGGTTAATGTAACTTAACTTATTTTTGTGTAATGAGACTGATGATGAGTACAAACATTTGTGAGTTGTGGGCGTTTTCTATTTATAGTTTTTATCTATGAATATCGTTTGCCTTGATTTTAGGGTACTTACACCTGAACAAGTCTGAAATAAGGACGATGACAGTACCTACCTAATGTTTTATCTCTATAATTACGCGTTTTAGGAACTTAAATCGCTATACCGATTTATGGAAATTTAGCATCTAGGAGGTACTAGGTGAGGTAGATAAAAACGTTGTGCATTGGTGTAAAGCTGAGTATATTTCCCGTATGCTTAGGTAAGTGAAAAAACCTATTAGATAAATCACAAAAACGTGCAAAAATATATGCCATCATTTGATATTAAAATATGCTTTTGGATATTCTACGATAATAACATGTACGTTTTTGTCTTTCAGCTGGTCTGCCAAATATAAAAAGTGGACTGTGATCGCCATACCGGCGTTAAAACCGTAGTGTTAACTAAGTGCTTACCAAAATATATCTTATGTAATCAACTACAGCCTTAAATATCTAAAAATCACCTTAAAGGACCAAAATTTGTATCCATTTTAGTAGTGTAAGGACGCCTTAATTTTTGTAAAGTGTTTGTAAGTGTCAAGTATCATTGGATAATGAGATACGTTTGCGAGGGCCGTCGGAGGAACTCGAGTGGTGGCGAGGGGTTTTGAGTGTTGGAGCCTCGTTATCGGAACTATGGAGAGGTGCGACGGATTCCTTGTTTACCGGAAGCCGGTGTACAGGGTGTTCCAGTATTTGGACACGTAAGTATAATTTTTATGTTGTTTATGTTGTTTGTTACGCTTGATTTGCAAAGCTCTATTGATCTGATAATATATCTCTTGATCGGATCGTCGTTAAATTTGTGGATGTCGAGATATAGGTCGCGAGTTTACATTTGAGGCGAACCACTAGTCTATAGATATTTTACAAGTAGCACTAGTAACAATGCAGGTCATTTCCGTACGGTTCCTGAACCCATTTTAGAGCACTTATAATATGTGTGTAGATAGAGTAGTGTATGCAACTAAACATAATTGGGTATTAAGACACTCGTGTGATGCTTTTCATTATGTACAGTCGTATAAACTACTATTACATTTTTTCGGCTCAATCACTTGTCTTGTACAGTCGCCATCAGATATATCGGAGCGTCCGAGGCGTGCAAAATATCTGAACAAGCACTCTAACGCCTTGACAATAGAGGCGTGTTCAGATATTTGTGAACACCTCGGACGCTCCGATATATCTGATGGCGACTGTAATACGGTGAAAAAGTGTACACATATTAATTAACTCCACGTACATTATGTAAATTACGTAATCTTTTTTTTTACGCTATAGGGGGCAAACGAGCAAACGAATCGCCTGATGGTAAGCGATTAACGTCGTCCATGGACACCCGCAACACCAGATGTGTTGCAAGTGCGTTGCCGGCCTTTAAGGTGGGGTGATCTTCCACTGCGTGACGTTACTCAGATTCCTACGGTGTCAGTTGCTCGCGTTGAATCAGTAACCCAACACTGGCATTACCTTAACGGCACTTACCAACTACTTACAATGTCTGTGCCTTCCTGTGGCAATGTCAAACAGTTCGTGTAGCATCGCCAGGGTCTGACAACAGCGAAATCACCGCACACTGTCTATTTGTATCGGAGTAAAAGGGATCGCACTATCACCGGCCACGTGCATGTTAGACTCGCGCACGACGGATTCCGTACGGCAAAAAAATCACGTTTTTTTTGTATGGGAGCCCCCTTAATATTTATTTCTTTTCATAATCTATGAAAATTTTAAATGTTCAGTCAGGCTTGAGATACAGCCCGGTGGCCCCGGTGACAGGCGGACGCACAGACGGCGAAGCCTTAGTAATACTCGTAGGGTCCTGTGTTACAATTTGGGTACGGAGAACTAAAAACACAAAAACTATTAAAGTAAATATATTAATATATTTATATCGGGTTTATAGATGTGAGTACCCCGATATAAGTAGGTACATATATTAATATGTCTAATACCTACTCACGGGAGTTTTCTGTTTAAAACTGCTTCGTCTATGGTCTTTCAACAGTTTCACCCATGATGAATAGTAAGAGCCTCCACAATGCATCCCATTTCCGAAGAACTACACATAAGGAATGGTGTATGATAAACATGTCTTGGCAAAATGACTCAATTACTTACAAACAATGTGAGTTAAGTCCTTGTCGCTCTGATGTTACATACTAATTGTTCAGGTTTGCATACCCACGCTATTGTTTAGAGTAATTCCCATTGGATACAATGGTAGTGATATAAAAAGTCTTTTAACTTGTTGCTGGAGTTTACGCAGCTTGTTTTATTAATATTCGTTAATGATATTAGCGTCAAATCTAAAATGGGAATTCAATGTAAGCGTCCCTTTTTTTTAACGCTCATGAATTTATTAGTATCCGTTTTGGTGTGATTTAACGTATGCCATAATATTTTCTTCCTTTTACTATCTTTTGTGGTCTAATAGCATACACGTATGTATTTTAATGATTTTAACGAAACCGAACCTTTGGCCGAAACATGATTTTTAGGCCGAAACAGGCCGAAACCGAAACCAAAACTAGAATCGGATACTATCCTTTTACTACCTAAAATGAATATCGGTTGCTTAAAATTACCTATACATAGTGTCTTCATAATTGAAATATTTTTCAAAGGTGTAAGGGTACACTTAAATAAACTGACTTTCCACACTTGCATTACAATAACTATACCTCCAGAGACAACAAGATGAAAAAATAGTAATGTACCTAATCTTCCATTGCTGGCCTATCGTGGTTGTTATTTTTTAATTTACTGGCAAACAGTTAAGTGCGAGAACGGCACGATATACGAGTACTTAGAGTAAACGATAAACCTATCCTTTCTGTTTATACTTAGGTACTGCTCAAGTGACAAGTGACAACCGATGCACACATCAATGGTGCGCGCGCGATGCACACATCAGTTTAACATCGCTATTATCTTTTCATGTGACTCCAACACATTTTTTTCTACTCCAATACTTCCATTTGTCAATTAGATGACTGACAGCGATATTGAAAAAGTATACATTTTAACGTTGTCTATGGTATTCCATAAGAACACCGCTCCTATGGATTTTCTTAAAATATATTAGAACTGTTGTTTTTGTTTAAATTTCTCGCCATCTTTCCAGATTTTACTTTTTTTCGCTTTTTTAGCTGTCGTAGAAAAACTAGCGTATGCAACAGCATATAATTCGAGGGTCGCCATTGCAAAACGAGACGAATAAGAACCCTTATCATATTACTGTTGCATCAACTACTATAGTCTCGATACTCACCGTATTTGCACTGTGACAAATCTATTCACTATTATCCTTTTGTTGTTACTTCATAATTCTGGTTTTCCTGTCAGACACAATGAACTGTATATTTATAGGTGCCTCTGATTATTACCTATTATCCTCAGACAACATGACTAGAGGTAGTCAAGTGGCTATGACAGCGAAGTTACTAAGCGTTGCAAGTTTTATAAGGCTCGCCGGCTCTCGCGTAGAGTGAACATTTGTCAGGATTTTTCCAGACTTTTTCATTTGGTTCTGGCTTGCGTTTTGCTTGAACAATCTAAAATATGGATTCGTCTATAAATGTTGGTTATTAGTGGTTTTCCGGAAAACGTAGTAACAGAACAGTGGGTATGGCAGCAAAGTTACTCAGTTACTTACTGCAATATTTCTGAGGCCCACCGCCTGGCGAGTAGAACTACCATACGTCAGGATTATTGAAGACAAAGTCGTTCACCTTTTCACTCCAATATTATCGTCACAGTAATAGTACTGATAAAAAAAGTATTAAATAGGTCTTTATGTATTTGTTTAAAGTTTTTTTAAATATTCTATAAGCATGTGACACAAAAGTATTACAAATATCAAGTTTAGTGGAGTAAGTAAGAGGAACACTTATGTGGAATAGGCATTCTGTTCCTTTTGTCTTGAACGAAATAAACTATATGAAACAAACTAAATCAGAAACTTCTGGTGTGGTTGGTTACTCGACTCTCACGGCGTCGCCATACATATTTAATGTGTTCGGACGAGCATGCTCACTCTCGGTCATTGCGCGTTAATAATGTACGGTGAATTCAGAGGATCGTACATCGGGACACGGATTTGATTTCCAGGCTCAACAAACCATAAACACGGCCTTTTGGAGATAGAGAGCCATGGAAATAAAGTATTTGTCATAACAAGCTTTTATTTAAAATTGCAATGTTTGTTAGGGTCAAATCTTGCAAGCTAAATTTGACTAACTTACCGTTACCTATTAGAATAAGCTTGAACTTCACATGCTCATGTAAGGTGACAATACAGAGGTGGCCATAGGAACTCTGTGATGAAACCAACAAACCCCATTGCGTCTGTTTCTTAGAATTGCCTCGATGAACGAACGACAAGTTGACAGTGGAAAGTAATAAATATATCGAGTGAAACACTAACCCATTAATATTACAATAGTTTATTTTGACTGAAAACCCTATTAAGATACAATAATCAAGCTAAATACATTAAATTCTCATCCCTTAACATTCACGTGCCATGCCCATTTTATGACAGCCATTGACATCCCAAAAACGCGCCACTTCATCCGTCAAAATGTTAAAAACAAAGTTAGTGTACGTTCGAAAATCCTTAACATCTAACATTCGGCCTTCCTGACAAACTAGGAGTTTGTCCTCAAACTTCTTCGTAGTCAGTCCCTCATGTCTAAAGATTCTGTCCACGTGTATGTTCTCCATGAAACCAGGTTTTTGGCCAAAAGGACCTTCTCGTAGAGTCTACACTTTGCAGCCCTCTTGCTTGTATCGATCCATCGTATTGGTATTTTCCCTCTCCTGCGGTTGTCCTCCATGAGTTAGAAAATTATCTACTTCTCTTATTATATTGCCATACTCGCTTTTTTTTTCAGTAACGTATAATCCTCTCTTGACAGATATCCACAAGTCCTATGACGCCGAGTTCAGTGTTATTTATTCTCAAAGCTGTTCTAGACATCCTCATCAGTCTCCTACAGCACCACTTTTCGAAAGCGTTAATTCTGTTGTGTTAGCGACTCTTGGCATGACAAGTCTCAGTGCCTAACGTAAATATGAAAAACACAAGTGCAGAGACTAATATATTGCACCTTTGTACTTCTGCGAACAGTGCGAACACAGCGATTTTTTTTACACCGTGGCCAATGTCGCCAAATCGCTTTTAACACTTTTGACTCCTCTGCTGTTCTCATTTTATGCAAATGCTGTAATTTTCTTTTAATTAACAATCCCAAGTAGGTATATATATTATTATTCCACTTGTTCTTAGCTCTGAAGTCTATGCGAATCTTGCAGCAGGTGTCTTCCAACTAGATTGTGGTATTCCACCTTTCCATACTTCACTATCAGCCCAAAGACGTCCACTGCTGAACATAGGCCTCCCCCAGAGAATGCCACATCGATCAGTCGTGCGCCGCCCGCATCCTTTTCAATACATTAGTCCCTAATGTTGGTACCTGACAATCTATAGGTATAATATATTAACTCTACATCACACGAGACTCTAATACGGTCATGAACTTTCTGTATATTAACATTTATCCTCTAACCACATTAATCGTAATGTGATAGTTTTACACTATGCTCATTTCACCTTTTACATTAGTCATGATACACTTTTTTTTTCACCACATTAGTCGCTAATGTGATTGTACAAAACGTTTTTCCTTTTACTACATTAGTCGCTAATGCACTGGTTTTACACTTTTCCCTGGACACCACATTAGTCGCTAATGCGGTTAGTCATAACTTCTTTCTTTTGCCTGCCTCCTTCCCATTTACTTGGGGTCGGCCCTTCTAATCATGCGTTGCCAGGACGGTCGGTCCTGGGTCGCCTCTGGTCTTAAATTGTTATTCTTTGTCGTCACAACTGCCGTCCAAATTGTTGGGGTCTAACTTGGTCCTCGAGCTGCAACAAAAATGTGATTAGTCGCTAATATCGTTATACATTTCTCCGGCCACCACACTAGTCGCTAGTGCGGTTAGTTCTAAAAACATTCTCCACCACATTAGTCTCTAATGCGGTTGTATAAAACATTAGTCGCTAATGTTTTCTGGCCATCTCACTAGTCGCTAGTGATTTCTTCTCCACCACATTAGTCTCTAATGCGGTTGTATAAAACATTAGTCGCTAATGTTCTCTGGCCACCTCACTAGTCGCTAGTGATTTCTTCTCCACCACATTAGTCTCTAATGCGGTTGTATACAACATTAGTCGCTAATGTTCTCTGGCCACCACACTAGTCGCTAGTGCTGACCACACTAGTCGCTAGTGCTGTTAGTTATAACAATCTTTCTCCACCACATTAGTCGCTAATGCGGTTGTATAAAACTTTTCTCGTATTGGCACATATTATACACATTGCATTTGAACTCTGAAAAACATGTAAGTAAGTAAGTATTATTAACATTCCCCGTAATTCCTTTTAGTTACTTATAACATTTCTTCTCTACCACATTAATCGCTAATGCGGTTGTAAAAATAACTTCTTGTATTTCTTCATTAGGCGCCAATGTAGTTAAGTATACATTTGTCCAGACACCACACTAGGCCCTAGTGCGCTTAGTTATAACATTTCTTCTTTACCACATTGGTCGCTAATGCGGTTGTATAAAACTTCACCCGTATTGGCACTTTTCATACACACAGCATTTCAACTCTGAAAAACATTGAAGTATTATTAACCTTTTTGACGCCATGTCTTATCTCTTAAACGCTTTTACTTAGACACCACGTCACCAAAACTTCAAAACCAAAGTTGAACCTTAAGAGTGTTCATTAACATCTATGATGCTCTGTGGTCTGTGACCGATTAATCGGTCTTTCGCGTTGAACCTGCGGTGCCAATACGAATAAGTCATACGTCTCTGGTGTGGAAAAGATTTAGAACCCTCATATTATAGGTACTACAATGTCTACAATAAGCAAGTTTACCACTAAACTGATCTCTTTCAGCTAATGCATATTAATCAGACTATTCAATGTATGTAGGTACACACTGTCACACCTTACCTATATTTAATATTACTTTGACTAACTATAACATAAAGCTGTGCCAGAATCACAAATACTATTAGGGTTATTTATGTACTAATGTCAGATAACTTTCAACAATCCTATCAACTATTATTGTCGTCCATTCATCCATCAAATAGATGCTAGCTAAGTCTTCTCACCACACTTCAAACTTTAAACACTAGCGAAACTTAATAAAATGACAAGCCGTCAGAGCTCAGAGTAGAGGCATCCCCAAATCATGTAACCTCAAAAAAACATTACAAGGTTGTAGGCATATACTCAATCATACAGGTAAGTGTTAACCCAACATTCTCTATTGCAACGGTATACGTCCAAAAACCATCAAATATTACACTCATACCTTTCATGATGCATCATTTTCCATCACTTGTAAGTACCAGCCTTCGATATCTGTGAACAAATTACAAGCACACAGCAAAGCTACTGCTTATAACAGTAAATGCATGAACTTTGAAACAAATGTAAATATGTATAAGTATTTGAGATACCCTTGTGATGGAACTAGAGTAGCAAATATGTGGTACTTAATAATTTTGTGGTAAATACGAAACACCCAGTCCCAGACCTAGAATGTACATGTACATAACTAACAACTATCCGTATAGGCTAGTAACAAATTAATATCAATAAATACCTGAAAATGATATACAATTTTAAGCTAACATGGTCATTTGCATGACAAATATCAGTTATAGGTAATATCTAGACATGCACAATTGCACACTTATCTGTTGATAAAGTTGTAAAATGTTCGAACAAGTTATACAAATAATGATCAACCCATTATTTTTCTTGTAAATGTGGGCACGCACAAAACTAACTGATACATTCATAGCAAATGTAGAATGTAAGTAAATCAGGGCCGGACTCAATCTTTTGTTAAATGGGTGTGACACTATTCAAAATATGAGTTTTAAGTTTGCTTTTGAAAATATTATAAGATTTAATAATCTGAATTTCTTTTGGTTATTTTATATTTCTACCATTTAGTCATTTTATTTACTACCTCAGATACCTTTACTGCCATTTGAAATACAATCATATTCAAATGCAACTTAGGGTAATCAATATACTTTTTAATAAGCTGAAATACAATCTGTTAGTTTAGGTATAATGTGGAAAGGTACAATAAACCTTCAGAGTTCCTTAGGACAGACTGTGTAGATAGTTCTATACAATACATTTCTCAATGTATCTCACACCACTCTGTATTATCTACTGGCTTACACACATTGTACACAGAATGACATCTCATGCTTGTCTTCAGAACCAATGTCTTAAAAATACTACCTACTAACTAACCTATAACCTATAACTCAGTATTAATTAGTTAGTACTGTATAACTTAATAATCATTGTTATAAGTACAAATGATTAGATAGACAGTGAGTGCCATATGATATCATTTGCCATTGTAACTGTATTGTAACATGGTTTGCAATAAATGGTACTAAACCAACTACTATATTCTTTCACTAACCAATTTGAATATGTGTGAAGATAATTAATTCCCATTGATAGCCACTATAGCCAGATAGTAACAAAAGCAAATATGAATAAAAGAGCTTTGGTTCAATTTCTACCATGAGTCATGGTCCATGACAATTATACTTACATTAGGTGTATTCAGTTACCAAATTCTATCCACATCTAGCAACACATTAAACATATTTAAATCTGTATTTATTCATTGAGCCCCATATTTGCCACTAGTTAGATAATTACCAGAAATAAATTATATTTCTTAGAAATTACCTACTTCAAAAGTGATAGTCATGGCATGGTATAGTAAATATTGCTAATTCCAAAGTAATTAATTACTTATTGTCTTACTCTTTTCAAATCAAATCAAATCAAAATTATTTATTGTTTGGCCATGGGGTAAAGACATACAAAGTATCTGTATTCACTTGTTGACCAGCCATTTGTCGGCACCATATGTCAAAATTAAGAAAAAAAAATTGTTACCAGAAATTGTGTTTTATACTCTATGCTATGCATTCCTGTTTTAGTAACGTTATTGCACAATAATTCACTCCTGGGGTGATGAAATATTACTTGATGTCACTTTTTCTTGAAATAAACTTGATATCATTGAAAGACCGTTTCCACTTTTTCCTGCAGCACCAATGTTAGCTATACTGCAGTTATCAATTTGAATGCCCGGTGAGTGGAGAATACCTGTGAACACAATACAAACCTCCTGGCGGAAACATTAGTTTCAACATAGTTTACAAACACTTGTTATTGGTAACAACAATAATAAGCACTAACATCTTTATCACAAATTGAATTGTACGATAAATAGAGTCACATCCTTTAATGGTCTAATTTTCTATCAATACCGGACATTATTGGTAGATTACTATTCTTAATACACTGTATGAAATATTCATTTGTGTGCCTTTGGGAGGTGCCACTGTTTATGTACCAGCATTCCAGGCATTTGTAATGACCAATTTTGAATGTACTCTTAGTGACTACGTATATCATTACAGCAGACGTCACTATAACTTAGTTATATCAGCAGCAGCTAATATTCTTTGTTCCTCTTGTCTTATCCATCATTATTATACATCTTGTAGATCAGCAACCCAAGACTATGATGACCAGTGAAGTGTCATCGCTCATCGGTCATGTTGGTACCAACAGTAGACTGTGAGTTGAAACTTCTTGTGAGCGTGTGGGCATTTTGTTCAAAGGAACAAAACTTTCGTTTTCCTTTTCCCGGCTATGTCGTATTGTGTATTTCTCATTCTCACTTCACATCACTTGCCACTTCTGATAATAAATATATCGAGTGAAACACTAACCCATTAATATTACAATAGTTTATTTTGACTGAAAACCCTATTAAGATACAATAATCAAGCTAAATACATTAAATTCTCATCCCTTAACATTCACGTGCCATGCCCATTTTATGACAGCCATTGACATCCCAAAAACGCGCCACTTCATCCGTCAAAATGTTAAAAACAAAGTTAGTGTACGTTCGAAAATCCTTAACATCTAACAAAAGGAAAGTACGGTCAGCGATATAAGCTTGTATCAAATTTTTATGTTAAAAAAGAAAAAAATAGTGACAGATATTGATCCTCTTTTCGACGCGGTTTTAAGCATAAAAGCTGACACGTCGTCGTCGAAGTTTTAAAACTGAAGTTAGACTTTGTGCATGGAGGTACCTATAATATTGTTATCGGCATTGGACCGAACCTATGATGCGGATATCAGTCATTGGCGTCTAAAAGGTTAAACAAGTATCTAGCATTAATAATATAATCCATACTCTTCTAATCATGTCGTCACACTAGTCTCACGTTGTGGTAGGTACATTTTTAATGCCCTCGGACGTACGAGTGCGTCCAATCTCGGTCGTTGGGCGTTAATTATGCACTATGGATTATACGAACGTACTATAACTATAGCAGACGGAATTGATTCCAGGGCTGCATTAAATAATAATCTCTTTTTGGCAATTATTATTTGTCCCTTATATATATGAAGTTCCTAGTTAAATTGTAGGTCTCAGCTACATTTTAATAAAGGTCAAATCATAACTGTTAGGAGGAAAAGGATTTGGTTGCGTTACGCGAATTATAAACGACATACCTACACCATGACAACATTTACCAAATCTTCTTCCATATACCTAGACTACCTAGAGTTTCCCCGGCTTATGCCACAGCTTAAGGAGCCTGGGGCCTTACCATGATGTCTTAACGCGATTCTGTTGACGACCTAAACTGAGTTCCATACAACTGAGCCTAAACTGAACCTAAACTGAATCATGGTAAGGCCCCTGGGGTCCGCTTTGGCAAATCCTCTTGACAAGGACGGAAGACGGACGGACGGCCGTTTTATAGCTATTTCGAAGGACCGTCGGCGGGCCGGATGAAAGCCTTTCGCGGGCCGGGGTTGGCCCGCGGGCTGTAGTTTGCCCACCACTGCTCTTACCGCACCAAAAGGGAGCGTTTACCAAATTATTGATAAAAATTAATACTTACACCCATTACAACGTGTAGCCCAACTTCGAACAAAAAAGGATATAATCGCGAGCTAGGCAAAAAACCAACATTACCAAAAAACAACTGTCTGAATTAACCACGATCCTTGGTGCTAGCAGGCTGTTTCGTTACTTGAATTGAAATTCGCACAAAACAGAAAAATACTCAAAAAGGGAATAAAAATACTGTAGCTATTTTTGTAGTGATATTGTTTCCCTTTGTCGGTTTCAACAGTGAACATACTTACTGGAATAATTTACCATATATGTAAATATTAAAGATATCCAAATAAAGCCTTATCTAAACCTCAATTCACCTGCCAACAGACAGTCTTAATCGATAAACCGGTGAGCATCAAAATGCAAAGCGTTACAGTATTTTATCAGACATTTTTCAAGTCTGCTTTCCATGCTGTCAAGTCGATAGCACGAAGATATTTCAGAGCTACTTATTTCTCAGGAATTCTCAGGGAACCTGCGATGTGAGCTCTCAGGCTTCCAAAGAAGCATATTTGGGTGACATATAAAATATTTACATGGTTCTGCAATGTTAAACCAGTTACTTAATGCTTTAAGAGAAAACAATTTTAAAAAACGGTCAAAATCTTTTTATCAGAAAATCAACCCAGTTGAGTCCACTGGATTCTCTGAGGTATTTCCTGTGGAACAGAAAACATCACCAAGTTAGAGTAATCGCATAACACACAAATGAAATGAGAATCTTCTTTTTTGAAGTTGGTTGAAAGACATATATAGTTACAAGTGTTATGAATTCAAATTCAAAAATCGAAAGATTTAAACGCGGTCAGAATACATTGACCGCACTTAGAGAGACTTATAATGTCATATTAAATTGTTTGGATTTGGTTAAGTTTCAGGGATAATTAAGTCATTCTCTAAATGATCGTTTTCTCTGCTTTTCACCATAACTAGTGCAAAAACGCATTTTCTTGAAAACTCTTGTTTTTCGTCAGGCCTTCAAAAAAAAATCTAAAACAAAAAACGGATTTATTTTCCAAACATCATATATTTTAACGTCAAGATGGTTAAACTCTTTCGGCTTTCGGCGCCCATGGTGTATAAAAAATCGCCGTCATTCGAACTTGCTAACGATGTAAACCAAAAGAAATTATATTGTTTTGTCACTGTTAGACCTTCTGGTGACACTGCCTCATCAAACGCCACTTTTAACGATACACTACTGAAACGGCCGTATACTTCAGTAAAACCAGTGTAAGGTTCACCTTATAGATTTCGTTTAAAAGATTTAAAAGTTAGGTTTTTACGACAATTTGGCGGTTTGTTTACATCGTTACCAAGTTCGATTGGCGGCGATTTTAGGTAGGTGTTTTCCAAAGTGTCACAACATTTTCTCCGTTACAACAATAGGGATGACGACTAGGTTGAAAATCTATCATTCTAATTAGTCCGTCAGTTAGATTATCGAAACTGATTAGACACCTATTTTTTCAATTTACCTAAAATTTACGAAGATAAAGAGCATCAAAGTTCCGAGGTGGCGGCTTGTGACGTCACTACTATGTACTCGTAAGAATTGTATCTAATAGTGCTTGAACGCACTGTATTTTCGTAATTTTTGATTTGACGAACAAAAGAACACGTCTTTTGTGTACAATATTTTTTATTAATGTAAAAGACGGACTATATAGATTTTTTTACTCGTCTAGCCTATTCCATCGGATCGAGCCTGGAATCTAGGATTACTTACATCGATGGAAGACAGTCACCGTAAATTTTGAACTACGAGTAACAAGCTATTTATAGTAAGGGGCAGAGTGTTTTCATTGCGCCGTTTTAAATATAGCGCGATAAAGGGGGAGCTAAGTGTTTTCAAAGGTGCTTATGTTTGTTGTGATTCCGTCTACACGTGTGGATGTAAAATAGGAGCAATTGCTTTTTTGGGATGTCTTGGAATGTTTAATTATAGTTTAAGTGAGTGAATGACAGTGTGCGTGAAGGGTTATCTTTATAGAGCCAGCCAAAAGAGCATGTCGGGCAATGCTCGGTGTACGGTTCCGTAGTTTACCGTCCGTCACAATAGGCGAAATTAAAAAGGGGTTTTAATAGATACCATGCTCATAACAATAAAAAAGGGATGTCTTCGCAGCTCTTACGACTTATACGCCCTCTTAACCCAGATGATACGTTTATTTGCAAAAAAAACAAAAATGGCTTAACTGACGAAGTTCATAATAATTTTCCTTGTAAGTCTTTTATACTTTCACATTTTTTTAACTTTCGGAGCCGTTATTTCTGAAAATATTCAATTTACCAAAAATGTTTTTAGCAAACCTCAATACTTTTTCAAATACCTATCCAACGATACCTCACATTTTAGGTTGAAACTTGAAAACAAAAAAATAATCACCCCCCCCCCACTTTACAAGTATGGGAGGCACCCTAAAAATAAAAGTTTTTTCCGATTTTATTTTACCACATTGTCGGCATGATTGATATGTGTATTCATACCAAATTACAGTTTTCTACTACCAACGGTCACTCAGTTAAGTCGTAGATGGACGGACGGACTGACAGACAGTCATGGCGAAACAATAAGAAAAGACCGGCCATGTAAGAGTCGGATTGTTGTGTCAAGAGGGCCACTTGCGCCAACCAGGGTTAGACACCTGACCCAGAGTTAGCTGTCAAACACCATATAAAAAAATGCTAGACCAGTTTTTAATATGCAGTTATTGAGCCCACCTAAATTATGAGATTTATATATACATTCTGTTGTTTTGTTATTTCAGCTGTATACCTAGTTTGGTTCTAAAGATATAACCCTGTGACAGGCAATCATTTACCAATTACGAATGACTTACAAGATTAGTAATTGGTGAATGATTTTCACCCATCATAGGTTCTAAATGCTTGTTTCTTAGTAAAAGGTACCACTTTGTCACTTGTTTTTAATTTTATGGCAACTCATCGGCAACCGACAAAGTGGTCACAAATACTACAAAGTTTATGTATTAACACAATATGGAAGCTTAATGTTTTGTCGTTTTTTTTTGCGTCATATTTTTATTAAATTTGGTGGGTAGGTAGAGTTATTTATTATCTTCAAGATAGTCCCAATTTCGCAGTATGTCCCACAATTTTTTCCACTGAGTTACGAATTCGTATGGAATTTTTGAGATTGTGTATCTATCTATTAAGCGTAGAATAAGGAACTCTACCTACCCACCAAATGTCATAAAAATCTGACGCGAAAAGAAACGACAACAAAATAAAAATATGCCCTAATACGGTGTGATGACAGCTATTTCCAAGCATATCAATCTTTATTAGCAACATTTGACATGATTTCAAATGAATAGCTACACTGACACACGAATTCATCCTCCATATAATTTTATACTGAAACGGCACATCAAAGGCAAATACTAAAAATCGCATAAACTTCCGGCTTGCGCTTTCAAAAACGATTAAACCGTCACTTTTAATGCGGAAAAGTGGAAAATCGCTCGGTTCCATAAATAACTGTACGGGTCGTGTGTCATAGTAGACTTATTAGTTAGAGTAGTCTACCGTCCAAATAAAATGTAATAAACAAGTAATGGTATAAATGTACCGACGTCAACAAAGTTCACTCAACATAATTTACACACCATATTGCAAGATAAACATCATCGACATCGTGGTCATGGCAAAGTCGATGGAGGAACTCAACACAATGCTCGAAGGACTCAATCGAGTCTCCCAACGGGTAGGTCTTAAAATGAACATGGACAAGACGAAAGTCATGTCGAATGTCCATGTCGTGCCTACCCCCGTAATGCTTGGGAGCTCGGCTCTTGAAGTTGTTGACGCGTATTCATACCTTGGACAGACCGTCCAACTAGGTAGGTCCAACTTTGAGAAAGAGGTCAGTCGCCGAATCCAACTCGGATGGGCAGCGTTCGGGAAATTACGCAACGTCTTTTCGTCCAAAATACCTCAGTGCCTTAAAACCAAGGTTTTCAACCAGTGTGTGTTACCAGTGATGACATATGGATCCGAGACGTGGTGCTTCACCATTGGTCTCATAAATAGACTCAGAGTCACTCAACGAGCAATGGAGAGGGCTATGCTCGGGGTTTCTCTACGGGATCGAATCAGAAATGAGGAGATACGTAGAAGAACGAGGGTCACCGACATAGCCAAACGGATCAGCTCGCTGAAGTGGCAATGGGCAGGCCATATAGCACGGAGAACAGATGGCCGTTGGGGCCGGAAAGTTCTTGAGTGGAGACCGCGGACCGGAAAACGCAGCGTAGGACGTCCACCGACGAGGTGGACCGATGATCTGGTTAAAGCCGTGGGGTCACGGTGGATCAGAGATGGGCATTATTCGAATAAAAATTTATCTAAATGATCATTCGAATGACGAATAATCCACCAATTTTTTATTCGCGAATGATTTATTCACGGATGATTTATTCGCGGATGATTTATGCGCGGATGATTTATTCGCGAGTAACTTATCGGCGAATAAATATTTCCACCGGTTTTTAACTTGACGAATGACTTACTTATTATATTACTCCTATACATTTACTAACAATATTTAACGTTTGTTGGCTATTCTATTAAATAAATAAAAAAAGAATCATATATTAAAAATTACAAATTTTTACTAAAGTTCACGATCGTCTCAGAGTTTAGTGATCTATTCGATATGATAGATAGATAGATAGATAAAAATCTTTATTCATCCACAAACAATAACATCATCACAAAAAGTATACAACTATAAAGTAAGCATAAACATTTTGACATTCACAAATTATAACAAGAAAACATGCTTGTAGACAATGTGTTGTGGTACGAACCAGGTGCTGACTCAGCATAATGCTGCGAAAAACGCAGCGCTGATCTTCCGTCAGAAACCATTACTTAAACCTAATACTTAAACCTAATACAGGACCGAACAATCAGTGCAGCACTGTCAGTCTTGTCAGTGTCTTTAAATCTGTATTTTAATTGTGTAAATATGATATAATTTGCGTATATGATGTGTACAACAGGTAGATACTATTCAATAGTGTATGATTGTGATGTGTATAAGTATAGGATAATTTTAAAAACTGGTTATATGTGTTATGTGTGTTTAGGGTACTATAAAAATAAATTTTATAGATTATAGTTAGTATTAAGTGATATTTTAAGAGACTAGTGTATTTAGAGTTAACAATGATTAGGAGTTTAGGTATCTTTTTGTATTTTTAGAAGGTGCAACCGTAAATTTGCTTTAAAACTAAATTTAGATTGCAGGCCCCGAATCGGTGGCGGTATATTATTCCAACATTTTGTGGCATAATACCTAAAACTCCCTCGAAAAGCGGCAGTACGATGTTTTGGAGCTTGTAGCATCAGAGTACGTGGGACTCGAACTGAGTGACAACTTCTGTTAGTTGCGAAAACTAGTTTATTATATAAATAGCTAGGGGATTTTGTTGTAATAGTGTCAAATAGCAAGCACGCTAACATAAGTTCTTGACGAGCCAACATTTTTAGACACTTGGCGTTATTTAGAAATGGAGTGATATGACTACGCGGAGGAACTTTATAACAAAACCTTACACAAGCGTTCTGAACCCTTTGTATCTGGCGCTGAGATCGCATCAACAAACAAGGACCATAAGCTGTAATACAGTAGTTCAACTTTGATAGAATTAAAGCCTCGCAAAGTCTTGCCCTAAGGTCAACGCTCAGTAAATCACGGATATTGTAGAGAACTTTGAGACGAAACATACAGTTTCGGACTGTTTCAGCTACGTGGCTCTCAAAGCGTAAGTGACTGTCCATCAGCACACCAAGGTTGCGTGCTAGGATGATCTATATGAGCCCCGTTAATTTTGTTATGTACCTAGTAAAAAACTGCACGTGTTTAATGACTCGTATATTGAGCCTAGGTGGCGAAATAGGAATCTTAATGCAGCAAAATGTGTAGAAAAATGCTTTTTAGTGCCGACCAGCAACAACACAATGGGATTATGTACACGTAGCTACGTATCTTAATTACTACGGGTACACGAAACACGGTCACGACCAGGAGCACTAATTTCAATGACATATACTGTCTCCGTAAAAGGGGCCCCGTAGTTCGCATTAAAATAACCGAAAATAAAATTAATTCCATGTAAACTAGTAAGGTCATAATGTTTAAAAGAAATTCTGTCAATGAAACTAGGCGGTTGAAATGAAACTTGAGTTATGAATTCATAATTAGATAGCTATTTTAAACAGAAGTTGATAAGGTATTAAAAAATTATCCGTGGCAATTCATTCGGCGAATAAATTATTCGCGGATAAATTATTCGCGAATAATTTATCCGCGAATACAAATAATCATCCGAAATTTCATCCGTCATCCGCGAATGATTTGGTTATTCGTCATTCGTCATCCGTCATTCGAATAAATTTTGCCCATCACTGCGGTGGATGCAGGTTGCTTCCAACCGTAACACGTGGAGATCCATGGGGGAGGCCTATGTCCAACAGTGGGCGTACTGCGGCTGATATGATGATGATGATGATGATGATTGCAAGATAAATATTGCATAAGGCAAGATATAATTGTTGTCGTTAGTACACTACAGTCTACAGTACAGAAGCTAGATTATTTTACGTTAGGGGATGAGCAGACGTACCTATCCTAGATTCCTAATTGACAGGTTGAACGTTGGTAAAGAGTAGAGTCCTCGACAATTTTGTTTTAAGAGTAGAGGATAGAAACCAGAATGTCGAATCTTGAGTGCCGAAACTATCTTTTGTAGAAACTCAAAACTATTTCTCGTATAGAAAACGGGTTGTCACTTCCTTCCTACCATTAGTTTAGATTGCTCTTATTAAATAAACGAAAATTTTCAATGAATATTATTTTCACAATACTCATACGCCCTTACCAACACTAGGCAAGGAAAGAAAGAGAGAAAATGTATTCATTCGTCGCTTTACAATACACAGAAACAGAATTAAGCAAATAAGTAAAAAAAAAATGTTAAAGGCACACCTGCGCTCAAAAGTGCTTGAACAATTTATGAATGATTTTATTCATAAACTGCCCATGCAATTTTGAACGCGATAGTACTTACCTGCCTTTGCTGGTGCAGAAACCTTACTGTCTATACCCAACATTGCGTCTCTGCAAACATTTCCGAAGCATAGACAATATAGAGCTAGAGCAATTTCGCTAATGGACTTTGGAAGTCTCTAATTAGTGTACATTTTTCTTTTATTTTATATTTTTATGCCGTGCTTTGAGAGCCCCTTCAGGTTTTATGGTACGTTTTTAGTTGGCAACTCGATTCTCCCCTTATATTGGTGTTTAAGCGGTCGTGGACGCTCAGTTGCGCAGCGATAAGTTGTTGAAGGGGGAAATGGTTTTGAGAATGCTTTTCCATTAGCTTTTATTTGGCGGAATGATTTTTTTTTTGCAAGTTATGGTGATTGGCAAGTTTTTCTCTTTACAGTGGAACGGAACGCCTAGTTGAATTGTATTATTTTTGAATAATATTATGTAGGTAATCATGTAATAATTTATACGAATCTCCTCTCTTTTGTAGTCGTTCTTACGTGTCTAAATATCGTCATCATATGTGACGCCTTTTTTAACCGACATCAAAAAAGGAAAAAAAAATGTTCCTTTTTATATGCGCTACCATTTGCATTTCGAAACGATACTACATTGGTCTCCAACGGCCTGTTTGTACGGTCTTTAAACCTGTGTGCGCACCATAAGTTACATACATTGGATTGCGACTGCGGTATTCGACAGTGGTAGAAGCGAGACGGACATACAATTCATTTTTTTTTTTATACTACGACGGTGACAAACAAGCATACGGCCCGCCTGATGGTAAGCGGTCACCGTAGCCTATGGACGCCTGCAACTCCAGGGGTGTTACATGCGCGTTGCCGACCCTTTAAAAACTTTAACACTCCTTTTTTGAAGAACCCCATATTGTAGTCCTTTGGGAAAACAGTGGCAGGGAGCTCATTCCACAGCCGGAGCGTCCGCGGGAGGAAGTTCCTCATAAACCGCACGGTACGAGACCATTTAGGCTCCAGGGTATGCGGGTGAACACCCTGCCGACGGCGAGCGGTGCGGTGGTAGAATGCAGCCGTTGGCATCATATCAAACAATTCCTCAGAGCACAATCCATTGTACAAGCGATAGAATACACATAAGGAGGCGAAGTCTCTCCTTAGACTTAATGATTTCATGTACGCACACTGTTTTAAAAACATCAAACAAATCGCTGGTTCACCTTCGATATTTCGATTTAGATCGGCAACACTATACTCTCATAACGCTTGACTATTAAGTGCTAGGTATCCTATCTTCAAGCTAAGAATATAGTTTACTTTATACCATAGACTGGTCTATAACGTCCACAGTGTTGCTATCGATTATTCGTCTAGTCATAAATCACCGGGAGGGACATTAACGCTCTGCAGTCGCGATAGCCTACTGTTACGGAATAGGGGAAAATGTAGTAATGTGAGCGAAAAGTAGCATTTATTATCAAATAATATTAGTTGCAATGTCATGGAGCATAGTTGGAACATTAGATAAATCGAAGAGTAGATTTAAAAAATGCTCAATTCGTAAATGAAAATATATGTAGGTGTCTCCACATATTTATCCGAAAACATTTCCCCTTTGCGGCCATTTGTATACGTTCGCCAATGTACTATCGCGTTCAAAATTGCATGGGCAGTTTATGAATGAAATGCCCATGCAAGTGTGAACGCGTGTCTACTTACATAATTACTGGTGTGGTAAAATTGTCCGGCGGATGCCTGACGGACATACGGAAATCCGACGGATTGCCCAGACGTATGTATATGGTATGCTTTCTATATTGGTGTATGTCGTTTATCAAACTTCCATCAAAATCGGTTCAGTACTTTTCAAGATATGAATAGGTGGAAATAAGACGGTCTCGCTTATTTATTGATTCACTTTGACTTCTTTATTTTTTCTGAGTTCTAACTTATATTTTAGTTCGTTAATTAATGTATTTCTTTTTATTTTACAGGTAAGGACTTTCATCAGTTCAGTATATTACTGGCATTTAATACGAGTATCCACATAACATGGTAACGTAAAAATCATATATAGGTTGTTTCCGATAATACGAGCAATGTTATATTTATGCAACGATCAGCCTTCTGGACCCTTTCCAGATTTCTAGACGTTTAATTATATCGGAACAGTGCTTATTTATTATCAATCGATTTTATTTAATATAAAAATTCAATCAGAATATAAATTAAAAAAAAGCTAGGTACGGATAAATCTAGAGACCATTGCTCCGACGTCTACCAAACCGCTTGGTTATTTAAAACTCAATTCGGTTCTTCCGTTCACGAGCTATGAGCTATGCCATTGACAGGCACACACACCTATATTTTTCCCATCTCAAGAGTCTATATAATTAAAAAATCTAAAATTAAAAATGAGCTCTGTAAATTTGTTCTAACCTTAACACTATGGCGAGCTCATAGTGCCTCGTCTACCATAAATTATTAGACAGTTAAATTTTTAAATGGTGAGAATTAACCCCGAATGGTTTTTAATTAACCTCACACACCCTAATAAATCCAATTTTAATAGCGTATCCATTCATTTGTAACTGCCACATCAGCAAGATGTAACTAATCATTCTAATTAATTAATTAACCACCTTATGGGCCTGCCAGTTCCCTGCCTAATTGGAGTGATTTAATCAGGATTAACATGATTCGATTTAATTTTGATTAATATTGTAATACAATCAATATGATAATTCGTATGCGTGTATCTTTATGTCTGTATAGAGGTAATACCAGTGTAGCTCCGGGTGTGACCGGGTGTTCAGATTTATTTACACACACACACATACACACACACACACACACACATGCGCGCGCGCACACACGCACACACACACAAACACATTATATTTGTTGAACATATTTGGTAGATCTAGGATCTATCGTCGATATTAAAAAGACGGCAGGGCGGACCTGCCACAAAATCGCCGCATCGAGATCAACATGGTAATCCATGAAAGAGGCATATGTCCAGCAGTGAACGCAAATATGCAAAGAAGAAGAGGAGTTATCGTCTCCAAGATCATCGTTCTCCTAGCATCGTGTTCCTCATGGGCCGTGAAGTTCCTCTGACAACTCCTCTCTAAAGGCGTCCCGTCCCGTGAAGTGCGGCATGCAGCTGGACGTCCAGGTTAGAACATACTGGATCTGGCTATCTTGTTGCGCTGCGGCCTCTGGGTCGTTTGCCATCAAACTCGCCAGTAAGTATAAGTTGTTCAAAATTATGGCCTTTTCTGGCTAAATATGTGACCGAAAAACTCCAAAATTCAGCGTAAACTGTTGAGTTCTGACTCAAAACCACGCTAGTACCACGAAAATCGAACGATTGCGGATTTGTATCTCCATCTCTGTCACACTGGAATATTGGAATGACAACGAGGTTTTCCCGTTTGCCAATTTTCGATGTTCGTGGTAGGCGTGCTGGTTTTGATATCAGCTCGCGTAAGATGGGCATATTTGTGCGAAAAGCAGTCCAAGGAAACTGTAGCATTTTCCGCCAACTCCACATTCCTAAACACATCAATAAGTCTCCAAGATCTTAAGCTCAAAATGGAACCAAAATTAAAGCTAAAAATTATCATTTCTTGGTTATACCTTCAGGTTTAGCAGAATTTCTACTACACTGTTGTAATCAAACAGTATGAATTTTCAACAAATTACCCTACGTGGAAAAACACAATAGCTAGTATTTATCGAAGGGAAATATGATAAACGACCATCATTAATTTTATTGAATAACACCCTGTTCGACTACGTAATACGTTTGAGTGCATTCATATCAATAAAACGCTGTTTATTGATAAAGGTCGTATGTACATCAAAATGTAAGTGTACGTACGCCTTAATATTAAAACGATCTAATGTGCAAGCCCCCTGCTAAGTGAGTAATATACAGGATGATAAATTATAATTAAAAAATTCAATTATGGCGCCTGAAACTACATTGCTTAATCATGCTGCGTTATTTGATCCAACTTATAGTACCTATGTTGTAGGGTATAGTCTACTTGTAAGGGAATACATACACGAACATTTGTTGAGCGTTTAGTTTTGTGTGTTGTCTTTTACAATTTGTTTGTTTTTCTTTTGTGATATAATGAAGTTAGAAAGATAATTACTTCTTATATTTTCTTACTGTCATTATTACAAACATTTGCATACTAATTGTTATCCAAAAAAACGTTGTTTGTTACAAGATTACAATTCCATTTTCAATTAGTTTTGGACAATAAAATGTATGTGTTGTTACTTAACTCTAATTCACAACAATATACTTAATGAATTAGCAAAGCCCATCACACTTGCCGTTACCACATTCGACTGGCGATCTTCAAATGGACCCTAAATTTCATACTGACCCTTTCAGATGCTCATCCCGTATACCTATATTTATGTGTACTTTCGCCCTCCCGGTAACCAACGCGCCCCCTAAGTGAATAAACACGCAGTCGGCACGCACGCACGTGTTGAATTTCACGCTTCTTTTACTCCACATGCTGCAATGTTGCGTAATTTACAATGTGGTAGAATTACTCAAAGTGCTTAATTTTGAGCCAGATGTCTATTGCTTCGCACGGTCTTGCTATGACTATGTCCCATTTTTTTTAGTGGTCCTTCCTCTCACTTTTTATAATTTGCAAATTTGTATGTGATTTCTACTCAGAATCGCGAGTTCTTTCGATCCTAATAGGAGACAAAAGTGTCGCAAGGTTTTTCCAAGGTGCTCAAATGAAAATAACTGATACTTTCAGACAGAAGCTGCAAACGTTTAGTTTTCCATCTATCAATGTAAGTATATAAATGTCCTGCCTGACTTATCAACTTAAACCTGTAACGAATGAATGTAGAAGCCTAAATGTTTCACAGAAGTTTACTTACATCGAGTTGGTTACTTACCTATTTTTTGGTCGTAGCGTATAGTCACCCGCAATAGTATCTTCTGCTATGAAGGCCGCAAAAATATCGGACAATCGTATCTTATCTTTTTTGTATAGCCATAATAAGAGCGTGTCACATAAAACATATTTTTGCGGCCGCGTTCAAAGCTAAATATACAATTGCGGGTACCGGAGTAGATCTTCTGTTAAGAGTTTATTAGGTTTTTAAATGGTTTTTTTACGAGTGCCTTTTAAAATATATGTGCTTTATTGGTGGTTTAGATAATTATTGCTATTAGCTTTACGCTAGGATCTAACTGGTTAGTATCCATATAATTATTAGATATCTTTATGGTATAGGAACATATTTAAAAGTCTAGTCAGTATGTTGCTTTCAAAAGTCACTCTGTCTATAGAAAAAGTAACTCTCATTTAAATGTCTTTGTTACTTATACACTAGAAAATTAATTAATTTAGAATAACGATAACTACTTTAAAACTAAAAACTTAACTAAAAATAAAAAAAACCCCCCACCCCCAATTCATTGTCGCGTGTAATGCCCAAACAATCATATAAATATCACGTTATCATGTAAATTGGATTTAACAGCATTCCTCAAAGGTGCATATATTATCGCACAAATATTCTGGACATTTTAGTAATAGCCCCTTTCCACAGATTCCATTTATTTTATAGCTACATTTTGCGGCATTTTGTGAATACTACCCTCGGTTTTGTTCGTAGTAAAACGTTGTGCCGCCATTTTAAATCCGGGGAAAAAGTGAATGGATCAAAGCAAATCATTCTGCCTTTTTAATCAAAGGCTTTTCATTAAAACATGTGGTCTTTTCTGGTCTGTGTTGTAGCGCGAGTATTTTTGGTATATATAGTATATAATTATTATATACCAATAAAAAAAGGGCAAGTGTGAGTCGGACTCGTGCACCGAGGGTTCCGTACAAACTTTATGTTACAACTAAACCTAGAAATAGAAATTTGACGTCAGCCACATGCATCGACAGATTGGGTCAGTCGTTTGTAGGGCATGGAGTTAGTATGCGAGGTTGTTTCATTGATGTTTTCTTATCACGTAAACCAAGTTTGTACACGGACGATTCAAATAGTGGTCTACCTCTATTTTCTGATCAATTACAATTTGCACATGAACTCAAAGGTTTTGCAGAGGGATAGGGGTGACGTCGAGCTGAGGCAGAGATCGGATACCGGTATTTTCTGCGTACAAAAAGAACAGAATAATTTCATTCTTTTTGGGCATTTTCGCGAGAAGAGATCCAATAACTTTTTTATAAAACAGATAAATTTAATGTTTTTCGTACTCAGAATCACGAGCTCTTTCAATCCTAATATGTAGAAGAAAAAAAAAAGTTCCAATATTTTTTCTATCCTGTTGGAGTTTTTTGTACTTTTTAGTTCCATCCCAAAGTGGAGAGTCCATAAAACGCTTGACAATTTTGACACAAAAAATTGTGTCAAAATTGTCAAAAAATTTCGTAGTCTTTTTCTCCCAGATTAAATCTGTGTGCGGGAAACCATTAAATTTGCCTACCTTAAAAAAATTTTTTTGGATTTCTTCTCGCGGAAATGCCTTTTTCGTTCTTTGGCTTATTGATCCATCATTAATGGGGCAATCTAATAATAACCTAAATTAAAGAGTGAGTCCTACATAACGAACATAAAATATTCTAAAATATTAGGCTCTTTCGATATAAAAAAACCGGTTCCGATCCTTAAGACGAGACAGAAGGGTGAGCTTCTATAGTTTAGCCGGAATCTGTTCTCATTCGCATAGTCAGGTCAGAGAATCATCCCGTGTTTTGCTAGTGTATCCCCTATGTTGCTAGTATGTAGCATGTCAGATAGACCGATGACTTGAAAAAGGTAGTTGGTAGCGGTTGGATGAGGGTCACGTATGACCATAGGTACTTTGTGGCGCATCCTTGGGGAGGCCTACGTGCAACAGTTGACTACAATAGGCTGATTGATTGATGCTAGTACTTATTACCTCAAAAAGGGATAAACTTTTTTATCTACTGATACTGCGAAATTTGTTTCGCCAGACTATAATTTTGTACTGCTGCGCTCACTCATTTGTAGTGCAGGTTTTGACTAAAACCCAATTACACGGTTAAACGCATTCAAGACTTGAAATTTGAAAACTTGCGAAATCTTTCATTCCAAAAGAATTTGTAGAATTCGTAGAAAACTAGTTTCCTAACAACTGTCGCTGCCATATTCGCAGTTCGTGACAAACAACGATAAAGTTGAATTTAACTGTGCCAATAAACTTAGATGCTCTTGCATATTTGTTAGGTATAAGTACCTATCTAAAACTAGACTCTGCATGCGGCTTCGTCCGCGCAGAAGTATTTACTATTCCATGATTATTATGATCTTTTTTGAAAGACTCACTTTTTACATAAATAGTTAGGTAGGTAACTGATAATGTAAAAAAAATTGAGGTGAGGATCATGATTTCCAATTTTTTTTTTCTTTTATTCATAAAACTTATACTAGTTGGACCACGCTAAGTCTCCCGGCAAATTTTACGTGAAGTATGGAATTTTCACTGCCAAGTGTGCCTAAACCATAGATAAAAGAAAGAATAGATAGCTAACGGAGGCCTGGCGCGTGTCGCAGCGATGAGGCCAGTGCCCTATCCCACAAAACTTTACAAGTGTACAATTCGATAAAATTGTAAACAAAACCATTTACAATTTAGACAAAATTGTTAAATTGTAAAATAATAATAATTATAATTGAAATAATTTAATTTATTTATTTGTAGTAAAACTTTCATCGATCCATTGGGTATTTGTGAGATAGTTTTTGTGATCAGGTGCTTCGGTCGGTTATGCGCCGGTGCGCTTAGCAAATCTGTTAAAACTACGCATTGTAAAAGTGAAGAGAAAAACAGGATTGAATTCGTTATTGATAAGCGTTTATTTAACCTTTGAATTGCCATAGTTCGATATGTAAGACGATCATTTTCCAGCTGATTTCGCCGAAGTCTGATAACTAAATAAGACAAATAAATGTTCGTGTAATTTCGGGTGACGCGGCGACACGAGCACGCTTAATGAAAAATTCTAAGCGGTTAAAAGATTAAAACGGATGTTTGATTATAAAACAAACAATGGATTTTGTGTATTTAAAGTGGATTCGTTTGTATATTAGTATTTGGGAGGCATGTCATACTCAGGGCAAAATTATAAAGTGTAGTAAGAGTAAGTTGTAAATGACACCCACATGTTATGATTCTGCATATTTTATGATTTTATGGAAATTAATGATTTTGAACTTTTTTGGGCCGAATGGTAAAGCGACCCACTTTGTCACTATTAATAAAGTATCTGCAGCTCAGTGATCATCTCTGAAAACTTGATACCACACACTGTCATACACTGTGACACCGATTCCATTTTTCCATAGTCTACATAGTCATAATTTGCATTCGCTCCATATCAACCACTGACAAAGTAGTACCTGTACCTACTGGTTCC
This sequence comes from Lathronympha strigana, assembly GCA_949128165.1. Lineage (NCBI taxonomy): Eukaryota > Metazoa > Arthropoda > Insecta > Lepidoptera > Tortricidae > Lathronympha > Lathronympha strigana. Next base: position 8,760,023 of record OX421923.1, on the reverse strand, counting down.
TATAAACACTTAACCGTATAACGTCACAACATTTGCCACATTTAAACAAACTCAAATGTCAAAGTGAGGCACGATTATCTAATCAATGACACAAACAAAAGTTTAAAAAATAGCACTAAAATATCCACCACCCATTTCTCCCATTTTTTGCTAAAATTAAACGGCTGATTCCATTGATGGAAATGGTTTTCACCGCGTGAATCAAGCCATTCACGAATCAATGCAACCCCACGAGGGGTGATGTTTGCACAAAAGCACGGATAAACTAACCCAGGGGTCGCCAAACTTTTTAGCAGCCAAGGGCCACATAGTAGTTAACGAAATTAACGCGGGCCGCACTTTGTCAATAGTTACTTGACGCGGGCCGTACTTTGTTAATAGAGACTTTGACGTACACGTTATAAACTAGTAGTTGGTGTGATTGTATATAATGAAAGGCATTAAAACTCGAGTGTGAGTTTATGAAACCAGGCGGCAGCTGAGTTTCATAATAACATCACACGAGTGTGTTACAAAATTACATACACGGCTTTATATACCCACATATCATGAGCTCTCCACGATGAGTTCAAACCGACTTATGAATGAAAACTTTTTTTGACATTAAATTTGTACATTTATATTTTTAAAATTCAGAGACAAATTAGAGCTGGCCCAAATTTCATATTGTTCGATATCAAATAACGTGCGACATTTTTTGTAATTGACACTTCGTTTCGAACTAAACGTCATCTCGACTGATATTAGATTAGATGTCAAATCAAATTTCCTTGTTTGTCAGAGATGTTCGAAATTTGAAAAAATAATACTACGAATTCGATAATATAAATTAGCTATAATAACATTTTCACAGATAAGAAATTTGCTGCAACAAATAAGTTTATTATAATGGTGGTCTTTATATGCGGTTTTTGAACGCATTATGGTGGGCTAATGATATGTGGGTATATAAAATAGTAAACGCGGGCCGCCGGTTGCCGACCGCTGATCTAACCCATGAGTGTATTTGTGATCCTTATTTCAACGGCCTAAGGTGTAACAGCTTGTCAGTTGTGTTGCTCTTAAAATATTCAGTCGATTTTGAATCTTATCTAAAAGGCTTAGGGTCCAGGATAATGTTTAATTCGGTAGTGATTATTAGTACAGTTTAGCTGTATTGGTTTGATTTGAAATGCTCTCTACCAAGGAATTAGATGAATTCTGACTATGGAGCTTGATTGCCTAGTTTTCCGGAATAATCTTCTTGGAAATACGTGTAATCACGGGTAGTGGATTTATCAATTGCAAATAAATTTTCAATTTAATATGACTGTTGAAAACAATTTTGAAGAAGGGTACTAAGTAAGTGTCTGTTCATACTACATTCGTTTTACATTTGCCTTGAATGAGCACAAGTGTTTCATTGTTTCTATCTCACAAAGCGCAAAGGCTATTTTCTTTAAAAAGAAAGCTGCTTTTAAAGACAAGCTGGAGAGAGCAAGCTACAAAACCAGGTTTAAAAGTAAAGACAAACTTCGGTCTTGAGAACTGTTTTATTCCCTACCTTTGTTTCTGTTTTATAACACGAGGCTGACAATGCCTATACACACCAATAAATATATGTAGGTAGTGTTTCTTTCAAATATGCGTACCTACTTAATTACAACTCAATTGGCCCGTTACGTTCGGAACGGCTATGGCAGACAAGTGATTTAGAATGTATGTATATTTATAGCCCTTTCAAATGATACCCCACATGACCCAGTAACTTAACTTTAGATTTTTGCCCCCTGTTTTATCAGGCATTTTGTTTTGAAAATTAATTAAAATATGTAATAAATCTTCTCTTAATGTGTCTGCGTTCATTTTGTTTATAACTAAAACTATTCCAAAATTGAAATCGATAGCTTAAGTAGTTGTCGAGATATTTAACGACGTGACAGATAGACAGACTGAGTCGCACCATATGGGTTCCTTTTTTACCATTTTGGTACAGAACCCTAAAAACTAACTTACCTAACTTTAATATTTACGCATCAGAATAAAGATATGGGAAAATTGAAAGATTCCTTTACGTGCCTTAAATAAAACTCAAGCTGACGCAAATACGAAGCAAGACATCGCTATCGTTTATCGCCGTTATAAAACGAGCATCTCTTTCTAACATTAAACATCGAACTTTTACTACAGCGATAAACGGTAAAGTACTTACGAGTATATGGTTTGAGTTTACCGGACACGACGGGAAGTACTAATTTAATCCATCCCATAAAAAGTTTGATCCAATCGCCGTAGTAAATGTAAATGGGGTATGAATTAAATTAGTCGCTTAAGCATTTAATGGGCTAGGGGATTGCACTACTGGATAGGTATTCACATAGCTATGAGTATAGCCAACTGACTAATGTAAGACTGAACTGTGTGCTTACCATGAGTTGTATTTAATCGTAAGCGTTAGCGACTGCGCGTTTCCAAAGTATGTCCGCCACGCTCCTGTCAGAGTAGTGTTAGGGGCGAGACAGACATACTTTAGAAACGCGCATTCGCTAACGCCTACGGTTACGTACAACTCATGGTAAGCACACAGTAGAACTGGTACAATAATAAACTCAAGCAATATAACAATGTGCTAGGCATACAGTGCAATGAACGGTGCTGTATATAAGTATAACAACTGTTTTGTCAGAAATATTTATGATTTGAGATACCCCAAATATTTTTAGTATATTTTTCATCACACCTGCTCGTAAATGGTGATATTATATGCAAGCATACTTACACTTAAAGAGCTGTATTATTCCCATGGTTTTAAAGGATTCTCATACTACTTTACCGCCCGCGTGGAGCTCGCGGAGGACCCGCCCCGCACGCGCTCGCAGCACGCAGTCACTCCGGAGTACTGTGGACTGTGCAACTACACTACCGCTTATCATTCTATCAATTCATTCTATCAATTCATTCTATTGTTTCTTTACCTGTATAGAGAGTTTAGTTATTTCCTCGCAAATGTGATGAAAAACATTATGTGTACCACGGGCAGTAAGGGGATTACTAACTCGGGTCAATTAAAGCCCTCCGCCTACGGCGTCGGGCTTCAATAGACCCTCGTAAGTAATGCCCTTCTTACCGCCCTAGATGCACAATGTACTATTATGTGTACAAATTATTTATATTATTTACATTTACGTAAACGGAGATTATAATTTTAACTGGTCCGCTTTGCACTAGCTATCCGTACGCGATAGGGTAACAGTTCTGGCAATGGACCAAATACCGGCAACATTCCGGCAAAGATGTGGCTAATGGGCGCAATTACCTTACTCATCTTAATTGCAGGTGCAGATTTTAGTCCGTTTGTAACTTATTTATTTAAGGGACCGTAGCTGCGATGATTATCGTTTGCAGAAAACGCCAATGTATGAAAATTATTGCTTGATATTTCGATCGCATCTGTCATTCCGATACAATTTAACTCTTCGATTGGCGATTTATAGAGTCAGTCTATGCTAAGTTTCCTAGATTTTGATAGCATATACTGTGAAAGTGTTAAGTAAACGTCATAATTTCATAGAAGTTGACGTTTAAAATAACACCAAGTTTGACAGTTCATTTGCTGAGAAAAGTTAACGTGGTTTGACCTAGACACGTTCCGTCTAATGTCTTCTTTTTGTCTTTATGACCTGCTCGTTTGATTATTTCTTTCTCTGTATTGCTTTTCAAATGGATCTAAATCGAGTTCGACCCTACCCATTTTATTTTTACTTAACATTATGCCCCGATTTTAGTTGTGTCCCTCTTAGTTTATTCTACTGCCTTTGAATATCTGTAAAAAACTGTAATTAAAAAAGCACAGGCAGTGCATACACACATAATTTAAAGCAAAACTGTAGCCGTTGCGTGTAAAAACAGCTGAATCTTTTTTGCAATACATTCAACAAAGTAGGTAAAGTGAGCAAGCGGCGTTTCTAAATATTGCTGCTCTTTCCGGAGGATGGATGCACAAAACGAATACTGCGAATAATATGATACGCTTAAATACTTTATTACTTAAATGCAGTCAGAGTTGGAGTTTCCTCGAAACCAGGAATAGTACATTGTGCATCTAGGGCGGTAAGAAGGGCATTACTTACGAGGGTCTATTGAAGCCCGACGCCGTAGGCGGAGGGCTTTAAATGACCCGAGTTAGTAATCCCCTTACTGCCCGTGGTACACACAATGTTTTTCATCACATTTGCGAGGAAATAAATAAACTCTATACAGGTAAAGAAACAATAATGATAAGCGGTAGTGTAGTTGCACAGTCCACAGTACTCCGGAGTGACTGCGTGCTGCGAGCGCGTGCGGGGCAGGTCCTCCGCGAGCTCCGGGCGGGCGGTAAAGTAGTATGAGAATCCTTTAAAACCATGGGAATAATACAGCTCTTTAAGTGTAAGTATGCTTGCATATAATATCACCATTTACGAGCAGGTGTGATGAAAATTGTATTAAAACGTCGCTGGACAGAGACAGTCAAATGAAACTGTCACTGGAATTAAACGCTCGTAGTTTATGAGGTGATGCTTTGGCAGACTAGGGTAAGTTATATCATATACGTTCGGACAATCCGTCAGATCTATATAGGTGGTATGTATGTATGTATGTAGTATGTCCGCCGGGCAGCCGCCGGACAAATCTCCCATACATTTATTGGTAGATCCGGCAAATATGCCCGAACGTATAAGGCCAACTATTAAGCGGTTCAACTTGAGCATTTTGTATGCAATATTGCCTTGAGTTGAGGTTTTCCTGAGTTACTCTGGACTGGGCGTTTGGAGTATTTAACTCATTTTTGGCATGCGCTCAGTTGGATTAGGCTGCTGCTGTAGCCTTTTAAATAAAGTATGTACAAGTTTCAACCCCACTGGAAATAAATTCATAACCACTGATAGTTTTGGTTCCGATGTCCAAGGCGAATATTCTGAAATAGTATCTAAGCATCGGCCAACTGTATACAGACTAGATTGAGCTATTGTGCGGACTATAATAAGGTGAGACCGTCCCGTAGTGTCTCCCACTAATGATGACGTGACTGACAGCTAAGTCTCAATCACACATACCAAAATATTTTTTTTTCTTGGTTTTTAGTCTCTTCAATGATGTTGTGATGGGCATACGTTGTTTTGGTGTATCGTGAAATTCGTGAACCAACCTTATTGTACAATTGTTGGGTCCAACATTAGGGCGAATAACAGACGGATGAAGGTTAATTTATAAATTCATAGTTAACTGCTATTAACTATGAGCGACGCAGCCAAAGGGGTAAAAAGACGGCAGTCAACAGTAGATTCAACCCGTCCTGATGTCACAAGAAAAACAAGCGACAAATGTTATATATGAGCCGTATCAAACTCGAGTATTTATAGTTCGTCCTACCTCGACTGATAGCTGCAGGACACGCAAGGCTTCACTCGAGTCACTTACAAATTGCCGGGTAAAGTCGACTGGCATTTACCTCACTGGAGAATGATGACTTCGTTCGACGCAAATGTCGTGTTTTAAAATTATTCTGATACCGAAGTAGTAACTATTAGTGAACTTAAAGCACATTTAAGAGCAATATCCTTTCGCCTAGTGACGAAAAATCCATTGCGTACACCAATCGACAAAACTATAAAATTCACGTTTATCCTAACTTTGCGCTCACTCAAAGGTAGCAGCTGCCAATCCTTTTGAATATAAGGGTTCTAAATTTCAACCTACGTATTCTCCTTTGCTTAATGGAATTGCGAAATCTCAAAGAGTTAGGATTTATCTTCAGACAAAATAAATACGTATACTAATGTGATTGAATTTAGTAAAAGGCACCACTTGTTTGGTTGTTGATAAGGTTCTAATGAATATTTCTGGAATTTGAGCCTTATCGACAACCGACAATGTGGTACCTTTAGCCCAATACCGTCACATATTTCATTAATAACTAGTATGTGCCTGACATGACAAGTTCTAAATTCTGGGTAGCATACCCTTAGCAATACAGTCGCCATCAGATATATATATATATCTGAGCGGCCAATGTGCTCACAAATATCGGAGCACGCCTGTATTGTCAAGGCGTAAAGTGCTTGTTCAGATATTTTTGAGCATCTAGGTAGCTTCTATGTATATATTCTATTTTCATCTACAAAAAAAAAACGCCAGTAATTTTGCTGGATCCAACAAAGCTCCAAAAAGAGACCCCTTTTGCAAACACACAAAAAAGCTAAACGTCCACAAGTAAATTGTTTTCTGACAAAAGATTCAATAGGATTCGACTTCCCCCTCTGGCGTGTGTCATTTGTGGGTATGATTCAGAGATTTTGGGGTGTTTTAGTTCTGAGTGTTTTTTCATCAATCATCTTTTCTTGTCGCTTTTGGTTGTAATTATTTTGAGTAAAACTTAACTTTCCGGGAGTTTAGTCTTGCCGTACTGTATGTTGTATGTTGGGACACTCATTGTAATAATTATATTCTTCCTTCCCTCTGAAATAAAATGAGTTAACGCTTTCTTCTATAATAGTCATAACATAAGACATTCACCACTCCTTGCGTCTTGTTCAACCTAGCAGACATCAAAATTCTCACATTTACCCACAATGCTTGCTTTATTCTTGATATTGTATTTCAAACTTAAACAGCAACTCACATCTTACAGTTTGCCAAGAACCTACTCGGGGAGAGCAATGCGCGATGTTATACTCCAAGTTTTTCCATTAAGTTTAAGCTTGGGTTGGATGAAAAACTAGTGAATTATCCCTAATTTATTCAAAGCACTCTGCAAACCCTATCGTTGGGTAGTCAATGAAGCGGAATCCATTCACGGTAACGCTCAGTTGATTTAGTGTTAAATGACCTTACTAAAGACCGGCCATTTTGGTAATTATTTGTTACTAAACCTCCATTTTGCTTTTGTTTCTAGGAAGGAATAGAATTTGGTTGGGATCATCTACGGTAGTATTTAAAATGACTACTGTACATTTTGGAATTGCATTCAAAAAACATTGTTAATTTTTTTTCAAGCATTCATTGCAACAGTTACGATAAGGATTTTCCGTTTACATTTTTCCCGTCATCGTCAATATACTTTGGCCATGAATCGTGACCAGTTCTTGTAGCAATTGGAAATATTTCGTTCTTAATATATTTTGATTTAATTCAATATCCTTACCAATTCCCTGCTTTTCAGTGCACCTGACTGCCGTATTTCGTGAACTAGCCTCCATTATTCAACTTCTCGTACTTCAACAACTACTGTGTCACTAGAGCTGTTCAATGCCTTTACAATCTCGTGTACCTTTACAATTTTCGTGTTTAGAACTTAACATTGATGTTGTAGAAAGCTTGTTTCTTGTTTATGTTTTAGGATTAGTTATAAAGTATTATAGTATAATAATTACTAGGTGCATATAGCTACCTATTGTTAGATAGCATGAGCGCGATCTCGCCAACAAACTGGTTTCTCAGTTTGGCGGGTTATAATACCAATTAATGTAACTATGTACACCTTTTGAATAATAAAAAAAAAAAAAAAAAAAAAATGTTTTCTGCAAACATCGCGGGCAAACACGCCAGGACCCATCGACATTCTACATTGTCCGTGGCCTCCGGGCCTTAGGGATCTAATATGTTGAACACATAAAAAAGTACCACGCCAGGAAGTTAAGTTTCCCAGGATTAGACTTGCTTTTAGTGAAGATGTTGAGAGGTTGTTGGGAAAATTAAAAGGTTTGGTATACGCTGTAGGTTGCATACGGGATCATTATATGGGAAGATGGAACAGGTACAGTCACGTCCACAAATATCTATTTATTGCGGAACTTACTACTGTGGAAGTAAGAACCTAAGAACTATCATATTTATGTAGTTGACCGTACCTATATGAACGTGACGCTGAACGTAGGTATACACTGTACTTACGACGTCAATCGGAAACCAACTGCCATGATTTATGAAAGTTGGACTTCTGTTTGATACGAACCTCATCCTGTACAAAACAAAATGTAATAACGTACCTGATAAGTGATGAGAATAAAAACATCCCTTGTATGCGTGTATCCAGCCACCCTAAAAAAATTACAATACTATAATATCCATTGTTTTTCTGTCAAAATGATGTTTCGTAGGTAATAATATGCGATATCTTTACCATGGTCATAATTACTTCAGCCAATAATTTTATTTTCTCGAGTCTCATATAAAACCACTGTCTTCACATTTCGTTTCAACCATTGTTTCTGAGTCCACAACAACCCCTGATCCCTCGAAAGTATTATATTTCCAATTAAAAACAAAGATTCCGTTTCATATTTAAATTTCGTTAACCTTTAATTAGATCCTTTCTCAGTATTTATATTCACAAATATGGTTACCAAATAGAGAGAGCTAAAAAAATCCTCCGATCCAAAACATCTAACTGGTACTCGGTTTCAGTATACTCGTAACCCTATTGTGACTGGGTAGGCAACTAGGCATTTCAATTAAACCCTACACGGCACGTCCGCAAAAGTGTTCAAAGCCAGACTATTTAAATATTTCACCGTCCATGTCACCCACAGATTAATTCTCGTATAGATTCCTCATTGAAGAACACTGAATCACACTGGGAAAGATGCTCTCAGATCAATCAGAGGTACTGATTTGGCACTGTACCTAGCATTCTCGATACCCGTACTGTATTTATATATAAAAAAAAAACCACTACCGGGAGCACTCCTTAATTCGCATTTTCGTAGAAAAATAACACCATAATTTCCGGTAAAGAGCGATGTTTTTTTTAAATCCATTCAAATTAAACTGATTGTATAAAAGATTAACAAAGTCAGTTAGCGATTAGCGAGTTCAATAACATCTGACGACATATTGTTGACGCTGTAATCTTAGACGCTTACGCCATCTTAATTTATTACAACTAGAGCGCTTTTGCATGCTGAGCACGAGCCATCATACATACCCCGTCTAGCGAACAAGACTGATCTGTGATCTTGCCGTCCCCCCATTTAAATCGATGGGGGGTAGACGCCCCCCTCCCATTTGTAGGTACCTAAAGCTTTTTTCGTTTTGTTTATGCTCGGATTAATGAAACTGCCCTCGTGTTACGGCTTTTGAGGTTCTGCCGCGAATTGTTTAATTAATTTTTCAGAAACGAGTCTTGACTTTTAAAAGCATTTGCGCTAATTTTTATGACCGCCGTTCTTATTTCTTTCCGTTTATTATTATGATATTACTCTGTACAGTTGTTATCTGTAGTAATATCTAAGCTGTTAAAATTAAAACCAAATCCCTTTTGTATCTGTTTGTTGGATGGGCCATTTTTTCTATTTATTTCGTGGTCCACCTCATTTTTTTTAAATTAGGAATGTTTGATGTGATCTCTACTCAGAATCGCAAGCTCCTTCAATCTTAAACGGAGAAAAAAAGTGTCCCAAGGTTTTGCGGAATGGAAAGTTTGGAAAATACATTGAAATTTTGGGTTTTTTTTCTCCTCTTAGAATTGATAGCCTTAGAATAGGCTAGACGAGTGAAAAAATCTATTTAGTCCGTCTTTTAGATTATAAAAAAATATTGTACACGTATTTTTTCTTTTGTTCGTCAAATCAAAAATGACAAAAATACAGTGCGTTCAAGTTTCGCGTAATGTCACTCCTAGGTACAATTCTTACCTAGGAGTGACGTCACAAGCCCCCACCCCGAAACTTTGATGCTCTTTATCTTCGTCAATTTTAGTTAAATTGAAAAAAGAAAAAATATTGATATTAATTTTAGATATATAAATTTTAGATACCTAATCTAACTGACGGACTAATTAGAATAATAGTTTTTCATCGTAGTCGTCATCCCTATTAGCTTAAAATTCCGCCATAATTTTAGTTGAAATGTTTCTCAAAGGCGTAAGGCGTTAAGCACTCATTAAAATCACAACGCCTACTCGGATGGTTAAACATGGCAGGGCAGCGCAACAAACGCAGTTTCCACGTTTTCTTTTTACGCAGCCGACTGTACAGCCGGTATTCGGTTTCCTCGTTAAAACGTAACCAGAGTGTACCTCGCGGTCGCAAGTCTTTTGTTTATGCTCCATAGAATAAGCTTCTACGCTGTACATATGTACACCATATGTACACTGATAAAAACGGCTTGTGGCTTTTAGGGTTATGTACCAGAATGGTAAAAAAATAACCCCTAATGACACCGCTCTCTACGTCTGTCTGTCATACCGTTAAATTTCTTGACGACTACTTAAGCTATTGGTGCGAAATTTGATATAGTTACAAGAAGGGCTGGGACGCATAGAAAGTAAAAAATGATTAAATATATATTTTTGATTTTCTTTTTAAAATTCCTGGATAATATATTATGGGGGTAACAATTAACCTACAAAAAATGTGATATCTAAATGGGTGCCAAGTTCTTAGTACGGTACGTAAAGGAAATAAAATTTTACAACTCCCAAGAGCGATACTATTTGTTGACGGTTAGAATACTCTTAGAACAAAGCGTAAAAAAAAAAGATAACAGATTTTGATATTGCTTTAGGAATTAAAAAAAAATTCGTTACCAACCTTTTAAATCTAAGGAAAAAATATACAAGAGGAAAATTTTTTCTTCAGATAATCGTATTTAACTATTTGAACGTCGCCTATCATTTAATAACATATTTGACCAGAGCTTATTTCAATATAATATGAAAACTTAAAAAAAAATATTACTCTTCGAAAACATTACGCAAGTGCTTTATGGTAACTGAAATGCATTTAATATTATAAAAGATAACTATTAGAGCCCATTTCTAACACATTCATCAATAGCTTAAATTTATGTAGGCACTAGAATTAAAAAAAAATTCTCCTAGCCATAAAAAAATTCTCATAATTTTCAAGTCAAGGTCATTAGTTCAAAATCATTTAAATAGTATGTATACGGAAAATCTAAGGATTTCATCGAAAGATTCAACTTTTATTATCTTATCAATTCTAGGCGTAATTCAAATGCTCGAAGCTACGCGCGGGAATTAATATCGCGTGTGTTTCGCGCGGAACGGGGGCGGTTTGACCAATCACATCACAGCCGGCGCGCCAGGCGCCTTTGCCTCTCGGTGAATCGGTACGTACATCGGTAGGTCGTTGTATTTGCACCTTGTCTCACTTGTCTGTCAATAACAACAAATAACATAACAATGATGTCGATAATATGACTACAACTGAGTGTTTACGCAAGATAGTTATATCAAAATGTCAATGTCGTGTGATAATATGTGATAATATGGGTCTGTTAAGTTTTTATGAATAAGGCGGTTACACGTTATTGTCAGGGTCCTAATATTTTTGAAGCATTGAAAATGATCATATATTTATGAACTCGATTGTACAATTAAACACGTGTCGAGGTTTATATTATTGGTGGTGGCTTGTATATCTGTTTGCGTATTTATTTTTTGCGGTGGGAGGGTGGGAAGACTATTTGCATGCAAAAAATACGCAAGTAGGTACGACGGGTTGGCACTAATTGACTAGCACGTCTGGGTCGATGTCAGTGAAAAAGACTTAGATGTTTTTTTGCCGAAAGTGCAAAAAACATGGAGTTGTAAAAGACTTAAAATTTTGTGACGAAAAGTGCGATATTCATACATAGGTAAAATTAACAAAAACTTAGTTTTTTTACCAGAATTAGTGCGCTGGACTTAGTCAAATTTTCGATGGTTGTTGTGCTATGATGACACCTACTTTTTATGTTAGTATCGTATAGAACACGCTAAAATAAGCATGTTTTGTATGGACCGTTTTTTTCTAAAATAAAAAATGGCCGACTTATTTGACCTCAAAGATGAACAATTTTAGATCTTAGTTAAATTTTCGATGGTTGGTGTGCTATGATAACACCTACTTTTTATGTTAGTATCGTGTAGAGCACGCTAAAATAAGCATGTTTTGTATGGACAGTTTCTTTCTAAAATAAAAAATGGCCGACTTATTTGACCCCAAAGATGAACAGTTTTAGATCTTAGTAAAATTTTCGATGGTTGTTGTGCTATCATGACACCTACTTTTTATGTTAGTATCGTATAGAACACGCTAAAATAAGCATGTTTTGTATGGACCGTTTTTTTCTAAAATAAAAAATGGCCGACTTATTTGACCCCAAAGATGAACAATTTTAGATCTTAGTTAAATTTTCGATGGTTGGTTTGCTATGATAACACCTACTTTTTATGTTAGTATCGTGTAGAACACGCTAAAATAAGCATGTTTTGTTTGAAGTTTTTTTTTCTAAAATCAAAAATGGCCGATTTAGGGTAGAAAGGGGACAATTGAAACTATTCAAATTTTTCGAAAACTATAATACCTACGCGTCTGACGCATCACTCTGAAAACATGACCAGCCATGTTTGAAAACTTGGCCAGTACCACTCGAGCGCCGGTGCGTTACGGGAGTATCCACGAGCCAAAACAGGTTTACGCGGTGTAAAATAAGTATTTGTGTTTTCGTATATTTTCTTATAACTTCGTTCACTCTTGTATTTTGACGAATTAAATTATGTAGGTGTTATATTTAAGAATAAACGAATGTTTTTAACAGCCGTTGATCAGCGTTCGAGTCTTTTTATATATAATATTTGACTTTGAACTGAAAAATGTGGTGGGCGAAATATAAATATATAAATAAATAATAAATAAATAAATATTACAGGACATTCTTACACAAATTGACTAAGTCCCGCAGTAAGCTCAATAAGGCTTGTGTTACGGGTACTCAGACAACGATATATATAATATACAAATACATAAATACATAGAAAACATCCATGACTCAGGAACAAATATCGAAAAAAAAAAAAATATAAGAATATAATATAATATAAGATTCTGTATTCGATGCACAAGTTTGTTCTTTCATTTTTCAAATTCACTTGTACTCGTAACGTAGGATCGTGGTGTTAATAAACGCGATTAATCCGTTCTTCTCTTCTCTTCAGTGTTTAATTTCAATGAATAAAATCGCGGTAAGAGAAGACAATATTATTCACTTGTGTAGTTTTTGACCTAGTTGTTAAATTATAGATATTCGATGTTTTTTATACTGATTTTTTGAGAATATGTGACTTCATAAAAAGGAGGTTCTCAGTTTGACCCGTATGTTTGTATTTATGTTTGTTTTGTACACGATTATCTCGCGTTCGGCTAAACTGATTTTGATTCGGTGAGCACAACTACTTTGTTTTATGTCACATTATGTTATTTTATTTTGGTATATCGCCATATAGCAACACTTGTTACAGAATGTTTTATATGTTGATTTGATATTTTTGACATATAATAACACATATGTCAAGCATATTAATACATTTTTCATCACACCTGCTCGTAAATGGTGATATTATATGCAAGCATACTTACACTTAAAGAGCTGTATTATTCCCATGGTTTTAAAGGATTCTCATACTACTTTACCGCCCGCCCGGAGCTCGCGGAGGACCTGCCCCCCACGCGCTCGCAGCACGTAGTCACTCCGGAGTACTGTGGACTGTGCAACTACACTACCGCTTATCATTATTGTTTCTTTACCTGTATAGAGTTTATTTTTTTCCTCGCAAATGTGATGAAAAACATTGTGTGTACCACGGGCAGTAAGGGTACGGCGGAGGGCTTTAAATGACCCGAGTTAGTAATGCCCTTCTTACCGCCCTAGATGCACAATGTACTATTAGCAACAACTGATTAACGAGGTCGCCTACTACTAAAATTCAAATCAGAGTTACGGAACATTTTTTTTTATTTGGTATACATGTTTAAGTAAGTATACATAATAAAACAATTTAAACTGATTATTTTAAGCTAGAAATATAATATAATACTTTATGGCGTCTATTACTGAATATTACATCCCGATGTCTGCATCACTCGTTGTCTCGAATTGTGTGGGAATGGTTATGATTGAAACATTGTTATAGGTGAAACAAGCACTTTTGTATGAAACATAATTATGCTTATTTCTGCGATTCTTTAAAGTTATATCTTATAATTGCATTAAAATTACTTTGTTTAAGGTAACTGTATAATGTAGCAGCGACAAAGAAGACTAAAAGAGCTATATTTTTTTGTTCAAGTATTTTTATCGTTTTTTTCAGATGCTCATAAATTGAGAAATGTTTATGTAATGCTTGCGAACTTCTGATGAGCTCATTGTATGCAGAGGAAGTTATGAAAAAGATAAAAACAAATATAAGTACTTTAATTGTGCCGAAGATATTTGAGTGTTTCAATTGACCTCACATAGTGTTTCAATTGACAGTCATGTGGGGTCAATTGAACCACATTGCCCTATTTTCTTTATTACGTCATTGTCAAAAACTATGCATTATAGACCATCCAAATATATTTTATTTAGGAACCAGATAACTAACCATGAAGTTTTTGTGCGGACATCTTTCAACTCATAAAAATATGACGGTCACAGACGGTTAAAGGCAAATTGTTTTAATCGTCCCCAGTCTACCCTATTTGACTCGAAAGATAGAAGATATTTTACGACAGTCAAATTTTCTAGCTGGCATCCCCGGTATAGTCGTGGCAGAGGCAGACCGAGAAAGAGATGGCGGGACGACTTGGATGCGTTTCAGCGGTATTGGTGGGATCTTGCCCAGCACAGGGAGGATTGGATAAGGAGAGGGGAGGCCTTTGCCCAGCAGTGGGACACAAAAACAGGCTATTACAAAAAAAAAACGATGGGTATCGTGCTATGATGACACCTACATTTTATGGTAGAATCTCGTAGAACACGCTAAAATAAGCATGTTTTGTATGGACAGTTTCTTTCTAAAATAAAAAATGACTGACTGATTTGACCCAAAAGATGAGCAATTTTATGTCTTGGTAATATTTTTGATGGTATGATTTTGACAGCGAGCGAGCAAGACCTTCCCGGGCAGAGCTTCGCTCCCGCCTTAGACTTCCAGGTTATTTATATTTAATAAGGGAAGCGAAGCTCTCGCCTTAGTCTTCTAACCTAACCAAATCCGTGTCGGTTCTGCCCCGGAGGATTTGCTCGCTCGCTTCGCTCGCTCGCTGTCTAAAGTGACAACCAACAGCCAGCTGTGAAGTTATCTTATTTGGACGGATAAAAAAAACCATCGTAGACTAAGGCGGGAGCTGCTCCTGCCGGGTGCAAGACCTAAACCACCAAACACCATGTGTCCCCCTATTTAAACAATGGCATATTTTGCCATTACCGTGTTTGTACATAAGGGATATATGCATTTTTGTAAACAACCACCAAACTTCATTCAAAACGCGAGGTGCAATTATGAATAACAGACATACCCGACAAAACATTATGGATTTATTATACAAGCCACGTGCTCATAAAATGATTTATGATAAGAATGCTTTTAATATGTGTATAATTATTTATAATAAATTACCTGTTGACATAAAATTCCTGCAAGGCAATAGATTTAAGAATAAATTGACTTCTTGGCTTTTAGACCATTGCTTCTACAGTGTTAAAGAATATTTAGAATATAGCTGACATATTTATTTTAATTATTATTAATATTGATTTTTTATTGACATTTGCATTCATTACCTACCACAATTGTTTTTTGTTTTTTATTTTTATTTTTGGGTTTTGTTCATAATTTACACATTGTTTCATGCATTTTTATCTATCTTGACATATTTTTTATAATTTTAGATATAATTATTAAGACATAAAAGGTTAATATATTTGTATATAGTACTGTAAATACTGCACGCTATTCGAAATATTTGCACGCCTGCATGCAGGTTGAATGCACTGGACTTAACCATTCTAACTGTAAGACCCACTATACTGTGTTCGATGCAAATAAATACTTTGAATCTTTGAATTAAAATTGTTTATCTTTCAGGTCAAATAAGACAGCCATTTTTGATTTTAGAAAAAAATGTTCATACAAAACATGCTTATTTTAGCATGTTCTACACGATACTAACATAAAAAATAGGTGTCATCATAGCACAACAACCATCGCAAAATTTTACTAAGATCTAAAATTGTTCACCTTTGGGGTCAAATAAGTTGGCCATTTTTTTATTTTAGAAAAAAACTGTCCATACAAAACATGCTTATTTTAGCGTGTTATATACGATACTAACATAAAAAGTAGGTGTCATTATAGCACAACAACCATCGAAAATTTAACTAAGATCTAAAATTGTTCATCTTTGGGGTCAAATAAGTCGGCCATTTTTTATTTTAGAAAAAAACGGTCCATACAAAACATGCTTATTTTAGCGTGTTCTATACGATACTAACATAAAAAGTAGGTGTCATCATAGCACAA
The DNA here is from genome assembly GCA_949128165.1 of Lathronympha strigana. NCBI lineage: Eukaryota > Metazoa > Arthropoda > Insecta > Lepidoptera > Tortricidae > Lathronympha > Lathronympha strigana. The sequence goes on along the minus strand of OX421923.1, from coordinate 8,743,714 downwards.
CAACCATCGAAAATTTTACTAAGATCTAAAATTGTTCATCTTTGGGGTCAAATAAGTCGGCCATTTTTTATTTTAGAAAAAAACTGTCCATACAAAACATGCTTATTTTAGCGTGTTCTATACGATACTAACATAAAAAGTAGGTGTCATCATAGCACAACAACCATCAAAAATTTTACTTATCTAAAATTGTTCATCTTTGGGGTCAAATAAGTCGGCCATTTTTTATTTTAGAAAAAAGCTGTCCATACAAAACATGCTTATTTTAGCGTGTTCTATACGATACTAACATAAAAAGTAGGTGTCATCATAGCACAACAACCATCGAAAATTTTACTAAGATCTAAAATTGTTCATCTTTGGGGTCAAATAAGTCGGCCATTTTTTATTTTAGAAAAAAACTGTCCATACAAAACATGCTTATTTTAGCGTGTTCTATACGATACTAACATAAAAAGTAGGTGTCATCATAGCACAACAACCATCAAAAATTTTACTTATCTAAAATTGTTCATCTTTGGGGTCAAATAAGTCGGCCATTTTTTATTTTAGAAAAAAGCTGTCCATACAAAACATGCTTATTTTAGCGTGTTCTATACGATACTAACATAAAAAGTAGGTGTCATCATAGCACAACAACCATCGAAAATTTTACTAAGATCTAAAATTGTTCATCTTTGGGGTCAAATAAGTCGGCCATTTTTTATTTTAGAAAAAAACTGTCCATACAAAACATGCTTATTTTAGCGTGTTCTAAACGATACTAACATAAAAAGTAGGTGTCATCATAGCACAATAACCATCGAAAATTTTAGTAAGATCTAAAATTGTTCATCTTTGGGGTCAAATAAGTCGGCCATTTTTGATTTTAGATAAAAACTGTCCGTACAAAACATGCTTATTTTAGCGTGTTCTACACAATTCCTCCGTATAAAGTAAGTGTCATTATAGCACAACAACCATCGAAAATTGACCAAGTAGTTACTTCTGGTACAAAAACTAAGTTTTTTAAATTTACTTATGAATATCTCACTTTTTGTTAAAATAAAATCGAAGTCTTTTACGACTCCTATGTTTAAAAAAAAATCTAAGTCTTTCACTGCGTACCCTTTGAAAGGACACATCGTCTGTCTAATATCGGTCTAAATGAGGTTTCTTTAGAAATAGTGATTAAACAGTATTTGAATAAATAATTTTATACTACGCGTGCATTTAATATTTTATTTAAAGAAGAAAACAATTTTGCTTTAGGTACCAATATGGATTACAATTTTAAATTAACAAATTAATATTTACATTACAGATCATAATTTAATACGTAGCACAAACGAAATGTAAGAAACGCGTTGCGTAATCGTGATGTGATTGGTCGCACAGCACGGGCCGTAGCGCGATAGACTATCCCGCTCAAATCTCTTCGAGTTCGAATTATGATGCGAACTGATAAGATCATAAAATTTAGAGCTATTGATGTATTTCTTATAATTTCGGTGTATGCATTTCTATAATACTAATGAACAAAATGTACCAACTTGAAAATTTCTAGATTTTTATTGAAGTTAACAGAAGACCTTAAAAGTTGAATTCTTCATATAAATTGAAACTATTGATGAATACGTTAGACATGGAACCTATTCGTTATCTACATCATTTTTTAACACATTTCAGGTACTTGGATGTACTTAAGTATTTTTTTGGAGAAAATATGTAGGTTTTTCTCGCTTCAAGAAAGCTTTCGACAAATTTGTTATAAAATGACAGGTGACATTCAAATAGTTTAATCCAATAATATAAAGATAGAAAATATGACTTGCATAATCTTTCCTTGATTTTACACGCGTCGGTAACAAATACCTATATTTTACCCAAAGCTTTATCTAAAACAGTTAGACAATATTTTTCTCGATTAGTCTAAAGTGTACTCTAATAGGTAATTTAAAAAAAATCGACTTGTGAGTTATGTTATGTTTAGGGGTCATTATAGTCTTCGCGTATTCGCCTATCTGTAGATGTTAAAGAGTGTGAGTTTAAAGATAACACTTGGCTAGTTTTTTTACCGCTAAATCAATTTTAGAAGAGTAAGGTAGGTACATTACCATACTTTAATTTACTTTGCATCTGCAATAGTGCTGTAATACGAGTATAATATCAGTAAGCACAATATTTACGATACAGACGCACAAAATACGTTCATTAGAAATTTTGCGTATAGTGAACCAATCTCGGAAACTATTGCAGCAAACCTGAGTATTAATTAAGTGAAGCACTTCACGAACTCCAAAGCAAGCTAGATTGTATTAATTCTCGGAATACTTGGCGGCTTCTCTGTAGAGGCCGAACGTCAAAACCGCTTTTCAGTAGTTAAAGACAAATCCATAAAAGTTCGGTTTTACTTATTTGTGCTTCACCCGTGCTACAATTTTGTAGTACAATCCGTGCTACAAATTGGTTGTATGTCCAGACATTTGAACAAAAAAAATACATGTGTGTGTCATATACTTAGGAAATTTCGGACTTTGGTCGCCGTGATCGGGTAGCCCAGTGGTTAGGGCGTCTGCCGCGAAAGCAGGAGGTCGCTGGTTCGATCCCAGCCCTGCTCACCGGGGACCTTGGTCACTTTTTCTTTAGTATATGACATCTCTTTCAATTTATAATGTGTGTGTAATTTTCTTATTGATTCGTTCATATAGGAGGAGTGTAGATGATTCTATCTTGGCCACTACGTTTATAACTTCGACTGTGTGTGCTGCACTTTTACTGTACACGTTCGAGCTATTTAGTTTGTCACGCCTTGTACCTACAAGACACGTAAGATGCGGCGTGTAATATCTTCCCGTGCATTTTCTCGCTGTAGCTGCTCATTGCTAGCGATAAAACATTGTACGCTGAGTTCACTCGGTTGATAGCTGTTTCATAAAGATATATGCATGTTTTCCATGCTACAGTCTGCTCTCGAGTTTATATTATACCTACACACATGCATAGTACACGATCTAGCTATTTAATTTGTCACGCCATGTACATAGGCACGGAAGGTGCGGCGTGTAATATCTCTCCGTGTATTTATCCTCGCTCGCTTTGCCCGTCGCTAATGATAAATCATTGTACGCTGTGTTCACTCGGTTGATAGTTTCATATACGTATTCATTACGTAGAGCCAGTTCCAATTTTGAGGTCCCTTATCAAACTCGGAGATGTAATTTGTGATATTCGAGTGGTACTCCAAAAATATGATCAATAATACTTCAAGTATTTGGCGAATAATGGGGGTAAATGCGTAAGACGTAAATGGTCCTGCCTTGGTTTTAAAAAAATCGTTGTGTGTCCCAAGTCGTTAACCATATACAAGACTGTAGACTGGTTCCTAACAGTTAAGTACCCTCCTTGGTTTAATTTTATTAAAATGATAGCTTAGGTCCACTTGCACCACCCCCAGAGTTAACTGCCAACCTGGTTTTATTTTTTATTTCTTTTCATTATATACAATCACATAAAGTAGGTGCTATGTTGTTTAATTAGTAAACAATTCAACATTACCATAGTTTCTGGCCCGCCTTTCCTCTTTTCCTTGCATAATTTGTGACATATATTATGCAAGACTGGCAGCTACTTAGACACACAGACGTAGGAAGGTACGTAACGAAACTACATGGATTCTTAACTATTTTCTATTCTGGGTACGGAACCCTGAAAGCGGAAAAGCACTTTAAAACATCGTGGTCAACCCAATAAGGACGTTAAGTTTTCTAATTACAACTTTTCCTCTGAACTTGAAGGTTCTCGGCTCCACAATCAAGTCAAACACAGGCACCAATTTCATGTAGTAGATAAAACAGAATATTTGAGTCATGCAATTTTTCTACCACAATGAGCGTTGTTATTTATCTAAGGGTAAAAACGTCTTGTCGGATGTTGGATTTGTCTTAGTTTAGAGCGAATTCGGGGTGCAGGTTTCAAATCCTGGAAACTTTATATCTGGACTTTTGAAAGGTAGCCCTTTATAGCTTAGCGGTTTTATTTCGCTTTAATCTAGAGCAACACGTCTATGTTCCTAACAGAAGACCATAGTGCCAAAAAGACGTACACTTTTTACACCTTTCGTAGCTGAACTTACAAGAACAAGCAGGAAGATTTTGAAAGTTCTAAGAACCATTATGACGAGATTAATCCTTAAAGTCCAAACTTCCATTAATACTAAAAGGCTGGAATAATTACGACGAAGTTGGGAGCCGGGACCCTATCACCAACAACTTTTATATTGCACACTGCCCACAGCTGGTAGTCTGTTCCTATTGCAGCGAGAATATAAATTTAGAGAAAACCAGTGGTTTTTAACCTCTACCCATAACGGACCAAGCGTTAGCGAAAGTTTCTGTTGCGCAAAATTGCTTTTGTATTTCTGTTGGTCCGGTTCTTCTCCTCTAACAGGTCACATTTCTCAAACAGATCTCAATTCATACACTTTTAAAGTGTATGAATTTGACACTTAATGCTTACTTCAGTAAGCTCTTCGTATGAAACATTTAACCTTTTGTATCATTATCAATGCAAGATCGTTAATGTCATTCTGACCCACATTTATTGACGTTTTTGTTCTGCTTTGTGTGTCTATTTTTATTTCAATAAGTCAATGGCTTTAGTTAGATTTAGGGCAGAGATTCTATAAAAATTACTCGAAAAATCTAATGAATCAGATTTCAGGATTCCTCAATTAGACTTGTTTAAGTTTGTTCAAGAAAAGAATGAACCAATATATTCTACTTCAAACTTCGAAAGTGACTCCGACGATTTCCACGAAGTAAATATAAGAGAGGTTTTATCTGCTGTATACCTACAGTCGCCGTCGCGACGACATAGTTTATACTGAACCTTATTGTACGAGTAGGAGTAAGGTAGGTATACAAAGTGTAAACATATTCTGCTGACTGTACACTTGTACTGTGTCAAGTCGCATCTGTCTCGGACGAGCGCGGAATGATAACATGCAGACCTATTTCCCCGTTCGCCATGTTTTGGCAATATCTTGTCTTCCACTGTTATTTAGAAGTTTCAGTTGCTTGCGTGCGCACGAATACAAATGGGGTTGAAGTTAATAACATAATAACCAAATCTATAAAAGGAGGTCGATTTGATTTCAGATTCATCCCATTTTTGACAAAATCGAGTTCTGATCTTGGGATTAGGGCTTGCAATATCCGTCCAATTTTGCTATCCGGATATTTCGAATATTTATTATTTTACTATCCGGATATCCGAATAAAACGAATAAAAATCGAATATTTTCATTTTTGCATAGAAATACCTATAATGTTAGTAACAAAACCGTAAATATATTATAAATTGAAAGAAATGTCATATACTACAGAAAAAGTGACCAAAGCCGCGAGTGCCCACGGCTGGGATCGAACCAGCAACCTCCTGCTTTCGCGGCAGACGTCCTAACCACTAGGCCACCCAACCACGGCGACCAGAGGTCGAAATTTCGAAGTATATGCAATCGTTTCTTATTTTACAAACGCTTAAGGTGCGGTCCGCCATCTTACGGCTCAGACTTACATCTAGTGCTGTCCTTCTAGATAATCTATACAAATTATTTTCAACTAGAAGCGATATATGGCGCCACCATATTGTACAGCAAAAAAAATTGTAAAGCAAATTGTGTTGTAATTGTAAAGCATGAATTAAATCATTTATTAAATATAATAAATGTTTTGATTCATGTTTTTTAAGTACAAGTTGGTTCGATCCCAGCCCTGGGCACTGGGGCCCTTGGTCGCTTTTTCTGTAGTGTATACATCTCTTTCGATGTATAATTCATATATATAGTAGTGTGACTACTAAAAAAACATGAATCAAAACAAAAAATATTATCACAGATCAAATTGAGATCTGTGATAATATTTCATTTACAGACGCTAAACATAAAGCTGTCTATACATACATTAATGCTAAAAATGTAATAAGTAAATATTATGGGACAATTATACACAAATCGTCCTAGACCCACAGTCGCGACGTTTGACTTACATAATATGTAGATACATATAAAAGCTTAAATCACTCAGATAAAACATCTATAACTCAGGAACAAATATTCGTGATAAACACACAAAACAATGCCCTAACCGGGATTCGATTCGAACAGGGGAACTACTTGTAGGCAGGGTCACTACACTCACTACCTAGGCGACCGTTAGTAATACAATTAGGATTTAAGAAAGTATACTGAGTATACAAACCAAATTAGCTTTGCAACATGTTCAAATATTATTAGATTCATCTCGGTTAAACAATATATGTAATCGGTATTTAAAAATTAAACATAAACTGTTAATCTCAAATGTCACATGCTAAAATTAAAAGTAACAATCTTAATGCTTCTATGCGATCAGCTATTAACGATGTCCGTAGATGGTTGCAAAAGTATCCTGCACTGCACTGGAGGCATATAAATTAAAAACAGAAGTACATTCTATACCCGTTGGAGCTGGAAGTTATTGACTCTTTTTCCACAGCTAACAAAATAAGCAATTTCTGACGTTGATTTAGGTTTCCAAATATATCTAGAAGGCTGTGTATTTGTAGATAAAGACTTTGCGCTCTGCAGCTGATCCTTCGGAGATGTATGGGCTTAGTACTATGTCGGCTTGTTGTGATGAGCTCTCGATTCTTGGTCCCGATTCTGATGGTTGCAGAATCTGTATACGAGTTACAAATGTATCCAAATAAAAAATCTAACGTTGACGTCATCTACATTCTATATATTTAATAACAATGCGGACATCAATCCATACTAAAGTGCATTATTCGGATTATTCGTATTATCCGGATATGAACTGAGTTTAAATCCGGATAGTAAATTTAACGGATATTCGAATAAAACGAATACTCGGATATCCGGATTGCAAGCCCTACTTGGGATGTATAGGGGAACTGAGGGAACTCCTGAAGTGTCAAAGGCAAACATTTTTTCATGATCCTAATCCCAACTGATCTCAAGTATTTTGTTCCATAAATTATTATAGTGGTTCATTCGTATTTTCCGAAAACTGAGTTAATCTGACGTTATTCTCCTTTTACCTATTTCGCAGTATCAAAGACAGTAACAAAGAAAGGAGAAATATTTATAAAAGAATTCCTAACAGAATATTCAGATCATTGCAACTGATCCTAGAAAGCCTGCTCAATTCCCGTGTTTACAAAATGAAGAAAAATCGTCCTGAAGCGTAGATAGTAAGTTGAGATTTATTTAAATAAAAATTGCTCGTTAAATGAATTTCACCTTTAATCCTTTTGAATAAAACTTCAAATTGCTTAGACAAGATTTGTTTGAGAAAAAAGTTGTAGTAGAGTGACTAGAGTTAATGCGGAAATTTGCGGTTTTCGAAAAGGACGTAAGTGTCTTGATTTCCCGGTAATAATAATCCCTTTGGTGAGTTAACTTTTTCTCTCTGAGCTATCTCGTTGTTTGCCCCGCTCTTTTAATTAACTTGACAAATCTGCTGAGTACTGGTAGAGGCGATAATAGAAATCGGAAAGGGGATTCATAGTCCTTGCAAATTTACAGTAATTCATGCTGATGGTGTTATTTAAACTATATAATATCGAGCCATTCGTTCTTTGGGTCTCTGAGAGTCTTGACATAAAAAACCAGGTATGTTTTCGATTAAGTCGCGAAATTGTGGGTGTATGTACACTATGTACAGTATATAGGTACTGAAAGCAACTTAAACAACCTTTAAGTTGGTGGAAACAGGGGAGCGATGCCTATACATGAATTTTATTGCACACATGTTATGCGAGCATGCTGCCATGACATAAACAAAAATTGTAGACCCCTAAAATCTGCCGCCCTAGGCTTCAGCCTACTCAGCCTACTGGTAAATGCGCCACTGACAACCTTTTTACAACGCATAGTAAGATACCTTGACCATATGCGGGCAGAGGAACAAGCAAAGCAACCTTCCTCCTGGATTCCTCCACTGTTCCTTATGGAACCCATTATTAGATAAGAGCATACCTCGTCTCGAAATAAAATAATTATCGATATTGATGCACAACTGGCGAATCGCGTAACAAAAATAAACATACATTTTGATAACCTGTAGACGTTTTTTACCGACTTAGGAGCCTTAGCCGGTAAAAAATGTCCAGAAACTATGTAGCACAAACAACTATTTTTCACGAACCGGACACTTTACGGCGACACTCCTTCCAAAAAGAAACCAAGTGAAACGCCTAACGCTGGGCAAACATTGGAAGTTTTCATTGTGACAGAGCCATTGTGGGCCACCCGGCCCATTGTGTCCGCGTTGATTTTAAACGGCGGACAATGGGAAGTTTTGTGGGTAAAATTCGCTGTTTCAACATTGTACAAGCATCGAAAAGGCAATGCTTGAGTGCTGTAAAGTTTTGGAAAGTGTGATCATCTTTTTAATAGTGATACTTATTTCCCGTTTGTTTAGTTATAGGAGGGCTAAAGAAAACAAGTCTTGATAATAGCGCGACTTGTGCTTAATTTAATATAATTGTTAGCGGTGCTGATGTTTTTAGAAGCAATAATTCAGAAATGAAAGTCCACTTTGGTCCACTGGTAAGATCGTATTCAGCCGGCAAGTCATTCTTTCCCTGCATCGTGTACTATTGTCGATCTTTGTATTAGGCATGAATTTGGCTTATTTTCTGCTTCACCTTGTCTTGATAAGCCAAATTCTAATAAGGTAGATACAGGTTCTACCTCCTTCGCCTATCTGAAAGCTCCACCTATTGTGATACCGTATCTTGTCTACTTTGTCAAAGGCTGCATATTGAATGCTATTTATTGTCATTCACCTGATTTAATCTGTTTAAAAAAATATATTACGTCTATAAACTAAAACTAGTAATGCACTTTCAATGTTTCTGCTATTCCAATTCAGATTTTTACTTGGCAACTATCTGTAAGCCCCACGTGGCTTGGCCAATCGCCAAGTTTTGATTTCATATTGAATGGGGTTCAATAAGGTAATTAGAGGAGTTGCAGGCATAATAGTTAAACCGCTTATTTACGAGTGTTCTTTAGTGATTAAAACCTGAATTTACTGATTTGCTTTTTAAATTGATAGAGGAATGGCGTTGGTGGTGACGGCAAAACTAGATAATATCAGTACTTAAAAAATACACATGAGTACACATGAGTAGTTAGTTAGGTCCGTCATGTTTAAAATTATCATAGATACAATGGAATAAATGTATCCGTGGTCTGGTTTGTTTGGGAACCAGGATCAATTAGTGCCCACCTGTTTGTTTCTGGTTTATGGATGTTTTCTGAGTATATTTTAGCCTTGTACAGATCGATTCACGAATGCTAGCGCAGAAAATGTATCTGTCATTAATTTCATAGACATTCCCAGTCCAATTTCATCCCATGATACATTCATTATCTGTTTTGTGGCTGCGTCGAAAGTGTTAAATTGTCCCCAAAATTGATGGACTCACTGACTTTACGAGTAGATTAGAAACAAAAACATGCTAGTCTCATAACTCTTACGTAAGAATTCTCCACATCCCATGTATCCTTAAACATCCTTAAGGAGAGACTGTGGCTTGAGTGGCCAATTTGTGAGCGCTCGCGCGCTCCTCCTGGCATTTTATAACAGCCCTTATGCATTACGGCCTTAACTTAAAGTTTCCAACCTACAAACATATTGAAATTAAACTTACTTATTTTCGCGTTTATACTACATTTGCTACGCTTTTAATCCTTTATATCATTCTTCGCAGAGTTTAATGATGACCCATTCGACCCTTTGTAATATATGCTATTAATCCGTTAACAAAGTGTTTCATTTCAATTAGTAAATACTAATCGCGGTAACCGGTAAGTCTGTATGTCAGTTCGCTGGTAAGCTCAGTGACTTTTAGAACTAGAAAGCTCTCATTTGATATGAATATATACAGACATACTCCTGGCCTGTTTTTTAACATTCTTACTATGAGATTCTTAAGTAAACAAACTATGAAGCTTCAGTACAGTACACGAGGCTACTCGTCGACAATATTTCATACTCCACGACAGCGACAAGAGGAATGAAAAGCAAGCACTCGGCCGGGAAACTCCTAGATATCGTTAGCCGGACGCTGACCCTCGAGGGTTGACAATGTTGAACTTTGCGGCGTGCTCATCATGCGTACAGAATGCTAGAGAGAGTAGGGAGAAATGGAAAGCACACACCTTTTTATGTTCTTGCTGGAAATATTGCAATTGACACTTGATTTCTTGAGAAGAAATACTGTTATCGGAATCGATCCTATTATTTTGCTTTAGAAATTTGTTGTAACAAAAAAGTTTATAATTATGGGGGGTCCTAATATGCGATTTTGGAACGCATCATAGAAGGTTAATGATATGTGGGTATTGGTATACAAAAATGGCTCAGCGCTCTTTCTAACTATTGGTGATTCAGGATCAGGACATCGTCAAGCAAAACTTTTTAGTTTTTCTTTTTACTAAAAAGCAACATTAATATGCAGCAGCCAAATACACATATCAGTCATCATTTACTTTTAGTATCTGGTTTGTATGTTAATAAATACTAACAGAAAGCAGCAATGTGTTATTATTAAACCATGCAGCCTGGGCTGCAAAATTCATGAAATTCTGATTTACTGATAAAACAACTCGATACCTCAAAAGCCTTTTCCTTTGATGCATCAAAACTCCCTGTTTTCGGTAAATAAATTAGCAAGAGACTGACTTTTTAAGCACCCTTGCGAAGTGCAAATCACTGGGCTTAAACTCTAGGGTTGTACAGCTACAAAATTGAAAATCTTAAATTTTCTTAATTTTTTAATAAAGTACCTACATTTTAAGTTCAATACAACGACATGGTATCGTACTCCCCTCTGCCTTAAGAATATATGCCGAAAAAACATATAATTGTATGGGCTCACAAGTTTATTACTACGTGACCGTACGAATGGCCATGCGCCACCCCCAAAAATCCCCCCCCCCCCCTCCTCAAAAATCAGCAGAATAATTTGCATAGGAAATGTCAGACAAGTGTACGATAGCTCTATGGCCTATATTGGCCTGAACAATATTTTTTTCACACCACCTATTCATAAAAGGGTTTTTTTCAAGCTAGGAGGGATCAATGTGGCAGTTTTCTTCCTTGCTGGGAGGAATCAAAGTGGCACTTTACTGTTCAAGGACTACACATTTTTATGTTTTCGGGCATAAAGTAGTGGCATCGTGGTGTTGGTATGATGCTGTTTTCGGTTTAGTTTATTACCTATTAGTTGGTGTGAAAAGCAGTATGTGTCACACGGTATCAAAATTATATTCGTCTTAGGTGTTGGCGCTCATTACGCTCAAGATTCTACTTGAGAATTTTATTGTATTATTTCTATTAGAAATTTTCTATTAGTTTTATATCTATAATACATCACTTCATTCGGAATTAAAACCCTTTGTAACACAATCTACTATTGCCTGGTACGAGTAATCGAGTATGTGAAAATATGGTATTAATTAGTCGACTTCAATAGTAAACGCGTCTAGTCTGAAGCACTTTGCATATTATTTAAACAAAACAAGCCTTCATCCAAATAGGTCAATTCTAGAGACGCCCATACCATGGACCGCTCGGAAATATGTCAATCCTGAAAAGAGCGACTTCGCTAAATCTAGAACCAATCGTCCTTATGGTGTCCAAAGGCGTTACGGTCGCCATAGCAACGGAGAACAAACAAACTTGAAAAACTTGCTACACTTTTTCCCTTTTAAGGCTTCTCTCTACTTCAGTCTCGGTGACTTCATCTGTCTTTATCCTGACGTTTTGAACGTAATGTTATTCGTTGGTATTGGAAGACGCCAATCGTGATATAGTCTCGTGTCAGTAAAATTATTATTAGTGAAAGCTTTTAGAGTAACAGACCTTTGGCTCACCTTAAAATTCAGCAAATAAACTTTTTGAAATTTATCGGACACGTCTGAAACAGCCCTACCACTTGGTAAACCTAACATCACCGAGGCTAAGGGCCCTTTTTGAGGTTAAGCACCTTTTTGCCCCCTTTGACAGCTCCTCTGTGCTATCCGATTACACAAACTTAGAGGTAATGATGTTCCTCCTTTGGGTAGTATTTGAGTCTTTGTAGGTTTTGGAGAAAAATGGCATCTTCATGCTTTTCATATACTACGTTTTACACTACAACGTCTTAAGCTATAAGTATTTAGGCACGGAACAGAATCCTTAGTCCATAATGTCAGTGTATTATTCAAAGAATTTAAATATGTGCATTAGTTTTTATGAAATTTACCCTACTTTATTGTTAGGTAGATACAACTCGTTTTACTGTCGCACGCTACTTGACGTTAATTTGGCATCTCATTTGACAAGTGTCTTTTCTAAAAGGGCATATTTTTGTGTGGACTTCATAGAGAAACAAGTCTTTTTGAAAAGACACTCCTCATTTGTTTTGATTGGTTTTAAAATTGTCTTCTATCATAGAATTTGAGCTTTCTGTTACCCGCCACATAGAAGTTCTATGTGGCGGGTAACAGAAAGCTCAAAATCCAAGCTGTATAGTCGATCCGCAAATAAGTTCACCTCTGTCATCCCTACTGGGCCCGACGCGAAGCGTCTCCGTTACAGCTTGGACAAAAATGCTTCCGTTCTGTCCAAATGCTCTCCAGTTCTCAATAGGTCGTAAAATTTTGTAAGCAATTTGATTCCATTTTCAATCAGAAAGCTATTCATACCGGGAGCCTGTATCGCGTCGATTTGTATATTGTCACTGGTGTTGGGGCTTATTTGATATTAAGAGTGTTTCTAACGAATAAGTGACTAATGGACATGTATTGTTTCAGGTAAGGACCGTAGTGAGCTGCATGCATGATTTGTAGACGAGTCACATTTGCACCGCCTCGGTAAGATACCACCTCAATCTAACCTTATGTGCACGATGACTGGCGTAGGTATTTAACTTAAATAAAAAAAATGGAAATGTGTCATTAAGTTTTCGAGACATTACTATTTGCAAATTTATTACGTCAACAACCATGCCCACAGACCATCATATGTCCACAGAGAGCCAATCGCTCTTTCTGAAGGACGGATGCGTAAAGATACTTTTAAGGCAGATGCAAAAAACATCCATAGGTATGGCATTACCTTCAGCTCTTTTCGAGCTCAGAAGGCGTTGTATACGCATTCGGTGAGCCTTACTTTTATTCTTAACCCGTGGGCATTATTTGACATGGCGAAGTCTTACGTCGGCGGTAAACGATATCGTGCTAGTCATTCTGGAAATTGCGCGCCGAAAGTCTTCTTGCGCATAAGGTATTATTTTTTGTGGTGGTGGTTGTGATGTCAGCTTTTTTATTGAGCAACGTATTTATTTTCGATATTGTTAATATCGCCATAATTTTTTTATTAATCGAATGTATGATGCTATCTTTTGATTTCGGATGTGGTATAATATTAAAAGTGTATGTGATACAATTCATGTACAAATAGAATCTTCGTGATGGTCGAGAAAATCATCAATCAGCAAATCTGTTCGACAGGCGAAAATATCGATAAAGGAGTCGTCAATTAGCGAGTGCGGCGGTGCGGTGATTCATCGATGCTCACTTAGATTGAGATATACGACCGCGAATCGCGGAGAAACTAGCGAAACTAGGGATGCGGGTGATGCATGTCGATAATCTATTCAAACCGTTATTGTTTACCGATAAGAATGCAAGTTTGCTTAATACAGTGGTGACAAAGCAAAGTGAGAATACTTATCAATCGCTCGTGAATAGGGACTTTGAAATTCCTTTTTACGGACCAAATGCAAAATTCACACGCTCGTTTATCACTATTGTGGTAGAGTGTATGGAAGAAGTCAGATAATTCATTATTTCTTATAACTTATCTTTCCCCACAAAGTGTGAAAATAATGTTTACATTTTCTCATTTGTCTATATCGGTATTTTGCGCCCGACGCATCACTACGGAGTCTACGGACACAATCATCTCGAGTGAGATACGTTATCACAACGTCCGCCCGCCCACGCCGCCTATACTCCTACATTGTACTACACGTGGACTATGTTGTAGGGGAGTTCCGCATGTTTATCATTACAGAATAGGTCGTTATCGTTTTACTTATTCCTTTTATGTCTTTTTATTCTATTAATAGACTTCTAATGAAAGCTGAGGTATGAATCTGCTCGCAACTGCTGCACGATTTCTGCTACCAAGAAACGATGCATCTGTAAGTGAGACAACATCTGATGAGTAGCGGTAATCATCTGTTACTTGAGCGTAGCTGACCCTTAAAGGCCTGAACGTCGTTCGCTTCTCTCTGAAGCCACAAAGCTTTATTTCATCAGGGAGTTGCAAACCTCAGCTGTATTATAGCATGATAGATTTAAAGCCAGTGTAGCGACGAGGATGCCGCCAAGAAGTGACAAACTTAGTACTTGTACGTGCTTTACATTGAAAAAGTTTGGATATTCCCTGCTCTGGGTTGAAAAAGCCTTATTGTCCTCCAAAAGCAAAGATCGATATCATCTTTTCGATGCACAACACTAAGATAATAAACAAAAGCGTTTACCTGGAACATAACTAGATGACCATAAACACGGAAGACCAGGAGCACTAAATCAACTCGTGTTATGACCATCGCCGTTTGCGCTGCACGCTATGAGAGGATTGACAGGGTTATTATTTCATCGCACTAGTACTCGCCTTAGGCTTTAACACTCTCAGCGCCACGTGGGCCGCCGGCGGCCCACAATATTTCGAGTAGAGCAGGCCACCGCGAATATTTAGGAACTTTAGTAGCAGGCCACGTGGGTTGCCTGCGGCCCACAAAAGGTACATGTCAGCAGGTCACTATTAATTTTCATCAATTTTCAGTACCTTTACCGGCAGGCCACATGGGCGGCCGGCGGGCCCAACGGCAAACTTCACCAGCAGGCCACGTGGTACGCAATGATCCCACAAAGATAAAAATGGCATAATTTTTTAACCACTAACTCTTATATAATAAATTGCGGATAACACTAACGTACTTTTAGTCACTACGCGCGAATATTTTAGACATCTTAGGATGCCATTATCAAGTAGCAGGCGGACGTAATTCCAAAGTGATCTGCCTCGCCGCGCGCACTGTTCTCGATTATAAAACCGGTTTAGGATGATTTTGTCTGGGAATCCCGGGATCGTTCGACTGCAAATCTGGTTCATCCAATGAAAACGACGGCAAGCACACCGAACTCACTGTGTCCACTACACTGTCACTAACTGCACTGAATTATTGATTATGGACTATAGATTTCCATGCCGGTGGTACCGACCAGCCATAATCTCGATTAAAATTAGGGCGCCCGGCCAATCTTGTTCGCCTTTTTCATAATAGCATTATTCCCGTACCAGGAATCTGGCTTTATCGAAATGGAGAAAATGGAGCGCGCTCGCATCGAAAGTATGCTCTGCCATGGCGGGATTGCCATAGTCCTCTTCTTTACTCGGCGTATTTGCTCGAACAGTCTCGTGAAATCGTCACTGCGGCAAGTCATATATAGGAGAAACTGGAAGAAACGTGAACCAAATCTTGTAGCGATGTAAAAGGGTTGTAGGATGTACCGAAAAATACCTACCGAGGCAACTATCCGGTTCTAAAAATTATATTGCTTCTTTGGTAGTTTAATATTTTGTTGGAAATCACCCAATAATTTTACTGTGTAATTTGTTGTGCGGAGTTTGCCAGTCCAAGTAGTTGCCTGTACGATTAAAAAGTTAAAGTATATGGAATTATGAAGTAGTATTTTGCTGACGTGAGATATTAAAGCCCTTGGGTAAGTGACATACAAACATACGTAGTGCGGTCCAAAAGGTTCCGGCCTTACAAAGAAAATAAGTAAATACATTCCGTTCACAGTGGTATTACGTTATTTTATGTCTATCAACAGTATTCCGTGACAATCCCAGAATATGGTAGCCATTATCTTTTTGGTGGATTGCGTAACCCTGACGTTCCTAGGTGGCTTTTCACCAAATCGACGCCATCTATCGATACCCTTTTGAACAGGGGATCATAGGATAAAACCATTGTTTCGTCCCCAGTAACAATTGACTCCCAAAAAACTCTCTTCGTATTTTTTTTAAGCATCTAAAACTTCCTAAGAGCATGTTCTTCGCTCATTTCGTTGCAAGCTCGAAAGAAGTTTGGGCACCCACCTGGCACTAACTTTATTCATGTGAAGATGTTCATGAAGAATCCTAAAGACTGAAGTTTTCGAAAGCCCTGTTCTTGCCGCTATTTCCTTGGTCTTTAATCTTCGGCCACTCAGAACTTCCTCTTCCACTAACTTGACGCAGTCGTCGGTGACTGCCTCCACAGGCCGACCGAAGCTAGGTTCGTCGTGGATGGTCTCCCTTCCTACGAAATTGCTTACTCCATTCTTTCACAGTGGAAAATGAAGGAGACAAGTTCCCGTAAACAGCATCTAATCTTTTTTAAATATCGATGGAACTGACCCCTTCCTTTGTAGGAACTTGATGACGGAACGATATTCCAACTTATCCATTTCTAATTTCGGACTTCCCGCTGTTATAAACGCCGTGAAATTAAAACCGCAAGCGATATCAATCTAAAAACTATAAACGAAAGAGCAGAATAAATGACGATCGCAATGACATATATCTAATTTTTTTTTCGAACCGCCAGATTTCTCCTGCCCTCCCTTTGACATGCCGCCTATTTATTTTTAATATAAAAAATTTGAAGTGCAACGTTTGTTCCTTAAACTTGGGACAACTTTAATTTTGATTAAAGCATTCTTGGCAATCTACAAATCCATCACTTCTCACAATTTATTGAACGCCACAATTTATATAACGGCGGCGGTGTTGATTCACACGTTTAGTTGCGTTATCAATTTTTGAAGCCATGGCTCCAAAAATAGGTCGTCCGAAATTTTGGCCTGCTGGGTGTAGACTTTGATTTGTCAAGACCGAAAAAATGCAGGTGAATTTGATTTTCTAAATGTGGTACACCGGCGGCCCACATGGCCTGCCAGTAAAGTTTATAAAAATCTGAGCAGCCTGCTGGAATTCACTTGTTGTGGACGGCCGGCCACCCACATGGCCTGCCACAGCAGAAATTTCGTTTGTTCTATGGCGCTGAGAGTGTTAATTAATACTTTGTAAGAGTTGTATAACACATTGAAATGATCTTTAAATTTTTGTACTAAAACATGTAAAAATGTTTTTGTAACTATGCAAACTCATGGCAAAAATTCAGCTGAATCGACCAATTTTATATACCGGGCTCTTAAAGTAAATTAACTAAAATCGCGATAGACCCGTTTTATGTTTATAATAATGTGTAAGAGTTGTGTAGTCAAACTGCTTGCTAAAGCCAATGTACCTTAATGTAACTACTGCTGGGCAGAGGCATCCTCAGTAGCCCAGCACAAGAGTGCTGCGACAGTATAATATCGCGCTCGAGAAAGACACCTCTCGTTATCTAACTGTTCGGATTAGACAAAGACAGTTGATGATAGTCGCCGTTGGTAGTCAAAGCCATAGTAACACTGGTTTTGTTTTCATCAGCGGCGACTGCTGGTAACATTGGCAATAACCGCCAGCCACTTTTGGCAGCGTCGTGCGCGCATGGAGATATTAATAACTGATAATCGTATGCAGGCAAGCATAGAGTAAGTTATGAGCGACTTGCCAAGTCACCCTTACAAGGGAACGCATGACTTCCGCGAATAAGGCTGTGGTTAGAGTAGAGCGGAGCGGAGAAGAATTGTCGTTAAAGCTTAAGGCGTAGTGGATGACGTGGATGTCTGCTCACAGTCTCACATCGCGCGCATGTATTATGTAACTGCTTTATCAATTCGTGGATGTCCTTCACTTACTTTAAATTCAGGACCTGCCCCGCATTGTACTTGCTTCGTGTGAAAATGAAACTAGGTCGTTTGTACGGTAAGATGTCTCTGACGTCACCCTTCCAACGCGTTGGAACGAAGTTTACAGGTTAATATAGAGCCCCAGCCTTACCAGCACGACTGCGTTTGAAACTGCCTCAAATGTCAAAACATCCATCGTGTGTCGTGACATTAGTAATCAGCCGAATCAATTGCGGGCTCAAGTTATTGGCTCGACGACGGCTTTGCGTGTGATTGAGTGCCGTGAATGGGTCAATTACTGGGATAATGCCTGAAAATTTGTACAGTCAAGCTCTAGTATGGAACAAAATATCTATGCATTATGTCCCTTTGTTGATCTGGGAATAGGGTTGTGTATAGTGTACACATATTTTTGTCCGAAAAATCAAGTAGATGTTCTAGATATTGGAGAAACAGAAGCAGCGCCGTACGTAGCAAATAAGAAAAAATAAATATTACAAAATCTCACTTTCGACTCTACTTTTTTCTCAACCGTCTTTTGTTAATCCGCAACACCAAAATGTTGCATGTAAATTATTGCGCATCTGTCATTTCATACATTTTTTACTTTTCAATTGCCGTTTTATGCAAAAGGTTGTAATCTTGACTGGAGCTATTTACCTTTATTGACCAAATGCCAAATGCATTGAGTAGGCATTCTAATAAAAGTGCAATAATGATAACATTTTGTAACTATAAGTAGGTAATGCAGACAATAATTAGATAGATTTGCTTTCAGCATTAAAAAGTAATACGCAGTTTAAATTAGGTAAGTAATGAGATGCAAATTATAACCTTAACTTCGCGTAGGTAACCTAAGTAACATTCGTTCCTCGCAGTTTCCATGAAACGTCTAATATTTTGAACAGATTGAAGAATAAACTCTGTTAAACAACTGTGAAACTGCAACAAACTTTCACACTGCATCCAAATCACGGACCTTCAAAATGCAAACTGTCGAAAATGCCTCAAACGACTTTGTGTTTTATGGCAAACACAAAAGGTTTACTTTCCTTTAAACCGAGTTACAGGATAATCTGCGTTCATTGCATCTATAGATAACTATTGCGATATCCTATACTAAACGGGTATTTACTGAAAAATGAGCTTTTAGTTGTAATCATTACGGTTGATATTCCTAATACGCTTGAGGAAACTAAGGGATTGCCAACGTTTCTAAAGGCATCAGAAGTGGGATGTCAAAAGTTTGTCCGTCGCGAGATGTTATGAATTTGTGATCCGTTGATGTTAGCTATAACTGGATAGTACGAGTATCTCTGAGCTCTGCCTTAAGTTATGTACGTTTTGTATGCAAATTTAGCGCAGCACGGGAATGTTAGCTGCCAGCATGGAAGCATAGCCAAAGGACACTGATTTTATCATTAGATAATTCTTAGATTATTTATTGTCCTTTGCGTGAAATCTACCTTTACATTTTAGATAGACATAGTATGTACCCGGTAAATGTAAAGAGAACGATTTGTCTCACCTGACTTCAAAGTATATACTAGTTCTTTGTTAGAATCCTTGATTCTTCAGAGACGGTGTTTAGGATAGGTACATACCTTAAATGACGATGCGATGCGTGGATGCGTGCCATTCTTTACCTACGAACGTCTTAAAACTTATCGAGTCGCCTATGTACTTAGTAACTAACTGAACTCGAACACGTCGCGAATTCGCCGCGTACAAGTTTTGTATAGAAATTGCTGTCAAATCGCTTAAGTGTGATAAGGCGATTATTGTTCAATCGTTGGTCAGATATATCGCGAGCAGCCGAGGTGCTCATAAATATCTGATATAACCTCTATTGTCAAGGTTTAAGACTTGGCCGCTGCTATAACTCTTAATGGTGCTTTTCCCAAAAGTCAGTGTACCTACTACCGGTTGTTGCCCATAACGGGAGCAAAAAATGTTATAGTAGGTAGTTCTGCCCAAACTGAACAACATTTGCTCAGCGACATTTAAAAATAACGTGTTTTGATTTTTATAACACTTACACTAAGACAAGAGACGTCAATTAAGCTGACGGTAACGTACATAGAAAATGCTATTTCGTTTATGAAGAAGTGAATAATTTTTGAAAGTTGTTGAACTAACGTTAGGTTTTAAAAGTATATACAACCTACGATACATTTTTTTGCTCCTGTTATGGGCCACATCCGATATATGGGCATTTTCAAAAATAGGGTTTTCATTTATTTTTTTTAATATAGGAAGTTTTGGGTTTTTTATAACCAGAATCACGAGTACTATTGATTTAAAAAAAGAAAAATAGTGTCCCGTTTTTTTGGTCAGCTTTGTAACGCATTTTTTCATACATTTCGTATGGGCCGTTACAAACCTTTTCATTAAAAGGGTGCACTTTTTTCTGAAAATGCCCATATCATAGCAAGAACTATAACATAGTCCTAACCATCATATCATATCTATTTGTTTATGTGCTTATGTGTTTGAGCATTGTAGTAAGGCACACGGGCGCCGATAGCCCAGCGGATGTTAATGGATGCAAATGGGTGAATTGAATATTCCGCGTGTTATCTAAACGTACACCGGAACATACGAGATAGCTTAGACAGCGGTGGATAGTGTAAAACGGAATGATTAACTCGGGAGAACTATTAAACTTCTCATACAATACAAGTTTTGTATAATGGATTATGAGTAGGAAAATTGAGGCAAATGTCAATCGCTAATGCTCGAAACGAACTGTCATTGTCGCACTAATAAGGAATAAGGAAGAGTGATAGAGAGAGAGATAACTACGGTACGCTATGTCGCGTGAGCTATTGGCATCTTAGCTACGCACTCTGGAATTGTTTCAGTTGCTGAAGTCTTGTTTGGCTTCTAGATTCCGAATAAGAATGGCCTATTGCATTTATAACTAGGAGTTAAGTATAAAACATCAAAGGTTCATACCATAGTGTACCAAATTCAGAGTACCATAACGTCCATAACGTGTTACAATACAATACTCTTTATTGTACACCTCACTTAGATATAGTAATATAGTGTGTTATACCTAGACTTAGCAATAATAAAACGCAGCTGAAATCCTATTTTATCTGTGGATATCCTGATTTAACGGAACGAAATATATGACAAGGACTTGTGATTGAATTCGAACCAAAAGACAGTTCAAAGAACCTTATTCGGTGGGATGCAAATGGATTGGTGCAGCTGTCCCATAAAACGTCATAATCAGAAACTGGACTGATAGTCTCTACCTACGTGCAATGTTTTGATTCAAAACCGCCCGTTAGCCCTAGATCAAACATTCAACTGTCAAGATCTGATATACGAATATTATTCCTCGTACTTGACCGCTCGATGACTCTCGGAAGTGTGTATAAATATTTGGACAAGCATCATTGAAGGCCCACGCTGTGGTATAAAAACGGTACGTTATGATTGCATAGAGAAGATGACAAGACGGTTTGATATAATGTGCAGGCTGGTTTTTTGCACGGTTAGGTTAGACGAAAGTGAGGTGTTTAACTTTAAAGAGGTGCATAAAAAATAAAGATTACTTTGGAATCCCATGAAATTTATTCCACTAAAACTTATAACATATATTCATTATATCCACTAAACATTATGACAAACATATTTTATATTAATTTACCTTATTGCTCCATGAAATTATATAAAAATGTTGTTATATGCGCTGAAAATAATAATATATCTCAAGTTGTTCTACCCATCATTGCACTCCCATATAAATATGACATTTTAAAGAGTAGAATCCAGAACAGACATTACAACCAAGGCCTGGGCTGTATAGTTATTTAGACTAAGAAGATACTGGTAGCTTCTCGCTCAACGGATAAGTCTTGCAATCCAGCGAGGAAATGTTGCCAGCGTCCTCGGTACCATGCCGCAGGGGCCTGTTTTAGATTTATTTTATTTTTTATTTAGTTTTATTTTAGTTTTTATCTAGTTTTATTTTAGTTTTTAGTTTAGTTATACTTATAAATTTAAATTTGTGTGTTTTAGTTTTAGTTTATTACAATAAAGTAATTCAAGATACTAAATGAAAGTTACTTACTTTGTAAACGAGCTTGACCATTAGGTACTAATGCTCAGACGTCTATCATGTAAATACGCCACTCTATTAATTAAATATGCACCTAATCCACCTTCATTAAGGTATCATTCATAATGACCTAAGTTGAGTGGGTAAATAGATGATATCTGAGATGGTAGTTGAATGAAGACCAAGTTTTGAACTTTGTCTGAGCCGCAAGGATCTACAGTTCCGGGTAGGAAGGCTATTTTATGGCTGTTCAGTTTTGTACAGTTAGTTTTGTGCATACTTATTTGTGTACATTATTTAGTAACATTTGTACTTACACATAATGAACTTTCGAAATTAAAACAATAAATTCAAATTTTTTCAATAAATTAATGTTTTTTTGGGAATGAAACTTGTGTTTTTGTTTCATGTTTTTACGCAAAAAGTGAAACGCAAACGTTCGTTTTTAGAAGTAGTTTTGATGAAACGATATCAATCAAAAGTAAAAGATACAATACAATACACCCAAAGGTTGACTGGTAGAGAATGCCTTCTGGCAAAGACGTACATTATTTACTGTGCAATAAAGTTTAAATAAATAAATAAAGTGGTACATTTTACTTTAAACAATCACATACGTGGTGTCTTTATGTGCAAGGTAGTATACATTGGCGAAGTGCCAGCAATTGCAAGGCATAGAGTAATCTAATTTATGTAAAATGAAACGAAGCGCATCTGGCACAAGAAATATAAGAGAATTTTTACCAATTGAGAGTTTTCACCTATATATACTTTATAATGTTTTAGGACTTTTAAGTGTTTTCTTGATTGTAAGTTATTCGTTTATTGAGTATAGAGAAATTAAAACGGTTGTCCCTACAGAGTATGAAATAGTTGTAATACAACCAAAATTTTGACTAAAGCCGGATAATCTCAACTAAAATTAAACCCTTAAAAAAACATAAAGCTAAAACATACTAAATAAGATCTCAAAATAACACGTCCCACACAGGTGTTAAGAAACAGCAAAGAAAGCACCTGCAGATAATCCTTACAAGCTAAGTGCGGCAAAACATAATGTATGCGACACCGCATAAAGTCATAGAAAGCCAGTTATTACGCATATAAACACCATTGAATATTTACAAGTGACGCGTCTGTACATTGTCGTCGGGTTGTTGAACCTGGAATAGGGTTGTCAGATCTATATCTAGAGTCCTGATTATTAGCTGATTTAAAATGGAATAAGAAGTGCGCAAATTAACGAGATATGTCGAATAGTGAACATTTCCTAATCATCAATTTATTGTGTCCTCTTCAACGTATTTTTTTCCCGAATTCGTGGTTAATTTAATTGCACAGTCATAAATTGGGGAAGAGCATCCTTTGTGCGGAACCCTCGGTGAGCGAGTCTGGCTCGCACAGTTGCGAAAAAAATAAAGATACAACATTTATGAATTTTAAAGTTTTTTATCTGTAACATCATTGTATCATCTTTAAATGTTTCATCTTGTCTTATTTACTTCATTCTTAACAAAATTGCAAATGGCATTTGACAAACCGTGTCAAGTATCATCATCCGTAGCCTTCAAATATTTTGCAGTAGGCAGTGCGAAAAACGCCTCTACTCTCTTTGTTTTTTCAATGTTTAATATTTGTAATAAATAACAATTATAATGATGAATATAAGTAATAAAATATGAAATATTAATATCTTTAATATTTTTGCGTAAATAATAGGTTTTTAGTTTTATTACGTTACGTCTTGGCAAAGTAAACTGATTTCGGTAAGGTCATGAATTGAGACATAACTAAATTTAAAAAAATTGGAAAAGTAAAAAGCACTAGTTTATAAAACTTTGCGCACACGGAACAGCCAAGAAAAGCGCACTTTTTGAACAACTGTATTAAAAACTATTATTTAAATACCTGACGTTTGGTAACCCTATCCTAGAATATCTTACATGTTTTATGTGTTATAAAACTGGCTGAACATAATTTTTGGCACGGATCTACATTCTTTGCAAAAATACGACTAGATTTTTTGATGCATGGATCTATCTATCTATTAAGTTTAATGCTGGTGTCTATCAGATTGGAGAATTTCTGTTGTAGGTACATAATATTGGTTTTGTTTATAAATTAGCAATTAGCTGTCATGGCATGTCATGTAGCGTATCATGTCTCCGGGCATTTTCGCAAGAAGAGATCCAAAAATATTAAATGTAGATAAGTTTAATGTTTTTCCTGAATAACAAGCTATTTCAATCCAGGAGAAAAAATCTACGAGAAAACAGATCTCAAATTTTCAAACGTTTTACGTACTTACGAAGTTTTTTATGATTTAATCGAGTCACTTGTGTATACTTGGCTCGTTCTTCTAAGTGATTCTATGTTGCCCTTCCAACGATCTAGGTCTAAACCTATTATATAGTTATTCAATTGTAAATCTCACTTTATCACATCAATTACCATTCCTTTTGAACACATATGGTGGCGTTAATGGTATTGTATAATTAATATAATTAATGTCATTAAATTTTAATTACTATATAATTACTTGAATTTACAATATACATGTATACACAACACATGTTACTATAAGTCTAAAGGTTGTCTAGGAGATAGCTTTTTAGCGATAAGGCCGCCTATTGTTTAGTTTTTTGCTGTATACTCGGTATTGAGTTCTTTTGAGGTGCATTTGTGACACAGAAACGAGACAAGTGACAATCAAGTTCTCTTGGAATGTAGCCTTTGTCATATCGTCCTAAGTTCTTAATTTGAAATGAATTTAGTTGTCACTTAGGATGTTTTAGGGTCAATACAGTCAATTCATGCATTTAAGGGTTAAGTTATTGTATTCTACATATATCAATGACTAAATTTGAACGGAGCCAGCAACGGAATCTTTGAACGGAGTCTTATAACTCTGACTTAAGTGTTTAGCCTACACTTGCACATAAGCTAGCCATGCATGATCATCTCATCCCCCATTAGATGTCGGCATATAATGTCCAGCATATATTTGCCAATACCTATATGCTGGACATTCGGCACAGATGTCTACGACAATCATATCTCACTAGCAGGGCACATACGTATTGCTTACATACTCGTATCAATAGGTTTTATTGACGGCCTTTACCCAGTAACCATGTCATTGCTACATATATATAATTAGACGGAAATAGATAAACCTTCAATGTCCGGGCGAAACGATATGATTTATCTGTACTATATTACGGAAGGCCCGCAAGGTTTTTTTTTATACGATTGAATAGAACAACTATTACTGGGTCAATTAAATTAAAAGTTAAGGAAGAATTTTGTAATTCTGGTAAAAGCTGGCGTTTTCTGTTATTTTCTATACAAAAAAAGTCTGCCGATTTTTGCAAGGCACGTCAAATGTTTGACTATTCGTACGTATTTACAAATAGCGATGTCAGATAAACTTCAGTCCATACAATGATCATGATTGTGCGTCTTGTGATTTCGGCAATTGCTACGCCTTAGTTACGTTTAGGGAACTTCTAAAGACATTAGCAGGAATCAAATAGAAATCAGAACACATATGGGTATTAGGTACACATGAACATGACACACCTAGGTATCAGCAACCATCCAACTCACGCATGAGTGATTTATTATTGCTAGTCCTCATTTCTCATACATATAACGCATAGACTACCTCCCATAGAATCTGCATTTAAAACCGCCACCACTGTGTAGAGTGGTGTTTGATAAGGTAGCGTCAAAGAGTGAAAGGAGAAACTTTGACAAAGCGTGTGATACCTTTTGTTCACATCGAGACTCTGCATTCAAAACCGCCACCACCGTGTAGAGTGGTCAGTGGTGTTTGATAAGGTAGTGTGAAAGAGTGAAAGGAGAAACTTTGACAAAACTTCTGATACCTTTTATTCACATCGTTTGTAAGCTCTATTGACGGTGATTTTACGTGTTTTTTTACAACAAAAATACTTAGCGATTGGGTTTTTTTACAACAAAAATACTTAGCGATTGGTGCCTAATAGGTAATAGGTGCTCAGTTGAATCCTACACACATAGACACACATACACATAGGCTAGATATATAAGCACTTAATTGAATCATATTCACTATATAAGAGTACAATGGCAAAAAAAATATATATTTATTAATAGTAGGAGTCTAGGAGTACCGGTAACTAGTCTAGACTTGTGATGATATTACTGGTACATCTCGCGTGCATCGTGCAGTCGGTACTACTAGTACAGAGAATAATACTACATTATCTTTTATCTGTAATGAGCAATTGCGTTCTCTTGATAGGCTTTTAAATTTGTGTAGGAGTGCCAAAGCGTGGTGAGCGCACTTACATGCTTCATCTTAGATAAGTGATCTGTGATTCAACGTGACGCAAGCTCGTGCTGAGCTAAATTAACAGTCAATTAATTTTTGACGTCCATGATGTATTTTTTTGCTTTTACATTATTACATATCATGGTGGCAAAAAGTTGTACTGGTGGGCTCGTAACATGTAGTGTACTGATACATAATATGTTACTCTTACATATGTTTAACAATGCTTATCTTCTTCTTCCTAACATTTTCCTTCATGGAAAAGCGATTGGTAATTATCAAATGGTAGCGGATGGCGTTTGACCCGCGACCTTCGGACTGAAAGTGCTTTGTCCTGAGTCCTGACTGATGAATAACACAGAACCAAAAAATAATGTTTATATAGTAGTTTAAGAGTTCCCTTGAAGGGAATCCCTACCTTCCGTCCCTTAAAAACGCTCATGCATACAACACTTACAACATCGGCGCATTGTTCGACCTACTTGTACACAGTTTCTGACAATAAATGCATCTCTATCTCTATCTCTATCTATCTCTATAGATCTTGCTATTTGAACTTCTGAATCACTGGTCCCCAAATAGCTAATAAATTAAAACCATCTTCACGATTGCTCAATCGCCTATCTCACTATCCGGGGAGAGTATTTTAGAGTTGGTCAGCTGGTCCACACACCTACTGTTAAATGTAGTAATACTTAATGTTAAATATTACATTTAATATCATAAAAATAACACACGCCTTTATGGATCAATATCAAGTATCGGAGCACTCAATATAAACAAATTCGCGTCCATTTAATAGAATCGTTGAAGCGTTTATAAGAATCCTTGACCTGTCCAAACCGTGCGGCATAAACCCAACACCCAAGTCTGTATTCGTATCGCAAACAGGCTTTCGACTTTGTCAAAACCACTGTAATGGCGACCTCGAATTTATTACTTCTTCTTTTTCTATAATGGTCCCTCACTGCTGACGATCATGCCTCGCTTTTTTATTTTTTTAGGCATATTTGCTGGATCTGTCAATCATTGTATGGAAAATTTGTCCGGCTTGTATGGCAGCTCGGGATTCCGATTTAGTGATGTGGTAATCCTTTCCATTCGGGAAAACAGTGAAACGAGTAAGCCATGCTTTTTCAGCCAATTTCTGAACCCATCGAGGCAGCGCAAGGGTAGACCGCATCAGTAGTCATGAATATCATGATACAACAAGACATGGTATGGCCATCACCACGTCATCGGAGACACAATTTTTGGTTGGACTAAGAAATAAATGTTATAATATTGGCACGTGTGAACGAAACACAGCTGTCAGTGACGTTACCATTAATTAGTGAAATACACAACGGGAGTAACGGGACGGTCTTACCTTCTTTTCTTCGACCATGTACTCAGTAAGAATAGAAAAGGATTTATTATCTTATGTAAATTCAACATAAACATTTGTGTTTCCTTATTTAATTTTAATGAAGACGTTAAGAATTCTGTGACACCGAGGCCAATGCATAGGACATGCAATGCAACTAATATCTTAGAGATGTGTAGTGGCCTTCATATTTTGCGTGATCGTACCAACGACTCATGTTTTTTTAGGCAATCGGAATTACCAGCTTCCAACAAAAAAAGGATTATGTCTCTATAAGCATCATATAGCGACAGCGTTTCTCCTTGACGCAGCTTAACAACATACAATATTCACCTTTATTCCCAACATATAAGTGTTACGTACGACATTATGTTGTTATTATATCTTGGTCAGTGATTCATTCAATTGTTAGTACGATACATTATGCCTCGCTGAAGGTGCCAACAATAAGTTATGTATTGTCTTGCCATTTTGTGAGACACAATTATGTCTCTATAGCAGTAAATGAGTACTGAGGTTTGTGACACAAATTATCGACCGTTTTATATGTATAAATCTTATGAGTATATAGAAACTGACAGATAACTTGATAACGTACATACTTTAATCTTTCGAATACATATTTTTCTTGTACCCTGGTGAAGTATTTAAATGCCTGCTTGCCTCAAATCTATCAATCTATAAATCTGTTAAGTATATGTTTATTTCTGCTAGTTTATTATGAGTATTTGTATACATAAGAATTTATCACATATGATAGACTATCAGACTAACGTGACGTTTTTACAGTAGTTCATTAAACTTGATTTTCGTCCTGAAAAAATACGTTTTACCATGTCATATCATTGTAATTTTGAGAAGAACTAATAAAGCATAAACCATTAACTAATTTAAATACGAGCACTTGACAAGGTTCGCCGTGCTTATAAAATTACAGATTCCAACGTTATTCATTAGAAAACAGTCAGCATACACAAGGTCTGTGTCCTGGAGGCCTCTTCGGACCTTAAACATCTCCACTCAATTTGATATTAGGTTCTCGCATGTGCTCTCCATTAGTTGGTACAAGATGCACTGTCTGCAGTAGGTATTACATTCTTTGTTTATCGGGATGCTTCTTAGTTATGTATGGTGGACATAAACGCGATTGTCTCCAAGATATTGACCTCAAATTGGAACTAGTCACAGGACTGAACTAAACTCCTCTAACCTGTATTGGATTATCGCGGTCTTTAATTTGTGATCCATTTCGCAAACTTTATCTTTGAATTTATTACTGTTTGACAGGACTGTCAAGCTGCAGTGGGTCACAAAGTTATTGACTGTAAGGCCAATGTGGCTAATTCCGTCATAGCGATTAAGTAGTCCATCTAATACTCGCCTGACAGTAAAATACATGCAACAAAAAGTACAAAAACTTAACGTAACATTTTTTGTTGCATTTATTTTACTGTTTTAATTCGGAAAATGAAGTCGCCGGTTAATGAAGTTTGTGGTTTTTGTGTCCATTTGCCGGTACATAACAGCCAAATATACTTTTCGGCCGCCATCGCAACTGTGTTTCACAACCAGTTGATAGAGAATCTCCTCTGCGAATATTAATATGCTTTCTCTAGTGATGTCATACAAAAAAATCAAGTTAACATTTTAAAAGTCCAAATAGCCCTCCGGTCCCAAACGGCCTGACACGCCGACGCGTCAACAATGCGATTTAAATATTAAAGCCATTTTTAGCCTTGCAACTGCGACTGAATTTTAAATCTTCGGTTCTCGGTTCACAATGAACCGGGGACGAGGTTACATCATGTAGTAACATGACAAACAGCTTAGTCCATAACATATAGGTACCAGTATTATAAATTCGAAGTTTTGTATGTATAGATTTTATAAATTGAAAGAGATGTCATATACTACAGAAAAAGTGACCAAGGCCCCCGGTGAGCAGGGCTGGGATCGAACCAGCGACCTCCTGCTTTTACGGCAGACGCCCCCCTCAATACGCCTCGCTATGCTCGGGATTCTTTTCTGGAATCTTTCGCATCGCTCAGTTTTCAATCTCTCACCCTCCATACAATATAGTATTTTGCTCCCTCATAATACAATCTACGATATTATTCCATCCATATCATCGAAATGATAACTAACAAACATAAGAATGTAACTTTAGCTGCTTGCTGCCCAGAGTGCGTACTAAGAGTTTTCTCCAGGCATTCTCTTTAGTAAGATCATTGGTATGCGTGACATTTATTCTTCCCAACTGGGCTTAGGTTATGCATCACGAGAATATCCGGTATGATTCTGAAAACTTCTGAAAACGCTAACAAAGTGATTTTACGTCTAATAATATTTTATGACTTGGCTAAGAAATTGGCAATAAATTCTCGAGTTTTACGGATTTGATTGAAGCAGTTGCCATACAAGACAAAAGCGTTTTGTAAGGGACATTCCCAAACATTCTTCAAATATTCTTCATTTGTTTTGTCTATGGCAAACTGCAAACAGCGTTATTCAAATATTATTGTTAGAATTTCGTTTAAAGATATACATGAAATTGGTCTTTAATAGTTTTCGGCATCGGCACACCCCAAGAAGGGCTCTTTCTAATACCAATCTCACAAACCGCTCAAAGATTGCGATTTGTTGAAATTAAGCCCCCAATTAATACCTACCGAGTCCGGTCACCCAACGCTATATTTGCATGGTAAAGGCATGTATCACCCCAATCGAAATTGACCAATGAATGGGTCGCCGAAGCGTGATATCAAAACCGAAATGGCCGAAACGGTGACGCTCATTTTGCGATTATTGAAATCTTTTTGTTATTTGTCGTTTTATTATTGGACATGAGTAGAGTATGTATGTTATAGATGATTTTAAGTTTTCGTGCATGAAATTATAGCAATAACGGCTTGTGCGTATAATCATGCTCGAAATGTGATGCGGTTTCTCCAAATTCTTATTAGTTTTTTATCTGTGTCTGACACTGAATGGTGACCACGATGAAAGAGTACGAAGACTGAAAAGTAGGGATGTAAGGTCGCGGTCTTAAATTTGCGACCCATTTCGCAAGCTTCTCTAAATTTCAATACATTTTGACATAAATGTCAATATTAAGTGGGTTAAATTATAGGCCTTGACTATACATCGCACTTCGTAGCGCGCTTATAGCGCAGCCAGGTTTAGGCTATTAAAAACACGTGAATTTATATTAACACGTGATATGGCAAAAAATATCTGACTAAACTAAAACCTAAGTTAGCGCAGAATTAAAATTTGTTTGTATGTTCCTCGTTCGCTGAGCGCTGTGCTGTGCCATAATAGTTATAAAACAACCTAACAACGAGTATCTCTAAATATACGTCATATAATGACAGAACGTTATATGTATTTTAATGAAGGTATTCCGTTCCGTCTAGTAGGTATATCGATTTCATTTCATGTCCCTAGCGGGATACCGGAACGTGCTAAGAGAAATTGGTTCTCCTTTTCACCACAACTATATTTGTTTATAAATAATCTTCGGCACTCTAATAAAGCTAATGATTAAATATCAAAATGGTGGGTTGTGGCGCCAAAGAAACACTTGGGCCGTTCTGTTTTTAGGGTTCCGTACCAAAATGGTAAAAAAGGAACCCTTATAGTCCGACTCAGTCTGTCTGTCTCCGTGACAGAGTGGCCCTTTTCAGCGAAGACAGCCTTCCGAATGACCACTCCGTCACGACGTTTTTTTACTTGTTATGGAAGTTTAGCTCAATGCTGACTATACAAATCCTTCATACTCTTACTCTATGCTATGACTGATGTCAGTATTATACTCGTACCGTACAAATCTGAGTGTATTTATTATGCGTTGAATGCAACACGCCCCGGAAATAAACATATAGGTCACACTCAATGTCTGTAGTAATGTCGTGGGAAAGGAAATCTGAGCGAACTTGGTGACTCACTGGTTTACGCTGAAGGGATTTTTTTATTTTATTGTTTAATAAGACCCCATCATCTTTTTTTTCAATTGTTTCCTGGTTTTGAAAAGGGTCCGAGGGCCAGAGGTTCGCTTGACAAAATATTTAATCGAAAGGTTTTGCGTAGGCTCTATTATTGCAAAGACGACATATGGAGTCTTGGAGAAAATGTCGTATAATTGTGTTATTGTGGCAACTTTGTTGATTCATGTATGTTTTCTTACACACCTATGTATGTAATTAATTAGAATTTTTGAGAGGTAGGTATCAAATGTCAGCAAATCTTGGTAACGTCCTTGCTTTCTGACATTAATCATAATTTAATAAATAAACTAATTAATGTTGAGAAGTAGTAACTAGGTATGTACCTATTTTGTATTTCATTGTTAAGTGTGGTGCGTATGGCCGAAAAAAAAACATAAAAGTAAATAAAAAGTAAATATGTGGATTTGTTTGGTAATGAATTTAATTAGTATATTGTGTTACAAGGGATCAAAATAATGTATTATTTCCGGCGAAGGCGTATACATTGAATTCCGAATGAAGCGATGGATTCTAAAGTAGTATCTGAGCGTAATGAGGGATTCAAGCGTTAACGCCCAAAACGAAAATAATGTCGATACCGTGTGACACATATTGCTTTTCACAACAACTAAGAGGAAATAAACAAAACCGAAAACAGCATCAAACCAACACCACGATGAAACTAGTTAATGCCCGAAAACGTTAAAATGTGTAGTTCTTGAACAGAAAAGTGCCACTTTGATCCCTCGTAGCTTGAACAGAAAAAACCCTTCTATGAATAGGTCGTGTTACCTAACTAGTGCGGTAAAATAAAGAAAGGCCGAGATCGCAGATGTTTGCGTCCCGAGCTGCAAGCGAGGGACGTAAATATGCGATCAAGGGCTTTATTTATTACTTCACGTGTTAGATACATCATTTTATGCCTACACTGGGGCAGAAATCGGCTTTTTCCGTACGCGTGGCGTGCGGAAAAAGGCACTTTATGGCCAGGTGTGGCATAGAATAATTTTCATACTTACATTAATCGTGCAATTTTAAGTTATATTAAGTCAGTAGGGCCTTACTGCGTAAAAACGATTAAAAACCGTTATTGCCTGCATTTTACAACCACAAACGGTAGCCATAATCTACGGTCGCGGCAAGACAATTTCCTTAAATTAAACCCAATAAAAAAACCTAAAAATAGCTCCCACAGCTGGTATGTGGACCAATAAATACCATATACGCTGGTGGCATTTCGTTAACTTTTTTTATTCATATTTATTCAGGTAATAGTTTTGTAAACCGTCCTTGACTTGCGAAACTTACGCCCCCGTGACCATCATCTACTCATTAACCGATTTACACCTCCCTTTCTTTCGCACTAAAGCTTGGTAAGTGTGAATGGAACGAGAGCTAAAGTTGTAATGAGGTGTGTTGTCTCCACTCCAGCCAGTCTCAGGCGGCAGCGCGTGCGCCGCGGTCGCTAACGACGCGTTATTTCGAAATTCAAATTTTTGAATTGACGCGTTCGAATAACGAATTAACCGACGAAGTTTATCGATGTGTGTGATTGTGTTTTGTTTGAAGGTGCTTTAGTGTTTTTTTAATTGGTTTATGCAGATGTCCCAATTTTTGGACCCACATGCCATACCATATAAGTCAAGTTGTTTTATGTCTTCGGGCGCTGATGATTTATGATTGATTATGTCTAATCGCTTGTTTTATGTTAAACTTAACGTTATCCTTGTAATCATAAAAGTTGACGCTTAAATGGCAATTTAGCCTTCTAAGAACGAGTCATGTTACGCTTACTACGTCCATAATGCATTTACTAACTTGCATTCATAAGTACATACCTCTGTACTATGCAGCAGCAATATATGTTTTTTTTAATGTATTTTTTTCTTATTGTTTAACAGCGTTGACATTATGTATGTTATAATTATAAGGCATAACCTATAGGATAGCATAACCTACAGGATACACTTACAGGAACTAAGCTCCGTAACTATGAAAACGTGTCATATTTTCATTTTCAACATTGTGCCCTTTTATGCTCCCTTTGTATATGTAAGTATACATACAAATAAAGCGTTTTAAGTCAATTCAAATAAAGTTAATAGACATATTAAAATCACCAATCGACATTTGGCGCTTCTAAGACCTAATTAAGAAATAGGTAACTTCAATAATTGAAACTATTCCCAATTAGAACAGAGTTTTCTTTTGTTTTTACACAAATAAATTGAAACCCAATTGTATACAATACTTACCTATTGATTTTAAATTCAACTGCTTTTTGTGCAAGCTTAGGAGCCTCTGTAGCTTAAGTAGGTACCTATCTCTTTTAAATAACTAAGGCGATTCCACACATATGTATTTGTTTTACATTAAATCAGACCACCATTAGGTAAAAACACATTACTCTCGATCCAGTTGGATAAAATCGCGAAACTTTCAATCTCATCCATCCAAATACAAACAACAAAGACCGGCCTAGCGTGACTCAACGCGTCAGTTTAGAAAAACGAAAGTAATGCGTATGCGTAGACGCCGAAATAATCACGTTGTCTATGGTGCTGTCACTCCAATGTTATCGTAATCGCCTACAGAGTACAAGCTAGTTGAAGCTCAGACGAAATAAACACACGATTTATGAAATAAAAGAAAAATAAACTCTTGGACTCTGGCGCACTATACCTATTCTTGACAACTGAAAGCGAGTCATTAGCTATGATGATTCTATGGTTCAAATTTCGATGTCCTACTTTTAAAGTATAAGGCTGTGCATTGCCTTACCTGTCAGATTCTATACAACGCCACTGTTTCATTTAAGAGCCCGGTATACTTCTTTACGACTTTGTGCAACTTTTTGATACGATATTGAAGCAACTAACATGAATCCTGTTACTTTTTTAACAATACGAAAGATCGTTTTAATTACAATGGATAGTATGAACTTCTTTTCTGTTTTTGTTTTTCGATTTTTGCTCGAGAAGTAAATAATTGAGGCTTTTTTGATAATCAAAATGGTAGCAAAACGGTATTTAAGTTATACATATGTGTTGGAAAATGTATCGCCTAAGGAATAAATGGAGCGCTATTTCCACTTTCATATTTTTTTTCGAAAAAACTTACTATTAACAGATTTTTTTGGGTTTGAATAAAATACATTTCTTGAAAATTAAATAGCAAAAATAAACTTCATTGTATGCCTAATTAACGTGTATGAAAATAAATTAGGTGGTATAAAACTCGATACTAAAAATCAAGTTACAGTATTGTATGAATCATCCACCTCGAACAACAAGCTGTGTAAGAATTGTGTTTTACTAAGTAAATAATAATATTTATCAAAACAATCTTTTTGCAATACCAATACTACATACTATCTTAGCAATTGCAATTAATATGCGTTATTTTATAATTAACGATTTTCTCTTTAAAAAGTATAACGGACTCTTAAGATATATAAACTTCTTACCCATTTATACACTTTAGGTGGCGCCAAAAGTTTTGCAGACGTTGTCTTGTCTTCCATTTCTCCTTACTTTTGTTCCGAATTTGTTTTGTTCTCATTGGCGGTTTCAATTCTCCTTCCTCTTAGCGTTTTCTCGGCTTATTATTGTTTACCTGTAGCATACCACGGCTTGGGAAGCCTGGGGTCCGCTTTGGCGTTCACCAATTAACAACCTGCCTGAAATTTACAGCCAATCCGTCGAAAAATTGTTCACGAAAGTACAAACAGCAACACCCTTAACTGACCATCGTGCATCGGTAGGCTTTATGTTTGTAATAGGGATTACAAATGGACAGTTAAAAAAGTACTATCCTTTAGGTGGTACTTAGCGGAAGTCCATGTTAATTTCCGACATCGCTCGATGCACTTTGTAGCTGAATATCAGACTATTGTTATCGTCGTAATTACGACAGTATCAGAGAGGCTTATCTAGCAAATTTAAGACCAGTTACAATAGTTTGTGACCCGATGCGCCTGCACTCGCGCAGCCATTGGAACATGGGCAGTGTGGACGCAGCTTTATTTAGACCGCTGACGGCTTCTGTGGGAAGAAGGCAGTTAAATTTAACTGCCACTGGTTTGACCGAAATAGACGTTTTTTTGGCCGACGTTTTGGGAAAGTATGCATTTTGTATGACAAGAATATGCTTGTTTTATTTTGTAATTCAACTTTGAAATAGAGAAAGAGAGAAAGTAGATACATTTTACTAAATTAGAATCGAAAACGTCTTTGGTAAGCTTACCGGGAGGATTTGGCGCAGTGTTGTTAGGATTTTGTTGTTGATGTGAATGATGTTGACCTTTCAATAATAAAAATTCAGACGAATTGAGAACCTTTCCTTTAGAAATATTGAAGTCGGTTGAAAATATTACTGGTCCTGGTTTGCGTATAGGTGTACTGTTGAGATTGTAAACCTTGTCATTATAATGAATTGCATGTTATCTAGCTGGTTTTCTCATGTGTATTGCACTATATTCCATTTTAGCTAATAAAATATTCTTTCGGAACTAGAACACCGATAGCATCATACTCAAATTATCAACATTCTAAAGTTACAATAATATAATGTAAACTGTAGATATTTAGTTATCATTAAAGCAAATACTTATTGTTCTCTAACACGTGATGTTATGACCTACTAAATTCTTATTGTTCGCAAACCGTGTCAAAAACTTCAGGTGAGTGACTCTATAGA
Organism: Lathronympha strigana; assembly: GCA_949128165.1. Classification (NCBI taxonomy): domain Eukaryota; kingdom Metazoa; phylum Arthropoda; class Insecta; order Lepidoptera; family Tortricidae; genus Lathronympha; species Lathronympha strigana. Next base: position 8,707,378 of record OX421923.1, on the reverse strand, counting down.
AATGACGTCAATATGACTAGTGGTTCTTATAATGGTGATGCACCAAGTAGGTGTAATGGGGAATGCCATTAGTATATTAAGCTCGTAACACGGATGTTTACAAACTTTCGTTCAGTAGTGCGTGGGAAAGCCACCAACTTGGTTAACCGACGGGCATGCACATATCGCAATTTATTGACATGTTTGTCAATAAATTGCGATATGTGCATGAGTGATGAGTGTTTAATAGATGAAGACTCAATATATAGTCTATTTTTTTTAACTGAACGGTTTAAGAGGAACTTCCTCCCGCGGACGCTCCGGCTGTGGAATGAGCGATGCCACTGTTTTCCCAAAGGACTACAATATGGGGTTCTTCAAAAAAGGAGTGTTAAAGTTTTTAAAGGGTCGGCAACGCGCACGTAACACCTCTGGAGTTGCAGGCGTCCATAGGCTACGGTGACCGCTTACCATCAGGCGGGCCGTATGCTTGTCTGTTGTCTGTCACCGTCGTAGTAAAAAAAAACTGAGCTCATAAAAAAAAATCTACCAGACAGATCTGATGGCCATTTCTCTACGTATTTTGGCTAACTGTTATTCATCAGTAAACGTGCTTCCTTCTACACAGAATAATAAGAAGGTAAAATTACATAGTCTGTAGAATTTTTTTGCTGGGTTTTTATATAACGAATGTGAAGAAACCGGCCAAGAGCATGTAGGGCCATGCTCAGTGTAGGGTTTCGTAGTTTATCTACCGCCCGTCACAATCACAAGAGGCGAACTTAAAAATGGTCTTAATAGATAGGAGAAATGCTCACAATAATAAAAACCGGCGAATTGCGAGTCGTACTCGCGCACCGAGGGTTCCGTACAAACTTTATGTTGCAACTTTACCTAGAAGTAGAAATTTGATGTCAGCCACATGTATCGACAGATTGGGTCACTAGATTGCACCGAGTTAGTATGAGAGTTTGTTTTTCCTAACCAGGCGTTGTCAAATTTCATATAAAATAAACCCTTAACCCGGGTTAGTTGGCTGACCACGGTTGGTGAAAGCGGCCCTCAGAAAGTAAACGAGATTGACAATATTAACGACTTCTACTCAACCGAATTCAGGGGCAGTGTCTTTGTGACTAGTTTGATTACTTGCCTTGAACATAAACAGAATCATACCTATATGTAAGTAGACTATTAATTTACTGTTTATTTATCATAACACATGCATCACGATAGTATTTCTTTGCATGCAAATTCAGCAGGTTGCGAAACGGCATACTTGCGTTCCGGCACTGTCATCATAAACCACGCTTCAAGTCTATTAATTCATGCACGTAAGACCACACAAGATGATACTTGGAAGTTTAATAAAGATAAAATAGCGAGCGCATGCCAAATATAGGTACGATCTTTAAAAGCTGCACAGAGTAGAAAATACTACGTACAGCATTCTCACTGTCATATCCCCAATCATGGTGCATAATTCCCTTCCCTCTTTAATGCATGAAGCTTTCTCATTCTAAGTTAATCCAATTAATGGATCCGAAATATTCCGATTTTCTTTCCAATGTGCAAAACTTAATAGTCCTCCATTTATATGATCGTGATTAAGCTAGAAAAAATAAATAAAGTTGAACGGCCTCCTAGCCTAGTTGGTAGTGACCCTGCCTACGAAGCAGGAGGTCCCGGGTTCGAATCCTGGTCAGGGCATTTATTTGTGTGTTCATCACGAATATTTGTTCCTGAGTTATGGATGTTTTCTATGTATTTAAGTATTTATATGTATCTGTCTATTATATATATCGTCGCCTAGTACCCACAACACAAGCCTTATGGAGCTTACCGTGGGACTAGGTCGATTTGTGTAAGATCGTCCCATAATATTTATTATAAATAATATTTTCTGTTTATGTATTACGTTACGCATCACAATTTCAAAAGCTAATTACAGAGTTGCTCATCTTTATCTTCTAAAATCTGAAATATTGAGCCACATGTGACACAAAAATCTGAAATATTGAGCCATATATGACACAGCAAGGCCTGCTGTCGTCCTTTAAAAGACTAAATTTCAAGTCAGCTTTAAAGTGTTTGCCTCCTTTTGCTGGTCTCTCCTTTTGTGTCTTTTGTGTGTGTTCGAATTGATTATAATCTACTTGTAGGTCTTATGCCACATATATATTTCAACAAGTTAAATACTATCAATAGTAATGATAAAATATAGGTAATTCTGGTTGCACACGAAGTCAATATAATGCTCTGACACAACTACCAACGCGTAAGGCCGCCATAATATAGGCGGTGAATCGCCATGCTCTAAATTAACATATACACGTCTCCAAACATTTCCTGGCCCGTAGAGAAGTTGTATAAAGATGACCGCGCTCATTTTCGCGTGAATTTATGTGCGTACGCATGTCTGCGTGTTATTAAACATTCAGTGTTTATTCTTAATGCTTAGGTGAGCGCGGAAGCGTCTGGTGCAAAGTCGATCTGTGGTCCAGTCCAGACACTATGACATTTCAAGCACAGATTGACATTTTTGCTGTAAGTCATCACTCCAGCGCAAGCAATAGCTGTCTAAACGCGATCCGATCGAGGGAGAATTTTTTTCCGTCCGCAGTTCTAACACCTAATGACAGAGCGCTCTCGCACTGGTTCTCATAAGCCCTCGACTCGCCAATGAGCCATAATTATTGGAACACCCGGGCCCAGACGGCTGACTCACGCTGGTTAAACTTGGTCGCAGCCGCAGGATAGTTCTAGTATCAAGTTACTTTATATTGGAAAACTGGCGGAGGTTTATAGTTTAACTAAAAACCTTTAGTTTATCGAATGTCGATGTCCTGAAAATAAATCTGTTGGTTCTGACATAATCTGACTGCTCTTAACCGGCATATAAACGAAAGTATGAAGTGCTCGCTCACTGTCCAAATTACGTCGTTCCGACTCTTTTTCAAAAATAGCCTAATGTTGCCTAATTTGCTTAATATTTTTAGCCTAATTTGTTTGTACCTAAAACTCCTAATTCTGTTTAATTAGCGTATATATAATTGTTGGTACAGTCACGTCTACAAATATGTATTCATTATGAAACTTATTACTAGGGAAGAAGGTTCTAAATTGAATACAGGTGCATATAATATATATTTACTAAGCGCTTTTGTAGAGTCAGAACAAGATACGTATGCATCGATTTTGACATGAAAACTCAAACTTTTATGAAATTATGACGTTTTTAACACTGACAGTCTGCTATAAAATCGACCATGTCTATACGTATATTGCAATGTGTATGTAGTGTGAAAATCAAAGGCTTTATATTTTTAGCGTCTTATTCAGACCTTGCTCGGGCAGGCTCACAAGCAATTTAGGATTCCGCTCACGCCATGATAAAACAACTTCCATCGCCACTTAAGCCTCAACATTCATTTTATCACCTTTATAGAGCAAGTTCCAGGAAGCTTCAACACGCAAGATTAATTAAACCGTTTAACTATAAATTAACATGTAAACTGGATAATTCGTCATAAGCCTTGGGCGGTGAAAGGTATAATTATAATAATTAAGAGATTAAAGGACGACACGATTTAATTAATGTTTTAAGTACTGTCAGTCCGATTGGCAGTTCGTGTGTGAAACTGAAAAGTGCATGCCGGAAAAGGCGGTGGCACTAGGTGGAGAAGTAAGGTGATATACCTACCGATAAATTTTTAAGGCTGTGATATTATCTTTTGTTATTTTAAAGTCCTGATGAGTTTCGTGTATCTTAAAATATATCTTTGCATCGTTGTGGGTGAAATGATGCGTAATAACCTCATCACTGATTTCGGTTGTATCCTGAAAGCCAGATATCGTTTGAGCAAGCTTATCCCGAGAATTTGCAGAGGCACTGGTACCTAGTATTTATTACAGCAAGTCCGTCATGTAATCTTTCAATCAGTCTTCTTCTTCCTAGTATTTTCCTGGCTTATGCCACGACTTCGGGAGCCTAGGCTCCGTTTTGGTAACTAACCCCAAGATTTGGCGTAGGCCCCAGCTTTACAAACGCGACTGCCAACTGACCATCCAAACCAAAAGGTAAACTAGGCCTTATTTGTATAAGTCCGGTTTCCTCAAGATGTTTTCCTTCAACGAAAAGCGATTGGTATATATCAAATGTTATTTAGTGGGTACATAAGTTCCGAAAAACTTATTGGCACGAGCCGGGGTTTGAACCCGCGACCTTCGGATTGAAAGTCGCACGCTCTTACCACTCAAAACCCACATTTGATTGTCCTTTCAACAAAGTGTGGCTTGGAAGACAGAGGAAGTCAGGAGAAGATACATACAATGTAACAAAAGTTTATAAAAATCCAAGTTAAAAGTTGCCTCTCCGTTATGTTGATCATCAGACATCGAGTTCTGATGATAAACATAATATATGAAATGTACCAACTGACCAACACATGAAATAAATTCCCACGATATTTTTTCCGACAATTTTCAATTAATCAACAAAGTGAATGTGCGTTACTTAAGTGCGTGTTCACTGTAATCATAACCTCGTGTTCCATTTATATAAAGACCTAACCGACACGATGTTCTCTCTACTAACTCCCTTTCGTTTCCAAGACACTTTGGGTGTTATACAATATTGAATCTTTTACCCGTGGTGTAAGTTTCAAAATCTGTTTTCGTAACTGCAAACAAAACATCAATTGAGTTAATGGAGTGTCACGCCTTCGGATGGCACTGTGGTTCTAATTTCACCAATTCATATTATTTGGGGCGCGGTATAGTTGAAAGATTATGTTTAAAGCTATTATATTTATGTCTATTAAATCTAACACTGGCGGATTGTCCATAGCGTTCATCTCCTACTGTCTTGCCGAATTTTTAGTTTAGTAAAATGAGTACACGTTTTTAACATATAAATTTGTTAAAAGTATTTCTTTGTGACTTTGGAGTAGCGATGAAAATGGCGAAAGATTGATGTTGTTTCTTTCGAAACTTTGTATCTTTCTTGTAAATTACATGTGACTTTCGAAAAAAACAAAACTGACGTTTATCTGACAAATACAATCATACACGTATTATACGTATGATACCTGTTTTATACTGTGTATTTTACATGTTAATTTCATAATTAATTGACTTAATAATAAAATAACCCCATGGTCCCGTGAAAAGGTAAAACATACAAATAATAATAATATTAAGATTACATAGATTAACGATTCCAATTTGTAAGTATTTCGTCATAATTGATAACTTCAACCTCTTTAGGTAACTGATATCGAGATATAGTCTGAGCGAAATGAAAAGTCACCTGTTTATATGAGAGCCAATACATTCCGAGTAACTATTCATAATATAATATAATAATGCGAAAAATACAATGTGTTTTACACGTAAAAAACTAAAACTTGCGAAAGATTCAATCGAAGATCCGCAACGAAAGATACTGTATTTTATTGAAAAATACAGGGCCTTTGTAAGATACATGTATCTTTCATGTAATTTTCATCGCTACTTTGGAGCCTAACTGACGTCTCTTGTCATAGTTCAAAAATGATAAAAATCGCATTAAATTGCGTCTTCTAACAAAATTTTAAGTATAATAAAAATCAAACCGCACGTTATTTTTTAAAATCGCTGAGCAAACGTTGTTTAGTTTGGATGACGACTATCTACGATTGAATTTCTTGCTCCTATTATGGGCCACACCCGGTATATTGTATCTATCCATCGTCTGTTGTGTAATAACTTACTTATTCCGTCAATAATTCCATAACTCCATAAAACGCAATAATTTCACCTTAGTAGTTATAAAAAAAAAACAGTTATCATGCTCGCTTTAAGGCATAATTAAATTAATTTTCAACAAAGACCGCGAAAGGACCGAGTTGGAATTCTTCTTTCTTAACACCATTGCTTCAACGCAGAGTATAATAAATCCGAGTAATTCATCTCAACATGCACGTGTACAGTACAAAAACGTTGTCAGATGAACGGAGTGATGATTTAACCTCCACTCTTCAGTCACCTGACAAAGAAAGCACGCAAAAATATTAGCCGCCCAACTTTATTTGTAGGGTCAGAAGAGCTGGTCACATTATTTTTGCGCACTTTGAGAACTATGCAGAATATGAAACTATGCGCACTATGCAGAATATGAAACTATGCAGACAAAAAACTTCTGTCATAGATCCAATTAAAACATTTTATAAAAAATCGTTTTTATTTTCTCTGACGCACGCTCCGTGCTATAATCATATGACAAAATAGGCTACAAGTTTACATTAAGCTTGGATTAGCCTGGATAAGAAGTGTTGCGTCCAAGAATTGAACGCTATTTCTAACTGGCCCGAGATAGTTTACTGCTTAATCCTTGCACTCTGCCGAAATTCTTTTTATCAAATAATTAAGCTTATTTTGCAAGACGCGGACATTCCAGTCCGCTGGTCCGACAGCATTTCGAGAATCTTACAAGATTCCATGGAAAGGTCGGTTCAGTGCCATCATCGACACAGTCAACCAAACTTAATCCTTATTGCGACGCGATAAAGCCCACGACTGGTCAGTTAGTTGCTGTTAGTACGGTTCTCTAATTATACGTGTCACATAATTTAAGAAAATTAAAAACGGTTCTTATAATAATATTTTTGGCAAGGTACCTGAACCTGGGGTCTCAGGCGGTTTTCACACCATCGCCGCGTTAAGCGGTAGAGACTATATCCAACCAATATGACTAGATAAAGAATCAAGCACTTAACTGATATGGCGGTAAGAGACGGAAAGAGACGTAGGGCGTATCATGTTAAACACTTTGAGAGCAAAAGTTCCGGTTCACTAGGATTTACTTGTATATTATAATCTTGAATGCGAATATAACTAAATTATTATATAAATCCTGAATGAAGTGTCGCAAATATTCACTATATTAAAAAAGTTCACTTTATTAAATTTTCGGTTTGCAAGCAAAAATAAGCTGTTTTTACTTTATAGTTTTATACAGAATAAATAAACTATCAGTAGTACCTACATGGTAATGTATTTCATTTGAGTTAAATTATCTATAAGGTTCACTTTTTTTAATACGCTAGCTCTATTCGTTTCAGAGCTATTAAAAAATTTGCTCTTGGGTCTATATTATGCGAAAATATCGCTACCAAAATACGCCCGTGTCGGGTTAAAATTTTCACCACCCCCTTTTCCCCCGTGAGAGTTGTGGAAGTCGACTGAGGAATATGGGTTCAAGCCTGTTGTGGGCGAAGAGGGCTAGCAACATGTCACTGCCGCATCGCAATTTCGTTATCATTAAACCCCTTCATTGCTAGAAGTGGCACTGAGACATGAGCAGTTTTTATAAGCTCTGACTACCCCTTTTCGGAGAACATAGCGGTGTATATGTGCAAAATAGCGGTACAGGAGCCGTTGACAGTGTAGACACGGGTTATTAAACCTATAAACACCATTTTATCGCCAATACAGCAACAGGACAATGGCATTGAATTGAAACCAATTAAATACATCCACACGCAACTCCCGTAATGGCGGAAGGCCGAAAATAACAAGGTGACATAAACAAGACCGTGTTCGTATAGCTATGCGAAAACAAGAGTCGAGCTATCGAACCAACCAGCCGCTTTAGCATCTTATCAGAAGTCACGACACTTTGTACCTACATCAAGCGCGACTTAATATCGCGAGTTGTTGCGACAGTACGAGTATATCGCGGTCGAGAAAAAAAACCGTATTTTTCTTACTACTCGGATAAGACGATGACGGTTGTCTTTCTCGACCTTGCAATACTGTCGCGGCACTCTTGTTCTAGGGCTAATGAACTTGCACCAGTCGCTCCGAGATGTCTCAACCGTGCTGAGGTATACAGCGAATATCGAAAATCTAATTAAGTCACCTGTAAGTCTTTCTCTGGAATTCGGCAATTGCGCATTGATTGAATGATTCACACGCAGGCCCTCGGTGTCAAAAAAATACCCGAGTATCTGGTAAAGATTAGGGGGAATTATTTTATTGAATGCGGAATTAAATCGAATATTGTGGAGATACTTAGAAGAGGCTTTAGTTCAGCAACGGACACCAGTCAATCGCACATGCAGAGAAAATCTTTCTTTATACTGATTCGTCTGACCGTTCGACTCTAGCTATGCGATTGGAATGACCAGTCACAGGAATCCCTTGACTCATAATCCTTTGGCAAACAGCCATGGAATAAATAAATAATAAGAAACGGATCCCTAGTTTAATTTTATTTTTTGGAACGGAACGTTGCCAACTTTGAATTCGGAATATTGAATTTGTTTTAAAAGGATTTCGTTTTATTTCCAATATAAAGTATGCTTATAAATGTAAATTCGTTTACGGGTTAGCGTTCGATTGGTTTGAAAATTTTGTTTTTACTTTTGCTTAGTACTATCCACTGTGTATGAATAATTTCTTCTGCTCTGAAGTTAAGAAGCTCCCACACGAATAAATAGATTTCATCGTCCTAATCAAAGTATTACTACTTCTGAGGAGGATAATTTGGTAATTAAATATGTTTTAAGTAGCCTCGTATTTTGTTTTTGTTTCCTGTTATGAGTATTGCAACAATAAAGAATATTCATAAAAAAGTTAACAGACCTTTTAGTTAAATTATGCTTTCTCTCTTTCTAATAAAGGCAAATGTCAATCTGACGGATAAGGATAAGCAATCATTTAGCTAAACTCTGTTTTGTACATAAATGTACGAAAGATAACTTGCATAGGGTCAATGTGGCTAATTCCGTCGTAGAATTCCGTTCCGTCTAATGCTGAATATACTCAAGCCCTTAAACATGTCAAAATAAAAAAATAAAAATTGAAATTGAAATATAACAATGTCAGCAAAAATTAAAATAACAACATACAGTAAAATAACAAATTAATAAGTAAGCACAGTACGCAGCTGCCGACTCAGGTCAAGCGATAAGCAGCAGGCTTCGACTGAGTCGTTAGCTGCTAGGTACTGTGCTTATATTCAACGCAGGCGAGCATTACACGGAATAGTTAATAGACGGAATTAGCCACATTGACCTTCCTCGTCATTCTGTTAGAATTCCTTATCTTTAAGATCGCTTTAACACGACTGAAAAGTATCCTACTCTTACTTAGTAAATTAAGTTAGTACATACATTTTAGGGTTTCCTGTTTTCCTTCATTCGGTCACATCATTTACTACTTTCCATCATGATAATTAAATAAAGAAAAAAAATCTATGTCTCATTAACTTATCAATCTCCCATCATCCTATGTTTTGAAGTTTACTGAAATATGTCACCGATTCAAGTTCCAAACGACTGTGGTTTCAAAGGATCAAATTTCCCAAATTCTATTAACCCCGACACCCGGGGCGAGTGCAAGTTCGCCGTTAACTTGTAACTCTAGATACATTATTCACAAAGCCCTCTGTCTTGGCTAAACTCAATTGACCTCCCTTGTATAAATCGTTGGGTAATTCAGTGTTCTTGAGATTTACTTGCAGTGTGACTAATACAATAATGATTACATTATAAATTGTTAATGTAAGTAAGAATCTAAACTTCATTGCTGCTAAAGAATGCACCGTTTTACGGTACTGATTATCTGGAACATGAAATAAGACTTCTAGAAGTTCATTATATGGCACTTAATAGATGACAGACGTATTCTATCTTACTGAAAGTATTATTCATTGTATTGTTTGCTAAGCACTTGTGAATAACAACCCCATTATGGGGTGACTTGTAAAGGGAACAAGTCAGATTCCTACCTATTAATTTTACCCCTTCTTGCCGAACTGACTACAAAGGGGTGACCAGTCTGCTTAACCAAAGGACCTGAACAAATTTCTGGTTAAATACCTATTATGACAATCTGTGCCAGGTAAACTTTACCTGACCGTGGTTTGAGAATGGAAACGTCTATTTAGCAGTGTTCATTCCAAATTGATTTGGTGATTAGTCACAGAAGAAGGGGTATGGTGGAGAAATTAGTTTTTCCAGTTTTCTGCAGGCGTTTCTGCTAAAAAATAAAATAATGTACAAGCATTTGGTAAACATAGCCCAGATATTTACTACATATCGGTCAATTCAGCTACATTCAATTTACATATTAAATTGAATTCTACTGTTATTGGTTGAGTCGGTTTCCAAAGAAGTGAGTATTTGCTCTTCGTTATGCTGTAACTGGTTTTTATTTTACCCTTAATTTGGCAAAAAGAAGGGATGTTTCATCGTGATGAACATTATATATTTAAGGGTTAAGGAAAATATGTTTAATATTCTAGATGTTATTAAAGAGCGTTGGTGGCCTAGCGGTAAGAGCGGGCGACTTTCAATCTAAAGGTCTCGGTTTCAAATCCTGCCGGCTCGTACCAATGAGTTTTTCGGAACTTATGTACGAAATATAATTTGATATTTACCAATCGCTTTTCGGTGAAGGAATACATCGTGAGGAAAACCGGATGAATCCCAATAAGGCCTAGTTTACCCTCTGGGTTGAAAGGTCAGATTGCAGTCACTTTCACAGACCCCAGGCTCCCTACATGACACATGACCCGTGACATAAGCCGGGAAAATGCTAGGAAGAATAGATAAGACTCTAGATGTTATCATTGTTATCAATTTATTACACATAAATAATATCGGAAAAACAAACCGAAAGCTTGTCAAACAAGAATTCCCGTTCCTTTCGAGTGTTCTTTGTGTTTCTCGATTCGAATTGGATTCGACAATGCAAGTTCATCTCACTGAAGCGTAAAACAAACACGAGTTACAATGGTAGCGCAGGTACCTCTTGTTTTACACAAATCAATTTGAAATTATGTAAATTTTCGATGGATCCTTATCTTATCTAGGGGGCCCTAGCGGATACACTTCGCCCCATTGGGATCTTTTGTAAAATTGCTCGCTTTTGTAAAGAGCTTGCTCGACTATCTCCATGTGGCGGATGATGGAGCTCAGGGGTAGTGCTTTGAGTTCCTTTGGCTCCAGGTATCCAGCACTACAGTCCTTCATTCTTTGTCTGGCGAGAGCGTGACATTCACACACTACGTGTTTCATAGTCTCATCTTCTTCGCCACACATCCTACACACTACACACTGTATTCTCAAACACTTCTGACCCCATGGTGACCTGTAAACACCCATGTAATAGTTAGCTCTCTCCTGCTAAGTTTCCGAAGCTTTTTGCTCCAGCCCGAGTCTGATTCGTGCATGAAGAGCTTTGAATGCCTAAGACCCACCAACATTTTTTTTTATAAAACTTGATAATCTTTCAATTCAGAATCAAACTTATACAAAAAAGACACTTATGGCGTTATTCATAAACGTATATCAAACACGGTTTAGCTAAATGATTGTTTGTCCTTTTCTGTCAGTTTGCCTTTATTAGGGACAAAGAAAACATAATATAACTAAAACGTCTATTAACTTTTTTATGAATTATGCTTTGTACAAAACTTAGCACACCTTACTCTATCTATAAAATCCCACGTAGTGTTATGAAACGAAGTGTTAATTATATCAAAGTCAATGAAATCTAGGGCTGCATTAGCGAGCATTCATTAATGCTAATTGAACGTGCTTACTGACCTTATCAATGGTAGTAAATTTTTAGCCTTATTGTTAAAGAATAAGGTACGAGTACAATATTGTATAATTTATTGACATAACTGCACCTGCATTTGGTTCACGAAGATGATACATTATCGGCATGTGTAGGATATTGCTTTGACGAGTTTGTATGTTTGTTAAAAAACCGATAGACCGATTAAGGGTGTCGCTCAAAAATATGTGAATACGGCTTTTAACTTAATCATAACCTTAACAATACAGTCGTGTTCAAATATTTGTGTGGACCTCAGCAGCTCCGATATATCTGATGGCGACTGTACATACGTAAAGGTCGAACGAACACCTTTATAATCTGTACTATTCAGTACTTTAAGGGGCCTCAACGTAGAATTGATAGGTACCTACACTATAATGATGGATGATTATGTAAATTCATTAGTTAAGGCTCAATCAGATATTAAGGTTATTGACTTCATTAAAAACCATTATGTAGCATTTTTAATCCACAAAAAAACTATCTCGGTACAAAACTAATACATTAAGACGAGCCTAATCTAATATATCAAAAGACCTCCCACGTTTTGGCAAGACTAATCAATTTTCCAGTTTATTTCTCGCACAGAAAGTTGACGTTTATTGCAACATTCGCTAAGTCCTTTGATGTACCATAGCCAATACTAACTGAGCATTTGTGAGGCTTATTACAACGACATAAGGCCAGCGATGGTCAGTTAGGTAATCTTACTGTTTGTACAATACGCAAGAGTCCATTTTACGTCTCGATGTTGGATCACACAGATAAAACAAAAGATAAATCCGTTGCAAAACTGCCATCTCATTCTCAACCTTATTGAAACAAGTTACGTTTCAAAATAGCATGACGTATTTTATTGTTTAACATTGTATTTTTATACGATGTATGGTACGCATCAGTAGACCGGTACCAATCAATGCTCTGTAATCGTCTAAAAAGTGAATCTGATGTAAAAACATGACAATTAAGATATCGTATGGTCTATTGACTAAGACAATTGCCAAGGAAAGTTTAAGTATAGATTTACGATCTTTGTTCGAGATTGTACGTCTAATGCTGACTGTGTTTACAAATTCAGATAAGAAAGTGATATATTATGAATTTGTGATTAATGATTAACGTGTGTTGAGAACTCGTTTTAAATAGTGTTTTGTTTCGCAACTACTGATTAAAAGGGCTAAACTGGTAGATGCTTTACTTTTTAGAGGGAAGTCCCTAAAACTATAATTACTTTGAAACTGTATGAAACTGTAATTAATTTCATAGACATTTCGCGCTAGCTTTCGTAAATCGATCTGTACCTATCTAATATTTTCAATGCTATTACATGTCATTATATCCCTTTTTAAGCAATAATTCGTTTCCCAATTTAATAACGATTTTCCCACGATAACGTAACGTGACTTAATTGCATAAACTTATGTCTGTATTTATCACTTTCAATGTTAGAATAAATTAATGAATGTACTTTATTTTGTATATTTGTATTTACAAAGGTTTTTAATCGTAACAGATAGGTAATACACGAGGTATGAAAGAAAATGTTTGCGGAAAAATCCCATGATTAACATAGAAAGTGTCTCGTTTTTCACACATGTCTGCCCTGCCTATGTTTGCCGTCTAATCCTGCAGATCGCCTACATTCCTGAGCTTACAATACGTTCCATTTTGCACAATTTCCGTTTTGCAATTCAATACCTAATATTTAAACACACAACCTCACATTTGCATTTTAACCGTCACTTGAATATACACCTTATGTTTGCACGGTACGGTCGCTTTTCCAAATTCCCGATCGTGTAAGATACACGTTTGATGCACGTAATCCTAGGTGTTTGAACTGTATCGATCGTCTTCTGTTTACATGTGCACGTGTTGCAAGTCTATATCGAAATTTCATCTCGTTTACACGTATTGTAAAGGAAAAGAAAGCTTAATATTCTCCGATTCGGTTCGGAATCGTAGGTACTATTTGAGAACTTGGGATTTCTCGGCGTTTATTGTACCTACTATTTATTAGTGCGCTATTGTTGAAGTCTGAGAGAAATTGGAAGTCATTGACCTGTTGTATATATTTGAGAAATATATTCGTATCGCGCTAACAGATTCATAACATACACGTCTTGATCTTATCGGTCTATATTTATTTATATACACGGACGTGTTATCATACTTACGGTGATAAAATTTAAAATAAAAAAAAACCTTTTGCAAATCCTCCTACCCTCTATTTCGTAGTACCTTAGGGAAAAAAGTACCTAGGGGTATTTACGTTTGTGCCTTTTGTATGATATGACCCTTTTCAGTGCGGTTTCCGGTAGACGTTTTGATATTAGACACCAACTCACTAGGTTCGGTTGTATATATTTGGGATTCTAAATAGACATATAAATTACAGCTTATAGCCATATTTATATTAGAATGTATCTTACTATCACCGATATAAATTAAATATGTGTGCAATCGATGGCGTATTGTACATTCATTGCCATACAATGGCCGGAAGACCGAGGCGTGGACGGGGTCCCCTTAAAAGGTCCGGTGCCTTTCGTGTCCGTTGTGCCCTGCTTATAAAAATGGGTGTTATTATTTAGGCCACGTGTACGAGAGGAGGGGGTCACATATAGGCTGCAGTAGGAGCAGCAGTGGTATTAGGCAACCCGCACACCTTGCAACCTAAAATCACTGTCAGTGGAACATCCTAACAATGTAAACAAACCGCCATATTGATCGTAATAACCTAACTTTGAAGATTTTAATGAAATCTCCAAGATTAACTTATTTAATTTATGTTTCGTATGTTACGATAGTACGACCGTTTCAGTAGTGAATGGTTTCAGTGGTGTTTGATGAGGTAGTGTGAAAATACAAGGAGAAACAGTGACAGAACATGTGACGCCTTTTGTTTACATTGTTAGGAAGTTACATTGCCGGCGATCTTAAATGGTCGCGCACTTTGTTTTTTTTTACTGTGGTTTCAGAGAAATTTCCTCCCGCGGATGCTTCGGCTGTGGAATGAGCCGATGGCCGAGAATGATGCCGAGTATGATGCGAGTTTTTACTCGGCAAAGGACTACAGTATGGGGATCTTCAAAAAAGGAGTAGTTTAGGTATAATTTTTAATGGATCGGCAAGGCAACGCGTGTGATTAAGCGTCCATAGCCTACGGTGACCGTATATGGTTATATCCTGAGAATAACAAAAGTTTCTGCATAAAACTATGCAAAATTGTCCGCATTCATTAAAGAGTTTAATGTCCGTTTTATTATAAACGTCAGCGTCACTTAATAAATGCACAATATGCAAATATTTCTGTTCTAGTTTCTGTCGCTGATTCATTTCAAACAGAATATTCATATTTCAATTTTCCATCATTCACATTTTCCACATAAAATTGTAGGTACAGAACGTAATATATTTCGATATATTCTACCTATAGTTAGATATTAAAATGCATGGACTTCCACACCTCATGCAATTCAAATGTTTAAATAGAATTGATTTCATTTACGCGTAACAGCGTAATTTTTCCCTGTCACCAATGCGATTACGGGTTTTATGTTAAAATCGGAACTCGGAAAAAAAACGTGTTTCCTTAACAGGAATCGTGTCAATGAGTCAGTGGATCTAGAATGTTAAATGGTTCTCGCACGCTGAGGTTATCTGAAGTGCATTCCGTTCCGAGAATGGGAGTTTTTGCTTTATGATTGTTATATCTGCGTTTTTTTGTTGTGAATTTTGTTATGCGTAATTTTTATGTTTTGGGCTTTTGGGCGGAGCAAAACGTTTGCATATTTTTTTCGTATATTTAGAAGCGTGTAGATTAGTTAAATAGGTGTGTGTTGTGTGTAGACGTTGTTTACCATTAAGAAGATACATGAAACATATTTAGCTAATCCCCCCCCCCCTCATAGGCTTAAAAAAATAATCCACGTGAATGCAATACCTGGAAAATATATATTATACAATGTATAAGCTAAAGTTCAGAACATAGCCGTTTAGAGCAGACGGGATGTCATCGATCGTTCATAAAATGAACTATGAATCCTGATCAGCTACCAGAGTTATCTATACTCTAATATACTACATCAATATCACCACGTACGGTACATCCTTCTCTAAAATGAACTTAAAACGACGTAACTAAATCTCGAAAGGCGATGACAGAAATCGTTCTTTAACTAATGTTGATTCTATTGATTTATGATCCAGTATAAGCCTATTTAGATTCATATGAATCATATGTAACCGCGGAGGTCAGGTCATAATGGTTAATTCGAGGCGGGTATATGATGGAGTATAGATTCCACTTCCTTTCACTTAGTATGCGCCGGTATTTGGTGGCTTCCGATAGCTAACGTGGTTACCGGTATGCGTATTGATGATTACTGTCATTCCAGCGGCATATAGCTTTTAGGCCTTAGTCTCCTGGATTCGACTAACGAATAAACCAGAAATAATTCGAATGCACCAGTCATTTCCTTAGAGTGCAACTGAAGTGCCTTATGAGCCAATATTTGGACTAGATATTGCTGAAACCAAACTTGTGTAGTTGTTTGAACTCGTGGTATTTGTAAACTAGACGTCCACAATCCCAGTCACAACAGGTATAAAGTTACTAACACTTCTTTGCTTATCGAGATGAGATTAAGTATTGTCAATTTTTAACGCGGAACAGTCACTATTTTCTCCCACTACCTTTTACCTTGTTAGAAATCAAACTGTAAAAAAAATGGCTTTCCACCACATAAACAAACGAACCACGCGCCTAATCTCTCGGCAGGTGTCTTGGATTACCATACTTGACGCACTGTCTACCGAGTGTTGGCGTTACGCTAGCGGGGATTTTGCAATGCTGTCTTTGATTCATTCAGTCTTTCGCGCGCTTTTGGTCTCTATGGACGTTGGTGATGCGACATTGTAGACGTTAGTCATTTGTTTATTTGGAGCCAGTTTCATTCCAAGTGGACTGTGTTATATTGACATTGGTTTAATTCAGATTATCGCGCGCTTTAAGGATGATGCGGAAAATGAGAACTAATTTAATTTAATTGTATATGAGGTCATTTATTAATTTCAAGGCATAATTAATCATCAGTGAATGTGTTAGATGCTGGGGTTGCGTTTTAGGAACATTACAATTTGTTATTTTTTAGCGATTTGCCTTCCTAAATACTAATTCTCCATTAAGACATAAAACAACTTTCACTATTCAGGTTGAAATATCGATAAAGTCAAGTGTGTAATGTAAACTCAGTGCTTAACCAAAAATGGTCATGGAACCGCTGCAAAGCCGATTCTGGCCTCTCTCACCCCGTCTTTGGAGACGGAGTACGGAGTGCAAAGTCGTCTTCGAGCCAAGAAGACCACCAGTGGATAAACGAATAGATCTGACTCCGGATTTGCTGCGTTCGAAGAATATTAAAGAACGGTTGGGGCATTTAAATTTAGAAGAGCATATTGATAAGGAAAACAAATGGAGCGTCTCGAAGCCTCCACTGAAGGAGAAGAAGGAGGAAGTGAAGCTGAGAGTTAAAAGACAGAGGCAGCCGCGTCCGAATAGTCTGCAGCTGTTGCTATGTCCATCCAGCTCTGGACATTACAGCAGTAACACTTGGCGATACACAAGGGTTCGATCCAGGAGGTATGTTCAATAGTATTATACAACTAAACTAATAAATAGATTTTTATACAAAAACTAGCAATTAAAAAGTTGAATCAGGTTCAATCCGGGCCACTTGCATTGGCGCAAGTGGCCCTGATTGGCTGGGTTAGTCAACTAACCTTAGTCTACTTAGGAATGATGGTGTTATTTCCTAATTACAAGGAACTCTACGGGGTGGAGGGGTTTAGTCCTAGGGGCTGGGAGCAATCTCCAGTTGAGTCGGGAATATTGTTGGTTACCGAGCCAATAGTATACAGTGAGTATTTATTACCTCCACCTCTGACAAAAAAAAACCCTCGGTTGGTGCAAGTGGCCCTGAGAGGGAGAAAGAGGAAATTAAGTTTGCATATATTATGATAGGGCAGACTATAATAGTGTTAAGTAAACGTCATTATTTCATAGAAGTTTGACGTTTAAAATAACACTTTAATACCTTTACATTTCATTTGCTTGGAACTCTTGGAAGAGTAAACGTGGTCAGAATCTAGATTGCGATGCTTTTTCAGCTGCTATGTGCGTGTCAGCGTCTTTATTAATTCAGCAGCTTGCAATAGACAATTAGCGTTTGTAAGACTTTTTTTATAACTAAATATACAGCATGTCCAGTAAATCGGCGATAATCTTTTAAAAAATCAAATTACAATCATTAATGTCGTCGAATGTACTAAACTCATTGATTCTACATGCGTTGAGAAATTTTTCATCGTTCGATTAAGAACAGATTGCATTTCTTACATGTTATCTTCACGCGATCTGCTCTTTACCTCCAAAAGACAATGCAATAAAAAAGTACGATCAACTGATATTGTTGATATCGTCGTATTAACCGATGCTTTCTTGTGTAACGCGTGTGGGCAGAGCGTGGGTGTCACATGACAGTTCCTGACAGTGCCGTATCGGCATGATCGGCTAATGAGCATGTATGGCCCTTGACATGATTTTGGTGATTTCCGAGCGTGTTATATCCCCCTTAAGTACTTTGGGTACTTCGTTATACAAATACTTACATGATAAATCGAATCATGGTAGAATGAAAAAAAAATGCGAATAAACAGGATCTACTCATACATGGTGTTTAAAGCATAATTTTGATTTCGAAATAAAGTAGTACTTTTAAATATGTCGGCTGATTACACTTTCTATGAAACAGCCTGAATTATTCCGCGATATCCGGGTCGCTCTCATTGTAACAGTTTTGTCTCATAACAATATCATAATTTTCCTTCTACAGCAATATCTAAGTAAACAACTCTGGTAGGTATTAAAACGATTAAATTGGGATCAAGAGAAGTTGCAACTATTATAATTACCGAAAGTGGATTATTGAATGCCGAATTTTCGATTAAATCGAATGGAATCGAATAAATGGAATGAGCTTATAATCGATTTCGAAAGCCAACGATAAATTAGCTCCCGATTAAAGAATACGTGGTGTGGCGAAATTTAAAGGTTGGTTTACGTAAAGTATGTAATTAATTGTTTTTTTGCGCGTATAAGTAAATGGGAGTCGAATGAGCTTAATTTGTGATGAAAGTTGGGGCAGAATTGCGGTTATTAAATGTTCACTTTTTTACTGCTGTGAATTTAATCTTGTCGAAATTAATCGAATTCATACGCATTGTACACCGATTCATTGTGTAGTCTAATTTGGAACGAAAAATATGAGCTGGGTGCATAGACAAGATGCCAATATCTGTCACTCTTCCTTATTAGTGCGACAAAGACAGTTGCATTTTGTTCGCTACTGAGGTTTAACGATTGGCATTTTGTCAACGCACCCTGATCTCGGTTAAAAACAAGTGA
The DNA here is from genome assembly GCA_949128165.1 of Lathronympha strigana. Taxonomy (NCBI): domain Eukaryota; kingdom Metazoa; phylum Arthropoda; class Insecta; order Lepidoptera; family Tortricidae; genus Lathronympha; species Lathronympha strigana. The sequence goes on along the minus strand of OX421923.1, from coordinate 8,688,321 downwards.
CGAAGCGACAAACTTAACCCAGTAGAATGAGAGCCAGTTGGAAATACTTTCGAATCGTGCAGTCACTATCGACCCGTTGTTAAGTAAAACTCATAGTGAGCACACAGGTTTAAGCATATTTGCTAAGGAGCAAACCCCCCTACCCTCGCTCCCCGGCTGTCGCCGGAGAACAAAATTTGAATTTCGAACGAGAATTTAAAAACTAAGTTAGGCACTTTTCTATAATGGCATGTGATCTTAAGGTGGATCTCCCCGTGCAAGTTTCATACAACTTTCGTTGCAGGTTTTCTTCTATTCTATCGATGCACCGGAGTTTAAACCGTGATATTTAGGTTATGCGGGTCCTCCAGTTTGCGCAAATAGTATAAAAAATGCTAGAAAACTAACAATAACGTAAAATAATCAGATATAAAAAGTCCTAAATTTCGCTAAAGCGCTTGTTTGTGTGAGTAATCCTGATACTGTCCGTGTAAACTAATATGGCGGCTCAACTGACAACCACTGGTTTTGAGTTTACTATGAAAGATGTCACTGTAACCACCTGTAACACCATCAGATATATCGTAGCGGGCGAGGTCCTCAAATATTTCTGAGCAAGGTTAAATTTCAATAAATTCTTTACAATAGATCCGCCAATAACATCTGAGCACTCAATTTTTTCATAAATATAGGAGAAGCAATTTTTCTGTGAGTTCTGAACACACAGCGAGGAAAAAATATCTGAACGCAAAGGTATCTAAGCAAGATAAGTGGTCACAAATATCTGAACATTGAATAAAAATATACCTTACGCCGTTCCCTTAAAGTTAAATTCAATGTCATTGCAGTCAAGTACCTAATAATAGCAAGCTTGAATTGATAAATTGATAATAAAGCAAATTTTAAATTTGACAATCCACGAGAAGAGTACTGAAACGTCAATCGATATGTGTGTCCCTTTTCAAGGACGTTGCCAGCTCGTGTCGTTCGATTATCCAAATGTCCCATAAAACAGAAAAATTTGAACTTGAGAGCATTAACAGGTGAACTCGTTATACGTATGGGTATTTAATTTTCGGCAGCTATTTTAGATGTTGAAATAGCCCAATTAATTTATACTTGATCATAAGAAAATGTAGCAAAGCTTAGTAGTCCGGGTTCAAATCTTGGCCAACCATACCCTTTTTTTACTTTTTGTTGGTTATAATAAGCACGTTTTCGTTGATGAAATTGGGCGTTTTTATTTTTTGTTGTAGAAAAATCTTTTTTTGAAAATTTAATTTTTTTTAATTGTTTTCTATTCTGAATCGCGAGCTCTTTCAATCCTAGTAGGAGAAAAAAAGTGTCCCAAGATTTGTTTTCCATTTCGCCACCGTCATTTCATAGATTTAGTATGGCGGTAGCGTCAATGGAAAGTTTGAAATTTGTATGGCAAATTTAGGACACTTTTTTTTCCTACTAGGATTGAAAGAGCTCGCGATTCTGAATAGAAAACAATTACTTCAATTATTTCCAATTTTCAAAAATGATTTTTCTACAACAAAAAATTATAAATGCCCAAAATTACAACTTTACTGTTGTAATTTTTTTCACATAATTACTATATATTTATATCGTACCAATTTTCTTGATAAAGTAAGTTTACAACATCTAATTTAGAATCAAAACTATTAATAAAAACGTAAATAAAATGAAAGTAAAAATAAATATTACCAAGGCAAGTTTGAAAAAGATTTTTAAGACTGAAAACTACTACAAAACGATTGGTTATTTATTGTTCTTCTCTTTCACATTGTTTTACTGAACTAGCTTATTATTATTTGGTGACGTAGGAATTTAAAAAACAACCCAAATATATGTAATTACGATGTACGAGTACACCTCTATACAAAGTTGTCAAAGGCTGGGTAAAATGCGAAGGTACCTATATTTATGCTGTAAAAACTTCTCAAGATTGGATTCTAGCCACTCAAGTATTGTATGAATTTGTATGTGTTGTAGTAAGTCTCGAAAAACGCCATTCTCCTATTTAATTTATGACCCCAAGTCTTCTGCAATGCAATGACTACATTGGTCAAAAATATATTTGCTAAATACTACATAAGCATTTTTATAACGCCACCTAGGTAAACGCTAGTTAGTTTACGAGGAATGACATTCTCCGCGCCCTCTGTGGAATTTTTGGAGTGATGACAACACTACTGACACTGATGACTGACAGAAGACGTGCTAGTGTGCGTAAATAGGTAAAATCTCCATATTTCCACGTTGTTGCAGGTTTTTGTTGAAATGAAATACTGTTGGCTGCAGAAAATCTCGTAGTATACTTCAGATTTTCTAGTATTTGCGCAAAGACAAAAACATCTTATGTATCTGCTTTAGTTTTGGAGGAAATTATGAAAATAACTAAGTTTGAAGCACTAGCGCCATCTCTTGGTCGCTAGTCGCCATACCCTCCAGGCACTTCCACCTTAAGGCATACTTACATTGCAAAGGAGATAGATTTACAACCTTACCGTGTTCAAACAGTGTCCGCTCGAGCGGGGCAGAGCGGATTCACGTTGAACACAAGCAAATGTATGTATGCGTTCAACACGTCCAAAGCACATAGAGTGCGACACGCTAACTTAGCACTGCCATGGCAGGTTGTATGAAAATATCATACTTCACCTAAAACTTGGCAGAAAGTCTTAGCTGGTCCAACTATACGCTACACGCCACGGTGCCCGCCCCGCTGCACGCTATGCTCGCCGCTCCCAGCTCAGACATACTTTACTTGACTAAAATGTCATTATCAATTTGAAACAGCGTAATTAGTTTGGATATTTGGTCCTCCAGGACTTAACTGCATTTGAATGTATATTGCACGGGCACGCTAACTTCTGCGTACCTAGTTGGTAATGGTGGTAGATAGTTGCCATTACATAGCGCAGTTAGTTGTGACTGGTATTTGTCTGTTTTAGACTCAGAGAATGATTAAACATATAAAGGTAAGGCTTTGTTACTAAAAGGTACGGCTAGGTGGATAACAAATAAACCCAAGTTACGAAAAGTGTTTATGTCAAACTGTCAGCCATTGAAGCACGTTTTCATGTTAGTCACATTGCGTATTATATCACTCATAGGCGCAAGCCGAATGCGGTATGCGTGTTTCAACTCTAGACTTATACTTGCTTTGAGGGTGTAGCTGTAGATCTACCTCAATTATAGAGCAAATGTCGCGAAAATCGAAAATTTTCTCTCTCTTTCCCAATCAAGCGATAAAGTGATAAATAAACATTCGAATAAAACAACGAAGTGGTTCGTTATAGGCCTAACATAAACATAAACAAACGTTACCTAATCAAGTCAAATAAAATTATGCCACCTCACTGAATTAAATAAAAAGAGTTGTGCAAAGTCCCGTGGGCGTTGATGGAAGGTCCACTGATAAGGTTGAGGTTGACAAGAAAAACATTTCCAAACAGCTTACTTACTTTCGAAAACAAACTTTATTGAAATACCTTTTAGGTCGAAATTAGAATTGGAGGTTGCCGAAGTTTGAACCTGTTAATCAATATTCATTATTGGTACCTTGTTTAGGTAATTAGTTAATTAGGTGTATTAGGTGATTGTTATGAATTGATTGATGATAATTCAATATTGGTGTAACGTGCAATGGTGGTGTTGTTAATGACTTAAATTAAGATAATTATCTCAATCTTTGCGTGCTGTTGTTTTATTGGTGAACCTTTGCGACTTCTATTACAACTGTAAACTACAATATTGTACAATAAGTATTACAAATGTTTTATCCAATAAATGAATGGATCCAGCATAAATTGTATGACCTACTAAATGTATTTAATTCACTATATAATCCAACTTGCATCTCCGTAATATAAATATTAATAAATATATAATAAATATAAATATTATTTTTCATAAATTACCCATGTACTTTTGAACGCGTGTGGACCTACAAACTTTATCATTTGTAATATTAGTAGTAGTGTGAGATAAAGAACAGAAAAATTGCTGTGACATCTGTGGCATAAACACGAACAGAAAGGTCGGTCTTGCTATTTTGGCTACAGAACCCCATAATTTAATAATGTTGGTCAACCTTAGTTCTTTCCCCCATTACTTCATTTAATTCGTTTTCTTTTATGCACTGTTATACAGTACATCGTGTCTTCAAGTAAACCTCTCCGCACGCGACATTTACCCCAAAATATTTACCCTTGAACTTTGATTCCCAAGCTTTTGCCCGCAGAAATTGCATAAGGCCTGGTATTTGCTAAATGCCGTACCAAGCCGGAGCAAGGCTAATAGGCAGCATTTGCAGGCTCGGCAAATAACTAACGGGGATAGATTACGTCAGGTGCTAGGTATCACTATTTACTTACGTAGTAATTAAGATTACTGTATAGGCCTACCGTTTTACTGAGGCAGTTGGTTATTACGGTCAACCATGGACTAGTTGAAGGCTTAGTTGCATGAAGCTGATGGGAATTAGGTAAGTAAGAATGTACACTAACTTAAACTTAGTTTTAGTTCCTAACTAATAAATAATATTTAAAACGGGTCACTCACGTAATTTTAATATATATAAATAATATAAATATGTATAATGTATGTATACCTATAATGTACATGAAATAGAGGCCTAAGTCACTTTGCGCAAGGAGCGTGCATTTCATGTATTTTTTTCGCGACTGTTTTCAAATGTTACAAGGCATTGCACCCTAGTAACCTAGTAAGACTAGGTACACACAAAAATAAACATAAAACGCGACTACTTATAGCGATGACAATCGCAATATGATCACGTTATAGGTACATATATGTACCTGCGGCAGACAACAGTACCTGCCTAATGAAAACGCACGGACCCCTCTCTTCGATGGTCTCGAATTCTCGATGCATATTATAACCCTCGAATGAATATACATTTCAGACTACGAATAAATGAACTCCGTTTGACATATTTACCTACTTGGAATATGAATATGGAATTAGAAAATGTGTATTTCCTCCTCTATCACACTTGCTTACTTATTCGAGTAGACTTCCTCGTACTTTCGATGTTCGGGACAAACCCTCGTCGAATTTGTCATAAAAAATAATTGAGGTATTATAACGTACTACGTAATACCTCAATGTAAAAAATATATTCGTTTTATTTCTTCGAGTGCGTAAAAATGCGGGGTAAATGGTTTTGCTCAGGAAAGAAAACTCTAAGTGGATATTTTTGTAAACAGGCACACAATCTGTTGACGTGTAATTGCCAATTTTTGGTAATTTGTCAGGAAAAAAACATTTTTTTTCTTTCCTCGAAATTTATTCAATAGTTGGGAATTTCTATTACATCTTTTTTGTCCTTCGAATCTACCTAAATGCTTTATTTTTATTCATTAATTGCCGCGCGTTTCAAAGTAGGGCAAGTAATCTTACACAATCCAACAAAGACTAAGTTTAGTGCGAATATTTAAGTTAATCGTACTTTTAACTCACAGAATTAGTAACTTATCTCAGTACAGGTAAATAATTTTAATCTAAGCCTTAAATTATCTGATTATCTCTCATATTATGATCATCCCCGCCCACACAACTAACGATAATTAAAACATAGAGTAAGCTTATATTACAACGACGTAAAATCGTCGAGGTAATGAATAACAAAGGCCCTTTTAGTTATACGCAATAGAACAGATGTTCCACAAACTTTATCGCAAGCGACATAAAAATAAAGGGCAGTAAACCCATTTTACGAGGTTTGCACACAGTATGGAGACAGACAGTATCCTATTTATCCTTCAGCGTCGACTAGATCAAGTTCCACTGCTGCCTTTCCCTATTAATAGTAAAGTAACCTAGAATAATTCAGGCTATTTGTGCACTTTTATCGCGGTCTTTATTATTTTTCTGCTGTTCCATGAACCCAGAGACCATTTTTCCTCCAAAACCGATCATTCATTGGATCGTTACATTCAATGAACTACAATGTATGTATACCTGTAGTAAAGGTAGAGTTTTAGTGAGACAAAATTATAAATAATATATATGAATACAGGAGAGGCGTTATAATCATTGAAGGATCCAAATAGCTTATCCAAAGGCGCTTAATTATTTTGAAGGCTTCGACCTTCATTATTCTAGAAATATCTATAGCTGAACTTGAATTACTCTTTGTAAATTAACTTTGCTTCCATCCTATAAGTATCCATCGATCAAAAATATATTGCCATTTTACAACATAATTTTGCATTCAGAATACGCCCTTTTTAGTACAAAATTTGGTAATGTTTAGGAGTAGGTTCTCAGTGGAATGGAAAATGAGTATGTGGTTATCACAGTTGTCCTGTTCGCGTGTAAACCAAATAAGTACCTATAGAAACAGTTTGCTTATCTGAACAATGAATATTTTACGACAAAGCTACACTTTTGCTTCTTAGCGGCATTTTGGAATTGAGACGTTTAAACCCTATAAATTGAATACCTTAAACCGAACTTTTATGGGAAAATAAGTAAATGTTGTTAGACTGAACAGAGCCTCTCTGCATCTGAACCGAACCGATGATTTTTTCCCACCAAAACCCTAAATAGTTGTCTTGACTTGTCGTGTCCAGCTCCAAGAATACTTTGAAGCGTTATGGTGCTAACTGTCAAAGTTACCTTCATGCTTTATGATAACGTCTAAATATATTTCCTGACTTATGTTTATGTCACTTAAGCGAGCCATACTTTAGCTTGTATTTCACATTTTTGTAAAATGTTAACAATGCGTTGATACAAGATTTCCCTGTATTTGGTAACAATATCGCGTATGTGCTGTGTATCTTGTGTGCAGTGCTGTTATCTTCCATCAGTATTATTTAATTCAATCAACTGCCTGAACTCATGAATGTATTCATGTGCATAAAAGGTGGGCAAACCCATAATTGATATGCGTTAATGCATTCGACTTTTCCGCAAATCATTTTCAACAATGATTTGATACCTTGGAGACAGAAGCTGTTCTCAGAAGTATTATGTGTACAGTGTCTCTTACTATTGTATGTTGATGCATCTCATCAGCATTATTGAAGCCAGTGAATAGTCGGAACTCACTGCATGTAGAGTGTTTTTCGCTTATGTCTAATTAAATCAAGTTGTTTGTCCTTATCCTAATAAATAAGAGAAACTAAAATAAGAGAAAGTCGTTCTGGGCTCTGAGGGCTACGTACGTAAGATCAGCATGTCAGCAACCTAAATTGCTTATCCGGCCACGTGTTCAAAATCATCTAAGCATAACCTTATTGATGAGGGAGCAGGGGTGCGTGCAGGTCATTTTGAATACTTAACTCGTTTATTTACTTTTGCTTCTGAGTAATATCAAGGTATATTGAGGTTGGTTGAACCTTCAGACTGACTAGAATCGTTCGTATATATCGTTATAAGGAACTACTAGACTAACGTTAGGTAATTCCATTATCGTTCATCCACCGGAAGTCAATGGTCCCGTGACTCACATCATTAATCATAACTGATAGGATGGCTTTCATACTTCCGGTTGCCGATCGGGCAATCGATTGCAGATAGGTTTCAATTTTAAGTCGTATAGTTCGTCTGCAGAATTCCACTTACTGCAAATCAAATTATGAAGTTCAAATTTTAGTTTGCTTATTGCTATGTTGCAAGAACTGGCAAACCAGGTTGACAGTAGGTTAAAAAACTCTATATGCCTACCTTTCGGAGGTGGCGATACACCACTCCGAAAAAAAGGTGAGCGTAAGAAGAAGACGGTATGTCTCTCTCTCTGACTATGCACGAATGAGAACTGATCCTTGTCAGACGATATATGTGCATGTATAGAATAGGGGGAAGTGACGATGCATGGCTTTTAGGTATCAGGTCCATAAAATCAGACGGAGCCTTATTTCTGGTCATGACTTAGGTAGGTAAATCCACCAAAACCAAGCAAAAGAGAATTGGCCATCAACAAAATTGTCAATAAGTATTTGGTTTGCCAAATGTCAGGAACCGTTAAGACGCTGAAACCAGCTGTTTCTGGATTTTTAGTGTAACCCGTATGAAGCGATCCAATTTTCTCTTTTGTTTGCGATGGTTTCAGTACGCTTAGTCGCTCGTCGTATTTCTAAGAGGGTTTCACCCATGCATTTTTCAAAACACCGCACAATCAACCTCAGTCCATTGCCTTCAGTTTCCCAACAGACTATCGACTTTTTATCTATTATTTCATAAAGTGCAATAACTTTGTGAGGTGCAACCTTGTGTAATCCGTGATTCATGTAAGGCTAGTCCTAACTTGTTGAAGTTTAACGCCTATGCCACCCACTTATGTGATCTGATTTGGTAGGCTTTCAAAAGTGACGTGATCTACAGAAGGCCTAGTATAAAAATTGTACGACGTTAACTTCTCGACCGCGTTAGCGTATCGAGGGGTCAAAATATGAAAGTTGCCGGATGATTTTAAATAAACGGCAAATATAATTTGAACTCTCGATCGCGTTAGCGTATCGTAAGTGTCGTACAACTTTTATATTCACAAATATGAGCGAGCATCACGGTAAGTGATGCGAAATAATTATGAAATAAATCTGTGATATTGATATCAGAGATTTGATTTGAAATTTTGTGACACACAGATATAGTTTCTAATTTTACGGACTACATATTTGCAGTCTATCGTCTGGGCTTTGGTACATATTTACCAACGAATTGCGTTTATTGTCAACGAATGTGAACCAACTGACCAACACTTTGCCTGTCTAACCACATTTGTAGGCTGAAGGCTCATTTGTAGAGTCCGTTTATGCGAAGTTTCCTATAGATTTTTGATAGCATAGACTGTAAAAGCGTTAAGTAATCGTCATAATTTCATAGAAGTTGGCGTTTTAAATAACACTTTGAAGTTTGGTTTGACAGATCATTTGCTTAGAAGAGATAACGTGGTTTGATTATATAATGTGTTTCAATTTCAATGACATACTCTTTTTTTTGTAAACAAATCCCATGAAGTGACAAAACACGATAAAATGCGAGTGTACAATAACTAACACTTGCCTTTCCGCAAGCCTATCATACAACATTTTACAATTTATGTCAGCAACAACTTTCATGCTGTCAAACTGTCCTGACCGCACGATGCCTAGTCGGCGAAACACGTGGGCAACCGCGGTGAGGCAAGGTACAATTTGTTAGAGGTGTGTATTTTATATATTTAAAATCTCAAATTGTATTTGATTGTTTATAAAGGCTGTGTACTATACGTATATATTTAAGGAAGGGCACCTAAAGCTCCATCATAAAGAAATCTTTAATGCCATCGGCTTTTGCACATCATAGAATACAGTAGTATGTTTTCTGCCTACTGTCTGAAATTCAATTTGATTACTTCATTTTATTTGTAGTGGTATTATATTCAGAATACGGCTGTGCTAGTAATTATCCATGCACTGTACACGGCTTACCAAATGTCCGGTGGGGGCATCGATTGGTAGGCGCATATATGCTGCACTTATGTGCCTGCCACTAGGGTTATCGCTTGCTTGTACCAGTTGTGTACTGTTAGTTTATTCTCGGTTTTTTCGCAATTTTCCTCCAATTTTGTTGCAGTTTGCCTCATAATACTGTCTTAAAATTATAACACTATCTGCTGAGGAAGGGGTGCTTAATGTGGGTGATCATGAGCCAAACTTTAAAATCTTAAATCTACGCTTTTTGCAAAAGTTAAACTTATATGTTAGTTTTATTGCATAAATATATAGATCGATAAAACCTCAATTTACTTACAATACATTTTGTTTATATAAGTAATAATGGAGATATAGGTAAAAATAAAAATTAAGATTATAAATCTACATTGATGCTTATCATTTCATTTTACGACGAGTTTAAAAAGTTTTGTGAGTTACTAAGAAAACAGAACACCACTCGACATATTACGTCGATTTTAATTTTTCCTTTTTTCCAACATGGCATGGTCGCCATCTTGGATTTCGATTATTGCTGTGTTTTCAGTGTCATTCGGACAAAGACGAATCGATTGACGCAAGAATCTTGAATAACAGTACACGCAGTTTGATCTTCTAGAGAGCCACAGAGGAACAGACGTACATATAAACTGTTAAACACATCTTCCTTATTTGCGATGCGCATTCGGGCAAAAACCGATATTGTTTTTCTAGATTTTCTTTGTGACAACCCTACCGTGGACAGCCCATTGTATTTATTTGGCACGTGCGGCATGCGTAGGACACCCCAGCGCCATCTTGTGTGCCGTTTGTGCAACACGCAATCTCGAGCCACCCAGCCAATAAATGCACAGTTAAATGACTATTGGTGTAGGTACCTTATTCCATTACAATAAGGGATATAATATGCTCGAGCTAGCCATGCAATCGAGGATGAACAGACACCTTGCTGGTTTGCGGTTGAAGTGTATTTTGGAGTATACTTTGACTTACCTAGGATGTACTTTAGGAGCTATCTCCATAGTAGATATGTCCGCCGGGCATACGCCAGACAAATTTACCATTGATTGGCCAATCCGGCGGATATGCCCGTACGTATGTGGCCAGCTATTCCTTCTTATCTGATGGAGGTTTTGTACTTCCACCAGAAATCGAAAATGTAATTTTCAGTCCTCCGGCCGGTAAGCGCCACTTTACGCATAACTAAATTGCCGCCTGCCGGCTCCGTCGGGCTGAAAAATAGTATACAAACCTCGGCCGTTAAATGGGAAAGCCTCGGATCACATGTTAGTCGACCTTGGCTTCGCCTCGGCCGACAATTACATGGGATCCGAGCCATTTCCCACTAAAACGGCCTTGGTATGTAATCTACTATACCTGCATTTTTTTTTAACCTGATAAAAACGAAACTTTCAATTTCATACTTGCCGGCTGCGGCAGTTGCGGCGATCATTTGCAGATGCCGCTCGTATATATACTCGTATATATTTTATTTCATAAAAAAATGAATTGTATTTTTCTTCTATACGCTATTCAAGACAAGTAAAATGTCACGGTAGGTACCAACATTATAATCAGGGATGGGAAATTCGGATGCTTTTATACGTACAACCGTACAAGCTCAGCATGTTTGGTTTCTAATTATTTAAAATCAGGACTTGTATAAAACATTAGGAAATAGTGACAACTATCAAAATGTGATAAATGTGAAAATATTAATTTATGACTATTTTCAGCAATTTCGTTAACATACCTACACGTTGGTAAATAGTTATAACTACAAACAGGGTGAAAAAATAAATATATTTTTCCGTTTCCGAATACGCCTTGCAAGCAAAACTTCCAACAGTAATGCCGTTACATAACACAGCCTAATAAGGCGCATTAATCGGGCCAAGTTCCCTCATTCGAGCATCAAGACGTGACTGCTGCGGAACCCGCGCGATGCAAGTTACACGGGCTGAGTGTAAAGCCTGAGTGACGAGCGTGAAGCGGAACGTGCGGCGGAGCGTGCAGCGGGGCGGGCAGCGTATATGTGCTCTGCAGAGACGCTCACATTCATTTGTTTGTATTTAACATGAACGCTACGCTGGCTGTGCTGCCCACTTCTCCGCAAGCCCCGCTCGAGCGGCCACTCAATCCTTACACAGGGCCACTTGCGCCAACCAAAGTTAGCCATCTAACCCGGGGTTAACTGTCAAATTTCATATTAAAACAATGCTTAACCCCGGGTTAATTGGTTAACCCCGAATGGTGCAATTGGCGCTTAGGAGCGTTTGCAGTAATAATTTCACAAATCAAATATGATATGATATGAAAAAAATATTATATGGAAACTTGGATTTTTGTTTTGTTTGAATCTTAGTAGTTCAGTTTGTTGATTATGTTAAGTACCATAGGATTTTAGTATTTGTATACATGGTGAATACTCGTGAAACTGTAAGAGGCTGGAAACTCTAGGATTGCAAGCGTTCTTAGTTTATGTACAATCTTACGCTTACACTATTCGGGTCAAAAATGACGTGTCATTAGTTCCTATTGTTTGATTCCTCTGGCATATGATTGGTACAGTCGCCATCAGATATCAGGGCGGCCACGGCGCTCACAAATATCTGAACACGCTTCTATCGAATGCGCTGGAGATACTTTGGTCGCTCCGATACATTTGATGGCAACTGTATCTTAAACATTATTTTCACACAAGTTGACTATCTGAAAAAGTGAGTAAATTATTTTAAGTTATAGTTGTCAATACGCTGGTACTTTTCGAATAGGTACTAACCACTAATGCAACGTGTTTACACAAATGCGCTAAGCATTAACGTTTATGTAACTAAGCTCGTGTAAACCCAGCTTTATTCAAGTAACGCGGAAACTTATCAAACCGTGTTATGATGCACTTAGTCTCGCCCAAGAGGCTTGCAAATGTTTGCGTTCAGAACTTGGCTGTTTCACTACGACGGTGCATTGTCTTAGTGGGGTATTTTGTTTGTAGTTTGCAAGATATTGTTTAGGTAGTTTGCATATCTTTCGAAACAGGGTCATTTATTAATTACTAGGGATCATTGAAGGAGAATGTTTAAAATGAAAAATCCAAAATTTGTGAATTAAATAAATGTACTAACATATGCTTTGTAGCGTTGAACTGGTATGAATAACATGAGAGAGAGTTTAAAAACAATATTCCATCATGTTGTGGTTGCATTGCGGTAAGTTCCACCTCACAAAATGAAGCGTACAAGTTACTATATAAAGACTCATATCTCTAATAAGTGTGCCTATTTTTTAAAAATTTCCCTCGTTTGCTCCTGGGTCCCATCATCAAATTCTGTCATGATGACAATAGGATCAAGTGTCATGCATATCCCAAAAAAAATGATTTCTAAAGTACTAGCCCTCTGGCTCTCTAGAACGACAACCCTATGCATCAGACCAACCATTCTTTATCCATCAGACAATTATCAACGGCCGTTCGTTCCAGATTCTAGTTGTCGGTTACAAAAGGACTTCCTTTAACGGCCGTGAAGGAGACCCATTGTTTTCCGAGCTAATGAATCGAGTGGAAATGTTGACCAACATCTTGGATCTGTGGAATTCAGTTCAGGGATATTGTATCAATGTTAATTAAAACTGCACCTTAAGGCCCATTAGCTGGCCATATACATTCGGGCATACCGGATCTGCCAATACATGTATGGGAATTTTGTCTGGCGGATGCCCAGCGGACATACCCACTATAAAGATAGAATCGAATGTATATCGCCGTCATTTACACGATGCAAGAAGTTGCATGAGATTTCAAATACATAGCGGTATTTGATGCATCATTTGAATTGCTTGTACCGAAGTCCGCAATGTAACGAAAATTGCGCACAAGTTCTGGTACCCTCTAAACGGGGCTTCAGGGAAAGCGTGTGATTCTTGACAGCTGAGAGGGGTTATTGTTTATCTACTCAGCTATAAATACACTTAACAAAATGTTAAATATATAAACATGAAATTGGCTCTTTTTAATTCTGACACTGTTATTTAAGCTCTAGAAAACTGTCACTGGAATCGCTTTTGTGCGATTGATTTTCTATTATTGTAGACTGGAGATCCTTTGATAGGTATATCTACCTATTTAAGAATGAAGGGCCATTCTCTTATAAAGCCCGCAAGTACTATTTTACCTGACGTTTGTAAGGAGGCCATTAACATTGAAGTTTTAGATGTTCAAACTTAAAATGACCTGCTGAGCTGTATTTTACCTTAACAAACTTAGATTCATTTTTAAAAATGTGATGTCTTGTATATGTGAGTTTGAAATTTGTCTTCTGTTATTAAAGAACATATTTCTGTTTGTTCCAGCCATGAGCCTGAGGGAGGCGGGCGCGGCGAGGGCCCGCTAGCGCGCGCGATGCAGTCCGCGGCGCCGGGGTCGCCCAAGCGGCAGCCCACGCCACAACAACACGGTATGTTCCGTACTTACAATTCATGAATTGAACCTAAGTTTATTGTTAACCCAGTCTAGAGCGTTTCGTGTAAAATTTGGCCATGAGCCTGAGGTGAGCATGAGCGGCGAGGGCGGCGCAACCCTCGCCCAAGCGGCAGCCCACACCATAACAGCGACACGGTAATGTCAATGTGACTTATTTAATTAATCTAAATATATAAAGCAGTTGAATACAGCTAAATTAGCTACGGAGTGGATAACAAAGCGGAATAGGATTGGCCGACCCAGGAGGAGATGGCGGGATGACCTGAACGCATTTCTAAACAACTGGCCAGAAATTGCCTTGAACCGAGCGGTTTGGCGCTCTAGGGGGGAGGCCTTTGCCCAGCATATAATAGAATAGCAATTTGGTCTTCGTGACGTTCACTCTACTATATTCATACCTCTAGTAGATTAAGTGAAAAGCAAGTCATGGTTTGACTTTTTTTAGGTGCTTTTATGAAACGTTCATCCTGCAATGCAACGATATAACGAACTTCAAGCCCACGAGCGCAAATAACTGTATGAGCATCGTAATCACGTTCGATTTCCGCTGTTCTCCTCGACTTTAAATGCCGGTATCCGTAGAAATATGCACACCAACTATTTTTGCCACAAAGAAATACGGGAGTATTTAGGAAATGAGGACATAAAAAAAGATAAGTGTCTTAACCATCTTTCGTAAAAACTTAAGTGAAACGCTTTTTCTTCTTCCTAGCGTTTTCCCAGCTTATATCATAGCTCAAGGAGCCTGGGGTGCGAGTTAGCAAGTAATTCTAAGATTTGGCGTAGGCGCTTGTTTTATGAAAGCGACTGCCATCTGACCTTCCAACCCAGAGGGTAATCTAAACCTTAGGTATTATTATTAGTCCAGGGCATCACGATGTTTTTCTTCACCGAAAAGCGATTGGTAAATATCAAAATGGTATTTCGTACATAAGTTCCGTAAAACTCATTGGTACAAGCCGGTAGGATTTGAACCTGTGACCTTCGGATTTAAAGTCGCACACCTTACGCTTCACTTTAAAAGTGAAACCCTTTAAGAAGTCTAATACTATCAAATCCATTTATCGGCTTCCGTCTTGAGCTTGGGTCAACTACCCCCTCCACTGCGAAAGTCGATGAGAATGTAACGAATTGTAGTGAAATATTGCCCCATAATAATAACTAATCATAGTAATCATGTTAAAAGTGGTCGTTCTCTACCAAAAATCCATGCAAATTTAAGTTATTAATAGGTAACAAATTTGTCAAAGCATGCTTGCCCAGACCTTAACAATTTGTTTTTAAATGAACACATGATATGTATTCAATTTGTTGAAACTAATAATATCATTAAGTCCATATATGAACGCCTACGGAATTTCATTGTCAATTACAAATCAGGTCTGAATGAATCCGTTTTAAATTTAAAATGGCGTGACAACATATGTGTTACATACGTTATTAAACAGTTGTCCTTTGTATGAAGGAGTCGTTAATCCAATCGCTTAAAAAAAATCAGACGAATTGAGAACCTCCTCCTTTAGAAATATTGAAGTCGGTTAATAATACGTAAATATAAGCTAAGCATAACTAGAACCGAGAAAGTAACGATACAATAATAGGAGCAGAAATGTCACACATAATTTTGTAGAGCCATTAGAGCGAATCACATATTTCGGAAGCCTTTTCTGGGCAAGACACATTATTTCTGGTGATTATATACGTTGGTCTTCATTGAAGGAAAACATGATGAGGAATCTGGAAATATCCCTATAAGGAATAATTTGACACTTACGCCTCTCGATCTTATTCATACTAAAACATAAAATAAACTCACCTTTGTCGATTATGATTCGGAGATGGCTGGCAGCTTTGATTTAAACCTGATGATTGAATTTTCAAAAGACATCTTTCCTAGTAGCTTTACGACAGTATTGAAGTATTTTCTTTATTCACCGTTCACATTGAAGGAAGAACTTCCTTCAACGGTTTATGCTAAGCGTTATCTGACAATATGCATGAAACACGACTATTTTACATACAGTTTTAGATTTCGCCGTCTAACATAGTATTATACTGGTTCCGCCTGAGGCCAAACGCTCCGCAGCCCTTCTGAATGACAATCAAGTGGGAGTGTAAGTAAGCCTTAAAGCCACTCGTATGCAATTTACTACCCACGATTGCCATTCATGGATTCTTGCTTTCATTCACAAATTTACTCAATGAGATGTTGTAGCGGGCGTATTGGAAATGCCCATATTAAGTTGGGCGTGTTAGATAATAGTGTGAGTTTCTATTGTATAAGTATGCATAGTCTTCACAGATCAGTATAAAAGATATAGGTAAATACTGTGTTTGTCTTGTATATTTATCCCTATCACGGGAATGCCTGTGTGCTAACGTTAGAAAACATCCATAGCTTGAAGCTAGCGTGTGGTGAAATTTACAGTCAATATCTTAATATAAGTAGGTACAATCAACCAATTGGAACCCCAGGTCACACTATAGCTATGTTCAAATAACAAGCAGTAAGAGTTTTCTTACAATCTGATTTGTAGCGTCACTACAGTACCTACTTATATTGTCAATTTCTCCACACTCTCTCTCTCTTCCAATGAAACCGCATTTTGCTAGTAAACATCACGTTCCCAAACGACGTTATTTTCAAATAAAGGCCAGTCGTTGACCTCGGCTATTACGTGTCGCACCCAATTACCGACTCCCGGAGGACGTCATCGGTACCAATCAATATGACCGACTTGGGTATACTTAGATACATCTATCGATATCCAATGTTCTGTAGATCTTATAGATATAAGTCTTGGGTATAGGTCCATGTTTAATATTACGAGGTTGGATTAGTTGATTTAAACCTTGTTTATTGTCTCTACCTAGCCGCTGATGCTGTACGGTCTGAGTTCGAATCCCGGTATGGGTCTTTTATATTTATTACATATATTTGTTTTTGAGTTAGTTAGATGTTTTGTACTTTTAGAATCCTAGGATAAGGACATTAGTTTTTATGTTTATCACGATTATTGGTTTCTGAGTGACTGTACACTGAAATTATGTAGATCCTAGGGTACCACGGAGGCTCTCCACAATTCTACCTTGCACTTTTTATCTTGAGCAACCTTCTTGGCTTTCCTCCTACTCAGTCTTACGGCTCGCAACTCGCTCTCCACACTCCGACGCCAGGGCGTCCACGAGCTCGCTTTCCCCCTTGAGGCTACTACTCAAACGCGATACTGGCGCTGTTCGTTGCTCCTCTCCCAAAGGTATGCCCGATCCATCTCCACTTCCAAAGCATTACCTCTTGGGCGATAAACTGAAATAGATGTCATATACTACACAAAGGTAACCAATCCCTCCAGGGCTGGAATCTCGGATTTTTTTGGTAGTGTGCTAGTGCAATAGGAATTATTTAGTTCATTCTGAGCCGTCATCTCTATGACAACTTTATGAACATGTGACCGAGTCTAATTATCCTGTCAAAGATTCACGTGTCCCTTCTTCTAATTACTGTGGATGCTCATGGGACGTCACTTCTACCAAATCAGATGGCATGGAACAGAGGGTTCACTTGATCATTTACGAATATGCTTCCTAATATGGATACAAAAGAGGTTTACTCGTCATTTGGCTTTTCAGGCACGTGTTGTAGCCAAAAGATCGATATCCTATACAAAAAAACTGCGACATTTTAAAATGGATTCACTGGAACACCGACGGGTGATCTTAGATGCAACATTCCTGCACAAATTAGTAAACCATGTTATAGATTGTCCACAACTACTATTAATGCTAAATTTCCGCGCTCCTTCTCGCTATCCCAGAAATCCTATCACCCCTTTATACCCGCCTCTCAGAGGATCAGAATCAGGTGCTAACTCCCCGATACGCAGACTTTGTAAAATTGCCAATGGTTGCAGTGACATGGCGGATATGCACTTTGATTCGCTTAAAACATTTATAAAAAGTGTACGAAAGTGTTTTTTACAAAATTAAGTCAAGTTTCCTTACACTGGCGCTGAAAATATTTAAATAAATGTATTATTTTTAAGCAGAATTTAACTTTAATTTAACTTAAAGTGTATTCTATTTATAATCTAAAATGTGTATGGTTATAGTTTTTTTTTTTCTCTCTTAATCTATAGATTGTTATAGTTGTTAATACCTATCCAGAATGTTGTGCATGCGGTGTTTACCTATAAGTAATTGTGACACCACTCCTTAAATATGTTTGAGCTTTGTAAGTAAGTGTATGTATTGATGTCAACAATTGTTGGTGAACCTTAAATTAAAAAAGAAAAATATATATACCGCTCTGCAATGGCAATGGTATTTTTAATGCTGGGTTAAATTAAGAATATAAATAGAAATATTATGGGACAATCTTACATAGATCGTCGTAGTCCCACGGTAAGCTCAATAGAACTTGTGTTGTAGGTACTAGACCACGATATATATAATAGATACATGCATATAAATACTTAAATACATGGAAAACATCCATAACTCAGGAAAAATAAACACCCTGACTAAGATTCGGGACTCCTGCTTCGTAGGCAGGATCACTACCGACTAATTATGCCTTCAGCTGCCACTTCGGATTTGTTAAACTATGGGGAGGCTTCTGAACGAATGAGGGCTATCGTATTTTTGCTCACCAGGCGGCGCCAAACTTGCGTGGGCTTTGTGTCAAAATAAAAGCTTAATTTGGCACTAAACCATGTGATATTTGAAAGTTTCTTGCCAGACCCACGTTCCAATAGCGGCCCTAGCGGTGATTTCACTCGCGGTTATCACCATTTATTAAATATCCATCTTTGTACATAAACGTGGAGTTGTTCTGTGGCCGAGAACTTCTGTGACTAATGAGCCAGCCCGACCCGGATTGCGAGCAATCAACTATAATACTGAATCGACGATATGCCATATTGATTTCTTTCTCTTAGGAAAACCTCAGACGAGATTTCATTCAGTGAAGATTTCCCATAATAGGTTCTGACTTCAGGCGTATAATGTCAAGAATATTGATTCTCATTTTAATAAATACTTTAGAATAAACATTTATTATTATGAATAAATAACAATCGCGGTAAAAGTAGACAATATTAAATAAACCTTAAAATTAAAAACAAAAAAAAAAGACCAATAAAACTACCTTCCTTAAAAATCTGATCCAGGATTGCTGGGCATGGTGCCCAACACGCAGGCGGCATTCCCGCGCTGAATTGCTATTGCAATTCTGTGTGCAAGAAAGCAGCCTGCGCGAGGATCACCCGTTGCCTCTCTAAGGCGTTTACTGAGTGCTCTGTGTATAGCCCCCGTGCCTCTTTGCCCCACGGTCCGAGCGTCTCGACACCGAATGGTACAAATTCGTACTGGGCGGCGAGACAGCTATATTTATTGGTCTTGAAACGCTCTCGGGCGTCCGCGGCCGCTCCCGCCTGCTTTGAGGTGGCCGAGAGGTAGGACGCCGCCAGCGTATCAACGCAGGTGGCGTCCTACACCAGCGCACGACCCATCCTCCAAGGGATTAGCGACATTCCGACGGGGTGCTTGCCATCGTATATTATGTTATCAAGAAGATGGCACATTATTGTGATGTTTGTAACTACTTAGATTGTATCTACATTTGATTGCGGCTTACTGGAAAACAATGTTTTCATCTTAGCAGCTAGAAAATACTTACTAAAATTATTTTTAGAAAACAAATTTTTTGTTCTAGAATTACCACAAGAATACAAGTGGCACTTCAACTTCATCGTCCTCTGCGTACATGTTTGAGACATGTATCTGTATCATCTGTGTCATCTGTATTTTATTATTTGTTGGAAAAGAAATAAACAAATGAAGCGAGATCTAAATATCAATGTACTTAAGTACATTCTATTAATTAGCGTTACGCGGCAAAATCGGCGAAAATCTCATTGTCAGCTTAATTAGCAACTTGGTATCCGTGCCAACAAGCCGAGAGGTTCGTATTTAGCCCACAATACACGAGCGTTGCGGTATTACGCACTTCACTTAATTAGAGAGCATTCATGAGTTCTGAGAAACACTTTGGAGTTTCTCTGCGGAATAGAATTAGCTGTGGCGGGCCATATAACTCAATTAACGTAGAAGTACCAGTGCTCGACGCTGCACTAGTAATAAACATGGGCACTTTATGTCAAAGTGACAAGGTTTAAATTCGAATATCCGAGAATCTTCGTTGTTCAAATGTAATCTATTGACATAAAGTGCCCATGTCGAATACTGGTGCAGCGTCTAGCACTGGTACTTCTACGTTACCCCGCCTTGCCTTGTTTAAAGACATGACAAAGTTTATAATGTAAGTTAAAAAAAAGTCGCCTTACGTTGGGAACTGATGCCAAATTAAATTACTTTCTACTTGCCTACTAATATTGTCGATACGCCGCGTAACCGTTATTGAAACCAAGCCAAAATTTCTATAGTTGCTAAATTTGCTGTAAAACCGGTGGCCGGTTCTAGTGGATTCGGATAGGAATAAAAAGCAAGAATAGTACAATTTTGCTATTTACACTGTTTATGTTACGAAATATAATATTAAGTGTCAGTATACACCATGTGGGACACATAGTCAGGAAAAGAGAGAGAGTATACAGATGCCAGCCCTCGGACGCTCCATATATAGGTCATCGATTAATTATATCCACAATATATTATAAATTTCCAATTAATTTATTAGCATATTTTTCATTGTTTCAGGAACTGCGCCGCCGGACCAGTCAACATTAAAGGTCCACCTGCCGAACGGTGGCTTCAATGTAGTCCGAGCATCAGCTGACGAGGACGTTCGCTCAGTGCTACGACTGCTAGCGAGTAGGCTAGCGACTGGCGAGCGAGTCTTCGCGTCATGCTACGCGCTACGAGCGAGGCGGCTCACTACTGGGAAGGTAGGACATTTGCTACGACCAGTCAACATTGAGGGTGCTGCCGGACGGTGGCTTCAACGTAGTACGAGCATCAGCTGATGAGGACGTTCGTTCAGTGCTACGACTGCTAGCGAACAGGCTAGCGACTGGCGAGCGAGTCTTCGCGTCATGCTACGCGCTACGAGCGAGGCGGCTTCACTACTGGGAAGGTAGGACATTTGCTAGGACTAGTCAACATTGAAGGTGCTGCCGGACGGTGGCTTCAACGTAGTACGAGCATCAGCTGATGAGGACGTTCGTTCAGTGCTACGACTGCTAGCGAACAGGCTAGCGACTGGCGAGCGAGTCTTCGCGTCATGCTACGCGCTACGAGCGAGGCGGCTCACTACTGGGAAGGTAGGACATTTGCTACGACCAGTCAACATTGAAGGTGCTGCCGGACGGTGGCTTCACCGTAGTACGAGCATCAGCTGATGAGGACGTTCGTTCAGTGCTACGACTGTTAGCGAACAGGCTAGCTATTGGCGTGAGAGTACGCAAACGCATCTTACTTAGCGCTACGAGCGAGGCGGCTCACTACTGGAAACATAAGACATTTGCTACGTCTTCGTAAGAGTTCTTAGTTATATACGTGCTTTGTGTTGATCGAAAATGTGTGCTAAGTGCTACGGTTAGTTAACAGGCTAGCGAGCTAGTCTACGCGTCGCGCTACATGCTACGAGCTCGGCAGCAAAATAAGCTGGGAACGAAAATGCCGCAAGGATATATAGTGGCCCTACGACAAGCAAACTAATAAGTGGCTTTCTGAGCTGATTCAGCGCTACGGTTACTAGCGACTGGCGTGCGAATCGTGTTGCGCGCTACGAGCGACCTAATCCGCCGCCTCTAATATTTTTGTATGTGCCTAACCTGGCCATCTTGGCATTGATAGGTACATTCAAAACATTTCCCATCTTCATGCCAGAAAAATTGTTGTAAAACTGCCACACACTTTATTTTCACTCATATCCTAATTTCCCCTCACAACTTCCAGATTCGATGGATCCACCAAGACACGCCAGTATCGGAGCTGCTCACAAAATGGCCGGCGTCTGAATGGCGGCTGGAGCTGCGCGTGCGCTACCTGCCCGCTAACTTAAGGGGGCTATGCGATTCTGACCGCGTCACGTTCCACTACTACTACGATCAGGTACAAATAACGATTTTCTTCACCACGATGGCATTTGTTTCACCATACTTTTAACTTTTGCCTGCTGAAAATACTAAATATAACTTTTTGGTTATGTTTTTAGGGTTCCGTAGCCAAAACGGAACCCTTATAGTTTCGTCCTGTCCGCATGTCACAGCGGTTTTACTCAGTAACTATAAAAGTACTCCACATTTACTCAAGTTTTTTGCGAGTTACATGAGCGACAGACGGCAGTATGTGGAGTACGCGGGGTGCAGGTCAGAGGCTTACTTTGTAAGATCGGGGGTAAGTCAAGGAAGCAATCTTGGCCCGTTGGAATTTATTATTATGGTCAATGACTTGCCTCAGGTTATCCTAAATTCCGGCTGCTTGCTATTTGCTGATGACCTAAAAATGTTTTTACCTATCAGTAGCACTGCCGACTGTGCCAAATTTCAAGGTGACATAGACAGAGTGGTTTCATGGAGTGAAGCAAACAGGTTGCACTTTAATATATCTAAATGCGTGACTATTACGTTCACTCGAGCGCGCAACCCTATCCTTCATGATTACCAAATTAACGCCGAAAAATTCAAAAGGGTAACAGAGGTTACGGACCTAGGGGTAAAATTCAAGTCTGATTTTAGCTTTAGGGATCATGTTACCAATATTTGTAAAAAGGCGTATAGAATGCTTGGTTTTGTGCTTCGTCGTTCGCAAGGTTTTACAAATATTGGTGCCATTACCGCTTTATACAATGCACTTGTGCGCAGTAGCCTCGAATGTAATGCAGTCATCTGGTCTCCGCACGAAGATAAATATAGTTTAATGGTGGAACGCATACAAAACAAATTTATTCGGTTTTTGTATTGGCGTAAGTATGGTGTATACCCATTTTTTCCGTTGCTGTACCCTAATGTATTTGTGCTTGGGATGGTGGGGTATAACGAGCTGCGGGTGCGCAGAGAGCTCTGTCTAGCAACTTACATATTTAAGTTAATAAGAGGCAAGATACATAACAGCCAGGTGTTGAGGTATGTCGGCATGTTTGTGCCCGATAAGTACGTATGGCGGCGCCACCGCCCGCGGCTGCTCGCCGCGCCGCGCGGGCGCACCAACCTGCTCCGTATGGCTCCGATGACGCGCGCCGTACGGACTTTGAATAGATTGGCGGAGAACATCGACTTGTTTACTTGTTCTCTGGATGAATTCAAGAAGTCTGCATTATTTGTAATAAGTTATAGTAATAAGTTATAGTAATAAGTTATAGTAATAAGTTATAGTAATAAGTTATAGTAATAAGTAAGATTTTAAAATAGTTGCACTATTGTCTTGGGCGTAACACCTGTAAGAATAGTTGTAAGAGTGGAAATAAATAAAAATAAAAAAAAAATAAAAATAAAACATATGTTCATTATATTACAGCGAAAAGTGTATTCTGTGTGCCATTATTTTGCATATATTTTGCGAAACAAAATATTTATAGAGGGGCCTACACATGTACTAAAATAAATGTAAAAAAATTGCATCTACTTGTAGCTCATCATCCGATTGGTCTTTAGAAATAACTTAAAAGCTTAAAATTTGTATAATCAAATATTTTCAGAAATATTCGCTCTAAAAAACTGAAACCGTGTCCCTCCCCCTCTAACTTTTGAATGGGAGAGCCAAAAAATGTGAAAAAATTCAGGAAGATAGAATAGAAAACAAACTTGCCACGACTTTTTTTAACATATGCGGTCAATCCGTTTTTGAGCTATTTCCAATTTATTACAAAATTACGTAAGTGCCATGATATTTTGAAGGCATTTACGCCTTTTAGCTTGCACAACTTTTTCACCGTATGGTGGTATTTCTGTTTAGTTTAGTGTATGACGCAAGAATAGTAATTTTTCATGAAGCAAGAATTCAGTGCTCTCAAAAGGCAGCAAACCTTTGGTGGCTCTTGTATCCATGGCCGCTTCCCATCGGGCAGCTCGTCTGCTTGTTTGCTAAAAACAAGCAGACGAGCCGAGACGAGACGTCTGTTTGTTAAAAAGTGTTAATTAAATTGTACCGTATTTCAGGTGCGACATGACTACCTTAACGCCAACCATCCCATGGTGGACCAGGAGCTGGCGATACACATATGTTGTTTAGAAATAAAGTGAGTGTCAGTTTTATATTAAATAGCTATTAACAACTGCAAAATCAATCTTTTAGAGAACAAACTAATTTCTGACCTTCTTTACTAGTCATTCATAACTGTTCGCACAATAACATGTTCGTCGAAATGGTTTCAGTCGTATCAAAATACAGAACTAGAAACGGTCAGTAATAAATGATAAATGATAAATATCTTTATTTTTCAATTTAGGCACATTACAATGCACTTATGAACGGTTCTATACCTACACCACAGCCCGAGAAAATTATTACCTGCAAATAATTGCCGGTTTAATAATAATTTAGCCGTTATCGTGACAAAAATCAATATCGTTATTGTTAACTACTGATGATAGTACAGTAATGTTTAATTATATCCTCGGAATAAAAGTAAAATTACAATTTATTAGTGAATTGTAGTTAACATTTTTAGGGTGTTTTTAATGATTAATTATTGTCACGCAGTGAAACGCACTTTATAAGATGATATTTCAATAGGTAATCGGAAAATCTTAATGTTTCAGATACTTCTGCAAAGACATGCAAATATCGTTAGACAAGAAGTCCAACATCGAGTATCTGGAGAAGGAGTTCGGTCTACACAAGTTCCTGCCAAAGTCCGTGCTTGAAGCCATCAAGCCCAAAGTGCTGAAAAAGGCCATACAGTCGCAGTTCAAAAAGGTACCTATTGAGTACGATCTTAGGGTCTGATTTAGCATGAAACAGGCTCACAGACATGGTCACAAATTGGGTATTTATTTATTTTAAGTGCAGAGTGCAGACCACCTCTACCATAGTCCGTGGGCTAGCAGGCCAAAAATTCGAAAATAGTATAATTTTGGGGGTCCAAATTTTTCTTTATACAGGAGTTAGTCATGTTTATTAAAATAAAAAACCATGGTTACCACGTGAAAGTGGTAGTTAATAGAAAAATAGAAATGGCGGCCATTCCAAGATGGCGGATGTATGACAGTTATCGGTAAGTTTTGGGGGTACTCATTTATCTTTTTACAGTAGTAATGAAAACTTCATAAATCTGCGATTGCGTCATGATGCTCCTGGGTTTGAACCAGGAGTATCTGGGTTGTAACGGCCTCATAGCCTAGTTGGTAGTGATCCTGCCTACGAAGCAAGAGGTCCCGGGTTCGAATCCTGATCAGGGTATTGATTTGTGGGTTTATCACGAATATTTGTTCCTGAGCTATGGGTGTTTTCTATGTATGTTTTCTATGTATTTAAGTATTGATATGTATATATCTATTATATATATCTTCGTCTAGTACCCACAACACATGCCTTATTGAGTTTATCATGGGACTAGGTCGATTTGTGTAAGATTGTTCCAGAATATTTATTTATTTATTAACCTGCAACCTTTGGGATTGAAAGTTGGACGTCCTACCGCTAGGCCATCAATCACTATCTTTTTTATATAACGTTGCCAATACTGTAATGGTAATTCCATGTTTTCCAGGTGGCGAACCTGTCGGACACGGAGTGCATGCTGAAATATCTCGAGACCATGCACACACACTACGGCTACGATCGCGAGACCTTCACGGGGGCTCTGGGCTCCGGGTGGGCGATCCCCATAGAGCTGGCCATTGGACCCGATATAGGTACTAGCATCATTGTATACTATTCGGGATTAAATCTCATAAATCTCCATTATCAGAGATGAAACTGAGAAAAAAAACGGTTCGATTTGATTTGTTCAATTTTGACAATTACAGCTGCGACTCAAAGGTTTTTAGCATCAATTTGTGACTTTTGTATTACTTTAACGTACTTACATATTCTCGTACACACATTTGATCCTAACAACAAACCAGATTGATTGATACTGTTAATAAATAAATGCCACCAAATCTATTGCGTATGGAAATGTAATGAGATATATTTGTCAATTTCAGATATATCATACGTGTCCCACAAGGCGGGCGAGCCTCCGACGTACACCAAGATAGCATCGTTTGCTGACATCGTCGCCGTGCAGACGCTCAAGTCCAACTGCCAATCGCAGTCGCAAACGACTCAATCGCAATCGCAGGTCAGTATTGTTGTGTATGCATATATATATATATTGGTTGTAAGTGGGTAGAAAGTCAGTCGTGAAATAAATACTTGCCGAGCAACAGGTCTTAGATTTAACAGCGACGAGGATGGGATCAAATCATGAACAAAATAGTTCAAAAGTTAGAGTGGGGAGAGGCGCGTTTTTTTAACTCCTGGAACGATTATTTCCGTAATTATTCACTTTATCAAAAAATTTCTTTAATTTCAACGACATTTCATACTTAAGGGATGAAACGAAAAAACACGACCATACGCTTTATGTGTAAAACTTTTGTCTTCTTTCATTTTCAACGACATTTCATACCTTGGGGATGAAATGAAAAAAAAAACGACCATACGCTTTGTGTGTAAAACTTTTTTCTTCTTTCATTTTCAACAACATTTCATACCTTGATGATGAAATGGAAAAAAAACAACCATACGCTTTATGTGTGTAAAACTTCTCATTTTTTCGGATTGATATGTAGGTATATTCATATCAAATTACAGCTTTTTAGTACTAGCGGTCACTGAGCTTAGCCGCAGACAGACGGACAGGCGGATAGACAGACATGGCGATACCATAAAGGGTACCTAAGACTACGGAACCCTAAAACTAGCAATGGATAGTAACTAGATAGTTACTATCCATTGCTTGCGGACCTCCGGCTGCCCGAACCGTGATATAAGCCGGGAAAATGCTAGTAAGAAGAGATCCCTAATTTGGTTGCACTGTCTTAGTCTGACCAAGCGATATAATTCTGGGGAAACCACTGGAGAGAGTGTAGAGCTTGGTCACTTACCACATGTGATATAATAGTTCTTAAGAGCAGATATTTATCAGTCATAGAAAAAGCGAATACAAACCGTTTTGAACACTACACAAAAATAATTGGCGCTCGTCCCCCCTCCGCCGCACAAACGCTAGGGTTGCCTACGATGAGAAATAGTATTAAAACAAAAAAACCGCGAATTGTCCATTATCCATTGCTTATAATGTAAGGTGATGGAGACAGTATATAATACTGGCGCCATCGGCTACCGCTAGCGCGCGCAGCCCGTTGATTATATGTGTCGTTGCAGACACAAGACAAAAGACAATCGACGCCAGTTGGCCCGAAGAGTTCAATAGGTCGGTTACTAGGTACTTAAACCATGAGGCGAGTTGTATGCTGGTTTTCCATGTATGTTAAACTTGTGTAATTTGGTATTACAGAACGGTTCGTCTTGCGGCAAGGCGGCGTTGCAGCTTCGAGTCAAAGGAGCCACTGAGACCCTCACTATAACGTGCAGCAGTGTTGAGGTAACATTACCACTACTTCGCCATATTAGTTTATGTCATCGTCACATAATCTAGATACTTTCAATTCTGTACTGTGGCTACTGTGTTTGAGTGAACTTCTATATTCGAAAAGCTTTATTTTGTCACTGTTGAATACAATACTTTTTCTAAGTATGTTGGACATAGATGATACTAATTCCTAAAGGGATCAGGAAAGTAAACAGAGAATCGCCATTGCCAAAAAAGGCTATATATAACTGTGCATATAAAAGGTAGCACAATACGTGAAGTTTTATGGCTAATTAGCTTACATATCTCAGCTGAAATCGCAATGACAATTCTTTGTTTACTTTACTACTAGACCTTGTAGGAATAAGTATTGTAAAATGTTATCTGATTCTGTTACAGGCTGCAGAAAGTTTAGCAGACCTAGTAGACGGCTATTGCAGACTAGTCACAGAATCACAGACCTCGCTGTGGAACAGAACGAGTAAGTACCCCAATCTCAATTACTTTTTCTTTTCATTCCGACGACATCAATTTGACGATGATTCCAAATATTTTTTGTTGTAATTTTTAATCATTAGTTGTCAATCATTTTAATCATGTTTTATCATTTTCATTCATGATTCATTCATTATTCATTTATTCACACATTATCAATATTCAATACCTACTTGATAGTAAAACGTAAATGAAACTATTTGTTTAGTTTTAAATATATATTTTATTAAATTGTGTTACTACAGCTCAATAATTACGTGGATAACAGAATCGAGCGTATTTTTAAGAGTGTTGGACATGAGTTTCAAAAGCTCTTGATATTAAAAAGTTAAACACTACTATATTCAATTAATGATTGATGATTAATGATTGATTATCACAACTACTAAAATTGCAATCATTCTGTACGCAGCGTGACGACATCAGCATCAAATACTACTACTTACTGGCTCTGCCAATTACTTTTATGATGTTTTCATGCTAAAGATAACAAACATATTGTTGGCTGTGGTACCGACATTTTGGTACCTTAATCCTTATAAACATATTTTTCAACTATTTCTTGTCACTGGTTACGGTCTCCCTCCTTAAAATCACTGTTTAATGGTATTATAATTCAGAAAACATATTTTTTTTTAGTTATATTCCTTTTCCGTGATGGGCTATCTACCAAGCATTTCAGTAGAACATAATACAACGTTCCTTCTAACAAACTTTGCTGCATTTGTCCCCTGTCTGATGGGACAAAATAACAACAAGAAATAGTTGAACAATTGTAAAGCATTAATTAAATAATTTATTATTTATAATTAATGTTTGTATTCATGTTTTTAAGTAGGTATACTACTATACATAGATGATGAAAGTTGTTTTTTTATACTACGACGGTGACAAACAAGCATACGACCCGCGGTCACCGTAGCCTATGGACGTCTGCAACTCCAGGGGTGTTACATGTGCGTTGCCGATCCTTTAAAAGGAGGATTCGCTGTGTTGACAGCTAAAGGGGCAACTCCCCAGCTGTCAACACAGTGAATCCTCTTGGAGCGCTGGCGACCCTTCTCACCAACAGAAACACAACACTATGAGTAGGTTCTAGTGTTATTAAACTGCGGTTTTCTGTAAGGTGGAGGTACTTCCCCAGATGGGCTCTGCTCCAGATTTGAGCGAGACGACATTCGTTGTCATACCCATACCTCTCTTCAGTTGTTTCACCCAAATGATAAAAAAAACTGTTTTCTATGTGTAACTTTTGATTATCTTTTTACAAGCTACCGTATGGAAGTCGCTGAATTGTCAGTGCAAAAGTAAGTACTCACTATGGGTCTAAGTATGCAAACCAAGTGATCGTTCAAGCGGAGCTTGCAGCGGGTCGGGGCGTGCCACGTTCATGTTTAACATAAGCAAATATATCTGGCCTGAGTCCACGAAACTTAGTTACCATAGTTATAGTCTAACAACCAGTTATCGCAGTAACAGTAGGACAAAAAAAACTATATTCATCCCCTTTTTTCAGGGTGATAATACTACCGTAAGATAAAGACAGTATGATGCTCTCTATCCAACTGTTACTGCGCTCGCTGAGACTATACGCACGCCACGCTGCCTGCCGAGCTGAGCGCTCTAGCCCCTATTTCACCACGGTGGCAAGTGTGACTGTTAATGATGAAATGCAGATTCTTGATAAAATCAGTTTATTTTTCTTCTACATACAGTACTTTAATTAGATCGGTGGTTGCTTAGTCTCGCGTACATACAGTACTTTAATTATAATTTCATATTTAATCGCGAGGTGTGCGCGCGCGCTCCGATCGGTGGTTGCTTAGTCTCGCGCGGGGCTGTCCCCCGCGCTCTTCTTTCCCCTCAGTCGCCCGGCGGTTGGACCGGTCTTGGACAGTGACAATTTTCAGCATCATTACTACTGGTATTACTTTGTGAAGACCTCTTGACAACTGTCACAAAAAACACGACTTATGTCTCGAAATTCCGAAACAGGAAGAGTCTCATGTCAAAAACTATCGAAAATTCTATAACACACTATTTTTTCTCGTGACAATTCGCATGAAGCCTACACCAAAAAATGCTCTATTTATTGACGATACACTCCAATTTTATTTAAATTGTCGAAATGGTGGTTAAGAAGCATACAGCCCGCGC
Organism: Lathronympha strigana; assembly: GCA_949128165.1. Classification (NCBI taxonomy): domain Eukaryota; kingdom Metazoa; phylum Arthropoda; class Insecta; order Lepidoptera; family Tortricidae; genus Lathronympha; species Lathronympha strigana. The sequence continues at coordinate 8,658,209 of OX421923.1, read as the reverse complement.
GATAGTGAGCGGTTTCCGTAGCCTATGGACGCCTGGAACGTCAGTAATTAAAAGTAACTTTAGGCATTATTACTCTTATGGCAGGCATTTGTGGCCTCGACACTCACGGCTTACACTTAAACATAAATTATGTAAGCATACTGCGACTAGCGATAAAATTAACAGACTTTTCTATTTCACAGCGGAGATGAGCTCAAGTTCGTCGGAGGGCAAGACCAGTACTTGGGAGGGCAACACGGCTACTTTACTCTCCGAAGATTACGCAGAAATCGTGGACGACGATGCCGACTACTCTACGCCGGCTGGTTAGTACCTTTTTTCTGGCGAGGTTGACTTTGCTGTTTTTTTTTATGCTATAAGTGGCAAACGAGCAAACGAATAGCTTGATGGTAAGCGATTAACGTCGTCCATGGACACCTGCAACACCATTATTATTATTATTATAGAGTCAGCAAAATTAAAAATGCTAGGTTCGATTTTGCAAGGTTCTTTTAAGGTCCGAACTTTAAAAATACCTTTCAAATTCAAGACTTGGGCGCTTCCCACGATGTCTTAACGCGATTCAGTTTAGGTTCTTAACTGTGCTCAGTTGTATGGCAGCGACTCAGTTAAGGCCCTAAACTGAGTCGCGTCGCGTTACGTCAGTTAGGGTCAGTTATTCGCGTCGGTTAGGGCCTTGATCATAAACAACCAAAACAAAACACCTAAAAATTTAAATATTTTGCATGCTGAAAAAAGTTCAAATTGTGGAATTTAAACATCAAATAATAGGCTTCCTATAATTGTATCTATATATCCTAAGTTATAAAAGGCTTTATACATACTTCCTTTTTTTTAGTTCGAGACTACGAGTTGGTTCGTAATCAAATCGAGCTCACTGGCATCATAGGGGAAGGACAATTTGGCGATGTACACAAAGGTAATGGTTATTATTAAAATTGTATGCTCTACGAATGTTAGTTTCTCCGACCGATACTAATGATAAGAATTAGACATATTTTAAATATTATTTATTAGGTTTCTACTTATTTCTATACCAGCTATTTGCCAACTATAAACGTTTTTGTATAAACTAACCTCTAAATTTACGGTAATTTACAGCCGTGTTATTTTACACTTTCAATTTAAAGCTTTTTTTTAATACTACGACGATGACAAACAAGCATCCGGCCCGCCTGATGGTAAGCGGCCCCGTAGCCTATGGACGGCTGCAACTCCAGGAGTGTTACATGCGCGTTGCCGACCCTTTAAAAACTTTAACACTCCTTTTTTGAAGAACCCCATACTGTAGTCCCTTGGGAAAACTGCGGCAGGGAGCTCATTCCACAGCCGGAGCGTCCGCGGGAGGAAGTTTCTCTGAAATTAAAAAATAATGAGAAATGTATTGAAATTGACATATATCGTCTTTTCGTATAACCCACGGTCCACTAGCGCCCCTAGCGGCGAATTCACTCGCGGTAATCCTCATTGGCTAAAGCTGTCATTACACTCGCTGTAGGAACCTGCCGAGTGGCGTCAGCGAACCACCCGTCCCTCCGGCGCCAGCTCACCATACAGAAGCAGCAGGGGAAAGGAACGGGCGGCGAATACATCCTGCCCGTCGCCGTCAAGACCTGCAAGCTGGACGCTGACCTGGACACTGCCGAGAAGTTTCTAGAAGAGGCTTGTGAGTATTCACCGTCGAATTTAAGAGTCCGGTATATTTTTGATACTATATTGTAGCAAGTAACAAGGACCCTGTTAGTTATTTAACATATTACGGAAGATAATTTCAATTCGAATGGAATGTATGAACTACTTTTTTGGTTTTTGTTTTTCGTTTTTTAATAATGTACCTAAATCTGAGGACTGTTTCGCGATTTTCGCTCGAAGAGGTTGAGGCTTTTTGATAATCCAAATGATATCAAACCGGTATGTAAGTTACTCATATGTGTAGGAAAATAAGTCATCTAAGAAATAAATGGAACAGTTTTTTCCACTAACATATACTTTTTTTCGAATAAATGTACATTTAGCTACAGCAAATACAGAAAACTCATCTGCTTACGGAACAAACGTCCTCTAACTAGCCGTCGATTGAAAATATACATTTATATATTCTATACATATTTATATATTATTTATTTAAACTACATTATACAAACATTTAAAACGCGTAATTTATTTAGTTTATGTAAATATTTATCGCAGTTCTTTTGTTAATGTTGATTTGCTGTAAAACTATTCTGTTTTTAATTTGGTGTTATTTGTTATTGTTGTTCTGTTCTGTAATGTTTATGTAAATGTTAAATGGATTCACTGAAAACCAGCGTCGTGGCCTCTCAGGCTTCGGCACATGGTGAGTGGACTCCTTTTTGAGACCACCCTCAACGTTTGTTAAATTTTATATACATTCCTAACTAGTTTTAAGCAAGTTGTAACATCGTTGTGATGTGTGTTTCAAACAAATCATCATTCATTCATTCATTCCTTCAAATTTAAGAAAATTTGCCAAAGTTTGGCAGGTATATTTGGATATTCTTCTTCTTCTTCTTTGTCGTATCCTCATGTCTGAGGGACGTGACGAGCTGGAGCACTTTTCACGAACGCCCTCCAAGCCGAACGGTTTTGGGCTTGGTGCATGCTGGCCTGTAGCGTTGCTTTGGTCGCCGATGTTATTCTTTCGACCCAACGCGTAGCCATACGGCCACTCCTTCTCCTCCTTGCCATTCCTCCTGTGAGTATAAGCTTTTCCATACTCTCTGGACCAGCTCTGCTCAGGTGGCCGAAGAAGCTAAGCACGCGTTGGGTGCAAATAGTAGAGAGTCTCGTCTTAATACAGAGCTCATCAAGGATAGACGCGTTTGTGCGGCGTTCAGTCCATGAGATCCGGAGCATTCTGCGCCAACACCACATTTCGAATGCATCTATCCTTCGGCTGGTGCGAGATTTAATGGTCCAGGTCTCCGACGCGTATAGAAAGATCGAGAAGACAAGGGTCCGCATCAGTCTTATCTTTGTTTTGCGGTTTATACTTCTGTTCCGCCATATCTTCCCGAGTCGTTCCACCGCAGCTTTTGCCATCTGAGATCTTCTGATCACCTCCTGATCGCAGTCGCCATCGTCGCTTATTTGAGAGCCTAAGTACACAAACTTGTGCACTACCTCAAGGTCGAGCAACTCATTGGTCCTCTGCATGGTACCAGGACGGTCAACGAACATCAACTTGGTCTTGCTTCTGTTGATTCTAAGGCCATATTCATTGCTGACACGCTCTATCCTTTGCAAGAGGATCGCAATTTCTTTTTCAGAGGCTCCTATAATGGTTGTATCGTCTGCAAAGCGGAGGTTGTTAATTAGGTGGCCACCTACTTGGACGCCGCCCTCCCAGCCCTCTAGGACCCTCCTCATTATGTGTTCACCGATGAGATTGAACAACTGTGGAGATAGGATGCATCCCTGGCGCACTCCTCTTTCGGCTTTAAAGGTTTGTGACACATTGCCCTCTATCCGCACTCTAGAAGCGCCAGCCAAGTAAAGGTTTTGCACAAGAAATATTAGGTGTTGTGGTATTCCCATCTCGCTCATAACCCTAAACATTCTGGTCCAACTGATGCAATCAAAAGCCTTTGCGTAGTCTATAAAGCACATAGCCATGAAGACGTCATGCCCTCTACATTTCTCTATTAATTGCCTCACGTTAAGAATCTGCTCTCGGGTACCCCTGCCTCTTACGAATCCTGCCTGCTCCCTGGGTATGTGCCTGGCAATGTAGTTCTCCAGTCGCTTGTTTAGGATTCGCAAGAGAATTTTACTGGCATGTGATATGAGTGATATGGTGCGGTAGTTTCCACATTTCCGTGTAGAACCTTTCTTGTGCAAGGGAACTACAATGGATTCGGTCCAGTCCTCTGGCCAAACGCCAGTTCTCCAAACCTTCTCGCAAATTTTGTGTAGAAGTTTAAGTCCCTCTTCTCCTATACTTTTAAGCATAAGCGCAGTGATGCCATCGCTGCCGCAAGCATTGAGTTTCAGCGACTGAATGGCTGATTCGACCTCACTTAGAAGGATGTCTGGTTCCTTTTCTGCATAGTCCATTGGGATATAGTCGCCACCTGCATTATCACTATACAGCTGTTGACAGTACTGCCTCCATCTTTCTAGGATATCACTTTTGTCCACGATTGCAACACCTTTCTCGTCCTCAATTGTCCACTGTTTAGGTTTGAATTCGCTGGCGAGTAGTTTAACCTTCTGAAACAAGTCACGCGTGTGTGCAGTCTGTGAAGCTTTTTCTAGCTCCGTACATATCCTATCGATGTAGTCGTTCCTATCTTTCCTGCAAAGCCTCTGGACCTCCTTATGAAACTCTGAATATCGGCATCTATCTTGATCGGAAAGTAGGCCATTTTCTTTGCAAGCTTTCCGTTCGTTGATTTTATCCCAGGTTTCAGCGGTCATCCAGTCAGCTTTGGGCCGCGAAGTTTTGCATGCGGCTTCAGCTTGTTCAGCTGTTTCCAGAGATATAGCCTTGAACTTCTCCCAAGTTGACGCGGCGGACTCAAAGGGGTCGTGATTTATGTCTTGGAGTTTAGATTGGAGCTTGTCGTGGAATTCTATTCTCGCTTGTTCACTAAGTTGGGTACTTTTCCTGAGGTTTGCTTGCTTTGTATTCTTCAAGCGAATTCTGAGTTTTGCGGTGAGGAGTTGGTGGTCGCTACCGCAGTCTGCACCCGGTTTGGTCTTTGAAGCGAATACGGCAGATCTCCATCTTTGACAAATAAGAATAAAGTCGATTTGGTTCCTATATTGCCCATTGGGAGAGGTCCAGGTGTAGAGTCGTCGGGGATGTTGCTGGAACCATGTATTCATGACTGACAGTTGGTTTTCCGCACAAAAATCAAGAAGCATTTCACCTCTCTCATTGCGGGTGCCCAGTCCGTACTTCCCAACTATGTTCCTTATGTGGTCGTCATTAGCTGTTTCGCCAATCTTGGCATTAAAGTCTCCAAGAACAACCACTGGTTCTTTTTTCGGTATAGCCCGCAAGGTCACTTCCAGTGCACCGTAGAATTCCTTGATGCTTTCCTCCGAGGACGAAGAAGTGGGTATATTTGGATATACATAGGTATAAAGGTGCAAAAATAAACTTCATTTTATGCCTTTATTCTAGACAAACAATGTTTTATTAGATTTTCGAGGCAGCGGACTCGCCTTAACATGTTAGCAAAACATGTTAGAAAAACTGCACGTCCGTTGTAACTAAAGTGAACAATGTTTTCGTGAGCCAAAACATTGTTTATGTACACGAAATGAACGCTGCACCCCTCCGCAGGCGAAAGCGGGGGATGTTTTCCATTTGTCGCGGCAAACATGTTTGAGTGTTTTTGCTAACAAAAACATATAGGCCACGCCCCTCTTATGTCAGAATAACATGTTAAGTGTTAGAAAAACACAAAAACACGTCGCAGCGGACACGGCTTTACACAAAACTCGACACGTGTTTTGACAAGGCATCCTCAGGAGATGCATAAAATGTAGACAGCCTGTCGTCCGACAACCGATCTGTTTTCGAATAGGGTCTTTTACTTCAGGGTATTAAAGTTTAATTCTGATTACAGATATAATGCAGCAGTTCTCGCACCCGCATATCATCGGGCTGGTGGGTGTATGCAGTGCACCTCCTATCTGGATCGTTATGGAGCTTGCCACGCTTGGGGAACTGAGAGCGTACTTACAGCAGAATGCCAGCAGGTACGTATTATTAGCCTTAGTATCCCACTGCTGGGAAAAGGCCTCTATTCTTCTTTCAGTCCTATCATTTGCTATTTCCCGCTCCCGCCAATCCCGATTATTCTTGAATAATCGATTAAGTTGCGCATCGAAAATTGAATTAAGTAGGTACAGATGTAGTGCATAATGACTTTTCTTCGTAATTTCTCGGAAATACTCGTATTTGTCATGCTACTTCAATCGACCTCGGTACTTTTAGTACTGACACTAACTGAAATAGCATGACACATTCGGGCGTTTTCTTGTTTTTCGTAACAAAAATAACCGATTTCGTATTAAAAACAAACTTTAAATAGACTTGTCATTGAAAGATTACTATTCTACTAGCTGCCACTTGCCAGTAGGAATAAAACCATTTTTACCTATATTTCAGTCATCAAAATGTAAATCGATTTATTATGAAACTAGCGACCCGCCCCGGCTTCGCACGGGTGCAATGTATTATACATATAAATATTCCTCTTGAAGCACTCTATCAATTAAAACAAATCCTTATTAAAATCCGTTGCGTAGGTTTAAAGATTTAAGCATGCATACATACAGACAGCGGGAAGCAACTTTGTTTTATACTATGTAGTAATATATACAGTTTAATCGTGTTTATTATTCACTTACATTCCCTGTTGATGACTGACACTGAGAGAGTTATCGTTCGATCCTTCGACAACGAGTGGACTCTTAGGAAAATAAGTTGATAAACGCGATTTTTTAAAGTGTTTCATCAAATTTAATATTTGCAGTTATCCAAGAAAATATTACAAAAATGTAATCAATATATTTTCTTATTAAAATTCTCATAGCGGGTTACTCACGTCAATAAAGTCGAAAATAGCTCGACATGTTTCAGAACAGTCCGTGTCCCTTGAGCCGAGAGCTGACCGCGCTGGGGCTCGCAGTGTGCGTAGAGCAGTCGCCGCGGCTAGACGCATGACTCATGAATAAGGGACACGGACTGTTCCGAAACATGTCGAGGTATTTTCGACTTTATTGACGTGAGTAACCCGCTATGAGAATTTTAATATGTCTGATACTCACGGGAGTTTTCTAATTAATATATTTTTCTGCCTTTCGGCCGGCAAGTAGCCACTTGCAGGCCGCTACGCTAAACAAATGCGCCGCTTGCCGACTGCGTCGAGCAGAAAAATAGTGTACTGACCTTGGCCAGTAAATAAGAAAGCCTCAGATCACATGTTTTGTTTGTATTACACGAGATCTGAGGCATTTCTTACTTTACAGGCCTCGGTACGTAATCTACTATTCTTCTGTTTCAGATTGGAGACCTGCACACTAGTGCTGTACATATACCAGCTCTCGACCGCGCTCAGCTACCTAGAGAGCAAGAAGTTCGTGCACCGCGACATCGCCGCCCGGAACGTGCTGGTGTCGACGCCCACCTGCGTGAAGTTAGCCGACTTCGGCCTCTCCAAGATGGTGGAGGACAAGTCGTATTATAAAGCGTCGCGGGGCAAACTGCCTATTAAGTGGATGGCGCCAGAGTCTATTAACTTTAGACGGTTCACGTCGGCTTCTGATGTTTGGATGTTCGGTAAGTTACATCTAATATTTTCGGGCACTGATGGTTAGAAGTTCGAATTTTTATTTGCAGGGCGCGTGTTTTGACTAGCGATGTGCCATGGTCGGTAATTTACCCGAGTTGTATGGGGAAAGTTACCCCGCACGGAATATTCCGTTTACAAATTGGGTAATTACCGTAAGCTACCGATAATGGCACATCACTAGTCCCGAACCTATGTTTGTACGAAATGTCATTACATATTTATCAGCCGATGGTGAAGGAAAACATCGTGATGAAACATATGCAAACATTACATTAGTATTGTTATAATGGTAACTTCTAGGCCCTTGATGCGTACGAAGCAGTAATCGGATCTTGGATGCTATTTACTGGGATTTTCGTCTGTTATCAATAACATGGATATGACATACAATCACATAAATCTTCAAGTTAAGGTCAAGAGAAGTAACATTTTGTAAGCAGATTACATATTTTTTGGTTGTATGTCGTAATTATTATTATTTTTATTAGTTTAAGATCGCATCAACTCACTTGTTTATACAATTTTGTCAGAGGTATTTTATATTGAATGTAATTATGTATTCACATGTAAAATGAATAACCTATTATCAACAGACAACTTATTCATTTTATTTATTTATCTTAGCTCTCGATAAAAAAAATATTAGTGACCGGGTAAATACCTACTAGGTATACCCAGGTACATCCATGTTAAGTATAACGTATGAGGTCATTCACCCCAAATAGCAGCCAAGATCCGATCACTGGTACGAAGCGTCCAGTTAAGGGAATGTAAACCAGTAAAAAAAGTATAGAAATAAATAACAAATTATTTACCAGTTGCATTACCTGGTCCAGTCTTAACCGAAGACCGCAGTCTAATATTTGACAGACCATGAACACGTGTTCAATCCCCAGGCGTGTGCATGTGGGAGATCCTGATGCTGGGCGTGAAGCCGTTCAGCGGCGTGAAGAACAACGACGTGATCGGCAAGCTGGAGAACGGCGAGCGGCTCGCGCTGCCGCCCGCGTGCCCGCCGCGCCTCTACTCCGTCATGTCCCGCTGCTGGGCCTACGAGCCCAGCCAGCGGCCTCAGCAGCACCAGCTCAAGGAGACGCTCTTGTGAGTACCGATACACATTACCTACACAGTACGGCTCGCGCTGCCGCCCGCGTGCCCGCCGCGCCTCTACTCCGTCATGTCCCGCTGCTGGGCCTACGAGCCCAGCCAGCGGCCTCAGCAGCACCAGCTCAAGGAGACGCTCTTGTGAGTACCGATACACATTACCTACACAGTACGGCTCGCGCTGCCGCCCGCGTGCCCGCCGCGCCTCTACTCCGTCATGTCCCGCTGCTGGGCCTACGAGCCCAGCCAGCGGCCTCAGCAGCACCAGCTCAAGGAGACGCTCTTGTGAGTACCGATACACATTACCTACACAGTACGGCTCGCGCTGCCGCCCGCGTGCCCGCCGCGCCTCTACTCCGTCATGTCCCGCTGCTGGGCCTACGAGCCCAGCCAGCGGCCTCAGCAGCACCAGCTCAAGGAGACGCTCTTGTGAGTACCGATACACAGTACACCGTTCAGCGGCGTGAAGAACAACGAGTACCGACTTCGTTTGTACCTCAAAAGGAAAAAACTAAAACTTTTATAGGATCACTTTGTTGTCCGTCTGTCTGTGTGTCTGTCTAGACCCTTTATCTCGGAAACGTGTAGAGGTACAGGAATGAATACCACATACACAGGTCTACGGTCCCTTGGAGCTGTGATAAAACCAAACCTCTACGTCAACGCAATCAAAACATAAAGCCGTTTATGTCGCCTTTGCAATTGGTTACTGATCTTTCGGCAAAATGATTTTCGGCGATAATCTAGAGAACCGCTTAATACTGATGGCGAAATATTATATTTTCAAACGACTTTCAAATTTCAAAATATATAGGGTTGAATTCATCTGTTTTTTTTCGATGATTGGTTATCTCGGAACTCCGTCAATTCTAACCCATTTTCATTCTCAAACATTTTCCTAGAATTTTTTGCTAAAGATTGTCTTTTGTTATAGTGAGATTCTGCAAGAGGAGCGCAGTACGGCGTGGGACACCATGCGGCGCGAGAACCGGCGCGTGGCCGCCGCCTCCTGGGGCGACGAGCCGCCGCCCAAGCCCAGCCGCCCGCAGACCAACCTCACGGGTGAGCACAGCACGTTGTTGGAGAGGCTGACACAGTGACCTATAGATGGACGAGTTAGTTACACTCTAAGATACGAGTCCATTCATAGCGCTTTCGGCCGAGACTCTGACTTCCGCGGGAGCCAAAAACCTGGTCCGCTCGGATACATTTTTAACAACTTTTCAGTGTTTACGAAATTTAATTTTGTAAGTTTTGTATACACGATCACGAAAATACACGAACATCAGCTGTTTTCTGGCTAAACAATTACCTTTTTTTACCTAAATGAATACGCAATTATAAAGTTTAGGTCATACTCTATCCAAAAACTATAAATAGGGTATACCTATTTCTAGTGTTAATAATAGCACTTCAAATTGCTCTAAATATCGCTATAAAATATGCGACATAAACCAGCGGGATTTATTCGTCGAGGGGAGCTCGCAGAGAGAGGTCATGTCGCTCCGCGCTATGACAATATGAGAGTACAGAGGAACGTGTTAGTAGTGGATATCGAGATATTGGGTGACTGAGTAGCCCTTTGAATAGTTGTTTATGATCCTTAGGTATACCTCTTTATGAAGATAACGTGTAAATGTTGTATTTTCGCGCGTAATTGTGCAAAAGTCTTATTTCGCGCGTATTTAAACATATAACTCTTAAACCTGCGACCACTGGATTGAAATCTGGACGACTACAAACGCACATTAGTATTTTTTGCGAACTATAGCAGGTATTGATTGATTAAAGTAGAAAATTAACGTGTAAATTCTGATATAATTTTGCGCCAAATTTTTGTGCTAAATATAACATTCATTTATTTTCAGTCCTCCGGCCGGTAAGCGCCACTTTAGGCAAAACTAAATTGCCGCCTGCCGGCTCCGTCGCGCAGAAAAATAGTATACAAACCTCGGCCGTTAAATGGGAAAGCCTCGGATTACATGTTAGTCGACCTCAGCTACGCCTCGGCCGACAATTACATGAAATCCGAGACATTTCCCACTTAAACGGCCTTGGTATGTAATCTACTATTATTTACAACAATATCCTTGTCTACAGCGGCGGAGACGAGCACGGCCGGCGGCGCGGCGCCCCAGACGTACATCGTGGCGCAGAACCCGCTCGTCCTGGCGCATCTGCTGCGCGAGAACCAGGCGCGCGCGCTCGACCCGCAGGCCTACACCACGCCCGCCTCGGTATTCAACACCGTCGCCGTCGACTTCCAAGCTCTCCCGGAGGACACCGACATCACCAAAATCATCAACCCCAAACCGGACGAGGTCATCGACATCCCGCTCCATACCGTCCCCATCCCGGTCGCGTCGCTGCACAAGCTCGACCCCGTCGTGCCCGGCGACCGCACGCTGGCCGGCGTCGTCGGCGCCCGCGGCAGCTGCGACAATCTCTGCCAAAACCCGCGCGAACCCGTGGAAGTCGCCCCCGTTACCGAACCCTACGCCAATCGAGTTAGGTCGCTAGAGAGGAATACTAGAGGAACTTTATCCACAGCCGAGAGAACACCGGTCAGGATGGGGTCGTTGGAGCGGAACGCTCGCGGCAGTCTTTCCCATCGAGGCTCGCCCGTCCCTATAGCTCCCTTCACTCGCCAGCACTCGGTGCCGGCGTCTCCTCCGCCGAGAAACAGGAGGGAGCAGGACATCGGCCAGTTCTCCGTCCAGGGCTCTCTTAATGCGCAACTAGCTGCATCGGTCGTTAATAAAATGCGCTCGCAACCGGACCCTCCCCTGGTCGAAGAGATTTACGACTTCGGGGGCGATAATGTCAAGAGTTGCGTGGCGGTCGCCGCTCAAAAGGCGGGTTTAACCAAGCAGCAATACAGACCGTCGATGGTCGCCTCCCACCCGGTTACCTACGGTGTACCGGTCGGGGTCGTCCAGGGCGTCCCCTACTCCCAAAGCCCAGTGAAACCTAGTCATGTCATGATGCCAAAACAAACGCAATCGCCGCCTATCGCTTCTAGTCAGGCATTCTTTCCACGCTCCGGTAGTCCTTTGTCTCTCTCTCAGCCTATGGGGGTTATCCCTCCCATGTCGTACGCGGCCCAGCCTATTTACAGCGGGCATAATGTGGTGCAAGGGCCTCAGCCGATGTTGTACCGGCCGCAAGTGTCGGCGCAGACGGCGAGCCAGTGCACGGCGAGCGCGTCGTTGGCGCCGCGGCCGCATTTCGCGTCAGCGTCGTCCGTGGACGCGCAAGCGTTGTACGCGTCGCGTCAAGAATGCTCCGCCGTCACGCAACCCGCCCAGGTGAATCCTGCATGAAGACTCCGACATTTGTATTTCGTAGGATATTGCATGCTGGTCGAGTAGATTTTGGATTTTTCAGGCACCTGTTTGTATATAGTTGACACGTTTTATTTTTTTGTAAATGTTTCCTTTTTTTTACAGACATTTGTGTCCGTTGGTTTTCTCCGGTAGAATTTGGGTTTTATTTTTATTTTAGTGTCACATGCGAAACATATTATTAGCTTGATGTTTTCATGTGTGACACTTTTTTAACTTTCAAAAGCAAAAGAACTAACATTGTCGTCAATATATGTATTTCTTGGGAATTTTTTGGTTAAATATATGAATAATATTTATTTACTAAAATAAATGATTTAACATTTTGGGTATATTTAAAATTGTACAAATTGTAAAAAAATACTAACCTCAATGTTAGTTCCAAGTAAATCCATTTGAGAGGCAGTCGATATTTTGTTTCATAATATTTAAATAACTTTATTGTATTTATTTGCTTTTTCATAGCTTTTTTTAAATAAAAGCTAAATCTCAAACTAATGAACTTTAAAGTAAATATCATCTTGCAATGTTACAATATTGCCTTGACTTTCATTTTCATTGCTATCGCCTTGAACGAGTTATTTTCGCTTTATTTGGCAACCTTAAATGCATAATAATTTCTTCAAACACTCTCAAATGGTCAGCTTACAAACTCATCCATGCTCCTAGAATCGATTCTAACCCTTACGTCTCACGCAACAGAGTCCAGAATTGGACACGGAGCAAGAGGTGGAGCGACGCCTACTGGCCGAACTCGCGAGGCAGCAACACCAGAGCGAGGAAGATCGCCGCTGGTTACAGATGCAGGAAGACAAACTGGTAAAATAATAGTACATTACATACCAAGGCCGTTTAAGTGGGAAATGCCTCGGATTCCATGTAATTGCCGGCCGAGGCGAAGCCGAGGTCGACTAACATGTGATCCGAGGCTTTCCCATTTACCGGCCGAGGTTTGTATACTATTTTTCAGCCCGACGGAGCCGGGAGGCGGCTGTTTAGTTTTGCGTAAAGTGGCGCTTACCGGCCGGAGGACTGAAATAGTACATTATTGCAGAGGCCGGGAAACCGAATTTCGTGGATGAGTATTTTTTTAACAAATTACATACGAATCCACGAAATTCTATTTCCGTCCTAGGCATATATAGTGCTTTTCTCCAAACATGAAAGGAAATAAAATGTATTCTTGCATAAGATTTGAAAGGAAAAATAAGGTTCCCGCCTAAACTTTCTTTTAATGCACGGTTGTGTTCATAAAAAAAGTTGAAATATCTTTAGTTTTATTAAGCCGTATCTACACGACCTTGCACAATGAGCCGTATGCAACTCGCGATAGAACGAGACAACCAAGCATTTGATCTCCTTCTCTCTAGGACTAATACACTACTATAATATATAGGTATATATACAAAGCCAGCCCAGGCGGGGCATTTTTAAGCACGATATGATCAGATTGATAATTTGATATCAATCAGATTGTCTCGTCTGTGCAGACCGTTTGGTCGCGGCTAAAGTATATTTGGCTGTTTGCAATATTGATAGTCCAAATATTTATTTAAAAAGTAATAAACAATACAGTAATGGATTTTAGTACAACTTCCTGGACGCTAAAACCGTAAAATAATGAATTCGATTTTTTTTTTTAATTTGAGTCGGTAGATAAGGAGGTACTTTTCGTACCAATTTTGCTACATTAATGTGAACATTTCCGAGCATATTGGAGAAATAGTACATTACTGCAGAGGCCGTGAAGTAAGAGATTGCAGTACGAGTTTGTGGTAGACGGATTAAACAAGTCCTGCAATCTCTCTTCCGGCCGAGGCTTGTATAGTGCTTTTCTCAAACATTGTAAGGAAATATTAAATTTAAAACAACTACTAGGTAAATAGGTTAATAAGGAAAAAAAAGTTTAATTTGCCACCTTTTTTATTTTTTAAATATGCAATTTGAATTAGCTATTCGAGCACCATGTTTAACCGCACATAAATATACATAGAAACATAGAATTTGTTTTTTTTAATGTCGCAAGTATCTAGTGGTCGTTGGCTGTATGTAATTTTTCCTTTGTCAGTTTAGTGTTAGTACGCAAATTTAAAAAGTCAGAGCAGCTGACAATAATGTTTCGTTCATACTTACGCCATACATTACTTCACGGCCGCCGGCCAAGAAGTAAATGGGGGGAGCCGTAAACAAGGAACTTCATGTCTTCATTTCGTGACATAAATGCATACATTTACGATCATGTTTGAGAAAACTTTATAAAAATAAAAATATAATAAACTTAAATGAAAAACGTATGTACACTCTTTCATCGCTGACTGCTCATGAAGGCAATTGTAACAAATAGTCAGATCAGCCGATGTTGTCACTGGTCTTGCGTCTCAGCTCAATCGGATAGTTGCAACTTGTGGGTGCTCAAAACAAAATTAAACACAGTGTGTGTAAGAAAAATGGTAAAATTGAGATATTTTCAATTATATTTATTTTTAAGCAGATGTGAGTTTTTATATTATTTTTTTATAATTTTTACGTGATTTATACTCAGACACTTTTTTATCCCAGTAGGAAGCAAGCTCGCAATTCTGCAGCAATCACATAAGAATTTCCAATAAAAAATAAAAACGCCCAAAAGCGTCTGCGAACGATATCAATTTTTTTAGATCAACAAGAAAAGTGGAAAAACTTGTTACCTCTTGTAGCTCAGTTGGCAGAGCGATGGGCAGATATCCCAGAGTCGCGAGTTCGAGTCTCACCCGAGATGATGAGTCTTCCACTTTTTCTTTTTTTCTAATATATCTCGCTCCATTTCAACAAAATATTGACAATTATTGTTACCTACGTTGAAATAATGAATTGTTACAGAACCGCTTGTCCACCGTACAGCCCACGGAAGAGCCTCCAGAGAAGCTAGCCGACGGAGTGCAGAACACCGCTCAGGATAAAACACCCAGCCAATCAGGTAACTGCATCAACCATTTTCGACCTTAACTCCACGTAATAAGGTTTAGAATGACCGTCAGAAGTTGTACTTGTGGGAACAACAGTACACACTTGGAGTATTGGGCCGTTGTAGACTTAGAGTCGTTGTGATAAGATTGACGAGCAGTCATTATAGTCCACGGAGGAGTGTGAACAAAAGCTGATAGAGAGCGTGTGGGGCATTAATCATAGTCTTTATTACGAAGCAATACGGTTTATTATTGGTTAGCACTGACAATGTTGGTATCTTATACTGGTTCCGTTTTATGCCTATGGGAGTTATAAGCTATGTTATAATTTGTAATTTGTACGGTCGCCTTCATAAATATATATGTACCTGTATTCAATTTTGAACCTTCTTCCCCTGTAATAAGTTCCGAATTGTATAGATATTAATAGACGTGACTGTATAATAAGCTTTCGCTAATATCCTCCTACGACCTAAGGTTCTACTGATGGTATCAAGTAAATCAGTTGGAATTTCGATAATTTCCAATTGATACGGTGTTGCATTTGTTTTGCGTTATTACACTGTATGAAAAGGTAACTTTCATACATTATAATCAAATGTATTTCCTGCACCGTACAAGGTGTACAGATCGATTCACGAAAGCTGGCGCGGAAAATGTATGAAACATGCATTAATTTCATTTTGATTTTTTTTCAATGGTACATGACAACATGACGTCTTAGTCGGCCAACCCTCCATACAAAAAATTGTATATTTCGATACTAGCGCAGAAGTAGGTATGTCATTACTCCATGAGTTCAGAGATATTTTCAATTCAATACTCGAGATGAGTGAAAAATGACATATCCGTACGACGTTTTTCAATACAGATGCGGAAAAAAAACCAGTAGTATAGGAACGAATTTGAAAGTTTTTATATTATTTCTGACATTTCTGTAACACTTATTGTAATACAGTTGAACAATATCTTCATAATTCTTATCTTATCTTCTCATTAACAAAAAAAAATGGCACACTTTGGTATTGCAAATCGTATGTGATAAATCGTATTGTCATGTCTACAGAGCCTTCGAACATGTTTGCCTGGTTGAAAAACGCATCTACCTTGACAGAGGTTTCGTAGACTCTTTTCTGTTTTATACACACAGATTAATAAGAACTGTTTTCAATGTTTAATAAATAATAATAATTATGATAAAGGGGGAAATAGTGAAACATCAATTGAATATTTTTGCGTCAATACTTGGTTTTTAGTTTTATTACGTCTCGGTAAAGTTAACTAACAACAAACAATATCAATAACTCTTCGTTAAGCAGTTCTGAATTGGAACAAAACGAAATTAAAAAATAAAATAAAACATTGACTTATTAAAAGGAATAGACATACAAAGCAGAACGAAAATGTAAAAAAATGTGGGTCAGAATGACATTAGCGAACTTTCATTGATTATGATACAAACGTTAAATGTTTCGTACGAAATAGAGCTTAATGAAGTAAGAATTAAGTGTATCAAACTACGATATTGATTATTCCCTTAAATTAATCACCAGCATTTTTATTACATCCTGTATGTAAAAATAATCTCTGACTAGTTTTGGATATTTTGTAGTTAGGTAGTATACCCCTAACCTTTAAGGTTTCGTAAAACTTCCACACAACGGGCACTTCAGCTTCAGCAGAATTTTTAAATCAACGGAGTTTTGTTTTCAGCGCCAAACTCATCGGAAACCAGTCCAGCCAACACCGTGAAACCGAACGACAAACCGCCGAGTGAAGACAGACAGGTTTTTTTTTTTTTTTAATACTACGACGGTGACAAACAAGCATACGGCCCGCCTGATGGTAAGCGGTCACCGTAGCCTATGGACGCCTGCAACTCCAGGGGTGTTACATGCGCGTTGCCGACCCTTTAAAAACTTTAACACTCCTTTTACATAAAACTTGTAAAGTTTAGTTGCAGGATTTATGGATATTTGATTCGTCTTTAGTTATGCACTTCGAGCAACACGGGCTTCTATCACGTTGAAATGGAGACGGCAAAGCAACATCACATACAAATTATTCTGTTTCTTTTTGCGGGGGGAAATGTGCACACAGACGCACTTCTCACATAATACGTATAAAGCAATCTGTAATGACGACACTAGGGCTTCCAATACCGGGATCCCGGGATCCCGGGATACCGCCTTTTTCAGGGCAGATTTTAATCCCGGTATTTAATTTCAAAATACCGGGATCCAGGTATTTTCATAAAATAGGAAAATATGCAAAAATTACCCAAAATACCCATCGAAATGGTAACATTCGGCATCACCACGGAGCTTCGCACGCGTATATCTTGCATCTCACAATTGTTCTACAGCTTTTACTGTCTTCAAGCGGTACGTGGTGTGGCAAGTGATGTAGCCAATAGTTTCTCGGTGCTCAACGAATAAAGTTGACTGTATATGTTTCAGCTACAAATTATGCTGTAGTTTATACTACTCCTGATTTGAACCAAACCAATCAATTATCGATTAGAAACCTACCTTGCATTGCAACTTAGAACAACATGTCATACATGGTCGGGCGCTTTTTAACCCTGAGAAATGCTGCATCGTAAGCTCTAATTTATTTAAACCCTAAGACCCACTTGCACCACCCAGGGTCAGCCACTAACCCGGAGTATTCAGTGCCTTAAAATTAACGTTGTCAAGAAAACGGTACTTGTATTGTGCAGACAAGATGCGAACTTAATAACTGCTGACACTGCCAAAAATTTAATGAAAATACGATTTTAATTTCATGCAAATACCTGCATGACAGTGATAGTTTTTATGATAACTACCTCGATGAAGACACGTTCTAAAAGCCAACAAATAAAGGACCATGATGACAAACTTTGTATGGAGCTTGGCCCCCAAAACCAACACAGCTGAGAGTTAGGTGATGATTAGGTCGTTGGATAGGTATTTAAAGTTACTTCATTTCGTTCTATAGGCACCAAGTTCAATCCCGTAGCAGAACTGAGATATTCATGTTTATATGTGTATTAGTTAGCGTGAATATAATCTACCAGAAAACGGGGTGTTCGTTAAAATACCGAACATTAATTATTAGAATACCGAAGTGTGTAAAAAAATAAATATTTTTGTAGTTGATTATTTGATTTATTAATAGAATCAGTATTTACAGCAAGTTGACTAGTTATGAATACAAATGTAGTTCACGCCATATTCAATAGCAATATCCTTCATTTTTTTTTATAATTCGTTTATGTGGACAGGCTAAGACCATAAGGCCATACTGCCACCACGTCTTCAGTCTTCATTATTACAATATTGTGTCCTACCTACCCTCCAAAAGGTTAAATTACCCATCTACAGATTATTCATCGTTCGTATTCACTATGACGTAAAATATGAATAGCTCAGTTCTGCAATGGAATTTGACTTGGTGCCTTAGAATTAAATGAAGTCGATTTTAAGACCTATCCAACGACCTAACTCTCATGTTTGTTGGTATTGGGGCCATTTTGACGCATGGTTCAAAGCACAAGTATGATTATTTCACACTTGTGCTTTGCTCAAAGGCTTAGAAATATTGCGAGTTTCCCCATGCAAAACAGGGCTACTATTATATTTTCTCTTGGAAAGAGATTTAGAAGTTCTTTTCCTGATTAAAGTGTCAAAAAATAAGTATTTTACTTTCAAATTTCTTCGTTTCCATTTTTATCAGAAAATCCCGGGATCCCGGGATCCCGGTATTGAAGCCGTCCATTCCGGTATTAATACCGGTATCGCGAGAGGTCCGGTATTTGGAAGCCCTAGACGACACTAACACATACAAAATGATACAACTACACTAACAAATCTTGTACACTTCGATCTATTTTTGTGTAGTCCGTACACAAAAAGAGATAGTTACAACACATACCCTACCCGCTTATGCCGATTTGAGCTTGTACTTCGACATACAAGACTAGAATACGGCGCTGACTCCCCCTGTGTTGCTTGAAGGTATTGCAAGTTAAACGTATCTTTGAAAATGATTACACAAAATAATGTCTCGTGTTCATGTTTTTGCCTTAAGGCGCTAACAAGCGCACGCTGTCTATTTGTATCGGAGTAAAAGGAAATTGCACTATCTCCGACCGGCCTCGTTTTAGAAGGCAAATACAAGAAAACTATAAAAAAACGCCACTTCTTTAAATAGGACTCGGGCCTCTCGATATTTAAAGTTGTGTGATTCGCAGCGCACTGCCGTTAATGTTACGGGCTCCATATTGATAGAACTCGTAATATTGTTCTTCCAGCCCCGCTCACACTTGGACGACCCGGTGTACTGCCTGACGACGGGCGTGGTCCGCTGCGTGATGCGGCTGGCCGGCCTCGCCAGCGGCGCGCCCGCGCCCGCGCCCGCCGTGCTGGCCGCCGTGCGCGCCGTCGGCGCCGAGCTGCGCGCGCTGTGCGCCACCGTCGACAGCGTCGTGGTCCCCTTCCCCAGCGCCGAGCAGCGGTGAGTGTGGTGTTGCAGTACTACAGTACTACAGGCCGCGCCCGCCGTGCTGGCCGCCGTGCGCGCCGTCGGCGCCGAGCTGCGCGCGCTGTGCGCCACCGTCGACAGCGTCGTGGTCCCCTTCCCCAGCGCCGAGCAGCGGTGAGTGTGGTGTTGCAGTACTACAGTACTACAGGCCGCGCCCGCCGTGCTGGCCGCCGTGCGCGCCGTCGGCGCCGAGCTGCGCGCGCTGTGCGCCACCGTCGACAGCGTCGTGGTCCCCTTCCCCAGCGCCGAGCAGCGGTGAGTGTGGTGTTGCAGTACTACAGTACTACAGTACTACAGGCCGCGCCCGCCGTGCTGGCCGCCGTGCGCGCCGTCGGCGCCGAGCTGCGCGCGCTGTGCGCCACCGTCGACAGCGTCGTGGTCCCCTTCCCCAGCGCCGAGCAGCGGTGAGTGTGGTGTTGCAGTACTACAGTACTACAGTACTACAGGCCGCGCCCGCCGTGCTGGCCGCCGTGCGCGCCGTCGGCGCCGAGCTGCGCGCGCTGTGCGCCACCGTCGACAGCGTCGTGGTCCCCTTCCCCAGCGCCGAGCAGCGGTGAGTGTGGTGTTGCAGTACTACAGTACTACAGGCCGCGCCCGCCGTGCTGGCCGCCGTGCGCGCCGTCGGCGCCGAGCTGCGCGCGCTGTGCGCCACCGTCGACAGCGTCGTGGTCCCCTTCCCCAGCGCCGAGCAGCGGTGAGTGTGGTGTTGCAGTACTACAGTACTACAGTACTACAGGCCGCGCCCGCCGTGCTGGCCGCCGTGCGCGCCGTCGGCGCCGAGCTGCGCGCGCTGTGCGCCACCGTCGACAGCGTCGTGGTCCCCTTCCCCAGCGCCGAGCAGCGGTGAGTGTGGTGTTGCAGTACTACAGTACTACAGTACTACAGGCCGCGCCCGCCGTGCTGGCCGCCGTGCGCGCCGTCGGCGCCGAGCTGCGCGCGCTGTGCGCCACCGTCGACAGCGTCGTGGTCCCCTTCCCCAGCGCCGAGCAGCGGTGAGTGTGGTGTTGCAGTACTACAGTACTACAGGCCGCGCCCGCCGTGCTGGCCGCCGTGCGCGCCGTCGGCGCCGAGCTGCGCGCGCTGTGCGCCACCGTCGACAGCGTCGTGGTCCCCTTCCCCAGCGCCGAGCAGCGGTGAGTGTGGTGTTGCAGTACTACAGTACTACAGTACTACAGGCCGCGCCCGCCGTGCTGGCCGCCGTGCGCGCCGTCGGCGCCGAGCTGCGCGCGCTGTGCGCCACCGTCGACAGCGTCGTGGTCCCCTTCCCCAGCGCCGAGCAGCGGTGAGTGTGGTGTTGCAGTACTACAGTACTACAGGCCGCGCCCGCCGTGCTGGCCGCCGTGCGCGCCGTCGGCGCCGAGCTGCGCGCGCTGTGCGCCACCGTCGACAGCGTCGTGGTCCCCTTCCCCAGCGCCGAGCAGCGGTGAGTGTGGTGTTGCAGTACTACAGTACTACAGTACTACAGTACTACAGGCCGCGCCCGCCGTGCTGGCCGCCGTGCGCGCCGTCGGCGCCGAGCTGCGCGCGCTGTGCGCCACCGTCGACAGCGTCGTGGTCCCCTTCCCCAGCGCCGAGCAGCGGTGAGTGTGGTGTTGCAGTACTACAGTACTACAGTACTACAGTACTACAGGCCGCGCCCGCCGTGCTGGCCGCCGTGCGCGCCGTCGGCGCCGAGCTGCGCGCGCTGTGCGCCACCGTCGACAGCGTCGTGGTCCCCTTCCCCAGCGCCGAGCAGCGGTGAGTGTGGTGTTGCAGTACTACAGTACTACAGGCCGCGCCCGCCGTGCTGGCCGCCGTGCGCGCCGTCGGCGCCGAGCTGCGCGCGCTGTGCGCCACCGTCGACAGCGTCGTGGTCCCCTTCCCCAGCGCCGAGCAGCGGTGAGTGTGGTGTTGCAGTACTACAGTACTACAGTACTACAGGCCGCGCCCGCCGTGCTGGCCGCCGTGCGCGCCGTCGGCGCCGAGCTGCGCGCGCTGTGCGCCACCGTCGACAGCGTCGTGGTCCCCTTCCCCAGCGCCGAGCAGCGGTGAGTGTGGTGTTGCAGTACTACAGGCCGCTGGAGACGCTAGCCAGCCTTGCGAATGGCGTCCCCGCGCTGGTGACCGAGCGCGCCGAGTCATGCCCTTCCCTTACTAAACAGTCGCAGTCGAGTGTCACTAAAGCTAGCTACACATGTAACGATACGTCGTAACGATTAATCTGTGCGAACCGATTTGCGCAGATTTAGGGATCGACAACCCTACACCACAAATACACTAACCACTTTGTTGAACCATCATATTCGACCACAAATGATCATGAACGATTCTAAACTATGATCTATTTGTCATACACACGATAGATAAATCTGCGCAAATCGGTTTGCACATATTAATCGGTACTAAATATCGTTACACGTGTAGCAAGCTTAACAAGGTATAGTGACATTAGGGACCGAAATCTAGAGGTTACCTTTATCATTACATCCTTATCATTATCCATTCTCTTATCTTATTTTATCATTATCCATATTACTAAGTAATACCTCTCTATCAACGCTGTTCACTTTATAGTCTGGTCCAGATTACGCGCGGCAAAACTAATAACATACCCAACTGCATTAAATAGAACATGGAAATATTCGTACTGCGAACATACTCGTACATGCACCTAAACACGCGTTTACGCCCAATTCAACCTTCACATTAGTGTGCAAATCATGAGCAAAGTCGAAAAAACATCTCTTACGATAAAGCTGTCCCACAAATACTAAATATATAAAATCTCATCAGGACTTTGTCTTTTGCAGGGAAGTGGAGATGGCCCATCAGGTGCTTAGCAAAGACATGGCAGCGCTGGTGGAAGCCATGCGGCTAGCGCTACAATATGCGGCGACCACCCTACACCACGAGTACACCAAGTGAGTAACCACCTGTTGCACCATCATATTCGACAACAGACGACGTACTCGTAATAATAGTTTATGATCGTCAGTGGTGCATCGCGTTAAGTCCAATTCACGGAGTAAATTATCTGGTAGAGTAGTATTTATCTGATCTGTTGTCCAAATTGATTTAACGAATTTTGAGCATCATACTTTAACGATTTTTACACATTATAAATGCACTGTCACGGGGCTTAATTGTGTAAAACTTTAAAAATTAACCTCCGAAGTTTCGAGGGCGACATAGTTCCCGTGGCCTCGGAAAAAGAACACTCCGGCACCACGGGGGAAAAGTTGCCCTCGAAAAGTTGAGGGTTAAAGGGATAAAGGTGTACACGATTAAAGTCCGTGTTAGTACATTTATGATTTAGGCGTGATACCTAAACTATAAATAATGCAAATATTTTTAGGAACGAATGTCACTTCAGAAGAAACAGTATAAACCCTTTTCCTGGTGACTTTATGATTATTAAGATGTTGATATCCCCGTTTCTTCATTCTGCAAATCGTCAATTTGGTAATTTAACTCATTCCCTTCCCAGAAACATGCTCGCAGCGGCACATGTCCTAGCCATGGATGCCAAAAACCTCCTCGACGTTGTGGACTGCATCCGCGAAAGACACCCCAACATCGACTGGCGCGCCGCCCTGCAGCCCGAGCCCTCCGTCCCCTACTCCCCCCAACCCAGTATTCCACCCCAGCCCCAGTTCTCCCCCCAAACCAACCAGCCCGTCCAAGAGGAACCGAAGCCCAACTTCAAAATAAACCAACCCGTCACCACTAGTCAAATAACCGCGACGGACACCCCTAAAGAGCATAGCAGCCTCCCCGTTACATCCAACCGAGTCTCCGCTCTCATCCACAACTATAACTTATACGGCAACATTAGAGAGCAACACATCTATGGCAACACTGACGTCGGCGGCTCTTTCCAGCACTCATCATCGAGCATCGATGAAAAAATCGACGCCGCACCTTTAGAATCGGTTAAAAGTCGTATACAGGCTATGTCGGGCAAAATAGATTCGCCGCCCATCTACTCTGTAAGCAAGAAAGTCATCGTAGACCATAATGCAGCCGATCAAGGGTGAAGTCAGCTTTGAACGCTTGTAGTTTTTCTTTGCCTCGGTGAGGCTGACGGCTTTATGGTAGAGCTATGCGGTAGTTTTGAGAATAACTAGTGAAACCGAGAGGTAATGGCTTTTTGGTTTTACTAAGGCTTGTAGAAGCGACCATGTTCCATTCAGTTACTTTAATAGCTAATTTTACAAAATAGATATTAACATATCACAATTCTCATTTTGAAGTCGAACTCAAACACACAGAGCAACTAAATATAACAAAATGATTATATTATCTGTGGACTAATGGGAAAAATATTGTGACCTAAATAGTGATGTGCGTTAAAGTCCCAGTGGGTAGAGTATTTTCTTTTTCAATATGCTCGTTAAACTTAAGCTGATTTAATTTTTGCTGCGAAAGCACAAGTTTTGTGAACCTACTGTAGGCAGGTTTTATTTTGACCGTCGCTTCTATACCCAGTTATTCTCAAGGCAGTAGTGACTAGTACTTAACCGCGATACTTAATTTGTTTTGAAGTTAGCAATGCCGCTTGGATTTCTTTCCGCCACAAGCTTTGAAAGACAATCACATGATTGCTCAATATTCTATGTAGTGGAATAGATGTCAATTTAATTTAAGTCCTGAGCCAAATTATCTTTATTTACGTTTATGACATATCTGCGTATGTATTGGACTATAATATTCTCGCTTCATTTTAAGGTGATACACCCAGAATTCAGGTAATTTCGTCACACCTTTGTGTTACGTGTTATATCTATCGACATATCATCGGCATTGTTGAGCTTCAAATTATTGTCGTTTCGAATTCCAAAATTATAAACTTTAAATGTAAATCAAAATTTTCAAAACTGCAGCTCAGAGATAGGTGCAACTGGCTTTTCGAAAAATGAGCACAAATACGAAATTAAAACCGATTGATAATATTAATTTGTGATATTATTGCCAATAAATTTACCTAATTCGAGTTAATGTGGCAACACAGACTAAAAAAGCACAATGTGTACTAAGCCTAATATCATAGAAAAAAAGTACCTTGTGATTTTTTTTCAGTGTTGCCACACGTTTAATATAATAAGGGCGAATTCGCATCAGCACATTCCTTATAATTGCACCTACCGCGTAAGTTTTGTAATTATTCTGATACAAATGTTTATATTTTTGGTGTAATGTTGCAGTTTTTATACCGCGCGAGCGATTTGAATCTTCCACTAAACAGTAAATAATGGAATTGTATTGTATTATTTGATAAGGCGCAGCATACACGGGGCATTCGTAACGTCAGACAATAGCCAACAAAATATACTAGATTGTGCATAAGGTTGAGCTAAATATTTTAGCCGCTGAAGTAGAAACTTGAACACTAACTTTTGACTATCCAATTACCTTAAAACGTATACATTGCTTCATTTATTCTATCTATCACTTAAGTGGCTATATGTTTTGTCACTAAGGCCCATATTACACTATCATATATCATAGACATGATATTGTAATATGGGCCTAATATACTCGTCAGTCAGTACAATACTTTGTCTAAGTTGAAGTGCTCCGTGCGTCCTGCTAAAAAAAACTGTGTTGTATATTTTCGTTAGTTAAGGTGCCTTTTAACTGTCACAACTTACTGTAAACATTTTGCATTTAAGTTCTTCAATATACAGCATTTAACTGGACTCAGATTACTTTGTAAAAATGTACAAACCGAATTGATTCATAATTATTATAATTTTTAATCCAAAGTTTTTATTATAAGTCTAGATCTCAGGGACTGTATGTTAGTTTTGTAATTATGAGACAGAATTTATTTATTGATCAACTTCGGTTAATGTATAGTTTTCCTAATTGTTAGAGTTAAGCAGGATTCATTCCAAAGTAAAGGTATATGTCGACGGCGAAGCGATGGCTTGCATCTAAGTGTTGGCTTTGAGACCATGCGTTTTATTCGAATAAAAAAAGCAAAAAATTGTAACTGGCAACCTAAATACTTTAGAACATCACTATCCTTTGAAATTAGGATTACTTCATACAAAACTTTAAATGTGTTAAATATGTATCAAGAGTTCTTTTTTTGAATGCGTTCGGTTGATAAGCCAAGACTTCACAGTACCTAGTCGACGGCCGGAGATTATTTACAATTATGAAATAAATATAGACGTGAACTGGTTTTCGTTTATGCATTAAACTGAATAAAGGACAAGTCGATAAATGTTTCGTTTTACTTTGCCCTCATATCTTACTTTCCCTATTGAAGCCAGAAAACCCTCGGTACAAGTGTTACTACCACATAATATTCCATTATCTTTTATTAGGCAAGAGTTTAGTATAATAGTTTATGCAACAGTGACATAATAAGGGTTCAATAATAGGCCCGAGAATTTATGAGCTGTTGCATACTCTAGTTTCTCTAACAGCAAAAATAGCGAAAAAGACGAAATCTTGAATGGTAGCAAAATGTGGAAGATGTCGTATGCCCACTAAAAAAACAAAAACAGTGCTAATATAATTATATGTATATTGAATTATTGTATAATAATCCATCGCTTAGCAGTGTTCTTATGGAATACCATAGACAACTTTATAATGTACCTATATTTTTTTAATATCGCCGTTAGTCATCTAATCGACAGATAGAAGTGCTGGAGTAGTTCCGTACCCTTCAACAAGGAACTCTTATAGCATCATTCCTTTTTCTTTTCCTTCGATATAAGGCTTAGCTGAGTGTTCGTTAGTACTAGAAAGCTGTCATTTGGCAAGAGTAAATATGTGCTTGGTCGTGTAAAAAGTACCACTATCGCTTGTTCTAAACAAATTTAGATATGGAATTAGCGTCATATCGGCGACCGATAAAATTCCCTCAGTGACCCCCAAGCTCAAGAGGATCGCAACCCACAGTTTGAAAGACTTTTTGAATATGATTATATATGTAACTTCCTACCGATTGATACTGTGGGCACGGGAAACTGGCTCACCGACGTACCGTGAACCCTTGTACCCCGGACGGTGGTCTGACGGCAACTGACGACCCCCACTCCTGGGTCAGACGTTTACGCTGAGACAGGTTATGCAATACTTAATACACTACAATAGTACATTACCTAACTAGTGCGGTAAAACAAAGAAAGGCCGAGATCGCAGATGTTTGCGACCCGAGCTGCAAGCGAGGGACGTAAATATGCGATCAAGGGCTTTATTTATTACCTCACGAGTTAGGTATATCATTTTATGCCTACACTTGGGCAGAAATTGGCTTTTACCGTACGCGTAGCGTGCGGAAAATGGGCACTTTATGGCCAGGTGTGGCATAAAATATATTTTTTTTATTTAGCTAAGGATCAGTTCAACTGAAGAATGTATGGATAACTATAAATAAAACACGTTTAGAAATTAAATTTACATTTTATTAACAAAAATACAAAGCAAAAACCTCAAGAATTAGTTTATGATCAAGTGAACCCATCTACTTGTAAGGTTGTAACCATAGATTATGTACAAGATGCGAAACTATGTTCATAGAATATTAGTGAGAAAATTGTTAGCGACCCCCTCTTCAAAAATACGAGAATGAATACCACACTAACTGTACGTATGTTCGTACAATTGCCAACAGATATATCTTAAGTAGCCAATGTGCTCGCAAGTAAGTGAACACCTGTTCAGCACGTCTACCACGAACATCGAAAATTGGCATTGCAGGAAAACCTCTTTGTCAGAGTTTGTGACAGAAATACAAATCCGCAATCGTTCGATTTTCGTGGTATAGGCCCAGGGCATGTTAAGGTATTTTTGAGCACCTTCATTGCTCCTACAGGTAAGTATGTATCTGATAGTCACTGTACCTTATAAAGCTCAAAACAAAATAGACAGGACAAAACAAAATGCGATTCTTGACACACAAGGTCAAGTCTTTCTGACATTAACATACGGTTCAATTCGAAACTCGTCATATTCTTAGCGTTTTCCCGGTATTTGCCTCGGCTCTCGGAGATAGAGGGCCTACCGCGATCATCGAAAATTGGCATTGACCGAATAACCTCTTTATCTCTCGAATATACAAGTGTGACAGAGAGAAGGATACAACATTTCGATCGTTAGATTTTCGTAGTTAGCCCTGGGGTCCGCTTGACAACCAATCCTCATCAGACAATACTTTTAAGATAATAAGAAAAGTAGTACATGCTGTATTCGTTTAAACCAACATGTGTGACATTTTTGATCTGAAAATTCAATTTAAAAAAAATAGAGCGAGATCGTTAAAGATGTTGGCGAATCTTTTTCTGCTATATTGTATTAGCGTAATAAATAATGGTTGATATTTTATTAACACTTTCGACACCGCGTACCCGCCACACGGGCACTCGTAAACTTTACTCAGATGCCGGCGTACCCGCTAGTCGGGCAAGAGCTATAAACCTACACGCGACGCCAAAGTACCCGACAGGCGGGCAAGCATAACCTACACGCGACGCCAAAGTACCCGCCAGGCGGGCAAGCATTGCATCTTCGCTAGGTCCGCCTAATTTTGCCTGGTTGCGAAAGTGTTAAGGAACTGAAAAATTGTTCAACTACAACTGACCATTTACTTTTTTACCAATATAGGCATTTCTAAAAAACCTTACTCTCTTCCCTTTTATTATACTCAGAAATGTAGGTTATTTCTAAACATAATACCTACATATATTTTTATTCAAATACGAGAAAAAATTTTTGCATATCACTTAAAAAAAAGGTTTCTCAACTGTTGGGATCTGAAAAATTAACGATGGTATTAAGCAGCTATATTCTAGTTACAGTATTCTCACTATATCCTGACAAGCATATGAACACAGTAACAACAGTAGGACAAAAAAACTATATCCATCCCTTTTCTGTACTAGTATTACTACCCCGAAAAAAGAAAAGGAAAAGACAATATGATACTCTCTAACCTGCTGTTACTGCGTTCATTTGCTTGTCAGATATTTGTAGAATTTGTATCACACGACATAGTCAGCCGCGTTGTTCTTCATTTTCTTTTAATCTAGCACACATGACATGGCAATATACGATTTTAAGCTAACATGGTCATTTACATTATAATTACTATTTAAAACGAGATATTTAGCATGTGTTTACAGGCGTGTGGGTAGACCACGAATAAAAACTCCCAGTTAGGCCCACTTGCACCACCCGGGGTAAGCCACATAAGCCGGAGTTAAGCGTTTTTTTGTATCGAATTTGACAGCTTAACTCGAGTTACCAAGGGATTTGAACAGCGTGCACTTAAGACGCTTGCATACATTTGCAAAAAAACATTAGCAACTCAGTTTTAAACTATATATTTATGACGCCGCGCCACTTTGCTACCACATATAATAACCGTATTGGAAAAATAATCGAAAGTGGCTATTTTTACGCGAGAGTAAGATAGATTGAGTGAGATTTCTAATGTCACTTACGGCTGTTAGCGTTGTGTGGCAGCACTCTCGTGTACATACATTATTGGGAGATTTTTATTTCTTGAATTTTTTTAACACCTTGATGCCATTCGGTATAAAACTCTTCATTCTGTAGAGAATAAATGTAAAATACCAATTTGCCGCAAACAATGTATATGTTTTCAGTTGAGTGACGAAAGTACCAAAAAACATTGCGCTTGTATTGTACAGTCGAACTCATAATGATGTGTACAGTTTTTCACCTTATTACAAGGGGTTAAGGTGAAGAAATGTACACATATTAATAAACAGTACTGTACAGAACTTGGAACTCTAAACCATGATCCCTATTTGGGAAAAATATCTCAAGAAATAAAAATTGACCCATTTCTTGGTAGCAGTTCAGCAGTCAAGGAAGTTGGCGGCCATGAGGAGCTCAAGGGCAATCTCAGGGGCTATTGGGAACTCCGGGATCTCCGTCGACGAGTTGGTGTAGCGCACCTTGTATGTGAAGTACATACACACCTTCTGAAGCACGTGGGACCTGGGGGAAACATTCGAAATATTTCATAAAAAAATATATAAGTATGTTCAATTTTATTAAATGTATTATAGTAGTTTTCTGAAGTTTTGTAAAATAATGACACTGAATAATGAAACGGATACTATAATCAAGATTTATATTGCATCTTCCTGACCTTTTCGACGCCATTATAAATACAAACGCTTTAACTCTCACCGAAGTGTCAAAACTGAAATTGAACTTTATGAGTGTTCATTTAGGCCTATGTTACTCTGTGATATGTGACTGATTATTCCGTCTTTGGTCATTGTATATCTTGTCGTTAAAAAGTTAGCGATAAGTGTAATCCACGAATATTTAATATATTCATGTAGATAAAAATAATAAATACTGTACCAGTAATGCAATTAACAAGGACAAATAAACCAACTATGGGAAAAAATGAAAGGGGAGCTTCAAAAACAAACAGAGACAATAAATACAACGGTTCAAAACACCATATCAACCACAATAGATGAAAATTTACTGCCGCTAACACAGGATACACAGAAATTAAAAATTGAAAATGAAATATTGAAATCAAAAATTAAATACCTGGAATTCGATTCCAGGAAAAATAATATGATCATCCACGGCGTGAAAGAGACGGAAACGAATCATAGCGAGCTGATGCAACTAGTCTTGGAAACCCTAAACAGTTTCAACACAAAATATAGCGGTGCAGACTGGGACACATGGGAGATTAGTCGAGCTGATAGGATTGGGAATAAGGCCGAAAATAAAAACCGCCCGATAAGAATAACAGTAACACTGGGGTGGAGGAAAACGTAACTGCTTAGAAACAGAAAGTTTTTCCCAAAAAATGTCAACTTCACTGACGACCTTACAAAAGACGTGCTAGAAGAAAGGAAAGCCCTTATACCGAAGATGAAAGAAGCCCGGGAAGCTGGGAAATATGCAATAATCAAACAGAACAAACTTATAATAAAAGAAAAAAGCAGCATAACAAATAATAGTACCCCATCTAATAACGAAAAACGGAAACGGGTACCCTCCTCACCTCAGCTCTCACCTTCAAATAACCCTAGAAACATCATCAGCCCTAATCAGGAACAAACTAAGCAGCCGGCTAAGCAGTCAAAAATAGATTCCTTCATAGGAACAACAAATAGAAGGAACTCATCAGACGAAGCACAGCCAAAAAACTAACTACAAACAGCAACAGGGTACCGATTGTAAAAAATAAAACAATAACTCACACAACACAATCAAGTGAACTAAAAACAGCATCCCCCAACCCAGCTGGGGAATTAGACGGCACCCCCCCCAAAGAAATATCAAGAAACAAACAATCGAACCATCAAACAAACAAAATAAAAATAACAACCACAAATGTAGGCATCGGTAACCGGAAGATCGAACCACATGAAGAGAAAACCATTCACCATACTAAGAAAACCCACAACAAACCCCCAAGCCGGAACGCGGTCACCGTGGGGGTAAATGACCGCAACCTTCCAGAGAACAACAAACAGAAAATGCAAAAACAAGACAACAAATTCTACATAGCAACATTCAATACAAGGACACTATCTAGCCATGACAAACTAATAGAACTTTCAAAGGCACTAGAAAACGTCAAATACGATATCATAGGACTGTCAGAGGTCAGGAGGCAAGGAGAATCCATGGATGAATACAACGACTATATACTATGCTACAAAGGTGAGACACCAGGCCGGTTCGGCGTGGGCTTCCTCATAAGAAAATATTTAAAGCAATACCTAGAAAGCTTTATAGGCATATCAGAGCGAGTGGCAGTATTAAACTTTAACATTAACAACTACTTACTATCCATAATCCAGGTGTACGCCCCTACTGAAGCAGCTAGCGATGATGAGATCCAACATTTCTACGACACTCTTAATGATGCTATGGAACCTACTCACAAAAACGTCATAATAATGGGCGACTTTAATGCCAAAATAGGCCAAGTCCTACCAGAAGAGAAATCTCTACTGAAGAACCACTGCTTAGGCACGAGGAATGACAGAGGGGATAAACTAGTGGATTTCGCCTTTGAAAAAAAAACTATCAGTCATAAACACATTCTATAAGAAAAGACCAAACCGTAGATGGACCTGGAGATCACCAAATGGCACTACAAAGAATGAAATTGACTATATACTGAGTAACCAACCCAAAATATTTCAAAATATTGATACCCCAAACTTAAATTATCCATCAGATCATAATTATAATTTCTTTATTACGATAACAAAAACAAGTTACATTTCGGGTGGGTAGACGCATATTCAAAAATGCATGGGTAATTTACGATTGTATTCATTCGTAGATCGCCCATGCAATTCCGATCGCGATAGTACATCAGTCTGATTAGGAGTTAATTAACTAAATTAGTTGTTAATACATTATGAGAAGAATGAGTCCTTTACTCCCCGTACTAGTTAAAACTGTATCACGGTGGAGTAAGATTCATCATCCAAAGCATAACTGTGTGATACTTATGACATTGTAGAAAGAAACATGATTTATAAATGCTCACGCTCATGAGACACAATACTCATAATAATATAATATCAACTGAGGGTAAATCACATGGCAGTTGAGTAACATGTTGTTCACAAGTTAGTAGAATTTAACTTAAACGTAAACAAGTAGTATATGCAAAAACTACAGAAGCATTTTTATGATATCATGTGGATGTAATACTAACTCTAACTTATTTATTTAAGATGCAATATGTTGAAAGCATGTGTGCGTGTGTGTGTGTGTGTGTGTGTGTGTTTATGTGATAGGGTCATAGAATGGTAAGAGCCACCATTAGCATGCATAAAACTAGAAAGAACAGATCCCAGTTCAACAAAATAAATATGAAATCTATACTAGCCAACTCAGAAAACACAGAAAAATATAATACCTGTCTATCAAAATTCATACCAGAACTACTTGAGCACAAAGAAAACTACACAGTTCAAAAACACTATAACAGCATAGAAAATGCAATTACATCAAGTATACAACAAATCAAACATATAAACAAAGAAACTAATGAAAACCCAGTCCTGACAGACCGAACGTTAGCACTACTAGCTCGCAGACAAGACTTACAAAAAATTAAACCGAAATCTCGAGCAATGAAGAATGAACTAAGGGCACTCTATAAATTAACAAATAAATATATTAAACAGGACTATAAAAACTACAGACTAAAAATACTGGAAAAACATCTTATAAAATCTAGCAGCTTAAAAAAGGCACAAAAAGAACTTCAAACACACAAATCCTGGGTAAAAAGTTTAAAGAACCAAAGGAAAACATCTAACAATCGGAAGGAGGTTCTCGAGATAGCAACAGCCTTTTACAAAGACCTATATAGCGCAAACGAAGTCACGGTTACAAGTCTGCAAAAAGAAAGTACCATACCACAGGATAACACCATAGAAATACAAAAAGATGTAGAGAATATCACAGAGGATGAAGTACTGAAAGCTATTCAAAAACTCAAACCAGACAAAAGCCCAGGCCCAGACAACATTTATAACGAGGCCATAAAGGCCGCGGACTTCCAACTATACGTCCCACTGACCAATTTGTTTAACTCAATCCTAAAGACTGGCGAAATACCAGAGCAATGGTTACAATCTAACATTATCTTATTATACAAAAAGGGAGATCCGAATGACGTAAGTAACTATAGGCCTATAAGCTTAATGCCCAACCTGTACAAGCTCTTCTCAACAATTATAGAAAAAAGATTATGTAATATACTTGACAAACACCAGCCAGTAGAGCAGGCGGGATTCAGGCGGGGATTCTCAACTATTGATCACATACAAACTATTGAACTGGTCATTGAGAAACACCAGGAATTCAACATACCACTATATATTGCATATATAGACTACAAGAAGGCCTTCGACACACTACTACACTCTGCCATCTGGAATACACTAGAATACCAACAAATACCTGATGCATACCTGACAGTAATAAAAAACATTTACAAAAACAGCAGGAGTAAAATACAACTAGACCAGACAGGCCCAACATTTCCCATTGAAAGAGGGGTACGACAAGGAGACCCGCTATCCCCAAGGATTTTCATAGCCGTACTGGAATCAATATTCAAAAAGCTTGACTGGAACACATGTGGTATAAACATCGGAGGGAAAACCCTAACACATCTCAGATTTGCAGATGATTTAACTCTATTTGCCAATAACAGCTCGACTCTCGAACACATGATGAATACACTAAACACCGAAAGTAAAAAAGTCGGGCTAGAGATGAACTACTCCAAAACTAAAATCATGTCAAATAGCAAGAAGAAACCAATATGCATAGATTATGAACAAATAGAATATGTAGACCAGTATATTTACCTTGGCAAACAAATAAGTTTTAACCATATGTCAAATGAACAGGAAATAACTAGAAGAACCAAAGGTGCCTGGAACAAGTTCTGGAGTTTGAAGGAAACTCTAAAAAGTAGTCTACCGATACACCTAAAAAAGAAAATTATGGACATGTGTGTACTCCCTTCAATGACCTATGCTTGCCAAACTTGGAAATTTTCAGCCAAAGCAAAGAGTAAGATACGAGTAGTCTCCTGCCAGAGAGGCATGGAAAGGAGCATACTGGGAGTGAGTAAACTTCAAAAAATAAACCACAGCATAATAAGGAAAAAAACCAAATTAATAGACGCTCTAAGCCAAGCCCAAAGACTTAAGTGGCGGTGGGCCGGCCATGTTGCCAGACAACACGAAGAGAGGTGGGCACTCAAAGCCACGACTTGGAGGGGCCCAATAGGACGGCGTAAGAGAGGCCGGCCTTTGGCGCGATGGGCTGACGAGATCAGCAAGGTAGCGGGGCCCAACTGGACTTGGAGGGCCCAAAACCGAGAAGACTGGAAATCTCTGGAAGAGGCCTTTACCTCGTAAGGGGGTTCTGGTGTAGCTAACACCTAAGAATAACAACATTTTGCAAATTGTAACATAAGGAGCTACAATGAAATAAAAGGCTTTTTTTTTTTTAATGCAATTAAGTAAAATATGCTGTAAGGGCTCACAAAAGAAAATGTGCTGGAACAGTTATTCATTTAGGTGCTATGATGTCAGAGAAAACATAGATACATACGCCAAACTTATTACACCCAACATTTTCTGTAGAGGGCTTAAAAACTTGTTTGACCTGCAATTCGAATGCCTATTACTTGTAAAGAGGAACTTAATTCAAACCTCAAAACTAAACTTACGGAATCTCCCTAAAGTTGACTTCATTAGCCTCATTCTCTGCAAACTGTCCCGGGCCGCTGAGCATAGCCTTGATGGTGCCAGATGTCAAAGCGTGCTCACGCTTCACAATGAACTCATGGCCGTCTGAGGAGACCAGCTTCACGTACATGGCATCTGGGCCTTCGCAGCCACCATATACCTTCTCTCCTTCGGAAGCTGCTGATGCCACAGAGCCTTGGAAAAAAGATTTTATACTTATTTATTGGAAGAACTCTTAATTCTGTAGAGAATAGATGTAAAATACCAATTTGCTGCAAACAATGTATAAGAACCCAAGGAAAATTATTTGCACAAGTTCCACAGTCAATTTAGAACTTTTCTCAAGTCACCACTGGAGGCCCAGATTCAATTACATAACCATTGCATTGTTTTATATGTAGTTTTCTTTTGCTTGATACAGGGTGGCCCAGAAATTCGTGGACAAAGGTTTATACTTATATATTATTATTTTTCTAGCATTACATGAACCATACTGTATACTATTAAGATTTTATAAAAATTTAAAACCGCAATAATGTTTGACTAAATAAATCAAATTGTGGGTTTTAAAACACGAACACAAATATTTGTAAAAAATAACAATTTTGCCTAAGATTTCTTAAGTTAGTAAATCTATGGACAATCTTGGTCTGAAATAAATGCATTTTATTTTATTTTATTTATTTATTTTATGTTTGTCTAATTTAGATCAAATATAGCTTTTAAAATGTCTCGAATTTGTGAATAATAGAAAAGCAGAGTTTCAGTTTTAGAGGTGGATGCAGAAATATCCAAGGTTTACAGGCTCATGAATATCTTTTTGGTAACTACATTATTCTGATTAATTTCGACATTTTACTATGTTATGTCAACATGTTTATATACCTGTATAAATGCATCTTTTTTTTTTGATGATACTTTAATGGCCTGGCCTGGTTTTAATATCTAACAGTGGCAGCCGACTTTGTCATTTACTTTGTATAGGCATTTGTCAGAATATGAAGCACTTTGGTCAGCGCTAGAAAAAAATTGCAAGTTTTTCCTTTTTTTACTTTATGACTAAAATGCACAGACCACCTCAATCACTACACAGTGAAAAAAAAAACTAAACTACTTATTACTAATTTACTGTTACAGAAAACCTGAAATGAATACCTGTAATTAACGATTGCATAAAAACTATTATCAACATCCTTATTGCATCTCTTATCTTAATGATAAGTATAATCAGTAGACAGGTAGATTTGAGTAATAATTTTCAGGTACTTGCAAATAATTCTGTACACGTACATATATGATAATACTTTCTATTATAATAATAATAATAATAAACCCGCGGGGGCAGCTTGTGGCGAGCTGACGGTGAGTGGCGACACCGCGGACCCCTATTCCAGAGGGTTCTTTTATAAGGCCCTCACCTCTGTGCTTGCCTTAGCTGGCTGGCCAGAGTGGATTCGCAAGAGCGGGACCTATGCTCCAGGTTGGAAGTGTAAAATGTCATAACGCCGGCGGCCCGCTGAACGGATCACCGGAATCTCGACAACCTCACAGCCGCTCCGAAGTGTTGCTCCATTGTCGCACTGTGCGTGCGGCCATTGTGGGGCCCACTAAATGAGTTGGCAAGTCACCGCCTGCCTATTACAATTTGAGACTGATTGTCACGGCAGGCGTCCGCTAGTCTCCTCCCATAACCCAATATCCAGACCATCCAACATTCACATCAATAGCCCAATGACCTTAGATCCATCGCAGCCAATGTGCCGCATTTCAATAGTCCTTGCACCTGGCGGGGACCATCTCCGGGTGTATCATATTGTGCGCTCGGAGATGGTATCCGCCACGTGTATCCCTTGCCTTATATTAAAGTGTCTTAAAAGGCCTCTGCGCTGTTGGCTTCGGCCCCACGCACGCCTTTCAAAGGTCCGGGACCCCATGGTCCCGAGATATGCCAAAGACATACAAATAGAATAATAATAATAATATATTCTTTATTGTGCATAACAGAAAGAAAAATACAACAAAATAAATAAAAACATAAAGAGTTAAGCAACAACAGGCGGTCTTATCGCTACAAAGCGATCTCTTCCAGACAACCTTAGGGTAGTAGAGATTACTTAGGAGAAACCCGTAAAGGTGGCACAAATATGTAGATGAACTGGTTGCACATCAGCACACAATATATATACCATACCAATATACATACATAAATACGTAAGATTAAAATATACATACATAAACCATAAATATACAACTACACATATCCTATAGATAAAATAGACCAACAACTTAAGGAAGTGACAGATAGTGTTGTTTAAGTTTAATCTTAAAAATGGATAGAGATTTGGCACGTTTTAAATCAACCGGCGGTATTATAATTTTATTAAAAAACCCCAAATATTTGCTTTACCTAGATCCTTCAAAAATTTAGGTCTCACTTTTACGATTCAAGGAATAGTTTCATAGTTTTTAGCGGAAAGACATTCTGCTGTTGGATCAAAGGCTTTCCCACGGGTTCTATCCATAATATTTATTAATGCACCACTTGCATTCAACGGCTTTGCCGAGATCTTGACCAGTAGTCACTATAAATAGCTCATTAAATTACAAATTAAATATGTACCTGGAGCAATACTACCCGAGCGCTCCTCAATGCCAGTAGCGGAGGCGGCGGGAGAACCAGCAGCGACGTTTTGTTCAGACATGACTCTGCAAACAAAACACGTATTTTATCCATTACATCTACAAAACCTAAACTTGTGGTATACGACTTGTCTAAAATACTTTTTAATACCGACCAGCCATTGCAGCAGAGCGCGTAAATTTACAGAAATAATCTTTTAGGAGTCATGAGGATAGGATAAGGAGGATTCATGAGCTAAGAATTGATTGCGCTTATGGAGCGTATATAAAAAGAAACAGGCAAAACATGACAGTACTCACCCTTTATTCTTAGCTTACAGTTTCTAAAGTAAATCTTTACTATAAATAGGGACTGACTGTTTAATTATTTTAATATAATTAAATAATAAAAATGATCAGGTTATTTTCAATAATTTGACAGTTACTAGTTTTTGGCCATAGAGTATAGAGAATAGTTTGCTTGAGTTTTTTTAAAGAAAACATCAACCTGTTTAAGACTATATATATACAGCCAAGAACTCATGAGTAATTATTTCGTATTTTGTTGTAAGGTGTTCGGACGTTGATGGAAAATCTCAATACAAAATAAAATATTGAAAGTTACAACTGTACCTACCATATTATTAAATAATCAAGGATATTGCCTGCAGCGTTAAAACAATGTACCTATCCACTAAATTGTAACGTTATCATTGATGTTTGTACGAAACTGCTGCCGATTTCTTATATTAAATTCTGAATAGGTACTGCAGAATTTAAAATAAGAATGTAATTTAATTTAATGTACCTATCCACTAACTTGATTTATCGAAACATAAATACATGAAAACCATGCAAATACAAATAAGGAGTAAAGTGTACACTGACCACGTTTTACAACAAGTACGAATATAGATCGGTTCGTTTCATATCATTATCAAAGTTATCATCTTCATCATTATGTTCACATCACTACATGAACCATAAATCCCGCGGACTTTTTTTGACATGGCTCTATGGCTTCATTATTTTGACATTTCGATGTCAAGCGCTACGTATTTCTTTGGAAAAGTCCTTTTTCAGTCGTTTTTGGCAATTCCTCTCCTTTCTTCACACGAGTAAAAGCGTAGGGATACAAGCTCGATAAACGGCCTAGCGAAATTAGCAAACAGGACTGAGAAATACGTCCACAGCCATGTGACACGAATACGAAAAACTGCTTCCATACCGTCAATGTGACAGAGATGTTTTCTGCCATCACGACGAGTGAACGCCACGGCGGAGCCGAGGCGGCCACGACGCGAGCTACCCGAACGGCAATATAGGGCAAGCGCGTCAAAAATGTACGCGAGATGGCCAGTCCGCCTCCGAACCCTAGAGCTGGCGGGGACGACGGTGGCGGGCAGGACGCGGGTGAGGACAGCCCGCCCGCCTCGCCGAAGACGGTCCTAGCGCCGCCGCCGCCGCAGCACGGCACCAAGCTGCACTATGTGGCTCTGGCCGCGCCCGGGCCCAGCGGTATCAAGCAGTGTTTTCGCACCGTCAAGGCGGCGCGTCGAGTGCCAACCCTGCCGCGGCGACGCGAGGAGCCTGGCGCGCCTGAGCCGCCGTCTGAGCCTCGCGAGCGCCGCGCGCGCCGTGATCGCTCCAAGCGCCACGTCTGCGGCACCTGCGAAAAGCGGTTCTCCAGTCCCGGCAAGCTCAGCCAACATGTCCTATCCCACACCGGTGAGCTCCCGTTTTCCTGCGATCTGTGTGACAAGCGATTTAATTCAAAATTCAAACTTGTTCGACACAATCTCATCCACAGTGAAGCCCGAGCCTTCGCATGCAATGTATGTGGTAAAACTTTCAATAGAAAAGATCACCTGACGAACCATGTCCGAGTGCACAATCCTGTCAAAAAGTTATACACCTGTGAAAGGCCAGATTGCAGGAAGTCATACACTTCCCTACTTAGTTATAGGAAGCATGCAGCACTGCACTCTGCTGAGGAAGGCAACCTGCAGTGCAAGATCTGTGATGAAGTATTCACTACTACACAAGATATAGTTTATCATCTTAAAGTCCATACAGGTAGCCGGACTGTAAAAAATGAGACTGACAAAAAATTTACATGCACCTACTGCGAGCGACGGTTCTTTACGGCGAAAGACGTGCGACGCCATCAGGTGGTCCATACGGGCCGGAGAGACTTCCTGTGCCCTCACTGTCCTCAAAAATTCGGAAGGAAAGACCATCTAGTAAGACACGTTAAAAACGCTCATCCCGAAGAGCCTTGGAGATCTGCAGCTGTTGGCACCTCAAAGGACCCCACCCCAGAAGGTATTTCATATGATGAAATTGTGATACCTGAGCCAGCATCCTACACTGAGTATGCCATAGAGAGTCCAGATTACACATGGAAATCACCCTCGCCAAAAGACTCAACCCCAGAAGGTCCAACAAGGGTACCCTCGTCCGATATAATTGTGGAGATTCAGCCAGATTTTGATATAAAAATGGAGCCAGTTGAAATAAAGATAGAGAGGCCCACATCGCCGAGCTGTGAGCTTCTGCCAATAGACTTTCCGGTAGTATTTATGGTGCCGCCGACGTTTCAGGCGGCGCCTGACTTGCCGTACCTCACGGAGCCGCTGCCAGAGTTGCTGCCCAGCAGTTTGATGCTTGATGACCCCGGGGAAGGGCCGTCAGGATTGGGGTCACAGATGCTGAGTATTCTGCCAGAGGAGGAGGTTAGAGAAGAGTTGGGGCAGCAGCAACAGCGGCAGCGGCTGCCGGCCTTCACGCAGGCGTTCCAGACGACGCAGAGCCCCAAGCCGCCGCCGCCGCCCCCTCCGCCGCACTAGCATTTATGCTACCTCATTAGGTAAGTAGTCTAGCTATAGAGTATGGAAATGTTATCAAACTCCGCGTGAGA
Organism: Lathronympha strigana; assembly: GCA_949128165.1. NCBI lineage: Eukaryota > Metazoa > Arthropoda > Insecta > Lepidoptera > Tortricidae > Lathronympha > Lathronympha strigana. The sequence goes on along the minus strand of OX421923.1, from coordinate 8,618,180 downwards.
CTACAGGTATTGGACCGGTTATTGCCAAATTGTATAAAATTGTATATTTGTACGTGTCGGGTATACCAAAATGTTTCCGAATTCTACATGAATAAGTGGTCTAGTCGTGTATGTACTTTCGGAATTGAATATTGTTTATTTATAGCGTACATGTGGCGTTATGGAGTATTATGGGACCAACTCTGAGCTAGGGTACAGTAGAGTAGTACTCGAGGGCCTTTGATCGGTTGGCCGAGTTGATACTAAGCTATTTTTTGGTGAAACGAGTTGCTGAACCTCTTGGAGTCTTCAGGATACGATCGGAAATCGAAGATTCTAAAATTTGTACCGAGTCTATCGGCGCATCATAAGATGCCATAGCCAAGATGACAATTTTTTGTCTAAAACGCCAATCGAGAACAAAATTTGAGTGTAATGAATATACGCCCAAAAATACACGAGATCATTCCCATACTTTTTTTTAGATGTTGATTAGCGTTGTTGAAAAATGCGTTATCAATTTAGTTGAAACTGAATGTACATTGTAATGAACATATGCTCTTAATTGATGACGGTTGTTCCTAATATCTTGGCAACTGGGGGTTTGCATGCCCAGCATGCCCCATATGTTTTTTTTACTTGATTTACTTTACAACCCGGTGTCCCCTAGGCAGGGCAGAAGGCCTCAAACGTAGTTTTACCCTTCTGTCGCATTTGTGATAGGGATAAATCGTGTCGCAGTATGCCAACTGGAGGACGTAGAAACACCTTGCGCGTTATTTTACTGCTGACTCAAATATCCAAGACTCAAGAGGTTCAGCAATTCACTTAAAGGCGGCATGCTATATAATATGTTTTAGAGGTGCGTGCCGTCTTAGAGAAAATTATATCGAAGCTAGTGTCTATTTATAATTGATTAACTGCTGGAGTGGCATTACATCAGATCTGTTAAGGTAAAGAAAATAGTCTTTCTTAAGTATAGTGTTCAGAAAACGGATAAATTGTATTTTGTACTATTCAGTTTCACTCGAGCAGACACTGGAATAAAAATAATCATAAATACCTCAGAAGCTGCTGCTTCCTTAGAATTAAGACTTATATTAATTGGTCCTGAAATTCACCTGTGTAGGTATATCTATTCGGCATACGAGTTTCGGGCGGTAGAAATTATTTAAAATAACGAATAATAATAAAAACTCACTGATAGAATCAACCACTTTAAAACGGATTTATTGCGTGTTAAGACCGTATCGTTAATGATGGAAACAACTTTACTTGGCCGTTTTTTTTAATTTTATTTTATGTTTATTCAAAAATTACACGTGTGATTAATTAGTGATTTTACATAAGAACAAAGTAAGACAAAATAATGCATAATTATGTAAACAGTTACACCAAGTTTTATCTGTTTCCATAATTTACGATGTCCTTATTAACACCATGACCCTTAGTTTCGAGCCCTTTCCAGCACTCGTTTTCACAGGGATGAGATGATGATGACCCTCTCATCCAACATAGGGTCATGCTGATAAACGCGATAAATCCGTTTCGAAGTGTTTCATTACATGAATAATAATCACGGTAACAGAAAACAATATTAAATTAATTGATAATTTACTATAACGGTACCAACGAAACCCAATACCATTTTATTAAACTTTTAAGTTAAAAACTCATCCCAAAGTTACAAAAATTTCTTTCGCTCGTGACTTGCTATCTGCGTGCTGGCGTTTATCAGTAAAAAGTATGAGTTTGTTTTCAAATCGCACAAGCTGTTCAGTGGTCCTTCATACAACATCGTACAAAGGGTAGATCGTCCGTGTGATCAAACGAATAAGTCGGATGTAACGCTAGTACGTACTTTAATCCAAATAGATGTATTTCGCATACTTTGGCCAGAAATGCCACCTTTGGCATCAAGCAAATATTACAGCATAACATTCTCATACAACAAAATGTGCCAAAAATATAGAATCAAGATTGTTTTTGGAATGGTTGATAATGTTCTTTATTTTTTTCATGTGATGCTGTGATATTCCTGTCATATTAAATAACAATGACAATAAGTATGAATGATGGTAAACTCTCGAAAAAAGCATCTGGATTTTTTTCGTAATGTGTTCTTTCAATAATTCTATTTCGAAACTGCTGTTGAAAATTGTCTTGGCATATATGTTTTAGAATGATAAGCCAAATTACATAATGTACATTGACTCGAGCGTGTCAGATGTAGGTAGAAAATTATAACCTTGGTATCGAGGAAAGGTGCATCCACACTAAGTAAACGAATAGAAAACAACAACGAATGTTTGCCAAACGTTTGATGGTTTGGATTCATTTCGTCGCTCGTTGGCGCGGTATGGATGCTGTTTAGAAGCTAGGGATTGTACTGGATCATAAAGGTATGTTTCCACTCTCGACTGCAGTTCTTTGAAGAGAATGGTATCCATCAGCAGTTGTCCGTAGAACGTAGATACAGTTGACGGTGGAATCCTATCTTATCAAATATTTCGAATGAATATCTAGTAATTTCGATCGCTGAATGTTTGATGGCGTCCTAAGGATTTAATATTTGCATTTTCGGTGTGAATACTGGACTAATTAATACTAATTGTATTAACTTTCACAAGTTATCTTCGTAAAAGTTAGAAGCTTATCATCTACAACAGTTCTTAGTATATATTAACCAACGAGATTAAAGAGCCCAGCCCCTTTAATCCGCCAAATGAAACAAAGCGAGTTCGACAAAACAAATTAACCCCTAAAATCTAATTTCAACCCAGGTTTCCACAAATTGAAAGAAAAATTTGGAAATTCTATCAGTTCAGCAGTTCGTTAGATTGATGAATGAAACTGATACCATTTGTACCAAATCTCTATACATGGTCATTGCTCTTGGTAAAGATAATTTACTAATAAAACTACTATCAAGCTATTAATCCTGAAATAATACGTCAATACCCTAGTTTACGCTCATACTAATTACAAAGGATAAGTTATTGCAATGAATACTTTATGATTTGTGCAGTACGGTTGAAAGTATGGTCCTCGTGATTAGTAGCAATGAATGAAGGTGTCGATATAATTGACGTCACCAAATATCACAGCGATCGAGTTACCTTACTCGAGCACATATTTCTAAATTATTAAGCTTTATTTTTAATTTTCGCGGCTTTTAATAAACTGACGGGGACATATGTATCTGTATTCCGAGTTGTATTCCCGAATGTTATTTGCCAATGTTTAATTTTAGGTACGAATGCATTTTGTCAGACAAAAATGAGGCAAAGATACATTTTTATAATGAGGTGTAACTCGTAAGTATGCTATGTAACCAGTTAATTATGATCCATGTATGTCTATGAAACGGAAAATGGTGGGAACAGAGTTGAACACGCTTCGTAAATATAGATATATGTAAATAATTCAATCTTTCTAGGTTAATAGGACTGTAAAAAATTTGATCAGGGCGTCCGTCGGACCGCTTTGCGCTGACAAGTCAATGCAGCACAGGTTGCTTAGCCAAGATGCCAATCGCTCACGCTCAGTCGCTAACGAAACGCAACTGTCATTGTCACACTGGTCACACTAATAAGGAAGAGTGATAGAGAGAGGTAGCTGCGATACGTTATTAAGCGTGAGCGATTGGCATCTTGGCTACGCACGCTGTTCAGTTGCTCATTTTTTTTCCAGTTTTTAATGCTACCTGTCAAAACCAGGCAGAATTTAACCAATTAATGTTAAAATCGTCGCTGATATTATTTGTTAACGTAGTTAACGTGTTGAACTGTTATTTATCACATTTAACAAGTTGTTAATGTTTTGACAATCACTGTCTGATAATGTTATTTTTACGAGTGTCTAAATATTTAAATGTTAGTAGTATGGCATGTACGTGCCCTAAAAGTACTATTCTCGACCCTAGAGAACAATACATTAGTCATCAATTACAGTAATACAGTACTTTTTTATTTAAAAACTCAAATCTTTTCAAGCGGACGCCCTGTTAATCTACCTCAAAGCAAAGTTATAATTACGTATAGATTTAAATTGACTACGTTAGGTTAGTGAGAGTTAGGTTTTCTATTTCTGAAGCGACCATACGCATGGTACAGGTAACGTAATCTTCGCTATTAATTGTAATGTAAGTGTGTGCTGCAATGTCAGAAATCTTTATTGATATATCCTTTAATATGTATGATTATATTATATAATTACGCTTTATCGTTATTGTTAACGTGGGATTTTTACCATTGAAATGGCCTCTTTTTTTTACAACTTTATTGCAGTAAACAAAAATGACCTTTTGGAAACACATCCAATAATGGAACATAGGTTAGAATTTCAAAGAATACATTTTTGAGTTTTTTTTTCTTTTCTTGTCCTTTTTGAAAGATATGAAACTGGCACCCGTTTTAATGGTAAAATTCCGTTATTAAATTTATAACTGTTTTGGCATCAAAGAGTCCAGATTCAAATCAGCCTCATTAAGAAGTCACGGACTAAAAACAAAAAATATATCTATAAAATATAAGTTAGGCATTAAAGTTGCGCATTTCGTTACATTTTGGAAATTAAAATATCCGTCATACATACACCCCTCAATAAAGATATCAGAAAAGATTTCCCGCAAAATTTTCTACGAGTACAATGTTTCATAATATTTATTATAAGAGAATATGTCACATTGTATTTGATTAGCTAAATATCCATCGAAAGATCTCAAGAGAGGTAATCCTGAATTTGCGATAAAAATGTGCGTTCGATATGGGTAGACGTGCCTCGTGATCGGTGCGGTAGATCCTGTTCGTTCGGTGGATATCTGGGCTATAGAGACATTTTGATAATCCTGCGAGGGTGGGCCGTGCACACTATTATATTATCGCTATGTGTTCACGTGTGCTGCGGTCTTCCTTTGCCCTAGTCATGTTCAATAGCAGCACATAATTATTCTCAAATAGGCACATACACCAAGTGATATTTACCAATCTACATGATGTTTTCAAATTGAACTTAATTGTTGAACCTCTTACCCCCGTGGGGTCAAAATATGTGGTTTTAATATGATTCTGTTGGAAAACATCGTATATACAGTGTGTAGTTTACGATTACGATCAATAAAAGGTGCAAGCCAGAGTACAAATGTAACAAATAGCATATAACTCGCATATTAATAATAATTTATGTTTTCCTTGTATTTCATTAGTATTGATACAGAAATATACAACGATATATGCAATATATTTTTGTAATGTTTTAGAATTAATATATACAATAATCGTTAACATATCAAAGATACAACTTTAACAGTTTGTTATGTTTAGCGTCTTGAATGTTTAATATTGACAGTTCAGTTGTATTTATTTATTGACAGTTGACAGTCGAGCGGGACACATAGTGTCCCTGCCCTTTTTATTGGTGAAATTTGTTTATATGCATAATTATTGTTAACTTTTGTTTCCCAGTTTATATTAGTTTTTATTTTAATCTGGTGACGAGTGTGACTCGTCGCGTTTGTATTTTTGTAATTACAAAAGTTGTGTAATACCAAATAATTATACATTTACTATGTTTACATTTTATAAAGTTCGAATATTGGTAACTTTTCTTTTGTCTGTAGGTTGGTAACTGCAACGAAAAACATTCTACCAACTTGTGGTGTAACGTAGGGGCCTTATTCAATCTTTGAAAATTACAATGATGGAACTATTTTTTAGAAGTTTTATAATATTTTAATTGAAGGAATCTATTTTTGTTACGCTTTTACGAGTAATTACGGCCTTTTATATCGAATTAAAGATCAAAATATGGAAGATAAATAACATGTTATGTTACTTGGAAACTGATTTTTACACTTTGACCGTGATAGAACAAAAAAGAAAATAATAGATTTCTGAATCTATCAATTCAATCTATCAGCTGCCAAAAAACTATAATTTTATTTTTGTGATATGTAATGGTTATCATTTAATGTTTTTTTCCTTCCAAAAATGCCGTTTCCTCTATAAAGAACCATGGGTAGCTCAGGTAGGAAGACTTTCGGGTCAAAAAAGTACTAAAGTTTTTACGTTTTTTTTTTATTACGGTCTTTGTATGATCAGTTTCCAACACCGTATGTTGTAGAAGTGTGGGTAGTTGTACTAACAAACCCAAGGTGCCCGGCGAACAATAATAATTATAAACGTTGTACCTGGTTTATAATAACATGTAATATGGTCTTGTAATAAATATTTTGGACATCATTTTGTATGTTTTAATTATTTACCTTACTACGTTTTAGTGCGATATCCAATGATATCGCACTCAATACGAGCGCTATGATCAAATAAAACCAGGTTTAATTTTGGTTATAATGTACAATATATTGTACAATAGCCTATAATCTTTTTGAATCCCAAACAATATCCATACCATAGCTCCAACGCCAAGGACAGATTAAACCGTCCCAGACAGCAGGCCAGTGCATAAAGCTCAACTTCAGTTTTGACACTTCTGTGATGTGGCGTCTAAGTGACAGCTTTTGTATTAGACACAGCGTCGAAAAGCTTAAGAACTTCCAGAAGCAGAAAGAACATGGAATGTTGCTTCTTTCAGAAGAAACATTCCAAGGGTTAAATGGAACGTTAAATTATTGTAAATTATAATAAACCTAAATTGCAATAATTCACCGAAGCGATCAATATACCGGAGGTGTCATTTATAAAAGGGAAGCATGTTCACAAAGTTACCGAGTCCAAATGTTACGAAAACATATATAATGTGGCTAAGATTTATGATAATATCTGCAAAACAATGTTTTCTTACGTTTGATACTCGCAACATTTTGAATTATTAAATGTAAAGTATATTATAATGAAACTATTTATTGCAGCCAATAAATTTTGTAATACATTTTATTGCTGATCAATTCTTTAACAAATAACACATAGACTTAGAACCAGAAACAACAAAATAAATACCTAATCCATGGTAAACAGAAAGAAATGCAGTCAGTAATTTTAATTTTACTATGAACATGAATATTTTATACAGGGTAACATTGTACAGATATACAGGTGTAAATATACAGTATTTCATTCAAGTATCTACATTCGCTAGACTTGAATTTTAACTAAATTAAAAATTGTACTAAAAATACTACCACCCCAGGGGCTTCTGAGGCCGCTTTCCTGCTCGCGCGATCCGTCTTTTGTCAGCGACAGGTAAACGACGACTGTCAAAGAACATCGTGAACAGTCATCAACTCTTCATATCTAGTATCTTTCTAAGGCACCATACAAAATGTTTGTATGGATATTTTAAATCTAGTGTACATTATAATGTACATTGGGCTTTAGAGGCCACAAGGTGTTCAAAAATATCATATACTCTAAGGTATCTACTAAAGTTATGTTTAGTTATTCGCTTTGATGTTCATCAATTTCATAATTATCGTAAATTCATAGTTAATAATTATTCTCTTAACACCATAGCCTTGTCTACTCTGTGTGACTATGGCATATAGTGTAAAATTACATAAGTACATTTTACAAGAAAATTATAATCATGATTAGTTTTTAATAGAATTAACAAATTTGATTTTATACCATGCAAAATTTAATGCTTGATTTAGGTATGTATAATCAGCTTCCAGTAATTCAGTCTGGAAATTATCAATGATTTTACAATCAACGATATTTATACATTAATTATGTTGAAAAAATATGTGTCAATTATATGATTGTATTAATATACTATGTTTAACTTTTTGTGATAATTATATAAATTACGAATAAATAAATAATTTCATGATTCAACCAAATGATCAACAACATGCGATATTTTGGCTTCCCTGAAAGTGCGGCTATAAACATTTCAAACTGTATACAACAGGCGGATCACGCAGAACAAGTAGTTTTTAGAAAAATATATCACGAGACCAGAGTAACACCCAAGTTTTAAATGCACATAGTTTAAACACCAGTCACCAGGAATGTTCAACGTTAACACTGTCTCTGTCACACATCAGTCTATACAGTCTACAGAGACGTCAGTTCAAATCTTTAGCGACTCGCCGCCTCAGTCTGTGTACGAACTGAAAAGCGAGAAAGAATCATTTGACTGTCCTCTTTCTCACTCTTCTCACTTTCCTGGTTTTGGAGGGTTTCGACTTGAGGGATATACTATCGAGATTGGGGAGTTCCACTTCGGGGGGTTTCTCGTTAAAGTACACGGGGTTGTCGTTGGCATCGTGGTCGGAACTATCGACGCCATTTTCTAATTTGACCGAGTACTTTTCCTCCATCTCCTCGTCCGAGTCGTAGTTTCCGTTCTGCTCGAATCTTTTGTAGCCTGGTACTCGTCTAAAGTCTTCCTCGTCGGAATCGATTCGGGCTACTTTTGACTGTCTCAAGTTTTGAAGCGACTGGTTTTTTTGTAGTTCACCGGCGACGGTGTCTCTGATATTGGTTTCGGAGGTGGATTTAGAGCAGTAGTCTTCCTTGTCTGACTCGGAGTAGTTCCGGCTGGCGCGGCGCGGGGGCGGCGCGGCGGGCGCGGGGGGCGCGGCGGGGGCGGGGGGCGCGCGGAGCGGGACCTCGGGGCCGCCGCCGTAGATGTCGGTGAAGAAGCGCCACAGCTCCTCGCTGAGCTGCGCGTGGTCCGAGCCGTGCTTTAGTACGTGGGTTGTGACGCCGTCAATTTCCTGGAAAACAATGTAACACGTTTAAGAGTTTCATACATACTTAAATTAAACACTATGGAACGGACTAATGGCGTTTAACACCATGACCATACGTTTCGAGCCCTTTGCAGCACTCGTTTTCACAGGGTTAAGATGATCAACAACATTAGTATGAGTACGAGTGCTGTAAAGGGCTCGAATTGTAGTCATAATGTAAATAACCACAATTAATCCATTTTAAAGTGTTTAATTTCCATGAATAGCACCGCGGTAACAGAAGACAATATTAGTTTCATACATAATTATGTGTGTTAAGTTCGATCCCGGCCAGATCAAAGGCAGTGTGGCCGCCAGAATAAACCAGTGCTCACGAAGAAAGCTTTACGGGAACAAGTGCGAGGTATCGTTAAGAATGTCGGTCAAAAGACGACATTATGGCCACGTCCACTGTCGAGAGTGTAATGAAGAAGTTGAATATATTGACTTCGCTAATATTTACATGTCTCTAGTTGACACGTTGAGCTTTTGTTTACGAATAACCGGCTATAATGACGCCTGTGATGCATTTCTGTGACCATTCCTGCAACAACGTTAATTCCTCCGGGGAGGAATTCTCTCTCCCCTTCTTTTCTCAATATTTATTAATGGCATTACTGAGTCTTTAACTTCAAGTTATCATCTTTACGCGGACGACTTACAGATTTACGCGGCGAGTGACTTCGATGATTTTCCTTCACTGATTAGCAAAATCAACTGCGACCTCGAGTCGATACGTAGCTGGGCGTATAATTATGGGTTAAAGGTGAATGCTCGGAAATCGCAGGCTATTGTTATTGGTAGTCCTTATTTTATGTCCAAATTGTCGGAGCTGGTGGTACCCGACTTACGCTTTGACGGAGTAATTATCCCTTTCTCCTGTACAGTCAAGAACTTGGGTATCACCATGGACCAAACCTTAAGTTGGACTCCCCATGTTGCGGAGATCAGTAAAAAGCTTTTCGCATCTATGCACTCACTAAGACGTCTCCAAAATTTCCTTCCTCTTCATACTAAAATCACTCTTACTCGGTCCCTTCTGCTTCCTTTATTAGACTACGGCGATATTGTTTTTCTAGATCTTAGAGAGGAGCTACTTGACAAACTCGAACGCTTGCAAAATGTATGTATCAAATATATCTTTGGTCTGCGTAAGTATGATCATATATCCCAGTTCCGAAAACAACTTGGCTGGCTTCCGATTCGTCGTCGTAGAGATGTGCATGTCCTGTCATTGCTTTTCAATGTGTTATTCAATCCTGCTTCTCCTTCTTATCTATCTGAGAAATTCAGTTTCCTGGCTTCCGGTAGTGGTCACCGTTTACGTTCTAGCACCAACCTTTCTCTTACTTTTCCGTCCAACAAGACGCGTATTTACAGTAGATCTTTCACTGTCCATGCTGTAAAGTTGTGGAATGAGTTGCCGGTGTCTGTGAGGCAATCGCAATCTGCAGCATCGCTCAAGGAGAGGCTAAAGAAGTTGTGGCTTTCCGACCCTTGATTGGAGTTTGTCCTTTATGCTCTGTTTAATAGTTTATATATATATTTATTATTTAATATGTGTATATATGTATTGATGTTTAGTGTTTATATATACATGTAAATATTATATATATATTTTTTATTGCGTATTTATTTATAGTGTAGTTACATTGTGTATTCAATATTTTTTTTTTTTTGAAGTTTTGTTACTGTACAATTTTTGCTCTTAGTTTGTCTTTCATCGTTGCCTGTTTTTATCTAATTTCCTCAAAGGTTAACTGGAAGAGATCCCTCATAGGGATAAGTTCGCCTTTGTTGTATCAAATTGTCTATGTTACTGTGTTTCTTGTATTTCTTGTGTTATTGTACAATAAAGCTTATACATACATACATACATACAACGTTAGGTGCGTGCGAGGCGCGTGGATAGGTTGTCTTATGTTTTAGTTTGGTTGGATTTCTTCTATTCACGTTTTCGTGTACAATGCAATGCACATTGAGCCTTGCGGGCTAAGAGCCACCCTGTAACAGTATACCTGGCTGATGACGATGCCGCTGTTGTCGACGGGCGGCGGCGGCTGCTGGGTTCGAGTCCGGACGAAGGCCTGCCATTGCCGGAACCAGTGCATGCTGATCGCGTAGATCGCGCGGGGACGGTCTTGCTCCTGTTATACGGAAGACGATGAACAAGGAAATTCCTTTCGCATAGTGGCTCATTATGGCTTACGGATTAATTTAGGAAGGAGAGCCACTGGAAATTTTAAAATAACCTACCTTATTATTTCTTAGGGTTTCGAGTCACAAAAACTTGTAAAATAAAGTAATAATGACCTTCTGACAAAAGGATTACTTCGTAAGATCTAATAAGGTATACGTATTTTAAGGAAATTTTAGTTAAGAATACTCATTGGGTGTTTAAATACTGTTTATAATAATTTATACACAGATATTTGTTCCTGAGTCATGGATGTTTTCTATGTATTGATACAATACAATAACTCTTTATTGCACACCTTACAAAACATTATAGAAAAAAAATTATTTATGTATTTGTATATTATATATATCGTTGTCGGAGTACCCGTAACATATGCCTTCTTGAGCTTCCTGCGGGACTTAGTCAATTTGTCTAAGAATGTCCTGTAATATTTATTTATTGGAGTATGTTGAATTTCTTTTGCTCGTAAAGAGCAATGCTAGTTTAGTCGTTTTATGAATTTTTTATGGATTAATTTGATGGAACATTGTAAAGAACAGTCAGCTACATAGATAATGGATCTCTTTTGTAGACAAACTTTCTTTGCAGTTGGGTAAGTTTGTCTGCAGGTGGGTGCATACAAAGATGAGGGTGGTAGTGGTACCTGGAAGATGGCGTGCAGATCGTAGAAGGCCTTGAGCTCGCGGGCGCGGCGCGCGCGCAGGCGCTGGGCGGCGCGCGCGCACACGCCGCACTCGTGCACGTGCGAGCACGCCGGCCCGCCGCCGAACCTGGCCAGGGCACAACATGTTTATTGTTTGTTTGTATATAGTCGGTTTCTTTCTCTGCGGCCCTAACCACCGGCAGCCTGGGCCCTGCCCCGTTGCCGGCGGCACTCTAGGTTAGGTTTTTATAATATGTTTATATGTATTTTGTATTGTTTTTGTATTTTACTTTTATAATCATACTATAAATAACCTAGCCTAAGAATTAAAGTAAATAAAGAGAATAAATAATAAAGCTAGTAATAATAATAAAAATTGGCTTAAGACGCGTGTAGTATCCAGTAATCATGTATGTGTGTATGTGTATCACTTTTTTGTCTAAAGCGCCTGCATGTTTTGTGGCTGCCTGCAATGAAGATATGATGTTGCTATTTCAAATAAGCAAGCGTTTATATATATATATTTATTCAATTCCATATACTCTTTACGGCTCTCTGAATTTGTTTGTGCTTCATGCATGTGGAAGCACATTGCGAGCACTAACCTTGGGCAGTACTTTCACCCTTGAGTAGGCAGCCATTAGCTAGAACTGGAAATGCACCCGCCAACCTGACGTCAGAACGGCGAGCGTCATTAATTTCTTAAATATCTCTGGAGTTTAAGGAGCACATTGCTCGAATTTTGGCGCACATTCGACACATTGCTAGCACTAACTCTTGACGTACACCGCAGCTCTATTTCTTGATGTACACCCGCCATCCTGACGATCACGAATATATCTATTTTTAGACATCGTTTGTTATAAAAAGCCTACATGCTCTTCTAATGAAATCATTTCTTGCGAATGAAGTGCGACTGCGGGGTATATAAAAGAGGGGCTTCTTTTTATATGTTCATTCACAACGCCTGGGTACTCTAGTCGATGGGGTCGGGCTCTGCCCATGTGTTGAATGGTTTGCTACTCACTTGGAGTAGAGGAACTCCCACAGCGCCTGCGGCACCCGCGCGGCGAGGCGCGCCAGGTGCGCGGCGCGGTCGGGGCGCAGGCCGCCGTGCGAGCACACGAAGTCGCCGTTGTCGATGGGGTCGGGCTCTGCCCATGTGTTGAATGGTTTGCTACTCACTTGGAGTAGAGGAACTCCCACAGCGCCTGCGGCACCCGCGCGGCGAGGCGCGCCAGGTGCGCGGCGCGGTCGGGGCGCAGGCCGCCGTGCGAGCACACGAAGTCGCCGTTGTCGATGGGGTCGGGCTCTGCCCATGTGTTGAATGGTTTGCTACTCACTTGGAGTAGAGGAACTCCCACAGCGCCTGCGGCACCCGCGCGGCGAGGCGCGCCAGGTGCGCGGCGCGGTCGGGGCGCAGGCCGCCGTGCGAGCACACGAAGTCGCCGTTGTCGATGGGGCCGGGCTCTGCCCATGTGTTGAATGGTTTGCTACTCACTTGGAGTAGAGGAACTCCCACAGCGCCTGCGGCACCCGCGCGGCGAGGCGCGCCAGGTGCGCGGCGCGGTCGGGGCGCAGGCCGCCGTGCGAGCACACGAAGTCGCCGTTGTCGATGGGGCCGGGCTCTGCCCATGTGTTGAATGGTTTGCTACTCACTTGGAGTAGAGGAACTCCCACAGCGCCTGCGGCACCCGCGCGGCGAGGCGCGCCAGGTGCGCGGCGCGGTCGGGGCGCAGGCCGCCGTGCGAGCACACGAAGTCGCCGTTGTCGATGGGGCCGGGCTCTGCCCATGTGTTGAATGGTTTGCTACTCACTTGGAGTAGAGGAACTCCCACAGCGCCTGCGGCACCCGCGCGGCGAGGCGCGCCAGGTGCGCGGCGCGGTCGGGGCGCAGGCCGCCGTGCGAGCACACGAAGTCGCCGTTGTCGATGGGGTCGGGCTCTGCCCATGTGTTGAATGGTTTGCTACTCACTTGGAGTAGAGGAACTCCCACAGCGCCTGCGGCACCCGCGCGGCGAGGCGCGCCAGGTGCGCGGCGCGGTCGGGGCGCAGGCCGCCGTGCGAGCACACGAAGTCGCCGTTGTCGATGGGGCCGGGCTCTGCCCATGTGTTGAATCTGCACATAATAATTAGGTGTAAGGCCCCCTGTGCATTAAAATGTACACTCCTTGTACAAAATGTTGTACTTATTTCAAATCGAAATAATTAAATTTACACTACGGGGATTTAAAAAAAATTAACAGTTAAAGTCTGCGTACTACACGATATATGTAGGTATAAGCTTCTTACTTGTTGATCCACTGCTTTGAAATATAGAATTTGATGTCGTTAGGGTCCACGATCGTCGACTCCAGTATTTCGGCCGCCTTCTGCCGGAGCACTGCCATTTGTGGATTCACTTTCCTGTAATAATTGTGAAAATCACATTAACGCTTCAACCGACTACATAAATGTAATATTCTACAATTAAAATATTCACTTGTTTGTTTTTTCATACATTTAGTGCAGCTAACAAGATTACTATTGTGATAAGGCCCTGTGTACAAAAGTTTGTACATATTTATGTCATCGGATAAAAACATATGTTTGGTGGCGCTATGTTTGAGCAATAGCTATGCCTCGTGGCATATTGTTATAACAATAGCTATGACTACGTTACCTGTAGAACAGCACGTAGGCCTCGGTGTGGTCCAGCACGGGCGCGGCCAGCGGCGCCACGGCCTGGTCGTCGAAGGTGAACCAGCCGCGCGGGTTGCGCGCCGCGCACGTGTAGTGTCCGCCGCCCGCGGTGCCCGTGTGGCAGATCACCGCGCACAGAGAGTACCGGCTTATTTTCGATGTGCAATCTGTAACAATTACATATTTCAATCTTACTGATATGAAAAAAAATGTTATGGTTTAAAAAAACGCCATAGAGCTTTTCACGCCTTTCAAAGGTTTGCTCTTAGGGTCTGAAATAGCTTTTCAAGAGAATTTTCTTTTTGATAAATGAATACAATAGGGATGACGACTAGGTTGAAAAACTATTATTCTAATTAATCCGTCAGTTAGATTATCTAAAATTATTAGACACGTGTGATGCCGCGCCCACAGCGCGCACACAAATCTACGCATCGCACACCGCGGCCAGCGCCGGCACCGCAACGTGCGCGCGGCGAGCCGGCCCACGGCGGACTGAGAGAGTACCTCGCCCCCCGCGTCCCCGCGCGTCGATCCGTATATAAGGCCGCGAGCGCCATACTCAGACAGCCACCTCAGATTTGGTGTCACCTCAGATTTGGTTGGACCCGGTCCAACCGATCTCTCTGGAGCGCAAACTCAGAAGGAGTATTCCAGAGTAGTAAATATCGTGTGATGTCGTGGAAGGGTCCTGGATTTTCCCCAGGCTACCATCCCACTTCACAGTCCGTACGCTCCAAAGCTCAGTGCATGGAGCCCCTGCCAGGTTAAAAAAAAAAAAAAACTCAGACAGCAGTTGTTCTCACGGTGCCCCGCCGTTAGGACAGCTCGCTCTCCCAGAGCGCGGCTGGTTTCGACTTGCTTTGACGAACTGGGAACCTCTCCCCCTCTCTCTCCTGTATTCCCGAGTATGGAAGCGCGGCTGGTTCCGACTTGCTTAGACGCATCCAAGCTCAACGCCTCTCCCGAAAATCCCGAGCTCTGAAGCGCGGCTGGTTGCGACTTGCTTGGACGAATCAGAGCTCGTCCTGTTCCCGTTATTCCCGGATCCTGAAGCGCGGCTGGTTGCGACTTGCTTGGACGCATCAGGACCCATCCTGATTCCTGTATTCCCGAACACTAGAGCGCGGTCGGTGCATATACTGATCTAGACGAAGTGGGCTTTTTTATGTTATGGGTCGAAAGAATATCAAATTCTGAAGTATACGTGTTTTATTATTTTACTTAAAAAGCCATTTTTCATTCATAAATATCTAATCTAAATGTACCGAATGTTTGAAAGGTCGTAAAAAACATATGACGTCACGAGTCCGAATATTCCATTGCCACATGCTTTAAAAAAAGTTGGATTTGAGACACTTGACATGACGTTTAGGCAAATGTCAATCAATTGTATTTTTTGACAAATTACAGTTGCTAAAATGAATGTCAATCGACTTTCAGGACTGTGTAAACAAACCGCCATATTGAAATTGTCTTTGAATGATGAATTTACTAGTGATGGGGAAGTGCTATTTTAAGTCAAAATAAATCGATTACTAAAATACCGAAAGTAAAACACATCTCATCTTCATATTTTTAATTGGTTTAATCTTATGAAAAAATCGGTGCTTGAAGTTTTACTAGAGTCACCAGTATTAATTATAAAAGGTGGCGTTACATCATCGGTATACCCTATCGATGATGGCGTCTAAATTTTTCATTTTATGCTCTTCTCCTATTACATGATCCACGCATTTCTTCCACTGCATGCATCCGCATCTGAATTTAGGTATTTATTTAATTTTAAGTATATTATACCTTACGCTACGATCCTTTGCTCATTTACTTACCGTGTAGTGTACACAATGCCTATATCAGGTAGATACCGTGAGTACCGGCATTACAATGTCACTAACTTTAGTCACATCCCTAAACGTCATAGACAACGTAGAATATAAAAGAAACAAAAATGTCATTGCATTTTGTCGGAATAATCTAACTTTTAAATCATATTGAATTTTCAATGAAATTTCCAAGATTAAGTAATTTTTCCTATATTTTTTGTTTTTACGACAAAGGCTATTGTAATAGTGTATGTTTTCAATGACTTTTGATGAGGTGGTGTGAAACTTTAAGGAGTAACAGTGATAAATCAAAGTTACGCCGTTTGTTTACATAGTCCTGAAAGTCGAATGATATTCGGTTTACGATTGTTTTCGTCGATGAAACGAATGATAAAATTAAATAAAAATGGCATTAAAAGAGAACAAAAACGAGACTGACACCACAAAAGAAAGTTCTTTTGTGTACCTGCTGGGCACAACGAGGAATGGTGTCGAGCGGCAGGGCTGGAGCGTGTTCCTAAAAGGAAATTATTCATCAGCGAAGAACATCTAGATTCTAGATGTAATCACAACCAAATATAACTGACCTTTGTTTTCAACAGCCCTCTAACCCAGTAGAGCAGTCATTAACATGGTCACAGTACAAAAGTTGCAACACAGCATAGTTCATAATAAGTGCTACTCCTGATGGTTTGCTTTCATCAATTTTATGTCAGTTGGTTATGGTGGACATACGGCTGATATTGCTTTGGTTAAACAATGTGGCTTCATAGATGTTATTTCTCCGAATTGCACAATATTGGCAGATAGAGAGTTCAAACATTTAGAGCCTACCTTAAGCCATAAAGGAATCAAACTTTTAAGGCCACATAGTGTTTACAAAAATATCAAGCCCACAAAAGAAGAAGTATTAAGAACTAAAGTCATAACCAGTCTCAGAGTGCACATAGAAAGAATTATTCAAAATAAATAGTTGGGATGAAAAAGTCAATAAACATTCTCATCTATAAATCTTAAGACTTTTATTTGTTATGATATGATAATTTTGATTGCCATAGAATTTTAAGACACAGCCTGGTGATGGACGGACAGACATCGGAATTTTAGTAATGGGGTTCTGTTTTTACAGTTTAGGGACGGAACCCTAAACCAAATGGTTTATCTAGCCAGAAAAGGGTCCATACATCCCTTTTCTGGCTAGAAACTTACTTTCCTAGATTTTTTAATTTTTTCTGCCTTTTTATGCTGTCAGAATTTGTCAGTTTTATTATAACGCAAAAAGCCAATGATTACATGATATACAACTTTGAAATAATACAACGAACATGAAAAATTGTTTCCTTTATTTTATTGGCATAGTGTTAGTATTCTTTTACACTTTGTAAAATGGTTATAAAAATATTCTTCTGCTTTAGCTTTATCATATTTGATCCAATATTTACCTGTATATTATGTGATTGTCAAATTGAGGATCAGCAATACAGAATAAGCCTTTCGTCTTTTTGGTAATATGCTTCTGCTTTTTGTACCTGTGCTCTGAATTGTTCACAAATCTTATTATTCTTTACAAAGTTTAACATAGTTTTTTTCTTGTAGTAGGGCATTTTATTTCAATTACCTACAAAGTCTGATGTGACACCGTGAACTCTAGCATATAGCAGTATGAACCCATGGCATATTTGTGCTACAAGCTTGCATGAATCCATCCGATGTCTTCATTTTACAAGTCCAAAATAGAAATGCCAAGTTTTCGTCGAAATAATCAGCAATGTCCGTATTAAATGCGATGATGTCGTAGAAAGAAGTAACAGTGTCCGTATTAAAAGCCATTCGTTAAATATTTCAAGTTAAATACAACTTAAACGTGAAATAAAGGGTCCTGAAAGAAGCGTAAACACAATAAAGTGGCAACTGACAGTGACATTTTGACAATTTTCGACAGTGTGAGACAACCGGACACAATACATTTTTCATAGAAAAAAAATGGTGTGTTGTCTCTGTACGGACTATCTACGTCACATTTCCGGTTTACTGTTTTTCGCAATTTTCTGGGAAAATAATGGGTAAAAAAATAAAATAATCGCATTCTTACGTACAGGAAGCATATTTACCGAAATGGTTTTCGATTTATCCCACATTACAAATTTTGAAATGTTGTCAATTGTACCTAGGAGTGACATTCCGCGAAACTTGAACGCCCTGTATTTTTGTCATTTTTGATTTGACGAACAAAAGAAAAAATACGTGTACAATATTTTTTTATAATCTAAAAGTCGGACTAAATAGATTTTTTCAGTCGTCTAGCCTATTACAAACCCAAAAAAAAAAAAAAAAACAGATAAAGAAATAACCTCGAAATACCAAAAAAGTACCTTTTTTGGTATTTAACAAGCAATCATGCCATATCGAGCAAAGTACAAAAATAAGCGTAATTGGGAAGTGTGACATAAATAGTCTACTGCTTACCTACTTTGCTTTCGTATTTTGCAGGTGGGGTGGAGCGGGAGATTAATATATGCTGAAAATGCCTAATAAGGCCTTGAATGATTATTCAAGACAACTTTCTATACCTATGAGAAATGAAGAAAAAAGCGCTTTATAAGTGGAAATTTTTCCCTAAATAACTATGCCGTACCGAAATATGAAGAAAAATGTGCGTGATAAGTAAGTGTTGTCAAATGCCGTAGTTGTCTACTACGCATATTTTCATGCTTGGCTTCAATATGGCGTAGCGTTTTGGGGAAATTTTCTATCGAAATTATAGAAATAATTTTACCTTTATGTGTGTAGGGCTGCATGTTCAGGTCATGTAGCGGGAACGAGACCCGGGCAGCCACCTTGGCGCTGAACATGAGCTCGTGCCGGAACCGCTTCAGGTGCACGCAGAGCACCTCCGGCAGCCGGACCACGCCGGACAGCTTCACGCCGTTGCGCAATTTGTTGCAACGGGAGCAGCTGGGGACAAAATTTTTTTATACTTATTTTTATAATTATTTTAACTAATGAGAGATATGGGCACAGCGGATGCATATCGTTTAGTGTGGTAGGGCACAGCACAACGAATGTCGTCTCGCTCAAATCTGGAGCAGAGCCCATCTGGGGAAGCACCTCCACCTTACATAAAACCGCAGTTTAATAACACTAGACCCTACTCATAGTGTTGTGTTTCTGTTGGTGAGTAAGGTCGCCAGAGCTCCAAGAGTATTCGCTGTGTTGACAGCTGAGGACCCACGGAGCAAAGCCCTTGGCCCGTTTAGCGGACTAGCTGTCAACGCAGCGAATCCTCCTTTTTTAAAGGGTCGGTAACGCGCATTTAACAACCCTGGTGTTGCAGGCGTCCATAGGCTACGGTGACCGCTTACCATCAGGCGGGCCGTATGCTTGTTTGTCACCGTCGTAGTATAAAAAAAAATGATCACGGGTTCTCGCAATCAGGCGCCTCCTCACCGCGCGTACATTCGACAGAACGCCGCATTATCCCGAGTATGATTAGGAAACCATTAAAATGTTCAAGTATTCAATTCCCTATTGAATACTTGAAAATTTTAATGAACGGGTTTCTACTGTCAAAAACGTGAAATCCAGTGCTAGGAATAATTAAAAGCGCCCCTAAGCCCATTTTTTGTGAGTGATCGTGAAGATACTATAAGTGTGTTTTGAATGGAAGTACAAAGCAATTGGCTTGTACTTAGAAAATGGCCACGGGCGTCTTGCCTGTTACTAAGATTGCATATACTCGAGAAATTCGCCGGCATTCGATGAGACCAGTTGGCCTAGTGATTATGGCGTTAGCCGCGTAAGCTGAAGCTCCGAGTTTGATCCTCGGATTGGCCTCCGTCAGTGTTGGTCTTTTTCTTTAGTATACATTACACACATCACATTTCATTCATCACATTTATTTCAATAATATTTCTAATCGTAGGCTACCCGATGAAGTGTTCGAAACGGTTGGTCTTGGCTTTTTCTATAAGAAATAAATATCTATTCTTAAGAACTATTGGTATTTAACTTAATGGTTGACTGGTAGAGAATGCCTCAAGGCATTAAGTCCGCCATTTGTACTTTTTTGTAATTGTGCAATAAAGCTTAAATAAATAAATAAAGTATTATATAAACTGTGCTGTTCTGTTTATTTTATTTTATTTTATATTTATACATGGAGAACCAACAGCTGTAACAATGATAATAGTGATAATAGTAGCAACAGAGAGCCAATTATAGGATCTCACATATAAATTTTCAAATTTTTTTTAATAAATTTACAGATAAATTTTTTTCTTTCTACTAAGTATCCAATACTTAGTAGAAAGAATTTTACCTATATACAACAGTGATGTACCTACTTAAATGTATTTACTTACTACGATCTTCTTTTGTTTACCTGTACATGTTGTCTCCCTTGAGCTCGTCGGCGCTGAAGAAGGCAGCGAGGCAGTCCTGTAGGGACACCACGGGCCCGTAGAACCAGGAGCGGACCCAACTTAATATCCACCACATCTGGGGGAAAAAATGGGTTCAACTTTAGAATTTTTAGTTACTAGCTTGGGAGAAGCATATGACATTTATTCGTATTGTTTGTAAAGTGTATAATGTCATTTATAATAGGTTGTCTCTGTCCTTTGTCTTGACATCTGCGTTTGTTATAACTGATTACAGAAGCTTGTTACAATGTAACCCTTCGAATGCCTTGTCCCGTATCCATCACAAGCCGTTTGGACTTTAAATGTAAAGTCAAGGTCATTGTATCAACAGCACAAACTTGACAGTGGCGTTCCAGGGGTTAATGAAAAAGGGGTTAAAGGGGTTAGGGGGTATGTGTTTAAGAACTTCGCTGGGTTCTTGTTAATGGCGCGTTGCGTATACATACGCCCGGTGGACAGCAAACAATCGGATAGGGGTTGAAAATAATCCCCTTGATGAATTCAAGACATGAGAGCGACGAATATGACCAAATTCCCAGGATGCTGCGCGAGGCTATTGAAATCAAGAAGGTCCCTAATTTCAATAGAGAGGATGGCTTTTCGGTACCACCAGCTTGGGATCCTGTTTTACATCTCATCAAGGATCAAGCACGACACAGAACTGGAAGACCTTAATGTGGACTTTGTTTGAAAAGATTGGAAAACGGATAAAAGAGGCAAAATGGGGTAGTTTTCTTGTCGCTTCTTTCTGCTCCATAAGCCAGTTAGGGAAGCATTCGTAAGTTGTATGTATGTTAATCCTCACAGGGTTTAAACATTTTTATTTTAATTATAGAATGCCCTTCAGGCTATGTATTACTAGCTTTATAAGCGCCTCTGGGCATTGTAGACCAACCTTTGTTTTTATTTTTAAATTATTTTTGTATGTAGGTAGTTTGCACAAGTAACTTTTTTGATTGACGGGGAGAATTCGCATTCTCTCAGTCATCATCTTAACCCTGTGAAAACGAGTGCTGTAAAGGGCTCGAAACGTAGGATCATGGTGTTAATAAACGCGATTAATCCGTTCTAAAGTGTTTAATTTCAACAAATTCCAACTTTCAGTATTACCATTACCCAGATTCGTCCGATCCGGCAGTCCCTATAACGTCTCCACTAGAGGTTCGGAAATGTTCAGTATTACCCAGGACTCGTGGTCATTCGGCAGGTGGTCTAGCGGCGGCTGCGAGCGCAGCACGGCGAGGTGCTCACGCGATGGAATCGGCAGGGAGAGGTCTTGGAATGTCTCCACTCGCGTTGATACCTGCATCAAAAAAGCTGTAATTCTAACTGTAATATACAGTATGTAAACTAGCTAAAAGTTTCCTTTAAAACTTGTTGATATTTACATGTTTAATAATTTGAAATCACCAAATTAATTTGATGAGTTCCTTGTTCCGGTCGGTTAATGGTCTTTGTAACACGTAAGGTTTGTTTACGTTGTTGATTTGTGATAGTGCATGCGTATTGATATCTAACTAGGGGAAACTAATCAACATTCATGTTGTCATTGGCAACGCTCATGCGCTTTGAATAGAAGAATATTTAGAAGTAACCTAGGTCATCATTTAAATAATGTTTAATTGTTCTGACACTCGGACATACGTTCAGAAATGTACTAATATAGACGTGAGTTACCATGTCGTACCTTGCTAAAATGACAATCAATCCTCAATCAATGGTAATAGGAATCTCATATAATGGTCACATCTGATACTTCAATCTGATATAACGTTGACAACGTATGGATGGATTGATGACGTTAGTCTTACCATTGTCCTAACCAAATTTTTTAAAACAAAGTAGAAGCACAGCGTAAGGATGTATTCTATACAGTGGGTTAACTCCGCCGATTTCTGGGTCATCGATGCGCGCGCGAGGAAGGAGGCGCCGCCGAATTTCATAGAAAATTCGGTGGTCTATTTTAAGGGGAGTAAAATGGAAATTTGCCAATCAGATTGTAATATCTTTCGCATAGTTTTTGACAACCCTGAGCCTCAGCACGACCACCGAGCCGAGTCGCTGGCCGTGTGTGAAGTTAGCTCACTGTATGGAATACATCCCTACACTGTGGTAGGATAATAACCCGGTCACAGATGAGGCACTGCACTGAAGACAGCAGCTTCCCGTCGAAGACGTCGGAGATGATGCTGCGGTACCGCGCGCCGCTGCCGTCTCCACCACCGCTGCCTTTCCTATAAACACTCCCTCATTAACACAACCAACTACTTATGGCGTTATTCATACACGCACTTCAACAACAGTTTAGCTAAATGATTGTTTGTCCTTATCTGTCACTTTGACAATCGCGTTTGTCAGAATGGGAGAAAACATAATTTAACTAAAGCTTCTGTTAACTTTTTTATGAATAAGGCGGTTACACTATTCTACACTGATTATTTATGTAACAAACTAGTGTTTCTTCGAAATAGTTAGCTTTTTCGCACGCACAGATAGTTTAATCGGGATTGATTGATTTCAACCAATCCCTCCTTCCACTTTACAGAAAACCGCAGTTTAATAACACTAGACCCTACTCATAGTGTTGTGTTTCTGTTGGCGAGTAAGGTCGCCAGAGCTCAAAGAGGATTCACTCTGTTGACAGCTGGGGTCCCACAGAGCAAAGCTTGCCCCTTTTGCTGTTTTTAAAGGATCGGCAACGCGCAACGCCTGGAGTGGCAGGCGTCCATAGGCTGTAGTGACCGCTTACCATCAGGCGGGCGGTATACTTGTTTGTCACCGTCGTAGTATAAAAAAATACACCATCTAGCGCTCAACGATGAATGTCTACGAGACGCGCGTAAACAAGAAGAAATGCCATAGTTTCGTCTTCGCGACAAGACATCAAATTATTTCTGCAGATCATTTAGATGTCCAGCGAAACATTAAAGCAATAGTGTTATTGTTATAATAAATTAACATAGAGATTTAAAAATGCGTACGTATAGTTCACGCATGCACTCTTGCGCATTTCACAATCTGTCATCTAGTGCAGCGATCACTATAGTACGACTCGAGGGAGAGGCCAGTGTCCACAAGAGCGTAGACATAATTATATGATGCATTATTTGCACAGACACAACCAGACGTAGGAATCGGTGGGGCAAATTTTCTTGACAGGTAGGGACTTCCTATATCGATAAACTCAATTATCGATGTTCCTTTATATACAAGTGATCACCCCCAACATTGTGTGTGTTTTTTGTAACTATTGTTCAATGTAGCATATTTTAAATAATTGCTACGTTATATAAAGGTAGGACGTAATACCTATTGCACTTTAAAATAAGATTTATCAGCCAAGACGGAGACGCTTAATGCCCGAAAATATGCAACAAATTCTGGTTGTTTACTTTAAACATAGCAGATGGGACATTTATGAAGAAATATATTGTTACGAGTAAAATTTCAAAACCTGTTTCAAAAAAAAGAAAAGAATTAAGTTATTATTTAATTTGATTTTAACACTTTTGATAAAAACCATTTTTACAAGCAACCTTTTGAGTGATCACTAGTATATAGAACTAGCATCGATAATTGAGTTTATCGATATAGGAAGTCCCTACCTGTCAAGATGCCCCACCGATTCCTACGTCTGAATCACCAATACTTAAGAGTGCTATCACAAAATCCGTCCGCTCGCATTTCAATATTATTGCCGCCAGTTGCGTGCCGACGCGCATCTGTGTGCGGACACACACTACAATCAGGAATACAAACATATTATCGCCATCCCCTTCGAACGGCATAGCAGGTGCGGTTAGTGCGAACGGGAGCGAGCATTCATAGGCTAATGGCCTCGCGACGCTGGACGCGCGGACCAAACATTATTGATACTTGCGTCAGAACATCAACTATTACTTGGCGTACGTGGTGTTGGAAAATTTAATTTGTATAATTGTTTTGTGTTTATCATAAGATTAAAAATAGTTTTATTCGAACGTCAAATGTCTCTAAATAGTATCGGAAGTTATTTTCGAATAGGATTTTATTTTCTGCCTCCGGGTCCAATTCAAAGTTTTAATATTCATATATTGGTACATTTCTAAGCATACCTATTTACTAATAGGTTTAAGTTTTTTTTTAAATTAAACTCAAACTGAATTCTACTTTGGGGTGGTGATATTATATTGAAGGTTACAAAGCCGATAAGATGAAAAAAGGGACGTGTAATTAAAGGATTTTTTTTAATATTCTATAATTTTAACTGTCCCAGTCTCTATTGAAAGCTCGGTTCTCGAAGTTGTTGACTCGTACATCTACCTAGGACAAGTAATCCAATTAGGTAGGTCCAACTTCGAGAAAGAGGTCAACCGCCGAATCCAACTCGGTTGGGCAGCGTTCGGGAAACTACGCAATGTCTTTTCGTCCGACATACCTCAGTGCCTCAAGGCGAAAGTTTTCAATCAATGTGTGTTACCAGTGATGACTTACGGCGCCGAAACGTGGTCCTTCACTATCGGTCTCATCTCAAAACTCAAAGTCGCTCAACGAGCTATGGAGAGGGCTATGCTCGGAGTTTCTCTACGTGATCGAATCAGCAATGAGGAGATCCGTAGACGAACTAAAGGCACCGACATAGCCCTTCGGATTAGCAAGCTGAAGTGGCAATGGGCAGGCCACATTGCACGCAGAGCAGATGGCCGATGGGGTCATAAAGTGCTTGAGTGGAGACCACGGCTTGGCAAACGCAGCGTAGGACGTCCACCCACAAGATGGACAGATGACCTTATGAAGGTCGCCGGGAGACGCTGGATGCAGGTCGCTTCCAACTGGTACATATGGAGGTCAAAAGGGGAGGCCTATGTTCAGCAGTGGACGTCTTATGGCTGATATGATGATGATGAATTTTAACTGTAATCCAGAGGCATATTTTTTTGAGTTCCATTTTTTTTGTCAAATATCTAGTTGTGGCACATCATCTGATAGGTCCTTAGAAATAACTTAAAGGTTTCTTGAACAAAAAATTGGTTAATCGAGTATTGGGAGGTCCAAAAAATCGGCCAAGAGCGAGTCAGACTTGCCCACCGAGGGCTCCGCACAAAAGTGGCATGGAACTCTCAGTGTATGGCAGTTGTACAAATATCGGTTTTTTTTTCTGTATTTTTGCTTAACGGGAGTACCCTATACATTTTTATTTCTATTGCAAATGTATGGGAGATGCGCCATTAACGGCCGCATCTTTTGATTGCGTTGATGTAGAGGTTTGGTTTATTCGCAGCTTCAAGGGACCGCCAACCTGTGTGTGGTATTAATTTCAACTGGTAACCTTTACTCGTTCCCGAGATTGACAGACAGACGGGCGGACGGAAGGACGGACAACAAAGTGATCCTATAAGGGTTCCGTTTTTTCCTTTTGAGGTACGGAACCCTAAAAATGTGAAAGTTTCAGGAAGTTAGGATATAAGACAACCTTACCATGAAACTTATTTTGAACAAATTCGGCCAACCGTTTTTGCCAAAAACTATTAATTGCTAACATACAGTTTAGTGATTTTAAATAGAAAACTTCCATGAGTATTAGACATATTACGTATATAAAGTAGACAGACACGTATATAAAGTCGAAAATAGCTCGACATGTTTCGGAACGGTCCGCGTCCCATAATCGTGAGTAACCCGATCTAAGTATATTAATACAGTTTAGTGCCTTGATATTTTGAAGGCACTTATGCCTTTTTGCTTGCACAATATTTTCATCGTATAACGCTCAGAACCCTCAATTATGCTTGGCCCGACACGCTTTTGGTCGGTTTTATTCCGGATTTTGCTCATATAGCAATATGATAATCCCTGACTAGGGTGGTGGCACCAGTAATGGACCAGGAACCAGTAACGTACAACGTACAGTCACTTTCATTATGAGGAAACAAGGTTCATACATTTATTTTGTGTTAACCAATTGACAACCATATGATATTTGAATTAAGAATGAAGTGTCCATCACTCGTGTCTGTCAGCTTAAAGTGTTCATAATGGGTACCGTCACCCTAATAACATTTCTCCATACTGTCCCTCTTAACTCTTGCTACTCACTCGTCAGTTGAAAAATTGAAACACTTTGTTCCCACGCCCCATAATTCGCGGGCTCTAATGTAGGAAGGGCTGGAAGGAGGTACTTATTGGGGATCAAAGATCATCAAAGTATATGACAGCCCGGTAATTCGTGGGCGTGGGTTACGAATGATGGTTAAAGTATCAAGAAGGGTTGGTTGCGGTACAATGACATTCGATAAAATTATTAGATTTTTTTATTTCATACAGGTCTATAATATAATCAAAACTGTAAAATACTTTCGTCAGTGGTTGGTCGCGGTCTATTTACTTTCCCAAACGCTTCCAGCACTTCCTAGCGCAACAAAACAAACATATTGTACAGTCCACAGAGAACAGCACAGGTCCTACTTCTACGAGCGCACGCGCGGTACTGAGGACTCAGCCCGCGCGCATCGGAATTTATACACCATTTGAATATTTTAAAAAATAATACGGAATTTCAAAAAAATATGTATTTTTCGACTTCAACATGAGCTTAAAAGAATAAACTTTAATGTTGTATACAAATCATCCCAATATTTTGTCAAAATTACTGCGAGAATCCCTGTGTTTGCAGTGTATTTTTATCGAAAAATGTGCATATTCAAAATCGAAGTAGTTGGGTTTGTGTGTAAATAATTGGAAATATGGGACCGAAAGTTTAAATAAAACCATGTTACAATATTATATCAACCCGAAAAAACATGTGTTTTCATGTATCGTTTTAAAAGAGATTGAAGTCAAACTTTTGTCTCCGCGCGCTTTTCTGAAAACAACTGCCAGTAATTGTATAGTAAAAGTTAAAACACTGAGTTTTACTTACATTAGAAGCTGAAATTTTTAATACTAGGAAATGAGCTATCAAACATAGTTAGCAACTTTCACATACAGTTCACCGTTTCTTCGTAGTACAACGTCAAAAATCGGCTTTTGTTGCTTTTCCGTACAAATCGTATTGATGGCCTCTTAAAAGTTAACGCTATTGCTGTATGTACAGTCAGAAGTAGCTGAGCCGTTGGGGTGTTCCAAAATGATCTCGACACTCTTACTATCACAACAATAAGGTCGCACTCATATAATTTTGAACATCAGTGTGCTTAGCCAAGATGTCTATTGCTAACGCTCAGTCGCGAACGAAAAGCAACTGTCATTGTCACACTAATAAGGTAGAATAGAGAGAGATAACTACGATACGTTTCTGAACGTGAGCGATTAGCATCTTGGCTGACCATGCTGGCCCGATTAGTTTCTGCTGCTCACTGTTTCTGTACTGTTGATGTTTGTACCTGGGTTCATCAACTATTTCTTGTCACTAGTGTCTTCTGTACAGTCGCCATCAGATATATCGGAGCGTCCGAGGTGTTCACAAATATCTGAACACGCCTCTATTGTCAAAGCGTTAGAGTGCTTGTTCAGATGTTTTGAACGCCTCGGACGCTCCGTTATATCTGATGGCGACTGTACCACTTTATAATCACGGTTTATGGCATTCAAATGTACAACACAAGATCTTTTTTGGTAGTTATATTCCCTTTCCACGATGTGCCATCTACCACAGCGTAGGGATGTATTCCATACAGTGAGGTAACTTCATTTCATACACGGCCAGCGGCTCGGCTCGGTGCTCGTGCTGAGGCTCAAGGTTGTCAAAAACTATGCGAAAGATATTACAGTCTATTGGCAGACTAATTTCCATTTTACACCCCTTAAAATAGACCTCTCCTCCTCTCCGCCTCTTTCCCCGCACGCCCCCCATCGATGACCCAGAAATCGGCGGAGTTAACCCACTGTATAGAATACATCCTTACGCTGTGCATCTACCAAGCATGTCAGTAGAACATACTAAAACGTTTCCTCTAACAAACTGCTGCATTTTTCCTTTGACTGAATGGACAGAATAACCATAAGAAATAGTTTATTCACCCACCTACAGACAATAATATGCATACTTACTGTGGGTGATGTATTGGAGGGTCGGGCGCGTCGCTGGCGCCGCTTGAGCAGGTTTCATACCGGTCCTCCGCCTCGCTAGAGCAGGATAGCGATGATTCCGAGCCGATATCGCGCGATGACGAAGCTAAGGCTGGCCAAAAGTTTTCTATATATTTATATGTATATATCTGTCTATTATATATATAGCTTTATTGAGATTATAGACCCGTATTATTTATTTATTATTAATTTATTATCATTTAACGAATGCACACATTAATTAGAAATCTCAGTAAACATTTTACTAATTTTCTGCAAATTTGCTACGTACTTTTTTCTACAGGGTGATTTAACCTCTCAGTCGTAGTACGAGCTAATTATAAATGAACAAATAAATGAAATGATAATTGAGCTTACGGTTCTGGTGATGTGTTTGTACGGAGTATGTGGTTTGCTGCGTGCCTGCGAAGCTAGCTGACCGTCGGTGCCTGTTCACAGTATTAATGGTCTCCGACTGTGAACCCAGCCTGTATAAAAAAGTATATTACAAAAAGTTCATATATCCGGGCAGAAAAAAATTGCCAGCCAATGCTGAGGATTATCAAGCATTTCCATTTTGCCATCCCTGGTCTTCATCATCAGGTTCAATTCATCAAATTAATAGTTGTCAAACACATGTTTCAGTTACTTAAGAAAACACAAAACCCACCATGCGTGTGCCCTTTAGTTTCTCATTCAGAAACGGATTTAGAAATAAACGGTACCAATCTGGAATTATACATACTTTCTAGCAAAAATAGATTGAAATTAGTTCAGAAATAACGAAATTCTAAGATAACAAACATTTATAAAATCGACATTCGCAAGTTAAAAATCCAAAAGTGACTGGTTCGGTAAGGAATGCACAAGTCGATACTGTAAGTATCCGCTATTACACCGCAAAAAATAAGAGAACCCGTAAAAAGGGTAGATCGCTACGGCGTGTGAGTAAACCACAACTGAAAACTGTTACAGCGTGAACATGGCGCTTGTAACAGTGCCGAATATCGGGAGCTATTTAATATAGTAAGTACAGTCAAGTGTAAAAATATGGTGGTGCACATCTTACTCAAAAATATGTCCCATAGCACCTTATGCCGGTGTAATAAGAGCGTAGTACCATATTTATGAGTCGATTATGTCGAACCATATTTTTGCACTTGACTGTACCTCGTTTTAAATAGTAATTATAATGTAAATGACCATGTTAGCTTAACATACATTTGAAAGAAACACATGAATTGAGTACCACATTGTCTTTAATTGACGTCGGTTGAAAATACAAACAAAGCATTGTACCTGAGGTGCGCGTCAGTCCGCTCGCTGTAGGCGGACGGCGCCGGCGACTTCCGCCGCATGCGCGCGAACAGCGGCGCGTCGCTCGCTGCAATACAACCATTACGTTACCATCTCGCTGATCGTGAAGTTGTAAAATAAAAAGTGGGTTTCTTCTTAGTAAAAGAGTGTACCTTATTGTGCTGCGAAGATACTCTTTTATGCTAGTTATGGTCATGGTACCTACTAAAATTCCTTCTAGTTTCGCTAATTGTGACGGACGGTTAACTACGGAACCCTACACTGAGCGTGGCCCGACATTCTCTTGGTCGATATTTTTGTCCGTATGACTTAAATACAAATTAAATACATCGTTGTAAAGTGTAGTCGGTATCAATACATTACAATATTTAAAACTTAACTTTTTTTTTATTTTATTTATTTAAGAAGTTCAACAGCGTTTACAGTGAATGACATACAATAAACATATATACTTATAAGCATAGCCAATAACAGAACTCCCTAGAATTTATACAAAAATATCATCTGGGGATAGACTTGTGACTTGAGCTGTGCAAGATATTTAAATATGAAAAAAAAAATCTAAAGAATAAGGTAATAGGAAAAAGAAAGTAGCAATTGTAACAGTTAACTGGAAAATAAACAAAAAGTATGAGCGACAAAACCTTATAAATAAGTAAACGAGCAAACCTATTATTTTATTTACATTTGTACATGTGTGTGTGTGTGTGTGTGTGTGTGTGTGTGTGTGTGTGTGTGTGTTTGTTTGTGCGACACTACCAGGTAAGTTGCTTTGCAATCTGTGATTTGAAAGCACGTCTGGAGGTGGAAAAGAGGTCAATGTTTTGGAATAATTTGTCGTAGGTACGTGAAATTCTACTCAGGACAGAATTTTGGCCATAATTGGTACGGTGACAGGGAATTTGAAATAGCGCGGTGTTACGAGTACGGCGAGAGGGAGCGCGGAGCCCTAATTGTGAGAGTAATCCTACGCACTCTAGATGCCCGCTGAGGATATCATGAAGGAACATCATGTCAGTTACAGTTCGCCGAGTACTGAGTGGGACAATATTGTGGTATTTACATCTATCCTCATAAGCTTCTGGGAATTTTCGCAAGCGAAAATCTAAATACCTGGTAAATTTTTCTTGTATACGTTCGATCCGGTGTATGTGAGTTATGTAATGCGGAGACCACACAGTGCTAGCGTACTCTAGTGTACTGCGTACATACGCGTAATATACAGTTTTGATACAGGACAGGTCAGTCATAGGGCGGCACACTCTGAAGACAAAGCCGAGGCATCTAAATGCTTTGTTTACAATAATGTCTATGTGTTCTTTCATAGTGAGTTTGCTATCAAGGTTTATTCCCAGATCTCGAATAGTCTGTGATCTTTCAATGGGACATCCTTGAATAACGTATGGAAACGATAAACAAACGCGCTTGCGACTAAACGACATAAGCTGGCATTTACTCACATTAACCGTTATTCTATTGGCTAAATAGTAATCTGACAAGCTATCTAGATCGATCTGGAGATTTTGGCAGTGTGAAATAGTACGAGTGTCTAAAAAGATCTTGGTGTCATCCGCGTACATCAAAAATTGAGAGTATTTAAAGCATGTATAGATGTCATACAGATAGACGTTATACAATAGGGGACCCAGATGAGACCCTTGCGGTACTCCAGATGTGACATCTACAAAGTCAGATCGATGCCCTCCCACTACAACCGCTTGGGAACGGTTAGACAGGTACGACTTTATCCACCGTAACAGGTCTCCTTGAATTCCTAGGTGTTCTAACTTTTGCAGGAGGATGACGTGATCTACACGATCAAATGCTTTTTCAAAATCAGTGTAGATCACATCTACCTGACCGCTCGTTTCCATTTTATTCAGTATAAAGTCGGTAAATAAGGCTAGGTTGGATACTGTTGACCTATGTTTTAGGAAACCATGTTGTTCGTGTGGAATGCTGGGCACCAATGTGGTGTAGAAAGTGTTGTAAACAAGCTTTTCGAAAATTTTACTGAATACATTTAGGATAGATATTGGCCTGTAATTTTCTACATTAACTTTAGAGCTTTTTTTATGTATCGGTACTATGTGCGCTTGTTTCCATATCTTGGGAAAGGTACCCTCAGATAAGGATCTGTTGAATATTATAAAAAGGGGAACAGCTAGGGAAGCGTGGCATCGTGCAACAAATAATGAGGGAATAGTGTCGCTTCCCGCCCCTTTCTTAGTATTTAGATGTTTTAAGAATTGACAGATATCTTCGATAGTTAGCTTTAAACTAGCAGTGTGGTTGGGACTGCCCGATTGAGGTGGAGGCAAAGTTGTTGTGGGATACATTGAGGCCGGTTGAACAAAAACACTATGGAAGAAGTTATTAAATGCTGAAGTGATCTCCGCGGGAGTCGTGTGCTTAATTCCCTGATAGGTGACATATTTTGGGTAGTTTGGATTATTGCGCTTAGATTTTACGAATGTCCAAAGTTGTTTAGGGTCTTTTTTAATATTTATTTCCATACTTTTAATGTAATTGTTATAGCATTCCACCTGCATTTTTTTTTGTCTGGCTCTAAGTAAAGAGAATTCAGAGTAATCTAACCGGTTATTGTACTGCTTCCAACGAGAGTGAGCTTTCGACTTTTCCCGTATCACTTTTATTAGTGCCCTGGTGTACCAGACAGGGTAGTTATGTTGGGTATTAACTTGTTTTTGGGGTACATGTTTATTTATGCATATTGAAAGGTGATTATAAAAAACACTGACAGCCGCTTCAACGTCAATACAATCGTCCACGAGTTCTTTGTGCCAGTCTATGCTATTTAGGTATAGGTTAATTGCGGCATAGTCTGCTTTACTATACACAGAACGTGTACATGCGTTAGGTTTGATATTTTTCACGCATATATCTGTGGCGTCAATAATAAAAGCGGGATGAAAAGTGTCTATTGGAAGGAGAGGTGAGTCGGATTTAAGTAAATTCAACGAGAAGGTACTGAAAGCTAAGTCGAGAGTATTTCCATGGGAATTAGAAAGGTAATTGTATTGAGAGAAGCCGAGCAGACTTAGTTTATCTATGAGCCTATACCCACATTCCTGTGTCTCTACCGAGCCTCGATTTATCACAATAGGGCCATCACGTTCCCAAGTTATGCACGGCAAATTGAAATCACCTAGAATCAGACAATGATGATTATTTTTGTCGCTAAAAACTTTTTCAGCCGTACATAATAAAGTGTCTATGTCACGGCTTTGAGTAGACGAGTTTCCAGGCACGTAGGCACAAGCTATATGTAAATCTGCACTAGCATGTATGTATTTACCTGGTATTGTAACCCACTTTAATTCTGATGGTAAACTCGTCCGTTCAAAGCGAGCATAAGCATTCAATCCTCGCCTAACACAGAGCGCGACACCACCACCTGTTTTTTTCCCCGTAAATGCCAAGTCCCGATCGCAACGGAATATGTCATATCGCGAATCACAAAACTCTGAGTCGAATATTCCATCGCATAACCATGTCTCCGTAAGGGCTATTATGTCGTAGTCATTGTTTAAGATGTTACTTAATAGCGTATGCGTCTTTGTACGTATGCCTCGGACATTTTGATAATATATCTGTAATGCGCCTGTTATTGTCATAAACCAGTTGTATGTGCACGAATTAAAACGAATATGTTGTAAAATAAGGAAGAAATAATATAGGCATACGATAGCGCGAGAAGGTAAACAATAAGTACTATGTCCGCTTGTAGGCATCGAACTTGCGTGGGATAATTTGTGTTCAAACACCTAGTTATTAAAGACGACAGTTGCTTGCAATCATGTCCCGGTACGTGATATCGATGTACTGGCCTAGACACAAACAGTGTTACGTAAAGATTCGGGTAAAGAATAAGTTTGTGCAATAAAACAATATTTTGATAACTGATATCGGTTTTCATATATAATCGGTAATAATCATAATCATAAAGTAGCGTGTAAAAACAAAAACTATTAAGTTTATTTTTTACTTTAACCCACCTGGAGTGTTTATTGTGTATGTGTAAAGGGTAGTGTGTATGTGTGTAATATATATATATTATTATAGATTCGCTCGTTTCATTACATAAATAAAAATTAATTATGGATATAATCGGCACGGGCACACGAATTATGATACTTAATGGATTTTTCGTAGATCTTCTTCGGTTCGGAGATGCAAAAACGGGGCTCCTACCTTTTTGCGTGCCAGTATCTGACAGTTTTTTGTCCATACGAACTCGTACAACTTTTCGGCGGCGGCATCACGAGTTTTCTTCAGCAGGGCCTTATTATATGGAGTCAGATGCTCGTTGATATAAATATTTATACTGGCGCCTGGTAATTCGATGTCTTCTGTCGTGATACCGCGAGCCTTGCGGATGCCAGCAATGATGTTGTCTTTGTGAAGCCTATTCTTGAGTTTGGCTATGACAGGCTGTGGCCTGCCGGCGACAACTTGACGGGGTTTTACTCGGTTAGCATGCACGATGTCTTCCGTGGTCAGGGTGACACCGCTGACTTTGGCAATTGCTATAATTATTTCCGTGAGATTTTCTGTGTCACGCTCAGGTAAACCAGTAATTTCCAAATTATTAATTCGGTCGCGTTGCTGGTATTCGTTTAGTTGTGATTGCAAGTCGATAACGCTTTTTTTTACGTCTGACAGAGATTGACCTCCTTTTTTTAGGGTGTTAATGTATTTTTCAGTTGATTCTACACGTTTTTCAAGCTTGTCTTGGCGGTCAGAAGACATGTCTAAGCTGGTGCGTACCTCAGAAATCGTTTGGCTTAGCTCATTCTGCTTGGTATTGGTGGTTTCTAACGAGTTCTTGATCTGAGCGTAATCTAGGCGTAAACTGTTGAGATCAGCCCTTATATCAGACTTGAAATCCTCCAGTGACTTTTGCATATTTGCCATAAACGTGTCCAGCGCCTTTGTTATGTTTGCGTCAAGGTCAGGGTGTTTTCTTTTTCGAACACTTACGGCATCTTGCATTTGGTTGGAGTCTTGTTCTGATGATAGATTCGGTTGAGAAGAGTGCAGGGGTGAGGAGGTTAAGGATACCAGACTCATGTTGTAAGTATTTCACTTTAAATCACTGAGAGATCACAGAATTTGAGGTTAAGCACTATCACCGTATGCGATACAGTGACTTAAGTCACTAATAATAGCGTTCACAATCGAATGCGCTTATTTTAACGGGTGGATTTTAATTCTTAGCACAAGTACGCGTCCGCCTCAGAGCGTGTGCGGGTAGGGTGCTTGGTCTATATTTTGATTGGTCGCATATTTTGATAGTGGATTTTACAAATGTCGTAAAAGGCACGTAATTAGATTAGACTTACGACATTTGAGAAATGCACTGCCAATATCAAGGCCGCTCCAAACTGATGCCATTTGAGAGTTATCGTACTACTCCCATGCTTTAGTTATTCTTCCGTGGTCTCAAGTGTACTTGACAGATATACCTCCAGACGAAGCAGCACGGCGGCGTACGTGAACGTTCCTGTTTTCCTGGTGGTCACCGTCCGCGTCCGTGCCCATTTTGTCTTCCGGCATGCTATCCCAGATCTGAACACAGATACAAAATAAAAATAAAATATTTTTTATGGAGATAGGTGCATTTTTGATCAGCTGATCCATACAAAGTGAAAAAATATTATACACAGGATCATTGACCTTGTCAGCTGTTGAAGTATCGTTCGGTACTTTTGTTACACCCATCATCCAACCATCATCATCATCATCATTTCAGCCGAAAGACGTCCACTGCAGGACCAGCACGGACAGGCCTTCCCCAAAGATTTCCACAATGACCGGTCCTGCGTCACCCGCATCCAGCGGACTCCTGCGACCTCCACCAGGTCATCAGTCCACCTTGTGGGGAGCCTACCCACGCTGCGCCTTCCGGTACGCGGTCGCCACTCGAGAACCTTTCCGCCCCAACGGCCATCGGTTCTACGTGCAATGTGCCCCGCCCACTGCCACTTAAGTTTAGCGATTCGAGAGCTATATCGGTTACTTTGGTTCTGCTGCGGATGGTCTCATTTCTGATACGATCTCGCACAGAGACTCCTAGCATAGCCCTCTCTATTGCCCTTTGGATTGGATTGTTACACCCTGTATGTTGATTACCAATTTACTATTTTCGAATATAACAAATGCCTAAACTATAAAAAAAGCATTAAAAAAAATCATACTATAATAAATAAGTATAAAAATATTAGATAGTCGCTCGGTCGGCATGTAAACCTATCTTGCCATTCAAAAAAACGCTCACCACCACCGACCCTCTTTTGTCTCTTTCATCTGCATACAGTGCAAAAGAGAGGCCGCTATACTAGCTTGTCAACGTGGACAGATAGTATATTGTTACACATCCTATAGTAAGACTTACCGGTTCCTTCAATTCCTCGTGCAGCTGGTCCATAAAACATCGTAAGAACTCCTGGGTGTCATGTTGTTGGTAGCCTCGAAACATTGGGTGTACCTATAAATATATAGTGTATTATACATAGGTAGAAAATACACAGAAAGTAGGGCTCATCCATTCATTACGTCACACTCACACGTAAAGGGGAGGGAGGGGTTTACAAAGTGTGACATGTTGTGACAAGGGGGAGGGAGGGGTTTCAAACAAGCTTTCAAACAATCACATTTATTTTGTCTATATTGCACAATACAAAACAGTACAAATGGTGGACTTTCAGATAATTATTAAACCTAAGTACCTACATGAGGACTAACAATACTTACATTTCGAATACCATAAATGATTCCGTTGGGAACAATGTATCCTCTAGTTTTTCTGCTCCACATTTCTTTTACTAATTTTTGGTATGCCCTAAAACGAAAAAAAAACAGCGCCGGTTAGTATTCAAGCTTGAACGACCCACTAATTCAATGGGAGCTACCGTATTGTCGCTCACCAGGCGGCGCCACTTATGCGTGGGTCCTGAGTAAATATGAGAGAATTGTCAAAGTGACGTTTGAAATTGTACCGCCGGACACGGTCTACTAGCGCCTCTAGCGGCAAAATGACTCGCGGTAATTCTCATTATCTCAGTTTTCAAGCGACTATTTCATATAGCTTAAAATGTGTGTATATCTAAATATATAAAAGAAGAAACTGACTGACTGAATGGCTGACATATCAACGCACAGCCCAAACCGCTGTTCCTAGAGATCTCAAATTTAGCACGTATGTTCCTTAGATGAAGATGGTAGGGGAGCACTAAAAAAAGGATTTTTCAAAATTCACCTTTTAAGGGGGTGAAACGGGGGTACAAAGTTTGTAATGGGAAACAAGATTAGTTAGACTATTTTGTTCGAAATTTCACATGAGTATTCCAAAGGTAAATGAGTAAAGACTTGAAGCATAAAATGGTTTAGAATGGCAGGCAGTTATGCTCAAAGAATCGAAAAAATGTACAAGTAATGTGCGACGAATCCTTCTCTTTATAAACGCTTTATAATATATATGTAGTCTATGAAAACAACTCACCGAGCGAGTCCTGGTTTCTTATCCCCAGCGAGTACGGCGACGGCCGCCGCGCATTCTAGGAAGTATGAGGTAAACGGCGCCGTGTTGCTGAGGGC
Source organism: Lathronympha strigana (assembly GCA_949128165.1). Lineage (NCBI taxonomy): Eukaryota > Metazoa > Arthropoda > Insecta > Lepidoptera > Tortricidae > Lathronympha > Lathronympha strigana. Next base: position 8,580,748 of record OX421923.1, on the reverse strand, counting down.
CTGCAACGCCGCGTTCATGTAGCATGTGTTGCCCATGTTCTGGAGACCCACCAGACCTGCCAAATGCAACCGTATTCTGGTGCAGTTAAGAATCATTACCGATAGTCACCGCGTTATCTCGGCCAAGGAAATTAATTGTTAAATATTAGTGCTGCAATTCATAAACGCTCATCAAACCTCCGTTAGCTAATTTATTTTTCTCCTTATCTGACATTTTGAGATATGCGTTTGATAAAAAGGGACAAAACACATTCTAACATAGGTCTGTTAAGTATTTATGAATAAGACGGTAAGTCTCATTTTATACGTCAAAATTCTATGAAATTATGACGTTAACTTAACACTTTTACAGTCTGTGCTATCAAAATCATTGCAAACATAGATTAGTCGGACTAAGAACATAAATGTCTTCGAGGACGTACACAATGCCAAGATGGCCGTATAAATAAAAATATCTCAGCGCCATCTGTTGGCTTAAGGTAATACAGTATTCGTGTAAATTCCTTGCACAATGTACAAATTTATGTTTTTCATTGATCAATTCACTGGGTAATTTTTATCGTGATTTATTAAAATTGCAAACACAGTTTACTTAATTGATTGCGCGTTCTCCTCCATCTGTCATTTTGAAATTTGCGACTGTTAGAAAGGGACAAAACATATGTTAACTAATGTCTGTTAACTTTTTGGGATCTGGGATCCGGCACTGTAAATCGGCTAAACACGTTTATCTCAGAAACCATATTGACGTAGAAATCTGAAATTTGGAGTAGGTATAGCTAATACTGGCGTTGACAATGTTGACATATAACTTGGGCCAAAATCGCTTATCTTTATTTTAAGGGGGTTCGATGTTTTTTTTATGAATTAGGAGGCGTCATATTATCCCTAATGTAGGTACCACAGCCACAGGTAAGGTTTTTAACTTGAGCACGGTACTGGGACTCCAAAACTGTCGGGAAACTGGCTCAAGTGGATTCTCGGGCAATGACGTCATCAAAATGGCTGCCATATTGAGCCATATATTTTATTCTATTGGTAACTTCATCTTTGGCCAATTCCAATGAGGAATATCACTAGTGAGATATGTACCTCGAGGACGCTCGAAATCGTCATCATCATCGTCCGTAGTGACGAGACCAGAGGAGCCGACGCGAGCGTTGCCAGGTTCGCCTTCTATCGTCGAGTCTGGACTTATCTGCAATAGATTTCCAAAGTGTCAGAAAGTAAATAATTAAATATTGTCAAATTAAATAACGACGATGTAATTTGAATCGAGTCAGCGTGTCAATATTGGTTCAAATCCAGTCTCCAGCCAGGGCGCAATTTTACCACGGCGACAGGTGTGACAATTGTCAGCATTATTACAGGTATTACAGGCGTCTATGGGCTACGGGCGCCGCTTACTATTGTGCGGACTGTATGCTTGTTTGCCGTCAAATCATTATTACCATTAAAACGAACACTTTTGTGACGAGCTCTTGAAATTAGTCGCACGAAACAAGACATAAATATGTCACGAAATTCCGACACAGGACCATTCTCATGTCAATAACTACCGACAATTCTTTAAAACACTATTAGATCTCGTGACAATTGTAAAAAAGTCTTCACCAAGAAATTATCTATTTATTGAAGATACTTTACTATTTTATTGAAATTATCGAAATGGTGATAAATAAGCACACAGCACGCGCGATGGTGAACGGTTTCCGTAGCCTATGAAAGACTATAACGCCAGTAATTAAGTCATTTTCGGATTGTCACACTTACCAGCGTATTGAAATTGAGCCAGGTCTTATTTGCATCAGTGTCATCCATATATTCCTAGCGATTTTCCAGGCTTTTGCCAGTGCTTTCGGAGCCTTAAGTCAGCTTAACAATCGAACCTAAAGAATTGGACTACCAACCAGTTTTACGAGAATGCCTGCCATGCCATCTGATCTTGTGACCCAGAGTGGAAACTAGACAATAGGGTAGACGACTGAAAAAATCTATTTAGTCCGTCTTTTAGATTATAAAAAAATATTGTACACGTATTTTTTCTTTTGTTCGTCAAATCAAAAATGACAAAAATGGAGTGCGTTCAAGTTTTGCGGAATGTTACTACTAGGTACAATTCTTACCTAGGAGTGACGTCACAAGCCCCCACCCCGGAACTTTGATGCTCTTTATCTTCGTCAATTTTAGTTAAATTGAAAAAGGAAAAAATACGTGTCTAATAATTTTAGATAATCTAACTGACGGACTAATTAGAATAATCGTTTTTCAACGTAGTCGTCATCCCTATTTGAATTCATCTGGTTTCCTCATAAACTCATTGGTACGAGGTTTAAACCACATGTATCAGATTGAAAGTCGTTTAAGGGCATTTTCAGAAAAAAGGGCACCCTTTTAATTAAAATGGGTCCTCAATTTTCCATACAATTTTTTTTTGTCAGTTTTGTAACGGCCCATACGAAATGTATGAAAAAATGCGTTACAAAGCTGACCAAAAAAAACGGGACACTCTTTTTCTTTCTTTAAATCAATAGTACTCGTGATTGTGGTTATAAAAAAACCCAAAACTTCCTATATTTAAAAAAAAACGAAAATGGTACCCTATTTTTGGAAATGCCCTTAAATTCGTCTCACAAACGTTATTTTTAAGCATTGACTTATTAAAAGAATTAGACACCATTTTAGACAACATTAGTCAACAATTTTGCATATACATCATTTTAGATAACATTAGCGAACAATTTTGATTTGATGATAAACGATGTTTCGTACGAAAAAGACCTTACTGACGTTAAGCTTTAAGTGTCAAATTGATATACAGAACTACCAACACTATTAAAACTGTATAGGCTGTTGGCACTTAATGAAACGTCACGTTCCATTCCAAAGAAGACTATATGAATAAGTGCTGCAATCGCACTTTAATGGCGTAATTTATTCGGCTGATTGGGTATCCAATTTTTGTAAGTAATGTAGTGATATCTTACCCTACTGTAGGCAACCGCAGCTTTGACGTGGACTTCCTTTTCGCAGATATAGCACCAGACCCTCTCTGTGGAAACATTCATGTGCACGCAGTGGGCTGGCTGGCTCTGAAATAAAACATAGTATTAACCGCATTTTCAAATATTCGCAAATAACCAAGGATGATGAACTTCTTTCATTTGCCTAAATACAAACTAAGTTTTGTAAATTAATTCCGAGCTCCAAGATACAGGCTTAGCCTACTTTGGAGCTCGCCGGACATCTATGGTGTACTTTGTGTGTGTATATTATTGATAATAAATTTATTCTTATTCTTTAGGGTTAAAACTAAAAAAAACCACACCCCCACTTTATGAGGTACCCTAAAAAGATAAGATTTTCGACTTTTAATTATACCACTTTGTCGGCATATATTATCCACACCAAATTACAGCTTTCTAGTACTAACGATCGATCACATATTTCAACTAAATTAAAGATAAAGTCTCTGCCGTGTCGTACGAGGAAGTCAAAAGGCTGGCCCAGAAAAGAGAAGAGTGGCGATTACTCCACCGACAAGAGCAAAGCTCTTAAATATTGATGATGATGAGTACTAACGATCACTGAGCTAAGCTGCGGACGGATGGACGCACGGACTAAGGAACCCTAAAAAGAAGGTCTGCCTACAAAAAGAGTTGCTGCAAATGCCATAGATACCGCTCGCGTTGCGTTCAGTTTTGTTAAGCCATGTTTACACGTTGCGATCGTGGCCAACAAAATGGGCTTGCCAGAAAATCAGCGCTGTCCTTCGGGATAGCATTATGCTGAGGCGAGTCCATTTCGTGGTAAAAATATTCTTTGTTTTTTTTTGTGGTATTTAAATGTTTTCTTGTATTTCTGATTTTTACCATGAATAAATATGATTTGATTTGATTTGAGATGTGATCCAATCAAAAACATTACATGTCGAAAGACAAGTATTGCAAAAAAGTATGTTAAAACTAGTCGGTTATTTTAGTCAGTAACCGTGTCCACAGGACTAGAATTCCACCGACTTGCCTATTTTCAAATCGTAGAGGAACACAGAGTTCAAATAGAAATAAGGGCCCACCAAAAAAGATCAAGAAAAGTCCAAAAGTAACCGAAAACACCTCAAGTGATTTGTGCCTGAACCTTAAAAATTTTGGTCACTTTAAAAAAAACATACATTTCATCTCACTTATCTTATTTGCTGTCTTAAACACTTGAAATGGGAACGGACATCCTGTCGGTACGTCTATGAATACATAAACAGTGTAAACGTACGCAAGAAACCCAGCTTGGCTGTTAGAATAAATTGCAGTTCGGTTCAAAGATCAACTGTCTGTGATTACGTGCTTTATGTATATGTACTATAATAGTTTTAAAAATCATATACATATTTTTAATACAATAGGGGTGACGACTAGGTTGGAAAACTATCATTCTAATTAGTCCGTCAGTTAGATTATCGAAAATGATTAGTTAGACACGTATTTTTTCCTTTTTCAATTTAAATAAAATTGACGAAGACAAACAGCATCAAAGTTCCGGGGTAGGGGCTGGTGACGTCACTACTAGGTAAGATTGTACCTAATAGTGACGTTACGCGAAACTTGAACGCACTGTATTTTAATAATTTTTTATTTGACGAACAAAGGAAAAAATACGTGTACAATATCTTTTAATAATGTACGAGTAAAAGACGAGACGGACTAAATAGATTTTTTTTAATTCTTCTAACCTATTGAGGAAATATGGTCAGCTATTTTTCTGTAACACGCTCGCTCAATAACAAACTTATGACAAAAAAGAAATATCTACCATGTATCTGGGCACCTTTAGGCCGGGAATGACACGGGGCGGGTTATTTGACTAGTATGTACTCTTGGTACCTTTGGTGACATTCGTTTTGTAACGAAAAATTTGTATTTTGTATCTTATGATCGTATAATCTACCAAATATGTTTTGAATGCCAAACCTAGATTTGAAAATAAATTAGAAAGAAAATCTTTAACAATACCCTACAGAGTGTTGTAAACTAAAAAGTTACAAGTACTACGGAACCCTAAAAATACAACAGATACGGTAATTTGTTTGCAAGGACGTAATAAATAAGTGTTAAAAGTCTGTAAGTATATAAATGCTGTTCTCAATCGCATGCCGAAATGAGTCATATATGTATAAAATTAGAACCAATTCACACAAAGATCTTTGTTTGTTGATCCTTGTTCTTGTGTTGCGTGGCCATCAAATATATCGAAGCAGCCAAGGTACTCTTAAATATCTGAACAAGAAGGCTTTAAGAGTGCATGATTAGATATATATTTTAACAGCTTGGACACTCCTATACACAGTGCGTTTTAGGATTTCGAACCCAAAAGGTAAAATGGGACCCTGTTACTAAGACTACGCTGTCCGTCCGTCTGTCTGTCACCAGGCTGTGCCTGTATCTATTAAACCATTGATAGTTACACAGTTAAAATTTTCACAGATTGTATCTATGTTGCATAAAAATAAATAAAATAAAAATAAAATAAAAAACATTTATTTCGGACCACACACAAATCCATATTGAGTTAGTAGTTATTATCACAAAACTTAATAACAACAAATACTAGAAAACAGAATAAAATCAACATTTTAAGGGGGCTCTCATACAATAAACGTGATTTGTTTGCTTGTTTTAGTTCGATTATTAATAACGGCAACAGGTAGACGCTTAAAATATTTACAGAATATTTAGTTATATATTCACTTAAAAAAAAAACAATAAAAATGAAACAAATATTTAAGCGGGCTCCCATACAACAAGCATGATCTTTGCCTTTTTTATAGGTAGGTAATAATAGTACGGAAACCTTAGAGTGCGAGTCCTAATCGCACTTGGCCAGTTCTTTTAATTAATTAATTAAGTTAATTTTTCTCAAAGACACTGGTAATTATTAGCTCCATTTAGTTTAATTTTATCGCATATGGTATTTGTAATTGTGTAAACGGAGTATGAGTATTCAACATGACATTGAAATGTCATAGTTTGAATTAGAAATTTGAATTTGAATAGTTGTCACTTAGTAAAGTTAATTCTAATGCCCATTTTACATTAGCGGTTGATGCAACATGTAATTATTTTGTATAGATAAATGAAAAAAAATATCGTTTAATAAAACTGACCATGTTATTCTGTCTTCTTAATTGTACCAAGCTACATGCCGAAGTTCTTTAACTTCGGTAAAACATTTAATTCAAGAAAAACACGGTGTATCACTACATAGTATAAAACAAAGTCGCTTTCTCTGTCCCTATATCCCTATGTATGCTTAAATCTTTAAAACTACGCAACGGATTTTGATGCGGTTTTTTTAAATAGATAGAGTGATTCAAGAGGTAGGTTTATATGTATAATAATAACCCGTGCATAGCTGGGGCGGGTCGCTAGTTTCTAATAAGATAATTCAAAGACTTACCTTTTGGTGTAGGGTGCTATGGTCATTCCGGACTTCAGAGCACCCAACATGATGGCAGTCAGGCTGCAGGCATATCCACAGGTTCGGTCCGGGACACCCACAGTCGAAGCATGTTAAATTCTGAAATGAAAAAGTATTCCTTTTAAAGTTAAAAGTATTCCTTATTTCTTAGACTCATTAACCTTATGCAGCTGCCCTTTTTGAAGACCGGTTCTAAAACAATTGTACATAGACTAGCTTTAGCATCCCATTAAATTATATCACTCTGCCGGACTGGAGTAAACCCTCCACTGGATTTTCTCAAAGTATGGATGAAAAGAAAGGATGCTCAAAGAAACAAAGGGTTGTCGATCGATACATGTAATTAAATAAGTTGTATTGAGATGAAGAATTACTGTAGGTTGGAGGGTTATTATCAGTTCCAGCATCATAAACTAGATACATAATGGATTTATGGGTCTGTTAGCCATATTTCTTTTAGTAATTTGTGAGACTTTGATCAAGCTAATGATGACAATTTGATAATTATTTCATCATTTTAAATCACAATGGAACGGGCCTTAAGAGCATTGAGATAGTAGAAGCTTTCTTAATCATAAATACGAGTAGCATACAGACAAGTTGCCTTTGTACATTTTATGATTACTACATGATTTTCTAAACCATGTTACTTTTTTTAATTCTTATTCAAGTAGTAAATGTGTAAGTCATAGACACAGGTATAGATTTGGTTTCCACAATTTATTTGGCGATTTTTATGACATGTCATTTGTGTTTGATATATTTCACATGATATACAGTACACACACAGGGCATTTATTTTTGTGTTTATCACAATGGCACTATTTGTTCCTGAGTAATGGATTGTTATATATACATATATGTATGTATTTATCTATGTATTAGTAAGTATATTGTTGTCTAATGGGTATAGTACAAGCATTGCTTAGTTTGGGACTAGGTTGATTTGTGTGATATTGTCCCTAAAAAAATATTTATTTATTTTATAAAAAAAAATATGTAGTTAAAATCATCTAGCATTGTACATATAGGGCAATAAATACAAGCGTTAATTTTCTAAAATTTTATAGTAAAATATAGTAAAAAATGTTATCGCATTGTGTTTTGTCAGAACTAGTCATTTTAGCTTGTTTTCTAAAGTAGCTTATGGCAGTTTTTGGAGCTAATTGAAATGGAACTACTGATTTGGACAATCTATGACAGGTAAATATTATTTACTATATAATATATGGTAACTAAACCATTACAAACCTTATCAGACCTTGAATTTGTATCATGAAGTAGCTTCCCTTCTTTACTTTCTTTATCACAACTTCAATAGAAACAAATTCAACATTGTGGGCAGTATTAATTCAAAATGTAATTTTTGGTATTTTTTAAATAATTATTGTGTGAAAAATTAAGAATGGTAAACTGACAGGGGTTAACCAACAGTAACCTGCAATATTTATAATTTTTTTCTTAATACTATAAAGTTAATGTAGTTTTTGGTTTTATCCTTTGGATAAAACCTGTGATATATACTAACCTAATTTAACTTACAAAAAACTAAATCATACTGACTCAAATACTAACTTTGCGACTGTTCCTTTTTGTGACTTTTTCTGTTTACCCGTTTATTATTATCCATTTTTTTACCACACCAAAAATTGTTTTTTTAGAGTAACATACAACTATTATAATAACTTCTTTTTTATGACAGAAAGAAGAATTTTGAAACAATCTAATAGGAAACATAATCTTTTATTTGAAACATGACTGAGGTGATGTAAACAAAAAATGCAGGGCAGGTACTAGGCAGTCATGAGTTGCAAGCAATAAACACATAGATTATGATGCTTGTTAGCGAGCCCCCAGTAGCTAAACACACGCAACTGCCGTAACGTTACACAATGATAAACCAAGGAATGCCATAATTGCCTATTAAGTAAACTCCAGTGACATCCCTTATAGGTTATGTTAGATACGGATAAAATAATTCTTACCTCTTTCGACTGCCAAAAATCCTTAGTGAGGAACTCCGCGATCTTATTAAGATGTTCACACGTCACCCCCTTATCCATTATGATTATTACAACTTTAACACAAATACGTAAATATGAAGTTTATTGTTACACTGAGGAATTGTAAATAAAGGACATGTTTTACGCGAACGGAGCGTTTGACGTAATTTTTTTATTGCCCGGGGTAGGAAATAAAGAATGTTGATAATTAAAATGGAACATTTTGGGTTTAAAGACAATAATTGAATTAGATTACAGAAATTTTCTACAACACGAACTCTTTTCGTGACGAGCGAAAAGACAGGTGGTGTTACCTGTGAAAATAATTTCCAAGAAATGAATCAGCTGATAGATAGTTTACGGTTACATCAATTAATACTATTTTATCTCAAAAATAGAGCTATAATTTGAAGTGCAACATTTATAATGATTAATTAAAACTGCAATTTCGTTTCACATCATATGAATCACATGAATCATACATTTGACTGATTAACACATTTTAGAACATACCCAGTTTCAAACGTCAGACCACAACCGTTCAAAAAGCAGAAACTTATATAACCCTTTCAGAAAAACATTGTAAAATATTAAAATTTAAAGCATTGCAAATATATATTATTAATAAAAATAATGCTTAAAACGTTTTCGTTTCTATATTGTAAAATACAGATGTATTTCTAGATACATTAAAAAGAAAAATATGTAGAGGTTTGCAGAAATTATAGTTGAATTTGATATCAAAACAAAACAAAAATGGTTTGACGTTCGTTCTTGCAATTTGTAATTTAACTAATTTAATCATAAATAATTTGTTTTCATCGAGTAATGCTCAAAGTTGCGGAATTTTGATATATTATAGGCGTTGAGATTGTTTAAGATGACTTCGGCTTCCTCTAGCAGTGCTCGCTCCTTGTTCGCCGAATCAAAGCAACGGCTAGCAGAGCGCGTACAAGTAAACATGAACAATATTTCTTCATTAACTCGACAAATTCAGCGAGGATCCAGATCTAACGAGGTTGGTGATCATTGCAAGTCCTACAGAAGTTCTATTCGGGATATTTAGCTAATATTTTTATAGTGGATACTGAATTTATGATTTGCATTTTACAGCTCTTGACAAAAGCGGCCCGCGAGTTCGTGGCCACAGAAAACCTGATGGAAGGCGCCGAAGAGAATCTAAAGAAGATGCACCTGATCGGAGTACATATGGGGTACCAGTTTGAGAATATTCACAAGTCTGCACAAGTCTTGGCCAAAATTAATGAGCAAGTGGCATCTATGCACAGATGACCTACGAGTTTTGACTAGAACTATCTCTAGTGCTTGAGTGTACATTAGGTCCAATCTACATTGTTGCTAATATACCTCCATATGGTTCAATGTTATTGTGTCTAATTGTATTGGCCACAAATAGTTTGAGTTATCAACCTAGTACTATAGTGGTCATAGTGAAATTGATCTGTCACAAACTGTGTTGCCGATCATATAGAAGGCTTTTAAGACTTTTTTTTATTCTAGTTGCCGAATATTGGATCATTGTATTATTCAATTATGTGTATACCTGTATTGTGTACATTTGTAAGCATCAGTATGTAGCAAACTAATATATTTATCTCATTGTTTAATTAGAATTAAACTGCTGTACATTTAAGCTTAGGATACCTAGCAAAGATGATGAAAAAAAAACCAGTAGGTACCTAAATTTTACATTTAGGATCAGCAGTTACAGTAACAAAAAATATTGGACAAGTATATTTTCTTTTCTGTTACATATTGTTGTTATGAGCTACACTTCAAATTGTACCTATAGTAATTCTTTTATGTTTGACTGATAAAATATGAGTCAAGATTTTAAAACCTAACTAGACATTTTATTTTACTTCTGAATGTAACTACAGTTAATTATATTAGCTAAAATAAAATATTATTGTAACTAAACAGTGAAATGTGGCGTTTTAAGGCTAAATGTACCACATTGTTGGTTATCGATAAGGCTCTACTGTTATAAATAATCACTTAGAAATCAACCTTATCAACAACCGACAATGGTACCTTTAGCCTGAAAACGCCACAAATAATTCCTTGTAGCTACAAGTAAAGGTAGTGAGTATTTAGTTGTAGTTTCACTGAGACAATAGCTATTATAGTTGAATTTGAAGCCTCCAAGCTACGAAACAAGCTATTTCAACGGTTTTGGATCATATACAAAATGCTTCATTTCTAAATCTACCTCGCAAGGAAATTCATTGTTTGTCGATTTGTTTATATTATAGTACAGGCATTTTTCTGTTAGCAATGTTGCATTGAGCAATTTGCTATGACAATTATTGCAGGCGTATATTTACCGAACTTCGAATGAACGACTGAATGTCACTTTTTATGAGTTAGCATTGGAATTGTTGAATTTTGTAACAAAGTATATTGAAATGAATTAAAAATGAATCGACAATAATTAATAAGATAGAATAGATAAAATAATAGTAGTAGTCAAGTCAGTATAGGTATCAGTCCGTAGAAAATGGTAGAACTTCGTAAATGCGACGATCATTTGGTAAGCCTTCTGCTTATTATAAATTTATGATTACAATTTATTGTCAACGAAGCACGCATTAAAATTCGGGACCAATCACACAAAATTTCTTTATAAAATATCGGAAATTCACATTCTAGGACATAGGAACTCTACCTACCCACCAAATTTCATTCAAATCTGACGAGAAAAAAAAAACGACAACAAAATAAAAATATGCCCAAATATGGACGGACCCTTCATGATAATCGGATAATACATGGAAATCGTAACATAAAAGTCATCGTTCCTTTAGGGTACAATTTTCCAAAACGCTTTACATTACTTTTTTTTTAATCTGATATAGAAAAATCTCAAAATTTTTTTTTCGTCATGCAAATTTTGCATCCCTTATCATGCAAATTTTCCAAAATCCTGAAAACACTTTTCTTACATCTTTTCTTAAATTTCAAGTCTCTCACTTAAAAATTTTCTCCTTCCGTACAAACATTTTTTATTTAATTTTACAGTGATCCGGAGGATTCCCGATGTCGAAAACTTAGGTTTGCCATAATCAAATAGGTAATTATATATAACATCAAAAAATCAGAACTACATTTATTGATGCCATTGATGCAAGGCAAAATGTACCAATTCCATCGTTACGTAAGATTAACGGAGGTGACTGTACCTGTAGCCCTAGCACAGGAGTGTCACGATAATATCTCAGCCGAGAAAGTCTGTCTGTCTTTTTCTAACTATATGATTTAAAAAGAGACGGGTAGTCGTCTCACGGAGAAGGTACCCTTGTTCAAAAGCAACACCTTTAACTGACCATTGGTAGACCTTATGCCGTTGCAATAGGGGTTACAAATGGCCAGTTAGCCATCAGATATATCGGAGCGTCCGAGATGTTCTAAAATATCTGAGCAAGCACTCTAACGCCTTGAAAATATAGTCTTGTTTAGATATTTGTGAGCGCCTCGGCTGGTCCGATGTATTTGATGGCAACTGTACTAGGGCTTCTGGCATAACATTTTACTACACTTGCCGACAAATCGTGACTAGGTCTTAGATCAGGAAGTAGTTTTGTCCGTTCGGCCAGTGAAAGTCCTAGGTTTGTCAGTTAAGGTAGGTTACATAGACGCTTGGCGATATCCGAATAGACGTGTGCGCCGATTAAAAAATGATCGGCGCCGGCGTTTGTCAAAAAATCGGCGGCGGCGGCGTGTTTTCGGCGTGAAATCGGCGTGAAGGTCACGTAAATAAAGAAGCAAAATTATTCGTTTTGGTTATTAAAAATGAGATCAATACAATATGAAAATTGCGTGTAATCGACCTTAGTCCGCATAATAAATAAATCTTTATTATAAAAAAAATTATAAGATATACATTTCTTTATAATTAATGATTAAAGAGATTACAATGACCAACAGAGGTATATATGTTTAGATATTCTCAGTTTGTCCTTCGTCACTGTGTTCCTCACTCATTTTTTCTTTGTCAAATAAACACCACGTTAGGAAAATGCACAATCCACCGCGCAGGTAGGCACAGGTACACTGAGTGCTAAACCCAAGGTTCAATTAGTATTTGTCAAGTGTTAAGAAGGGATTGGGTGCAGCTGCAGTGATAAAAAACTGCGGGTGAAGCCTTCCAATGCTAGAACGGTTAAAATCGTCTCCTCTTCCTCCTCGCCTCGGTTTCCTCAATGCTGAGGGTCGTGACCTCCTCTAGGAAAAAGTTTGCTGCGTATAATCTGACGCCATTTTTTCCTGTCTGCAGCCATGTGTAGAGCCTCGTGTACTGTGGTGTCGAGAGTGGAGCGGATCTGGTCAGTCCAACGTGTCGGACTTCGACCTCTAGGTCTCTTTCCTTCTACTTTGCCAGTGACCATCAGCTTTTCCAGGTTATCACTGCTTTTCCTAGCCACGTGGCCAAAGTATTCCAGTATTCTACGTAAGCAGATGGTCGAAAGCCTAGTCTGGACTTTGAGCTCACGCAGGATCGACACGTTGGTGCGGTGTGCTGTCCAGGGAATTCCCAGCATCTTACGCCAGCACCACATCTCAAATGCATCAATGCGGTCACGATCGGATTTCTTCAAGGTCCACGTTTCCGCGCCATAAGAGAATATGGAGAACACCAATGTGCGCACAAGATTGCTCTTGGTTATCAGGGAAATATTCTTGTCCTTCCATATCTTCCCAAGCTGTGCCATGGCCCCTTTCGCCATTCCGATTCTTCTCCGCACCTCGAAATCGCAGGAGCCATTGTTGCTGATGCTTGAGCCCAGGTATAAAAAGTTTTCGACTACCTCCAAGTCAAGTGCCCCAGTGAGCTCAAGCTTGCCTGTGCGATTCACGACCATGATCTTTGTTTTGGATCTGTTCATAGAGAGTCCAAGTTCTTCGCTGATGGCCTCCATCCTATTCAGTAGAGTGACCATCTCAGCTTCATCTGATGCTAATAAGGTGGTATCATCTGCATACCGTAGGTTGAAGATCTTGCGGCCACCGATGGTGATGCCTCCCTCCCAGTGTAAAATCGTCTACTAAGTACTTTATTATAGCATTAGAAACATATTTTTTTAATGTAACACTAATTAAATGGCGTTTATTGACGAATACCTATTATTATACCTATATTATGTTATGTATCAATATGTATGAACCTAATATCTATATATGACATAATATGTAGGTATATATGGAAGGATAATCATGGATATATAAATCTTATTTCTTACTTAAGGGCATTACAAAAGCCAAATACAATGCTTAGTGTTAAGTATTTTGTCTGATTAAAAGAAAGTCATTCAAGGCCACGCCGATTTCACGCCGATCAAATGTCGGCGGCGGCGGCGTGGCAAAAATGGCCGGCGGCGGCGGCGCGCCGGCGCGGCGCACACGTCTATCCGAATCAGTTATATTAACTTTGGTACCTACTGGTTGTTTGAAATATAAATATATCTGACCGCACCCTTGAGGTAATGCGCGTCCCACGAACCCTGAAGCTACTGTTACACATGCTCATTACTAGCATGCTTTGTTCTTATTAGCAAGAGGGGTGCGGAGAGGGGCCCCTCCCACTTCCCCGCTTGCTAATAAGCATGCTATTAATGAGCATGTGTATCAGTACCTTGACAGTTGCCCCGACTTTGATGGCAACGCGGAGTGACACCCCCCTGACATTTTTTTTTTACGATCTACCTCCAACGTAATCGGAGCCTATTTCTACGCTATTCTCTTGCATACCAGTTCTCGCTTGTCATGCCTCTCGTAGTCATGCCTCTCGTACTTTCATTCAACATACTTCTCTTTCTTGCATTCATCATCTTTCAATCTAGTAAGGGTGGGACTCCCTTCTACTTTTGCTAATATTTACTTATTTATTTGCTTTTATTTTATTTCTTTATATATAAGGGATAAACTCGACACAGGGTTTCTTTATTTACTTGTTTTATACACGGGACGATGTCCAGTGACAGGGTTACATGGTTACATACTTTACATAGTTATGTTATTTACAGATAATAATAAATTTTACATGTTCTTTATTTGCACATGCTTACAAATCTTATTCTTTTCTTATTTCTAGTTATTTCTAAGCTTTACATTACAGTTTTTGCAACTTCCTTTAATTTCATATGATTATCATACATTTTCTTACATATATTAAAATCATATATTTAACTACTCTTATTTCTATTTATTACACTTTTTATTACATTTTTGCCATACCTATTTTATAATTTCATTTCTCTGCTCACCTATCATATATTGTGCAACATTTTGCGCGGTCAAATTTATGTTTAGTTTTTGCTCGATATTATGTCTAGCGACTGCAGTCATTGGGCGTTCGAACAAGACACGCGGCACGGTCTCATCAGTTCCCGGTTCACATGCGCACGACGGGTCCTCCTTACGCTTAAATCGGCATAGGTATTCGGAGAGCCCACCGTGACCCGTCAGCATTTGCGTGGTGAACTGACATGGAGTCATCTTTTTAAATATTTTATGAACCGTGATGACGTCGGGGAAAAACATTTTGGTGATGGCGGCCGTTTCGCCTGTCCTATATCTCCTGTCCCATTCTTCGATCGTCTCCCGCCTGATTTCGCGCTTAACAAACGATACAGGGCATAGTTCGTAGTCTTCTTTTTAGTTTTAGGGCGGCCTCTTTGGCGAGTTGGTCCGCTCTCTCGTTTCCCGCCAACCCCACATGAGCTTTAATCCAAAACAGGACCACGCTCTTATTTTGGAGTTTGCACTGTCTAATATTGTCCCTCGTTTTAGATGCTAAGGGGCATCAGTCTGGCTTTCTAACGCCGGCCGAGTTTGGGCGTCGGTGCCCTTGTTGGTCAAGACTTTGCTCGGTGGCGTCCTGATGCCTATTCCCATTGTGGTATTGTATACCTGTACTAATACTAAACGCACCTGTAAAGGGGGTTAAGGGGGTGTCAATTCTATTGCAATATATGATAGGGTCGCAGACTCTAGTCTTAATTCTAATATACAATTAAAAGAGCAGTGTTTCGGTGCCTCTGTAGGGGGAGGCCGTCAATTAGTGTCAACCTTACAATGCGTTATTATTGTAACTATGCTAAAATCTCTATCTACGATAGAGATTTTTTATTGTGGAGTCAGCTGGCGTGGAGATAAAATTGGAGTGTAACTGGAGACTAAATGGAGATAATAATATTGACTTGGAGATTATATTGGTGTGACAGCTGGCGTGGAGATAAATTGGCGACAAAATGGAGATTAGTTTGTTTTACTGGTTTGGAGATTTTATCGGATTGTCAGCTGGCATGGAGATTAAACGGAGACTAAATGGAGATCAAACTGTGGAGATAATTTGGCGATAAGGTGGAGAGCAAAATGGAGAGTTAGTGTTTCTGGCTTGGAGATTATATTGGCGTCAGCTGGCGTGGAGATTAAACGGAGACTAAATGGAGATCGACTAAATGGAGATCAAATTGCTGGCGTGGAGGTTTTATTGTTGTCGTGGAGATTAAATTGGTGTGACAGCTGGCGTGGAGATTAAATGGAGCAGAATAGAGTTGACAGTGTGACTGACCTATTCTTGTACAGCTCCGGCAGTGTGTCACTAGTGTGGTCTCTGCGGCCCAGTGTTTTTTTGGTCCTTTGGTTTTTCCTTGTCTTCTCCTGTCTTCCTCTCTGAAGTCTTCAGGCTCCAGGGTACTGCGGCTTGACGGATGTGCAGACCACCTCAACTCAGCAATCCCTCGAACAGATCCTCACGCAGGTCCAACGCGACGCGGGAATCGGCGCAAGAATCGGAGAGAAAACCCCTTAGCACTGCAATCCTTTCAGTGGTACACACTTTCGGCACGGTCTCGCGGTGAGTTTATATGCGCGGAGACTTATTGGCGCGGCGATAGAATGGCGCGGAGATAAGGTGGAGAAGATATGGCGATCACTGGAGATACAACGAAATTGGAGAAACTATGGAGAGTGGTGGCGTGGTTGATTCGGGAGCGGTGGAGAAACGCTCCGCTCTCTCCACGTTCGCGGACCCGACCCCCCCTGACATGAGGGTTAGGTAACTTAGGTATGTTGTATCGCGTGTTCCACTGTAGCATAAAAATGGGCTCCCTTAGCCCTGCCATAAGCCGGGAAAACGCTAGTAAAAAGAAGGTGCAGCTCATGAAGCATGTAGGCCATGTATCCCTCTCCAAGCACTTCTATTCAAAGCCAAGACCTATTTATTTCCTTATACAACATGACTACTACCTTCTCCTTTATTTGTTTGAAATAGCTTCTTCACCTTCCTCAAGTGCCTTCAATTTTCCCTTTATTATGTTATTTATGAAAGAGTCATGTCGTATGTGCCCTACAATTCTTATTATTAATTATTATGGTTTCAACTTGATAACTTATTGTAAAATTTTTTAAAGCACGAATCAAATATATATTTTTTTGTGGTTAGGGCGTCTGGCGCAAAAGCAGGAGTTCGCTGGTTTAATTCCAGCCCTGCAGGGTTAGCATGGTTGCCATTTTATCGCTTATCACGCTATGCGTCACTTTCGCACATACATACTTGTTAGAACGTGACAGCAACGTCGGTAAACGATAAAAACCCGACCATCATAGACTAGCTGAGCACTGGCCTTGGTCACTTTTTCTGTAGTACACTTATATGCCTATATTTATTTATTTATTTATTTAGTTTATTAAGGCATGGGTAACAAAATGTAAATTACAAATCTTCATAAAAAACATATCTTAGATTATTAGTACTAAATTTACATCTCTATAACAACCAAGCACAACTTTCTCTGAATATAATTCAATATGACACCTCTTTCAATTTATAATAGATAACTTATTATTTTTTGGTTCATAAAATACAACCTATTAGTACTGGTGGACAGACAGAGGTTTAATAACAGAGTTCCGTTTGTCACTCTTTAAGAAACCATAAAGTACTTACCGTTTTTGAAAACACTTTTACCATTTACTGAACAATGAAAGCATGTTAGCTTCATTATTATTGCCTAAAATCCTACTCTATACACTCACAACACAACAAATCACAACACAATTTTATGAGCACTTAATTACCTACGTTCAATTTTGAGCCGCATACTGACCGTATATTAGTAGTGTCAAACAGGAAGTGTCAAAACCTTCACACAATTATATCTATTAACAATATATTACCAATGTTATATTTTTACTTTAGTTTTATGTCTTGCAATTAGTCCCACTTGCATAGGGCTACTATCTGGTACGAACATTGCCGAAACCGGGCAAAATATGTAAAAAATCCCGGGCACTAAAGAAAAGCAATTTTTAATTTAAATAGTTATTTATTATACAAGGGGGCAAAGTTGTTGTTTAACTCTCGGGCTTATATTGAGACCCGAGTCACCCGAGCAAGCGAAAGATTACAAAATTTAGCCACAAGCGTAGCGAGTGGTTCAATAACTGGAATCTTGAGCTTTACAAGGCACGAGAGTTGAACAAACTTTGCCGCAGAGTGTAATACTTACAACATTTTCCCCCTTACTATCGCGAGGAAAATAAAGACTACATACGATTACAAATCTTATCCACATGCAAGTTATCTTGAAGAAACCATTCAAAATTCCATTTCACAATTTGTCATAGAGTACGCTCCTGGTACTTAGATATTGTCAACAGCTTACCAAGTGCGGGATAAGATTTGACCAATTTGGTGTGACCTCCGATTGCGCATATTTACTATGGCCATATATGACTCACTTATACTGGACAGTTGGTAAGTGATAGGAATTAGAGCAAGGTCAAATTATTTTCCCCACATGTGGATAAAATGCGTTTTTCCACGCTAGTTTTAAAGGACAAAACAGCGCTTTCCGAGCTAGTGAGGGGAAAATATATTATATTGCTAGGGATTGTCCTGAACCCAAAAAAATCCGGCCCGGACGCTCCCCGGACGGGCTCCAAACTAGGACAAATCCGGGGAAACCCAGACGGATGACAGCCCTACACTTGCACCATCCAGGGTTAGACAAAGAACCCAGAGTTAACTGGTTAGCCGTTAGCCGCATGGGTGGCGCAAGTGGTGCTTATCGAATCTGTATACCTACCTATCATGCACTGTGAGAGCTTAATTGACTTTGCCATCTGAAAAGTCATCTTTGATATAAAATCCATTAGAAGATATACCTAGTAGCGCACACAAAGCAAGTGACTGAAGTTTTTACACACACAAGAAGTTAATAAAGCAGTAGCCAACCTGCATATTGCTTTTACTGTCGAAAATTGGCTTAGTATTGAAAATATGGACATATTTTTCTTGCAAAAAAGCCGACTCACACTGTATATTTGTATGTAGGTTACGTATTACAGTCATATATAATACTGCATACTGCATATCAGAAAGATATGCATATGTCCTATGCATAGGCAGAGGACATATGCATAGGCAGAGGACATATGTATATCTGATAGTGGAAAGAATAGCATTATATAACTATGTGTGTATAGCTATTTTTCTCTACCGGATAGATAGCTTCAACTTTTTTGTAGGACTGCCTGCATTTGCCTTATGAAGTTTGGGCACGAAAGAGCGTAATCGTGATTCGTGAGGAAGTAACCGTAGGTGTTAGCGACTGCGCATTTCTAAAGTATGTCCGTCTGGCTCCTACCACTAATCTGGCAGGAGCGAGACGTACATACTTTAGAAACGCGTAGTCGCTAACGCCTATGGTTACTTACAATTCATGGTAAACACGAATTATCTCAGAGTTAGACAACGGGAGTAAGCTTGCCTGTCATTTTCTACCTAAAATATTCTGCCAATTTTTGCGGGGGGCGGTGATATGTGGGATATGTGGTCGTATCGTATGGTTACGTAACTTACGTATGACATGACTGACATTATATAAGATTTTAAGCTAACATGGTCATTTACACTATAATTACTATTTAAAACGAGATATTTACCATGTACATTTGTTTTAATGAGCTCCCGATATTTCGGCACTGTTACAAGTGCCATGTTCACGGTGTAACTGATTTGCTGCGAGTTTTTATTTTATTTGTGGTCTACCCACACCCCGTAGCGATCTACCCGCTTACGGGTTCGTTTAATTTGCGCGGTGTCACTACCGCTACTAGCGTCTACTTTCTCACTTAGAACTCGATCACGTTCACGACACACGACACTTACAGTATCGACTGGTGCATTTCTTACCGAACCAATAACTTTTGGATTTTTGAATTTCCGAATCACTGGATGCCAGACCCTCGACAGTTGAAACCCGTCCTCTCGGTTGAAAATTTATGTTATTAGTGAGAAAGTAGACGCTAGTAGCGGTAGTGACACCGCGCAAATTAAACGAACCCGTAAGCGGGTAGATCGCTACGGGGTGTGGGTAGACCACAAATAAAATAAAAACTCGCAGCAAATCAGTTACACCGTGAACATGGCACTTGTAACAGTGCCGAAATATCGGGAGCTCATTAAAACAAATGTACATGGTAAATATCTCGTTTTAAATAGTAATTATCATGACTGACATGTCTATTTAGACATGTCAGTCTATACAATGATATATTATATTTCTGCATATTGTTTTGACTCATTTTGTATTGAACTTAATGTGTATTAAGTACTTTACTCAGAAGGTACTAAGTCAAACCTCGGCACCACATTCTCTGCGGCCAGACAGTCGTGCGGACTTTGCCATTGTACTTATTGCCCGCTCTGATTCTTTCACTTTCGTTTTTTTCTGCGACATCAGCCATTATCGTATCGGGCACGAGGTTACGCAACCACTTTGACGTTTTGATATAATTTTTACAGTACTACCTTCTTATTTTGTGTAACAACCAACATAACTTTGCGGCCCATAAAATAATCGCTAGTTTTTCATCTACCTTATTTTGTTTGCAGTAAGAGTCAATTGGGAATTTCTTTTGGTTTGTGGATGGTAAATGTAAGTTTGTCTTGAGTGTTGGTCGTGACTGCAGAAGCGGCTGGGGTTGCGTAAGTTGAAATTATAATTGTTGACGTCGAAAGTGCGAAATTAGTGCTGGGATTTTGCGGTGGGGTATATAGGACGGGATGGAAGCTAGTGCCTCCGCAATTGGGATTAGGTTGCACAGCGGACGCCAGACTCTTAGCGGGGACGTTGTTGGCACAGATACTTGGTTATCGGCTCGGTTAGTTAAGGCTGGGTTAAAGGTCTTACGGTCCCGGTACCAGTTCTAGTGATTAGATTGCCAAGCGGACTTCCGTGAAATCTGATAAATTATTGACCGAGTGAGCAAGCGAGCGAAGCGTCTCCGTTTCAGCATGCCTACCACGAACATCGAAAATTGGCATTGACGGGAAAACCTCTTTGTCACTCCAATATGCAAGTGCGACAGAGATGGAGATACAAATCCGCAATCGTTCGATTTTCGTGGTATAGGCCCAGCTTGGGCAGAAATGCTTTCGTGTGTCTGTCCATTTGTCCTCCACAGGACGCATTTATCAACAAATTCTTGTGAAATTTTGTTGATTACATTTCTTTTTGTCGATTCAGCTTTTGGAAAATTTCAAAATTGCGGGAATTAATACAAAGGTCCAAAGCGCCGTAGAACCCAAAGGCGTTGGTATTGGCCTTTATGCCAATACCGCCGTAGAACCCAAGGTACTGGTATTGGCCTTTATGCCAATACCAGTACCATCTCGCGAGGTCTACTCCTCACAGAGCAACTAGTTAATATTCTTAATAAAGGGTATGAAATTACAATTTCACTTTTTCTATTGTAATACAGTTAAACAATTAAGAACATCTTCAAAATATTTATCGTATCTTCTTTACGTGACAAGTCGTATCGTCATGTCTATAGAGCCCATGTTTGATGGCTCTGCCTGATTGAAAAAACTCTTTTTTTTTCTTAATTATTCGTCAGTTTTCAGTTGAAAGATCATGCCAGCCAGTGTTAATTAATGCCATTTCCCAAAAAAAAGTTTTATAAGTTTTTTTTTAATACTTATCAAACGGCCCTCGTAATTAGGTATCAATTAAGTGCCCTAAAGGCATACTTAGGATTGCAATTACTTATAAGTAATTACTAACCGCAAATCTCTCTCAATATAAGCTCTCTGCTCTCGCCGGAGAAACTTGATTCATCTCATGTGATCGCGGTATTGCCGTGTAATTACTGGGAGGAATATCTAATTATACGATACTAAGTACTTTCTTTGTTATTGTACTAATAATATATGTATTGGTACTTGTTATGAGATATAACTATTGACACAAAGATGTAAGTGATTCTTTTTGAAAACTCGTACCTACTCGTAGCGGTAATGTAGTATTAGCACATCACTCCACAGTACACCGGGGTGAGCGGCTGCAATTAATGTGTGGGCCTGGGGCGCTCTGAGGATCCCGGGCGGGCAGTAAAGTACTATGAAAATCCATTACGCACATGGGCACAGCTCATTATAATATATCTAAGAATGTTTTCATATAATAACACTATTTACGAGCAAGTGTGATGAAAAAAGCGTCAAAATGCTTTGGTCAAGCAAGGAGTTGACTTGACCTGCTTTTACTTTGAGTCGTTAAGGAAAAATGTGGACGATTGGCTCACGCAAGGGAAGTCGGCGGGAATCGAGCTCTATGAAAGCTCAGCCACTGGTAGTCAGTTTTGGCAACATACAAACAAACATGTTCTGCGGGCCTAAGATGCCATGCGGGTAGCCTGATAAGACTACAGTTTGTCGGCACGTTCTGACAACTTCTGATAATTTTAAATAGTTCTGTTAAATGTCTTTGCATTTGGCAGCTGTCACCGTCGCGTTATCCGTGCAACTTGTCAGTTTATCAACTTAGCATTATCTTATGACATTCGTGGATAAATATCTTAGGCCCGCTGGCACAAAGATATACGCCACATAATCATAGTCATCCTTAGGCCCCGCATACCATGAAACAATGCCGTGTTTCCATAACAAAACTCCTATTTTCTTGGGATCTGTGCCACCATGTGAACCCACTAGGACACTGACGCAACAGACCTATTCTCAATCATCTTTACTGTGAGTTCGTCTAGTATAATTTGATCCGTTCCTACTAACCGTAGTACCTACACATTTTTTGTGATGTTTTTGTAATCCGGTTTTGTGGAAAGCGTTGGTAGTCCAGCCCCGATACCTTGACGTCTTAACGCGATTCAGTTTAGGTTCAGTTTAGGCTCAGTTGTATGGAAGTAATGGAAGCGACTCAGTTTAGGTCGTCAACTTAATCGCGATAAGACGTCATGGTAAAGCCTCTGAGCACAGTTAAGGAGCTAAACTGAATCGCGTGAGGACGTCATGGTACGGGCCTTGATCGAACGTCACGCACATATGTATTACTTAATGAGTTGTTCGGAAATACATTCAAACAATTGGAACCCTAGGTCACTGTGGGACTATGTCATAGTGACGCTATAAATCAGATTGTAAGAAATCTCATATTGCTTGTAATTTTGACATGGTTCTAAAGTGGCCTAGGTAGCCAATTGTTTGACGTACGGAAGAATAGTTCGGAAGAACATACCCGAGGAGGAAGGAAGAAGGAAGGAGGAGATTCGTCGTTGGGTCTTAGGATCAGGGTGCCAAGACCCGGTTTTGAGTCGAAACAAAAGCCAGGAAAATACTAGGTAGTAATTTTTACGGCAAAAATTGAAGCATTTCGTCTACAGCTTCAGCAAGACAGGGACAAACGTGGACAACTGGACACGTACGTATATGCGTGACCTGCACGCTTACCGCGAACATCGAAAATTGGTATTGACGGAAAAACCTCTTTGTCATTCTAATATGCAAGTGTGACAGAGATGGATATACAAATCCGCAATCGTTCAATTTTCGTGGTACAGCCCTGCTGCAGCCTGCCGGCCGTCACAAGCTGCATCCGCAGGCGGCGTCGTCTAGCCTATAACGAGCTAAGGAGTTAAGGACCACTTGCACCCGGGCTTAGCCAACAAACCCGGAGTCAATTTTATATCATAAGACGGAGGCGTCATTTAACTCTGCAACGAGAATAGCAGCGTTGTACTACACCGCATACCTCTTGCTTCGCGATGGTATCTGGACAACAATGTATTGGAATGAATAGGATATTGTTTTGTCAACATGATGCTGAAACTGTTGCGGGCCGGGGAGGATTTAATACTGCCTTGCTGTTTACTTGCAACCGATGTTTATAAAACCGGCCAAGTGCGAGTCAGACTCGCCCACAGTGGGTTGTTACCGAAGGATATTTAAATAGAAATTATACAGTTTCCGGGTTTTTCCTGTACCTACTTGGGCTTCCTTCTGTACCTTCTTGCTAACAAGCAAGAACTTGACTTTTTGCAAAACTTTGTGATTGTAGGAGTAGGTCAACCCTATACATTTTGATTCCCTTTGCAATTGTATGGGAAATGCGACATTAACGGTCGTATCTTTAGATTGCGTTGACCTAAAATCGCCATCAATGGAACTTCCTAACAATGTAAACAAAAGGTGTCAAATGTTTTGTCACTGTTTCTCCTTGTATTTCAGTCTACCTCATCATTATCAAACACCACTGAAAACGGTCGTATTACCGTAATATAGGTACAAAACGTAAGATATGTATATAGAGAATAAGTTATTTAAACTTGAAGATTTCAATGTTAGGTTATTACGATCAATATAGCGGTTTGATAACATTGTTAGGAAGTTCTATTGACCTTAGAAATTTGAATTTTTCATAGCTTCAAAGGACTTGTGTATCTGGTATCAATTTCAACTTGATACCTTACGGAAGGACGGACAACAAAGAGATCCTGTAAGGGTTCCGCTTTTTTCCTTTTGAGGTACGGAACCCTAAAATGAGGAAGTTTCTCAATTGCACTGTACGTTTTTCCCTATTACGGTTTTGATGATTCTTTTGTTTTCAAAAGATACTTTCGAGGCGGATGTGGAGGAGGAGGAGGGTTTTATTTGATTGGTTCTAATATAACGATAGGATTCATGAGGAACTCCTCAATTTTAAGAGGCACATTAACATGCATGGTGTGTTCTATAGTGAGTAATTCAAGCCTTTATTTTCGAAGTTTTGTACTTTCCCTACGTGACAAAATAGAAATGGAAAAAAAGTTAAATATTTATTGATGGCATATTACATACATTATAATACAGGTACCTACACTACATAATTCAGAAAAACTATATGCCGAATTGTGCTTTCTTGAGTCGGAATTTTAATGACCGGACTGACTGAGTGATCAGAGTTTTGATAGGTCGGGATTATAAAAATCGGGATTACGAAAATCGGAAAATAATATTTCGGAATATTTGGGTGATCCCATTATTCAATACACCAGAAGACTACTGCCACGAAATGGTCGGGACCATTTCTCTCAGCCTCGTGCCTTGGTGGCTAGCGCTGGTCTTTCGCTGGGGCCATCTGTGAGTGGTGTCACGGATCGAACATGGTGGATGATTATAGTTTGGTAGAGACTTTGCCTCTTTATGTATGTTCTATCGCATATACAAAGGGTTGTGTTCTAAAGAATTGTTTGACATGGTGCCAACGCCCACTTTCCACCATCGCACCGCTCGCCCATCGACAGGGCGCTCAACCACACACCTAGCGACCAAAATGGTCACGCGCTGTGCGGTTTCAGAAGAATTTCCTCCCGCGGACGATCCGGCTGTGGAATGAGCTCCCTGCCCAGGTTTTCCCGAAATATAACAGTATGGGGTTCTTCAAAAAAGGAGTGTATAAACTAGCGTTTTCTCGGCTTATGCCACGGCTCAGGGAGCTTGGGGTTCGTTGGCAGCAAGAAGATTTGGCGCTAATCGCTAGTTTTATGAAAGCGACTGCTACTCTACATGAGCGTACAGTCGGTGCCCTCACATAAGTATCCATCCGCGCTATGCGCTTGCATAAATACGTGGGGTGGATACTTATGTGAGGGCACCGACTGTACGTTAGAAATAAAGTTCCGAGTTTTTTAGAAAATGTATCTTAAGCAAGTTCAGCATCACCGCGTCTTCGCTCAAGCTCAGTTTAATTGCCATTCTGCTTTGAACGTTACGGCGAGATAACACATTTCTTCTGCGCTTTAAGCGTGACAAAACAAACCTAGTGATTTCCTGACACGTCCACCAATAACCAAGAAACGGTAGACCCACATAATAGTTTACGCAATGATCAATTAAAACATAACTGGATCTGCTGGTGTAACCGTCCGCTGTATACGCTCCATTTACGTTAAATCTACCGTGTGTTGATACTGTGTAATCGGAGGCGAAGTTACCCGACTGCTAAGGGCCTGGTTTGATGTTTCAAACTCCTCATTACTTCATTCATACAAGAATCCCCAGTTGACACAAAGAAACACCTTAAAGCGCATCATTGAGAGCTGTAGGAAACTTACTTATGATAGGAATCAAATCAGGCGCTGGGAGGAAATGTACCCGTTCGAAGTACAGTCAGCCACACAGCTAACAATACACCCAAAGTGCCAAAAATATGTATACACGACCTTAATGCTCAGAAAAATAAAGTCCTGTATACATATTTTTGGCACTTTGGGTGTATTGTTAGCTGCGTGGCTGACTGTAGGTACCTATGCATTGACTTATTACAAGAAATAAGTAGACACACAAAGCAGAACAAAAACGTCAAAAAATGTGGGTCAGAATGACGTTAGCGAACAGTTTTGTATGACTGCGTGCTTAGCCAAGATGCCAACCGCTCACGCTTAATAACGTATCGCAGCTACCTCTCTCTATCACTCTTCCTTATTAGTGTGACAATGACAGTTGCGTTTCGTTAGCGACTGAGCGTGAGCGATTGGCATCTTGGCTACGCACCCTGATGATACAAACGATAAATGTACATACGAAAAAGAGCTTACTAACGTAAGCATAAATTATCAAATTCATACAAAGAACTACCAATATAGTTAAAACTTTACAGGCTCCAAACCAGACTATATTAAAAAGTGCTGCAACTGCAGCTTTTTTACGGCTTCATATTTTTCGGCGGATTGGATATTCAGTTCTTTTATTCTATATCTATGGTAGTAAGCATACCATTAGTCCGCACGAAACAATTTGCCTACGCGTGGACAATATCGCCCTATACTACACACTAGAGGGCTAGTGCATATGAAGAGGTCTAAGCAGAGCTGTAAGACGTAGGTAGGTAGGCTGTGATGGAGGATGCAGATCTATTAGGACTGTGGTCTTCTTTAAGGTTCCCTTGCAGAACTGTCCTTTTTGCCAGTCCTCGGCTAAGACCAATGCGCGATAGTTATATTGTGGAGTGGGTACCTGTACCTACACTTTTTAAAGAAAATTTACATACACCATATGACGCACTTAGCGTTTCACTTCCACATTCCGTGTGTTGACTTGAAGTCAAATTTTAAAACGAACCTTTTTCTTCAATTTATTGGGAGTTCAATAAACTGCCATGTAGTTGACACGCTTGTCTAAATGTGGTCGGGTTATCACTATAGTTGTTACGTGTCAACTATTTTGTAAGTGCGAAAATTACGCATAGTAATAGTCGATAGAATGACAACCTTTTAAGCCTGTAAAATACTAAAAAACACGTAAATACCCGTTTTTCTAGAGATGATACAAAGCTAGATCGATTTTTCGACCTCTAATCTCTGGGATTTTAGCGTATTTTCCATGTAAAAAAACCAGCACAACAAACTACCATCAAAGTACTCTCATAGGAAGGCATAAAACCCCACAGGCAGTCGTCAACTGTTTAAAATGCCCTCACACGTTAGGTTAAGGACAACACACAATGGACACTTAACTTTAACACGTTCCTTTGAAGACTCGAAAGTACTGTAGTCAGGGAGCCGGTGGCAAATCCATCAAGTCATCGTGTATTTTCTGTATTTAGTTTTTACTGTTTTATTATACGAGCGTTTGAGGCACAGATGTAAGGTGTGCGACTTTCAATCCGAAGGTTGCTGGTTCAAACCCGGCTCCTGCCAATGAGTTTCTCGGACCTTATGTAGGTTCGAAATATCATTTGACATTTCTATTTTTATTTTGTTGAATCAACCGCTTTACGGTGAAGAAAAACATCGCGAGAAAAACCGGACTATTCCCAATTAAGTAGGGTAAAAGTAGGTAAGTAGCTAATAATATAACTAAATTAACAAACTTTTTTATTTACATTGCATAACACTGATGTTTGGTAGCCCAACCTAAACAACTGCCGCTTGATAACGAGGTGTAATATTTACTGTAAAATATCGCAATTTAATTTTCAAAAAAGTTTTACGTATAAATTAGTAGTTCCTCTGTAATAAGATATTGAAGTTATGTAAATAATTCGCTATTGATATGCTAAAGACATACGAATTGTTCGTGTACTCAATGATATCGTTTAACTTACATCTGTTTCCCGGACTACCTGCTATAATGCATATCGCAGAACTTACTTCTCAAACTAAGCCTGCCAAGCGATTGTAAATCTTATCTTCTTTGATGTGTAGTCCTAATTCGTTTAATCTGTTGTATCTTTGGTAATAATCATACAGTGTTCAGGCTATTAGTACAGACAGTTTGAAAAGAAAGATTTGCAATCTTTGTACAAAAGTGATACTTACTCCACGACAGTCGTATCAATTGGACCTTCATTTTATTAATAAAATATCGAAAATACAAAGCAACAAATATGGTGCCCAAGCGACAAGCATCAGTTGCAGGGGATAAATGATCTAAAGGGAAAATCTCTTAACCTTGTTCACATCAATATAAGCACCGCAGCTTCAACGCCAAAGACCGATTAATCGGCCACGGACCACAGAGCAACTTACCAGAAAGTTAAAGTCATATGGCGTTATTCATAAACGCACTTCAACAACCTCCAAATCTTGTCCTTATCTGTCACTTTGACAATCGCGTTTGTCAAAGTGGGAGAAAACATACTTTAACTTTTAGTTAACTTTTCTATGAATAAGGCGGATAAAGTTCAACTTCAGTTTTGACACTTCGGTGACGTGCCGTCTGAGTAAAAGCTTTTGTATTTGACGTTGGAAAGGATAAGGTGGAGAAAAAGTTTCGTTCGAATAGATGAAAAGTGTCTCAGTTTAATTTTGCATCCGGTTTCCAGTGTTGTAAGAATTAAATTGTAAGACGGTAAGGAAACGAAATGGAAATTTTAGCACTTATTTCCCTGTTACGATCGAAAGAGCTAAAATTATTAGGTTCAACTTTTTATAAAATCTTAGCCTTCGTCAAGCCACATCGCTTCGCACAAAAGTAATATGCATTTTTTGTGAACCCTACCCTTTTTCAACATTTTTGTCACAACAAGACAAATCAAATTATTTAATTATATATTTTGACTTTTTATTAAAGTAATAACACCATATAACAAATAAACGTTATAACTAGAGAATAAGACCAACTCCATCGGAGACCGGGAATCGAACTCGGGTCTTCAGATAACGCGGCTAACGCCATAACCACTACGCCATTTTGATTATGGCGTTAGTCTTAATGTGCCATATTACATCTATTTCTAATTTATAATCACCCTTTTTGATTTGTCTACAATATTAACAGTCCTTATTATTACTTAGTCTCCGGTATCAGTATGAAATATGCGTGAATTAGAATCGGGTTGAAGCCGTTTCGGCGTGGTGTTTTAAGTGATTCATTGTCTTTTAAATTCATAATGCGCCCGAATTACTGTTACAAACCGCAAGGCGAAAGATAAAGGAATTGGGTTATGTGCGAACGGCATTTACACACAAGAGCGATGGAAACGGGTTACTTTGTATATAAATTAATAAATAAGGTCACCCGTTTTTAACGCTCCGGAGTATACTCATAGACGAAGAGCTAGCCACGGAAATAGGTTTACAATTTATAGAGCCACGAAAACCCTTCTGGTTAGTGTGCCTTACTATCATTTTTCATTAATCCGGGCGTCTGGCAGCTGTTTAGCGGTGGGTGTTATAGTTGCTCTTCGTCGTCTGGCGGGGTGATCGACTGAATATTTACGTCTGTATTTTTGCACACACTATTTTGAAGGTCTTACGTTTATTGAAAAGTAAAGACCATACCTCTATAAATAAGATAAGAAATAAGAGAGAGAAGCACTTTTTACCGCGCCTTGGACGTCATCTGGCACTACTTTTTCGCTAATTCAAACGCCTGCGGTAAAAAAAATTTAGTGACTCACGCGCAGGCAAAGTTGCAGATGGAAGCTAGTGTAATAGATGTAGATGTGGTGTAGGGACGCCCGACCGGGTTCAGGCGGACTGTGGAACACTCGTCGCATTCGTTCAGCTCAGTTCCCTGGAGTCTGAGCTGCAGGTTACTGTCCCGGCTGCCTTCCCGTCCTACATTCTTCTTCAAAACGTGTCGTTTTCCTGCAGAACAAAACATCTTTGATATTGTCTTCTGTTTCCGCGACTGATGTTCATTTAAATTAAACACCATACCCTACGTTTCGAGCCCTTTAAAGCACTCGTTTTCTCAGGGTTAAGATAACGACTGGGAGAATGCGAATTCTCCCTGTCAATCCCAAATTCGCATTCTTTCATTCGCAGTTTGAGTTTGAAATCCTTTAATTCGGTTTTCTGCAGCGTATATTTGCCGAATGCGTTATATAGTGCTGCTGCATACAGTGCTAGTGTAATATAATCGTGATGACAAACACCCGTTAGGATCTTTAATGAACTTGATGGTACAGGACAGTGTCCTATGTACTTGTTTGAACTCGGCCTCCTTGCGCCGCCCTTGTCCTTTCTTGTAGCTACATAAACTGTTGAACAAATACGGAAACCAACATAATTTTCCACATTAAACAAGAAATCACAAACAATTACACTACAGCAACTCTAGACCGTACAATATTACTAATCATATAGCCTTCCGTATACAATTTACATGCAATTTTATAATAACTTGTCAATGAAGGATCCACCGGAAGAAAAATAATAATGATTAATAATAGTTATTATTGTGGCCTGTTCCGAGTTATTATTATGATTCAACAATTATTATACGTATGTGATAAAATAATCGTGATGTGGAATATTGTAGATAATTTACGGCTATTTAATGCGTAAAATCAATGTTCGTCAAGGATTGTGTGACATCTTTATATAGGCAAAGTCGGATTGTACGTGTGTGTCCATAATTCAAATAATGGGAAGTTAATCAATTTACCGAAGGTCTAAATGTCTACCTTAAGAGGCTGACAACAACTAAATCTTCGCTAACTGTCTATTTGTATCGGAGTAACCGAGATCGCACTATCATCAGCCAGCATCGTTTTAGAAGGAAAAACACGAAAACTATAAAAAAAACTGTGGACTAATCGTGAAATGTGACTCGTCTACGTTTTAGATATGAGTTTAATGGAATTGTGATTTTAATTGCAAACGCCTAAGTCCAAAAAAATAATGACATGGAAACGTTTAATGATGATTTTGAGACCAATCTTTGTAATTTTCTATTGAGCCGATTTCGTTCAATTTAAAATCGGCTCCGATATCCGGATTTTTTTTGCAGTTTACCTAAATACCTAGCTTTTTTAAAACACTGCACAAAAACTTGAATTAGGTGTTGTCAGCCCCTTAAAGTGCATTACAGGTGCCCATATATAGTAAAAGGTACAACTCTGTTGATAATTGACAAGATTCATTTCTAAACGAATCTTTATCTCATTAGCACTTAGCACCTTATTGGCAACAGCGGTACTTTATACTAAAAATAATAACGTAATGTTGCCAATTAACCACAATCCCTATATATAGTCTATATAATATATAGACCTTAATATATAGATTGTGGTACATATTATGTACATCGGCTCCACATTTCTAATTCAGGTAGGTACTTTCCTACTGAAATATCTAACTACAGGTGATATCGCGTTCAGAATTGCATGGGTAGTTTATGAATGTATTCATTCGTATTTATAGTTCCGTTTTTAACACACATGACTACGGAACCCAAAAATAATACGGGCTCTGTCGATAATAGGTACGAGTTTAGAATTTTAATCCGTGTAAGTAAGTACCTACAGTTAAGTAATTTGAATTTTGTGTAGTCAGTATTTAAAATACTTTTCTACTTAAAAAAAAATCCGACTTAATTTGGTTATCCCGGTAAAAGTGAAATTTGGAATTAGTTTGAGTTAGCCAGTTAACTTCAGAAATATCCAATTCACCGCACAACATTGTAGACCTTAAGGTCGCAAACAAAATAACAATGTGTTAAATTGGATGATAGACTGGAAATTATCGAGCAGTTCCACTATGCCATCCCTGGTCTTCATCATCAGGTTCTCTCCACTCAGGTTCAGTAATCTGAGGTAACAAACATCAACAAAAATAATAATAATTAATCATTCTGGCTACGAGATTATGTCTGTGCAAGTACTCGCCGTTAGCAAGATAAGAACAACCGGAAATAATATCCCTGAGTGACTCTCCGGGACGGTGACACGCCCGACAAATGTCAACCGTGGGGATGTGACGACCCCATCGCCCACTGGTTTCGACCGGTGGCAGGGCAGCTTGTGGCGAGTAGGGGAGTAACGACCCCACGTACCTGAGCGCTTCTGGGGGACTCCGTCGTCCGACCAGGTGTTCCGCCTCTGGCTTGCCTAAACCGGCCATCCAGAGTGGAGTCGCGAGAGCTGTGTTTTCGAACGTAGATGTGGAAATCTAAGGGGCGAGTTGGCTATATGTTTAAAGTCCAGTAACACCTCTCTACCCCTAGCCCTCATACCGGTGTGGCCCTTGAGCCATATTAGATGTCGCTATTTGTATCTCCATCTCTGTCACACTTGCATATTGGAGCGACAAAGAGGTTTTCCCGTCAATGCAAATTTTCGATGTTCGTGGTAGGCGTGCTGCCCTAATATAGTTATGTAGGTATCTTCCGACTAGCTTCTAACTTCTGAAATACATAGAAAGAAAACACAATGACGATATATATAAAAAAGTTATTAGCCGACTTTGAGCTACCATAAACCCGGATTACTTTAGCCCTAAGGGGTAACATTGCCCAACCTTAAAACAATATGTAATTTAATTACTAATTTCATAAAAACAATACCCCATACAATATATGTATAAACCATAAGACTAAACCTGTTTTTGCTCGTTCGTTTTGCGTCATTTTTAGGATTGCGTAGTTAACTAGGAACCCTTATAGTTTCGCCATGTCTGTCTGTCCGTCTGCGGGTGACCATTAGTAGTAGAAAGCGTTAATTTGGTAGGAACATACAATCAATCATGCCGACAAAGGGGAAGCATGCAAATTTTTTTTTGTTTCAACCCTAAAGTGTGAGGTATCGTTGGATAGGTATTTGGATTGTTGCCCCGTAGGGCTAAAGTATCCCGGGTTTACGGTAAATATTTAATTTGCAGGCTGTTAAGGTTTCTCGCTAACTACTGAACCCTCAAAAAAGGTATTCAAAGTAATTGCAGACATTAAAATAACTTCTATTCAGACATGTTATATGAGATCTTCACCTTGACATTACTCATTTTTTTCTAGAAATATTTCCATATTCTACCTATTCCTAGGACACTCGAGAGCAAAAGTTTCAGAACACTAACATTGTTTTTTAATAGTCCGGAAACAAATAGCGCTAACGTATAAAAACAAAGTAAATTTTATAGCCAATTTAATAACGAAAATTGAACGTTAGTAACAACACTAGTTAGAAATAGATTTTATGATATAATAAGACAAAAACAAAAGCAAAGACTGTTGCGAAACTTAAGAATTCTAAATTGTAAAACAATCCTATAAATCCTATAAGTGATTTTTTTTTCATGTCATGTCATTAACATGTTTTTATAAATGTAATTAAGGACAATTAAGGTAAGCGACCCAGTGGATAAAACTTTAAAAAGGAAATTCAGTTATTTATGAAGAAAACTACTTATCTATGAAACATACTTACTATAAGTACTTATGTGCAAATTTATAAACCGGTTGAGGAAGACTCAAGGTAGTATATTTCTCAAACCATTAATAAATAATTCAAGTTTTCCGCATAAAAAATATCTAATGGCCCAGTAGATGACTATGGAATAATGGGATCTGTGTCCTATTGTATGACAGGGCGTTGCTACAAGTTTTCAGAGATGATTACTGAACTGCAGATACATTAATAATAATGACAAAGCCGGACGCTTTACCGTTCGGCCCAAAACTCAAAATCATTAACTTCCATAAAATCATAAAATATGCACAAATTAATCCACTTTACATACACAAAATCCATTGTTTGTTTTATAATGAAACATCAGTTTTATTAAAGACTTATCAATATCAACGAATTGTATCTTGTTTTTCTCTTCACTTTTACAATGCACAGTCTTAACGGATTTGCTAAGCGCGCCGGCGCAAAACCGACTCAAAGCATAATCACAGAAATGATAATATATCACACAATTACTTAATAAATCAATAAAAGTTTTACTAGAAACAATCAAAGATGGCATTAACAGTCAAATTTATGCTGTTTTAGAATTGTATTAACAACCATTTTCTTATATTTTTTAATAAACTGTGAAAATGTTATCCACTGGGTCAGTGTCATCCAATCCACTGGGTCGTCTACCTAGACGATATTTCTGTATAAAATATTGAAATTAAGCACTTAAGAACGGATTAATTGCGTTTATTAACACTATTACCCTACGTTTCGAGCCCTTTACAGCACTCGTTTTCACAGGGTTAAGATGATGACTAAGAGAATGCCACTTCTCCCCGTCAATCAAAAAAGTTACTTGTGCAAACTAACTTTTTGTGTTCTTTTTGTTGTTTTTGTATAATTTCAATGAATAACAATCGAGGTAACAGAAGACCATATAATTTCTCTATAAAATAGCTATTTTAATATAGAACGACGCAAAGCTGAGACATGAGCAAGCGAAAGATTCCAAAATTCAATATTCCAAAAACTGGTATCAGGGTCTCATCTCAAGGCACGAGAGTTGAAAAAACTTTCCCGCTGCGTGTAATACAACATTTTTCACCTTATTATCGCGAGGAAAATTACTTTTTAGATTATCTCTCCTGACAGTTAAAACTCTTTATAGGTAATAGCAGGATGTAAAGGGGGCGTGCAACCTACTACTACTACACAAGCACTGTGGTTATGTTTATTGTAACTTTTTAATATTTATAAACGACTTACTAAATTTTTTAATTAATACTACATACAAATTAGTTGTTTTGTCATCGGTCTCGATGACTCAAGTAATGTGTGAATATATTTGAGAAAATAAACATATAACATACGAGTATTGACGTCGGACATCCTTTGTTCGCCAGGCGTTATTTCCTTCTTAAGCGTTTATTTTATTACATATAATTACATGTAGGTAATTATATATCATTATTTTGTCATTATATCATAAAATATAAATATAGTAGCTGCTGGACTCTGTGTAAATTATTAAAAATCTGCAAAGCGCAGAAAAACTTGGTGATGATTTGTAATGGGTTTACTTAATAAAATATTGCCTTGACCATATCTTAGACGACTAGGAAAGTTTGAAGATACTCGAAATCTATAAATGAAATATACACTTATCATATGTTTGAAATAGCATTTTGTAGTACAGTCACGTCTATAAATATCTATACACTTCGAAAATTATTATAGGGGATGAAGGTTCAAAATTCTACTGTCTGACTGTGGTTGTCAGACTGTATATACATTTAGGTACTTAATTTAATTAGATAGCACCAAGCTAGCTACACTAACCACTTTGTAATCCGACGTTCGGCCATGTAAACTGCCGGATTATAGAACGGACCTAAATCACTAACTACTGGACTACTGGGCCCTTACCACCCTTACTTCTTAACGAGATGTAGTTTAGGACTTAAACTGAGTCGTAAAACTATTTCTATGGTAAGTTACGCACTAGAACCGATCTCCGTCATCCGATTTCTTTCCGTCATTCTAGAATCTCCATTCCGGAGAAGATTTTTGACGGACCGAAGTCCTTAAGTATTATTTGTATGAACGCTCGCGCACTTCGTCCGAGTTAAAGCCGAGCTGCGTACGAGCAGAGCGGTAGCGGGGCGGGCGGGGTATGCGGCTGGGTTTCTGGGCGTAAGCAATATCCGAATTCGGTCCGAGTTTTCTAGCCCCTTTTTTTTACGGGTTCGGATCGGATTCGGATCGGACGTAGTGTGAATCCGCCCTTACCATGACGTTTTAACGCGATTCAGTTGTATGGAAGCGACTCAGTTTAGGTCGTCAACTGAATCGCGCTAAGACGTCATGGTAAAGGCCCCTGAGCACAGTTAAGAACCTAAACTGAATCGCATTAAGACGTCAGGGTAAGAGCCCAGTGTGCTTACCATGAGTTGTACGAGGCCGTTCGATAGCGACTGCGGCGTTCGGGGGAACTCGACGGTTAACTCCAGCTTAGTTGGCTAACCCGGAGCCCTTATTTATCGTCACCGTCAAGCCGTATGGAAAGACCTAAACCTTGAAGTCAAATCGCCTAATTCAATTCTTTTGTCAGTTACACCGTGAAGCGTCATAAGGAAGGGACAGACTTCTACATCGGATCTATGGTTTAGGCTTCCTTATGCGACATTTGCTTCCTACACAGCGACTAGTAATTCAAATTTAAAACGGATTAAATCACGTTTATTAATTGTACTCGTATCGTTGTTTCGTGTGCTTGCACCAAAGACGTCGGGTCAATCCACGGCAAAAGTAGGGAATGTTAGTCACCATGTATTTAAAAAATGTACTTAAGTGATAAAGTGATAATTTATCTCTAAATAAGTGTTACTTTCCCTGGATATATATTGAATCATACATTTGCACCTGTAATTCAGATAAACACGCACTGAAGTCGTGACTCACGTTACCTTTACTTGGATTGGTCGGTCGGTAGAATACTAGAGACGCCCGTGCCATGCTTCGACCCGGAAATGTGTGAATCCTGAAAAAAAAATATTTTTTTTTAATTTAAACTGTTTATTTCATAAAATTTTCAAATTTCCATTACAAACTTAACTTCTATAATCTTAAATTAAAAAGATTTTTAAGCGTTAAGAGAAATCGAGCTACTTCGCTCAATCTAATGAGAACCATTCGTCCTTACGGTGTCCAAAGGCGTCTTCACCGTCACCATGACAACGGAGAACAAACAAACTTCAAAATCTTGCTACACTTTTTCCCTTTGAAGGCGTCTCTATCTCGGTGCCTTGCAGCACTCGTCACGGGGTAAAGTAAAGTGAAGACAGGGCAGAAAATATGTAATTCATGTTTTTTAAGCAGTATTTAAAAAAAAACGTTTTTGTAAGTAGTTTTTTTACGTATTGTGTGAGAAGTGCGTCTGTGTGCACGTTTCCCCCCGTAAAAAGAGATAGACTAATTCGTAGTAATTCGTACGGTAAGATGTCCCTGTCTCCCTGCCTACGTGTTGGAAGCCTGTGATTGGAAGGTCCCACAGAACAGAAATAGCGGGTCTTATCTGCTGGTCGTACATCCGCAACCCTAATCCGATTAAAAGGTATGTATTTAGGTTTCCGTACCCTAAGGGTAAAAATGGGACCCTATTACTAAGACTTCGCTGTCCGTCTGTCTGTCTGTCACTGGGCTGTATCTCGTGAACCGTGACAGTAAGACAGTTGAAATTTTTACAGATGATATATTTTTGCCGCATAATAAATACTAAAAAACGGAATAAAATAAATATTTAAGGGGAAAATAAGCACCCCTAAATTAAGCGTGATTTTTTGCCGTCTTTATACATAATTGTATGGAACCCCGCAATTGGCCGGTTTTTTTTTTAATTACCTTTTTATCCTTAAAGAGAGCCTTAATCTCCTTGCGTTTATTGACCGAGTTATTTTTTGCGTTTTTGTAAATATATGTAAATGGAGTCTCAGATGCGTGTTAAACAAAAGAATGCCCTTAACTTGAAGCAGGGTCAGCTAACTAGGCTAACCAAAAAAATCTATAAAAAATCTAGCCAAATATGAACTAACAATGATTTGATTCAGCAAAACAAAGCGTACGTAAAATTACCTAATTATAAACGTTATGTATGTAGCACGTAATGTAAGGTCTCGTTCGATCTCGTTCGCGTGATTACGTTTAAGACAATTAGAAGTTGTAATAGTACTCGGTGACCCAGTAACCGGGCCTGGTTGGGTAAACGCGATCGGCATGGGTAACGCTTTCGGTATGGCTATGGGTGTACCAAAGATGTGAAATTCGAGAAAATTTATGTACGTGTAATTTGTTTTTTACTTAGTTTTGTCTTATATTATAATTTGCTTCATATTTCTATAATCTAGGTGTATCTTAGTTATGCTCATGCTAGTATTTTTCCATGAAGCACTGGCTTCTTAGTAAAATAATAACTTTGAACTATTTTGCTTTCACTTCACATTAGCGGTGTTTTTTAGCTGAAGAAATTTGTGAGTCTTTAGTTATTTTGGCCTACTTTTAGTTTTCCGCTGATTACCTGGAAATTTTATACCGCTAAGCCTCTATGTATTACCTAGGTCTGGATTGACGAAACGTTTGCCTATGATCCACCAAATGTATATCTCCGAATCATCGCCTTCTATAGCTAAAATGCTGTCTGCTATTCAAGGCAATCTGTTATCAATTGTATTCCACTTTTTGGACCCTTCTTTTTTTATGCGGAGGAAAAATCCGTTATGGATACTTCTGCACAGGGACAGTGTAGAAGTTATGTCGGAGTCTCACCGACTAAAAAACCCCCCTTTTTCCTCTTCAACGCAATTAGGGTGGCTCTGGGATTTCGATAGAACTCGCCAGTGCCACCCTTGCGTCACGCCTCTGAGAGTTCCCCCTTGTTTTAGGACGATGACAGTCCCTAACTGTAATATATTGCCTGAAGGGCATTCTACAATTCAAATTATAAATTATAAAACCCTGTGAGAATTAACATACACACAACTTACGAACGCTGTTTAATTTCAAATCTTCGTTGTTCAAATTTGAGCTATATAACTTGCGCTTCTACCTTACTGTTGATAGCAATCTCACAAAAATCGCCACGCCTCTATATCAATTACTGATACATAATCAGTCAGCCTCCGCATTCGGTTACGTGTCTCTTACGCGAGGTTATGCCTCTGGACGCACACGAACTATCATAATCTAAGATGCATTATACATCATCTTGCGTGATAACCGTTATCAGCCTTTGATTGATAAGAACCGCTTTATGGAAATTGCCAACCAAAAGGGTATCAATTAAAATAATGAAAAAATGCTCAGATCGATACTTTTTATTCGATATTAAAGACGATGCATTTTGCTACCACATACATTTAAATGTTCCTCTTTTCTGCCTGTGTAGTTTGGATTGTGGATTTTCAGAAACCAAAATTACCTAATTTTTCGGAGCTAAGACGCCATTCGGAAAATTTTGATTCAGCAGCAGTGTAGATAATATATCATAATAGTAGTTTATGTGATTGTATATATTGCCTAATTATTTACAATTACATACACTGCTTTATACATATACATACATATCATGAGCTCTCCATGATGCGTTCAAAACACATATACATCGACCGCCATTACTACGTTTATGAATGTAATCTTTTCTGACATAAATTGTTTGACATTTACATTTTTAAAATTCAGAGACAAACTAGAGTTGGCCCCAATTTTCATATCGTTCGATATCAAATAGCGTGCGACTTGGCATAGTGGAAGGCCTGTCAATTGCTACTTAAAACTCAAAGGCCGACGGATTACCCTAACGTATATGGCCGGCTATAAGCCCGTCGCTTAGTTAGTGCCTAATCAGCAACCAAAGACGGTGCTATCAAAGTCTAGGAAACTTAGCATGGACGGACTCTGTCTTTCTACTTTTTTTTTCACATGAAATTTTTTTACGTTAGAAACCATCTTGTGTTTTGCCCCAAACAAAATATATGGGCATATTTTTATTTTGTTGTCGTTTCTTTTTCGCGTCATATTTGTATGGAATTTGGTGGGTAGGTAGAGGTTCTTATTCTACGCTATACTCGTATAGATACGAAATCCCCATGTGCGACTAATAATTTGTACTAAATTTCCCAATGAGTTACGAAAATCCCATACGATTTCGTTACTCAGTGGAAAAAAATTGTGGGACATACCTACTGGGATACTGGGAAATTGGGTCTATCTTGAAGAGAATAAGGAACTCTTCCTGCCTACCAAATTTCAATCATTTCTGACGCGAAAAAAAAAACGACAACAAAATAAAAATCCGCCCATATATTACAAATAAAGAATGAGGCGAATTATCAAAAAAAGAAAAATTAACAATAAAAACTTAACAACCTCTGTTGCATGTAATGCATACAGCATTTAACTAAACATAGCTAATTGCATGATCATACAATTATTTTATTTAAAAATATTTTTTGGTCAAGGATAAATGACTGTTATTATTACATAATTATCTACCCTCTGACATGGAGCTTCAATACAATAGTACATTGTGTATAAGGGCGGTAAACAAGAAATCACGAATGAGTGTGAATTTAACACGAGTTCGTGATTAGTGATAGGTACATAAAATGTTTTTCATCACATTTGCGAGGAAATAAATAAAGTTACTAGGTAGATAAATAAATAATGATTAGCGGTAGTTTAGTAGTAGTAGCAAAGTCCACAACTCCATAGTACTCCGCGGAAAGCGGCGGCTACGTGCGGCGTACGACGCGCCGCGCGAGATCCTCCGGGAGCTCCGGGCGGGCGGAATGTATGAAAAATCCATTACGGCTATGGGCGTAATACAGCTCATTAATTCTACGAATGCTTGCATACAATATCACCATTTACGAGCGAGTGTCATGAAAAATATTGTATGTACTTATAAGGTGAATAAGCCATTGCTGCAGTGTGACTTTATTATTAAGTATAAAGCATTTTCTAGCTTATTTGTCTTCATTAGTTACGCTCATTGGCATCTACCAAAAGTATACTTACCCAAACGAGTAGGTACACGAATATAATGTTGATAGAGTATATATCTAATATCTAAGTATTAATAAAAGAAAGTTGTGTTAGTTCAGGCGTCTTTAACTCGAGAACGGCTGGACCGATTTAGACGATTTTTGGTTCGTTGTGATCGTCTTGGCCACGAATAGCATAATATGCATAAAAAACGGAAAAGATTCACAATAAAAAACCGAAATCGCGATTTACAAATTACGTATTGAATAGTCAGCCATTGACGCCATTGTTCGATGCGGCC
Organism: Lathronympha strigana; assembly: GCA_949128165.1. NCBI lineage: Eukaryota > Metazoa > Arthropoda > Insecta > Lepidoptera > Tortricidae > Lathronympha > Lathronympha strigana. Next base: position 8,540,003 of record OX421923.1, on the reverse strand, counting down.
AACATTAAAAAAAAAAAATTGACATTTACGTATAGAATAGGCAGCCATTGTTCAATATTGACATGACGAGTCTGTTAAAGATCAATACATAAAAGCAGATTTAAATAAACCAAAATCATGTACCATAATTTTGAACTGTTTAAAATTTGGGACGTTTGTATGAGATACAAATAATGAAGCGTCTAAGAAGTACCATAATTTTTTGCTAAATTGTACCATAATTTTAGAGTTGGCATCTAACATCACAGGTTGTACAGTATCAATATTATCATGTTGTGAAATCTGTCTCTGAGTGTCAATCGAACTGTCAGAATCCGGATGGACGAAGAATTAAAAATAATAATTATATTGAAATTAAACACTTTAGAACGGATTAATCGCGTTTATTAACACCATGTCATGTCATGTCATGTGTGTCATCATCTTAACCCTCGAAACGTAGCATCATGGTGTTAATAAACGCGATTAATCCGTTCTAAAGTGTTTAATTTCAATGAATAACAATCGCGGTAACAGAAGACAATATTAATAATAATTATAGTTTTCATCGTGGTATAATGCCGAAAATCGTAAGTATTGATTGACAAGTCATAGTATTTTTTTATGAGGATCATAAAATAATAACGTATTATTTTTATCATAGCCAAATCTTCTCGCGTTTGGAAAACACTGCCATAATTGTGGCAAATGGATGGAGCGAAGAGCGTTGAGAAAAGATTGTAAGTCAACTACTCGTACTGTACATTTTTAAATGAGCACATCAAGTATACTATCATCTATCATTAGGAATAACGTGCCATGTAATATACATCAAGACGTATGTCTTTCAAGTATACCATTTTAGAGTTGTGTGTAGATAATTTGTTTGGTTTTATAATCAGGGTGCGTAGCCAAGATGCCAATCGCTCACACTCAGTCGGTAATGAAACGCAACTGTCATTGTCACACTAATAAGGAAGAGTGATAGAGAGAGGTAGCTACGATACGTTATTAAGCGTGAGCGATTGGCATCTTGGCTACGCACGCAGATTGGTTTAATCACTTTTCAGTATTATGCAACTTTTGCAATCAAAAATTTTTTGCAAGAGACCGCACAGAACTGCAATTGTGCAGTCGGTGCATAGAATGCGACAACATTGTCCTAGGTAAGTTGTTCAAAGATGTTTAATTTATTTATATTTATGTAAATGAAGCATATCCCTTCATTCAGTTCACATTCACCTCTATTCATTTTATTATCTGTGAGACGTGAGTTTGAACTGAGAGATTGGTAGAGGTACCAAATGTCAAAGGCTGATGACGAGCGATATTGAAGTTATAACCAATAAATTCATAAAGCATAGAAATATACAAAAGAGTGGAATATTAGCTTTAAATGTGGTTTCTCTTTTCAGGTAAGAGTTTTAATTAAGTTTAGTGTTAAATACAAAATGCATCGTACATTGTTTAGGTATAAAAGTTATAATAAAAATGTACTCTTTTCAGAGCAACACAATTGGGTTTTTATTTCGGTAAAACAATATAAGAACGAAACGATAGAGAGAGTAAGCGAGTACATCTATTTAGGCCAGAAAATAACGCTTGATGGAAACCCTCTGGATGCTGAAGTCAGTAGGCGAATACAACTGGGGTGGGGCGCATTTGGCAAGCTAAACGACGTTTTTAAGTCTAAAATCCCACAATCACTGAAAACCAGGGTTTACAACCAGTGCGTCCTCCCAGTAATGACCTACGCCTGCGAGACATGGACATTGACTGTCGGAAGGGTCCGTCAACTCAAAGTGGCTCAAAGAGCTATGGAGCGCGCAATGCTCGGGATCTCCTTGCGAGACAGAATGAGGAACGAAGACATTCGTCGACGCACTAAAGTGATCGATATCGCCAGGAGAGTTGCGCAACTGAAGTGGGAATGGGCAGGCCATATCTGCCGCAGGGATGATGACCGCTGGAGCCAGCGGGTACTACTCTGGAGACCTCGACTTGGAAGCCGGAACGAGGGGAAGCCACGAGCTAGATGGTCGGACGACATTAAAAAGACGGCAGGGCCGACCTGGCACAGAATCGCCGCATCACGATCAGCATGGAAATCCATGAAAGAGGCATATGTCCAGCAGTGGACGCAAATATGCTGAGAAGAAGAAGAAGAAGAAGAAGAATATAAGAACATATTATAAAACAACCTTACTACAGCTAATAAAGAATCATGCAGAAATTGAAGTTCGAATTTGCTGTAAAACAGTCAGAAGATCCAAAGACAAATGTTTGTTGCATAACCTCAATTACAACTACCGACGATCATACATTTTTGATTCCGGAGAAGCTCCAACCGGTGAGATTGCACGAGGCGATTATGAAGACAGCCACTTATGAAAAAGTTAAGCTTACATTGCAGAAGAGGCATGACAAGAGACTGGTTTATTACTTCTTGCTGTCATGTGTGTTCTAGGGTGAATGTTCATAAACATCTTTATTATTTCAGATAATTTCAATTATTGCGAATATTGCGGCATTGAAACAGCGAGGCAAATCAGAAGAAATAAGGCAAGGGAACAAAAAATGCAAATTATTGAACGTCTGCAGTGCAAGAATACAGAGGAAATCACCATCACCATCTTCTTCTTCAGCCATTTATCGTCCACTGCTGAGTTTAGGCCTCTCATCTCATATGTCACCGGTCCCAGTGGAAGCAGTTGAGCCCAAAGTAAAAAATACAGCAGAACCAGAAATGTCTCAGGACATTTTTAATGAAGATGTAAGTTGTTAGTAATAATGAATTTAGTCCTGGATACGGAAGGATAATAATTAAATTAATATTTTTATTCCATTTTTTTACAGTATTATTATGATTATTAAATTATATTTTATTTTAGATAAGTTATGAAGTCATTGAACAACTTGAGGATTCAATATTTAATAAAGATGATGAAGACAGAGAAGAGGAGGGGAATAACAGCAGCAGTTTTTGGCAGTGATAGTGATTAGTGTTATTTTAATTGAGTCTGATTGTAATAAATAACTGTGATAGAAATAAACAACTGTGTTAAATAGTAATTATGGTTTAGTGATAATTTGATTGAGACTGATTGTAATAAATAACTGACTGATTTAATTTTTTTTTAATTAAGTACCTTATTTGATACCGTAAATCACTTCTAACTAAGTTAAAGCTATCTACATTTATCAACTTTCAGGCGGTACAAAGTACGCCGGGTCAGCTAGTACTATATAAACGGTGCTCGTGAGCATTGCGAGAGATTTTAACAGCATATTCCTGAGTCCAAAGGAAACAAAAATGTCATATTAAGTGTATTGGATTAGGGCTAGTTTCTTCTGAGATAATTGCAATTTATATTTTAACATAATTATATCACCACTCGGTATAAAATGCGTTTTGGAATGTGATAATGCTACATGTGGTCTAGTCTAAACACGATTTTTCACAGACTTTAAAGTGACACTGTGATATCTTTGCAAAACTCGCTCGGCTAACAAAAAAAAAAACAATTTATTTGTATTTTAAGTGGGCCTTTTCTAAATAAAATTTACTTACCATGTATCAAAACATATAATAAATGAAAAAAAAAAGTATTTTTTTGGTCGAAATGACCAAAAATCATATGACATTTTGTTTCTTTTAGCCTCAGGAATACGCTGTTAAAATGCTCGCGGGCACCGTGTATATTTATTTATGTTTTTGCAATTTTTTACTATATACATACATACATTTTTAACAATGAGAGCGTTAGTAGCCCAGCGGTAAGAGCGTACGACTTTCAATCCGAAGGTCGCGGGTTGAAACCCCTGCTCACCAATGAGTTTTTGGAACTTATATACGAATCATTTGATATTTACATTATATACTGATCGCTTTTCGGTGATGGAAAATTTCGTGAGGAAACTGGACTAATCCCAACAGTTTACCCTCTGGGTTGGAAGGTCAGATGGCAGTCACTTTCGTAAAACTAACACCTACGCCAAATCTTGGGATTAGTTGCCAAAGCGGACCCCAGGCTCCCTGAGTTGGGGCATAAACAAGAAGGAGGAAGAAGAAGGAGACAAAAATTAAAAGTGTGAAATTAGTCACCTTTCAGTTCTTCACGTAAAAGACATCAACGGGATCTTCAACGCAGTTAATTTTATACAGGGTGTAATAAGAATGCTGGACGGTGATCCGTTTAAGGGCGTTATGAGTACGTGGTCTGATTAGGCAAAAATAGAAAAAAATACGCAGTTTTTTTTGAGGCTAGCTTATTTACACTGATCCATCCATTAAATTTTTTTTTTTCAATAATCATACCACGATACTGACGCCCTTAAACAGCCTGTATATTACTGAAATGTTGACTTAAAAATCGATCTATTGTTTTAATGTTTTATTAGTGAATACAAAAAGCGAATAACTAGATTGGTAATTTTTACTTTGCGAAATAAATTGTACCCTGTAAATATTTAAGTGATAAAAAATCGTTGGTAAAACAAACACAAACTCCAATTATCTTGATACAATAAAAAATAGAAATAGTATATAGTATATAAATATATATAGTTTAAGTCTAATTTTAATTTTGTTGTTATTTTAATTACCTTTTGACATGTTTTAGGCTAAGTTCTTTTGGAAATTGTTATATTGTATATACTAATAAATAAATAATATTTAAATTCTTTAATAATAAAAAATATAAATATATTTACTGGGTTATTTTATTTGATTATCTGTATGCGCTGGAACTGGAAACTCTAATCCTTTTTTCAATCCCTGGCTGGAAAACATCAAGAAACCTATTTGTCAGTTGTTCTCCTGATCATATAAAAAAATACATGTCTGGACTGTTCTATAAAAAAAACAATCTCTACATTAGCATTAGCTAGCAGAAAGCATAGAAAATATCGCAATGTTACTGGCCAGTTGTTGCCCTTATAATTAAAATCAATTACAGAAAAAAATGATTCATACTTTTTGATAGCAAATCTACCATCAACGAGAAACTTATAAAAAAAAAAATACAATATCATCGGCCAAACCACGTAATTTTTTAAATGTCCATTTTCAAATACACTATTGGAGGACACTTGTTCCAAAAAATTGCATAATACGAAATACTTACATACTTCCTTAATTAATTTTCTTAAACACGGTATTTTAAAAAAAGCGCTAGGGCTTGGATACCGGTATTTTTTTCCATAAAAAATACCGGTATTATTTAGGTTCTTTTTCCGACTTTTATTTATTTTATATTTCATGGGCTTATCTAATAATACTAAATACATAATTGAGTCCCTCATATAGAGCATAAAATAATACAAGATATTGAGCTATTTTACGGTTATTATAAAAATTCAAAATGAAATTCAACACAGTTTCATGTGTCATGGTCGAAATGTAAATATTATGGTAAATAAACTAAATTCGTAATAGACCCGTTGTATGTTTATAAATTAACGCGAAAGTTTAAAGGGCTACATTTTTTTTCAATACCAATTCCAAAACCCAGTCTCCACATCGAGGAATAAAAAACAATTGACAACAATCTCACCAGCCAGCACGTGATTTTTCAAATCTCAATATCCTGGAAACGCTTCCATTTTCAAATCCGTCCCTTCTCTCTGCGCCAGTCGTCGGCCAGCGCTCGCTCGCGACGCACGCGGCATTAGTTTCGACGGAAAAATTGTGCCGCGAACGTGTCATGGATTTGTGTGTATGGCTTGTATGTACGTGATCCTTTACTTGTACTGTGCCCCGGGACCGCCTTGTTGATTCCTTTTTTGAAAACGTGAGTACTTTTTTTTTGGTGAACTTTTGCGTGTGCGACTAAAAGTAAGCGCAAGTATATGTAGGAATTTATAGATATAGGAAATCAGTAAGGTAAGCTGGTGTGTCTAGTTCTTGTTTATGTTCTTAAACTAAAAAAAGGAAAAATAAGTAATTGAAAATAAAATTCCTGGCGTGTTTTTTAAATTTCTTTTATTTATACATAGGTAGTTTATTTAATTTAATTGCGGAAAATCATAACCTAATTAATGATTAAATGTACAGTAAATCATCAATGATAAGTGATAATATCATATAATAAATAAAATCTCTTTAGCATTCAAATAAAAAGTTGGGCAAATACAAAAGTTTATTGTCAACTGGTTTAAATTATTACGTAAAAAAGTTTAATAAATAGAATATTAATTACAATATAGTAACAATTGTTACTTGAGCATTAGCTTATAGTTAAACTAAGAAAAAACTACTTGGGTATGTACTTAAATAAATTTAAAATTGGCCAATGTGACATGGCACAGAAATAATAGGACAATTCGCTATGCACGTTTTTTGGTTGATTTTGCTTGAGCAAGAACAGCACGCACTGTACTGTAGTTCTTTTAATACATCGTACACAAAAATTTACCTCCTCTTTTTGTACCTCAATAAGATTCTTATAAGACCAACAGTAAACTCAAATCTCGTGTCTAAATTACACGTACTAATTAATATGAATAGACTGTCTGTCTGTCCGAAGCCTTCGAGGCGACAGCTGAATGGTGTCAAAAACAATGGCAAACACTTTTTGTACACTTTGACAATACACCGCCATCTTAACTTTGAACTTTGAATCACAACTTTAACACGATGTAATTAAGTTCGTATTTGTTTACGGAAAATATCGGTGATTTTTGTACATTTCAAGTTTTGTGTAGTAAGTGTAGTAACACTGAATACTGGTTTTAATAATTCGTTGTGAATTACGAAGTGAAACTTAGCGCGCCAACTGTGACGCACCGCGTTTTAGTGAACAACTAATATTTCGTAACATTCGCACTGTAACGTGTTAAAATATGGTTGCTTATAGTAAATAGGGAATGCAACCAGTAAATATTTTGCATGAAAATTACCGGTAATTTACCGGTTAACCGGTAATTCCTATACAATTTTTTACCGGTTTGCATTCCCTAAATCCCGATTTGTTACATACCAATTTTGTAATTTATCTGGTTGTCTGTTTAATAAAATAAACAATTTTAAAATAAAAAATTTCAATATTTTTGCTTTTCAACAATTCACTTGCAAAAAACCTGTAACTAACTGGTTAAAATACGTTAAGTGATGAAGATGTGGAGCACTCGTCTATAGAAATTCTTTCCTAGAGAGATCAAATTGACCAACGCACACACACACACACTCATTTATTCCAAAAACACTTAAGTAGTAATGTTTAAGTTTAATTTACTTTATCCTTAAATATTGTGTATTTTGAGTATTTGTTCATTTTATTGATAATTTTACGATACATGTAGGTACTAGAAGATTCCAACCTTTATAATATTTTACCCATTCTGTGAAACCAATAAACAATTTTTAAATCACTTAATAACTAAAATACATGAGGAATATCAGCAATCTCACAATAAATAGCATTTCTTGGCAAATCTCGTAGATTAAACTGTATAGTGCTCAAGATAATAGAATTATATCAAGCTAGAACCAAAAGGAGAATTTACCCTGAGTGGCTGAAGAGGCTAACGCGGGTCCAAAAACTTCAGACCGCTCCCGATCCCGCACCGCGTGCGTCGTCAGCATGTCGTCAGGGGGCTTACCACGAACATCGAAAGTTGGCATTGACGGGAAAACCTCTTTGTCACTCCAATATGCAAGTGTGACAGAGATGGACATATAAATCCGCAATCGTTCGATTTTCGTGGTACTAGCCCAGGTTTAAAACAGAAAATGTTTCATTGTTCAACATAACATCGGTTTAGAGACCGACTAAGCTAAGTTTGCGTCGATTTTTATAGCACCGACTGTGGAAGTGCTAAGTCATTGTTTCTTTTTGCGGAAAAAGTGTTTTTATTTAGACAATACCGTATTTAGAGGCTTGAGTTCCAACACCATATACCCGGATAAAGTTTAGACATTTCGACAACGCTTGAAAACAAATGTCTAAATGGTCTCGTACCGTGCGGTTTAAGAGGCTTCCATCCGCGGACGCTCCGGCAGTGGAATGAGCTCCCTGCCGCTGTTTTCCCAAAGGACAACAATATGGGGTTCTTCAAAAAACCTGGAGTTGCAGGCGTCCATAGGCTACGGTGAGGCGGGCCGTATGCTTGTTTGTCACCGTCGTAGTATTAAAAAAAAAACACGCCTTCTTCAAACCTGGCTATGGAATGATATTTCTAAATTGATTGTGGTAAGCTACTAGCCCAAATGTGATCCTCCGGGTAAAAATAGGCAATAAAAGATCTTAGAGAGCAAGACATGTCTTAATCCTTAAACGGCGCGTTTGAGTCTCATTGCAAAACATTTTGAATAAGAAAAAAACACAAAACGACGGTGTTAGGTGGTCTTTTGAGACCGGTGCCCTGTAAAGAGTAACGCGGTATGTAAACTTAAGTTAAATAAACAAATACTTAAAATCTGTACGGTCTGAATGGCGATATTAAATATGTATATTTTGAATAATTCGATATTTTTTCGAATATCAAAGTTTCGTCTTGCTTCCATATTTAAAGTTACTTTAGAAAGACCTTGCAGTCCAGTAAGTAGCCGTACTAATACAAGTAATTCACTTTTTAGTGTATTTTAGCAAAAGTATGTCATGTTGGTCGGTCAGACGTTAAGTGCTGATGCTTCACTGAATATCTGGGATATGACATATACATAGTGAAACAAGTGAGAATATTCATATATTTTATATATTTGGCTGTCTGATCAAAACAAAAAAATTTACACGTCAAAAATATACAAATATTCATACCTTATGCTTCAGTTCAGAATAGTGGAAAAGGGTACATCTGCTGCATGCTGTGTTAATTTTTGGAAATAAATAAATAAATAATAAATAAATCTAATACATAAGTTCAGTATAAAGAGTACCCGTTTTTTTTACTCGTCAGATCAAATCATTAAGGGAAAATGGTATACGTTTATTGTATAATAAAATAATTATGGCAACGTATTTATCATTAAATTATATAGCCGAAAAAAATATTTTTTTTTAATAAAAAACAGCATAATTTAACGTAGGTGTGAGTTATAAGATATATTACCGAAAATACAGCATAAGTAATTTTTTTTCAAAATAATTGGTTTATACTCGTAAATAAATTACTTATGGTTAAGTACAGTGTTTCACATAAAAAAAACAATATTCTGATACTTTTAGTTACTCAGATATTGACAAAAAAGTCGTGTCTCTTTTCACGTTTTTAAAGTTTTGATCAGTAACAAGTTATTGTGCTATCCAAATAGTAAAATGGCGAGATATTTTCTACAGTTGACCCAAGGTGAACACAAGGATACCGGCTCAAACAACTTTTTACGATCAAAGAGCGACATTTTTTTAACAACATAAATATTATTCTAATAAGATTCATTAGCGTATTAGCATTTAATAGAAAAATGTCATAAATGGGTACGAAATGAATACCTATATATTTGAGGTTTTTTCTTTTATCTTGTCTAGTTCACGTGATACTGTGTCATTCAGTAGCAGAATGTCTTTTTATATGTGAAGGTGTATTGTAAAACATCGGCCAAGTGCATGTCGGACTCATGCACTAAAGGTTCCGTACTATTATTTATAAAAACGGCTAAAAAATCACGTTGCTGTATGGAAGCCCCCTTAAATGTATATTTTTATTTTACTTATTTTTTTTAATGTAAGTATATAACAATATTCTGTGAATATATTTCACGCATCTAACTGTTGCCGTTGTTAATATCAAGCAAAAAGAGTAAAAATAATCACGTTTATTTTATGAGCCCCCTTAAATATTTACGTTTTTTAGTATTTGTTGTTGACTTAAGGATGACTCACACTAGAACGGTATGGGACGGGACGGGACGGGGCGGGACGGGAAAATCTGTCAATTTCTATAGAAAGCGTCACGTGACATCCGAGGGCTCCGAGCTATGACGTGATTGTTTCTATAGAAATTGACAGATTTTCCCGTCCCGCTCCGTCCCGTCCCGTGCTAGTGTGAGTCATCCTTTATTGTAATGAACCAAAAATAGGCATTTATAGAAGACAAATCTAAGTATGAGACGAATCAATGTAGAGTCCAATCTATGCATGAATCTAAATCTAAATAGTGTCTGACCCGGCTACAATGTGTTACTTTATAATCATAGAAAAAATGAAGAATTCAGCTAATTAAAGTCATTACTAAGGCAATGGAGTATAACTCATTGGTCCAGTAAGCAAATTAGCAGGAACTGTCTAATACATACTAACATACATAACTGACCACTGGTAGGTCTTATGCTGTTACTATAGGGGTTATATTTGATTAGTTAATATTATTCGCGATGGTGCTTACCACTACATACTTTGTTTATTAATGATAGATCTTTTGTCATTGTAATAAAGTTCAAAATGTTTAGTCAATTGTGTTCCCAATGGAGTGTTATTAAAATTTGATGTGTATTGCGTGATTCTTTCTTATACATATCGTGAGTTCCTATGTATCCTTAGACCGTTTAGACGGCTGGATTGCCAATTAACAGGTGTTCTCTGCCGAAAGCATATAAATAAATAAATAAATACTACGGGAAAATCTTACACAAATTGACTTAGTCCCACGGTAAGCTCAATAAGGCTCGTGTTGTGGGTACTAGACGACGATATATATAATAGATAGTTACCTATAAATACATAGAAAACATCCATAACTCAGGGACAAATATTCGTGATAAACACACAAATAAATGCCCTGACTACGATTCGGTACCGGGACCTGCTTCGTAGGCAGGGTCACTACCGACTAGCAACGATTATGGTCATTGTATGGAGTGACGTTTATCTGACATAGTTAAAGTTATTCGTACATACGTTACATTTGAGGTGCCCCTTCCCCTCAAAAATTGGCGGACTTTTTTGTAAAGAAAATGACTAACGATGGCAGTTCGCTTGCTTGAATGGTCTCTATATCACTTCCATAATTATTTAAGACAAATCTAACCAACTCAACGAGTGTACCAAAAATGTTATATATATATATATGAATTTAACCATAACCTGCAAGATCTGAATACTAATAATAAGTATTGTTTTGAGGCTAGCTTTGACATGTATGTACAATTTAAGCTGTTTCATAGATGTGGCTAATCAAGTAATCACATGTCGACCTTTTCTATACAACAACCAATTCTATCGTGAATTGTAGATTGGTCTCATAGATATTTGGACAGTACCTATGCCCTGCTTCACCTCGGAGAGCATGGCTAAGATACTATGTAATAGTACGGGACGGGTGGGAAGGGACGACGGTTAATTTATATAGCAAAAATCACGTGACAGCTCGGGGCCTCGCAACGTTTTCTAAAGAAACTGATAGATTAATTATCCAGTCCCTAACGCCCCGTAAATCCTTACTATTTTTTAGAAATCAAATAAATGAATGATCATATTAAACACGACTCTATACATAACGGTCGTATATTAATACTGATCCCTTACGCCTTTTTTCGATCGGACGCTAAAAACATGCGACAGTCAGATGTTTTCGCAAGCATTTCGTCTGGTGATACGAATTACGTAAGTGGTGGTCTATGATTTTAAAATAGGTTCGAATTTAGAATCGTTGGTCTGGCGTCTGGCGTCATGGCACATGACCGCTAACTTGTTTGAAGTTGAAAGATTGCGTTGCGACATATTGATGTCTGTTTGAAGTAATATTAAGTAGAATAAACAGATTAAAAAAATGTTATTGGACAGTTTTATACAAATCCTCCTAACCCCATAATAAGCTTAACAAATATAGATTATATAGATTAAAAAAAATCCTTATGGCCTGTGTTGTCTAATTGCAACATAATCGTTACATATAGTTAGTGTAGTATTTAAATGTATTTTAACATGATCAACAATATATGTATTAGGTACATATAAAAGTCAATGGAGAGTTATTTTTACATGTCGTATAATATAAGATATTATTTAATATACTATAGGTACACCTTGTACCTATATTTTTTATGCAATGAGAAGCGGGGGAGGGGTACAACTTGTATAAGTTGTACACCTTTCAAATCTTTCCGAAGTCGAAATAATAATCTGAATACATAAAATAAAAGTGTTCGCAGGTGTTCGTATATTTAAATAGGGCAATAAAATAGTTTGATTAAGCGATCGATAAAAACTAAATAAGCTGATATATGAATATTAAAGAGTTCAAATATATAGAAATATATAGTTCAGTAATCACTGTTGATGTGTGTGATTCGCAAGCTGATACATTATTAATTAAGTAAATTTAATTATGCAGCATGATTTTTACAGATTTTATTTAAATAATAATTGTACTTATTAAGTGTAAAAATAATACTATGAATACGCCAGTTACTAGAGGTGCCATAATTATAAATTTATTAGAATATTTTTGCAATACACATATGCAACTAGTGATAGATTTATATATTTATTTCAAATTATTGTAAACATGTCAATCAATACATTATTTAATTACATTAGGTAACCCGTTAGTCATACCACCGCTCCCCATCGCTTACGGTGCCAAAGTGCCCACCAGAGTGATAGATTGATATAATTTTTACGAGTATAGATATATGTTTTATATTGTAATTATCGCTGCTGAGGTGAAAATTATTATGTGCAACAGTGGAAGTTCTTTACAATATTTTATTAAAAGCTTGTAAAATGTTGCCTTGTAAATTATTAGGCTCTGAATTTTGAAATTACAGTCAAGAACGTAGCAGTTATTAATTAGGAACGTCCAGATCTAACGAATCGCAAATCGCCCAGCTGCTCACGCGCATGCTACATTTAGCTAGATGTGGACGCATCTTTAGGCGAGGCGATAATAAAAACTATATTAGATAGTGTGTTATCTCTCATATCGGGCTGTGTTGTGTTATAACAGCGAACGACTTGGATAGTCATGGCAGGGGTAGGGAGAAGCAAGGTACACGAGAAATCGGGCCCGATAAATAGCACCGACTACTACCGCTTTTAGATAATAACATCCGTGACGCTAGTCGCAAAACCAGATTGACTGGTGACAATGGCAACCTTTGAACTTTTAGAGGTTTTAGAGGTTTTCACATATCTTCACCACTATAATGGGGTAATGGAGCTATTTATTATAATAAAACTGGTCACCAAAACAAAATTGAAAACAAAAATAACGAAATAAATCTACATATCATCGCCAAGGAGGGTAAAAGATATATTTTCTACTCCAGCACTTCTATCTGTCAATTAAATGACTGACAGCGATATAAAAAAAAGTATACATTATAACGATGTCTATGGTATTCCATAAAAATATGGCTAAGCGATGCTCTTATGGATTTTGATGCCATATAATAACACCGTTGTTTTTTTTTATTTTTTTTAGTTGGCATACGACCTCTGCCACATTCTGCCACCATTCGAGATTTCGCTTTTTTCGCATTTTTTTCTGTCGTAGACAAACTATTGTATGCAACCGCTCATAATTGTTTTTGATTATGTCATTGTTGCATAAACTACTATTATTGAAAGCCACGACAATATCACTAGTAGATAAGAAGTCTTTGAGAAATAAATGCCTACTTGAACAACGTTTCCACAGACACGCTTTTATTTAGCGAGTTTAAAATTTGATAACTGTGTAAAGTACAGATTAAGACTTACAAAAATCTTGGGTATTCACATTGGATATGCAATAAAAAAAAATCCGTAAGTTTAAGGTGAATCTGCAGTCATAATATATACAATATATTGTAATTTGTAATCGAAAGTGGGAGTGCGAAGATGCTCGCATAACTGCATCCGCTTACACTTTTACTGAAACCGTAAGTTTACGTAATGTAATGCTGTAAAATGATGTGTAACTTACCTACACAAATATGTCAAATGTCATGCGTAATACCCATGTTACAAGGTTTTATTTAGCTTGCAACGTATGTGTGTTTGTGTGTTTGTTAGGGTCAAATCTCGCAAGCTGAATTTGACTGACTTCCAGTTTTTGAATAAACTGAAACTTCACATGCTTACGTACGTCGGATGATAATATAATGTTATGGTACCAAAGTATAGTCACCGATAAAAGCTTGTATCAAAGACTAAATTTTTTAACCAAAATTGTTGTCTTGGTTGGACTTGGACGGTGTACTGCCATCTCAATGTTTACCAAACTCATATTCTTCATTTGGCATACGTCAGTATCAGTATGCGAAGCGCTATTACTTTGGTTCGGGGCCCTCCCGGTCGTGCCGAAAAGTACTATGAAAATCCATTACTGCACTAGTGCGAAAAAGTGCTTTCGCACGATTTGTCTCTCCGTTGGCACTTTTTTTGCACATGCATTGTAAAATGTGATTTCTTTCTATATCCTCAATTCTTAGAGTATGGCACGAAAACACAAACATATGCTCAGTTGTAGTGGCTCGTAAACGGCCGGCCAACGTTTCTCAACGCGGTTGCGCACTTCCAACGCTCTGCTGCGCGCGCAACTCATGTTTTTGCCCACGCCGACTCTAACCTGGATTTGCACATTTTTGGGGTTCCGTATTGTAAGACTCGGCAGTTTCATTGAACCATAGGGCCTGCATCTTTGAGCAAGACAGGCTTCCAACACATTGGAAGGGAGACGCTAAAGCGACATTTTGCCGCACAAATTATTCTGTCACTTCTAGCGGGGGAAAACGTGCACACAGATACACTGCTCATACATAACAGACAAGATACAATCTGTAACTGACACTCACACCCCAACACATAAAAAATGATACAGTACAGTAAAAAATGATGCACACTTCGATAATTTTTTGTGTACGGACTAGTCGCAACACAGACCCGCGTATGCGCATTGGCGCTTATTCAGTCATCCATACAGCTATGAATATACCCAAAGTGCCAAAAAGATGTATACACGACCTTAATGCTCAGGCAATAAAGTCCTGTTTACATATTTTTGGCACTTTGGGTGTATTATTAGCTGTGTGGCCGACTGTACTTCGGGAGATGGGAAACGGTACGTAGTTGGAGACGCCGCCGTAGGGCTCTGGTTTCAAATGTTTCAATGTAGTGCGGGCCCTATGACTCCCGGAGTGGAACCCTCTCGCCTCGGAATGTGCCGTGAAATTAGAATACAATTTTCCTGTATCTTTTTGACAAGCGAGTTTATTGTCAAAGAATATTAATATTACTTAGTAACGTATACTAGAGTCCCCGTGACGCGACTCCTACTTTGTACAGTGCACAGTGGCGTTCAATGGGCAATTTATGAATAAATTAATTCATAAATCGCCCATGCACTTACCTACATTTTAACTTTCTTGGGTAGTCACTTCCGGGATGAAAACTGTCTGTTTTTGCGTGAAAAAAGAATAAAAATCTAAATATTTATGTACAGTTAACTACAAAGATATGAAAACAGCCAAAGTGCTAAAAATATGTATACAGGACTTTATTGCTTGAACATTAAGGTCGTGTATACATACTTTTGGCACTTTGGCTGTATTCATACCTTTGCAGTTGACTGTACAATACAAACTGTCACATTTTTACTACTATTCATTTTTTTGTATCTTTCGTTTAATAAACTTAATAAAATGGAACCCTCCAAATCAAGGTAAGATTGACTCTTGACCAACAATTAATTTTATACCTCGTTTAAGTAGCTTATTATACATTGATTAATACATGACAAGGCTTCGGATTTCCACTTTACCACTTACCAAAAATATTGCAATTTTTAATGAATTAATGTAATAAAAACCTATATTATAAAGACGTTAACAAAATCATGTTATGGTTTGTTTCTGGCGATTTTCCAATAATCACTAAATAATAGCAGGTTCAAGATAATTTGGCTTTTATTCTTGACACTTAATTAAGGACATGAATCCTCAAAATAATTAACGATTCTTCCTCTTCCTAGCGTTTTCCTGTCTTATGCCACGGCCCCACGGCTCAGGGTGCCTGGGACCCGCTTTTGCAACTATATAAGTCACTGAAATTAGTCTACATATACCATATTGTATTGTATAGTATAGTATAGTATTCTTTATTGCAAACCATGGTACAAAATACAGTTCTTATAATAAAATATGAGATGAACGGAGAGGTTTGGTTTTCACAGCTTTAAGGGACCGCAAACTTGTGCATTTATGTGGTATTAATTTCAACTTGTTACCTCTACGCGTTCTTGAGATAAAGGATCTTGACAGAAAGACGGACGGACAACAAAGTGATCCCATATGGCTTCCGTTTTTTCCTATTGAAGTACGGAACTCTAAAAATGAGTCATATTGTGTCAAATTTTTAATTGCTAAGTGACCTAATTTATTCTTGACTGTATAGTATAACATCTGTAAACTGGATCTATCAAGGAAGTTATACATTATACTGATTATCACTTTGTCCATTAGGCACGTGCCGCGACATTTAATTATCAAACTTATCTAATTAATATTTATGTGGGGCAATATCTTAACTGATGAGTCACGTAAATGAGAGCTGGAATCATCGATTTTTGTAATAGATAGATGTTTTGTATTTATTCAGAGGAGTAGCGAGGGTATTCGTCGCCGAAGAATCGATAGTCCCTTTAATGACACACGCAGATCGGGCTAGGGCTGGGCCGCGGGACTAATAATTATAGCTGGCCTGAAAATCTCTGAAATTATATTGCCATACTAAAAATTTGGTTAGTTAAAATGTTTTTCTTAATGCCATAACCGGTATGCAAGTTTATTTAAATAAATTAACAGTATTAATATCAACTGAGCCGACAGACATTCTGTTACGCAATTAGATTGCAAGCTTATCAAAACCATTCCGACATATGTCATGTCTATGTAGAATTGTCATGTTAATCAGATAAATATTAGGATATAATTATTTTGTTAATTGGTGGTTAAATATAAAATGTAAAGATAACATTTTAAGGTACATACTTACCAATAAGCTAATGTGTGTATGGATATGATATGTATTAAGTAAACGTCATAATTAATTACATACTTAAAGTATAATTCGCCACCATCTGGCAAACAAATATCAGTATAAAATTAGTACCACTAAGCTACCGAGGCCTCGCACGAAACTAAACCGATTTCAAAATAAGCGTATAATAAATTGCAGTAAAAGTCATGAACTTTGCAACAGTTTTGGTCGACAGTAATAAAGCTTCTTGCGCGATCGGGATCATTACGAAAGCAAAGGCCATTGACACAGAAAACTACATGACAGTAGTTCAACTTTTGTGCTTACGCATTTATAAATCATGGTACATCCCTGTAATATAGTAGATCTTTAAACCTTTTTTTCTTTCCGCATTTCTTCCTAAAATTACTTTAAATGCAAACTTAAAGTTTTTGATTTCGGCAAGATAAAGTTGCAAAATAAATACTTATTACAATTAATTACAACCATCATCATTTTCACTCATAAATCGTTGCGCGACCTTATACCTCTTAAATGCCCTAAAAGTCTTTAGAATAGGAATTTTCATTCTATCTCTCCCTAATAAATACAATCGTCCAAGCGACAGGATGAGGACAATTGTGACATGATGCAGCTAGTAATTAGATAATGGCTTTAAAGTTAACAAACATTAACCGAAAGTTTGACATTTTAAGCTATTGTAACTTTAGTAAAAGTTACACAATTGACTAACCCATTTTCTTTAAAAGTCAGATAAATATCTGAAATTAAGCTGACGCCAGATGCGATATTACAGATTACAAATCTACACTGTCACTGAATCGACTTTATTAAGAATACCGGCTTCTGCTTTCAGTTCTCTGCGACACTGCGGTTTCTTCAAAGTCATTACGGTGACTTTAGCTCTTGACGATGATACTAATGACTTATCATCATTTTACTATTAAATCGACGTATGTGTCAATTCATGTTGTACATAAACTACGTTTTAGGATCGAATCTTCAATGAGGTCAATAAAAATTTGTATGAGTTGAGGTACTGATATTACCCGGTAATTGGAACAGCAAATGGCTTAAACGTAAACGGAATAGGTATCATTAAAACAATATCGTATTTAATTACGTATTCAATTACATTGCCATTTAAAATTAACGTTAAAAAAATGTCGACTAGTAGGTTATTAAAAAAGTTAAACCACACGTTATTTTAAAAATTCGCTGAGCAAACGTTGTTCAGTTTGGGGAGTACTACCTACGATTAAATGTATTGCTCCTATTACAGGAAACACCCGGTATTTATGATACTCTGGTCTGAATTTTAAGTAGTAAAAGAGCCAACACTTGAATTAATTTCATATGATGACATATATCTCAAATAAACCGATTTTTGCTAAATTGTAGTCGTTATCGACGATTATTAGATCGAGTTTTTTCAATAAAAAATCGTTAAAATAGATACAAATAATATGCAATTAGTATTAAATTGCAACGGTTAAATGTCACGTATTTTTATCTTATCACAATAGGCGTGACATGTTACAACTGCATCGGGCAGTCATCGTCGGACTGACAGAGTGGTGTTGTCACCTTCGCGTTGCCATTTGATGTCAGTATGACTCACGAAAGTTTAAATTATATAATATCATTAGACCACAAAAACCCTGTTTAAGGTAACAAAACTAATTAAGGTTAACCGGAAGAGATCCCTTATAGGGATAAGTTCGTCTTTTGTGTAAGTATCAAATTATCCATGTTACTGTGTTTTTGTATTTCTTGTGTTATTGTGCAATAAAGCTTATACAGAAATACCAACAAAAGCCAAAAATCAAACTTAATAGACACTAAATTGTTATAGTTTTTTTAAGGAATAATGTGTCTCAAGTAATTAAACCGACATTGAAACACACTACACACTACACTAGTGAATACACGAATACATGTAAATGATGCTAAAGAAATGCCAGCGTCGTTTGCCCAAGCATGCGGTAACTGCGATATTGGTCTATACATTTGCATACACGATTGCCTCAGACTGTTAATCTCTTGGATTTAAGGGCTTAGTCACAGACCAGAGTAAACTTTTAGACAACGCAAGCAACCTTAACAGTAAAGAAACCGAGTGAATCGAGTTCTTGGTTACTTAGGTTAGGACTACGCCATGAAAATGGTTTATAGGTCCCTTTATTTTGGTTAAATCTTAGGGATTTTCTATATAAGAGCCTCATTTTTAATTTAATTAATTCAACGTTAATCTTGTTAATTCATAAATGTGACATAGAGAGACAAAACTTTAGAGATAACGAAATAAGTTCACGAACATCACATCAAAAACCTCTTTATCACTCCAATAAGCAAAATGCGACGGAGAGGGAGATACAAATTTTCGACCGTTAGATTTTCGTGGCACTAGGCGTGGGATCAGATGCCAAGCAGATAGCGTGATACTTGCTGAACAAGGCAACGGTTTGTCAACATTTAATGACCATTTCTGAAAATTCTAAACATTTATCCACATTTGACTATCAGATAACATTAGTGGATAACCTATTAACTGTATTTAATTGCGATACAACGAGGTAATACCGCCAGCACCCTAGGTACAATGCCTCAAGGACCTATTTTAGATTTAAGGTAGGATTACTGTGTATATTTTGAAAACAAGTGTTTTATTTTTACTATATATAACTATACACTGGCATTTGTTGCATCTAATTCAATATATGATCTGTGGTTCTGGCTATATGTATTAGAGGTTGTCACTTCGCTCGAGCACTAACACTTATTTCGAAACTAATATAAATTGATCCTTGTTTAGCCGCATTTTGTAAATATCTTAAGTTCTATGAATAATGGTTTGTAAGTTATATCAGTGACAATAACTTGCAGAGCAAAGAATTGGACATGAAGGTTTTATTAAATTATTTTAAAATAGGCGGAGTAAATTATGCAATCCGAGCCCTCAAGAATACATTCTACACATAAGTTTTAGGTAAATTAAATTACTTGCATTTATTAAGTAAAATATATCGAGTATAATTTTTAAGAAAAAAAAACCGACTTCATTTGGTTCCCGGTAAAAGTGAAATTAAGAATTTGTTTGAGTTAGCCAGTTTACTTCACAAATATCCAATACACCGCACGTGTACGATTGAAAATTGAGGAGCTTTCTTAATGTCCTAGGGCTTCCATCATTACATTTGAAGTATAATCAAACGGAACTCCCTTGTAGACCTTTAAACAAACAAAATAACAATGTGTTAAATTGGATGACAGACTGTAAATTAACGAGCATATTCATTATGCCATCCCTGAATATCAACATCAGGTCCACTCCAGCAAAATGATGGCCACAGTAAGAAAATGCCTAAGCTAATTATGAACACCCTCTAATCACAATTAACCTGCCGTTCAAATTTGAGGAGTTCTCTGAATTCTTCTAGAACTCCATCATCAGAATATAAATCAAATCAAAAAGATGAATGTCACAACTAGGATAATAAGTAGAGCTAGGTTTATTAACCAGTTCCACTTTGCGATCCCTGGTCTTCATCATCAGATCCAGTTCATCAAAATTTTGGCTCCGCCAAAACACTGTTTTAGTTACTTAAGGAAACCCTCAAATCAGAATGCATGTGCCGTTAAAATTTGAGGAGTTCTCTCAATCCCTCATGAAGCCCATCATCAAAATAGAACTATAATCAAATAGGACTATCTTGAAGGTATTTATTTACAAAGAAAAGATGAATGTCTCAAATCGGATGATAGAGCTGGGAATTAACAAGCAGTTCCACTTTGCCATCCCTGGTCTTCATCATCAGGTCCACTCCACCAAATTGATGATGTTCGTAAAGAAATGCTCGAGTGTCTTAAGAAACTACCCAAATCATCATGCATGTGCCTTTCAAATTTGAGGAGTTTCCTCAGTTCCTCATGGATCCCATCATCAGAAATTGATTTTGAAAAAAACGGAACAAATCTGGAACCATCTATTTTCAGAAAAAAAAAATATTTTTTAAAATCGAACGATAGTCCTGGGAATTACCAAGCAGTTCCACTTTGACATCCCTGGTCTTCATCATCAGGTCCACTCCACCAAATTGATGATGTTCGTATAGAAATGCTCGAGTGTCTTAAGAAACTACCCAAATCATCATGCATGTGCCTTTCAAATTTGAGGAGTTCCCTCAGTTCCTCATGGATCCCATCATCAGAAATTGATTTTGAAAAAAACGGGACAATCCTGAAACCATCTATATACAGACAAAAAAATATTTTTTAAAATCGGATCATAGTCCTGAGAATTACGAAGCAGTTCCACTTTGCCATCCCTGGTCTTCATCATCAGGTCCACTCCACCAAATTGATGATTTTCGTAAAGAAATGCTCGAGTTTCTTAAGAAATCACCCAAATCAGCATGCATGTGCCTTTCAAATTTGAGGAGTTCCCTCAGTTCCTCATGGATCCCATCATCAGAAATGGATTTTGAAAAAAACGGGACCAACCAGAAACCGTCTACTTTCAGAAAACAAAAAAAAAATTCAAATCGGTTCAGTAATGACGGAGTTATGAGTGAACATCCATTAAAAAAAAAAAAAAAAAATCAGACGAATTGAGAACCTCCTCCTTTTGAAATATTGAAGTCGGTTGAAAACCTTAACCTAACACGAAAAAGAGGGCTATTATAGTCCGATAAGCAATCGAACACAGTAACAGTAGGTTAAAGAGCATCATACTGTATGTTTCTAACGCTAGTATTACCACCCCGAAAAAAGGGATAGATATAGTTTTTTCATCCTACTCCGTCCTTCTGTTTCGTTTGCTTGTCAGACTATAAATATGCGCACGCGCGAGTGTGTGTGTATTTAAAAATTTGACTTTGCGATAGGAAAAGGTGTCCAGAGACAAGCCGCCTCTCTTTTTGCCGCCCTCTGCATCTTGCTACCCCGGGCCATGTGCCCCTTGGCCTTAGTGTAGATACGGCCCCTGTTGTGTCTATGGCATCGTAGCTCCTAAACGGCTGAATTGATTTGTGTGCTGTTTGTTTTGTCGAAAGCCTTGTTGGTTTTTACCTAAGTATATTAGGTAAACGTAGGAATGTAGAGTCATAGGATTTCAGCATATATGGTTGCTATAACCCCGCAAATGTGGTCATTTTGATTAAAAGATACCTTGTCACTTGTATTTAAGGTTAATTTTTAAACTAATACTTTATGGCATGACCGCCTTATCGGCAACAGACAAAGTTGTGACCTTTTACTAAAAGCGGTCACAAATTTTGGATACGAGTTTAATCTTAGTAGCGTTTTCTATTTCCTGTTCATTACACGTAGAACCGATGGTCGTTGGGGCGGAAAGGTTCTCGAGTGGCGACCACGTATCGGAAGGCGTAGCGTGGGTAGGCCCCCCACAAGGTGGACTGATGACCTAGTGAAGGTCGCAGGAGTCCGCTGGATGCGGGTTGCGCAGGACCGGTCATTGTGGAAATCTTTGGGGGAGGCCTCTGTCCAGCAGTGGACGTCTTTCGGATGAAATGATGATGATGTTCATACAAAGTCGTAAAATGCCAGTCCTCTAGCTTTTTTCCTTGAATGACTTCAGGGTGTGTCCACAAACACTTGAGAAATCCTTCTTCGCAAAAAACCATGAAAAATGTCTTCCATTAAACATTATTGTTTATGCTACTAGATCTACAGATAAACGGACTGATAGTTTAATATTCATAACGACATGATGTCATCTTCATTGTTAAAAGCTCACTTCCTTATTTGTCTCTATTTATCTAATACTTTATTAATCTATCGTTTTTGCGTAAAACATGTCCTTCCGTGCGCGTTCAATGTTTTTAGCACGCTAATAAATGGCGTATAAAAACACACTGTTAAGTTAAGAGTCCGGTATACTTTTGAAAATGATGTACTCTGTAGTTTTTCACTATTTCATACAAACTTAATAGTATTTTCAATGTACGGTAACATCAGCCTTATTGACGTCTCTTGTCATAATACAAAAATGACAAAATTCGCAGTACGTTGCGCCTTCTAACAAACTGTAAAGTGTTATAAAAATCAAATGGCACGTTATTTTTAAAAGTCACTGAACAAACGTTGTTCAGCTTGGCGAGGACTACCTACAATTAAATGTATTGCTCCTGTTACAGGCAACACCCTGTATAAGCTGCATCTTTTTTACAGTAGGTATGAAAGAGATGTCGTCATGCAATGAGTAGTATTGAACAGTTTGGAAGTATTTTTGTGTTATACTGAATTGGTTATACTGAAGTGAGTTTATAAAAAAAACAACTTGGATAATAACTGAATAGGAATATGTATTAAAACAATTTAATTATAAAGGACAATTTATATAAACATTCCTTGTTCTTACTTTAACATAAATTCTTCTTAATGGAAAGAATGACTAGGCATAGACAATTATGATTATAAAATCGATTTATACAAATGCAATCTTATTACACTGTGTTAAGAACCATTTTTCAACAGTAGAATGTAGCACAGTAGGTAAAAATAAACGTTTGCCACCAAAATTTATTGATATTATTAATATATGTATATTATGTTGCGCTAGCAGGTTTCTGGTGCAAACATTATAATTAGGCGTAACAGGTTTGGGGACCTTTCTTAATATTGTGTTTTGTATGATTATTATTGCTTTATGGTTTACACAAAAAATGTTACACAAATCACACAGGATGGGTCAAGAATATGGACCCATATTAACCACGAATTTTTGAGTGATATAGGAAAAAAAATAGAGGCCAAGACCCTTACAATAACTAAGAGACATTTTAATGTTTCCCAAAAATTGATATGTAACTCAAAAATCTTCATGAAAACAGTATCCATCGAACCTCATATTTCTTTCGCTTTCAGTTGTCAATTGTTATTACCACGGTGAAACATAAGACTGTTGTTAAAGTCCTACTGAAGTTCAGTAACTGAACGAAAGGACTTAAATTATTATGCTCCCAAAAATTACGAATCTTTCGCTTAATTGGACATATGCTCTTTTTAAAAATAAAACTGTCAGGAATACAGGACTAAAGTCGGTCCAACACTGTATAACATTAAGCACAGTTCGATCACCTTAAATGATGGATATTTCCACATTTAACGGTTATTCGTCACATTGGTAAACAGTATTTTTTGCTTCTGACAAGGCTATTGAAATCTTGGTGTGATATTGATTTGTCATTGAAACTACAATACGCAATTCGACAAACACTTTGATGATATTTATATGATAAAGCTTGTTGTGTGCAGGTAAAATTATACCCAGTTTAGTTTTCTTTCGAATCTTAGGCATTAAGACAGTTGGATGTGCAATCTACTAGGAGATTTTATTGAAATATATTTTTGTATGGTTGTTAGGTTAGGCTACAAACAAATATAGTATGTATGGTGTACATTTCAATATCTATAGCAAATATACATTAATTCTGTTATGTTCACCGGTTTTTATAAGACTCCCATAAATTATTCTCCTAACTCCCGTTTACGCGGCTTTCCTTGTCACCTTAAGGGTTGAATTTTGACTTGTCTAATCTCTTATTAGTGTTTAAAACCATCATTTGCATTTAATATTTTTGACTCTTGGATAGTAAGTCAGACAAAACACAAAAAAGTGTTTCTAGATCACACTCCGAAATCAACCTGTATACATAATAAGACGAATAACTTGCAAATCTGCGACACAATACAACCCTACTGCCCGTACTGTTGTTTATCTACTGTGCTTTCACTTTCGCTACATTGCGCAAGCGCAGTGCTCGAGTTATAGCGCTTAGATAACTTAAGTAGCTCGAGTTACTATGAGGATTACAATCAATTGATTGTAATCCCCATGAACTGTTTTAATAAATATTCGGTTGTTGAACCTTGCCAAATTGGCAAGTTAGATGCCAAATCTGGCAACATTTTATAAACTATTCGCCAATCAATGTTACCTATGAAAATTTTCACGCATTTTAGCAACTTGTCTTCTCTTTTATAGCACCTTATAATATTTCAAATTGGCAACACAGGCCCCGGAATGTTATTTTAAGGAATTTCTTCATTTTTTAAGGGACTTCAGGGCTAATTTGCATTGCGCGAATGCAAGTAAATCGGTCGATTTATAGCGCTTAGATAAACGCACAAGATGATATGTTGTGAATGTAAAAGGTTTTGTGAGGTGATGGATGACCGTGCGTCTTCAGTTAATTGTTAATGTTAATGTTTGTTATTGATAATGTTATTTATTGTTTGCCTAGTATTAATTAGTACCTAAGTACTTAATTAACAGTGTTTGCATTACACAGTGCCTTGGTCTCTGTAATACTGTGTAATTGATTTTATTAATAAATAAATAAATAAATAAATAAATAACGTAGCTAGAGTTACTTACTGGGATTACAATAAATTGATCTAGATACTAAGAGTGAGATATATAAAGGGATGTTGCCATATCGGCAAGTTACGTATATTAGCAATATTTTATAAATCATATATCATTCAAAATTGTTGTATGTCAACTTGCCATGCATTTCTTTTTATAGTGCTTAGATAACGTACGTACCTTGAGTTTTTTTACTGGGATTACAATTAATTGATCAGGATACGCGCATAATAGTAAACAGTCGACCCTGAAATGTTGCCAGATCAGCAGCTTGGGCAGCAGCAACATTTTAATAGCTTGATCTGCCTTTTTATTCACAGTTGCCATTGCCACCTGTCATATCTTTAGCACTCGCATGCTACCGCACCGCACTAGTGCGATAATGATCACTTTATGTGCTTGCGTCAAAAAGTCGACGAGTCATTTGTACTATATAACGTTGTACGATACACGTGCGACTAGGTAATTCGCAACTCGTGTCGATTTAAAAAAACTTTCTTCGGTTGTGTTTTAAATCGCCAAACATTCCGAATTTCCTTCTTTTCGCACAGTATATATCTGCTGCTGATAGATGTTCTGCATACTTATACTTGGGTACATTACTTATTTATGTATGTCTATGTAGGTATATTTATATTTATATGTGTATGTTTATACAATTATTAAAGCAATGTATTATTGTTGATTTGTGTTTCCTATCTCTTCTCGATGTTTACGATCCTGCACCAAATACAAGTTTCTGTTTTATCCAATGGTTGACTGGTAGAGAATGCCTCAAGG
Source organism: Lathronympha strigana (assembly GCA_949128165.1). Lineage (NCBI taxonomy): Eukaryota > Metazoa > Arthropoda > Insecta > Lepidoptera > Tortricidae > Lathronympha > Lathronympha strigana. The sequence continues at coordinate 8,513,954 of OX421923.1, read as the reverse complement.
CATTAAGTCCGCCATTTGTACTTTTTTTGTAATTGTGCAATAAAGCTTAAATAAATAAATAAATATATCGTAATGTACTACAATTAGATTATAGATTATGGGTATAGTTATATTTCATTTCATATAAATAAAATATGCTATAAATGTTACAGAGTTAATAAGGTCTGTTTTAAAATTCTTCCAAGCTCCATGATTTCTTAGTGTAATTCGAAGCTAACTCAATGTTATCCCATAGTGTTTGTCAAAGTACCGGTCACACCGTCGTCGTCGCCAACTGACTATCCGTAAACCTTATAACAAGTGAATACGGTTGATAATTGATCAATTTAAAATGTTTGTATATAATTGCTTAATAGACTCGACTGGTCCATAATATTGGCCAATCAAGTTTGAGCCTTATTACTATTGAAATAGAGATGGACTATCTCATAGTCTTTAGTTTATTGATTATGTTCTTTCTGAATCATTTATTGCATCTCATCACGTCATAGCATAATGACAATAAAATTCAGTAGGTAGGTACTTTATGTACGTATGCAAGGGAACATTTGTAATACTTAATACATACATACAGTCTTTTATTATATTGATTTATAAAGCCAATGCGGTAGCTTTTAATATATTATGATAATATGTATGTTTTCGTTCCAGTAACAGTAGCCAGCCTATTAATAAAAATTAACGACAGGTGGCACGTTTCAAAGCCTAGCTGAGCTTACGTAAGTACGTAGCATGTACTTAATTGCCTGCATCTAGTAGATTTTCGCGACGCGAGGATAAAATGTAATATAACAATGCATGTGCTCGAAAAGCGCGTCTTTATAGAGTCAAATCGTGCGGAAAGTGGTACTTTTTTACATTAGTGCTTTTGACTTTTCAGCATTATAAAAACTGAAAAGTAAAAAGCACTCATGCGGAAATTACACTTTTCCGCTATAAGAATTCACCATAGACAACCACTACTTATCGAGCATAAGCATTGTAAAATACAGTTTTTTGTCATAATATGATTATTTATTCGCACAATGCATAGTAAAACATTGTATGAAATACGAGCGTAAAGACGATTTCATGCATATCGAGTTATACCACTCGTTGAAAATCACCTACTTTCCGCACTTAATGCATACTTAAATAGCTATTATGCTAAGAGCTACTTTTCGCCTATCCATTTTATCGCATGATCGCATGTAAAAAAAACCACAAGTTACAATTCTAGCTTTAAATATCATCAAAAAGAATTACCGTGAGTGAAGTGTATGGTTTTACACCTGGAAACTAGTAGCTTTGCAAAATCGTGTTCAAAACGATCATTAAGAGCAATCGACTTTTAAGGAAGATTCACTTAAAACCAATCCCCATCGCGAGATCGCACTCGATTCCAGACTCTTCAATCAGCCAGTGTAGGGTGGCCTTAATATCCCTAACAGTAGAGAGCGCATTTGTACCAATTTCCCTTAGTTTTCGACTGAACTGAGCTGTGAGCGTATGGAATAACATATAGAATGCGCAATCGTAGAGGTGAGAGGTGAAGGCTGTCCTTTCATCTTAACATTCGCAATGCAATTTGTACTGACAATTGTAGACCTTAACTAGTTATATTAAGGTTTACAAATAGGCAATCTTTGTCGACGGTACAAAGTTGAACCAGTATAAGGATGACCTCTGAATACGGTTAATTGTTAAAGATGTTGAGGTCAAGTTATAGTAGGTAAATCAAGCGAAATTGCTGTGTGAACTGGATTACTGATACGTTTTTGAGTGTACAAATCGAGGCTGTATTTTAAGCAGTTTATTAGTAATTGGATTTTGTATTTGTAGGTGCACCGGTTTTTTAATGCATGAATACTCGTAAACGTATATTACGACGAGTACTTTGGTACTTAATAAAATTTACAAGTAGCTGAAGCTAAACATTACGCGGATAAAGTTCAAAGAGGGCTTCATCAGAATGCAGATGAGTTTGCCAGATGGGGGATCTATAAGATAATTTTGTAAGTCTGGAACCATTTGTAGGGCTGTCGAAAACCATTTCAAATTTAAACACCAACACCAGGTAGTTTGACGGATCTACCAGCAAATACCCAGAGAGATCAAAACCGAATATTGAACCAAAATCCAATGGATCACCTTGAATGTAGCTATCAAACAAAAACAGAACCATCAAAATCGATTCATATTGGGAACCTCCTACTATTATTAATTTATTTGAACTTTATTGCACAGTGAAATTAATGTAAAAATGGAGGACTTAACGCTTTAAGGCATTATCTCCCAGTCAACCATCGGGCTAAACTGAAGATGTTAGTTTGGTGCTGGATAGTAGAACAAAGATATGATAAATAAAAACATGTCAAACTTAATTAATAATAAAATATATATGCATATACATATACAAATATACTTACCTACATATGTACCTAATATAAATGTATCAAGAGCGGAACATCACGCAGACAAATAGTAACGAAGATTTTCGAATAAAAATGCTGATGCAAACTTGCTTTGCAACGTAAATTTACTTTGAGCTTGTGTGATAGGCAGCTATTCCACTTTTGTATTATGTAATTAACGGATGATATACACTACGGGACGGGACGGGATGAGACGATCCATCAGTTTCTATAGAAAACGTCACGTGACATCCGAGGGCTCCGAGCGATCACGTGATTTTTTCTATAGAAATTGACAGATCGTCCCGTCCCGTCCCATCCTAGTATGAGTCATCCTTAAAACAAATTACACGAAACCGAAAACCTTCTATAATTAATTTAGGTACGTAACCATTTACTTACTTACATATAGAACATACCAAGTAAAATTGAGAAATTGACAGTCGAACATCTTCGTCAATCACAAATGGACGATTACTATTGCAAATGGACCATCTTATTACAATGACCTTTTATAACCACATTGGAAAGACGGAGTGCCAGAGAAGGTATGATCCATGACATATTCTACCGAGATTTATAGTTTTGCGCAACCGCAATAAATGTTAAGTCCGCTTTACATGTTGACATAAGATGACCATTCACTGACAGTTGAACTTTAAGGGATTATAATCTTGTTATTGTATAGTCTAATGTGCTACTTATAAGTGAGAGGTCGTGGGGTCGTATCCTGGATCGTACTAATGGATATAAACATACGACGGAAAAAGAGGAATACCAGGGTCAGGGCAAGATAAGCTTGCATCGGTTTTGATAATAGAGACTGCGCAGTAAACCCTTATAGGTTCACTTTGTTGTCCGTCTGTCCGTCCGTGTGTCTGTCTGTCAAGACCCTTAATGTCGGGAACGCGTAGAGGTAGTAAGTTGAAATTAATACCACATACACAAGTCTGCAGTCCCTTAGAGCTGCGAAAAAACCATGTGCAGGAAAAATCCGAAAACCGTATAACTATCGCACACTGAACACTCAGTGTGCGATAGTTATACGGTTTTCGGTGCCACGAGTATTTTTAAATACCTACCTAAGGTCATAAATGGGGGGGAGTATCCTTTGCGCGGAACCCTCGGTGGGCGAGTCGTGACTCGCACTTGTTTTAAACGTGAAACTTCTATGAAATTACTTTACTTAATTAAACCTTAGGACCAATTGCACCACCCGGGGTTAGCCGTATAACCCGGAGTTAAGCGTTTTTTTGTTTGTAATTTGACAGCTTTACTTCGGGTTAGCGACGAACCCTGGGTGGTGCAAGTGGGCCTAACACCTCCGCAGTACGTGGTATCAAAATCGATGTAAACATAGCTTAAATAGTCGTACTCTATAAGTTTCACGTTTTTAGTGTTTGTAAGTCGGTCTGTGGAATCATTGCCGATTTCAGTACGGGTTTTTTGTCGAAAGCATTTGTTTATCGGGATGATTCTTAGCAACCTGTGTCTTAGCTTAGCCAAGATATTTAGCTTAAACTGGAGCCAGGATATCAGCCACAGTTGAAACTAATCCTCTTTAAATTCTGGCTATGCCTTACTAGGACATTAATTTCACTATTGTCGTATAATGTAAGTTACTGTAGATGTTATTGTGTGACTATGTTGCAAACTGAAACTACAGTAAAGTAAATAAACATAAGTTTAAATGCCAAAATCACCTGCGCTTACATAAATTGTTACATAAGTGTAACCTTTTCAAGTGTTGCAAGAGGGAGCTTCATCGTGACCCGGCGGCCTGGCCGCTGAAACGATGCTTTTACTAAAGGACCGTACACACTCAATTGATGCGATGCAGTGTGTTCCACGTTTGGGCAAAGTGTCAACATTTTTTAAATGCATTTGACGCTCTTAGTCGGGTCAATGGTCTCAGTAGCTAGAGATAGTTACTAAACTATTTTCTCTTGGAATAAGTGACTCTCAACAGTATTGTTTTGATTCAAAACTACTGTTTCTGACTGTTCACCAACTTATTTCTACATCTATCAAATCTGCCTAGAGATTTATCTAATGAGCTTGAATTCGGTTTTTTTTTTGCGTAAAGTGCCTTTGGTCATCAGCTGACACTATTATTAGGTACTGCATTTTCTACAAATTACTGCATTGCCTTAAAAATGGTGCTAGTAAATAAATTAAACTTCACTACATTTGACATTGAGAAGAAGTAAACATTTAGTTTGAATAATTAATATACCGCGACAGATACGGGATCTACACCTACCTATATATACTCGTAAGTATGTTACTAGCGCAAGAAAATAGTCTATCGACTCGGATAAACGGGAAATGTTAAACACAAATCCTGCGTTTGCACGTTCGTGTGGTCGTGACAGTGAAAAATTCGTGTGTACCCAGCCTAATAATATGTGTAATATATCGCTTAATGAGCATTTTTAATTAGCCACTTACTATGTAGTTAACTTTCATGTAAGTATCTAGTTTACATAAATACTAATTTAACAGAATGCCTGATACGAGTAGTAGGTATAAAGGTTACGAAAATCCCAGGAGAAATTTGTTTAGTGGTAAATGTTTAGTTTTAAAAATGATGACTCAGTAATTTTTTGCCATACAACGAAAACTATTAACGGTACCAATTTCCCTTTCAAAGCTAAGTGTTGGTACATGTTCTTCAATAATAGATTATCCTCACATTATAACTGTTAGAAAGAGCAATGGCCTCTCTGTTTTGGTAAATAACCAAGTATTGACAGAGTAGTGTATCTATGAGTGCACGATTACCATAAAAACAGTTGTTTATACCTACCTACATACAATATACTCGTACTTCACAAGAACACTGTATCTCGTTCTACTAATGAGGATTAAGATAGGTTACGGGGCCAGACCGGACCGAAATAATGTGTCATTTTATAATTTTCGCACCTCAAAGGGAGAAAACGGAACTCTCATAGGATCACTTTGTTGGCCGTCCGTCTGTCTGTCAAGACCTCTTATCTCGGGAACGCGTGGAGGTAAAAAGTTGGAATGAATACCACATACAAAAATCTGCGGTCCCTTGAGACTTTTAGTATTAAACACTCAATATTATTGTGTGTTTAATACATGTAGTCGGATAATGTAAAAGGGCTCTAAAGAAGTAATTAAAAAACCGGCCAAGGGCGAGTCGGACTCGCGCACGAAGGGTTCCGTACCATATTTTTTTTAAAGGCAAAAACCACGTGTTTTGTGAAAACCCCCTTAAGTATTTATTTTATTCTGCTTTTTAGTATTAGTTGTTATAGCGGCAATATAAATACATAATCTGTGAACATTTCAACTATCTACAATTTTATAATTGAAATAAAAATGGAAAAATTCTCCGCGTCGAGCGGGATTTGAACCCACGACCTCTCTGAACGCCGGTCAGATCGTTCGCAGACGTCTATGCTTAATACAAAATTAATTTCAACTGTCTAACTATCACGGTTCTAGAGATACATCCTGACGGACGGACAGACGGACGGCGGAACCTAAGTTATAAGGTCCCGTTTTGCCCTCGTTGGGTACGGAACCCTTTTTTTTTTTGACGGAGTGGTTGGTACGGAACCCTAAAAATAACTATAAAACATTAGTTGGCTATGTAATGTATGGTCTTTTTATGAAACTCAAGCTATTCTGTCGATATGGTGGCTGTGATGTGTAGGCTTTTTTTTGACGTTCATAAGTGCATTGTAATGTGCCTAAATTGAAAAATAAAGATATTTATCATTTATCATTATCATTTTTAATGTGATGATAGGTATTTCTTCCTGATCTAACGCTCATTATTACACGACATAAATTAATTTATTCATATTTGCAAAATTTTAATAAGCATTATGCTAAGATCAATATTAGTCAAGACCAACATTATAAAATTAATAGAGTTATGAATATGATAACACAATTATAAATAGTTTTCGGTGTTATTAACATGTTTAACATTTATTGTCATGTTTGTATAATAAAATAATTTCTCATTCAATAATTATAAGGGTCTACAAGAATGTCTATCTATTCAATATTCTTGAGCTATTTTGTATGTAGATTATTACCATTATAAGTTACTAGCATATTTAATATTATAATGATTGTAGACCAAGTTAATGAATGTAGAATGTATAACATGTATTGATTAATTGTTTTATCTTTACAGGTAAGTTGCAGACAGTAATTAACTAAGAGACCGTCAGGGACTTTTGAATGTATCTACTCAGGACTCAGGTATTTCGTAGTTACGTTTAACTCCGGGTTAGTTACTTAATCTCGGAAGATGCAAGCGCTTAATATGATGTTCGAATATGGCAATTATTTGGCAATGTCAAGTACTGGGACTTTTACCTTATACCTAACCTTCAAAAAGCGTGGGTGTTATCCAATAAATTAGTACTCACAGACATGTCAACATTGTATTTTGCACATGTAAGGCCCGTTATCAGAATTCAATGGCTTTCGATTGAAGATGGTAAGTGCATTGACTTGTGTACATACTGTCGTAACGGACATTTTACCGATATGTCAGCTTTTCGAAGCTTGTAAGTCTATTTAATCGATTATGGGTCTTATTGTAATGAGCATAAATGCATTTTGATTGAATATACACGTTTTAAGTATACGTGATTTATGATCGACAATATCGACATATGTTTTTCGATTGCGGGATTGGTAAGTCGTTCATAATATTTCTTTTGCGATTTACTCGCTATATTAGGGAATAAAACAGGCAATATCTTAATAGTCATGGTAAAAATATTTTGGGTAAGTTTTTTACCCCGGGTCAAGGGCGTACTGGTAAACCTAATGTAAATGCTTCTCTTGGTTGTTTTATTAGCCAACCCAACCTTACTTTGCTTAAACAAGATATTATCTAGGTACTAAGGTGTAAGCTAGATTTATTAGGAGTAATAATTTACTACTTTGCTACTTGCAATTTGAATAATAAATAGTTTTAAATATAATGACTTGTTTTATTAATAGTCGATCAAGCTGTAGAACCAATTGCAAGTGTCAATGTATATATAAAGGACTAGTTTGATTACTTACTTGAAATTATTAAAAATAGCAATAATTTATGTACTATATTAAAACCTAGTTTATTATTGATAATTTATGTTAATATATATAAGACCTTAAGAACAGCAGTTATCTTTTTTTTACGTCGCAATCTCCTAAGAAGTTTCAGGGATGAGATCAGAGAGGAGTCCCTTATCCACACATGAAATATATGTATGTATAAGTACAGTTAATTGTATGTACAAAAGCTGTCCTTGACATTTTGCAACGTCCGGCCATGTTCAACAATCCGCCATTTTTTTCCCACGTTTAACCCTCAAGCACCTTTTAGAATCAAATCAAAGCATTATCTAACCAGTGGGCATAAACTGGCCAAAATAATATTAGGCAACCGCTATTACCCATTGAACGCGTACCCTACTTTTTAGCGTCACGAACTTTTACTGCCAAATGAAAGTGGGCTCTAATTATAAAGCTACAAAGTGCAATTTTGAATTGTAAAAAGCGTACTTAGATTTTCGTTATGTCACAATGGTCCTGAGAATTTGCTCAAAATGGCATTCCTCATGACATTTCCTGACCGATTATGCGTTGGGAAGATCATGGCACCATAATGCTTCTTAATAAGAATAGCGGTGATTCTTGTTATGTAATTTGATTCGTTTGGTATGGTGAGGTTATATTAGCATAATTGATATGGAAATGTGGATATATTGTGTCATTAATAGTAAACTGTTTAGCTATAAATGGACGATAAGTTCTGGAACTGTGATGGTAAGAGAAAACAGTTTTGTTTTTTGTTATCGTCAAGTCGATAAGTATTCTCCTCCCAGATTATCTCAATTCTAGTCCTAGGCAGATTGTCTCGGACTAAGCTTTAAACAAATAAACCATTGTTACAGTTAAGGAGAACGTCCTAATGTTTTACAGAGTAGTTTTAATAAGTAATTGACAGACCGTTTATCGTCTATGAATTAGTAGTTTTTTGGGATAATTTCGAGCATTCGGAATGTTGCCTTCCCTTTAGGCTCGTAAGTCATGAACAAACAAGTTTCAACATTCTATCGGAGCAAAATTGGAACATACCATCAAATTGTGACACATCACTTCGCGTGATCGAAAGTCGGTTGATCGAGGAGAGCGCAGTTGCAATATTGTTGCACACTCCCGATTTGCTGCAAAAATGCAGCCAACTTAGTCTAAGTTTGTATAGAGTGAAAAGGAACGTTCCGTTAGGGTAATAAAAACAAAGCGAGAACGCTGTATGGTGCTGATATCGCGCGCAAGCGAGAGAGTTGCGACTCCGACGTTCCGTTCTACTCTGGTTCAGTGAAGTAGTGAATCATATCGAACCACAGCTCTCATGACTTCATGGTTATGTCACTGTGAGAAGATTCTATAAAGGCAAAAAGTATGAAGAAATAAATAAATCTTTGATAAAGGTGTACGTACCTATTCATTCACTGTGTTGGTAACTTGCGAAACACTTAGACATCGTCTCTTTACAGTTTTGTTTAAAATAAAATAAAAAAACTATAATTACTTTTCTGCAAAAAGTAAGCCTTATACATGAAATTTGTACGTCAGATATATCTTGCAGGTGAATTTGGCAGACAAATTGATCATTGTATAAATAGTTGCTAGATTCGTAGCTGTAGCCGTACCGTTACGGCTTAACGCTTAAGGCCCACTTGCACCACCCAGGGTTAGCCGGTAACCCGAAGTTAAGCTGTCAAATTCTGTACAAAAAAAACGCTTAACTCGGGGTTATGTGGCTAGCCCCGGGCGGTGCAATCGGCCCTAAGAAAGCAATTGTATGAAACAACGGCGTTGTACAGGTATATACTCGTATATTTAACCAGAGCAGGGACCGGAACCGGTTACCATAACCCGGGTTTTTCATAAGGTTATTTTAAAGGTTGTTTTCAAAACACCTCCAATTCGGTTAACTCATGATACGGAAACCTTAATCATTCGGAAACCTTATCGGTCCAGTTAACCCCAATTAACCTCTAACCAGTAACTAACCGCAATGAATTCTGTTAGTGTTTTATTCTGTTTTGAACAGTTCAAACGAAAGTAATCTTTATACGCCCAGGAATTAGACTTAATATTGAATGACCATGGCTAGGAGTTAGGACGTTGTCGCTCGCTGTGGAACCAGGTTTGTTTTGCTCTTAGTGTGGCATCGTTTCTTTATTTCCTTACTATATTTAGGCTAGCCTAACATTTTTATTATCATACATAGAAATGAAAGCGGCGTGAGCATTTGTTTCTACTATGCTCAAGTTTATTTATTTTTCTTGTAGTTAATCAGTCAAATATAGGTAGAGTCGTAAATAATCATCATACATGGGTAACTTAGCGCAATTATTCTGATATTATTTAAAAACAAAACATAACTATTAGTCTCAGATTACGAAGCGATAAACTTCAGCAAATAGTGCTATTGTTGTGAGTACATTTTGTGACGACTGTCGGTAAAGTTAAAACTTTTTAAAATCTCGACATTGTTATCCTTTGTAAAACCAACAGCTAATTACCTGCACGAAATAAGTACAATAAAGAACAAGAGATATTTTATTAATAACAACAGTATTCCTTTGGCAATAAAGTTTAAATTGTCATAGCATGCACTCAACGTATAACCTTTTGAAATTAAGAACCGAGGCGTGGTCAACCAGGTGTCTGTTTATTTTTCATAATTAAAAGTTGATTTGATTATTGTAGCTTGTGTTAAATTTTGCAACTTACGTAGGTAGATATTAAAAAAAGTGGGGACAGATTTCTTATCGATTTGAGGATATTGTGCAAGCTTCAGTCGCTTCCAAGTACCGGCAACGTTAGCTACACTGTATTCTATTCCCGATATTTCTTACAATCGACAACTGGCCTACTTTTTGGATTTTTAATGCATTTGGATTCTTGAATTTTTAATCCATGCTTAGTTCATACACTACTCAACTAGAGCAAAAATAATATAATAAATACCACCCTCTAACTAAGACTTGCAAAACACGCTACCGGAGGCCTATTGCATAATCAGTTATAGCTTGTAATATTAGCGGAAGTCTCTTTTCAATCCCTTTTATTAGAAAGAGAGTTCCGCTAATATTTTAAGTTACAAAATAAATTATACAATTGTCCCCAGGTGGTCAGATCATATTTTATTTCTAAAAGGTTTTATGTGAAATGCGTCCTATTCCAATTTGACCCTTATTCTTAAGACAGTAAATTTGTAATTTATATTACAGGTTTTTGTATTACTGCATTTCATTTTCTGCAGGTAATTAGCGATTGGGTTTAACAAAAGACACTACAATGCTATTCATAGCAGATAAGTTTCAAGTGGAAATCGTGATTTTAAACTGTTTACATTATAAAACGGTGAATAGTTTTTATCTTTCCTTAATTTCTCACATATGCGTCAAGAGTGATAATGCGACAATAAAAGTCTTGTTTATTATAGGGCTTGTGATATACGTGTTACACGCGGAACCGTAGCTACGTAGCCTTAGCACCGGCGGTGCTAAGATCCCGTACTACACGGTCACGTCAAAGATACGTATCCGTTTCTGGATTCGGCTACGTTCCTGCGAATCTCGGCTTCGGCTCCGCTCGGCTTCTTTTAATACACATCTTTTACAATTTGTACTAGCCTATTATTTTTGCCTCCAACATAATATTTGCATCTAATTATTTTTGATCTCTTAAATTTTTATTTAAAATGCAAAAGTATGGAAACTGAAATTAAAAACTCGCCCCTTGCATTAAATTCGGGGGGTTTAATAACACGCATAAAATCTACACTTAACGTCACGGTCACGACTGGATCCGATCTACGTATAAATAAGATACGTATCTCCGTGTACACGTAGCTACGTATCTTAATTACACGTAGCCGAATCACACGGAGCAAACGGAGCGGAGCTCCGAGTAACACAGCAACGGAGATTCGGCTACGGGTTCACGAAACACGGTCACGACCAGGAGCACTAGTTTATTACCAATCTTAATACGATTTTGCCGGCAATTACTTTCTTTTCTTACCTGGGTGCGTAGCCAAGATGCCAACCGCTCACGCTCACTCGCTAATGAAATGCAACTGTCATTGTCACGCTAATAAGAAAGAGAGATAGAGAGAGGTAGCTACGATACATTATTAAGCGTGAGCGATTGGCATCTTGGCTACGCACTCTGACGTCTGACGTGTTTTCACTTGAGACCGCTATTTGCTACCATTGGCAAAACAAAAGTATGTATTTGAGTTAATTGTAAGCAAGTGCAGCAAGCGGTGCTCCAAATGATTATGACATACTTTGATATTGGATACTTATTATTATATTATTTTTTCGTATCTCGTATTATCGTAGTAATGAGCAAAATTAGTATAATCGTACGAGTTTGAGATTAGGGCTCCCGATTACAAGAGTACACGCTGACACGTGGCTCCGTGTACACGAGTCGTGTCTTAATTACACGTGGCCTAATGGCATGTTCCAAACAGGGCAGAAAACCGGTATCGTGTGTGACAACGACATTTACAAGACGCTTCTGTAATGTGTGAAAATGTACCGACACTAAATGAGTAATTAAACATCTATAATTTATTTTATTACATTACAATATCGCATCTCGAGATACTCTGGGTATAACTTTTTTAAGTAGGTATATTCACGGAAATACTACTAAAATTACAGTCTTTCTCCGGGACCACGGGGGCAATGTCGCCCTTGAAACGTCGGAGGTTTGTTTTCAAAGTTTATACACGATTAAGCCCCGTTTTCGTAAATTTATAATACTAAAATTATAATAACAATATCTAATTATATACAAAATCTAACAATGAACAAGAGTTTTCTACTGATTTTATTTCCTTTAAAAACTCTCATATGTAACAGGAAGAATAATTATAATATAATTTGATGGCCATAGAGTTACAATTTTTTTTAAGCTATTGCATAGCTTCTATCGCGGGCCTTGAGCGCGGGGACCGAATCCAGAAATTCCGTAACGAAAAAAAACCTGACGCTCCCCACTCCGACGGACCGAAACCGACTTTATTCACTTTGTTACAAAGTTCTTTATCGGGGAAAGGATATATCTCCAAACGAATGTCGCTAAGTGTCATATTCTATACAAAATATTGAGGACAGTAGCTTTTATTACCAGAGATACGGCGATGTCAAACGTCAAAATAAACACTATTATTTTAGTCCCGCCAAAATCAAATATGTTAGTCGCAAACTTATGTTTCTTATTTCAGTTATCATAAACCTATAGTTTCAATGATAAATATTCCTGAATAACCAACAGCTACTGTAAGATAATAAAACCCACATGTATTGTAAAATAATGTTGACAACTTTTCTATCAAAAACATTGAATTTGAAAATGAATAATGATCCACAAGAGTCTACAACAAAATATGGGACCACCATTGACGCGGTATTTTCTAGGTATTTAGAGGATATTAAGTCGCAAACTTATGTTTCTTATTTCAGTTATCATAAACCTATAGTTTTAATGATAAATATTCCTGAATAACCAACAGCTACTGTAAGATAATAAAACCCACATGTATTGTAAAATAATAAAAACATTTTAAACAATATTAACTTTTTATTTATTAAATAATAGAAAAAAATGTTTTCTTATCGGTCACCACGCTCAAAAAGTGTAACTTGAATTAATATCAAAGAAAAAGAAATACTGCATGAACAAAATAAATAAATAATTATAATTGCATAAGTTGATACAAAATGATATGCAATAGCTTTACCGCGGCAGTCCCCGAGTGCCACACGTATTTTTTGAAATAGTTTTAATGTCTGATGTGTCGGTATTTAGATCGTATTTATATCGTTTTTCCCTTCCTTTCATTTTAAACAATTCTATATTATGTTTTACGAATATACACATAACAAATACATATAAGGATGGCAAGGGTAGTATACTTTTTTAAATAATGGCTTGCAACTATCTAGGTAATATGCTCCACACAAAGATCTTACTCGTAAACACTTTCTTTGGGCTAAGAAAACCTTATCAGCATCTGATGAGTTGCCCCATATTATTATTCCGTAACAGATTTGCGACGATACATAACCGTTATAGGCTGCCGTTGCTGCCGCCTCAGAGACGGTTGCTCGCAGACGATACAAAATATAATTAAATCGATGTAGCTTATTACAAAGGGTATTAATATGGGCTTTCCAATTACAAAACTTATCATTCTTAATTCCTAGAAAAACTGCACTTTCCGTTTCATTAAGTTGTACTTACGCCATTAAAATCGGCAGATAATCTAATTGATTTGCTATTATAAGTTTGAAATTAAACCAGTTGTGTTTTGGTTAAGTTAACTTTGAGATTATTATTTTCTAACCAATTTGTTAATGTAGGTACATGTAATAATATTTCTTAGAGAACCATCTGTATTTTCTTTAATTACTATGGTTGTGTCATCTGCAAATAGTATAGTGTCATTTTGTGTGGCGCCAGGTAAATCGGTGATGTAAAGTAAAAACAAATACGGCCCTAGTATACTACCCGATGGCACGCCGCATGTGTTAATGATGAACGGCGAATTATACGTTTTGTTAAGGTTTTTAACTATTTTTGTAACTTCTACACATTGTCGCTGCCCATTGAGATAGCTTTTTAGCCAACAGTACGCTTGCCCTCTTATACCGTATTTAACTATTTATATTACTTTAATAGCAATGTTTCATGGCACCCTAGATCCATAAAGCCATCCAGGATCTAGATTTCTGCTCATTCTATGCATTCGTGTACATACACACAGAAAACATAGAAAAGCGGAAGTGTTTACCGTGACACCAATTAGTAGGTATAGGTATCGGGATACAAAGTATCAACTCAAAATATGTGTAATAATAATTTGACTGGATTACGTAAATTGTAAGAATATTAATGTAAAATACCAGACCAAGATAATATAACGCATCGCGGCTTAGACATTGCCGAGATTCATTGTTTATGTGGAACCGATAAGGGCAATAACAATAAGCCTGCACTCGGTCGGTATTCATCTTTGTGCACTTAAATGTCATTGTCTCATGAGAGTAATTAGTAAAAACAATGCAAGTAAAGTTTTTGAAGCAGGAATTTCTAGAGCTGCTTTCAATATTATCATTTTAAATTGCCATAATTTTTATAACGATACCCTTACCAACAACTCATACCTATCCGTAGTCTGCACGTGCAAGGCCATTTTTTTGTTTTATAAACGAGCCTTTGTTAATATGAGCACGTCGGCTCCAAAAGCTAATCCTAATAATTACCTAACTACTAGATGTGGAAACTTAAGTGGCGAGTTGGCTATATGTTCAAAGTTTAGTGACACCTCTCTACCCCCAGCCCTCATACTGGTGTTGCTCTCGAGCTCTCTTAGATGTCGCTTTTTGTGGGGGCCCATCTTATGTGGGCGAGTCACCGTTTGCCGTAAATTAAATTTATTACCATTTTGTTAGGCAGACGTCTGATTTTATTCTCTATAATACAGTATTTAGTCAACCACCTTCACCTAATAGACCAGTATATTTTAGTTTCCATTAAATCTCAATAGTCTATACACCCTGGCGGTGCTGCCTCTGCGTGCATCCCATAACTCGGGCAGGTGCATCATTCGCTCGGTGTACCCCTTACATTTCATTAAATTGTCGAAAGGGTCTCAGCGTGTTGGCTTCGGCTCCGCGTACGCCTCCCAAAGGTCCGGAACACAATTGTTCCGTGATGGGAAGACCTACCTATTATGAAGATTTAAGACAAAAGTGCGATATTATTTTTTACTATCGTTGTAGAATTGTTTTTGCTGAATATTTTGTATTTTGATTTTTGTTCACATTGATCATAATATGTACTACGAGTATGTCTAATTTTTTGTTTGTATCCCTACTTTTTATATTTTAATTATCATGCACTGTTACTTTACACGCCAAGGGGCCTTACCATGACGTCTTAACGTGATTCAGTTTAGGGCCTAAACTGAGTCGCTGCCATACAACTGAGCACAGGTCCCTTACCTGAACCTGAACCTTAACTGAATTGCGTTAAAGGGCATTTTCAGAAAAAAGTGCACCCTTTTAATGAAAATGGGTCCTCAATTTTCCATAAAAAATTTTTTTTGTCAGGTTTGTAACGGCCCATACGAAATGTATGAAAAAAATGCGTTACAAAGCTGACAAAAAAAACGGGACACTATTTTTCTTGTTTCCAATAGTACTCGTGATCCTGGTTACAAAAAACCCAAAACTTCCTATATTCAAAAAGAAATGAAAATGGTACCCTATTTTTGAAAATGCCCTAAAACGTTATGGTAACGGATAAGGATGGGTTAGGTCCGCGTGTATTTAAGATCTGTTTCTACGAGTACCACGGATACTCGGATCTAAATTACACGCGAGCCCGACTTGTAAACTTGGCTACCTAAGTTGTTTGATTATCATTGCACGTGCAGTATTAGACGATTTATTCCTATTCGTTCCTACTACAATGGTTTTGAATGTTTTGATTAAATAACTTAACAAAATATCACCTACCGACGTTAGTCGTAAGACTCGTAAGAGATATTCACTAAATTCGTTGAACAAGTTAAATCCGTCAAAATAAACACTACCAATAACTTTAAATCACAACATGCAAGCAAACGTAATGTTGTTGTCAGTTTCATTAATTGCAATTTTGTTTAGTACTACACTTTTAATTTTCGAAAGCTTAAGAAATTCACGTAATTAATAGAAGTATTTTTATTTATTATAACGTGAATTGAAGTTGTAAGGTATGACATTTTATTTGATGAAATAAGCTAGTTCAATCTAACGGGTTGTTGTGTATTTGAAGAAAAATAAGAAATTATTAACACGTGCCGTCGCGTTGCCGTCTTCGCTTTAATTTGAAAGTGTAAGACGTAGAAACCGCTTGTTATTATTAATACAACTCTAGTGTAACGGCTTATAGTTCAAAATTGATTGAAGTGACAACTATGAAACAAACCTGGGTTATTCTACCTGTTGGACCCAAAAAACAGTGCAAGATACAAATGTCCTAAGTACGAGGTTTTTATATGTCCTTTACGACATTTCTATCGTTCACTGTTGACACGGAATTGTCTTTGCCGATGCCAGCCTCTACTGTTATTAGATATTGAATCTAATTTACTTACACGTAAAGAGTATACTCGTTTGTTATAATAAGGTTAACAGTAACCTAAAGAAAACCCCAAACAAAAACCCTATCGGGATTGGGTTTTGCAGTTAACCGGGTTATGGTTACTGTTACAGCAACATTTCGCTTACCGTTTGTATTCGGTTACTGAATGTTGCTGTTACAGTATCATTGTGTAACAGATATGATTAGGTAACCAACTCGATAGGCTTAAGCCTAAAGAGGGGTTTTCCGGTCCCTGAACCAGAGTAATGAGGTACAGATTTGTGTTGGGCAAATCTGTGTGGTCGGTTAACTAAAACTGTAAATTGTTTGTGAATTATTACGTAAAAAATATCGATTGATTTAAATTATAAGGAAACACTTGTTAACGGGCATTTTCGCGAGATCCAACAACATTTTTCTAAATCAGGTTTTAATGTTTTTCCTACTCAGAATCACGAGCTCTTTCGTTCCTAATAGGAGAAAGGAGAAAAAAAGAGTCCCAATTTTATTTTTCCGTTTCGTTACCATTTTCCAAACACTTTGTAAAGCGGTTACAAAATGGAGAGTACGTAAAACGTCAGAAAATTCTGAGATCTTTTATTTGCCGTAGTTTTTTCTCATAGATTGAAAGAGCTCGTTATTCTGAGCGAGACAACATTAAACAATTTTTTTTTTGGATCTCTTCTCGCGAAAATAATATGTTCATAAGGGACATAATAGACAAGTTATATAGAAGGCTTAGTATAGATTTTTACTTGTTATATCTGACATTTACTTCTCCACCGCGTTAGCGTATCTAGAGGTCAAGATATGGAAGTAGCCGGATGATTTATATAAACGGCAAACATAATTGGAACTCTCGATCAGCTAACGCGATCGAGAAGCAAAATGTAAAATACAACAAGTAAAAATTAATGTATACTACGAGTAAGCCTTCATGTTCAGATTCGCTTACGAGAGCATTACACTACGTTAATACATAATCGAAATTCAGAGAAAAGTAGCTTCAGTATGTGACCTAAATATTTAGACCATTAACATAACCAGGCGCATTTCAAATATGCGGTAGTTAGATAGTAATATGTATCGGCTTTGGAGTCGTTGGACCTAATTAGCTATTCAGATTACTCAAAACATAGGTACCAGTAATAACTTTGCCTTTCGGGGAAAGTTGAAAAGTTTCGCTTTTGCAGTGTCTTCTATATATAAACACTTACCTATGTACGGTCACCTGCAATAGTATCTTTCGTTATCGAGGCCGCAAAAATATATTACTCGCTCTTATGGCTGTTCAAATAAGATTATGTCAGATATTTTTGCGGCCTTCATGGCGTGAGATACTATTGCTGGTGACTACTAATGTGTCGTGCTTTCGACCCGTGTCTGTCACGGTAGACAACCTAAGTACTAGTAGTAAGCGGTTAAGATACGTATGACGGATAAGGGCGACTCACACTAGAACGGACGGGACTGGACGGGGCGGGACGGCACGATCTGTCAGTATAGAAAACGTCACGTGACATCCGAGGGCTCCGAGCTATCACGTGATTTTTTCTATAGAAATTGACAGATCGTCCCGTCCCGTCCCGTCCCGTCCTAGTGTGAGTTATCCTTAATCGAGAGTCAATTTTAAATCTAATTGGACTTATATCGCCTAAACCCTTTTTGAAATAATTTTGAGCACTACCACAATTTTCACACCTTTAAGCACAAAAAAATCAAAAATTTCTATTAAATAATATTTAAAACGGGTCACTCACGTAATTTAGTCGATTTTCGCTCGACATGTTTGTTGGTGTACGACTTGCCTCTGTCGCGAGTGGGCGCTCCTGATGACGTTCTTCGTAAAGAACGAAACATGTCGAGCGAAAATCGACTAAATTACGTGAGTGACCCGTTTTAAATATTATTTAATATGTTCGAGTCTCACGAGAGTTTTATAGCAAAAATTTCTAATTTAAAATTAGTTTACAGTTTGGAAACATAAACAAAACTTGGATTTGATCCTTAAAAAATCAGCTAAGTGCTAGTCGGACTCGCGCACCGAGGGTTCTGTACGAACTTTTGGTTGCAACTTGAAGTACAATTTTGACGTCAGCCTCAGCCCATGTATCGACAGATTGGACTTGTTTTCACGGCATAAAGTTAGTATGCGAGTTTTTTTTTAGATAAACCTTAATTTTTTGATTACATAAACCGATTTTTTTACTTTATTTTAATGGTCACCATGATATTATATAAATTTAAAGATAAACTGAGACAGTTAAATTTCAAATGATTGTATCCCTTTTTTACCATTTTAGTACAGATCTCTAAAATTGCTTCCCACTTTTCTCCATTTCACCAAAAAAAAAAAGTTCCTAAACTAATATTACATTACGTGTTTCGTACAATTTATACTTTCGTGTGTTATACTGATATTAACAGTAAAACAACGGTAAAATCTCATGAATTTTTATCACTATTGGCATGGCATGTTTCGATTGCGACTGGCAATCATCATCCGACAGAGTGCTCACATCCGCGACACGGTCTTGACATCGCGTGTGTATATTACGTGTGTTACCTGTATACTCGTAATGTTCACATTACAGATGAAACTGGTTTTATTGATATTACACAACCAAACTACTTATAACCATTCTGGCTCAATTATCTCTGCTAATTGTTCATTATATAGTTTTAATATCATGTGTATTTCCTTGGTAACTGACATAATCAGCATTGTTATATTGTTGAAGTGAAAAAAAGCTTAAGTTCCATAGTTATATGGCGTTTACTGTGAGAGCGTAACTTCCTCAGGAAATGTATGGGAAATTATTGTGACATCGGTATGAGTGTATTTATAGATTTTTTCTACTCCAGCACTTCTTTCTGTCAATAAGATGACTGACAGCGATAATAAGAAAGTATAGGTACATTATAACGTTGTCTGTGGTATACCAACAGAAATAAATAGGTACTCCGTTAGACCACACCGTAAAGCGATGCTCTAATGGATTTTCATATGATTCATGAACACTGTTGTTTGTTTTTATTTTGAAGTTGGCGTACGTCTTCCACATTCTGCCACCTTTCGAAATGTTGTTTTTTTTATTCGCTATTTTAGCTATCGTAGAAAATGTAGCGTATGCAACAGGCGGCAACAGCTCATAATTGGTTCTTAAAACTGTCGGGTCTCTCGACCCTCGACGACCCTCAAGTTTTAGGAGCCCTTATTGAATAACTGTTGTATAAACTACTATATACTGTAAAATTGAAAGAGATGTCATATACTACAGAAAAAGTGACCAAGGTCCCCGGTGAGCAGGGCTGGTACTATATACTGATGTAATCTGGATTTTTTCACCTGTAATAATATGTACGAGAGTGAAGTAATTCTATATAATATTAACTCAGTCTATATTATTAGAATAGGTACCTTTTTGCAAAAATCGATTTGTTGGTCACGTCTTCTTATCGTGACAGATTTTCCCTAAACGGTGCTTTAAGCTTTTATGTGGAACCGACCAACTGTGACTCTATTATGTATTACGTTACAGCTTATTGAGCTTATTACCGAATCTAGCAGTATACTGGTATTATGTACTCGTAGCTTCAATCGAAATAGTATATCAAAGTTTTATTTTGTCAATTGAATTCTGATCAAAATAGAGGAAAGTGTGACCGTGGCTTGAAAAACAAATATGTAGATTTGCGAATTTAAGAACGGAGCGAGCTTGATCATCTTCTTTTAACCGATTACAAAAAGGGTTATAATTTTGGCACTTTATGTAGAAACCCTAGGCCACTCTAGAGCCATGTCTAAATGACAAGCAGTAAGAGATTTCTTACAATCTGATTTATAGCGTCACTATGACATAGTCCTATATTGGCCTTGGGTTCCAATTGGTTGACTGTACCTATGTAGGGTTGTAACATATGTTCCACCGTAGCATAATAAGGAATAGTACTTACTAAAGCACAGATGGTTCACTTTCCTACATTTCACGTTTAGCTTGTCAAGTTGATGGTTACGCCGGTATCGCTCGGAATGCGTTCATGTTAGGGTAATGCAACGTACCGCGTGATGGTACAGATTATAACAAGTCAAAATGAATGCTGGGAAAAATAAATAGATTGTTTATATCTACATAAAAAATAATATTGTTAGAATACGTTGCGCGTATGTTACTGTAATGTTCTCCAATATTTCTTGTTTGCGGCCATAATGCTTTCAACAGTTGCCCAATGTGTTACATTAACCTACGGTAACTGATTATGTTTAAAGTGGTTTTTTAACTGTTTTTGTTGTTAGTTAACACGTTGTTTACTGATTATTGGAAATACGAATGTAACTACCTACACATGGTACACAAATCATGCAAAAAATAACGCGAATCGACTACAAATCCAATTTTACTCTTAGATTTTATTATTTTAATTCGTGTGCTCAATTGTAATAAGTTTTTTTGAAAAAACTTGACTTTTGATACAAGCTTTTATCGCTGACTATACTTTGGTGCCATAAGATTGTATTGTCATTTAACCTACATAAACATGTGAAGCTTCAGCTTGAGTCAAATTCAGCTTGCCTGATTTGACCCAAACACACAAACATGCAAACCTACATTGCAAGTTAAATAAAAGCTTGTAAAAATCGCCTTTTACAATGTAGTAGTCCATGTAATCTGTCCCTCAAGTTGCTACGTTTTAACAACTATAGTCTGACAAGGATCTGTTTTCTTTCGTGTGTAGTCAGAGAGAGTCATACTTTTTCTTACGGTAACTAGTATTACGGCAAAACGAACCAATGTTTCTGTCACTTGCGGAGGGAAACGTGGACACAGACGCACTTCTGCACAAAAACTGTAATAAAGAAACTAACACATAGAAAATGATACAACTACTTACACTAACAAATCTTGCACAAATCGT
The DNA here is from genome assembly GCA_949128165.1 of Lathronympha strigana. Lineage (NCBI taxonomy): Eukaryota > Metazoa > Arthropoda > Insecta > Lepidoptera > Tortricidae > Lathronympha > Lathronympha strigana. The sequence continues at coordinate 8,492,433 of OX421923.1, read as the reverse complement.
CTATTTTTGTGTACGGGCTGGTGACAACATAGACCCGAGTATGCGAACTTGGATTTGTACGTCGGTAGAGGGGGAACCGTACGTATGCCGACTCCCTGTGTGCTTACCATGAGTTGCAATCGATTGCGACTGCGGCATTCGACAGTATGTCGGTCTCGCTCCTGCCAGAGTAGTGGTAAAAGCGAGACGGACATACTTTCGAATGCCGCACTCGCAATCGAAAATAACTCATGGTACGCACACTGTTGCTTGAAGTTCGTATTGCATAAATCTAATATCAAATAGACAGTTCTTTCTCTAATTCCTGAACCGTCGGGAAAAGTGGCCAAACTGTTATGCAAGTCCTAAACGAGTGGTCGGCAACTTTGTAATTAAAATTAGTGCATGCTTATTGTCGCGACGCACGCAATCTACACTTAGTATCGATGATATCGGGTCACTTTGTATAGAATTTTATATACAGAGCGACGGATTTTATTACTGTTTAGTGTACCTACTAAAGTTATATTCGTATTACGTACTCCGTTTTTAGGGTACTGAAGAAGGTAACGTATGTTTTTTTGAGTGTGTGCGTGCAGGTATGTGTATGTGTACTTCTTTAGGCAGTTCCCAAAATACCTTGAGGGTGTAAACAAAATCCGGTTTTGTTAAATTCGTTTCATATTTTGTTTGGTAGAGTGACCATACGACCATGTCAAATTCTCTTCTAGTCTTATAGGCCCCAAAATTGCGAGTAGGTACACGTGTAGTATACTCATTTAAATGCTAAACGAATGAAGTGATGGACAATGACACTAATTAATTTATGGATACATTCTCATTAATGTATTGCTTGTCAATGACAAATTGGATTTATTCGCACACGTGGATTAGTTGCTAATTAACCAGCGCGACTTTAAGAATATTAGCGGGTCAAATTAGTGTTGTGAATTAGAGCTACTTCAGGAATCAAAGGCCGTGAACGCGAATTCGTGCAACAATTGTGAAGAAAACACAGTTTACATGCCTCGAGGCTTTAAGAATCAACATTAAGACTCAATACCTGCCGGATCTGCCAATGAATGTATGGGAAAGTCACTATGGAGATTTGACGGATTACCCGACCGTATAAGGCCGGCAATTGAATTTGCTTAACCTAATTTTTAACTAGAACAATTTTTAGGGCTTGCACAATTGTCAAATCATCAGGGGACAAAAAAAGATAGGGTCATTGTACCGGTTGGCGGTCACTTAAGCGAGTTGCCGACTTTCAACTCTAAAAAATATATGTTATAGACGAAAGCTTATTCTGATTTGTATACCAATACGTCAGAAATATATTCTTTTTATGGAAAACAACTCAAAATCTGCTGTCGTGCGTGTCAATATTTATAAAATTGGATTTGAGTGCAAAAGTAGTCAAAATGCCGGTTGGCGGTCACTTTATTCAGTTGGCGGTCGCTTCGTGCCAGTTGGCGGCTAGGTAGTTTTAGGGAATTATATCTCAAATAAAACAACATAAATCATAAAATATCTATCGTTTATTATGTTATCTCCATATATTAGACTTCTTATATGGTAAACAATAGTAATTATTTATATAAAATTAAAAAAAAACTCATTTAACATCTTCTTCTGATTCAATGTCAGTTGAAATTGAGCTTGTTTCAGGATTTTTCAGTTTCCGGACTGCCCTTAAAATAACTACCACGTAGATTTTTTTCTGCTTCAGAACTTTAAAGGCAGTTCCTGTTGGTTGCAGTTTATCATTACGATTAACTGCGACGCGATTCCAAAAGCTTTAGCTACTTCTCTCACTCCTTTGACGTGTGTGCGAATTGTTAGTTGTTAATTGCTTTCGTTAGATCTGCATCGGTATATTTATCCTTATCCTTTTTTTAGAGCAGGCATCTAGAAAAAATATAAAAAGAAATAAAAAATTAAAAACATGGTTCAAATAAATACATGCAGCTTAACATAAACTATAACTTTCTAACTGGAACTTTGTAGACTCGAGAACAATAAGAAGTATGAATTTCATTTTGCGTAGGTAATTAAATGTTGGAATTAACTAAAGATAATAATGCCATTTATCGGCAAATAAGCTTTCAAGTGGATTTCGACATTTTTAAAATCCATAATAGTTTAGAAAAAATAAATAAACTGAATCCAAAGTGAATCATTAGGATGTTCATACTTAACGGTATATATTTTGAAAACGCCTAATTATATTTTGATGGTATTCATAATTTTAATTAGAAAACTCCCGTGAGTATCAGACATTAAAATTCTCATATCGGGGCTCGACATGTTTCGGAACAGTCCGTGTCCCTTATTCATGAGTCATGCGTCTAGCCGCGGTGGCTGCTCTACGCACACTGCGAGCCCCAGCGCGGTCAGCTCTCGACATGTCGATATGTCGAGCTATTTTCGACTTTATTGAAGTGAGTAACCCGCTATGGGAATTTTGGTATTCATAATCTTTCAACGCACTACGCATTCAGTATAACAACGTTTTCAGAATACTATTGGGACTGCCACGTTATTGTAGTGCGTCCGGAATGTTTGCGGCGGCGCGCACGGACGATTTTTACGCGATTATACGCAACAGATCGGCGTCACTTATGCGGAGGTTGAGTGGAAGTGACAATAGTATCCTGAAAACGTTGGCAGGTAAGGTGGATGCACCATTGATCAAACATTGGAACAGCTTACATATGGCAGCCACTGATGTTGAGAAATGGTGCATCTAGAAGGCCTGCGTATAAAACTAGGCGTTAATTATTTTATTTATTTATTTAGTTATAGTTTTTATTTTTTGTTACAATTTAAATGAAAGTGCACATTAACTGTATTTTAAGATTATACACTAACCACATATGGATCTCTGATTCGAAATAAATAATTTGAATTGAATTGAATTGAATAAATATAAAGTCATAAAGAAATAATAATAACAATCTGTTAAACCCGATAAGTCGAGATAATTTTTCATTGAAATGACAACGTTTGCGTAAACTGCACATAGTTCGAATTTCAAAAATCGGCTTGCCCGACTTAACGGATTTGACCGCTTACCCCTCGATATAATAGACTTCATATTGCGTATTTTGTTTTGGACACCTTCTCAGAAAACCATACGTAAATATCTTGCAATTTTTAAATAATATTGAATACACAAGTATCCAGTTGATTACCTCCTTTTTTGTGTCGGTTAAAATCACTTTGAATGTATGAAGACTATACAATATGACCCATCTTTATTACTTACACCTCAAAAAACAAGAAAATCAATCTGCAATTTAAGCCATTTAGGCCATTGAGCAAACAGACTACCTAATGGAATGACTGTGGTTGAGGTAGCGGTCTTTTAATACAAATTAATCAGAACCTAATGAGTTTTAACTTCTAAATAATCACACGTGTCCGGATAACTAAATGCATAATTCTGTTGTTTTAGTTTACCGGTCATCGGTTTTATGACTATGTTTGCGTCAATTTTACAAGATATTTTACACAAATTTAGTGGTCGCCAACTAAAAATTTGCTTGTTTATACAATTATACAAACATATTGTGAATATTGAAGATTTCTATTAATTACTTTTTACACAACGCGAAAAACAAAATTACCCAATGTAATTCAGTTGGCGACAACCTGACCGCCAACCGGTGTAACTGACAAAATTGAACACCGGTTACTCGGTCAGTCAAAAATTCATAAATTTAGTAAGTAAATTATAAAAAAGTCAATGAAATTACCTTAAACAATTCATAACTCATGAAAATAAATCCATAACGCAATAGTACAATGAATATAAATGCCACACTTACGTTTATGCTCCGAGCGGTGTTCTTATTTTTTTCGTTAGCTTATCGCACTTCCACTCACCCCCGCGTATTAACGTAAACTAACCAGCTTATCTCTGGTTAAGGGGTACATCCTTGGTTTTAATTGTGGTGCGGTTTTATCACTCAATTAGTTAAGAACCGCGTACCATGTTCATATTGTTATTAGATATTGTAGGGTTCTTATTTATTAGGTTTTAAGGAATGTTGTCGTAAATGTGACCGCCAACCGGTACTGACCGGCTAACCGGTGTAATGACCCTAATTAGGGTATTATTAAATTGCAACGGTGGTTGCACTGCCACCGGCTTGGAAACCAGTGCTTCCTGGAGGGAACGTGAATTTGTGTGGTGACGATTTAGTGGACACGGTTAGTTCGGTGTGCTTGTCGTTGATCCCGTCAGACGATCCAACAATTCAGCCTGCTTCGTCGCGTGCGACCCGTTAACTACGCTGGTCTCGGGCACTCCGTCTGTCCGACGATGACTGCCCGATGCATTCGGAACATGTCACGCCACGAGTGTTAACCGTTGCAATTTAATATCAGTATGACTCACGAAAGTTGAAATTCTATAATCAGGGTATTATTTTTATTGCATGAAAGGCATGTTTGCTACTTGCTACCTGCCGGTAACTAGACTATACCCGTTCTTTTCATTAACCTTAAACGTTTCAAGGTACTTGCTTCATAGTCGTAATGTCTGTGTTTATGTTCATTTCACTGGCTGTTCCACAAACGTATAGGAAGTGTTACAAACACGCGATCTGCATCTGTGTGCAATTATTATACACAGAGAGCTAGTTCCGAAAAATTAGTACACGAGGGAAAGCCTAATAAGCCTCGTTTGCCGTACTTATCTTTGCCCGACTGCGGACGGAGAGTACCTACTGTTTTTCGGAAGTATTTGTGTATAATATAATATATTATTTTCTATGTTCGTACTTTGTGTAATTCGTCTCAGCTGTGGAAGTGACAGTAAATTTATATACTTAAATGAGGTGTAAATCGGTATCTATTTTTGCGTAAATTTTATAGGCTACTTTGTTATAATGATTGAACTTTAAACCCCTTTTTGTAGAAGGCTAAGATCTACAGCCCTACAGCTACAGGACCTACATGCCCCAAAACAAGAGTTTTGTGGCTCTTCAAATTGTAAACTTGCCCTTTTCTGGGGCTAACTCCTTGTCTATTACACTTTCGATGTGTGTTAACTCACATGATTCGCAGCTGCGAAACTAAATCGATGTAAATCCGAAATCATAAGCATTCCAATTTCAGCTTTAACTCACTCTAACTTAAATTTAAATTCTCTTAATCTCATGTTCTTATTTACTTGAAGGCGCGCTAAATCCTTGAATAAAAGGGCGGGTTTTCACAGTAAATTTCTGGCGGTTAAGTTTTCTTTGAAAATCCGTTTATTACATGCGCTAGCGCAGGTATTGATTAGAGCAGACGCATCGCATCAGTTTCTTTATTAGGGAAATTGTGGGGTTATTCGAGCATACAAACTGTAGCGAAATTTCTATTGACGAAATTAAAGTTATGGTGGGGTTTCTCTTTGGTGGCCTCGAAATCCATAGACAATTTGATGCAAATTAACCATAACAACGTTTTTTTTGTTTGTTTTGCGGTTCAGGGTCTTAGTGACTGAATCTACTAAAATAGTCGTTTTAGGTGCACTTTGATGACTCTGATGCGGAGTAAATTTTATTTATGAACTATAAAGTAAATACTAACGTAAAAAATACCTGTCCTTTTATTGGTTGTACAAATTACAAATGGAATTTTGTTTATTTTAAATATTTTTAAGAGGTAAAAGGTTATAAAGGTTAAATAACAACCTCTACGTAAATCAACAAATACAAGTGATACCATGATTTGTTATCGATTTCGAAGGATACATTTCGACACGTTATCTACAGTTGCATCCTGCTTCCACCCGCAAGTGCGAGCAAGATGCACTGCATGCCTACCACGAACATCAAAAATTGGCATTGACGGGAAAACCTCTTTGTCACTCCAATATGCAAGTGCGACAGAGATGGAGATACAGATTTATTTATTTATTTATTTCAAAAATAGTTGACAGCATAACAGTCAAAACCAAAGCACTGCAACTATCAAATAAAAAAGCAAAACATATAATACATACAAAAAACACAAATAAAACCATAACATATAAAACTAAACACTACTTATAATTTAGGCGACGTAACTACGTGGCTTCGTTGCGTCGTCTGATCAGGCGTAGGATTCGGCAGATCCGCAATCGTTCGATTTTCGTGGTATAGGCCCTGACAGACTGTGCGTTGACGTCGACGTAGATGCTAGCGACAGCGACTATAGATATATAATTATATAAATAGTAGATTTCAAACTCGTGATAACGACTATAGTCTGTCCTTTTAGGTATTTAAACCTTTGTACATAAACAAAACCACGTGACTCGGGTGTTGGGCCAATGACATAATTGTATATGATGACATTGAGATGACGGATACCAAATGTGATAACCTCATTGGTCAAATTGTCAAGTCAAGTGGTTTCGTTTTTTTACATTTTTTTAAATACCTAAAAGTACCTACAGACTATAGGCAAAGCGTCTCATAGAAGCTACGGGTGACAGGAGGGCTGCCTCGCTCGTACCTCGCCCATCTTTGCATTTGGACTTGCCATCCAGCGCGGCATAGCCGCCAGCCTTCTTGGCACCCTGCCAGAAGACACCGAGTCGGAGTTAGTCGGTATTAATTTTTCTTTTTACTTCTTGTTTTTATACACCTAATTGTAATGTTTGTTACAAATACATAAGAGAAGTCTTACTAACCCACAAAAAATAGACTAAGAGCACATTGAACTGAAAAGTAGTTTGATCAGCTGTTTACACGTACTACCGCTGACACAATTAAATGATTCATCGTCGCCCTTATTTCTTTGAAATAAGGCCTATAGTTACTCAGTTAAGGTGTTGCTTTGTAGGCATGCGTATGCTTTGACACTAATTTGTTTATATTTAATTATACACCAATTTAGCATAATCGACTTTTAATTGCAGTTGTGTAATGTGGAGTTTTGGTACAAGTTTGCTTCCAGTTTTAAAAAGTTGTGTTTGATTGTAATAAGTATGATGAGGTAACGAGCGAAATACATATATACTCGTACATGTATATTGAGTACGTGAAATCTTGTAGTCTCGATATTAAGATCTAGTTAGAAAAAACTATCTTAGAACCAGCTTCGCAGGCTTTCGCTTAAAATCGAATCGGTTCATCAGTTTAGTAGGATTCCTCTTGCCTTCGCATATTTTTTGTATACATAATTCTATTTGGCATAATCAGTATATTCATAATTGGTTTTACGGATAAACTGTTACTTATCAGTTATGGCATAGTTGAGTTTAGCATAATTTGATTTGCCCGAATTTAATTTGTCCAAATATTCGGACACAGTCCGAACCTAACCTGACCCACTATTTAGTATGCCAATATATTTTCGGACAAATTCGACATATTGTGCATTATGCCAAATTATGTTTCTGTTACATTAACATTCGGCGAAAATCGACTGTGCGACGTCTGTTATGAATATAATAAAAACGTTTCGGACAATACATATTATGCCAAATAGAGGGCACCCGGTTGGTAGTTATGGCATGACAGACTGGTACACTGATACACAATTAAATGACACATGATACATTTATATAACCTTTATTTGTCCATCCGGGGTTAGAAGGTTAGAACCTCGTTCACCTTAACGCTTCTCAGACGCCACGTCATCAAAACGTTAAAACTGAAGTTGAACTCTATGAGTGTTCCTTAAGGTCTATGTTGCTCTGTGGTCTGTGACCGATTAATACGTCTTTGGCCTGGAAAATATTGTCTTAAAAGTAAGCCGTAAAATCAAGTACTACGGTATTTCGCTGACCGATCATTTCCCATTCTTTGTTATGGGAAATGATAAATGACTGATATACACATTCATTCATACACTAATTCTCACAAAATACTCATCCACGACTTCGCACCGTGTCGTCAGCGGCGAGTTGCGGCCAAAGGTGAGAACGAAAGGTCAGACCTGGTTATCTCGCTCTCACCCGTAGCCGCAGCTTGTAAAGGCAGGTTCGAAAGTAGTAGCAAACTTAAAACAATATAATTAACATGCCATTTATTGCAAAAGGCAAAGAGCAACAGTTCAAGGTCGCATTAATGCAGCTTGCAACATTATGCCGGGTTGCATTTATTTTAGCCCATCGATTATTTATTGACAAACGTGTTGCCACATTGTTAACTAGGTATGAACGAATCAATTAAATTGTGTGAGTAGGTGTTTATTGTTTATTAGTTGTTTTCGGTGAAAGAACACGTGAGGAAACTTGCACGCCTACTAGGGACATCAAAAACTGCCATTGGCGGGGAAACCTCTTTGTCACTCCAATAAGCAAGTGTGATAGAGACGGAGATACACATTCGCAATCGTTCGATTTTAGTGGTATAGGCCCTGTATATTGACATCGGCCCATAGCGACTCACCTTCTTCTAGCGTTTTACGGCGTTTAGCGGCTTATGCCTGAGCCTGGGATCCACCTTAGCCACTAATTCTAAGATTTGGTGTTGGAACTAGTTTTACGAAAGCGACTGCCATCAGTGCCATCTGCCTTTCCAACCCAGATGATATTAAACTAAGTCTTATTGGGATTAGTCCAAGTTCGTCGCGATGTGTTTCTTGAACGAAAAGCAATTGGTAAATATAAAATGATATTTCGTACATAAATTCCGAAAAACTTATTGGGACCAACAGGGGTTTGAACCCGCGACCTTCGGATTGAAAGTCGCACGCACTTACCACCATCGTGACCCACCAGATTAATAAAGAAAAAAAAAATCGTCCCAATGATATGATGATACTCTTCTAATAAATAATAGTGTCACTTGAATATACTTATATCGGGTTTCACGTCTATAAAGTCGAAAATAGCTCGACATTTTCGGAACGGTCCGAGTCCCATAATCATGAGTGAGAAGCGCTTGCGGCGATTGCTCTGCGCACACTCACTTCACTTTAGTTTCACTTTACCGTGAGAGATAGAGCAGCTTCTGCCTTTTGAAACTGTTAGTAGGTAAGCTGCCAAATTTGGTCGCCTTGGAATTTCTAACAGTAACAGCCTAAAAAGGCCTTCTTAGAATCTGTTGACTATTTAGTTTTGGTAGGAATATCTACTAAACAATACAAAGAGTTCAAAGACCTAACCTCTCTAAAACATGTTGAGTGGCTAAATATACCTATTTATTTATTATTTATTTATGTACATAAGAGCTTAGAGTATCCCACTGGTGGGCAAAGGCCGCGCATCATTTCTTCTACGCATCGCGGTCTTGAGCAATATCCTGCCAGTCAGCGATAAAGATGTCAAGCTCGTCTCCCCACCGTTAAACAGTTGAATTATTATTAAACATGTAAGTACTTTAATTTACCAATATTCTAAACTCGTAAATACAAATATTAAAATAATTCAGCTGTCTATAAAAACGTATTATCTAGATAAGTTTATAAAGACGGCTATAAGGCCTTATAATGTAACTTCCTAGTCCTAGATATTATTACGGTTTAAGTGGCCATTTTGTCGGAATGGGCGATAAATCGATAATTGTCATCTGTTTTAAACCTTATCGTATATTCCTATTGAGTGCGCGAGCGAAGCGATTCGAGCTCTCCGCTGGCTTAGAAATAAGATCAACCATGTTTAATACAAGATATTCGCACAACGCAGATGGCTCTACACTCTACAGTCGTTCCAGAGTTTGACTTCGAATATAGAACAGGATTACTTCTTGTAGAGTTAATAAGCATCAGATTAACGTTTCCGTTTGACCCGGTAAAGCGAAAAAAAAACCACCTTATATTTACGATATTTGAATAGAAGCGAAGCGAAATATATTCACACTATAAATTACTGTTGCAACCTATGGGAGTATGGATGGTATGGTAGAGTTTGAGCCATGAGCATAGGGAGGGATAGAATCACCGTGGAAGAACCCGAACCAGACTGACATGATATTACGATCCTCAGAATAGACGGAACGTCTGATGATGACTGATAATGGAACCAATATAGAACCCATCCATAGGGGTTTGTAATCCCATTGAAAAGCTCTTTTAAACTGGTATGTTTGGCTTTCGTCTTACCTGTATGGTATGTTATTTGAATGGAACACCTAAGATTTTCTCCGTGAGCTGCAAGTTAGTGCACACATAGATATAAAACCAATGATTGAGCTAATTTACACTTGAAGCGGGGTACTGTAGAACTGATGAAACCTGGGGTAGAAAGGTATTGAGTAGCGATTGGAAACTGGATGGAATAAGAGAGGGTTCGGTATAAGGTGAATACCTCATTTAGGGGTGCCATCTATTTCGTTTATTATCGTTTAGATGCCTCTGTATTATTGAGTGTGCAAGAAGCTGAATGCATGTAATGAAATTCAGATTTTTGATTTTAGCCGTAGAGTCCTTGGAAGACCTTGATTGAGTGACAAAGTTAAGTATTCAATTTAAAGTTAATTTTTCAGAATGCAGACTCGTTTAAAATGCAAGTCGGATAATGAGATATTTTCCTTTATTTATTTATATATCTCTTGACCTTTAACATTGATCGATAATAATTTATGTCTCTTTAAGTGACGATATTAGGTGGAAATATCAAGTGCATTTGGTGCAAAGTGCACCTGGAATGCAATTTACCACATTTTATGACAACAATTTTTGACGGGCGCATAAATTTTGCTATTTTTTTTGTAAGTACCTGTTTGATTGTGGCAACCTGTTCTTTTTAAGAAATATTGTTTCTAATGCACTTATCAAATCCACTTATTATCGAAAACAAAATCGTCGAACAAAATAATAAAGAAAATATAACTGAACAAAAACCTATTTTTTATAAGCTGGACTTTAAATACCTTGCCTTTTCCAGGGATGTATCTCCGCCTACATCATTTCCGTAGACACACACATGCGCTCGCGCAATGCGGTGTGCGCGGCGTTCACTTTCGATCGTTGACTCGAGGTTAATACTAGGTTCGTTTTGCTCTTGTTTTCATTCTTATTGTAATCTGGCTCATTTTGCTGTTATAAATAAGTACTTGGAGGTTTTTTGGATAAAAACACTTGTTTTACTATTGAGATAATTTGATAACTTAAGTGCAAGGAACATTGACTAAACTGTGGTAGTATTTGGCCAACAGTAAACTCCATAAGGGTCTATAATAAGCAGATATAGAGATAAGATTTGAGCAAATAATTAGAGAACTTAGTAATATCTATTTGTCTTCATGCGCAACAGGCAGAGCATATAAAAATGTAGTATCTGACCTGAGAAGTGGTCCTTTGCCGCCTGTGAGCCACGATGTTAGAAAGCCTACCAGGAAGCACTTCTTTCCTTCGTTTGTCTATTTTCCTCTCTATCGCACGTGTATATTCGAGTGATACAGAGGCAAAAAGACGAAATGACGAAAGAAGTGATTCGTGGTAGGCCCTCATGCTCAATGTAAGTTCTTCGTTCTTGCTTTTACATTTTTATTTAATAAAAGTCTTTACGTTAAAAGTTTCCAACAATTTTACTCAGGCACTCTTCTCTTAACTCTTTGTATATACTTTTGTAATGGCTACTCTACTAAAATAGCAGAATGAAAATGTTTATTGATTCCAACTGAGCTAACTAACCGAATCTAATACCGCAGTATCTTGCTTATAAGCTAACCCTATGAATGCCCCAGGGAAACATATCCAAGTAAAAAGTCAATGCATCATTAATAACTATACTCGCATTTTTTGACATAACAGCTCTGATTGATGGGTTGAACGCTTAATAAGCAGGGCCGGACGAAGGCCGATATTAAAGAGCGATACGCTCGATTGTACACGAAAATGCTCGCATGTGTTGCAAACGCAGCAAGGTCATTGAAAGCATTTTACATTTCGAAATTGATTTATCGTCGTTAATTAGGGACCTGCTTAAAATATACTTGTGGTTCGCCCCGAACGTGAACCGCCCCTGGGTCTATACCACGAAAATCGAATCAATGGCGGATTTGTATCTCGATCTCTGTCACACTTGCATATTGGAATGACAAAGAGTTTTTCCCGTCATTGTCAATTTCCGATGTTCGTGGTAGGCGTTCTGTATCTCGGCAACCCTTTGACCGATTTGGCTCATACTCGACTTTAAAATTGCATTTATCTCATCTAACGATCCTACTAACGATACTCGAGTTATCGTCGAACAAACATACATACATACAAACGACGTGTCCAAGTTGATTTTACAACCACGATCTGAAAAGTCTAAATTAGATTGATTCGAGATTGTGTTGATTTAAATATTACAGATCTCGTATCAGACCGGCTTGATGGTGCTCGGTTGCTAAAGTAAACTATACTTTTTTCTTCTTACTAGGATACCTAAAAGTGGCTTAAAAGTAAGCTGTAAGACTTGATTACCAAGAAAACAACAAAGGTTATTTTGTTGTCATGTTTTTTTCCGCGTGCGATTTGTATGAAATTTCGTGGGTAGGTAGAGTTCCTTATTCTACGCTAGATAGATACGAAATCTCAATGTGCGACAAAAAAATTGTACTAAATTTCCCACTGAGTTACAAAATCCCATATTTTGGACTTACTGGTAAATTGAGTCTATCTTGAATAGAATAAGGAACTCTTCCTACTTACCAAATTTCATTAAAATCTGACGCGAAAAAATAACCACAACAAAATAAAAATCCGCCAAAATAATAATTTTGGAAAATGGGAGGCCTTTTCGGCTTTTGTCCATGATTGTAACCTTTTTCCAGTTCTAAAGATAGTTCAAACAGGCATTTCCCAGTAAGATGTTATGTATTGAGGTTATATACTTATTGTACTCGTGTGACATGGTTACACCTAAAATAAGTAAGTTAAAGTGCCAATATCCATGTACCACGCTTGTGTTTTCGCAACACATATTCATGATGAAATTAGTAGGCACATTCGTAAACCATAAGCATTTCTGGCAAATTGTCTAGCTGTAACTGATTCTAACACTAAACACTCATCAACATCAAAGCACAGTCATAAATATGAACTGGCTTTAAGCATCTGTAAAATGTGTTTGAGTTTAGTAAAAGGTACCATGTTGTCAGATGTTGATAATATGCAGTTCTAAATTAATACATTTATTTTCAAAATACATACAGTAAGTGTAACTACCTTCCTCTTACCTATCTTAAATCTAAAATAGGTCCTTGAGGCATTGTACCTAGGATGCTGGCGGCATTTACTCGTTGTATCGCAATGCTGATACATTGTGCGAGGAAGCCACCAGCTCTTCGGTCACCAGTAACATCAACCAGACGTTTCGCGATTTCTACGAAAAACTTGCGTGCGCTGGGTGCGATGCATTCTAAATTAATCTTTAGGGCAATAGCACCTTACCTACAATCAACAAGGTACCTTTATCTGAAATGCGTCACAAATATGAACTGGCTGTGTCTGAAGCAATGTCTAGTCATTTCTCAGTCACTTAGCGCTAAGTAACGAATTTGCATAAGCTTTTATTGCTGAATTGCGCGTATATGCACGGTTGAACTTAGTATCAAAATATGGCGAATATCTTGCCAATTGTTTGTACATACACATAGCATACAATATTAGGCTCTTAGACATTGGGAAATTATTTGTAACATGAGTTTTGGAAAGTATGAATCTCAGAGACAATGCGTTTTAGGTTATCAAACATTGCCGTTTTTAATATTTAGAGAATATTTTGTAGTACACAAAATCCAGCTATGTTAGATCAAAGTAAGAGAGAGCAGTAGAATGGAGATTCTCATATTATATGGCCATAGCAAAATAGATAATATCACTATACCTCTCGCATGAAACGTTATCTTCCTTATCAACTCAGTAGGCAATGTCCTGGTAACCTTAAACCAGTGATGGGCAAAATGTAATCGACTCACGATTAATATTAACCCACTTATGATCGCGATTAACGATTAAAAACCGGCCAAGTGCGAGTCAGACTCGCGCACCGAGGGTTCCGTATAAACTTTATTTTGCAACTACAACTAGAAGAAGAAATTTGACGTCAGCCACATGTATCGACAGATTGGGTCAGTCGTTTGTACAGCATGGAGTTAGTATGCGAGCTTGTTTTCCTTGATATTTTATTATGACGTAAACCAATTGTTTTAACCTTAGTTATACGACAGTACTTCTAGCATGATATCACAAAAATTAAAAGAAAAAAAAAACAACCAAAGTTGGTTAAATTTCAACTCTTGTTCCGAAAAGTTTTTTTTTTTAATTTGTATTAGAGACTCGTGTAATGTAGAGGTAATATTATAGGTACCTATAGATTGTCAGTGACCACAATCAGGGACTAATGTATTGAAAAGGATGCGGGCAGCGCACGACCAAGCGATGTGGCAGTTTCTGGGGAAGGCTTATGTTCAGCAGTAGACGTCTTTTGGCTGATAGCGAAGTATTGAAAGGTGGAATACCACGATCCAGTTTGAAGACACCTGCTGTAAGATGCGGATAGACTTCAGAGCTAAGAACAAATGGAAGAATATAATGTACCTTTTCAGTCCTCCGGCCGGTAAGCGCCACTGTACGCAAAACTAAGTTGCCGCCTGCCGGCTCTGTCGGGCAGAAAATAGTATACAAACCTCGGCCGTTAAATGGGAAAGCCTCGGACCACATGTTCGTCGACCTCGGCTTCGCCTCGGCCGACAATTACATGGGATCCGAGCCATTTCCCACTAAAACGGCCTTGGTATGTAATCTACTATTATAGCTACCTACTTGGGATTATTAATAAGCCCGGTAACTAAACTTTTAATTTTTGCCCCTTCTTTTATCGGGCAATTTTCATAGAAAATAAATTAAAATATGTGATAAATCTTTTCTCAATGTGTCTGTGTTAACTTTGCTTATAACTATTCCAAATTTTAAATCGGTAGCTAAGTAGTTCTCGCGATATTTAACGATGTGACAGACAGACAGACTGGGTCGCACCATAAGGGTTCCTTTTTTACTATTTTGGTACAGAACCCAAAAAATTACGATTGATCAATCTTAGTCCGATTATCGATATCGATGCCGAGTCCGAACGAGTTCGGATTTATCGCGATTAAATTAATCGTAATTATAGTTGTTTTGTCGATTAATTGGTTGACTAAAAATTTGTCGATGAATACCCATCTCGCTGAACCAAATTATAGATACGATTATAAAACTGCATATTTACGAAAACTCCACTCCACTCCAGAGCAAAGACTTGCGTGAAAAGCGATATGGCTAATGGGTGACATAGTGAAGTCATAGGTACGTTCGTCGAAATTCTGTTTAAGCCTGTGTCTATTATTTCATATATCAAAGCTGTCTACCATCTACTCGTTAACTATTACACCCATCGCAATGTTAACTCTTCCTATTAAACTTGCTAAATGAATGGTCACCAACAATAAACGTCTTTTCTTCCATAGCTTCCTCCGTAATTTTGCAAGCGCCATGATTATCATTTATGTTTGTCCGTCACCTAGTTGCTCATGCCGCGTCGCGGAAAGTCTTGCAATGTATACGTTGTAAACGTTTTGGCTTCAATTATATATGTTACATCACTTGGAAAGACAACATGTTTGATTTTAAAATTGATCGCATCGATAGTATTTATGCTATTTACTTACAAGCAATATTTCACGGCGCTTTGCGTGTAAATCCGTCGCATCGGACTGTGTAATAGACGGAAGGGGAGCTAGGAAGGGGTTAAGGTGCACGACGGATTGGACCGAACAAAAAGTGCCGTGTAATACTGCTTTGAGGAAACGTAGAGAACAAAATTGGGAGTTATTGATTCAATATTGGTTGAGTACCTGTGACTGGATCCAAATTGAGCTGAATATTTTGGAGACAACATCAAAATATAACTAAGAAACATGTCTTTTGATAAAAAAGCATCAGTTAATTCGGTTACATCGGTTAAACTTCGCGCACGTAACTACTGGAAGGTAAAAGTACCAGTGCTCGACGCTGCACTAGTAATCGACATGGGCACTTTATGTCAAAGTTATATGTATAAGTTAAATTTAAACAGCAAATATTTTCCTATAATCGAATTTAAACCTTGTCACTTTGTCAATAAAGTGACTATGTCGAATACTAAGTAGCGCAGCATCGAACAGTAGTCTTATTTGGTAATGTTTCATACATTTCACCTAAGTCTTGGCAGCCATTAAACTAATCATAATCACACATATAGTTGCTAAACCAATATTGTATTGGAAATACCTAAACATGCAACTGAACAATTTAAATATATGTATACTTGCGCAGTACAGTATATAAGAAATGCAAATGACTACAGCATACAGTAAATTTGTGGAGGTGTAAATGCATTACTTCACTAGTCAACGAGTGTTACATACACACATACATAGAGACAAATAAATAAATACAATGCACTGCCTACGCGACGTCTGTGTAAGACTAATAAGCGTTTGGTATGTTCTAATTGTGACCAAGAACTTATGTACAGACAGAACGTTGAATAATGATTTCAGGAAAGGTTAAAACCTTTTGGTATTATTCCGTCCTTTTCTGAGCAAAAAAATTGCTTAAAATTATCCAGTTTTAAGAGATTTAGAATTATCAACATTCAAGAGAATCAACCTGCAAAAAAGGAAAGCATATTCCTGACATTCACCAAGATTATGTGCGGGGTAAATTCAATAGGCATATAAGTTTTTTAATCTTGACATTGAAGGAATATAACATATTAACCATATATTCATAAGCTAGCATCTTACGACAAGATGTCAGGGTATTACATACACCCGTAATAAGGTATCCGTACAATTTGCTTTACATCGTCTTGATTATTTAACAGTTTGTTCATGTTACTATTAAAATTAAGACACTTAGTGAACATATACTTTTCACATAACGTGGACAATGCAACCTTTTGAGTCATAAAGTAAAAGTTTAAATTAGACACGTTTTTTAGTTAAACCGTATTCTTATCTCATCAAGACATGCCTCAAAGCGTCAAAAGTTATAATTTACCACCACTCTGACCGTGAGCATTATGTAATCCGAATATGAACTTTGAAAAGAGGGTCAATGCTAAAGTGCAGTGTGGAGCCAACCGGCTACATATCGCCACTTTCTACCAAACAATAGAGCAAAACGGTACAAAAAATAGATTATGTCAGCTTGTTACTAATTTGAAAAGAATGTCGTCTTTTTGAGACTGTAGTGATTTTTTGATTTCGGGCGGTATTAAGAGTTTATGAGACGAGGAATGTTGATAATTAATCCAATAAGATATTAAGTTTTTTTTTATACGAGTTTATTATCCGCTTCTCTATAATATCAAGAGATATGTGATATGTGTAGTGTAAGTCAGTATACTTATTTCATCGTTTGAGAAGCGTGTTTCGCAGTATCAACGTAACCTGACCCTAGGCTTAACCGTAAACAAATTAGAACATTCGATCGTCAATTTGTATTTATCTAATGTAGTGACTGACTAAATGAAAATAGTTCAATCATTCATTCATTAAATGTGCAATATGTTAAACATACGCGGTAGGCTGCCATAAACACCCAAATTTGATATAAAATGTTTGCCGTAGGTGCCAAAAAGTACAGTGCGTCAGAAAAAGATAGAAATAAAAAGTAGCAACATCGTAGTGTCGTCCCTTTCAAATATATGTAAGAAAACGGGACGACGCTTCGATGTTGCCACTTTATAATTTTTGTCTTTTTCTGTATACTGCGCACTGTATATATAGCGCATTTTCCATTTGTTGTTTCCACTTTCAATCAATTACTCTTGATTTTACTACTACATACAAACACGTAATAATATACTTACATTAGCCGGTACCAGTCTACTATCATTAGAATACGTAATAATTTGTGAGATGCTCACAACAATGACATAACTATTTCGTAACGGACTCCTTTCGTTCGTGTTTCTGTTTCAATTTCAATTGAGATTTTGACAGTGACAGTTCTAAGATGGATGGTTGTATAATATAAGGAAACATGTTTGATTAAAATATAATTATTATAATTAAGGAAGACATGCAGGTATGTTTGCAGAGACGGTGAAGAATGAATTTAATTTAATTATTATGTTAATTTGCACGCTGGGTACGTCATGTACTATAGCGTCGAAAGTGCACAAGCAGTTTATGAATGAATTCATTCAAAAATTGTCCATCCACTTTAAAAAAGGCGTGTGTACAGTGAAAACAGTTACTGTAGAGTCTAAACATTCCCAACTAGTGGCTAGTACCGGTATTGCCACAAAGATCGAAAGCGCCTTTGGGGTCAATAGCACTTAGGGCCCTTGTATCAATTCCGCCATTTAGAAAATTTCCAAAAACCGAATCGACAATATATGTAAATGTTACTTATTTTCCTTTTAATAGGCCTCAAGAATGATAAAATGTGCCAAAAGGTTTACAATTGCCGTAGATTTTACCATGCAACCTTTGTAATGCCGCACGAGAGCGGTAAAATGGCGCTTCGTGACTATCGATGTTATTCATGGTTATTATTTACCAAAAAAAGAGTAGGTAGGTATCCAAAAAAAAAGCCAGAAAAAACTATTGGCTTTAGTAAATAAAATAACTTCAGTTTCAGGCACGATAAATAGTTATAATTTATCTTAAAAGATTTGAGTCCAATGAATAATGTGAACCTTAGTAAAATCGTATGTAATTAAAGTTTTTTTTTTTCAGGTAAGTTGACGGCAGCATCAATAACAACTCCTAGCCAGTTGAACGTGTCAGTAAGAAAAAAAATTAGTTTTTGTAAAACTTGCTTGCCCTAATTGTCTTACATTTAAAATCTAATGCATGCTAGTACCAAAAGTAGCTAAGCTTGCGAGGTACTTAGAGAATGTACATAGGTAAAGATTGTATAGGAATTACCGGTTAGCCGACAAATTACCGGTAATTTTCATACAAAATATTTGCCGGTTACATGCTAGAGGTGCTCAAATTATCTTCATAATTATGCTAATGTTTTTTAAATGTTTAGTCAGTTGCATTAATGTCGCCAGAGCCGTTAAAATTACTGTAACCTTTATCAGTTATATTTTGTAGCAAATTCAGGGCTCAACTAGAAATCGGAGCATATTCAGGGACTGCTAGCGTCCGCAATTGCCTTCTGACCAGTTGGTATAATAAGCAAGCAACTATTCCATTCGCTTTAGCCACTGGCTCTCTGGCCCTTCGTGTATGGTGTATAGCATAAAGTAAAGCGCCATCTTACGGCCCCCGTCAAGATCGTGCGACTCGTTTCAAAACTTATTGTTTGTCGTGTAATTACCGAGTTGGGCAACGACACGTCGCGAAGGTTACCCATAGGAAGCTCGGTGCCGTAGATCACTTCCGCTAGACGGATCTAGCGAGGACGAGGCAAGGTTTGAAATTACTTTGTCACGCCGACCGCTTTCGCAGCACTGCAGTCCAAGCATCCGAGTCTCTTTCGTCCTCTCTGTTTCCCGACCAGAGCCAGATCAGAGGCCTTACCAAGACGTCTTAACGCGATTCAGTTTAGGACCTAAACTGAGTCACTACCGTACAATTGAACACAGTTAAGAACCTCAACTGAATCGCGTTAAGACGTAATGGTAATAAGGCCCTAGAAGTGCACGCCCTTGGCGGTCACAGCGGAGGATGAGGCTCTGGTAATCAGTTCTTTCCATAGTGGGTCAGCGGCGACTCTCGTCTCCTTAGTTCATTCCTTGCTGGAAGCTGGGATTGATTACTTTTTAAATTATTGCATAAACAATGGCCGCTAGGATAGCTTAGTACTAACCGCGACCCGTAAACTCAGCCAAAGATGGAGGGGCGGTCTGGTTATAATCGCAACAAAACTTGGGATGAAAATATCTTATGACCGGCCTTTTTATCCTCAAGTAAGGGAACATGATTTGCGTCTCTCGAAATAAATTTTCTGTCATTTCATTTTCTAAGGATAAAAATCTATGTTATTATCCTGGTTTTGAACTCTCACTTTGTGAGAAATTGCGTTTAATTTCAAATAAATGAATTTTTCTAAGTAATAACTTGACTAAAATTTAAACACTCTCCTTGACCTTAAAAGCTCAGCCCCGTTTACTTCATATAATTGAATATAATTGAGCGCGGGTCGCCTACTGCTCTATCTAGCGGGGCAAAGTGATCAACGCTCGGAACGTTACCTTCTTCGCCGCAGTCGGTTATGGGGACGAGGTCTCGATAGGGCTTAAATGGCCGCGATTTTGTTTCTCACATTGTTCCAATTTACAAGACCTCGTTTTAAACAACTTCCGAAAATATTTATGATAAATTATATTTGAAATTTGCGGGGCACAGACTCGTGTCTAGATTTCACCGAAATAATTGGCATAGAAAGAAATCAAATTCATAGTAATAGTTTCTTATAATTCTTATAGATATAGGAAGCAATAATTAAATTGGAAAATATTAATCTTTGGTACCTACCGACATAGATAGTTACCTACCTACATACCTACTTAGTTATAATACATATTTACATATAAAAATGTAGGTACTCTGAAAAGGATGCAATATAAAAATAAAAACCCCTTAAAAATCTAGACATACATATACATTTTGTTTGCACCCTGTATCGTTATGTGAGTGTAGTTCGGTCATCATCATCATTATTTAAGAGCTACGCTCTTCTCGTTGGAGTACTTGCCATTCCTCTCTTTTTTGTGCATTTTTACTTCAGGCCTAGTACCCCGATAATCGAGTGATCGTAAATTTGTATTTCCCTCCCTGTCACACTTGCATATTGGAGTGATAGAGAGGTTTTCCCGTCAATGCCAATTTTCGATGTTCATGGTAGGCCTACTGAGTACGACGCGGCAGCAACTTCAGTGTAGGTATATAATTTAAACCATAATGATAAAAATACGTGAGTTTGACCCGTTGCAATTTAACTTCGATGTATTTTAATGGGGGATTTGGAGTTTGTTTGCAATTAACCTTTTTCTGAATTACGTTTTGCGCCTCATTTGCTATGACAATTAAAGTTTAGACTGACTAAAAGTCAATAAAGCATTATTGACATTGTCAAAACTAACATTTTGCTTCCAAGTAGTGACATACGTACGACCTTTTATTTATTTGTGGATGGGAAACTTGGTCAAGTGATCAACACGTACTTACTTGAATAGTCATCATCATCACATCATTGTACACATCTGCAGCTGACTGGAAATTCGGAAATCAGAAGTATTTGTTTAAAGGGTTCCGTACCCGAAAGGAAAGACGGGACCTTATTACTAAGGCTTCGCCGTCCGTCTATCCGTCCGTCAGTATGTCACCAGGCTGTAACTATCTCAGGAACCGCGATAGTTACGAGTAGTTATTAGACAGTTGAAATTTTCACAGATTATGTATTTCTGTTGCCACTTTAACAACATATACTGAAAAAGCAGAATAAAATAGATATATAAGGGCTCCCATACAACAAACGTGTTTTTTTGCCGTTTTTAAAAAGGAGGATTCGCTGTGTTGACATCTAAAGGGGCAAGTCCCCAGCTTTCGACACAGTGAAACTTCTTGGAGCTGTGGCGATCTTACTTACCAGAACACTATGAGTAGGGTCTTTTTTTTATGGGGACAGTGCAGGAGTTATGTCGGAGTCTGACCGACTAAAAAACCCCCTTTTTCCTCTTCGACGCAAATAGGGTGGCTCTGGGATCTCGATAGAACTCGCCAGTGCCACCCTTGCGTCACGCCTTTGAGGGTTCCCCCTTGTTTTAGGACGATGGCAGTCCCTAGCTGCCATCGTCTACGACCCCGAGGACTCCTTTTAGTCGCCTCTTACGACAGGCAGGAGATACCGTAGCCGTATTCTAATGCCCGGGCTACAGGGCGCATGAGTAGGGTCTAGTGATATTAAACTGCGGTTTTATGTAAGGTGGCGGTACTTCCCCAGACGAGCTCTGCTCCAGATTTGTGCGAGACGACATTCGTTGTGCCGTGCCCTACCACACTAAACGATATGCCATACCTCTCTCAAAACCAACACCATACCGTTCATCTCTCTTTCTCTCTCTCTCTGTACTGTGTGTCCCTTACTGTATGTCCCTTACTCAGTTGTATAATTTTACAAGCATTGAGCATATCGTCGCCTAGTACCCACAACACAAGCCTTATTGAGCTTACCGTGGGACTAGGTCGATTTGTGTAAGATTGTCCCATAATATATATATATATATATATATCGCTCTTAAGTAAACACTACTTACTGCGTAGTCTGTGTTTGTGTAGTCTGTACATTTCGCTACGGATAGCACGTTTGTTTGACGTCTATCGCGTCGTACGTCACTTTCGCACTTGCATACTTGTTAGAACGTGACAGCCACAGTCGTAGATAATATAAACCCGACGTATGGACCGGTGTATTCATAGACCGGTAGTCTCCCAAGTGAACTAGCAGCAGTACCGTAATTACAGTCATTACTAAACGATTTCGCTTCCATTTAATTGGTACTTCCTCCGGCTGACCCACAAAAACTGGAAACAGTTCCTTTTCCCTTTAACACACTTTGGATGAATGAAAACTGGTCGCTTCGTATGGAATCATCTGATTAGTTTACTCGTTTTCATTGCTATGAAGAGACACGTGTTGATATTGTTAGAATTAGCTTCGTGCATTTTTGAGCGAGGGTATGCGATATGTCTAGGCGTGAAAGCAAGTGAGGTTTCTTTAGAATTCTAAGAATCTCGTGTGCTGTCGCAGTGTTTCATCTGAAGCCGCATGAAGATGGTCCTATTAAGCTGCGAATGCGTCACTCGCGCGCATGTCTGATTGATGCGCACTTAGAGGCCGGTTGTACCCAAATTTTTTTAACGGGAAAACGCTTGCTGTGGGGCCCCTAGCTACTTCCCTATGTGGGGGATGTTTTTAGTTTTCTCCTGAATTACGTTGATAAGTCTGTTGATTGTGGTTAGACTGGTCCAAATCTCTAAACCTAGCATTATTTAATTACATTAAAAATATACTATTGATACTTATCTATATCTAATTTGATCACAAAGCAAAACTCTTATTCGATTTGGCATTCAATTATTTCACAAAAAAACTGTTTTCCACTCAAGACCCGTGAATCAGGTCAGAGGTCACAGATAATTTGAAGTTGCAACTGAAAAGCAGTTTTTAACCTTATCTAATAGCCAAAGGTCGTTTAGCAGTTTTTTGTGAAACCAGTCGAAACCCAATGCCCCATAAAGCTAGATTTCATAAAGGTTACCTAATTTCTGGTGGCATTGCTGTCACGTACAAGTCGAATGATTGTCAATGATAAATCGTGATCGATCGTGCGTTTGACAGTAGGTACTTATTGCCACGGGAGGTTTTGTAGTAACCTACGCTATTAAGTGCGGCTCCATTTTTTTAAAGAAAAAATTGAAAAGGGAACCGAAAAATCAACGCTTCAACACATAAATATTAAATAATTTCATTTTTAGGGGTCCGTACCTCAACGGGAAAAAACGGAACCCTTATAGGATCGCTTTGTTGTCGACATAAGCGACTCATTTTCATTGGCAAATGCTTAGGTGTTAAATAAGCTCGTGTGTTTATTTTGTACTATGAAGGAAAAAAAGGGGTTGTACATCTGTGTATTATCTGCGCTCCAGTCAGAACACAGTCTCCCCAAAACTCTATGTCTTATCTGTCGAGGGCTTTTAATTTTTAATTTTAATCTGTCTCTTTTTCTGTAGTATCGTAAGTGTACAGTCACCTGCAATAGTATAGGACTCTATGAAGGCTGCAAAATAATCTGACACAGTCTTGTTTGTACCGCCATAAGAGCGTGTCACATATTTTTGCGGCCTAAATAGCGTCATATACTATTGCTGGTGACTGTACATCTTCGGACTGCTCTCATGACATCAAATGGTAAATTTGAAAATAAAAGCCTAACCTTAAAGTAATACCGATAGCAATCTCATTTACCTAATAAATCCTCCAGTTTAGGCTTATAGTTGTAGAAAGCGGACAGAAACAGATCTAATGCAATTTATCGCATTAAAGTTGCGCAATCTTCAGCTGTTTCATGTTTTTGTAATCAATTAATTTTGTGTCTTCCGTTGCGCTGATGATTGGCTATTGTTGCTAATTATTGATAAAATGTTGCAAAAATTTAATTTAGTAGGTAATTATTTCAATGGACTGCTGATCTTAAAATATTGTTCATAAGGTTAAACGGGGCTACCTGCAACCGATTTGAAAAAGACCAAGAAATCAAAATGTCATACTAAGAGGGCTTCGAAACCGTGGTAATATTGTAGTACTTTAATACTGAGTTGTAGTCGGACTTGTGATTGGGAAACACATAATTATACCAAGAACTAAATGCTTACAATATAATTATGAGGAAGAAGTCACTGAACTGAACTTGAACTCAAAAGAGGTAATTGTTGTTCACAAATTCTTTAATCCTTGACATTCGGTAACTTTTGGACTTCCGCGCCTCGCACCTTATATGTTCCTATGTTTGTTACACTGAAAGGTTTTATTTACAAAAAAATATATACGTAAGTAATCAATACTTTTATAGTAAGTTAAAGCAATTAAATTTATGTTGTGCTTCAATTGTCATCACATATGTTGAAGTAACTAAGTTTCTATAAAATATTTTTAGTCACCTTTGGTTTCTACATACATAGTTTACTGATAAATGTATTATGTACACACGCGCTCGAAATTGCATGGGCAATTTATGAATGAATTCATTTATACACTGCCCATGCAATTATGAACGCGTTGTACCTACCTACATCATACTAAGAGAAATATAAAATAAAATAATGGTATTTAATCAAAGTACCGAATTTCCAATCATATATTCTTGGGTATATTTCGTCCTTTACACAAATTCATACATCATACATCAATTTGACTCGACATGGAGTTGCACCTGTCGCATCGAGATGTGCTAGCCGTATTGATGAGTTTACCTTGACAAAGTTAGTCATAATTCGTGTTATGACATCCTTTTTGTGGTTTTGATTTCTTGTGATTATTCTAAGACAGCAATGACGTCTTTAGCATCCCAGCTTCAAAGAACACTTCACACATACGTTAGAATACTGGTAACTCATGCATGTGAAACATAAACTCCAGGTTATTTTATTTTATGGACCTGTAATTATTAGTTTAAGTGACACATGGTTCCTTAGAAATTATGACTGATACAGAGCTTATAACAATCGTGAATGGTCTTGAAAAGTTTATGATAGGTTTATTTTTAATGATGTCTTTTCTTAGAATGATGCTACTTCATATTTCCGCAACGAACAAAATAATACCTTTGTAGTTTTTTCCTGTTAACGAATAAACCTTTTTCATTTTAAGGGTTTACTGTATAGTATGCGGTGTAGGTATGTACTGTGAAAATTCAATCCAGCTAATCTTAAAACTATCTCGACACACGACACTTAAATCGGTCAGATACATCAAACTGATAACATTCTCTTTTTAAATCAGTGGCTTAAAATCATGAACATCTCTTAGCATTTACATACTATTCCGTAGCCAAAAAAGGAAATTTAAAAGACGAAATAAGACAAAAACTATGTTACATAATTTTGAAAATGACATAAATATCTTATAAAATGCCAAAAGCTACTTTTGCGGTTTTGCGTTAAAATTATAAAAAAAATGCTAAGTAATAAGTACCAGTGAGATGTTTGCTAATGTAATACAGTTACGCCTTACACCTTAGTTTTTTTGTAAAACGCAGTAATGTGTATGGAAGCTAAAAGGCACTTACGGCGTAGAAGTGGTGGAATACGTGCGAAATCTCATAAGTTTCGCGTGCTAACCAACAGTTTAACTATGATGTAAGTGGAAATTATGCGAGTTACGTTGGTAAGGTTTAAATGTGTGATAATGTGATGCGGCTGAAAAAAAACTAGATGTCGCTGGTTTGAAGTCTGGATATAACCTAATGGCATTATTCGATAACAAATGTCAAATCAAAAATGCCGCTAAAAGTAGATTTTGTTCGGGGATTCACATCGCACATTCAGTGCGCAACCATTCAGGATGCAAGGTGTGCGGATGAGCACCCCGTCGATGGCGAACGGTATGAAAAATTAACGTTGGCATCCTGTCAAACATTGTCTGAACAATGTGTGGTATCTTGTGAATGTCTGCTATAAATAATAATAATAAGTATTTCACATATCTTGATATATCTGCTCAGCTAATTAGGATTAGCAGGCCACAGTCCCCGACGTGCTAAAGTGAATACTTAGCACGGCTTGCCAAACTCATTAGTACGTTTTAAATAATTAAACACTCTTGCTTACGTAACTTTCGGCATGACTGATTTTAAACCGTATCGCAAGGAGTTAAGATACAGTAATTGTCAGTTTGTTAACACGTAAGTTATATAAGCCGGGTCTATTTGGGATTTTGTGTTTGGAGGTCATTGACTGATAGGTATAATTAATAAAACATTTGTTTCTTTTCAGGTAAGTGGAGACATTGAAGTACTAGCGCCTACGCCAAACAGTTGTCAAAGCGGACCCCAGGGTCCCTGAGCCGGGGTATAAGCCGGGAAAACAGAAGGAGAGGTCAATGAAAATAGCCATCGTGTGAGTGGCTAAGGAGTGGGGAAAATTAGATGGTAAGATAAAACAAAAAACATGTGTGCTTTTTTTTCATTAAATGAAAATCATTTATTTTCAAAATATATACAGTAAGTGTAACTTACCTACCTTAAATCTAAAATAGGTTCTTGAGGCATTGTACCTAGGATGCCGGTACAATGGAAATGCCGCCAGCATTTCCTCGTCGCAACGCAATGCTGATACGCTGCGCGAGGAAGCCACCAGCTCTTCAGTCACCAGTTACATGAATCATACCTTATTAATATAACTTTAACTCGTGAAACACGCTTTTCCCGTTTACAACAACTTGTGTGGTTTTTGATAGTGGTTAATAACAAATCTACACCATCGCGAAATGCGTAAAGTCGCCATCAAATATATAGGAGCGTTCGAAGCGTTCAAAATATCTGAACAAGCACTCTAACGTCTTGACAATATAGGTAGAGGCGTGTTCAGATATTTTTGACGACCTCGGACGCTCCGATATATCTGATGGCGACTGTACAACGCATTGAAATAAACTAACTTGTGATAACTTGTTGTATTTTACGTACTTAAGTACTTCCTTGTTGTTTTGTACATTATTGTATTTGTTGTTTGTCTATCTAGAACTCGAAGATTCTCCTCTCAATTACTCAAAGGTTAGCTGGAAGAGATCCCTTATAGGGATAAGCTCGCCTTTGTACCTTTGTTCTTATCAAAATGTTTATTTTTACTATATTTGTGTACAATAAAGTGCTTACAAACAAACAAACAAACAAACATAATCATTTGTACGTCCGACTTATCTGATTACAGCCAGATAAAACTATACTTTAATATATTTGACATACAGTTGCTTTTAGGATGTGATAAGATAAGGCTGTGAAAAATTACCAAACCATGCAATTTTTAATCAATGCACAGTTATATTGCACCCTACCGCAGAGTGAAATTCTGGCATTTGAAATTAAGACGTATTTACACCATTATAAGGTTTAAATTTGTTATAAAAAATGAGGTTTGATGTAATAATTAAGGCTTTTAAGCTTTTAAAGCTGTGTTCATAATTAAATACGGTAATGTTTGAATTCGGATATGCAAATAGCTATTTAATCGGTTTACATATTTGTGGCTCTGTGGGTTCAAGTTTTGCATTAATTACATATGGAATCGGAATTTACAAGATAACTTACACGAAATATGCTACACGAAACTTTGTATGTGACCGCTTTATCGACGCATTGTGATAATCTTGGCGTTTTTATACATTTCCTTGAAAACACATGCAGTCGACGCCAAAAATATGTTTATACTTTGATACAAGGGATGACGGGATGAAATGTAAACATATATTTGGCATTGACTGTACCTGCTAACTACATTCTTCAAATTTCCTACTCACAAATGATTCCATTAAGATGGGTATATTAAAAACCCTTTTTAAGATTAACCACGTCTCACAAAAGCATAAAAAAGGAAAAGTATAACAAAAACTAAAAACATAGGTACAAGTAGGTATGTCACGTTTATAATTAACAAATCAGTCAAAGAGATCGTCGACCCAAAATATTTTTTTAATAATATTCTATGTTTAACCTTTTTGCTACGCTTCTGATTATCCAATAAATCACTACTGGGCATCAAAGGCTCTAATTAAAAGCTTTTAAAAATCATTTTTTAAACCCAATCTCAGTAGGGTCTTCGTTTAGTAAAGGCCCATATCACACCAGGGGCCTTACCATGACGTCTTAACGCGATTCAGTTTAGGTCCTTAACTGTGCTCAGTTGTATGGCAGCGATTCAGTTTAGGTCCTTAACTGTGCTCAGTTGTATGGCAGCGATTCAGTTTAGGTCCTTAACTGTGCTCAGTTGTATGGCAGCGACTCAGTTTACGTCCTAAACTGAATCGCGTTAAGACATCATGGTAAGGCTCCTGTTCCTTGGCTAAAGTTTAGAGGTTTTCCTGTTCTGAGCTTTTATTGTTCAGTATTTTGTTAAAAATTAAAACACATACAAATAAAATTTAAATGGAAGGATATACAATGCAAACAGTAGGTACCTTTACTATCAGGTGTCGTCCACAAAAATATCCCTTACGAAGTGCTTTTATCTTGTATGGCAGTTATTTCAATAAAATCAGTAAAGCTGGAGAATGTACTGCTAATTTATTAGCCAAGTCGTTTTCAGAAGTATTAGAAGAATCGCTTTTCGTAATACATGCCGTACAAACGGGTCAAACGACTGGCCCATTTGTCGATACATGTGGCTGACGTCAAATTTCTACTTCTAGGTTTAGTTACAACATCAATTTTATACAGAACCCTCGGTGCACGAGTCCGGCTCGCATTTGGCCGGTTTTTATTTCTTTTTTTAACTTTGTTGTAAGGTCCGACCGCGACTTCTTTTTTCGTCTCGGCCGAGACCGGGACCGAGATTTTATAATAAATACGAAAAACGCGCATTTTCCACAAAAATCATGTAATAGTCAAGAATTAAACTGTTGTTTAATAAAGCCATCACTAAAACACAACATTTACAGTCAAAGCTTGGGAAAAAAAGTTATAATTTGCATTACGTACGATAACACGGTACACTATAATTGCTTAAAATACCCAACAAAATCGTAAAAAGTGTCAAAATGGAAGGTTCGGCCAAGGCCGAGAATCTCGGCCCTTTTTGGCGGAGAGCCGAGACCGACACCAATACCGAGATCTCGGTTGGATCTTACTTTGTTGTGGGATACGAGAAGTATTAAATTGCAATGGTTAACACTCACGTATTTTTATCACAATAGGCGCGAGGCGTGGCGTCAAGTTTAAATTATATGACACGAGAAGTATTAGATAATTTCACAAATTACGCAAGCCCGTACATCAACCGCATTTAGTCTGTCAAACTTACACAGGTGTCGTTAATAATACTTACTTATTTTATCGCGATAAGATATGATTTATGCTGCCATATAAACAGCCTCTTCAATGATATACTGACAAATGGTTCGTTTGTTTAAAAGCTGAATAAGGCTCCTCGTTTTTTGCGAATAAAAAATTGCATGAAGGATTGGCAGCAGTCTGGTGGCCAATTTGTGTCGGGAAAAAAGTGTGGTAGCTATACTACTGATGAGATGGTGTGGGAAAACAAATTGTCAGGAAAAAAAAATGCGGGAACCATAGATATAGAATAAATTAACTTTCTTTATTTTCTTTTGCTAAAATATTTTCCGAATTAGTAGTTATAGTTCTACATATATTAAAACATTGGGTAAAAGCGCCAAAAAACAAACATTTTGTTTTTAATTTGTGACCAACAAATATGTTTTAAAGGGTCAATCACATGACTCGGTAACTTAACCTGTATTTTTGCCCCGCCTTTTATTGGGCATTTTTCATTGAAAAAAAAAATGTTATATATGATAAATCCACATTCAATGTGTCAACATTGTTTATAACTATTCCAAATTTCAAATTTGTAGCTTAAGTAGTTCTCGAGATATTTAACGATGTGACAGACAAGCAAACAGACTGAGTCACACTATGGGTTCCTGTTTTACCATTTTGGTATGGAACCCTAAAAATTAAGACTCCAGTCTTTATTAACACTACGGACAAGTAACTATGTGATCTGTCAAACAAATGACTTAACATATAGGCACGTATTATCGCCAATATAGTTAGTTAACTAACCAATTGTGATCTCTATTCCAACGAGATAAGGTCTCCCAAAAGTCAGTTAAGGTTGTTTCTGTTTGTACAGTCAGCAGTAGAAGTAGGAGTGATAAGTCGTGCGACTGTCAATCCGAAGGTCGTGGGTTCACATCCCGCCGGCTCGTACCAATGAGTTTTTCGGAACTTATTTACGAAATATCATTTGATATTTACCAATCGCTTTTCGATTAAATATTAAAAAGGAGTGTTTAAAGGGTCGGCAACGCGCATGTAACTTGATGTAACACCCCTTGAGTTGCAGGCGTCCATAGGCTACGGTGAACGCTTACCATCAGGCGGGCCGTATGCTTGTTTGTCACCGTCGTAGTATATAAAAAAATACATGAGGAAATCGCACTAATCCCATTAAGGCCTAGTTTACCCTCTGGGTTGGAAGGTCGTATGGCAGTCGTTGATTCTTGGGATAAGTTGCCAAAGCGGATCCCAGGCTCCCTGAGCCGTGACATAACAGGGAAAACACTGGAAAGAAAGAAAATATCATAATTTTGAATACCCCGCCTGCTCAATGACTTCTGCTGTTGACTGTATTATCATTATCAATTCAATATCGCGATTGACAATATAATCACGTCCGAAACGTTCAGAAGCTATGTTTATTGTAATCGGGAATTGAAAGTGACAAAAAGTATTATGTAATTATAGTTTGATATGTGTGCATGGTCAGTTATTGACGTGATTATATCTCTTAATTTAATAAGTAGATATAAATAGCAAGATACAAGTGATACAAGTAAGGAGGCTGATTATAAATTAATTTTTCACACCTATTCATAAATAGTAGATTGTACATCAAGGGCATAAAGTGACCCATTTTAGACGAGGCCATTTATTGGTCCGAGTGTAACGAGGACCAATATAGTAGCCGAGGATAAAATGGGTATTTATGCCCGAGGTATACACTCTGCTTTTCACTTCGATTGTAAGGAAAATATTAGGTTTTATATCACTTTAAATCGTTGAAAATGTAACATCCATACTCTTGCGCTTGGGTTCTCCCCGCCGCGCGCCGCCTGCAGGCGGCCGGGCGCGTGGGGGGCGAGGCCGCGGCGAGCACGCTTCACCTGCGATGTTACTTTACGCCCTAGTGCATGAAAAGCGATTTTGTGTCGCCTAGCCACGACACAAAGGCCAACTTTTCGAGCAAGAGAAGTGAAAAGAGCTTTTTCTGTTCAAGGCAGGCATTTTACTCCCTGCTGGCACTTTCCTGTTCAAGGACTACACATTTTTACGTTTTCGGGCATTACTCGTAACTAGTGGCATCGTGGTGTTGGTATGATGCTGCTTTCGGTTTTTGTTTATTTCTTCTTAGTCGGTGTGAAAAGCAGTATGTAAGTGTAAATTAAATCAATTTAATTAATTAGTAAAGCGTTAACGCTTGAATCTCTCATTACGTTCAGGATTCTACTTTAGAATCCATCGCTTCATTCGGATTCAATGTATCCTTTTGATCCCTTTAACACAATCTACTATAGAAGGGTCAAGCCATAGAGCTGGCATACCAGGAGTTCGTTTCTCTGAAATTTCCTATACAAAAATATTCTGCCGACTTTTACGGCTATTCGTACGGTTACGTAGTAATAGACTTGTCCATACAATGATATGATTTTTCGGCATAACTATTATGTTGGTAGAGGCAACCCTAACCACATATGGATCTGTGTTTCGAAATAAATAATTTGAATTGAATTGAATTGAAATAGTAAGACGCTGTATCTCTCTTCTCCTTGTATTAAGCTTCATGGGTGTAATACGATTTTTTTGTATTATTATGTTATTAAAATAATTTGTATCTAGACGCTCAAGGAAAAATCTAAAGCTATGTAAACTCCGAAAAAGGCGTTTTCTCAAAGAAAATCGTGAACCTCGAAAACTTCCATAATTGCAAATTGCAGCGAAAATTACAGCCGTCAGAGATCTGATTTACCGGAATTTATATATATTAAATAACATATACTACATTGTTTCAACCTAAGTAACGGCAAGTAATTTTGTTATTAAAGTTAATTTACCCAAAAAATTGCACCTCAGCAATGTGAAAAAGCATTTCAATTAATTCAAAAGCACCAAAAACCGGCGCATGTTAATAGCGTATAAGGAATTTTTAGTAAGCACATTATTATGACCAATCGTAAAATATCTCGAAATTAACTTTAACAGCTTCCAAAGGTGTTAACAGACAGTTTAACCACGTTAGTAATATTAAGATTGAACAAGATATTTTGCAAAATAACGGAGTTCAAATTATACTACATGTGTTCCCAATAAGGATACACTAGTGTTGGGTAGGACATAATTTTAAAAAGTGTTTGAGTGAGTAACTAAATTTAAAATACGACTGTGACAAACAAGCATACGGCCCGCCTGATGGTAAGCGGTCACCGTAGCCTATGGACGCGTGCAAATCCAGGGGTTGCCGACCCTTTAAAAAAAGGAGGATTCGCTGTGTTGACAGCTAAAAGGGCAAGCTTTGCTCCGTGGGTCCCCAGCTGTCAACACAGTGAATCCTCTTGGAGCGTTGGCGACATTACTGACCAACAGAAACACAACACTATGAGTAGGGTATTTTCTGAAGTACTCGAATTTTTAGCATCACAACATCGACTTATCGGCAATAATAATAGTTAACTTTTGCAAATGACAAATTTTAACCATGTGACAAATAAGAGCTATGGGATAAATTGGAGCTGTGGCTAAATGAAAATTTGTGTACGTTATTGAGGCTTGCATGAGATATATTGAGGTGTAGGACAAATTTTTTGAAGTAGTACATTTTCGCGGTACTGTAACAAACGAAGAAAATGAGTAGTGAAGTGGTGACCGTACCACTTCATAAATATATATGCATCTGTACTTGAACTTTCTTCCACTGTAATAAGTTCCGAAGTGTATAGATATTTATAGACGTGACTGTGACGTGACTCACGTGGCAAATGAGTTGCCTCACGAGTGAGTAACCCAACACTAGGGTACGCAGAGTACATGAAGCTGCAGTGTCACTTTTAGCAATTAAAGGGGGTTTAAATTGTAATATTGCATCGACAGGTTGCTAACCCATCACCCACACATACAAACTCATACCTAACCCACAGTCGTTGCGTGCACCCATCCGTTAGACTGGATATTTTTTATTTAGTTTGTGTTTTTTTAATCCGAATGTCGCGGGTTCAAAAATTTCAAATCCTCGCGGCTCGCGTACCTTACCAATGAGTCTTTCGGAACTTACGTATGAAATACATATAATTTGATTTTTACCCATCGCTTTTCGGTGAAGGAAAACATATTGTGCTGTGAGAAAATCAGGCTAAACCCAATAAGGCTCTACCCTCTGGGTTGGAAGGTCAGATGGCAGTTGCTTTTGTAAAAGTGCCTACACCAAATCTTGGGATTAGTTACCAAAGCGCACCCCAAGGCTCCCTACATGAGACATGAGCTGTGGCATAAGCCACGAAACGCTAGAAAAAAAAAAGGAATCGCCAGGAAGAAAGAAGGTGTTAAGGGAGATATTTTTGCGTAAGATTTGTACACCCATATTTTTACAGGTGACTGTACCTTGTTATTTGTATACGGTGTCTCTCTCCTGGGTTCCTCATGATATTTTCATTAAGTAAAAAGCAAGTGATAAATATCGTATTAAATTCCATATATAAATTCTCCTAAAGTAATTTTTGTGCGTGACAGGGTTTAAAATATATTAAAATATAAATACCCAGTTATTAGTCGGCGTATTTGTGGTTTTCAGTTGTTTATGTTACTGTCTCGTAACTGCCAATACCAACCGTTTTTGACGGTTCTTCGAATTCCAAAAAGGTCCGCTTACCGCTCTTAGCCGGCAAGTATTGCAGGATATGTAAGTAAATTCGAATTAAGCTGTATTCGGTATCTTTTGTTTTGCCGACAAAGTCCTGTAACACAGATCACGGGCCCACGAGATGGAGCATAATATGACGACGCATACATTACCTACTAATCGCGATTTGCTTAGCATACATTGGATCTCACCTAAATATTAATGTTATTAAAGTTGAGAGCGCGATCTTTAACATCAGTTGCGGCTGCGGCAATGATCGGTGCGCGCGTAAAAAACGTGGATTTATAATTGATAAAAAAAAAATCAAGAGCAATGAAAGCGGTCAAATAAACGAAAAGCCATATAGTGCTCCGTTATAATTTCTTTTGCATTTTTTTTTTTGTATAAAAATGTGTGATAAAATTATGTACCTGATGAGTAGTGCGGGTTAGTGTTTTAGTTTAAGGTAGTTAAGGTATTGTTCCTCGTAATGTGGAGCACAGAATAATATTTTTCCAGGTAAGTCTAGAAAACCTAATGAGGCAAGTCAAATCTGTAAAATTCGAGTTTGCCTTTTTAATTCGATAGTTTCTGGTTTAATTTTTTATTTGGTTAATGGACTTAATTAAATAAATGGCAGAAGTTTGTACAAAAAACTTTGAGATGGTTACTTACAAAGAAAGGAACAGTGGAGGAGGGGACTTTCCAATTTCCTCTCTTTTCCGCCAAAGTTTCCGCTTAAAAAATTGTTGAGTTGGTTCTTAGTAACTTCTTAACAATTTCACAACTAGGAGTAAGTTTTTGAAAATTTTACGTCAACAAGTACGTCGGCACCTTAGCTGTCCGATGCGGGATCTACGTAGGGTAATCAAAATGCAGAATCTGAATGAGCACCATCTTCATTAAGAGCAAACGGTACACATCCAGTTAAATTTCAAGAGGTCAACATTCGCGTAATGGCATCAGTAGGGGGTACGAAGTGTTTCAACGCGGTACCATGTGTCAACTGACCAATTGTGACCCCTATCGCGACGGTATAAGGTCTACTGGTGGTCAAGTTAAGGGAGTGGCTGGTTGTATGACAGTAAAAAATACCTCATGGGGGCCAGAAGCAATGCTTATTAACATTTTATGAGTGGTGCCGTGCAGCTGCGATTTGAACACAGAGCTAATGGGAACTTCGATATAGGTATGTAAAATATGGGGCAGTCAACGGTTGTAAGTAGCCAGTACATGATCATCAGGTTCAAAGGAAAATGTTGAGCATAGACTTCAGGTGAATAAGTTTATAAATTGACGGGATGAGTTAGCCACCCTCGCCGCGAGTCGGTTTCTGCTTGTTTACACTATTCAGTTAATTCTGAAATCTTCCAGTGTTTGCTTTCTGGCAACGTCGTCGTTTTTGTTTTAACAAGATTTTGCTCTCTGCTTTTATTTTATCCATTTGAGTCCTTTTAGCGTATGTCCCGAAACTGAATACATAAAGTGCGCTTGACATATGTTTGACATATGTATAGTTCTTACTATTTCGGTTTTGACTATTACTAGCACCGCCCACAAATTTTCTGTTTTGCCTTAAGGTTGACTGGTAGAGAATGCCTTCTGGCATTAAGTCCGCCTTTTGTACGTTAAGGTTTCTTTTGTGCAATAAAGGTTAAATAAATAAATAAATATGGACTTGTGCCAACGGCGTGGAGTTTTGCTAGTTTTATAGATCGAAAATAAACAGTAATATTAGTGTTCTTAACGGCATAAGGTTCAATTTTGATTGCAGGTGAATTTTAAAGCAAACGCGTCTGGACTCTAAACATGATTTATTGTAACTAACTGTGGGTAAAATGCACATCTATGTATAACTAGGTATCATATAGCACGGGGACGAAAATTGACAAAACATACCGCCCGCCAAAAACAACAGTTTTTAACTTAACCTAAGCGAAATACATAACCTAAAACTTACGGGAGCCGTTGCTTGAATTTATGCATCCAAACACATATCACAAGCACACTTATCACTGCCATATGTTTTAAGTCCAACACTAAGTAAATATAAACGAGTGATTTAGAAACATTTCACATGTATCACATCAAATAACTAAATACAAAGTTGAGCGACGCCGGCGCAAACTAATGCGAGATAATACTGATCATGAATAACATTCCATTATTGCCCGTAAACAACTAGGTAGGTCCAGCCTGCGTCGCGTAGGTAACAATCGCATGCCCGCGGAGGGTATATCTTTTAACAACTTACTTATGCTTAACTTTCTAAATATGTACTAATATTACACATCAACCATAATAACAAAATGTTGAATATTTGCATAGACTTCAATGGACTGTATAATTTTGTTTGGTTTTAACCGACTTCCTATAAAAGAAGGTTCTATGATTGGGTTAGAGTAAGTACCTATATCGTAAAATTTGTTTTTATGGTTGAGATTCATTAAGCATTACAACTCTTAACACTAGACTAATTTTGGATCAAACCCTTTAACATCAATCATTATAAAGAACAAGTTGAGTTCTTATACCTAACTACTTTAAGTAAACAATAGAAACACGTAGGTAAAGTATCTTACCAATTTTAACTTTTATGCACCTTAACATTTAAACAAACTATTTGTAGAAGATACAGTTTCTACGTGATACTGAAATTATCATTAAATAATACATGGGATCCGCTCGGTGATCCAATCCCAAGAATTTATAAATACACTCGGAGTGAATTGATACTTAAATATAACATCGTGGTTATGTTCTTATCAATACACGATAATCTTAAATTTAATAAACACAAATTACTAAATCACTAAAAACATTAAGTATGTAGTAGGTACGAATGTTTAATGAGGATTCTATTTTTCTACCGATAAGGATTCGTACGTAAACTTTGTGCTTATGTATTGAGTAGGTGTTTACAATCTACAGTCGGCCAGAATTACTGTAAGTAAAAGTTATTAAATACACAATAAATTTAACCGCCCACCATGGCTTGTTAAGTTACCCTAAATGACTCACTAATCTACAGATTTTGGTAACAAAATTAGTTTGGACAACGGTCTTTTAAGAATATGATCGCCCTTGCACTGAACTGTCACGACACGTACTAAGCCGTCAGGTCCAGCGTGCAATGCCGTAATCCTTCCTAACAGCCACTTGGCTGGTGGTAAGTCTTGTTCTTTTATAATAACAACATCTCCTATACAGGGTGACTGTACCACATCGTACCACTTCTGTTTTTGTTGCAGTGTATTTAAATATTCACAATGCCATTTCTTCCAAAAACCTTGCATTTGTTTTTGTACTAGCTGCCAACGAGTCAACAAATGTAAACCTTTAGTTTCATAATTTTTATCTGGAATATTGATCAATGCTTCGCCAACGAGAAAATGTCCTGGCATGAGGGGGTAAGTTTGATTAATGACCTTTGTTTCTAACTTTACCTCTCTTTTTCAGGTCTTCAATTTCTTGGCTGTATACTAGTCTCTGATAATACCTTACACAGCTGGTTTCAACTTCATCCAATTCATCAGCGCTCAAGATATCATGTGTTTTGTATTTGTAGTCTAAAAATCTCTTACAGTGAGCTAGTACTCGTTTCATTCTGACCAATGACGAAAACCTCTCCCAAATGGGAGTATCTTGTATGGACGTGTGAAATGACTTCTTGCATTCCAGTTCTGTTCTTGGAATTGTAGTGGCCCTTAGCATTTCAGTGCTGTTCTCCTTTAACCATGTGGGTCCACTCCACCAAAGTTCATTATTTACCAGTTCACTTGCCTTGATACCCCTTGACGCAAGGTCAGCAGGGTTGTCTTCCGACACGACGTGCCTCCATCTATCATTGTCAATAAGCTGGATGATTGCTGACACTCTGTTCCCAACAAAGAGTTGCCAGCGACTGGGTTGTGATTGTAGCCATGAAAGAACCACCATCGAGTCTGTCCACGCGTAGATTCTGTGCATAGGTATGCTCAATAGTCCTGAAATGTCATGCAACAGCTTTGCTAATAACACCGCAGCACAAAGTTCTAGCCTCGGGACCGTCAATTGTTTCAGTGGCGCTACTTTCGTCTTTGAGGCCAACATCGTGACATGAACAACATCGTGCTCATCTACTACTCTTACATAGACAACAGCTCCTAGAGCAAGAGTCGAGGCATCCGAGAACCCGTGCAGATCCACTTCTTTGCAACGAGACGACATTTTAATCCAACGCGGGATCTCAATAGTTTGCAGCTCGTGAAGTTCTTCTCTGAAGCTCATCCATTCGTCAACTAGCTCTGTGGATAATTCATCATCCCATTCATAAGGACAAAGCCATAATTTTTGAATCATGATTTTGGCCGTTATCACCACTGGCGCGAGCCATCCAAAAGGATCAAATAGGCTAGCTACATCCGACAAAATTACTCTCTTCGTTACAGGTACCCTGCTTGCTGGTAAGTTGACTGAAACGTGAAATGTATCATCTTTACGATTCCATGTAAGTCCCAATATTTTTATGATTTTATCTAATTTAATCTCTTTCTTTTCTGTTACAGGTTCCTGAGTCTTCGTGCCTTCAGCCAAGTCCTTCAGCAGTTCTTCCGAGTTACTAGACCACTTTTGCATTTCGAAACCACCGGCCTTTAGCAAACTATCAATTTCTTTACAGGTGACCTTCATTTCGTCGAGATCCTC
Organism: Lathronympha strigana; assembly: GCA_949128165.1. Taxonomy (NCBI): domain Eukaryota; kingdom Metazoa; phylum Arthropoda; class Insecta; order Lepidoptera; family Tortricidae; genus Lathronympha; species Lathronympha strigana. The sequence goes on along the minus strand of OX421923.1, from coordinate 8,453,734 downwards.
GTGACCTGTCATAAGGTCATCCATGTAAAATGAGTTTCTTACTACCGCGGCTCCTCGAGGATAGTTATCTTTCTCATCATCAGCCAAGCGCTGGAGGGTGCGAACAGCCAGATGGGGTGCAGCTGCTGTTCCAAATGTAACGGTAAGTAGCTTATAGCTCTCAATCTTGTCAGATGTATCATTCCGCCACACTATGCGTTGTAAATCTGTGTGTTTGTCATCCATTCTTACCTGACGATACATCTTCACGATGTCGCCAACAACACAAATTTTGTGAGATCTCCATCTAAATATCAGACTGCGAAGGTCTGGTTGGATTGTAGGACCTACCATCATGCTGCTGTTTAAGGAGCATCCGTTTGACCCCTTTGCTGACGCGTCAAAGACGACACGAACCTTTGATGTCTCCTTGTCCTCTCTAATTACAGCATGATGTCCAAGATAGATTGCATCAGCTTCAGCTTCTTCTGTACTTACCTTCTTCATATGGCCTAACTGTAAGTACTCGTGTATAACTTTAGTGTATTCTGTTTTCAGCTGCTCACTTCGTGCGAACCTCCTTTCCAGTTGCTCTAGTCTGGTTATAGCCTGACGCTTTGTGTTTCCGCACGACTTTACAGTGTCTTCGAAAGTTGTCTTTAAAGGAAGCTGTACCACGTACCTTCCTGTTTCATCCCTCGTTGTTGTTTGTTGATATATTTCCTCGCACCTCTCTTCTTCTTTCGTCCACATACTTTCCTTTGTGTATAGCTCCGACTCCACTTCCCAAAACCTCTTCAGAAGGTTGTTGTCTTCTTCTATTTGTCTTGTAATATGTAGGCTAGAGATGTGCTGTGAAATAGTAGATGATGTGTTAGTAACCTTAGTACCCCCTAACAAAATCCAACCCAGGTGTGTTTTTTGGGCAATAAACTTCCCAGGACCTCTCATTAAACCTGTGTCTATGATTTCGCAGTAAACTCTCGCACCAAGAAGAATATCAATCTTCCCTGGCGCGATAAAGGTGGGGTCAGCTAAATTTACTTTATTAACCTCAGGCCAATTAAAACCTTTAATTACCCTAGATGGTAACTGACGTGTAATTGACTTCAATACATCCATAGAAAAGGAAATATCGTACCTTGATTGAATATGTAATGTTACCATGTGTTTGATACGCGACTCATGCTCCTCAACTCCAGAGATCACTCCGCTGACTTTAGTTTTCTTCAAACCCAACAACTGGACCGCCCCTGCGGTCGCGAAGGACTCCTCTGATCCTGGGTCCACGAGAGCTCGAAGCACGTAGGACTGCCCCGACTCCGCTGTGACATACACCAGTGCTGTCGCCAACAAGGTGCCTCGCCCAGGTTGTTTTACTTGTAATACAGTCGACGTATGTGCCACTACTACGGTTTGTGTTTTTTCTTTGTTGTTGTTACTTGTTTCTCCAGACGTTCGAGCTTCTCCGCCTGCTTCTTTCTTGTCCCGGTGTAATAACGAATGATGCTTTCTCTTACAGATCTGGCAAGTTGTTTTTTGTTGACACTTAAAAACATTGTGGTTTGGAATTAAGCAATTATAGCAGAGATTATTTTTCTGCACGAAACTGTACCTGTCATCTATCGACTTCTTGGAAAACTGTTTACAATTATAAATATAATGCTCTTCATTACATAACGCACATTTCACTTCGCTCGGCGCAGTAACATGAAACATCTTAGCTTTCACAGGTTTGTAGCATTTGCTTGTAGGTTCCACCATCTCGAGAGTACGAAACCTATTTTCCAGGAACGATTTCAATTTATCAAAACTAGGTAAGTCATCCGTCTCATCTCTGCTTATTAACTCTTCCCATTCTTTATGGGTACTCGCGTCCAATTTTGATACAATGGAGTAGTTAATAATTGCGTCCCAATGATTCGTAGGTAATCCTAGATGTTTAAGTGCACTCATACATTCCACTGAAGTATCCAATAACTGTCGTAAAGCTGTGGCCGACTCCTGCGTTATCGCTTTTTGTGTAAAGAATTTCTTAAAAACACAATTTGCTATATATCTCTTATTGGCATAACGTTTTTTCAACACTGACCAAGCTTCTGGGTAATTTTCTGCAGTTATTGAAAATTGACGCAACAATGCCTCGGCTTCTCCGGCTAAACTGCCCTTTAGGTAATGTAGCTTTTGAACATCTTGTAAGGATTCGTTGCTATGCACTAATGCCAGAAATAAATCATGGAATGATTGCCATTCAGTATAGTTCCCGTTAAATGTAGGGAGTGAAATTCGAGGCAATTTAACTTCACCACTATTCGATGTATTAGGCGTGGTTGTAGGTGTTGGTTTAGACTCACATTTTATCGGTTGTATACTTTCCAACGTAGACATCATTTCACCCTTGTACGCGTAGTACGCTTCTTCAAAATCCTCAAACATATTGTCGGCAAAATAGTTTAATGTTGGACGCAGCTCCATAGAAACCGATATAATTAACGTTTCATGTACGGCCTTAAACTCCTTCCAGTATATTTCCAGTGTATCCATTCTTCCCTTCACATAACCAACCGAAAGTCTTTCCTTAGGCGATTTCCTATAGTTACTATACGCCCTTTTCACCTTTTCTAACCTATCGGCTTGAATAACTATATTTTGTTCAATTTTATCCATTGCAGCAATAGTTTATGGCAATAAAGTAATGCAAAGTCACTAGATATAGTTAAAACACAACACAAAACGTATGTAACTTCTGGAAAGTTCCACTCCTTTGTTATATTTTATGCGTAGGGTAAGGTAAGCGAGCGCCACACGGTAATGTCCAACAAATTTACTTAAAAATCCCAGCGGCTCACTTTTGTAATACACTTGAACAATACTGTTATTCGTAGTTAAGTTACACAAACTTCTAAATCCACGATACACCTTGTCCTTTGTCCATTTATCACACCTAATAAATACGTAAACTGTTTTTTGTAATAACACCGAATAGTCTTAATCCTTAAAGTTCTTTTGCCTTAATTCACTCTTGTTACATAATTGTCTAATGAATTTAACAGATTTCCATATGTATTTAACGTTATTTCATCGAAATTACACCATTTTTCTATTGAACCAATTATTTTTACGTGTCACTCTTCAAGCATCCTGGTTCGATGGTCCATGTTCTTAACGGCATAAGGTTCAATTTTGATTGCAGGTGAATTTTAAAGCAAACGCGTCTGGACTCTAAACATGATTTATTGTAACTAACTGCACATCTATGTATAACTAGGTATCATATAGCACGGGGACGAAAATTGACAAAACAATTAGCTTATCCTTTGATGTACTTTGTCCCATACGAGTGTAATTAGAAACGGAACCTTGGATTGTACGTTATGTTGTAGTTTGACATTTCCCGCACCATGTTTATACATATTAGGCAACCAATACATCAAGGGCGTGCGTGATGTCAAATGACCATTAATGTTGGAATTGATTTAAAATAAAATCAATTAATTGCATTATTGAATTATTCTTATTTAGACGCTTAGGTTAATCTTTCGTTTGTCTCATACATAACGGGATCTGAAAATTATAGTGTGATTATAATGTTACCGTCAGAATGATAGGAACTGAACAAAATTGAAAATTATGGAAAGATTTTGGAAGACGAGGAATCAGACGGACAAAAATAAAAAAAAGTATCGTTTCCAAGCAAACGTACAAGTATGTTTATGCCAATTTTTATTTGAATACCTATCAAAAGTAACTTCCAATTTAAACTATACTTGAATAAATATTTAAATCGACTTTACCATCCATATGTTCATTCTACGATTTTAGCAAAAATATTAAGGTGTTTATGTATTATCTTTGTACAATAACTCACATGACGGAATATTTACCATAAACAAAACAACATTATGCAGAAAATATATCATGTTTGACAGTATTGATAACTCGGCAGGCCCTGACATAATCGTGACACGCCCAAAACAAAAAGGTCGTAAATGTCAATGAAAATTCGTCGTTGTTTTGACAGTTTATGATAAGTTAAAATAGAGGAAGTAGGGAATGGATAAACATGTACTAGTAGTAGCTGTTTGGCACTTATGATTTTTAATGATTTTTTTAAGAATCTTTAAATAAGAGGTTTTACATTGTATGATTTTATATGTTTATAAATAAATAAATATAAATTATAAATAAATGAACTAAATTAAATAAATGTACAGTCAAGGGCATAAATAAATGTACAACTTTTTCATTACTTTATATGGAATCATATGGCTGAAAAGACAAAAAGTGTATAGTTATTTATGCCCTTGACTGTACCTAAATAAAAAGAGGAATCGGAGCTCTTTTGACAAAGTATGGGTCATAAATAATTAAACTTATCACTAGATAACTCTGTTTTACAAATAAATAAATAGATAAGTATTACGGGGCAATCTTACAAAAAACCGGCCAAGAGCATGTCAGGCCACGCTCAGAGTAGGGTTCCGTAGTTTACCGTCCGTCACAATAGGAAACCTTAAAAAGTGTTTTAATAGATACCTGGTGCTCAATATGCTTATAATAATTAACAATTCGATGATACTTTCGATCACACCCGTCCCGACCCCATCAACTCCGGAAAAATCTTAACAGCGCGAAGTAGACCACGGTACAGCGCCATCTCTCGGGAAATTGGGTTACTAATTTATACAAACTAGACGGGTTATGTATGGTGGGTTTTCGGGGGTAACTTTTGATCGCGTGAATCGATTTCAATCATTCTGTTTTTATTAGAAGGAAGATACGTGCGGAATGATAAGTACTCAAGATACAAAAAAATTTTTGCATATACGGTTAAATTACAAACTTAATCCAGAAATTATTTTGTACAGTTTTTCAAGAACCGTTTAACCAATCAAGTTCAAAATAATTGTCCAATAAAGTTCTTATTAAGTTCTACTTTTGTAATTTTTTTTCATATTTTTTCAACTCATAGTTAGACAGGTTTTTTTAAACTTCTGGAGCGATTATTTCCGAAAATATTAACTTTATCAAAACTGTTTTTAGAAAACCCACATTATTTTTCAAATACCGATACGTCACGCTCTAGGGCTGAAACGAAAAAAAAAACACCCCCCACTTTACGTTAAAAAAAATATAACCACTTTTTATTTTACCATATTCGTACAAAATTACAGCTTTCTAGTACTTACAGTCACCGATTCCAACGCACACCACGCCCTATGGGGCATGAGAACGGGTAACGACAGAGGTAAGAAATTAGTCGAGTACCTATTTACAACTAACCTTAATATACTAAACACAGGTTCAGAACCGACATTTGTCAACAAGCGTAGCAAAACGATCATTGACTTAACGCTAGCAACGCCAGAAGCATCGGAACACATCTCAAACTGGCACGTCTCAAACGAACTTTCGTGCTCAGACCACAGATGGATCCGTTTCGACCTCCTGGTAATTACACATACGGCGGTGCCGAGACGTAACCCACGCAAAACAGACCGAGCTCAATACAACCGACATCTGAGCTCGGCCTTAGGAGCGATGGAGAGTCCAAGCCGAATAAAAGGCACCGCGGAGATAGAAAAACAGGTAGGTATTCTCACAGACACTATCATAGAATGCTACCACCATGCATGTCCCCTATCTACTCCCACAGCCGAAAGCGGCAGGAACACCAGCTGGTGGGGCCCTGAGCTGGAGAGACTTAGGACTAAGATGAGGAGACAATTTAACAGAGCGATGAATACTGGAAGCGACCTAGACTGGGACAGCTATAAAAACACCAAGTCTAAGTACAAGAAACGTCTCAGGTACAGAAGAACGAACTCGTGGCGCAGCTTCTGCACCAACATTGAGACCACTATACAGGCCAATAGGGTAAGGAAGATTCTCTCTAACAACTCAACCATATCCCTAGGATCCATACGTAAACCCGATGACACCCTCTCCACCTCAAGGGAAGAGGCAGAAAGTATTCTGGTACAAACGCACTTCCCGGACTGCGAGATACTGAACGCGGTAAGTTGGAGAGAGGTAGATACCGCTCCTACGGAGGATGAGTGGCAACAGACATGCGAGGTTATCACCCCGCAGCGCACGCACTGGGCAATAAACAGCTTTGACTCGTACAAATCGCCGGGCCTGGACGGGATCTTCCCAGCGCTACTGAAGTGGGGGCAGGAGGATCTCGCCCTCAGGCTCAACAACGTCTTGCGCGCCTGTCTGGCCCACAGATATGTGCCTAGACGCTGGAGAGAAGTCAAGGTTATCTTCATACCAAAACCAGGTAAAAGTGACTACTCGGACCCCAAATCTTTCAGACCCATCAGCCTGACCTCCTTCTTGTTAAAAACACTAGAAAGGATGTGCGATAGGTACCTGAGAGAGAAGGTGTTAACCGAGGTACCCCTACACCCGAACCAACATGCCTACAGCCCCGGCAAATCAACGGAATCAGCACTTCACGCAGTTGTAAGTAAGATTGAAGTAGCGATCAAAAGCAGGTCTATGTGCCTGGGCACCTTCATAGACATCGAAGGAGCCTTCGACAAGACCAGGTTCACCAGCATAACTGCAGCACTGACAAAGCATGGGGTAAGTGCAGTTATGGTTAATTGGATAAATAACATGTTGAGCCAGAGAGTTATCAGACTCGGGACCGACGAAAAACAACAGGCGCTGGTGGCGAAAGGTTGCCCGCAGGGGGGAGTCCTATCGCCACTGCTATGGAACTTAGTGGTGAATGACCTGATCACCAAGCTGAACAACAATCACCATTACACGATCGGCTATGCTGACGATATAGTGATACTTACGAGCGGCAATCACACAGGTACGATATGCGATGTCACCCGCTCTGCACTAGCCATCGTGGAACGCTGGTGCACCGCAAACGAGCTTACAGTTAATCCCAGGAAGACTGAACTAGTACTGTTCACCAACAAACGACAACTGGGCAACTTTCGGCTGCCCAAACTGTTCAATACAGAACTCCAACTAGCAACTGAAGTAAAATACCTGGGAGTACTACTTGACAGTAAGTTGAATTGGAGCAATCATGTTAACAACAAAATTGAAAAAGCTACAATCGCATTCTGGCAGTGTCGTAGAATGGTAGGTAAGACCTGGGGACTTTCCCCGAAAATCACTCTATGGCTATACCAGGCGGTAATAAGGCCTATAATAAGCTATGGTGCGATAGTCTGGTGGCCACGAACCAGGCTGTCCACGGTGGAGGCCAAACTACAAAGACTGCAGAGATTGGCCTGTATGGCGGCCACGGGATGCATGCGGACAACACCAACCGCTGCCCTGGAAGCCCTACTGTGCCTCCCGCCGCTACACCTCCTTATACAACAGGAGGCACTGGCCGCGGCGGTACGTCTTAAGAAGATGAACCTCTGGAGACTGCCTCGGGTACCCCACACCGAAATCCTCTACGAGGCTATAGGTAAGGAGCCGCTCATAGAGGCAGCAACTGATAAGATACCCAGGCAATACATATTCGATAAGAAATACAAGATACAATTACATGAAGACCCCCGGGAAGGCCTCAACCCAAGGGAGCTGAGAATCTTCACGGACGGATCAAAGACAAGGTCGGGCACTGGCTCAGGAGTATTCTCTGAGGACCTAAATATACACATCTCTACACCACTAGGTGCACATAACACTGTCTTCCAGGCGGAGTGTTTGGGCATTATACTGGCAGCACACGCAATCGTCGCAAGGAAGGTAACGGATTTCCCAATCCGCATACTCTCTGACAGTCGATCAGTACTACAGGCCCTACAAGGCTACACTTTAACCTCGGGACTAGTCCACGAGTGCCACACAATCCTGTCGGAGGTATGTAAGAACAATCACGTAACTCTACAATGGATCAAGGGGCACAGCAACTCGCGAGGGAACGATGCAGCAGACATATTGGCGAGGGAAGGTTCGGAGACGGTCGTGGTAGGACCAGAACCGATCATACCCCTGCCATTCGCCTGGCTGCGGAGCACTCTCCAACAAGACACCAGGGTAAAACACCAACTATACTGGTCTAACATAGGAACCTGCAGGCAAACAAGGTTAGCCCTCCCGACAATCACCCCCGGGCTGTCGCGGAGGCTGAGACAGCTGAAAAGGCCCCAGCTCCGTCTCCTGACTGGCGCCATAACAGGTCATGCCTTATTCAACAAACACTTGCATACTTTGCGTGTTACAGACAGCGCACTCTGCAGGGCCTGCTTGGAGGCAGAAGAAACAGCCGCCCACGTCATCATCGAATGCACTGGGGTGGCAAACTACCGGGCAAAATACCTCGGTACACCGAGGTCTCTCCCGGAAGTCGTCGGCAACATCAAGGGTCTGCTAGGCTTCCTGGAAGAGCTGGGTTGGCAGGAGTAGTGCCGGCAACCCACCACGCAAAATAGGCGCATCATTTGACGTCGAGTTGCGGAAACTAGCCCGCGTATACCTATACCTATACCTACTTACAGTCACTGAGATTATCCGTGGATGGACGAACGGACAGACAGACAGACTTGGCGAAACTGTAAGGGTTCCTAGGACTACGGGACCCTAAAAATCGACCCAGTCCCGCTTCCCACAGTAAGCTCAGTAAGGCTTGTGTTAATACAGAGCGTTCTTGATCATTTGCTCTTACTTAGTCATGTGGCTTGGTATAATTAAGGAAACAGAATTGCATAGTAGGTACTTAGTTAGTTTTATTAAATATTATATAATTTCCGTCATTTTTTAACCCACAGAAAACGAGTGCAAAAAAGGACTCTAAACGTTAATATTCGCTATTAATTCATTTTGAACTGTTTCATTTAAATCAATTTAATACATTCGAGCACAGCACACGCAAAACGTTTATCTTTAATGATGTACTTTCAAAATTTCCCAAAGCGGCGAAACTTCGAACGTGTCAAAAATGTTTCTAGCAGCAAATTATGTTCAAAAACATTCCCAATTCTATTTTGAACTCTTTCAAAATCCTAATAAAGTCGTTTTTCACTTGTTTTCTCAGAACTGATACTAAAATAATGCGATACATTTGCGGCACTTGAAAAAGAAGACAAAAGAAAGCCGATTTACATTCAATTCACGCGGGCAAAGCCGGCGGAACATATTATATTCGAGCAAATGTGAAAACGGAGCGTGGCGGGCATCCTTAAACTACGCGTTCACTTTCCTGTTTTATTGGCTGTTTTGAATAGGTGACGTAAGAAGTGTTAGGATTAGAAAATAACAAAGGTGTACTTGTTTTCCTAAAATATTTCCGCCGTAGCAAGAGGAATTTATCCAAAAGAACCAGCAGGAAAGCGGACTAGCCCCAATAAGGCCTAGTTTACCCTCTGGGTAGAAAGGTTAGTTGGCAGTAGCTTTCGTAAAACTAGCCCCTACGCCAAATCTTGGGTTTAGTTGAAAACACCAACCCCAGGCTCTGTGGCATAAGCACGGAAAACGAAGAAGATTTGGGTTATATTTGTTCACATATTATTTTATTGGATTAATTAGCCATCCAATATTTATTAACTTATTATATGTATTTTATACGAATGTTGCTACATTTTGTAACCCTAATAAATAAATGCAGAATTAAGCTATAAAACCTCTTGCCCTTTACAGCTGGTTACAGAGTGAATCATTGTATGTCAATGACGCAAATCGGCTTTTTTCAATCCATTCAATTCATCTCTCATCAATCTTGAACTTAACAGTCCTAGAATAAAAATAACCTAATTCGTACGTATATGGCAGGCGTTTGTGACGTTTTGATTATACATTAGTCGTAAGACGGATTATAGTGTGAATGAACTGCTTTTATTACTTTAGTATGGCCGTAAAAGACATCAAAGTTTTAGTTTGAAAGAGCGTTTTAATTGGCACAAAAAACTGACATACATACAAATAAGTTTTATAAAAAACTGACATATATACAGATTGAATGAAAACTAGTGTCCAAAACGTTACGTAATAGTGAATACGCAAAAGTTTCAGTCTTCTGATCATTAATGTCGTTATGGTCAAAACAATCGGAGATTTTCGAAACATTTGGCACTTACGATGTGAAACGCAATACAAATGATGAACTTCAATACGAAAGACAATGAGCATCGAGCACAGACCGTATATTGTACTAGAAACCGCAAGCATCCAAACACCAAAGCTATAGCTTTTGAGAGAAATGTATAGTTTGCGACTGGGAAATCATCTGTTCTGACATCTGTTTGAATTTGTATCAGTAATCATACGTGCAATATAGTAATGGTGCTATGAGATATTATCTATTGTAGCAACAAACATCTTACACTTAAAATGCAGAGAACGATAGCGCAAGCGCAACTGAGCAGTGTTGGGTGAATTGCACTCGTAATAATCCTTTACGCATATTCGGATAACTTAGGAACTCGCAATCGATCTCAAACTCCAAAGCATCTAGAATGTTCCCCCCCAAAAAATGGCCATCAAGAGATAATGGCGGTTACTCTCACAGTGGCACAAACGATGATAGGTTCTAGTTGATAGTCAAAAGTTACAAATACGCCGTCCATGCCGGATACCAACTAGAAATGTGACCACACCGCCGTGAGTTTGAGTAAGTCTCTGATTTTGCAAAAATCCTCGGTGGACCTTTTAGCGTTGCCGTGAATATACATTGTAGAAATGGGATATACTGCTGCGTCTAGTCCAATATACGTCTATGGCACCGAGCCTAGAATCGTTAGTTTCGTAAAATCGGACGTGTCGTAATGTCTACAAAAGTGTGCGCTGTTCACACGAGTTTTGTAACGAAACTGCTCTTTTGTTTGTTTTATATTGCAACTCTTCGGTAGTTATAGTGCTACCGACCAGATTTAATGGTGATAGGCTACCTAGGTATTTATTTTATTATTATTATTTGTATGTCTTTCCCATCACGGAACAATGGTGTTCCGGACCTTTGGGAGGCGTGCGCGGAGCCGAAGCCAACACGCAGAGGCCCTTTCGACAATTTAATGAAATGTAAGGGGTACACCGAGCGGATGTTGCACCTGCCCGAGTCATGGGACGCACGCAGAGGCAGCACCCGCCAGGGTGTATAGACTATTGAGATTTAATGGAATCTAAAATATACTGGACTATTAGGTGAAAGCGGTGGACTAAATACTGGGTTATGGAGAATAAAATCGGACGTCTGCCTAACAAAACGGTAATCAATTTTATTTCCGGCAGACGGTGACTCGCCCACATAAGATGGGCCCCCACAAAAAGCGACATCTAAGATGGCTCGAGGGCAACACCGGTATGAGGGCTGGGGGTAGAGAGGTGTCACTGGACTTTAAACATATAGCCAACTCGCCACTTAGGTTTCCACATCTACCCTCGAGAACACAGCTCTCGCGACCCCACTCTGGACGGCCGGTTAAGGCAAGCCAGAGGCGGAGGACTTGGTCGGACGACGGAGTCCCCCAGGAGCGCTCAGGTACGTGGGGTCGCTACTCCCCAACAGCTCGCCACAAGCTGCCCTGCGTTGACTGATTGCACCGGTGGAAACCAGTGGGCGATGGGGTCGTCACATCCCTACGCCATTATTATTATTATTTATTATTTAATAATTAGCACTAACAGTTCAACCTTACCTTACGTAGTTTATGACGTGTCTCATATTGAGAAATGGCTGTCTATATGTATTCGGCCGGCAAGCCGTTATCTACTGACAGCAGTAATGTACTGTACCTTTATCAATGTGAAAAACCGGGAGGTGTATTGAACAGTCTCTAACTATGATGGGAATTAAGATCTATGGAAACTGCCACACTGAATGCTTTAAAATTTATAAACATTCGCGAAATATCACTTAGTTGCTGAAATACATACCTATATGAAATCATGCCTGTATTCCCAAGGGATAGACAGAGTACATGAAACAGTTACGCTGCCAAATTCCATAAAAAAGCGCTTAACTCCGGGTTATGTGGCTAACCCCGGGTGGTGCAAGAGGCCCTATAAGGTTTAAAGATAACGGAATTGTGCTATTGCATTGATTTATCAAAAAATCCATTATTACTTTTCACTCTAAAATTTAGGACTGACTCACGCCTAGCAGGCAAGTTAAAATTATGTTAAGTGGCAGAGACCAACGGAGAACCAGATACCTTATGAGAGGATATCAGCGAGCATGTTCTGGCGGAATGCATTATGCATGCAGTAGTGCGGTATACTTAATGTGTTTGGTAAGGATAGGCTGGAAGAGATGGAGCTCAAGGACGTCGACCTCAGGGACGTATTGGGGTTCTGTAAGAAAAGAAGGCTAGACGGAAGCAATGGGGGACCGCCGCCGGGACAATAACCTGCAGCTCCAGCAACGGGGAAGTGGGGTGAATGAGCACATCAGACGCTCGACAGCCCGCTCGATTCCGGCCAAGCGTCCCTCCATAACATAACATAATATACACGCCTAGCAATTTTATCTAAATCCGACATAAATTTAAAGAAAGAATCTGTTCTCACGAACTTTCAAGGCAAACATTATTATGTACAAAGTAAACATTTTATTATATTAACTTCCGACGTTACTTCCGTACTCGGCCATTATCGCGATTTAGGATTTGCTAGTCATTTTATTATTTATAATAGCGATGATCAATAGTTTTGTGATTTATTTGATAGATAATGTTTGACTATGTAATTATAGGTATGATTGTAATGTTACCAAATATAGTTTGCCGAGGGTCTTTGACGCCGTAACTTAAACAAATTATTATTATTCAAGAGTCTAAAGTGTCCACTGCTGGGCTAAGGCCTCTTTCACTTTCTCACACGGATCCCAGTCTTGAGCAATATCCTGCCAGGCGGCAAGAAAGACATCAAATTCGTCTCTTCAGTGTTTTCGTTGTCAGAGGGCCTACTACGAACATCGAAAATTGGCATTGACGGATTAACGTCTTTCTCGTTCGAATGTGTAAGTGTGACAGAGAGGAAGATATAAATTTGACGCAGGTGTCGGTTTTGTGGGACTCACAATGTGCTTATTTTCTTACCTACAGGTCTACAGGTCTACAGGTCGTCCGACATATGGCTGACATGTTCCGCTCAGTCACATTTTGATTTAAACTTAAACAAATAGAATCATTGTTTTTTCTGTTTCCGATTACAAATTAGGCCGTAAAGTGCTTCGTTTATGGTCAATCAAAAATTAACAAGTAACAAAAATTGCAGTTATTATTTATAATGTTGGTCCATTTTAGTTATCTTGTATATCGTATGGAAGAATTTACAATTTACAGAAGAAGTTTTTTTTTTGGTGGCATGCCAAAACGCCCGCCGCCATTTGGTCGATTTGCACCATTTTTTTAAATACTTGACTCGGGTGGAAAGACTTCATATTTTAAACGGACTCCTAAAGTCGTCCGTTAAAACATAATATACAGCCTGAAAATCGCCTTTGTCAATGCCTTGACAGCAATGTACTAGTATATTGTATGAATGTGGGTGCAATCTATTTAAGCTCTCGTGTGTTATACAGAAATTATGTTTTAATTGCATCTGAAGTGGTGTCATCCGAAAAAAAACAGTGTTTTTTTGTTTTTTATACTTATACTTATTTATTCTGCGACTAACAAGAAGTTTAGCTAGACGGTAGACAATTATAATGTTTTGAAAGTAACAATGAGTAATTTAGTGACATTTGTACAAGTTGATTTGACCTAAAATGCCTGAGGACGTCTTTTAGTTTGGATATGTTATTTCTTTCTTCAATTTTTTTATAAGTAATATCTGATAAATTATAATTATTTTAGGATTCCATTTATATCTTTCTTCAAAGTCAGAATCCGTAATTTTAAACCATTATCCCGATCCCTCATGAATTTTGACGCACGCCGAAAATTGCGGAACTTTTTGTCCTTAAAACAATATCAGTAATTGGATATTTTTTGCGCCCAATTTAAACTGTTACTAAGCAGTACTAACAGCAACATACTTAACTGGTCATCATTAGACCTTATGCAGTTACGATAGGGGTCAGTTTACACTACACTGTGGCGATGGCACACAGCCCTCTTCAGCGTTTGCAGGAGTTTGGCAATTAGGGATGCCGCTATTGTTAAATGTCTAAACAGAAAGTTCTGAATATGATTGTTTGCCATGATCTGATGTAGCCGCCGTGATGTCTCGACGACTAGTTTGAAATAGAACTCCGATGTTTTGTAGACTTAATATAATTCCTTAGATGCGGGCTTACAAAGAATGGTGTTAACAGTCAAATGCAGAAGTGGTCTGTATGGAAGTTTAAGAAAGAGTGATTTGTATTAATTTTGAAATGTAAGTAAAAACGTATGGTAACTTAATCCTAATTAATGTGGTGTGCTGCTATTGGAGCTTAGAAGTAGCCTCCGAATACTAGCCGAGCCCGAAGGAGCGTTTAGATACTGCATGTTATACAACTTATACAAAACAAGGTTGCGTTTGCAAAATCTATTGTTTTGAGATGACTTCGTAACGTAGTGAAGTTGTTTACTAACTTTCTATGCAATCTTGTTATACTTTCAAAGCAATAAGTCCTGAATGAGCTAATGGGCCTCAGCGCGAAGGTTAAAAGTTAAAACTGCTCACATAAGCAATACCGACACAAATGATTATCATTTCAGTTTGAGCATTTTCATTATATCTTGTTGCTGAAGTATTTCGGATCTATTAGGTATGTCATAGAACAAAAGAAAAATCGTTTAACATAGCAAATAACTATGTATGTATGTCCATTTTGTCACTTACATACTATTCACCGTCATTCTCGTAAATATAAAACCAGTTGTGACGAGTCGGAGGCTGCAGGTCTATATAAAACACGTGAAACTTCCACTTTGAACTCGCGATATATACCTACGAGTATAATATAAGGCAACGTGATGATATGAATTTGATTAGTTTAACATGCGCAGTGCCAAACGTTTATAGGTTTACAGTACATTTTAGCTGTCGTGTTAAACACATTAAGCTGCGAAATTCTATAAGAAATACGTCAGTATTTTCGTCAGTATTAATTCGTTCAAAAAAAGGGTATACATATATAGTTCGAATTGAGTGTACATTATAAACAGAGAAGAGCAGAGAAAGTTAAAGATTGTATAAACATAAACATCAATTTATTTAATGACAACTTTTGTGACGTATTTATTTATATCACAAAATATAATATTATCGTACAAATCCGCCTGAATGGCAAAAGGCAAAAAATTAATGATTACCTTATAGTGTAAAAACTCATTTATTTTTCAAACTCGTTAATTGAAGTTCCACCGTGAAAACTCTGTGTTGCCAACCCTACACTAAACACTCGGAAACACCTGGCCAGCGGCCATATTTTAATATTTGGTCCCGGCTTCCGAGAAGAGACATTGTCCTGCGCGTACGACGACCCCGGCCGGGAAATTAGCATAGAGAATTATTACCGGCCGGGGAAATAATGCTCAGGTTTTAGATGGCTATACGTCAAGTTTACTGTGAAGCTAGAGCTAATATTTATTTAGATAAATATTTCACATGTTACGAAACAAACAACTAATTTGTAACATTTTATGTAGCCTGTGTCGGAAACTATCACCACAAACGACACTTTTAAAATTCGATAACTTCATCAGCATTTCAATTCAAGTAAATCGTATATCATAAAGTATAGTCAGCAGCAGAAGTAGCTGTGCGGGTTGGGTGTTCAAATAGTTATTTATTATACAAAGGGCTTGTTGTTTAACTCTCGTACAGATCGATTAACGAAAGCTGGCTCGGAATATGAATGACAGTGTCATATTAATTTCATAAATATTAGATTAAATATTAGATTTCGTGAATCGATCTGTACTTACCTATTTTGAGACCTGAGAAAGCGACATATCACAAAATTGAGCCACGAGCATAGCGAGTTTCAATAACTGGAATCTTGAGCTTTACGAGGGTCTCAAGGCACGAGAGTTAAACAAACTTGGCCACCAAGTGTAATACACCATTTCTCACCTCACTATACAAAAAAAATACATAGTGTTACAAATCTCATCCGAATAAGCTATCCGATGTTTATTACTCAAAAATAACTATCATTTTAAAGTTAATGTTACCAGTTAACTCGCAGAAACTATTCAAAACTCAAAATCAAACTATCCCCCCGGATAAAATGCGTTTTCCCCCGCTAGATTTAAAGGATAAAAGAGTGTTTTCCGAATTATTGAGGTAAAAAATCTTGACTTTATTGTCACATATAGAGATGGGTAACTACCCGGGTAAATACCCAAGGGCGGGTATTTACCCGGTAAATACCCGATATTTACCTACCCACGGGTAGATACGCGGGTATTTATTTTTACTTACAAATTTTATGCCTGATTTTTTTTGTTATAACTTATTGTATTAAATCTGTTTTATTACTTATGTTTTAATAGTATTAGTGTCCATACAAATTATTTTTGTTTCTTTTTTTCATTTGTTTCTTATTATTAATGTGGTTTGGGATAGTTTGAATGTAGATAGTCAATAAAAATGATCAATCACGAAAAACAGTATAAAACAAGAGTATTTGAAATAACTTCAAAGTCCAGGAAAGGTTTAATTAAACGGGTAGAGCGATCTGAAATTCATCCTCTAAGATCCTTTTGGATCACCCGAGGTTAGCCAAATAAACCGAAGCTAAGCGTTTTTTTACTATGGAATTTGGCAGGTAAATCCGGGTCAGTCAACTAACCCTGGGTGATGCATGTGGCGCTTAGAGGGTTAAAAAGGGGTTGAAAGTTTGTTTTTAGATGATGTAATTTTTAGTAAGGGACTTAAAATACGGTCAAAGACTAGAGTCAAACCACGTTATCTCTAAGTATTTTAAGTATCTTATGTACCTATTTAAAAAGTCAAACTTCTATGAAATTATAACGTTTCCTTAACACTTTTGCAGTATGTGCTGTCAAAAACTAGGGAACATAGCATAGACAGACTCTAGTCATTGTAAAGCGAAAAAATAAGTTCAACGTTTTTTATATTCCACTCCTGAGGGGATGAGAGGAAGTTGAAAGTTTGTAGTAACGCTGGGTCAAAACCTCAAAACTAAGTACTGAATCTACAAAATAGGCATTTACACAGCGGGTTACCTTATAACAAGCGGATTTAAATACTTCAACCCTAACTGGGTTTAAATAGGGGTTGAAAATTTTGTACGGGCGGAATACTAGACATTCAAATCTTTGTGTGATTACTTTAAAATAACAATTTTAGCATTAGTATGGATTTTGTTGTATTTTTTTAATGAGACTTTAAAAACTAATAGATAGGTATATGTAGGCGAAGTTTACCGGATCATCTAGCAAATCATTATATCGTTGTCAGTATTGTCTTTTTTTCATTGTTTGTTGTAATATTATTAATTTACGCTGTTATAAAAACCGTCAAACAGTTACCATTAATTTGCAACTGATGTATATTTGAATAATTTATTAAATTATTTTTGTTAACTGAATAAACTCGCTTTTTTTAAAACAATTCCGAATGTACAAACGACCTTTCAAGATTCTCACTTTAAAAATCACACAGCCTCATACAATCATTCAACCCACTTTAACCCCTGTAGGGGTTGAACTTCGAAGAACCTTGAAATAGCTTTACTTGTATTTTAATAAAAAAATTATACACGAAGTTTCAAACCTCTCACTTAATATTTTGCACTATCCCCATACATACTAACTTTCAATTCTTCTTTTAACCCTTTTGGGGGTTAAAAATCAAATCATATTATTTGTAGGTACTCGTTTTATAAGTAGCCCACCACGAAAATGTCAATTTCTAGCATCATTAGGTTTGACCCTGCGTTAATACAAACTTTCAATCCCTTTTTCTCCCCTTCGGGGAAGCATATCAACAAACGCTGAAACAAGTTTTCATGTTTTACAATAAGCAACTTTCAAGAATCTCACTTGAAAAATCATACAGGCTTGTTTCAACCCATTTTCAACCCCGGTAAGTTCGTTTATTTTAATAAGAAATGTATACACAAAGTTTCAAGTTTCTCACTTAAAAATTTACGCCATATCAATACAAAGAAATGTATACACAAAGTTTCAAGTTTCTCACTTAAAAATTTACGCCATATCAATACAAACTTTCAACCCCTTATCAACCTTTTATCCCTTTAGAGGTTGATTTTTTCAAAATTGCTTCGGATCACTTGTATAACATTATAAATGAAACCTGATGTGCATGTTTCCTTTTTAACTACAGTAGTATGGGCACGGCGTTGATTAGTCAGTCAGTCTGTCAGGGCACTCACATTTATAAATATATACACGCTTTAACCCGCGGCTTCGCCCGTGTACTAATCGTATTTTCAACCGTCATACAAAAAAGGGTTTTTTTATTTATTTATTCCACGTCCGCTAAGTTGGCTTTGAAAATCGTTGTTGGATTTGAAAATTGTTGTTGTTTTCGAAATCAGCGCCCCGATAACGACACCCATATCAAATAAAATAGTCGGAACTATTCTTGTTTCCCCTTTACATACTTTGGACTATCATTTTACCCCTACTTTGAAAAATCCTATCTTTATGCACCCCTGCACCTTATAAGAAACCTACGTACCAAATGTCGAATATCTAGAACCAGAAATAAACATAAAAACGACACCCATATTGATATTTTAAGATTTCAACCCCATCGCACCCCATCAGAGATGATGATATTTCACGCCCGTCTCGTTGGATGTAGAAATTGTTATTGTTTTCGAAATCAGCGACCCAATAAACCAGAAAAACGATACCCATGTTGTTTTTTTTACTATAATACCCCTTTTCCCCATTTTGGGGGTTGATTTCTAAAAAGCCTGAAACACGTCTTTACTCATTTATCTTAAGGAAAATTTCTGTAAAATTTCGAATAAAATAATCGAACTAATCTTATTTTCACATACACACTTTGTACCCCCATTTCACCCCCTTTGGAGATGAATTTTGAAAACTCCTTTCTTTGTGCACCCCTAGGCTTCATAAGAAACCTAAGTGCTAAATTTGGAATCTCTAGAAACAGAAATAAACATATAACGACACCCATATTAATATTTTAAGATTTCAACCCCATCGCGCCCCAATATGGAAGATATCTTACGCCCACCTCGTTGGATTTTAAAATGGTTGTTGTTAATTAAATCAGTGACCCGATAAACCATAAAAACGATACCCATTTTGTTTTTTATTTTACTTTTTCACCCCTTTGCCCCCTTTTAGGGGTTGAATTCTCAAAAACCTGAAATAGATGTTAACTCATTTATATTTATGAATACTCCTGTAAAGTTTCAAATATAATAGTCCAACTAATCTTGTGTCCCCATACAAACTTTGGACCTCCAAATCACCCCCTGAGGGGTTGAATTTTGAGAAATCCTTTCTTAGTGCACCGTTAAACTTTATAAGAAACCTACCTGCCAAATTTGGAATCTCTAGGACCAGCGGTTTGGGCTGTGCGTTGATATGTCAGTCAGTCATTAAGTCACTCAGTCGGTCAGTTTCTTCTTTTATATTGTTTTTAATTAATTTCAACCACCACATTGATAATGTCATTGTTTCCTAAAATTATACTCGTAAATTCGTAATAATAGATGCACCGCGTTACATTTCTATGACCTAAAACCATAATATCTACGATAAAGAGTATCTACCCTTCGATTTGGGTAGATACGGGTAAATACCGGGTAGATAGGTATTTACCGGGTATTTACCTGGGTGGGTAGATTGGGTAAATACCCGCGACCCATCTCTAGTCACATAGCTACTTTTGCTGCTGACTGTACGATAGTTTTTTTATGAATAAGATTATTTATTCTGTGGAATAAGTAAGGCAGTTACTGTATACAATTTCTCAATACAATACCATATCTCTTTCATCCCAGCTTATCTACGTTCGAAGGCCGAGTCGTGTCGGGTTCACCCGTTCACCGAACGTGACAACGAGAAAATTGCGCTATCGAGCGATATACTTGTGATAAGACGGCATTGGGACATGCTGACAAACGGACATTTCCGCTGATGCGAGTGATTAGTGTTAATTTTGTATAGTCAACTGTTGTAAATTATTTGCCAATTTAATTAAATAAAATTCGTCATTTAAAAATGTAACTACCAGTGCATTACAA
This sequence comes from Lathronympha strigana, assembly GCA_949128165.1. Lineage (NCBI taxonomy): Eukaryota > Metazoa > Arthropoda > Insecta > Lepidoptera > Tortricidae > Lathronympha > Lathronympha strigana. The sequence goes on along the minus strand of OX421923.1, from coordinate 8,433,624 downwards.
AACATCGTTATAATGAATGAAATATCACTCATTTTTATCGATAAACGATATTATTAGACGATTAAACGATATTTACGATAAACATTTTATCTCTGAACGATCTGGTCCCAAAAAGGTTTTAATGACAAATGAAGATTAATATCATTATACTTCCAAAGCGTGTCTTGCCATTAATATTGCAAATAAGGCTTTTATTTTTCTGACAAAAAAGCCGTTTTGTTGTCATACAATGGAAGCTTGTTCACGATTTGTCTTATTTGGAAGTGTCAAATATTAAGAGGCCTATTAGATGGCCGTATAAAGAAACTTTACAATAATAGCGATGAACTATCCCTATCATTTGGATTTGGTATAACATTTCTTTATTTCAGTAATAAGCATGTTCCGACGTATACTATGTCCTAAATCTATATTATAAATTATTTGACAGATATACCGATGGACTTGTATCTCCGAGGGTTCTCCTGACGAGTGATTCGTCTATCCGTTACCAACTTCTATCCCTAATAGCTAATACCTCTACCGATGCCAATAGCGTATTGATACTAACTAACATAACCTAACTTGTTTTTTGCAGTTCCAACATGGAGCCGACGCGCAGCTCGCCACACTGGCTGTCGACCTTCGTGCTTCTTTGCTCTTTCTTCTCCACACAATCACTCAACACTAAGGTAAGCTTTCTCATTCTCTCTTGTCTTATTCAGCAATTATCACGCTATCTGCTTGGCATCTTAGCCCTGCTGGCAAACTTGGCTGGCCAGAGTATAGAGAATAGAAATACACCGCATCCTTTCGACTTTAACCTTCAAATGTATGTTAAACATGGCGATTTTCGGCCATTTGCCAATCGAAAATACATTAAAATAGAATTGTGAGTGCAATTTTAATAATCGTTGCTATTTCCCAATTACATTTTAACCTCTAATCAGAAATCATGGTTATAATTAAATTTGCATAAAATCATACCTAGACTTGAAACGGGTTTACCAACGAATATTTACAGATTCGGTAAAAACGTTTGACGGCATGATTAATGTAGGTAAGTCGTTATAATTATTCAACCGATTAATTAGTCACTATGAATTATGCAATAATTAAACGGTCACGTGGTCGTTTGTAAAACAAAAACAATCGTACAAATAGCATTGTAAGATTTGGTCGTCTGCTTTTGGCAGAAAAGAACACCTGTCAATGCCGGTCCGGTTGGTTGAATGATCTAAAAGCTATCAACTTATATGGATAGCCATTATAAATTATATTTTGAAGCGTTCCAATTAAATGCACACCTAAAAATACTGTCTATCTGAAGCATAGATAGTAGACAGAGAATCACACTGTCTTTTTTCACGCTAATAAATATCACTGTCTAATATTACCTAAAAAGAGATGTCAGTAGTTTATCTTCTACTGCTACTCATTGTTTTGCCGGACCAAATCAGGCATGCATCCATAACTGCTACATACATAAACAAAACAGTCCGTGATCTAAAAAAAATGCGCGGGAACTGTCTGTCAATTTGACAAACTATCGCACATTAGCCGTTTCGAACGGAACCATTCAAACAATGCCAGTTACGCTACTGATAATCGAAGACAACTTCACAATAGTTAAAACGAGAACCGTTTTACAATTGTGTACCTTAAAACGATCGTGTTAAGGTGTAAATTAGATATTGAATGTAGAATAGATAGTTCGTTTGTAACGAGACCTATTGCCGCGTTTTCAGTATAGTTTTTTTCGGAAGTCCGCGGGTGTATAATGGCATGCATTATGTATTACCGCATTACTTTCTCTTGAAGCTGAGATGTTTTGCAAATTGGCAAACGGCGACGAAATAAGAAAATTCCTGCGTTTCCGTTTGCGATTCATGCTAATTTTTATGGGCAGGTTGTCCAGGTATGTGGAGGTCGGGTGACGAGTGGTGATGACGAACAGGCTTTAATAAAAAGATTCTAGTTTTTATTTTTTTACATTTAGCATAGAGGAGAAATATCTGGCCTCGGTGTTTGTACGAAGGGTTCCGTACCATTAGCTATAAAAATGGCAAAAAGTTACCACGTTTGTTGTATTTGAGTCCCCCTTAAATATTATTTTTATTTTTATTTAGTTATTTACTTAAAAATTGAATATATAATGACATATTCAGTGAATATCATCAATTAGGTGTCTACCTTTTGCCTACATTATGTAACGTCGCAAATTTTTTTATACTTCTTTATCAGGCATATTCTCACGCTGATTTTCCCATTCCATGATTTTTCATGTATTATCTATGACTGTTAAACCACGGACTAGAAAACCAATATACGTTTGCAGTTCACAATCTCTGTCACTGGCCAGTAACCCATCAAGTTCGTATAAAATGACGCGACTTCTAACTTTATCAAGTGACAAAACTAAGTTTGTTTTATAATAATAAATGGGTTCAAGTTTAAATTTATGGTGATTTTGTTCGGCTTTTATATGTTTATAAATGAACAGATGGCAAACCGCAACAGTTTAGGTTTATTAATGATTGGCATTATTTTAAATTTGGAACATCCGTCAAGTCTAAGTATTCTGCTAACGGTTTAAATGGATTAACCGTACTAGAAGGTAAATTTTCCTGTTATTGTCAAATGTTACCGTTACTATATTACATATATCGATCGGTGTTCAGAGAGGTCGTGGGTTCGAATCCCGCTCGACGCGGGGATTTTTTCCATTTTTGTTTTAATTATAGAATTGTAAATTTCGTTCACAGACGTCTCTGCTTAATACAAAATTAAAATGTTACCGTTTTCGATGGGCGATCGATACTACGACTGTGACAAACAAGCATAGGGCCCGCCCGATGATAAGCGGTCACATGTGTTACACGCGCGTTGCCGACCCTTTAAAAAAAAGTAGGATTCGCTGTGTTAACAGCTAAAGGGGCAAGCTCCGTGGGTCCCCAGCTGTCAACACAGTGAATCCTCTTGGAGCTTTGGCGACCTTACTCACCAACAGAAGCACAACACTAGGTACATTACATACCAACATACATACATACATACATAAACTCCTGTAGTCCTAAAAAGCGTGGGCAGAGCACATGAAATTGTTGTATGTATTTTTGATAGCAGACTGTGAAAGTTTTAAAAACGTCATAATTTCATAGAAGTCCGAGTTTAAAATAACACTTTAAATGTTTGACAGTGCATTTGCTTGGAAGAGATAACGTGGTCTGACTCTACAAGCGCGTAATTCCTGCGCATAAACAATTCATGCTTATATTATGTGCATCTATTTGCTAGCATCTGTTCTCCTGGCCGATACTACCGGTAGTAATATAAATACCTACAATATTACAATACCTATTGCTGTCAGAAGGATTTGTCATTTAGCGAATTGCGTCATAGAAAATACCACAGATAAAAGCTTTATTTAAACCTTGAACTGTTTATGGATGCCGAAATAAAGGAAATGTAACGTTTGGCGATGGATTTATGGGTTGTCTCGCCGTTAAATGTTGGTTTTGGTAACCGGTCGCCATACAAACGATATGAGGTCCATAAATAATGTAAGGCATTTTACATGTATATGTATTTTAAATTATATTATAGAAATTATAATATTCTGAGGGAAATATTACCGGAAACATAAATCGTGGTCTCTTGAAATATTAATATTCCTAGAAATGCAGAAGAAACTGATTGATGATTACAAAAACAAGATTATTTTGAGCACAGTTGTACGAATTGAAGAAATTCTATCACGCAAGTGAAAACACTAATAGGAAGGGCCAAAATCATGAAATTGGTAAAGAAATCTAATAACCCTAATGAATTACGAACTGAAAATAGATGTCATAAACTAAACAAAAATACCAAGTCCATCGGAGGCCAAGCCGGGGATGGAAGCCACCTTTGAGTTAGTCGCGTAAACTGAAGACCTGGGTTCAGTCCCCGGCTTGGTCTTTTTCATTAGTGTATAACATCAATTTTCAATTTATAATTTTTATTTAGTTGTGTTACTACTTTATTTAAAAGTCAAAATATTGAGTTGAATAATTTGATTTGTTTCAACAAAAATGTTTAAAGCCAATGTTTAATAGGCTAATAACATCGGTAATTCCATATATTTTATCAGAAATCCCGATTGTAACTGTTAAATTTGATAATTTAAGATTAATAACAACATTTAAACCCATAAGGGTTAGCCAAATAACCCGCAGTTAGCTGTCAAATTTTATACTAAAACACGCTTAGCTCGGAATTAGTTGTAACCTTTTTGCTCACAAAGTTTGTATGCAGCTTTTTCTTATCACTGCTACGCTTCTTGTAAAGATATTACCGCTCACGACAAATAAGTTTGTATGGCTGCCGGCGTGCTAGTGTTGTTGTTACCGTAGAATTTCGTAAAGCACCACGCCCGGCCGTTTCATAAGGAACCGGTACGTAATGTCACAAGCGGTACGACCGGTACAGTAGGGCTGTGCTCGATTCCGACAATTACCGATTATTGGTCATTCATGCGCGTTGGTAAAAAACAACAATTTGGCACACTTGTGACATCACATGCATAGCTGGTCAAAATAGCCGAATATTAGCGATCATACATGTGCTTGTTTTTAGTAAAATGTACCATTTTGCTTGTTGCTAAATTCCGTTTAGGCTGTTTCATAGATTTTGATAGCACGGACTATTCAGTTTAGTTTTTTAAGGTAAAATGGCTGTGTCCAGTGGGACAATTTCGCCAGTGTCGAGGTATATTTCCACATGGGCTACAAGTGTACGGTGATTTAAAAAGTAGGCTCTGAGAGCGACATTGTACGGTGGAGGCTTAGCTTGGAAAAGAAGATAACTCTCTTTACGAAGCCGGAGACAGCCTGGCCCCGAATTACCGGCTGATGACCGAAGAGTGATTGATTACAGGCGTTTCAGGAGTGATTTTTCATTTGCTGCACACTTCGTTAGTTCACTGCATAATAAGCTATCAATATTAAACATCAAACGGGCAAAAACAATAAACTATTCCTGAGGCGTCCTCACCATCTTCAGTAACCGGAAGTCCTAGCACAGACTATGAAAGTGTCAAGTAAACGTCACAATTTCATAGAAGTTTGTAGTTCACTTGCTTGGAAGAGATGTGTTTGTGTGGTTTGACTCTAGGTTCATTCGTGAATGAACCTTTATAGCATAGCGCCTTGTCGACACCGACAAAGGGGGGTACCTTTTACTAAAAACAAACACATGTCATTAGCCGGAAAGTTAATTATGTCATACCTATTTTAAACATATTGTGAGTGGCTTTTCATCACTATTGCTTTTGAGGGTTCTTTAAAGTTTATGTGACAATTGTCTTATTATGTAAAATAAAGCGTATTTACTACCAAATATATTTATTTACCTTACAAAAAACGTACGAAGGATTCCGTATCTATATTATATATTTATTTTAATTTAATTATTAGTTAGGTAAGTTACACTTACTGTATATATTTCGAGTATAAATGTTTTTATAAATTTAATTATTTATTTTTAAAGTGAATATACTTAACTAAATATTTTGTAATTATTTCAAGCGTTGCCGGTATCAAAATCGAGCAAATACGAGCAAAAATAATTAGGTTTGTTGTATGGGAGCCCCCTTTGTTTTTGCAATTGATGTTATAGCTGCAACAGAAATTCATCATCTGTGTTCAACTGTCTATCACAGTTTATGAGATAAAGCCCCAGGCGGACGAAAGGACAGACAGACAGACAGACAACGGAGTACCGGGTGTGTAATGGGGTCCCGTATTACCTTTTGGGTACGGAAACCTATAAAAACTATATTATTTTTTAGCAGCGTATAATTAATGCAAACTTGACATTGAAACAGGCCATGTTCATAAGCCTGTTTACCCAGGTCGATGTTATTGTCAGTCTCATTAAAATATTAATCGATTTCCAAGAAAAACGAAACTTGATTGATACCTACTGATTAGATCATTCGGCTCGGTCTGAGGCCACACTTTTATTTTCACGTGAATTATTAAAAAAATATTCACATAAATAGATAGAAATGGAACCGTTTATAAAAATAAAATGAGCATAGCAACGAAATGGTCCAGCTTAGTTTAGGGTAATGGTCCGGGGTGAGCCAGTGATAAATTCGATTTGCATCTCGACCTCTTCCATTAAATATAAAACCTGGACAAATAAGCAAAATGCAATGTAAAAGAAAAAAATAACTTTCTTTTTTTTACACAAAATTAGATGTCGAGTTGCGGAAAAAGGCCCAAGATAACTAACTAACAAAACATTTTTTTTTCAAAATGGTGTCTTACACGAGCGTTTTTTTGGAAACAATTGTTCATATGTGACGTTTGATGGTAGTTTTACACTTCATTATGAGCAAAACGTGGAAAATGAAACGTGAAACGTGAATAACCCATAGTAATCCCAGTAACTAACTAATCCCAAGGCTTTATTTCCTTTTAAATTGGAAAGCCAGATGGCAGTGGCTTTAACAAAACTTGCAGATCAAGTCTTAACTGATGTGGTATTATTTGTTTACTTATTGAGTAAACTTAAAAAAAGCAATAAAACAATTGGCCAAGTTTAAATCATTGTCCGTGAGCGTCCAATGTTTGTGACGAATCAGAAATCACGCGTGTAAATAATTCGGTCACCAGTGACCGCGTCCGGCCCGGTTCACAATTACATAACGTTGGGTCATCCCTGACATCGTGTGTATACGGCCTTATGATTGTGGTTTTTTTATGCCATCAAATGGGGAACAACTGTTTTTTTATAAATTGAAATAGGTGACATATACTAAAGAAAAATACCAACACCGACGAAGGCCAATCCGAGGATCGAACTCGGGTCTTCAGCTTACGCGGCTAAACCCCGAGTTCGATCCTCGGATTGGCCTTCGTCGGTGTTGGTCTTTTTCTTTAGCATATGAAATCTATTTCAATTTATAATTTATATATAGTATTGTTACTACTTTAATAACAAATCAAAAAAATATTAAATAAAATAATTTTATTTGTGTCAACAAAAAGTTGTAACTGTTTTTTTTATGAGAATCACGCTATGACTTAATTTTTCGTAGTGTTGTAAGTTTTATCCTTTAAACAGCATTAGCCGACCATATACGTTCGGGCTTATAAGCCACATTTGTCAATCAATGTATGGTAAATGTCTGGCGGATGTCCGCCGGACATACCCATATGGAGATCCGACGGATTGGCTAAACGTATATGGCCGACTATTGACCGGGTACTACTATACTTTTTTCTAAGCATAGAATTAATATGAATCACAATGAATGAGAATCACGGAATGGCTCTGAAAAACCTGTACAATCGACAGTTATCTTTTAAACCAGTTATATAATGGTAGGTCAATGATGTCATTGCTTGTATCAAAACCTTACGATTATAAGATTAAGAAAAATATAAATATATAGATGAAAATTATAATATCGTTTTTATATGGCTCAAAATAAAATTAAAACAGTATTCATCATTTTAATTACTTGATTACCTGTATTATGATTATGAATAACGATTGAATTATTGAGTATTGATAACTAATGGTGCGCCCCGGACGTGAATTCGCGACGTCGCGAACCCTATATCTCGGCTATATACCCGTTGACCGATTTGGCAGATTTTCGATCTTAAAAAAATCTATTTTCTCCAATATGCTCGGAAATGTTCACATTAATGTAGCAAAATTGGTACGAAAAGAACCTCCTTATATACCGACTCAAATTAAAAAAAATCGAATTCATTATTTTACCGTTTTAGCGTCCAGGAAGTTGTACTAAAATCCATTACTGTATTGTTTTTTACTTTTTAAATAAATATTTGTACTAACAATATTGCAAACAGCCAAATATACTTTAGCCGCGACCAAACCGTCTGCACAGACGGGACAATCTGATTGACATCAAATTGTCAATCTGATCATATCGTGCTTAAAAATGCCCCGTCTGGGCTGGCTTTGTAGCAGTGTTGTAGTTCTAGAGAGAAGGAGATCAAATGCTTGGTTGTCTCGTTCCATCGCGAGTTGCATACGGCTCACTGTGCAAGGTCGTGTAGATACGGCTTAATAAAACTAAAGACATTTCAACTTTTTTTATGAACACAACCGTGCATTAAAAGAAAGTTTAGGCGGGAACCTTATTTTTCCTTTCAAATCTTATGCAAGAATACATTTTATTTCCTTTCATGTTTGGAGAAAAGCACTATATATGCCTCGGACGGAAATAGAATTTCGTGGATTCGTATGTAATTTGTCGGACTCAGCTTCGCTTCGTCCGACAAAAAATACTCATTCACGTAATTCGGTTTCCCGGCCTCTGCAATAATGTACTATTATTTCATCTAACACCTGCGAAATGTCACGACGATCCGATCAACTATACTTGCTTGCTTCGCTTGATTCAAAGGGTTCTAATTTATTAGCTTAATTCACTTATTGACTGAGTCAGCAAAGCGAGCGATGCGTCTCCGTTTCAGCTTCGTCAGAAATGCTTTACTTACGTGTGTCTGTCCATTTGTTCTCCTCCACAAATCGCATATACGAGTATCAATCAATTGTTATGAAATTTTGTAAACAAGTTTGTTGATTAAATTTTTTTTTGTCCATTCAGTTTTGGAAATTTTCAAAATGGCGAGAATTGGTACAAAGGACCTAAGCGCCATAGATCCCCCCCCCCCTCTCCCCAAAGGCGCTTATTACGTTTGTGCCACTACCAGTACCATCTCGCGAAGTCTACAGCTCACAGAGCCACTAGTTTATATTAGGTACCTATGTATGTATTAAATTGTTGCTAATAAAATACTGTCTCCCTCAAGAAACTCTTAGTTCAATGTGAAGAAAATTCGTCTTAAATTTATTTGTTATATATTGAACTTTCCTTAAAAATTCCTCAACTCTGCATCTACTCTACAACAAGTTTCAAACTCGAATTTCGACACAAGTCTATGTGACTCGAGTCTCAACAAAAAATGTCTCGAGTCATACCTAAATACCAGGATTCCAGAGCAGCTAGATATCGATACTACGATCAAACCTGGTCATTACACTTTATTGATTAACTAGAAATCTTAATTACGCCAATATCCGTCGCCAGTTTTCACACGCCCTCTTGCACACTTTCCGCTCTAGAGGGCATAATTCATATTTTCGTAACATTGCGAAGTTACTATGCATTTTTATGAAACTAGCTCGTTAAAGAGCGGATGCGTCAGAATTAGAGTTGTGTTTGAGATGAAGAATCTGTAATCATCATTAATCTTTCCTTAAGTAGCTTCGTGATCTATTATTAGTAACGTAAAGGTTATCTATTATAATTATTTCTGCCAATGCTTTTGAATATTTTGGTCCATCTCCAATTCTCTATACACACGGAGTGAGACAAAAGTTGTTTTTTTTTGTTTTCTAAAAGTTAAGCATACGAAGTTCATATTCTGCTTGTTCCTTATATGCCATTCAACCTGTCCTAGATTAATTTAAGGCTGTACTTATACTTACCATAACTAGGATTATGGCCAACTTTTGAGTAAGTATTGCAAGATCAAAAGATTCAAAAGGGTGTCTAAATTTGTGTCATAACCCTTTACGATAGACGTAGGTCAGAAAACACAAAAGAAAGGTTTCTAAATTTGTAGCAGTTTTCACTTTTATGCGGGCTCTACCAAAGCATCCAATGACTCGTAAAATACCAAAATAGTATGTCAAAGTATACCCCTCTAGTTACAAATATATCTTACAAGTTAATGTTTAAATGCCATGGGTATCAGTAACGTAATACGCCTAATTGGTTATGTCATAACCCGTAGAAGATAACGCTTCTGTCTGCTTAAATTAGTAACATGTTAACATGGTAATTATAAGTTGTAAGCTAGGATCAGGTATCTGTATAATTGGTACTAAAATGTCTAAAATCTAAGCTATTAAGCGTAGCCACGTGCCAGAGTATCAGATTCTCTTAGGTTAAGGAAAACATCGTGAGGAAACTGGCATACATTTGGGATGAAATAGGAATGGTAATTGGTCACATGTTGAATTTTAGTACAAAATCTAGTTAAATTGATAGATACGAAATATATGTTATATATATTAAAGAAAAGGTGATCAAGGCCGCCATTGCTCATGGCAGGGATCAAACCTGCGTTCTCCTGCTTTCGCGGTAGACGCCCCATCCACACGCCACCTGATCACAGCAGCTATGGTCCAAAATTCCTAATTATATTCAATCCTTGATAGAAACGAAACACTCAAAGATAGAACAAAATATTTTACAAAACAAAAAACTTTTCTACTATTTCAGACGGTTGCTATTTATATCTGTAAATATCACATTATCACTATATAAACAAAATTAAGCCTCCAAAGTTTGTTATATCACTAAAAAACTTAAATAAATGTGTAATCGTGTGTTCATAAATTGACTAACTTGTCATCCATTTGACAAAATCTTGGCAAGTTTCACCATCAAACTGTCATGGTGAATCCACAAAAATCCCATGACATCATCTTTGTGTAATATATTGACTTAAGTCCGACCACCCGACCAGCAATGTGGTTTTGGTACTTTGCCGCTTCACTGAATTGACGCATTATATTGTAATGTTAAAGTGAGAAAAGTAATAAAAAATATGGGATCATCTTAAGTTTTTAGTATGTTCACACATGTTCAGATTTCTTTTTAGAATCACACTTACCAAAATGCATTGGTACAGATGTTTAGTATTGTCAAAGTCTAGCTTTTAAAAATTTTGGTAGATGTTTGAAATTTTCTGAATACTATTTTAACCTTCTTGTTTGATAGTGCAGACCGCAAAGGTATACAATACAGTCAATTTTGGTCCTATTTAAACTATGTTTAATTCAATATGTAAAATGTAATTAAATCCGATTTCGAATGCTCGTCATTAAACATATACTTACGAGCAATCATAACAGGGGCCTTATCATGACGTCTTAATGCGATTCACTTGACGACCTAAACTAAGTCGCTGCCATACAACTGAGCACAGTTAAGAACCTAAACGTTAAGACGTCACGGTAAGGCCCGAAGTTCTTCGTTTAATTCTCGCTGTTTATTGCATCTATAGTGCGTTTATCATTTCACTGGAATACTGACAATTTCATCAATTACAAAAGTTTCACAAGCATTGTTGCGAAAAAAACAGCGTTTTTAAAATGTTCTCCTTTCACGCCTTCCATTTTTGTATCGCCTGCTTGGCTTTGCTGATTCAGGTGAATTGGTTAGTCGGTTAACGATGTAAGTGCTTACTAACGACTATAAATCATACTTTAATATCAAATTATGTATAATAAAATAAAGAAATTATTTTATTAATAATCAAAGAGAGCAATACTGAATAATGATAAAAATTAACAGCGCATTTTTTCAAACCCGAAAGCGCTATTATGGTTGCTATTTGGTTATCACATTATGCATCACTTTCGCACTTACCCATGTGTTAGAAAGTGACAGCTATGGTGATAACCCGACCATATTAGACTAACTGGAGTCTACGACGATATGTTTAAAGTTCGGATAACTCAACCTAACTTGAGGCCAAGACACCAATTAATCTTGCGTATCTTACGTCAAACTTACGTGCTGCTGCTAAAACCGAGAATAATGTGACCACATAATTAATCCTACTCATTTTGGAAGCTTTGAAACAAATGACAACACATGTAGACTATGGTGTCAGCTGCTTTTTGGATTTTGAATGCGTGATGTATGGAAGATGACTGGATGCTTCAATAATGTATGCAGATTAAATTTCATTTACTTTAATGCAAAATAAGTTAAGTACATGTAGTTTTACTGTATGAAAAATAATTTTGAGTTGTAAAAAGTCTTAAGTGTATGTGCGCTCGTTAACTGTGAACGGCGAAGAGTGACATGCATAATTAGATGTGTCTGCCTCCCCCGCGCGGTGCACTCCCCTCGGAGGTACGTTGCATTAGGGTGCCGTAACATGCCCCCCGGCGTTGAAAGTCCTGCTTTCAACAGGATCATCGTCCAGTGGAAGAGGACAGATTCGATTAAAGGCTCTTCTGATGATGCCTCGATTCGTCTGGATATCGGCAACTCTGTTTATTCCGTCGATGCCCGGATGGACGCGTACTATACGTCCGAGACTCCATTTAAGAGGTGGCTGAGCGTCGTCTTTGATGACGACCATCGTTCCTGTATTGAGGTGTCCTTTGCATGACCTCCATTTTGTTTTCTGCTGCAATTCCGAGACGTATTCCTTTTGCCATCTTGTCCAGAAGTGCTGGTGGATTTGTTCAATGCGATCCCATCGCTGTAATCTGGTCGGATTTATGTTGTCTAGTGGAGGTACTGGCAGAGCGGTAAGAGGACGTCCGACCAAAAAGTGACCTGGCGTTAATGGATTCAGATCTGATGGATCTGATGACATGGGTGATAGAGGTCGTGAGTTAAGGGTAGCTTCAATTTTGACTAAAATAGTGTATAGCTCCTCGAACGTTAAATGGGAGTCGCCTATAACTCTAGTTAAATGATACTTGAAAGACTTAACCCCAGCCTCCCATAGCCCTCCAAAATGAGGCGCGTAGGCTGGAATGAATTTAAAGTCAACAAATTCATTTGCCATATATTCAGAAATGGAGCTAGAGATTTGTGTTAGAAAGGTATTAAACTCATTTTTTGCCCCAACAAACTGAGTGCCGTTGTCTGAAAAGATTGTAGCTGGTTTTCCGCGACGTGCAATAAACCTGTGTAAGGCAGCAATGTATGCCTCTTTTGTTAAACTTGTGACCAGCTCGAGGTGTAGACACTTAGTGGTGAAACACACAAACACTACAACGTAGACCTTAATTAATTTACATCCACGTCCTTTACGGTCAGCGGCGAGAAGTGGTCCCGCGTAATCTACACCTGTGGTTTGGAAAACATAACCTGGTTGGACTCGCTGCTCAGGCAAATGACCCATTATAGGGTTGACTGTTTGAGCCCGCAGCCTGAAACACCTCAGACATTTGTGTGCGACAGATCTGGCTAAATTGCGACCACCAATAGGCCAAAATTCTTCTTTAATTGATGCTAATAATAATTGGGGCCCAGCATGCATTAGACGAATATGTTCTTCGGCGAATATAAGTTGTGTTAATATGTGTTTAGAGGAGAGCAATACTGGGTACTTTTTGTTGAATGGGAATTCTGAATTTTTCAATCTGCCGCCTACTCTGATTAGGTTTTCGGCGTCCATAAATGGAGATAACGCCAAAAGTTTGTTTTTATTAGGTAATGACTGTTTTTTCATTAACTGATCATATTCCTGAAATGATTGCTTTTGAGACCATTTCAAGAGTAGATTGAATGAATCTTGTATTTCATGGGTGGTGAGTGGCCCAGACTTTATTTTATTCTTGTATCTGCAATTATGAATAAAACGCATTGCGTATGCTATTGTTCTTTTTATTTTTAGTAATTTAGAAAATCTTTTAAAATCAATCAAACTTTCATTTGTGTTTACACAGAGTGCTGAAGCAGTCATCTTTTCTGGTATTTCCAAATTGTTTTTTATGAAATTACTTTTAGGCCAATTTGATTCATCTTCCTTTAAAAAGTCTGGCCCATTCCACCACATGGATAAGGTTTGTAATTCTGACATATTAACTCCGCGAGATAACATGTCTGCTGGGTTCTGCGCAGTTGGCACATGGCGCCATTCGTGTTTAGCAGTAAGCTCTTGAACTTCAGCTACGCGATTTTTAACGAATAGTTTTAGTTTGTTAGGTTGCGTTTGGAGCCAACCTAAGACTATAGATGAATCAGTCCAGAGAATGCATCTCTTGACTGGTATACGAAAAGATTTGAGTACTTTCTCAGTCAGACGTGCAGCAACAAGGGCACCGCACAATTCAAGACGAGGAATCGTTGTAGGTTTTAAAGGCGCGACTTTAGATTTTGCACATAGCAAGTTGATCTCCACTTGTCCGTTACATTCCGACCTAACGTACAAGCATGAGCCGTATGCGTCCTGAGACGAATCACAAAAAGTGTGAATTTCAATCACACTGTTTGGATCGTCGTTGATGATACAGCGCGGAATTTTTAAATCAAGTACATGTCGTAACTCTGACTGAAACTTTTGCCATAAATTAACAATGTTTGAAGGTAAAGGATCGTCCCAACTGCATTTTAATAACCAAAGTTTTTGTAACATGATTTTAGCTTGAATGACGCACACGCTTAATAAGCCAAGCGGATCATATATCTGTCCTATGGCGGACAGAACTGACCGTTTGGTTGGATTTTGTTCAACAGTTTGCTGTATTGAATAATACAATGTATCATCTGGTGGTGACCAACCCAGGCCCAAGGTGTTTGAAGAACTTTGGTCGCCGAGGTTCAAGGTCTGGCATGAATCTGACTGAGAGAGTTTTATATTGGATCTAATTTTACGAAGATTGAAACAACCTGCAGATAAGGCTTTGCAAACGCCTTCTTTTATTTTTATTAATTGCTCCTTTGATTGAGCACCTGTGACTAAATCGTCGACATAAAAGTCGTCGCTGATGATTTGGGCTAATTGTGGATCTGGGCATTCTAAAGCAAGTTGTTTCAAACATCGAACAGCCAAAAATGGCGCAGATGCGGTCCCATATGTAACTGTGTTCAATTTGTATATTTTTAATTCGTTAGTGGGATCATCTCGCCAAATAATTTGTTGTAAGTGTCTTTGATTTTCATGAACTAAAACTTGCCGGTACATTTTCTCAATGTCTCCCGTCATAACGTATGGATAATGTCTGAATCGCAAAAGAATCGACAATAAATCGCTCTGTATAGTGGGTCCGACCATTTGGAGGTCATTGTATGAAACACCTGAACTCGTGGCAGCACTACCGTTAAATACAGCACGAAGCTTTGTGGTGGAGCTTTGATCACGCAAAACTCCATGATGTGGCAGGTAAAATGGCTGCTTGTTATTTTGTGTATCTGATTTTGTCTCAGACATATGTCCTAACTCAATATACTCTGACATGAACTCTGTGTACATTTGTTTCAACAGTGGTTGTTTGGCTAGCCTACGCTCAAGCGATAGGAAGCACTGTTTGGCACGATTGAATGAGTCACCTAGACAAGATTCTGGTTTCTTGAGAGGAACCGCGACAGAGAATCGCCCATCTGGCATTCGAGTAAAGTTCTCCACGAAATTCTGTTCACATAAACGTTCCTCTACTGAATATGCTGGCTTGGAATTGTCCGAAACCTCCTCAAGACACCAGAACTTAGCTAGTTGGTCCTGAACTGTATTTTCGGCTATCAGATTACAATGTATTTTCTCGACTGAATTTGTGTGTTTGTGATTAAGCCCTCTGGTAGGCCCGCCAACTATATAACCGAGCTTTGTTTTGTGTAATATTGGACAGCCTGGACCTAAACTAATTTGTTCATGTTCGAGTAGGTCCCAGAAGATTTCTGAGCCAATTAGAATGTCTACGTTCGTTGGATTGTAATATCCTGGGTCTGCCAATATTACATTTTCAGGAATATTTAGTTTAGGTATGTTTGTACTTAAATTTATGATTTCCGGTACAACGGAGAACGTCATATTGGCTTTGAATTGACTGGTTCTCGATTCGATTAATGCATTGCACCTTTTTGTACTATGTGACACAACTTGATTATTTAAACCGACAACGGATGTTTGTATATCTGTGTGTTTAAGTTGTAATTTGCGTAACAAGGAATCCGTCATGAAGCAAAACATGCTACCATTATCAAGAAAGGCTCTTACTTCATGGCGGTGGTTATCCTTGTCGTACATGTAGATCACGGCAGTTGAGAGCGCGCCTCGCCCTGTCGATTGGACTGAGAGCGACGTCGCACTCACAACTGATGGCTCAGATGATCCTGACGCAATATCTGGATGAAGAACTGAATTATGTTTTTGTGAGCATTTCATGCATGGGCCCAATCTGCAAACGCGAGCTTGATGACCGGGGCGCAGGCAATTTTCACATAACTTGAGCCTCCTAACCGATTCTGCTCTCTCGTTGACAGGTTGTCCTAGAAACTGCTCACATCGATAAATGCGATGGTTTTGCTTGCACAAGGGGCAGCTATAATTGTATGACGCATGTGTTGGTTGTGATGTGACTGCTGCGAGACTTTTGGCGTACTCGGCAGATTTGTGTCTGTCAGCTTTGGCGCTGAAATGTGTATTATTATTACTCATGTGTAACGTTTCAAGTAAATCGGCTTTGTTTTTCAAGAACGAAGTGAAATCGTCTAATTTAATGCTTTTTAAATCGGATTTATGCTCTTCCCATTCCCGCAATGTCCTTGAATCTAATTTTGTGCTCATAATATAAATAATGAGAGTGTCCCATGAAGTGGTGGGTTCTCCAAGAGTCTCTAAGGCTCTTAAATTTTTGGTAAAAGTGTCTATTATTTTACGAATTGACTGATGTGATTCTTTTTTATTTTGTTCTAAAGCAAACAGCGCTTGGATGTGATTTTGAATGAGAATACGCTTATTGTCAAACCTGTCGCACAACAAATCCCAAGCGATTCTATAATTGCGAGCTGAAAACTCTAAAGATTTGATTACCTGCGCAGCGGCCCCCTCCAGGGAAGCCCTTAAGTAATGAAACTTCTGTATATCCGAGATCGCCGTATGTTCATGTATCAAAGAGACGAACAAATCGTGAAACTCCAACCACTCCTCGTACTGACCGCTGAATTTGGGGATCTGGATTGTCGGTAGCTTAATACCTCGAGTGCTTGCGTGTACCACCTTATGACTCGTGCGTGTGTGCACCTCAGCGTCACCTGAAACGTACGAGGCACTGGAAGAATTATCATCATCCTTAACAGGCTTATTGGCGTTTAAGATCTCCTGCGCAAGGGCAATGTTCGCGTAAAACAAATCTTCAAACTCTGTGCGGTATAGTCTACATGGTCCTTCGAGCCGGATTTTGAATGCGTGATGTATGGAAGATGACTGGATGCTTCAATAATGTATGCAGATTAAATTTCATTTACTTTAATGCAAAATAAGTTAAGTACATGTAGTTTTACTGTATGAAAAATAATTTTGAGTTGTAAAAAGTCTTAAGTGTATGTGCGCTCGTTAACTGTGAACGGCGAAGAGTGACATGCATAATTAGATGTGTCTGCCTCCCCCGCGCGGTGCACTCCCCTCGGAGGTACGTTGCATTAGGGTGCCGTAACAACACATTTAGAAAATTATAGGTAGGTAACATTTTTACATGTATATTTTTTTCACGAAACATTATAAAAATATACGTGATGCTACTTTGTACTCTTGGTAGAGTAACATAATGATTTATTGAGGTAACATTACTGACCCAATATTGTCCGTTACGAGACACTAGGCCCGAGTACGAAATTATTGTAATGTTATTCTTAAACGTATGGAATTAGGCAGTTGCGAGACGCATATTAAAACTGAGCACCGTGAAATGGTTCACTCACCCCATGGCATAACGGGTAAAGAAATACAGTAGGTCATTTATTATAAGCAGTAACGTCTGTGAAAGATACCAATTTTCTCAGAATGAAAGAAAAGTATAGTCAACTAACTGGAACCCTAGGCCACTCTAGAACCATGTCAAAATAAGAAGCAGTAAGAGATTTCTTACAACCTGATTTATAGCGTCACTATGACATAGTCCTACAGTGGCCTAGGGTTCCAATTAGTTGACTGTACCCCCTAATATAATAGTTAATATGCAAGATCAGTATAGTATGGGCGTACATAACTGGACTGTTTGTCCAAGATATATATTTATAACTAGGAGGATCTAGACTAGATGGACCGAGGATCTGGTCACAGTCGCGGAAGACCGTTGGTTAAGGGCGGCGAATGACTGTTCGTTGTGGAAGGCCCGTTTGGGGGAGGCATTTATCCAGCACTGAAATGATTATACAGTCGACTAAATAGAGATTTATCCAGTTTTGGACATGGCGCCACCGTATCTTAAATACTATATCGCTGCCTAAATCTGGACAGGCTTTTTCGAGCTGTATGTACTCTGTATAAAGGATTTCGATGTTTTTAAATGGCTCCTTACAGGTTGATTTCTTAAAAATGATTGTATTATGTTTTCTGAATATAACAAGGGTACTTATACTAATATTATAAATGTGAAAGTAACTCAGTCTGTCTATACCACTTCACGCTAAAACTGCTGAACGGATCAAGATGAAATTTGGTATGGGGATAATTTGACTCCTGGGAAAGGACATAAAATATAGTTTTTGTACTAATTCTACGCAGACGAAGTCGCGAGCCAAATTTATTATAAATTTCATACAAGGAAAAACTTAACACAATAAATACCTGGAAGTTTAACTGGCCTGCTGCATCTGTCTCCTTCGCGTGAATAATTTAATATTGACCACAGAGGCACAGATTAATCAGTGACACAGAGATTTGTAATAATTCAACGCAATTTTATTGCGATATAATAAATTGAAACAGGACTCCAAAACGGTAAGTGAAAGGTCATTATCATTAAACACGTGTATATTATTTATAACAATAATCTGCATTTTCCTTGTGTTTGCAATAAAAAATGAAAGATGTAATAAATATGCTAAGTCGCGTAGCGAAATTGTGATGAATGGTATCAATTATCGTCGCCAATACTGTTTTTGGTCGATTGTGACCTCTATTCCTCCGGCATAAGGTGTACAGACCCCATCAGATATATCCGAGCTGCTGAGGTGCTCACAAATATCTGAACATGTACTCTACTCTAACGCTTTGACAATAGAGGGTTGTTCAGATATTTGTAAACACCTTGGCAGCTCCGATGTATCTGATGGCGACTGTAGCTAAAACTAAAACTAGAAGGGCTTGGCGTTGGAAGCGATGTCATTGGTGGTTTGTGAAATTTTGCTATACAAAAAATGAGAATACTTACAAAAATAGGTATACAAAAACAGCTGTTTTTGAGCATTTTCAGAAAAAAGTGTACCATTTCTTTTTTATTTTAAATATACGAAGTTCTGGGTTTTTGATAACCAGACTCAAGACTACTATTGATTTTAAAAAAGAAAAATGTTATCCCTTTTTTGGTCAGGTTCGTAACGCATTTGTTCATACATTTTGTGTGGACCGTTACGGACCTGACTCATTTTTGAACGATAATTTGAGGACCCGTTTTCATCAACATGGTATTTTTTTTTTTCAAAAAGTGTTGTTTTCGGTGTGTGTTCTTTTTTTTAAAGCGTTACAAGTAGGTACGTAACGCCTTAACGATAGAGCCATGTTCAGATATTTGTGAGTAGAGTACAGTCACCTGCAATAGTATATGACGCTGTGAAGTCTTGTTTGTACCGCCATAAGAGCGTGTCACATATTTTTGCGGCCTTCACAGCGTCATATACTATTGCAGGTGACTGTACCTTAACTGTTCCGATATATCTGATGGCGGCAGCACCAAAAATCTGTTAACACCTGTCCTACGCATAAGCGCTTGCGCATCCTTAAAATTCGACCATAAGATGTCATCACTTTAGATTTCCGGGGAAGTACACGTATGTCGTCTGTCAAACCGCAATGTCTACATCCTTAAATGACACGAAATTATCAATATTTTTAATGGAGCAATAAAAATATTCTTCGAACGCCTTTGTATCTATTTTATTGCCTTATGCTTATTCGGGTTGTCAACGGTTAGGTAATAAATTAGTATTCGCGATTTATTAGTAAGATACAAAATTGGTAAGATCGTTTTGTGTCTTGAATCCAAACAGCGAATGATACCAAAAAGTCAACAGTTTTATGATTTAATGAATTACTTTACATATATATAGGTACGATACGAAGCATGATAATCGCTAATATTAATTGAAACTGTAAAAATCACATTAAACAATAAGTAAGTTAAAAAGAATGTGGGTTTTCTGCCGTATCATACCCTATGTACCGTAATTTAAGTTACAGGATATACTCGTAACAAGTTCTAAATTGTATTATTTTCGGTGGCTTTACCTATCCACAAAACCAAACATTAAATATTACCTGATGCCCACGAGTTCGTCCGAGTATAATATTTTTTTCAGTCTAACTTGACAGGAGATCCCCTTAACGTTCTAAATCTATTCAGCCGTATCCACTTGATGATCGAACAAATTAACAGGCAGACAGACAAACAGACAAACATTCTAAAAATAATTGAAATTTGTTCTGTTATCAATTCTAAGAGCTCATAACTAATTTTTTCAAAATATCTTCAATTTAGAGATTTTTGACCGTACTCTGCTTTATTATATGTATAAATAAATAGATTGGTTACCCATGGCGCAAAATTCGATCAGATTTTACTCAAAACTCGTGAGTTACACGATGCCACGACAGTGTCGAGAAAGACAGCTGTCATTATCTAATGCAAACAGTTAGAAAATGACAGGAGTCTTTATCGACTGCGAGACATTGTCGCATCGCAGCACTAGGAGCGCGAGATACTGTGGCTGTTAGGGGCCATGGCATGGGGCTAGGCTACATGGCCCAGATTTACCTAAGCACTTGTTTATGTTCACGACAATAGTAGATTCGGTCAAGGGATCAAAATGATATATTTCCGGCGAGGGCGTAATGAGCGATTCAAGCGTTAACGCCCAACACGAAAATTTTGATGCATACTTCTTTTGACACCAACTAAGAAGAAATAAACAAAACCGAAAACAGCATCATACCAACACCACGATGCCACTAGTTTATGCCCGAAAACTTAAAAATGTGTAGTCTTTGAACAGAAAAAAAGCCACTTTGATCCCTCCCAGCAGGCTAGAAAAGTGCCACTTTGATCCCTCCTAGCTTGAACAGCAAAAACACTTTTATGAATAGGTGGTTTGAAATTTCTTTGCGTTCATGAAATAGGTATTATATAAATTTAAATCTATCTAATTACCTATTTATACTAAGACCACTCTTGCACGACCTCACTATTATGCCCGAACCACTCAACTCTTCATAAAGTGTTAATTAGTTCAAAATTAATATGTAAATGACTCGCAACTGGCCAAGCGAGTTAATGGAATTCGGATCATGTAACTTATTATCTAATTTACCAAGTGGTACGAACGGCAACACTCGACCATCGATGAACCTTAAGTCCTTGCGATAGAGATTACTATTGATCAGTTAACAGTGTTTGTAATTGTATATTCTGTATTAGTTGACATTCTGACCTTAATCATTTGATCCTGCGCACGTTTTAATTTAAGTTAAAAAAATAAGGTTCAATCGTTTGTTTTTCTTTGTAGTTCTGTCACGCTTATATCCTAATCGATTTTGATGAATCTTTTTTTATTCGATTTTGACGAATCTTTTTTATTAGATTTTGACGAATCTCTTTTTATTCGAGTTTGACGAATCTTTTTTTTTTATTATGTTTTTTTTTTATATGCCTGTCATGTTGATTAGATTCGTTTCTGAGGAGCAGGTGCATATGTAAAAGAGGGAGCTCCTCAATTTTGAAAGGTATATTTAATTGTAACCCAAGCATCTGCTTTCGGAATCGGAAAACGGATATCCTGGGTTATGGGTGTTTTCTGAGTCTAAGATTGTGTGAAATATTTATTTATTATTTATTTATCAAATTAATATATTTGACAATTCAAACCTAAGGTACAATGACAACACAAACCAGTCCAGCGAACAGGAAACTGAAGCTAATAATAACCAATGAATCATTGACGATGAGAAACCGATACTCTATAATAAAACGTGTTTATTGACTAGGTTACATGAAGTCAGTTATATAGGAATCCATTTGCAACACATCCTGGGATCTGTATAGTGTTAAAAAAAATTGTAAACTGGTACTAACACCGGTCGAAAGGCGACGTCCGTTGCTAGAGTTTATTAGCAGTATTGTGTTTTTTAAATTGTGCCATGGACTCTATAGGAGACATATTCACAGATAGGTAATTAACTTACTTACGTGTTTAAATGGATACTTTGTTTGCTGATGTGCTGCTCGAAAGGCTCCAAAATTGCGAAATTTTTCACATATGAAAACATCAAGGATCCAAAACCTTCCATTTCTATAAAAATATATGTCAACTTCGCCAAAAAAATCAGAGAAAATGTTTTCTTTTTAAAATTAACTAGCGACCAGCCCCGGCTTCGCACGGGTTATTATTATACATATAAACCTTCCTCTTGAATCTCTCTATCTATTTAAAAAACCGCATCAAAATCCGTTGCGTAGTTTTAAAGATTTGTAGTACTCGTATGTAGTGATGATTAGCTCGAACATCTGTACTCCTATTTATGTACCTACTCCTATATATGTGAAATTAGTAAATATTTGAAAAAAAAAATTGTTTGGGCTTTAAAAAGATGATCCTTGCACTTTCAGCCCAAAGGTCAATATCGCCCTACATAGACTTGCTCTGTATTCATTAACGCATATTGATTGCTTGATTAATGGTCCAGGTCCGGCCTCGAACCCTGAACCGCACTTCCGCATCTGACGTCGAAGGCCGAGGGAAAGGAGATAAGAGTGTCCTTTGCTCTTTGCAGATTTAGCCAGATCTGAGATTGTAATCGATAGTTCAATGCTCGATTGTTAACTGAAGCTGAATGTTTCTTAAAATCAAATTACATCAATACAAATCAATATATAATAGTATGGTAACACAATGACATTGGCATATTTTCAAAAATTGGTTCGAACATTTTCTAGCACACACTTACCCCATAATCATAAAAAAATAACAAACATTTTAGTTAATATATGTTTTCTCCTTCTCTAACAAATGCGGATGTCAGAAATATAAGGACAAACAATCGTTTAGCGAAACTGTGTTTGATCTGAGTTTATGCATAACACGATTACCTAGTACCTGGCTCTCCGAAACATGTCGCGATAAATATACCTACTTACGTGATTTAATTCGTTAAATTAATAGGTATCATTTCATCGACAGATTTGATTCACCATTCGTATCCTTATTACTAGTATATAAGGTCTGTTTCATCTATTTATAAGTTAAGAATGTAGCTAGTATTATTAGTCACACTGGACAGTGATTGCAACCCGTACAGTCAGTAGCTTAAGTAGCTAAGCATGGTGTTCAAAATTATTTTGGCACGACCTTATTGTTTTTTTTAACACCGCGTCGGTGGCAAAGCAGACGGCGGCCGGATGGAAAGCGGTCACTATAGTATATGGACGACTGCAACTCGAAGGGTGTCACATGCACTTTTTTGGAGAACTCCATACTGTAGTCCTTCGGGAAAACCTCGGCAGGGAGCTCCTTCTACAGCCAGAGCGTCCGAGGGCGGAAATTCCTTTGAAACCGCACAGTGCGCGACCATTTAGGTTGCATGGTGCACGGATATACACCTTGTCGACGGCGAGCGGTGCAATGGTGGAAAGTGGTCGTACGCATCATGTCAAACAACTCTCCATGTTCAAAATGATTTTTGACATTGTTTTGACATTAAGATAATTTTGAACTCCCCACCCGCTCAGCTGCTTCAGTTGCTGACGGTACACGGCGTCGGTAGCTCAAAGCCTGTCACCACGTGACTCACAGTACTTATCCCAACCAAGATCGCTGTGAAGGTTCCAGCTTTGCGTAACAAGGTACGGGCGGCGCTAAATTTGGTTTAGCGTTATTCGTGTTTCAAGAACACTGAGATATTGTGCTGTCTAAAGTTTGGGGTTCAGTAGGTTTGAAGCTGTGGAAAAACCGAAGTATTCGTCGTACAACCAAGGTACGGCTGGTACGATCTTTGGTCTTCTCCATCTTTATGTATGGCGCTGAAACTTGGAGCTTAAAAACCCTAGATAGGAAGAAGATCGATGCTTTTGAGATGTGGTGTTGGAGAAGGATGCTCAGGATCCCATGGACTGCATTTAGAACAAACGAGTCCATACTACGAGAACTGAATATCACCAAGCGGCTCTCAACTATCTGCCAGGAGAAAATACTCAGGTTCTTCGGGCATATAATGCGTTCTAACCAGCACACTCTCGAAAGAAACATTATTCTCGGCAAAGTTGAAGGCCAACGCTCCAGGGGTGGAATACCGATTAGGTGGGCTGACACCATGAAGAAAGCGAGTGGTTCAATGCAGAGGGCAGTCCATATGGCCCTGGACCGCACCAAGTGGAGGGACATCACTGTTGGTCACGATCCTCAGCCATGAGGGACCGACTGAGAAGAAGAAGAAGGTTTGATTGGCAAATGCCTGAGTTTGCTCTTTGATCCAATTTGTTATTTGCTAAATGGCATACATTTAGCAAGTAAGGAATTGGATTAAAGTACTGTTGTGTTTAATTGGCGACATCGAGCGCAGCTCATTTAAAAGTAGTGTGTAAGTAGAGTCCGTCTCTACTAAGTTTCCTAGATTTTGATAGCACAGAATGTGAAAGTGTATTGTAAACATCATAATTTCATAGAAGTTTGACGTTTAAAATAACATTTTAAAGTTTGACAGTTCATTTTCTTGGAAGAGATTACATGGTTTGACTCTAGGTGCCACTAAAGACTTGACTTAGTAAATTGATCGATCCACTTTGAAGACATTTTTAAGGAACATTTCTTTTTCTACGAACATGAAACTAAGCATGTAATCCTAAATGTAATGCAAACAATAGATTGTATCTGAATATCTGTAATATCGTGAAATTTAACCGACTGTGAAAATGCGTTGATTGTTTTTAATGTTAACAACTTCCTAATTGACGAAGAGCTTGTGGACGAATAAATCGTAAAACGTGTGATTTAATTGAATGATTCGTTGCTACTAGGATTTGGTTTTGTATAATTGGAACTATTGGGAGTGTCTTATATCGTGCTTGATTGCGGCTTGAGTGATCTGTCAATATGTTGCTAACGTCGCGCGTCGATTGAGCGAGTGATTTATGAATTGGGAAAACAACCATAATATTGCAGTAAATTGTCTTTATTTGCCTGTTTTTTTTTTGCCAAATGCTTGCCCTTTACTTCGTCAGCCAATATCATTTATCAAGACAACCTAATCACATAAAATACATAACTTACTTACATTAACAAATAAGTTCATAATTCATAACTTTAGTGTAGATATAAACGAAGTCTGTACTTCAAGTCATTGCCAATCTCAATGCGACTTTGACTCAAATGCCGCCAAACCACATAATGCCTAGAACAACAGACTCAGCAATTAACGACCAAGCGCCCCACGTTCTATATAAGCGCATATCGAAAGTTGCCCGTGAGGTTTCACAGGAAATACAACCGGTGACATAAGTTCAAATACGTTTGGAGATTTGCTCAATGTTTACGCCCCTATGCCCTTAAAATAGAGATCGTGATTGTGGCATTGAAAATATGTGTCGCCAGCTGTTCACTTGCACTGGCAGCGAATGAGAGAAAATTTCGCTATCGGCTACTGGTATAATGCAGGTTCTGTGATGGGTAGGTATCTTGGTATGTTAGGAATTGTGTGTCATTAAGTACGTGCATTCTTCGATTTACGATACTGTGATATTACCTAATCATTTCCGGACTTTGTAGAAAATACATGGAAGTAATATTTTGCACTTCCATAATAGGTAGGTAATTAAAAATGACAGTGTTATTGCCTGGAAACTATGTGTGGGTAATGAAAATTTTACTAAAACTGATATAATAGGGATAAGTATCAACAGCACTTTTCTTCTAGATTGTTTGTCTTGTTTGTAAAACTTAAAAATATAATCTAAAACTAAAATACGAACTCCATGTTGGCAGGTTTCATACCCTTTAATTGAAATGAAGCTTGACCACAAAGCCGCGAGCATTCACCCTTCGGGTTTACCTCACGACAAAACGAGGAAGGAGTTAAGGGCCTTGACGTCAGGTATTTTAATGTGCTCTTAAGAAAGTATTAAAATTTCAATGACGCACTGTGCACACAAGTTGTGTACGTTTATTATGCTTCATTTTGAATACCAACGCGTGCCGGCTTATTATTTACAAAAATTGTCGGGCCAGATTAGCAGCAACAACCAGAATCGTGACATTCTGTTTTTTATTAGTTACGCGTAAAGCGAACAGAGACTTTGTGACCTCTGGACAGAGAAATATCCGGAAGAATTGGTTATGAACATTATGCAAAATATTGTCTTGAATACCCACATTTAGAACATATAATTACATAGACCTGGTTTGGTCGATAGATTGTACACAGTCTATGATTAAAACTTTAAAAAGGACTGTATTATCCGTTTGAAGTTTGCTGGAAAAGCCTAAAAAATTTTAAGAGTCACTCACTTTTCTCACACAAAACATAAAATGGTATGCAAATGACGTTTCCTCACTTTATCACTAACAATATTTTCTGCAAGATCTTATCGCATTCCTTATCTTTCTCTCATCTTTTTGTCCCGGGGAAGTGGTGTTTGGCGACACGGGACCAATGACCCTATGGTTGACAAACTAAGGTCCTCGCCCGGGCCATAATGTTTTACGTAAATATCAGAGCGTAATTACAAAGCAAATTTGAAATATTGTGATGATAAAATTAGCACGATCAGTGGAATTTTTGGTTAGGAATCTTTTCTCGAAGAATTTGGTTCGTAAACTTACAATGTAATTCAGAAACACCTTTTATATTTCTCTAATTTTATCAATATGTTAGTTAAATTAGAAGGAAGGGATTTTGGCGGTCTATACAGGTAACGTGATGAAACCCTAATGAAAGAAGGAATAATATTGCTTTCTGTTACCGCGATCGTTATTCATTGAAATTAAACACTTTAGAACGGATTAACGTAGGGTCATGGTGTTAATAAACGCGATTAATTCGTTCTAAAGTGTTTAATTTGAAAGAATGATGTCCTATTTTTAGGACACTGGGCCAATAATGCTAATGTCCTAAAAATAGGTCGGGCCTTACGAGGTTATAAGTACGCGTATGTCCCTCTGTTGACTCTCAATTACCGGATGAATCTTTCCGAGTGTAGTTTTTTGTGATCAAAACCCTTGACTGTCAGGATGGTCCCTACCCTACCTCAAAATGGTATGGTAATCTCTCAATTGTATGGTAAGCTCTCAAAACTGCGCTATTATGATTTTTATAGCACTTCGAAACTATTCTCTCAAAATGAAGGCTGACGATATGGCAATTGATTCTCCTGTCAATTATAATCATGTTAGTATATAACTATACTCCGTGATTCTTGGTTAAGTCACAGCTATTTAAGTTTTATTTGTTTTTGTACAAACAAATCTCATGGTCAAATCTCTATTCGCCATGGTAACATTGCTATCGGGCCCTTTTTCAAAGCCAGTCTTTCCACTTTTCCCGAATTAAGATGTAATATCGCTTTTACTGGCAATTTCATGCGGGCGGTCATCTGGTTCAGATGTTAATGTCTGTGGTGACAGAACGTTTCTCTTCGATTGTCTTAGTTGACTGTGGGGAGGGCAGTTATGGTTTTAGGTATACGTTGTGTTTTAACTAAGGTTTGCAGAATGAAGGCGTGTAGAGTTTGGATCTACAGTGCACCAGAAAAATGTAGAAGTTTTGTTTTTTATCTTTATAAAGAACAAAATTTGGCGTAGTCTTTGGCGTAAGGTTCAGAATAGTCCTATTCTCGTGGTTCGATGCTGCGGAACCCCAAAATGCTGTCATGAATTATGCATGAAATGTTGCAAACTCGCAGGGTTCCATAATTATCCAAAGGATTATGTTACGAGAGCCACTTTTACACATTGCCTGAATGCACAACATTACATTATTAACAACATCATTTTTAAACAAATCCGATCTTTATTCACATCTGGTTTTGGGCTACAATTGCTTGCACCGTGGGAGACAAAAGTGTGAAATATTTTATGATATTGCCGCAAACCATGTAACTTTTTTTGTACAAAAAGTAACTCACATGTTTCTAAGTGTTATGTTTATGTGCAATATAAATTGGCTTTCGTTTTGGATGAAATGCATTGTTTTCGAATTAGTCTGGCAACTCTCCGCAATAACTTGGCAAGAATAGATATTTATGCAAATGCAAAAGTAGGTGATTTCCCCAAAGAATTACTGGCAATCATCCGCGACCTCCAATTTAGAACCTTACGAATTACAGCTAAGCTATCGTCACTCTTGCTATCGCTCGGAGTGTTATACGCGCTAGTTGCTGCGGTTAAGAAAGCTGACCGCGCCATGTGGGTCGCGGTTTCAATTTGCACCAGGAAATTATACGGCGGGTTGTGAAAGGGTTAACTGTGTGCCTTATTAGATGTAGCCCTTTTTTAACACATTTGCTGTCCTTTAAAAATGTAATTTATGTAGGACTTATGGCAAATATTTGGTCGATATATGGACTAGCGATGTAACGAATATTCGTATTCGCAATCGTGAATATTCCGAAACCGATATTCGTTACATCGGTAATATGGACATCAGCATCACACGTCCATGACAGTGATTTTATTTAGGGTTCCGTACCTAGAGGGTAAAAACGGGACCCTATTACGATGACTCCTCTGTCCGTCCGTCCATCACGCACGCCTACCTTACCACGAACACCGTAAATTGGCATTGACGGGAAAACCTCTTTGACACTCCAATATGTGTGTGATAGAGAGGGAGACACAAATCGTTCGATTTTCGTGGTATAGGCCCAAGCTGTAATTCATGAACCGCTATAGTTATACACTTGAAATCGTAACGATGTACCGAAATCTGTTGCCGCTATAACAATTCATACTAAAAAATATAATAAAATAAATATTTAAGGGGGCTCCTATACAACATACGTAATTTTTTTTGCTTGTTTTTGCACGATATTCATAACGGCAATAGGCAGACGCCTGAATTAATCACAAAATATGTTGTTACATATTCATATTAACAATAACTAACTTAGTAACAATTATTTAAGGGGGCTCCCATACAAAAACGTGTTTATTTTGCCGTTTATATACTAGTACTAGTAGATATGTACTAGTAGTACGGTACCCTTCGTACGCATGTGACTCGCACTTAGCCAGTTTTTTTCTTTATTAATGGCCCTCGGCAACGCTCACCTTTTGCAGAAAACAAACGAATGCTAATTGCCATGTTAAACAATTATTGATTATCTGGGGTCTTACAACGACGTCTTAACGCGACTCAGTTTAGGTCCTAAACTGAATCGCGTTAAGTCGTCATGGTAAGGCCCGAGAACTAATAAAGGTACTAAGAAACGGAAAATTCCGAAAATCGCAGGAAAATCACCCATAATTTCATCACACCGAGAGAGGACTTTTTCGAGGTTTTCCGATACTTAACCGAAATTATGTACCTGAATACTAATTTAATTTCTGTTTTATATACCTATGTATTACTTCTGTAATTAATGTAATTGTTTTCATTTTACAGGTAAGGACTTTCATAGCTCAGAATGTGTGCATAAAATACGAGTAGGTAAGTATCCTCATAATTTGGTACGATATATTATATGCATTATATACAAGTATCTACAAAAATTGAAAGATCATTTCAATTGAAATATATCTACACAACATGGTAACGCAATATTCTTCTTCCCAGTGTTTTTTCGGCTTATGCCATGGCTCTCGGGTCCGCCTCGGCAACTAATCTCAAGATATGACGTAGGCGGTATTTTTTCTGCCGTCTAACCTTCCAACCAAGAGGATAGACCTTATATGGATTAGCCCGGTTTCCTCGCGATGTTTTCCTTTACACAGTACTGAAAGTATGAAAGTTACGGCATAGATTAAGTCAGATTTCACCAGAACGGCCTCTTTTTTCACCGCAGTCGGTAATAGCGCCAAATCTTACGTAATGTTTACTTTGTTGCTTATAGTCCAACGATACACATCTCTGTTTGCTTAGTCTATGACCTTCACCTTAACCATAGACAAAACGGCCGGAACAACACGGTTCCTGTTTCCGCTTGTCAAACATGTCAACGGTTGTCAATGGCTTTCTTTTTTTTAATGTCCTTAAGAGGTGTGGTCATGATTAGATCTTAAAACACTTGAGGTGACGAAGTGGTATTGTAAAGAACTGCATTCCAAGATGTATTTACATTGTAGGAACCTTCAAGCTCGTATGGATTTAGTTTTGAAATTATAAAATGAGTCTTGTCTCGAAAGAATTAGAGGTCATATTTCCATGTGTCATTAAATGCTTATTTAAAATGTCAAATATTAGTTAAGTCTGTTAAGTGTCTAAGAAATAAGACTACTGGTCAAAATTATCTAATATTCTCTAATAACTTAATATCAAATAACTCTCAATACCATAATAGTAGTTTTTCTACTCGCCGACTTTAATCTGCCAATTACGAGTACATAGACAAAACTATAAGCCCATACTTTTCGATATTAGACAGTCCAACTCAACTATAATATTTCATTTCGATACGCTGTAGACAACTATAATAGAACTTCATACAAATTTTATACTTATTTGCGATGACGCCTGAGACTTTGCCGAGTGCGCGCCTCACGCCTGCGCCGACCGCGCCGGCCTGCCGGCCATCTTTTTGTGTTACATCCTTGTTAAGTCAATGAAATTGAAAGATGAAATTGTTCCTCCATAGATGATGATGATGATGACTCGTAGAAAAAGTATTGTATACAATCGTAATATAATTAAGTTTTTCAATCTCGTACCTTACTTAGGCCACTCAGCAAGCTTCGTGGCCTAAACACGGTACTCGACTGAAAAACTCTTCATTATATCACGATTGTATAAAATACTATTATGTGATTGAATATAATGAAAGGCCAAGAGAAAATAAACCTCGAGTGTGGGTTTATGAAACGAGGCGGCAGTCGCGTTTCATATCATCACATGAGAGTTTTAATGCCTAATTATTTACAATTACATACACTGCTTTATATACACACATATCATGAGCTCTCCATGATGCGGTCAAACCGCATATATATCGACCGCCATAACGATTTTAATGAATGAAAACTTTTCAGACATTCAATTGTGACATTTATATTTTTAAAATTTAGAGACAAACTAGTGTTGGCCCCAATTTTCATATCGATTGATGTCAAATAACGTGCTACTTACCTACGTGCGACGTTGTTTGCAATTGACACTTCGTTTCGAACTAAACGTCATCTGGACTGATATTACAATAGAGGTTAAATCAAATTTCCTTGTTTGTCAGAGATTATATTATCGAATTCTATAATATAAATTAGCTAAGTATAAGTAATAACATTTTCACAGATAAGAAGTTGTAACAAAAAAAATATTATTGTGGCGGTCTTTATATGCGGTTTTGAACGCATGATAGAGGGCTAATGATATGTGGGTATATAAAACAATTGACAGTTACTTTTGAATGCTAATTTAGAGTAATATTTGCAAAAATCTTAAAACTGCCAATTCCTTTGAGCCACATGGGCTTCGAACACGTTGGGAGGGAGACAGCAGAGCGACATTTTACCATACACATTATGCACGTGCATACAGACGCACTTCTCACACATTACATACAAAAAATCTATCTGTAATGACGACACTAACATATAGAAAATGATACAGCTACACTAACTAATTTTGCACACTTATTTTATTTATTTATGTGTGCGGACTAGTCACACACAGACCAGCGTACATGCTCAATTGGGCTTGTACTTCGATAAGAGAGGAAACGTTACGTATACCTGTGTTGCTTGAAGGCCAGTTCACGTCGTGTATTCTTATCGGGATTTGCCCAAACATATATTGCAATACTTTCCTTAAAAGCAAAAACCTTATACGTAAAGCGAATTTTGACGATGTTATTACTATTATTAGAAGGTCGCTTTGTATTGTTGCTAGGCCGTTATATTATCTACTACTGCAAAATTGTTGTTAAATATGAACTCTATCAATAAGGCTATCAATTTACGAATAATAAAGTTTCTATACATATCCCACTCTTGCGCATAACTAAAGCCGTTCTCCTTGTCACACTTAAAAATTTAATTAGCAAACAAAGCGACATCCTAATCAATTCATCGAGAACGAAACGCAACGAACCAAAACCATGTCTCCAAGTTTATTTAGATTCGCGCCACGGTTTGTACGGACCAATGTCATGTTTCTAAACCAACTCTGCCAAATCAAATTTAAAACCTAAACACGTGCACTAAAGTGGTTTTTCCAATGACAATTCTCACGTCACTATTTGTGTTACTGGGTAAAGGGCAAGCGTGTTTTAAACGGTCCATTATACGTTAAAAACTCAGTCGCCTGCTGCGGTTTGGTCTATGAATAGTCTATGGTGTGGTTAACCAACCATAGAGAAATTATGTTTTTTAATTAAAGCGATGCCACGATTGTGGCGTAAGGTCGTGATGAGTGCTTTACTCTACAGTCACACGACGTTCTCTCTTCCAAGCAATAAATGAATTGACAAACTTTAATTAAATGTTATTGTAACCTAAAAACTTCTATGAAATTATGACGTTTAATGTAGGTATTATTACCATGCTCAAGCATAAGACAGCGGGATAGATCTAATTGCAAGAGCACGCGAAAATATAAAAGGCGATAGTAGGCGGGTGCGTCCAAATAAACCGCGTAATCAGATAATTGCTGTTTACAACTAAACTAATTTTTTTGTAGCAAACGTTTTTACCACATTTAAGAGATAGTTATTAGTGAACTGTTTAAATTCAAGGGTTCGACGTTCTGTTCGTGCCGTTCGTTTTTATTATCGCTTTCAGTCATCTAATTGACAGATAGAAGTGCTGGAGTACAAAAATATATAAAAGAGCTTTTATACAGGCTGTAACAAAAATGCAGGTGATCCGTTTAAGGGTGTAATCAGTATCGGGTTCTGATTAGGAATGGAATTGAAATTAGGAAAAAATGCTGCGGTTTTTTTTGTGCGGAGAGTTGACGACCTGCCCCATACAAAATAATGATGTTTCGACGTTGATGACTTTAGTTTTAAATATTATGTACGACCTATTAGTCTGATTTTTTACGCCCGGTAAGTTACGGTATTTGCGGTTGGTATTATGATTTGTCACACTTGTACGACTAACAAATGTATTATTAAAATAATCGATAACAAATAGTACAAATACATTGTAATCGATTAGGTACAGACAAATTTATGTCTAAATTATTATAATAATATATTTTACATTATAAGCCCGGCTCGTTGCTTACCTATACAAATACATAAAATGAAATAAAAATAT
This sequence comes from Lathronympha strigana, assembly GCA_949128165.1. NCBI lineage: Eukaryota > Metazoa > Arthropoda > Insecta > Lepidoptera > Tortricidae > Lathronympha > Lathronympha strigana. Next base: position 8,400,467 of record OX421923.1, on the reverse strand, counting down.
GATTTGATTCTAGAATGATAAAGCAAACATTTAATTTAATTTCATAAAAATAATAACTACGTAGTAAACGTTCATAAGTCAGGAAAAAAATATTCGTGATAAACAGACAAATGAATGCTCTTACCAGGATTCAAATCCAGGACCTACAGCTTCGCAGGCAGTATCACTACGCTAGGGAGACCTTTGTAAAAAATACAACTGTAAGCACTATAAATACTGCAACAGAAAAATTACATTTTGTTTTCTTACGTATTTTTGCTTCCTGAGTTTTAATAAAAATATTTTTTTTTTTAACAGGTTAAATGGCAGAAAATTTTTAAAGTATTTTACGAAAACTGATGCGTTTTGCAGTTCCTTTAATGATCATTAGGTAAATGCTAAGAATCGTTGCAACATAAAATACTTCCTTCGTTGCAACAGTGTGTTAAAAACAGTCGGTATTTACATTTACCAACAGATAGGCGTTACTCACTACAAAGATACACTAAACAGTTTTAAAAGACATGTTATAACGACATTACTCCTTTCCTTGTAGTAACAACAATCAATGACTGATTATAGACCTTATTTCAAAGCTATAAGGCCTATGAATGGTCAGTTGCGTCAGATAAGTGTGCATATAAGTGCAATATATAATTGTGTGTTTCGACATGCATTGTGATTGTATAGGCTTAAATTTAACATGGTGTTTTGAAACTTGGAGGCCTTGGATGGTTAAAAGAAAAAAAACGAACCTCTAGCTTATTCTATTTAAGTTTACCAACTGGCCATTGTAGACAATTTATTTTCGAGAAATTTTCTGTGACTTTTGGCGCCAATGCATTTTTGGTCACGTTTTCAATGTTGCACAAAAAATCCTTTCATATTAGTTATGTGGTAAAAAAAACCCATGTTAGTCTACATTCCGTCGAAAAAACCTCAATTACCTATATTACAATAGTACAGTACTAATCAGGCTGTCAGCTGTCGGAAGCAGGAAGGAAGGGTTATGGTTGTGTAATGGTTGTGCAACCGCCATCTTTAGATTTATATGGGTGTCGAGTGCTTTGTACGATCTCAGATACTGTAGAAGTTGGGTATTAAGGGATTTGGGTTTAAAGGGAGAGTGAGAATAAGAGACGTAGTTTGTTGGTATGATCCCTTAATAGACTTAATACTTAATACGTCTTCGCTGATTGATCAGTCAAGTCGTGACCATAATACTTCAAAACTGTGTCGAAACGTCGGTATGTAGAGGTAAAATTTATCTATGCACATATCATTAGTCCTATAAAACTCATTTAGAAACTATAGGCAATGACCAGTATTACCAACCAGCAGGAATTAACGGAACTGTAATTTTAACATTACCTCCAGAACACCGTAGAGTCATTCGGGGTAACGGAACGCGGAGGGTAAAAGTACGCAGTACCGCGATCTCCGACAGCGGGGAAGGGGAGCGGGGCGTATGTTGGCAAAAATAGGTGGTGCTTACGTCGCCTTTTAGGAGCCACGTGCCACTCCGGCGCAAAATCGGTACTCGTTGCGACAGGTCACCGAACGCCTGTGGTGCAATTATTTCGTTCAATATTTGATCTCGGGAAAAGTGTGTTGTAGTTGAATGGATTATTATCTGGAAGTAAGTTTACTTTCTTTGAATTGTATATTTATTGTACTTATTATGAGATCATATATATTTTCTTTAATTTAACTAACCCGTGTGTTGTGTCAGTTGATTTTATAAATTTCCCGATTGGGGTAAGAGTGCGACTTTAAAAGTACGCACGCGTACTTTTACACACCACGCGTACTCAAGCCCCAAGGCGTAGGATAATAACAAAAAGTCTTTAAAAAGTTTTTATTATTTCAGAAAAGAGGAAAAAGGTGGAGTTTGACCCTAAGCCTGGATTATCAGGAACAAACAAAAAATGCAATACATCTAAAAAGAAACAAAATAAAAAGATTATGAACAAAAAGTGGAAGTTAATAAAATGTCCCATTTGTGACGAAAAATACCGGGAACCATCAACAGAAGATTGGATCCAATGTTTAATTTGCGAGGACTGGTTTCATGAGAACTGCACTGCTTATGAAAATGGAATATTTCGAAGTAATGTTTGCAATGAGTAAAATTTGTATGTGATCTTAAACTAAACTTTGATCTCCTTTTCTAGTATTTAATTTTAATATTAAACTAAGGTAATAATTCATGTCCAAAGTTACTTATTAGTAGATGTTATAGAGGCGTAATTTAAAAGTTGTTTTATTTTAAAATTTAATGAGGCTGTTTATTCATAAACAAATTTTTTGATCTCAGTTCTAGTACAGTTAAAACAAGATTTAACATAGTAATAAGTCCTAAGCGTTCTTAATTTTGTTAATGCGTAAGATGCTGAAAATGTTCACAACAAAGTATAATCGATGTTGATTATTGCCAGCCTTTATTTTATTCGAGTACATCCCTACAAACCTGAATGCGTACGTTTACCCCTTGCGCGTAATTTTACCCTAATGCGTGCGTAATTTTACCCACATATCGGGTTAAGAGGACGCATTGGGTCTTTTTTGCTTTAAACGTATGTACCGGGCAAGTTAGTGAATATTGATGGTAAATTTGCCTAATTCATGAAAATGTACTAAATACTCGACCAATTTTATACTCAAATAAGTCAAAAATCTTATTTGGTATAGATCTTAGAGGTCATCAAAAATAAAGTGCGTGCTCTTGACCCGAATGACTCTAGGTTACGAGTTAAAATTTTAAAGCAGCTGTCAAATTCAAGGGGGCGTCTATTCTAGTATAGGTACGAGTATATAGATATTAAAACAGTTAGCGATACGAAACACCAATTCAGTATGTTTTTCAATATACCTCGCCTTCAGCTCGTTTCATAAACCTACACTCGTGTGTCCTTCGTTATGTACGACTGTGCATAAACTACTAGAACTGTAACTAAATTCGCGATAGACCCATTGCAAGTTTTATAATAACTGGTCTGAATACTCGGAATTTTGGGAGCCAGTAATGTTTGTAAGTGTTTGTAAATGTTTGTAACCAACTGAAACTCACACTAGGTACTTATATCATATTTTCGTAATAATCTGAGTTTCATCCATATGTATGTGGATTTTTTATTCGTCTGGTGACTTGATGTCATATTCATGCATATTAAAATAACAGTATTGTGACGAGTTGGCTAGGTACTACAAAGCCATTATATTTAACATAAAATATTTATATATCAAAAAGCGTATTTTAGGCGTCGGTTGTTGAACCGGACATAAAAATCGCACCCATGTCATGAACGAGGTCACCCAAAGTTCAACATTTGACAACTTTTGATGCGCATCAGGGTTATTTTCGATTCACTTAACAAATATAATGCACCCTAATTGACCAATACAAGTTCCGCAGATTGATTTTCATCACTATCACAAGTATCACAACGCAAAATACACACTTCTAAGCAAAGAAGCGTGTGTTTCTTCTCTATTTTTAACTAGGACAGAATCCTTTTACAAAACCCGTCGTCCACCTGCTCTTACACGGGTCGCATTTCTCAACCGATTTTTGGGAAATTTTGTCAGCAGGGTCCGTAATTGTCGTCAAACCAGTTGCCCTCGCACAAAAGTGCCGCGGCAGTATCTCGCGGTCGAGAAAAACAACTGTCCTTGTCTAATCCGAACAGTCAGAAAATGACAGGTGTCTTTAACGTGACGTGAGACTGTCGCAGCGCTCTTGTCCATGAGTTGCACGCAACTGTATTTGATAGGGGGTGTGCAAACCGGTTTTTAATTGTATGGATAAACCGGTTAATAACCGGTTATCAACCGAAAATTCATACTAATAAAAACCGGTTTGCACAGGATAGCGACTGCGGCGCTCGAATGTATGTCCGTCTCGCTCCTACCATTACTCTGGCAGGAGCGAGACGGACATACCCCCGAACGCCACGAACGCCGCTTTCGAATACGGCCACGTACAGTCAAGTGTAAAAAAATATGGTGGTGCACATCTTACTCAAAAATATGTCCCATAGCACCTTATGCCGGTGTAATAAGAGCGTAGTACCATATTTATGAGTCGATTATGTCGAACCATATTTTTGCACTTGACTGTACAACTCATGGTAATTACAAAAAAGTCAAATAAGTACTATAACTATGTAATAGTAAAATAGTGCACTATAATAGTGCAGCGTCGAGCAGTTCCTAGTTCACGCAATAATCGTTAAAATCAGGCTGTCCGTCGTAAAAATTTGCATCTGCCGCAAACAACTAGTTTTTTTGCTTTAAACAGTGTATAAAAATAACAATGACTTGTATGTATCTCGTTTTGTTGCCGTAGAAATATAAAAATGTCAAATTTATATATAAACATCGATAAGTACAAGTAACTTAATCCTGGTGGCACATTTTTATTGAGGTGTTAAAACAGTATATGTGTTATTTTATTACATATTTATTAGAATGACACTTACTTGATTACCCTTAACGATTGAATGATCTAGCATGACAGCACGTCTAGTTGCAAATCGCGCGATGGTGCATCAATGATAAGTTTCCATAAAAGTTTACGGTTCCATTCTGTCACTCACTTGCAACCCTCCCCGGCTTCGCACGGGTTTAATGTAAGATTTTATATATAAATCCGTTGCGTAGTATTAAAGATCTAAGCATACATAATTACATAGGGATAGACAGCGGGAAGCGACTTTGTTTTATACTATGTAGTAATTCCATTCGTCTATTCCTTGATCGACCTTTACTTAAATATAAGGGGACTTACAGTACAGGTAGTCATAGTCACGCAAAAAGTAAAAGTGAAATGACACAAATATGTCAGTGTATACGAGTAGTGAGATAGTTGGGACAATAAGAGGTGCACTTTTCATCTTTGTTTGAGTCCTCTATATTCAATACTCATAAAAAATTTGGTTGGAACTTAATTCAGATACATAAATACAGTTTTTAAGTTTTAGTATACGAAGAATCCTCTTATAACTTGAGTATAACCATTTATTGTAATAAACTAAACTAAACATATTAAAACACAAATTCAAATCTAGAAGTATTACCCTACAACTAAAACTAAAATAAAACTAAATCTCAAATAAATCTAAAGCAGCCCCTGCGGCATGGTACCGAGGATGCTGGCAAAATTTGCTCACTGGATTGCTAGACTGATGCGTTGAGCGAGGAAGCTGCCAGTTCTTGGGTCTCCTGTAGCGTCTCTGAGTTAAATGGATCAAAATGTTTGTCTGGTGAGATTTTTGTCGGGGTGAACTTCTAGTTATATATGTTCGTGTGTAGGAATAGTCTAGAAGGCGGAAAGCGTTTTATAATGACAGCAGTTACACGCCAATCCATTGTATTTTAAACAATAAGTGGAGTTATAGTCGAGAATAAGGTTAACTAAGCGTCCATTTGGCTGAGAATAGATTGTTCCAAATCGAAATTGTAAAGATTATACTATAAAGGTATTTAATATAGAGAAAAGCAAAGTAAAATATACGGTATTAGGCATATAAACAGATACAAATTAACCTGCCATTTTATCGCTTATCACGCTATGCGTCACTTTCGCACATATATACTTGTTAGAACGTGACAGCAACGTCGGTAAACGATAAAAACCCGACCATCATAAAAGTAGCATATCATAGCATATCATATCATATCATATATATCATAGCATATCATATATATATATATATATATATAGCATATCATAGCAAAGTAAAAACAACGTTATATTAAAACAAATCATCTAATATACCTACTCCAAAACCTTGTCCTGTTTATTTCACATTGTTCCCTACAATAGGCAAAGCCTGTCCTGAAGGTAACTAGCGATATAAGGTAAATAAAAATACAAGGATCTAGTCCACCATCTTTTAAACATTGACAGAGAGTCGTATATATACTTTCACATTTATTATTGAAAGTGTGAAAGGGTACGACATACAACATACAATACTTAATAGTATCATAGACGAATAAAACGAGTGAACTTATAAATACAATGCCTATACAAAATCATATTCCTTCAAAATTGCTGCTAGATGGCGCGTTTCATTCATTTTGCGCGTCGCGCGGCGCTTCCATTTCTTGTCAAAATACCTTAAATATTTAGATACTTCATTTTATGGAACTGACATCTCTGTTAGTGGCGTCATCTGGCTATTCTCCATAAAAGGAATGTGACTTTGTATAGAACTAAAGACTCTCTGTCCTCTTGTTTTACTCTTTAACACAATATAATCCTAATGCAATGCTATTATTTAATTGAAAGCCAGACAGACGCCATTGAGTAGGCCAGATAGACAACGCGAGTTACGGCAATGACATCACGGTTACGTTCTAGCGGTTGAAAGTAAGATCGGACGAGAACGAAAGTGGACATAGACGAGGTAAGCAAGGTAGAACCGACAGTTTTTTAATCTTGCTTTTAAATTCAGACTATAGTAGATCCATAATATTATAAATGCGAAAGTAACTCGTGTCTGTTACATATTCACGCTAAAACAGCTGAGCGGATCAAGATAGAATTTGGTATGGGAATAATTTGACTACTGGGACAGAAGGATAGGTTTTGTTCTAAACTTATGGCTTTGGTCCCGCCAGCGGCGATTGGCGATCTCCGAGTAGCGATTTTTCTGCGCGGGCGAGTTATTCTCTAATAAAAAGTACTCGCCGGCAATGTGAACAGCCAGCTATGACCTATAAATAAATAAATAATAATAAATTAATAAATATTATAGGACATTCTTATACAAATTGACTAAGTCCCGCAGTAAGCTCAAGAAGGCTTGTGTTACGGGTACTCAGACAACAATATATATATAATATACAAATACATAAATACATAAAAAACATCCATGACTCAGGAACAAATATCTGTGTTAATCACACAAATAAATGCCCATACCGGGATTCGAACCCAGGACCATCGGCTTAGCAGGCAGGGTCACTCACTACCAACTGCGCCAACCGGTCGTCAAAATATATTTTCCTCTCTTAATTTACACGGGATAGATTATCTTTTGATCGTTTCTTGGGCGAGAAAATCGGCGATACCTCATCGCTTACTCGCGCTTGGTGGGACCAGTGCCTATACCAGTTTGTCACCTCTGCGCTTTACTTCTCTGTGTCGCGGGAAGTGGGCCACGCCCGCGTACAATTATTTGAGCCACATAAAATCGAGTTTCCATATTACGGCGGCCGATGGCCTGGATCGTGATTACAACAGATCTTACAGGGCGCCATTTTGTACTGGAGTTATTGACGAAAATAGATTGAAATTTTGTAATTTTAGCGTAATCATGGTGTTATTTTAATCGTAACTCGTGTCTTTTGCGATACGGTTCAATAGCTTAACTTTAGTAAAGAAAAACATGGTTACCTACGAATGAAATACGAAACGGCATACCGTGGAGTACCTTTTCTTCGCCTGGTATTAAAAGTTTAAGTTTCCATCTCAATTTTAAGGTAGGTTAAAGGAATAAATTCACAATTACCACAAGTCTGCAGTCCCTTGAAGCTGTGAAAAAACCAAACCTCTACGTCAATGCAATCAAAAGATACGGCCGTTAATGTCGCATTTCCCATACATTTGCAATGGGAATCAAAATGTATAGAGTACTTCCCGTTGACCTAGAATCACGAAATATGGCAAAAAGCAAGAGCTTCTACAGGAAAAAAATCGAAAACCGTATAATTGCCGCACACTGAGAGCTCCGTGCCACCAGTATTTTTAAGTACCTAAGGTCATAAAATAGGGGGTGGGAGGAGCATCCTTTGTGTGGAACTCTCGGTGGGCGAGTCCGACTCGCACTTAACCGGTTTTTTAAACGTATTCTTAAAAATACCACATGCCATCCTGATATGGACTTTTGACAAATTCCGACTTCACAAATCGCGTGACATATTCCACATTTCCTTTCACGATTATATCGATTACTTAACCTTCATATACTATCGATATATATTACGAACTTTATATCTTAATCCGTATGTGTGTCACTGTCGATGCATTTTAAAGACGATAAACGACAACGGATTTTGAGCTTTGTTAGACTGGCGTAAAAGTTAAATTAGCATAATCGAAAACTATACGTCGATATGTATGTATGTAATATGTAATGTAGGTAATTGGGCTTACAATAAATATCAGCTGTTATTGACACAGATTTTGTAAGACGGTATGTTAACTATGGGAAATAAAATATGGCTACCGGAAACTAGAGGAACCGGAACTTAGTGTATTTTGTAAGATTATAATCAGATATATTTTGTTATATCTGACAGATATAACGAATCGGCCCAGGCGCTCACAATTATCTAATATTTATTTATTTATTATTTATTCAAGGGGATCCAACAGCTAGTAAAATAAAAGTAGGACTTAAATAGAGACACAGACAGAGCCAATTATAGGAACTCACAAATAGATATATAACGGTGTTAGAGTACCTGCACGTTCAGCTATTTATGAATACCTTGACCGGTCTCATGACGAAAAGCTAAAGTCGTGGGGGAGGCCTTTGTCCAGAAGGCCTAGTATAAAAATTGTACGACATTAACTTCTCGACCGCGTTAGCGTATCGAGAGTTCAAATTATGTTTGCCGTTTATTTAAATCAACCGGCAACTTTCATATTTTGACCCCTCGATACGCTAACGCGGTCGAGAAGTTAATGTCGTACAATTTTTATACTAGGCCTTCTGCAGTGGACTTCCATAGGCTGATATTATAAATGCTCAGGCAATGAAGTCCTGTATACATATTTTTGGGACTTAGGCTGTATTCTTAGCAATGTGGCTGACTGTAATTCTACATTATTTATAAATGCTACTAGATCAGCTGTTTCTCATAACCGACTCGTACTGAACATTCCATTCATTAAACACAATATCAAAACGGTAACTATTACATAATACACTTCCGCACCAACATAATAGATAAAAAATTGCACATTCGCGCCTTTTCATGCAATTATACATCTGGCTGAATGACAACAGGACCTTGGTCTTGAAATTAGAAAGAAACAATCGACCATAGACACAGGAAATAAAAAAAAGATTACGACTCGATTAATTTAATATCCTGATGTGATACGGACAATGGTATGTAGGTCGTTATGTTTTTATCGGTGTCAAACCGTGAACAATAATTAAAATCATATTGTGATAAAATCAATTTTGCTTTCAATATAAACTTGATAATTTTATTAAAGTTTTGTCATTGCGACAATGCCATTTAAAATGTTGTGGATAGCATTGTTTTAAAAGAATCCGATAATTATAAGGAAAAATATAATATATGATTTGTAATAATTTTTGAAGCCTATGAAAGTATGCAAAACGAGCTATGCTTTTCAACGAGCTCTCTAACCATTAAATTGGTAATCTATTTAATCAGCTCGCAATTAATCAATTGACTAAATTTCCCCGTTCAACCACAAGCGTAAGCGATTTATCACATATTCACACCTTTACTGCCACTTTCATTCGCATTGTCAAAACGTCAACTAACAAAAGATTGTAATGGTAGTCGTATCAATAAAAATAATAGTAATTCTCTATGGTGTTATGAAACCTTGTCAAATCTTATTGCGGCCCATTCAGCTTTTAATCGGACTCATAATTAAATAGTGTAAATCGATAAAGAGTTTTGATATGAAACGGTTGCGAGATATTACAATGTATGGGTGATTTAAAAGTGCGCAATGTTGTATTGTTTTATGACAGATTGAGATGTCGCAAATCTTGTGTTATGGCCGCCAAGTCATACAAAAATTGCTATTGCTATTCAAGTTCTATAATGTTATAGGTTTGCGTTTTGATTTATACATCCTTTTATAAAACTTCTCTGATCCTGGACCGTCTCAAAGAACGGTGGAAAGCCATGTTGGAGGATAGCCCCTATGGAACCCGCACTATAGGGGCTATCCTCCCGTCTTTGGACGAATGGCTGGGGCGACGGCACGGGGCCCTCACATTTAGGGTGACCCAGGTGATGACCGGGCACGGATGCTTCGGTCATTACCTGAGTCGAATCGGGCGGGAGCCTGGGACGCAGTGCCACCACTGCGGCGCACCGGACGACACGGCTGAACACACGTTGGCTGTGTGTCCCAATTGGGACGAGCAGCGCCGCACGATGGTGGCTGACATAGCTACGGACGACCTCTCGCTGCACAGCGTCGTTTCAGCCATGCTGTGCAGCGAGACGAAATGGAGGGCAGTGACCACCTTCTGCGAGGAGGTGGTCACCCTAAAGGAGGCTGCGGAGCGGGAGCGCGAAGATAGGGAGGATGCGCACCCACTCCGGCGTAGGCGGGTGGGTAGAAGGAGAGCGCAGTACGTGGCAGCTGCTGCCAATCGCCTTCCCCAGTAGGGCCAGTGGGCCGGGGACCCACAACGTTTGACCCTACCCGTCTGGGGGAGGACTAGTGCGTCACTAGTCCTCTCTCCCTTGGCGCGGAAGCCCCAGCACCGCTGGGGCAGCCGGGGGGGTGTCATGGTAGAGTGCACGATCTATCCCATGATACCCCCGTATAAACCCGGCAGTGACGGATGACGCCGCAGTGGAATGTTTAGTGGGTAGGGCTGTGAGAATCACGGCGAGTCCTACATACCCCCCTCCTTATGGTCTCCCCGGGCCGAGGGGGGATGCGTAAAAGCATTTCAACCACTGCGACAAAAAAAAAAAAAAAAAAAAAAAGGGTCAAAGTAACACAAGCCGGAAAAACGCTAAAAATAAGTCGCTAACTTTCGTATATGTGTACGCGCCCTTATCACGCATGATGTAATGTTTGAAATACTTACCTACATGGTAACAGTTACTTATTTTAGTGTAGCGCACACAATGGATGTTAACAGTATAATGAGCCATAATATTTCTAATCATATTTGATAATGATGATTGAGATGACATGTGATACGTTGATGCAGCTTTGCTTTTTTTCATATTATGCAACACTGAGTTCTAGCAAAATTGTGTGCGGCAGGCGCGTCTATATGCCAAGTCCCGCTTGATGTATGATGTGTCGCGCTTTTTGACAAGATATACTCATCTCTGCCGCTCATATTTTAATGTCTCGTGCGAATCATGAAGTCATCTGCCATTGGTGTCGCAAAAATGACGATTAACTTTTAACTGCAATTCTTTAGAGCGACAGAGATGCTTGGTGAGTCTCGTTACCTTCGTGACCCTATTATGATGATGATGATATCCTGCTATCTCTCATCAGCCGGGTGTAAAAACGATTTGACAGTACAGGAAGATTATGAAAAACAATCATTAACAGACTCGAAACTCATTTTGAGGAACATCTATGCCTACTCGTACGAGTTAAAAACTTATCAACATTAGGTATTTCTAATACCCAACCTCCATACTTGACTTGACTATCAATACATACTTAAATAGATTAACTATGCAGTCGCAATGCAAACTCTTTAGTCATTTTTCCTTTTTAAAGACCATTTTTGGACTACTTGTATAACTCAAAAACGTTTGTTATGTTGTTTTTGTAAACATGCCTTTAATTACGAGTATTATAGATCTTTTCTAGCGAAAACTCTCCAGCTCCACGTGTAGAGAGCTTCTTAGATGCTTAGTAGCTGTAGGCAGAATATGCCCGCTTCTACCAAATAGACATTCTGTTATATGTGCTCTTTATCTAGTTGGTTATTGTACCCGCGATAACGACGTATGCTCATCAGGGACATAGGGCTCTCAGAAGGGATCTCCAATGCTCACGATCCTGTGCGGCCTCGTGCAGTTCCGTCCAGCCGTTGGTGCGCTCCCAGGTGGCAAGAGGGTGACCTTTACCCCTATTTGTAAGGATTTTTCAACCCCGTGACCCTAACCAGACCATTAGTTTCAAAGCAGAGCTAGCATTAGTTAGCAGACCTTAGTTAGGTCATTTTGACAAATTTCCAAAAACCGGATATTAAACAAAAATGAGAGAATTTGAGAGACGTAGCAGGATGCCAAAACGACCAAGCTTAACTGAAACGAAGTAGCTTCGCTCGCGATTCACGCTTCCTCGGTCACTGAACACGTCTTGATCCTACTTAAATATCAGTACCAATTAGCCGGGCTTCCCTTCATTGTACCAAATACACATAACATTGTTGTACGGTCATTGTCTTCCACACATTTACATACAAACGAATATATTTCTCATAGGACACGTAATAAATTATGTAAACGGACACACAATGTCATCGGTTGATGCTATCTTGTTATGAAGTTATCGTTGCCATGGCACCTATAGATGTAATAATCATGAATAGTAGGTAGGTACCGCTAGAATAGGCTAATGAGTTTTTAGCAAGAACGCCAAGACCGAATCAATTGTACGATACGACGCCATCTATTGGTGGTAATTCATTAATATATAAACAAATATTTTGGTGTCAATCTTAAAAATCAACCTAGCCCAAACTAAGCAAAGCTTGTACAATGGGTGCATTGTACTTAAATTGTTAAACACATACTTATACGTAGAAAACATCATCCATGCCTCAGGAACAAAATATTCGCGACACAAATAAATGCCCTCACTAGGATTCGAACCCGGGACACTACTAACTATGCTAGGTTAACTTTTAAAATCAATATAACATATAATTTAAACTTTCGTGAGTGATACTGACATTAAACGTAACCGGTTAAATCTCATGTATTTTTGATGCCCGAGCCGCGGAGGTGACAATACCACTGTGTCCGACGATGACTGTCCGATACAGCCGAAACATATCACGCCTATTGTGATAAAATACGTATTTGTCATATTCCAAAACAATTGTTTATTAATCATATGCCAAAGATATACCCGTAGCTATTTGCAATATATTCTATATATTATATGATCACTTACATAACAACCAATAAAGAGGACAATGTTATGTCATAGACAATCACAGTGCAGTAACATGACTGCCTTGAGGCGTTGAAAATTGGTAGGCGTTCGAGTTTTACTAAATTATCCAACAACGTATTATTACTTTGCGTATAATATATGAATATTAGCTGTATGTAACTAATATTTATCTACCTACAGCCGATTTGGTATTTGTCTGTCATTTCTGTCTGCAGAATTTGAATAAAACGTATTAATGGAGAGAGTATACATAACACTTATTTCGCGACGAAAATTTCAGTAGTCATTTAATAGTACCTACCTAATATTAATTCTCCGTAGAAATAGGAACTTAATTAGTAGGTGTCTTCGTGATAATTGTAGCATAGTACTATTCAAATTATAATTTTTTCTTGGTTTAGTTTTGAGTTTTAAATATTAGTAGTGTAAGTACTGTACTGTGCAGTTTTCTGCACTTCCATAATCGGAGTGGTGACATTAGCAGGGCCATCTAAGGATCCACAATGGAGGTTCGTTGACTTGATGCCATATTTGACGTCTGAGATATGACTGATATGATTTACGAGCTAGGTTATGGAGCGCTGCTAATTAAAAGTGGATCAAGTATAATGTTATAACATAAGGCGGTTCGAGGTCAAATTACTTTGATTTAATTTGAAATATTAATATATTTCTTTATTGACAAGCATGACATTAATTTGAAATATTTATGTGACAAGAGCAAGTCGATAATCACTATGAGTTTAATTGTTTCTCTCGAAGAGCTATTCGACCGAGGATAATTCCAGTTTTTTATTTTATTATTAAGGTTCACCAACAATATATTATACGTGTGTATCTAAATTTGTATATACATACTCAAAAGGGTTGAACAATTTTTGTTTAAGTAGTGTTCTATTCGCAGAAAATTAGTTGCGAATTATTCTTTTAATATGTGATATTCATATTAAATAATTAAAATCATTAAAAATAAAAATTATCAATATTTATTTTTAGCTCAAGCAAACTATAATAGAGTGCGACCACGGTAACTTTGCACTGATTTGGCACACTGCAGTGATATTCTATGGAAATGCCGTACTAGACGTAAAACTTGTCAGGAAGACTTAGTGTGGTCCAACTATAGTGATAATAATGTTCCACTTATTTATTCTCAAATAAAAATCAAACATAACCTTCATACATAACATCCATAACCTTGATACACTTAAAATGATAGATGCACATTAGGTATAAATGGATGCATTAAGATTACCGAATTGCATCTCCAGATCGATAGAGGATTTTCCCACTGGTTTGCGAAACACCGGCGTTACTAGAGCAAGGTCACTCAACAAACATGGCGGACGAATGTCATAGACTTTCGCGCCAAATCCTTACTCATATGGATTTTAAACTACCGGTTATTAATAAACGTCGAATTTTCTTGAAGAGTTTTCTTAAAGTTTTTTGTTAAAGGGTTTTCCCACTGGCTTGCGGCACGAGGCGTTATTGGAGCAAGGTCACGCAAAATGGCCGCCAAACATGGCGGACGAATGTCATAGACGGTCGTGCAAAATCCTTTCTCATGTGTATATTAAGGCTTACGATTTTTTTTATTTCGAATTCGATATACTTACATACATCAATAGCAAATAGGTAGCTTGAAAATATACTGATTATTTTAGTGTCATATATTTTACTAGATTTTTTTACTGGAGCTATGTCTCGAGGATTAATATCTCAATCAATTCAATCGAAATACTTCGACTGCTGGACAAAGGGGATACCCCTAGGGTTCTCACAATATTCGTTCGTAGATTTAAAATAGATACTCATACTGGATACCTTATATAATTACATTTAATATCTTATTTTCGTGTAATTGTAATGTGTTACTGCATTTTCCTATTTCCTTTTCAAAATGAAGTAAATTAGTGTAATATTTCATATTCGCAGCATTGCATTACAAAATGCCAATCTGGGTCACTAAAAACGCGAAATACCAATTGCGCTGATCAATTAGCGAAATGAAACAAAAGAGTACGTTTTTACGAGTAAGTTTTTTCTGTGACCAACGGTTTTTGTTGTCTAACAAGGCCATGCGATCTAGCCATAGTTTACTAGTGAAAAAAATATGATTGTCATTGATAATTTAATAAAGTTACAAGAAATTCCACTTGCACCACCCGTGGTTAGCACATAACCCAGAGTTAAGCGTTATTTTTGTATGGAATTTGACAGCTTAACTCCGGGTTAACGGCTAACCTTGGGAGAACGCGTCCTCTGTCGTGCATGGAACGCTGCTTTTAATAACTATTGCCTTTTAAAATTGGTGCTAGAATATATACTTAAATGTGCGATAGTAGTGGTATTGTATGTTTAACCTTTTCCACGCCAAAGACCGTATATATTGGCACCGCGGGTTCAACGCCAAAGCCAAAGACCGATTAATTGGTCACAGACCACAGAGCGTCATAGACACTCGTAAAATTCAACCACGGAAGAATACTCAAGTTTAAAAGCTAAAGCTAAGCTAAAGCATGGAAGTAGTACGATAACGTCGATAACTGTCAAATGACAACAGTTTGGAGCGGCCTTGAAATTGGCAGTGGATTTCTCTTGGTAGGTATTACTTGGTAAGGAAGTGAAGGACGGGTTTATGACTTTGTGTGTTCTCAGTTTTAACGGGGGCTTGAATTCAACTTTAGTTTTGACACTTCAGTGACGTGGCGTCTGAATGAAAGCGTTTGTATTTAAAATGGCGTCGAAAAGGTTAAAGAAATCGTTTTGAGGTTGCTACGTAAAACTTAAGATAAAAATAGTCTGACAAAATATTTTGTAAATTTTGTAATAGAAATAATTACTATTTACCAGTTATTTACGGTTATTAAGTGCCTTAGAAGATTTTTTTAAAACGAAATCACAATTTTACATTATACTTGTAATAGTTGTCAGCTATTCTAGTCCAGATAGTTGTTATATCGTCAGACAAATATTATAACTGTTATTAAACTATTAAATGCCAGACGTTGAAGGAATATGCTGTGCCGCTGACACCAGGCGGTCGCGAATATTTAATCCCTGGCAACCTGAAAGCCTCGCCATTGCCTTGCGCGGGACTCCGTAAAGTTCAATTTCGCTTAACAATCGCTATCACCGGGGCACGGCATATCCCTTCGCCATCTGGCGTTCAAAGGGTTAGGTTAGGATATGGAGTCCCTCGCAAGTCCTTGTTGCTGGCTGTAGCCGTCATTGGCGTCCGCGGCAAACTTTCCGACGACGGTCACTGCCGAAAGTGGCGGTCAAAAGGTTAAACAGCGCAATAGTGGTGTCTATATAAAAAAATGAGTAAAATCGTCGTGGATAGAACTTACAAACGATGTAAACAAAAGGTATCGCATGTTTTGTCACTGTTTCTCCTTATATTTTCAAATTACCTCATCAAACACCACTGAAGACTTTCACTACTGATGTGGTCGTATTATTATATACAAAATGTAAATTAACTTAATCTTGGAGATTTCATTAAAAACATAAAAGTTAGGTTATTACGATCAATATGGCGGTTTGTTTACATTGTTAGGAAGTTGGATTGACGGCGATTATAGTTTTTCTGATGATTATATTTAGCTATACTATATTTACACGTTTTAAGCTCAAATATTCTAACTAGTCAATAATGACGTTAGTGAGCGTCAAGATGCTTTTGAATGTTGTATTTGGGTATATTTGAAACAGACTGTTTATTTATATGCGTCTATTTGTGTATAATATTTGTGTGTTCTTGGACCCGGGTATGTCTTTAAACTACGTCCAACAAGTGAGGTAGGGCACAGCGAAACGTCATCTCGCTTGAATCTGGAGCAGCCTGACTGGGGAAGTACCTCCACCTTACAGAATACCGAAGCCATAATAACATCACTACTTACTTTGTAGGTATGTGGTGTTGTGTTCCTCACGGTGAGTAAGGTTTCCAGAGCTCCAATCCCCCCAACCTCCCCCTTAATGACGATGACAGCGCAGATTAATAAGCTACCCCAGGAGGGTACCAGCTGCTCTAGCGCTGGAGAATCCCTTTCTGGGCTTCCATGCTCAGGTACTGTCGTGCCTGAGCGTGGACGCCGAGAGCGCCCCGTTTCGTACTCTGGGGGGGGCAAATCCGCGCTCCGCCATCCGCCATCCTCCCGAGGCAAGAGCAAGACGGCTACGGCAGCCCCTGCCACGCTCGCTGTGGATTTCTGCAACATCAGGGGTTTGCATTCTAATCTTAATGCTGTCCATCATCACCTCGAGACAGCTAAGCCGGCCTTGCTTTTTCTGACAGAGACGCAGATATCGTCTCCAGCGGACACAAAATACCTCTCCTACCCTGGGTACGAACTAGAGCATTCCTTTCTGCCTAGGGCTGGAGTGTGTGTGTACGTTAGAGGCGATATCAGTTCTCGTCGCCTCAGCAATCTTGAAGGTAGGGACCTTTCCACCTTATGGCTACGTGTTGATTGTGATGATCATCCTCGCGTCTATTCGTGCCTCTATAGGTCCCATAGCGGTGATGCCGAAACTGACCGACTCTTGGAGCAGATTCAAACGGCTGTGGATTCAGTGCAGCAGCAGATCCCATCCGCTGAGATCATCGTTCTTGGCGATTTTAACGCCCATAATGCCGAATGGCTGGGCTCCAGCAAGACTGATCATGCGGGGAGATCTGTTCACGACTTTGCTCTGACCTACGGCTTGACACAACTGGTTACTGCGCCTACGCGAATCCCAGATGTGGAGAGCCAGGAACCTTCCCTGTTGGACCTTCTGCTGACTTCTCACCCGGTTGGCTATGATGTATCCGTTGCAGCCCCTCTCGGTTCCTCGGATCATTGCCTCATCCGGAGTACAGTGCCTCTCACGTGCCCGCCGCGTCGGCGAGTTGCTTGTAGCCGCCGTGTGTGGCACTATAAGTCAGCAGACTGGGACGGGATGCGGGTGTTCTTTGCGTCTTACCCGTGGGGGCAGGTTTGCTTCACGCCGGATGATCCTGATATCGCTGCTGACTCTGTTGCTGACGTGGTGCTTCAAGGAATGGAACTTTTCGTTCCATCCTCTGCGGTACCTGTTGGTGGCAAAACCCAGCCTTGGTTTGATCGCTCCTGCAAAAAGGCGTCTCGCCGAAAGCTGGAGTGCTACCAAGCCTGGGTAAATGCAGCGGCGGTACAGGATGTAAAGACCAGCGCTTTAAAAAAGGAGTTTAACTTTGCCTCCAGGTCCTTCAAAAGAGCCATTGCCAGAGCAAAGTCGTTGCACATTGGTAGGATTGGCGAGAAACTAGAGCGTCTCCCCTCGGGAACTCGTGCGTTCTGGTCTCTTGCCAAAGCTATCCAGGGGAATTTCTGCACGCCGTCTTTTCCACCTCTGCACACGGGAAATGATTCGTTGGCCCACGACGCAAAAGACAAAGCCGATCTACTGGGTAAGCTTTTTGCGTCCAACTCGACTTTGGATGACGGGGGACAAGCGCCGCCGACTATACCGCGGTGCGAGAGCTGTATGCCAGATGTACAGTTCCGCCAAAGCTTTGTGCGTAAGGCTCTTCGCTCCCTCGACACCCATAAGTCCAGTGGGCCTGATGGAATCCCTGCAATTGTTCTCAAGATGTGTGCTCCTGAGTTGGCGCCGGTCTTAACGCGTCTTTTTCGGCTCTCCTACTCTTCTGGCGTAGTCCCGACTTCGTGGAAGTCAGCTTTGGTGCACCCGATCCCTAAAAAAGGCGACCGCTCAAATCCATCCGACTACAGGCCGATAGCTATAACCTCCCTTTTCTCTAAGATTATGGAGTCCATCATCAATCGTCAGCTCCTCTGGTACCTAGAGGATCACCAGCTGCTGAGTGACCAACAATACGGTTTCCGTAGGGGTCGTTCGGCTGGTGATCTTTTAGTTTACCTGACACATTGCTGGGCACAGGCGATAGAGAGTAAAGGTGAGGCACTGGCAGTTAGTTTGGATGTAGCGAAGGCCTTCGATCGCGTTTGGCACAAAGCACTTCTTTCGAAACTTCCATGCTATGGGCTCCCCGGGAAATTATGCGAATGGGTCAGCAGTTTTCTAGCAGACAGAAGCATTAAGGTCCTAGTTGACGGTGAATGCTCAGACTCAATGTCTGTGAATGCTGGTGTCCCTCAAGGCTGTGTGCTATCACCCACGCTATTCCTCCTGCATATCAATGACATGTTGCAAACTAGCGGCATTCATTGTTATGCTGATGATAGTACGGGTGATGCCTCCTACACCGGCCGCGCCAATATTTCCCGGGAAAACGTCATTGAGAGCCGGAACAAACTTGTGTCCGAAATTGAGACCTCCCTAAAAGAAGTCTCAGATTGGGGTCGACTTAATTTGGTCCATTTTAACCCTACAAAGACACAGGTTTGCGCGTTCACCGCAAAAAAACTTCCGTTCGTCGCGTCACCTCGTTTTGAGAGCACTCCCCTATCTGCCACAGCCAGTATTGGAATCCTTGGCGTTGACATCTCGAGTGAAGTCCAGTTCCGCGGCCACCTAGAGGGTAAGGCCAAATTGGCCTCGAAGAAGCTCGGTGTGCTCAATAGATCGAGGCAGTATTTCACGCCGGCCCATCGCCTACAGCTTTATAAGGCGCAGGTTCGCCCGCATATGGAATACTGCTCTCATCTTTGGGCAGGGGCACCTAAGTACCAGCTTCTTCCTCTAGACCGCATCCAACGGAGAGCAGCTCGAATTGTCAACTGCCAACGTATTTCTGATCGGCTTGATCCCTTGGCGCTGCGTAGAGATGTGGCCTCACTCTGTATTTTCTATCGCATGTATTATGGGGAGTGTTCCGAGGAATTGTTCGGATTAATCCCTGCCGCTTCTTTCCGCCATCGCCCTACGCGACAATATTTCCACTCTCACCATTTAGATGGTTGGCAGTCCTCAACTGTGCGCTTTTCCCGAAACTTCCTGCCTCGCACAGCTAAACTGTGGAACGAACTGTCGCCAGCGGTGTTTCCGGACCGATACGACCTTCAAACCTTCAAGAAAAGAGCGTACTCCCACCTTAAAGGCCG
Source organism: Lathronympha strigana (assembly GCA_949128165.1). Lineage (NCBI taxonomy): Eukaryota > Metazoa > Arthropoda > Insecta > Lepidoptera > Tortricidae > Lathronympha > Lathronympha strigana. The sequence continues at coordinate 8,380,529 of OX421923.1, read as the reverse complement.
GCAACGCACTTGCGACACCTCTGGTGTTGCGGGTGTCCATGGACGACGTTAATCGCTTACCATCAGGTGATTCGTTTGCTCGTTTGCCCCCTATAGCATAAAAAAAAAAAAAAAAAAATTGAGGCTGGTAGGACGTGCACAGTTAGTACTACTAAGTTCAAGGAAATAAGTCTTATATTGGTCAATGAGCGTTTTTGTTTTTTTACCCGATAAATATTTTCCTTTAGATCACGTTTTAGTATGAACTCATTATGAGCGTAGTGGAAAACTACATTTTGTGTGGAAATTTTGGGATATTTTTCTTTATATCGGGATTGAATCTAAGCAAGTCCAGATCTGGAAGAATCGGGTTTTTTGGATTTTATTTGGATAAAGCCATGCGATTAATTGTCACTCAAGGACTTGAACATTTTAGTACTGTTTGGTACTCTATGCTGCGACTAACATTTAAAATGAAAACAATTACATTTTGTTTACGTATATTTTATGAGAAAGTGTGACTCTGCTTGTGACATTTCGTAGGTGCTGTTTCGGTACTAAGTACTTACTGGCACTTGTCACAAATAAAAATCTTCTTAAAACAATCATAATCTGAGAAAGCAAGTCTAATACTAGTTTTTTCTTAAGTCTAGAGCCGCTTTTTTCTGGGTGAAAAAGGGAGACTATATAAAGCTCTTAATGTGACAGGAATATTTCTTACCACCTCAGATTTGATTGGTCCCGGTCCACAACCGGTCTCTCTGGAGCGCAAACTCAGGAGTATTCCCTAGTAAAATCGCGTGATGTCGCGGAACGGTCCTGGCGTTGTGCATGGAGCCGCGGCCAGGAAAAAAAAAACAAAACAAAACAGGGTCTGTACCACGAAAATCGGACGATTGCGCATTTGTACCTCCGTCTGTACCTCCTGTCACACTTGCATGTTGGAGTAACAAAGAGGTTTTCCCGTTAATGCCAATTTTCGACGTTAGTGATAGGCAAGCAGACAGGAATGCGTGTGCCAGTGCACCGAATGCGTTCAGAAACCAAATGTGACAATTTCGGGTAAAAGGTGCCGACAAAATTATCAGTCGCCGAGCGTATATTTCTAATTGATTAGTTGTACCAGTAACGGCTTAATGACCACAGACAATTGGTAACCATTTGGTTGAACACGCCACAAATGCTTTGTAATCGTAATGAATGTCCCGCCATATCACGAACTCGGGGTACAACGAAATTGTGTTTAGTTTTGTTGCACAATGCTTTTTGAATAGAAACAATGGTATGAATGAAGTAAGTTTGATAAAAGAAAAAAACTTACTTATAGTCTCATATGTGTAAAATGTGTTTTTGACCAATAAAAATGACTAATAAGATTGTTTACGTACTTACATACAAGTCGCAGTGTATTTTGGGGATCTAGCAATGTAATAATAATAACATTTGATCGACAACGAAAATGAAATTTAAATAAGTATCCACAACTTGGGAAAATAGGGTAGAGATTAAAAAGTGGCGAGATCGTAGTGTCGTCTCTTTCAAATCAATATATATATATAAGAGAGCGGGACGACACTTACCATGTTGCCACTTTTTAATTTCTACTCTAATTTGCTAAACTGTAATCAATATATGTAAATTATCACATACTTTGTCGTTTAAATACGGTCGGCTTCATAAATATACATGCACCTGTATTCAATTGTAAACATTCTGTCGCGCTTAATTTTCTGCTTTTTGATTTAAGTGTCACTGTCGATAAACAATAATTAACTTGAGTCGTATCTTCAAGCGGATGACTGGCAGGAAGTCTTGCAGGATCGGGATGGCTGGCGTGCTTTCGTTTCGGAAGCCGAGATTCGTTTAAACAATAATCTACTTGAGTCGTATCTTCAAGCGGAGAACTGGCAGGAAGTTGTACAGGATCGGGGTGGCTGGCGTACTCTCGTTTCGGAAGCCAAGATTCGTTTCAAATCGCTGTGCCACAATAATTGACGCTAGTGCCATTTTGAAGTATTAAATTTGCAGACATGTAATTTTTCGACATAAGTGCAGAATCTTAACAACAGTCAATCTTAAAATGGAAGTCATAGTGTCAATATATCTAAACTTCTTGGTAAAACCACCATGTACTCAATTAATAATATAAATATTACAAAGACCAAACACCTTCAGCCTTGCAGTTGTCCGGCGTACATACATTAAGTAAATAACGAAGCCAAACGAACGCGGGGACAGCTAGGTACTTGTGTAGGTGTTCATGCAGTAAAGGAGGTTTGTTTGAACTAAAATGCATACTCACCAGTAACTCGGCGTTCACTGAACTCCATTCCTGATTTTCCCTTGCGTGAACAAATCTAGCACATTAACGAATAAAAGAAAAGCAGGCCAAATTAGATACTCTAGTCCAAATAACAATTTGACGCTCCGCCACTGATATTCGCTGTCAAAATCAGATATGATTTTCTCATGCTGCAGTGAGAAAAACCCTTAAGTTATAATAAACCCTTAACCATGGCAAAATCAAAATGATCAGTCTTGAATCAGGCTAGATTGCGCTTTTTCTAGTATCATTAATTTCTGAATTGTCGGCCAAGATTTTGCATGCTGTCTCTTCTTCTTCTCTTTCGCTTCCTCTGCGTATACTACGCTTTAGGGAGCTTGAGGTCCGTTTTAAAAATAACCTATTCTAATCATAACATGTGGCGTGATGGGCGCAAATTTTACGAAAGCAACTGCAATCAGACTTTCCAACCCTGAGTGTAAACTAAGCCTTGCGATGTTTGAACCGAAAAGTGATTGGTAAATCTCAAGCGATATTTTATATATGGTCCTAAAATCTCATTCGGACGAGCCGGGGTTGGAATGAACCTGCGACCTTCGGATTGAAGTCACACGACTTACCGCCGGGCCACAAACGCTTCGAAAAAAGATTTTGATTGCTGTATAAAAAAAAAACTTTAAACACTTAACTCACTTATACGCTAGTAGTGTAAAAAACAGATGACGGCTGGCTATTCCTTTAAAAGGTGTACAGCTTGTTACAGCAATGAGTACAATCTGAACGGAAGCGGTCGGCAATCAACCATTCTCGTGACGGCAAACCTAGGCCAGCTGCGGAGCAACTCTAGATTTAGTTTTACGTAACTTAGGGCAACCTGATGATAACCGTGATATTGTCATGTAAACGTAGCAGAAGAATGAATGGAAGGAGACTGCAATAAAGTATTGTGAAGGCTAAACTAGACGAACTGCAAGGCAACACTAATTTTAGTTTGACGTAATTTAGGGCACGGCTGATGATAACCGTGATACTGTCGTATACTCGTATAGGGATAACAGAAGAATGAATGGAGACAGTGAGTAATAAAATATCGTAAAGGCTAACTAGACTAGCTGTAGGGCAACACTAAATTTGTGTAACTTGCAAGCTGGTTGTATGTTGGTACTATCGCGTTCAAAATTGCATGGACAGTTCATCCATAAATTGCCCATGCGCTTTTGAACGCATACGTCAAATGTAAAAATATATTGTATGCAATTTACTCAAAAATACGTTCCATACTTAATACGCCGAATTACTTCCGTGCGACTGGACATATTTTAGAGTATGATTTGATACTTGCAATCATATTTTTTTATATTTTTACACTATTACGTACTTCGAAAGCGGGGGCGCTTTAAGTATACCTAAAGGAACCTCCAATGTGAAACTACCAAGTTAAAGCCAGAAAAAAGGTCTACTTTTCAATATGATACCAATGTAATATAAAAACCAAATAAAATTGTAGTTAGCGTGATGTAGGAACCGTCTTGTTCGGCACAGCGCCATCTAACTTGATATGTCCTAAACCTGTAAGAGACTAACTTCGGACGTGAACACAGATGGAAATCATGATATGTCGTACAATAGTAACAAAAGAATGGATGTAAGTAACAGGCAATAAACAATATCGTGAAGGCCTAGTCCACTTTCAAGGTATTGCTAGATTTGAGATTCACGTAACTTCCGGAGTTAAAACGAACTGATGATATACATAGTGAAAACGGACAGCATTGTGTTTCTTGACGTCCTTGCTTCCCTCAACCTCTTAAAGAGAATTGTATCGTGTAATTTCAAATTCGGATAAATCCAATTCTGAGAATTATGCGATTCTGATATGGTAATTGGTATAAACTTATAAAGCAGGGTTTTAGCGTGGCGGGTTGATTGGAATTATATGCTTGATATTGAGCGCTGCAATTCTCTTCTTTCCGGTCTATAAATGTACTTAGTAATATATAGGTTTCACGAGAAAAGTGCCACGAAGTGCCTTACAAACCAACAACTGTACATAGACATGACACTTTCTGCGTGATTTTGAATTTAAATATCTTATCTCCATACAACTTCTACCTACGTCATTGCTGTTTTCGTTCACCACTCTCTAAATAGCGAGAACTATACCCATTAGTTCATAATATAATAATTATACATATAAATTAGTGCTTGAATTACAGGCTTTAGGTTGGTTACCAATAAGAATCACCTTCAGTTTCCACTACTAAACAATCTTGAGGCCACAATGGAATTCATTGTAACCGATGTTACGTAGTAGGTAATGCAAACTTTCAGCGTAATCGGAAACAGGGAAGTAGGCAAAATGTTGTAAGCTTATCACAGACAGGCGAAACCAAAGCTAACAGCGAAGTTTAGCATAAAGCCCAGGGCTAGAAATAAACTGGATTAGCTTGTGTAAGAGTTCCTATGTTCAACAATTGATGGTAACTATGATTTATCCAATAGGAAGCGGGTTGCGCAACAGAGTAATGTCGGTATTAAAGTAAATCAGCTGGTTTAATGGCCGATATTGATAGTTTCTACGCTTCAAAGCATCTTTTATTAAAGTGTAAAGCGAGCAAAAATACCTAGTGAATTAGTGATATGATCACTTTCTTCCAGTGCGCGAATGAGACCGCCGGCCATGTACGTTCGGGCAATCCGTCGGATCTATAAATTGCACACCTTCAATTGATTATAAAACCCCTTTGTTACCCAACCACTGCCACGCCCACAACTAAACAGCTGCCAGGCGCCAGGTATTCGTGGCTCTATAAATTCCGCCTACTCCGTCTATCGGGGAAAACGCAGATTATATGTTCCTGAAAACAATTTTGTTCTTCATTTCCGGTAATTTTAAGGGGTGATTCTTAAAAGGCAATGGCATTGCTGCTGAATTTTTAGTTTATTAAATTATATTTATTTTATTTTGAAATCAGAAAGCCTATTCACTACATTAATCCCCAACGCATAGATAGAAGAAGCACTTCCGATGGACTAGTACTCCATTAGCACGCGTTTAATGTAAGTGTACCCATGTAATTCGTCTGTTTGCTTATGACACCGTAGTGCCCTTAAGGCTGTCGTCGAGTCAACATACCACATGGCGGTTATCTTGTGAGCCCAGTCTAGGTATTTTCTAGACTTGTCCTTCTTGGCCTTCATGAAATTATCGTCGTGGGGGTGGTGACGTCGAGGTCAAGTAAACAATATCGTACCCTCAGATAGGTAATGTCCTTAAGGCTCCGGTATACTTTGTAAAGTGAATATCGTTAATAATAAAATAACGCATATTTATATAAATTGCAATTACTATTTGCTTGTCGTACAGTAACCAAAAACAAAATTCTTACACAGCTTGTTTTGCGAGGTGATTGATTCATACAAAATTGTAACTTGATTTTTTAGTATTAAGCTTTATACCACCTAATTTATTTTCATACACTTAATTAGGCATAAAACTCTTAATTTTTATGAAATGTATTTTATTAGGTAATTGATACCCAAATAAATTTGCTAAACTTTGGCAAATTTTCTAAAATGAGCTTTAGCAAAATGTACGTTTTTTCGAAAAAAATATATGAAAGTGGAAAAAAGCGGCACATTTATTCCCTAGACGACTCATTTTCCAATACACATGTATAACTTCCATACCGGTTTGATATCATTTTGATGATCAAAAAGCCCCAAGTAAGCCTCTTCGAGCAAAAATCGCGAAACAGCCCTCAGAATCCTCAGATCTAGGTACATTATTAAAAATCGAAAAACAAAAATAGAAAGCAGTTCTTACATTCCATTTGAATTAAAATGATCTTCGGTAATATGCTAAAAAAGTAGCAGGATTCATGTTAGTTGCTCAAACAGTTGTGCAAAATCGTAAAAAAGGTATACCGGACACACACAAAGTTATCAAGCAATCTAAGGTATCCGTTCCGCTATTGTTTCTACTAATCTCTTCGAGCTTTCTACGAACCACGACCTTGCCCAACAAGTTACTTATGTTACTAATTCTATTCTAATCACTGCAGTCTAAAAAGAACCTTAAGTTTGGTACTTACAGTCTAATTTTGATCGTCAAGGATCAGCGTAACTAATGAAACTTTACGATAATTCGTGACGATCAAAATTCAACTTTGAATACTAGAGTTATGTTTCATTTTAGAAAGCAGTCACCTTAAAGGCTCCGTTGATAAACGCGAGGCAGTGGCAACCATTATAAGTTGACCTGGGGGTTCTTCAAAAATGGTGTGTAAGGGAGCGCTATGATAACTGGGTTCGCGCCCGTTTTAACTGGGTGTTTGTAATGATCTATTAATGGTGATTATTAATTTCATATTTGCCAAAAGCAGTCTCATATTTGCCATCGATGTAATTAGCTCATGAGAGTTACGTTATAATTACGTGCTTTAAAACAACAAAAAAAACCGTAACATCACATATTAGATATATCGACTTAATGACTTTCAAAAACACAACGAGTACACATCATTAGTTACATCACTAAGATGATACCGATACCCAAAACCCAACGTAATGGTAACGTAATAAACACAATCAGTGATATGTAATAATACGCAACAATACAATACTGTGATTCCAATTGATCCCGAGCACGATATAGCAGAAAAACCATTGTAATATGGCCTTTATACTGAAAAATATACAGGGAGTCCAACGCATTTGTTTTATAAGGAGAAATCTTGAAACCCGATTTGCAAAGCTACCTGACCTACATAATTTTTGATGTTGACATTCCTTACGTTACAAAAGCGAAGTCAAAGTATAATTTCCATTACAGGGTATTTTTCTACTCTTGGTCGTATTGTGCAAATGTATTAGGTAGCTTAGGTGATGTTTTATTATTTGTTTACTTGGCGATAAAACTGACTGTTTTTTTAGAAAATTTCGCCTAATTAACGAATACATTAAATGAAACCAGGCCAATATTTTGTCGCGATGTCGGGATGCTCCTCTTTCAAAGTTCCTGATTATGGCCTACATAAAAAAGTTTGAAAAATTACCCTGCAATAAATTTTTTCTTCATGTAGCACACGTGTAGGTACACGTACGAGGCGAAGGAAACCTATATAACTAGTATACAGTCAAAGTTTAAAATTTCTGAGAAATTTGGGAAACATCTAGTATACTTAGATATTATACGGGTGGACGTGTAGTATCAGTTCACAAATAAATCCCACACCTGGTTGAGCTATGAAACTGTCTGTCAAGCAATGAGAACAACCACACTCGTAACGTTACAATTTGTTTTTATTTTATCGAAAGTGAATCATCTATTGTAGAAACGCAACAATGACGCGGAAACGTGTATCGATTTGTCGAACAAGGTATTCTTTATAGTATTCTCATTTGTAGAGTAATATCATTATTCGTTTGGACACAACGGAAACGGATTCGCCAGTCGTCTATTGTTTTGAAGTTTTTTTGTTTCTTATCTTAGAGGAAATAGAATTGGTGGAATTCCGTTAATCAAGGATGAATCCTGTACATCGTGTAAATCTAAACTATTCGTCGGTGGATTAGTGACTTGGTTATGTGGGGTGGGGTATCATTTGAAAATATTTGAAATTTCTAAAATATATAGTGACAAAATTTTGATTTTCGAACGAAAATGTCACTGTCACAAAAGAAAACCGGTCAAGTGCGAGTCGGTCTCGCAGTTAGTTTTTAAATTTAGTTATGTTCCTTAGGGATAGAATGTAAAGATTAAAATTAAGAGGAAAATTGAGAAACTTGAGCGGTAGACAGTCAAGCTGATACAAAAGTGGCGAGTCCAAACAGCGCCATCTAGTGGTCATAGCAGTTGCGATATTATGCACTACTTTACTAAGTATTCGCTTATCTAAGTTATTATTCTCTTAAGTATTGTTATTATCACATACCGAGACGAATATATAATGCGTTAAAAAAGATCTAATCAAATTCCTCATTACATACCAGTCAGTTACATAAGTTTGACATTTCAATACAGTCCAATTATAAGTAGTTATTATATATATTCAATGGCTATTGAATAATGAACTTTAACGCAATAATGACTGAAGATACTTTTATATAGGAAGGAAGTAGCTTTAGTTACGATTATCATATAATAACATCTTAAATGGGGTTTTAAAGAGTGTTATGTTAATTCGTACTAATAATATGTAGGTAGTAATAATGTTTTATTACCTCTACTAATAAGCCAGTATATAGAATGTTTTACGGATGTAAGGAAGTTTAAAGCTTAATGCTTACACAATATGATGGTTGACTGGTAGAGAATGCCTAAAGGCGTTAAGTCCGCCATTTGTACTTTAATATAATTGTGCAATAAAGTTTAAATAAATAAATAAATATGATGTTACATGTCTTTCCGGTGGACTTTTCAGAAGTTAAGGGCTATAAAGGTTGATTTTCTTATTGAACCCTTATCCACATTAAAAGGTACTCCTTTTCTATTTCATCTTATTATAAAAATCATGACTACATGTCCAAAAGATGTTAACTATTGGTATCAGGAAAGATTGGCTTTATAGTTCAGCTGAACACACACTTTAGCGGTCGTTGAGGCCCTACGCGCCTTGTCGACATAACTCACAAAACAGAGAGACTAGTTTCTCTGTTTTGTGTACTAACCTAACCTAATCCATTAGTGAGAAATCCTATTGGATATGACCTAAGTTAGGTCAGCTAACGCATCAGTGAGGATGTCGGACAAAGTCGACGGATTATAAATTTGATGAATTCGGAGTTGCAATGATTATATACTAAAATGGATTATATACTAAAAGGATGTAAAACTGTATACGATACATTTTCGGAGTTAAAATAATCGAATTTGCATTGTCATATAAATTTAGGCGCACCTATTTAAAACAGTTACCTAGTAAATCTAGCTAACCTGAACTACCTAACTCTTCAGTTTCATATCAACAAAGCAACGTCATTTAATGTTGTCATATTTTCCCTCCTGATTTCTACCAAGTGTGCTTGGCAATTGTCATGTTGTCATGTGATAAAACTTTTTTTAATTATCGCTGTAACAAGTTATACCTACTCGTAGGACACCCCGTATGAATGAATATTCAATACGTTTAGTGATAGTAAAATTTTGAGTGTAGGCATAATTTATGCAAATATTCAATGCAATGTCATCGGGGCTGTCACAACTGAATATACTATGTAAATAGTGACAAATTATAACTTTGAACGACATAACAAAATTGTCACGTGCCAAATTGTGAGCCGAAGAATGATAGAGGGGAGTGAGAACAAACCTTGTCAGAGAATATAAGACTTGCTTTGACATATATGAAGGTTTTAGTCGTTGCTGACACTATCAGTTGTAAATTGTAAGCAGCTGCCGTAACCAATGAAACTCTGGAAGAAACAACTGGTAAATATCAAATGATTTTCAGAAAAAAGTGGACCATTTATAGAAAATTGGACTGCGATTTTCTATACAAAAAAAATGGTCAGTTTTGTAAAGGCCCATACAAAATATATGAAAAATGCGTTACAAAACTGACCAAAAAAAACGGGACACTCTTTTTCTTTTTTTAAATCGAATAGTATTCGTGATTCTGGTTCTAAAAAACCCATAACTTCCTATATTTAAAAAAAAGGATTAGGATATGTCTATATTGAGACCTTAGACGATGAGCTGAAATTTTCATATACTAAAGAAAAGCCGCGTTATGAATAATATTATTAAATAATTGAATATTAAATAATTTGATATCTTTTTAACAAAAAGTTGGACCTTAGCCCATAGGTTTAATTCATTGCCATATATTGCAATGTAAAAAAACATGTTAATGAACATGACTGTACATAACTCGGAAGTGTCAACCCTATAATTAATCATTGACATTAGCTGTCAAAGCATTATATAATACATAATAAGTAGATCAGTCGAGCGAGGACACCGTACAATGGACGGACGGACAGACGGACGGACGGACAATAGTGTTTCCGGTTATTAATTGATTATTGGATTTCAATAGACAATGTTTCTATTATTTCGGGTATCAGTTTATCCGATATGTTATGCTTAATCCTTGGGAGGTCATTTGACTTCTGGTTTTCGTGACATAACTCAATGGTATGACGAATTAATTCGGTTCTATGATTTAATGCAAATAATGGTAGCATTTTACTAAAAAAAATGTATGCAACAATTTTACACAAATCAACGTAAACCCGCGGTATAAGACTTTTGTTATTGGTACTAGACGACAATATATACCTACCTACATATACCTACTTACTTTAAGACAAGAAAAACATCTATAACTCAGGAACAAATATTCGCGATAAACACACAAATAAATGCCCTTACCAGGATTCGAATTCGGGACCTCCTGCTTCGTAGGGCCACTACCAACTGGACAAGAGGCCCACTTACTTTACTTACTCCTTACTTGGCTTTACTGGGCACATAACCTGTTGTAATGTGGAATTACCCTTATACCGTCGAAGAATAATATGATAATATACCGATTGTCTCCAAGATCTTTGAGAAACTACTAAGTAAGCGAATTATGAATCACCTTGTGAGTAATAACATTCTCAATAAACAGCAGTACGCGTACCAAGCAGGGCGATCGACTGTGACTGTGAGTGCGGCACGCGACCTGAAGACGCGGGTGCTCGCCCACCTCGATGGCGGGCGGCGGGTCGCGGCCGTCTTCTGCGACCTGTCGCGCGCTTTTGAGATGGTCGATCACCAGCTCCTCCTCCAAAAAATGTGGTGCTATGGAATAGGGGGCAACTTTCTCAAGCTAATTGCGTCATTTTTTAAAAACCGAGTCCAGCGCACTCACGTCCTAAATTCCAAATCCAGTCTGGATCCCACAGGTGACTGTGCCGTGCCCCAGGGATCAACCATTGGGAATTATTTATTCTTATTGCTGGTGAACGACATCACGGCTGCCAGCTCCGATGCTGAATACGTAACCTACGCAGATGACACTTGCATCATAGTCAACGCTGAGAATATTGAAACCCTAGCACTAAAACTGACTCATGTCATGACACAAATCTCACAGTGGTTCCGTGCCAACGGCATGCTCCTAAATGTGGAGAAAACGTATTTAATCCATTTCCAACTTCGAAACTCCCATACTAAACTAGAAATATGTCTCAATAAAACCCCAATACCCCAAGTGGATCAAGCAAAATACTTAGGTTTCATGTTCGATTCTGGTTTAACATGGTCAGCTCACATAGACCTAGTGTGTAATAAACTATCTTCAGCGGCATTTGCACTATCCAGACTGGCCCCGACCCTGTCGAATGACAACATAAAAAAAGCGTACTATGGGTATTTTCACTCGACGTTGATATATGGCGTCGACCTTTGGGGGACAGCGGCTGATCGTGAGCGAGTGTTCAAACTCCAAAAGCAAGCAATACGAATAATCGCGAGAAAACCGTTTGACCACTCAGCACACGCTTTATTCATCAAGTACAAAATTCTTACATTGCCTAGCGTTTACATCTTAGAAGCATGTAAGTACGTAAGAAAAAATATCAGCTCGTACAAAACCCGTGAGCAACAGTCAGGCAGGAGCACGCGCGGTGCATGTCTCCTTCTAGTGCCTGCACACACCACGGCCAAAGCCAAAAAATCCGTTGGAGTGATAGGGGTCAGACTATACAACGCGTTACCTGCCGAAATAAGAGCCGCCCCCAGTGACATCACATTTACAAATAAAATTAAAAAAATACTATTAGAAATGGCATGCTATACCATCGACGAATTTTTCGATAAAGTGTCATTGGTCTCACACAATATGAAAATGCCAATTCATTAGTTTTAAATGTACGTGTATTATTGTTACTGTAAAATTTTATTTTTATTATTATTGTTATGAATTCAGATGTTTTCATCTTGTTTTTTAATTATGATTGACATGTATTCCTTTTTATAGGTATTTGATGACTAATTTTTATAACTTACATTTACATATTATGAATGTAAACCAATTTTATGTACCCGATTTTGACGTGTAATTAACTTTATCAATAAATATATCATATCAATCAATCAATCAATATTTCTTGACTAAATAAAAATTCAGGATAATATTTCTTTACTAAAGTTATAGCTCTACAATAACGCAGAAATATACTTACAATTTATGACAAAGATTTACATATGTTGTGTGTTTTAATACCCAGGTCATATAACATATTTTCAGTGCTTTTGACTTTACATTCATACAAAAGACAATATTCTTCTTAGCGCTTTCTCAGCTTATGCCTCGGCGCAGGGAGCCTGGGGTCCGTTTTGGCAGCTAATCCCAAGATTTGCCGTAGGCGCTAGTTTTACGAAAGCGACTGCCATCTGACCTCCCGACCCAGAGGGTAAACTAGACCTTATTGGGATTAGTCCGGTTTCCTCACGATGTTTCCTTCACCGAAAAGCGATTGGTAAATATTAAATTATATTTCGTACATACATTCCGAAAAACTCATTGGTACGAGCCGGCAGGATTTGAACCCGCGACCTTCGGATTGAAAGCCGCACTTCTTACCGCTGAGCCACCGACGCTACAAAAGAGAATGTACTGCAGAAAATCATTACAACTAACCTATATTGAACCGTAATGCTTGGACATAAGGACTCAAAAGAGTCATAGAATTAAGTGGTTGCTATTAACATCGCGAATATTGTAAATTGACCATTTGTAAACCCTATTTCAACGGCATAAGGTCTACCGATGGACATTTAAGGTACAGTCGTCATCAGATACATCGGAGCTGCCGAGGTGCTCAAAAATATCTGAACAAGCCTCTAATATTAGTAATTTTTATTTTTTATTGTTGTTTTAATTATGGCATTTGTTTTAAATCTGGAATTATTCTGTTTATTGTAATTATTTTTTCCTCTTAGGCTAGGTATTCATTGAATTTATTTTAATTTGTATTTAGTATAATGCTGATTTGACATGTTATTTTATTTTTTTATTTTTACTATTTTAATTTTTATCGTTATTGTTGGTTTAAGAATTAATTTTGCACATTATCTGATTATGTAATTCGTTTTAAGTATTTAGGATGTACGTTTCGTACGCCGAAAGGCTCACCATAGCTGTACCTATAATTTAAGTTGTCACCTTATACCTATTACCTATGATGACAAAATAAATAATTGATTGATTGAATTGATATAATATCCAAGCGTTAAAGTGCATGTTCAGATATTTGTGAGCACCTCACCAGTTGCGATATATCTGCTGGCAACTATACCAGGAGAAAGGTACGGCTACTGACCGACGTCAAGGATTTCAACTTTTGTATACTTTAAACAATACAACCGCTAACTTTCACAAACTCTTATCTTCATCAAGTTTGTAAGCGAATTTATACCTTTATCATATAACATAAGATTTATATTAGTCAAGTAGGATATGATGGATAAGTGCTTGGAGAAGTTATGAGATTACCAATACGGATGTTATGGATTGCGTCGTGAATACGAAATGTCAATTTAATTATTGGCTTAAGGCTTTTGTGGTTTGTTTACTTTTTTTTCATGTGTAAATATTAATCCGTACTTTGTTCCTTTGTGCAAACTAATTGTGAATTGTCTTGACAAAAACGTTTTCAGTCATCAGCAGGCTACAATTGAAGGCTTATCAGCGATCCTTAAACTGTGTGCAAAATCCTTAAGAGGATGCTTATTGCTGCTTACTCAAGGTCTCCTTTAATTGGGCTCTTGCCATATCAAGTAGGGTCACAAACAAAAACAGGTGGTAGACATACAACAATAGATTTTTGGTAGCCACGTGGAGATGGCGCCAGGGTTCCTTAAACATAATGCTAATCGTAAGTTTCTCCCTACATCCAAAGAAACTAGAAATCCTACACCACCTTGTATTAATTCCTGTTTTCTTTTCAGATTCACGAGCACATGACAACAGACGAGCTGCGCCATGTTTTCCATGTCGAAGACCAGAACAGCGTACCCCAGTACCACCCTGTCCACCTCACCCACCACCTATCCCGGCGGTACATCTCCCCCACCAAAACCAACACCCTGGGAAACAGCCCAGGAAAAGTGCCTCATGAGAAACATAATGTCTACAAGACGGAGACCAGCCCGCCGTCTTTGCTGAACGACGAAATGTTCAAACTACCAGAACTCCAGGAAGTCATTGGAGATTTAAACAGCACAGTTAGTGTAGATTTTGATGTGAGTCAGTCAAGTGAAAGTGTAAGTGAAAGTGATGATGATGTGCATAAGATCGAGCTGGAAGCTTTCGGGAAGCCGTTGAAACTGATGCTGAAGAAACAGGAGGGGTTAGTGAAGAAGGAGGGAGTGAAGTTGTTCAAAGTGGTGGGGAATGAGACGGAGCCGCAAGGAGTGGACTATGAGGAGTTGTCTTCGGTGAGTTGACTCATAAACATTTACTAATTTGAAGTCTTTTGCATTAAAATGCAATGGTATTCCGGCCATCTACAAAAAGTCAAAGCCAACGCTTGTTTTCCAAGTTTTAAATATAACGTACGACCGAAGGTAGTGTTTAACCCAACACCCGTTTAGGTAACCTTTTCATGTAGATAAGGGTTAATTAAGAAAAACAATCTTTAACCCTATTGGATAATCTACCGGCAAGACGTATAAAATCGTTTTGTTTGGATCAAAATTTTGCCAGCCTGTAGGAACTGATTGTTTCCGACAGCAGAACTTTCTAGCAACCGGTTCCATCATAGCTTCATAGCTAACTTATTTAAAGTTTATGTTACCGAGGAACTAATTATATCGCAGATAAGCCTAGGTTAGAACTAGGAAATAGTTTCAAATTGTATAACCTAATATCTCAATGAAAATATCAAATTATTTATATAGATTATAATATGAAGTAAAAGTACTAGTGGTCGGCGCTGCACTATTTAGTATTCAATATGGGCACTTTTGTCAAAATTACAAGGTTTAAATTCGAATGTTGGACAATCTTCGTTGTTCAAATTTAACTTGCATAACTTAAATTGCTACACTAGTGCATCGAGCACTGGTACTTCTGCTTTGTTATTATTTTCATAATAACTTACAACAATAGTTTTAAATTCCAAATAGCACCCATGCCGTTCGTTTTTTTAAACATTTTACACCCTTAATTTTCAGCCATTTTTAGAGGTTAAATAAAAAAAAAATTAAGAGAATAGGGTTTAAAGGTTCTATTTATTTGCCGCAATTTGTTTCTTGTCAACATTTTGACGCAATTAGAGATATTATATTAATTTTATTGCGGAAAATGAATCTATTCCTGTTAAAACAGATAACCATACGGTAATTTGCATGTCAATTGTTTTCACAGTGTTCTCTATATAGTATTTTCTTCTACACATCCAATCAAAGACGCATTTTAATTTACATACATGCAAACTCTTACCCGAATCCAAGAACTTTTTTGCCATTCAATGTAATCACCATAAGTCACTCTACATGTCACCATTGCTGCAATTATTTGCTATTTCAAAATCAACATTGTGTCCAAAGGAATTAGTTCAAAATCCCTAAACTTGTATAGGACTCAAAATAGGTATTATTTCAATAGCAATAAGAGTGAAATCTGTGGACAAAAGTGAAATGTCACGTGAAATGGCAATGACAATGGCACGAAAAACTGATGAGCCAAAGAGAGCTGGGAACGGCACTCTCACTAGATCTGTAATGTGTATAATATAGGGAAAAGCTGATCGTTTCTTACGTATGAATAGCTAGCTAACTATGCTACGATCCATGCTTGAGATAAGCAAAGTGAAGAAAAACGCATAAAAATAAGCATTCAAGCATTCTTAGTTAAGGATGTGTACATCATTTTTCATACAAACCTTTTTGGCGGTCTATGAAGAAATTGCAAATGGTTTTTTGTTGTTTCATTTAGTCGACCATATTAAGTTATTTGCGTGAAGTGGATAAAATTAACAGAATTATCGTGATCAGGGCCTTATTTATTGTATATTGTTTTAGATTTCCATAACAAAACGTAAGCTACGAAAATATATTTTAAATCCTAACAAAAACGCAAATCAATGAGCACGATTGGTTATATTCGGTAATAATAATATGAAAAAGTTTTCTAAATATCCTAAAAACCTACATAACTTCAGCATCATCACCGTCGCACCGCTCGCCATAGACAGGGCGCTCATCCACATACCTTGCAGTCAAAATGGTCGCGCACTGTGCGGTTTCAGAGGAATTTCCTCCCGCGAACGCAACGCGCATGTGACCCCCCTGGAGTTGCAGGCGTCCATAGGCTACGGTGAACGCCTGTCATCAGGCGGGCCGTATGCTTGTTTGCCACCGTAGTGGTATAAAAAAGTGGAGTTCTATGTTTAACTGTCTAAATGACATTTAGCAGGGAATTTTGAAAATCCACTGCAAGCCTCTAATGTGTGAATCCATTAGATATAAAATATCGAATCGCATTAGACAGACTTAACGTAACTAACGTCTAAAGTTTCAACCTAGATAGGAAACCAGGCCGGTTGGTTCCCTCGTAGTATTTTTTTCAGCAAATTGCATTAATACATAATACATATGCAGGGATGTAAGGCATGGCTTTTGATTTGAAAACTTTACACCGTAGTATATAGCACCCGTTTCCTGTGTGCTTATGCTTACCAAGAGTTGTACGACTTGTACGTGACCGCATTCGATAGCGGTTGCAGCGTTCGGGAGTATGTCCGTCTCACTCATGCCAGAGTAATGGTAGGCGCGAGACGGACATACTTTCAAGCGCCGCAGTCCCTATTGAATACAGTTGCGTGAAATTCATGGTAAGCACACTAGTATATATACTAAAATTGAATAAACAGTGCCACAGAAAAGGGTAAATAAAGTGTAACGAAACGCAAATTACAGTAGCAACGCTATCCCTTGTTAAATGTCATTATTTTCGTAAACTTAAGTGGCAGTGGGCGGGGCACATTGCATGTAGAACCGACGGCCGTTGGGGCGGAAAGGTTCTCGAGTGGCGACCGCGTACCGGAAGCCGCAGCGTGGGTAGGCCCCCCGCAAGGTGGACTGATGACCTGGTGAAGGTCGCAGGAGTCCGCTGGATGCGGGTGGCGCAGGACCGGTCATTTTGGAAATCTTTGGGGGAGGCCTATGTCCAGCAGTGGACATCTTTCGGCTGAGATGATGATGATGATGATTTTCGTAAACAAACATGTGTCAAACGGTAAGCGTACACGTGCTGCTCGCACTTATGCGACGGAATGAGATGCACAATATACTATGTTGACTACAGCTCAGTGGCGCCCTCCGTATTTTTTTTGTCGCACTGTATGTTTAGATCAAATTTGAGTAAAGTTTAAAAACATTGTCTAGGCATAATCTTCATTTTAAACACATTTAATGTTGGGTTATATTAAAAATGTATTCCTTTAGATAAGAGATGTTCCTTAGTCGCATATACCGTCTAATTATTCTGTTAGTAATATTCGTCGCCATCTTGGTTTTTCTATTTTTATGGCCATAATAACCATAATACGAAATTCCATGCCGCCTTATCAGCATAAGTTCAACACCTATTCGTCAGCCTACATAATAACTAGGTAAATAAACACTAGTTAAACCTTCATCTCATTTTTTTTTTCATTTTTGTTCAATTGCTCTCAAAATAAAGATCATGGTTCTGTTCCCTTGATTAACATTTTTTGAAGTAGTCAAAGTCCTTATAATTCAGCACTGCCATATTCCATATTCTTGTCAAATATCCGTCAATATGACAAGTTCGACAGCATCCCCCGGTATCCCAGTTCGCTAATTACCCGCATTGTGCGCCTGCGCAGATGACAGTGAAAGTTTCCCACGGCAGTTATCTAACGGCTGAATTTCCTGACTTCATGTCACACGAGGAGTTTGTAGTAGATCTTATATTAAAGCACTGGTTACTATTTTTCAAATATAACCTCTGTAGGGAGTTTTTTTATGAATTCACGCATAAACTCACGCCAGCGCTTGTATTCAGGTCAATCCACGGCAAGAGTAACATGAGTCACTATGTTATTGCGTGTTCCCTTTACTCGTGATGCAAATTCAAGTGATACTATAACTCTAAATAAGTTTTACTTTCCCTAGATATATATTGAATCATACATTTGCATCTGTAATTCAAATAAACAACGCAATGAAGTGGTGACTCACGTTACTTTTACGTGAATTGACCTATTCCCAAAAAGGGTAGGCAGAGTCTGGCGACCGGTCCTGGGCTACTTGCTTCCTGCGGGTTCCCGCGACCTTGCTCTGGTCATCGGACCAGCTTGAGGATGGCCGACACTGCGTCCTCCGGTACGACGCCAGTCGAGTAATTTTTGACCCCATCGGCTATCCGACCTTCTAGCAATGTGCCCAGCCCACTGCCACTTAATTCTAGCAATTCTGAGAGCAATGTCAGTGACTTTGGTTCTCTTGCGTATCTTCTCATTTCTTATTCGATCACGCAAGGAAACTCCGAGCATTGCTTATTCCATTGTCCTTCTATACATTTAAATAATCTATTATATATATTTAAACTATATTATAATCATTACATGGCGACACATTCTCGGCATAAACAGATCCTGTTGAATTTATTTAAATTAACTTACAAATAAACCGTTAATCATGGTGGAGCGAGAATGCAGGAATGTCAGCTCTGAACAGTGGATATAGATTCCGAACACACTAGATGGAGCATTTAATACAACAAAAGGAAACTAAAGGAATGGGAGCTACTGTATTGTCGCTCACCATAGGCGGCGCCACTCATGCTTGGGTCCTTTGTCAGTATAAGACAATTGTGAAAGTGACGTTTGAAATGTTCCCGCAAGACCCACGTTGCACTAGCGCCCCTAGCGGAAAATCGACTCGCGGTAATCCTCATTGAATGAACGATAATTTTTAGATTATTACTACAGATACCTAGTACAGGTACATATAGGTAGTGAACTGTTTTTCTGGTCTGGTTCAGGTAAATACTGTCGTCCGTCGTCTTTGCGAGTTAGTCGTGTACTGTTCGTCTAATTCTGTTTATGTCGTGTCATGTCAGTTTTAAATTTAGAGTCGGTTGTTACAAGTATATGTCAGTTAGTTAGCCAGTCAGTCAGTAAGTCGGGTCGAAAAATAGGTTCGAAATTTGTGAAATAAAATATGAAAGATAAAAATCTGATAAGAACAGATCTCTCCTACAATAATCGAACACAAACCGTTTTGAACACCATGCATAAAACAAATTAGAAAAAGCGAAAACAAACCGTTTTGAACACCACGCATAAAAACAATTTACGCTCGGCCCCTTCACCCCCGCACAACGCAAGGGTTGCCTACGGTTAGAAATATTATATAATACTGCCGGTGGCGTGTACCGGCGGGCATTGGATGTGATGGACAGCCCGCGAGTCGGTACCGACACGAGACAAAAGACCATCGATTTGAGTTTGCCTGGTATTCTGTTTTTGTAATAAAGTAAAGATTACAATTACAAGTATAGGCTGTATCAAAACTACAGGCATTTCTTATAACATTTTTCATAGCTACAAACCTGGTGATTTTAATTATAATCGGTAATTGTTTATAAATGCAGGGTCCATGGGATGTAATCTACTGCTGAGTCAAATTATGGGCAACTATGCAATTAAAGTCAATGTTTGTTGTTTCGATCGACCTTGGGACCAAATTATTACCTTCCCTTTGGATTATTGTGATCATGTTCCCCTTACAAAGTAAGACATTGAGTGACCTTATTATACTAGTTTAATTAGGATTACAAATTATAACAAAGAACTTTTTACGTATAAACATAAAAATTGGCCAGAGGGATTAACCCTAAATTGTGTTTGAAGTTAAACGACACATGAATAAATGCTGTCCGTCTGTCTGTACCAGCCCATAGTAACAACATATATCTGGGCATTTTCAGAAAAAAGTGCACCCTTTTAATGAAAATGGGTCCTCAATTTTCCATACAAAATTTTTTTGTCTGGTTTGTAACGGCCCATACGAAATGTATGAAAAAATGCGTTACAAAGCTGACCAAAAAAACGGGACACTCTTTTTCTTTTTTTAAATCAATAGTACGCGTGATTCTGGTTATAAAAAACCCAAAACTTAGGTTATCAAAAAAAAAGAAAATGGTACCCTATTTTTGAAAACGCCCATCTATACCCTACAGTTGTTTGGTTTTTAATGTTTTAGTTTTAGTGTTTAAATTTTTTATTTTATTACTTTCTTTTTTACTATGGATCTATTTTGTATTTTTTCATTACTTTATACCCAAATGCACACATATACCCATTAAGTATTTTTTTTATTTCTTATATGATTTAAATTATGTTTGGATTTTTAATAAATCTTGCTAACAATTATAAATGAATACAACACTTTGCCAGATTGTACGGGAAAATAACATTGTGGTTTTAATTTTTTTTCTCGCAATTTTTCCACATTTTATCATCGTTACAAGCCTTAGCCAAACCGTTCTCGAGTTTTAGCGATATTAACAGAATTGCTATTTATTTTTATTTGTATAGATACTCGTAGATAGAAATATATATATATTTATTAGTATGTATAGGTATTCATTTGTCTAAGTATAGATTAGTATGCGCCTATGCGGTGTTTAAAATATAAATATATAGTTTCAAGTTTCAAGTTTCAAAATCTTTAATGTCATCAAACACATGTCAAGAATAATAAAAATAAATTAAATTTAAAATACACAATATCATTACAATTAAATATTAAAATACCAATAAAAATAAAATAAAGTAACCATAAAAAAAACAGAAAAGGTAATAAAAATAAAATAAAGTAACCATAAAAAAAACAGAATAGGTAGGTATATATGTAGGTATTCAACCGTAATGCGCATTATGCGATCCCTGACAGTTTATGCCGCCTGTAGGCGGAAGATTTTGTGTCATCGTAAAAGGCGGAGTGACACCCCATGCTAAAACTAAAGCCAAAGTGCCAAAAATATGTATACACGACTCTAATTCTCTGGCAAAAAACTTCCTAATACATATTTTTGGCACTTTGGCTGTATTCACAGCTGTGTTGTTGACTGTACCAAATTATTCAACTATGTCCAAACTAATGCCTAACTGTAGTCGTAAAATGCATGGTGTCATTTAGGTCTGCAGTAAAACGAGAACGATCATGGCTTGACAATAAAAACAGCGTTAAACCTAAATAGTTTGGCGCGTATGGAAACTGCACGCATTTAGGTTTACGCCTACATGATATTAGTCATTAGCTGAAGGCCTAGTATAAAAGTTGTACGACATTAACTCCTCGACCGCGTTAGCGTATCGAGGGGTCAAAATATGAAAGTTGCCGGATGATTTAAATAAACGGCAAACATAATTTGAACTCCCGATACGCTAACGCGGTCGAGGAGTTAATGTCGTACAATTTTTATACTAGGCCTTCTGGTCATATACGTTCGGGTGTATCCGCCCGATCAGTGTGCGTAGCCAAGATGCCAATTGCTCACGCTTAATAACGTATCGTAGCTACTTCTCTCTATCACTCGTCCTTATTAATGTGACAATGACCGTTGCGTTTCGTTAGCGACTGAGCGTGAGCGATTGGCATCTTGGCTACGCACCCTGGTCTGACGGATTGCCTGAACGTATATGGCCGGCTATTATTTAATACACCACTTTTGCTAAGCTTGTGCCAGTAGTCAGCTGCAACATTATCTCCCGCTATGTAGGCCGCAATAATATCTGAATCTCTACAAAAAAGATTGTGCAAATTAGATTGGTAGATATTTTTGCCACTTCACAGCGGAAGATACAGGCGACTGTACGATAAATAGTTTTCCTATCTAGGTACTTACGTACACACGCGTTCAAAAATGCATGGACAGTTTATGAATTAATTAATTCATTAGCTTACGCGGGTATCGCCTTATTGCGGTTATCCACTAGGCCAACTGAAGACCCGAGTTCGATCCTCGGATTGGCCTCCGTCGGTGTTGGTCTTTTTCTTTAGTATATGACATCTATTTCAATTTATAATTTATATATAGTAGTGTTACTACTTTAATAACAAATCAAAAAATATTAAATAAAATAACTTGCTTTGTTCCAATTAAAAGTTGTATTGATGACAGCGCCATCTGTTAGCGTCAATTGTTTTTTTGCGAGGTATTCAAAACGGTTTGTACTCCCTTTTTCTAAAAGATAAATAACTGTTATTATATTATATAATTTGTGCTTAGATCACATAAATAGAGCTAGCCCGGCCTTGCATTGCCCGCGTTCTGGTTCTGACAACTAAAATATTTACTACATCAGATAAACCGACTTTGTTACTCGAATTATGTACATTTATTCAAAATGGTGCTTTCGTGACAGATTTAAGGCGATCATGTTGTTATATATTGTGTTTTGGGGTTGAATTTGACTGGTTTAAGCCTTGTGTTATGATGGTCCTTATTTGGAGAGAAAATATTATTATTTCTGAATGAATTAAATTATTTCTATTTGTGACGATTATGATGGAAATTCTTATAACTTTATAAATTATGTAAACTTATAATGTAATTGTGTTAGGTGAAATGAAAATCTATGTATTTATTTATCGGCCTCCTAGCCTAGTTGGTAGCTAGTGTTCCTGCCTACAAAGCAGGAGGTGCCGTGTTCGAAACCTGGTCAGAGAGCCTTATCACGAAAGCTAATATTGTCCTAAGATATACAATATTGAGGCAGACAAGTAAACAATATTGGTTAGCGATAGTGTAGTAGTAGTAGTAGCACAGTTCATAGTACTCTGCGGTGAGCGGCGGCTACAAGAGCTCCGGGCGGGCGGTAAAATGTATGTAAATCCATTACGGCTATGGGCGTAATGCTTGCATACAACATCACCAATATCACCATTTAAGACTGAGCAAGAGTGATGAAAAAAAAAATTTAATTTTGGCTAAAACAGTTCAATATGGAACCTTCTAGTAAATGACATCAACGCGTTTCGATATGAAATAACCGTCTTCATTGAGTTCGGTGGCTCAGTGGTAAGAGCGTGTGACTTTCAATCCTAAGGTCTCTGGTTCAAACCCCGGCTTGTACCAATAAGTTTTTCGGAACTTATCTACTTATCATTTGATATTTACCAATCGCTTTTGAGTGAGGAAATGGACTAATCCCAATAAGGCCTAGTTGACCCTCTGGGTCGGAAGGTCAGATGGCAGTCGCTTTCGTAAAAACTTGACACAAGACCCACGCATAAGTGGCGCCGCCTGGTGAGCGACGATACGGCAGCCCCCATTCCGACAGGACTAGGAGGCCGTTAAATACCACTCTCGAGTATAAAAAAATTATTGATTTCGCGGCTCGTGATTGGTCAACCGAACATAAAACGAATTTGGTAGTCAAATCGCCTTATTATAATAATCAGGACACTTATTCCGTGTGTGGCCGCGTGTTTTACTTCAACTGAATGGGTTGTTTTATGTTTCAATTTAGCATTTAACCGACATTGGAATTTACCGACTTCTAAAAGTGTTCATAGTAAATTAGTTGTTTTTCATCACACTTGCACGTAAATGGTGATATTATATGTAAGCATACTTTGACTTTTGAGCATACTTAGAGTCGTAATGGATTTTCATACTATTTTACCGCCCGCCCGGACCTTCCAGTGGACCTGCGTACCACGCGGACCCCGCACGTAGCCGCCGTTCACCGCGGAGTACTGTGGACAGTGCTACTACCCTTACTAACTTACCGCTAATAATTATTGTTTATTTCTCTGCCTAGTAAGTTTATTTATTTCCTCGCAAATGTGATGAAAAACATTGTGTGTACCACGGGCGGTACAAGAAGAACTCTTGGTGCGCGAGATCTTGCACTTGGGTGTTTTTTTCTTAATGCACGGAACCCAAAAAGGATATAAGCGTCTAACGTCTTACGTCAACACGCGAGTTTTCAACAGACATTACGTTACGTTTAATATTAATACGTAATCTATTAAGATACCTATCGTATAACCGGAGACAAGTTTGTAATAAAAACTATCAATCTCTCTATAAAATCGGTTACCTCATCAAAATCACTGTTGATGAACGCCAGTAAGAAATCACTCAGATAGAGAAACAAAAGCGCAACGCACAATATCTAGTGGGCTCTTTCTTTAATTTAAAATGGATGGAATGAACTCAAATATTATAATACTAATTCATTCTCTTTTTTTTGTTTGACTGCGGTGTTCGGGGGTGTGTCCGTCTCGCTCCTGCCAGAGTAATGGTAGGAGCGAGACGGACATACTTTCGAGTACCGCAGTCGCTATCGAATACAGTTGCGTGCAAATCATGGTAAGCTAAGCACACAGGAGCAACATCGGTGTGAACGGCTCAGACATGTCGTGAGGTGTGCGCCGCTTAACAGTATTTATTATTAAATGTCTCTATAATGAGTAATTCATTAGGATACCTATCAAATGACATAATTATGGAATATAATGCAAATTGTCGTCCTGGCGATTATTTACGATGAAGATGGGTCACGTGACAGGTCACGTTTTATGTTATGCTCACCTTTTAGCATTATAATTTATTAGAGCCGCTTGCACCACCCGGGGTTAGCCACATAACCCGGAGTTAAGCGTTTTTATGTATGGAATTTGACAGCTTAACTCCGGGTTAGCGGCTGGGTGGTGCAAGTGGGCCTGACTGTATTAACATCCAGAAAAGAAGACTGCGAGACGACCTGGACGCGTTCGTGGGAGCAAATAATAGGACCGAATGGAGAGAGGGAGGCTTTTACAGGGTGGGACACTTAAATAGGCTAATATAAAAATATCTATAGGATGTATTTGGGTAATTTCGAAAGGGTAATATCACTCATAATTCAATCATCTTAAGAGTCTCCTTTCGAAATTTTCCTGCGCTTTTTGACATTCGAAATTACCCCATACTTATACCTTTTTATAAAAATGCTGTGGCCGTAAAATAGTTAAATGCATTTTTTTTACCAAGCAAAGTCGGAGCAGTTAGTAAGTGCATAACGTGAATGCAAATTGATGCCCATCATAATACACGGTGCGCCGATGATTGAGATAGCAATTATTACTGACTTCCCGGTTCGTCACCAGCTGTAATATTGATTTGATTATATAACAACTAATAATAGTAAGATGAATCATTGAACGTGTAGATACCTATATTTTTGGTAAAGGAACTAAAGGAAGACATAAAGAGAAAACGATTTTGATACCTAACGGTTTAGGTTCATCATTTCAGCCGAAAGGCGTCCACTGCTGGATATAGGCCTCCCCCAACGAGTCCCGCGCCACCCGCATCCAGCGGACTCCTGCGACCTTCGCCAGGTCATTTGTCCACCTTGTGGGGGGCCTACCCACGCTGCGCCTTCCAGTACGCGGTCGCCACTCGAGAACCGCCCCGCCCCAACGGCCATCGGTTCTACGTGCAATGTGCCCCGCCCACTGCCACTTAAGTTTAGCGATTCGGAGAGGTATATCGGTTACTTTGGTTCTGCTGCGGATCATCTCTGATACGATCTCGCAGTGAGACTCCTAGCATAGCCCTCTCCATTGCCCTTTGGGTGACTTTAAGCCTTCTTATGACGGTTTAGGTTACTGAATTAGTAACGCTTAATAAATGTCTGAAAACTGACTAACATCACCACCGTATATATACGTCTAAAGAGTCATACTTTTTGTTCATCAATTATCTCTTCTTCGTCGTGTTTTCCCGGCTTATGCCACGGCTGGGCCTAATACCACGAAAATCGAACGATTGCGGATTTGTATCTCCATCTCTGTCGCACTTGCATATTGGTGTGACAAAGAGGTTTACCCGTCAATGCCATTTTTCGATGTTCGTGGTAGGCCCGCTGGTATCCGCTTTGGTAGCTAATCCTTAGGCGTAGGCGCTAGTTTTACCGGAGCGGCAAAACTAGCGCCCACGCGATCAATGCAGTATTAGTAACGTTTAAAATTAACATAAAGTATTCTTTCAGCAAAATATCCCTACGATATTTAAAGGATCCCTTCATGCCCCATAGTCTTGGCACGTCCTGTATGCTAAAGTGTAATGTGGGCCTTATGGGGTTGAAATATAACGATATTGTGATATTACAGTGAGAGTTTACCCATCGCCCACGACAGATTTGAACCCATATCACATAGTCCACTTCTACTACTCCCACGGGAGGAAAGACTAATGCGACAGTTTAACTCAGTGAGACACGCATCCCTGCATCAGATATGGGGGTCAACATCACTTTTAAAACCGTGCCACGATAATCTCTGACGGAAGTGCGGAAGGCAACGTTACTTTCATTCTATCAATTGGTCTATTTGGTATTTTGGTATGTGATTATTCAAAACCTGCAACTAAGTTATACATTTTTTTCACATTTCTTTTTTTCTGAGAAATAAGTTATACTCGTACGTTGTTCCTATGCTCTTACCATGAGTTGTAAGTAGCCGGAGGCGTTAGAGACTGAGTGTTTCTAAAATCGTCGTTATGCTTACTCAACCTCGTATCTGCAAATCTCATTTGATAGAGAAAACACCCGTATTCCTAGTGACAGGAAGGTGACATTTCCATCAAATGATTGCTGTACATATGAGGTTGAGTAAATATAGCGACGATATGTCCGTCTCGCTCCTGCCTGAATAGTGGTAGAAGCAAAAAGGACATAATTTAGAAACGCTCGTCGTGAAATTTGGCAGGTGGTTAGATGAGATAAATAGATTTTATTCAGTTCGAGTACGAGCTAAATCGGTCAAAAGTTGCCGAGATACAGGGGACGCGTGTTCACGTTCTGGGAGAACCGCTAGGAAGAGTTTTAATAGTACATAGTTATGATGTATGA
Organism: Lathronympha strigana; assembly: GCA_949128165.1. Classification (NCBI taxonomy): domain Eukaryota; kingdom Metazoa; phylum Arthropoda; class Insecta; order Lepidoptera; family Tortricidae; genus Lathronympha; species Lathronympha strigana. The sequence continues at coordinate 8,353,384 of OX421923.1, read as the reverse complement.
TGCACTATTGGTGAGGGACGGAAAGTAAGGGATTGACTGACGAGATGATTACCGGGGCGAGGCTTGCCGAGGCATAGCCGAGCTCAGGCAAGTCCTGTTTCCGCCGAGGCAAAAATAGTGCTTTTCTCAAACATGCGCGGTCACCGGCGATCGGCGGCGTATAGGCCGAGGTCCCCAGGGCTAGTGCTGCCAGTAGGCCATTTTTTCCCTAGGAGTGTAATGAACCATACAAATTCCATTATTGAACGTGGATGCAGCAGTTAGAGGATTGGATACTTTACGTCTTCCATTTACGAACAAAACGCGACTATTTCCGAGCATGTTTGGGAAAAAATCTTTAATTTTATGTTGTCTGCGAATGTGACAGTTCATACCCGTGGGACGCACGCATCCCGGCATCTGATAGCAGGTCGACATTACTCTGCAAGTCGTGCCATGATAACATCTCGTGGAGGTGCGGAAGGCACGCTTACGATTTTATTGCCACGCATGTCGCATGTACACTTGTCAGTTATAATCATATCCACACTCATGTAAGGTCAGCTGAAGAATTAAGTGACCCCCCTGCATGGAAAGTTTGTATGCAGGGGGGTCGCTTAACTCTGTAGCTGAGTGTACATAATAAGCGGGTGAGGTAGAAAATATAATAGAAAAACTAAACTAGTTTTTCGCCTCGAACTTGAACTCGGCGAACTTATCAGCGCTTTATTCCTCACCATGCCACAGTTATGTTTTGTCACGGTTAGCCAATAGGTAACCACGTAATTGTCACAGATTTCAAAAAGATTACCACCTACTTTGAAACTGGATGTCAGAGCCTGTTAATGAAATTAATCACTTTGAAGATTATACACTATTGCTCCATATGTGCCGATGACACCGTTGTGAACATTACCCTCCTTTTTTCACTTGGGTACAACGGTAACCCGCGACTTAATCGCATATTTCAACAAACGCATCTTTAACAACACTTAAAGTACAAAAAGATCGCCGGGATGGATTGTGAAAAATAAGCCTTATGGTTTACACAATTAGGTTGATTTGATTTTTCCATTTTACAGCTACACACACATAGAGATTTACCTAAATACATAATTCCAACAACTTTAATGCCTGCCGTATTCTTTAACTATTGTTTTTACTAACGTGCGTAACGCATTTAACTCTTCACTTTGCCATTTTGAACCTTATCAGAAAGAAATAACAATCCAATTTCGCTTGGAATTAAAATTGTCACATGTAACCTCAAACATCGTGGCTTCAGATGGTTAATACGGCTCAATTTCCTTTGACAGAATTGCCTTTTAATAACAGAACAGCCTATGTTCCAGATTAAATTTTGAGCTTTGTTGCCTTGCGTTTAAAGTTGTTTTTTTAATGGCAATTGTATGGCGTGCGCCGGAGTCGTTGTTATCACGTAATCGTAAGTGAAATGGCGGCATTCAACTCAATTTCCCACGATCAGCTGTTCCCTATTGAACGACGTAATTGTTTGAAAAAGTAAGCATTGTCTCTGTATGCGCGGTTTGTAGACGTAACCACGCTGAAGTAATAAACCGAAAATGGTGTATTAATTGTGGATTATTATTACGGTTCCGCGTTTTAACAGGTTTCTAAACGAATTAGAAAAAACTGAAGACACCTTACATTGTTTTTAGTAAAGTACTGACTAACTTCCTATCATGGCACCAAAATTATCGTAAGTTTCCATTATAAAAACCGTACCATTTCGAACCATAAAAACGAACAAGTCCAAATTGAATCCTGTTAATTACTATTTTGGATGTTTAATTGTCCGTGGCCTCAACATTTCTTCCGCCATTTTTAAAAAGTTACCTTCCTTAAGGTTGTTTTTGTCGTCTTTCTATAAAGAGCCATAAGTGTGATTTTCTTAGTATAACTTAGGACCTTTTGTATTGAGGATCTTTAAAGTACACAATTCATATTTTGGTCTGGTAGTTGAGTGCAACTGGATCGGAATTATTTTATGGAGTACTGTTGCTGTCAAAAGCGTTAACGTTTCTTAATAAATAAGTTACAATATTGAATTAAAGCGAGACAGGTTGAGTGAAAATATCTTTGCATTTTTTCTTGTGTCTCAGTATTTAAGGTATTCTAGTTTTAGGTATGTAAGAGATTTTCGGTTTTTTTATTCGAACAGAAAAGATTAAATGTATAATTGTTAATCAATAGATAAGTTCCAATATATTAAATATATTCAATTCTCAACAGTGCTGTAATATTGAACATTTTATAACTTCCTATATCTTAAAATGCCCAAACAGTTTATTTTTATTTTATCTCAGCGCAAAACTATGAGTTTTCGGTGTATTCCTAGCTCTTACACAAGTTAAGGCCAGAAGGGAATGGTTTCTGTCCACCTAGCCCATACACCTTGTTTTCGTAAACGCTTTTGTCGCCGACTATACAATATGGTCGCAATAGCATAGCAATGCAACCAGCCTTCATCAATCTTCCTCCGACTGCAAGGTCGGTTGCACCGGAGGAAATGGCCAAACGGAATCGACATGTGACGTGCACAAGCAAAAGCTGCCATAACCTCCCACCCATTACCTGTTATCGTTGATTGCTAATTAAATCTTCATAGCAGTCTTATTAACAACTAAAAGTGGTTTTTTGACGACAAAATAGTAATATAGCAATTAATAATGCAGATTATATAATAGTTCGTAAGAACAGATATTTAGCTCGCATAGAAATAGCGAATACAAATCGTTTCGAACTCTACGCAAAAACAATTGACCCTCGGTCCGCCCCTGCCCCGCGCACAACGCTAGGGTTGCCTACGGTTAGGAATATTATATTTATAACACTGGCGGCGGCGTGCACCACGGACGCGGGATGTGTGTCTGCACCCCGTGTGTCGCTGGTGTCGGTACCAAACAAAAGACAATCGATTCGAATTTGCGTGGAAAAGTCCATAGGCCTTCTATTATAGGGGATCCAAAACCGGTTTTAACTGTGTGTGAAAACCGGCTAAAAACCAGTTTTCCCGCACAATCAAAACCGGTTTTGGATCACCTACCGGCTAATAATTGCATGGCAATTTTGAGCAAGTTATAGGGTTAAGATGTGATATAAGAAACGCCGATATACACAAATGAAATGCTCTGGTTATATTTAATTCCATATATTACAAACCACGCATTTATGCAAAAAGTTGGAGATGTTTAAAAGCCGATTAATTTCGCATACATACATACGTCGGACCCCCATCATACGAACTTTCTGTACCTAACCGAGGGTTCCGCTTTCTCTGAAGCTGACTGTACCTATTGGGTTATTCGCTATGGACCATGGTGATACGATGGGTTGAAATAAATTCTTATTTATATTTGTTTACAGGAAGGCGAGGAGGAAGTCGGCGATCTCTACCAGGACGAGGAAAATGGTGCGGCCCTGCTCATCAGGAGACACCCTAAGCACGGAAAACTCATGGTGGTAAGTCAATCTTAATGTTTAAGTTTTCCTCGGGTCGGCCATTCATGCGATAGGTACGAATATGGATCGCAAATAAATGTACAAACGTAGTGAATAGGTAGTGTTCATATTTAACTGCTTCCCTAGCTTAGATGATAGTGAGCCTGCCTACGAAGCTGGAGGTCCCGGGTTCGAATCCTAGTAGAGGCATTTATTCATGATAATTTTATTTCGGATCAGAACTAAGCATTCAAATACATGTCTACGATTACCTATTCTTCGTACAGTGAGCGCACTTTCATACTACATTAAAGGTCGGGAATGCGCATGCGTGTCCATAACTGCTCTATTACAAAAAATTGCGAAAAGTACCTATGCAAAGTGGGACGAGCATCATGATGGATGAATTCAGGTCGGAACAACCTGTAAGTACCTATACATGCAGTTAGTCTTAGAATATCTGTTCTAGAGGAATTCTCCTATAGAATAAATCCGCCCATTACAATATTTAACAACGGCTCTTATAAGTTCTTTATAAGCCTTCAAAACAATAGTCAAACGTTCGCGTCGAACGGCTTGCGTAACGCGACCTTACTCCAAATGCGGGTAGCGTTGCTACTGCTTACATAGTAGCCGACTCGAAAGTTAAACCTTTAACTGGTTTTGGTATCGCGATGGACTAGTCGCGCGAACCATTACCGATCGTATCATAAGCAGATCATAACCATAACGGATCAATATTTAAAAATCTAAATGCCGTTGCAATCCAGTCGTTTAGACCGACTAGTGTATTCTAAATATTCTAATGTCTGTAACGATTACAATACAGCATATTGCGTATTACATAATACGAGTATGATCCTCATTAGTTCATTCAATTTTTGACACTTATTTCAGTGGGAACTGTTGGTATTGTCTTGGGTTGTTTGATGTCTCATTAGTTTTTCGTCAAGTTCTTAAATTCATCCCGTTCTGCTTTCGTCATTCATTCTTCTTTCGACATTTTCGTGGGTAGTATATTTCATCTTTGGTCAACTTTGTTTTATGTCTTCTTCTTATTACGGCTTATTCGGTTTTGGTCATTAATGTCATTATCTTCTTTAGGCGCGTTCGATGTTCTTGTAGTCTCATTCGTTATTCTTCCTTGTTTTATTCTATAAGTTTTTTCTGATTTTTGGACCACAAAAAACATGAATTAAAAATGAGACTATAAAAGAGATTGACTGATATGGAACATGCCCAAAGAAGATGTTGACGAATACCAAAATGAGTCGAAATAAGAAAAAGACCAACAACAAAGTTTACCAAAAATGAAAAAGACTATCCACGAAAATGACGAAAGAAGAATGAGTGGTGAAAGCAGAACGGGAAAAATTTAAAAACTTGAGACAACCTAAAACGATACGGAACTGCTATACTATAAAATTATGTCAAAGGATATTAACACGATAGAGAGTGAATCATTCCGCATATCTTTAAGTAACTTGACATTCATCATTTTAATAGTTGGCAGGTTATCTGGAAACCCTGTCGACGCAAGATCGAAATATGAGTCAATATGGAATTTGTCAGTTTTTCATTGTGCCTAAGTTGATCTTAAACTGTCGCACTGTGGTCTATCGCGTTAGATTCGCCCGCGCTCGCCAAGTCATTACAATATATCTCACCTCAGACCATTACTAACAATCGCAAGTCTTGTCTACGCTAACGCCTTTACAAAGCCCCTCGTATAGACACGAGGTCTTGTTTTCACAGTTTACTGTCCATTCTGAACTCAGGCTTTGTTCGCCGATTTAGTGCGGAAATTTTACTGTCTTTCCTTACACTGACGCTGTAAGGATGTTATTTAAAGCCTACAATCGCGTTCCCTATCCCATTACATATTTAAAGTTTAGCCTAAATAGTTATCTGTTATAATGCGTTATACTGAAAACTGGCAAGCGTAAGCAAGGCGGCCAGTTTTTGCGGTATAAAGATAGGTTAATCCACGTAAAAGTAACGTGAATCACGACTTAATTGCGTGCTTATTTGAATTACAGATGCAAATTTATGTTTCCATATATAATTAGGGAAAGTATCACTTATTTAGAAATAAAATATCACTTAAATTTGAATCATGAATAAAGGGCACATGCAATAAAATAATGACTCGCGTTACTCTTACCGTGCAGCTTAGCGTAAGCGGCATATGAAGAGAGCTTACATAGAGGCGTTAGCCAGTGACCGTTCACAGTGGAGGCATACTGCGCACGCGCGGGTGCATGACTTTGAAGTTAAGCGGTGTTCGGTCCTCGATGCAAAGCGCGACAAGCTAATGGCCAGACCACATGTAACCATTAATTAGATCGGAGTGGTGATCACTTGCAGCGAGTGTAATTGCACATTTATTTTATTTATTTATTTTATTTTATTTTAATACATGGAAAACCAACAGCGCTACATATGTATATATAAATAGTATAGAACTACAAAGCCAATTATAGGTTCTCACTTATAGAACTATACTTAATGAATAAAAAGTATTTGTCCATCTTAATTGCACAAATCCTACAGCACAAGACAGTGGATGTAGGCATAAACCTAAGATATATTATTCCAATAAATAACGGAAAGAAAAGAAAACAAAAACCTTTACATATTTCTAATAGTGCACGATGCCCTGCCTTGCGCCCGATAAATAATCACCCATAAAGTATCTGACTAACTTATTCTTAATTGTTTGAATACCATCGCTTTACATGTCAATGTCACAATGTGTCAATACATTATTTAAACTTATGCCTGCCCTGCATAGGAAGCTGTTTCTCCTATATCTAGTAGTAGCCTGGTAATTACTAATGGGACGAAAATGCCTTAGCCTCCTTGACGGAATATTAAAAGAGATTTTATTTAGTAAATTTGGACAATCCACATTGCCTTTTATAATATTGAATAAATACATTATGTCTGCAATTTCACGGCGCATAATGAGCGGAACCAAGTGATGTTTCTTGCATAGCTTTAGGTAGTTGCTAGAATTATAATTTACTCGCATTTTATAACAAAGAAATTTAATGAATTTTGACTGCAATCGCTCAACCCTATCGACATAGATTTGGTACTTGGTTAGAAGCAAGCTAGAGTACGCATCTCAGATATGGAACTGAGATGCGTACTCTAGCTTGCTTCTAACGTAAGCACAATACAAGATTTTGGGATGCGTGAAACAACCCGAACTACGCATTATAAAACCAAGTGCCCTGGATGCCCTACTGATTATACTATCTATATGCTCACTAAAAATAAGTTTGGAGTCATGGATAACACCTAAGTCTCTTGTGCTCATTACTCACTGCAAAATGCTACCTTTTAATGAATATGTGGTTAGAATGTTATTTACTTTACGAGAGAAGGTTACTGCGAAGCATTTAGAGGGGTTCAAATTTAATTTGTTTTTAATACAATAGTTGTCCAGCCTTCTTAGATCAGATTGTAGTGCACATGCATCATCTGGTGAGGATATTTTCGCAAAAATTTTCATATCCTCAGCGAAACTAAGCAAGTTAGAAAACTGAAAGCAGGTACTTATATCATTCACATAGATGTTAAACAGAAGCGGGCCCAATAAAGAGCCTTGAGGAACTCCACTTGGTATAGATACCCAGCTCGACATATAACTACTGATTACCACAGATTGACACCGATTTTTTACATATGATTCGAACCATCTGCGGTTTGCGGTTAAAGTTCGATGCGTCAAACACCTTACCTTGACGCCTTACGTCGCGATTCCGTTGACGACCTAAACTGAGTCGCTTCCATACAACGTCATGGTTAGGCCTCTGAGAGCTCACCAATGACGATATGAGATATGCATTTTGTGATTTTTATTTATTTATTTAACCTTTATTGCAGCAAAAGAAAACCTTAACTTACAAAAGGCTTAATGCCAATAGGTATTCAGTATTCTCTACCAGTCAACTACCAGTTAAACAAAACAGAAAATTTGTGCCGTAATTTTAAATTCAGTTTTTCTAGACTAGACAAGATTTTTTAACATCTATTGTTCCTACTATATTGTACCATTTGTAGGTACGTGTATACCTAGCTATCGCTTACACCATACTTGTAGGTACCTACAGCGGAATCTGCTGCAAATAAAAAATAAAAGAGGTATTTCAATTAGTAACAATTCAAATTAATTCAATGGGAAATCCCAACAATCAAATGGCTTATTAACATAATTATGTCGGTTTAAAAAACTTATTGAACATTCGACCCAGACAGGATGTCAACGTAGCCAACATTCAGGTCACGTCCCAATGTCGCGGATCTCTACACAATGTCTCCTAAATCATAGTCTACGTGGTCTGCGGATTTAGTAAGATTATCGTAATAAGTTTAAATTAAAGACCCTTGACAAAAATGTAGCAGCTCTATAAATTGAAAATTGATGTCATATACTAAAGAAACACACCAACTCCATTCGAGGCCAAGCCTGGAATCGAACCCGGGTCTTCAGCTTACGCGGCTAGCGCTCTCTGCTGGGGGGAAGCTATTTATGAATTTGGTATATAATTTTTTGATGGGTGCTAAATAGAAAACTCCCGTGAGTATTAGACATATTAATATACTTAGACCGGGTTACTCACGTCTATAAAGTCGAAAATAGCTCGACATGTTTCGGGACGGTCCGCGCCAACGAAACATGTCGAGCTATTTTCGACTTTATAGACGTGAGTAACCCGGTCTAAGTATATTAATATGGGTGCTAAATACTTTGCAACAACTCGCACTAGTCGATTTCAAAGAGTTAAGAAAACCTCAATTAAAAACTCATAGAGCCACAACTGCGCAAGTTTCAACTGTCTTTTGTTTTGGACGAGTCAGTATTCCTGGCCTAGTCAGCAAAGACTGCCTACAAAGCTGGAGCTTATAGGTTCGAATTCTGAAAAGGGCATTTATTTATGTATTAATTCATCAGGAATGTTTGTTCCTGAGTTGTGAATATTTTTATCTGTTTAAGTTTAATCTCTCTTGTTGTCTAATACTCACGGAAGTTTTCTACTTAAAATTGTTTAAGTTTAGCGTTGCTTATACTAGTTTGGGACTAGGTCTGTATATAGCTACTTAGCTACCCATATACGTTCGGGCAATCCGTCGGGGTGCATAGCGGGTATGTCTGCCGGGCATCTGACGGACAAATTTACCATACATGGATTGGCAGATCCATACATATATGGCCGACTTAAGATTGTACCCATTTCGTTTATACGTATTTTGTGTTTGTTGTTCAGGAGGGATCAATTGGACACGAGCTGGTAATCCGGCCGGTGGCAGACTCGATGACTGCGGCGGCTCAAGACGACGAGATGTTCATGGACCCCTCCAGCATGTCCGACATGGTATCTATAGATACTGGCCTGCCATTAGGTAAGGAACCTCTAGCCCAACTACTCGTATACACAGTTATCGATAAATGACAGTGGCAGCATAAGCATAAGGGCGATGAAACATGTTCTGTGTCATTCATATCAGGTTCGTTAGTTCCATTACAGTGGTGTCTCAAGGCGATGGCATCGTGACTTGGTAAGGAAACCCGAAATATAAATTATACTCGGTTCGTAGCAGGCATGAGATTTGTCACATTAATAATAATTATGATTCAAAATATTACACAAATAGTAAAGATTTCATCCTTTTTTATTTCCTTGTCGTACAGTCCACCCGGCAGAATCGTTAACAATAAAACGTTTATTTGTGTGTTCTAGTAAAAAGAAAAGGGGAACAGCAGGTGGAGCTGCTGCGAGCCCTGAACGGGGCCCACCACGTCATCATCAAGCGAGACCCCGCCGCCGGCGACCACGAGAGCGACTACGGTTTGCAACCTTCTCTTTTACTCATTTAATGTAGCCCCCATATTATTTTGCGATAGAAGATGCGCAAGTAATGCGTGTCGCCCTCAAGAGAGAGAGACCTGTCGTTGTCTTGTCAGTAAGAAAGTGACAGGTGTCTATCACGATACAGTTCGTGATTTTATTTAAGGTACTAAGACTGTTTATTGGCAGTTATAATTTCCCATTACCATATCCCACGACAAACTAAAGTTGATGTCATTGTGGGGTTTTCGACCTAAACTGTGTAACTTGGAGGAGATGTAAGGCAAAGCTCCACCATTTGGCATTGAGTTTGAATCCATTTACTTTACGACGACATTTGAATCGAAACACCAACAAAACATTTTCGATACTGCGTGCCGATAAATAAAACTTTTCCATTTGCAAAATGCGCATTTTTATGTATTTTGCATGACCGGATAGCATTTACGGAATACGTCATAAAATCACAATAAATCAATCAAGAAGCCGCAATTATTCTATTAAGAATCTACAATTATTCAAATTTACCGCACGTTGCTGCACACGTACAACAGATGGCGCTAAATCAAAGCGCGACTATCCGTGACAGATCTATCGATTCCACAGATAAGACTATCGTACGAGGTTGTTTTTAATGCAAGCTTCTGTGCTAATTTTAATGAGATAATAATTAATTCATTTGCCACTTGGCTTGTAATGATTAAATCTAAATTACTTCATTTTAAATGCAGTGTTTTGTTATTTAATTTATTAATTAATTCGAAACCCGATGATGAATTTAGTTAGTCCGGTTAGCTGTTCAATACGGTTGGGTTGGTATTATTGAACGATTTTAATGGCGGACTTGTCAAAATAGCTATTTAGGAGTTAATAAATCTAGTGAGTGTTTGAGATAAACTAAACTGAACTTTAATTTGGGATGATAATGTATTCACTGTAAATATATTCTCGCGAATCCGTCTCGTAGTTTATCAAATGGTAATACATTAATTTCGCAAATAAGACAGGCCTTCTGAGCAATGTTGCCCATGAAGCATAAAGTGCAAACATTCTATGATAATGTTAATGGATACATATCAAATATTCATAAATTTAGCCAGTATTCCATCGTAGAAATATTCAATAAGATTTGGTATTTCATTTGGCTTTGTTAACTATTTAGGCCGAAACTAACATTTTGAAAAGCGGTACAAATAAAACTTGCTGCTATTCAAATACGTATTCGAACCTATTGCAGTTGTAAATACTGTAGGTACTTTACTCTTAAATTTTTCGTAACATTCATAATTGATATGGGTACATCAATTAAATAGCGATTGTCTGACAAACCAAGTTTTTTTTTCGAAATGGCAATGCAAGCGTAATGAAAGTACCAGGTACTTTCAAAGGTTAAGTCGAGATATTTTTTCATTGAAATAACAACGTTACGTAAATTACACATAGTTCGAATTTCAAAAATCGGTTTGCTCGACTTATCGGATTTGACCGCTCAACCCTCGCATGCTCTCTCTGACTATACACGAATGAGATCAGTTTGCTTACCATGAGTTGTATTCGAATGCGATTGCGGCATAACATATGGTAAGCACATAGGAAGAGAAACGCCTGTGATTTATTTTTAAATCTAATGTCAGACTTACTTAATCAGACTATACTCGTACCTATTGCAAGTCATTTTAAGTTAGGTACTATGTACACGAGCACGGACGTATGACTGTTCATTAGAGCGTCTATGGTACTACAAAGTAAATGGTTTCATTGAAAAAGTCGCCATTTAAGTACGTAATCATAAAATTAGAACATAAGAGAATACAAGTTAGGCATATAGGTACGTATGTATATTGTACCGATGCATATTCACTGAGGAGAAATACTAACTGAGGTCTATTGCAATATTAGCGGAAGTCTCTTTTCAATCCCTCTTGATAGAAAGAGAGTTCCGCTAATTTACAAGTCACAAATAATTATGCAATTGATCCCAGGTTGTAAGTTATGTCAATAGAGCGTTATGGGCTGGCGACAAAGTGATAACTTTTACTAACAAATTCGAGTCAGACTCGCGCGCCGAGGTTTCCGCAAAAAGAAACCTTAGGAACCTTAGGTACTAAAAATACTGGTGGCACGGAACTCTCAGTATGCGGCAATTATACGGTTTTCGGATTTTGGTTTTTCTTACAACTTCAGGGAACCACAAACCTGTGTAATTTCAACTTACTACCTCTATGCGTTACCGAGATAAAGTGTCTTGACAGGCAGACGGACGGACAACAAAGTGATCCTATAAGCGTTCCGTTGTTTCGTTTTGAGGTACGGAACCCTAAAAATGATCACACTTTACACGGATTCTTTTAGTAATTATAAATGTCAAGGTTGCTTCTTTTGTCTTTATTATCGCTAAATGGCGACAGAAATAAAAATATTAATCCGTATATTTTTATTACTGTCACAGCAGGAGGAGAGCGTCAGGACTGGTTTGAGAAAATAATTTGATCGTTTATAAAATTTTCAACTTTGCTTTATATAATACTAGCTTTTGCCCACAACTTCGTTCGCAGAATTAAAACAAAAACTATGATATGTCCTCTCCTAGGAGTGAAACTATCCCCAAACTAAATTTCATTGTGATCCGTTCAGTGTGGTGTGTGTTTTAGCGTGAAGAGGTAACAGACAGACAGAGGTTACTTTTGCATTTAATATTAGGATAGATTGCAACAACATTCATCGGCTACCTAGCTTATTTGGTAAATAGTGCCCGTCTACAAAAATGGAGGTCCCGGGTTCGAAGCCTGGTAAGGGCACTTATGGGTGTCTTGATAATGAATAATTCCTGACACGTAAGGTTTTTCTATGTCTATTATATTATTATCGCCTTGTGCTCAAAACACATGCCGTATTGAGTTTACTGCAAGACTAAGACTTGTGTTACTTTGAGTGTTGATTGACTATTAAGTCAGTTTTAGGATTTTTTAAGTATATCATGCCCCTATTACCACGGGTCCTATTTGGAATCAAGTTTTAAGATCGGATTTAAACGAGTATTGGATTTAACGTGAAATATGATAGTAGACATTTGGTCATCGTTAACATAGTATGTAGGTAAACAAATATACTTATATACAATTATAGACACTATTTATTAGTACCTAAAGACATCAATCACACGTCAAAATTGCAGTTACTTGGGTCATAATATTGAGCTATTATATGTGTTATTAAATGTATTTACTGCGTCTTACACGTGTAAGTGTAAGAGTTTCCTTAACGATGACGACAATCATAGTTTACCTAAGTACAGTGGTCATCAGATATATCCGAACAGCCGAGGCGCTCGCAAATATCTGAACACTGCGCTATTGCGAAGGCGTTAGAATGCTTTTTCAGATACTTTTGGAAGCATTGGGCTCGGGCTTTGTGTAGGACGCAATCTTTATTATATATTATATATTGGATCAACGTCGTATTATTAACCTTTTTTTTTGACGCAGGGGTAAATTCCTTTACGAATCTCACCCCAGGGCTACGGAAGCCCGTTGGGGATGGGGTGGTATGTGGGACTCGCTCCTCCCACAACTCCCGTCAGAGGGAGGGGAAGAGAATACCCACTAACTTCCCCTGCGGCGTTACCCTCTCTGCCAGTGTCGGGGAGCACCATGGGATCACCAATATTCTTCCACGGTGCTCCCCCAACGTCGTATTATTAACCTGCCGTATTAACAATAAGCCAAGTAACGAAATAAACAAAAAAAATACTGTTCTTTTTTTGTATGGAGAAATTACCTTGCAGGAGCAGAGTAGGTACCTATGTGTGTGGTTGTATTTAACATTTCCAATGAATAAATAATTGATATGATTAATCGAATCCTCTATTATCGATTGCAGGAAGCGATTGAATAACCTTCGAAAATATAATATTTAATTAGAATGTCAACTGCTATAAGTCGTATAATACGATAAAATCATGGCAAACAAACTTGATCCTTTAATGAATGGATGAAAAAACGAATTGTACAAACAGATCGAGATTGTTTATCAACGTGCGCGTGTGTAAGTATTTTTAAAATATTTGAATCACCTGAGTACTGTTTGATTTAGTTAAATACGTGGCTCATGAGTCAATCAATTTGTAAAATATCAGAGATTTTTCGGAATAGTTGTTGTATTTTGTATTTCTGCGAGAGTATTCTTTAATTAATAATCATCATCATATCATTATCATTATTTATATTTAAGTCTCACAGCGACAATGCGCTGTATTGTTGTAAGATGTGTCTTTGTCTAAAAATCGCATTCATTTTTTAATGCTATAGGGTTTTTATTTTGATGTTTCAAGTTACTTCAGTTAGAAAGGGCAGTTGTAGTTTTAATAAAGTGTACTCCTTATTTTTTCTTATTTAAATTCTAATCGGTCAATGTAGATAATTTAAATATTTTGACTATTCTGGCTGACTACTCTACTTGGGTGGCAAACACACAGATTTGTTAAAGAATAAATAAGATAAGATCAAAACAAATGCATGAACTTTCAGTGGAGATCTTTGTCTTATAAAGGTCATGACAATATTAATGACAAAATTATAAAACTTGCTAATAAATTATCGTTTCGTAAAATAGGAACATCTTGTGAAGTTTTTGTTGGTTTTTACTCGCATAACGCGTCAGATGGAGGGTTAGTTTTTTTTTGGCCCAAAAAAAACTGCCAGTCTACTGTCTATGAACCTAACCTAATCGGAGTGGTCAAACAAGACGATTTATCACACATTCGCACCCGTTTCAACACGTGACGAGACCGCCGTAGTCACTCACGTGGTCATGTCGTCATGTGTGTGGAAAGCAACCTGTTACCTGTCACATTATACGGCGGCCATCTTTATTGTATGGGTTTGTTTTGCCATTGCTAATTGACGTTGATGGTAATTGGTTTGTTGATAAACAACAGTTACAAAGTATTTATGGTATTTATTAGTAGGATTTTCCTTTGACGACATAGTCACAAGAAAAGATGGTATGTTTTTGGGGTTCCGTACCAAAATAGTAAAAAAGGAACCCTTATGGTGTGACTAAGTCTGTCTGTCTGTCACATCGTTAAATATCTCGAGAACTAGGTACTGTAAGCTGACAGTTTTAAATTTGGAATACATATTAGTTATAAACAAGGTTAATTTCTAGGTTAAAATATATGATAAACTTATCATATATTTTAATTCATTTCCAATGAAAATTTTACGATAAAAGGGGGGTAAATATTCTAAGTTTAGTTACTTGGTCATGCGGGGTATCATAAATTTGAAAGGGCTGGATTTGCTAATTCTTTGACATATTTGTATTATTTTGTTACAGTGGAAAATGTAAAAAAATACCATTACCCCTCCCCCTTATCTTCGAAGTTGACGAAGGAATTTTTTTTTTCCACAACGTTAATGTTAACGTGTTTTCCATGTGATAATTAACCTTAGAATGATTTCTTTTTCTTTAAATTTATATGATATCGTGCTTTAAATACGTGCTTTTAAATAAACTCAAAAAAAGTATCGGTTTACGTGATAAAGAATTATCAACGATAAACAAACTCGCATACTAACTCTATGCCGTGCAAACAAATGACTCAATCTGTTGATACATGGGGCTGACGTCAAATTTCTACTGTTAATTGCAGTTTATTGCATCATGTTTATAGATGCATGCGATAACTAAAAGTGTATACGGAACCCTCGGTGCTCGAGTCCGACTCCCATTTGGTTGATTTTATGTAACATTTGAGTTAAAGGCTTAAGGTGTATACACCAAATCCTGTTTTTTTTTATTATTAACTGTATATTTGTCTACAGCCTTCATGGAGCCAGACCACCTCGCCAAGAGATTCCGCACGAAGCGCTCCACAGAGCATTCACGGCGGAAACGCGACGCGCCGTACGTCATCTATCCGGAGATCCTTGTCATAGTCGACTATGATGGTTACAGGTAAGTGGAAGCTTTAGTTCTGGTGTCTATGGTCCCCTAGTAGTTGTATTTATTCCTCTTTGGTTTCCTTTAATATTTAGGAAGTAGGAATGCGGACCCTGGTAATGGCCGGAATAACACTAGGTGGAAGGAGAGGTTTCATTTAATATTTGTTATTGACCGATTGATTGTTAAATCGACCCCTTCTTTTACCTCGAATCGTTGCACCAGCTATTGTGTAAAGCGCAGTTACTACTTCTGATAGTAATTTACCAACCCTACATCATTAGGTACTTTTTTAACACTAACTGACTAAGCGCCACTTGCACCACCCGGGGTATGCTAACTAACTCAGAGTTAAGCGTATTTTAGTATGGAATTTGACAACTAAAGCCCAGGTTGGTGCAATTGGCCCTAAATGACTAACAGATAAAGCTAAACCCTAAATGCCTGTTTTGACGAAACATTTTTTTTTATCTCGAATAAAGCTTCCGCTGAATACTTATTAGGTTCCGTAAATAATTGGCCAGCTCTACGAACTCGTAACTATATAATTACTTACGTATACATTTCTGTTATAAGTTTCTATAAGTGTGATAAAAATGGCGACTGCTTAATAGAAGTTTCTTAGAAGTAACCCGACCCCATCGCGACCCCATCACGGCCCAATCGGTCTGCCAACTGAGTTCATGAATTTTTCCACCTTCCCTTTCTTTAGAAGAAATTTAAAATCAATCGCAGACGTTTCTGCTTATAAAATAATAGTTTATTTAATCGAAGATTAATCAAACACGTTACAAGCTCATAAATCCATTTCTATCTAGACAGGCAGTCTGGATTTTTACTTTGTATTCAAATAGGTATCAAACGAATGACCTATTCATAACACCCATTAAAAAAAAACTGAGCTTTATATATCCAATTCTGTTCACACCTGTTCTCGCGTTGTCCTTAAATTGACCATTTGGAATTCCCACATCTGTTTTGAATTCACAACGCGTGTTCTGCTGAGCTCATACAATACTAGTATAAGTTGGACCTTAAAGTCATAGCCACATTATCTAAACTTATATGTATGTGTGTTAATACTTAATCATTATACTCGCGATGTATTCCCTCAAATACGCAGCAGTCTTTTACTGTAAGTAATTAAAGATACATTACACTATTCCCTGAACTGCAACTTATTTAAAATATCTTGAGTTATCTAAACTACATACAATTCTTAAGCAGACCATCTATGTATGCACTTAATAGAAGAGACTGCTTCGGTTTTAACGGTTTTCGGATTTTGATAGCACACACTCTGAAAGTATTAAGTAAACAGCATAATTTCATAGGTTTACGTTAAAAGTAACACTTGCGTAGTTTCTAATATCAAAGTCGATATTTTATCCACAAATGTAGTGTAGAAAGCCCCTCGTATTTTGTCGGATACGCTCGTATTTGTCATGCTACTTCTACTACTACTTTTAGTACTGACACTGATTTAATAGCAAGATACTTTCGGGCGTTTCAAACATGCACCACACCTGAAGGCCTAGTATAAAAGTTGTATGGCACTTACTTCTCGATCGCGTTAGCGTATCGAGAGTTCAAATTATGTTTGCCGTTTATTTAAATCATCCGGCTACTTTCATATTTTGACCCCTCGATACGCTAACGCGGTCGAGAAGTTAATGTCGTACAATTTTTATACTAGGCCTTCTGTACTGTCGAGCATTTTCATCCTTAAACCTCATTCTCACCGATATATCTATCGACACAGTTAAATACTTATCATTCAGCTTTAAAAAACCAATCGATCGTACCCACGGATACGTTTGAATTCTCAACACTAATATAAGAAGCTTCACAATATTTCTTGCAAACACGTTAAGGCTTTTAAGGAAACCGCAAACGTGAAGTTTTTTGATAAGTAAATAGATAAATTGTCTACCTAATGAGGTCTTAGAAGATCAAGGCCATTTCTGTGAAATTCGTCATGACATGTTATACTTAATTATGTCGTAATCTTAGGTGAAATAACTGGTAGGTAGGTAGGTACCTATTTATCCTAATAAAGGTAAGGTATTTTAGTACTAGTTAGAACTTGGGCTTAACCATAGCATTCACACAAAAACCGCCTGAATTGATTACCCCTATGATTGTTACCCCCCTAAATAAATAAATAATAAATTTTTTGTAATATATAAGACCACACAGTACACAGTTTCTGACAATAAATGCATCTCTCTCTCTCTCTCCCTCTCTCTCTCTCTCTCTCTCTCTCTCTCAAAATGATTTGAATGGCCAAATATATCCTTTCCACATCATATTAATGAAGGCATTTCTAAATTGTCTTGTACAGCACGGTTAGCGAGGTATCACCATCTCGCAGCCGACAAAGAGACATGTCACTTTGGAACTGGATTATGCAATGTCACGTATCTATCGCGACGGCGACATAACTCGCGAGCAGTCTTGTGCTACGCGTGCAAGACCTTTTGTCCACTAAAATCATCGAGGGTGGGTTCGAAGCCATACTTACATATGTTTTACATTTCAGATTACATAACGGCGACAACGTACAAATAAAGCGATACTTTGTATCGTTCTGGAACGGCGTCGACCTCCGGTACAAGCTGCTGAAGGGGCCCAGGATACGGATATCCATCGCTGGTATCATTATATCTAGGGTGAGTCGCTTTAACAGGCCTTGTCAAGTCGCTCGAATTATTACATCAAGCGCGACTTGATCTTGGTCTTGAGCATACATAGACTCGAGCCAGTTGCGCGAAATGTGCGATGCGTCAGTGGTCTTTGGACAACTACTGTACTTACTGTGAAGGCCCATATCCCATATCATATATGATCATAGATTATATGTCACCCTTTTTCTTCACGTTGGAGAAAAAGGGAGGCATATAGATCTATTACCAAAGATAAATGATATAATATGGGCCGAACAGATAGGAGTATTCGCAAAGACGTAAGTGAGCCAGAATATGTGCTTCATTGCGCCTGTAAGTAGCGACCTAAACAGAGTCTTGTGTCAGACACAAGTGAGAAGAAAGAAGATGTTTTTTGGTTAAATAAAAGTATACATACATGATACAGGGAATCCTAGTTCAGGCACGTGACATTCCTCTTTAGTGATAAGTTTAGTCTTTAATAACAAACTGTAAAAAGTTTTTTTTTTAGAATATCGCTTTTGGTTATAAATATCCAACGATGGGCGCAGGCGCACTACTTTTTGCGAAAGTACTGCCAACAGCGCAAAGTACTGCCGCGTTAGCGTATCGGGAGTTCAAATTATGTTTGCCGTTTATTTAAATCATCCGGCAACTTTCATATTTTGACCCCTCGATACTCTAACGCGGTCGAGGAGTTAATGTCGTACAACTTTTATACTAGGCCTTCAGATTGGCAGTCAGGATACTATTCATTTTTGGATTGTCTCCGGTTTCTTTGCGATGTTTTATTGTACTTTCATAAGCCCCTCACATCTCACTGATGCATACGAGCTGAGATTCGAACCCACGACTTTTGATTTCGAAAGTGAACATCTCGCTACAAAACAACACTAGTTAATAAAATGTTATACATAAAAGTTCAGTACAAAATCAATATTTTTATTACAACTCACATATCAACATTTAGATCAAACATTACAATTCTACATTAATTCATCAGTTTAAAATTAGCCATTTCATCCGTCTCAATACACAGCTCCTCTAGCAAACACTTTTTTGACTTTGGATATCCTTCTAGTACCGCGTCTATGATATCCGATGATATTCTTTTACGTTGCCTGCAAAAAACATTATGGCAATTTTACCTGAACTCTATGGTGATATTAGTTTACCGGCCGCAGGCGTAGGTATACATACATTATACAGACGCTATAAGATATACAGGGTGTAACACTAGCCACTGAAATCTCAAGAGACCCCATATGTATTTATACCGATCAACTTTTACTTTGAGACCAACCCCGAAATGGACTAAAATCGCCGTCAATGGAACTTCCTTATGAGAGCCTATATCTACCACGAAAATCGAACGATTGCGGATTTGTATCTCCATCTCTGTCGCATTTGCATATTGGTGTGACAAAGAGGTTTTCCCGTCAATGCCAAAAAATAAGATAAATAAGTTAATCTTAATCTTGGAGATTTCATTAAAAACTTAAAAGTTATTACGATCCTTTTTGATCGGCTTGAAGAAGTTACATTGACAGCGATCTTACATACATTTTGGTTGTGTGGTCATAATATATTATACGAAAAAAATATATTACGCGTTTGTTGGTTCTATAGTAAAAGTTGATCGGTATAACTTATACATCTGGTGTCTGAGGTTATCAGTGGTTGGTGTTACACGTTGTATAGGAGCGGCTTGTTGCTCAGAAATATCTGAACAAACACTCGAATCTGAGTTTTTAAAGGGTCGGCAACGCGCATGTAACACCCCTGGAGTTGCAGGCGTCCATAGGCTACGGTGACCGCTTACCATCAGGCGGGCCGTATGCTTGTTTGTCACCGTCGTAGTATTAAACGGTAACGGTAACTCTAAACGGGACTGAACTTAAAAGGGTACATCAGTTCAAGTACTTGGGGCATTATGTTACAGAGGATCTTAGAGATGATGCAGACATGGAAAGGGAACGCAGAGCATTGTCAGTCAGGGCTAATATGTTGGCTCGTAGGTTTGCCAAGTGTTCGGACGATGTTAAAATAACACTATTTAAAGCGTACTGTACGTCTGTAATGTACGCGGGTAGCCTATGGGTCAAATACAGCCATAAGGCTTACAATGCTCTTCGAGTCCAATTTAATAATGGGTTTAGAATGCTGTTGGGGCTGCCTCGCTTCTGTAGCGCTTCAAAAATGTTTGCGGATGCTAGAGTGGATGGGTTTCACGCCATCCTACGCAAGAAAGCTGCTTCCTTATTGGGCAGAATGCGAGGCAGCAGCAACATTATTCTTAGGATGATTGCCAGCAAATTTGATTGCCCTATAGTCTTCGGGCTGATTAAGCTGGTAAAGTCCAATTTAGAATATAAGTTTTAAGTTTTATGATTTTATTTTACATATATTTTATTTTAGGTACCTTAATAATATTAATTACTAACTTAGTTTTAAAACAACAGAATAAATGTATACTAACACAAAATGGACCATGTTGTCTGAAATAAAATATTTGAATATTTGAATTTGAATTTGAATTAAAAAAAACTCGAACAATTTTTTATTTTTAAGCAGAAACGTCTGCGGTTCCAAATTTCTTGGAAAGGAAAAATGGAAAACCTCACGGCCTCGGACGAGGCTCGAACTCGTGGCTCTATAATACACGCAGGTCCCAAGACTGGACCCGGTGGTCCCAAGTTTCTCCACCATATCCCTCATATGCGCCTTATAGGGCCCCCCCTAAGTCCCTCCCTGAGAACCGGGTGTGTCTCGGTGCCTCAGTCTGTAGAGCGATGGGCGTGTATCCCAGCCAGTTCAGTCTTGTCCGAGGCCATGCGTTTTTCCATTTTTCTTTTGTCTAAGAAAATTAAACCAACCACTCTGATATATCTGATGGCGACTATATTAAGCCAGGACAGTTAGTTCCTATTGCAACAGCATGAGCCCGAACCCCTTATTACATTATCTTATATCTGTGATCACAGATCTATACGCCTCCATATGAAGAAAACGGGAGGCAATAATGGAATAGGTATGGGCTTAAGCTACCAATGGTCAGTTAAGGGATTTGCTGCTTGGTCCAGTTTTGGTTGGAAGTAACATACAAGTAAAATAAAACTTTTAACTACCCAAATGATGTATACTCATGTTCCAAGAAAAGTGTTTTTTTGTGTTTCATAAAATTGTTTACATTTAAACTTTTTTGTTTTAATTTATAAACATGTTTTTTTTTCTAATAAAACCTATAAAATGCCTTCCTTGAACTTTATGGCTTTCCTTATGTGTTTGCAGATATAAAAAGGTTATAAAACTTTACAGAGAATTTATAATTTTATGACTTACTCTGCACATTAATTAACTTGTTATCTTATTAATTATCCTTTAAGCTTAAACAGCAGAAAACCGCGAATTAATATTCGTAATATTTTACAATAATCTGTTAAGGAAACATAAGAGCTGCTGATAAGATTAATTCTAGAGAATTTTGACAGAAAAAAATGTGTTGGTTTAACCATTCGAGACCCAGAAAGTATGGCAAAATTCCGTTGACTGATATTGATGTTGGCTACCCGGGGTGCCGACGGGTCTTGAATGATTGATTCTGGTATGTGTTGATGATGTTTTTGAACTTATTATTTTGCTTCATAAACTTAACTAAAAATATTTTTATGACAGCTATTAAATTGATAAACGATTGAGGGTAATAAAAAAAAAGTCACCTAACCATATTTATTAGAAAGTTTATTTCAACCTAAGCCTGTACATTATAGGCTAGTGTATGTCCTGTTTTGTTCTCTGTCAAATTATAGGTATACTAGCTTAATTTCAATTAGAATTAAGGGAAAAAAATACCGGAGTGGACCAGAAAGCCAGATAAAATTTTTGCTATTGATGACCATCCTAATAATCGGATACAAACACTATGATTATTAAGATTATTTTTCTTACCTGTACTCTTTTAAGAATTTGTCATGCTGGCTCATAATAACAGATTTCTCCTCAGCACTTATCACATTGGTTGAAGTACTCAGCACTTTTAATTTATTCTCAAAATTTTCTATTTTCTTGTTTAGCTCTTCTATTTGGGACTTGGCTGAATCCGTTGTGGGAGCAGCTAAGATAGTTTTCAAGTTTGTTTCTGCTGTTTTTAGAGTGCTGCTTTTTTCTAATAATTCCTCGGTTATTGACTTACATTGGGCATCATAATCTGGAAACACAATATTATTCTTAACTGAAATATCCTTTAAATTATAGATATATGGAATTTTGGCGAAATATCTCTATTTAGTAGTTTTGTAGTCGACATTTTTAACTAACAAATTTTAATACTTAAAACATATTACCTTCGGTGTCGCCTTCTTCTTTAACATTCTCAGGCTGTATGGCGGCGTAAACTTTCTGCTTCCCGTACAACTTGCAACGAATTATGGCATTTTCACTTAGGTAATCTAGCGCCTTTTGAACTGCCGATTTCGTGAAAGCGCCTCTGAGATTCACTGTCACGTCAGCGCACGAATATGGGCGATTTGTGTCCACTAAATACTTTAGCACTGCTTCATTGGCCATTATTATTCAAAATGTGATCAATTTTATGAAATCAAAACTCGACACGACAAGACTTTAAACCACAAAACTTATTCAGAAAATACCGCCATTAATAATGACAGAATTGACAGATGACGTTTTTTTGCTGTTTATGTTTGGCATGCTTTAAGACATTAAGTCAATCTGCCTAACATTTCGATTTAATTAAATCATAATCGAAAATATTTCATAACGCTAAAATAAAAGCGAAACATTATACCATGGTTATTCACAACTAAATGTATGGCAATTATTGATTTTACATCTGATTGTCAAGAGTAAGAAAGTAAGAACAATGAAACACCTGAAACTTAAAATCACACTAGAACCTCGATTATCTGAACTCATTGGGACTGAGGCTCAGAAATGTGACTTATTTAAAATACTTGTATTATTACTTGTACTTTTATTATTATTATTTACGAATACTAAATACCTACCGAATTAAACAAGTAGCGCATAGTGACTAATGTGAGTGTTATGTTATCGTTATCCGTAATTTTATTCTTCTCAGCATATTTGCGTCCACTGCTGGACATATGCCTCTTTCATGGATTTCCATGCTGATCTTGATGCGGCGATTCTGTGCCAGGTCGGCCCTGCCGTCTTTTTAATGTCGTCCGACCATCTAGCTCGTGGCTTCCCCTCGTTCCGGCTTCCAAGTCGAGGTCTCCAGAGTAGTACCCGCTGGCTCCAGCGGTCATCATCCCTGCGGCAGATATGGCCTGCCCATTCCCACTTCAGTTGCGCAACTCTCCTGGCGATATCGATCACTTTAGTGCGTCGACGAATGTCTTCGTTCCTCATTCTGTCTCGCAAGGAGATCCCGAGCATTGCGCGCTCCATAGCTCTTTGAGCCACTTTGAGTTGACGGACCCTTCCGACAGTCAATGTCCATGTCTCGCAGGCGTAGGTGACGCACTGGGAGGACGCACTGGTTGTAAACCCTGGTTTTCAGTGATTGTGGGATTTTAGACTTAAAAACGTCGTTTAGCTTGCCAAATGCGCCCCACCCCAGTTGTATTCGCCTACTGACTTCAGCATCCAGAGGGTTTCCATCAAGCGTTATTTTCTGGCCTAAATAGACGTACTCGCTTACTCTCTCTATCGTTTTGCCTTCTAATGAAATGGTTGACTCTTCAGCGCTGCTCATCCACTTTGTTTTTTCCATATTCATTCTAAGACCAACTTGCATCGATGCCTGGCTTAGATCGTTGAGCATTTTTTCTAGATCTTCAGGTGTTTCTACGAGTAGAACGATGTCGTCAGCAAAGCGTAGGTGGTTTAAGTACGTTCCATCTATTTTGATACCTATACCGTCCCAGTAGCAGTGTTTAAATATGTCCTCAAGTGCGTTTGTAAATAGCTTCGGAGATATTACATCTCCTTGGCGTACTCCTCTTCTGAGTGGAATTGATGTTTTGGAGCCTTGAAGTTGCACTGTCATTGTCGCAGATCGATACAGGTTCTTCAACAGCTGGATGTATCTGTAGTCTATACGGCATCACTTTAAGGAGTCAAAAACGGCCCCATGCTCCACCGTGTCGAATGCTTTCTCATAATCCACGAAGGCAAGGTATAGTGGTAAATTATATTCATGTGATTTTTGTATCACTTGCCTTACCGTGAAAATATGGTCAACTGTGCTACAGCCACTCCTGAAACCCGCCTGTTCTTTTGGCTGGTATTCATCCACTCTTCTTGTTATTCTCGATGTGACAACTCGTGAGAATACTTTATATACCTGGCTTAAGAGTGCGATAGGGCGGTAGTTTTTAAGATTGGTCTTGGCACCTTTTTTGTGGAATAATGTGACCATGCTGTTTTTCCACTCTTTCGGTATTTCGCCAGTAAAGAGAGCTTCGTTGTAGAGCCATCGGAGTTCTTTTAGTATTGGGCGTCCACCTGCTTTAAGCAATTCTGTTGTGATTCCATCTTCACCTGGAGCTTTGTATTGCTTGAGTTGTTTTATGGCCTGCTTAACTTCGTAGGTGCTAATTTCTGGAATGTCCTCCGTGTAGTGTTTTGTTAGAGTTGCCCGTGCATCCCCTATATCTACCATCCTGTACTGACTATTTTGTGACTCGTATAGTTCAGTATAGAATTTCTCTATTATATTTAACATTCCTGGAGTATCTGTTACTATATGTCCATCTTCATCTTCCAGTTTGTTAAGCTGGCTGGTGCCGTTACATGTTGCCCTTTTAAACACCTTGGGTCCACGATGCTTTTCTATTAGGCGGTGGATTCTGTGCGTGTTCCTGCTCCTGATATCCCGTCTCACTGCATTGGAAATCTGTCTGTTTAGGTTCCTGTGTTCCTGAGAGTTGTATTGTTGTGATGGCAGATGCTCACGTTGTTCTAAAAGCTGTAGTGTATTAGGGGGGATAGTTTGTCCTTTCCACGAGTTATTCGCCCAAATATCTCCTTTGTTATTAATACTAAAACTTATTTTGTATTTAGTACTTAAATACCTTTTTTATTATATTTTATTATAGTATTTTAAAAATACATGGCTACTATTTGACTTTTTAGTTATGAGGTAGGTAGGTATAGGAAGTTCTCCGGAAGATACCATTCATTCAATAAACTTAGTCCTTTGATCATGCAAGTTTTCTGCTAAAAGATACCTGACGGGGAGTTTTTTAATTATTAATTGCTAGGTATTTGCACAAAATAAGCTAATCTTAATAAGCTAAACTGTATTAGCTAAAAACCTGTACCTATTCAAGCTCGGTAAGTATGGTACGTACGGTCTGGAACTAGAGAATGCAATCGGCGATTTTCGGTATGGAAAAAAGTTTCTGTGACGTTTTCATACAAAAACGCCCGCTATCAGCGGTGAAACCCTACTTCCTCCTTTCCATTTTTACCCGTCAAATGGTTGAAATTTGGTTTTTAAAGATAAAGATTATTTAACTTACAGTACTGTTACAGCGGGATTTTATCGCTAGTATATTCATACTTTGTTACCAGACCTCACTATAAAAATCTAAAATCCTTATTAAAAGAACATTACTAGTTTAGATAACAATAACGTCAGAAAAATGAGTTGATCAAACATTTTTTAGGAAGGTTATATAACTTTTCTGCAAAGTTGTGTTACTTTTATGCGTAACACTGAACACGCTCAAAGACTTTATAAAAGTCTACACCATATTTACATACAGTGCGTACCTAGATTTCAAATAAAGCGGTCGTTGGTATAGGTGGTGCCCACTAATGGTGCCCACTTCCCCGAACGATTCTTCGACGTCTGCAGACGTCAAAAAGGCTTCTAATTAACATAGGTTCACTTAAATCACTACGATTATGTAGGTACATAAGATTTTATAATATCTAAATTTACTATCACTTCATCATCATATCAGCCATTAGACGCCACTGCTGAACATAGGCCTCCCCTTTAAACCTCCATATGTACCGGTTGGTTAAGTGACCTGCATCCAGCGTGTCCCGGCGACCTTCGTAAGGTCATCTGTCCATTGTGGGTGGACGTCCTACTATTACTTAGGTATAGTTTATTTGCTTAAAGTTAGTTTAAAGACGATTCTAAATAATCAGCTGAATGAATGAGCCTTTTCTGGTCTCAAGCGTCCCTCTCTATTCGGTTCGTGGGTTTAGGAATTCGCAAAATTTCCAGTGTCATCGGAAATATTTTAAGGACTTTGCCCCCAAACTATGAGATTGCGAGCTAGTAGGATGCTAAAAATGCTTTTAAAATTGCCTGCCCGGACTTCCCAGACATCCCAAAGTCACAAAGGAGTAGGGATAATGTTTACTGCGATTTAACTTATAATACTCTTCTAAATGACTTATTTATTACAATTTATGACAACATTGACAACACATTTTAATACTAGGATCATATTTATCTTAAAAAAGATTAATGTTTATATTGTTTACCGCAAAACCTTTAAAAAACCATATACACCTGACAGCTCATGTCAGCATCAACAATTCAAGTTTCAATTTTATCCGCAGCGAACGCAGTTGTCGTATCTTTTCGACTACTTCCACCACCCGCTTTGCACGGTCCCAATAATAGTATAATACGTTTTAGTATCACCAAAAATATTAAACTTGTTATTATTTGAGATCGGTTTCTGGTGATT
This sequence comes from Lathronympha strigana, assembly GCA_949128165.1. Taxonomy (NCBI): domain Eukaryota; kingdom Metazoa; phylum Arthropoda; class Insecta; order Lepidoptera; family Tortricidae; genus Lathronympha; species Lathronympha strigana. The sequence continues at coordinate 8,326,777 of OX421923.1, read as the reverse complement.
GTGAATAACATTATTTTTATTTGACAGGGCCGTGATGCCACACCCTACTTGGAAAGAAATAGAGTTGGCCGTGACGCCATTGACTCGGCCGCCGCGCTCACTGACATGGGCAAGTATCTGTTCAGAGAGAGGCGGCTGCCAGTCTACGACATTGCTGTTGCAATCACCAAGTAAGTAGCTTTCGGACTCGACTTTTTAACCAGAGGTAGCCAATAAATATCATGGTGCGCAAAATGGGACGAAGCTATCTTAAAGATAATTATGCCTCTCGTTTTACCATAATTATCCTTTTCTGTCTGAAAAGTAATGAATGCTGCAAACTGTGATCTTTATACTAAATAAAATTGACAAACCTTGAGTTGTTGTTGTGATCGTTATTGGTCTGGTTAAAAAGTCGAGTTTCTTATTAGAATAAATATTACGTATTGTCAATAATTGTTTTGTAGATGTATCGAAGACGGTTTTCAAATGTTTACTAAATCAATGCATTATTACAATGTTAATTACCACAACATACATGTACGTATGTTATAAATAGGGTCAGAATATTTCTTCAATGTTTGTACCAAAGTGGCCAAACAAATCGAGATATGTTTTATCTCTATTTCTATGATTTGCAATATATTTAACCATTTTGACTGTCTGTAACTATTTAATGCTTACAGTTCGTTATTGGGTAGTGTAGTTATGATGAAAACAAATTAATTAAAAACTTTTTTTACATTTTTTCGCATCCCGCACCAGGATTTCAGGTAAGTAGAGGTATAACTTGAATTTGGCGCCATTATTAGAGTTTTAAGTTTAAATTAACTTTACACCATTGTCTGGCAATCTTAAGCAGTTGAATGAAGACGTGGCAAATGATTTCCAACAGATACGACATGTGCCGTCGACGCAAGGGTGGTCGCTGTACCAAAGGCACCGCTGGTAATTCATTTTAAAAAGAGGTCTCTAAGGATTGCGATTGGTTTGACATCAGGCGCGGCATTAACAGCTTAAGAGTGAATATTAAATGCTTCATAATTATAATCTAAGAGGTAAAGGATTTGGTAATGGCGCTAAATGTAAGACACGACACATTTAGATTAACAAATTAGGATTTGGTAGGCCCAATTTGTGTTGAACTTGTATTGAGTTTTGTTTTCGTGCGCTTTCAGACTAGACATGTGCAGAAGACAATACGCGAATGATGCGTGCAATAGAGGGACAGCAGGTAGCGTGTTAAAACCTAAAAAATCCATCCAAAAGCACGCCTGACTCATTTAGTTCCTCACCTATGTGTACACGTCACTTTGACCCCACCTGTCACTTTTGACCCTACCTCAACCCGAGTCATTTAGCACCTTGTGAATAATATCTGTCTTTCCGCAGCAGTCCATTCTTCTAGACACATGTAAAACAATTAAACCTTTCCAGTAAATGTTTTATGTATATAATTCTGTTCTAGATCATGCGACTGTACTGTAAGTAGTTTAGATTCATAATGCATATTTTATCTAATGTTTCTTCTTTCATATCCATTATAATAATATTATAGTGTCGACATATTGTATGATTCTTCTATACTGTAGTAGACTTATATAAGTAGTAGTTACTCGTACCATCGTGTTAACAATCAAAATTGATGTTTTCAAAGCATGCCTAAGTATATGTTTTTTTTCCCTTCTGACTGACTTTACTGACAAAAACAAGAATCCAAAGCTCCATTTACGAATGTGATAACTACTAAATGTACTGTTTTGACCTATAGGTACTTAATCCAAATCAGGTACCTACTAATAAGACAGCAAAGTAGTAACGCTTAATGGAAAACGATAAATCACCTGACCAATATCGTAAACTTCAAGATGATCTTTAGCTTTTGACTTCGCCGCATCCAATTATCACTGGAATAAGTACTCGTACTTGTATCTTTTGCTATTACAGTAAGAAAGTTGCGTAACATAGAGACCAGTTGGCCCAACCTTACTCAAATGACAAGGGGTCATTGGGTACGCAGTAGTGCGTAAATAACATCGCAATATCGGCGTTAAAATAAAATTTCGATTTAACTCTATTCACAATCGAAACCTCGTTTGTTTAATTTGGACCATGGAGTTATTAGTTATAGTCTGATGTCGTACCACACATCGGGTCTTTGCGTTTTGCCTCTCGGTTGCACCGAAGCAAAATGTAACTGGTGCGAGCGAGAGGCAAAACGCAAATACCCGCAGTGTAGTGTAGGCCGCAGTAGAACCCTATTTTTCACTCGGAAAATAAGGAGTCATAAAATATAAAAAAATCTACTGCGGCCTGTGGTTGGCAGACTATATATAGGTTTTCTTTTAATTGATTTGGACCATATATAAAATGTCAGAAATAGAAAAGGCGGGAATTTGAAAACTTAATAGCCATAAACAACAGGACAAAGTTTTACGAGACTTTTAGATTTGGGTTTATGCAATGTGCTTGCTTGTAAAAAAACCAATAACCTGCTTAAGCTTTTGCATGTTCTAACACTACTACTAATTTGTACAGCACCTATTATTAATTATATTATAAGAAGTATTTTTAAGTATAATAAAAATTACATCTATTTTCATTCTATTTACTTAGACTATCTCATCTTTATTATAGTATGACGACCACAGGCCGCAGTCGATTTATTTTTTAATTAATAAGCCTCCATTTTGTTTTCTCGACAAAAAGGGACGCATATAAATTTTATAAACATGTGGTACAGCATGTGGTCAGACTATAATTAAGTACATTTCTACCTAAACTGTTATTGAGTTAGTCCCATAACCAGACTTGTTTACAAAATACATTGTATCGTAATGGCATGATTGTATATCAGACAACCTTTATTTCTGATCATGAATATTCAACGTTGTTAGTGTTATTATGCTTCTGGCTTTTATCGTTTCCCTATGTACTTATACCCTACCAGACATTTCCCGTTTCCCTAGCTAAAAATACCTTTTTGCTAAAAAAATAGAGCATAGACAACGGGAGAAGACCTGTGTAACATTTTCGCGGGGGTATCCTTACGTTACGTGATAAGAGCCGCAACGACGTAAGCGACTCGCGTCTCAGCTTCTCGAATGTTTGGTATACAGTGGCGGCCTTAGATTAGACTAGGTATGATGTCACGCCAGAATGGCGTGCGTTTTAACTTACTTAATTAGAAACAAAAATGAAAATGTATGAAATTTTTTGTGGATCGTCCAATTTTTTTTAATTAGCTAAGTTAAGGAACTTTGCAATACATTCGAGTGTATCTTATTTAAGCATGGATAAATTGCATTGTTACTTAAAAAAAATGTCAACTATGTACCTACTTTTGAAATTGTCATCAAATTGGCAAACTCCTATTTGTAGACATTTGTATGGGGGAAAAAAATGTATCTGGCCTCGACTGTACCTAACAGTATAAAAACAATGTGGTTACATATTCAGAGGGTAAATTGTAATGAAAGGCTTCTCCAGTTGAGTTATGCTCTAAGTAAAAAAAAGCTTATTTTATTTTTACTTGGTAATTTACCTATTACCTAAAGTTTCCTGTTTATTTTTCTCGCAAAATCGCAGTTAAGTACTTTAGTTTGCGGTCTTTGCGGATGTGGCATGCGACATGAGTCAATACAATCTTTATCGTCAATGGTGTGGTCTTTAGCGCACTTTTGGACAGTTACTTTCAGAAAAATAGGTTCATGTTAAAACTAAAACTGTTTCTTTTGAAAAGTGATACATATCTTAATTAACAGAACTTGACTATGTAGCATGCCACAGCGTCAATTTGCTTTAATCTAAGTAGAAAAGTAAATCTTTTATACTTAGGTATGTCTCCTAAGTATCTTCTTTTTATAAGCGCGTCCACACCAAATAAAAGCCACGAACGCAGTAGGTACAAACGTTTACCGACTACCTACCCCGGTACCCAACAGCTCTTATGGCCGCTCCACACAATGGGCCATCACGGGCCATTAAACGGGACGCAGCTATACGCATAACCCTTATCATCCCCCATCATGGCCCATTGTGTGGAGCGGCCATTATAATAAATATATTATACCGAGGCCATCAGCCAGCCCTGTCAGTAGAAAACCGCGTGAAATTCAAAATTTGTATTAGGAAGTTCCATATATAGTTTGAATTTAGCGCGGTTTTCTACTGATAGAGCTGGCTGGCCAGGGTATAGCTGCATTGCATCCTGAACGTTCGTCGGTACGATGTGGACGCACCTAATGAGTTCGAAAATTAAACATCTCTTTAAACAGGGTTTGCGTACGTCGGTGGTGCATGCGTGGTGAACAAACGGCTTGAGAAGGTGAACTCTGTTGCGATAATCGAAGACACTGGTGGCTTCTCAGGAATCATAGTTGCTGCCCATGAAGTTGGACACTTGTAAGTATATGTTAGAAAATTCAAACAGACGCTAAGAACAAATAGAAAAGGCAAATATGCTATTGCTTTTGAATGAATAGTGGAATCTAATTCTAATGATGCATTACCATGTAGGCTCGAGCCCGGCAGGTTAGATATAGTCTGACACTGAAATGTAAATTCTCGGAAACCAGTAGAAAGTCCACACTTGAAAGTATAGACTTTCAAGTATAGGTTTTGGATTTGTTGGGTATACCAAAGACGACATTAGACATGCAGGATCATCAGCGCTTCCCTTATTATTTTCCTCTGCTTCAAAAATATTATTTAGTGACGGCCGAGAATGTATGTATGTAATGTAGGTATGTTCATCACTAGACATATTCCGAGCGATAGAATGATGGTAAATATGTCCTACAGATTAGGAGCCGTGCACGACGGCAGCCCCCCTCCATCGTATCTCGGCGGTCCTGGAGCCGAGAAATGCAGATGGGAGGACGGCTTCATCATGTCGGACTTGCGACACACCGAGAAAGGGTTTCGATGGTCGCCGTGCAGTGTGCAGAGCTTCCATCATTTCCTAAAGTAAGTAGGTATTTGCTTATAAACTTCATGTTCAAGATGCGTGTTCTGGATGTGACTAGGTATTTTAAGTCGACCAACTAGGACTTTTAATATATAACCGTGACTCTCACGCTCTGAAAAGTTAAAAGTCAGTATACCTTGTGATTAGAAAAATAATTGAAGCATGCTATACATTTTATGCTTAGCGATTGTCACTTCGATGTGGATCCAAATGTAGCTCCGGTGTGTACGAGTCAGCCATATGCAAGTACCTATAATATAGTGACGTGCCGCTCGCACACTGGGAAGCCGTGCGGATTCGAATTCAATGTGAATACCGCCTTACATCATTCACAACGCACTGTGGCATGCCACATTAACACAATAGGACAGAAGCAAACCAGGCATACTACTACGAACATCGTACGATCGATAATTTGTAGCTTCCTTTCTGTCACACCTGCCCATTCGAGCAGGTTATTCCGTCATAAAGAGGTTATTCTCAATTTTCGATGTTCGTGGTAGGCTCTCAGGGTAATCATGTGGTAGACCTATCAAATATTTTGTACAATTCCAGTGGCGACACCGCAACTTGCCTGTACAACTCGCCGCACGAGGACGACTCGCTGCCGCGCGTGTTGCCGGGCCGATTGCTTACGCTTGACGCACAATGCCGCAAGGATAGAGGCACCAGGTGAGAGAGTCAGTAACGTTGACCGTGCACCATATTGATGTCGGCTGTACACTCGCATTCGAGAAGCTGAGAACGCGAAAGCATGAAAGTTGACTAATGTTACAAAAAGCTGGCATATGGTCACTTACCGGCACGTACATTTGCAAAATACGGGCGGGTTGACAATGTAAAATAAACATAATTTTATTGGGATAGAAGTAAGAAGGAATATAGGAAAAATGTTATTTTTCATTCAGAGCGCACAATTCGCTAACAAATTAGTGCCCTCAGTTTTATAGTTAATACAGCTTAAGTTAAATTAAAAAAAATGTAGTTAGAGTTAAGTATTAAAATAAAAATATATAAGTACTAATAAGGTAAAGATAATGCAACGTAATTCAATAATTACAGGAAGTAATAATACAGTACTTGGCTGTAATTCCATAACTATTTTCTGTAATTGCACAAAACTTGGATCAGGACCGGACTATTAAAAGGTACTGTAATCAAAGAACCCCGCACAAAATGTTCGGTAAAAGCCGTTCGGTCGATTTGGCATAATTTTTTAAAAAATATAGCCTCTAACACTAAGTAACTCTGTGTAATTGCAACGTTAATTAATGACGTCCAGTTCCGTCCGAGCGTGAGCGTGGAGAAGTAAGTAGGTATAATACATGTAATTGGATACATTCGTCGAATGATGTTTTTTTTTTATTCCGCTATTGCCACGGAAATAATAATAAGTCAGTTTGCTACAGTGTACATTAACTAATAGTAATTACAGGTATGTAGGTAAGTAAAAAATATTAAAAATAAAAATTGTGATATTTAAAAAACTAGTCATTAATTAACATTGCAATTACACACAGTTACTTAGAGTATTAGAGGATATATTTTTACAAAATTTCAGCCAAATCGACCGAACGGCTTTTATCAAACATTTTGTGCGGCGGGGCGGTTCTTTGCAAATTACCTAAGAAGAAAATAGAAATAAAAAGCTACATTTCTGTTGCAGTGCGTGTTTCAAAGACGAGCGAGTGTGTGCGCAATTGTTCTGCTTCGACGCCGCGAGCGGGTACTGCGTCGCGTACAGACCGGCCGCCGAGGGCTCGCCGTGTGGTGACGGACAGGTATTGTTTATTCAATGAATTACAAAAGATTACACAAGGGAACCAGCTGAGAGTCTATCACAAACAACGAAGGAAGCTTTGCTTCTTTTTTATGAAATTAAAAGCGTCTTGTCTTGGGCGTACTACGTAGAGTCCTAGTAACGTGGTGCTCAGCGTTTACAAAATTTTGAGGCACATAATTGGGCGTTAGGTCCACCACAGGGCCTTTTAAGCCACTTTTAAATTTTGCCCGATTTATGCCTTCCTGCAGCTATGCCTTTTTCGACGTGTCAATGATATATCTTTCTTTAACTTTAACTTCGAGTTAATTCTTTCTATTAAAAGCCATTCTTCTAAATATTGATATAAAAACCTGTTACTTAAACAAACTCTTCAAATAATTGTGCAGCTGAATCAAACTTTTATTCATGTAGGTACGTTAATTGTGTCATTTTCTTTATTCCAGTATTGCATAAATGGTAGATGTATAACCGAGCACGAGAACATAATCCCGGACTACTCGCAGCACACGCCGAGCTACGTGCGTCCGGACACGAGCCCGTTCTATGGCAACATTACCAGGTCATTATCGTAGCTACTTTATTACTAGTAGTATATATGTTTATTACCAAAAGTATTTCATTTACTTAAGTATAATTTGATTGACGCAGAAATTATTGACAAGTTATTAAGTATATAGAGTATATATCAAATTAGGTTTTAGTTTTTTTAAGATTCGAGTAGACAGACTATGTAGTAATGATTGTAATATTGTAAATAATTTTGTATACCTACTTATTTTATTATGATATGATAGCTAACGCATAGGAATTGATGAATGAAATAATTAAACAAAATCACAAAACTGACATAAAAATGAGAATACAGCACACTCTCGTTTAAGTCAGTATGTGGACAAGTATATTCACACTACAAGTCAACAACATACTAATACGACTTAATTTTACAATAGTTACGAAGAAACGACTCAGCCAATAGTACCTAGCACCTCGACATACAAACCATACTTCCAAACATACAAGACCACAAACTCAATATATACAACAACGACCACTTCAACAACAGAAAATCCGTACAAATACTTCTACTACACAACAAGGAAACCAGCAGCATTTACAGAAAGACAAACAGTGACGCAACCAAGTAGTACTATAACTTACCCACCATCATTCAACAAATACTCAATCTCGACGACAAGAAGTCCTTACGACTTCCACGACTTCTTCTCGAAAACAAAGGAAGTCGACAGAAGCGAACCGAGGCGAAACGGATTCTACAGCAGAGACGATTTCGACAGTTATTTCGGAAGATCAACGACAAAGAATCCTTACCCAGAGAAGGGTTTGAGGTCTAGTTATAAATTTGGGACTCACTACTCCCTAGCAAAATCGAGTGATAACTCAATAAGGCCAGACGCAAATGTCCAACAAGTACAAATAGAGCCAGCGAGATTGGTGTTCTCTTACCAAAGGAACTTGACGAGTGGGGAGATCGTTCGACAGTAGTGCCAAAACACAAATATTGGTAAGGAACGGGTCTCATCAGGCAGCATTGGAGTCATCCTTCTTCCATCGATGTTTCTGTTACATAGCTCATTGTGTCTTCTACATCACATGTCTACTTTACTCATACATCTCAACCAAAACCACAAATGAAAATTACACTTTGACTTTTTTAAATGGTTACAACGTTAATCTGAGCCCAGATTTATATTTGGAAATATAAGGGTTAGAAATTTAGTTAACGCTGTGTTAATGGTCAGTAGCAATGTAATTACATTGTAATCAGGTGTCAAATTGTAATTTGTCCACGATGTCGTGTACATAATCACACATTACAGATCTGTCAACGCTGTACAATGGGAACCACCGAACCACACATTAATGTACATTCTGTGAATCCATACGTGTTTATATGTACATAACTTGCCTTGGGCATTCTATTATTCTTTATCAGTTATCACGTTTCCAATTGTACAAATTGTTATTGTGACTAAACATTATCGTAGTACCTGTAACATAACGTAGTACATATGTACCAAACTTAATGCATGGAGTAGAGTAATGTAAATATTTAGAACATATTAAATATCAAATAAGGGTTCTGACGAAAATTCGAGTGACTTTAATATTCATAGAAAAAAAGATTTAATTAAGTACCTAAAAATATATGAAATCACTGAGCAGTTTATTTTAAAGTTACCAGATAATAATATTTTTTTTTGTCTTTACATACTAGTTGCACGTGTCTATTCTTATGATAAAGTACCTACATGTTTTATAATTCAATTTCCACATTTAAGTAACCCTTGAGTAAAAAATGTGAATTAGTTTGTCTGTACATAATCAATTAACTACCGTAGTATTTAGAGGGTTCAATTTACATTAGTAAATATTGATTGAAACCATCCATTTTCAATATTAATGCCAGTAATTATGTTTCAGCAGCCGCCATTAGCGAGAACGAGCGGGCCGAACCATGAAGACTGCCAAGCTGGATGCCAGAGACTATTAGAGCGTATTAGGTCTGTTCTAGAACCTATAGCCTACCTGGATAGTCCTCCAGCCTCTAAGCTACAATTACAGATTGTGAAACGAGCGCAACTCCCGTAGAAATGAATATTACACGTATATTAATTCCTGTAATCATTATTAAACCACATCCGAAATAAATGCAAGCAGAACTATCACTTTGCTTGCATTTATTTTCATTATTACCGATGGTATAATTAATATTCAGCGGGTAATTACGGGAACGCGTCGTGTGTGTGTCAAATGTGTCTGAAGACAAAACTTTATGTGTGTCGGACACAAATGTGTGTGATATTACAATGTGATTGTGTTACTATTAATACTGAAATCTATAAGTACATTAGGTTATTAATTTGTAAAAACTGAATGAACGAAGATTATTTTTTAATCCGAAATAGATTGGTTTTTGGATTCACTGTAGAAATACTCCTTAGACTATTTTTTTGTTGGTTGTAAAAATAACCTCTTTATAAGGTTACTTAAAAGAAACTGCCACAAAGTGCCTTTTATACAATTATTTTTAAGATTGTAATTGATTTAAGTTTTATATATATTTGACTGTTAAAAAAAACTAAAATGCGACTGGCTCGCGCTTTGACATATAACAGTCCACTCGAAAAGTTTTTTTTTTTGGAGCGCATTCTAATAAAATAAATACCTTATACATTACAATAGTTTTTTATAACTATACTTGACAAGAAAATGAGGTTTCTTTTCTTATTGTAAGCCTTTCCTTATTAATAAAATTATTTATGGCACCTAGTTCTTTAAAAAACCAAGTTACCAATAGATTTAAAAAAATACCGGTTGTCTATGACCGGTCACATCACTTGCCGGAACTTTACATCACTACTATTTATTATGTTCAAACTATTTATGTATGGTTTTTAGTTTTCCCAAATTGTTTAAATATTAAGAAGAAAATAGAAAATAATGAAATCGGTGTACGCTGTTTTATTTCAATGATATTTCCCTAAAATTTTGTAAATAATTAAATGAGACAAACTTTGCTCATGTTTGAAAAACACAATACTGGAATACCGTCTACAAGGCTTTCTTTTTATCAAAAAAAGGTGCCAAATTTTTGGAAGAGACTGAAAACAAATTGCTTTCCCACAAATTTAGTTGACATTAGGTATAAAAAACCGGCCAAGTGCGAGTCGGACTCACCCACCGAGGGTTCCACACAAAGGACACTGGTAGCATGCAACTCTCAGAGTGCGGCAATTTTGCGGTTTGCGATTTTTGCCAGTACTTGTGCTACACCATGACCCTACGTTTCGAGCCCTTTACAGCACCCGTTTTCACAGGGTTTAGATGCTGATGATGATGATGATGATTCCAGGTCAACGGGAAGCACCCTCTACATTTTGTTTCCCATTGCAAATGTATGGGAATTGCGACATCAACAGCCGTATCTTTTGATTGCGTTGACATAGAGGTTTGATTTTTTACAGCTTCAGTGGACCGACCGCAGGCCTGTATATTTCAACTTGCTACCTCTACGCGTTACCGAGATAAAGGGTCTTGACAGACAGACGGACGGAAGGACAACAAAGTTATCCTATAAGGGTTCCATTTTTTCGTTTTGAGGTACGGAACCCTAAAAAACCAAAATAAACAACTGTATTAATTTCCAACACCTTTATTCATCTCATTTAGATATATAAAAAAATATCAGGCTTCTTCCGGGTCACCTAGAAATAATTTCATATATAAACGATAAAGTAGACTGTGAGTTCAAAATGTAAATGCGAAGTACTAAGGAACTACTGTCGAACTTCCAAATTTGCCCTGGACTTAAATTTGCCCATTGAAAAATCATAGACAATTAAGCAATTACAATTACTCATCAGTTTTCGTTGAATACCTAAGATTTACAAAATCCCATTTTCAGCTTGATATTTGTTCGATGGGTGGGCGACCTTTGGGCAAAGTGGAAGTTTCCATTCAGCATATTTGAATTACTCGACAATATTATGCGTATAGAAAGTGCGCTATTATTATTACTTATTTCTTACCTTTGAAATTGGAATCGACCAACTTAAAGTCAAATAAAAAATTACTTACTTCATTAGTTGTCTTAATCTACATAAGTTCAAAAACATGTCCCAATTATTCTACAAATAATCTAATTACAGTAAAAATAATATTACATTACATTTATAGTAGTCCGGCAAAAAAATACCACATTATTATATTGTGATTTTTGTTCAAAATAATTTAATATTATTTGTTACTTCTCTCTAACCTAAAACAACTTTTCATAAAGTTTTGCCTACTTTGCCCATTTAAACAACTTCAAAAACATATTGCACATATAAAATTGTCCCAATCTTGCAACAATATGGGGCGCGCGGATATTATTTTTAATGGGTGACACAAATTTAAGTTCTATTTTCTCTTATTAGTTCACGAAAGTGAAGAACATTGGTTAACCGAATGCCTACAATCATCATAAAGTTCAAGACAGCGATGGGACCTTATTTGTCGATATTGGTAAACCACAACAGAGGATTAGGCTATAAAAGTGACGTTTTCATGTTAAAGGTTGATTGGCAATAAAATGACAATGTGGTACAACCGCCATCTTATATATGAGAGCTGCTGAGGTGCTCACAAATATTTAAACACGCATCTCTTGTCAAAGCGTCAGAGTGCATGTTCAGATATTTGTGAGAACCTCGGCTGTTCCGATATATGATGGCGACTGTACCTACCTTCACCAGGAAACGTCACAAATGTGGTTTACTTCCATGAAACTTGTAAGACATTTGGTTTTCCATGTGTCTGGCTCCATGGGCAAAGTTACAGTAAAGCAAGTGGGCAATTTAACCAGATTTGACAGGCATGGCGGAGGATCCGACGTTCTTGGTGAGCAGTTTGGCGAGCATGCCGACTGAGAGCACGAACACTATGCCCGCCGGCATGAACTTTCTGCTGTTGTAGAATCTGAAACGGAAACGGCTTTCTAAGTATATAATGTTTATAATAAGTGGTGAATGGAACGAATTATGAATGAATCAGCGCGCGTAGCCAAGATGCCAATCGCTCAGGCTCAGTCGCTAACGAAACGCAACTGTCATTGTCACACTAATAAGGAAGAGTGAGAGAGAGAGGTAGCTACGCTACGTTATTAAGCGTGAGCGATTAGCATCTTGGCTACGCACGCTGATCTCTTAGTAAAATAATTAATCCTCAATCATAGGGGTGCGCCCATGTCTATATGCGTTGCCAATATATATTTATATGTGACACATATAAAATAGTACATTGTGCATCTAGGGCGGTAAGAAGGGCATTACTTATGAGGGTCTTTTGAAGCCCGACGCCGTAGGCGGAGGGCTTTAAATGACCCGAGTTAGTAATGCCCTTACTGCCCGTGGTACACACAATGTTTTTCATCACATTTGCGAGGAAAAAAATAAACTCTATATAGGTAAAGAAACAATAATGATAAGCGGTAGTGTAGTTGCACAGTCCACAGTACTCCGGAGTGACTGCGTGCTGCGAGCGCGTGGGGGGCGGGTCCTCCGCGAGCTCCGCGCGGGCGGTAAAGTAGTATGAGAATCCTTTAAAACCATGGGAATAATACAGCTCTTTAAGTGTAAGTATGCTTGCATATAATATCACCATTTACGAGCAGGTGTGATGAAAAACTTATTAGGTACTCTTTAGCTAAATGAACGTACATATCGATGATAAGCTGGATTTTGCAAGTAGTGGCGTATAGAAAAAAATATATATATATTTTCATGAGCGTTCATCAATCTGATGCCGGCTGTACCTACACTCGCAATCGAGAAGCAGAGAACGCGAATGACCAGGGAGCTCTCGCGTGCAGCAGGCATGAAAGTCTGGCAAGATCGTGAACTCTCCGATTGAAATTCTCCATCTTTGACACGATGGTAATCCTTGCAATATATTTGACCATCTATCTGAAGCGGGTTACACATAATCTACAAAAGATGTACGAAACAAAGTGTGAATTAGTACCTGTAACCCATGAGACCACCCAAAACGGTGGTGGTTCCAAGCATCAGCTGGTAGTTAGTGGGATCCCTGCTGATCTGATATGCGCCAATACCTGTTGAATCAATTGTTTCAATTAATTTCTATATGTACTTACTTCTTCTTCTCTAAGTAGTTTGAACTTCGAGTACCTATACCTACACACGGATTTCTGTGTCAAGATCCAAAAACGGTTTTCTCACGGTTGATGTTTTGAAGCAAATAAGTATTATTTATAAGAATATCAGGCACGTAGCTGTTATCGGAATGATAACAACTATGGCACTTTAAAATTGGTTTGTTTAGCAGTAACACAAATTTTGGAATAGTCATATCTATGTACCAAGAAAATATGCCTCCACGGAACAGGCAAGAGACTTGTGTAAGTATATACCTACATATGTAAATACAGTTCCCACTTACCAAACTGGAAAGTGCAAAGAAATAAATATTTTTTGTTACACCTATATAGGTATGTTATTTGTACTAGCCTAATATTCCCAATGATGGCAAAACCATCTCTCCTCTTCCAGTTAGGTACTGGTATCGAGGTCGTCTCGCGGGATTAGATTTAGCCCCAAAAAACTTATAAAATACTGAACTTTGCTTGTAAAGACAAATTTTGCAAGGAAGTAAGGTGAGGGGGGCGAAGTGCGTCAGCCGTTTAAGTGGGCCTACCTGGTATCATGGAATGATACTTACTAGTAATAGGCGCGCTTAGACGGCTGGCGCACTTCGTCCCCTGTGGGGGGGTTTTTAAGGACTCATAACTCTTACTTACTCGAAAGTAACCAAAAATAACGTAAGGTATGCGTAAATAATTCCAAGGTCATAAGGCTCACAGTCAGGCTCGAGTAAGTAAGAGTTACGAGTCCTTAGAAAGAGACTTAGGTAAATTAAGCATGGGGGAATAAGCTATTTCAACTTTTACTGAACATGCAAACTCCGGTGGGAATAAGTTTTTTGGTGAGATCCAATATGAACGTAATTAATAGTCCACATGCTCGAGCAAAAGAGAGATTGATTGCGAGAGCACGCGAAAAATTAAAAGGCGATAGTACGTGGGCGCGTCAAAATAAACCGCTTAATCAGTTAATTGCTGTTTACAACTAAACTACCATTTTTCTAGTTAAAAGCTTATAACAGATTTAAGAACTAGTTATTACTCAACTATTTAACTAAGAATCATATTTACGGCCTCCTAGCCTAGTTGGTAGTGACCCTGCCTATGAAGCAGGAGGTCCCGGGTTCGAATCCTGGTCAGGGCATTTATTTGTGTGTTTATCACGAATATTTGTTCCTGAGTTATGGATGTTTTCTATGTATTTAAGTATTTATATGTATCTATCTATTATATATATCGTCGTCTAGTACCCACAACACAAGCCTTATCAAGCTTACCGTGAGACTAGGTCGATTTGTGTAAAATTGTCCCACAATATTTATTATTTATTTATTTATATTTATAAATTCAAGGGTTTCGAGGTTCTAACCAAAAACATGTAAAAAATAGTGTTTTCGCGTTTACCAGATGTTGAAATTTTAAGTAGGTACCTATATTAATATCAGATAACAGCTAGTGTTATCAATATTGAGATCTAGACGTCTGAATGATAACAACTAGAACACTGCAGCCTATTAAAATAAAATACTTTTAATATTACCTAAGATGGAACCGAAAATGATGCCAGCCCCAAGTGATGGAATGGAACCTGAAACAGAAATACATTTTGTTTAAAATATTGCAGTCATGATATAGTTGACCGTAGGTTTAATAAGGGTAAGGGACATGTAAATCAGTGCCCCTTATTGAACCTGCGGTCGATGACATTATTCTATAAATTCACTATACATGTATGTATTGTATTGATCACACTATCATGTAATCACCTAAAACCGCAACCAAATATGGCATGCTGTTATGGAGTGAAATAGGAACAAGTAATGGCCTGTTACCTACCATATTCATATACCGTCTCTGTTCTGTCGGAGTAGAAGTATGGAACTATTTATGAAAGGTTTGTCACTTGTCTATTGACTGGGGCATTCAAACAATAATTTAGTTGCAAGTTTTCCTTAACAAATACCTTGTAGGCCTAAGTCAACGTTAGTTATCTATTGTTCACTCTCTAAGCTATTTAGAATGGAGCATATTTGAATTTAGTTTTGGCCCTCCCCAGGGAAGCCTTTCAAAAGTTAGTATATCGTCAACGATAGGTTGACGACCGGTTGGCATAGTTGGTAGTGACCCTGCCTGCTAAGCCGATGGTTCTGGGTTCGAATCCCGGTAAGGTTATTTATTTGTGTGATGAACACAGATGTTTGTTCCTTGGTCATGGATGTTTTCTATGTAGGTATTTATCTATTTGTATATTATATATATCGTTGTCTAAGTACCCGTAACACAAGCCTTCTTGAGCTTACTGCAGGACTTAGTAAATTTGTGTAAGAATGTCCAATAATATTTATTTATAAATAAAAAAACCCTGTGGAAACAGTGTTTTGTTTTTTATGTGAAGCAAAATTAAATTTACATTTTTTATAATAACAAATTCAATTTATAATTGAATTAATGATATTTTTTTGTTAATTTGTGACTTCTCTAAATAAATAAATATTGTGGGACAATCTTCCACAAATCGACCTAGTCCCACGGTAAGCTCAAAAAGTCTTGTGTTGTGGGTACTAGACCACAATATATATATTAGAAAGACACATATACATACTTAAATACATAGAAAACATCCATAACCCAGGAACAGATATTTGTGATAAACACACAAAAAATATCCTGACCAGGATTCGAACCCGGCACCTCCTGCTTTGTAGGCAGGGTCACTAGCAACTAGGCGAGGAGGCCATTTCTAGTACCTTAAACTTGATTGGTATGTTGCTCATACTGCTCATCCTTGGCATTATCAGTAGTCATGTCATCAATTGGCTAAATGTGTGAAATAACAATCTTAGATTAGCTCCAAATGTGCTTGTTTTTAGTAAAAGGCACCTCTTTGTCGCTTGTGAATAAGGTTATTTTGTAAACGAATGTTTATGGCATTAGCACCTTATTGGCAACTGATAAAGTGGTACCTACTTAATTCTAAAAATAAAGAAATCAGTACAATAGATAAGCATTATTTTATTGCAAATCATCATTACAGCTTTGGATTACAGTGAAAAGTAAAAGTGTATCGATTTCGCTTTAAATATACTCTTAGTTTTTATACAAACAGTACCTATGTATAATAGATAAAGTACAAATATATGTGATGATACAAATATATGATGATGCAAAATATATACAATACATCTGTGATGCAGGAAAGCAATCACATAGGATAGGAACCCACAGTAGTGGGTTACTACATGATTGCTTTTTGGCATTGATATATAAAATGTGACTTTCATTATGCTTCAGAATGGAATAAAATATAAGAGTCCTCTAACATTTAACATTACCTTAATATTGCCCACTGTTCAAAGTTACCATAGATATTAATTACGATAGAGAAGGCCCACCATACCACCACCTACCATACCAAAAAAATGCTATTTGAATTTACAATCAATAGGGAATAAAGTTAAGTATCTTGAGTTTTAAAATGAAATGAAACAAAAGAGATGCAACCCTGTTCCAATTGTAAATAGTTTAAATTTCATAAAAATGCTAAATCACTTCATGTATTGAGTTTACGTAGTGTAGTTTTGTATTACTTTCATTTTCTTCAATAAAGAAAGAAAGAGATGCAACACAAATTTATTGGGTAAATTACGATACCAAACTACAAAATTAATTGAATAAAACACTACAAATGTTTCAAAATAAAATCTTATTAGACAATGTGCTGTTATGATTATAAATGTTATGATGACATACTCCAGCCAGCATGCTTTCATTGAGTCACCAGACACAAATGAAGATTTTATTGAGGTAGTGTGAGTTATAAAGATACATATTGTGATAAAAGCTGTAGATAATAAATGAATGCAATTGAAATTTGAGATTTGAAGGTTTTTTCTTCTATTTTCTTTGAATATTTAGTGGAATATTTAAGCAAACTTTAGTTGAATATTCAAAGAAAGTAGAACAAAAACCTTCAAATCTTGAATTTCTATTTATAATTTTTCTAAAAAAGTTTAATAAATTTCATTGTTTGTTTACATAGAAATTGTCATATTAAAATTTTGTATTATAGTCTTACAATCTCAAAAGACAGTCAGTCATACTGTCTTTTTCTTATGCTTGTATTGCCACTCTGAAAAAAAAGTGGCATAGCGTTTTCTTTTATATTTTCTATCAGACTTACCTATTTCATTTTTGAAATAAGTATCCTAACCACAGGCTATCTTCTTTCTTTTCCATTCCATTACTTCTCTACTTTTCACCCCTATTCCAATTTTTTATGAACACGCTTTGCACGTGCCAACCAGGGACCGGAACCGGTTACCATAACCCGGGTTTTTCATAAGGTTATTTTAAAGGTTGTTTTCAAAACACCTCCAATTCGGTTAACTCATGATACGGAAACCTTAATCATTCGGAAACCTTATCGGTCCAGTTAACCCCAATTAACCTCTAACCAGTAACTAACCCCAATGAATTCTGTTAGTGTTTTATTCTGTTTTGAACAGTTCAAACGAAAGTAATCTTTATACGCCCAGGAATTAGACTTAATATTGAATGACCATGGCTAGGAGTTAGGACGTTGTCGCTCGCTGTGGAACCAGGTTTGTTTTGCTCTTAGTGTGGCATCGTTTCTTTATTTCCTTACTATAACCTAACATTTTAGGCCTAACATTTTTATTATCATACATAGAAATGAAAGCGGCGTGAGCGTTTGTTTCTACTATGCTCAAGTTTATTTATTTTTCTTGTAGTTAATCAGTCAAATATAGGTAGAGTCATAAATAATCATCATACATGGGTAACTTAGCGCAATTATTCTGATATTATTTAAAAACAAAACATAACTATTAGTCTCAGATTACGAAGCGATAAAATTCAGCAAATAGTGCTATTTTGTGAGTACATCTTGTGACGGCTGTCGGTAAAGTTAAAACTTTTTAAAATCTCGACATTGTTATCCTTTGTAAAACCAACAGCTAATTACCTGCACGAAATAGTACCATAAAGAACAAGAGATATTTTATTAATAACAACAGTATTCCTTTGGCAATAAAGTTCAAATTGTTATAGCATGCACTCAACGTATAACCTTTTGAAATTAAGAACCGAGGCGTGGTCAACCAGGTGTCTGTTTATTTTTCATAATTAAAAGTTGATTTGATTATTGTAGCTTGTGTTAAATTTTGCAACTTACGTAGGTAGATATTAAAAAAAGTGGGAACAGATTTCTTATCAATTTGAGGATATTGTGCAAGCTTCAGTCGCTACGCTACCAAGTACCGGCAACGTTAGCTACACTGTATTCTATTCCCGATATTTCTTACAATCGACAACTGGCCTACTTTTTGGATTTTTAATGCATTTGGATTCTTGAATTTTTAATCCATGCTTAGTTCATACACTACTCAACTACAGCAAAAATAATATAATAAATACCACCCTCTAACTAAGACTTGCAAAACACGCTACCGGAGGCCTATTGCATAATCAGTTGTAGCTTGTAATATTAGCGGAAGTCTCTTTTCAATCCCTTTTATTAGAAAGAGAGTTCCGCTAATATTTTAAGTTACAAAATAAATTATACAATTGTCCCCAGGTGGTCAGATCATATTTCATTTCTAAAAGGTTTTATGTGAAATGCGTCCTATTCCAATTTGACCCTTATTCTTAAGACAATAAATTTGTAATTTATATTACAGGTTTTTGTATTACTGCATTTCATTTTCTGCAGGTAATTAGCGATTGGGTTTAACAAAAGACACTACAATGCTATTCATAGCAGATAAGTTTCAAGTGGAAATCGTGATTTCAAACTGTTTACATTATAAAACGGTGAATAGTTTTTGTCTTTCCTTAATTTCTCATATATGCGTCAAGAGTGATAATGCGACAATAAAAGTCTTGTTTATTACCAATCTTAATACGATTTTGCCGGCAATTACTTTCTTTTCTTACCTGGGTGCGTAGCCAAGATGCCAACCGCTCACGCTCACTCGCTAATGAAATGCAACTGTCATTGTCACGCTAATAAGAAAGAGAGATAGAGAGAGGTAGCTACGATACATTATTAAGCGTGAGCGATTGGCATCTTGGCTACGCACGCTGACGTCTGACGTGTTTTCACTTGAGACCGCTATTTGCTACCATTGGCAAAACAAAAGTATGTATTTGAGTTAATTGTAAGCAAGTGCAGCAAGCGGTGCTCCAAATGATTATGACATACTTTGATATTGGATACTTATTATTATATTATTTTTTCGTATCTCGTATTATCGTAGTAATGAGCAAAATTTGTATAATCGTACGAGTTTGAGATTAGGGCTCCCGATTACAAGAGTACACGCTGACACGTGGCTCCGTGTACACGAGTCGTGTCTTAATTACACGTGGCCTAATGGCATGTTCCAAACAGAGCAGAAAACCGGTATCGTGTGTGACAAGACGCTTCTGTAATGTGTTTAAATTAATTTGAAAATGTACCGACAATAAATGAGTAATTAAACATCTATAATTTATTTTATTACATTACAATATCGCATCTCGAGATACTCTGGGTATAACTTTTTTAAGTAGGTATATTCACGGAAATACTACTAAAATTACAGTCTTTCTCCGGGACCACGGGGGCAATGTCGCCCTTGAAACGTCGGAGGTTTGTTTTCAAAGTTTATACACGATTAAGCCCCGTTTTCGTAAATTTATAATACTAAAATTATAATAACAATATCTAATTATATACAAAATCTAACAATGAAAAAGAGTTTTCTACTGATTTTATTTCCTTTAAGAACTCTCATATGTAACAGGAAGAATAATTATAATATAATTTGATGGCCATAGAGTTAGAATTTTTTTTTAAGCTATTGCATAGCTTCTATCGCGGGCCTTGAGCGCGGGGACTGAATCCAGAAATTCCGTAACGAAAAAAAACCTGACGCTCCCCACTCCGACCTCCGACGGACCGAAACCGACTTTATTCACTTTGTTACAAAGTTCTTTATCGGGGAAAGGATATATCTCCAAACGAATGTCGCTAAGTGTCATATTCTATACAAAATATTGAGGACAGTAGCTTTTATTACCAGAGATACGGCGATGTCAAACGTCAAAATAAACACTATTATTTTAGTCCCGCCAAAATCAAATATGTTAGTCGCAAACTTATGTTTCTTATTTCAGTTATCATAAACCTATAGTTTCAATGATAAATATTCCTGAATAACCAACAGCTACTGTAAGATAATAAAACCCACATGTATTGTAAAATAATGTTGACAACTTTTCTATCAAAAACATTGAATTTGAAAATGAATAATGATCCACAAGAGTCTACAACAAAATATGGGACCACCATTGACGCGGTATTTTCTAGGTATTTAGAGGATATTAAGTCGCAAACTTATGTTTCTTATTTCAGTTATCATAAACCTATAGTTTTAATGATAAATATTCCTGAATAACCAAGAGCTACTGTAAGATAATAAAACCCACATGTATTGTAAAATAATAAAAACATTTTAAACAATATTAACTT
Source organism: Lathronympha strigana (assembly GCA_949128165.1). Classification (NCBI taxonomy): domain Eukaryota; kingdom Metazoa; phylum Arthropoda; class Insecta; order Lepidoptera; family Tortricidae; genus Lathronympha; species Lathronympha strigana. The sequence continues at coordinate 8,305,848 of OX421923.1, read as the reverse complement.
TTTATTTATTAAATAATAGAAAAATTTGTTTTCTTATCGGTCACCACGCTCAAAAAGTGTAACTTGAATTAATATCAAAGAAAAAGAAATACTGCATGAATAAAATAAATAAATAATTATAATTGCATAAGTTGATACAAAATGATATGCAATAGCTTTACCGCGGCAGTCCCCGAGTGCCACACGTATTTTTTGAAATAGTTTTAATGTCTGATGTGTCGGTATTTAGATCGTATTTATATCGTTTTTCCCTTCCTTTCATTTTAAACAATTCTATATTATGTTTTACGAATATACACATAACAAATACATATAAGGATGGCAAGGGTAGTATACTTTTTTAAATAATGGCTTGCAACTATCTAGGTAATATGCTCCACACAAAGATCTTACTCGTAAACACTTTCTTTGGGCTAAGAAAACCTTATCAGCATCTGATGAGTTGCCCCATATTATTATTCCGTAACAGATTTGCGACGATACATAACCGTTATAGGCTGCCGTTGCTGCCGCCTCAGAGACGGTTGCTCGCAGACGATACAAAATATAATTAAATCGATGTAGCTTATTACAAAGGGTATTAATATGGGCTTTCCAATTACAAAACTTATCATTCTTAATTCCTAGAAAAACTGCACTTTCCGTTTCATTAAGTTGTACTTACGCCATTAAAATCGGCAGATAATCTAATTGGTTTTGCTATTATAAGTTTGAAATTAAACCAGTTGTGTTTTGGTTAAGTTAACTTTGAGATTATTATTTTCTAACCAATTTGTTACATTTGTTAATGTAGGTACATGTAATAATATTTCTTAGAGAACCATCTGTATTTTCTTTAATTACTATGGTTGTGTCATCTGCAAATAGTATAGTGTCATTTTGTGTGGCGCCAGGTAAATCGGTGATGTAAAGTAAAAACAAATACGGCCCTAGTATACTACCCGATGGCACGCCGCATGTGTTAATGATGAACGGCGAATTATACGTTTTGTTAAGGTTTTTAACTATTTTTGTAACTTCTACACATTGTCGCTGCCCATTGAGATAGCTTTTTAGCCAACAGTACGCTTGCCCTCTTATACTGTATTTAACTATTTATATTACTTTAATAGCAATGTTTCATGGCACCCTAGATCCATAAAGCCATCCAGGATCTAGATTTCTGCTCATTCTATGCATTCGTGTACATACACACAGAAAACATAGAAAAGCGGAAGTGTTTACCGTGACACCAATTAGTAGGTATAGGTATCGGGATACAAAGTATCAACTCAAAATATGTGTAATAATAATTTGACTGGATTACGTAAATTGTAAGAATATTAATGTAAAATACCAGACCAAGATAATATAACGCATCGCGGCTTAGACATTGCCGAGATTCATTGTTTATGTGGAACCGATAAGGGCAATAACAATAAGCCTGCACTCGGTCGGTATTCATCTTTGTGCACTTAAATGTCATTGTCTCATGAGAGTAATTAGTAAAAACAATGCAAGTAAAGTTTTTGAAGCAGGAATTTCTAGAGCTGCTTTCAATATTATCATTTTAAATTGCCATAATTTTTATAACGATACCCTTACCAACAACTCATACCTATCCGTAGTCTGCACGTGCAAGGCCATTTTTTTGTTTTATAAACGAGCCTTTGTTAATATGAGCACGTCGGCTCCAAAAGCTAATCCTAATAATTACCTACCTACTAGATGTGGAAACTTAAGTGGCGAGTTGGCTATATGTTCAAAGTTTAGTGACACCTCTCTACCCCCAGCCCTCATACTGGTGTTGCTCTCGAGCTCTCTTAGATGTCGCTTTTTGTGGGGGCCCATCTTATGTGGGCGAGTCACCGTTTGCCGTAAATTAAATTTATTACCATTTTGTTAGGCAGACGTCTGATTTTATTCTCTATAATACAGTATTTAGTCAACCACCTTCACCTAATAGACCAGTATATTTTAGTTTCCATTAAATCTCAATAGTCTATACACCCTGGTGGTGCTGCCTCTGCATCCCATAACTCGGGCAGGTGCATCATTCGCTCGGTGTACCCCTTACATTTCATTAAATTGTCGAAAGGGTCTCAGCGTGTTGGCTTCGGCTCCGCGTACGCCTCCCAAAGGTCCGGAACACAATTGTTCCGTGATGGGAAGACCTACCTATTATGAAGATTTAAGACAAAAGTGTGATATTATTTTTTACTATCGTTGTAGAATTGTTTTTGCTGAATATTTTGTATTTTGATTGTTGTTCACATTGATCATAATATGTACTACGAGTATGTCTAATTTTTTGTTTGTATCCCTACTTTTTATTTTAATTATCATGCACTGTTACTTTACACGCCAAGGGGCCTTACCATGACGTCTTAACGTGATTCAGTTTAGGGCCTAAACTGAGTCGCTGCCATACAACTCAATACAGGTTCCTTACCTGAACCTGAACCTTAACTGAATTGCGTTAAAGGGCATTTTCAGAAAAAAGTGCATCCTTTTAATGAAAATGGGTCCTCAATTATCCATAAAAAAAATTTTTTGTCAGGTTTGTAACGGCCGATACGAAATGTATGAAAAAAATGCGTTACAAAGCTGACAAAAAAAACGGGACACTATTTTTCTTGTTTCCAATAGTACTCGTGATTCTGGTTACAAAAAACCCAAAACTTCCTATATTCAAAAAGAAATGAAAATGGTACCCTATTTTTGAAAATGCCCTAAAACGTTATGGTAACGGATAAGGATGGGTTAGGTCCGCGTGTATTTAAGATCTGTTTCTACGAGTACCACGGATACTCGGATCTAAATTACACGCGAGCCCGACTTGTAAACTTGGCTACCTAAGTTGTTTAATTATCATTGCACGTGCGGTATTAGACGATTTATTCCTATTCGTTCCTACTACAATGGTTTTGAATGTTTTGATTAAATAACTTAACAAAATATCACCTACCGACGTTAGTCGTAAGACTCGTAAGAGATATTCACTAAATTCGTTGAACAAGTTAAATCCGTCAAAATAAACACTACGAATAACTTTAAATCACAACATGCAAGCAAACGTAATGATGTTGCAGTTTCATTAATTGCAATTTTGTTTAGTACTACACTTTTAATTTTCGAAAGCTTAAGAAATTCACGTAATTAATAGAAGTATTTTTATTTATTATAACGTGAATTGAAGTTGTAAGGTATGATGACATTTTATTTGATGAAATAAGCTAGTTCAATCTAACGGGTTGTTGTGTATTTGAAGAAAAATAAGAAATTATTAACACGTGCCGTCGCGTTGCCGTCTTCGCTTTAATTTGAAAATGTAAGACGTAGAAACCGCTTGTTATTATTAATACAACTCTAGTGTAACGGCTTATAGTTCAAAATTGATTGAAGTGACAACTATGAAACAAACCTGGGTTATTCTACCTGTTGGACCCAAAAAACAGTGCAAGATACAAATGTCCTAAGTACGAGGTTTTTATATGTCCTTTACGACATTTCTATCGTTCACTGTTGACACGGAATTGTCTTTGCCGATGCCAGCCTCTACTGTTATTAGATATTGAATCTAATTTACTTACACGTAAAGAGTATACTCGTTTGTTATAATAAGGTTAACAGTAACCTAAAGAAAACCCCAAACAAAAACCCTATCGGGATTGGGTTTTGCAGTTAACCGGGTTATGGTTACTGTTACAGCAACATTTCGCTTACCGTTTGTATTCGGTTACTGAATGTTGCTGTTACAGTATCATTGTGTAACAGATATGATTAGGTAACCAACTCGATAGGCTTAAGCCTAAAGAGGGGTTTTCCGGTCCCTGGTGCCAACATGTTAAAAAAAACAATTAAATAGGCAAAACAGAAGAATAGGCTTTCATTCCAGTCAGTTATTCAAGATAATAAATACATAAGGGCAGCAAGGAGAAATCGGATTGGCCTTCACCGGCGTTGGGTTTTTTTTTGGTATATGACATCTATTTCAATTTATAGCAAGGAGCAAGTTCTTCAATAGATAACTTCTTTAGAATACAGATATTTATTTGAGTATTTTAACAACAGAAAGTCATCAGTTTCTAAAGTTAATTTTGTTGAAATATAAAACACTGAAAACAATTTCATAAAACGGAAATAACTATTGTTCTAGTCACTTCTTAATGTTTCAAATGTGCGTACCGGAATAAATTATAAATATTATAATACTAACCTGCTTTTGCGTAACCCATAATGCCGCCAGCGGCAACAGTCGCGGCATACGCAAAACCGAAAAAGTCGACACCCATGTTTAGTTTTATTTAAAGTAAGTAAATTGAATGTTTTAGCAATTTATTATCTCTTATCAAAGAATGTATGTAGAGAAGTGCGATAACCACAAATACCAAAGTATTTGTGTAGTGAATTTCTAGATTCGGCAGTGTCACGGAGTTGATTCGACCGATTGGGTGCCACTAATCCGCATCCCGCGAAAAGGCAGCCCAATAATCGGCGACCCAATAATTGGCGACCACGATGTACACGGATTATTGGGTCGCCGATTATTGGGCTGCCTTTTCTTGGGTCGAGCAATCTCGAAGCGGGCCAATAATCGGCAGCCCAATAATCCATGTACATCGTGGTCGCCAATTATTGGGTCGCCGATTATTGGGCTGCCTTTTATCGGGTCGGACAAGCTCGGTAGCGGGCCAATAATCCGAAGCCACAGTTTTAGCAGTACAATAATCAGCAACCCAATAATCCGCAACCAAAAAAATGGACACGAATTATTGGGCTGCCGATTATTTGGCTGCCTTTTATACGGACTCGACCGATTTATGTTATGACGTTTCCACTTTTGACATTGACAGTGACAGTAGTGACAGTAAGTAACATTTCGAAGTTTGTTCAAGGCCTAGTTAATTCCGCCGGTCTGCAGGGTAAAAATTCAAAATATTGTATAGAATTTACTAATTTTATTTAGACTTCACCAAAGTTACAACTGTAATATAGACTTTATGCAATTATAATAGGTCCTCCATGTTCACATGGTAGAAATTTAAGAAACTTGTGAGATTCTAAATTCTTACTTCATGAAGTTACAATGAATAATGAATCCAACCAAACCAAACGTCAAAATTCCAATCCACAGTTTTTAAATTCCTCAAAAAATTCCACCACCAAGCCCATGCTTTCCAGTTAAAAACACTCGCATCCAATCCACACGTCTTTATTGGTCTTTTATACGTAAATTCCGTGTTGATAAAGAAGCACTGTCACAAAATTTCATCATAATTCGTTATCAATACTATACCTACGTCATTCCTATTTCTTTCCCGACTTAAAGTTGTGTTTCACTGAGCAAGGCCATCGTTCAGTTATTCTGTGTTGGTGAGAGGGCTTGGTCGCTTTGCATTTATAAAAAAAGTCCGATAATAGTTCAGTTTTTTTTTCTGAGTATCTTATTAAATTCTTAGCCCGGAAACCTTGGTGTACAAAGGCCGCAAGTTTTTGATATATTAGTGCATAATCTACTTGGTCACGATGTTGAAAAGTGCTTCGAAGGTGACAATAAACACTGGTAACGTGTTGAATTTAATTGATATCAAGAAAAAGGCTGGGCAAAATGTTACTGAGGAGGTTAGTATTTACTAAGACTATAGTTACTATTAGTTTAAGTTCGAGTTTGTTCACCAGTAGAGGCATATGCACTTAGTCAAATAGTAATTACATATGTACAAACATGCAAACTGTATGAATTGGTTGAATAATGAAAATATAAATGTATAGTTTTGCCTGGATTGCTTGTCAGAAGAGCGAAGAAGAGCTTGACTCTGGATCTGGATATTTTAATGTTTTATAAAATATGTATTTTTATTGTTGTTACATTAATGAGCCTTCTATTTTGTTCTATGTCAATCTGGTCATGTTTAAGGAATCCCCATGTATTCATCTATGGCACTATTTAAATTAATGAATAAGTTTTTGTCAGAAATTTGGTTTTTGATACCAGCTTTAACCGCTGACTGTACTTTGCTTTAACATAACTGTTCTACTCATCAATTTGTTTCATTTCCTTGTAAATGGTTATTTGACCAGTCAGAATAACATTTACAAGCAATTTTTGTTGAAAGTGATGATCTTTGATACACCCATCCATTTTACTTAATTGTTAATAAAAAGTAGTGGACATTTTTTGGTTGGTTTGCAAAATGGAGAAGTGGGTAAATTTGGGCCCAGGGATCATACATTAATTAGTCACACCAATTTGATGACTTTTTTACCCTTCCCTCCCCCCCCATGTCACACTTCGTCACAATTAACTACACCTTGCCCCCTTAGTGTGAAGTCACATTTAGATTTTTAGTTTAGGAAGATAAAAATTACAACATCACTTTGAAACTAACTTTTTATTAGGATTGCTTTAAATGATTAATTTATGAAATTAGCAAAGAGAGAATCAACAGTAGTAAAAAAATTATTAAAAACTTATTCTTCCTCCGGCCAGACTCAAACTCGGCAGAAAAATAGTATCAAATTTATAGGGAACGAAAGTATCCAAACAAAATCGAGTAAGTATGTAGAAAATTAGTTTTAGGTTTTGTAAAAAAATTGTATGTGAGGATTGTGAGGTCACAAACATGGAACTCTTCCCTCCCCCCTGTCACAATATCTCACATTTTGTGGACCCTCTCCACCCGCCTTGAGGTGTGATGTAATTAATGGATAATCCCCCAATATGCAAACCAACTCCAACCCTTTATTACATACAAAGCTATATTTGGTAGTTACAATATTGAACTCTATTGAGAGCTATTTAAGTTTAAATTTCAACAATTTATTTTATATGACATTTATATGGCAATACAGGGTTAAATTCTGTATACATATGTAATTTCATAGTTTTGTGTAAAGTCCGCAATTTCCCAATTTCCAATTATGCTAGTAAGGGGACTATAGCCACAGAATAAGTTATAGTACTAAAGTTCTCTTTCCTACATTTGACATTTAGCATGTCAAGCATACAAATATCAAGATGAAATTAACATTAGGGTTGTCACCATGCGCAGGTGCGTATGGTGGTACAACAATTTGTATAAGGATGGATTTTTATTTTGTTGTCGTTTTTTGTTTGCGTCAGATTTCAATGAAATTTGGTAGGTAGGAAGAGTTCCTTATTCTCTTCAAGAGAGACACAATTTCCCAATGTCCCACAATTTTTCCACTGAGTTACGAAATGTTGAAATGCTGCTATAGCCCAAACCTAGGGTTGCTATCCATCCGGATTTCCCTAGATTTTTTTGATCCGTATGGAGCGTCTATGGGGAGTTTCGGATTTTTAACCTATCTGGGGATAACCCATGGGGACATCTTTGTGTTCAGATCAAGTTCAAACAAAAAAAAACATAAACACAATATTTTAGTGTGTCCAAGGAAATAACGCGATATCTTTGTGTTCAGATCAAGGTCAAACATATCAAATATATCGGTAAACACAATATTTATAGAGTGTCCAGGGAGATAACGCGATTTAAAGGAATCATTCGGAATTTTCAACTGTTGGCCGGTTTCGATATTGTATGCGATGGCAACCCTAACCGTTGTGAGAGGCTCAGCATCAGCAGTAGGTACCTGTATGACATAATATACTTAGGCTATTGTATGGTAACATTAGATGTTACCAACATTTCATTTATTCAGTAAAAACTGACCTAAATAAAGTTTGCGTTACAATTTGCACAGTCATCCTGACTGTGCAAATTCTCAATTCTATTTTTAACTATGACTGTTCAGTGAAATAATTGCTAACTGACTTATTGTTTAGAATGTTTGTGTAGGTAATTTGCTGCGGCAAAAAATGTCGCGCGTTTTGCCGTGTATAATAAATTACTTAACAGAAATTATGTCACTGAACTGTTAGCGGAAACATCTGGAACTGAGGGCCTACCACGAAACATTTCGTTCGTTCCTGCGTCTATTGCTCTCGCATATTTGAGCGATAGAGGCAAATAGATGAACGAACGAATGAAGTGGTTCCTGATACCGCAAACAACGAAACTTAAAAATTTTCGCATGCATCTCTTTCGCTCTTGAGCTTTTGAGAGGGAGATACAAAGTTTTCATTCGCGAGTAGACCTGGTTTTAAATAAAACGTGAGTTAGGCTCGCGCTGCGAGGGGTCTGTACCATGAGCATGGCACAATAATACTAAACAGTCTTAAGTTGGTTCGCGACATTGATTTTAGCTAAATGTATTAGAAGGAAAAGACGTTATGACTAGGTACAGGTACTTAAATGAGAATTTCCTTAAATAAATCTTATTCATAGACTGACTAGTCTAATGACACAAGTATACCGTCAGAATTACCCAAGTGTTTTCCAGTACAGTCAGAGACCTAATTAAAAATATAACAAATTTTTATGTCATAAAGTTTTAAATAGAAAACTCCCGTGACATTCTGACATAAGTGCCAATCAACGTTTTTAGGAATCCGTAGTTTAGTTTTGTCTTGTCACAGACCACCTCTGATGATGATGATGATTCTCCTGACCTGCTTTCCGGAGTTTAGTGGCTACTAGATACAGTACCTATATATAAGAGATAAATCGCGGTCACCGCACAATAATGCAATTTATTAGTGTCCGACCGAACCGAAATATGGTTTTTTGCTTTTCCTGCAACCGAAACCGAAACGGAAGGTTCCGGTATGATTCTTATTTCTTATTTTAGCCGAAACCGAACCTTTGATAAACGCTGAATAAAATTTCAGTGAGCCGTTTTTTTTTTTCAAATACCTATATGAATAACGAAACATCTCCATGGTCCGATTTCACTTTTCTCGAATTGAAATTTTGGCATTTTGTCATATGATGTCATATTGCCAGCTGTGCCGAGCTCACCTCACCTAACGTCATCGTCAGTCGAACGCGAGCTGAAAGTACGATATTAAGAGTAAGTTTCGGCGCGGCTGAATTTTGGTCGAAACCGAACCTTTGGCCGAAACATGATCCGGCCGAAACCGAAATCGAAACTTCGGTCGGACACTACAATTTAGTATGGAAGCGCGAGCGCTTATTTCAGTTGCACCTACATTTATTAAATTAAAATTAAAATCTGTTTATTTCGAGTAACAAGACTCATACATAATTTACACACAATTAAAACAATTTACACACAATTAACACAATATACATTAACCACGATACACACAATTTATGATCTATCTCGTGAAAATTAAAATTATTTTTAAATATTGTGTATTAGGGGTTAGGGGTGAACCTGGAATATTGTAGTATAAATTGGTGTAGGATGGTTGTTATACTTATAGAATCGTAGAAATTGTCAAGTAAAACTGTGTGGTGACCCTGGTGACCTCATTCTCTTTGTAAACGTTTCACAATGCGGTGTTTGTGTAGTATATCTTGTGTCCTTTTACTTTTCTACCGTGGATCCAAAAGGAGCAAGGACACAGAGCCACTACTGTGGTCTTCTTCTAGCATTATCATTACTGCAAATCTGCCGGTAAGGAGCGGTTTTGCCGCCTTCTCTGGGCGTATTTATTGTGACATAGCTAACTGGCCCAGGCCGCCAAATCTTTAAATACGCCCCTAAAGGAGTTTAAATTTAAATTAACGAAAAATTTAAAACCCATTTAAACGTTAGCATTATTATCGAACTAACCGTAACTGATGGTTCGTGAACTTTATTTCAACGATATAAAATCTACTAATTGTCAGTTAGTGTTTTATGTAAGTTAGTATTTACCAGTACGATGAAGGAAAACACCGTAAGGAAACTTGCATACAGCCACAGAATAAGTAATAGGTATTACTAAAGTACAGAAGCTTATCTTTCATACATTTGACGTTTAGCTTGTCAAGCATGCAAATGTCAAGATGAGATTAACATTAGGGTTGTCACGATTCTGTCAGGTGCGTATAGTGGTACAACAATTTGTATAAACATATAAATTAGGAACAAAATATGTATCGGAAATTTGGAACATTAAATAAATAAATAAATATCATGGGAGAATCTTACACAAATCGACCTAACTAGTCCCACTCTAAGCTCAATAAGGCTTGTGTTGTGGAAACTAGGCGATAAGAACGCGTTTTTATTGATTATTTATTGGTATTGGTATTCATTTGTCTAAGTATAAATTAGTATGCGGTGTATCAGATATAAATATATCTGAACGCACCCGTGAGGTAATGCGCCTTGTGCGAGCCCTGGCAGTTTATGCCACCCATAGGTGGAAGATTTTGTGTCAACGTTAAACGCGGGAGTCTCTTTATCTATCTTTTGTAGGTGTAAATTTTCATTGGTTTAGAGTTGAAAATTAGAGCGATAACTTTCATAGATTTATTCTAACAGTGTCGAAAACAAACCAGTCGTTTGTTAAAAAAGTGATATTTTTCATACTCTTTCAACTCTAATGTAACGATAGCCTGGATGAACGATCAATCTTGGAGGAACGTGACTTTGCATGGACGTTGTCAATTTTCTAGATTTATTCTTTGTTCATTCATAAACTGCCCATGCAATTTTGAACGCGATAGTACCTATTCATGTATTCATGCGTAATTACGAACAGTTCAGTACTGTACAAACAGAAATCACGATGAGCTAATTTTGAACCCTATTGTAAGGACTTAGGGTATACAATAGGTAGTCTAAGCATGTCCTCGACTGTAGTAGGTAACTAGATACGTAGGTACTGCAACAGTGGATAATGAGTATTGAATGTCTACATTGATATTATTTACTACTATTTAATAGCTAATTGTATGTAAAACAAGTATGTTTCATTTAAGAAACAATAACTTTAATTGTAAGTTACCGCTCCATAAAAATTACAACTTTCTTTTAAGGTACAGCTATGTTTACTTTACTTAGTAATTAAATTACATCGATTTAGGTACTTACGTTAATGGACTTGATACTGCTAAGATTATATACTATTCTAGACTTAATTAATGATTGTGTAACTATCTCTGCACTAGTAGTTAGTAATCCTTACCACTAACACACACCTCATCTGCAACACGCATCGTTAAAACACACATATAAATTCAAAATCCCGCCCTGAACCTGAACCGTGAACATCCCAAAAGTTCCCATTATGCTGGGAGCATTCCGCCGCTGTATAGCCTTTTCCCTTCTGCGCCTGCCCAATTCGCAACCCCTATATCTATGCAACCCCTTTACCGATTTGGTTCATATTCGAACTTACAAATGCTATTTATCCCATCTAACCACCTGCCAAGTTTCTTGACGATCCCATCAACGATACTCAAGTTATCGTTGAACAAACATACATGCATACAAACGACGGATTGTACAAGTAGAGTGGGAGACCTCACTCGCTTCGCATGCTCGTTCGATTAGATTCCTAAAATCTCGGCAACATCGTTATCTGATACCACAGACTTCCTATGATACTGTACGAAGTACGAGTAGAAACAACAACACCCGTAACTGATCCTATACCACGAAAATCGAACGATTGCGGATTTGTTTTTCTATCTCTGTCACACTTGCATATTGGAGTGACAAAGAGGTTTTCCCGTCAATGCCAATTTTCGATGTGGTAGGTGTGCTGGCAATCAATAGACCGTATGCTGTTGCTATAGAGACTACAAATGGTTATACAGTGTTGGCGACGATACGATACTAAATCAACACAATGATTGTTGACAAAACATATCTGCGCTTGCGCATGGCGTTGTATTACAAATGAACGTGACTGTTTGTCTAATGTTAAGATTTATCGTTGTTACCATTATTGGCCGAGCGAGCATGAAGCGCAATGAGGATTACTGCGAGTCCATTTTCCGCTAGGGGCGCTAGTGGAACGTGGGTCCTGCGGGAACATTTAAAACGTCACTTTGACAATTCTCTCATACTCACACAGGACTCACGCATGAGCGGCGCCGCCTGGTGTGCCACAATACGGTAGCTCCCATTGAAGAGTCTCCGCACGCCTCAGCTCGCCTCGCCACGCCTACCACGAACATCGAAAATTGTCATTGGAGATTGAGATACGAATCCACAATCGTTCGATTTTCGTGGTAAGCACTAGCTTGGGCAAAAGTGTTTTAGTAGGTGAGGATTTAAAAAAAAAACCCGAAGACCTGATTTTTCGAGACCTGGACTTGCTTGAGCTCATTCGAATCAGAATAACGAACTGATTCAATCATGATAATAAAAATAATTGTCATTGACAATATAGGCGTGTTCAGATATCTGTGACCACCTTGGTCAGACAGTTATGTCTTGTGGCGTCTGTATATCTGTTGCTCTGTCCGGTTGTTCTTCATTTCCCAAATGATTCTTGTGAAATAAGAAACTGTTCTATAACTTTATTTTACTCTTTTCAGCTATCAGAAAGCATTAAGCTGACCCTCTCAGAATGGGGCTCCCAGAACGGCGTGAAACTCCAGAACGGCACATCAGAGGATCCAGACCCGGACACCTCCCACGATTCCGACTACGCCGTTCAGAGTTCCGTAGTCACCGGCTCCAGTTCCGAAGTCGTAGTCAACATCACCAGGCCGCACGATGATGTGCAGATGAAGATGGCCGAGGAAGAGAGGAAGAATCTAAAGATTGGTGTGAAGATATTTATAAATGAGGATAGCACTTGTGCGCTAAGTGAATGCTTGGAGAACGGTGAGTTTCCTCATAATTAGATTCTTCTTCTCCTTCATGTCTGAAGCCGTGACGAGCTAGAACACTTTAACAACGCTCTGCAAGCCGACCGGTCTTGGGCTTGGTGCATGCTGGCCAGTAGTGTTGCTTTGGTCGCCGATATTATTCTGTCAACGTGTACCCATGGCCAATTTAGAGCTTCTGGGCTTGTTAGAAGTATCTTAGAGTTTTGATGATCGGTGAGTGAGTGATTGTCCTAACTGAGGAACTTTGACGTTCCATAGTTATCAAACTACATGTTTAATTAAATGGTATTTAGAATATATCTATGTTCTGTTATAGCCAACAGGTGCCCTGGGGTCTAGCTTCAGAGTTCAGGGTTCTAGCTTTAGACGACGTTGAAAATCGCCTGTACTGCGCTTCGAGAAAAGGATGGTACGGCCATGCCTTTGATTTGCTCGACTTGTTGGGGGCACTGCCGCCGTGCCCCCGGATACCTATACATAAGCTAACGCCTGTATTCACAAAAGGGACACTTTTAGCAATTGAGGAGTTTATGGATAACGAAATTGTGATGTTGTAGTGACACGGTGCTGTAATTTGTTTCCAGGTAGTTATAACAAATATTTTAATTGGTATCAGGTATCTGGTCTCTATTGTATCAAGTACCTATAAGTACTGTTGTATTTATATTCAGAAGTATTTATGATAAAGTAACGTACCTATTATATACTCTTCAACTGTTATCAAACTTATCAATGTAGTAAACACTTAGCTTACCGCTTGAATCAAATTGATAAAAATCTTCACTGTTAAAAACTACTTAAGCCAAAATATGTTCTTCTAGTATAATGGAGCTCCATTAGCAGAAACTTTTTCGTGTTTCTACTATCAACAGTCATCAATACTTACATCACAAACAATCTATATTATATCTAACACAAAATTTCCTATTCCAGTGTTCACGGCACTACACACATCAGTGATAGACAACGTGATACTAGCATATAACCCGGATGTGCCTCCCAAAGAGCAGACTGAGCCAGTGACTGTCTACTCTAACAAGGCGTCGCCTATATCCCTGAGCAATAATGTTGGTAAGTAAGGCAGGGTCGCCCTGTAAAGTATACAAAGTAATACGAGCACACAATCTAGATGTGACTAAAGACCAGACCAGACCGAGCCCGTGACTGTCTACTTCAACAAGGCGTCGCCTATATCACTGAGCAATAATGTTGGTAAGTAAGGCAGGGTCGCCCTGTAAATACAATCTGATACTAGAATATAACCCGGACGTGCCTCCCAAAGACCTGACCAAGCCAGTGACTGTCTACTCTAACAAGGCGTCGCTTATATCCCTGAGCAATAATGTTGGTAAGTAAGGCAGGGTCGCCCTGTAAATACAATCTGATACTAGCATATAACCCGGACGTGCCTCCCAAAGACCTGACCAAGCCAGTGACTGTCTACTCTAACAAGGCGTCGCTTATATCCCTGAGCAATAATGTTGGTAAGTAAGGCAGGGTCGCCCTGTAAATACAATCTGATACTAGCATATAACCCGGACGTGCCTCCCAAAGACCTGACCAAGCCATGACTGTCTACTCTAACAAGGCGTCAACTATATCCCTGCGCAATAATGTTGGTAAATACTGCAGGGTCGCCCTGTAAGGTATACAAAGTAATACTTGCATATAACCCGGCCGTGCCTCCTAAAGAAGAAACCGAGCCAGTGACTGTGTACTTGAGTAATAACGTTGGTAAGTAAGGCAGGGTCGCCCTGTAGTAACTAATTCTAGCGTATAACCCGGACGTGATCAAATGCCAGACTGAACCAGTGATTGTCTACTCCAACAAGTCATCGCTCATATTCTTGAGTAATAATTAAAGTTAGTATGTATGGCAGGCTCGCCCTGTAGGTTTATTCACGTATACAATGTGACACTAGTATATATCGTATTCTGATTAGGAAAAATAGGTAAAAAACCTTTTAGACGCGAACAAAAATTTTGTTTTATATGCCCCATTCAAAAAATTGTTAAACGTTAAAAAAATCTGGTTTTTCTTAAGCAGAAACCTATACTGATTATGCCCTTAACAGTAGGTGTCACCAGCATCTTTGCTACACTCTGTGTAAATAAGCGTTCAGTGTTTGCAAATAAACTCGTCATCGACATAGGCACACGACTGGCTAGGTTAGTTTCCAAAAATCCTTTAATTTTGTACTCTATTTCTAATTACATATTTAAAATTCACTTTTCAGGAGCAAAGAATCCTTCGGAGACTGATGCTGACAACGAAGCCGATGCGCGCAAGTGTGAAGCGATACTACCCGGGATCAAAGTTCTATGGGGTGTTTTAGAGGAATATGTCAAAAATGGTAAGTATTTTTTAAGTTAACAAAAATACCCTATGATTTGGTCGTTCGTTGGTCGTCCACAAATATAAGCCTCCTCGACGTTTACATTATTTTAGGCCCTTGTCCAACCAAGAGCGAGTATAAGCGATGAGCTATCGGCGATTTTCTCGCCCAAGAAACGAACAAAAGATAATCGATTCCGTGAAAGTAAAAGAGATAGGTATATTTATTATTCATCACTGGCCGTTCACACTGCCGGCGAGTACTTTTCCTTAGAGAATCACTCGCCCGCGTAGAAAACACGCTACTCGCTGATCGCCGATCGCCGCTGGTGGGACAAGTGCCTTAAGATTCAAATGGAACAGACAATAGGCTAGGCGACAAAAAAATATCTAATTAGTCCGTCTGTTAGATTATTAAAAAATATATACGATACGTATTTTTTCTTTTGTTCGTCAAATGAAAAATGACGGAAATACAGGGCTTTAAAGTTTCGCGTGACGTCACACCTGAGTACAATTCTTACTCTATGGTGACGTCACCAGCCCCCACCACGGAACTTTGACGCTCTTCATTTTCGTCAATATTAGATATATTGAAAAAGGAAAAAATACGTGTCTAGTCTAATAATTTTTGATAATCTTTCTTACAGACTAATTAGAATAATAGTTTTTCAACCTAGTCATCATCCCTATTGAAGACATATTCTGTTTTGTGACCAGATCGAACTTATCGAACGAGAGAGTAATTTCTGCGAGTCTACTTGGACAACAAGACTTTTTTGCCCATACAAATGTATACAAATAGGACTTTGCAAATTTGATAATAATTTAAAAAATTATCGACCAATTTTTAAATGGCTACTATTTATCCATGTTTAAATAAAGTCCCTACCTATACTCGAATGTATTGCAAAGTTCCGTAAAATACCTTATTTAAAAAATATGGATGATCCATTAAACACTTCAACTGAATTAGGAACAAATATATGAATTCGTAGGTATTTTACGAAACTTTGCAATACTTTCGAGTATACCTTTCAACTACCTTTCAATTCAACTTCTGTTCAATAGATAGCGCTGCCGCACCTAAACCTGGAGCCAGGGCATATTAAAATATTTAGTGGAACGCAGATATATCTCTATTGGTTCTCTCTTTCACACTAGCAATATATTTCCAGGTCGAGTGAATCAACTCGGGGTTGCCGACGTCGGCGGCGGCTGCCTCTACAAACTGCACGCCTGGGCCAAAGTTAAACCGAACATAGCCCAAATAAACCTGGCTTCTTGCTGCGTGGTGCCGCCTTCGCTGCACGCGTTCTGCCGCGCCAATGATGTTCAGTTGTTGACGCATGCTGACCCTCCAGGTATGTTACCTTAGTCTTATACAAACTGCACGCCTGGGCCAATGTTAAACCGACTAGCTCAAATACACCTGGCTACTATCTGCGTGTTGCCGCCTTCCTTGAACACGTTCTGCAATTGTTGACGCATGCTGACCCTCCTGATGGTCTAGTATACATTTTTACATGTCATATTTGACATGTAAAAATGTATACCCGACACAGTGTTAACAGGTTAGATGTTTTTTTGCCGAAACCGAAGCCGAAGGTTCGCTATGATTTTTATTTCGGCCGAAACCGAAACCGAACCTTTGATAAATGTGACCAAAACACTGAATAAATTGTAGTTATTTTTTCAAATATATGAATAACGAAACATCTCCATGCTCCGATTTCACTTTTCTCGAATTGAAAGTTTGGCATTATCATATGATGTCAAATTGCCAGCGGTGTCGAGCTCACCTGACGTCAGTTGAACGTGACCCGAAAGTACCGTATTATAAGTTTCGGTGCGGCCGAAAGGTTTGGCTGCTTTTTTGGCCGAAACCGGCCGAAACCGAAACTTCGGTTGGACACTAATTGTAACTCATTCTGTCGCAAAGTGCGTCATCATCGCAAGCGAATCATCATCCCTATCGACAATTTCGTAAACGACGTTTCTCATTCCAGATCTACTCTCGCTAGCTGCCGTAAAGACTCTCTCGGAAGCCGGAGTCGGCTGCGACAACCTGGACTGGTGCGCCCGCTACCAGGTCCACATCAAGTGCCGGGGCGTCCTCGCCCTAAAGGGTTACGTGTGTAAAGCCACGCTCGGTAAAAAGGTTAAATAGCTAATTTAAAAAAATGAGGATACTAATACTGATATTTATTGAGAAATAATGTAAGCAGGGTTCCTATAAATAAAATCAGAGTTAACTGTCAAATGCTTTTATGGTTAACTTCGGGTTAGCCGCTAATCCTGGGTGGCAAGTAACGCTAAAACGCGTAAAGGTAAACTAAAAGGTTTATCCAAAAATAAACTAATCAGAAATATTATTTTTATAAATCCTGTATATCAAAATGCCGACCTACTAAAACTTCGACCATTAAATTCTGACTGCCAGAATATTTAAAATCCCGACTAAAAAATACTGAATCTAATAACTGATTCGGAATTTTAAATATTCGTGCTTTCATAAGTCGGAATTTTGATAGCTCGGGATTTTCGAAATTGGGGTTATAAAATTCAATATTTCGAAAATCGGCAAAAAGGTTTTCGGAATGATGTAGTGTAACCCAGACAAAATATTGTAGACTCACTTCCATAACGATGTACGGGTATATCGGGAGGATGTCTCTAATGCGATTTTTCTAATACTTTTGTTAACGCCAGGAAAGCGATTTTGTGCCTGATAATATTTTACGACTTGGTCAACAAATTGGCAGTACTTTTTGACCTTTACAGCTTTCATTGAAGTAGCTATTTGCTAATGAAATCATTTTGTAAGGGACATTTTCGTCGAATGCACTATGAAAGATTCGTTCGCCCCCACGTTTTAATTAGCAAAGGTATGTGCTATGCTGTATATCACATTTACAAATTATAATAATTGGTAATATAATCATTATATCGCGATTGTTTCTATGATAATTATCATCGATATTTATCCTCTTACCCTGCAGGAAAAACTAATAAAGCGGACAATAAACTTAAACTGGTTTGGATACATTTGTTTCTCATTGGTGATATTATGATATTTCTTAGATATGTTACATAAGTTATTGACACGAAGCTTGACGTTGCCCCAATCATTACCACTTTTATTCTTAATTACTGGGGTATAGTAGACAGACGTGAATTAAATATTGTTTTCATATATTAATGTCCCAGTAATTGACACTGCTCCAAATAATTGTCATTTTAAATCTAAATTTATTATTGTAACAAACGCGTCTATTCTTTTTTTCAAACAGTTTTTATCGATGGTGATGGTTAACGAATTATTTTCTAGATAGTTAAAAAAATATTTGAATTTAAGTTACTTTAAGTACCTAAAATGGTTCTCTAAACTATCGCATAAATTCATTTTGCCGAATTTTCATTTGCCAACTGCGGTGTTTTGCAGACGTATCTTTCGAATAATATCATTCCAACCTAACCTAACCTAGTTGGCAAATGAAAATTCGGCCAAATGAAAGTTGGGATATAATAATTCGGTAAATGTTGGTATGCCAAGTGAATCATCGGCGAAAAGTTGGGTGCCGATGCCGATGTTCGGCAAAATGAAATTCGGAGAGAAAACAGGACGCCTATTTTAATACATCTTTTGACTATTTTTATACACTGGTGAAAGGAAACTCAAAATACGTACCTATGTAAAATTACAATATGTATTATTAATTTATTATGTATTCAATGGTGGTTTCTTATGAATTGATTGAAAAACTTTCATAAATATAAACTCTTACAATAATAACACTTAAACACATATTAATATTATGATAAATTACGCATAACATTCATGTATTTTTCGCCTGCGTCGTCGCACAGTACTCAGCGCTTGATAATGGAATCCTAAGATATCCGAAACATGTCGCGCGTAGTGACTAAAAATACGTGAGTATCATCCGTAATTTAATATAATAACATCTTAAAACCTAGATTAGGCCGGTTAAAAGTGAAGCACTTTCGTTATTATAAAATATCGAGGGAAACTGCAGTGCGCCTATTGCAACTAACTTCATTTCAATTAAATTGTCAGTACTTAACCAGTACTTCTAAATGAAACCATATTTACTTAGCAAAGTTGTGATTTTTAATAAAGCTACTATTTGCTTTATTATTGTGATATAAGTTATGAATTTACAAACAATAAAATGCACATAAGAAAAGAAACGCAAAATATAAGTTATTTTATGTCTTAGTGATATAAGATCCTCTGTTAATACCCAAAAATGCAAGCAGATATGTTATTTTTTATTTAAAATTATATAAATGATAGTATTAATTTTAGTTCAACTTAAATTTTATTTTTTAGGTTTAGGTACTTAGACATCTTTCGATCCTAATGTTCTTTAGAAATGTAATCTCATTATAAACTAGAGCATTCACAAAATGCTGTATTTATTAAAAACTTGCAACACGTATTTCTAGTTTTATATTTTATTATAAGGTAAATATGACGAATATGAAATATGTAATAGTAAAATAACGAGTACTTAATGAAGTAATTTCTTGGTTACAGTATTTTTAAATACATATATTTAGTTACATTCCTTTACAAATGAATTAACCCCTAACCTTCTGAACTTCAATGGCCCTTGAAGTGGTCGACGCCAAATATAATGAGAATTTTTCTGTCCGACTTAATATTAGTTTGGTTTTAAGGGGTTGACAACAACCAAGTCAGTGCACATTTGTATCGGAATAAAGGAGATCGCACTATCGCCGATCGGCTTAGTTTTAGAACGATAACTATTAAAACAAATAAAATTGTGGACTGTTTGTAAACTGTGAATCGTTGGCGATTTAATTATGAATTGATTAAATTTAATAATATTTTTATTGCAGTATTAAAAAAATAATTGCTTAAAAACACATGAATTAGATGTTGTCAGCCCTTTAAGGATCGGCAAGTTTCAATAAAGACGTTGGTGCATTATGCAAAGTGTCAGTAGTGACTAATAAAATATGACCACAATGTCCCAGTGATTGACACTGACCCAATGAATCAGTCTGTCACTTGCTGGGACGTTTATAATTCTTATAATAGCTTAAATTTAAACTCAATTGCGATTGTAGTCAGTGATACTAAATATTTCAGTTTAATACATGTAGTATAAATCAATACAATTCTATATTGTTCCTATTCATAGTTGCCATGTATAAACATGCTTACTTATATTGCTTATACATATAAAATTATAATAAAAATGCTTATACATGTAAACTTGTATTTGTGAATTACGGTCGCCCAATAATAGCCTTTCACCAATAATTGACACTGACCCTATAGATGAATTTCTGTTCCGCATTTACTGCTTTGGGTCCATTTTTTATGTCAAAGTCTATAATTCTGGTGCAAATCACTACAAACAGCCATGGTAATTTGTAAAAAAATAGTCTTCAATCTCTTGTATGCAAATTGACCTGTAAGTATCCCATTTTTTTGTATGGAAATTGACCAGTAAGGATCCAAAATTCAGAACATAAAAAATACATGTATGCCATATAGGGCAAATTGTCAGTTACTGGCCTCTTTCCAATAACTGGCTCCCATAATTACATTGACAATTAATTTTGTGTACCTATAAATATAATTCATTTCAATTACTAGACACCTTTCAATGATTGGTTACGTTATACTACAATTATCCTGTGCTATAGCACAAATTTCATTTTGGGAATGAGGTGGCCGGTTACTAGCGATACCCTACTGTATCACGTAGAATTAGAAAACGCTTGACATTGTATAATTTTTGTCAAAGTAAAGATATAATTCAGATTATTATAAAAACAGAATGAAACACCTTTGTGCACTTATGCTTACGTGGTATTTAAGATAGATTATGTTTAAATTAAAGATTATATTTATTGTACAAATATTGGCTTTGTTTTATTTTACTTACTCATGGGGGATGGAAATACCGCCAGTTGAAAATATTTAAATTAACGTTTAGTTATTTTCAACGCGTCAGCTTCAGTGTATCGGGATAAAATAAAGTTCTTAATTATCTGGCCACGACTATCTAACGATACCGATACCGATAACGATTTTGGGTTGACACGAAAAAAAATCACCCCCCACTTTACGTGTACGGGAGGTACGAGTACATTCTTCTGGCCTGTGGGATTTACCCTAAAAAAATGTTTTTCCACTTTTTATTTCACCACTTTCTCGGCGCATCTGATTTATATATAATCGTACCAAATTTCAGCTGTCTAGACCTAACGATAACGGTCACTGAGATTTATCCGCAGACGGATATACTGAAATAGCGAAACTAAAGGTTCCTAGTTGACTACGGAATTCTAAAAAAGATCTAAATGAATTACAATATAGGTATCTAATGAGGATTGCCGCGTCTCAATTCGCCGCTAGGGGCGCTAGTGGGACGTGGGTCCTGCGGGAACATTCCAAACGTCACTTTGATAATTCTCTCATATTTTCACGGGACCCACCCATGAGTGGCACCGCCTGGTGATCGACAATACGGTACCTAGCAACCATTGACGGAATCATCGCGCTACAAAAAAAAAAGAATTGAGAATTTCTAGAAGATGGTTTAAAAAATGTATTCGATATTTAAAATATAAGCACAACCGACCACCCTTCGCCTTATTAGTCTATTTATATTCACGACACCCTGAACCGAATCAGCCGAGACAGATTACAAATTCAAATAAAGGGTTCCATACCGGATATTACCTTCCGACCCTCTTTCCGTCGGTGGCGATTTCTTAACGGACTGCGGTGTTTTTTTATGGTTCCGTACTAAAGGGTAAAACAGGACCCTATTACTAAGACTCCGCTGTCCGTCCGTCTGTGCGTCTGTCATCAGGTTATACAGCTGGCCTCATGAACTCTGATATTTAGTTGAAATTTTCATGATGATGTATTTCTTTGCCGCTAACCAAAAAATACAAAAAAAACTGGCCAAGTGCGAATCGGACTCGCCCACCGAGGGTTCCGCACAAAGGATTAAAATTGTATTAAGTAAATCATGTAAAAATGTTTTTGTAACTATGAAAACTCACAGCAAAAAGTTTAGCTGAATCGGTCAAATTTATATACCGGGCTCTTAAGCAGATCACCAATATACCTACCAAATATCTACCTTGTTTGTAAGTAGGGTTTTATCATAGAGATCTATGTCTAAAGCAGTACCTACTCGTACGCTTCACTGACATTTTTTAATACAAAAATATTCTGTCGATTTTTGCGGAGGAGCTACAACTAACGTAATTAGTTATAGCCCCAATTTCATAAGCATGTGTAATCGAATTACTTGCATTACGCAAGCTACACAATATGGAAAGCCGCGGGAAATTGAGCGGGGACAATTTGGGCGAGATCTGCTCGCGCATGCGGCACCTAGTGTAGCGTCAGCAAAAACACCTCTCGAAACACATCCTTATTTGTAGCATGAAATGTCAAATTTCTTACAAGCGTTTTAGTCTTATGGCACGGCGAGTCTGATGGGGTTTGCTTTGTCAACCTAAGAGACTATTGCTGCGTTGATGACATCAACGCAGCAGATTCCACTTAGTTCTCGTTTCAGGTCGGGCCATCTATTGAATTGAATGTAAACAAGTGATATCTTTTGACAAGAGGTGTACCTTGCTATAGGTAGCGAATTAGTGATCTGTGATTCTATTGCTAAGATCATGAAAATCTCACTGCTCGCACCAGGATGCTAGTCCATTTGAAAATTGAAATTACAAGGGGAAAAAAAGACATTCGCTGTTCGCGGTAGATCCTTGCCTAGGAGCTCAGACCACAGCCACCGGCTGCTAGTATTATACGAAGCAATTCGTCGGAGCCAATCGGTCGCATGTCGCATCTGCCTGTGTAATCGACGTAAGGGAATCGAGGGAGGGGACGGAAGGGCAGGGTACACCCGATGATCGGCCTCGACGGATCGCCCCATGTAATACCCGTTTTATGCGATACCTTATCGAGAGTTTTATTCTTCCCTGCGCTTTCGTTCGGTGTTTTTCCTACGTCTCTTCAGAGGGTGTACCACGAACCTCTTAGTACGTTTCGTTTGTCTATTTGCCTCTTTATCACTCGTATATACAAGAGCAAGAAAGAGGGAGATAGACGATCGAACGAACGAAGTGGTTCATGGTAGGTCCATTGTTTGCGTTTATATAATACAACTTGACTCGATTATTCTGCTACCCATACACATTAGCTTAAGTTCAGCACGCGCGTCTGTCACCGTGAACACTCTTACTTTCTGATGTCGCGATATGCGTCCTTTCGCTTCGGGTTGTTCACACCGATGACAGGCATGGTCTTTACGCTAAACAAACTGGTGACAGATGTAGGGTACAATCGGTCGTTTGTAATGTGAATTATCTAGGACGCGCAAAGACTTCGGTGGCTCGGCCACCTAGAGCGGATGAGAGGCGATCGAGACGCGAAAGAACCTTTAAGGGAAAACTGACAGCACGCCGCCCAGTTGGTCACTCTAGATACCGATGGGCGGATGTTGTGGACGCAGATCTGCGCAAGCTCAAGGTTGAGGACTGGCGAGAAATTTTACAGGACCGGAGTTAATGGCGAACAGTCGTGTTGGAGGAAAAGACTCACAGAAGAATGAGTAAGTATATAAGGACGCATTGTATGGCTTCATAAAATTCTTGTTGGCAGCGCAGAATATGAAGTTATAAGTACTTACAGGGGACGTACCAGGACGTCTTACGAAATATCTTTTGATATTAACTACGCTTTTCGGTGAAGGAAAACATCGTGAGGGAACCGGATAAATAACAATAAGGCCTAGTTTACCCTTCGGGTTGGAAGGTCAGATGACAGTCGCTTTCTTAAAACTAGTGTCTACGTCAAATCTTAGGATTAGTAGGTAGTAGAGACGGACGATCACCTGGCAGATTACAGGATGATCGGTATCTTGTGACTTTTTCATATTGTCGTAAATTCTTAGTTTAAAATATATTTTGTTATCGATGGGATATTGATCTCAATTCGGATCGGAATTTCATTTCGCCGAAAGATCAGCGTGCGTAGCCAAGATGCCAATCGCTCACGCTTTATAACGTATCGTAGCTACCTCTCTCTATCGCTCTTCCTTATTAGTGTGACAATGACAGTTGCGTTTCGTTAGCGAATGAGCGTGAGCGATTGGCACCTTGGCTACGCACCCAGGGTGCGTAGACAAGATGCGAGTCGCTTACGCTGCGTACTGTAACGTTTTGCAGACGTATCTTTCGCGAATTATCATAATCCACCCTAACCCAGTTGGCAAATGTAAGTATGCCAAGTGAGTAAGTAGATATTCGGCAAAACGAAATTCGAAGAAATAATGATACCACTAAAAACACCTCCCTTTTTCTATCAGCTCATAGTATTAGAAAAAAAGAAGCTTTCGGCTGCAATCATAATGCTTTCCCGATGCGTAACCTTATGTGAATTTAAAATTACCTTTTACCGAAAAGTACCAAATATATTTCGCAATCACTAATCGACAATTGACGCAGCTGGGGAAGGACCAACGAGATGGACCAATGACCCGACCGATAGATGTGGCATTCTCTGGGAGAGGCCTATGTTCAGCAGTGGACGCCTTTTAGCTAATAATGATGAATCATAAATTTCGAAAACAAATAAAATGTGCACTTATCTTTCAAGTACACCAATACCAATAAAATAAAATAAAGGATGGCTGAAAGTCACGAGACCTGAACTCCATTGTCCTTATGACCTCATGGTGACGTATTGTTACGTATTCAACTCAGGTAAAGTGTCATAGAAAACGTGAGGATCGTCATGGTCGTGGTAAATCATATCTAGCCTCTGACGTGTCGGTCTGACGCTCCAGCGATTCATTTGTTCATTTACTCATTCAAGGATTTACCTCAATCTTTTGCAAAATCGGTGAAGAATAACTAGGGAAAGTATTATTAATATACTCAAAAGCGAAAGTCTTTGTTTAGAATTAGATAGGTGGATACTTTGGATATTTATTCTATAATAAAAGAACCGGTCAAGTGCGAGACGGACTAGCCCACCGAGGGTTCCACACAAAGGATGCTCACCCATAACATAATTATACAATTTCAGATTTTTTCCTGAACTCGTGCTACAAGCTCTTGCTCTTTGTCAAATCTCGTGATCTAGAATCGAAGATTCTTCTCGATCACACAGAGACGAAGATACAAACCGGTAACCGTTCGATTTACCTACAAACGCCGCGGGCGACGGGCCGCTGCACGCTGCGGGTGGCGGGTCAGAATGACCCAGGCCTAAGATTAAAGTATAACGTACGCTAGACCGGACCAAGACCGGCCCTGTGGGACCTGACAAATTCTATAGACACATTCTCGGAAAACACGTGATATTGACACGGCCCGTCCCCGTCCGGCCTAGTGATCTTTAATATGCTGCGCGCCAAGAAAGGTGGGGGAGGACTTGTCAATTAATTTTAATAAAGAAAATCCACGTGTTATCTTGGACAGTAATGTCCAGTCATAATTAAGTAAACAAACGACAGGTTGACGGCACCTCGTCATTGTCCGTTCTGATCGGCGATAACTTATCAAGTTATTAACGTTATCTACATGTCTAATAATCAAAACAAAATACCTACCTACATGTCTGGGCATTTAAAAAAATGTGCCTAGTATTAAAACTTGTCTCTTGATTCTAGGCGCCTTTTAGTTACATACAGTGTTTAAGTCTAATACGGGCGATAAATTTAACCAAACATATGCTATGTTGTCAACGAATGTTTAACTTTAACGCGAGTGTGTTTGCATTACATTGCGGGCCGAATTATTTTCTATGGATAAAATTTTAATTGCAATTCCATTTAAAAGTTACCTAATTACATTTCTTATGTCCTCTACTAGCCAGCGTTAAGAGGTTCGCCCGTATTAGATTTACACACTGTATATCCTTCTACTTTTATTTCAATAACAACAAAATACATGAACTATTTTTTTTCTTTTTTTTTTAATGGTGAATTATCAATATAACTTAAGACTCCACTTGCCGATTAATAAGTACCTACTTTCTTACGGTAGATGTTGCTAAGCGCTCCCTAAGGCGTATAGGAGGGATATTCGGGGCCACAGGTGTGGTCTCGGTAGCTCAGTTGGAAGAGTGACGAGCTGGTACTCAGAGTTGTTCTATACAATAATGAAGTGTCATAGGGATCATCATTACCTACATGAAAAAGGTTTTGTGCCCTCCGGCCGGCAAGCAGCCAATTGCAGGCTACGCTAAACAAATTCGCCGCTTGCCGACTGCGTCGAGCAGAAAAATAGAGTAGGTACAGACCTTAGCCAATAAATAAGAAAGCCTCAGACAGATCACATGTTTGTCGACCTCAGCTTATTCTCAGAGATCTGAGATCTTACTTTACAGGCCTCGGTACGTAATCTACTATGTCATATCTCATGCTCTGAAAGTGGGTAGTCACTAGTCACCTATGAAGCTGGTGGAAAATGATTTATTTCCGGCTTAGGGCGTTTTACTATCCAGATGCATTTTTTTAATTTGTATAAACAAAAACTGGAATGGAAGCATTGTATGATTTCCATTTTTATATTCATTTCCCGAATCCATAAAAGCCGAGATTAAAACTAATTTTGAAAATAAAAGTATCTGCTAGATTTATAAAGAGACGTTTATTTTTCTTTTCCCGTACTCGAAATGAAAAGTAGAGTGTTTAACTCTGGTGAAAGACACTATTTCAGGCAAGGCATAATTTCAGTCCCAGACTATTGGCGCTCTCACTACGTTTTCGAGCTTCAAAATACCTCAACTGAAATGGGTGCCTTCCCCTTGGTTAACATCTTACGGTGTGTGTAAAATCTGTCGTAGCAACTTTCACAGCTGAAACCGTCTTTCGATTTCATATCCGCGCGACGTATCGGGTGAAGACGAGTGTGAACATAAGAGTTGTCGGCCACGCCCTAGATAGCATCTTGATTGTGTTATGTTGAGCACACCGCCATGATGCATTGGCTTTTTGTTTGTTGAAGGTTCTAGCAGGGGGTGTCACTTCTTCTTTTAGAGAGTTGGACAATTTTGCCAGTGTCACGTATTATCAATATATCAGTATATCATGTATTATATACCTAAATAGTATATTGCCACTTGGGCGACGCTGTTTGGTGATTGGCCTCGCTATTTATTAAGTTTATAGCTTTAAAATGTAACAAAATAGTTTTTCAGGGGGCCGAGATACCGGGGCAACCGAGTAATGACTCAATAATGGTTACACGCGCTTCAGGATTAATTCTTCATTATCTGCACACTTCTTCGTTAGTTTACTGCGCAATAAGCTTTAAATATTACACATTAAACAACATATAGCACACAAAAAACAAAAACTATTCAAGAAACGCCTTCGCCATCTTGAGTATTTCAATTTTTCAATTTCAATTTTATTTATTAACCATAATGTAACATGTTCATTACATGGTAAGTCAAATTTACAATATTTGCATATTTAAATCCACTGTACAAGTGTATAATTAATACATATTCAAAATGAAAATAGGTACTAAAAACGAATTATTAATTATTTATCATTATCATATTTTAATTACAATATTATTAAATGTTAAAAATTCTGTAATTGAATAGAAGGCATGGTGTTGAAAAAATACTTTGACTGCGTTTTTAAATGAGTCAAATGCCAAATCTGTGATATGAGTAGGCAATTTATTGAACAGCTTTAATTTAATGAATATTCCCTGTTTTTGACACTTTTTTAGTCGTAATGTTGGTAGTATGAGTTTGCTATTATCGTTAATAATTAGACTTAGGACTTGTAGAGAATATAGAGTCTGTGTGAACATTCAATTGTCGGCCGCACCCTAGAGTGGATCTTTTTTTTAATGCTATAGGTGGCAAACGAGCAAACGAATCGCCTGATGGTAAGCGATTAACGTCGTCCATGGACACCCGCAACACCAGAGGTGTCGCAAGTGCGTTGCCGGCCTTTAAGGTGGGAGTACGCTCTTTTCTTGAAGGTTTGAAGGTCGTATCGGTCCGGAAACACCGCTGGCGACAGTTCGTCTTGATTTTGTTATCACATGTAGTGCAATTCGTTCAAGATTCAGATTTTTACACATATTATTGAATATATATTTAGGTAGATAGATAAGAAAAATCTGAAGTGACTTGTATAAATAGTCTGCGCGAAAATAGAAGGATTCTGGGGATATATATTTGATTAATTATATAGCTCATTAGGTACTTTATAAATAACGACAAAATGCCAAGTAACCATTCCAATAATAACATTTCTATTTACTGTATAGTTATTTTATTGTGCGATGATGACTAAATTCTCAGAGCTCTTCAAGTTTCACTGAGATGCGTGTCATTGGCTAAACAATGTGTTTGTTAACCTGTCCATCCTTCTTTACTTTATACACGGTCATATGCGTTCAGCATATCCGCCGCATATGTCAATTATATAAAGTACGGTAAATTTTGCCCGGCGGACGTTCTCACTATGGAGATCCTACGAGAGAGCGTTAGTGGCCCAGCGGTAAGAGCGTACGACTTTCAATCCTAAGGTCGCGGGTTCAAATCCTGGCGGCTTGTACTAATGTTTTTTTCGGAACTTACGTACGTAGTACCTACGAAATATCATCTACTCTGATATTTACCAATCGCTTTTTGGTGAAGCAAAACATCGTGAAGAAACCGGACTAATCCCAATAAGGCCTAATTTACCCTCTGGGTTGGAAACAGTCAGTCGCTTACTAAAACTAGCGCCTACGCCAAATCTTGGGATTAGTTGCAAACGCGGACCCCAGGCTCCCTGAATCGTGGCATAAGCCGGAAAAGAAAGGCTAAGAAGAATAATAAATACATAAAGAACCACATCTGCTGTCGGATGTGCAGTAATGCGTGCGCGTGCGCAGGGCTCGAGAAAGTGGAAAATCACCCGTAATGCGCGAGTGACATCGCAGATGTTTATATAAATACCTTTTACTATGCATACGTATGCATATGAGAAAATCGTAGCCTTTGAAATCTCTTTTTTTTAATTTATTGGAGGCAAATCGAATGTTAGAATCTTTGCATTTCAATGCATACTAATTTTCTAAATGTGAAAGCTAAAACCGCTGAAGGGACCAAGATGAAATTTGGTATGGGGATAGTTCGACTCCTGGGAAAGGACATAGGATAGTTTTTGTTTTAATTCTACGCAGAAAAAGTTGCGGGTAAAAAATATTTTTTATAATACCGCAAAATAGTATCGCCACTATGTAGTCAGTATAATAAATAAATAAATATTGTGGGATAATCTTACACAAATCAACGTTCACACTTCACAGTAAGCTAAAAAGACTTGTGATGTGGGTACTAGACGACGATATATATAATAGATATAAACGTATAAATATCATTTATTATTTATAATAAGTGTTTTGATCACACTACTACCTATATATAAATTATAAATTGTAAGAGATATCATATACTACAGAAAAAGTAACCAATGCCCCTAGTGCCCAGGGCTGGGATCGAACCGGCGATCTCCTGCTTCCTTAGTCCAAAATTTCCTAAGTACCTATATGCAATCCTTTCTCATTTTTAAACGCTTAAGGTGCGTTCCGCCAATCCTACAGCTCAGACTTACTTCTAGTGCTGTCCTATACGTAAGTGGTTAAGGCGTCTGCCGCGAAAGCAGGAGATCGCTGGTTCGATCCCGGGCATCCCAGCCCCTGGGCACTGGGGGCCTTGGTCACTTTTTCTGCAGTAAGTAGGTATATGACATCTCTTTCAATTGATAACGTATAAATAATTAAATACATAGAAAACATCCATAACTCAGGAACAGAGATCGTGATAAATGCCCACACAGATAAATGCCCTGACCAGGATTCGAACCCGGGACCTCCTGCTTCGTAAGCAGGAGGCAGGAGGCAGAGTCACTACCGAAGTACCGACTACGAGTAGACTGATTAGGGAAAAAAATTGACACGCAAAGATTTATTTTTGTTTGGTGCAGGTTGTCCAAATAGGCCAACCCTCCATACAATATTTGATTTCGCGCAATTTTTTATTTTTATTTTTTTCTAATGAATGCCCGATAAGCATTTTTGTTACACCTTTAATTGTATTTCATCGAAGTATTTTAAGACATTGAAATTTACAGGCATAGGTATGTGTACTTTTTGTTAACATCATCTCTTTCTGATACTGAAGTAAATACGGAAACTTTCCAAAGCTGCGAAATTTTCGACCTAAGTAGAAATTTTTCGACAAACTCTTTCATTTTTGGATGGGAATTTAAAAGATTCCATATCCAATATTACCAAATGCATAATATGATGACATGGAAATCTCTGACCGTTACCCTAATTAAACTTACGATCAACGATATGATGAAAATTTTCCGAATTACCGAAAACTTTTGCGATTGAAGGGACGTTTACAAAAAGAACCTGAGCATAATTTTACAGGAGAGCGATAAAACTAACTTTCTCTTTGGATAATAACGATTGAAGCTTGATTTTCAGGGAGGAGATATATATATGGTCACAAAGTTAGAAATAACTCTTTATTTGTTTTGAGACTTTCTATTTTGCGGAAAAGATATGAAATATACTTTGTCGCTTATGCAGTTTATGTAAAATTTAGGTAAGTTACGTTGTTTTTGTGCAAAGATAAGTAACTTTTTTTCTAATTTTTTTTTAAATTATAAAACGTTCTTTTTACATTCACTTTTTCTCTAAATTTAAGTAAATATATATACTATTTAACTGTTGCTCTTAATTCAGTGGTGTAAATTAATGTTAATTTTTAAGTACATACATATCTAGATATAGAGGATATTTGATTGCATATTTTGACAAACATAATAGTTTTTAGACTACCATTTTTTCACCTTTCGTAAATTCTTTGGACCCAAACAAGATGACATCAAAAACACAAATCCAAAAAAAAAAGTTATGTTGTTTTTGTAAACATACATTCAGTGTGGTAGATAGGGAGTTTGGACGGCAAACTTTGAATTTTTTTATTTATCGCTATTATTTACCTGTGAATCTGCATGATGTAGGTATTTTTGAGATGTTTGTTGTCATTGTGAAAAAAAAAAGAATTGGAGATAGTTAGTAATTGAAAACTTACAATTTTATTGTAAACAATGTCCCACGCTAGACCCACGTTATTTGATATCGAACGATATGAAACTTGAGGTCAACTCTAGTTTGTCTTTGAATAAAATAAAACTGCGTAGCGTGACAGACGTCAGAAAAGTTTTCATTCATGAAAGCTGTAATGGCGGTAGAAATATGCGGCTTGAACGCGTCATGGAGAGCTCATGATATTTAGGTAGGTATGGGTGTATATATGTAAATCAGTATATGTAACTGTAAATAATTAGACATTCAAACTCTAGTGTGAGTTTATGAAACGAGGCCCCACGTCAGCCGAGTTTCACTGTATGGTGACATAAAATATGTAGTTACTATTATTTTGTTACATTAATTTGAATGTAATTTACTTGATTCATTTTGGGTCAGGGATTGAAAACTGTTTCTGCGTTAAAATCTTCACCAACAAAACAAAAGCAAATATGGCATCTCGTTGTTCAGATCCGTATCAAACACACCTGTGTAGTAGGTCACCCGTCAAATGAGTCATGTTAAAAAAAAAAACAGTAAAAGGGGAGGCCTTTGCCCAGCAGTGGGACACTAAAGCAGGTTAATAAAAATAGACTTTTATTATTAAGTTGCGAAAGTGTCTTAATGTGTTTTTAAATTAACATTTAAAAGCTGTCGTAGATAAAATATGTGAGTCTAAGTACGTTTTCTAATTTATAATAGGTACTTATTAGGAGGCAACTCAGTCGAAGGAATCCAGTATACGTCATAAATGGCTATTTAAGTATGTTGTCAACGACTGCCACCAGAGAAAAAAGGTAAAAAGTGCAAATAGCTCACATTCTATTAGATGCTTTAAACAGATAATAAAGCTCACTCATTATTAACTAACTGGATCATCTTAACTTAACGCAATAGAGCAATTAACGCATACTATTTATTGCCATTAAAAAACCGGCCGGCAAATAAGATAGCCGGGCAGATAAATAACATAAAAACTGACCGCTATGTAAACGTAACTGACAATTTCCTCCTACCGAAATTACCGATTGGGAACGTCCCCATAACTTGGTCCACGGTAAACATAGTGTTGTTTCGTTCTAACGCTAGCGAAAAGTGTATGTGTGAGTAAGACCAAGCGAAGATGCAGTTTCATAGCTAATCAGACGTGTCCACTGTCCGCCGCTTGCGCATCTTAAAACGTTTCATTCTTTTTATTCCAATTTCGAAATAAAAATCTGTTTTTGAATACGTTTTTTGATTAGAAAAATAGCTTAGATGAGATTTAAAAGACTGTAGACTACTTTCCAATAATAGTTTAAGTTTTAAACTATTTCTTGCTCTCAGCTCTTAAAACAGAGATGAGCGTGACTTAAAATGAACTCTAAACACTTATTAGTACGGTTTAAAATTGTTTGTTTCAAGGTGACTAGACTTAAGCCGTTTCAGTATTTTGTGAAACGAGTAAGATCAGTATGAAATCACCTGTAACAATACCGTGGTCCCTTTCTGAACTGGTGATACTTGTGGTACTATAGAGGAAGATGGCTATATTTCTGTCTTTGTGCTTAACACTCATGTAGCGTACATTTTGCTGACTTAACAGGTTTTTACAGGGGTACTAAACTGTTGATAGTAGAACGTTCATTAATATTTTAATTATTTATTTATGTAAAAAAGTGTCATATACTTTGTTTAACTATCCATTAAATTACATTTAGGATTAAATTAATGTGTTAATGGTTACCACTTTAATGAACGATGAAACTAAGTCGTTTAATCATTCCACAATTTCCACATACAACTATTTAATTTGGTAAGTAAGTATAGAAAGTTTTATAAAATAAATGAAATAAAATTTGGATAAGCATCGTATAACAAGGGAGCAAAATAAAATGCCTGATTTAAGAAATCAATTTTTTACCATCTGGTCTATTTTCCACTCTTTTTTTATGACATTGACCAAAATCTTTGGTCAGACTATAATTAACACAATGATAACACTTACGCTTAATTTTATTTTATGTTTCCTATATTCTCCTAAAATCTCAGTCATCAATCAATTTTTCATACTTAAGCAAAACAATGAAAAAGATCGATGAATTTTCATGTTATTAAGCTGCATTTATTTGATGTCTAGTAACATGGATATGGATCTGTGTAGGTAAATCTAAATAAATATT
This sequence comes from Lathronympha strigana, assembly GCA_949128165.1. NCBI lineage: Eukaryota > Metazoa > Arthropoda > Insecta > Lepidoptera > Tortricidae > Lathronympha > Lathronympha strigana. Next base: position 8,272,543 of record OX421923.1, on the reverse strand, counting down.
AAGTCTTCTGTATAAACTAATAAATTATTATTTCAAAAATCTTTAAAACAGTCCGTTACCTATAATTTTCACACAAATAAAAAATACTTTTTGAAAAATAAGTAGATATGGAATTAAAAATACATTCTAAAATATATATTGAACAATTAGTTATGATATTTATTTTTAACCTTTAGTAGCGAGCTGGTAGACGCCTTATTTTAAGGCAATAAGTCCACCGCGCACACAATACATTTTAGTAGTCAGTACCGATAAAATAAATAAAATTTGCATGAATATACAGTGCAACTGAAATTGAATTAGCCGCAATAAAACACTGTCTCATACAGTCGTTAAAACTGCGCATCAGGAAAAGATTGCCGACACCTGCATTCAGCGCAGGCCCCCGTCGGAGCCGCATGCGCAGCCAGTCGCTCGTGTCCCGCGCATCGCCGCGCTTCGTTCGGAATTCAAAATTCAAATTTGATATTCGAACTCCGGACTCCGAACTTCCGTTATTAAGACTCTCGTGAGTGTTATAAGACCGTTTTTGTGTGTGATAGGTATTATTGTGACAACTTAGTGGTAAAGTTCATTCGCTCACCTTTGGGTTAAATGGATATTTAGATTTGAAACTGTGATTTTACACTTTGAGTGGATTGTGTGTGTTTGAGACTAAAAGTGGTGTATTTATTTTAAAATTGTTGGACAGGTTAGTACTAATTAACTTAATTTTAATATAATATTAATTAAACAAAAAAAATGCTAATGCATAATTCAAATAAGTGCCCTAATTAACAAATTTAATTTAAAAAGAAATATTATTACTACTTAATAGTCGAGGAGACAATCGTGTATTCTTGCAACCTCATGAGATAAGCGGAATTATTGCTTAAAAAACAATTAACGGATAAAAATATGAATTTCTCAATAACAATTAAACACAAGTGATCTAATTAGGAAACTCCATTGCGTTTATTTAAATTTTCGTAACGCCATTTGATAAATGTTAATTTTTCTTATTGCCCTGTTACGGCTACTAAAGCGTGTAATTGATTGTACAGTAATATGTCGGATTTAGTGATAACATAATTAAACGTATTTCAGCAAGTATTTAAACCATTTAATTTATGCACAATCTGCAGATTCATATCTAGGTTAATTTTATATAAAACATTTTTTGAAGATTATCAATTAATTTATTCAATCTCTTAAATTGTCAGTGCGTTCCGTTTTTAAAATATAAGTTGCTTAGATGATCATAAGAAGCGCATGCCACCAACAAATTGACATTAAAATAATTATAAATTAGAGCATTACAAAACCTACAGACACGAAAATGCTTAAAATTGTGTAGTAACGTCTCTTTCTTGAGATTTAAGACATCTAAATTCGATCCGCCGCCGGCACTAGTTCAAAATATTGCGTAAAACGAAACGATCTGCTTCAGTGATATAGTCTAAGAGTCTGACAAGGATCGGCTCTTGGCCGTGCACATTCCTAGAGAGTCATACTGTCCTTTTTGTTTACCCTTGTGTTGCCACCCAAAAAAAGGGACGCCTATAGAGTTTTTTATTAATCTATTGTCAGATTTGGTTTGTCAGACTATAAAGTCAATAGTTTAGGTAATTTCTACCCAAATGTCGAAAGCTATTTCATGACATTTCTGGGAATAATGTCCATAAGCTAGTTCAGTTACCATCATCGTGTACGTTTATTTGCGAACCTCGTACATACAAAGTGTGGTGATGTCTCTCACCGAATTTGGTTGGTTTTAGTAAAAGGGACCACTTTTTAGCTTCTTGATAAGGTTTATTTCTAAATAATAAAATATTTTTTAAGAAATTAACGCCTTATCATTAAGCGACAAAGTGGTTGGTAGAATCTCTTCTTTTACTGAAAACAATCGCATTTTCGCATCCCATTCGCGTGACAGGAGGCGTGAATTTGGTAAATCCCGATACTTACTCATATTTCTACAAGAGCAGGAAGCAGCTACATGCTGGAGTGAGAAAGTAATATATGCAGGTATTACCATCTCCGACCAAATAACATACACTCACTCTTCCAGAACCACGAATACCTACCAATTTTAACTAACTTCATTCATTTCGTATTAAAAAGATATGTCTGCATGCCGAAAATCAATCAATTATAAAATTGAAAGAAGCCTCGTGACGTGAAACGGCAGATGAACTAGAGGGCGCCACATAGCACTTAATACTATTACTATATGACACTTGGACAAGAACAAGATACCTACAGGTAAATTATACATGAGGTAATTCATAATTGTTCGAATTTTTATAGTTTCCACGTGACCGTACGTATGTTTTGAGAAATAGTGACAACCATGCCTGACGTGGGATACCTAAGTGTTAACTTTCATGGTCTCAAATTTTGTATTTAGGCATACAACTTGACAAACATAACCTGACAAACTCCATTTGACGAAGCCTACGTCGCGGATTTGACTTTCTCAACCGTAATATTTATAATTTAATTATCTAAATAAGGGATCGCTAGAACGGGACGGGACGGGACCATATGTCAGTTTTAATAGTAAACGCCCGCCCCGTCCTGTTCTAGTGTAAGTGATCCGTTATTTAGAATATTAAGTTATAATACTTACGGTTGACAAAATTAAATCCGCAACATAGGCTTCGTTGAAAACTTTTTCTTTGCCCCAAGCGCCTATCTATAACTAGTAAAAAAATGCAGAAAACGGGAAAATTACATATAAGTAGTCATATAGCAGACAGCTAATAAAAACGTAGGTACATTACTTACTCTTCGCAAAGTGAAATTTACTTTAAAGGATGAGCGAGCTAGGTGCGTGTATTGACCCCTCACCTATATTTGAATAATGAATAAAAATAAACGTGACTTTGTAGGTACATGCTGTGACGTCATAAGTGAATAAACTTTCTTACATACTAATACTATGCCTACATATATAGTAAATGTATTTATGTACGGTCGGCTGCAGAGTTAAGTGATACCCTTGAAAGTTATTATCCCTCTAACCATAGAACAAATCGAAATATTAATTAAGTAAGTGTGACTAAATATTTTGCTTCATAGTACAGTACGCCACTCCACCCTAAGCTTGGCTACCCTAAGGTTGTTAGGAAGAAACCGCTCTCTAGCGATAAGACCGACTGTTGTATACCTCATTAGTTTTATTTGAATTAAATGTTCAAACAGACAAAATTCGCCCTCTGAGTGACAGTGGCGCCGCTCTGGTGAAAAAAAATTGTGCAGTCAAGTGCAAAAATACGTATCGACAAAATCGTCTCATAAATATGGTACTACGCTCTTATTACAATGGAATAAAATGCTATGGGACATATTTTTGAGTAAGATGTGTCCACCTATATTTTTACACTTGACTGTACCATAAATATTAACATTCTTCATACTCCGTGCATTGCCATCTCTTGCGATTCCCTCAGCAAGTATTTTGTACATAGCAAATCGTAACAAGCAGAGCACAAATCAGCCGCAACAATATATACCGGTCTTTTTTAACTGTATCTAGTAGAAAAAGACTGAAGGTCTATATCGCACGGGAAATACTGACCTAGGGTTGAAGACATCAACGCGTTCCGTCTGATCCAAAGTTTGGGATGTAACAAATATGCCAATGATTAATATACCCATTGATATACCTACTCTTTGTTGCATTCCACACAAGTGGGTGGCACTTTGTAAAACACAAATTCTTACATCTTTTTAGGACATTAAAAAAATAAAGTCAGGACAGTTAAAAATGTAGGTAAATATTGTAATAAATGTCGGTGTAAAAAACAAGGTCTAACATTCAGTGGAGTTGGCTCTGCGTTGGTTACAAATAATCATGTAACATTTATAAATAAATATGTAATTATTATGGGACAATCTTACACACATTTATCTAGTCCCACAACTCCCACAGTAACCTTAATAACGCTTGTGTTACGGGTACTAGACGACGATATATATAATAGATACATACATATAAATACTTGAATCCATAACTCAGGAATTCGTGATAAACACAAATAAATACCGTGACCAGGATTCGATCCCGGGACCTCCTGCTTCGTAGGCAGGGTACTTACTAACGTAAACAAAAGGCATCACATGTTTTGTCACTGTTTCTTCTTGTATTTTCACACTACCTCATCAAACTCAAACACCACTGAAACGATTCACTACTGAAATATCGTAACCTACCGCCATATCCAGAAAAATTGTGTTTAGCAAGTAGGTGAATAGCTAGCTAGTTTTGGCAACAAACTGTCTTACAGTTGGGCAGATAAGAAAGAGATTGTTAGATTGGGTTTATTTTCTTGAACACCGATTCTTTTTAAATCTTTTTTTTACAAAACAGGGATGGGAAATTTTACTAAAAACTTAAAAGTGAGGTTATTACGATCAATATGGCTGTCCGGTCACCTGACCAAATCTACTGACGAGTATAAAATAACATTATAAAATATAATTATGTAGGTACTTACTAACCTTGTACAACGATAGGTACAGAATAAAAACTAGTCATCTGCCTAATGTATTCAGAGCCTCAGGTAAATTGCATTGCTATCTGATGCGCCTTGATTTTTTGCATCAACTATTTTATTAAGATTGATATCTGAACAAGTTATACAGCGAAAAAGTATTAATGCGTTTCTTGTTTCTGTCGCAGATTTTTTACCGTATTACAATGAAACAAGGTTGAAAAATGGACACATGTTAGTAGTGTTGACTGTATTATGACAAGGAATGTCATACTAAAGGTATAAAGGATGACTCACACTAGTACGGGACGGCACGGGACGATTTGTCAGATTCTATAGAAAACGGCACGTGACATCCGATGGCCCCGAGCTACGAGTATCTCGTGATTATTTCTATAGACATTGACAGATCGTCCCGTCCCGCTCCGTCCCGTCCCGTCCTAGTGCGAGTCAATTTGGAATATTTATAAATAAAGTTAACGCAGATACATTGAGAGAGGATTTTTTTAAACTTTTTAATTTATTTTCAATGAAAAATGCCCAATAAAAAAGGAAAAAATATTAAAAATGTTGTTACTAGGTCATGTGGGATATCATTCAAAGGGCTGAAGGGCTTCATTTGCACATTATAAAACATTTTTTATAAAAAAATTTCAGTGATTTTTTATTTATTTATAAGAAAAATGTAAAAAGAAATACCATCCCCTTACCTTCGAAGTTTACAAAGAAAAAAAAATCTTAAATTTTTACACAACGTTAGAGATTTAAATATCTTACATTTTTCTTGTTTTAATTTTAATTTTATATGACATTATGCCGTAAGTACCGACTTTTAAACAAAGTTGAAAAACAGTTTACGTAATAAAAAAATATCAAGGAACAACAAACTCGCATATCACTTTATGCAGTGCAAAAAAGTAACCCAAATTGTCGATACATGGGGCTGACGTCAAATATTGTGCAGTTGCCACTCCAAGTTTGTACGTGCGCGAGTTCTGGAGACTGGTGATAAATAATCAATAAATAAAAATAAAAAAAATTACGGGACAATTGTCACAAATCTACTTAGACCACCGGTAAATAATAAATTATTTTTTTATTTAGGCACAATGCACTTGTGATCGTCAACAAAAACTACAACCGGTTCTAACATTACACCACACGACGAAAACATAATTACCGACAAGAACCTCAAATAATAATTTTAAAAATATATAAAAATTCGTAGCTAAAAAGTGTGAGCCACAAACTGGCGAGAGATTGCGCAGGATCGGGTAAAGTGGCGTGCTCTTGTGTCGAAGCCGTCGAAGGCCAATACTCATATCGGGTCTCTGAGCCAATGACGAGTGAGTTAGTTACGAGTCAACACGTGAACTTATAAGGATTTGTGAAAACGTTCAAAAAGGGACCCTTTGTAGTGAAATGTCCATACAAATCACCCGTTTTCATTGCACTCAAGTGTAACTACATAGGACATGCTTGGAGTCATTGACACGAGAACAATTAATATCGTATGACGCTATGTAGCGTCGAAACAGCGTCATTTGACGCTTTACAGCGATTCTGAGCGCTTATCAGCCAATTCAGACGCGACCTAAAGTGTCAAATTGACACGATTAAACTCGTTGGTGTCAAACATTATGACTGGCAGCTGAAAATAGATAGATTGGAATACATTTTTTAAGTTCATTTTTTATTTAATTAATAAGATTATAGTTTTTTTTATGATACGGACTTTTTTGCAACTTAGTCGCATTTGATCAGGCGCCCATGAAAATCATTGGGATAGCTTGGGCCGCAACGGTTTTTTGGCTGCAACCGCCATTGCGTAGAAGTATGTAAGTCCCGTGACTTACATAGGAACTTCAACGCATCGAAGAACAAAAGATTGCCAAAAGCTTGGCAAAAGAGACCAAACAGCCCCGCCAACTGCAGGCCGCTCCCAACCGCGAGCTGCGTGCGACGTTAGGTTTAAAACATAAAATGATTCTAAAACAGAAACTGCTTAAACATAGAATTGGAGACGAGTATGAAGTATTTCCTTTAATTTTTATGCAGTTACTACTAGTAATAAAATAATGTATGTTTTATCTCGATATCGTATTGTGATGTCAGTCCTTCGGGCGTGCACATACCGCAAACCGTGGTGGACTTTACATACTTTAAATTAAAAATTATTTCGATGATAAAAAAATAGATATTTTTTTTTATGATCACAACTATAATAGGCATGCTTTTAATCTTGGATATACTCTGCGACACTCCTAACTGAACGGATTAATTATACAACAATTAAATTACAATATAAATTAACTATGCGACGCTTAGTAGAATTGTAGCTGTAAATACCTGGTTAGCATTATTATTTCGTTTGACTTTCTTTCGGCATTCTTTATTATAATCTTTCTAACCGTTTTATACATTATTTTTATATTCTTATGTATTACTGAAATCAACACAACCCTCATATTTCCCTCATTTCGGCTTCACCGCAATCAACTAAAAATACTATAATGTAGCTATACTTCCAGTTCAGAACTTCATGATCGATCACAAATGGCTCATAGTTTATATAAAATGTTACAATATACACGCGGATGTTTTTAATTTCCGTGTATCCGCTAATCAAAACACGACTGCCATGACACTTCAGTACCTCGACATCTACATGAGCGTGAAATCACAGTGTTATATTTATGTAATTACATACAGGATCGATTTATCCAGTTAAAGCTGAGAACTATAGTCTAACAAGGATCTGTTTACATCCATACATAGTCAGAGAGAGAAATACTTACTGTCTTTTTCTTGCCCTTGTATTGCCACTTAGAGAAAAGGGAGGCATATAGAGTTTTTTTTAATGTACTGCCAGAATTGGTTTGTCAGACTAAATAAGAACTGCTTACTTATTTAACTGTCAAAATATTATATACCGTTAATAACCCGAAAGATTTTAACGTTGTATTTTTTTAATATTCCTGACGTCGTATGAAATTATCTGGATTTGGCTCAGTTTTAAAGATACAGCTACAGCTTTTTCTAAAATTGTTTTTCACCATAACTCGTGCAGAAACGCATTTTTGACTGCAGTTTTACCACTAGGAGATTTAGCTATGACATTCTTACTGACTCATAATTTAAAAAAATTTAAAAGTCCCGAACAAACTCTGATTACCTCAAAAAAATTTGAAATAGAATTTAAGACTCTTTTTTTCGTTATAAAATATTACACTACTAAAAGTTTTCAAAAAATCTAAAAAAAATATATATATTTTTTTTTTGACAAAAATGACAAAAGTCATATAACAGTTTTTGTTTCTTTTCACGTCAAGAATAATAGTTAAAATCTTTCGGTTGTTACTGCCCACGGTGTATAAGATAGGTAGGTACCTATTATAGAAAATACTTTCGACCCCGTTCTCACCGTCCCGGTTATCTCTCTCTCAATCCCAGCGCACCCCGTAGTTGGGGTTAAGAGGAATGGGAACTGAGTGACACGGGACAATTGCTAGATTGGCCACAATATTATAATAGGTTGACTTCCAACCATATAATTTTTGTAACAATATGACAACTAACTCTGTTCAAAAAATATCAACCATCCCTCTTCTCCCCATTTATGGCCCAACTAGCCTCACAATCCCTACTCACCTCATTTTACGGTATTGAGATTGGTCTAAGTTCCAGTTTCCATCTTTACAAACAGTAGAATGTGTGTGACAAACAGCCAAATTTCCATAGGACCCAATCCGCTGATATCTCACGACCAGCTGTGTCCCACTTTCGGTTTCATCACCTCACTACATCGATAAAATCTAACTTATCGACAACCCGTCACAGCACTACGCTATCACAGATTAACATCTACACAACGTGTACAAACTACCTACAATTCCAATTATACCTTTTTTGCGCGGGAAAAAGTAAATAAACTTTTTGTATATGCTATCGAGGTATTCTAGATGTGCAGATGTTTGTGAATAATAAGATATTAATTAAAGTGTATTTTAAACAATAACGCATACGTACGTACGTAATTCACTATGTACTTATAATCGAACAATATACAGTGCGACAGAAAAGGTACAAATAAAAAAGTTTCAAAATCGTAGTGTCGTCCCTTTCAAATTAATATATCGACACTACGATGTTGCCACTTTTTCTGTCGCACTCTAAGTATTGTTTTCTTTTTTTTTAAGTGTAGCAGAAGTGTTACCAAATATAACAAGTACTGTAGTACTGTAGTTTTTTTTTTAATTTATAGAAACACCCTACATTACGTTCGGGCTCCATCTGACAGATTGACGCAAAAACAGTTAAGTAATTGACATGTTTACGTTTCTGCAAAATTTATTTTTTGAGTGTTAATTTTTTAGTTTAGTCGTTGACTTTGACACTTGAAAAAGTACGTTTTTTATGCGTTTTGGGATTCATATTTAGGGGACAAGAGGGCGTGGTTTTTAATTAATTCAGATACATCTGTTCAAGTAGGTACCAACAGCGTTAAACATAATATATTCTTGGTACTGTGTTCTGTTTAGTTATATGTGATAAGGTTCGTTTCTAAACGAATGAGTATGGCATTAGCGCCCTTTCGGCTACCGACAAAGTGGTATCTTTTACTAAAATCAATCACATATTCTTAAATGTTAATAATCATACATATTTTAAGGTCGATTGGTTTTTTGGAATATAAATTATTTAAATTGAAGTAACCTCGTCTTTTTCTTTAAAACAGTAGGCAAGACTATGCACTCGGCCAATTTGTAATTTAGGTAATTCAATAGTTTTCTGATCGTTGAATAGACTTCATGAATCGTATGTGAGGTCATTGACACCGGCTGAGACATACTATTGATTCATTCACGAGACAATGGTGGAACTGAAGACTATTCACAATAATTATGATTTACGAAACTTCGGCAATCACAATAAAAAAAAAGTTGAGTTAAGTTTAGCCAAGGCTCTAAAAAGGAATGAGGGGTTAGGTACTGAGGTAACCTGAAAATTTGGTTTTATTTTTGGAACTTCTTCTTTTCAATAGGCTACTTGACTCTGCATTTTGAAGTTGGTCTTAGGTATATTACTAATTAATGACCAGTTAAGAGAAAAAAAAACATATTTTATTATGCCCATTTTTCCAGGGCATAATAAAATATGTTTTTTTTTTCAAGCAATATTTTTATAGTTTACTTTTACGTAATCGTAAGTGGTCGAGATCGTCGAGGTCGTAAGTGGTTTAAAAACTTCATAAATTAATCTGTTATATTAGTCAGTATAAAATAGTCAAAAACAGTAATTTTTCGGGTTTTCCAATTTTTCGTTCATGTTTATTTACACTAAACCGCTCTGATTTTAAAACTAGCTCAATTGAGAAAAACATAGAAATTACGCGTATGAATATGAAACCATCTAGGTACTTAATATAAGATTTTAAGCTAACATGGTCATTTACCCGTAAGCGGGTAGATCGCTACGGGGTGTGGGTAGACCACAAATAAAATAAAAACTCGCAGCAAATCAGTTACACCGTGAACATGGCACTTGTAACAGTGCCGAAATATCGGGAGCTCATTAAAACAAATGTACATGGTAAATATCTCGTTTTAAATAGTAATTATAGCATCTAGGTACTTTTTCGAGTTTTGAGCGTGACAAAGACAGAAACCCCCGCACGTGATGTGACTCCACTGCTGTAATAAAATAAAATTTATTAAAAGTAATAAAACGAGGTAATTTATCGAGTGGTTTTCCTCTACGTTTATTATAATTATTTATTTCCTTGCCAATAAATTCCAGCTCTGAATTATATCACGTGTGAACATTTTTTAAAGTAAATGTCAAATTATATGGTTAATAATTATGGAAACAAGTGAGGTAATAAACGGGACTTCCTTGTAGGTAACTAATGCATTATGATTTCTGAATTTAATTTCATTTTGGGAATATTGGTTATATACCCTGATATATTTCATAAACATACCTACTAACGAAAACAGGATAAATTTGATTCTCCACATTTTCTGGAACAAAAGATTTGTGTCGTTTTACTTTTCAACTAATACGAGTAGGTACAACCCACAACTCGTTTTAACAAACGTCTAGTTAAGTTAAAAATAAAACTCATTTCCACCGCAAACTGTCACGTCACAACGCCATAAAAAACTTAGAAAAAGTTTAGACCATCGACAAAAAGCGTTTTTTCTATACGCACGCTTTGTAGCGCTGCGCGCAGGCGCGGCGACGCGTCGCTGGGCCGCCGACATTGACAGCTGTCAATCAGATTCAATATGGCCGCGCGGCCGGTTACACGGGTCGGTATCTCAAATCTGATACTGGTCCGTGCGATGTTAGATTAGGGTTGCCATACGTCCCGGTACGCCGGGACATGTCCCGGTTTGGAGCATGATGTCCCGGTGTCCCGGCCGATAAGCGAATTGTCCCGGTTTAAAATCATAATAGTTATTTACTTTATTTAGTTGGGGACTGGAGTAAATAAAAAAAATACCTACAATAAACACGACTAACTATTAGGCTAATCGTACGTGGATAGAACGATTTAAGCGCTGATCCATGTCCGTTCACTTTTTACGAATTAACATTAACAGTGTCAAAACGAACTATTTCACTATTTATTAAAAAACACAACTTCCAAAGTCGCGGGAAATAGCGGACATAAGTTATTTCTTAGCATCACCATTAATATGTTACGAGTAGCCTGTCTTGAATTACTTTTCAACCCATCTTTCATTACTCTTAGTAAAAGGTACCTACTATCCCCGAATTTCTGTAAAATTTTCATCGTTCAAATATAGATAGAACAGTTTCTTGACGCGTGCGAGCAGAGATTTGAACACCTGAGTAAAAGAATAAGACATTGATTTATTTTTTTAACTGTAGGATCCCTGTCGTTGGCATCATTTTGACACATAGGTACAATATTTATTCGCTCTTTTTTTGTGATTCGTTATTTTGACTAAGATTGTAGGTGTTCTGCAACATTTTTCATTCCTTGTTTAATTTTCATTCAGCGTGTTTGGTGGCCGAGCGTTGACACCGTTAATTTAAATAAAAATGTACAAACCAATCGATTAAGATTCCAAAAAGGTTTAGATACCTACTGGGTCATGTCGGGTATCATTTGAAAGGGTTTGATTTGCACATTCTAAAACTTTTTTTACAGTAATTTTTATTTTATTTATAAGCGGTAACGTAAAAATATATACCATTCCCCATATCTAAGAAGTTTACGTAGGATAACAAAATGTTTTTTTACACAGCGTTAACATTATGATAAATGTAACAGTAAAAATATAATATTATCCCTATCTCCATTCATATTTTTTAAATAAAATAAAAAATCTGGAACGAACTTTTGAATTTTAGCCGCCTTATATTGTTATTTTTTTCTGAATAAATTCATGGTGTCCAAAAAACGATTTAAGTGTGTAATAAAAAAGGACAAAAACAAACTCGCATACTAACTCTATGCCAAGAAAACGAGTGATACATGGGACTGGCGTCAAATTTCTACATCGACTTGCAGTTGCAACTAAAAGTTTGTACGGAACCCTCGGTGCGCGAGTCCGACTCGAACTTGGCCGGTTTTTTATTAAATGTCCCGGTCTGAGTCCTAACATTTATGGCAACCCTATGTTAGATGTATTTTTTCTTAGTTAACACTGCTTATGATTTAGTGGCATTTGGCAATGACATACGAACATGTGATTTTTACGTTGAAAGATTTTTAAAACGTACATTTAGATACATATAAAAAGTTTTATTTCACTATCGGTGCCACCATTTATTAAGGCATAGCATATAGAGTCTATCTGATGTGATTGTTTATGGCAATTATGGCATTAACGTCTCATTGGCAACTGGCAGAGTACCCTTACTAAAAACAATTACAAATGTAAATTATTTGTATTTAAGCATACGAAACAATTGTCCAAATTAACATGTAGATTTTCAGTCAGGCTATAAGGAAGCGAATAAAAATTATGTTCTAGATATCCATCGTAAATCTTTTAAATTTCATCTAGGGTTGCAACAAACGGTATTTAACAAATGTTTTCACACGACCTGAGTCTTAACGAGATTGTACTTATGTAATTGCTTTGTGAATGTTATTCTTTAATTTATTATAACAATTTGTCAGAGATTTATGTAACAATACTTTTGAAATGGATCCATTTTCTGAATGTCAGGTAGGTGCCTAGTTCATTAGAAGTACGGAAACTAGATAGGTAGGTATAAACTTGTATTAAAGTAGAATTTCTTAGAAATAAAGGTAAAGTGGTAATTTAGTAGGTAGCTACGGAGACACCTGGTGGGCCCCACCAGGTGTCTCCGTAGCTCAGTAGGTAAAACGATGGGCGTGTACCACAGAGTCCCGAGTACGACTCTCGCCCAAGGCCATGAGTTTTCCACTTTTCCTTTCTTTCTATATAATTTGGTATCGCTCGCAGACATTCCTGCTTTAAAATAAAAAATAAAGCAGAATTTGTTTTCTACTTAACCTACAAAACCAAAACAAACGTCGAAAAACACTCCAAAAACTCGGTGTATTCGAAAACCAGAGAGAAACCAACCGTTTTTTTTTCAGACATGGGACGGCCGCTAGTGACGTGACCTACGCGATGCACCGCGTCTCCGTGACGCAGATATCGACAGACCTAGCGTAGTGCTCAATCGATACATCAAACGGTTCCCCCCCGAATGAACACCCTCATGCTGACAACAACTGGATCCGTAGACGATCAACCCTTGGACAGCAACATGTCTTTTTCATCATACAAGTAAGTCATACGTAAATCATAAAGGTTTCTCTGTTTTTGTAATGCCTTGATTGTGTAGCTTTTCGGCAATATACCCTTTTCTTCCTAGCGTTTTCCCGCCTTATGCTACGGTCCAGCGAACCTGGGGTCTTTGGCAACTAATCCCAAGATTTGGCGTAGGCGTTTTACGAAAGCGTCAGCCATCTGACCTTCCAACTCAAGAGTAAACTAGGCTATATCGGAATTAGTCCGGTTTCCTCACGATGTTTCCTTCACCGAAAAGCGATTGGTAAATATCAAATGATATTTCGTACATAAATTCCGAAAAACTCATTGGTACGAGCCGGCAGGATATGAACCCGCGAACTTCGGATTAAAATTTGCATGCCTTACCATTGGGCTACCGACGCCCTTATACCTACATCATTACCTATAGCATCGTATTATAATACTTAAGTATATTGGGTTACTAACGTCAATAAAGTCGAAAATAGCTCTACATGTTTCGGAACAATCCGTGTCCCTTAATCATGAGATGCGCATTGCGTACGCGACGGTTGTCTTGTGCATCTTATGAATTAAGGTAACCTAACATTGCAGGCTCCACATCAACCTGCTTTTAAAGCGAAAATCTATATTTTTCCAATAGAAATGTGATTAACGTTTTTAAAGGCAATCAAGTGGATAATCGCTTCTATGAATTAATTACTGCATGCGGTGATTGTCTTTCATCGCCTCTTTCGTGTCTTTTTTTTCTGCTTGCATGAATTCTATTTGCTCTCTACAAGGACTAAGATAATCTGGATGGCTATTTATTACTAGAAAATGTTGGATAAATAAAAAACTTTAGCATAAACACAGATAATTAATGGTATATGTACATAGGTATCTACTGTATTTTTTCACTACTTGTATTACCCCTAACAACAACAGGGATGAGTACTAAGTATAGATTTTTTTCTTCTACTGCTTCAGACATTTTTTTTTCAATAAGCTGCCTGTCTAATGACTTCGACGCGAGTATCGGGAATTGAAATTCTCCTTGTTTATGGTCATTGTTTACTCTTACTGATGCATGATTGCCATAGCACAAGCCTTGGAATGTTGAAGAAATACTTAAAAAATTCTTGGATATTAAGTCTTCCAATTAATCATGAATTTAATCGTTATGGCGCATTCCCGAAATTTTAGTGTTACCTTCAATTGAGCAAGCATACTGACAAACAATAAAATCCTCATAATTCTCTGGAAATCGCACGAAACCTTCATTTTCGTACCGACTCCATTCCGATCACGTTTCCTCATCACGAATAACTTTTTAATTATATTTTTTTCATCACCGTAACTGTATTCTTAATGATATAATCAGCCAGTGCGGTTAAACAAAAAAGGCAACATGTGATCGTAAGTTAAGTCACTGGACTCACTGGCTACTTGCTAGTGAGGCTGAGGGATGAAGCCATTTATTCGTAAAAAAACACAAGGGCCGTTTGGGCAATCGAAAACAGAATTCAGATGACAAGATTACTTATACTTGGAAATGGTCACAGGCTTGGATTCATCATTAACAGCATTACTCGCATTTAATTATTTATTTTTTGCCATGGCAACGTTGTCCTCCTATGTTGATGAGTCTGCGGCGTTTCCCGCTTCGGTTGCGCGTGAACACCCTTTCCATTTTCAAAGTCGGACAAATTAATTACGACGTTTGAAATGTAAGATGGCGTCGGTTATAATATGGCATTGGTTGTTATGTTTTCAGTAATAAGAGGCGAGATTTTATTTGCGGTTAGCCAGTAAATTCATGTTTATAGCTGGCTATATAAATCCTTAGCTTCGAGGTTCTTGTAATCATCCTTGATGATGTTACCTACACGTATCTGCATATTATACAGGCATTGGAATCTATGTGGCATCTTAACGACATTCATAGATACTCGCAATGATAATAAATATGAAAACGCGATACTTAATTTATAAAAAACAGATGTATAGTATATCGTTGATCTTCTATTTACAAAATCCTTATCAGACATTAGCGCTAAAATGTTTAGTCAATCGGGTTATTGCTCTTAATGAAGCTTATCAAAATAAACTAAGATGACGGTTACGTACCTTTAAGATTGCATTTATTGCACAAGTTTAGGGTGAATGTATGATTCTCACCTCTTAGTTATGACATGATGAGTGTTCATTCACTTTCAATACAGGTTTTGATCTTGTATTAGTAACTTTCAAGTTCATTTGCTGAAGTATGTATAAGTATCTATGAAGACACTATAGATGCCTACGTACAGTGTGCGCAGACGCAACGGACTCAAATGAATGTCAACATTATTGAATGGACCTTAACACGGTTTTTTATGTTACGTGGAAGTTTAAGTGTTCTTCGGCAATTGAACTTTTTGTTCAATGAATGTGTTAGCGATTTAAAGTGGCTGCGTTAGCCATCGAGATGGCAGTTTTCGGGAGTATATCACGCTCCCACATCAATTTCATAATCTATAAAGTAATACAGTAATTACGTCGCGCAAAAAGCCGTTGGCCGATGAATTCGTCAGACGGTTACAGTCCTCAATCGGGCACCTTTCATTTAAAAAAAGAACCATACGCCATTTCATGTCAATTTTTGAATTATTCATCGTGCGAATGCGCAGCGCGAGCGCATCAATTGATGCAAACAAAAACTCACGCTCGCTAATCTTCGCCCGCTTTCGCCGCTCTTCGGGCGTCTTCGGCTTCCAGTGTTGCCAGCCACCGCATTTATTATTCAACTAGTTTTTGCAATCACGCAGCGTAAGGACATAACAGGGAATGCATTTATTTGATAAATGATTATTTTTTCCCGGCTCCCAAGCTTCGGCCATTTTTTTTCCGTAATTTTTCGGTGTCAATATTGGGCGCGCTGTTAATAATAGCTTCATTCATGTCCATTCAATCAAAAAGGAAACATTATGCCGTGTCATAATAATCTGCCGCTCTCATAACATACTGTGATTTTTATCGGAGTTTTAATTTAAACAGATTGATTCGATAAGATAAATGGTTTACCGATTCAAAGTGTCAATTTATATTTTACTAGAAATCGGATATGGACGAGATGGTGATTAGCTTATTTATAAAAGCTCGTTAATGCTGTAAAATGATTAATACAAATTAATTTCAGACTAAGCCGATCGTCAAGCCAATTACAAGTATCGTTGTAATGTTTTAAGTGCAGAAAAAATATAGTATTCGAATTTCCGACCGTTCATCCCCCGCAACCCGCGCCCGCGTACCGCCGCGCCGCGTCGCGACCGTACGTGATTGGTTTATTAATTAGACGAATCATCGGCGGGTTCCATTTTTAAAAATAGGCGGGATTCTTGCTGTGGGACTTTTCTTTTTAATTTCGGCCGGCGTTGATCGCAATTAGACCAGCCAGTGTACTTTTTTGGTGTCCCCTTGTGGCTGTAAAAGTCGTTATAAGTGCTGTTTAACATACCTAATTAATAAGGCAATCTCGCTTACCGGCTCATTTCTTGCGTTTCCATTGTAAGATTGCCTTGTGATTCGTCATATAATATCAGGTTTGGCTTGTGGCAAGGTTTACGGAAGCTATGACCGTTTTTTGCAAACTGCAACGTAACATAACAACTTCTAATTCCAGTACACTGTTATGATCTAATATCTTATTACAAGGATAAATCGTTCACGTAAAAATTGAGGGTTGGTGTGAAGCAGAGGTAGTTTCAATTTCTTACAACCTACCTTTGTAAGAAATTGAAACTACCTCTGCTCGCTGAAAAAAGCGGCGGGGGTAACTTTCACCTTTTTTTCAATTAATCCTGCACAAGAAAACAAATGTATAAATACTTAGCTTATGACTGATCCCAGTTACCAATAATTTAGAAAGCATAATTTACGTCCTAAAACTGAACGAACACGACGATTAAAAAGATAGATTTCAAAATTCGAACGCAACCGAGAGTTGAGGTCAACAGAAAAATAATATAAAAAGTTTGTTCGCGGTCCCAGAGTTATGTCTCTCGTTGAATCCCGTTAGGATGCCTTCCAAACTCAAAAAGATCTAAAAAACTCAAAACTATTCCAATTGCCAACATTCGGAATCCGTTTTGTCTGCCACAAAGATTTTTAGAAATGTTTTGATCATAGTTTCGGTCGTGATAAGTCTCAGGTGCAAAATTTTGCTCCTGTGAAAAAGCAAATGGCATTTACGTTTGATAATAATAATGGCTCAAAATCATTCTTTTAAATATTGTTTGTCTTTAACGAATAACACTAGTGATTAGGTACTACGTCACATATATATATATATATATGTGTATCGTATATAGTATATAGTATGCTATAATCTAGAACATCAGACAGACTATAGTAATTGTCTCCTGCGTATTTTCATAATGTTATTCCAAGTGATTTCAGTGGCCAGTTCAGATTAGCAAAAAGACGCACTAGCGCGATCAGATAAGTTTGTCATGCTACCCGAAGCCGCAAATAATACCCTGTAGTGAGTGTAGACAATTCCTGGCAGCGGCGAGCAAGCGAAACATTTCTTCGACTCGGGCACCCGACAGGTCGGCTGACCGCCGTTACTAAGTTAAGACGGGACATAAATTCTTCAAAGGGCTAAACAAAAATAAAAAATCACAGAAACCCCTTTAAGAGAGCTACCGAACTATAATTTATGGGAGGGGACCCGCGATGGTCCGCAGAAAAAAATAAACACAAATTCAAAAAAAGAACGTTACGTTTCCGAACGGAGACGCAAAACGGTGAAATTGGAAATAATTTTGCGATAGCATCGCGCTCGCCGGTACCTTTCAATTTCTTTATACGTTTGCAAATTTGTTTTTTGTTTTGTCGCAAAGTGGAGTTATGGTCGGGGGCAGCACGAGTCGCCGATATTAGTAGTAAAGTTATTTTTAACTTGGCAACATTTTATTTTGTCGTGGCAACGCTGACGTCCGCCGTTGCGAAATAATTGCCAGTAATTATCGTATCTTTAGCATTTAATTATTGTAAACACGGTATATTTTTAACATCATAAAAATAAGTCATTCAGTTTTTGTAGGAAATTTACTTAGTTGATCTATCCTTAAGTAGCCGACGCTAAAGTATTTATTTTTAAAAGGTGGTTTTATTTTTTAAACGCAGAACACGTAGGTGCCTTCCGTTCGTTTTACCATCTTCCTTTTGGTATAAAGTGAAGTTTCGAACACCGCATAATATTTGTATTGGCAAAGTATTGAAGTTAGTTTTATTTTGGTAGCATAGTTAACCTAACCATTCTACAGTAGGTACCTAATAATGTGACCCACTTTCAGAGGATAACATATGGTAAAATAACCAATAATGAATATTGTAGCACTTCAAACACAGTCACTGACACCTATTTTTATGCACAATTTAATAATTATATTAATACTCGAGCCCACGGGCCACGAGAATCAAACGATTGCGGATTTGTGTTTCCATGTCTGTCACACTTGCATATTGGAGTGACAAAGAGGTTTTTTCGTTTAAATAACAATAAACCGGTAAACAGAAAAACTTTACATACGGGGGACAAAAATACTAAATGTGCAAATTTGGCGCACATGGAACAGTCACAAAGTACGCAGTATTTCAGTCAGTACGATTTAGTTTTTTGTAGGTTAGTTTAGGTTGAAAAACTAGGGAGTCATACTATTTATAGTATTGTCACTGTGACCATGTATGAAGTGACACCGAAGGTCTACTACTAAGGAACAGTCAAATTCGATAACCTAAAAAAGTTAAGTTAGCGTTTGTGTTAAATTTATATTTGTAATTTAGAAGTTTCCAAAACTTCCCTCTTGGTGCGCTGTTCTAAATTCCATAGAAGTAAAGACAACGCACACGCGATCGTCACGTAAGTTTATCGAATGCGACATATAACTACTAGTGCCTTGATTGTAGCATATATTGTACCTTGTTCAAAACATCAACTTTAGCTGACCATTATTAGACCTTATGCCCGTGCCATAAGGATTACAAATAGCCAATTCACAGTCGGCGATGGTAAATGTCAGGCACACTGAAGAGAAAGTAATTCTTTTTTAATTGCGACTAAACGCTGCCATTATGCCATTACACGGATAGATTTAGATCAGTCAGACAGTGACAGCGAAGGGAATTCCTAAGGTGAGGTAAACGTGCTAAATGTGGACACTGTCTCATTGATTGGCACTTTCAAATGTAGTTTGAGCGAAGCTTTTTTGATTCTGTGTATCAGTTTAAATAATAGCTTGTATATTAGTGTCTTATGTATCATCATACAAATACAATTATAAATCCATTAATATAATCAGTCAGGAAGTTAAGGAAGAAAATGGGAACGCAATTTATAATATTGCATGGTCGTGCATCGTGAAGATTGTGTTAGGAGAATCAAACCTAATTTCATTTTATTGAAATTATTGTCTAAATTTGGGGCCTTTACTTTTCTACTGTTTAACGTATTTGCAACGTTTTTACTGCATGTCCATCAATAAAAACATTGACTTTGTTTAATTGAAGCTTATAAAACTGATAACACCGCTGTTTTCAGCTATCCATACTACCGTGTGTCCGTCTTTCACGATGAAACGGAGCGACGAATTGAGGTGATTTTTTAAGTGGAGATAGTTGAAGGGATGGAGAGTGATATAAGCTAGGCTACTTTATTAGGTAGAAGCCGCGGGCAAAAGCTAGTGATCTATAAATTGCATAATTTTCTTAGCAACTTTCTTCCTTACTGATTGAAATATATGTCATATACTAATGGAAAAGTGACCTAGCCCTCCAATACTTACACAGGGCAGGATTCGAACCTCGCGTCTATAACATTCGCTTTAACCACTAGGCCATGGTCACGGCAGACTGGGTCGAAATTTCTTAACTATATTGCAATCCTTCCTATTCAAACGCTTTAAATGGTATAACTTTCTTACAGATTGTATATTATACTATAGTGTAGATAAATCGCAATGATATACTGCATGTAGGAAGGACAAAGCAAGTATTTGTCCTAACAAGTGCAGTGATAACGTTACACAAGCTATGTCAATACTGACTGATAAGGAATGTGGACCTTTTGGCAATCTGTGACTTGGTGTGACGACATGAAAATTACGTGAAATTTATACTTTAAAAGATTTATTTCAAGTAACATCACACATGAAAACTGATATATAAGTTTTATAATTAAATTAATAAAAAAAAAATGAAAAAAAAAAAGCGAAAACTATCGAATATACAAAAAATTCTCCCCGTCGAACGGGATTCGAACCCACGACCTCTCTGAAAACCGGTCAGATCGCTCTGCCAATGAGCTATCAACGCCCTAGGGAGACGCGGCGACGCGGGAGGGAGAATTTCGTTCGCAAACACATTATTTATGCACAAATATTTTAATCATTAATCGACGCACTGACACGGTTGCAGACTGCGGGCAGTATATTTAATCGTCAATCGTTAATCGTGCACGCTCTATGAATGCTTGGATTCCACGAGCTTCCACGAAGGCGTTGTTGACACTCCGTCTCCCAGTAACGCATGTTTGGCTCGGACAACAATGATGTTGCTCTTCAACAAGTAAACTGTATTTCTTTAATATACCAGAATGATAATCTATGCACGTCAAGTGTTGCTGGGCTGTGCTGGTTGATAATATTTTATATGGAAATGCATTAAATAGATAGACTGTCCATGGGACCTTGTGGTGACATGTTAAGGGTTTTACCACCCCCATTTAGCCCCCATTTATTTACGGAAGGCCGTAGGTATCCTAGAAATCGACAGTGAACTGTGAGATACGAGTTCAAGTATGTTGTGGGGGCTGGGCTAGTAACCTGTTGCAAATAACACGATTTCATTATCTTTAAACCGCGAGACCGCAGTGGTCAAATTTTTATCATTTAGACGCCTAGATCCTTGGTGCGGAACCCCCGGTGGGCGAGTCCGACTCGCATTTGGCCGTTTTATTTACATGATTTTACGTAGGTATGTATTATATATTGATAAAATGAAATTTCCTGGACTTGCTGTCAATGGTTAATCGTTATTTGTCACGTTCTTTCAGCCCAAGTCATTCAGATTAGATCAGGATACTGTTCTCATTCTCAAACTATCCTATTCAAGTTTTTTTTTCAGATTAATTTTGTAAGGCGTTGGCTTTAAAGTTTTCTTACAGATCTGTTTTCTCTGTTTTTTAACAATGGGTATCGTTTTAAGGGAACTGCGGTCTTACCATGACGTCTTTACCTGATTTAGTTTAGGCACTGGGACCTTATCATGACGTCTTATCGCGATTCAATTTAGGCTCAGTTATATGGAAGCGACACAGTTTAGGTCGTCAACTGAATCGTGTTAAGACGTCATGGTAAGGCCCTGCGTCCGTAGCCAAGATGCCAATCGCTCACACTTACTAACGTATCGTAGCTACCTCTCTCTATCACTCTTCCTTATTAGTGTGACAATGACAGTTGCGTTTCGTTAGCGACTGAGCGTGAGCGATTGGCATCTTGGCTATGCAGACTGTCTTCTTATGTAAATTGGCTTTCTAGAACCACCGATTTTCTGATAAAGTGAGTTTATTGTTCAAAATCTTGAAACTGTGCCTTGAAATTTTGATAAATCAGCAGCATTTAATATTCAGTAATTTTGCAGCGAATTGTCTTTATATAAATAAGTAATATTAATCTCTGTAATAATTGTTTTAAACATATACGTATAGTGCTTTAAAATAATATTTACATTACAGTAAGTTTAATATAAACTTTGACAGAAGGCAGAATCAAAACCAAACGATGTGTAACGTGGGAAGCAAAATACGCGATTAATTATAAATTGATTGTTATTCGACTAAATGGTATGGAAATCTTTAAGGGGTATATATTACTATACACTTCTAGGAGAATAATACGTAGAAATTTCTCTGAACAATTTTGAACCACAAAATACAGTGTTGCTTTTAGAAAACACGCTTATTTTTAACGTTATTTTGGGGTTGGTACCTCTGAAGACACACACGCAAGATTCACAGTGGAATTTAGTGATATTTATTCAGATAGCAATACCAGATGATTGACGGTGACTGTACATGAAACAATAACGTTAGGTAGCATATACCTACGTATCAAGCTATACTTCGACCTACCATCATATTTTTCTCATCATAATCTCTAGAACAAGAGTACGCTGTATTGAAATTTGTGTTAAATCGGAAAGGGGTTAGTCCGTCCTCCCTTGTAGAAAACCGTCTTCTAGCAGATTTAACTCCAGCTGGTTTTTCAGTTCATTTCCTCTTGGTACTGGCTGGGCCAATTAAACTCAATTGCCTTTTCACTACCGAAATATTTATACCACTTCGAAATCTTGCGTGGATCAATGGTTCTTTATTTTTGTTCCATGTTCCTCCGCTTTTCTGAAACCGCGAACTTTACAAATGTTATGAGTAGAACTAATATTAATTTCATTCCCCAACTTCAAGCCGATCAAGGAAAATAAAGGCAATATAATATCCTCAAGATATACAATGGTAGTATGGCGAGTGCAATGTGCACTGATAAGGTATCAGCGAGATAAGGATCTGTTATCAGGGATGCAGCGGAGCGCGACTTATAGTTTAGACAGCGGGTGATGGTCATGTTTAGATGGTATAAATATAGTACCTACTGGAAAGTACGTATACATACATTAAGTTACGCCTTGATTTCCAAAAGGGGAGATAAAACACATGAATTTGCTCAAGTTTCAGTGAAACTTAAATCAACACTGGACTATTTAGATTGTTTATCAAGGACTGGATGCAGGGTGCCTTTTACCCGTGTGGTACCCATTTCGAACCTGGAGCCCCGATAGTCCGAGACTGAAATAGTAAACAATCTAGAAAAGATGAGGGCAATCGCAGAGTGGAAATCCGTAAAAGGAAACACACACTCGAAAGCTCTCATAAACAAAAACAAGTTAAGTATTATACATAACATACATACATACATAAGTTCAATAACAAAAACACTAAAGAGCTCTTAGGGCTCAAGAGGTACAAAGCCTATGCGGTGGTCAGAATTCTGACTGGGCATTGCAAGTTGAACAAGCACATGTTTCTAATGGGTAAGAAAGAAGATGCAGCATGCAGGTTCTGCCAGGAAACAGAGGAAACCGCGATGTACATCCTCTGCTCCTGCGGACCACTAATGCACAAAAGAAGTATCCACCTCGGTAGGCACCAACTGCAACCTTATGAGATACACAACATTACAGCCCAAAGAATTTGGAACTTTCTGGACTCAACGGGAATCAGTAATGATTTATAAACGGCTGCCACAATAGATCACAACTGGTCGACGCGGCAACTTCATTAGCCCAAAAACAATAATAATAATAGTCTATGATCGTTTTCCATATAAAACTCATAAGCCTCGAAAATATTTTTCAATGTGTTTTCATCAAGCGGTATCAAGTAAAACACAGTATTAAAAATCTAAGGAGATTACAAGAAATCACTCAGGTTTCAAAAGGTTGGGTATTATACTCAATTACCTAGAATAATTTCATGATCCGATCGATGAGTCACCTAAAGTACTCTCTAATTTCAAGAGCGAATCTCGATAAATGACTCACCACACGTAAGTTGTAGTCAGCTAAATTATTGATTTAAAGCTTTGTACGTACAGTCAAACATAATCAGAAATTGGTTGATACTTTATTAAGGAAATGGAACTTGACGTTCAAACGCACTTCTCTCGTTCTACACACAAACACACATATTCCACACTTAACTTATAATATACTATTTTTTCTTTTCAATCTGGGGTTACAAATATATTGCAAAGAAATGCTTTATTTCAAGGCATATCATTAAATTTATAAAAACTATGTTTACCTATCGTAAATCTAAATAAAATATGACTACGAATGCAATTTATTGTGTATTAAAGTAATAATAGTGAAGTTAATACACAGATAAGCTGTTTAATCGAATGCGATATCTTTAAAGTAACTTGAGCATACGTAAATAACTATAGGTCAATGTTTTAGATATACGAGTACCTAGTAGATTTTCGCGAGAAGAGATCCAAAACCTTTTTTTCTTAAACTGGTAAAAATGTTTTTCCTGCTCAGAATCACTCTTTCAATTCTACTAGAATCAAACCACGTTATCTTTTCTCAGCAAATGAACTGTCAAACTTGAAGTGTTATTTTAAGCGTCAAACTTCTATGAAATTATGACGTTTACTTAACACTTTCACAGTCTGTACTATTAAAATCTAGGAAACTTAGCATAGACTGACTCTAGGAGAAAAAGAGTCCCAATTTTTGTTTTCCATTCCGTTACCATTTTTCAAACACTTTGTAGAGCGGTTACAAAATGGAGAGTACGTAAAACGTTTGAAAATTTTGAAACTTTTTTCTCGTAGTTTTTTTTCTCCTAGATTGAAAGAGAAAATCTACCTACGAAAATACCCAGTAGATGCCTCTGTACTACCTATATGATCTCTAGGTATTATACAATGCATTTAATAGTTTTAAAAGTCAATGTAACGCTGGTCAGATGGGAAAGTATCAAACGTCACTTTGGCAATTCTTTCATATTGACATAATACCCAAACACTAGTGGCGCCGCCTGGCGAGCGATATACGAGTACGTAGATACCGTAAACAGCTTTTAGAATGTATCAAACGTTCTAAAAGCGGTATACGGTATCAAAAGCATAGGGATCAACATCTTTGAACTAAATTCTCGCTACAGACCGCACCTACTGATCCGATGTTCAAAGTCGGCTACTCTGCCTCGACATCTATTGTTTTTGCCGCGCTACGTCCCAATCAACTAAGACCCTGTTTACTTGTCTTATTCTCATCCCATACTTTATACTGATTAAAGTAGAGAGGTACATTTGACCCCCTTGAATACAAGTTTGTAAAGAAGTATATACACTACAAATTGAAGCAATGAAGTAAGTACCTATTTTTAACAGATTGTCTTGGAAAGTGAGACTGGTCGGGGGTCTTAGAGAGAGGGGAAGTTAGATGTACCTATATCTAGTTAGTGTAGTTTGATAGACATATAAACAGTCGATCTAAGATATTCATCTCAAATTGGTATCAGTCATAGAGCCACAACCTATATGCGTTGGGGCTATGCCTCAACCAATATATACATTTGGGGCTAAGCTCTCCAAATGTTGGCTATAAGTATATGTTGAGTTGCATTTTTTGGGGAATAGCGGATGACTTTATTAAAAAAAGGTTTCAATAAATCTAAACTATAATTTCGAGCAGTAATGTACCAAATGTACCAATCCGGAATCTGGGCGTCTCAGCGCCGATACTGCCGACACCGCACAGTCAACAAAGCCCATTGTGTCCGTGTTTGAAAACATGCACCCTTCCACGTTGCAGCATTTTGTTAAGCCACTGATCTTTTTAAACTGATGCGTTGGCTGTTTTGGGTAAGTATTTCATCTTTTCAGTGGTCAGGGGCTTTCGTATTTTTGCTCGCCAGGCGGCGCGCGGCGCCACTGATGGTTGGGTCTTCTCCATACAAACGTATTCTGCTGTTTCCTCTTTGCTTTTTGAAGCCAGAGCCATGATTTTTTAAAGCCAGAATTATATTATCGATGTCTGTTTTGCTTTTATTGATATTTTTGGTTTTTCATATAGGTATGTATTTTTAAACAAAAATTACCCAAAACAACAAAATAGTCTAGATAATAAACTAGCTTCGAAAACCAAAGAGGAAATAGGAAACATACGTACACGACGTACCTATACAAAATTTGTATGTAGAAGTGACTATGTCCTGTGGGCTCTTAATTTGGCGAGAAACCAAGTGACATTTAAAAGTTTCTCGCCAGACCCATGGTCCACTAGCGCCCGTAGCAGCAAACTGACTCGCAATAAACCTCATTCGACTGCATATTTCGGTAGTCCACTGATATAATATATATAAACGTGGTTTTGAGTTGCGAAGAACCGATGGAAAGCAGGGTTTATCGTTTTCTCTTGTATTTCTTAACCTTGAGCGCAAAAAGAGGGGTTCTACAAACAGAAACTGAAATACACACACTGCCATAAACGTTGAAGTGGTAATTTTGAACTTCTTCTAATATGATCAAGATCCAAAGGATTTTTAAAAATTAAATACTGTGCGATTTCAGAGAACTGCAAGTAAATGAACTGTCAAATTTTAAAGTTATATTCGAACTATAGACGGAACTTAGGTAATAGCCCCTATGACAGAATTAGCCGCATTGACCTTATACTTGTTTGCCACCGACGATACGATATAAAAAATATTATCAACTGCGTGAAAATGGGGTTGAATTTTGATAAAGAAATTCCATATACGAGTAAATGATGACTCGCACCAATCCGATCCGATCCGGGACGATCTGTCAGTGTCTATAGAAAACGTCACGTGACCTCCGAGGGCTCCGAGTCACGTGATTATTTCTATAGTAACTGTCAGATCGTCCCGGATCGGATCGGATTGGTGTAAGTCATCCTTAAAGTATGCTTTCATTACTTTTCATAACACGTACTTATTTTAGAAACACAACAAGTAAGGTTAGTTTAGCAAAATGAAATAATAATTCCGTCATAGTCTATATTTTACACCAGCTATTATAAACAAACGGTAGCGGCATTTCTATTGTATTATTCTATTTACACATAAACATAATAAGTCAACAAGATAGTTTACTCTTCTTTAGAAAACTCACATTCCGCATCGTCTAAACAAGAAATTTATAAAACAACATCTTTTATTATCTCATGGATATTTCAAAATATCTCGCTTTCTAAATACTTGACTTGTTTTTGTATTATATTATCATTTCGTGTTGCTACAGTAACTATTTGTCACCAATTTTGGTTATCGCTGCGACTTTTTGGACACAGCCAGAGAGAGCCGCAGCTGAGAGCCTGTTCAGCCTGCTGATTCTAGAACTTAGAACGTAAAGTTTTTCAAAACTTTTTGCTTAAGTGTTAATTTAGTATATACTAGTTTTGGTGAAGTTTAGGCAAAATAACAACCATTTCCTCGGACGCTCATTCCATTCTCATAGGTTATGAAAGACCTTTGACAGTGCAATAATTATGGCTACGAACTGATTAGATATTTTTCTAATCCAGCACTTCTATCTGTCAATTAGATGAAATTAAAAAAGCATACATCTTTCTTATCTTATCTTATCATTATAACGTTGCCTGTGGTATCTCATAAGACTTTTTTGTTGTTTTCGCTATTTGAGCTGTCGCAGAAAAAACAGCGTATGCAACAGCTCATTATTGGTTCTTAAAACTCTCGGTCTATTCTTACAAACCTCGAATAAGTACGTCTTGTTTGTGTAAAACTTTACATTGTATAAAAAAAAACAAAAGTGTGCATAATATATTGTATGAAAATCCATTAGAACAACGGTTTAAGGTGGTCTTATGAAATACCACAAAGTTATAACGTATACTTTTTTAGTATCGCTGTCAGTCATCTAAATTGACATAGAAATTCTGGAGTGAAAAACTACTATAGAAACCGAGGATGGTCCCCAGTATGCTTACTGTTTAACAGATGTTTCATTACTAAAATAATGACATACCTTTTATGTATATTATTATTATTATTTTAATCTTTATTGCACAAAAGGAAATACAAACGTACAACAGGCGGACTTAATGCTACAAGGCATTCTCTACCAGTCAACCTTTGGACAAAACAGATCATTTTGTTGGCGGTGCAAGATCAACTGTGGTTTTACAAAACAAATTAAGTACATCAATTACACAATTCAAAACAATTATACATATAGGGTTCAATATAAACAATATATAGGTATAAATAATATATAGGTAAAATACATACTCGTACATTTTTAAATATACATACATACACATAAATATAATAAATCTGATGAAACTTGTAAAATAGAAAATAGAAAAAAAAATAGAAAAAAAATATAATATATTATGTATTTAAAAAAATGTACCTACACCCCACAAAGCCGCCACTGTATTAAAAGGTCAAGTGAACTTTGAATTGGAAACCACATACCGTAAAATGCCATAGGTGCATTATCTACTTAAATCTACGCAAATGTTTAACCCGCAGCATATATTTTAGCATCAAGCAGTTAGACATAATAACGTGAAATTTTTAGTTTTTAGCACAAGCATTTAGAAATTATAACATGATTTTTTAGTTTTTAGCAGTCAGAAATGATAACATGGACGTATCTCCATCTCTGTCACACTTGCATAAGTTGCATATTAGAGTGACATAGAGGTTTTTCCGCCAATGCCATTGATGTTCGTGGTGGCGTGCTTATTCCATTATGTGACAAGCATCTGTTCGCATTCGTGTCTAGACAGAGAGAGTCATACTACTCATAGTGTCTTTTTCTTACGCTTGTATTGCCACTTCCAAAAAAAAGGAGTAATATTTTTTTTCTAATTTACTGTCTCTTGGTTTGTCAGACTATAACTACTTTTTATGAAAGGTCAAAACACTTCCTTGCTATGGATGGATTTATTGCTATCAAGAGGGATAACATGTCGTTTTAAAATAATATGAAATCGACGAATTTACATTTTGTTTAAAGTTAAAAGGATGACTCACTCTAGAACGGAACGGGATAGGGCGGGGCGAGACGATCTGTCAATTTCTATAGAAATAATCACGTGATAGGTCGGAGCCCTCGGAGGTCACGTGACGTTTTCTATAGAAACTGACAGATCGGCTCGGTCCGGTCACGTCACGGTCCGTCCTAGTGTTTCATAACCTTATGGGACATGCGTTCACATCGGCGGCCGGAGACAACTGAAGCGCGCGCAGGCGCCGCGCGCATATTTACGTTGCCGTTGGAGTGAGACGGAAGATCGGACGTGCCACCCTTGCGATTGCGGCGGGTAAGCCGACAACGTAGTTTTGTCAGCTACCCGTTCTGAATATTCGCCATCTAAGAGCGAGATAGATGACATGCCATCGCGGTAGCTTTTGCAAGTTCTTAATGTTTAGGGTAAGCTTAAATCAATCAACTTAGGACTACCTATTTTGTTGTTTTTCTTTAATATGGAAATTGTATATATAGCGATAGATTATTAAAATAAATATTCATTATTCTACTGACATTCGTGTTTAACTGATCTCCTGCCTCGGCCCCCATATTTGGTGACCTCTCGACGCTCACAAGATGCCGGACACGGAGGATAATGCATCACAGAAGCAGCAAGCTCCAGCACCGAAGTCGCCACAATTTCAGCTGCCACAATCTAGCTACGACCTCGCCGGGATCTCCATTCAGTCCAAATTACTGCCGTTTTGGCGCGAGCATCCACGCTTATGGTTTGCGCAGTTCGAAGCAATCGTAGAACCGTTAAAAACCAGCGATGACCAGAAATTCAGATACGCGCTCGGCGTAATGCAAGCAGCCGATATTCAACAAGTCAGCGACATTATTCTTAAACCTCCTACCACCGGCAAGTACAACGCGCTCAAGACACGTCTTCTCTCTGTTTACGAAGAATCTGCATCCAGGCAATTCCAGAAGCTCATCAGCGGTCTCGAGCTAGGAGATCAGAAGCCGACACAGTTATTAAGAAGAATGCGAGAATTAGGCAAGAATATGGTACCAGACGACGGTTTGAAAGTCATGTGGATGAACCAACTTCCAGTGCAAGTACGCACCGTTCTATCAATCAACAATGAGTCATCACTGGATATCCTTGCCGCCATGGCCGACAAGATGCTAGAGCACACCGAACCAGTCACAGTTGCTGCACTCGCGAGAACCTCAGAAGCACAAGCCCCACCAAGCAGTGAGATCGCACTTTTCGAAAAGCTGTCTCAAAAGCTCGAGAATTTGACACTCGAAATTGCAGCGCTACGTTCCGGCGGCCGGCAACACTATCGCCATCCCTTTCGCTCTCGCAGTCGTTCCCGTTCACGATCAAGACAGACGCACGGAATTACACGCAAGCCGGGTGATCCTGGATGGCTCTGCAGATACCACTTCAGATTTGGAGACAGGGCACGAAGATGTGAATCGCCGTGTAGCAAAAAACACAACGCGTCGGAAAACTAATGCCGACACCGACTCTGGCGGGCGTCGGTGTTCCTGCAGTTAGCAACCGCCTATGTGTCATCGATCGTAACTCTCGAGAACGTTACCTCGTAGACACTGGCGCAGAAATATCTGTACTGTCGTCGCATCATAAGAAGAACCAAATATCAAGCACCTACAAACTTTATGCCGCAAACAACACACCGATTAAGACCTATGGGGATAAAACGATCACTCTTAACCTCGGGCTGCGACGAGACTTACGTTGGACATTCATCATAGCAGACATTAAGACCTCAATCCTCGGAGCAGATTTCATCAAACACTACAAGTTACTCATCGACCTAGACCAAAAAAAGCTCATCGACAAGACCACTAAACTTCAAGTCAACGCCGTAGAAGTCTCAACCACTCAAGAAGCCGTCTACTTGATTAGCAGCGACCAAGAATTCTACGATATACTGAAAGAATATCCTGACGTACTTAGACCCATGTCGGTGAAGACACCTGCCAAGCACAACGTGCAGCACTTCATTGAGACGACCGGCCCCCCACTCTTCGCTAGGCCACGCCCTCTGCCGCCCGACAAATATGCAGCGGCGAAGGCTGAATTCGAGCGCCTGATGGAAATGGGCATCTGTGAACCCTCAAACAGCCCCTGGGCGAGTCCACTGCACGTCGTCACGAAAAAAGATGGGACCCTACGAGTATGTGGGGATTATAGACGCCTCAACGCCGTAACGCAACCTGACCGTTACCCGCTACCTCGAATTCAAGACTTTACGTACCAGCTGCACAATAAGAAGATTTTTTCCAAGCTTGATCTGAAGATGGCATATTTTTGGATACCTATGAACAAAGAAGACGCACAGAAAACTTCGATTATTACGCCGTTCGGTTTATTTAAATTTAATTCTATGACGTTTGGCCTTCGTAACTCCAGCCAAACTTTCCAACGATTCATGCACGACGTTCTACGAGGCATAGATGGCTGTTTCTGTTTCGTCGATGATCTTCTGCTGTCATCCGAGAACGAAGAAGAGCACAAGACGCTGCTTCGCCAAGTCCTAGAGCGCCTTGACAAGTACGGCGTGACACTCAACGTCGATAAATGCGAGTTTGGACGAAGAAAAATCAATTTCCTCGGCTATGAAGTCTCATCAGAAGGCATCAGTCCCCCTCAAGAGCGGATTCAAGTTATATCAAATTACCCGAAGCCGAAGACAGTCTGCGAGCTAAGAAGATTCCTAGGCATGTTGAATTTCTACCGCGACTGCCTACCACACCAAGCTGAACTTCAATCGCAACTAAATAAGTACCTCCACAACTCCAAGAAAAATGACAAGACTCCTATTGAATGGAACCCCGAGACAGACGAAGCTTTCATTAAATGCCGCCAAAGCATATTGAAAGCTACGACGCTAGCTTATCCAGTTCACGGCGCTCCGCTGAGTATCATGACAGATGCATCAGACCACAGCCTAGGAGGATTAGTTCAACAGAAAGTTGACAATGTTTGGAAACCTCTGGCATTTTTCTCGAAGGCAATGAGTCCAACACAACGCCGCTACAGTACCTACGATCGCGAGCTGTTAGCAATTTACACAGCTATCAAACACTTCAGACGACTTATAGAAGGCAATGACGTCATCGTCTACACGGACCACAGACCACTTACACATGCACTTACGCGAGCACCGAGCAACAGCGACACCCCGAGACGCGAGCGACAACTGCATTTTATAAGCCAATTTTGTTCGAGCATTCAGTTCATTCCAGGCGATAAAAACTACATCGCTGACGCCTTATCGAGAATCGAAGAAATACATTGTCCCACGGTCATCGATTATGAAAAGCTAGCCACCGACCAGCACGCTGATGAAGAGCTGAAAACGTTGAAAACACACGAAAATCTCAAGTTCATCGCAGTCGCACTTCCAGGCATCAGCCAGCCAATCACGTGTGAGAACTCAACCAACACGCCGCGTCCGTACTTACCTAGTACTTATCGTTATGCTGCATACAAAGCGCAACACGATATAAGTCACTCGGGTGTACGTACAACCAGGAAGCTCATCGCATCGAAATTTTTTTGGCCAGCAATGAACAGAGACGTCGCACAATGGACTCGAGCCTGCATCGGGTGTCAACGAGCTAAGGTTCATCGACATGTCATTCCACCCATCGGCGAGTTCCCGCAATCACAACGCTTCGAACATCTGCACATCGATATTGTGGGCCCTCTAAAAATATCGGATAATTATCGATATTGCGTCACAATGATCGATCGCTGTACGAAGTGGCCAGAAGCAGTACCGGTACGCGACATAACAGCGGAAGTAGTGGCTAAAGTCTTGTACGAGCACTGGATTACAAGATTTGGATGTCCACTACGCATCACGACTGATCAGGGTCGTACCTTCGAGTCCAGCCTTTTCAACGCTCTCCTGAAGAAGTTTGGGACCACGAGAATACGTACGACAGCCTATCATCCGCAAGCAAATTCGCAGGTCGAGAGACTACATCGCACTCTAAAAGCAGCTCTTATGGCAAGGGGACAAGGTTCAAATTGGTCTGAAGAGCTACCGACAGTATTATTTGGACTACGAGCCGCACTACGCAGCGACAATAATTTAAGCCCTGCCTTAATGACATACGGATCTTCGCTACGCATGCCAGCTGATTTTTTCGTACCTACAAAGTCGAAAATTGAAGATGCAGAATTGGTACGCCGCCTGTCAGAAATAATGTCATCACTTGTACCTGTAACACGGACGCACGCCACGCAATTAAGACCCTTCGTGCACAAGGATTTGACATCGTGCACACACGTCTTCGTACGCAATGACACCGTGCGACCGCCGCTCACACCACCTTACGACGGCCCATTCGAAGTTTTGAAACGCTATGACAAATATTTCAAAGTACAAATGCCCCAACGAACCACAGTCGTAACCATCGAGCGTTTGAAGCCAGCCTACATCTACGATGAAGACATCGCAAGCGCCGGCCAGCCTACGGTTTCGAGCCCGGACACGCAGACATACGTAACAAGATCGGGCAGAGTCACGAAACGGATTCGCTTCGCTTGAGAGGGAGTGCTATGGGACATGCGTTCACATCGGCGGCCGGAGACAACTGAAGCGCGCGCAGGCGCCGCGCGCATATTTACGTTGCCGTTGGAGTGAGACGGAAGATCGGACGTGCCACCCTTGCGATTGCGGCGGGTAAGCCGACAACGTAGTTTTGTCAGCTACCCGTTCTGAATATTCGCCATCTAAGAGCGAGATAGATGACATGCCATCGCGGTAGCTTTTGCAAGTTCTTAATGTTTAGGGTAAGCTTAAATCAATCAACTTAGGACTACCTATTTTGTTGTTTTTCTTTAATATGGAAATTGTATATATAGCGATAGATTATTAAAATAAATATTCATTATTCTACTGACATTCGTGTTTAACTGATCTCCTGCCTCGGCCCCCATAACCTTAACCATGTTATTTTTGTGTATTTTCGTATAGAATATTATTGTTAAAGAATTTATTTACATATAAGTAGTTTACCTACTGTGACAACAATTATAGTAGTAACAAGTCATATGTATAATTCTAAATGTACTAAGAGATAAAATACGTAGTTTAGTGTCCATTAATTTGGTGTAAAATCCGTTTATTTCTTGTCTTTAACACTATACTTTAATGTTTTGGTAGTTAGTTAGTTAAATTATTCATTGTTTTAAATTAGCTTCGTAGTTGTTTAAAACTATAGTCGAATTCTGTGCCAGGTAACACACGCTATGTTAAAATCTCTTCAGAGAATGTAATTGTAAAAGCCATGACTTTGAAAATACTACTCATAAGTCGGTACATTTTTTATTTCTCTCCTATGCTCATATGTAACATTTTATTTACTAACATTTTTCAATTTGAGTTCAACTAACGTAGGTACCCTTCAAACAATATTTACTTCACATTAAAATATTTTCGTCTAATGCAAATTTTATCAGATGAACAAGTAAAAAGAAACTTTACACAAGTACCAAAATCATAAAGGATGACTTACACTAGGACGGGACGGGACGATATGTCAATTTGTATAGAAAGAATCACGTGATAGCTCGGAGCCCTCGGATGTCACGTGACGTTTTCTATAGAAACTGACAGATCGTCCCATCCCGCTCCGTGCTTTCCCGTTCTAGTGTGAGTCATTTTTAACCAAGTACAGTCAGCGGCAAATGTAGCCCAGCGAACGGGGTATCCAAAATAATCTGGACCCTCTTATTATCACAACAATAAAGGCGTGCCAACATAATTATGAACACCGTGCCGGCTTGGCTACCTCTGAATACAGCAGTTTACCATTTTCTCTGCGTTCCCACCGCCTTCGCGGAACAACTCGACTCGAGTTGCGAGCTTACCAGTAATTTAGGAGTTACTCATGTTTGTTTAAGTGGAGGGGCGTCTATAGAGGTCGGTCGCCACAAGATTGCCTATTTTGAGATAACTGTGCACTGTATATGGTGCTGATATTTTAACATATTCCTGGGGTATATTGAGAGAGTTACCATGACGTCTTAATGCGATTCAGTTAAGGACCTAAACTGAGTCGCTGCCATACAACTGAGCACAGTTAAGAACCTAAACTAAATCAGGTTAAGACGTCATGGTAAGGCCCTGGAGGTCTTACCGTGACGTCTTAACGCGATTCAGTTGACGATCTAAACTGAGTCATTTCCATACAACTGAGCCTAAACTGAACCTAAACTGAGTCACATTAAGAGTGACGTTAAGACGTCATGGTAAGGCCCCAGGTCTTTCTCATACAAACTTTGAATTTCGCGCGGTTTACTACTGACAGAGATGGCTTACCAGAGTATAGTACGACTGAAAAAGGTTAAAATTATCAAGTGGCAACATCGTAGTGTCGTCCCTTCAAATCAATATATGTATGTTATTTAAGAAAACGGGACGACTCTACGCTGTTGCCACTTGATAATTTTTACCTTTTTCAGTCGTACTATACTCTGGTAAGCCATCTCTGTCAGTAGTAAACCGCGCGAAATTCAAAGTTTGTATAATTTCTACCTTTTTCTGTCACACTGTAGGCATATAGATTTCATTCCATTATTATAGCAGAGAATGAATTTAGACAGGCCATTTTTGGCTTCAGTTGTTAACAGGCTGGATATAGGCCTCCCCCAAAGATTTCATTGTGGAAATCTTTGGGGGAGGCCTATGTCCAGCAGTGGACGTCTTTCGGCTGAAATGATGATGATGATGTTAATAGGCTGCATTTATAGGTCTAAGTTTCTAGGTATTCTGTTTGAACTGTTTCTTTAATTATGATTGAAGCGTTTCCACTGTATAGTACTAGTTTGGTTTTTCAAAATATTCAATGATTAATTAGAATTTTTTAATTTCACAAAATTAATTTACAAAAATTACAAAAGACAAATCAATATCCGCAACGTAGGCTTCGTCAAGAGGGTACAATCAGAAATCAAGAAGAATTTTTTCAAAATAATTTTAGATAAACTCCAGCCAGTCTGGTACCTAACCTATAGCTAGCTCTAGTATAATTTACTAGGTAATTAAATACGTTCGTTTAAATTGATTTAAGGAGCGTTTATAAAAACGACCTTTGAACATAATTGGCGAAACCTAGAGATAGCCTTAGCTTACAAGTAGAGATAAGAATATTCCTAGTAATCTTGGAACAAGGACATATTTCAATATCTTCGAGCCTATCATTTTATGTATTTAATCATTAATTCGATGATGAATGTAATTTGTGTATTTTTATTTGCTTTCGGATTTTGATATAATATTCGAATCTAACTCTGGCGAAGAAAATATTTTCAATCTTGACCTACCCACTGGAAACACTTTGTTGCCATTGAAACCTTGACTAAATGTACAATTTAAAGTTCAATTATGGTTATTATCATAAAAATCATCGGTCTGTATTTTGTTACATCTCGTCAGATTAGTACTTAAATAGTTTTTAAGTAACTGATTTTCCCATCCGACTTTTAAATAAGTAATTAATTTCATGAATTTAAAATAATACATTTATCTAGACAGTAAATCGGTCACGGCTTCGTTTGATGTAACATAAGCTGTAATAAACAATTCTGCCACCCAAAGGTGGGTCCTATTTCACATGGGTCTTATGACATATTGCCATTATTGCTCTATTATCATTTCTTGTACACTATCCGCACGTGCCGGACGTCGTAAATATAATATTTAAAAAATCCGGTTAAGTGCGAGACGGACTCGCGCAGTGGGGGTTCTGATGCCTTACCATGACGTCTTAACGCGATTCAATTGACGACCTAAACTGAGTCGCTTCCATACAACTGAGCCTAAACTGAACCGAAACTGAATCGCGTTAAAACGTCATGGTAAGGCCTCTGAACTAACACACAATACTGATGACTCTGTGCGCGGCAAATTTACGGTTTCTGGATTTATCCCTACACTTGTGCTGTAAGATATTGTTTCTTACCTAACTTCACGATTCTAGGTCAACGGAAGTATCCTATAGTTTTTCATTCCCTCGACGTAAATATAGCAAATGCGACATAAACAACAGTGTCTTTTTTTACAATAATTTATAAGTTTTATTTTTTCGCAAATTCATGTTTAAAGGACTATACAGCTGAGTACATTATTGTTTTAATTTCAACTTGATACCCCATGTACTCGAGATAAAAATCGACACAGACAGAAGGCCGAACGGACAACAACGTGTAGCACGGAACCCTAAAAAATAAATAAAATAACTTATGGCCATTCAGTTCATTTAAAATAGTGACAATTATAATAAAACCAAATACGGCTAATCCACATAACATTTATAACTATATAACATTCAATTATCCCTAAAACGGTTCTTAATTAAACATAGTGTTTCATTACGGAATTCCGTATCATTTTATGGTCTTCATTATAGTCCCAGTGGTTTTTCAAGAGCATTTACTAGAGTAAGTTGCCTTTGAAAATACCCAAATATTTCCGGCGTGACTGTTATACAGGGTGAAATAATAAGGATCGTTCAAACTTTAGGTAGGTACACAGTGAATATGAGTCATACTGAATAACCTTTATTATGGGGCCAATGCATATTATATAGAACAAAAGAATACCCGATCAGCCGAAAAAAAGACGACGTAAAAGTGCAGCAGTTGCGACTCTTTTTCATATAGTCTTGTTTAGAACGTGACGTTTAGACCAGCCTATAAACTTTTAAAGTACTTACTCGTATATGAATTTGACACTTAAAGCTTACTCCAGTAAGCTCTACTACGTACGAAACATTGAACGTATGTATATATTAATGCAAGCTCGCTAATGTGATTCTGACCTACATTTTTTAACGTTTGCGTTCTGCTTTGTGTGTCTATACAGAGTGGGTATTTGATACGGGCGAATAATTAATCCAGATATAGTACTTGTTCATATGAATCGTATGGGATAATAATTTCGTTAAATTGTGTTATTAATTAGGTATAATGATTTTTCTAAGGTGCGACAGAGCTGCAATGTATGTCGTCCAACTTTGTTTGACATGATAAATGACACTGACATGATACTGTATGACGTTTAGATAGCTACGTTAATTTATGTGGATGCAATACATTGCATGCTGAATGTATATGTATGAAAAAGAAAATCTTAATTTCCTAAAGAACTTAATGTAAATAGGTTCCCTAGGTCCAATAGTAATCGTCATCAAAATATTCGCCCGTATCAAATTACCCACGCTGTCTGTATATTTAATAAGTCAATGGGCTGCTTCGCGATTTTGGCTTTGTCCCGTAGTAAAAATTGGAGTTTATACATTCACTAAGTAGAGTTTGAACGGTCCTTTTTATTTCACCATGTACCTGAAAGCTTCCTCGATTTGTATATCCTTAAATTAATACATTGTTGGTAACTACATATAATTTGAGAGATAAGACCATAGGACTCATTGGTGCTTACCACCCGCGTCTATTTCAACGTTAGGCGTCGGTTTCCCATTACCTTCCTGCTATTCCCTGTTACCTAATATGAAAAGATGGCAGCGGGCAGCTAAATTCAATAATGTAATATGCAGAAATACAATTAAAGTTGTCATTTTTACATTAGTTTGGCACATACGTAGGTACTATGAACTAAGTCTAGAAATCGGGAAAAATGGGTGCTCCTAAACTTGAAAGAAATTAACTAGGTGCTTATAGAATATACCAGACCAGAAAAACTAACGTCACTCTCTCCCCTTTTTTTTTCTACTCGTGTAAGGTCCATTTGCACCAGCAAGGGTTAGGCTTATTTCAGGGGGTTATGGCTATTCGTACTATTACGTAGCGTAGTAATATATCTACTTGTCATCTCATACTATGACATGATTTCTCTGCATATTCTTTTGGCACAGAGAAAATAATACGATGCCATCTCCATTGTTTTAAACTTAATGTTTCTAAGCTATCATCGGTAGCTATCATTTGACAGATAAGAAATACTTTATTAGTGATAGAAATGGCGCCTGCCACCCGCGACTATTCCAGCGTTAGGTGTCGGTCTCCCGTTACCTTCCTGCGATCCGCCACGTTCACGGTAACTGGCGCACACGACACCCCATTTGGACATTTCAGATTCCGTGTACAGCAACACTCTTGACGGACCAATGTTGCGCCTTATTACCATTGCAATAAGGGCTATAAATGGCCAGTTATTAGAGTTGGTAATGGTAGAGATACACACGGATTAAGGGCGTATGCGACTTTCCGATTAGTGATAACGTCTGGCGATTTGTAGGAAAGTCTACAGTGTTTCGATCTATTCGATTTCGTTTAGAAACTAAAATGATAACGGAACAATCATATATTTTTGAAGTGTAATAGGTAAATCTAAATCGATAATGTCCAAAATACTGGCTACTACCTAGGTACCTGGATAATACCTGACTAGGCAATTTGCCCTTTGGGCATCTGCAGCTACCTAACGAACCTAACCTGCCTATTGCTACTATGAGCTAACAAAAGGTTTACAGTACAATTTTCCGTTAGCTTATAATTTCGCGACAAAAAATTTACGTTCATGTATACAATACTATTTTGTATGAAATTTCATGCTCATCTATGTTGCGAACCCGTGACCTTCGAATTAAAAGTTAGTCCTTCCAAGTAGAACACTAATGCTCTGGATTAAAAAACTTAAAAGTCAAATTTTAGTATCATATTCGGGAACGATGTTTTGTAAGGCATCGGATGACTCGAATGTGTGAAATGGTTGACTATAAGGTATCGTTTCGAATTTCTATTATTGGAATTCTCCTTCCAAAGTTGCAAAAAGTAGCCGAACCTTAGGTTGAGCCAACCGGTTCTCTTTAAGCATTCAGACGATATTTATTAGTTACATGGTTTTAAGATATTCAATAGTTTTATATTTGCCACTTTTACTTTTTTAACCATTTATTTGCGATCACAATTTCGTGCTATTTTCTTGAACAGCTTTAAATTTAGAATGCACCTAATTATAAATGTATCGGCAACTAAAAGTCTGAGGAGTCTTCTTAGGTATGCGGGGAGAGGCTGAGCAGGGTTACAGTTACGTCTTACTGTTCAATCTTGACATGACAGCTGCACATAAGACATATTAATGGTGGCTGCTGTCAGTGTGCCATGGCCCCTCTTCACCCGCGCTCAATCCTATGGAGACGCCTCAGTTAAACAGTAGATTTATTATTCTCAAACAATCTGTTGCTTTGAGAGTTATAGGTACAATGATTACTTATTTGTGTCCTAAATCCTATAAGATAAGGACTTTCAATCCTTATACACATCTACGAAGTTTCTAACTCACTAAATGTATCCTCTCTTTCCAGCATGATGGATTCCGGTGGCGCCATCGACTCCCCCCCTACCTACCACCGAAGTTACGAGCAATACGTCCAAGGCGGAGTTGAAAACAGCACAGACTCAGCCCAGGACCAAACCAGCCCGGAGTTAGTCGTCTGGTCGACTTTACCCTACGGATTGGACTATAGAACGCAGTACGACTACAGAAGTCCTTATGAGACTAGAGACTATTCCCCGCAGCAGTACGTCCGGGCACCTTTTGCGACTAAAATGGGACAGAGTAAAGCGTTAAAGGAGGCGAGGATACGGAGGCCCATGAATGCTTTCATGGTGTGGGCGAAAGTGGAAAGGAAGAAGCTGGCTGATGAGAACCCGGACTTGCATAATGCGGATTTGAGTAAAATGCTAGGTAAGTTTTTAAACCATCTGCATGTTATCGTAGCGTTTTAGATAAATATTATGGGACTTCTGGACGTACAGATTGACTTAGTCCCCAAAAAAATCTTGTGTTGTCAGTGCTCATCATCATCATTAACCATAGTATGCGTAATAGATGTTTGTTGCAGCGCTTGTGGGTTTACGGGGCCCTGTTTCGATTATAGTTTATTATAGAGTCCTATAGCACCGCGATCACACACAAAACATGAGTTCACAGGGGGGAGGAGCATAACGAAGCCTTTGCTGTTTGAGAGTCTACAGCCAGTCTTCGATGATATAATAGTGATAGCTTGTTTTTTTTTATAAAATCCATAATTTAGGAACAACTTTCGTGGTAAACATTAAAATAAATGCCCTAACCAGGATTCGTACCCGGGACCTTCTCTTTGTGGAGTTTGTGGGCACGGTCACTATCACTACCTATTAGGAAGCATTTAGCGTAGAAATCCTGCGGACTTGGTACATTTTCATTCCGTTTGACTTAATTATAATTTATTATACTAAATCCATGGTTATTTATATAGACTCTCTCCAACTTATTTTAATAAGCAAAATCAATCGTTTTCCATGGGGTAGAAAACAACCTAATGGACATAAATAAATGAATGAAATCAATTTGTTCCAGAAAGGATTACATATACAATATAAATAATTAGTAAAAGCTACCACTTGTCGTTTGCCGATAAAAGGCGCTAATGCCAGAAAGATTCATTTAGAAATCAACCTTATCAACAATCGTTAAAGTTGTATCTTAAAATTTTTAATAAGGGTTCCTTTTTTAACATTTAGATACTGAACCCTAAAAACGGTCACATATATGGGATAGTACAATATACAGTCACCATGAACTTTTTGTCAGTTCTGAGCAAAAAGGTCTGAGTATGATTCTGCATGACTCCACTATAATGTTTTCTGTAAAACGATTTCGGCTCACGAAGGTGTTTTGTAAAGATCACTTTTTATCTATGGTAGTGTACCAATATACCAGGTGCACACACACATTTCATTTACTTTTACGGATAACGGCACGTTTAATTACTTCAACTTGTTAAGATTCTGATAAAAAGTACATATTATTAAACACTTAAAATTGTTTCTCCAGAAGTTGAATTGCAAAACAATCTAAATGCAGTTCTTTAGTTTA
Organism: Lathronympha strigana; assembly: GCA_949128165.1. Lineage (NCBI taxonomy): Eukaryota > Metazoa > Arthropoda > Insecta > Lepidoptera > Tortricidae > Lathronympha > Lathronympha strigana. Next base: position 8,230,790 of record OX421923.1, on the reverse strand, counting down.
TTTTATCAACTTTTGAACTTTCATGACAGACTCTAAAAACATTTTTACTGTTCAATTGTCTAGGTTCGCGAGTCTCTGTGCTTGAAAATGGAGACCTATCTTCGAAATATTTTTTATATATTGAGATTATTTCATTTAAGAACTAGTCAGGTTTTTGTTTCTTTCATTGTTTTCCTATAAGTTTCAAAACTAAAATATTGTATATATTTGTCATGTACCTAAACTCGCTTCCCATTTAAAAAGAAGGATACAAAACATGGACTGGACAAAAAAGCCTTTAATATGGTGAGTCAGCATAAAACGGCAATCTTCTTTGAAACATAATTTGTAATTCAAATAAGCTAAACACCATCGGTTGGATTTAAATGTTAAATTTTATCCCTTTTTTATTACATTTTTAATTTTGTTTCTTAAAAAGTTCGACGTATTTACAGTAACTTAAATAGTTTTTGTAGAATTCACCACAAAAGTACCTACTTAAAACAGGTTTAATGAGTCCACAGAAAGTATTTATCGACATAAAAATAGTTATAGGTGTTCTCAAAAAATATGTCTGTGGTCTAATTGCACGTATGATATGTGTGTAGATAATAGGGTGTGCAAACCGGTTTTATTTGTATGGAATTTCGGTTATTAACCGGTTTTTCCATACATTTAAAAACCGGTTTGCACACTCTAGTAGATAAAGTAGTGTATGCTATTACTCTTAATTAGGCATTAAAACACTCGTTTTGTATTTTTGCAAATTATGGATGTACGTATAATAACACTTCTCTTTCTTGTTTATGGAACATATATAACAGACAGTTATTTGTGACTAATACCAAAAACAAAAGATAGTTGTAGCTTATATACAGGGGGCGTCGTAGTTTGCGTGCAAATAATGAAAACTACTTTCTAACTACCAGCACCTTTATTGGGACATAAATTGGATTCGTTATAGAATTAGTAAAAGCCCTGTAGTTTTCGATTATGTTTGTTTTCGAATGTTGTTTTCGAGATAATTGAACTTATGATTCACTGAGTAAATTATAATTATTATATGTATATGAGATAATAAAAGTCAAATCTTTAATAAAAAAGGTGTAATTAACATATATCATACCTAACTTGATTAATCTGATTTCTATAATTATTTTATTAACTTAAACACGGTTATTTTATTAATAAATTGGAGTCGGATTCAAGATTTTCAAAGATTTTCGTTCCCAGAGAACCCTAAAAATAAAAACCGTTAATTAAAAGTAGAACCTTATCATTGCGCCGTGGTCCTTATTTGGGGAGGCGCCCGGTCGCATTCTGGGGCTACAAATAACTCGCTAACAACTTCATTAACAACTACGTCTTGGTGCTATTTTCATAAAAATGTAAACTTCAGAGACAAATAAATTAAAGATTGTCAATCATTGACTCTCATCATCATGTGATCGGAATTGGGTGAGCCAAATTAGGTTATTCTTGAGTATATAGGTACGATAAATTATTGAACCACCAAATTTGATAGTACCTAACTACTAAGAATACACCACCCTAGTTACTACTACTACTTATTAAAAGAATATTATGCTCTTTACAATATTCTAGTATTAAGGGTGACTCACACTACTCCGATCCGATTCGGGACCATCTGTCAGTTTCTATAGAATCACGTAACCCTTGGAGGTAACGTGATGTTTTTCTATAGAAACTGACAGATTGTCTCGGATCGGATCGGTGTTAGTCATCTTTTAAGAGCATTAATTATATTGAGACGGCAAGTCATATTGCATGAATACTAATTTTGTAAATAGCACAATGTTCTAATAATGAGTAAAAAAATCTAGTTGTCACATTAGTCACATACCGGGTGTGGCCTACAATAGGAGCAATAAATTTAATCGTAGGTTGTACTCCTCATACTGAACAACATTTGTTCAGCGACTTTTAAAAATAACGTGGATTTAGATTTTTATTTAACTTTAAAGTTTTTTAGAAGACGCAATGTACTGCAAAGTTTGACCTATTTGTACTATGACAAGAGACGTCAATTAGACTGATGTTAACGTCCATTGAAAATACGATTTAATTTGTATGAAAAAGTAAGTATCTACAAATTACACAATTTTTAAAAGTTGTTGAATAAAAGTTGTTCAGATTGAGGAGTGGAACCTACGATTAAATTTATTGCTCCTATTGTAGGCCACACCCGGTATAATACAATAAATCTGTTAAAATGAACTAGAGATTTTTCACTGTGAATGTATGAGTACGATATCAAGCAGAGGTCAATGTGTCAAAAAAGCAAATGCAAAAGGCACTTTATGAAATGCCTATTTTTCAAACAAGTGTATCGACTTGACAATCCTCTCCTTTTTTGTGTGTTTTTGTACGTAGTTAATCCATGACGGTGGTATCGTTGAGGGACCGAGGACCACCAATTTCGACCTTAAAGTCGCCTAAATGAATTAATTTATATGGGTTATGTTAGGTTAGTTTTGCTTTATGTCCTCAACCAGCTGTAAAAATAGACTGCCAACAGCATTAGCAAAGCAGTATCGTAAACGTTTAAGTGACAAGGTCTAACCGTGACATGTATGACAGCAGACATTACGTTTATTGTTCTAATTACGACTTTCTCCGATAAGCCAGTGTAGTATAACACTGTACTGCCGTGCACGAAAGTGATAACGTTGCTGGTCAAAACTGTTCGAACACGGGTTTCAACACGTTGGAAGGGAGACGACAAGGCGACTTATTGTCGTACAAATTATTCAGTCCCTTTTTCTGGAAACGTCCACACAGAAGAACAACTACACACATAGAAAATGATACAGCTACACTAAATAATCTTGCACATTTCTATTTTTGTGTACGGACTAGTCACAAGCCCCCGCCCGCGTATGCCCATTTGGGCTTGTACTTGAGGGGAAACGATACGTAGGTATAAATGCCGACTCCCCTCCTTGTGTCGTATGAATCTGACTAGTGTTTGAGTAGTGTTTGCTGCAAGTCTAGAAGTTGTACAGATGCTTATGGCGTGAATAAAAAATATCGAATTTTTAACAACCAAAAATATCGAAGAATTCTCCTTATTGGTAAATCTTGCACACCCTTTTGCAAAATTACAAATACAAAAAATATGTATATATACATATTATGTGTACTACAAACCACTGAATTTATAAATTCATTAGCAGTGCAAAACTTGTGGTTTTTCTGGGTTTTTTTTTAACCATAGTTTCATGTCAGTAATATCACATGTAGACGTCACGTCAAACCAATCTCCTTTGTTAAACTTAGCCAGTATGCGTCGTCAGTCGCCAATATGCGACATCCCATCCAGCCTAGGTTAACTATAACAGTGCCAGCGTGCGTAGCCAAGATGCCAATCGCTCACGCTTAGAAACGTATCGTAGTTATGTATCTCTATCACTCTACCTTATTAGTGTGACAATGACAGTTGCATTTCGTTCGCGACTGAGCGTTAGCGATTGGCATCTTGGCTACGCGCACTGAGCGTCAATAAAAACGATTGCATTTGTTTTACGTCATCCAGTTTGGTTATAAAGGGCGTATGTCACATTCCACCGCCAATTGTGATCCCTATATCAACGACATAAGGTTTGCCTATGGTCAGTTAAGGGTGTAGATTTTGTACGGTCGCCATCAGATATACCTGATGGCGACTGTACATATTTGAGTGACCATTGGTATACCATTTTACGTTAATGCAAGTTTTAAATGTGGTCAGTTATTTTTCAGTTAAGTGGCTATAATTGTAGAATGATTTTCTATATGTATATTATTTGTTTTTGCGGTTATTTTCTGACGCGGGTATTCCCTGACGTTGTAATGTTGACAAAAACTGTATTTTCAGTTCATTTGATTATTTGTTAGGGACACGTCGAATTCAATCCATAACTATTAGGTACTTCGTTATTAAATTAGTACTTTGGCAAATCTCTTAACTGAATCCACTAAGCGCCAATTGGACCAGCCAGAGTTAGCTCCCAGAGTTTTAGTATGGAATTTGACAGCTAACATCAGGTTAGTCCGGCTAACTCAAGTTGGTGCAATTGGCCCTAAATGAAACGAATATAAAACAAAAATATTAAGCAGGTACCTGCAAAAAATAGTATGAAAAATTAACCCGTGTACATCCACCCGTGTACAGCCATAATCCTCTTTATAAAAACCCGTATATGTTAGCTATAATGTCTTATAACCGCGATGGTTAAAAGTACTATAATCTATATTAATTAATGTAATACATGCTTTCGTCCACGACTCTCCTAAGGTCTGTTATGGCAAGTCATTACGGCGTGGGTGGCTGATCTTATCTGTCTTAATGAAATAAAAGTACTATAAAAAATGGCTGCGGCTATGGCTGCCTAGTTGAGCTCAGTGCATACTGGCAACTGCGTATTATGTATTTAAACGAGCTTTTGCCCGCGACTTTGCTTGCGTAGAATAAGAATGAAAACAATCCTATAGCCTTTTCTAGGAGTCAAACAAACTCCGTTCCAAATTTCATCTTATTCGGTTTATCGGTTTTAGTGTAAATAGTATTAGTATGGATAGTAAATAGTGCGAAACAAGCAACAGGCGTAAGTTAAATCAAATGATAATCAACAATTTTTTGGTCATAGAGTATCTACAGTCCGCTGAGTATGTAAATTTAGTATAATCAATGACCAACAGTACTTTTTATCATAAAGTCGGTTATTTTACCGGTTATTTGTTTCTTTGACGTATTTGTTTTTGAAATGCGGTTGTTTTCGCTTTATGAATGACGTTTGCAGGCGTAATTCTATAGGCATATCAGTTTATGAATGAATTATGTTGTTTCCTTGACCATTTTGACGTACGCTTCTGTTTTTCTTGGGTTATCCTTGTAAGGATGAAGCTATTTTCAACGGACTTCATAATTTCAAAAGGAGGAGGTCCTCAATTCGTGTGTTTTTTTGAAATAATTTTTATCTCTTTATTTACTTCAATTCTTAGGCTAGGTTATTTATAATATGATTATAAAAGTAAAATACAAAAACACATATTATTAATATTGTTTTTTATGTTTGTTACCTCAGAACTCCGTTATCACTGAACCGATTTTAAAGATTAGCTCCATTATTTCTCTCAACTCGTTTAAAAAGTTTCTAGATAAGTGCAGATGGATCACAACCTGTCTGTTTCATACCAATGTAATGTACCTCTTTTTCTTACTCAGGGAAAATTCTTTATGGGTTCACTCGGGCCGTGAGAAACCGAGTTGGTATCGCCCACTCGCTGCTGCTGCTGTTATCCTGTTGTGTCCCGCACGGACTAAAATCCATGGGGTGTCCCACCGCTTCGCTTTGGAGTGAGGTTCCGGGAAGCGTTTTCACAACCTTAGATAATGTCCCCTAAACCTATCACGTCATAACTCTGATTACGATGCATGACTTCTATGTTGACTATCTCGTCCAAGCTGGTTTTTCTAAAGGGCTACAGAAAACGGCGAAATAATTAAACCAGCTACGTCCTTCGCTCTAGTGAGAGACCGATTTTGTATAGGAGACAGGAACTTCTAATTTCGCGGTAGCCTTACGGTAATTTACACGATTTGTATAGGGAATATTCCGCGCGGGGTAACTTTCCGCGTACAAATCGGGTAAATTACCGAGAACGGCACATCGCTAGATGTGACCAACCAATATCCCAAGCACAAGAGTGTTGCGACAGTATCTCGTGGTCTGGAAAGAGACCTGTCCTTTTCTGACAGTTCGGATTAGACAAAGACAGTTGTCTTTCTCGACCGTGAGATACTGTATGAGACTCTTATTCTAGGGCTACAGGGTTAAGTTTTTAACTAAGTTATTCACGATATTCATATATTACACCACGTCCTCAATAACAACACGACCTTGAGCCATCCTTACGATAATTGGCTAAATTGCACGCCTTTTAAGGCGTCTCCACACGTAATGACATCCTTGTGGCGTGAGCGTACATACGCAGTGTTTAATTAAAGCTAGATGGGGAGGGGATTAGTTATCAAGTTGCAAGGTCTATGTCCACCTTTATTCACGTGCAAGTATCCCTTGGTAAAAGAATGTTATGTAGGGATGAATGTGGATGGACGGAGAGCGATTGGTCGGCCGAAAAGGCGATGGATGGATTGTGTAAAAGAGGACATGAAAAAAAAGATGTGAATGGAATAAAAGAAAACTTGTTGTGCCGAAACTACATAAATGGGATAAGATAAGGGCAAGAAAAATAAGAAGTACCTATCCTTTGGTATTTGGATCTGGAATAGTACGATTTTTTCTTTTATTAAGCCCAATTTGTAAACCACAAATCAAATAATTTATTATTTATATTAATTTTTTTAATTCATGTTTTTTTTTGCTTTTTTAAGTAGTCACACTACTAAAATTATAAATTGAAAGAGATGGCATATACTCCAGAAAAAGTGATCAAGGCTGTATGATTGGCGAAACGCACCTTAAACGTTTAATATAAGAAAGAATTGCTTAAATTTAGAAAATTTTAGACTCTGGCTGCCTTTTTCGGTAGCCCAGTGGTTAGGGCGTCTGCCGCGAAAGATCGCGAAAAAGGAAGTCGCTGGTTCGTTTCCAGCCCTGCTCACCGGGGCCTTGGTTACGTTTTCCGAAGTATATGACATCTTTTTCTATTTATTTTTATTTTAAGCTTTTTGGCGTCTTTTAATTTATCTTCGTTGACACAGATGGGAATTATGAGAAAGAATTACTCCCATCTGCGTTCGTATACGGTAAGTAGGCGGCTATGCTAGAGAAGTTTAGAAACAAAAAAATTGCTTCCGACGTATGGTCAACCTTTTTAAAATATTTCCACATTATAGGCGTTTAACGTCATTAAGCCATAAATCACAACATGAACTGTAACATATAAAAACGTCGCGATGTATGTAAGTGGTCGGCCTATATAAAGACATAATTTAAATCGCAGACCGTATTAAGATTATTTATTACCTAGGTAGATGGAGAAGCATCGAGAAATTACTTATAACTAGTGCTCCTGGTCGTGACCGTGTTTCGTGAACCCGTAGCCGAATCTCCGTTGCTGTGTTATTCGGCAACGGAGATCCGCTCCGTTTGCTCCGTGTGATTCGGCTACGTGTAATTAAGATACGTAGCTACGTGTACACGGAGATACGTATCTTATTTATACGTAGATCGGATCCAGTCGTGACCGTGACGTTAAGTGTAGATTTTATGCGTGTTATTAAACCCCCGAATGTAATGCAAGGGGTGAGTTTTTAATTTCAGTTTCCATACTTTTGCATTTTAAATAAAAATTTAAGAGATCAAAAATAATTAGATGCAAATATTATGTTGGAGGCAAAAATAATAGACCAGTACAAATTGTAAAAGATGTGTAATAAAAGAAGCCGAGCGGAGCCGAAGCCGAGATTCGCGGGAACGTAGCCGAATCCAGAAACGGATACGTATCTTTGACGTGACCGTGTAGTACGGGATCTTAGCACCGCCGGTGCTAAGGCTACGTAGCTACGGTTCCGCGTGTAACACGTATATCACAAGCCCTACTTATAACAACATTCTTGCTAGCGACTCTGTGTATTTAGAGTTCCGTACATCAATGAGTTTCAAGATCCTTTATCTCGGAAACGCGTCCAGAGCGCCTACCACGAACCGCGAACGAAAGTATACCTCCCTTTCGCACTTGTGATTTCTCACTCAAGTGCGACAGAGAGGTGAAACTTCGTTCGTGGTTCGTGGTAGGCCTTCAGATAGCAGGTTGAAATTATTACCACATACACAGATCTGCGGTCCCTTAAAGCTGTGAAAAAACCAAACCTCTCTCTACATTAAAATCAAAATATAAGGCCGTTTATGTCGCATTTCCCATACATTTGGAATAGGAATCAAAATGTATAGGGAACTTCCTGTTCATCTAGGATCACAAAAATTGGCAAAGCAACAAGAGCTTGTAGCACAAGTATCATAAAGTAGGTATAATTGCCTCGCACTGAGAGTTTCGTGCCGCTAGTTATGCATCCTTTGTGCGGAACCCTCGATTGACTGTACCTAGTACCTACGGAACCATTGCGGACTTAGCGTTGACTTTAAAATATTATATTATACATTTGCGAATTATTTAACTCAATTAACTTATTATATAATTATTTATTTGCCTTCCTTCACATGCGTCATATGTTCATTGACAAAGAGGATGTTTACCTATTTATGCCAAACTATCCTGAATCATGTCATTTGTGACATAATAACGTTACTTATTCATTAGTTTATTTAAATCTATATTAAATTTTCCTTCCTTATTCAATATTTTATGAGATAATTTAATTTCCTTATGCAACTGTTTCCCTGAAACAAACTATATCCACAGCATAATTATAGTTTAGCAAAACGATGCAAACTTCGTCCACTATTATTTACCTATTATTCTATTTTTAAATATTTAGTGATTTCTTACACCTCTTTTAAACTGGCGAGACCTTTTTAGTCTGTCTTCTTGTGTTGATAAATTTATCTACTTATAATTAATGCCACAATTAGGTATGTTGCATAAAATTTTACCAGCAATTTTTGACGCCATTAGCCCGTAAACGAATTATACTGTTTTTTTACGCTACCTACCGCATAACAAATAAAGTGGTAGTAAGTTTTTTTTAAAGGATGACTCACACTAGAACGGGATGGGACGGGGCGGGACGGGACGTTCTGTCAATTTCTATAGAAAGAATCACGTCATAGCTCGGCGCCCTCGGATGTCACGTGACGTTTTCTATAGAAATTGACAGATCGTGTCCCGTCCTGTCCAAGTGTGAGTCCTCCTTTAAGTTACAGATAAAATTTGTTTGCCAGGATGCCCAGGATATATTATAACGCAAATCACATTACATATTTCCCTTCACATGCAATTAATAACAAACCTACTTTTATCTTACAGTTCATAAAAGACGTAATGTCATTTCAATTCCCGACTACTTACTGGCATTTGCTTCTAAACTACTTCAGCTACTGTTTAGGCGTTATCTGACAAACTGACCATTTTGGGTACCCGTTTTTACTTGCCTTGTAAGGTTGTCGCTTAAATGAAATTAATCTTGATAAGGGACATTAGAGTCGTCACTAGTGGTGGTTTGGATTATCGTTGGTGACATATCTAAGTGGCAGTAACGGATACATAACCTAGTTTTTTGTTTTGACGTCAAAATTACGTAATAACTAAGTTTATCTCAGTTTTTTAGAGTCAACTCAGAGTTTTTAGTGATAGAAGGCATGTGAAGCTTCGTTTTCAAGCTTTAGAGAGAAAATCATCATTGATTAGAAAGATGAAGGGGGTCATACAAAGTGTTATTTCGAATTGAGAAAATGGGTAAGGAAGGTGGGCTAAATGGGTTGCCGTAGTTAAACGTAGACAATAAATCTGATCGATAGCTTATACAGCTGCTTATTGAAGTTTGTACCTAATTCCAAATACGTCATAACGTTCCAAATGCTTCTCTTGTTTATGAATTAGGAACCCATTTTAATAATAGGTAAGTATCACTGGAAAAGCGGCCTTAGCACTAGAATCCCACCAGATGTTCCCATTTTCAGACAGGTACCCAACTACAACTACTTTTTTACAGTACTTGAAAAGAAGGGAAGCAAAATTGGCGCTACCTAAAAACAGCTGGTCTAAAAACATTTTGTACGCACCGTCATTATTGCATCACTTCATCACGTCACATTCAGATGTTTCTGTAGAAACCTCCATCTAGGAATTTTGGTAGAACACTATCCCTGAATACATATTACCTAGGCGTCTACAAACCAATAGCAAGAACTAAACTTCCACGAACTCTACAGACACACCGACATTCGAATTATAATTCAAACCGCGTTAGCTTTAATAATACAATTAATTCCGTTGGTCGTATCTGATATCAACAAACACAACGTTATGTTTACCATCGATTAGGACTCTATTACCATAGTCTTAAAGACGAAATTGCTATGGCTGCCCACGCGCATAAGTCAGTTGTGTCTATAAAAGAAAATCTATATAGGTTGGGAGCGACATGGGAGGTATTCCCTAAGGAAAAATATCTGCGTAGTTGCTTCCTTGATTAGAAGGTCATTTATTGAGTCGTTGTATGATGCTTTCTTAGATAAAATGTTATGGAATATGGCACATTTCAGTTGTAGTTTTATATATTCGCTTTGAATGACCCAGGGTGGTTTTAAAATCAGCGAAGCCTTTTTTCCTGTGTAAGTAAAAAGTTTTTGCTGATGAATATTATTGTTTATACGGAAATTAAATGTTTTGTATTTGTATATGGATGAGGCCAAAAGAAGCGGCTAAAGATCGACACAAATAAAGAAGTCTTCTTTCAAACCTTAATGAAGAATAACAGGAACACATTATCATATATATCATCATATTATGGTACTTGAGACACAGCTCGTTGTCTGGCGGGCAGACAGACAGACAGACGGGCAGTGGAGGCTTAATAATATGGCTCGTTTTGTCACCTTTTGGGCATGAAACTCTAAGTATTTGCAATACCAAATCTTACATGCCAGGATTCAAATCCCTGACCTTGACTTGTGGTAACAAAAACTAGAAGCCAAGGAGAACAAAAATCCCTATTATTCAGGTTAATCCAGCACTATACATGGGGGAATACCGCGTAGTATGATTGGGCACGCATGGCCATCACCTTGGTTTCCCAAACCACTGCTGAATCATTGAAATACCTATGCCTAGTTTACTGCAATTGGTATACAAAATTATATAACGGCCTCTTAGCCTATTTCGTAGACCCTGCCTACAAAGCGGGAGATACCGGGTAATCCTGGTCAGGGTATTTATTTTTGTGTTTATCACTACTACTACAATGCTGCTAACAAGGCATAACAGCAATAAAGAAAAGTACTAGAGGTGTAAAGTCAAACAAATGATCGTGTCCTGAATTTGACAGTTACACCCAGCTAGATGGAGGGATTTTTCGCTTTATTTCTTATCATTCGTAGATATTTTAGTGCCTTGAAAAATGCTATTGAATTTTGAATATATTATATAGGAAATATAATTCAATTTAATTTGTTTTAACATCGAAGGAAACAAAACGAATGCGATTCTATTTCAATTGAACAGAGTTTCAATTTCATTGAAGTAGACGATGCCTTTTTGCAGACTTCTGGGCGACTTAGAGGTTAACCTTTCGGATGCGCCTATCAAATATTTGCTATTAAATAATTGACCTTGACACTTTAAATCAAGGTTCAAGTATTAGGGAGCAGATCTGCTACAAAATTAAAACATACAGGATTAAATGTAAGTAACCAATACTTGGCTCAAATATTGTTCAGTTACGTCACCGTTCAATATGCAAACGGCATCAATTAGCCCGCCACTTAATGGTGCTTGCCGACACAAACCCACGCACCTAGTTAATTATATTGACAGGCCCTTAACTTCTTAGGTACGACAGAATAGAATAGAATAGAATAGAATAGAATACTTTTTTTGTACTCCAGCACTTCAATCTGTCAATTAAATGACTGACAACGATATTAAAAAACCGGCCAATTGCGAGTTGGACTGACACACGAAAGGTACATTATCTATTAAGACGATTAAAAATCACGTTTACTGTATGAGGGATTAATAATATTTCTTTATAAAATGAATATAGGACTTCATATTCGGGTAATATTTCATGCATCTTCTTGTTGCTATTATTAATATCGAGCAAAAACGCCAAAAAATCACGTTTAAGGATGACTCACAGTAGTCCGTTCCGTTCCGATCCGATACGGGACGATCTGTCAGTTTCTATAGAAAGTATCACGTGATAGCTCGGAGCCCTCGGACGTCTTATTGTATGAGAGCCCCCTTGAATATTCATTTCATTCTGTTTTTAAGTATTTGTTGCTGCAACATAAATACATAATCTGTGAAAATTTAAACTGTTTAACTATCACGGTTCACGAGATACAGCCTGGCGACAGATGGACAGACGTACAGCGGAGTCTTAGTAATAGGGTCCCGTGTTACCCTTTGGGTATGGAACCCTAAAAAGAATTAATACTGATACTACTAATAAAGCTTATAAACACTGCAGCTACTGATTGTAGCATCTACATATGTATGTACAATGAAGCAAAGAAGTTTAAATTGCTAAATATATTAACAGGCCCTTAACTGCTTAGGATCGGCAGTCACTGATTTTAGCATATACATCATGTGTACGGTGAAAAAAGGATCTACCGGACCAACGATGTCTATACGAGGATTACCAAGTCGTATATAAAAAGTAGGCACAGGCGGAGTAAATGTCTAATGAAATTTTGTAAAACCATTGCCTGTTATCTGGAGTTTTTGCTCATACTACGATTCACATTGACTGAGTCGAATGACGCGAAGTCGGAATGGACGCGGCACGGCATCGTCTGCCGCAGCATGCTCGAGCATCCGACGACAAAACTTAAGGTGCGTTTTAAAACAGACTAAAATAATGTGAACTTCAGGCCCTGCACTTGAGTAAGGTTCTTTATGGGTTTTTCTACATTTGCACTTTTGAGCATATCTGTCTGTTGCCTGTCCTACAGTCTGTTGTTCCAGGTTTAAAATAATTTATTAAACAATCTACTGGCCTCATACTTACATTGTCATAATTCAAGCGAATAGATGTAACTCTAAAAGGCCAATCTCATACAAAAGGGCGCCAACAGACCATCAATCTATATAACTATCGATTACTTTATCGATTAATTCGCAATAACAATTTGTCGTCGTCATATCTATCGAGTCCTACTTACAATATGAATGTATTCGGGCCTACGTGCGGCGTGGGCACAGGGTACTACGACCAAGGAGTTTTGATACTTAGTGACAGCTGAGATGGCAGAGTCACTTTGCCATATAGACAGACGACGATGATGAGATGTCAGATTGACGGCCATTTTATTCTCGATGATATCATTGCATATGCCACGCTCAATTTTACCCCTGTCTGCCAAAGAATAAAATTAGTTTACAGTTTCCGAACCTATTCAGTAAATCGATTTAGATTTTTCGACAGTGAACCTAATTTATTTTGGTTGTTACATCACTCCCGTTTAATAAAAAATAGTGTTCGCAAATTATTAGTTTGTAATCAAAGTAAGGGCAATGAATCATGCAACTTGGGGCTGTACACGTTAATAAAGTTTTCCTTAAGCTAACAGAGACAGTGGATCCTAAAGCTATGTCTAGCTCTGTACCTCTTTTCTCACTAAGAGGGACATATTAATAGTATAATAAAGTGAAAAACGCATTCGAAAGCCGAACACACGCCATAATTAAAATATAGCTTTGCATCTCTGTAACATACAAAAAAATCCGTAGTAATATTAAGAATTTTTAAGAAGATATAGCAATAATCAAAACCTGTCAATCCGCGTACACTTACATAAGTTTTCAACTAGGCTTCGCCTGCGTATTCCCACAACTGCTAACCAGATGAGCAAAACCAATGTAACATCACCTCTCCATCCTTACACCATATACAATTAAAAAGCTCAATCATACTGGTTTTCAAACTTTGAAGCGATTTGAATCACCCTAGAGAGCCTACCGCGAACCGAGGATGAAGTTTTCCCTCTCTCTTGCGCTTGGGTACGAAAGTATAAGTGTGGCAGAGAGGGGAAACGTTGTTCTCGGGTAGCAGTAGGCCCTGCAAAGCGGCTATGGCGCTGTGCCCGTGTCGTGACCCTATTGCGTGTGACTCATGTAGCGCGTGCGCAACCGCCGACGTTTTAAATTTCGAATCCGCTTCAAATTTGACGTTTTTGACGTTTACGCATGCGCGTATGCTTCTGAGTTAATGCGCCTTTAAAGTTCTTCGTAGACGTAGGCCTGTAGTTTTTATAAAAATGTAGGTAGAAGTTATTAATAGACACTGGATTTCGGCATCTCCTTAATAATTTGGTTCGTTTTTAGGGTTCCGTACCTCAAAAGGAAAAAAACGGAACCTTTATAGGATCAATTTGTTGTCCGTCCGTCCCTCCGTCCGTCTGTCTGTCAAGAGCCTTTATCTCGGGAACGCGTAAAGATAGAATTTGAAATTAATACCAGATACACAGGTCTGCAGTCACTTGTATCTGTGAAAAAAATAAATCTCTACGTCAACGCATTCAAAAGATACGCCAGTTTATGTCGCATTTTCCATACATTTGCAATGGGAATCATAATGTATAGGGTATCTCCCGTTGACCTAGAATCACGAAATTTATCAAAAAGCGAAAGCTTGTAGCACTAATACAGGAGAAAATCTGAAAACCGTATAATTGCCGCACACTTGAGAATTCCGTGCCACACGTATTTATAACTACTTCCCTAAATAAATGTCGTAAATAGGGGGAAGCATCGTCAGACTTACAACCTGAATCAGGCAATCCGCTCAAAATCCTCAAGATTATGAAAAATTCAAATACATTTATTAGGCAAAAAAAGTTTGTACAATACACATTGTTAAACAATGGTAACCACACTAGGAAAGCCTGTGTCGCGAGGACCAATATTATAATATAGTTTTTCCAGAAATGCTATAGCTGGTTGACAGATTGCAAAGATTGGTTAAAGTAAGGTTATCTACTACCTACTAAGTACTTTACTAGTTTAAACATTAAAACTAAACCTAAAAGAAGAAAAATCAATACACCTGAAATTTGAAATATTACGAATTCGAACAATTTTTTCCGTCTCGTCGTTATGCAATGAAGTAACCGCCAACTGCCAAGATATTAGACGTTATCCGAATACGTTTAAACATTCGTCCATCGTATCTCGATAAGATCAGAAAATTAACATCCAATGCTTTCACAAATTCACAAATGGAAAAACCGATATGCAATGCAGTGACAATATCTTTTTAAAAATAAAACGAAACTGACAGCTGTCACCGGCGACTGAATACGAAACAACTTTTTAAATTGAAAAAAACACGTTGTGTGGTCTATAGTGCCAGTGTTTTTTGAGAATTAAGATTTTTCGGAGGTCTCGGTGCACGTTTTGAATGCGTTTTGCATAAATTATGTTTCGTAAGTGTGTTATTTATTTTGGCATGTGTGTCACTATCGAACTTAGGATGACCTGTGGTTAAACAACGGTTTCAGTCGGACGTTTATCGAAATGGAGCCTAAACTCATGATACAATTGCAAACCACGAATCTAATCATTTATGTTCTGATGCATTTCATGTTTTTATGTAGGAACACTACTATATCTTCTTCTCTTCTTCTTCACGGCTAAGGGAGCCTGGGGTCTGCTTTGGAAACTAATCCCAAAATTTGGTGTAGGCGCTAGTTTTACGAAAGCGACTTCCGTCTGATCTTCTAACTCAGAGGGTAATATA
Source organism: Lathronympha strigana (assembly GCA_949128165.1). NCBI lineage: Eukaryota > Metazoa > Arthropoda > Insecta > Lepidoptera > Tortricidae > Lathronympha > Lathronympha strigana. The sequence continues at coordinate 8,215,420 of OX421923.1, read as the reverse complement.
GACTGGATTCTGCACGATGTTTTCCTTTACCGAAATACGATTGGTATATATCAGATGATATTTCGTACATAAGTTCCGAAATACTCATTGGTATGGGTCGGGGTTTGAACCCGCGACCTTCAAATTGAAAGTTGCACGGTCTTACCGCAGGGCTGCTCTCAGTCACAATACTGTAAGTATCAATTATAAATGTCATATACTAAAAAAAAAAGTGACCAAGCCTCTAGCTTCCAATGCGCTCATGGCGTGGCTAGCGGTTAGGGCATTTGCCCCGAATGCAAGAGAACGCAGGTTCGATCCCTGCTCTGGGCACTGGAGGCCTTGGTCACTTTTTCAATTCATGTTAGGATATTATAAAATCTGTATGAACACTATGAAACAAGGTATACAATTCAAAATGTGCACCTACATACATATCTACTTACATACGAACGTGTAATTTGTGTAATATTTAATAAGTAAAACCGCCCTAAGAATTTGAAATAAAAACAATTGACGTCAGTAAGAATGCAATTAGCCTGCTCTTGAAGATATTAAGCTGTCTCTATAAATTATGTTCTATTGTAACCATTCATACAATAATTGGCTGTATTACAGGCGACGCAAGACAACTCCTGAAAAAAAAGTTACGTCCAAGCTACATACCGGCTATATCAAATAACGTTTACTTATCATTGAGAATCTACCGCGGACCACGAACGAGGTTTTGTGTCGTAGGTACTTGTAGCACAAGTACTGCGGAGGTTTTATACACAAATTATGTTGTCTATTTATTTTGATGTCTAGGTTTTGATACATTTTGTTTATTTTAGTTGTCAATATATTTTGCTCTGAAACGGTCAGCTTTTTCCTTTACTCGATCTAACCGCAGCTTAGCTATCGAAGTAATCCTATACAAGTACAGGAGAAAATCCGAAAACCTAATAATTGCCGCAGACAGAGAGTTCGTGCCAGCAGTATTTTTAGTAAATAAATGGAGGGAGCATCCGTTGTGCGGAACCCTGGGTGGGCAAGTCCGACTCGCACTTGACCGGTTTTTTCCAACTGTTACTGCCGTTACGGGGAAATTTGTCAACATCTCCATAATTTAAACGGTGAATATAATTTTGCAGTAGCCCCCCCAGTTTCAATACAAAATGTTGCCATACCAGAAAAGTTAGGAAAAAAACAAACGGTACAAATAATAATGTCTGCCCTGAACAGATAATACAAAACAGCAAAGCACGATATTACTGGCGTAGGCGCAGGTCAATTGTGCTTATCAACAGCTCTCGACGGAACTATTATTAAATATCGATTATTGTCACTTTCGCATATTATCGACTCGACTCGATTGACTTTTATCGGGTTGTTTGCAGCTTTTGAGTTAAGCTTGATATAATAATTGTGGTGACAGATATATTTATTTTGTTGGTATGCATTAAACTTATTTTCTTAACGAAACGGAAAATTTCATAGTTCTTTAGTATTTTGTGTGAATTTCGTCTCTGATCCCGGTTTGCCAGCCGGCCGGATTCTAATCAACATAAGAAATTAATAAATTGACAAAATCAGAACGTGTGTGATCAATAGCTAAATTTAAGGTATGGTATTCCGTGCGTTATGAAATCATAATATTAATTAAGATTATGAATGAATACTCTGATTCCGGACTTGTGTGGCGACCCTAAGTTGTGTTTACTTTTTTAGATTTGAAAATCGGTGTTGCCAGCTAGTAATATAAAGACTGTGTTGTACCTAGGCTACTACTAAATATTTATGTTTAACATAAATCTCTCTTCCATCTCCCACTCGCAAGTAAACATACTTTGAATATGTTGTTTTATATGACAGCAACTCGTAATGGTTGAAGGTCAGTACATTCAATTAAAAATGCCCGCGCCATACAACGGTTAATATGAATTTAACACAACTTAACCTCACACGAACACATGTCTAGTAAACAATAGAAATTACACAGAAGTTAATGCCCTAACTCACGTAGTTACATGAGACATGAGTCAAACGCGAAACCAGACAACCCATACAAGAACGGCGACTTATCAATTCAAAGGCGGTGCCTCGTCGCGTGCCAAACCAATGCTATTCGCGATCGCATACGATTAATTTATTTATTGAAATCAATACTAATATCTGAAAACAATGGACCCAAATGAAAATGCGCAGTCTGTTATGGCACGTCGGAATGCTAAACGGAGCCGCGTCATTACAATACGCCATTTTGCATTTGATTTTGAGGTTATTAGATGCAATCGGAATGCGTGCGGCCATATTTGAATCCGTTCGGCTGTATTCGGACATCGTCGGCTCCTGTTCGGTGAAGTTTGACGTGTGTAATGTGTCAGTGTTGCCATAGATTTCGAGGAAGATTGTTAATTTGATGTACGGCGAAATGATGAGACATTTTATGCAAATTTATACGATGTTGGTGACTTGTGACCACCGAGGGGCTCTGCTTTGCTTATTTGGAAGCGTCATACCATTTACATTAATGAGGCACTAAAGAACTATGCGCGGGTAGTTTAAAGTTCAACGGCTTGAATAAAAAAATCATAAGAAGTGTTTCCCAAGTTTAATTAGTTCCTATAATGTGGTATTCAATAAACTATTTGAATCTTGGTAAACTATGTAGACTAGGTTTTCTAGAAGAAATCGCTTCTTAGTGACAAAAGCTCCTGTTGTCTACCGGTGTTTATAATTTAGAATTTAATTTATATTTTTATTTCCTTGTTCGTAAACAGTATATAATATTATTTTTCAGTCCTCCGGCCGGTAAGCACCACTTTACGCAAAACTAAATTGCCGCCTGCCGGCTCCGTCGGACAGAAAAATAGTATACAAACCTCGGCCGGTAAATGGGAAAGCCTCGGATCACATGTTAGTCGACCTCGGCTTCGCCTCGGCCGACAATTACATGGGATCCGAGGCATTTCCCACTTAAACGGCCTTGGTATGTAATCTACTATTGTACTATATTGTATGTCCTTACAATATGGTGCTCCGGACCTTTGGGAGGCGTACACGGAGCCGAAACCGATACGCGGACGTTGCACAGACCTGCCCTAAGGTGAAAAACTCTGTAACAAAAACTATAGTCTGACTACTCAAGACTGAGTAGACTAAGTGAGGAGTAATTTTTCAGAGTGAAAAAAATGAAGGCATCGAAATTTTAATACATTCTACTGTGGTCAGACTATAATTAAGCCCTGATTGACAGGCCAGATGACTTAATGACATTGTTCGAAGTTTTGCGACCTTATATTTCTACAGATAAGCCTAGCGATTACAGCTAACCTTAGCCTGGTTGTAAAAAAACATCTCTCACGTCAATGCAGTCCTTGTCAGGGATTAATAAACATAGAAATTAGCATGAATTAATGCATAAGTGGCAGTCACTTTGTATTGGCGCACGCACTTGACTTGCTGATTTCAGTTTTACAAGTCATTGTAAGCTATTTTTAATTAGTAGAGCATAGAATAGACGGCTGAAATGTAGCCTTAATTTAAAAGAGTATACCATACCATGCCATACCTTGGCACGATCCTAGATAATGACTCTCTACGTATAGGAGTAGCCCTGAGACTTGGTTGTGCGGTGTGCGAACCTCACATGTGTGTCTGTGGCGCTGCAGTGGAAGCAAACGGACATCATGGTCTGAGCTGCGTGCGGTGTGCTGGTACTGCTGGTAGGCTTTCCAGACAACACTCGATCAACGAAATAATTCCTCGTGCGATGCTGTCATCCAACCTGCCCTGTGTGCTGGAGCCCCAGGGTCTAAACAGACGGACGGCAAGAGACCAGATGGTTTGACACTGGTTCCATGGGAAAAGGGGTAGGAGTTTAATCTGGGATGCAACGTGCGTAAGCACATTCGCACCCTCACACCTTGCCTAGACAGTTCGCAAAGCTGGAGCTGCTGCTGAAAACGCAGCAAAGCTAAAGACACAACAAATATTCGAACTTGGAACCAGTGTACGACTTTGTTCCGGTTGCGGTGGAAACGGGTGGACCCTATTAATTTATGCACGCGCTACTCACTCATTAATATTTGCATGTCCCAGTGACTAAACATGTAGCTCTCATACATATTAGAACACCTGTATACTTTTTACTGTGTTTTAGCAAATAAATGACCGATTTACTGATTTAAACTAAGTAGTTTATGCAACAGTGATATAATAAGGGTTCTTGAAACTTGAGGGTTGCCGTTACAAAACGAGGCAAAGCCGAGTTTTGTAATAATAGACCCGAGATTTTTTTTCTACTCCAGCACTTCTATCTGTAAATTAGATGACTGACAGCGATATTTAAAAAGTAGGTATACATTATAACGTTGTCTGTGGTATTCCATAAGAACACTGTTCCTATGGATTTTCATACAATATATGAGCACTGTAGTTGTTTTTTTTTAATTACTACAGGGGGCTCAACATCTTCCCTATTCTGCCACGTTTCCAGATTTTGCTTTTTACGTTATTTTAGCTGTCGTAGAAAATTGGTTCTTAAAACTCTCGGGTCTATTATTACAAGTTTGAAGAACCCTTATTATATCCGCCTATTGTTTACCCAAATTTTATGTATACTGAAGTTTTTCTTAATTGTTTCATGTTGGTGTGCAATAAAGAATATTGTATTGTATTGTATATCACTGTTGCATAAACTACTATATAAGTAAGTAACTGTATTGTGTAAATTACTGCGATTTTAATGGCATTTGAATGTTTTTGATCTAGCTTTTCTGGTAAACTTCAAATAACAAATATTGAACTAAATTTTAAACATGGCAGCTATGCAATTCAAGTATAGAGTATCTTGGCTCTTCAGTCTTCATCAATTAACATATTACACACTGATGTTATGGTACGGTTAACATAATATACAGTTGCATATACCGAAAACATTTAGCTTCGCTGACTTTTACATCCATATCCATATTTACATTAAGCGGCGTCAAACAGTGACTCGGTGTGACTCATGTAGTATTTTCTTTATGGTTATGGGCTCCTGGTAATTCCACATTATATTTTAGCCATAATGCTTAGAAATAGGGGAAAGGGGGAAAGTCACCCCGTTGGATGAGACCTGAAACCGCGTCTATGCAATACACGCCCATCGCTCTACCAAGTGACTTGTTAGGGTTCCGAACCATAATGGTAAAAAGGAACCCTTATGGTGCGACTCAGTCTGTCTGTCTGTCACATCGTTAAATATCTCAAAAACTACATAGCTACCGATTTGAAATTTGGAATAGTTATAAACAAAGTTAACGCAGAGACATTGAAAGAAGATTGATCATATATTTCAATTTATTTTCAATGAAAAATGCCCGATAAAAGAGGGGGCAAAAATTAAAAGTTTAGTTACTGGGTCATGTAGGGTATCATTTAAAAGGGCTAGATTTGCACATATATTTTTTTTATAATGTTCTTTTTTATATTATAAACCAAAATGTAAAAAAATACCATTCCCCTCTTTATCTCCGAAGTTTATGAAGGATTAAATATGATTTTATTAAGTACACCATTTTAATATTATTATGATCATTACAGGATAAATATAACATTGACCGCAATTTCATTATTTTTTTTTTTAATAAAAGTACTTTCTGTATCAAAAGTTGAAATTTAACCAATATAGATTGTTTTTTTTTCTAAAAGTATTTTCCTATAACGAAAGAAAAAAAAAGTTTACCTCAAAAAATATCAAGGAAAAACAAACACGCATACTAACTCCATGCCGTACAAACGACTGACCCAATCTGTCGATACATGTGGCTGACGTCAAATTTCTACTTACTTCTAGGTGTAGTTGCAACATAAAGTTTATACGGAACACTCGGTGTGTGAGTCGACTCGCACTTGGCCGGTTTTTTATTTTTTGCATATTTAGGGATTATTTTGTATATTAACAGTCAAAAATCCAACTATTTTTTGACTGTTTTTTGAATATCGGGGTTTTGGATATTAATGTACTTATAGCAACATTAGCAACAAATACAAGCTATTTCTGCATTTCCACCGCATTTTCTTTCATTTTACTAGCCAGGCTAGTCCCAACCAGTCGGCCTGATTCAGTATCTGTGCAAAGTGGAGTGTTTTTCTTTTGTATAGGGTAAAATTTCAGAAATATAGTACAATAAAATTGTAAAGCACGAATCAAATAATTTATTAAATGTAATAAATGTTTTGATTCATGTTTTTATTAAGTAGGCACACTACTATATATAAGTTATTAATTATTATAAATATAGTAGTCTACTATTAGAATTAAAGTAGGTACTAGTTCCTCTTGATGACTGGCATCCTACGCGGAATATCACTACATAGTATAAAACAAATTCGCTTCCCGCTGTCTGTATGTATGTATGCTTAAATTACTAATTATATAAATAACAGGCTGGCAATTTGAAACCCGTTAGGGGCTTGTTAGACTCAATGTACATTACAATGCACAGACTATTAGGTCCATCACTATGAATACACTTCAAATATTTATGACACAATCTTACCTTTACTTTGTCTATGAAATGAGTCACCCAGGACGTTATCCTTTAGGATTTTCCTCGCGTTATATTACGAGTATTTCCTAGTACCTTACATTGATATGTGTGCAATCATTATTGAGGTTTTCCTTTTCATTGTTTTTAATTCTGTTGAAACATGAAAATCCCGAGTTACCGTGTAGCTTCCACTGCATGGCAAAACCTCCCATATCTTTCATTTCTTGTTTCTACTTTATTCCAGTAACGTTTATTCGTTTAGGTACTTATTATTACTAACTTAAGTTAATTTTAATGACATTAACTTCAGTTAGTTATTTCATACCATGAGCTAAATAAATGACTAGAAAATTATTGTAAAAACAACAGCCATTTTTAAAAAGGGAGAAAGTAATTTGACCAAAGTAACGTTACACCAAAGTATCGTTTTGATACCTGAAAAATGAGCTCATTTGACTTCTCATCGTCCTTATTGTGTTTTTTCTTAATCTGTGTATCAACACCAGTCTCCTTGATAGATACATTTCTGTATACTGTTTAGACCTTATACGGCAATATGAGTAGGCATTTTACAAGCCAGTCCCAAATGGAAAGCTTAGGAATTTTAACCCACATGGACTTAATTGCAGGCCACGCTCCTTTTAGAGTAAATAAGCTAAATGCTGCAATAAATAATCATTTCAACTTAAGCTAAGTGCCGTTTGGTGTTCATTAATAATATATGTGATTATCTTTAGTAAAAGGTACCACTTTGTTGATTATTGATAAGGTTAATTTCCAAGAGATTATTTCCGGCTGTAGCCCCCTGTCGATAACCGACAATGACGTGCCTTTAGCCTGAAAACGTCACATATTTCGTATAAACAATGTCCATACTCTGTTTCGATATTACTTATTGGAAAATCGATGATGTAATGTAAGAGCATTGCGAACCAAAGTGTTCTATGCTTTATGCTTCCTTTTATTTAGAACAATCAAACCGGTTAACGTGTACTGGCTTTCTATGCAAAGTTTTCTTAAAATAACCATATAAGTTTCAATTACAACCAAGACACTTAACTCAGAATATAATACAAAATACGTTCGGCTAGCTTCTTGTCTGTACTCGACCATATTTTCGTAATTAACACTTATTATTTAAAAAAAACAAGTTAATTTTATCCAAATAGGTATAAATCAAAAGTAATGAAAGAAAGAGACTCTATAGATTTTCAGTATTCATGAACTTCACGAAACATTGATGACCGGTATAAAACATTTACAGTGACACTTAAACAGCCGCGTATTTACAGTACATTATTCTATATAACACACAATAAAGGGACCAAAGGGGACCGCGTCGACACTCCATCCGATAGTACACAATTAGACCGAAGCCGGGCTCAGATAAAGGGATACATTTAGAACACTTACAAAACAAGCGCTTTAAACCTACCAGTATATCATGAGCTTCAATTGTCATGAATCTCAAGGAATCTTATAATGGTTTTCTTAAGGTCTAACCTTTGGGAATGGAAGGCAAGGCGAAGATAAAGGTAGACATGTGGAGACAAAACGTGATCGTATCGAACCAGGGCTGTCGTTTAACGATACATATCTGATATGGGTTTTTAATACAGAGTGTAATTGACACTGGATTTTTGCTAAAGGTCGCTAGTTATTTATAGACGGTTACAAAACTTTGTCCTGATGTCGGGACATGAAGAGCTGAATTTATCCACAATTTAACCTCTTTAAACCCAATGTACATAACAATGTAGTGTACATTACATTAAAGTGGGCTTTAGAGTTAGACCACTTTACTGACACAGTTGAGGAATAGAAAGAAGACAGATCAAACATTCAAACTACGAATTTCAAGAGTTCTCTGAGATCCTAACTTAATTTTATTATGTTTCAGTTAACTCAATTACAGCTATAATTTTCTACCATCAATGTTAAGCCTAAAACATAACCCTGGGTAATCTTCTCATGTATTTGCAAAACATATGTCTCAAAACTGGCCTTAAATTGGATGGCTATGTATGAGATTGTTCAACCTTAAAACTTAAACATCATGTAAGTCCATATTATAATCTTAAACAGCCCCATAATAAATAGTTCCAACGCACACTTTTTCACACAACTTTTCTGACCTAACACACGCCCGGTGTACATTTAAACACCCAATTACTCCCATATAACTGCATTACCCAGCATCCCTCGGCTGGGCGGTGGCGCTCCGCCATTGGCGCGCGGCCTCAAAGGCTGGGAGTGTCCGACTGTCAGTGGCCGCTATGAATATGGATGCAGGCAGTATTTAAGCCGAGCGCAATTTCTTTAGATAGAGGTGATTTTCGAATGCATTTGCGTATAAGTGTATTTATTGGTTTAAATTGTAGCGCGTGACGGGTTGTATAAATATCGCGCCGTAGAAAGAAACCAGTGAAAAAACGTTTTGTGTGTGTTTAAATTATAAATGTAAGTAACGTTAAGAAATTCTCAATATAAGCAATGATCAAATCGCCTTGTCTGACTGTAAGTGGCCCTTATGCATGCATGCATTTTTATAGATAAATGTGATTTTATGGTTTGCAGGATGACTTTCGAACGTGCGTTTAGTTATAAGTAATGATTGGTTTAAATTGAAGCGTTTGATGAGTTGTATAATAAATATTGTACTGTACACAGAAACCCATACAAAATGCGCTGTGGGTCAAGAATATAATATAAAGTAATGAAAGGTGAGGTTCTACTAACAACAAAGTAGGTACTTATATTATACTTAGTTAGCCTGTTCTTTAAATAATCCTTCATCCCAAAAACCTTCATTTAAACCCTCACTCGATTTCCTGCTACGTCACCTGACCGTTTTGAATTGCAAATGTGTTCGAATTTTGAATTTTCGAACGCCTCACGTGGGTGTGTATGAGTTTTTTTTTCTTTTTTTCGTGACTCGGGCGCATGCCACCAGCCGTGTCGGGAAATAAAAAAAATATGTTTTTGACGGTTCTAATGTAATTTTAGAGATGTTTTCAATATTAATGTACCTATTGATATGCATATTTATTATTATTTTCAAATAGACTAGTCATTTACCTACTCAATTTGTCAGTACCTAATGAATCGAATTCATAAAGACTTAAAACTTATGCTTTGGTATGAAAACAAACATAAAACTCCTAGCAATCACGCTTCGCACGCTTCTGACGTTTTAGGAAACATGTATGAAATTAAAAAAAAAATTACATGCATTGAGAACTTCCTTTTGAAATTTTGAAGTCTGTTGAAAATACCACTGAAGATAGTTCAAAGACAACTTCGTTCGCCAAGTTAGTTCAATGAACACAATCCGCGCGTGTACCTACGTCATAATCAATTCACTAGGAAACAATGGAAGTTCAGCTCGTTTGTCCGCACCTTTATAGCCTACATCTGACAACACTGACACTTGACAGCTGTTAGCTGATAGTTGACAGTCTCTGTCATGTGTGACTTTACACCTTTGTTAGTGATTGGAGCTTCAAAGCGTGATGTCGTGAAATTAACAATAATATCTACACTAGTAGACCTTAAGATATGAAAAGATGTATTTTACACAACAAAGATAAGTTGTTAGAACATACCTAATCATTTAAATAGAGTCAGACCACGTTAAGATGCATCTATTACAATAATAAATACTGCGCAGGTGTTATTTCTGAGAACTTACAGTATCTGTGAAATTATGACGTTAATTTATCAATTTTTAGTCTGTACTATCAAAATCGATGCGAAATTTAACAGATTTTTTCAACCATAAAACCTCAGAAAACGAGTTTTAAAGCACATACAAAGAGAGTTTTTGCAAAATATCCACAAATAAACTAGTAGTTACCTTATCCTTTTAAATAAGGAAAAAACGATAACTAAATAATTCTTGATTTTCTTTGTAATGATAATCAACTTTAATATCAAAACTTGAAAATAGTAGGGATCTGACACTTAAAAGATTCTCATTGTTTATTGTTTATTGTTTAGTATAAAATTTACAATTGTACCTTAACAGCTAGGGCCACGGCGGTACGAATTGGGATACAGTAATACTTAATTTATATACAAATCGTACAAAAGTATTTACACAACAATAACAGTAATATCACATAATAGTACTTACAGGCATCTCACACTCAATCACTCTCTTACACTCCGTCACCAGTCGCCCGATCGCACTCGCAAACAAATCACTTTCTGGATGTGCCTCGAGCACAGAGTTGAGCAGCGCGTGCGCTCGCGCGACCGGCGCCTGCGCGTGCGACCGCGTGCGCGCGCCGCCCTCCGCCAGGAGCGGGTGACGCCGCGCGCGGGTGTACTGGTCGGGCACAAACAAACGCATGAAGGCCTCGACGAGGGCTACGCTATCTATGGTATTTCTTACAATACCGATCGTGAATTTCGCCAAAGCAAGCGACCTACGTAACTGGAGCGAGTCGTACCCTAGGTGTCCCTGTAGAAACAGTGTAGGGTACATATACGGGTAATATGTGTGTATTTTTTTGTACAGCGCCCTAAGATACGACTTTTGGACTTGTTCCAGCATTAGCGTATATTTGCTTTCATGCGGACTCCACACCACTGCATTTGTTTCGAGTATGCTGCGCACGAGTGCCGCATACAATACTCGTGTGGCTTCGACAGCGAGGGGCGCGGAATTGCGCAGAACAAAACCCAGTCTTTTGTAAGCATTGTTACTAACGGCCTGGACGTGTTCGCGAAACGTGATATTTGAGTCGAAGAGAACTCCTAGATCGCGTACCTGTTCCGAACGCGATATTTCGACGCCGCCAATATTGTAATGCTGTAGGTAAGGTGTCCGGGATCGGGTAAAAGACATCATTTCACATTTACTCGCATTGAAATAGAGTTCATTTTCAACACTCCAACGATGGACCGCCTCTATGTCCCGTTGCAGCTCCTCGCAATTTGTTTGGCTCTGGATTGGCTTAATCAACTTCACATCATCCGCGAACATTATCAATGTGCAGTGCTTCACTTTGACCGGCAGATCATTTATAAGTAAAACAAACAGAAATGGTCCCAAGTTAGACCCCTGACTGATACCAGAGATCTCATTTTATGTGTGTTTGTAATGGATACGCATACGCGCTTATTAATTCAATCCACGTCAGCATATTAACCTGAATCCAAATCACATTTAAATACTAATTCATGGTGATAAAGAAAACTAAAATATCAATGCCGAAATTAAAATCCCACGTATTATTATGGAATGAATACTTATTGTCATTATGAGCCCATTTGGTATGCATCCTGTGTATACTTAAGCTCCGTTAGCTTTTCATATTGTTAGAATGTATGAACATGAAAGTTATGCTAAATCAACCATTTTAGGTGTGAGAAAGTTGAAAGAACGTTGCCGCTGTTAACTATGAATGAACCATTGAAAATAGGTACTTAGTTCATTTGATGGCATAGGTTTTTATTTTTCATTAATTAACCTGTTTACCAAGATTATCCTTATCACACGGTTAAATTATGGCTATCATCAATCATCGAGTACTGTAAAAGACTCGAAAGGGTAGGGGCAATGTAGTCAATATGTGCGATTAATCCGTTTTAACGTGTTTCATTACAGTAATTACTACACAATTATCCACCGCTTTCACCTAATAGTCCAGCATATTTTAGATTCCATTAAATCTCAATAGTCTATACACCCTGGCGGGTGCTGCCTCTGCGTGCGTCCCATGACTCGGGCAGGTGCAACATCCGCTCGGTGTACCCCTTACATTTCATTAAATTGTCGAAAGGGTCTCTGCGTGTTGGCTTCGGCTCCGCGCACGCCTCCCAAAGGTCCGGAACACCATTGTTCCGTGATGGGAAAGACATACAAATAATAATAATAATAATTCTTTATTTCAAGTAATACACTCATAGTTACAATAAATAAGATACAATACAGACAGTCAAACACTAACACTAATTATCACCACATTTAAAAAATATTAAAATATGTGTACAAAACAAAACTAATTACCTACTTATTTACTATTTTTGTCCAGGTGCACGGTTATCCAGTGCTTTAGGATATTATTGCTCGGGTTGACAGTAAACAGCTCCAGAATATCATTTTGCTGTATGTTTTGCCATACGTTTGCCCAGACCGAAGCTATGCGGGACCTCATGATTGCATAGAAGTCAGGTACTCCCGCATCAGCAAACATGGTCTTAGCACTGCAGTAGCGCGGTAGTTTCATGAGTATTCTGAACGCATCGTTATACTGAACCCGGAGCGCGTTGTAAGAGCGTTTGGTATAGTTACACCAAAGTGAGCATGTGTAAAAGCACTGACAAAATGCCCTAAACAAAGTAATCTTTACGTCCCTGGAACACTTGGAAAATCTTCGCGACAACATGTTACAGCGGACTGCGAGCGCGCGTCGCTCCCGCTCCATGTCCATGTCGTCGCGAAGGCTCTCCGTTAGAAAATGGCCTAAGTACTTGAAAGACGTTACAACGCGAACCGGCGAACCATTCAAATAAACTGGCGGAACTACCTCCGGACCTTTGCCGTACCTGAAAACAAGCATTTCTGTTTTCAAAATATTATATTTTAGATAATGCTGTCTCGAGAATGCTTCGCAGATGGTTAGCAGTTTTTGTATGCCCTGACTTGAGGGACTGAGAAGTACCATATCATCGGCGTAGCTCAGGTTGTTAACGCACACATTAGCAACATGGCAACCCGTCCCAGCACCTCTCAGCTCCCCAATCAGACCATTGACATAAAGGCAAAACAGGTCCGGAGAAGTTATGCCCCCTTGACGTACGCCACACTCTAGCCTATAATCGCTAGAGAGGGTGTCGCCCCATTTCACATTATTTGTTTGGTTTTCGTACCAATACCTAAGAACATTGACTGTGTCTACCGGTACGTTTGATCCCAGTAGCTTAGTCCACAGTAGGTCGTAATTGACTAGATCAAAGGCACGGCTCAAATCTAGAAAACATGCATACACAGATGTATGTTTACTGACGTAATAGTTAACTACCGTTTTGAGACTAAGTATCGCGGACTCGGTAGATAGGCCAGTACGAAAACCAAACTGCGCGTCATTCAACTTTACGTTTTTCGTTAGTTCGGGCTGCAACAACCTTTCAAATACTTTTCCAATTATTGTGCCCAGGGATATCGGTCTATAGTTTTTTAGGTCAGACAGATCGCCAGTTTTATTTTTAACAATAGGAACAACTATTGTTTTCATTAACGATTCGGGGAGAAAGCTAAATTGGATACAAAGATTAAATAAAATAGATAGTACTCTCGGCATCTCATCACTAGCATAAAGTATGTGTTCCACGCTCAACCCGTCTCAACCCTCAAACTATCCATAAAATATATTTATACATATTACACCTTTCATTACTTTATATTATCAAAATACAAATACTAATTATAATAAGTATTAATCCCCCTCCTCGCGTAGATATCCTCATTTTTGAGGGTCGTGATTCCCCGGAAAGAGATAAAATTTTGTTTGATCATTTTTCACCATCTCTGTCTTGGGCTTCATGCAGCTTGGTGTTCAGCGTAAAACGAACTTGCTCGGACCACCTGATAGGGCCTCGACCTCTCGGCCTTCTTCCATCGACTCCCAAGAACCGTCAGTAGTTCGACGTTGTGTATATTACATTATTTATTGTACCCTCCTGTATCCCATTAATAAGCCAACTGCATTTTAAGTTATCTCATTTTAATTCGACCCCACATAAACTTTGAGCATTAATTTACAGTTGGCACTAATATGCATAACGTATACCGCACTACAGAGCTACATCAAGCAAAAAACTGGCTCAAGCTATATCTCCCAATAAAATCGCCCAATTGGCTCCCCCTCCCACCTCCCACTCTATAACGGTACTTTTTCATACTCATTTTGACATATACCCACGCCAACTTAATATGCGACCATTTGCATATTTTATTTCGTTTAAACATATAGTTTTCGTGTGTAATGTATGCGCGGAGTCAATGGCACGAAAGCAATATGGCGGCGTTATTTGAGACGCGGGAAAATGTAATTATATGTATAGGTTTTGAAATGTTGGGCATTACTTTAATGTGTGATTGAAATGTTCGGGGCACTTTCGAATCATAGTACAGATATCCTAATGGCAGGTGACCTGATAATTTGTTTAAAACAAACAAAAGAAGTTGATAAAGCATAAGTAGTTCAAATATAAGGAACGAATGTGTAAGTTCATATTCTGAACTATGTATTTTAATTTGGAATCTGCATACCGCGTCTATTGTGATATTTTACGTTGTTATAGGTATATATTAATATTTTTTCTTGTTTATTTCAGGTAAGTGTCTCACTAAAGGGAAGATTCCCCTCCGCTGTTTTGTAAGTTACTTTTCGTTCTTTTTATTCACTCACTTTAAATGATGAGAATTACTGAGAACCCCTACATGTACAGTCAGCCTGGATATTAATTTAAAAAAAAGTGGGTTTTATTAGATACGTAAGGTTACTTTTAACTTAATCAAGATAGCTACGTAATCGGTATAAGATACCGAGAAGTACCGAGAAGAAATGAGAGCTACCGCCTTGTCGCTCACCAGGCGGCGCCACTCATGCGTGGCCTTGTGTCCATATGGAATTATTGTCAAACTGACGTTTGAAACGTTCGCGCCTGACCCACGTTCCACTAGCGCTCCTAGCGCGTTAATCCCCATTGAATAAATGCTAGAAACAAATGCAAGTGTGTAAGATAGTTCTCAGTACACGGTGTTCAAAGCCATTAGACGCATCAAGATGCTCTCTATTTACCCTTTGCGAGGAGAAATACCGGTAAAACCAGTTATTTTTGTATGGAAACAACCGGTTTTTTTATACAAATCATAACCGCATGCATTTCCCTTCTATCAGCAAACCATATGCCGTCGCAACTCGCAATAGTGATTACCTACAAACAAATACTTTTTAGGTAACAGTGTTGGTGATGGTACAGTCGCCATCAGATGTATGAGTACGGCCAAGTTCGTCATAAATATCTGAACACGCCTTATTGTCGAAGCGTTGAGTCTTGTTCAGATATTTTTGAACACCTTCACCGGTCTTATATTATCTGATGGAGAGTGTCTACAAGCGGCTACACCTTTAACCATTGGTAGACCTTGCCCCATTGGAATAACGACTTCAAATAGTTAGAAGTTCCTACTGATCCTCTTATAATGTACTTTAGTGTTTCAATTTCAAGGCCCTTGTTTGAACAGCAACATTCAGCGGGCTATGACGAAACTATTGGTAATTTTAACCAACTGTAATATATATGTTACTCTGATCGTATCGGATCCTCAAGGCTGAGGGTCGTGGCCATCAGGAGTGCAATTCTTCACCACCACATTCCAAACCTCTCTGTTTTGGGCCAGCTGAATTGCTTTCCATCAACGCATTTTGTCGATTTTGACCGATTTTTAACGGAGATTTCTCAATAATACTTTACTAAAAATAAACTACCACTAAAACCCTGTTTAAGGTGGTACGAGGCAGAAATTATTGAAATTATCCACACCGAAAAAGAACTAAAATGATCGTTTTGTAAGGACTAAGTACTAACAGGATTGATGATAGTACAAATACCAAAATCAACATCATCCAACAACACTCACCATCACTAGATCCTATTCCGTCGCAACAGGGATGACAATTAGTCAGTTGACAACTAGATAATGTGTTCAAGTCATGGAACTTTCCATAGACGTGCAAATAAGTTCGCGTGCTGAGGCCGCGCCAAGGTCACTCATTCAATCAGCTAAATCGCTCGTGATTACGATTGAATTAAATCGATGAGTTTATATCTGGAGCGTTCTCATTTCATTAGAAGATGAGCCAGGAAAAAACAGATAATTTACCAAATTTTACATGATTGATCATACTTAGTTAGGTATGCCTACTGTGCATATTTTGCATGAAATTCGAGTTTTTAATCACCGAAGCTCTTCCAAGAAACGAGAAACCTTTGCAGCCAGAAAACTATCACATAACCTCAACCTGCCAGTCTTCTCCGGGCCGGGACCACGGGGACAATGTCACTCCCAAAATTTTGGATGTAAATATTGAAATGTACGTGATAAGATGGTTCGAAGCCTTTTTTGGTGACTTATAATATTTTCCTGGACACATCGTCCAAATATGCACATATAAGTCAACCCTTCCTGTTCTTCGCTTCCATTTTTTTCCTAATTAGAACACAATAAAGAGTGTGCCCTAAAACGGATTACCACTTCATGTCTTACATCAACTTTATTCTCAAACATGCGGAAATATTGTCATTACGTTCATCATATAACAAGCTGCGAAATATAGCGTTGAGAGCGTCTTAGAGCATGTTTCAAAGAAAAACTACATATCTCTCTGCCGGATTTGGATTGCCGGCCTTATGTTGCTGAAAGGCCTCGGCTAGCCCGCCCATTTATAATATCACATTTCTCCAGCAATGTCCTGTTTTCCGGCCTATGTATTATCTTTACAGTTACCTAATTATTTTTTTTACATTTTGCTGTAGTTTGTCGACAAAGTTTTGAGAGATGTCGTCTACCTCTTCTCAAAGAAGAAATTGTGCCATTCCTATATGCTAGGCAGCTTTTGTTAATATATTTGTTTGATTGCTCATCCTTTGCGAACCTAAATAAATATATATATACTTAGCAAATAAAAATGAATACACTTCATTTTTTTTAATGTCGGTATGTCCAACATTGTCTGCAGCAAAAGTAAAATTACGGTAGGTATCTAAATCAATTTGTTGCTCGTTTTACTGTTTTCGTGGCCATATCTATTGCAGTCCATACAAGCACCCAAAGAAGACTTATACGTTGTCCATCAATCACTTTTTTATTAATGAATCAAGACTTACTCATCTTAAATCGATTAAAAATCCCTTAATAATATCTAAAGCTGGCAACAAAAGCCATTCATGATAGACACGCGTCACTCGTCCTACAACACTATGTACATATCCGACCTTAAATCCATTTCAAAAATAAATTGATTTTATACCTTCAATCTCTTACTTTAAGGTGCATTTCCATATAAGTTTTCATAGGTACATACGGTGTTTGTATTTAGTATGGGTGTTCTAATGAATGGGTCGCCTTAACAAAGGTTGGAGGTTATCTTTTGTGAGATCTGTCAACTCGTTGGTTGCACAGTTTGAATTCGGAACATGCTTTTGAGGCGTAGTTTTTTTTTTGTTAGGCTTGCGTTCAGATACTGTTAGTTTAAGTTATATACATAGTGTACATACGTATAGGTTAACAGATATTTTTTTGAACTAAACCAAAAAAAGTTGGTTGGTTGTCCTTCACATACGTAAATTTCTAGTGAAGCACAAAATAATTGGTGACCAGCAGCACGGATTTTGTCCCCACCGCTCCACGGTATCAAACCTGCTTTCATGCCTTGCTTCCTGGACGGACAGCTTCAACAAAAAAAAACCTGTAGACGTCATATATCTAGACTACGAAAAAGCCTTTGATAAGGTCCCGACAAGTAGACTTCTCCGAAAACTAGAATTCATAGGAATACGAGGCAAACTACTTCAATGGATTGAGGCTTTTCTTCGTCAAAGAACTTTTTGTGTAAGAGTGGGTGAAACTTTATCTAGCCAACGAGACATCCATAGTGGCGTTCCGCAAGGCTCAGTCTTGGGTCCAGTTTTGTACATAATCTACACATTTGACCTACCTCACCGCCTACACTGCGACGTTAGCATATTTGCAGATGACACTAAAATATTTGCAAACCCCCTGACGGACTATGATCAACTGCAAAGCGATTTAAACAAAATTGCGAATTGGTCGAAGGAATGGTTGATAAACTTGAATGCTAATAAATGTACAATACTACACATTGGTACCCAGAACCCTCACTTAGTATACAAGCTTAACGACGTGAATCTACGGGCAGTTGAAGAACAAACTGACTTGGGAGTTATCATTGCTTCAAACCTAAAATGGGAAAAACACATAACAGCAATAACAAAAAAAGTAAAGAGCTTTATTTATCTCATCAGAAAAGCATTCGGAATTCTCACGCCTGATATGATGCACAAGATCTACACAACATATGTAAGGCCCATACTGGAGTACGCTTTCCAAACCTGGAGTCCTTATTTTGCAAAAGATATTGACCTACTGGAAAAGGTACAGCGTAGCTTCACTAAAATACCAAGGCAAATTAAGAGACTACCGTACGAAAGTAGACTGGAAGCACTGAAGTTGACTTCGCTCAAAGAACGAAGAGAGAGAGGAGACCTTATCGAAGTGTACAAAATTCTGAATGGACATTATGATTTCCAAGACTTCCAATCGCTACTTAAAAGAGACACTAACACCAGGCTAAGAGGGCATCACTTAAAGCTACAAAAACACTGCATGTCAAACAACAACCCACATAAACACTTCTTTGCTAACAGAGTAGTCTACGCGTGGAATAAACTTCCAGAGGAAGTAGTCTCAGCACCGAACATCAACATTTTCAAGAATAAACTTGATAAACATAATAGGAAGAGACAAACCTAGAAGAGGATATCTGGATACAGGCTTACATCAGTTGTCTTCAACTGCCTGCCTGAATTATATATAATAATAATAATAATAATAAAAAAAAACGAATTTATTATACTTGCTTGTGCCATGCCATGTCTATAATGATCAGTCACCATCAGATGTATGCGAAGGTGCAAGCAATCTAACGCGCTGACAACAGAACAGACACGTGTTCTGATATTTGTGAGCAACATGGCCGGTGCAATATTTCTGTTGGCGACTGACCATGCCTGTGAAAAAATCGTCAAAATCGATTTATAATATAAAGAAATATGACGCGCAACAAACATGCAAAAACCGTACAATTGACTTAAATAATTTCTATATTAGTATCGGTTGAAAATACCTTTTGTCTTATACTTTACTAGCTTATGCCCGCGACTTCGTCGGCATATAATTAGAACAAAAACTATCCTATGTCCTGTCCCAGGATACAAACTATCCCAATACCAAATTTCACCTTGATCCGTTCAATGATTTTGGCGTTAAGAGAGGTAGCCGACAGTGTTACTTTCGCATTTATAATATTAAGCGTATTACTTAATATTTACCCAACATGAATATTCAAAGTCAAACGAGTTTGAGTGCAAAACAGACAATATGCGAAATATTTAAATATGTCCTATTTATGTGATTTCTAATACCACTTATACAGACGTACCATAAAGCAAACCCGTCTAAATTAACATCAAATTAAAAACCACGTCATTTTCCATTCACTCATATGACACGAAACGCCGGTCAGGTTTCGCTCATTCACTCGAGATCAGTCTAAACACAGCGCCTGTGATGTAAACATTGGTTCGATATTTAAATAACCGATTGACGGTTAACGGAATTGAATGAATGATTATATTGATTACGTTCTTCCAACACCAATGCTGGAAGAATTACTGTTACGTCAATTTTTAAATTCAGAATCAATTTTGTCACTGTGTCAATGTAACGTTTTAGATTTTGTATTTTAAGCCGTTTAAGTAGTTAAGGGGTAAAAGCTTTATAAATTTCACACATAGATATTTTGTCAAAGCGAAGGTTTGCCAAAGCAAAGGCATTGGAGTTGGACTGCGTGAAAACATAGAAAATTCCATGGTTGACAATTATCATATTAGGCACTTAGCCTAATCTTTTGTAATCAAATAATTAGATATAACATTTATATTTAGAAAATATACATAACAAGTGTAATTGGCGTAAAACCGTTCTTTTTAATAATTAATAAACATATTATTTAATTTATCCTATGTACAATGCCTCAACGACCTATTTTAGTTTTAAGTTAGGTAGAGGTAGGTAGGTAAGTATGTATGTAAGTTACGTGTACGCTTACTGTATATTATTATATTGTGAAAAAAAAATCCATTTATAACCCCACTAGTTGTTGCCATAGTCAAGCAGAACTAATAAAACAAGACGAGCAAAACCACCAAGAGATATAAAATGTATCTGTCTGTCGTAGATATATTTTTTTAAAACACTATAAGTAATGAAACAAAACTCTGCTTAAATATTCTAATATAACTAATAATAATTTCTCATAATTATATGTGAAACGTCCACAAACGTGCCTGGAAAGAGCAAAAGGGGCAAAAAGGCGCAAATGACCGCGGCGCGGTGTTAAATTAACGTGCAGTATTTTGCTCAAAAATGGCGGCAGGCGTCCGGTTGCGCTGTTTACTGCCGCGACACACACGCTGGGAGAATGGCGAGCTTGCTTGACCTGTTGAAATAAAAGTATTGATATTGTTTTCTGTTATCGCAATTATTATTCATTGAAATGAGACACTTTAAAACGGATTTATCGCGTTTATTAACACTATATACGTTTCGAGCGCTTTACAGCACTTGTTTTTACAGGGTTAAGATGATTGAGAGAATGCGAATTCCCCCGTCAGTCAAAAAAGTTACTCGTGCAAACTAGTTTGCAATAAAAGTAATGAATGAATACTATACGAAATACCACTATACGAAAGATGCAATATAAATAGGTACATAATTAGAACGGTGAAAAAAAATCATGACCTCGGGCGGGATTCGAACCCGCGACTCTTTCTGAAAGATTTGGTATCGTTCGCAGACGTTTCTGCTTAAAAATAATAGTTAAATTAAAACTGGCCTTACATGTCAGAAGTAAATATTATTAATGTAGATCCGCACGGCAAAGATAAGTGAGTTTCATCAAACTAACATGGTGGGTTAAACCTATCATATGGTATCACCGTCTTCAATAAGTTAAAAATGGTCCCAAAATGGAATGGAAAGCAGACATTTGTATACCGACACATACCTTATCCAGAATAAAATTAAACCCTGTGGTAAAATCAAATTCTACGCTTTCATATAATATAGGAAGGGGTAGCCCAAAGAATAAATTCAATGGCTGTAATAGATCATAATGTTCGATAGTCTACATCCCCGTATGTCCAACCAATAACTAAGTGAACGCTCACCTTTCTTACGAACGGATTAGGTACGGACCCGTCGCCTTTTCGCAAGGAATTACTTCAAAACCACTCCATGCCCTCTTTCCATTTGACGTTTTTATACCGCAATGCCCACCAATCCATAATCAACCGAAACTGGTTACCTAAAGGTCGATTTTGCATTGATTGGCG
Organism: Lathronympha strigana; assembly: GCA_949128165.1. NCBI lineage: Eukaryota > Metazoa > Arthropoda > Insecta > Lepidoptera > Tortricidae > Lathronympha > Lathronympha strigana. Next base: position 8,193,710 of record OX421923.1, on the reverse strand, counting down.
CGCCGAGGTTGCCGTGTGATATTTTATAAGGCAGTATTTCCGTCATTCCTGCCGTACCTAATAGGGATGTCACTTACGGAGATGTCTGCAAATAATGTTTTTTCGTGAAAGAAGTGGCCATAAACAAGCATACCAAAAGTGGAAAAAGTAAATAATTAGATTTTTTCCGTAGGGTTTTCCAGCACTCCACTATACTCAGTATCCAATCGTTTTTGTCCCGGCCGCTTATCAAGTCACTTGAATTACGTCATATACACATACACTCAGAAAACTCAGAAAACAGCGATGTTATAATAAAAGTTTAACGAGTGAATCTTTGTGTCTGATTGTGGAACTTCCAGGCGGGAACCAGGTTTGTTTATCTAGTTAGTTTTAAGTCTATCTTTGGTGAACAAAGCAGTTATATATCTTTAATTAAAAGTGTTGCGTCCTGAAGCTGCCATTAGAGTTGGCCGTATACCGACTCTCGAGAGACACTAATTTATGGTGTCTCCTCTGATAGCTGTCAAAATGATGGAACGGCAATCACGTCGGGATCATCATGGTTATATAAGTCTTTGGAAGCTGGACTATTCATTCAAAATTCAGCCAAAAGACGTCCACAGCTGCACAACGACCTCTCTCAAAGATTGCGTTTGCTATGCCACGAACGGTCATTCCTTGCCCTCAGTAAATGGTTTCCCGGAATCTTAATCATATCGTCGTTTCATCTAGTCTGGGGCCTTCCTGCATATTCTGCTACGAGATCGCCAATCCTTTTTGCCCTATCATCGGTTATCGGTTCTACAAGCCGGTCTTCTACCGCAATCTCCTGCGGGTCTTTATACTTCTCAGCAAGTGCTTAGAGCCAGAAAGAGAATGAAGGGCTAGTATACCTGGAAGCAAAGGAATTCAGAACACTAGCTTTCAGCCTTCAGAAAAATTGCTGACAAATTTATTGAACAGCAATCATGTTGGTGTCACCGCAGTTGAGTCCCCTGTCGCACTGAAAATTTATTACTTCTATTTGGTTTAATTAAGAATACCTGAGAAGCAACTATCTCAAAAATTTGCACAAATTCAAATGTGCAAATTATGTACACCCCTAACTGGGAACTTTACTGTATTAACGGAAAGTCGAGGTTATGGGCAGTGAGGTGGATTTATTAAAATACTTATGCATGCCCGTTTCCGAGAGCAGACTTAGGTTGTACCTATAGCTGAAAGGTCCCAAAGTTCCCTTCATCGATTAAGAACTCAATGTAGGTAATATTGTTTTCTGTTACCGCGATTGTTATTCATTGAAATTAAACAGTGTTTGATTTCAATCAATGTAGGTAATTATATTTTAAAAACCTGAAAATCCAGATTTTTTTTTTTATTTTTTTTTAATAAATTAATTTATATGGGTATATTTTAATTAAATATAGAGGAACTTACACAGTCAATGAAACTTAAAGAGTGCATGGCTTTGATTTTCTTCCTAATAAAGTACCCAATTGTATTAAAAATTAGGCTAAATTATTCTTAATAAAAAGTTTGCTCAAATACTTATCATCAATTTTGTGTTGAGATTTAACCCTTTTCCTATTTAGTTTAATACCAAACAATCAGGCGTAAAATTTAAAAAGATGTGGCTTGCCAGATCAGCTTACAATTATTACAGAACTAACAATTCTGGTTTTTTTTTATAAGGTTTGCCAGACAAGACAATCTCCATGGTATCTTAGATATCCTGTGGATACTGAAAGAAAGAAAAATAAAATATTTCCGGATCCTAAAAACATACGTTTGCACACCACCAAAGAGCACCGAACTAATTACTTTTAAATAACTGCCACTGTAATAACTTGGAATATCCAACTTATTACACTTCAACATCAATCAAAACCACCAACAAAGTATCCGAACGCGCCCAGTATTGCCATTTTATTGCGTTTGCTATAAATCACGCATGGCAACACTGTTGTACTCGTAAAACCCGACATAAAATTATTCAGGAGATAATTCGATCGGTTCCTTGAAGGGGTTCGGTGGAAAAGGATTAGTGTATGACATTTGAGCTGTCAGTGTTTAACAGTTAAAGTCAGAGTTTTACACGCTTTAGCTTCTTTGCTTTAAATCATTGATTATGTTCAGGTGATGTTAAAATGTTGGTTGCTTATTTACAAGTATTTCTAAAATTCAAGGGACGAGATTTTGCATATATCTATACGCGCAAAGCAAAAAAGATCTCACGGAAAATGAAATAGAGCCATTTACGAAATAAAAGTAAGCAAAGCCTCTTGTGCCCAGAAAGTTGTTTTTCTTTTTTTGTCGATCTTCTGTTGTCTAATCGAACCAGCGAACGAAGCGAGCTATGTTTGATCGAAGACAACTCGAGTATCGTTGATCGAATCGTTCAAGACCAAATCAATCGTCAAGGGTTTGCCGAATGAGTGCCGGTTATCTAACCTCCTAAGGGATGATTCACACTAGAACGGGACGAGACGGGGCGGGACGGGACGATCTGTCAGTTTCTATAGAAAACGTCACGTGACATCCGAGAGCTCCGAGCTATCACGTGATTCTTTATACGTATAGAAATTGACAGATCGTCTCTTCCCGTCCCGGCCAGTCCCGTCCATGTGTGAGTCATCCTTAAGTCCCCGTGTAATTTTTTTTTTACATATTCTGCAATCGATTTTGAACTTTTATTGAGTAACTAAGTGTTCCAATTTCAAAAACAAAAAAATATCTCAGGTATTAGGAGGTTCCAAATCATAACAATATTCGCTCACGTTTCCCCAATTATTTTAAGTCCCAAACTTAAGTTTATTAACTCGCAACACCATGACCATCGTAAAACCAAGTGGCGGTTTTAAGCGTTTCGGGGCTGGTATCCCTGTCAATATATCACGAGTTATGGCTGTACAGTCGCCATCGGATACATCGGAGCTGCAGAGGTGGTCACAAATATCTGAACACGCCTCTATTGTCAAAACTTTAGAGTCCATGTTCAGATATTTGTCAGCACCTCGGCAGGTCTGATATATCGGATGGTGTCTGTACAAACAACAACACATAACTGACGATCGGTAGACTTTATGTCGTACCAATAGGGATTACAATCGGTCAGTTTACAGTGTGGTTAATGTACTGTGACGTCATATGCCAGGTGGGTTGTAAAAATATTTGACTTCTTAAAGTGTTTTCTTAGTTTAATAGTTTTTTGATAACGCTTTTTGATTTTTGATTGACGTTCGATTTTTGACGAAGCACCTTACGAACTTATTTATTTAGTAACCGGAAAAATCGACTTTGCTTAATCATTTTTGCCCAATAAATAAATTTTAATTTTCTATAAATAAATCATAACCTTGAGGATTTTTTCTTAATCATATCAGAAAATTCATAATCTGAGAAATAAATATAATAAATTAATCAAGATTATGAATTCGGTTTCTGATTACGGACGTGTGTGGCGACCCTTAAATGAAAAACCCTAAAGAGGGTAGCTCATTGGGTTTTACATATTCCCAATATAATATTAAATAAATAACACAAATAAAAATAACATATATTTTCCATAATTATTTATGCAAATAAAATTATGATTCAGTATTTTCCAAGGTTAGAACAAAGGTATAAGTTTAAGGGCCGTCAACAAGTTCTAAGACTCTTTTTGCCGTCATCCTCATCATTATACAAATCGAAAGGTGTCCACTACTGGACAAAAGGTTCCTTCAATGATTTCCATATTATTCGATCGTGCCCAAAATGAGTTCAACTAAAGTAAACAGCATCATCATTGGCTTTTTACATCTATTTCAGTGCGATAGAAAAAGTTGACATTTACGGAGGGAGCCACTGAGTTTCACCAGGCAACATTGTATATTGTGCATCTCATTCTATCGCATAAGTGCAAGCAGTAAATTGACTATTTTGCTGCCTGTACACTCGGGCTCTCGGCCGAATGTCTCGTGAAACCATTTATATTCTCGTTTTGAATGACGAACTAATGAATGAATGAAACATAATTATTAAACGGGTCTAACGCGAATTAACTTGTAATTATGTTTAAATATGTGTTCAAATCGCGAAAGTTTTAAATGTTATAGAATGAATGAAAGTTTCATACTTTATAATTTGTATTGAGATGACAACGGTCACCTTACCTTTATAAGCTATTTAATACGACTTTTAACACACCCAAACTACCTGCTGAAATTATCTCTGGTCTTAGCCACGCCCGAGGTTTTGGAATGGGTTTGTACCGGGTTAGATTCGACCGAGATATTAGCCGAGAGTGTAGAGGCGCTATGACAGTTGTTTGTTTACGAAGATGACATTTTGACAAGAGAACTGGTGTTGCCACTGTGGATTGCGTTTAGTTTCACTTTATTTAATTTCGACGTTTTTCTGTAGCACTGTACATCTAAACGCATGTCACAGGAGACATCGTCTTTTATAGCTATGAAGGCCTATACGAAATTGGCAAGAACTTCCACACTGACATACGAATATTCAGCATACGAAATCACTAACCAGGAAAAATATATACATATACTAATAAATTAAATCACAGACACCTGCAATAAACCATATAAGTTCTGACAATATGTATGTGGTTTTCTATTCAATTCCTGGTTAAAACCTGATACTGAATTCTGGTAATATTGGCCACAAATTCCTAAAAAAGTAGATATTTAAAATCGCTAATATTTTTAAAGGTATGTTTGTTACGCGATTATAGTCTGACAAACGAAATTGCGCAGTAGACTAAAAACAAACTCTATCACCTTCCTTTTTTTTCGAAGTGGCAATACAAGCGTAAGAAAGAGACAGTTTGACTCTCTGCCTATGGACAAATGAGTACAATCCTGGTCAAACTATATATACTCTGTCAATTATGTATTAATTTTGATGATAATTAATTTGCCTAAAAGATACCTCTGACTTAGTCTCAATAATTTTGATCTTATGATCAATAAGGCACTGAAGGAACTCGTCAGTTTCGGTAATAAAGACAATGTTTTCCTAGACGGAACCACTTATCATTCACTGAAATGTCTTAATTACTTCAATGGATGGCGCCACGCATCCAAATTAGTCTGAATAAGCGATCGGTGAATCGCAACTGTATATGGACATAGTTTCATTGTAGATCTCATTAATACTGAAAGCAATTTCTTCTCAACCTTCCCCGTCCATTTAAAACTAAATCACGCAAACCGTTCAGCAATTACAGATATTCTAGAACCTTCAAGCCATCGGTAAAGTGGCAAGTTTATGTTGGGGTCAAATGTGAGGCGTACCGTTACTGATGCGAACGGTGACGAACGGTGTGTGGAAAATGTGGGAAAATTACGTGAGCTTGAAGAACATGTTCGTGTAAATGTGTTGGTTTTAAGTTAGTAGTCGGGCGAAGATTATTCAAAAACTGTGTAGGTATTTGAATTCGTTTGCTAATATTTCTTAAGTGCAATATTTGTTACAAGTATTGCAATTTTTGATAGGAGGTTTTTGACATATAGATGCGATTAGAAATTAGGTTCATCGACATCAGACAATATGATGACCTGAAAGTGTAAACTTCTATACCTTCGCGTAAATTCTCTTTATTTTATATTACTACTGGTAAAACAATAGAAAATTATGAGTTTCTTAATCGACATATGAAATTGTGTTATTTAGAGTTACACTGCTGAACAATACTTAGAGCTATATATCGCACCGCTAGCGCCATCTAGCGCCAGAAGCAGTGAGTTACTTATTTAATTTTCAATATCTCCAGCTTATTACCAGTGGTCAATACACCTGTTTATTAAACCTGTGCATATTATTATAGTTGATAATTTAATATCTACGGTTAACACTCACGTATTTTTATCACAATAGGCGTGACATGTTTCGTCTGCGTCGGGCAGACATCGTCGGACAGACAGAGTCCACACAACATGTCACGCCTATTGTGATAAAAATACGTGAGTGTTAACCGTTGCAATTTAATATCAGTATGTCTCACGAAAGTTTAAATGTTATAAAAATCATTTATTCTCGAAATCATTTATACAGTAAATGTAACTTACCTAACTACCTACCTCTACCTACCTTAAATCTAAAGTAGGCCCTTGAGGCATTGTACCTAGGATGCTGGCGGCATTTCCTCGTTGTATCGCAATGCTGATACGTTGTGCGAGGAAGCCACCAGCTCTTCGGTCACCAGTAACATCAACCAGACGTTTCGCGATTTCTACGAAAAATAAAGTTTAAATTATATTTAATATCTAATTTACACAATACCATGGTAAAGTTAAATAATGAAATGTATACCTAAGCCACGTAATTCTTACTCATAAGCGCGTCAGTGGTTGCCGGCTGGAACAATTTAAATACGCATTAAAACTGTATTTTAGCAAACTAACCACAAACCTTGAGCATTTATTTATAACAAAATAAAATTCAATTTAATGGAGCCCTACCGTAAAGCCTTAGGTGGTGCCAGACCTTGCACGAATATCCCGTTACATTGTAACATTGTAAGGGATAAGAAAATCAAACAATGGATCAAATACCGCAATGCATTTAAAAATCACATGCAAGTTCTTGCATAAATGGGGCTTGGAAGAATATTAACTATGGAGACGTAATAACCACTCAAGGCATGTACTTACTCACAAAAGTATACACTCTACAATCGTACCGAACTGATTTTTAGATTTAAAAACACCGATAATTCAGCTTTAAAAAACGGGTTTCTGTTTTTATATCTATTATGTTTAAGCAGAAACTTCTGCGAATGATACCGAATTTCACAGAAAGAAAGGAAAATTGGAAAAAATCATGAACCCGGGCGGGACTCGAACCCGCAACTGAGACTGCGACGAGCTGGTCAGAGTCGCGGGTTCGAGTCTCACCCTAGGTCATGATTTTTTCCATTTTACCTTTCTTTCTGCGAAATTTGGTATTTTATCGTTTAAATACGCACGTGCAATAAGACAAAAAGACAAAAATAAAATAAAGTTGGAAGTTAGAACAACACCTTCAATTTTGGCAGATTACAAAGCATTTATGAATGTCAAATAGGAAAACTACCACCAATTCTTCAGAAAAGAAAGATACCGGCGGCGTTTGTGTCTCGGCGGGACTTTTTCACAACAGACCAACAGTTATCTGTTATACCTATGTACAGTCAGCCAAATGGAACCCTAGGCCACTGTAGGACCATGTCAAAGTGACGCTATATAAATTAGATTGTAAGAAACTTCTTATTGCTTATCATTTTAATATGTTTCTAGAATCTAGGGTTCGGTGACGGGGGCCGAGCGTCGTGTTTATTGCGTAGTGTTAAAATGCTTGTATTCGCTTTTTCTATTAGAGATAAATAAGTAGCTGTTCTTGAGAACTATTATATAATCTGTGATATACACGCAAACATGGATACACGCTAAAAAACCCGCCTGGGTGCGGGCTCTTATCTATGGCTAATAACCTCAAAATGAAGCCTGCAAAAACCCGCGTATTAAGCCGGCAAGATCATAATCACGTCAACAAAGAACATCAGCTGTTATTTGGGCCTGTGACCTATATCCGTGACGTCACAATAGGGTATTGTTTCGCAGGAGCGGGTCATTCACATCGACCATTTAAATAGGTTTATCCAGATCTCGTGATAGAAAGAGAATGTGGTAGTGAACTTCATTGTCTTCTGTCAAGTGGGTATTAAATTGTACTTATTGTCTCTGGTTGCGTAATTTGTGAATGGGTTGTAGTACGGACGGTCACGGTGTTGAAGGGATGTGCTGCGGTGGTTCGTGAAAAGTTAAAAAGTTAAGCTAGGCGCTTAATTTTAAGGATTATGATAGGGTGTATTGTGTTGTGTGGTGTCAAATATACGTACAACTCGTACAAGACAAAAGTACGTATGTATATTATGTATTTGTCTTTAAACTTAGGGCGGTTACGGATCAGTTTTTCTCTTCAAAGTGTACGACATTATCTTTGTTTAAGCATATTTATTTTTAGCAAACATTTGTTTTTAATCTAATGATTTACTAATCTTAAGTCCTTAATGGGCAATATTTCCCATTGTGGAATAAAAATTACTTACATGTAAAATTAAACTTGTGATGATCTATCGACTTGTCAAATACGGTTCAAATTACTAACGTATTGTTTCAGTAACTTAGTTTTATATAAATAAGTTATATTCTATTTAAGAGCAATTATCAAACTCGCGCCTCAACTAATTGTATTTAACAGCAAATGGCCTATAAAAGAAACCTCAATAACACTAAATCACTTTTTTCGCACCTAAACGGCATTTGAGTCTCGAAAAGCGATAAAATCCAAACAATCGGCGCCAAAAAAACCAATAAAACCTCAATTAATTGCGAAAATCACACCGCACGACCAATTAATATTCTTCTCGCTTTCTCGAAGCTCCATATCTTCCAATTAAGTCGAAAGGTTTTCGAGAATTTCGACTTTTCGCGCCACTATTTCTTCGTCGGAACACAATAGCATTGTTCCGTGCAATTACGGCCACGTGGCCCGTTGTTTACCAATTGTTCTTGTGGATGTCTAGGCGTCCTTGTGACAGCTTCCGACAAACGTTTGATTGTTTTTCGTGTTCTGTTCTTTAATTTTTTTTGTGACTTATGAAAATTGTTCTAGTTTTCCTGATCATTTGAGCTTGCAAAAGATGACGAAAATTTTAACAGCTTTTGTGTAACAGAAAAAAGTCTGGCGGTTTTGTGTTCTGTTCGTTACTCTGTATTAGTGACGACTTTGGAAATTCTTCTACTTTTCCTAATGATTTCAGGTTGTAAAAAGGGCTCAAATATTTAAAAAAATTAATTGCCCGAACAAACGGGTGGTCGCAATTTTGAGGACTGGCGGCACCCGTTTTCTTTAAAACTTAACTTTTGTTTTATAACGGTTATTAATTTTGCAGTGTATTACATTTTAAACGAAAATGGTTTTTTTCGGCGGTTTTTTCAAACATTACTATTTTTTAAACGTTGTTTCATGTCATAAATCTCGATAGTAAAATTAAAACCAAACTGTTTCCTAAATAAAAAAAATATGTGAATATTAAACTACACCGTTAACAGAAGCCTGAGCTTTTCAAATTTCGAATCTAATTCGAACTATCAATCCCAATCAATTGAAAATTCGAAACTTTTATTTTCTCACTGGCCGGCAATCAATTCTGTCGCCAGGTCTGTTCTTACCGTCGCTATTTGACCGAGCGAGTAATCGTTCATTTGACTAGTATAAGTTAATATCAATTGTCAAACTACAGACGAATATAATAAGTACTCGTAGTACAGTTAGCTTAGAATTTACATTTCAGACAGAAATATGTGTCAAATCGGTAGATAGAGGTATATGATAGAGAACTAGTAGGTTACGTACCGAGGCCTGTACGTTAAGAAATGTCTCAGATCTCGCGTAATTGTCGTCCGAAGCGAAGCGGACAAACATGTGATCTAAGGCTTTCTTATTAATAATTCTTAGTAGTAATAAGCTATATTATGAATCGGCGTATTTAGAATATCCAATGAGGTTGTTCATTTTTTAAAATATCAAAGTCTACATTTTGCGGGTTTTTTCTCACTATGTCTGTCTGTGTATAAGCTTCTATAATTATAGCGCCTCATCCTGCTAAACAAAACAATCGAAAACAATCTTTATAGAGACGGGCGATTGTCGATAGATCATATCCCCTACTTAGCTGGTCGGTCGACACGCTACCTCTTCAACCGACGCAACACCAAACGACAAGGAGGTCGTCCACAAGTGACTGAGTGATAAATAGTTCTGGTTAATCCGTCTTTATCGCGGCCTCCCGTGCGGTCCGAAAATGAGAGATGGTCCACGCGGGCTAGATAACGCTTCTGGGTAATGGGTTTTATGATATTATGGGTGGAGATGACTGCTGGTGAAAGTTATCAAAGAATAAACAATTTTTAAAAAAATTGAAAAAAAATATTGAAGAAAAATTACTCATTAAGTTCAATACAAGGAGATGGCATACTTCCACTTTGCCAAAACAGTATGCAGAAAAATTATGTTATTGTATGGACTGACAAGTCTATTACTAAGCAACCGTAAGAATAGCCATACACAAAAATGTTTTTTCTACTCCAGCACTTCTATCTGTCAATTAGATGACTGACAGCGATATTTAAAAAGTATACATTATAACGTTGTCTGTGGTATTCCATAAGAACACTGCTCCTATGGATTTTCATACATTTATATTAGCACTGTTGTTGTTTTTTTTAATTTCCATAGTGGGCACAACATCTTCCCTATTCTGCCACGTTTCTAGATTTTGCTTTTTACGTTCTTTTAGCTGTCGTAGAAAAACTAGGGTATGCAACAGCTCATAATTGGTTCTTAAACTCTCGGGTCTATTATTACAAAACTCGGCTTCGCCTCGTTTTGTAACGGCGACCCTCAAGTTTTAAGAACCCTTATTATATCACTGTTGCATAAACTACTATTTATATCAGGAAATGTCAGTGAAGCGTACTCCTGTTATGCCAGCTCTATGAAAGTAACCTTAAATTTTCTTTCGAACGAGCAAATAGTTTATCAAATCGGGCGATGGGGTGCTAAATTATCGGCCTACATACAAAAAATTCCAAATGTTATATGTGACACTTATTTAAACTTTTACGATTTAAATTATAATGATAATTGAATTAAATTTATCATACATTCATTAAAACGGGGCTTAATTGTGTAAAACTTTAAAACTACCTATATTTCTTAAACTGTTTATTGGCAAAAATTAAACGCTATCGGTTGTAAACAGTAACTGTTTAAATGTTACCGGATGACTCTGAAAAATAATGTCGCTAAAAAGTTTACAATAAGTACTTCTGCTTTTCCATAACGTTATCTAGTAGAATAACTAATGGCGTTATATTTTCGAATGTAAAAAAATAAAATAAATACAAGCAGTCTCCATACATTCCAAGTGCAGCTATGACAAATGTAGTGAATGTTGAGTTAGCGCGACCGGCGAGCGCTATCGACTAATTGTATCGGTATGTGCCTCCAATAGTGACGTCTTTCTATCGATAAAAATATTTATAGTTCAAAATTTAAACAGAGTCCGACCAAGCTAAGTTGGAATTGATTTTAATATAAGAGACTACGCAAATGTTATTATGGGCTTTAAACTTCTATGAAATTATGACGTTTACTTAACACTTTCACAGTTTGTGCTATGAAAATCTAAGCAAATTTAGCATAGTCTGAGTCATGTGGTGTCTACGCATATTGACCAATTTGAAAAACACAAATTATCAAGTGAAAGTCAGTCTATGCTAAGTTTCGCATTATGCATAATGCCAACTCGAGCAACCAGTCGCAAAATAACCTATGTTAAAAAATACGCCTAATGACCGAACGCATATTTGTCGTAAAATAAGGTTGGTTAGGTTCCTTAGGTATCTTCAGATGCCCTAAGGCTAATTTGCACAAAAATAGGAGCCCTACGACGTGGGCTCCGTCAAGTTGAGGGCAGAATGAAAAAAACGATTGATTATTTAAAAGTTGCAGTAATGGTCATAACGCGTGTTGGTCAATTTGCGTATGTGTTTTGCATATTAATTGAAATGGTAGTTCTGCGTATTGGTCGATATGCGTAGTCATGTTATTATTTTTACTTTTTTTTATGCTATAGGGGGCAAATGAGCAAACGAATCGCCTGATGGTAAGCGATTAACGTCGTCCATGGACACCCGCAACACCAGAGGTGTCGCAAGTGCGTTGCCGCCCTTTAAGGTGGGAGTACGCTCTTTTCTTGAAGGTCGTATAATATAGTTATACTTTAATTTCTCTATTTATTATGTCCCTTTTTTAATTTAATTTATTTAATTATTGTTATTAATAAATAAAAAGAGGTAAATCTGTATAGGTAATGGTATCAAAACTTGTATTTATAACACTAATTTGCCAGCAAAGTCATTTGGCGCTAACTGTGAAACTCTATATGAAATAAACGCCTAACCCCGGTTGTTGTACGTGGGCCTTAGGAAACATTAAGGTTAGTGCCTCTTACTTTTACAATTTTTTTTAATATATGTAAGGAAGAGAGGGGATGCTTTTTCCCAGCAGTGGGACACAAAATAGGCTATTTAAAAAAAAAATGTAAGTATACCAAAAGAATCCTAGCATCGGATCAATGTTCATACAACACCTTCAAAACAAGTTATTTTTGTAGTCTTATTTCCTCTTTTTAAAATATTTCTGTATAAAATTTACATGTCATTTTCCATACCTACATTTAGGTATAGGTATCTCTGGAACAAACCGTTAAAAGCGTTGCCTTAAATGGCTTAAATTGATTGAAATTAAATAATGTAACAAGAACTCATTTCAATAAACTTCCATTGCTAACTTGTATGCCTCATTCGTCGTATAAGCTCACACTCTAGATGTTATCGGCCTATCGGTCCACAGGTACAGATAAAGTAAGAAGTTTGCACTCGCCAAAGCATTTATGGCATTGACATAGGACTCATTCTGGCTTGGCATGTGCGAATCAATATACCTGTACCTTTGACGGATTACCGAGCGACTCGCGACTACCGACTGTTATCGACTAATCTGCTAAATCGATACGTCATTTTTATCGACATGTCGGTAAAGCGGTTTTTATCGATGCTATTATTATACTTTGAGTTCAGATAATGCATTCAGACAAAGTGTTTTTAGATTTCTTTGATAACAGTATTTTTTTATGATTTCTTATGAAAATAATAACTATGACTCAGATACATTTATCTAGAAAAATTACGTGCAATATACTAGTTATCACTAGTAGTATTACAGAAAAAAGTTTAATTTAATATTAGTAAACTACAGCTATATTTCTCTATTTAATAAAGCTTTTAAAGTTTAATTAAAAAGATTCGTGAACTTTTTTAATAAACGTAGTAAAATGACCAAACATTTTACACTATTTTGACGCCATATTTAAGTCAAGCTGCCACCGTAATGCGCAAAAACTTCGCACTACCTACCAATATGTATAAATTAATTAACCTACAATTTATCGCCATTTTCCCCTCCCTAGCATTATTTGTCGACGGTATCGGCCACGGCGTATTCATCACTGTTGAGATAGCGCCCTTATTAACTGTTGTGTCCGCTGGCTACCGCGAAAGAACTGTACGCTATTAATTTGGGACTGAATCTCGCTTCTGGAAAGATATTAGTGATGTGCTTAGGTCTATTTTGTGGGATACGTTAAGTCATGTAATGTATCTCGTGTTGCCCGTCTGAAAAACGAGATTTTTGTTTTATTTCTCACGTTTTGAGTTCAAAGCTCTACATATCATTATATAGAGTCACGAAATTAATAAATCACAAAAATTTTGAAAAAATACATAATTCTATAAAATTAATTAATTACAGTTTCATATATTTTCCGCGCCAGCTGTCGTGAATCGATCTGTAAAATGGCGAAACTAAAACACTAACGCTATTTTAAATTTATTTTAAACACCATAGGTGTAACGACTAAAATCAGCCTCATGTCATAATCAAGATTAATAATTTTCACAATAAAAATCAGGCTGTGATTTTAACCGTGTTTTGCGAAAGATACCCTTATAAGACTAATCTTTATAAACGATATCAAACCAAATAAGTGGGTAGGTAATCTTCTTACACCCGACCGTGACTTTCAACTTTCGGGACCCCCTCGAGATCTAAAGAGTATTAATATAACCTTCCAATGACGTATCGATTTTTTGTATGAACCTTTTATATGGAAATAATTGGATAAAATGCTAATAAAAGCCACCTCTTTATATTTGAAAGCATTTGACGGATAACTGTTTTTTTATTGATTTATCGATTTTTTTAACTTACTAGTCAGAATTAGATAGAAATGACGGGCTGGCAGCCTGACACTTTCGCATAAATACATTTTTAATTATCTTTTGCGTGTAAACTACTATAATTGTTGTTTGAGATGCAATTATATTGTATTTTAATCACACGTGATAATTTCTTCTAATCAATAGGTATTTCGTACCTCATGACTCAATACCAGAACTACCTCGAGACTATTTCGTGCCTAGCTTTCTTATGCCTAGATTTTTATATATAAATCGTAAGATGATATATTGGGTTCAAGAAAACCACAAATTAAACGAGGTAGTTTGGGTAGAGATATATCTCAAGTATTAAAAAAATATTGAAATTAAGATAGTCACAACTCACAACTGTATAAATCCCTTATATTAATTTACGATCCATAACTAAAACTTCATTCTTACCTAGTCATTTTCCACCAGTCATTTAGACGCTCGAAAAAACATGTTAACATATTCAATTTATAACAAGGATAGACAGCTCTAGCGTGGCTTGTCATCTAAAAAAACACACCTTGTAAATATGTATCATAATTTCAAACATTTAAGAGTAATTTTGCTTTATAAGATCATATAATTTTATTGCGAATTGAGGTCGGAATATGCATTAGATTATTAAAAGACGGTTTAATTGTTTCTAGGCTGTAACTACATGATTTCAAACACATAAATAAGTGACATCTACTTAAACAATTTATTCTATACAATTATGTACAATTAAGACCTTATTACCTACACTGGGATAAGGTCTGACACACAATCTGGTCTGACAAAAATTTTTGCTTTCACATAATATTATCTCGTTCTTGAAACGAGACGATTTGAAGAAGGCTTTATGACGGGAAGGCAGCCGGGACAGTATCCTGCAACGGAACTGGGCTGGACGAATGTGACAAGTGCTCGACATCCCGCCTGAATCCGACTGGGTGTCCCTACGCTACATCTACACCACATAATGTTTCCTAAACGGATATGCATTGAAGTATAGTTTTAATGTTTTACACTACACTAAAAATATAATAATAATAATAAAGCCGGTCATATACGTTCATTTCCACCGGGTTTGCCATAAAAAATTGGTCCGTCGGATGCCTGGCATACCCACTCTGCAGTTCCGACAGATTCCCTAAACGTATGTGGCCGGCTATAGGCTTCTCAGGCAAAATATACCTTTCCGGATTCCAATAAGGATTGAAAAATCATCCTTCTTGACAACCGACAAAGTTTCTTAAATAGTAGATCTCGATGTTCCCCAGTGTTCAAGAAACTCAACATATATATCGACTACAAATGTATTAAATACATACTAAATCACAGAAAGGTTTTATGCGACTTCACTACGGTTTATTGCCAGGAACTCAGGTACGGGTGGCAGAAAAAGTTATGTGTTTGCTATTGGAAAATCGTTGTAAGTATGGATAAATTAACCTACCTACCTACCTAGAGCTAGCATGTATCGAGTCCAAGATCGAGTAGCATGGAGAGCATTGGTAAAACTAAAAAAACAGGCCAAGTGCGAGTCGGACTTTCTCCTGTGCTACAAGCTCTTGCTTTTTGCCAAATTTCGTGATTCTAGGTCAACAGGAAGTACCAGTACCCTATACATTTTGTTCCTATTGCAAATGTATGGGAAATGCGACATAAACAGTCATATATTTTGATTTCGGTGACGTAGAGGTTTGGTTTAGTCACAGCTTCAAGGGACCGTAGACTTGTGTATGTGGCATTAATTTCAATTTGTTACTTTTACGTGTTCCTGAGATAAAGGGTCTTGACAGACAGACGGATGGATGGACGGACGGACAACAAAGTGATCCTATAAGGGTTCCGTTTTTCTTTTTGAGGTACGGAACCCTAAAAGTGTTTTTAGTCATCTATGAGGGTAGTAACGAAGAATTAGAAAATCTTAAATCAGTATTCCTTTAAAAGTAAACAAAACCGTGCAAGTCAAAATTGTAATCAGTTTATTCTGCCGTCACTCCATCTACTGCGCATGCGGTTACGGCGCGACTTAACGATTTTCCAGCCTCCGCGCCGAGCCTCCGAGCGGCGCGCGCGCCGATGAAAGCGTCCGACGTTTTATGCAAGACAACTTACTTTTTCATACGCCTCTGTATCTACGTTTATTATTACTATTTTTTATTTATTTTGTCTTGCACAAAAAGAGTTAACGTGGTATGTGCAACATGATCCAAACTCCCAAGAGTACATAAAAAAATCGGTATGTATCCACAAACTTTAAACTTTCATTGCTTTTTTAACCGGACTATGGCGAAACCAACAGGAAAGATAATTTACTTATAACTATTTAAACTTGGAGTTAAATCTGAATGTCGTAGATATTTTTTTCGTTCAAATGTGTTGTTGTTAAAAATAGAAGTGAAGACAAACATATGAAAAGCATATTTCAGACAAACATGATATATATGTAAGTACCTACTACCAATCCTACACGTGTTTGTATGTAACTACTTAACTAGGTACATATTTCAGGACCAGAATAAAACCGGAAATATTCATCTAACGCTTACACGTTCCATCAAAACGAGTTATGTTGCTGTGAATGAAAACTGGTACTGCCCAAACCAATCACTAACACCTTCAGCAATCAAAAACGTAATCAAAAACCCGCCTAACGGCTTACGTAATAAAACTCACCAATTTTTTTTACGACCGCAAATAACTGTGGTTCCGACAGCCATTTTGAAAAGGGCGTAACATACGAAAATTGCTAGAGAAGATAGGATGTTTTTCGAAAGTCAAATTATAATTGTGCGTACGAGTCGATCACCGATATCAATGATAAATGGTTTAGTGTCAAAGCTGAACGGATAGCTTAAGCCGCTGGCCGCAAAAAGTCAAATGTAACGTGCGTTCATTCACCATTTTTTTACCGTCGTATGAATGTTATAATGGTCTAATTCGATTTGCGGACATTGACTGTGCAGCTGTGTGGTCCATTGATGGACTGATCCGTGAGGTCCTATGCTACTAATTGGTCTAGCACGAAATCTTGATTCTAGTTAGTAGCTATTTAAGAAGCGCCTCCGTTTGGTCCGCCTGAAGCTTAACAGATAATTTACAGACCCCTTTGACACGTTGTTTTATACACTTATTCAGTACCTGCAATATCCATCTTCATCATATTCCTAGCTTTTGTCCCGTACTGTAACGGGGACCGCTTTTCTGCATTTCTCCGTCCACTTCGCTATATCTGGACATCGTCTTCAGTTAACCCACAGGCCTTCAGATCTTTGGCGATGACATTGCTCCACCACTGCCTTGGTTTGCTTCTCCTGTTTGGTACCTGCAATATTAACTATGCATAAGTAGAAATCGCCTAACGTTCGGTTGATGTTACTGGTGACCGGAGAGCTGGTGGCTTCATCGCACAACGTACCAGCATTGCGATACAACGAGGAAATGCCGCCAGCATCCTAGGTACAATGCCTCAAGGACCTATTTTAGATTTAAGGTAGGTAGATGTAGCCTAGGTAAGTTACACTTACTATATACATTTTGAAAATAAATGTTTTATACCTACTATACATAAGTGAGTGTGAATGGGGACTTTGATTCCACATGTAGGTTTCCTTACGAAGTTTTTTCACGGAAACCCAACTTTAAATTTCTAGAAATTCATTGGTGCGAAGTTGCGAACAAGAGTTTGATCTTACGGCCTCCAATTTGAAACCCACTTGCGTGGCTGCTGAATTACTGTAAGTTCTTCATATTGTTTTATTACAACATGAACAATTTAGTCTACATTATTATCGATAAACCTGCCGTGTTATGAAAACATTGTCAAACTTTCTACAAACCGAACGCGATCTATCTGAATCGTGATACCTTTCATATCGCTATCGTTATCTATAATCTGTAATAGGTCGCGACATCTCCAACTGGTCGCACGGCTTCTGGTCAGGGACAGTTGTCATCAGATATACATATAACAGCGCCCGAGGTGCTCACAGATATCTGAACGCAAGTGTATTGTCCAGGGTATGTTTAGGTGCGGAGCGGGAGCGCGAAGATAGGGAGGATGCGCACCCACTCCGGCGTAGGCGGGTGGGTAGAAGGAGAGCGCAGTACGTGGCAGCTGCTGCCAATCGCCTTCCCCAGTAGGGCCAGTGGGCCGGGGACCCACAACGTTTGACCCTACCCGTCTGGGGGAGGACTAGTGCGTCACTAGTCCTCTCTCCCTTGGCGTGGAAGCCCCAGCACCGCTGGGGCAGCCGGGGGGGTGTCATGGTAGAGTGCACGATCTATCCCATGATACCCCCGTATAAACCCGGCAGTGACGGATGACGCCGCAGTGGAATGTTTAGTGGGTAGGGCTGTGAGAATCACGGCGAGTCCTACATACCCCCCTCCTTATGGTCTCCCCGGGCCGAGGGGGGATGCGTAAAAGCATTTCAACCACTGCGACAAAAAAAAAAAAAAAAAAAGGGTATGTTTAGGTATTTTGAACACCTAAGCCACTATGATATTTATGTCTGATGACGAATGGACGATAACGCCAACACTAGTGCCGTTATTCATAAAGTTATATATATTATTTGTCCCTATCTGTCAGTTTGATGTTTGAGTTTGTTAAAAAGGGACACAACATATTTTAAATTGGTCAAAATCAAAATATGTTTTGGTTTGTATTTAAAAAAAAACCGGCCAAGTGCGTGTTGTATTCGCCCACCGAGGGTTCCGCACTTCCGCACAAAGGATGCTGGGTCATTTATGACCTTAGGTACTTAAAAATACTGGTGGCACGGAACTCTCAGTGTGCGGTAATTATACAGTTTTCGGATGTTTCCCTGTACTTTTGCTACAAGATCTTACTTTTTGCCAAATTTTGTCATTCTAGATCAATGGGAAGTACCCTATACTTAAACACTGATTCCCATTACAAATGTGTGGAAATGCGACATAAACGGCCGTATCTTTCGATTGCGTTGACATAGAATTTTGGTTTTTTCACACCTTCAAAGGACCGCAGATTTGTGTATGTGGTATTAATTTTAACTTGCTACCTTTCTCTACGCGTTCCCGAGATAGAGCGTCTTGACAGACAGACGGACGGACGGACGGTCGGTCGAACGGACGGACAACAAAGTGATCCTATAGGTTCCGTTTTTTTCCTTTTGAGGCACGGGACCGTAAAAAAACTTAATCAAGTCCGTTCGTTGGTGGTTGGACTGAATTACATAGAGCAAGTTTTATTAAATAATTTAGATGAAACTCCTAAATAATCAAAGTATAAAATGTGAGTGCGATAGCAATCTTACAGCTGATACGAGTATCTTGTCAAATAGCATGAAAATAAGGTACTTTTTTGGCGCCGTGCGTTTTGGTTTCTAGCGGTTCCCATACATCGCAAAAGATTCACATTCTATACTTTCACATTTGCTTTTTTTTACCGACGCATGGCCGAACCACAAGCCTGTCAACTCAAATGTCGCCTGCAAGTAAAAAGTAGCTCTCATCTGTCGAGCGATGACTGACAGGAACACCGCAGTACAGTTACCTCTTAACGCGTCTGTTGTAGGTATATAATGTTATGTTAAAATGAATTAGTTAACTGTTGTTCAATTTCCGGGGTGGGTCGAAGTCACGAGTCATCATTGTGGGCGAGACGAGATGTGGTTGCAATCGCTATCAAAAAAAAGTCGTAGCGTCTAGCGAACCAGTGTACGAATGCGGAGTTCAGTCAAGTTTTGGTGATCTCAAATATTGGAACTAAGATGCTAAGTAGATAGCGTGACACTTGCTTAACAAGGACAAGAGTTTGTCAGTATGATATTTCCTTATAACTTTAAACAATTATCCACATTTGACAGCAATTAACGTCGCGCTATCCGTGCAACTTGTCAGTTTATCAACTTATAGCATTATCAGATTACATCTGTTGATAACCATGTTAGTGTTTCTAACTTAAAACATTAACCAACTTTTTTTAAAGTCGTGTTTCTTACTCGATACATGGGTTAATATTTTAATTATTTCAATAGCAACGACTTTCATAACTATTAGATAAATTCTTAAAAAAAACGATTAATGATGTTTAAAATTAGAACTCATTATGGTTCATTCGAATGTAATTTTAGACTCATAAAATGTTATGACACGTAGAATGAACGGATTTCATATTACAATGGTTTCCACAAGCCCTCGCCTCGCTTAGTCTTTGAAATACTCGGGCAGACCGTGTCGGGCACATTTACATCCAGAAAATTGGATCAGAAATGATAATGGTGAGTTGTCTTTGACACGTGTTGATCGTAGAGCGAAAGTTAACATTTAACCGCGGTACGAGTATTTTACGTTAAAGCGTTGCGTAATATTCTCACCGCGATTATTGTTCAGATAGAAAGAGAATACTTTGATAAAAAATAGACTGCTTTTTGAATCATCATCATCGATTTTAAAGGAGCATTGAATATTTTTGTAAATTTTTTTATTGTAATATATTTTGTAAGTATATTTTGTGATATTTCTACTTAGAATTACGAGCTCTTTCTACCCCAATAGGAGAAAAAAGTTTTCAGTAAGTAAGTAAGATTTTTCCAATTGTGTTACCATTTTCCATATAGTTTGTATGGGGTAACAAAAAAGGAAACTATCAAAAATTAAAAGGAAACAGCTCGTGATTTTTAGTGGAGATAACATAAAATTTTCACTAAAATATATCACAATAAAAAATGCCAAAAAAAGAGAAATGCTTTAATATTGTCTTCTTTTACCGCGATTGTTATTCATTGAAATTAAACACTTTAGAACGGATTAATCGCGTTTATTAACACCATGATCCTACGTTTCGAGCCCTTTACAGCACTCGTTTTCACAGGGTTCAGATGATGACTTAATTTCAAAGAAATGTTTTATTAAGGATTATCTAAAAAGAAGCCGTAATACCGCTGACTTAACATTCACTTATGCGCTGACTATACAATGACATACACACATAAAATCACGCCTGTATTTCTAAAAGGGGTCAGCAGAGCAAAATAAGCTCAAGTTTCGGGGTCACTTTTAGCAATTAAGGGTTTTAAATGTGAGAAAATTGTCATATCACAGTTACATTTCACCCACATCACACTTGAAAATCATCACATATGAACATATTATATGTAGGTATATTGAGTCGTTGGTGACCCAGCGGTAAGAGCGCGACTTTCAATCCGAAGGACGCGGGTTCAAATCCCGGCTCGTACCAATGAGTATTTCAGAACTTATCCGAGAAATATTATTTTATATTTACCAATCGGTTTTCGGTGAAGGATCACATCGTGAGAAACCGCACTAATCCCATAAGGCCTTGTTTACCCTCTGGGAAGATCAGATGGTAGTCGTCATAAAACTAGCGCCTTCGTCAAATCTTGGGATTAGTTGCCAAAGCGACCCTCAGGCTCTCTGAGTCGTGGCATAAGCCGGTAAAAAAACGCAAGGAGGAAGAAGACACTTGAATCGCAATTCCATAATCAATATTTAAAACACCCATGAAAGGGGCTGCTCCATAGGGCTTATTTTAAAGTAAAATTGTAGCTTTATACTTCCCGAAATTAACATCCGCATCATAAAAGCAACGTTATAGTATAAATAACCATAAATTGGATGTCCTCCGAGTTCACGGTTGATTTCACACATTGCCCGACATTATAAGTATCAAAACATTGTACAGGGTGGTTTGATAGAACTTTTTGTACAATGAATACTTATGTATATGTTACTCATTGAATCGAAACTAGAAAGTAGAAGAAGAGTTTATTAGATCACCTACTACATCATCAGATGAGCTCTTTGTTATCATATTAATTAATTACTCTTTAAATCACGACTTCACGACCAATACCAAATTTAATTCCTTCAGACACCAAAAAGTAAATCGACAACAAAATACATGGAGTTAAGGATGACTTACACCCATCTCGATCCAATCCGATCCGGAACGATTTATCAGTTTCTATATAGGTAGAAATTGTCACGTGACCTCCGGGGCTCCGAGCTATCACATGATTCTTTCTATGGAAACTGACAGATCGTCCCGGATCGGATCGGGTCGGATCGGGTTGGTGTAAGTCATCCTTTATGCATAAAAGTGTGTAGACTTTGGAATCATATTTTGTTCATACAACACTTAAATCTTTTAAAATCATTTATTCTCGAAATATATACAGTAAGTGTAAATTACCTAACTACCTACCTCTACCTACCTTAAATCTAAAGTAGGTCCTTGAGGCATTGTACCTAGGATGCTGGCGGCATTTCCTCGTTGTATCGCAATGCTGATACGTTGTGCGAGGAAGCCACCAGCTCTTCGGTCACCAGTAACATCAACCAGACGTTTCGCGATTTCTACGAAAAATTTGCGTGCGCTGGGACCCCATGGACCAAGAGTTTCGACCCCGAATGGTACAAAAAGGTACTCTCTGCCCAGGCTCTTATATTTATTACGTTTTAAAATTTCGGCGCATTCAGCCGCTCCGCCCGCTTTTACATTAGTTCGTTGGAGATGGGACGGCGCCAGCGTGTCTACACAGGTAGCATCCCACACTAGCATCCGTCCCAAACTCCAAGGAACCAAGGACACCCCATCAGGTCTCTTGCCATCATCCCTGAAAATGCCAGTCGGCTCAAGGAGAGCAGGCACGTTGATGGTGGCAAGAGACCGACGGATTATGTCATTAAGAGATGCATGTCTCGAAAAACGGCCTGCACTTTTTTTACTACACAATCCATGGTGTCCCAGTCGGTCCACGTCTGTGCCACAAGGACATGAGTGTGGCGCACACAATACGAGTGTCTAAAATTCCATATATTTAGTTTTTAACACTTAGGCTGTGTTTTACCAAATTTTTATTCCGAGAATAACGCTTACTCTCAGACAGTAACGTCACATTACTATGGGATTTTGATATTAGTATCCAAGAGTAAGCGTTACTCTTGGTTAAAAAGTTTGGTCAAATCCAGCCTTAATGGCTTTAGGTAGTCGACATTTTAAATTAGAATGGACTTCTCGGGTATGCTATCTAATTATTCCACAAAAGGAATAATTATATTAGACAACTTTTAATTACCTACGCTGTAAATAACATTATAATTTGCTCTTTAATGTTGACAGTTGGTACTAAAAATCTCAATTTTAAGTAGGTGCTAAGTGTCCATCTACTAGGTACCTACTACTACTGAGATGAATGAATTCATAAGTTGCACTTTTGGACGACACTGTAGTACATGTAAATTTGAATGAATAGTTAGTTTTTAGAATAAAAAATCGACTTAAATAGGGAAATGGTAGTTTTCGTAAATAAATACTTAAGTTACCTACTTAAAAAAACTTCCAAATGTGTAATGACGTGAGGCCTTTAAAAATTGAAGATTTATCTCTGTTCCCCACAACTCCCATCATCGGATCACGATGACGAACTTAGACATATCTAATTTAAGTAAAATAACTAATTTGAGTAAATCACGGCAGAATAGTCCAAGTGGAGATAGCGGGGTGACCGCATTTGTATAACTAGCCAGAAATTGCCCTTACTCGTCAGGATTGGACTTCTAGTGAGAGGCTTTTGCCCAGCAGTGGGGAAAAATATCGGGTACTTACAAAAAAATATACCGTTAAGTTACTGTTTGTAGCAGCACTATATTCAAAATGAACACTGTATGAAACTGAAGTGCTAAACATGAAATCATACTGTATACGGTGGGTGGGGCAGGGCGCGCCGCCGGCGGAGCGTGAACCTCCAAATACTATAAAACATCTCGCATGGAGTTTATGTTTGAGCCAATGTCAAACTTTGAACTTTGTCGAGGTTATTGATGCAGATTTCAAATATGTTGAAGGACTGATTATATAGGGTGATTGGGATAATAGTATGCGTGGAAGAACCTTCACATACTATACATCTCGCATGGAGCTTCTTTGATCCAATGTCATACTATAACTTTGGGTTCGAGGTAATGTTGATGCAGATGTTGAATGTAGGTATTCCAGGGGCGCCGTCATTTTAGCTGGTTGTAGTCTGAAATGGTAAAAAGTGATTTAGAGATAAATATACTAAATTATTTTTTCCTTGAAATTCGGTCGGAAACTTCGTGGGTCTGTAAGGAAGGATAGTGAATGGATATCTTCTATGTAACTCTGGGTCACAACATTGGGAATCACGCAATTTCCCACAATTCTCAAAAGGCTTGCATAGTGAGGGACAAGTTGGATAAAGCTCAAAATATTTTGCCTAATTAAGTGTTAAGGTCTATAATAAACACTAAAACAGTGATCTAAGACCCTAAAAGTCTCCAAAGACTCGCATAGTGAGCGGCAACCTCGTGTCGTCTCGGGTGGGTGGGCGAGGTGATGGCGCGCCGCGACCCGTGACGACAGTTACTTGGCCCCACTAATTAATATGGAGAAATGACCAGCTCGGAGGAAAGCTGGATGTGGAGGTGATTGACCAGAGATCAGACTCTTATGAATATGTATTTTATATAGTCCAACCCATTCGAATTTGCACGTGAACAAATTCAAAACCAATCCGGAAGGGCAAATTAAATTGGATTTGGCATTTTCATGCCAAAAAATTCCCCAATTTGTACCATACTCCATACTCGTACATAAAAGTTTGACACGGAAACGCAAATAAGTTACAAATTGGCAGACAGCAATTTTCAAAGACAACTTGTCTGTTCGATCAAGTTCACATGTTTTCGCATGGCAAATTTTCTCCTCTCAGCCCGGCAGGTATTACCCTTGCGCCAATTTTATAAACTGTACCTAATTCGGTCCACCTTTCACATGCCTTTTTCGTTTCACCTGCCTCTGCTCTGCTGATATTGGGGTACACATTTTTGGTTATCTTCATTTGGTTGCTACTGACGCAGGAGCAGTATTAGTATGTTAAGTTTAATCAAAACAAATTGTAAGACTTACTCAAATGGAAAAGACTAGTCTTAACATGCCTTCGGGTCTTCGACTTACTGAATTTCAAATCCTAAAAAAAACTACAGCACATTTTACCGATGATGATGACACACTGGCCACATATACGAAAAACAAATTAGGCCATGAACCGTTCGAATTTCAAACCATAGATCCTTTGGATTTCGAATGTAACGCACCAACGCCTTTCGGATGTATCAGTTGAATTCGGTTGCGCAAATGGACCGGATATTGCTCGTTCCTCTCGCCGCCATTCTGTTCGAAATTTGAATTTTGCCGGTTAACTGGCCGCTTCCGGTAGCTTTGTTTCTGTTGGGTAACCGTTAAGATATTGGGCTTTTGGGTGCTAAGTTAATTTTGCAAGTTTATTTGCAAATGGCCAAAAACTACCACAGTAAACTACCTAAATATACCTGAAAACACGCAAAAATACGCAAATATGGCTGAGGATTATAATGAAATTCGGCACGCATAAGGCTGATCGAGTATACTCGTAATGCCTATTAAAATATTTGAATTGCCAAGATGCTCAATAATATATGACCATATGAGAACGCTTCTCTTGGCTAAGGGTTGGAGTTATGAGTAAATTTTTTGAGAATTTGAGCCGCTTGTTGGATATATCAGATGGAAACACTTTTTTTGAAATTATTATTATATTCGATATTATATTCGATATATTGCAATGTATTCCTATACATAAGTACCATAAAATGAAAATGCTTTATGGAAACAATACTCAAGAAAACATATTAACATAAATTGATTGTTCCAACTCATTTCCCTGCCTCGTGGGAAAGAAATATCATTCCTAACAAGCTCGATAAATGTCACTGTAATTTGGTTTTAATATGGTTTGGGGAATCAAAGCCACATTATGTGGGCTCTCGACCGTGCGTTGAGACATTGGGGCTTAAACACTTAAGTGTTTGTGAAGAGTGGTAGGGTTTGGCTCCTTTTAGCGTCATAGATCTGCTCTAAGGTGCTGTCATGCGTCTTTCACCCTTTTCCAGGAACAGGTATTGTTGCGCCTTTTATCTTTATATGTAACTAGCTTTTGCCCGCGACATAGTCTGCGTAGAATTAGAATAAAACTATCCTGTCCCAGGAGTCAAACTATACCTATGTAGATGTCGATGTATTGTAGGGACGCCCGGCCAGATACAGGCGGGCTATCGAGCACTTCTCGCGTTCATTCAGCCCATTTCCCTGGAGTTTGAGCTGCAGGTTACTGTCCCAGCTGCCTTCCCATTCTACATTCTTCCTCAAATCTTCTTGTTTCCCTGCAGAACAGAATGACATCTTTAAGTTTGACATCCCTAAATTCGGTTTCCTGCAGTGTATCTTTGCCGAATATGCTATATCGTGCTGCCGCATACATAGCACATTCTGCTAACACATGCTTGCTGGATCCCTGCTAATACCTAAGGTCTTCAGATGTCTGTTCAGTGTGTTGTGGCCAATAATGATATATACCAGTCAATATTCTTAGATTTTTCTTACCTAGCTTCAGAAGAAAAAAAAACCTCAAACAATACCCATACCAAATTTCATCACAGACCGAGTTACTTTTACATTTACAGTATGGATGGATACAAAGGCACTGTCAACTTCATCATGTTTCTTTTGCCAACGTATATTTCAAATAGTGACATAGTAATAGTAAGTATGTTTTAGATTTTAGTAGCTCCCTTGCATTTTTTATTAATCATTCGTCAAATAAAGGTAGGTACCATCAAAAAGTTCATCGGATCCGAGGTTCTCTGAGCCAAGCCAAGGAGCTAACCGAGAAAAATTTATAAGAAGATGGTTTTCCTTAGGTGGACCTCTATCCTACTCATATGTGTATTATATACATAGTATTTCATCTAATTTTTGTTATTTGTTTACAGGTAAGTTGGAGAGAACCTTTGCAGCTAAAAATTACTAAACTTAAGGGTGGTAAGTAAACTTTTTGGGGAGAGATTCAAATTTCTAGCAGTGCTTCTCATGCACGCCAATAAATGCAAACTAATGAATTTCGCGTTGTGTATTTCTCGAGAACTAATCCAGAACATAACCTGAATGAAACAAGATTTAAATAGGTATTAGAATGTGGCTTCTGATCTCTCCGATTCAGCTTTTAAATATACAGGAGTTTATTTGAAATAGAACATCCTAAGCGTCGTAAAATAAGTACATAGGTAATATATTTAAATTAAATAAATGATAAATAAAATTCACGTATTTTTATCATAATGGTGTGACATATTACTTTGGCATTGGGCAATCATCATCGGACGAAGTGTTTGCTACTCTCGCGTCGCAGTCAACGCATGTGAGTTTTTTAACCGTTGTTTTAAAATAAATATTAGTACGTGGTCACTGGGAAAGAAATGAGATGCTCGAAATCTGGACATGGTATGTTTTTTGAAAGCTTATTTTATTAGAAGTAGAACACTAATAAACAGATTTAGCTAACTGTATAAATAAGAATTTTACAGCCATTTTGGTTCACCGATTCGCACGTTTTTTTGAGACACGGTGGGGCAGAAACGAGCACAGTTTCATGCTATTTTATTTTACGACTTTTAATATTTTAATCTGAAAAATTTCGCATTTAATGATTATAGTCGGCAAAAGGGGAATCTTTTTCATCTAGTTTAGTGATTTTTCGCCTATGTTTTGCCTTCAAAAAGGGTATAAGTAACCTCGATTAGAACCATAGAAGCGGCTAATCGCTATAAATAGTAGTTAAGAAATTGTGTGCATGCGGAAATATTTGTGCAAGAAAACCTAGGAATCTCATATGTGAATATAGAGAAGATCCTCCAGGATATCGCCAGGCATTCATATTATTTTTATCGGCACCTTGGGACTGAGGAAACCTTAATGTCCTGGAGTTTCACTTTTTCATACAAAAATTTTTTCGCGAGTCAATTCCCAATCCCATAGTAGCAAAATGATTTCATATTTTAAAATATTTACAAAATTTTAAAAAATTTGATAAAGATGTTTTATTTATATACGTACGCCAAAATGCTATTTTAAAACATATAATAAGGGATAATAAGAGATAATATCATATAAACATAGATAGATTTTGAGCATCTCAAAACTTTCCTAGTGAGCTAAGGTATGACTCACGACAGTTTATGCTTACATAGTATAGCTGAACTTCAGTTTGCTACTATTTATATAAAACACAAAATGAGACAAGTATTTCGTAATATCCACCCACCCTCATCGTCCTCACTGAAAACTCTTGCCCGTTCAAGTACGAAATAACCCGCGATGTTTTCGCCAGATGGCGCGATAACAAGCTCCAATGGTACAATTAATACTTATCTTGTCTAATTAACGATGCCGACCTAGAATCTCGAATGAGGCTGTGGCAAGATCCGCTCTTGCGTCGCCACGCATCGGTGCTGAGTTCTGTATTGTGATATTTCGCAGGTTACTTTAGACCTGGGGGACAACTTTGGCCTTGGTGTTCTGAATAAGAGTTAGTTTTGAGTCTTACTCGTAAATCCAAAAAGCTGAGTTTTAAAGTTTTATTTATACAACTGATGATGCTACCTTCGCGCTAGTTCTGTCAATTTGTACTTACTCGGGTAAACATGACTATTATAGCTGATCAATTATCCTGCATCATCATAAACTAATAAAATATCTCTTCACTCGTAATG
Organism: Lathronympha strigana; assembly: GCA_949128165.1. NCBI lineage: Eukaryota > Metazoa > Arthropoda > Insecta > Lepidoptera > Tortricidae > Lathronympha > Lathronympha strigana. The sequence continues at coordinate 8,165,244 of OX421923.1, read as the reverse complement.
CCCTTTAATCACGACAGCTTGATTGCGAAAACCCTGATAGGTTTTTCCTGCCTCCGTCTCTTTCTTGACTGCTAATGCGTTTGATACATTATTATACCTGACTAGTGTAAATTTCTGAGGAGCAAGGTATAAAATATTTTATAAACACGATTCTAGGTTATCGGAATGTGCCCTGTCAATTTTGATTCTCCTACGGGGCCTAATGCACCAGGGTGATTATCTCAGCGCACTTTTTATGCGGCGGAGCTGATAATGACAGTGTGGACTAATCGTTTCAGATTCATATTTTTTTTCTGAAAACCTTACACAAGTTACTATCTTAAGCCAAATCGCAAAATGTTATTTAAGTTATAGATACTTATTAAAAAATTTTTTTTTATCGAAATAATAATTTTGGTGTAGTGTCCCGAATCCGTTTTTCTTTATTTTTTTCTTTGCCAGGACCGTAACATCCATTGATTTAACTAAAACCTTACTTTTTTTGACTCATTATTAGTATGTGTATATTATAAGAAAAATAAGTAAGGATTATTACATAAATCAATACTCTAAACTCAGCATGAATACTTGTCCGGGTAAAAAACTAAATTTTGGTGGTAAAAGTTGAAAATGATTTTGTGATTGAACAAAAAGCAACAAGTCTTACAAACGTAGTGTAACCTGTTAATTTAGTTCCCCTCCTGCACTGAGCGATGTCACAATTGTCGTTCCTGGCTAGATCTGTCAATAAATCGCGGAAGTATCTAATTTTGGTGTATACTAATACTTTTTAGTGCAACTTTGGTGGTGTGTCTAACTAATTACCGTTAAATTATTGTTTTTGTGTGAACTGTATTTAAAACTTGTTTATAGTTTCTTATTTAAAATATAAATTTAAAACTGAAGTGAATGCTACGGTTAACTTTTAAATATATTTTTTATGCCATGGTCCTAATTTTGGTGAATCAATTTTGGTGGTTTTGGTGGCAATTTGCAGACCACCAAAATTGCTTAATGTCACCAAAATTGAAAATTTCATATAAACTCAGTCAGGTAATAAGTTTTGCCACAAGGTGTTTTACCCGATAACATTATAAATCATACCTATTGATAAAAAAATATAAATACCACATGAAAGCATATTTAATACTGTTTAACGTTTATTATACTTTAATTTCAAATTTAAATAACAATGTATGCAATACTTGTAAACTTACAGAAAACCGCCACCTCCGAATTATGAATATGCTTCCAAAAAGGGAGTAAAATCTGAGTTGTACTTGCTCTAAGATTTATGATTCTCTGTTATTATGAAACTTTCACCTTTTAGTTTCCTGACAAGTCGGATATTCAGCATTTTTTCAGTTTTGTGCAAAAATCCTAAATTTTCACTTTCATACAACGAGTAGACTTGGGAAAACGTTCAGGGCACTACCCTGCATGTTTTCCTTAGTTTACTCGTACAATATACTAATATTGTCTGTCTGTAAGAGTTGATGCTAGTTAAGGTCGATATTAAAAAGCCTCTATCAGTCGCAATGCATTCTTAAGATAAACGCAAACACATGTTGTGTGCAGGACGAATACGTTGTCAACAGGGCTCATCATTTTTGGTCTTGCAATCTAAGGCCAAGTGACTGCTGACTATTATCTCGGTACTTAGCAGCAAATTTAACGTATGAGACCTGGGCTGGAGGACGGCAGCCTTTAGGGTGAGGTGAGCCCGGTTCTGAACAATCTGATCTCCTTAACTTCTAAGTATAAAGAAATAGGTATAGAGCTGAATATGGGTAAATTTATTGACAGCCTAATTCAGCATTTCTCTCACCATTCGGACTACCTACTTAAAGTCTGCACGCACATCGTTTCTTTTATTTTTCGGTTTTGTCTTTTTGTACCAATGTTGCCTTTAGCAATACGATGCCCTTTTGGAAGTTTCCTCATTTGTGTGAAAGAATGGATACTTTAATGGGTGACCGCTCCTGATGACAATCTTCGTAAAGATCGAAACATGTCGACCATAATCTACTAAACACATGTGACCACGTAAGTGACAGGTTTTAAATATTATTTAGTATGTTCGAGTCTCACGAGAGTTTTATACTTAAAATTTCATTTACATTAGTATACAGAAAATTGCGAACATCGAACTCGATAAGAAACAGATTGTCCCCGCTACACTTACGATTTGATTTGGTGACCTGGGTTTGCGGCGGGTTTGAAGTGTCGCTCTTTCTGCTTTTCTGTCGTCCATACAGTGCACTTTCTCTCGGAAAGTTTACTTGCTGGAGGCAGTAGATGCTTCTTCAAGCACTTACTCCTGTAAATCCTGTTTCACTCCTTGGGCTTGTCCGGTCGAGGAATTCCCGTCAAAGCGGGACGTTCAGAGGGCGGAGGGTGAGCTTCTGTCATAAAGCACAGGTCGGCTTGCATAACGCCCCCTCCACAGCTGAAAAAGCCCGTTTGCGGACAGTGTCGTAGAGGAAATCTGATTATTGCCTACATGATTACCCTTCTCAGAACTGTGCTATGATGTTGGATAATAATTCGCTAAGGTTGGCTGTGGGGCATCGCTTGGGGGTGGATTAGTTGTCCCCCATCGTTGCCCATACGGTAGTGATGTAGACTATGGGGTGGTCACGGGCTCTCCTGTCGGGGAAGCGCTGGCACGCCAACCTACATAACGTAATCCGTCTAGTTTCTGCCAGCGTGGGCATGCCAGTGGCCTTGTAACCAACTGACTTGGCCATGAGCCAAAGACTCGATGCCAAAAGACACGATGGAATGACGCTTATTCCGTGGAAAATGGCCATTGGCCGGTTATTTGGGATGCTACGTGCTTGGGTACCTACGTACCTAGCACCATCGCATTCGTTTCCGCCACAAATTCGTTCATGGGGAGAGAAGGGAGGGTAAGTTTGTCTCCGGAGTCCTGAAAATGACTAAAAATATGCTGGCCTTTCCCACATTCACGACTTTACGGCTTTCTCAGTGGAGACCCTGGAGACTGTGGGGTCCTGAAGGTCTCAAGCTGTTTAGAGAACTGAAACTCCATGAAAGACTCTTTGAAACCACGGATGACCGTAGAGCTGGTTTATTTCTCTGCCAAAGGTCAGGCGTTGCCATCTAGCTGGAAAATGTAGCGAGTAAATATTATGAGCAGGTGCCCAATTTGTCCATAATACCACAGGAAGCAACCTGGGCGATCTTTTGGCGTTGTAGACTAATTTTCCATATTAATAAATTTCCGTAATTGTATTTGAAAAGTCAACGATTTCAAATATTGATTGATAATATAGTTCTGTTTTACATAACTTTTTTTTGTTGCCTGAGGAAAAATTGTACTTTTAAACGAATCACAAAGCATTTGCATTCATTTCACTTTCAGCGCATAACTAGGTAAATGTACGTTACCTTATCAGAAATATCTAATTTTGGTTTGTTTGTGCAATTTTGGTGGCCAGTAAATCTTATTTTGGTGTGTCGAAGCAATTTTGGTGGCAACCAAATGACAAAAATCATAATATCTCTAAAACTACTATATATAATGAAAGGCCATTCTTACACAATATTTATTGTGACTAGTTACATATTATCGACACATAATTTAGACATAAACAACAAAAATAAAAAATCCCACCAAAATTAGGTAAATTTTAGACCTGTTGAAATTGACCCACCAACGAGGGCTAGTCACATAACCCGTAGTTAAGCATTATTTATTCAGTATGGAATTTGACATCTTAACTCCGGGTTAGCGGCTAACCCTGGGTAGTGCAAGTGGGCCTAAGTCACGGTACCTATAACCCCTTTTTTCCGTCAGGGGTTACAAATACGATTTGAAAATATCCTTCAATATTTAGCTAGCTAGTAGGTCAAACCAATTGTGCAATTGCAAAGTAAGTATCATACAACTTTACAATCATGAAACAAATTTGAATTGTCTTTACGGTTAAGCGACTAGATTCTTAATTAATTCAATTCAATTTCACCCCTAAAACAAACGTCAAGATGCTATCAAACAGACAAATTGGGCTTAAAATTCGTTGCGTAACTATTGCAGAATACTCTGAAATGAGCGTAGGCGCAGGCCACAGACATATAGTATAAGTTGGATACCTCACCAGTTATTGAGGGGTCGGCCATTAGTAGTTTATGTATGTAAGAACATGTACTTAGATGAACCTATCAGCTGCTGAATTGCATTCCAAATGTATGAATTAATTCCTTTATTAATTGGCTATGCAAATCCGCAGCAGATAAATAGTACACTTTAAATTAAGATTTAAAATCAGTCTTTCAATGTTGGCAAAAATAAGATCATAGATTCAATCACATAGATTGGATGCTTTATTTGCGATTGAATCTATGATGTTACTGCATTTACGTTATGTAGGTTAGAATTCTCTTTCGATACAAATTATCAAAAAGTCCATCACTTATTCTACAAGTCACGATGAAAAAGCAAGTCAAAAGCTCCGGCTTCAATATTTGTTGGCGGGCACAGTTTTTGAGGCACCGCCACTGCTATATGTCTGGGCCACATACATATGCGCATATGTTCACCATGCTTACAAACAACGAACTAAGTCTAAAGAAGCATACATATTCTTAAGCCTTTTTATATTCAACTGACGTAATACGAATACGTCCATCCGTTCATCATTAATCTTAGGCTTCTAGTATTTTATTGTTTTAAAACCAGTATTCATCAAATGTATGAGTAATAGAGATTTGCTATTTGACTGCGTAGGTAGGAAAGGTCAAATATGTTTATATATTTTGAATGTTTCGGGTTTCGCGTGGGACTGATTGGCCATTACCAGTAGTGATGGGTTAATCAATATTTTATCATTAATTTTATCTCAAAATAACTTCAAAACTAATCAAAGTAAATTTGGTTAAGACCGTCTATCAGGCAAGTATGTCTACCGACTATTTCATCTGATTTTACTGTTGCATTTGTTGAAATAAGCAATAATCCTTAACTGTGCTCAATTGTATGGCAGCGACTCAGTTTAGGTCCTAAACTAAATCGCGTTAAGATGTCATGGGCTCCTGAGCGGTGTGGGTATACAATACAAACATGGGAGATTTTGCCCCTTATGACGGACTTACCTTAAAAATAATATATTGCCGTACTTACACTCTTCGACCTCATATTCTAAAATATCAGAACCTGTTCCCAGAATTACCATCATCGTCACTTGAAAATGATTCGGAATTACCCAAATTTACATATGCGGAAATGTGTAAATTCACACATTTCTGGTAGATACGAGTATATCGATGTGTGTGGATGGTACTAATAAGTACTTAAAAACATCATCTTTTTCACACATTATACATTTACTAAAACGGAATATACCTAATCGCAAAAAAATTAGAAAATAACCTCCGACGAAGATGCTGAACCAACCTCGGGCAGTCTTTGACCGAAACCAAGAATGTCGCCCTCGAAACGTCAGAGGTTAGTTTTACACAATTAAGTCCCGTTTTAGTCAATTTATAATATGGCTAAGTACAAGCCGGGAATTATAGTCAGAGACAGGTATCTATTTGAGTGGAAGCCTCAAGATGGAAAGCGAGTTCGTGGACGCCCTGTACACACGTGACGGCGGAGCGTGATGACCGAGTTGCGAGCCGTAGGGCTGAGATGGAGCGAAACCAAGAAGGTTGCTCAAGATAGAAAGGCGTGGAAGGATCTTGTGGAGGCCCTGTGCACCTCCGGGGTTCCCTAGGATCTACAACAACAACAACAAGTATCTCGAACGTCGACTTTTAAATTGAAAAGATTACAGTTTGAAAGAGATCCAAGTATTAATTACATAGGTATTCTAATAGGCTCGTTATGTTTATTCATAAATTAATTTTTCCAACTATTTTTTTAGACATAAAATACATTTTCCTTACCATGAACTGTTATTTCTCTGTAAACTAAAAACGACGGTGCGGTACCGTATAGAAACTAACAAGATTATTCCACTGTTGGGCGTTTGGTACATTGAGCAGAAGTGTTCCCTTTATTTATATAATATATTTTGACCCAACAAGGCTTAAAGGTCATATTCTTAACTATGGGTTTAGGTCGGATGCTAGTGTGGGATGCTACCTGCGTAGACACGCTGGCACCGTCCCACGTCCAACGAACTAATGTAAAAACGGGCGGCTGAAAGTGCCGAAATATTAAAATGTAATAAATATAAGAGCCTGAGCAGACTACCTTGCAGACCTTTTTGTACCATTTGGGATCGAAACTCTTGGTCCATGGGGTCCCAGCGCCCGCAAGTTTTTCGTAGAAATCGCGAAACGTCTGGTTGATGTTACTGGTGACCGAAGAGCTGGTGGTTTCCTCGCACAACGTATTAGCATTGCGATACAACGAGGAAATGCCGCCAGCATCCTAGGTACAATGCCTCAAGGACCTATTTTAGATTTAAGGTAGGTAGAGGTAGTTGTAACTTACCTAGGTAAGTTAACTCACTGTATATATTTTGAAAATAAATGTTTTACCCTTAACTATAACATATTCCACCATATTTTTTCGCTGCCCGGTCAATTACCTGCCAAGTACAATTCCATTCACCACATGGGTACGACACGGGTGTCGCAAGCCGTTTCGACACAGCGTACCGTAGGTTTTCCTTTTTTCGTGTGAAAATACTAGCGTTTTCACTGCCAACACAATGCATGGTCTGTATAGAAAATTACATACTCTAAACTGCCGTTTACGTGAACCTTAAGTTGGTAAGATAAGTGTGGTTTTTGATTGGCGATGTGAGCATATATGTTGGTTCGCACGATGTTATCGTATTAACGGTGTATAGAGTAATTGCATGTTGGAATTAAATACGTTTACTGGTGATTTGTTAAATTAAGGGTCAAGAAACTGTGCAGTCTTGGAAATAATGATTTGTTCTTTTGATTAAGATAACGAATGGCTGAGTTATCTCTACTAAGGTAAGATAGTGATGAGACATTAACTAGCTTTTGTGAAACAGTGACCCGAATCTTGGCCACTGAAAATAAACTACAGTCAAGTATAAAGTGTAAAAATATAGGCGCACACATGTTACTTAAAAATATATCTCATAATATCTTATTCCGGTGTAATTTTTGACTAGGTACACTGTATGACTAAACTACATTAATATCATACAAGAAAATATTGATTTTCCAAATATAGCTCGACTGTACTTGTACTTTTTGTTACTATGAGGTTTCTGACTACTTTCGACATAATTTTGTGGAGGTGAGAATAATTAAATCACTGTGTCAATGTCACCTCTAAATAAAGTGCTCGTCAATGTTGCAAAATAGTAGTTTATGCAACAGTGATATAATAAGGGTTCTTAAAACTTGAGGGTCGCCGTTACAAAACGAGGCGAAGCCGAGTTTTGTAATTATAGACCCGAGAGTTTAAGAACCAATTATGAGCTGTTGCATACCCTAGTTTTTCTACGACAGCTAAAATAGCGTAAAAAGCAAAATCTAGAAACGTGGCAGAATAGGGAAGATGTTGTGCCCACTATAAAAATTAAAAAAAAACAACAACAGTGCTAATATATTGTATGAAAATCCATAGGAGCAGTGTTCTTATGGAATACCACAGACAACGTTATAATGTATACTTTTTAAATATCGCTGTCAGTCATCTAATTGACAGATAGAAGTGCTGGAGTAGAAAAAAGGCGTAATAGCTACGTGCGAAATGCCTGGTGGTAGAATCATTCGAGAAATGTTTACTGGACTCAACATTTTATACAATTTGCTATCGACTACAAACAAATAATGAGGCATATACCCGCCGGCCGGCGCCACATTCATTTCAGAGCGAATAGCCGAATATGTCCTTATATGCGCTGCGTTTTCCGAAAGGAATTCCATCCGATTGGAGGCCAAAGGGCCCCGCAAAAACAAATTCCGCAACACATAATGATATCGGACAAAAGCTCCATAAAAACGTCCACACTAGACAATGTCGCCCTTCATGATTTCGCAAAGTCTTGCGCAAAGCGTGCGTGCAACTGGCGTGCGAAAAGTTTTCTTATTAAAACTGTTTTCATTGTCATGCGGTAGATTGGGCTTATGAGATAATTGGCTGGTTAATTCTGTTTAGTGTTTTAGGTATACGGTTGGCAGTAAGCTATGAGCAGTACTCAAAATCTTATCTCTTCTGTCTCTTTTATCTTAAGATAGGCACTTGTTTTTATGAGGAAGGACTGTATGGCAGTTAACAAAGGACGCAAATTTGGTTTAACTATTACTTTTCGGGTGAAACTAGTTGTATAATGTTCGCCTCCGTTGAGCATAAGCACAATTCGCAGTGCTGCCAAGCAGTAGGCAATCTCTGAATTCACTGACTGAGTTGGCAGCTGTGTACTTACTTATAGTCAACGCATGCGAGATTAAACAGAATTTTGGTGTAAAAATAAATAACAAAGTTTGAGACGCGAAATATGTTGATGCAGACTTCACGTTGAGACCATCGCGTTCATAATTGCATGGGCAGTTTATGAATGAATTCATTTATAAATTGCCCATGCACTTTTGAACGCGTGTGTACCTATTACTTATTTCTGCACTAACAAAACTTAAAACCCAATTCAAATGTGGTGTATAGGTTGGTACCAAAATCCCGTTCTAAAACCGCTTACTTCTGGGTTGTGTGGCTAACTCCGGGTGGCGCAAGGGGCCCTCAGGGTCACTTGCGGGGTTAGCAAACTAACCAGGATTTAACTATCAGATTCCATACTTTATTAACGCTTAACTCTGGGATGGTTGGCTCACCCCGGTTTAAAAAAAATCCTGTAATAAAGAGCCAAATCAGTCAATTCATTCATTCTTACAAACCAAATCAGAGTCCGGCGACGATCTACAGACAATAAACGTTGCGCATTATAAGCATGCACGATTAATCGTAAATATCTGTACAGTTTTACTCCTTATTCCATTGTGATAAGGCGAAAAACGTAGACATTTCCACGGCACAATTACTGGACCGCGCAAACTGTGTCGCTTGAATGACGTCGCGCTTTTCCGCGTTGACCAATCACGTGCCGCGTCGCGGGGACACTACTTCGCGTGGATAGACCAATCGTTGACAAGCACTAGTTAATCAATGGGCAGGCCAGTACCAAGTTTTGCGACATATCATTCGATTTGACATGTCTGTGGTCTAATTGCCAAGAGCTCGAGGAAAACGTATGGAAGAGCTGGTAACGATTACATTTTCTGAGTTCAGTCGCTTCGCTTTAGATATACTTCGACCGATACGTCGGCGGTCATATATCTGTTTAAACGTAATAGTGAAGCATATGGAAAGGATTAGGTCCTTCCCATGTGTATGTAGCTGTATGCAGACGTTTTTCACATCGGCACAGTACAGATATATGGCGCGGCCAAGGTTCTTAAAAATATCTGAACAAGCACTTGACCGTCTTGACAAAAGACGCGTGATCACATATTTGTGAGCACGTTGGCCGCTCCGATATTATCTGAAGAAGACTGTACTTTAAAAGAGCCAAGAAAAGTTCAAGCGTGACCTTACTCCTATTTTTACCGCTTCAGGTAAATAAGATACAATTGTCATATCACGCTGGTAAAATCAGAAAGAAACTTTCATACAAACATATTTAAAAACCGCAAAGTTTCTCAACCTTAATTAGATTAGGTATTGCACTTTAAGAATTAGAAAACTAAATTAAGAGCTCAATTAAGCCAAATCTCGGTACATATGGCGGAGCATTGTTCCGAGAAAAAATATTCTTACATACATAAAACGTGGTATCAGATTTTCGCACGGTCTTAACTGTACATATGAATAGGGTGTTCCTAATGCGGTGTCAAATTGTAAATTGTGGAAGGTTACCGCTTGCCTTTCACAATATGACTCACATATATTAATAAATAAAGTCATTATAATAAAATTACAGATAACACTGGGATATCTTAGGATGCCATTATCAAGCATCAACAACCGTACGCGACGAGGCGTGCAGACTGAGCTTCTTCTTGCCGCGCGCAGCGCCCTTGATGATTGAACCGGTTGAGTTAAGTATGATCCGGTCTTAGTCCTGGAACCACGGGATCATCTCACGATAGTTTGGATTCGATAATAATAGTACATTGTGTATTACGGGTGGTAAACAAGATATTACGAATGAGTGTGAATTTACGCACGAGTTCATAATTCTTGTACCACCCGTACATACAATGTTTTTCAAAACATTTGCGAGGAAATAAATTAACTTTCAAGGCAGATAAAGAAACAATAATTATTAGCGGTAGTGTAATAGCACAATCCAAAGTACTCCGGAGTGAGCGGCGACTACGTGCGACAAACGCGTGGGGCGGTAAAGTAGTAGGAGAATCCTTTAAGACCGTGAGCTTAATACAGCTCATTAAGTAGTAGTAGTAGTAGTAAGCACTTTATTGTACACAAAATAAATCACAAAACAACTGAAAAGAATTGAAGTACAAAGGCGAACTTATCCCTGTAAGGGATCTCTTCCAGCTAACCTTAGAGTTGATGAGTGTTGTGTTAAGTCTAAGTATGCTTGCATATAATATCATTTACGAGCAGGTGTGATGAAAAGTAATTATTTATTCTAATGGTTTATAACATGATATTTTTACGTTCGTTCTCATAGCGCTTTGGAAACCAATTTTGTATGAAAATACTTCGGAAAAAGTGTCTCTTTCCAAAAAAATTGCTGTTTCATACCACACTTCTACAGTAATGAAATGTAATCCCCCTGTAGCCCAGCCTCTCGATTAACGACTTGCCACGCCTATTGGGCCACCGTTGCAACACAGACCTTGACTGCCATCTGCCCCGCTCCAATCTAATTAGGCAACACTAACATGTAACCGTAATGCACTAGAATTAGGCTGTTGGCTAACTAACTCATCTAACTCGAATGTAAATTAGAGTTGTCAATTTCACCTGTAAAAAACCTTGCTTGGCTTGACCGGTTGAAAAATGATCACACTAGAACGGGACGGGACGGGGCGGTACGGGATGATCTGTCAAATTGTATAGAAAAAATCACGTGATAGCTCGGATCGGATCACGCGACGTTTTCTATAGAAATAATCCAGTCATTGAACTAACAGCTTGTATGGAAATTTTAATTATTTGGGAAATAATTTATAATAGCTGACTTTTTTTAGCCTAACGGATATATCGTGAGTCTAGTATTAAGTAGGCAACAAAATGCAACAAAATATCGTTACTTACATGCTAATCGTCACAAATATGTAGGTACACACATGTTACAAACGTTATTCTTGTAAGATTTTTGTGTATATGTTTCTTGGTCATTTAAAATGGGTCAGGACCAGTTTCTACCTATTACCATTTGTTTCTAGCCAAATACATCTATCACCCGCGCCGTACATTCTGTGGATTTAACGGTTTTACGTGAATATGTTTTCTTCGCTTTCGCTTTTAAAAGATAGAAGACAAATATGTTGTCATGTTCACAAACAAGAAAAAAAATGATTTTTTAAATAGATAGAGTGATTTAAGAGGAAGGTTTATATGTATAATAATAACCCGTGCAAAGCAGAGGCGGGTCGCTAGTCTATTATAATTGCCCCCCGTCAACAGTCTATTAATATCCTATGCATTTTAGTAAAACCTGCGAACACGGCGACAAGGCACGCATACCATTTAATTTCCTATAACAAGCTAAATCGCCGGCAAAATAAAACCGTGTGCACACGGCGCTAGAATATAAAGCGCCGGCAAAGTAAAGCTGTGTGCACACGCCGGAATATAAAGCGGGGACACACCTGACGTAATTTCCGGTGCGAACGTGCCTTAAAAAACGACACGTTTATAATAAATATATCTTAAAGTTATAATGCGAAATTAGAGGAATTTTGTAATGTTGTAGTAAGTTAGACCTCGTGGGGATGAAGGCAAACTTTATTATCTATCTTGCCTCTTAGGTCTCTGAATCGCAATATCGCGACTTACCTATATATTTAAGAATATACATTTATTTTCGAAATATATACAGTAAGTGTAACTTACCTAACTACCTACCTCTTATATATTTTACGAGTATTTGTAAAATTATTATTCTACAAGAATTTTTATCTGACAAATAACATGACGTCTTTTTATAAATCTTGTGAGGTCTGTAATTTATTTTCGTAGTACAGTCGCGATCAAATACAATATAAGAGCTACCATGGAGGTCAAAATACCTGAACAAGCACTTTGACGGCTTGACAATATAGACAATAGTCGTGCTCAGGTATATGTGAGCAACTAGACCGCTCAGATATATTGGCAACTGTAGTAGAAATCTCGTAGTTAGGTTTTTTATTAGTTCCTCCAAATTCGTGGAAGAAGCGATAGAATAGACGGCAAAACAAGGTACCTACAACTGTTATTTTTAAGCAGAATCATCCGCGAATGCGAACGATACCAAATTTCTCCGAAAAAGAGGAAATTTGGAAAAAATCGTGATCTCGGACCCGCGACTCTGAGAAACCAACTGAGCCACTGAGACCACACTTGAGCCCCGAATTTCTCCACCATATCCCTCGTATGCCACTTAGCGGGGCGCTTAGCAACATCTACAGTAAGAAAGTACTTAATTCGGGGTCATGAATGTGATCTTGGTAGCACAATTGGAAGAGCGATGAGCTGGTATCTCAGTCGCGGGTTCAAGTCCCGCCTGAGGTCGTGAAATTTTCCAATTTTCCTTTCTTACTGAGAAATAAGGCAATGTAAAGTCAGGAATAAATGTACGAATCAAAAGATATACCCCAATAGATTCCCACAGTATAAAATAGGTGAAAATGTTGCCCTGAGTACCACACCAAAGCCAAGTATTCAAGTAAACGTATATTAAATCGTATCATCATTCCACGAGCTGCTTAATGAATGTAAACCAGTGCATCGGGGGCATTCAATTGGGCAAGCATTTCCATAGGTCCCGACCCGACCTGTTTGGGTAAATCAAATGTTTACCAATTAATGTCCAATTCATTGCACACTGGGCGAGTCAAGCGGCCAGTGTAAGTGAACCAGCGAGCTGTGTGAGAAGTAATTGGTGAGACTGGAATATTGTCTAGTTTCAACTGTTAGAAGACTTGATGTTAAAGTGGTTATAGAAAATCAGCAACTTAGTTATTCGATTAAATTCTTGTTTTCTGTCTTTTTAGGGTTCCGTTCCATACAAAAACGGAACCCTTATAGGATCACTTTGTTGTCCGTCCGTTTGTCCGCCCGTCCGTCCAAGTCTGTAGCAAGTTAAAATTTATTCCAAATACACAAGTCTGCGGTCCCTTGAAGCTATGAAAAAACCAAACCTCTACGTCAACGGAATCAAAATATACTACGGTCGTTTGTCGCATTTCCCATTGACCTAGAATCACAAAATTTGGCAAAAAGCAAGAGCTTGTAGCACAAGTACAGGAGAAAATTCGAAAACCGTATAATTGCCGCAAACTGAGAGTTCCGTGCCACCAGTATGTTTAAGGACCTATATGCTTTGTGCGGAACCCTCGGTGGGCGAGTTCGACTCGCTCTTGGCCTCGCTTACTACGATGCAATCCATACTTACTAGCGTCTCCGTTCAAATGTCCATAACCTTACCGTAAGCACAATTTAACGAACTCTATCGTAATGTGTGTTATATTTAAACCCCCTTAATAGCTAGAAGCTTAATGGCACTGAAACTGTCTGAAACTTGAAAAAATGTATGTGCTCTGCCTACCTCTTTTGGAAATACAAACGGGAGTTTATGTGTGTACGTATGTGTAAGTATGCATTAGGATATATAGGTACACTGATTCGAGAAGTTGTTTAAGGGGCTACCCGGCATATTTCACTGTTTTTAAAGTGAATAGGCTCTGTTCAGCTCCAAGCACAACGCTTGAAAAAAATATATAATGTAGCTAGGTATTTGGTCTACATTTGGTTCTACTAAATTGTCGAAAAACATAATACATCAAGAGAAAAAAAAAAAACCGTAAACCCTTTTTTCTACCTTAAATCTGTATCTACTCCCTTATTATGCGTCGTAAGTACAAGAAACTAAGACAAGCAGTATATATTTATGTTTACTTTAAACGCATCTACTGATTTTTGGATAGGTTTTGTACTTTTCGAGAAAAAGCTATTACACGCATTTTTCCGAAAACGCCGGCTCGAGATGCCCGCGCGAGTGACGGGGGCCAATCGTGTAAGATGGCACTAGTAGTTTATAGGGTTGCGTCCTAGTACAAGTAGCTCTTCCTAGCTGACGACTTATGCTTATTGACGTATTGTATAACCGGCGAGGAAAGGAAACGGGAGGGGAAAAAAGCTCAAATCGCCGAGGTCATTGGGATAGGGGACGGCCTTAAGGAGTAAATTAAGTTTATGTGTCCCTATTTAATCAAATTAAAAGCTTACTAAAGTGTAGGTATGTAGGTATTCTAACCGTCGTAAAATAAATATTCTAAAATATGATTGTGCACAAGAATTATGTGCAGTTGTGCCCATTTACTCGGAATTTACATACAAATGGTGTCAAAGCACTAAAATTACTGGAAGTTACCGTTTTCAACTTAGCATGTGGGTTATACCTATTTGTGAATGAGTGGGTGTATAGATATCTTAGGACACAGGTGCTGCAGGTAAATAATAATTAGTTATTTATTATACAATGAAGTAGGTAAAGTGTTCTATCGTAACTTAAACCCTGCGAAAGCAAAAATAAAACATAATTGAACCAAGAGCGTGGCGAGTGCTTCAAAACCTGAAATCTTGAGCAATGGTCTCAAGCTTTTTTTTTTTTTTTTTTTTTAATGCTATAGGGGGCAAACGAGCAAACGAATCACCTGATGGTAAGCGATTAACGTCGTCCATGGACACCCGCAACACCAGAGGTGTCGCAAGTGCGTTGCCGGCCTTTAAGGTGGGAGTACGCTCTTTTCTTGAAGGTTTGAAGGTCGTATCGGTCCGGAAACACCGCTGGCGACAGTTCGTTCCACAGTTTAGCTGTGCGAGGCAGGAAGTTTCGGGAAAAGCGCACAGTTGAGGACTGCCAACCATCTAAATGGTGAGAGTGGAAATATTGTCGCGTAGGGCGATGGCGGAAAGAAGCGGCAGGGATTAATCCGAACAATTCCTCGGAACACTCCCCATAATAACTAAATAACATAATAATAATAGCTAAAGGCATTCATTAATTTTATTTTTTAGTATAAGATGCCTCGTTTGGGAAATGGCAATTTTGTTCTGTTACTAGAGGTATTAAACACTTTATATGAATATCACTGCAATCAAGAGATTCCGTACTGCCTATAGTGGATTTGTAATATCTACATCATGATGTATACTGTGTACATCACTCTAGTAGGTATTAGTGATTAATCGTAGAGAAACTAAACCATAATATCACTGTTTTTTAATGTGGCGGTGATAATTGATACATTTTAGACTTTCAAGTGCGTCACAGTGCAGCAAAAAAATTGCTCTCTGAGTTTCACTTTACACCACTACCTTACCACGATAGCTTAAAGACTATTTTCCAACGCTTCAACCGCATAAATACCGTTGCTAGTGCTTGTTCTTTCACCTTTGTACCTGTTCAGTTGGCGAAGTCGTTGCTGCATTGGATTAAAGTTGATTTTTGCGTAACTCAAACGTAAGCTACCTATGGTTTAATTTGAACCGCTTGCAGAACTCTGAGTCTAACACTTTGATGAACTAGTTTGAAAGATCTTCAATTACTTACAGTATGTAAGATCTCAAGGTCACAATTAAACTGGCCTAACAAGCGCTAGACTATACCGACGATATAAGAATATGACCTGGCAGTCTTTCACCTTCACCCCGAATACGGTAAAAGACGTCTTTAACGCCTTAAGAATAAAGTTCTTATTCGTTTGTTTCAACCGCATCGAACATAGCGTTCTTTAGCCGTAGCGCATCTGCAGTTGTTATAGTAATTATGACCCGGTAATAAGGTCGTTTTTGCCGTAAGTGACGGTAGATGGAATGTTCTTTCACCTTTGCTCCAGTTGTATGGGCAGCCACCCGTGACTGAACGCACCATCGCGCCAGTAGAGGGTGAGCACATGTTGGTTGCGTAGGCGCAGCGAGGCGAAATCTCAGACGGAACAGTGTAGCGCGATCTCCAGAACCGGAATATACTCTTACAGTCAAGTCAACCAATTGGAACCCTAGACCAATGTAGGACTATGTCATAGTGAAGCTTTAAATCAGATTGTAAGAAATCTTTTACTGGGTGTCATTTCGACATGGTTCTAGAGTGGCCTAGTGTTCCAATTGGTTGACTGTACATGCGTATTAAAATATTTTTCAACTCTAACACTTCAATCTGTCAATTAAATGACTGACAGCGATATTAAAAAAAATTACATTATATGTAACGCTAATTGATGCTCTTATGGATTTTCGTACAATATAATCACACTGTTGGCTTTTTTTATTAGTAGGCATACGACAAATTCCACATTCTGCCGTTATTTGAGATTTCGGTTTTTCACTATTTTGTCAAAAGAAAAACTAGTGTATGCAACAGCTCATAAGAGTCCATGTTACAAAACGTGAGGTAGTCGATTCGTAATATCCTTATTATATCACTGCTGCCTTATGTAATATTGACCAAAACTCTTTTTGACGTAGTTTCTCCGTGTGTCAAAATTATCTAGCTACAGTTTTATTAACTTTTGAATGCAGAACATCAAAGCAAATCTAAATCTAAATATTTCCGATTTATAGTGGTTAATTCATGTCATATTATTATAAAAACTATGAAAGCGATGTGAATGCCACCCTGTATACTAAATTGCTGAGACAGTAAATTACTACTTCCGGCTGCATGTTAATGAGTAAAGAGTTGGGATTTTTCGCTATCGGAATGTTTACGAGTCTTACTTAATTATTTATGAGTAGGTTACCGTTGTGTGAAAATACGGGACAAGACTGGATTCGTTTTAAGACCGAATCGGTTTTTTTCTTCGCGTCAAAACATTTTTTCGCTACTTTTTCCTACTCAGACCACGGTACGATAAAGCACTGAACGTATCACTAGCATTTATGTTACAATTTGTGTAATAATTAGGCAGTGAATTTATAAAATAAAAAAACTAGCGCTTCCCAAATTTTTTACTAGTGTTAATTTACACATTTTGTTTAATGTGGTACAATGGCTGTATTTACTTATTGTATTCTTCAGTAGAAACAAATAATAGATTCTGAGCTTTTGGAGAATAACTACGATAAAACGTTGTAATGTAAGAGATTTTAATTCAAGCTAAATTATTTTATAGGCTCTTTTTAAAATAGCTAGAAGACGTATTGTTTAAGCCAAACTTTCTGCCCAAATTTAATAATTAACTCGAAATTTGAATTAAGTTAAACTTCTAGTTAAAGTAACAGGCGGACAATACGCGTTGTAAGTACATAAAAATATTAACAGCTGTCCCATAACATAAAAAAAAAACCGTTAATTTAAATAATGTGAACTGTTGAAATAATATTTGATAATGACAGCTCCAAATGGAGAAAACATTTATATTCAAAATATATACAGTAATGTATCTTACCTAGCTACCTACCTCTACCTACCTTAAATCTAATAGGTCTTTGAGGCATTGTACCTAGGGTGCTGGCGGCATTTTATTGTATTACCTCCAGCTCTTCGGTCACCAGTAACATCAACCAGACGTTTCGCGATTTCTCCGAAAAGTTGGCGTGCGCGGACCCCATGGACCTATAATTTCAAATTCGTACCATAACATTTCTTAAATATAATATGCCGGTATAAGTATACATTTTTGTTTCCGCTGATTTTTTTAAGAAACATTCTACTGAGAGCTAAGTAAATACATTTATGATGCGTTCACTTGCATCCCACTTTAACACCCAAAAGAACCGTGTCACAACTGTAAACGGCAATTAAAACCAACATTAGCTAAAGCTCTCGCTTATAAATAATTAAAAGAACGGTGACACCGAGAAAGCTGACACAATGGGTCTCACGCGGAGACCCACTAACATTTCTTATCAAGTATGACTCTGGTTAATGAGATTAGTGCGCGAATTTGCTCATAGATGGCGCTAGGAGACCCAAATTAAATCACAGATGGCGGTGTAAACGAGCAACGATGGCCCGAATCGCGCTTTTTGAATTCCACGACATTTTTAATTCTGGATAGAGTCCGACTAAGCTTTTGCATCGATTTTTATAACATAGACTGTAAAACTGTATTACTAACTGTAGACTGTATTTTGTGATGCACACATAACTTACTTTTTTATATTGTTTTGTCTTTATGTCTGTTTATTGTGATCGTCACAAATAAATTTATTTCTTTCTTTTCTAAAAGTATTAAGTGAATGCCATCATTTCATAGAAGTTTGACGTTTAAAATAACACTTGCAAAGTCTCTAATATCAAGATCAATGAAAACTTAGGTCTGACTCTGATGTATACGGTAGTTATCAGGCTATCACTAACACTTTTTATCAAGTATGATAACATGGTTAAGCATAATAGTGCTCAAATTGATCATAGATGGCGTTGATAACGACATCGTTATCTGAATCGCGGTATTATAATGTCGAAGTATTTAAAAGTTAGCTCGGATTCCAATACGAACATCTATTATTTTCTGTCATTACTATCACCCTGGAGAGAAGATGGTTCATAGCAATTTACTCGTAGTCATCAAAAGGAGGTTATTTTCTACAAATCGCTAGTAACCGATACATTTTTTGAATTTCCAAATGTATAGTTTAATATAAAGCTACCTGACAATTGTAAAGACTTAGTCGAATTACTTTCATATTTTACTTAGCCGAGATGACTTCATTTTAGTTTATCCATCGGACTATAAACTACCACCCACTTGTACTAACATTAAACATTATGATATCTATCAGCTATCATAACAAATTAGAAAAACAAACACACTATCCTACCATCAACAAGTAGTTCACACTTTTTTTTAATTGCTTCAATTAATTAAACTGACCAAGCCTTCATTTCCATAAGCCAGCCCATTTGTGATAAAAACAATCGAAAATTCATCATAGTTTCATAGGAATAAAGTTAATTTTACTTTGAGAATGTAATAGACCGGTCAATCCCATATAGCACCAAGCTATAAAACCATTTGCAACTTTACTTTAATGTATTAAGGTCTGTTTTGCTTTGTGATAGTAAAATGACGGACTATCCCCTTCCATGCTAGCGTTAAATAACCAGCTACATGTACTAATTACGGCAAGAAATGTGTGGAATTTAAATAAAAACCCGTGAATAGTAAAGCACCATATGTTTTGTATGAAATGGTTAACGTTTATGTGTTTAATGGTGTGATTCGTTTGGGAAAGACTGCTTTTTAGAGACATATTAGTTTATTAAGGAATGGCATTTGAAACACAGAATGTCTTTTAAAGTTTTAAGTAAGTACAATTAATACTTTTGCGAGAATAATTGCGTTAGTAAATTACAGTTTTTAACCATGACGGAAAAATGTGAGAAATAAATGTGATTAATTTTTATAAAAGGTCGATTTGATGATATACCGCTTATGCCATAGATTCGTTTAGAAAAATGAACCTTCTCAACAAGCGACATATGATAAACCTGCGTATCGCGTTTAATTTCACGTGTGTATCAGTTTGGGGCATTGAGAGAATCTATTTAAATGGGGTTATTTCAAAATAAAGTAGTATACGAAGTTTATCTATTAAGCTTCTTAAAACATCTCTATAAAACGCACGTAAATCTTAATGAACTTACAGTGCCAGCAAGTCAGAGCAAGTATATATCCGTCTCTCTATTCCAAAAAAACATATCAACATCACCTTTGTGCGACACATACGGCGTTTCAACTCTATGTGACACGTTTTAAGCACGGTTAGGCCTTTTTCAATTTGTGAACATAGTAATGCGCGTGGGCTGACCTGTAGCAATTAATGCTAAAACCATTGTAAAATATGAAACTCAATCACGGCATACAGTTAGCTGGTCATGGGAGTAGTTTCTCATGCATATTGCACTAGTTTTTTGTCCGCTTTCTTACTTGGTTAGCCATCTAATGAAGTATTGGAATTTATAAATTGCAATTGTATGACGAGGTGAAAAAACTTGGATTGTGCTGAAGAAATTTCTTAAAACACTGTCGATTTTCTATATATGTTTTACAATTTATTAGAATATGTAGACTAAGTAATTTGTAACAAAACGTTCAACCAAATTTTCGAGCAGAAATCGGCGTGCAAACACGTTCATATTTAACGGCATATAAAAGCGATGTCAATTCCGAAAGACTAGAATAAGAAACATTTCTTAGTTCAAATCACATGGCCCGTAGATAGAGTCGAATTACCAAATAACCGGACGGCAGGCCAGATACCCAAAGCTGGAAGGAAGACACTTAACGATTGCCCAGAAGCTCCGATTAATAGTTCTTAAGAACAGATATTTAACTCTCATACAAAAAACGAATACAAACCGTTTTGAACGCCACGCAAAAAACAATTGACGCTCGGCCCCCATCACATCCTCACAACGGTAGGGTTGCCTAAGATTATAAATATTCTATAATACTGGCTGTTTGGACAGCCTGTGCGTCGGTACCGATACCGACCCAAGACAAAAGACGGTCGAAGAGTTCCTTAGGCCTGCCAGCAGTAAGACTGTTCTCCAAAATCCTAACTATTGTTAGCTTTCCTTGACTTCGATTAGAGACACCAAAAATAAAAATAAAACTGGTGATCCCAACAAATCAATTCACCAGATGTGTTACACGCATGACTGTGCGCCGAGCATGGCCACACTGAACAATTATAGTCATAGTAATGCAGAAAGAAGCAACATGCGCGCACGCAGTTCCCATGACCAGCTAACTGTACTGGAGAGTGAGCTTCGCTTAAAATAGCAATAAATCTGTTGCAATCAAGCGGAACAAGGGATTTTAAATGAGAGGTGTAAAGATGGAAAGCTTATAGCTAAGTATGATTAAAGATGAGTTGGTTTTCTAGCTGAATAGAATTTCCAGGCTTGCCTCACGCGGGTGACATTCAGAAGCAATGTGAATACCGTCTTATAGTTGCGGAAAATAGATTTAAAATTACTATGCATGTTTTTGCACCAAAATGACTTTGATTATTAACATTGACTATTGACATTTCTATAAAAACATTGTTAATGAGTTAGGCAATAAAAATGGTACTTACAAAAGACCATTAAAAGCAGAAATATACTCGTACTATCGCGTTCAAGATCCATGAATTGATTAATAAATTGTCCATGCAGTTTTGATCGCCACTGTACCTCAAACTTATAATTTTCTATGATTGCTGGATCTACGTAATTTCACGAAGTTATTTATAGTAAGAAATGTTAAATGGAATTGAATCTTGAATGCATGTAAATTATGAACTACCCTCAAATCAAGCGAATCACTAAGCGTGACCGTTCAGACAATTATACAACTTTCGGCGCTAAACATGTGTTCCTGACAATCCTGAGACAAACATGTTGTTTTGTGATAAAAAAACACGCACTGATATTAAACGGAAAGAAATAGGGTTCAGGTTACACTTGATTGTATAAATAATTCATTCATAATACGAAGGTACTTGTTTCGAGCCACTTTGTCGCTTTGAATTAATCCATTAAGGGGTGGACTATTACAAAATTTCTTCTTATCCGTAGAAATAAAAGAAAAGGCAACTTTTTAAAGATTTCTTTTATTACGAGTATGTATGACAACGTTTTTTTTGCTCATTAAAATTCATTAATTAATCATATTATTGAGTAAAAAAATTAATTTTCACACTTTTTTCTACGTCTGTAACATCTGTAAACAATAAAGCTTCCAGGAACATTGAGTAGTTTTTCCACTCCATTGCTTATACTAATAATAAATAAATATAACAGGACATTCTTACACAAATTGACTAAGTCCCGCAGTAAGCTCAATAAGGCTTGTGTTACGGGTACTCAGGCAATGATATATATAATATACAAATACATAAATACATAGAAAACATCTATGACTCAGGAACAACTATCTGTGTTCATCACACAAATAAATACCGTGATTTGAACCCAGAACCATCGGCTTAGCAGGCAGGGTCACTACCAAATACGCCAACCGGTCGTCTGATTTTAATGAAACTTTACAATAATATAGCTTATACATCAAAATAACACATAGGCTACAATTTATAAAGATATTGTGTGTTGCAGACGAAGTCGCGGGCACCAGCTAGTCCATAAACAATAGTAGAATAAATATGTGTACAGATACGTACCTAGTACGTATCTGTGCTATGATGACAACATGGGCTACCCGAAGTGTAGAGTAAGTTTTTGACAACTCCTTGCAAAATTATCTAACCTCTCCAAAACCCCGAGTTACCTATCAAATGACGTAATCTGTTTTCGGGAATCGAACCCGTGTTCTCCGTCGTATTCTTGGCACGCACCGCACGGCGACACGACTGACCGCCTATGTGTTATACCTAGAAAATCATTATTTTTGGGGTTCCTTGGGTCGTTTGTCGTCGGTTGGTCGGTCATCAGTCCAATAGCAGTGGTCGAGCCCAAATTTGTCTCTAACAAGTGACAAAAGGCAAAGTAAAACTTGTGTTATAGATGGCAATGGCAAAATCCTGAATCGCGAAATATGTAATGTTAAATTAGATTTATGACTAAAGGATGACTCACACTAGAACCGGACGGGACGGGAAAATGTGTCAATTTCCATAGAAAGCGTCACGTGACATCCGAGGGCTCCGAGCTATTACGTGATTCTTTCTATAGAAATTGACAGATTTTCCCGTCCCGTGCTATGTGAGTCATCCTTAAATCGGCTATATGGTACATCAGTCTTAAGTTATTTTCTATCATAGTAATAATAATTTTCGTAAATTATTTAAGTTTTAAATTGGCATTTTACGTACACAATTATGAATTTCGCTCAGACTATAGGGGTTATAAGCGTGTAACATACGAGTAAAAGCCCTATACAGGCCATATTACAGAAAAGCAATGTTTAACGACGTCTCGTATTCACGTGACTACGGAACCGCCGACGCCGGCGCCGGCGCAGTTTTCGTAAGCGCGCGCGCCGACCCGTGACTTAGCTTCCTGTTAGGTGCTATGACCCCAAAGAAATGCTCCGTAGCCCCGTACGGAGTTTTTTCTAATCGCCGACAGGATATCGGACTCTATTTAATGGTCTGATGGGTTGGGGACGGTGTGCGGATTTTTGATTGGATTTGGAAATTTGGAACAGTTTTTTGGGGAGAGTATACAGTCAGAACGGAACGCGCGTTTCTTATTATAAACATAGAAGGAGAATTTAGTTAATTTACCTTAATGTACAGTCAACCAATTGGAACCCTAGGCCACTCTAGAACCATGTCACAGTGACGTTATAAATCAGGTTGTAGGAAATCTCTTAGTCGTTGTCATTATGACATGGTTCTAGAGTGGCCTAGGGTTCCAATTGGTTGACTGTACCGACGTTTTGACACAGTTTCATGTGTCACGGTCTCTGCTTGACTGATGAATCAGCGAAGTGTCAGCGGCGATCTTGCTAGAACTGTCCGCCTACCCGGCGGTAGGCGAACCTATGGGTAGAAAGAAAAGTTAGGTCTACCCTTCTGACTTGGCTGCATTTATACTACGTGTTTACACTTCAAACTGCTACTCGCATCGGAATGCGTTTCTTTGTTTAGCGACCCGCATGATATAATTTAATTTAATAATTTAGCTTAAAACGTTTAAAATAAATGTTATTATCCTACCGATATATTGTAAGTAGACTAAGTAAGTACTTAAGATTGATTATAGTGGATGGCGAATCCTGTTTCCACCGTGATACAGTATAATACTAGTACGGGGAACAGAAGTAGCTTACTCGCATTGATCATAGTGTACCGTAGCAGCACAATTGATTGGTATGGCTTATTCCAAGGACATAAGGACTGCGGACCTAGAAACTACAACATACCTACTGTATACACTTAGTAAATATGTAGCATAATTTATAAAGTAGGGAGTAAAAACATGTAAGCAGAAATATTTCTAAGTTTAATGAATAAAGTTATTTTTATTTTTTATTTATTTTATTGGCTCGTTTCTTGTTCAATTCTGTGTCTTCTAACAATATTCCGAGTTCGTTCTTCATCAATTTCATCATGGGACTCCCAAATTACATATGTATAAATATAATTAACTAGCTTTTGCTCGCTTCTCGGTCGGCGTAGAATTAGAACACAATCGATTATATGCGCTTTCCTAGGAGTCAAACTATCCCCATACCAAATTTCATCTTAATCCGTTCAGCGGTTTCAGCGTGAAGAGGTAACAGACAGACAGAGTTACTTTAGCGTGTATAATATTACGGAACTTGATTAAGAACAAAGACATTAGATCAGTAATTGCATCCATTCAGTCTACAAGTAGGTTGCCGGCCCTTTATACATAAGTATGTAAAATGCATCACAGTGCATCCGCGGGAGCCCTAAGACCCTTATTGCTCATCAGATGGTGACACTACGTTACCAGATGGTGAGCAAAAATTCTTTAACTTAACAAGATAAACTGTATGACCACTAGCCAATCTGTGGCAACATTTGTGCATCTAGTCCGTCGAATTGTGGACTGAGGTTTAGATAGGCTGCTTCAAATTCCAGCGAAATGACATTTCTCTGTTGCACATCTTTAACCTGTAGCCTATGAAGCCTGATCATCCCAGTCTTCAAAGGAGTGGCATTTTTCCAGATAGATTAAAAATTTCTTGTTTGTCTTACACATTTGGGGTATACCCTGGGACCTGGGATATTATAGTAAAATATAGCCATTCCAACAGTCTGTTTAATCACCACGCTGAAAAGTGTAACGATGCCTAAAGTTACCGAATTACTGGAGTTTCAAGCTTTCATAGGCTACGCAAAACCACTTATTTAATAATTTGAATAAAATCGTAGTGTATAGTCAATCTTTCTTCTGAAGACTTTATGGCAATTGTCACGAGAAATAATAGTGTTTTAAATAAGTTTCGGTGGTTTTCGACATGAGACACTTCCTATGTCGAAATTTCGAGACATATGTTGTGCTTCTTGTGGCAATTGTCGAGCTGTACCAGTAATAATGATGCTGACAATTGTCACACTAGTCACTGTGGTGATATAGGGTCCTGGACGCTTGACTTCTAGTTCTGCTCCATCTCAAACTATCCCCGTTAGTCGTTGGTCATTAGTCGTGCGTGTGAACCCGCGGGTCGCAGGGAGTTCACGCGTCACGGCGCGCGCGCAACTAATTGTTGCACTCCTGGTAATAAAGGGCGTAAAATGTCGAGAATAATACGGCGCTTACGACTTTTTACTTGGTTTATTGCTTGTTGCATTCCTTGGACTGAAGGGCGTAAATTATAGGGGATAATAAGGTGCTTACGCCATTGAGAGAAAAAAAGGGTGCAATTATTGTCTATGTCATCTTGTGAAGGCAGCTTGAAAACTTAAGTAGCCCTTGTTTGTAATAACGTGTTATGGTATACAGCTTAAACATTAATACTCGTTAACTTGAAGGAACTTAATCAATTTATACTGGTAAGGCTACTTCATTTACATGAATAAAAATAATTTATTTCAAGTAACAACAAAAGCCGTAATCTATATTAATAAAAGAAAGTTGTGTTAGTTCAGGCGTCTTTAACTCGAGAACGGCTGGACCGATTTAGACGATTTTTGGTTCGTTGTGATCGTCTTGGCCACGAATAGCATAATATGCATAAAAAAGGGAAAAGATTCACAAAAAAAAACGAAATCGCGATTTACAAATTACGTATTGAATAGTCAGCCATTGACGCCATTGTTCAATGCAGCCAACATTAAAAAAAAATAAAAAATTGACATATACGCATTGAATACTGGGCCTATACCACGAAAATCGAACGATTGCGGATTAGTACCTCCATCTCTATCACACTTGCATATTGGAGTGACAAAGACGTTTTCCCGTCAATGCCAATTTTCGATGTTCGTGGTAGGCATGCAGCCATTGTTCAATATTGACATGACGAGTCTGTTCAAGATCAATACATAAACGCCGGCAGCAAATTTAAATAAACCAAAATCATGTACCATAATTTTGAACTGTGAAAATTTGGGACGTTTGTATGAGATACAAATAATGAACCGTCTAAGAAGTACCATATTTTTTTGCTAAATTGTACCATAATTTTAGAGTTGGCATCTAACATCACAGGTTGTATTATCATTATTATCATGTTGTGAAAACTGTCTCTAAGTGTCAATCGAACTGTCAGAATCCGAATGGTCGAAGAATTCAAAATAATAATTATAGTTTTCATCGTGGTATGATGCCGAAAATCGTAAGTATTGAATTGATTGACAAGTCATAGTATTTTTTATGAGGATCATAAAATAATAACGTATTATTTTTATCATAGCCAAATCTTCTCGCGTTTGGAAAACACTGCCATAATTGTGGCAAATGGATGGAGCGAAGAGCGTTGAGAAAAGATTGTAAGTCAACTACCTACTGTACATTTTTAAAAGAGCACATCAAGTATACTATCATCTATCATTAGGAATAACGTGCCATGTAATATACATCAAGACGTATGTCTTTCAAGTATACCATTTTACAGTTGTGTGTAGATAATTTGTTTGGTTTTATAATCAGGGTGCGTAGCCAAGATGCCAATCGCTCACGCTCAGTCGCTAACGAAACGCAACTGTCATTGTCACACTAATAAGGAAGAGTGATAGAGAGAGGTAGCTACGATACGTTATTAAGCGTGAGCGATTGGCATCTTGGCTACACACGCAGATTGGTTTAATCACTTTTCAGTAATATGCAACTTTTGCAATCAAAATTTTTTTGCAAGAGACCGCACAGAACTGCAATTGTGCAGTCGGTGCATAGAATGCGACAACATTGTCCTAGGTAAGTTGTTCAAAGATGTTTAATTTATTTATATTATTTATTACTTCTTGCTGTCATGTGTGTTCTAGGGTGAATGTTCATAAACATCTTTATTATTTCAGATAATTTCAATTATTGCGAATGTTGCGGCATTGAAACAGCGAGGCAAATCAGAAGAAATAAGGCACGGGAACAGAAAATGCAAATTATTGAATGTCTGCAGTGCAAGAATACAGAGGAAATCACCATCACCATCTTCTTCTTCAGCCATTTATCGTCTGCTGAGTTAAGGCCTCTCATCTCATATGTCACCGGTCCCAGTGGAGGCAGTCGAGCCCAAAGTAAAAAATACAGCAGAACCAGAAATATCTCAGGACATTTTTAATGAAGATGTAAGTTGTTAGTAATAATGAATTTAGTCCTGGATACGGAAAGATAATAATTAAATTAATATTTTTATTCCACTTTTTTACAATATTATTATTTGTATGGCTTTCCCATCACGGAACAATGGTGTTCCGGACCTTTGGGAGGCGTACGCGGAGCCGAAGCCGACACGCAGAGTCCCTTTCGACAATTTAATGAAATGTAAGGGGTATACCGAGCGGATGTTGCACCTGCCCGAGTCATGGGACGCACGCAGAGGCAGCACCCGCGAGGGTGTATAGACTATTGAGATTTAATGGAATCTAAAATATACTGGACTATTAGGTGAAAGTGCTGGACTAAATACTGGGTTATGGAGAATAAAACCGGACGTCTGCCTAACAAAATGGTAATCAATTTTATTTCCGGCAGACGGTGACTCGCCCACATAAGATGGGCCCCCACAAAAAGCGACATCTAAGATGGCTCGAGGGCAACACCGGTATGGGGGCTGGGGGTAGAGAGGTGTCACTGGACTTTAAACATATAGCCAACTCGCCACTTAGGTTTCCACATCTACCCTCGAGAACACAGCTCTCGCGACCCCACTCTGGACGGCCGGTTAAGGCAAGCCAGAGGCGGAGGACTTGGTCGGACGACGGAGTCCCCCAGGAGCGCTCAGGTACGTGGGGTCGCTACTCCCCAACAGCTCGCCACAAGCTGCTCTGCGTTGACTGATTGCACCGGTCGAAACCAGTGGTTATTAAATTATATTTTATTTTAGATAAGTTATGAAGTCATTGAACAACTTGAGGATTCAATATTTAATAAAGATGATGAAGACAGAGAAGAGGAGGGGAATAACGATGGCAGTGATAGTGATTAGTGTTATTTTAATTGAGTCTCATTGTAATAAATAAGTGTGATAGAAATAAACAACTGTGTTAAATAGTAATTATGGTTTAGTGATAATTTGATTGAGACGGATTGTAATAAATAACTGACTGTGTTTTTTTTTTTTAATTAAGTACCTTATTTGATACCGTAAATCAATTCTAACTAAGTTAAAGCTATCTACATTTATCAACTTTCAGGCGGTACAAAGTACGCCGGGTCAGCTAGTCTTAGATAAAATACATGCTAAAATAAATATTTCCGCCGTAGACATTGGCAGCAGCATTATTTCGCATTTTTTTCTGTGCACGACATTCTTTGCAATATATGTAGGTATATCCAAATACAATTTCTGAATGTCTATTTGGCCCATTGCTCCACAAGAGACTGACGAAAAACAGTAAAGACTTTAACGACATTTTATAATTTTGCATCGGTGGTGAGTCTATTTTGTCTAAGCAATCTCATCTCACCTTGCCGTTTTCTTCCGTGTTTTGCTATTACATTGCACTATTTACAACTCTTTCCTCAATATATCAAATGCAACTATCGGAGAGGTGCAACACAATTACAAAGTTGCTGTCTTTAAACAGGAGCCGCAAGATTGCACGAGCATAAAAGCCTGCAATAAAATGCTTGCTCCCAAATAGGCATTTAATAATTAAAGTCCATAGACAATTACTGTCTCTGGACAAAGCATGGTTTAGCAGGGACGAGCCCCTTCTATGTCTGATTGAGGAGACAATATAGCTAATGATGGCTTGGATAATACACGAAGAGATGGGGAATCAGGAAACTTAACTATTGTATGGCTCATGGTGGTATGTGAATCCTGGAGGCTGGTTCTCACTTTAAAAGTTGAAGAGGTTTTGTTATGTTTACGACTTACTCGACGACGCAGAATTATGTTATAGACACATTATTCTGCGTTACAAATCAAGATTTGTAAATAAATCTCCATGAACAGAATTTGCTATAAGACACACACACCACTTACAACATGCGGCTGGACATTATTTCCATTGAAATTGTCTCAATTGCTTTAATAACAAGTTTTATAATTACCAATCGGCAACTCAATATAAATCAGTCTTAAATTGTACTTTCCTATTAAGTGTCGTTAATCTTAATTCGCATTGAGTTAGTTACTAAAAAATAACATTAGGGTGGATTTCAAAAAAAGTGTACATAACACAATGGAATATTCACAAAAATGTGACACAAAATGCAGAAAATATCACAATGGAAATTATAAGGAATACTTCACAAGTACAAAAAATGTGAAGAGATTGATTTTCATATAACTTGGAAATTATTGTTTTTAGGTGTAAATTTGGCAAATACATGGAAATAAAACAATGTTTAAAAAAAAAAAACACTGAAACATTCAAACGCGACGAATTGCGAACCTCCTCCTTTTTGGAAGTTGGTTGAAAATTGCAATGTGAACGATCCTTAAGTTTAGTTACGTAACACAAAAATCACACATTGGAAGCAAAAATTTATGTGACCACGTGTTTCACCTCATGTAGACAAAAGAAGACAAATAATTTCTGGATTTGTGGATCCTATGTGTATAGTCAACTAATTTATCTACCGAATTATGCAAAAATACTGAGAAAAAACAATAAGCTGCCTGCTTTAAACTTAGATCCAAATTTGGTAATTTTTTCGACAAAATTCAAAAACACACTTTACCTCACCACTGCGTGAAAACCAATATACTCGCTCGTAGTACCGAAATATGCGCTGGCGTCGGGGCAACCTAGAATTGTTGCCAGACGTTCTAATATCACTGGTGTGTTCATATTTCGCATTTAACCGTTTGATACGGCGTAACACAGCTGTGTAACACAATGGAACGAAATTTGTCCCCGAATTTCAACATAGGATTTTGTTAAACATATAATACAGAAATCGTCTAAAAAATGGTTTTCTAGAAACAATTGTCTATATTAAAGAACTCCTTAAAAAATCACCACACGATTCGTTTCAATGCTAATGTTATGAATTTTTGTTTACCGCGGGGTGGGCGGACATATGAATTTTGTATGGGAGAAAAAAACAATATTAAAGTTTTTATTTTTTCTAACATACTTATACTGATTATATTCATTAACGGTATAAAAATCCTATTAGAATATAAGGTGTGCTACCTATATTATGAATTACTTGGAATGCGTGTAACTGCAATATTTATTTTTATACAGATTTTTTAATGATGAGGATATTTTTCTTTTTCAAGTGTACACTTTTTTTGAAGTCCACCCTTAAAAGTCAATCGGGCCTTCTTTGGACCTTTGGGCCTTTTGAGGCAATTTATTTCATACAATCGCAAACACTTTTTATAGAAGTTTTAGCATTACCCTTAGAAACCAATTGTGTCAATTAGGTTGCATGATAACGCATAATTTATTTAAATTGAATGCTCTCGAATACTTGAATATGCCAACTTAATAAGATTTATGGAAATTTTGAAGCAAAGTGTCCAGTGAATTATATGGTTCGCTTTTTCACTTTTTTATATGGAATTTATTATGCGATTTCTACTCAATATCGGAAACTCTTTCGATCCTGACACGAGAAAACAAGTGTCCCAAGATTTTTTCCCATTCCGTTACCATTTTTTATAGACTTTGTATGGCGGTAACGGAATGGAAAATTTTAAAAATGTATGTTTTTTTTTTCTCGTATTAAGATCGAAAGAGCTCGCGATTCTGAGTCGAAATCACATTAAAAAACCCATGTTAAAAAAAGTGATATGTAACTTTGAGAAAACTGGCTCATTTACAAAAATTCCATCCAAATCGTTAGGTCATCGTTCTCCATAAAAACCATACATGCCGCCTAATGAGGAAGCTATGAAAATACAGCACGTTGCATGCGCAAGAACATAATAGGAAAAGAAAGCTGACCCCGCTCATTTTCCCATAGCCGACTACATATTTATGACGAGAGCTACTATTAACTGATACATCGTAATCTAGTTTTTTTTTATCGATAATTGCGTCGGCTTCCGTGTTTTTAATCAATAATCAACTCTAATTACGGTGATTCCATGAATCGATTACATGATTTTTTGCGTGCGTCACTAGATAAAAGTAGGAATGCAAAAAAAGGGCAAGTCTTTCAGCGTAAAAAACTGTGAGATTAATGTCTGATTTTTTTCCGGCATTAGCACCATTTCTTTCAGTAGATAATTATAGGAATTGATTAGACGCTTTAAGTCATTCATTTCATTCCAACCCTTACCACGTATTGGCCCTTACCACGAAATTGCGGATAATGCGGATTTGTATCTCCATCTCTGTCACACTTGCATATTAGAGTGACAAAGAGGTTTTCTCGTCAATGCCAATTTTCAATATTCGTGGTAGGCGTGCTGCTATTCGATATTATGCTCGATAATATTTATTTTATGTTTAGATTAGTGCGACAGAATAAGGTAGAAATTAAATAATATGGAACTAAACGCCAAATCACAGTGGCTTCACCACTTTTCTTGTCAAATATGACATTGTTTTCCTAAACAAACATCTGTCAAACAGTAAACTTACTGCTCGCACTTATGCGACAGAGTGAGATGCAGAATATACAATGGTGCCGGCAGTGGCGCCCTCTGTAAATGTCTACTTTTGTCTGTCGCACTGTATACTCATACTAAAAAAATAATTCAACTTTTAATTATTATGTTTTTTTAACTCAAGAGATTTTATTATATATACATATTTTAACCTAGGTACCTACCTACCTACCTCTACCTTACTTAAATCTAAAATAGGGCCAAGACCCATGAGGCATTGTACTTAGGATGCTGGCGGCATTTCCTCGTTGTATCGCAATGCTGATACGTTGTGCGAGGAAGGCACCAGCTTTTCGGTCACCAGTTATATCAACCAGACGTACCGCGATTACTACAAAAAACTTGCGTGGGCTCGCTAAGACTCGCTACTCGCTAGGACTCACTTGACGGTAATCGATCGGTTCGGACAATCGAATCGGTTATGCACGTCTGCTACTCTATTTGTTTTACATGCCTCTTATTGGCCTATAAATATAATAAAACATTTAAATCGACAACAATGTCACAATGATTACACGTGCCATAAGTTATTTGTTTACATTTATCACGCAATACACTCTTTCGCACTGTCGCATAAAGCCCATCTTTCATCCCTCCACAAGATTAAGGTCCATCGTGTAAACAGCTCATTATAAAGCGATAAATAAAATTATCGCGTATTCACGACGTCGTTCCGCTTTATTTAAAAGCCGTAAATATTGTCCAGTTATCCTTATTATTTAAATATTTTGATAAATCTACCTTTTTGTAACATATTTCACGTTGTGGTTGCGTAATGGTTTTAAACTACACTTAGGATTTAGTCAACGGACACATGTAAGTAAATAAATTAAATTGAAATTAATCTTGGTTTTATATTTGTTGGAGACTTGAACTTTCTCTTCGATGAGTAATCTATAAAGTAATAGTCTATGCTATAAATGAAAGAAATATTTTATATTTATTCAGTAGAAGCGGTTCAGCAAAAAAGTTCTTAATATAAAAACGCCAAAATTGAGTACTGATTGTTTTTTTTCAAATTTAGAGTAAAGGATGACTCACACTAGCACGGGACGGGACGGGAATTTTTGTCAATTTCTATAGAAATAATAACGTGATTGCTCGGAGCCCTCAGATGTTGCGTGACGCTTTCTATAGAATGTAACAGATTTTCCCGTCCCGCCCCGTCCCGTCCCGTTCAAGTGTGAGTCATTCTTAAATGTATAGAAGCCTTTGCCATAAAACATGTTATTTAGAAAAACTAAAATATAAAACTACACTGAATAAATCCTTTGATTTACTGTACCCTAACTGTTATGCAAATTACGTGAATTAAGCTATCATCTGTCGAAAACAAAGGGTCTAATAAAGTTATTATCCCAAAACACTGAGTAAGAAATTAAACCCAAAAACCTATATCGCAAAATCAGTTTACTTTGCTCAATAACCACAAATTCCACAATGACTGTAATCCAAAGAGTTAAAAAAAGAAAATGTCACGCATTCTCAACTCATAATTTCATGCCGAAAACCCAAGATATATTTGCAGTCAAGAGTGTCGCTGCAATCGAATGCAATATGCGAAATTAGTACTAAAAGATATTAGTTCTGGATTTTACCGGGTGGTTATTAAGATTGCCGAACACCCACCTCGCGCCAAAAGTGAGGGGTATAATTAGGAAGGCGGTGAGAGCAACTCGGTGTCCTGGTAGAATAATGTCGCATGAAGTTGTGGTCTTTGCGCGCATATGTCGTTGTTGGTTGTGCGAAATGTGGACGATATTCGTGCAATAAATACGATAATATGCGATTGTGATTTGTGCGGGCGAGCTATGAGTTTATTATTTAAATTGTATCAAGTTCGTTCGATCGAAATGGTACTTTCGCTATACGGATTATTTTTTAACATCCCGTATTGATTACGGCTACTACTACTACGCTTTTTTGTCTAATCCTCGCCTGCATTGAATATGAGCACAGTACGCAGCTCCCAACTCAGTCGAAAATCTCAGGACAGCCTGCTGCGTATATTAGGAGGATTAAATAAGCCTGACTATAGACCCTAACATAACAAATGATTTATAATCACTATCAAGTTCGCCAATCAAGTAAAGCCTGATACTGAACAATTGTAAAGCATGAATTAAATCATTTATTATTTAAAATAAAGGTTTTCATTCATGTTTTTAGGTAGATTTGAATTGTGATTGAAAGAGATGGTTCGATTCCAGCCCTGTTCAGCTTGCCTTGGTCACTTTTCTGTAGTATATGACATCTCTTTCAATTTACAGTTGATACTGAAGTTATGTTATGAACAATTTTTTTTCATACTATAGTGCTTTTTGATTTGTCTTGGCGATGCAACTACTGTGCCCCTAACTGCGCGTTTAACTATTGTTTTTCTTATTAATAAATCTTGCAAACTGAACATTTAATTGTTTATCCACTAGTTACATTTTTAGCACACTGGATTTAGTCACGAATTTTAGTATCTGCTTTTTCATGTCAAGATTTTGTTGTGGGTTTAATTTAATAGTTAGTATTTACTAAATCACAGCCGTTCCACAGATTTACTTATAAATAAATCTATAGACACTTTAGAAAATAACATTATTTATCCAAATTATCGGTTACGTATGTACCTAAGAGCATTGAAACATAATTCCCCATTCACAGCACTTCCGCGAATGCACAAGAATTTCCATCCCACTACGGGAAAACGATCAATGAAACCCATTCACAAAAATAACCATAGACTATTCACATTCAATTTTGGAACGACCACCCGCAGCATTATCGATTTAAAAACAAAATGTTCGAAATTCAAATCATCAAACGCGTGCTCTCTAATTCTCTTTCCCGCCTATAATTGACACTCGCGCGCCATTTTTCGTCTCCCTCCCACTTGAGGGGTTACTGTATTTCTGTCTTTCTCGTCGCGTTGTCACGTGTCAACGCTATTTTGACAATTATGTCATTTCGGCGACGTTTGGTGCCCTGTAATTTGTACGGGTTGGGGTCGTTGGACCTGTATGGGAACAGATGAATGGAGTGACAATGACCTTAGCTGGTTGACATTAGGTCTGGTGCCCTTCGAAATGGTTATCAAGAACGTTTTGGAGCATTTATTATAATGAATGGCTGACTTCGATATAAATAAATAAATATGTAGGGACAATCACACAGATCGAACTAGCCCCAAACTAAACAAATATTGTACTATGGGTACTAGACAATGGTATATCACTATCACTTCATCACTACATAGTATAAAACAGTCGCTTTCTCTGTCCCTATATCCCTATGTATGCTTAAATCTTTAAAACTACGCAACGGATTTTGATGCGGTTTTGTTTAATAGATAGTGTGATTCAAGAGAAAGGTTTATATGTATAATAATGAAGTGCGAAGCCGGGGCGGGTCGCTAGTATACTTACAAAGATAAATAGACTGTGGCTAATGAAAGATGAGATTGTTTACTCGAGGTTAGTTGGTTATCCTTGGATGGTGCAAGTGGCCCTAGTTTGACTTATTAAATAGATGGCTAAGATTTATTGATAACTTTTTATATAGCAACAATTTCGCCTATCAAATAAGCTGTCATGTTTAAAGCTGCCATTAATTTATATGTAATTTTGTTGCTAGGTACGGTTTTTCATTTAATTTGCATGATTATTTCAGTCTCAAAAACAATAAATGTACGTATAAATGTATGTAATAAAGTGATAAACACACAAATAAATGCTTTACCAGGATTCGAACCAGGGACCAGCTTCGAAGGTAGGATCACTACCAACTAAGCTACTGAGGCCGTACTTACAGCTGTCAAAATGAAAACGTTCTATTATTTTCCGTTTAAACTACATTCAACCAAATGCTTTTTAGTTTTTAAATACCGAGCAAACGCGAAGTGTCTGCGTTTCAGCTTGAACCAAAATGCTTTCGTATGTATCATATTTCTCATAAAATCTTGTGAAAACCAAATCACTTTCGTATACAGAGCGTTGGTGGCCCAGCGAGAAGAACGTGCGACATTTAATCCGAAGGTCGCGGGTTCAAACCCGGCTTAAGGATGACTCACACTAGCACGGGACGGGACGGGACGGGACGGGAAAACCTGTCAATTTCTATAGAAAGAATCACGTGATAGCTCGGAGCCCTCGGATGTCACGTGACGCTTACTATGGAAATAGACAGATTTTCCCGTCCCGTTCCGTCCCGTCCCGTTCTAGTGTGAGTCATCCTTTACCAATGAGTTTTTTGGAACTTATGTACGAAGTATCATTTGATATTTACCAATGGCTTTTCGAAAGGAAAACATCGTGAGGAAACCGGAGTAATCCCAATAAAGTCTAGTTTACCCTTTGGGATGGAAGGTCAGATGGCGGTCGACCAAATCTTGAGATTAGTTGCCAAAGCGGACCCCAGGCTCGCATAGCCGTAGCTTAAGCTAGGAAAACGCTAGGAAAATGTCTATTTTTTTATGGGTAAGTTAAGGCTCTATTCTTGTCTGTTACCATTTTTATCGGAATCTACAAAGAGCGTATCAAAGAACCCTAAGCCCGTCCAATCAATATATTCCAACCAACGTACGAATAACAAGTTACTCGTGGCTACCGTTACGCCGCCGCTTTGAATCCTAATGCCGCTTCAAAACCACCGCTTTTGTCTATTCCTTATGCTAATTTAACACGAAAATATACAATCCCATCAACAACTTTAGATACATGTAAAAAGACACAAGTCTCACTCCGCAGTTCTTATGCTGCAAAAAAGATTTTAGATTTAATTTTAAAAGAAGTCGGATATTTTAGTCGGTACCGGGGAGTATCCATAGAACGCGACTTCCACCGACTTGCCTATTTTATTTGAACCCGTTCTTCTACGATTTGAAATGTATAAAAAGAATTGGATAGTTTTGTGACGCCCCTAAGAAATTATCTATTCATTGACGATACTTTACGATTTTATTAAAATTATTTAAATGGTGGCAAATAAGCACACAGCCCGCGCAATGGTGAGCGGTTTTCCATAGCCTATGGATGCTTATAACGCCAATAATTCAGTTATATTAGGAATTGTCACACTTGATCTGCCCCAGATAATGCCACATCGATTAGTCGTGCGCTGCCCGCATCTAATGGATTCCTGCAAACTCTACCAACCCCCTTACAATGACGTCTTAACGCGAGTCAGTTAAGGACTTAAACTGAGTCGCTGCCATAAAACTGAGCGCAGTTAAGAAAACATAACACACGTTAATAAACATAACATTATAAATACACATAACATAATAAACACGTTACATAATGTACCTACGTATATGCAATTGTATTCTCGAATGGGGAGGAACCGAGTTAGGTACTTACTTTAGAATTTATTTTCACTATGAAGTAACAAAAAGGTACTTATCATACAATTTAAACTTTCATGGGTCATAGTTACATTAATATTGAAAAAACGCCTTACGGAACCTGCAAATAATCTTGCTATTAGACTGTTGATGATAACATGATTTCCATTGACAACATTTCACATTTTTAAAAGACAAAAACTATTTTGGTAAACATGTATGAAGAACACATAACAAATATTTTTGGACCTTTTGTTTATTTAAATTTGGAAAAATCGCAAATTATTTATTATATTATTTTACCGCCCGTGGTACATACAATGTTTTTCATCACATTTGCGAGGAAATAAATAAACCGACTAAGCAGATAAATAAACAATAATGATTAGCGGTAGTGTAGTAGTAGCAGCATAGTCCACAGTACTCCGCGGTGAGCGGCGGCTACAAGCGGTGACCCCCACGATGTCCTCCGGGAGCTCCGGGCGAGCGGTTAAATGTATGATAATCTATTACGGCCATGGGCGTATTAAGTCTAAGAATGCTTGCACACAATATCACCATTTACGAACAAGTGTGATGAAAGAGTCGCTATAAACGAAGCTCCATATAAAAGACATCAACGCTCTCTCCCAAATTTTGTGTATTTACTTAACATATGCCATGTATTTTCGCGACTTGACTTCAGGCTCGTTTGACAACTTAATCCTAAATAGCGTATGCCCTAGTTATTATAAAATTGATAGCCATGTAACGTTCCATCCCACCCAGAGCAAAACTATGAAGTGAAGTGCGTATATTTAACAAGAAGAACTAGAAGACTTAACCAGAAGAAATTATGGTTTTAAGGACATTACAAGTGGAACACAGTTTTTTATATTTAATATTTAAAACGACATATTCACCATGTGTATTTGTTCTTATGAGCTCCCGATATCTCGGCACTGTTACAAGCGCCATGTTCACGGTGTGATTTACTGGGGGTTTTTATTTGTGGACCCTCACGCCGTCGGGAGCACATAAGAACAAATAAATATACATGGTAAATATCTCGTTTTAAATAGTAAATTTAATGTAAATTACCATGTTACCATGTGTGTTTTAACGGCCTCCTAGCCTAGTTGGTAGTGACCCTACGAAGCAGGAGGTCCCGGGTTCGAATCCTGGTCAGGGCATTTATTTGTGCGTTTATCACGATTATTTGTTACTGAGTTGGATGTTTTCTATATATTTATATATATCTAATCTATTATATATATCGTCGCCTAGTACCCACAACACAAGCCTTATTGAGCCGTGGGACTAGGTCGATTTGTGTATGATTGCCTCACAATATTTAAATATTTTTATTTATGTTAGCTTAGAATCGTATAGGAGTTTGAATTCAGTAGTTTGATGTGTTCCAGCAATAAAACGGTAAGTAGCGTCACGACGGCGGAGCGTGCGCGGCGCGTGCGGCGGACGTGACCGCGCCTGCGCAGGCGCCGCGGACTAGAAAGGCTTAAGGGGAAAATGGAAGCCAAGTATATTTCAAATTAAAAACCGACACAGCCAGTAGGCAGCCATGCTCAGTGTAGGGTTCCCTAGTTTACCATCCGTCACAAGAACTTAAAAAGGGTTTCAATTTTAATAGGTACCATGCTCATTAGAATAAAAGAGGAGTATCTTCGAAGATATTACGACTTATACGCCCTTTTAACCGACGTGATACGTTTTTTTCCAAAAATAAAAAATGGCTCAACTAAGTAAATTCAAAATAGTTTTCCTTGGAAGGCTTCATAAAACTCTATTTTCATGAATATAATAGAAAATATTCACTTTATAAAAAAAGTTTACAGCAACCCCCTTTTTTTTTCAAATACCTATCCAACGATTTATCACACTTTAGGGTTGAAGAAACTAAAAAAAAGCACACCCGCTTTACGTGTATGGGAGGCTCCCTAAAAAACAGTTTTTCGACTCCTTATTTTACCACTTTGTCAGCATGATTGATATGTATATTCATACAAAATTACAGCTTTCTAGTGCTAACGGTCACTGAGCTCTGAGCTAAGCCGCAGACGGACGGACGAACAGGCATGGCAAAACTATAAGGGTTCCTAGTTGACTATGGAACCTTAGCAAAGCTACCGAGCTTTGCTAGGGAGCCACCGACGCCCTCCAACCGGTATCCGTCATCCGTCCGGTATTTGAACAGTATGTTGGTAACTTTGCAAATATATATTCGCTTGCTCCTCCAGTCTACGTGGTCAATCCGTCGTTTGTATTTATACTTGCGACCCGCCCCGGCTTTGCTCGGGTTATATTTTACATATAAACCTTCCTCTTGAATCACACTATCTATTTAAAAAAACAGCATCAAAATCCGTTGCGTAGTTTTAAAGATTTAAGCATACATAGGGATATAGGGACAGAGAAAGCGACTTCGTTTTATACTATGTAGTGTTATACAAGTTTCGGGGATACAAATATTGTCATAAGATTTAGGCGGTGATCAGACGAGATGAATAGAATTTTTACGTTCGAATATGAGCCAAATCGGTCAAGGGGTTGCCAAGGGGTCGTAAATTCAAGTTTGGGACGAACTAGTTTAAAATTAAATGTAAATAGGTCCGTTTGCGTCTCGATGACAATCGTTACATACGCTCCTTTATCTTCCGATACTAACTCTAGGATGCTTGAAAGCAAAAGGGCATAACTTGCAAGAAAAGCGTACTAGTTTAGTAATATATATTACATTTTAATATAAGTCCTTTTGTTGTTGAGGACAGTACGACTTGCACTACCTGCTCGTCGGTTAATCATACAGTTCTGAACACACACTGTTCTGAGTGACATAGTGATATGATAATGGCATAGTGTTGGTGGCCCAGCGGTGAGAGCGTGCGACTTGCAATCCGAAAGTCGCGGGTTCGAATCCTGGCGACTCATACTAATGAGTTTTTCTAATAACTACTAATCCCAATAAAGCCTAGTTTACCCTCTGGGTTGGAAGGCACGATGGCAGTCGCTTTCGTAAAATTAGTGCCTTCGCCAAATCTTGGGATTAGTTGCCAAAGCGGACCCCAGGCTCCCTACATAAGCCGTGGCATAACCCGGGAAAACGCTGGGAAGAAGAAGATAGTGATATGATAATGCCACCCACAAGATGTGTACGTGTTTGATGTATTATCATTATTTTATCTAAATATACAATAGTGATAGTGATTTCACCCATTTGGGAGCTGCGGAACTACAGACAGACACTCGGATACACGAGGGTAA
This sequence comes from Lathronympha strigana, assembly GCA_949128165.1. Taxonomy (NCBI): domain Eukaryota; kingdom Metazoa; phylum Arthropoda; class Insecta; order Lepidoptera; family Tortricidae; genus Lathronympha; species Lathronympha strigana. The sequence goes on along the minus strand of OX421923.1, from coordinate 8,124,872 downwards.
ATAAACTTACAGCACCCTTCTTTTTCCGTCAAGAGGAAATTAAACTTATAAATCATCTACTTTCTCCCTTAATCTGTATTTCATTCAAAAATAATTGTAAACAATATTTGTGATCATTATCTTAATAAAAGTAATAAAACAAAAACGAATAAATCCTCTAAAACACTATTGAGGAAACTAAACAAAGACCCCTTTAACGAGTTTACTTTTTCCAGTATAATTGCCTCTTAATGAACCCCTGCCCATTCACACTTTACCTCCAACAAAAACTAATCCCTAACTAACGTTTAACAACCTTTTTATGCTTTTTCTTGTTATAAAAAAAAGAAACGACGTTATGGCACGCGCGCAGCGTACGCGCAGGGTATCTTAAACAAAACGACTAAGACAGATTTATGAAGTCCGCGCAAGCGAGAACGAGACAAATATACGATCGATGGTCACGACTTTTAGCCGAGAAATTCAGTCAAATTAGGAGAAATAAATATCGGTTGGTACGGCGCGGAATGACTGTTTTTTTTTTCGAACGGATTTTTGAATGAATTGAACGTGCTGTGGCGGTGTGATGTGAATTTTAATTAGGATAATTTTAGTACCGAATTATAAGTTTATGGTTTAATTATACATATTATTAAAGAGGTAAAATTACATGTTAATTTATACAGTTGTTTCAGTTCAATATGTGAGTTATTTTATTAAAACGGTATATTTAGTTTCTTATATGTATCTAGTATGTGGGCATTTTCAGAAAAAAGTGCACCATTATTAAGATGTGTCCTCGATTTTCCATACAAAAAAAATCAGTTTCGTAACGGCCCATACAAAATTGTATGAAAAAATGCGTAACGAAAGTGGCCAAAAAAAGGGACACTCTTTTTCTTTTTTTAAATCAATAGTACTCGTGACTCTGGTTGTAAAAACCCCAAAACTTCCTAAATTAAAAAGAAAGAATATTGTACACTTTTTTTGAAAATGCCCGTAAATGCATGAATTAATCAATTTTATCGATTTTCACCCCATAATAAACCACCCAGTTACTTTGTTCGAAATGGTTTTACAATTCAGTCCTACTGTTTTTCGTATAAATTGTCACCCTAGGAATCCGTGGACATTCCTTTAAAAGCTATGAAGCGGCATAGAACGCGGTAGGTAGTTCTAAGGCTTTTTGTCTTAGTTTCTGTAATCTTATTTAGAAAAGGTCCTAAGTGAACGGCAAACTGTATGGAGATTACACCTTTTGCTAACGATACTTTCAAATAAGTGTATGGTAGTGAGGCTACTTTAGGCTTATAGTTCGTTTTCAAATCAACCTGAAATTTCAGACTTTTCGTAACTAAATAATGTGCTCAAATGTCGCCCTTATGTTCTAACAACAAGATTTACTTTCCAATATCAAGCTTTGTCAGTTTTCGTTCATCTCAAGCAATTTCTAGTACGGTAATCGTTTTCAAGGTTCCCATCTTAATGTCGCTTACGCCGTATTTGACGCTGGTCCAATACAAAAACGCTAATTTGCGACGTAAGTGCTTAATGTACTAGGATGTTTTTCGCATGAACGTTGGAGCGTTTTAAAGCATAGTGCGTGCGTTAAATAGATTATAAAGTCGGTGGAAACGTCAAGGGCGGGGCGGTTGTAAGAAAATCACAATGCGATGCCTCGGGCTTTGGTTATGGCGGGCGGTTTATTACCGTCGATATGGTCGGGGCTAAGGCATGGGCTTACGCGGGAGCGTTTAGCGGGTGATACCTGGCCTGTGCAACTCTCCACGCGGACTCGAATCGATCGTGTTTTGTCTTGTGTCGGTACCGACACACGGGATGCGCACACTTCTCGCGCCCGGTGCATGCCGCCAGTATTGTATGATATTCCTAATCGTAGGCAACCGTTGTGCGGGAGCGAGCGTCAATTGTTTCAAATCGGTTTGCTTTGATTCGCTTTTTAAAATAAACATCTGTTAAGAACTATTATGTAATCTGCGGTAATTAATTTACCACAGTTAAGGGTAAATACAGGCCGTCTTCGTGGTGACGGTTTAAGAATTTTACCACCTCCTTTCCTTTCCATAGGTATCATCGAAGAAGTCTCCGGGATACCCCGATAAATCCCGATATTGTCCATACAAAAAATGCCGGGCACGTAGTTCAAATGTGAGAAGCAGCTCACTACAATATCACAACTTCGTTATCTTTAAACCCCTCAATAGCTAAAATTGGCACTGAAACTGTGTCTAATTTGGTTTCGCAATTTGAATACGCAGTTTTTGCGATTTTAGATTTCTAAACAAAATGTAAAATGCATAAATATATTCTAAATCCTATCAAAAATGCACATGTTCTTATGTTCGCCCAAATGAACGAGCACAATGGGTTATATTCGTCAATAATAATATGAAAAAGTTTCCTGAATATCTTAAAACTGCAGTAACTTTAATATAAAATGTGCTTGTACAAATCCAACTTAAATTATTACCGTAGATAGTGGAACGGTATACACCCACTTGCCAGAATTTCATTTGCCATAATTTCATTTGCCATAATAGTCAACAGGCATAATATTGTTTCCCATTATTACATATGCAATACTTATTGTTTACTATATTAGTCATGTGCCAGAAACTTTGTTTCCCATAAAATCAATATCAATAATATTATTTGTCATCATCATTGTAAGCCATAATGATCACTAGCCATAATATCATTTGCCATCCAAATTGTTTCCCAGAAAGTAGTTTAGGTTAGTTAGAACTGTGAAATTTCAATATAATAATATATAGGTACGACGGCGAGCGAAGCGAGGAGGAGTGTTAGGTTGAACTGTGACCATACAGCGCGCGAGCCGAGCGAGCGAAGCGAGCGTGCCGCGGTAGCGGCCGGCGAAGCGCCAGAACCGACTTCCATTATAATATAAAATTCTATTTAATAATATATAATACAAAATTATGATAAGTCAGAAAACTTCTCTACCTATTCAACTCGAAGGCAGGTCAGTTTAGGTACGACGACGAGCGAAGCGAGGAGGAGTGTTAGGTTGAACCGTGACCTTACAGCGCGCGAGCCGAGCGAGCGAAGCGAGCGTGCCGCGGCAGCGGCCGGCGAAGCGCCAGAACCAACTTCCAATATTATATAAAATTCTATTTAATAATATATAATAAGTCAGAAAACTTCCCTACCTATTCAACTCTAAGGCAGGTCAGTTTAGGTACGACGACGAGCGAAGCGAGGAGGAGTGTTAGGTTGAACCGTGACCTTACAGCGCGCGAGCCGAGCGAGCGAAGCGAGCGTGCCGCGGTAGCGGCCGGCGAAGCGCCAGAACCGTCTTCCAATATAATATAAAATTCTATTTAATAATATATAATACAAATTTATGATAAGTCAGAAAACTTTCCTACCTATTCAACTCTAAGGCAGGTCAGCTCGCGGCAGCGGCCGGCGAAGCGCCAGAACCGACTTCCAATATATAATATAAAAGAGCAAGCAAGCATGCATGGGTTCGGGGAAACACCATTATTTAGTATGGCATTTAAATATTCTATTAAATAGTATTAGTACAATTAATAATATGGATAACAACACGTATGGCACTCGTACGTTCTGGAATCCAATAATCGGGTAAACAAAGAGTATGTCATATAATTTTTATGGTAAACAAACATTTCGGGCAAATGAAATTCGGGCAAATAAAATTCGGGCATGTGAGTATTATTTTATATAACTTTCGGGCAAACAATAGACAACCGTTTCAAATAAAAATATCTCGTTTATGTCTCTACCTACAATAATATGAAATTAACCAACATTTTTATACTCAATCCACACGTCAAACATAATAAAATGTTCGTTTCCGCAGCATACGAGTAAGACCGAATAAAGGTTTATGCATTTCGGCAGTCCACCATTCCGAGAAACAAAAAACCATAGACAAAGTAGAAGCATTAAGTTTTAAACGAAAAGCACCCTTATTGTACTTATATCTCATACAGTGTAAAGCTCATTTTTGTATGAAGAAAACTTTACGACCGAATGTGATTTTGGATTGCGTACTTTGAATGTTTCTACGGTGAGTCTAGCAAGCTTTATCTGTGACATAAAGCGTCTGTCCTTTACTTTCTTATGTGAAACGCGTGAAATAGCTGTTTTACAGTCAGTAAAGGATAGTTTGCTTCTGTTTATAGAGGAGTAAATAGTTGGCGAATGTGTAAGCGAAGTTTTGAATTGTTTTTTGTGGAATTTAAGCGTTGGGAATAGCAGTTGTAAAATATTTACTCATACCGTGGGTACGTAAGAATTGTCAAATGTTGTTCTCAGATTAGATAAACCATCAGAAGTTTTTACACTACCTAATAGTCTTCCCACAACTTTCTTTTTTTAAGCACATTTTCATACTAAAGTTATGCAGGTTTTTAGGATATTTAGGAAACCTTTTTATATTATCATTGACGAATATAACCAGTCATGCTCGTTCATTTGCGCGAATATAAAAACACAAAAATAAGGCATTAATCACTATAATTCTATTAATGCAAATATATCAAATTCGCGCAAAAAACCTAATGTGATCGTCAAACAAAACAATAATAACACAAAAATATTTAGCAAATTCTTCATCTACTTGTATTGAACTTAATGCCAAATACATTCAGCCACAGATTTAGTAAAAATCAATAAAAGCGCAACAAACCGCTACAGCACACAAAAAAAAAACGACAAAAATGACGCACACGGAATCGAAATGCAATAAAAAAATCGTTAAAAAGAGATGGAGTTACACGGAGCGCTATAGTTGGAGAGGGACTGTGGATGTTCGAATTTAGAATGCAGCGCGTGCGCGGAGCATCCGTTGCGGCGAAAAACTACGTCGACGCCACCTCGCGGCCGGTGAAGGTCTTACAGTAGACACATACCTATTATATTCGATTCCGCGTAAAGTTACAAAATTCGAGAGAAAATAGACTAACTAGTACGAGTATAAGAATTTGTCACAAAAGAAAAAGTGCGTGTTCAGCTGAACTGTAGAACCAATCTTTCCTGTGGCCAATAGTTAACAGCTTGTGTACCATGATTATTATCATACAATTCAATGAATGTGAATAAGGGTTCAATAAGAAAATTAACCTTCATAGCCCTTAACTTTTGCAAAGTCCACTGGAAAGATTCCTGACTCGTTATGTGTTTGACCCTTTTAAATCCCAAACCAATTAAAAGATATAATGCAAACGCAATCGTCGCTTCAGTTTATCGAATGAGACTCATAGGTTTAAAGATATTTTTGTCCAATAGAATCCCTCGCGTTTCGTAAGAAGAGACATCATTTCATATGCCATTTCATTAGCAACGTATCAGCCATATAATCACCCTGATAAGGAACACCCGAAACATATTTCCATAAAAAACAACTCCTGGACTCTCCAAAACTGAGTGATGTAGTATGTAGTATGTAGTAGAATTCTTACATGAATTACTATGGTAGTTCGTATAGTGGTATTATTATTATTAGTGACCTAAGGCAGATTTTAAATCGTAGAAAACTTTAAATCACTATTTGTACATGAAACTCTGTTAATAGTAGGGCATCATTAATCATTATTTAATTAATGATGAAGATTGCGATCTAATTAATGATATGATGAACGAGAGCCGGGACCACCGCGTGTCATAACGTCGTGTTCCACTTTGCACGCGTACTTACTAAATTCTCACTTTATTTCGCCCTTTCTCTTCCTCTTTTCGTCCGTGATATATTTAAATATATAATGAGTTATTTGCCAAATATTTAATTTGTTATACCAGTTTTTAACGCTGACTGTTAAACCTGTTATCCTTTCCACTTCAACTCAACTTATACTCATCGAGGCAATTCTAAGAAACCCAAACACATTGGGGTTTAGTTGTTTCATCACAGTGTTCCTATGGCCACCTCCTGTGTCCATCATCCGATCAGCTCGATGTTACCATAACATAGTATTGTCATTCAACCTACATAAACATGTGGTTTAAGTTTATTCGAATAACGGAAAGTTAGTCAAATTCAGCTTGCAAGATTTGATCCTAACAAACATACATACATTGCAAGTTAAATAAAAGCTGGTAAAATGTTGCCAGTCACCGCAGAGTTTAAACAGGTTAAGAAATTAATTGGTTCTATAGAAATTGAGAGATCTTCCCGTCCCGCCCCGTCCCGTCCCGTCCTAGTGTGAGTCATCCTTAAGATGTCAATTAACAAAACTGTCAAGAAAAAAACCAGTTCGATAGTCCTTTTTAGCCTATAGTTCCATTATCAATCGCCCTTCAAAGTGAAGAATTAGCAGTTTCTAAAGGCTGACTGACAAAAACTAAAAAACCAGCAACCATTTTATTGAAGCGGCCGGCGCACGGCGGAACGGATCCTTTTATTATGATCGATTGGATCATTAATGTTATCATTAGTAGAGTTTTCGTTTTGGAGGCTCCTGGATTCAAATATGCTAACGACCGTCGATAGATGGTTAAGGTTTATCAGGTACACTAACCAGCGACTATAATGATAAATAAATAGTCAAAAAAGAGTATAACTGATGTTACTCACCTCTCTATTAGTTGAATATACAAAAAGAGGAAGATATTCAAAATTTCAAATTACGATGTTCGCGAAATTCTGAGACTAGTATTACTTTAGTTTATTTATTTCTTCTCTTCTTGTTCCTAGCGTTTTTTTTTCGCTTTATGCCACGGCCGAGGGAGCCTGGGGTCCACTTTGGCGACGAATCCCAAGATTTGATGTAGGCCCAAGGTCAGATGGCAGTCGCTTTAGTAAAACTAGCGCCTACGTCAAATCTCGGCATTAGTTGTCAAAGCGGACCCCCAGGCTCCCTAAGCTGTGGAAAAAGCCGGGATAGTGCTAGGAATAAGAAGACATACTTTATGTCATAGCCTCTAAACTTTTCTGAACAGTCCCAGGTTTTTTTTCTGACAGCCATTCATGTAGAACTAAACGATAATCAAACAAGGTGGACACATAAATAGAATATATGAAGAAACCACCTGAGCCGTCTTATAATCTACACCACATGATTTGTATTTCCCCATTCATCATCTCTAACATCTGTAAGTATTAATAACTGCAAATATTTCTTAAAAACTACCACAAAGTTTTCGTAGAAAACCACCCAAAATGTCCAAATCTTTGCTATCGAATTATAAATGACGTCGTTAACCGTACAACGTGGATGCATGGCGACCGACTTTGGTAAATGACAGGTATCAATCAAATTGTCTATGGACTATGAAGTTAAACGCAGAATTGTGTCCTTTTTTTACACCACGTCAGCGATAAACGAGCGTGCTGAGTACCGCTAGCACAGAACCGCCGCTACAGTGGCGCGCGCGAGATAGACTACCTGTTTCTTTTTAACTGTATCGCGTAGAATAATGTGTTGATGATCAGCGGTCACCGTAGCACATGTATGCTTACATCTCTAAAGTTCATGTCGGGCGGCCATTCGCCTAGGTCTTCTAGTACTCTACTAGAAGTACTTCTAGGTAGTCTAGGAGGAGGGAAGTCTTTGTTCCTTTTTTGGAGATCTTTAAAGAACATGTGAAGTATCTTATAAAAGTTATAAATTGTTATAACGACAGTATTTAGTTATTGGAATAAAATCCATTTTGTAGGGAGAGAAGCTTGTCTTGTGTAAAAAGGGAACTGTCAGACTCCATTATACTTGCATGTTATTTATGCTACAAGTATTAATATGCTTCATAATTGTAGGCAGCCCAATGCTCTTAAAATACTCAGTGTGACTTAGCTTCGTCCCGTATCATAATTGTAGGCAGCCCAATGCTCTTAAAATACTCAGTGTGACTTAGCTTCGTCCCGTAAGTTCGTGTGCATAAAAGTCTTGAAAAGTCAGGGAAATTATTATACATTTGAAGTTGAGTTCTAAACTTAAAGGTTCTAAATACAACATATTTAGGATTAACTTGAAAGTTATAAAAACATGTGATGATTTTAGGTTAGCTATCAAACAAAATTAAATTTTGAGTAAAATCTTGTAAAACAAGTAAACATTTCCCACGAGACTCCCAAGTCTCCCAACTAGTAAACTACACGTCTAATAAATCATTAATTATAGTTGATAAGGCTCGAGCCGATAACCAGACTCTAATGGGCCCCGACACATCGGGTGCCCGCCATTTGTCAGGGTGACATTTGACATCAGTCAACGTGCCTGGGTTTTTGTCAGGTACGCATACGCACGGTTGCGAAGTTCGTGTTCGGGGATTTGACATGCCGAAGAAATTAAGTATGACTTGAGTATTTAAATTAAATCAATTAGTTTGGGTTGATAAAAAATATAAATGGAACTTACTGTTTTAAAATAAAGAAGTAACTTAATTAATTATCGAAAGCTGCTTTTTAATTATGCAAAATCTGTGAAAGGAGGCTACTTGATACATTCGTGCAGAAGTAAAACTTAAAATGCATTCTAGAAAAGTAAACTACAACAGTCGACCACCTTATAACATGAATATACGACCACCTCATAACCTAAAGCTAGAATGAAAATTTTTTATCGTTTAATCTTCTTTATATTTAGTACAGAAAATATTGGTAGTGAGCATTCAAGTATGTCCTGTGCCATGCAGCTTCGGCTGAAACATAAATCCTGGCTTCTCCATACATTGCTATTTGTCACTATCGATCTAGCCACGTTTCCGTGTTTTATTCAAGTTAACGTATTTTTTATATGTTGATAACGAAGAAAAAATTTAAATCGGAATTTATAAAACCACCCAAATTCTTCCGACACCTCACCTTTGACACATGATTATTTTGAACATCATTAATTATTACAAATTACCGTTAAACTCATTCATTCTTCCGCTAAACATCGGTAAGATGCATTATCGTACAATATTAATGCAAGTAGCGAACAAGTAACATAACACGCTAACGAATATTACACCATATCAAGATTACCGAGAATAATATTAGAGAAAATAAAATGGACGCCCTGTCACGGCGAGGCTAAATAATCACGATGGTGTTCTATCAAATAACTCTGAAACACCAGCAATGAGCGCATCATAAATAACCTTATACTTCTAACAAAGGAATGTCAACTCTATTCCCAAATATGAAGACTCAAAATGGAATGGAGATGGACGTGTTAGTCGTATAGAGAAATTATCGAAAATCATGGGCAATCTTTTAGGATATTTATCAAAAGGACATTGCTGGCTACTGACAAAACAAACATTTTACATTTCGAGATGCGATGCGTTGGGTATATGTTATCGATTTGAGGAGATATTTTTATCCGATGTTGAGTATTATTTTTAAGTACGATATGTAGTTAATGCAGTAGGTCATTTATGGTTGCGTTGACGTATCCGGTCATAGACTATTAATTTAGTGGAATAACTAGCCAATGTTTCTCCATTGTTGTCAATTTTTTACTAAAGTAGAAAATATGTAGGTATAAACTTTTATGTAGTACTAATTTTTAGGTAGGTTGAGTAAAATAAAACGTAGATTTTCGAAACAGTTTTTTCCTTAACTCCCATGATACCTTTTTTAAGTTTAACTGTTGAATACCATATTCATTCTAAATCTCTATTTCCAGGTAAAAAATGGCGTTCGCTGACACCGCAAGACCGACGGCCATTTGTGGAGGAGGCTGAGAGGCTCCGAGTCATCCACATGACGGAGCACCCCAACTACAAGTACCGGCCGCGGCGGCGAAAGCAGACCAAGACACGGCCCAACCAGCCCGCGCCCCCTGCCAGCGCACCCCCCACTTCCGCCGCCCTAGGCTCTCCTTACGCCACCACCACTGACTCACCCGACGCCCGGTTCTCCCACAACCCTGGAGCAGGTTTCTCGCCCTACAGAACCTCTCCACTCGCTTCAGACTACCAGTCTAACCAGTTCAACGGACACGTCCAAACTCCAGAGTCTTCACCAGCCAGATCTCCAGAACCTCAAGGACGGAGGAGCGCTCCGGCTGAGGCTCCGCTCCCCACCCCCGCGGCGTCACCAGTAGAAAATGAGAAGGAGAACTTCCAGTACGAAGAGCGGCGAAGAGCCATTAACGCTTCTTCCATGTCCGATTCCTACTCCCCTTACAAGACATACAGGACGCCTGGATCATTCTCGCCAGCTCCTGTCGCCGCTATGGGCATGGCTAATGGCATGTACGTCATGTGCACGCAAAGGACTTTAGCGGAGCAGCCGCCTCTCGTCACCGGAACGTTCTTCCCTCCAGTCGCGACCTCTCAAGATCAGCAGACGTTAGGTACGTCCACGCCCAGAGTCTCGTCCGCCCCAAGCGGCCAGATGAACGCCGAATACAGCATCCAATATCATCCGTATGAGTATGAGCAGATGTATAAAACGGAGGACTCTTACGTCACGCAGTCGCATTACCCTGAACAGCCTAAGACCGAATACGATACCGGAAGCAGTTACTTCTCAGAAGAGCCGCCCGCGAATCAGGAGTCAGATCAATTCATGAGCCAGCGGCCTGAGATCAGGACCGGCTCACCGGAGTCCGATGTTGATGCGAGGGAGTTTGATAAATACTTGGATTATGCTCCTGAGCAGCTGGAGCAGCATCAGCAGTATAGATATGAGCAACAGCAGCAGGGTTACAGGCCTCCGTACTGCCCGGAGCAAGCTCCAGGACCTGAATACTGTTCTGAGAGGATGTATCCGTCGCCTTACGCTTCTGTGATCTCTGGGCCTCCGGCTGCAGGCCCTTACCCTGCGCCCGCCACTGCCCTGGCCGAGGCCAGAACTGATGATGAGTTCAGTGTCATCTTGGCCGGAGTCCGGCAGACCTGCTACAGCAACTGATCGTCTCCAACCTTCCTATTATTAGCCCAAAGAGTATACTTCCACAGTTTTGTGATCGAATCGATGTTTAAATTCCTAGTAAGAATTAAATTCTGAATTATGACTCTTGCGTTAGTTTGTAATTGTAAATGCCTGAAACGTTATAAAGTTTTCGTTTAATTTAAGTAGGATGTAGATTTTGTATTATATAGCCTTATAGCCGGTTGTAGGCGACCAACGTGAAGAATACTGAATATTTATGATAATAATGTTAAAATTATGTGCTGGACTCAGCATATTGACCAGTGATTTTAAATTAATTTGTGGAAATATTTTAAATAAGATCTGATGAATAAACACTAGCTATAATATAGTGTCAGATTAAAACAATAAAAAAACTTGCAATTCTCGCGCAAAATTCTTTGGGTCTCCTAGTCTGGTGCTAACGAAGAAAAAAAATTACCTCTGGGGCGCTTTTACATTTGCAAAATAGCTACGACCGGATTTTCAACGAGTTTCAATTTGTTTCCTGTCGACTGTAGGAAATGCAAAACCGGTTATTGTTGTATGAATCGGTTATAAGCGGTCATTTCATACAAATCATAACCGGCTTTGTATTTCCTACTGCCCTGCAAATAGAAACAAGCGTTTTCAGCATATATTTCTATTTTATTCTTATTAGAAAATTTTAAGGTTTAATAAACACTTTGCCAATACTTTTGCAATAATATGACCTATTGATATTTGTACTATATTGGTGCTATGAAAATGTCCATAATAAAATTATTTACATTACGTCCTAATCCGTATATGATCGTTTTCCATTTTTTTGTACATAAATCTTTTAGAAAATATTACCAAACTTGTAGGTAAGTAAAAAATAGATTAGAAATAAATATAAAAAAATACGATATCTAAAAATGTTTTGTACAAAATTGTTGAAACGATCGCAGTAAAAGTTAGCGATATCAATTCCTATGTAAAAGATTATTTATTTTAGCTATCGCACTTTGTATATTTTAGGTAAAATGAGTTTCGAAATTAATGTAACTCTTCGTAGAGTTGTATTGAAATCCTATTTTAAGACAAAAAGTATTTTTTACTTCATTTTTAAACTTCATTATAACGTTATTTAATGTATTATTTATTTTATCTCCAAGATAATACGACTTAAAAACATTTTTAATTGTATAATTAATAGAACCTAATTTTTAAATGTTAACCTTTTAAAATGCAACATTCAAAGTTATTATACCTACATGGTTTATTTCTTGCAAATTTAATTTAATTTTGTGATATTGTAAAAGTATTCTGGTTAAAAAAAATATGGAACAATTTGATACTAAGGCGTCACAAGAGATTCGGTCTTTTGTTTCTATATAATTATTAACATGACTACTTTATCACGGCAATATCTAAATTTACCTCAAGATTCTCGTGAGGTTATAAGAGCGAAACTACACGTATAAGAAACTGTGGTGAAACTATAAGGGTTCCTAACACATCCTAAAAATTATAACAGCCCGTAGTTTTTAACTCACAATGGAACTTTTGTCGTTTTTGCTTATAAAGTAGATTAGGTAGCGCGTGTTCAGTAAAGTCACAAATCGCAAAAAAAAAAGTAAACAAATAGCTGGCCATATACATTTCGGCTTATTCATCGGATCTGCCAATTATTGTATGGTAATGTCTGGCGATGCCCGGCGGACATACTATAGAGATCCGGCGGATTGCCCGAACGTACATGGCCGGCTAGTCTGGGGGCTATCCGATTTGTAATTCAAAACAAAGAATTCAATGAATACCTAAGTGATTTTATTTAATTTAGGTATGTGAAATTTTATCTGCATCAATTAAATTGAATATATAATGTAAATAAATATTTTAATGTAAAGTTGAACCACTACTTCAGCATTAAGATTTAAAAGAATAGTCAAAATTGATATCCAGTTATAAAGTTAAAATAAAATTGTTATTGAATAACGTTAAAATCATGATGCTCTTGTTAAAACCAGTAAAAAATACTTAACTAGAATAATGAAATCGGTTCTTCCAATAATGCTACAACCACACTATTTATGTTTTTTTCGTGCATTTGATAAATACGAGAATGGAGAAAATATTTAATAATCACATATTTATATTAGACACCTCCGTAACTGTTTCTTGTTCATATTTAGCTTCTTGTTTCCCAAAATAAGAAAAAAAATGTATGAGCGGCATGCGACAATGCCACAGCTCTTACAAAATCGAGATTCTTTGCAGTACTCGTAATAGTCGTAATTGCATTCGGCAACATGCTTCATATGGGTGTTTTTATTGAAAGTGGTTCTTGCATTTTTTTTGCTAAAATGTTTGTGATTTCTACTTCACTCTTGAAAAAAAGTGTCCCAAACTTTGCATATATTTGGAAAATGGTAACGGAATGGAAATAAAATCTTTTTTCCCCATACTAGAATCAAGAGCTCGCGATCCTGTGTAGAAATCACATAAAAATTTCACAATAAAAAAAAAGTTGGGGGATAACGTTAAATAAAAACGGTCATAATATGTAAATGGTTCCGTGTTTATACCACGAAAATCGAAGGAGTGTGGATTTGTATCTCCATCTCTGTCACACTTGCATATTGGAGTGACACAGAGGTCTTCCCTTCAATATCAATATTCGATGTTCGTGGTAGGCACATGCTGATCTAATGTCAATTCGGGATTATTGAAACCTCCCCTTTTTTAAGCCAATGTATATTCTCTTCTCTTTTTGTAGCGATATAAAAGTTTTGGTTACTTTACTTTTTTTGTTTATTCAATTGTAAAATTAATTGTTTTCTAATTTTAGTGTGGTCTTGTAGCATATGCTTGTAGATACTAGTTAAGTCGTATTTTAATATCAATTATTTTAGCGTAGATAGTTTGAATATCTGTATAAATTGTAAGAACTAAAATATCTCATATTGTACTAAAATGTTAGAAGTTGTTAGTTAATATTGTAATTTTAACAAAAAGACACTCGCACTGCGAAATTAAGTTTTTCCTATTTTTAAGAAAATTTATAAGGAGCAATAAAATTTATATTCTACAATTTACAGTTTTATTTATTACATCGCTATATTTTTGATCCAGGATGATTATTAAAGTTATTATTAATGAAAAAGGATATGCTTTATCACCCAGCGTACATTCAGGATTTAAATACTGTAAAATAAATTTAAACAGATATTAATTTTCTTTCTCGTATATTAAAAATGTATTATAAAATTATTTAAATAAAATATTACATATTTATTTAAAAATATTTTAACGTTTCGCAAAAATACATTAAATGAATTTATTGAAGGTCAGGGTCAAGTATCTACCTGTATTACTAAGGGTCACGCCAACCAACGTTAGCGAAGTAAGTAACCTGGTAAATCCCATACCTGAAAACGCTTAAGAGGTAATAAGAGCATGGAATCAATTTAAACGGCCTTCTAGATTTTGATAGCACAGATTGTGAAAGTAAACGTCACAATTTCATAGAAGTTTGGCGGTAAAAATAATTATATATACCTATATATATATGTATATATATATTGTCAAGTCGTCTATTAGGTCCTTATTGAACTTACCGTGGGACTAGGTCGATTTGTGAAAGATTGTCCCAAAATAAAATAATAAAAATGGGGGCTACCGTATTGATGGTCGCCAGGCGGCGTCACTCATGCGTTGATTTAGGGTCGACATGAAAAAATTGTTTACTCGTTTCGTATCAAAATGGAGAAGCGGACCCTTAATGGACGACTCAGTCTGTTTCTCACATCGTTAAATATCAACTTAAGCTACCGATTTGAAATAGTTATAAACAAAGTTAACCCAGATACATTGAGAAGGTTTATAAAATATTTTAATTTAAAAATTAAAAGTTTAGTTACTGGGTAATGTAGGTAGTTATTTGAAAGAACTAAATTTGCACGTTCTAAAAAAATTTACTATTATTTTTAGAATGGAAACTTTTGATTTAGGAACGAAAATGTAATAAAAGGACCGGGGAATGGTCCCGTTATCTCCGAAGTTTTTGAAGAAAAAAATATATATTGTTGCACAACGATATCATTATCTTAAATAATACATAAGTACAAATATCACATTGACCCTAACTGTATTAATTTATTTTAAATTAAAAAATAATATATTTGCGCTTTAGAAAATTAACCACCTCAGATTGTTTTTTTTATGGGTAGAATATCGTGCTGTTAGTATTGTCTTACAAATAAATAAATATAATAAATAAATAAATATTACAGAACATTCTTACACAAACTGACTAAGTCCCGCAGTAAGCTCAATAAGGCTTGTGTTACGGGTACTCAGGCAACGATATATATATAATATACAAATACGTAAATACATAGAAAACGTCCATGACTCAGGAACAAATATCTGTGTACATCACACAAATAAATGCCCTTACCGGGATTCGAACCCAGGACCATCGGCTTAGCAGGCAGGGTCACTACCAACTACGCCAACCGGTCGTCAAATAAAGTTAAAAAATATCGGTTAAAGTGATAGAAAAATATCAAGGAAAAATAAAGTAAAAAGTAGAAATTTATATCTCCTATTCCTACTTCTAGGTGAAGTTGCATTGCAACATAAAATTTGTACGGAACCCTCGATGGGCGAGTACTACTCGTACTACTCCGGTTCTTTTACAGAGAATTACAAGTGGAAAACGAGTGAGGTTAGTATTTCTGGTCTTGAATTATAAAGCGGTACTTGCACGGGAGGCGAAATACTTTAATTTAAAAAAAATGTAATATTTTTAGACTTACATTTTTTTTTAATTAAAGTATTTCGCTAAACATAAACACTAAACAGAGGTACAAATAAATGCCCTAACAGGGATTCAAACCACTTTCGTAGGTACCCAACCTGCGAAAGTGACGGTAGTGGGTGCCTGGGTCCAGGAGACACTATCATCTAAGCTAAAGTTCTAGTCAACTACGCACAGAGAAAATGCCTAGTTTCCTAAAACATGTTTATTGTATTATATGTGACAACTATACAGTGTGCAACGGAAATTCTGGTGATCCGTGAGCCTTATTGGGAAATCGCAATGTGATGAGGTTCACGGATCACCAGCTTTTTTGTTACAACCTGTATATTGTATTACACATTAAATAATATTGCTCTTTATATCATATTGCTGTAAATACTAGAATATCGTAAAAAACACAAATTTCTATAAATTAATAAAAAATATAATCACACTTTTTTCTCAGCGCAGAACCCCTAAAAACATGTTATTTTATATTTAGGTATATACCTATAGAGGTCACTAAACTGTTGATTTTTAAGGTGAACACACATAACATGAAAATGTTGACGTATTGTCGAGCAGCATATCAACAATAAATTCGTATATCTACATGATATTTAAAACATGAATATTTAAAACCTTGTTTTTAATTTACCTTTTTTTTTTATGA
This sequence comes from Lathronympha strigana, assembly GCA_949128165.1. Classification (NCBI taxonomy): domain Eukaryota; kingdom Metazoa; phylum Arthropoda; class Insecta; order Lepidoptera; family Tortricidae; genus Lathronympha; species Lathronympha strigana. The sequence continues at coordinate 8,108,597 of OX421923.1, read as the reverse complement.
ATAACTAACTCCTCGAGCAATACCTATTCTTTTTTATAGTAAACATAAAGAAAAACCGAACAAGTTCGAGTCGGACTCGCCCACCGAGAGGGTTCCGCTCAAAGGATGCTCCTTTAGGTACCTTAGGTAGGTACTTAAAAATACTGGAGGCACGGAACTCTCAGCGTACGGCAATTATACGGTTTTCGGATTTTCTCCTGCACTTGTGCTGCTAGCTCTTGCTTTATGCAAAATTTCATGATTCTAGGTCAACGGGACGTACCCTATACATTTTGATTCCCATCGCAAATGTAGGGAAGTGCGACATAAATGGCCGTATCTTTTGGTTGCGTTGATTGAGTTTTGATTTTTACACGGCGTCAAGGGACCGCAGACCTGTGTATGTGGTATCAATTTAAATTTGCTACCTCGACGCGTTCCCGAGATAAAGGGTCTTGTCTTGAGAGACAGACCGACGGACGGACGGACAACAAAGTGATCTTATAAGGGTTCCGTTTTTTCCTTTTTAGGTACGGAACCCTAAAAATAACCGATAACAACTTAAATGTATAGATGGATCATGAGATGGGATATAGAATTTCAATACTGTATTTGAACGAGCGAGCGAAGTTCTCCGAGTCCGAGTTCTTCAATTCACCGATATCTCGAGAATCGTTAAGCGGATCGTAAATAGAATTTGAGTTCAAATGTGACGCAAATCGGTCTGTGGTTTGCCGAAAACCACTAGTTGCCGATGTTGTATGGCATACAACATCGGCAATGTTTAATGTAATTGTATGGCATACAATGTATGCCATACAATTGCATTAAAATTGCCGAGATCAAACAGGAACTATAGGCTTTCAAATTGAAAACAAAAAAGGACCTCAGAAAGAAAGGAAAAATGGAATAATTCGTGGTCTCAGGCGGGACTCGAACCCGCGACCCTGATGTACCAGCTCATCGCTCTTCCAACTGAACTACCGAGACCACACCCGTGGCCCCGAATTTCTCCACCATATCCTTCGTATGCGCCTTAAGGGGCGCTTAGAAACATCTACCGTAAGAAAGTACTTCTTAAGGATGACTCATAGTCCGTTCCGTTCCGATCCGATACGGGACGATCTGTCAGTTTCTATAGAAAGTATCACGTGATAGCTCGGAGCCCTCGGACGTCACATGACTTTTTGTATAGAAACTGACAGATCGTCCCGAATCGGATCGGAACTGAACGGACTACTGTGAGTCATCCTTAAATCGGCAAGTGGAGCCTTAAGTTATATTGAGAATTCACCATTAACTATTCTTTCTAAGCAGAAAGGATAGGAAAAGTTGTAAAATTCATTAAATTATTTTGTTTAGTTCTCCATCCAGAGCCTATACCACGAAAATCGAACGATTGCGGATTTGTATCGCCATCTCTGTCACACTTGCATATTGGAGTGAAAAAGAGGTTTTCCCGTCAATGCCAATTTTCGATATTCGTGGTAGGCACCTTTTTTTTTTTTTTTTTTTTTTTTTTTTTTTTTTTTTTTTCGTGGAGGAATGCATTTAGGCATCCCGCCTAGCCGGGGAACTAGGACGGGTATGTGGGACTCGCAGGTCCGGACCCGCACTACCCACTAAACCATCCACGGTATGCCCATCTTGCAGCGTTGGTGACGGTGACACGGGATTGCCCTAGGCTCACAACCGCGAACACCGCCTGCTGCGACAGCCGAAGCTGTCCCCTCCTTGAGGCCGAAGCCCCTGGAGCCGAAGCTCCCCCGCCCGAAGGTAGCGTGCAGGGCGACACCACACGCTGGTCCCTCATGACAACCTCCACTCCGGGAGCGAGATGGAAAAACCCCGGGTTCCACCCCCTCAGGTTGCCTTTGCGATTTTTTATAGAGGTGGTCATCCTCGCAGCCACCACGCCGGCGCCGGCCAGCAGTGGCGACCCCCGGTCCGTCATCATAGGCCCTCTGCCTAGACAGGGTACGGGACCGCAGTTTTATACAGGACAGCGGCATTCCTGTCGGCAGACCCGGAGGCCCCCTCACGCCAACACTCAGAAGTTCTCTCCCTCAATGAGAGTACTCCCTGTACGGAACCCCCCAACCCCCCCTGACAGGATATTTGCAGCACCAGTAAGAAATCCTCGGAATCTTCCAAGAGATCGCTTACCGTTGCCCCCAGGAAGCACCGTCCAGGAACCCTTCCCTTTTTCCCGGATCAACCGGATCAAGGAGAATGGGAAGAGCCCTGGCACTCGAGGAGGTTTCCCGTTGTAGCCCCCCTCGTGGTAGGCACCTAAATTGCGGATGGATCTCATGGAATCATCTCGATGTGCCTTTCTGTCAAAGCGATTTAAATTACCATCTCATGAATATTAATATTACATTAAAATAAAACGAAGATTTTATCAATATTTAATAACACATTTTCCTCATTACGAAAAAAAACATATTCCGCTAAACAGCTTAATTCATACAATTATGCAATAAATTGCGAATCCATACCACACGTGCGTGTGTTAAAGCGAAAGATATCGACGCCCCCTCGCCGGCGGACACGGCTCCGATTGAGAAATAATTATAGTCTCAATTCATTTATTTAGTTTAAGGCTTTTAATAAAGTGCAACGGTCGTCAGACTTGAGGTCTATCTAATTGTTAGTACTTAAATCACAGTTGTGAAGTCATGTTTAGTCGAATCCCAAGAAAAGGCTCTGCGACCCTGATATTTGGGCGAATCAACTTTCTTTTTCATTCTGTCCCGTCAGCCACAGGACAGCACAGTTTGTTAAATAATACATAGTGAAATAAGTAATTACGAACGAGTGTGAATTTAAGCGAGTCACGAGTTCGTAATTCTTGCACCGCCCGTGACACATACAATGCTTTTCATCACATTTGCTAGGAAATAAATAAACTTTCTAGGCAGATAAAGAAACAATAATTATTAGCTGTTGTGTAGTAGCACAGTCCACAGTACTCCGGAGTGAGCGGCAACTACGTGCGGCGAACGCGTGGGGGGAGCTCCGGGTAAGTAGTAGGAGAATCCTGTAAGACCATGGGCTTAATACAGCTCATTTACGAGCAGGTGTGATAAAAAGATGCATTATAGTATGTTCTACTGAGATGCTTCGTAGATAGCCCATCATGGAAAGGGATAAAATAACTACCAAAAAAAAACATTTTAATGCCATAAAACCGTGATGTTAAAAGTGATCCAGGAGACCGTTACCATGGCAAATAGTGACAGGAAATAGTTTTACTGAACCCGTTCCAGTCTTTGGATAAACCCATGAGACTTATTTGTGATAATTGTGATTCAGCGGTTCAATCTGTTCGTTACTTTAATAAAAGTGATCATTCGCAGAAATAATAGTGACAACAATTACGTTTACCATATTACATTTGGGTATATCCGCCGGATCTTCGAATCTTCTACCGGATCGGTAAATTTGTCCGGTAAATGGCGGTAAATACCTGCTAATATCCGTGATTGCCCGAACGTATATGGCGAGTTATAGTGTACCTACTCGTATCTGAATTATTAGGCAAATCTTACAAGACTAAGTAAATATTAAGACTATTTAACCCACATCGAATTATTGTGTTATTTATATAGACCTTGAAATTAAACACTTTAGAACGGATTAATCGCGCTTATTAACACCATGACCCTAAGTTTCGAGCCCTTTACAGCACTCGTTTTCACAGGTTCATGGTGTTAATAAACGCGATTAATCTGTTCTAAAGTGTTTAATTTCAATGAATAACAATCGCGGTAACAGAAGACAATATCATATAGACCTTCGTAAATGAATGTAAATAGGTAATTACCAATATCCTTATATATCTTTTTTTATTTAAATAAATAAATCTAATAATTTTAATATTTTCAGTATCTGTATGGAAATCTCCGTTAGACAGAAAACAAAAGTAATTTAAATATTGAAAAAATATATAAAGTACCTAGGTATATATTTATCAAGGATGGAACCATCCATCTCAGCTCTAGTAGGTACTATACTATGTAGTATAATAAAGTATAATTGTAGTACATGAACAAGAAAAAGTGGTGATAATGTTACGTGATAAATGATTATTGGAAGATTGGCATTACACAATCTTATAATTTCAAATAGAAAATCTAAAATTTTACGGATTTGACGTAAATGTTAAAGTTCTAATTTTGAGTTCGCTAAAATCGCACATTCAAGATGTCTAAGATGTCCTTTGCTAAATCAAAATCCAGAGCATCAGCCAAGTATTTGTTACATTAATACTTATTATTGACACCAAGTCTTATGCCCGGGGAAATAAAATTAAAGCTAAATAATTTGCGGGCGGCACGCTGTAATTATGGGTTTGCCCCGCCCCGCCATGATGTATTGAGCGCGGCGATTTAGATTCGAAACTGGTGGGACAAGGCGTCTTTTCTGGCGACTAATTTTTATTTGTTGTTGTTATTTGTTATCTTGTATTGATCATGAATAAAAATACTATGACTACTATGACTATGACTAATATCACATCAAATAAATGTAAGATATACGTATAGGCCAAATTGAGCGAATCTGAAAGGGTGCCTAGATTGCCTAGTTTCAGTCTACAGCAGACAGCAACACAGCAACATGTCACTTTTTTTTTTAGAGAACGTAGTAAGAGATTTTCAAAAGTGAGTTATAAGGATGACTCACACTAAGACGGGACGGGATGGGGCGGGACGGGACGATCTCTCAATTTATACAGAAAGAATCACGTGATAGCTCGGAGCCCTCGGATGTCATGTGACGTTTCCTATAGAAGCTGACAGATCATCCCGTCCAGCCTCGTCCCGTCCCGTTCTAGTGTGAGGCATCCCTTGGCAACAACATAATCTCTACAGATATAAACAGAAAATGACTCGTTTAACAATTAACTGCTCAAACACCATCCAAATAAAGTTGGAGATATTTTTCATTTTTATCTGAGGACACGGCAATGCCCTCTCGATTTATCGAAGCCATTCAAGCCATTTTCAACCTCCTGTAGTTTCGCGCTGGTCAAAGCTAAAACCCTGATTTTTTATATACCTACTGATATACTTATTCTGATTAACATTGAATTTGAACTTGTAGTTTAAGAACTATCGGACGTCAAATTTCCATAGTTTCGTCACTCACTCACTTACCGACCATCAAAAGTCTAAGGTACTTCTAGCAGTCCCAGAAGCTCCAAATTTTAAACGTAGTTTATACCGTATTAAAAAGTATTTTATAGCCTATCAAGTCATCTACATCTACTAAATTCAAAGTTTGGAAAAGACATAACAAACTACATAAGTAATTTATATATAGTAGTGTGACTACTTAAGAAAACATGAATCAAAACATTGATTATGTTTAAAAAATGATTTAATTCATGGTTTACAATTGTACATAAGTAATTTTATAATTAGACATGAATACATGCGAGTAGGTTAAGTACAATACACTATAAAATATAAAGTGAATATACGTGTCAGTATAAAACATGGTGTACAACTATGCATGTATAAAATAGAATGACTGCCTACAAAACAGAGATGAGTACTCATCAAAAACATGACAAGAAAATTAGATAATTTCCAGAAACTAAGCTGGATATCGTTTTAATACCTTAATTAGGTCCTAAAGACAAGTCAACCGATTTTGCACAATTCCAGGAGTTAAGCTTGACTTTAGAGAGCCAAGTAACTGTCAATTTTCGGAAAATTTTCAGTTTGTTGCGTCTAGTATAGCTCGAAAATTGTATGCCCCATGCCCCCCTCCCAAAAAAATTGCTTTCACAGGTCGGTTATTTTAGTCGGGACCGGTTAGTGTCCATAGCACTCGCCTTCCATCGACTTGCCTATCTTCAAATCGTAAAATTACTTCCATCTCTAATTGATTTTACCTAATTTCTACCCGGTTTTTAGGGTTACGTAGCCTTTAAAATGGAACCCTTATAGTTTCGTCCAGTCCGTATGTCCGTCCGCCCGTATATCACAGCGGTGTTTCTGAGTATTAGGTATAAAGCATATTATGGTGATGATATTACAGCGATGATATTTTGTATATATTTCGTAAGTTTTTTTTTTTGGCAATTTTTTTTGTATCTTTATTATTTTTAAGCAGAAACGTCTGAGAAAGAAAGGAAAATTGGAAAAAAATCATGTCCTCGGATGGGACTTGAACCCGCGACTCTGAGATACCAGCTCATCGCTCTTCCAATTGAGCTACCGAGACCACACCCGCGGTACCAAATTTCTACACCATATCCCTCCTCATATGCGCCTTGCAACATCTACCGTAAGAAAGTACTTCTTAATCGGCTTTTGACTTGTAGCATATTATCTGATAGGTCTTTAGAAATAATTTAAAGGTTTCTTGAACCAAAAATTGATAAATCAAATATTTTCAGAAATAATTGCTCTGAAAGTCTGAAAAAGTGTGTCCGCTCCCTCAAATTTTTGAAAGGGAGGTCAAAAAAATTTTAAAATCAGGAAGATATGATATAAGACGAACCTGCCACGATAATTATTTTTAACATATTCAGTCAAGCCGTTTAATTAAACAAGGACATAAGGGCCTTGATATTTTCACACGCACTTGGCAGGTTTTTATTAAAAGTTACGATTATGTCTCCGCGTTATAGTTTCCCAAAATAACCAAAAAAGCGTTCGTAAGCAACTCAGGTAGAATAGGTAGGTCCATATAGACCTGTCACAACAACTTGATTGCACTAATTATTCAAGACCCTTCGTTCTAGTCCAGCTTGAAAACGCGGCACTTTGGTATTGAAATCACTTAAATAAACTATTTCAGACTCTGAGTTAAATATGAATGGCCAGCAAAAACAATGCGACAGCCGACGCCGGCGCACACCGCCATCTTAAAAACAAAACGTCATATCCACATAGGAACTAAGATGGCGGTTACTCCTTACGAGTGTGGTTGGGCGGTGCACCAAAAGGTCGGTAGGGGGCAGCACTGTTTATTTACTTATTTAAATTTTATTAAGTCGGACAGATGGACAATGAAATTGTCATTTGTGCTTTTTATTCGGTGCAATGACTTATTAAATGTATTCGGTAGCTGGAGTGAGACTGACAAATGGGGATGGACTGAAGAACTATGGGTATGTAACTAATAATCCTGCTAGTACTTTGTGTAGGTACACGACTTAAAACTCTTCTTCTTCGTAGCCCCGGCTTGCCACGACTCCGGGAGCCTGGGATCCGCTTTGGCAACTAAACCCAAGATTTGGCGTAGACGCTAGTTTTACGAAAGCGACTGCCAACCTAGAGGATAAAGTAGGTCTTACTGGGATTAGACCGGAGTTCCGGGTTCCTCACGATGCATTCCTTCACCGAAAAGCGATTGGTAAATATCAAATAATATTTAAAGAGACTTAAGAATCTTAAGACTAACTTATTTTTCTACTCCAGCACTTCTATCTGTCAATTAGATGACTGACAGCGATATTTAAAAAGTGTACATTATAACGTTGTCTGTGGTATTCCATAAGAACACTGCTCCTATGGATTTTCATACAATATATGAGCACTGTTGTTGTTTTTTTTTTTAATTTCTATAGTGGGCTCAACTCAACATCTTCCCTATTCTGCCACGTTTCACGTGCTTGTTACGCTATTTTAGCTGTCGTAGAAAAACACGGGTATGCAACAGCTCATAATTCGCACGTGCGCATTTTCAGAAAAAGTGCACCCTTTTAATGATAATGGGTCCTCAATTTTCCATACAAAATTTTTTTGTCAGTTTTGTAACGGCCCATACGAAATGTATGAAAAAATGCGTTACAAAGCTGACCAAAAAAAACGGGACTCTCTTTTTCTTTTTTTAAATCAATAGTACTCGTGATTCTGGTTATAAAAAACCCAAAACTTCCTGTATTTTCAAAAAAAATGAAACTGGTACCCTATTTTTGAAAATGCCCACGTACTCGGTCTTCGTAATTACGAAGACCGAGTACGTGGGCATTTTCAAAAATAGGGTACCAGTTTCATTTTTTTTGAAAATACAGGAAGTTTTGGGTTTTTTATAACCAGAATCACGAGTACTATTGATTTAAAAAAAGAAAAAGAGAGTCCCGTTTTTTTTGGTCAGCTTTGTAACGCATTTTTTCATACATTTCGTATGGGCCGTTACAAAACTGACAAAAAAATTTTGTATGGAAAATTGAGGACCCATTATCATTAAAAGGGTGCACTTTTTCTCTTTTGCACTTTTTTTCCGTTATAACGGCCCTAATTCATACTTGCGTATGACGTTACGAGCATGTTTCAGTCATAAGTAATTTGCGATTTTGGTCGTGAAGCATTGCGTTCAGCTGTATAGTTGTTTTACAATTACTTTTATGTGAGAAATCTAATGCTACCTATGTACGATAAAAAAATTGAAAATTCAAAACTTGGACGGCAAGTATATATTTTTTTAATTTAATCATATTTTTGTTTTAGTATTTTCATTATATTTGTTAGATAGCAGAAGCGGGGCGTTCATAGAACTCGATTCCTTCCAGCTTCCCTTGCGTGAACCAATCTAGCACATTTTTGCTTAGCGACTCAAAGAAAAAGCAGTTCAAATCAGCTCCGGCTTGCCCAAAGTATATTTTGACGCTCCGCCACTGTTAGATAGTTACCCCTTCTTTGTTCGTCGGGAGGTAAAATTTGATTGCAATATTATTTACATAAGGTGTCACAAAATGTATATAGAAGTCAAGCACATAAACAGCGGAGCGTGCACGTGCCAGACTTGAAATAAAAATGGCGTCGGGGGCAGTCGTAATGGCCGCTAGTACACGATAAATATTGAGCTGACCATCGGGTTAGGGTGATAAACACTGGCAGCTAAGCTATAACTACCTATATCTGCGCTGGGAGCAAGATGCAAACATTGAATCGCGCTGTCGCTATCGACTCGTGGCTAGTTAAAACTCATGGTAAGCACACTGGAGCGCCGATGCCGAGGATCGAGGATATGACCACCGGTGAGTCTTCGAATGTTCAAATCGGATCCACTCGCTTCTTCCGTTTGCGAGCGGTACATTGCCTAAATCACCGAGCATAAGCGAAGGTCTACGTTTAAGCTTGAGCAAGAACGCTTTCGTATGTCCGGTTGTTCTCCCCTTCCCCTACACGTCACGTTTCTCAACCTATTCTCGTTACATTTTGTGAGCCTGTTCTACAGGTTCGTAGAACTTTTTTGTTGTTTACACTGAGTGTGGCCCGACATGCTCTTGGTTTTTTTTATTGCATTTTTGTGACTATGCCACTCCACTCCACTTTTCAACAAGTAATTAATCCACTGTTCGTGTGTAGTATTTTTGACAAGATGTACTGGACGCGCGTTCCTGTATTAAGGACTCATAAGCGGCGGGGGTACAAGGTCTATTATCTTAATCTGCCGTGCCCGAGTTACTACACGAAACCCTTCTTCGTCTCCCCTACTATAAAGATGACGGCTATATCTGCAGCTCAACTAAGATAATGTGAAAAAAATTAAAGCACGAATTAAATCATATATTATTTATAACAAGTGTTTTGATTCGTGTTTTTAAGTAGTCTCACTACTATAAATTAAAAATTAAAAGAGATGTCACATACTATCATATAGCGACCTCCTGCTTTCGCGGCCTGCTTTCTTCCACTATTATCACAGCCTGGTCGCTGGTTCGATCCCAGCCCTGGGCACTGGGGGTCATGGTCACTTTTTCTGTATATAACATCTCTTTCAATTTATAAGATAATATGTATCATCTTCAGCATATCTCACTCTGTTTCACCGACCTAACCGCGACAGGAGCGCCGACTGCGCTCCAAAGAGATGCGGCTTTGAAGATAGCGCCGATACATTTATAACTCGCCTTTTGCATACCGCGATTCGGTCCTAAAAGGCTTTCAACAAAACGACTTATCCACTACGCTTAGCTCCAAAAAATTGTCTACACTTTTAAGCTTTATTCCATTGCAACAAAGGCGAAAATGGGTAGAAATCTTTGAAACCGGCCAGTGTCTCTTCAGACGTTTTCTTAGAAGAAAGCCGGGAGTTCTATTAGGCTTGTATTGCGTCTACCGGTAGTTAAGATTGTTTGAATTTTCGCATCAATCGTGGTGTCTTAGGATCTGTAAAGTGGTATTAGACCAGTTCGAGTAGACATTAGTGTAAGCAGTTTTATGGCCCAGTAACCGATGTGTTACAACAAAATACAATAGTAGTTTATATATGTACATATTCGAGTTTTGTTAGGGAAAATTGCTAAAAAAGTGAAACCTCAAATAGCGGCAGAATGTGGAATTTGTCGTATGCCAACTAAACGAATTAAAAAAACCGGCCAAGTGCGAGTCGGACTCGCGCACGAAGGGTTCCGTACCATTATTTTTAAATACGGCAAAAAAACATTTTTGTTGTATGGCTACCATACAACAAAAGTGACTTTTTTGCCTTTTTTCCCCAAACATTACATGTATTTTCCCCAAAAATCGCATACATTTTAAATCTTGACGTACCTACCCCTAAAAATTAAGTTAATATGTATATTTACAAAGGAATCCAAAAAAATACTTGTAGACATAAATTTACGACGCAGCCCACTTTAAACAAAAATCCATAAGAATGGCCAATAAAATTTTATTCTGACCAGAAATACAGAATCAACTTCCGAATAATATCTCGATGCAAATCGATAGGAAACGCCATAGACAAGACAGGAATCGACTCGGCACGTGCTACGTATCCAGACAAACTTTCGATTTAAAAAATAAAAATGAAGAATTTTGTCTACGCCCAAGTTTTATTTACCACCCTTATAACAATGTCTAGCCTTTATTACCTATTAATAAAGCCTAGCTTCGTTTAATTTTGGTTAAATGAGCAGCGAAGTTATACTGGTATGTTTATCCGTGATGAGTATTGGTAAAAGCCTTGTACAGCTAGGGGTGGTCCTTCAAAGTTTTTTTATAAATTTTTAATGTAATTTATGAGTGTAGCTACGTGATGATGCTAGATGATTTCTGATTGAAACACTCAAATGATTCCTATGAATCATGTTTGTCGAAACATGTCTTGATGATAATTTCTTTAATATGATTATGGTTTCAATTAATCCTCGTTCCAACGTACGCAAGATGACAATTGAGAATAAGGTATTATTTAGCGTCATGACGCTAATTAATACCTTATTCTAAATTGTCATCTTGCATGCCATGCCGCGGCATATTTATTTTATTTCAGTTTTGTGTATTTTGATGTTATTGAAAAGTATTTGTTTTTTAATATCATCGACTACAATAACATTAGTATTATCAAATTTTTAACATCTCTGAAAGAAGGAAAGGTTTGACTTCTATTGTAATATCAATCGAGATTATTACGCTTCCTTCCAAACGAAGCGTCGATTGCAAACAATATCGCACGATATGGAATTTGGGGTCAACTCTAGTTTGTCTCTAAATAAAAAAAAAAAATGACAACCTTCGTCGAGTACCAAACTTAGTTTTCTTCATCTAACTTTACAAAGATTACCTGCATATATCTATGTAAGTACATGTTAGTTCATGTTAGTTCATTATTAAATCTCTGCAACTGACTATTATAAAATTTAATATTACTGCTTAATCTACAACCAATTTACAGTGCACATACTTTGACAACTATGTAGTTTCTAAAGCATTTCGTCTCATTCCAACCACTAATCTGGTAGAAGCGAGACGGACATACTTTAGAAACGCGCATTCGCTATTGTATAGGGTTATACGTAAGTACCTACAGCTCATGGTAAGCACAATGGTGCCGATAAAATTAATTTTGTATTAAGAATTAAACCTTCACAATAAAAAAAATATACAAAAGTAAGACCATAAACACTTCTTCAATAATCCATTCTATATTCAAAACGAATAAGAAAAAAACAATATGGGTTTATGGTAATTCTGTGCTGTGACAAGACACCTAATCGAAAGGAAATGACTGGCCAGAAAATGTTTTAAACACTTTTTTATCGCAAGCAAAACTGTTCTCTGGAAGTCTCTGACTATTTTATTATGCAAGGGGCCGTGTATTATACTTGTGTAGTTATATATATGTGCCTACTTTACCTATAATTGACAACATTTCATATTTTAAAAGTTGCTAATTCAAATATTATTTCTGTAAACATGTATGAAATAACTTGAAAAACATATTTTAAGAGTTTTCTTGTTTTTTAATTGTTTTTTAAATCATAAATTAGTGTAAACCTCATGATAACGTCACTTTAATGGCATTATATAGAGACAGTTTTTTAACTTGATGATAATGACATTTAAAAAGTTAGTTGTGCCCGTTTTTCATTACTGCCCAGAAACTAGGTTAGGTCAGATTAGAACAGCAGCTCCCTACTAAAAGAAAAATGCTACCAAAACAGTGGGTTAGGTTAGGTTAGAACTGTGACCCGTTATAAACAGCTTTTGTAGCTTTGCAGCTAGAATAGTCATTACTTATTTTCCGTGTGTGATAGTTGTTTCGTATATTAGAATATTTCAACGTTATACTAATTAATTGTTATCGTAAACGATATTATATGTCCTTTGTACAATGTACAATTATACATTCAATTATTATACCTTTTATAAGTTATATTTCATGCACGTTATGCATTATAAAATGCAATGCAAAATAACAACAAAACAGAAAAACATCTATATTAAATGGTTTTGGTTTTACGTTTATTTGAGTGTTGGTGGCCCAGCGGTAAGAGAACTTTTAAACCGAAGGTCGCGGGTTCAAATCCTGGCGGCTTGTACCAATGAGTTTATCGGAACTTAAGTACGATATTTGATATTTACCAAATCGCTTTTCGGTGAGAAAACCGCACTAATAAATAAATAAAAATAAAATCCGTTTTTTTCAGACAACAGTAGTCCATACATTTTGTTAGAGTTAACTTAAAATTAAATTAAATTGTTAGTACCGTTACATAAACCTTAACTTATAATCACATCATAGCCACATACACTCACACACTCAGTGTGTGTATGTGGCTATCACAGAATGTACTCTGCTCCAGTGTATGAGGAGTTGAGTGTCCAGCCGGTCAGCTAAGACAGCTGGAGGCTGTTGCGACTGTCCCGCAGGCGATGCAGGGCGGCCGCGCATCTCGCGCGCAGAATGGCTGGGAACCCGTCTACGCGCGCATGCGCGAACATCCCAGACGCACTGCACCAACGCGGCAACCGCAACATCGCCCTAAGCGCATCATTATATTGGACGCGGAGGTCACTCAGCGCCCTCTGCGTATAGCTGGTCCATAGTGCACATGTATAGAGCGACGTGCAGAAAGCTCGAAACAAAGTAATCTTAACAGGTACAGTGCATCGCCTGAACCTATGTGCCAGCATATTCGCTCTGGTTGCTAGCGCCCTCCGCTCCCGCTTCATATCCTCATCGTCCCGCATGTCATCACATAAAACATGGCCAAGGTATTTAAATACAGATACTCTTTTTAAAGGCACCCCATTCAGCAATACTGGAGGGAAATCCTCAGGACACTTATTATTTGCCTTAAAAATCATAAGTTCACTTTTAATACAATTATATTTCAGACCATGACTGCTAGCATATTGCTCGCAGACTTGTAACAGTTTCCGAAGCCCCCCTACCGAAGGGCTCAACAGCACCATGTCGTCTGCATAACTGATGTTGTTGAAACTTGTGTCTTGTATTCGACAGCCGACATGCATGCTGCTAAGCCTCTCGATAAGCGCATTCATATACAAGTTAAATAATTTTGGGGAGCTTAACCCTCCCTGCCTCACTCCACAGTCAAGGCCATACTCCTCAGACATTGCATCTCCCCATTTAACAAAATTAGTTTGACTAGAGTACCAATGCTTATGCTTACTAATCCCAATAAGGCCTGGTTTACCTTCTGGGTTGGAAGGTAAGATGGCAGTCGCTTTCGTAAAACTAGTGCCTACGCCAAATCTTAGGATTAATTGCCACAGTGGACCCCAGGCTCCCTACACGAGCCGTGGAAACGATAGGAAGAAGAAGGTTAATAAAGGATGACTTACAATAGAATGGGACGCAATGAAGCGGGATGGGACGATCTGTCAATTTCTATAGAAAGAAACACGTGACAGCTCGGAGGCCTGGGAGGAAGATCACGACACGTTTTCTGTAGAAACTGACAGATCGGCCCGGCCCGGCCGGTCACGTCCCGGTCCGTTCTAGTCTGAGTCATTCTTAAAACATTATCAGCCGAGCAAGTTCGTAGCGTTTCCTTTTCAGCTTGGACAAAAATACTTTCGTATGTTCCACTAATGGAATGGAACAGAGCATTGGTATGTACATACTATCAGTAGTTAAAGAGTTCTGGACCTATCGAAAATCTAAATCCACAATTAAATCTTACAACCATATCAAAGTAGGCCAATCGGCACATTTTCGACACGTGCTTCTGTCAATGTCCTTTTTACCCACTTCCACTTAACCAAAACAACGGCTAATCGCCCATTGTGTTTAATATTTTCAAACACACGTATTAAGTATTCCCATCGTTGCTATGTTCGCGTCAAGAAACCACTTATAGCGAGAGCTTCGATTATAAAAATCAGTCCGACTATTTGCGTTACCTACTACAAAAAAGCGCGCGATCTAAAGTTGACAGCGCGGAACGTTGACCACTTCAAACTTTTTTTTTACTCGCTGCCTGTTTTAGGTACTAAAATATTTGCCATATGTAATAAATGTGATGTGAATGCGTGATAATTGCCCGATGCAGTCGAAACATGTCACGTCTATTGTGATAAAAATGCGTGAGTTTTAACCGGCTTTTAAATATTAATGTTATACTGTAATAGTTAACTCAAGTCCAACTTATGCTGGACCGTTCGCTCTAAAAAATCAATGAAAGTAACTGCCCAGGCGCAAAATAAAAGATCACGATAATTCCTGATAAGCTTCATTCAAAGATTTTATCCTTTCAACCGAAACGGCAGTTCTTAGTATATATCGTGTGTTAGTTGGGATGTTTTGTTAGTAAGCGGAGATGTATTTTGCGCGGTAAATTTCGCTGGCCGGTATTGAAACAAAACTGTTGAAAACAGCTGATAGTGTAGGTAGCATTCTACAGGCGACGATATCAGCGTAGTCGAAGAGTTACTATGACAACAGGAAACGGGTGACAATACCTACCAACTTGTCTATTTTTGACGACAATTGTCGACAGATCTCTGAGGAATTGAACTATAGTGAACGCTAGCGTCTATGTCCACTCACTATCAGTGCATCTTACTCGCACTTGCTGGTAGCGAGAAGCAACAGTAGATAACTGTAAATGTAAACTAGACATCGTTGACTAGAAAAACACGTGGAAAGCACACAGAACTGCATCATGTGCGTGTAAAGTAAATGCCCACAGAAGCATCTCTAAACCCGTGCGACACACACTTTTTCATACTTTCAGATGACCTATCAGATGATGTGCAACAAGTAGATATTTGCTATAAAAATGTTTTTTGACATTTAGATTTTAGTTACGTACATAAATAACTAAGTAGCGACACACAAATTACACCTCCAACTGTAATGTCATTTCCCGTATGTTTTATATTGTTACTGAGTAAAGCCGCTGTGACGAAACTATACCTAAGGGTTCCGTTTTTGCCATTTTAGCTACGGAACGACCATCATGACCACGACTACTCTGCCAAAGAGTAAACGACTACAAATAAGAACATTCTAGATGTAACGATTCGCATTCTGGCCTTGTAACGGACGCAGTAACAGTAGACCAAAAAATTATCTATCCTCTTTTAGGTAATGCTAGCATAAGAAAAAGACAGTATGATTGTCTCTGACTATGCACGAATGGAAACTAATCCTGGCCAAACTATACGAATCCTTAATAACTAAAAGACTTTCTAACTGCACTGCGTCTTCTATCTTTTAAGGCCCTACATAATAGATAAGCATACATAATAAATAATTGCTTTAGCTATCCAATAGCATTTATGTTTCTGCTACCTACATCAAGATTCGGCGAAAATCGACTATGCGAAGTCTGTTATGACAAGAGCGTTTTGGACAAAACATACCTCTACTATGCCAAAAGGGGGCACCCATGGATAAAGTACTGGCCTAAAGGATGACTCACATTAGCACGGGACGGGACGGGACGGGGCGGGACGGGAATATCTCTCAATTTCTATGGAAAGAATCACGTGATAGCTCGTAGCCCTCGAATGGGACGTGACGCTTTCTATAGAAATTGACAGATTTTCCCGTCCCGCCCCGTCCCGTCCCATTCTAGTGTGAGTCATCCTTAATTCAATTCAATTGTACAATTGTAAAGCATGAATTAAATCATTTATTATATTTCATAAATATTTTTTATTCATGTTTTTAAGTAGTCAGTGTGCTGCGAAACCAGGAGGTCGTTGGTTCGATCCCAGCCCTGGGCACTGGGCGCCTTGGTCACTTTTTCCGTAGTATATCTTTCAATTTATCAATTAAATTTCCAGTATCAAGCCTCGAGTTCTATTTAGATGTAACCGGAAAGCAGTAAGATAAAATGAGGATAGAATCTTAGAATCCTTGGTTCTAAAACAATAGCTTGCATTTTTAAGGGCGGTCGTGAACAGGAGGCATTAGTCCAGTACTAATAAGATCGCATCGCGGCTCTTCCTGTAGGTTCTTTGGTACAAGACAGAGACAAGTTGATACGCCTTTTAAATTTTGTAAATACTTAACAGTAGAAATACTTTTTCCTTTATTTTAGGCTGCTGGTGGTTAGGGCCGCAAAGAGAGGAACCGGTCGGACTATGCACTCCGTGTCCAGGATTCCCGTCTAACCCTTGATAGAACCACAACTCCGTAGCGAGAGCCTCTCGACATAGTCGAGACTCTTCGCTATAAGTCAGTTCGCCGAAACAACTGTCGGTACAATGATCGCCGAATCAAACTCCCACATGGCGGTTACCTCGTGAGCCATGTCTAGGTACTTGCTGGACTTGTCACAGTAGTACCTAATAAGTACTTTTTTCTACTCCAGCACGTCTATCTGTCAATTAGATGACTAACAGCGATATTAAAAAAATATACATTATAACGTTGTCTATGGTATTCCATAAGAACACTGCTCCTATGGATTTTCATACAATATATGAGCACTGTTGTTGTTTTTTTTAAATTTATATAGTGGGCACAACATCTTCCCTATTCTGCCAAGTTTCTAAATTTTGCTTTTTACGCTATTTAAGCTGTCGTAGAAAAACTAGGGTATGCAACAGCTCATAATTGGTTCTTAAAACTTGAGGGTCGCCGTTACAAAACGAGGCGAAAGCTGTTGCATAAACTACTATTAAAGTACATACTTTTAACTACTAATAAGTACTTTTGAAGTATTTATTACTTATTACTATTGTGACAAATAAAAATGGTTTATATGTTTTTTTTAGAAATAACACACCTTAAAGATAATAAATAATAATTAGCAATTTGTCCGCCACCTATCTGCCCCTCGACCACAAAAATCGGCAGACGTTTGTATAGTAAAGGGCAGACATTGCCAGTCCGGCTGATTAAATAGTCAAAAGGTTGTAAACGAAGTATTATTTTATTTATTTAGAGATTTAAAATAATAAACCGACAAATACTTGCAAAAATTTACTATAACTAATGTAGTTTGTAAACAATCTTACGACTTATCCATACTATGTCTTTCGAATACAATTAAACAATTTTTAAATACCCCATTAGTGTCCTTAATTTGTAAACTCATTGGCGACGTAAGATTGTATCTTCTTTAGAAATACAAGCTAAAACGAACCTTTCTGCAACTGATATACGATCCTTTTTCAAAGGACCGCCAATTCTTTTGTCGTGTACAGTATTAATCAGAGAGCTAATCCTGGAAAATGGTTAGCGATTTGGAAAGTAATAAAAACCAGTAAATTTTGCCTTTTCTAGATCGTTATTACTAGATTCAGGCATCAGTCATGCCAGTCTGATATACGTTGACGAACAGCTGGCAAACGCCCGGGTCTAGTACTATTAAAAATAGTACCTACCCTAAATAATCCCGATTTTGTATGAATCCTATATATCGAAATCCCGAATTTTATAACTCCGACCTATCAAAACTCCGATATCTAATCAAAATTCTTACTCATGGGAGCACGAATATGTTATTCGGAAATTTGGATTTTTAAATATTCGTGCTTTCATGACCCAGAATTTTGATGATCATAGTTTTGATAGTCATAGATTTTAAATATCTGGATTAAAAAATTCGATATTAAAAAAATTTTCGTATACATTTACCCTTCGGTGCGCTCCGACTCGTTAACCATTTTCCGTGGCCAGCTCTTTGTCTATATGAACTTGGAAGGCATTAAGTTTGCTTCGTTTTATAGGGAAATAAAGGTGGTGCAGCACCTAATACGGTGGCTGCTATTTTAGAGTTGGTCTCCAAGTAGGTAGTTGGTTTTATAGCTTCTAAACCTTTGGCTAGATTTGGTTGCAAATGACCGTGGGCAAAAAAAAAATGATATTTATTTTTGATGAGATCGTTAAATATGGATACTATTATCCATATTTAACTAAATTATCCAAAGTAAATATCAGTTTTTTGATCATCATTGTAAGTACTTATGTACTTACAATAAGTGTTCCGTGACGCCTTGATGAAAACTAGCTTTATTTGGGATTTTTTAGCCAAAATTAGCCTTCCCTCGTCAAAAACTATGATGTACACAAAACAAAAAAAAATCCTTCCCATCCGCTCCAGAAGTTAAAAAAAATGTGTCCCCGCCCCTCTAACTTTTGAACTATAAGTTAAAAAAATATGAAAAAATTACAAAAGTAGAACTTAATAAGAACTTTCTTGGAAAATTATTTTGAACTTGATTGGTTAAATAATTTTTGAAAAATTGTACAAAATAATTTCGGAATTAAGTTTGTAATTTAACTGTATATGCAAACACTTCTTTTATCTTGAGTACTTAATTTATCATCCCGCACGTATCTTCCTTCTAATTAGAATAAAATGATTTAAATCGATTCACGCGATCAAAAGTTATTACGACCCGAAAACCCAACATACATAACCCGTCTAGTTTGTTGTAACCCAATTGCCCGAGAGATGGCACTGTGTTTCCGGAGTTGATGGGGTCGGGACGGGTGTGATCGAAAGTATCATCGAATTGTTAATTATTATAAGCATATTGAGCATGGTATCTATTAAAACACTTTTTAAGGTTGCCTATTGTGACGGACAGTAAACTGCGGAACCCTACACTGAGCATGGCCCGACATGCTCTTGGCCGGTTTTTTTTTTGTAATAAGTACCACCGTCCACAACCTCTCTGCATTGACTGATAGAGAATGCCTTAAGTTCGCCTTTTGTACGTTAAAATATAATTTTGTGCAAGGCTTAAATAAATAAATACAGTCCTAATTCGTTTTAACCAATCAACGCTTTAGGGTTAACGCCACCGCCCTAAATGAAAATAATTTTGCTACCTAGTCACACTAAACCTATTTACGTTTTTTATACAAACAAATATGAACCTAATACAAACAGTAGCGATAAACTGAAAAACGTTGCTCCCCACCGCCATTTCACTTTCAATACATTCATTAATCATTACATTACTTAAATGAATTGTTGTGCCAATATTCAAAACTCCTTAATCATACTTTATTCCGGTTAATTTTGTAAAAAGCTTCACAACCTTTATTATTCGCTCGTCCCCACTACCCAGTGTGCTGTCTACCGATTTCCATATGCGCCGGTATAAAACAAGGTATTTTCTGAATATGCGTCGCTTCCTATAGCGTGTGCTACCGCGTGACACTAAATAACAGTGTCGCCTTCCTTTGGCGACACCGCCGGATGCTCGCTGCGAAAGGGAACCAGGCCTAGTACTAGGAAAATCGAACGATCGAAAATTTGTATCTTCTTCTCTGTCACACTTGCATGTTCGAGCGATAAAGAGGTTATTCAGGTATTCGTGGAAAACCCTTAGGCATATAAAATATTATTTTGTTTCTTTACCTACTTGGGTTCCGTTGGGTTGAGTATGAAGAGCGTTATGGTGTAGCTAGTTTACCCTCAGGGTCAGATGGCAGTCGCTTTCGTGACACTAGGGCCTACACCAAATCTTGGGATTAGTAGCCAAAGTGAACCCCAGGCCCCTTGAGCCATGGCATAAACCAAGAAAACGCTAAGAAGAAGAAGAGGGTTAAGTGTGAAATATATAAATATTTAGACCTGACTGTCAAGTACAAAGGCCCCGAGTGTAGAGCTACAACAGAACCGAAACTGGACATGACTAAATTATCAAAGGACCACGTCAAAACCGAAGGTTGAGCTGTAGCAGGGCCGATAACGGAGTTCGATCGGTCGGCGATCGAGCCGTGCTACACTTAGGTACTACACTGAGGTAATCCTTTGATACAATTAGAATAAGTCAGAAGTGTCAGAACGCTTTTAATGGACCTGGTAAGTTACAGCGTATACATTGTCAGAAGAAGTCGCTGACCAAACCAACCACAAAACAATTTGTAGGCACTAATTATTTCATCTTAGGTGACATAATAATTACTTTAGTAATTAATGTGTGGTCATCATGTAATTTAATTATATTTATGTAATAAGTTTTTGACATGACAATACTATATTTTATGACTAAATCTCTGAATTAAAATCTGACTCTCATATTTTTATAGCATTTAAATATAGTCACATAATACATACCCACATACAGTAGCCCAAAACATTCTAAATTCTAAAAATCAACTTTAAATGCCCTCTGGTTCCCTATAGCATACCGCATAGGGTGTGCAATCTCGGTATTCCGAGATCTCGAAATACCGAGATCTTGCACTAATTTCGCAAGATTAATCTTGCACCCTAAACTGTGCGCGATCTCGCAAGATTCGCAAGATTGCACAGCGACACATTCCATGACCATTCGTGAGCGCGAATGGTCATGGAATGTGTCGGAACTATTTTATTCGACAGTTTTGCACTTGTTTCCGTGATTTTGTGACGTAATTATTTGTTTACTTTAAGTGTTTTGATTGTTTTTAAAAGTAAATAAGACTTTCTACTTCAAAAGCGGCTCTATAATTAGTGAATTAGAGCTTTTTGGTGTTATATTGTTTTGATAATACTTATTTTAGACTTTTAAAAGACGTTTTATGCCGTTTTAAGCCGAACAAATATAAGAAAAGTACCTAGTGAATTAGTGTCAGTCAATTCAATATGTCATCGAAGGTAAATTATAAGGAATTTAATAGTCCGCTCGAAGTATGGAAGTACTTTTTGAAAGCAGAAGATGGATTGACTGCTCAATGCAAACTTTGTAAATCTATGAAAACATCGGCGCGTTCACCTAAAGGTTTACATGTTCATATGAATGCCAAGCATAAAATTGATACGACGCTAAAAAAGGTATCTCAACATACGACTCCAATTCCGTCTTCAGCAGCACCGCCGTCAGTGCCAACAACTAGTTCGTCGGTTTTATTTTCCTCGCCACCAGATACGTCAACGACAAAAAAGCGTAAAATTTCGGAATACCTACTTTCCTTGGAAATAAATCCTCTAAAGAAAAACGAATGGTTGCTAAGGATGGTCAGACATTTAGATCCTTTTGTACTTCACAAGATTTAAGAGATTTGTTCCAAGCAAAGGGCTACAAGCTCCCGAAGTCTCCTAATTCTATAAAAAAACATCGTCATGAATTATGGTATGACTCTGAGGATGGAGGAGGTCACTTTTTTCTGTAGTATACGTCATCTCTTTCAATTTATAATCATAGAACAATACCTTTAAGAAAATTCTAATAATAACGAAAATATTTCGTTAATTCGCAAGATCTCGCAAAATACCGAGATCTTGCAAGATTAGGCCTGTGAAATCTTGCAAATACCGAGATTGATAATTATGCTGCAAGATTGCACTCCCTAATACCGCAGCCCATGCTCTTGTCTTTTTGCTCGTGCGTATTTCGGCGCGCATTTATCTCTGTATCGGTATCGGGAATCTCTCCACAGATACTGCTGATTAGCCGATAGCATTTGATAACGTGGCCTTTTTACCTGTCAAAACGAAATGTTTAGGCGCGGGCTGAGTTTAAGCTTTAAGGCATAGATATGCCCAACAAGGCATGTTTTAACAATAATAACGAGAGCTAACGGGGTGTTATAGAAATTTCTATAAAGGATGACTCACACTACAACGGGACGGGACGGGGCGGGACGAGAAGATCTGTCAGTTTCTATACAAAACGTCACGTGACATCCGAGGGCTCCGAGCTTTCACGTAATTCTTTCTATTCACGTAATTCTTCTTATTCGTCCCGCCCCGTCCCGTCCTAGCGTCATTCTTAAGGCTTGATAGCCGTGCACCATAATTTACTCTTTTAAGGTTCCGTACCTACCCTAAGATTACTAAGACTCCGCTGTCCGTCTGCCACCAAGCTGTATCTCATGAACCGTGACAGTTAGACAGTAGAAATTTTCACAGATGATTTATTTCTGTTGCCATTATAACAACAAATTCTAAAATGCAGAATAAAATAAATATTTAAGGGGCCTCCACATCCCATAGAACACACTGATTTTTTTGTCGTTTTTATAAATAGTGGTACGGAACCCTTTGTGCGCGAGCCCGACTGGCACTTGGTCGGTTTTTAGTAGCGTTGCGGTTATTTGTAGGCAATGATGTTGCTTATTTATGAGGCTACGTTTAAAGCTTTGCGTTTTGGCAGATGTTTTTTGTGATTTATTGAGAATTTATCAACATAATCTATTATTAAGAATTTCACGAATATTAGATATGCAGGTATTTTCAAATCCATACTTACTATATTTACGGGAAAGTGTGGGAAAGTGTGTGTCTGTTTGTCCGTCTTTCACGGCAAAACGGAGCGACGAATTGACGTGATTTTTTAAGTGGAGACAGTTGAAGGGATGGAGAGTGACATAGGTAGGCTACTTTTTGTCTCTTTCTAACTCGCGCGAAGCCGCGGGCAAAAGCTAGTATTTCTATATTTGCTATAGCTCTGTGGCTGTTTAAACTACGAAGAAAAATGGCCATAACTAGTCAAATTAAATTTTCATCAAATCAACAAATGAAATAATAAAAGTTTTAAGCGTTTGTAGTCTAGCGGTTGGAGGTTTCTTTTTTAATTCTTTATTATTCAGTGTATTGGGGTCGAAATTAACCCAATACACCACGTATTGGGATAATTTTAAATGTGAAGTAAACGTAGCGTAATTTAGAAATAAGATTTTTGAAATGATAGAATTGTGAGTGATATTCCTGTAGTAATTCTACAATCTGAATCTAAAACGGGATATTTACCATGTACGGCATGTACCTATGTTTGTTTTATTGAGCACCCGATATTCACGAATCGAATAAAGACTGTTCAGGGTGTGTAGTCAAGGTGCCAATCGCTCACGCTCAGTCGCTAATGAAACGCAACTGTCATTGTCACACTAATATATTAGAGTGATAGAGAGAGATAGCTACGATACGTTATTAAGCGTGAGCGATTGACATCTTGGCTACGCACGCCGGTAAGACATCCACGGGTTGATACTGTAAGTGTGGTGTGTCGTGAACGTAATCGAGTTTTAAGTGAAAAAGCGGTCGGTAGTTGTGCCAGTGACAACACTCAAAATAAGCGAACCCGTAAGAGGGTAGATCGCTATGGCGTGTAGGTGGACCACAACTAAAAACTCGCAGCTCGTCAGGTTACGCCGTAAACATGGCGCTTGCAACAGTGCTGAAATATCGGGTGTTCAATAAAACAAACATAAACGGTTAAATATCCCGTTTAGATTGTAGTTATGTTACCATGTTATTTTCTTGTGCTCTTCAAAATTACTCCATTACATCCCCTTCTTTTGACTATTGTCAAAAATAACTTAGTGTTACACTTAAATCCATCGAACTAAACACAAGTTTCACCCAAATCACCCTACATAGTTTCGTGCATGTCAAATAACCATCCCATCATTGCGTAATCCATCTCTTTGTCCGTATATCCCTAATTAATTGTACTTTGATTGTACCCGTCAAGATATCGACTCGATACTATCGAATCGATACCATCGATACCGATTGTCCCGGGATTGAGGAGGTATTACGTTGTCGATTGAATCGATAAATTTAAGTCGATTGATTTATGCCCAGTAGGGCGTTTGTCAAAACGTTTTGTATAAATGTAGCTACATGTTTTTTGATGACGATGCGAAATGAGATCAGCATTCTTTGTTATACTGAGAGCGAGCTATTAAAATGGATCAGAAGATCTCGCTAAGTGATCCCCTAAATCATATACGAGGAGTATGGCGGAGAAATTCGCGGCCACCGGGTGTGTCTCTGTAGCTCAATTGGTAAAGCGACGGGCATGTATCCCAGAGTCGCAGGTTTGAGTCTCGCCCGTGGCCATGGGTATTTCCGCTTCTCATTTCATTTTATGAAAAGAGGATCATGTTACCTCATGGGCTCAACTCGTACATAATCCCCCACTTTTGAATCACTAGGGGCAACAACTACCAACATCCTTAAGTAAACTAAACACATTCTGGAGAAAGTACCTATACAATATAGAACATAGGTACATAGTTGGGTATACGCATTCGCATCTCGGTAGCCTGTCCTGTGTCCTGCGGTGTTGTTCCAATTGCTTGCCGAGTTTCGATGACTCAGTTAACTTAGGAAACCACTTTAACGCTCTCCGTATAGCATGACTCCATGCTACATGATAGGTCCAAGATCACGTGACACTCTCTATAGAAACTGACACTTCGTCCAAAACTCTGAGAGGTGAATGAGTAGAGAGAGAGGTATGAGTCCTGCTGAATGACTTTTACCAGGTACCAACCCTAATATCAAAGAATACTTGAGTTTGTCCTATACAAAACATTGCTACGAATAGGAGCAGATAGAAGCAATTGATATTTACCAAAAAGGTATCAAATGATCACAATATTCAGACATGATGCGACTATAGAAAGATAGAAAACATGATTTACAGATTTCAAAGCACTGCGAAAAACATAGTGGTTTAATTAATAAGTTATTTTTTAGGGTTTCGTACCTCAAAAGGAAGAAACGGAACCCTTATAGGATGACTTTGTTGTCCGTTCGTCCGTCCGCCGTTCATCCGTCCTTCATCCTCGCCGCTTTATCTTGGGAACGCGTAGAGGTAGCAAGTTGAAATTAATACCGCATACACAAGTCCGCGGTTCCTTAAAGCTACGAAAAACCAAACCTCTACGCCAACGCAATAGAAAAATACGGCGGTTCGCATTTCCCATACATTTGCAATGGGAATCAAGGAAATTTGGCAAAAAGCAAGCTACACCACAAGTACAGGAGAAAATCCGAAAAACGTATAATTGCCGCACATGAGAATTCCGTGCCAGCAGGATTTTTAAGTACATAAATGGGGGGAGCATCCTTTGTGCGGAACCCTCGGTGGGCGAGTCTAACTCGCACTTGGCCGGTTTATTTTCGATGCCAGTTCTATAGTGAAAAGTGCTCAGTATTCACCTCCTGCGCAAGGGTTGAAAAAAACTCGCTATGTAGTCTAAAATTTTTGTACCTAAGTCGAGTCGCAAGCGCATACGTAAATCGGAATAGCGCACGCGCTTTGAGCATCCCGCTGCGCACACCGATGTCTCGTCTAAGTAGCTACATGCCACACCAAACAAAACAACTGAACAACATCTAGATGCAAACTGTTTTGGACCTAATTGCAATTACTTACGGTTGAAAATAGAATGACGTGTGGGTAAATTTAAGTCGTTTTGGTAAAAAGCGGGATGAGATCGGTTCAGAAGTAAAAGGTGCCTGAAAAGGATGTTTTCCCTAAAATTTTCCACTTATATAGAACATTTTGAATATCCGAATTTTCTTACGGCATTGTTTTAAGATAGCTTTCGGAAGTTTTGGTAGATGAACCTTTCCTACATTCGTGCTAATGGTCACTGGTCAGTACCTACCTACTTAGTATAAATATATCAAATATACCATAATAGGGAATATTGAAAGTAAGAAAGTCACTGGTGCGACGGAGAAAATGAGGAGTAGCAGCAGTTTCTCATTATGTACCGTGGTACGGGTATATATAATGAGAAGAGATAAAGATTCATAGGAAAAATAATTTTAGGGACGAATGTGGATGCACGGAGAGCGCTCGGTAAGCCGAAAAAGCGAGGGATGGGATGTGTGAAAAATTTTGCTCCGAATTTGAGAAGTACTATATTATAAATTGAAAGAGATGTCATATACTACAGAAAAAGTGACTAAGGTCCCCGGTGAGCAGGGCTGCGATCGAACCAGTGACCTCCTGCTTTCGCGGCAGACGCCACCACTGCGCTACCCGATCACTAGACTATCCCGAGTACTATATTCTCACGGTACATGTTGCTAAGCGTCCTCACAAGGCGCATTTACGAGGGATATGGAGGAGAATTTCGAGGCCATCGGGTGCGTCTTGGTAGTTCAGTTGGCAGAGCGATGGGGGTGAATCCCAGAGGCACGAGTTCGAGTCTCACCCGGGGCCATAAATATTTCCACTTTCCTTTCTTTATAAGTTCGGTACAACGTTTTTGCTTTAAAAAAATGCTATCATAAGTTTCCTATCATAATGATAGCACACACTATGAATGTGTTTAGTAGGTAAATGTCAGTCATACAAGACAATTATTATTGGATGTAGCATATGCGTGCCTATATTACGTATCTGACAACTGTTTGAATCTGGCATAGAAACGGTTTGTTTATATTTTGTTAAGATGTTTTTCTACTCCAGCACTTGTATCTGTCAATTAGATGACTGACAGCGATATTAAAAAAGTATACATTATAACGTTGTCTATGGTGATCCATAAGAACACTGCTTCTATGAATTTTCATACAATATATGAGCACTGTTGTTTTTTTTCTATAGTGGGCATACGACATCTTCCACATTCTGCCCCCTTTCAAAATTTTGCTTTTTCGCTATTTTAGCTTTCGTAGAAAAACTAATTGGTTCTTAAAACTCTCGGGTCTATTATTACAAAACCCTTATTATATCACTGTTGCATAAACTACTATTATGTGTCACTCGAAATATAACATTCACCATGAAATGTGGTGTATATATTTATATACAGCTATCAGACCACTAAGGCTCACTCTGCTAGCGTCCCCATAGAGTTTATTAAGATGGCGGTTAAAATATAACTTTAAAGTTTGACAGTTAATTTGCTAGGAGGAGGTAACGTGGGTCGACTCTACTTCGAATATAATGTAAGTAAAGTATTAATACTACCTATAATCAAGTAGTAGTTTCGTAACGACGCGACATCTTCGCCGCCCGATGCACCGGAAACCAATTATGCAATAAATCCACTCCCGCGCATTTGCATCACAGGAAACGTGGATAGATAGCTACATACTGTCTACTCGTCACAGTACAACGGAATAGACTTCTTTACTACTTTATGGTTTTATTTTATTTAAACGTCAATACATTAACAGGCATACTGTGCTCGAAAAATGCGTTGTCTATTGGAGCCAAGCCGTGCGATGGATTTTCATAGTACTTTCCCGAATGACTGGGCTTAAAATATTTAAAAACTAAAAATTTAAAACTTTATAACATAAAATAAAAAGGTCAAATTAAAATGTTCCTTTTTGTATGCGCTACCAACTGATACCTTTGAAGTCGGTGCGTTTTCAAATGATACTGCTTGAATAACGGTTTGGCACCGACTTCAAAGGTATCAATCAGTTGGTAACGCATACAAAAAGGAACATTTTATTTTGCTCTTTTTGAAGTCGAAAACGGCAAACTTGTATCAAATTATGCCGTTTATTTAACACTTTCTCAGTCTGTGTTATCAAATTCTAGGTAAATTTAGCTTAGTCGGACTCTAACGACATTTGATAATTAAAATGGTAATTTTCAAGGAAAACGTATATTTCAACATTACAAGTAAGTAACCCAGTAGAAAAAATACCTTTTCACAAACTCAGATATAGATGTCAAATTACACACAATGTATCCTTTGACGCTGGTAACTTTGCAGTTTTACGTCAACTTATCTATTTTTAACTCCTATAAAGAAGAAAATAAATCACAAATCAACTTCTCAATTATAAAAAGTCCTAACCGACTACGTTTTCTTAATATTATACGTCTTATGCTAAAAGGGTACACCTCGCCGCGGCAGTGTCCCCAGGCCTCATTTACTTGGCCAGTGGCCATCGCGTATCGCTGCCGAGATATCGCCAGATACCGCACGCCGATAAATAAAATATTGACGTGTACACTCACAGGGGGTGGAGGTTTTTCATGATCTAATAGAAACTCTGTCTGTAAATGACTTGTGATATTTCTTACCTGTTTGCAGCGTTAACAAATAACGTTAGTTAACTTAACTGATCTAACGATAGTGCAGCTGAATATAATTTTTTTTTTTTGTGAAAATTAAGTTTGCATTAATATGTAAAATATATTCAAGTAAGCAGTAGTTATTACATAATTTATTACATTAACGTAAATATTTATTACCTACCTACATAATAAATGACTTAACAAATAATCTTTTTTTTTTCGCATAGAGCTAAAAGCACGTCACTAAATAAAACAGTAGGATTCACTGTGCCAAATTCGAAAACCTTTTGTAATAACCGCCATCGCTTAATCGTTGCCACTTTAGATTGTTTACCCGGTCTATCGTGTTTACGGTAGTCTTTGTCGGTATTATTCTATCATCTACGAATCCCCTAAAATTTTACATCATATCTAAGACCAGTTAATATAATTAACCAGCCCCGCTTGCGGGTGTGCGCGCCGCCTTTAAACCTGCGCCCGCGTCGCCATTAACATGCGCCAGCGCAGGATTTCTGCCTAAAAGCCTCGCGTAATTGCTCTAGTACGCATTAGCTGGATGCCTCGCGAGGTATTTCCTATACCAATGCGTACTAGACGCGTACTATTTGGTATTTAACTCGCAATTTTAAATACAAGTTCGCGTTAAAGCTTTTTCTATATCGAATTTGAAAAAAGAATTTGGTAATGATAGAGCATCAAAAGATTTTTAATGAAAACAAAAACGAATGTTGATTACAATTAGTACTAAGTACCTACAGATACCTACTATTTTTCTTTGTGCTTACAACAAATGAAATAAGTATATTGCATTATTTATGTCATTACACTGACAAATATATCACAAAATCTAACTGCATACAGAACACCTATTGCATACAAAATACACTTATTCATAAAAAAGTTAACAGACGATTTAGTTAAATTATGTTTTTACCCTTTCTAACAAAGGCATATGTAAAACTGACAGATAAGGACGAACAATCATTATAGGCAAATTGTGTTTGATGTGCGATTATGAATGAGACCATTAGTATAGTTGCAATGTATCAAAATGGAAATACTAATTCGCTAATTAACTCTAACACTTTTTATCGTTTTTGTGACTATCCGGTATCTTATAGATAAGGCTTCCTGAAACTTACGGTCCTGCCCACATTACTGACCACACTAATTAAATTTGAATTTAGAACAGAGTTCCTTTCCTTTATTTCGTTCGATAAAAAAAAATCTACAGTTTTTCGTAATAAAAATGTCATTTCATTGTCGTATTGGCCTTAGGAGTTTAAAGTAGCTTAAATAATAAGTGTTTTAGAATAAGTATATAGAATTAATAGATGTTATTATGTACCTAAGTCAAAGTTTGTTACATTTCTATGAATGTCTTTAAAACTTTTATGTTTTTAATTTTATAATCGAAAGTAAAATTGTAAAAGTCCTTGCGTCAAACAGGATTCGAACGCACGAATCATTTAGTATATTATTATCTTAAAGATCGATGCCTACAAGTGTTTAACACTTTCGGTAAATGTCACTACACGTCTCCCTAAGGCGTTACCAAATGAAAGAAATACTTAGTGAAAAAATGTGGGTTCGAATCCCGCTCGGAATTTTTCAGGATTTCTTCCAATTATATAATTTTTATTGTAATTTTAATGCAGAATATATATGACGTGTAATATGTAACAATATTATTAATAAATGAGTATGAGTATGAGTATAAAATTGTAAATTTCGCGAAGACGTCTCTGTTTAATACAAAATTATTTTACGTGTTAAGTTGTGTGTAATACACAATTTTTCTCAAGTTAATACTTGTTTTTCTTGTCTTGTCGACGACCTAAACTGAGTCGCTTCTATACAACAGAGTCTAAACTGAATCGCGTTTAGACGTCATGGTAAGGTCCCAGACTATCTGAATCAGTTTGTAAATAGTACCTAGCCGGCCATACGCATTCGGGCACTTCGTCGGATCTCTATAGCGGGAATATCCGCCGGGCATCCGCCAGACAATTATACCATACATTGATTGGCAGATCTTGCGGATATGCTCGAACGTATATGGCTGGCTATTTGTATGCAAAAATCCGTGAAAACGAATTTACTTCTTACAATTAGTAAAAATAAAATAAAAAATCCTTTGAACAAAGGCGCTATGCAGGCGATTATGGTGCAAGTAAAAGTCTTGAGGTATAGGTATAAGGATGTAATATCCAAAAGCAGATGAGTACATAAAAAATAGGTTTAAGTTAAGACGCGTGCGGCGTTGAGGCGGCCGCTGGAGCTAATGATCGGTGTGGTGGGGCTTGTGCCCCTCGGCGCCCGCGCCCCGCGCAGGAACCTGTTGTCGTAGACATGCTGGGGGCCCGTTGGAGGGAGCTGCAGGGTTTGTAGAACTGCTTGGCGCTGAAGTTTCCTCCAACATGTCATCGTCGTCGTCAGGGAGAGGACACACTTTATTCAGTGCCCTTCGTTCTATCCCTCTTATGGTTCTGAAATCGCCTACTCTTGCGATTCCGTCTTTGCCGTGATATAATTGATGAACACGTGCAAGCTTCCATCTTGTAGGCGGTAGGTTATCATCCTTGAACACTACCATTGCACCCTCTTTAAGATGTCTGTAGGGATGTCTCCATTTTGATCGTTTTTGTAGCTCTGACAGATACTCGTTTTTCCACCTCTTAGCAAAACCGTCACGCAGCGACTCGATCAGCTGATAGCGCGTCTTTATGCTCTTTCCGGATGCAGCAGGAGGAGACGCCAGCGAAGTCAGGGGACGCCCGATGAGGAAGTGCCCTGGGGAGAGGGGAGAAAGGTCGCTGGGGTTACATGTAAGAGGGGTGAGGGGTCGGGAGTTGAGGACCGCTTCGACTTCCGTACAAAGGGTACTGAACTCCACAAACGTTAGGCTAGATTTACCTATCGATCTTCTTAAATGATATTTTAAACATTTAACGTTTGCCTCCCACAGTCCACCGAATGTGGGGGAGTAAGGAGGGTTAAATATGAACTGAATGCGCTCTTCGGCTGTGTAATTATATATAGACCTCATGCCTGCCTGTAATGCTCGTCCCAGTTCATTGTTTGCACCTACAAAATTAGTACCGTTATCGCAATGAATTTGACTTGGTCTTCCTCTACGCGAAATGAATCTGCGAAGACAGGAAATGAATGCTTGAGCACTAAGATCGCTAACGGTTTCTAAATGGACTGCCTTAGTCCAAAAACAAATAAATATACAAATGTAGCATTTGCTAATTTTATTTCCTCGTCCTATTTTACTGGAAATTGAAAAGGCACCGCAAAAATCTGTACCCGTTATAGCAAAGGGGTAATTAGGAGTGATTCTACTAGCTGGCAGGTGGCCCATCAGCGGCTCCATGGCTTTGGCTCTAAAACGAATACATATTACGCAGTGATGGTATATGCTTCGTGCCAACGTTCTACCTCCCAGGGGCCAATACTGGTCTTTGAAGCTCGCCAGGAGTAGCTGAGGGCCAGCATGCTTCATGCGTAGATGCTCGGCTCGCATCAACAATTTTGTCAAGTAATGCTTAGAGTGTAGTAACACTGGATGCTTTTTATCATAGCTATAGTCACTATTATCAAGCCGACCACCTACTCTCAGCACGCCGGAGTCATCAAGAAACGGAGACAGCTGTAACATATGGGATGAGGTAAGTTTTTTATTATTTTTTATTATTTTAAGCTCCTCTTTAAATGACTCGGACTGAGCTATTTTTATAAGGTAAGTTAAAGCTGAACTGAGCTCGTTTTCTTTAAGGGGACCAGTTGATCGATTATGTTTTTCTTTGATTTTACAATTTGTTATGAATCTGTGTACATATGCAATTATTCTTTTTAAATGTAATGAACTTGAATATCTCTTTATATCTATTAAGTTATTAGTTTCATTGTTTTGTATTATGTTTGATTGTAAGACTTTTATTTCAGGTAAAGCAGTCTCGGCGGTGGGGCTTTGCGGCCATTCAGATTCCTCCTGTTTCAGGAAAGCTGGACCTTCCCACCACAAAGAAGACTCGACAAGGAGACTTGGAGCTACTCCTCTCGAGGCCAGGTCAGCGGGATTTTTATCAGTAGGCACGTGTCGCCACGAGTCTCTAGAGGTAAGCTCACGAATTTCATTCACTCTATTACACACGAATGTTTTTAGTATTTTAGGACTCGTTTTAATCCAACCCAGAGCTACAGTGGAGTCGGACCAGAAAACCTTTTCGTGTATAGAGCAACGGAGAGCTCCGCAGACCTTGGAAACGAGTCTAGCGCCTAGTAAGGCGGCTGACAGTTCGAGTCTCGGAATAGTTTGAAGTTTCAGGGGACAGACTCTTGTCTTTGCGCAAAGCAATCTGACAGTTATGGAGTCTGTACTATCTGTGGTACGTACATATACACACGCGGCGTAAGCATCTTTGGATGCATCTACAAAACAATGGATCTCACAAGTGACAGGAGCTGAACATTGTACATGTCTAGGCACAGAAACTGAGAGTAAAACATGCAAATCGTTATGTACTTTAAGCCACGTTTTCTTAATGTCCGTGGGTACTTCCTCATCCCATGTCAACTTGAGAGACCATAGTTTTTGAAGTAAAATTTTGAGTGTTATAGTGCAAGCGCTTAAGAGCCCAAGAGGGTCAAATATTTTACAAGTGTTGGATAAGATTGTTCTTTTAGAAACTATTTCATCTTTAGGTATAGGTTCTATAGCAAATGTAAGGCAGTCCGTATTTGGTGTCCACTGCACACCTAAAACACTGGACTGTTTACTTAGGTTAAAATTTTCAGATAATGCCGAATCTTTGAATATTTCAGGACAGTTGCTACGGAATTTGTGCACCGGAAAGCATGCTGAATTAAGGGTGCCTACTACCCCATGGAGTAGGTGAGACAAGATATCTTTACTTTCCGCGCCTGTTAATATATCATCCATATAGCAATCACTTTTAATGACTTCAGAGACTAACGGATCCGGACATTCTAAGGCGAGCTGCAGCAGGCACCGTGTGCTTAAGAACGGTGCTGAGGCTGTGCCATAGGAAACAGTATTTAATTGAAGCACTTCTAAAGGCTTTGTATTATCTTCGCGCCATAATATTAACTGTAAGTGTCTTTGTGAATCATGAATTTGGATTTGGCGATAACACTTTTCTATATCTCCCGTAAAAACGTATTTATGTTGACGAAACCTAGTCAAAATATTGAAAAGATCGTCTTGCACCACTGGGCCAACATATTGTATGTCATTAAGGCTCTTTAAAGAGGCGCTTTTCATACTTGCGTCAAAAACTACTCTTAATTTGGTACTTTCACTTTGCTCTCGTAAAACGCAGAAATGTGCTAGATAATAACCGAACTTAGGCTTGTCGATTCGTGTGAGATGACCTAAAGACTCATATTCATGTATAAAATCGGTATATTGTTCTTTCAAATCAGGATTGCTATTTAATTTTTTCTCTAAGGTATAAAATCGCTTGGCAGCACCTCGGTAGGAGTCGCCTAATGACTTTTCAGGAATTTCTTTCAGTGGCATCTTAACTGAAAATCTGCCATCTGGTAAACGGTAAGTATGAGCTTTAAAGTGCTCTTCACAAAACTCCTCATCCACAGATAGCGGAGCTTTGGCTTCTGGAAGTTCCTCAAGGTTCCAGAACTTAGTTAACTTTTCACTGATTTCCTTTGTGAAAAGGCAATGAAGTGTTTGTGACATTTTAGAATTAGGACAATTAAATGGACTCAAGCGACCTGCTACGACCCAGCCAAACTCTGTACTCACAAGAAGGGGCTTGTTTTTGCCAAGAGATATTTTCTCAAAAAGTAGTAGTTCGTAAAATATTTCAGCACCTATCAGCACATCGATATCAGAAACTTGATGGAAATTAGGATCAGCGAGCTGAATATTTTTTGGAATGTTTAGTTGATTAAGGTCTACAGGCGAGTTAGGCAACTGATCTGTAATTTCAGAAATGACTAAACAGTTTAAGGTCACTTGGAACTGATTTGACAAAGAACTGATGTTAACATCGCAATGGTCAGATACGGAAAGTTTAATATTGTTAATGCCCGATATATCTAAAGAATCGGGTTCAGGATTTCCTAATCCAAGTTTATTTTTCAGGTTTTCAGTAATAAAGCAAGATTGGCTGCCTGCATCAAGGACAGCGCGAGCTTGGAACTCATCATTTGTATTGGGATTGGATACCTTTATTAAAGCGGTACCAAGTATAACCTGCTTACCTGTGCGAACTGATAAAGCCTTATGCGGTTGGTTGACTACTTCAAGGTCATTTGATGTTCCAACCGTGGATGTCGTCACAAGCAGGGGTTTAGATACATTAGTTTCTTTATGCAGTACTGTATTATGCTTCTTATGACATAATCTACAATCTCCTAATTTGCAATTATGAGATTCATGTCCGCGTCGTAAACAGTTGGTGCAAAGTTTCAACTTTAAGGCTTCACTCCACTTGTTTTCGAGCGGTAATGACTTGAATGTTTCGCAGTCTATGATTCTGTGACCCTGACTACACATGGGACACGATATGATCACAGGTTTAGGGGTGCTAGACGTCAGAAAACTTTTTGTAAATTTGCTGTGTGTGAATGGGCCTTTATGTTCATTAGGTGTGAATGCGCCCTTATGTTCACTTTTTTGCTGACTATCTTTATGAATATGAGAAACGCTTTTTTCATGCCTATTAGCTAAAGTAGTTTCTAAAATGTCCGCCCGATTGCGGAGAAACTCGATAAATTCTTCCAAGAGTGGCAAGTCGGAGAGATTATTTCTGTACTCCTCCCACTTACCACTGGTGGTCGAGTCCAGTTTACTGGACACCATAAATATAATGAGCGTATCCCACTGGTCTACCGGCTGACCAAGCGTGGTCAGCGCCCTCAAGTTTTTTGTTACAAGATCAATTAGGTATCTTAACGATTTATGGGATTCTCTAGTTAAGGGTTCTATTTTAAAGAGAGCCTTCAAATGATTATTAATAAGAATTTTCTTATTATTATATCTCTGGCATAACAAATCCCATGCGACCTTGTAATTTTGGGAAGAAAATTCAATAGACTTGATTACAAGTGCCGCGCTCCCTTCTAAGGAGGATCGCAAATAATGGAATTTGTTTATGTCAGGGATAGTGTCATTATTATTTATTAATGACTCGAAAGTATCGCGGAATTCCAACCACAAAAAGTAATTGCCGTCAAACATAGGTAACTTGATGACAGGTAATTTTACGTTTATGTTATCCTGACGCGAGCAACTACTGTACGAACTGTGTTTATCCTCATTACTTATAGGTCGCAATTTTAATAATGTTTGAGCACTGGCAAGACCACTATAAAACCGACTTTCAGTTTTTTCTCTCTCTAGAATTTGTTCATCAGGGTTAGGACAAGATATTTCTATTTGACTTTGGCATTTTTCAAAATCACAGAATAATGCTTCCATTTTTACGCTTCGCAAACTCAATTCACTAAATTGCGCTTCGGAAATTTGGTCAGTCTTTATCCCTTTCAACTCAGCGACAAATTGTTCAAAATGTGTCAATCTGCCTCTGATTGAACCGCGCTGTTTAATTAAATCTTTAAGCTTTAATTCATCTTCAAGCACACCTATGTCTACACTACCGGGAGGCTTGGTAGACAAGGACATTTTGTAAATTTATTAATATGTTTTATAATATGAAACACTAAAGTTGAAATGGATAAATAATGAACTGACACAAAAAACGGTAATAAACAAGATCAAGTGAAGGGCAATCAATAAACAAGATAAGAAAACTGTGCATCAAACCAGGCAGGAGATCCAGGTGTGCGCAGGCACCGCGCGGAAGTAGGTCAAGTCTCGCTCGAACAGCTGACGCGAAGTAGGTCACTGCGGCGAGAAGCTAGGCACAGCCGACGCGAGCGCAGCCAGCCCGTAGGTTTTATCCTGGAAATGTCGGCCCGAATCGAAATGAGCTATAATGCGCGTATATAAGGCATAAAATGGTTTGGACCTTGAGGAATAAACGTTAGGTATAACTAATAGTACGTTAGGTATCTAAGAAAATGATTATTTACTTGAAAGGAATGAAAAGTAATTGCTGTTATGAAATATCTTTGCGATATAATGTATAAGGAATGCTTTTTATAAAGAAAGCGTGAACTAAGGCGTGTTCGGTGCACATGCACTTATTATTTTACGTAAATAAGTAAAGACAAATTTTAATTTTAAGCAGTGCAATTTATCAAGATGCAATGCAATAAGCACTTTATGACTTAAAGATTAAGGTTGATTAACTCAAGCAGACCCGCGTGTAAAATTTTTTAGGCGTAAAATGTTTTACTTAAATCGTTGATTTTAAATAATTTTAGTGCTGTAGGTATTGTATAAGGCGCGTAGCAACAAAGGCGAAGAATGCGCACAAGGTAAGAAAGATGATTAGCAGAATATGGACAAAAAATATGAAAAGTCGTATTTTTCTTTTGGAATAAAGTACACTAAGCACGAAAGTCAAAACTAGGTAAGGTAAAGGATAAGAATTGAGCACTCCCCTGGAAGAAGACCGTCGTGGTGACCCGCGTGGCTTGCAGTCCAAAGGTCGCGCGCTGCCGTTTCTTTGTCTGCGCTTCTCGAACGTTCTGCCTTCCCTGTTGCTATGTCACGTACGCGCAGATGTATTGAGGTTTTGAGTCCTGTCACGGTCGCCAAAAACTTGCAGGCGATTATGGTGCAAGTAAAAGTCTTGAGGTATAGGTATAACGATGTAATATCCAAAAGCAGATAAGTACAATATATATATGGGTTTAAGTTAAGACGCGTGCGGCGTTGAGGCGGCCGCTGGAGCTAATGATCGGTGTGGTGGGGCTTGTGCCCCTCGGCGCCCGCGCCCCGCGCAGGAACCTGTTGTCGTAGACACGCTATATCGCAACATTTGAAGGTCCTTCCATTCCTTTGGAGGACCCAAAAAACTATCCACACATGTATACCGTTATCAGCGGCGCCACTGTCGCTCTTCCCAGTAGTATTCAATACTAGACCACATTAGTTCCATTTTCGTCCACCAGCACCAGATAACCTTGCTTCACGCATCTCATTATTTTTCACATATGGAACGCGGCGCATAGACTACATAGCCCGCTGACCATTCGCAGGTCCCTTATAGGGGCAGTTTTATCTAATCTTATCCTTTAAGTTCATTTCTAGGTTTCAAACGAAAAAGTACTTTAGCGCTATAAAAGATAACACAGAATTAAATGAGCCGTATTAGCTCTGTGATCTGTATCTGGCTGCAAGCTGTTTTCGCTCTTATTTCGTTGTATTAAAGATGGTTTTTGTGTGGCGTGGGTACGGGTTAGGATGTTTTAGGTCTAGTTTTTAGGAATCTACGTTTTGCAGTCGAATGTTACATTTGTTTAACTTACTGTATTGAGCCGAGGTGTGCGCCGGTTTTAAAAGGGTGAGTTTGTACGGAGCTTCAGTTTATTTCTAATTGTATTATGTTGAAGATTGATAATTATAAATAAAAGCAGTGGTCGATGTTGTAAAACGCCTATATCTGAACACACACTCTGACGCTTTGGCAAGAGAGGCGTGTTCAGATATTTTTGAGACCATCGGCAGCTCCGATGTATCTGATGGCGACTTTACAAGTGAAAAATTGTTAACCGTGGACCCAATTTCATGTCGATTACCACAATGTACAAATAATTAGCCAGAAAAAATCGGCAGAATATTTTGTTTAAAAAATGTCAGACAAGCCGTGTCCAGTTGTCTATGCTATGAATCGTCAGCCGCGACCGCCGTGAATTTTTACATTTTAAAATGTATAGAGTAGCACTTTAATCAAAGGGAAATAGTATGACGATAAAGATGGCGTTAGAGGTCGACATTCGTCTTCTTATTTTTCTACGACCTCATATCACCTACTGTTGGGTATCAACAATTTATATACTACGAAACTAAGCATTCATTCATTAACTCGTTCATCATTCAGAACGAAATTGTAAATGGTTTCAAAAGAGAGGGCGAGACAATACAAATAAGCACGAGACGCGTTCTCGGCTTCTTGAAACGCTTGCTGTACAAGCGTCATTGCAGTAGCTGCAGGTGGTGACATGCACACTCAATCGTTAAGGTCTAGCTATAGGATATTTCAGTTCGAGGTTCTACTACTTTAGTCTGAATAATTTAAGGAGGATAAAGCACAGTCCCGCGCATAGCTCGGCAAATTCGCGGCGCGCAAAGCGGTGCGGACATTACCGCCGCATTCGGCGCGCCCGGTGACACATGCCAGCTAAACCTTCGGTTCGGAACACTACTTTTTAAGAAGTGCAGTGTACTTACCATAATCTTTACTTAGCCACGAGTCGATAGCGACTATGCGATACGAAAGTTTGCAACTGCAAATACTGTCGAATCGCGCAGCCGCCTGGGTCGCTAGCGATTGTCATTCTACAGCAACTCATGGTACCGATACAGGGGACGCAAGTACCGAGGTCTGGGTGGCCAAACAAAGCTCCGAAAACACGTAACAACACAAGTTTTTTTCAGATATAAGGCTAACCTAGATCGATTTATATATAAAACATATATAGATATACAAGAATTGCTCGTTTAAAGGTATATGATAAGTGCTTGTTAGCTGATTTTGAGTCCACTTTTGTTTACTTCCTTCTACTATCTTCGCTAGCCCCCCAGATTTATCTTACAGCTGTTTAATTTAATACTTTGTACTGTATCGCAGGGGCAATAAGTAATCCTCAAGGTTTTAATTTCATTATGACAAGGTTCAAAGTGGCACAGACGTCAAATTCGTTGGCTGTAGCTCGTAGTTTGTGTTATTACTTATAAGTTTTTATAGACAATTTTTGTTTTTACTTATTAACCCATCCATCCAATCCATTTTTTTAATTACATATTCGAGTGCTTATTTACTATAATTTTTAAGAAAAAAAAACCGACTTCATTTGGTTCCCGGTAAAAGTGAAATTAAGAATTTGTTTGAGTTAGCCAGTTTACTTCACAAATATCCAATACACCGCACGTGTACGATTGAAAATTGAGGAGCTTTCTTAATGTCTTAGGGCTTCCATCATTACATTTGAAGTATAATCAAACGGAACTCCCTTGTAGACATTTAAACAAACAAAATAACAATGTGTTAAATTGAATGACAGACTGTAAATTAACGAGCATATATATTCATTATGCCATCCCTGATTATCAACATCAGGTCCACTCCAGCAAAATGATGGCCACAGTAAGAAAATGCCTAAGCTAATTATGAACACCCTCTAATCACAATTAACCTGCCGTTCAAATTTGAGGAGTTCTCTGAATTCTTCTAGAATTCCATCATCAGAATATAAATCAAATCAAAATGATGAATGACACAACTAGGATAATAAGTAGAGCTAGGTTTATTAACCAGTTCCACTTTGCGATCCCTGGTCTTCATCATCAGATCCAGTTCATCAAAATTTTGGCTCCGCCAAAACACTGTTTTGGTTACTTAAGGAAACCCTCAAATCAGAATGCATGTGCCGTTAAAATTTGAGGAGTTCTCTCAATCCCTCATGAAGCCCATCATCAAAATAGAACTATAATCAAATAGGACTATCTTGAAGGTATTTCTTTACAAAGAAAAGATGAATGTCTCAAATCGGATGATAGAGCTGGGAATTAACAAGCAGTTCCACTTTGCCATCCCTGGTCTTCATCATCAGGTCCACTCCACCAAATTGATGATGTTCGTAAAGAAATGCTCGAGTGTCTTAAGAAACTACCCAAATCATCATGCATGTGCCTTTCAAATTTGAGGAGTTCCCTCAGTTCCTCATGGATCCCATCATCAGAAATTGATTTTGAAAAAACGGAACAAATCTGGAACCATCTATTTTCAGAAAAAAAAAATATTTTTTTAAATCGGAC
Source organism: Lathronympha strigana (assembly GCA_949128165.1). Classification (NCBI taxonomy): domain Eukaryota; kingdom Metazoa; phylum Arthropoda; class Insecta; order Lepidoptera; family Tortricidae; genus Lathronympha; species Lathronympha strigana. Next base: position 8,068,274 of record OX421923.1, on the reverse strand, counting down.
GATAGTCCTGGGAATTACCAAGCAGTTCCACTTTGACATCCCTGGTCTTCATCATCAGGTCCACTCCACCAAATTGATGATGTTCGTAAAGAAATGCTCGAGTGTCTTAAGAAACTACCCAAATCATCATGCATGTGCCTTTCAAATTTGAGGAGTTCCCTCAGTTCCTCATGGATCCCATCATCAGAAATTGATTTTGAAAAAAACGGGACAATCCTGAAACCATCTATATACAGACAAAAAAATATTTTTTAAAATCGGATCATAGTCCTGAGAATTACGAAGCAGTTCCACTTTGCCATCCCTGGTCTTCATTATCAGATCCACTCCACCAAATTGATGATTTTCGTAAAGAAATGCTCGAGTTTCTTAAGAAATCACCCAAATCAGCATGCATGTGCCTTTCAAATTTGAGGAGTTCCCTCAGTTCCTCATGGATCCCATCATCAGAAATGGATTTTGAAAAAAACGGGACCAACCAGGAACCGTCTACTTTCAGAAAACAAAAAAAAAATTCAAATCGGTTCAGTAATGACGGAGTTATGAGTGAACATCCATTAAAAAAAAAAAAAAAAAAAAAAAAATAATTTTTAAGAAAAAAAAACCGACTTCATTTGGTTCCCGGTAAAAGTGAAATTAAGAATTTGTTTGAGTTAGCCAGTTTACTTCACAAATATCCAATACACCGCACGTGTACGATTGAAAATTGAGGAGCTTTCTTAATGTCCTAGGGCTTCCATCATTACATTTGAAGTATAATCAAACGGAACTCCCTTGTAGACCTTTAAACAAACAAAATAACAATGTGTTAAATTGGATGACAGACTGTAAATTAACGAGCATATTCATTATGCCATCCCTGATTATCAACATCAGGTCCACTCCAGCAAAATGATGGCCACAGTAAGAAAATGCCTAAGCTAATTATGAACACCCTCTAATCACAATTAACCTGCCGTTCAAATTTGAGGAGTTCTCTGAATTCTTCTAGAACTCCATCATCAGAATATAAATCAAATCAAAAAGATGAATGTCACAACTAGGATAATAAGTAGAGCTAGGTTTATTAACCAGTTCACTTTGCGATCCCTGGTCTTCATCATCAGATCCAGTTCATCAAAATGTTGGCTCCACCAAAACACTGTTTTAGTTACTTAAGTAAACCCTCAAATCAGAATGCATGTGCCGTTAAAATTTGAGGAGTTCTCTCAATCCCTCATGAAGCCCATCATCAAAATAGAACTATAATCAAATAGGACCATCTTGAAGGTATTTCTTTACAAAGAAAAGATGAATGTCTCAAATCGGATGATAGAGCTGGGAATTAACAAGCAGTTCCACTTTGCCATCCCTGGTCTTCATCATCAGGTCCACTCCACCAAATTGATGATGTTCGTAAAGAAATGCTCGAGTGTCTTAAGAAACTACCCAAATCATCATGCATGTGCCTTTCAAATTTGAGGAGTTCCCTCAGTTCCTCATGGATCCCATCATCAGAAATTGATTTTGAAAAAAACGGGACAATCCTGAAACCATCTATTTTCAGAAAAATTTTTTTTTTTAAATCTGATGACAGTCCTGGGAATTACCAAGCAGTTCCACTTTGCCATCCCTGGTCTTCATCATCAGGTCCACTCCACCAAATTGATGATGTTCGTAAAGAAATGCTCGAGTGTCTTAAGAAACTACCCAAATCATCATGCATGTGCCTTTCAAATTTGAGGAGTTCCCTCAGTTCCTCATGGATCCCATCATCAGAAATTGATTTTGAAAAAAACGGAACAAATCTGGAACCATCTATTTTCAGAAAAAAAAAAATATTTTTTAAAATCGGACGATAGTCCTGGGAATTACCAAGCAGTTCCACTTTGACATCCCTGGTCTTCATCATCAGGTCCACTCCACCAAATTGATGATGTTCGTAAAGAAATGCTCGAGTGTCTTAAGAAACTACCCAAATCATCATGCATGTGCCTTTCAAATTTGAGGAGTTCCCTCAGTTCCTCATGGATCCCATCATCAGAAATTGATTTTGAAAAAAACGGGACAATCCTGAAACCATCTATATACAGACAGAAAAATATTTTTTAAAATCGGATCATAGTCCTGAGAATTACGAAGCAGTTCCACTTTGCCATCCCTGGTCTTCATCATCAGGTCCACTCCACCAAATTGATGATTTTCGTAAAGAAATGCTCGAGTTACTTAAGAAATCACCCAAATCAGCATGCATGTGCCTTTCAAATTTGAGGAGTTCCCTCAGTTCCTCATGGATCCCATTATCAGAAATGAATTTTGAAAAAAACGGGACCAACCAGGAACCGTCTACTTTCAGAAAACAAAAAAAAAATTTAAATCGGTTCAGTAATGACGGAGTTATGAGTGAACATCCATTAAAAAAAAAAATAAAAAAAAAAATTCAGTCGAATTGAGAACCTCCTCCTTTTGAAATATTGAAGTCGGTTGAAAAAATTCAGACGAATTGAGAACCTCCTCCTTTAGAAATATTGAAGTCGGTTGAAAACGAGCCTTAATCGCGTATCACTTTGAAAACTAACCTACGACCTTTCGATAGCGGCATTGGACCCGGAGAAAGACCCGATATTCGAGTGCTGCTTATGAGAAATGCGAATTAGCCTAGCATTTGTTGTTATCAATGTTATAAATTGAGATTTCGTTTTTAGACTCTTATATATTGTAACCAAATGAATCAGATAATTTAAAATTATCTCCACCTCTAAACCCTTCTTCCAATGTTTTAGCATCTCTTGATCTGTTAAACCACCAGTTAACCCGTTCCACCGGTCCCCAGCTACGTTTAATTAGTCCTATCGCTAATTATTTACGTAGCTCACGACGCCGTTTCAACTATTCCTGATTTATTCCCGCTTAGATACACTTTAGCCTCTACCTGCTACTTATTTTGTTACATTGCCGATACGTTTTTCTAAACTGTTTTGGAATTACGTAATTTACCGAATTCTAGAGCGCTGAGTGCTTTCTTTGTAGAGCGATCAGTAGCTGTAGCTTTCTTGTAGAGAGGCGAAATCGAGGAGAGTTTGGTGTTATTGATGGTGATTTGTTATATTTATTTGCGTGTATATAGCATTTAGCATACTGTCTTTTTTCAACGCTTGTTTTTCCTCTTGGAAAAAAGGGAGGCATGGAGAGTTTTTTTTTAAACTTCTGCGTTGCTAATGAGTTTTCTCAGACTTATATTTTTGTGGCGGGAGGATGAGAAACATTGATTGCATGCAAAAATGAGAAAGTAAGTGTAACAGATTGTACCCTTTTTCACTATGGCCCACTAGCACCACCAACACGCAGTTAGCCGCTAATTCTAAGTTAAGCTCCATTCCATACAAACTTCCATATAAAAAAATCTCTTAACTCCGGTCTATGTGACTAACCCCTGTTGGTACATGTAAAAAACCAACCAAAAGCTTGTCGGACTACGCTCAGTAGGGTTCCAGTGTTGACCGTCCGTATACTATTTATACGCAACCATAAAAGGGTTTTTGTGATGATACCATAAGTGATCTAGTATATATATTTACTGCACTTACTAGTTATACGCCCTTTTGATAATTTTTAGGAAAATATAAAAATTGGCTTCCATGTTCCATGAGTCTTTGAGCAAGCTCTGGGGCCAGTTTAGGTCCTAAACTGAATCGTTTTATGACGTCATGGTAAAGCCCCTGTTCCCTGTTTTCATGATTATGTCATTTATTTTTAACTTGAAGTTTAATAGCTTGTTGGGCATTAAAATACAAGATAAAATAAAAATGCTATACTCAGAACCAAAAAAACAACATAAAACGTATAGATAATATAATTTTAATGCAGTTTATTTACCAACATTGCCGCACGAAAATTTATTATTTAATTATTATAATTCATATTTAAGCACCAACCCCTTAATTAAGATCAAAGTTCGAATTTATTTACAGAAATGTAGAGGCATTCACATTTGAAACACAAGATAGTGATCCAGCCTACTAGCCTAGTCCATAGTGACCCTGCCTACAAAGCAGGAGATCCCGGGTTCGAATCTTGGTCAGGGCATTTATTTATGTTTTTATCACGAATATTTGTTCCCGAGTTATGAATGTTCTCTATGTATTTATTATGTAACATCATTTTAAAACTAAAGTGCGACGCGCGTCAAATATGAGCGTGTGCGTGGAACTTAACAAATGACAATCGATCTGTGTTCGTTACGTAGAGTTCAATAAGCCCGCCTCTATGCTTGCGCGATAGCTCCATTAAAGAAGCGTGTGCATGACGCACTAGGTAGCAATATCACATATAAAATATCAATGGCAGGTTTTTATAATCCGAAAGCCGCTCTCTGCCGACCCATGCCTCCATTAGTATTGCCCGCTCTGATTTAATTCACTGATTAGCGCTCAGTATTTATTTTTCGGGCAACACTGGCAAATTACGAATCAATTTTGGCATTATTTATTACAAGTTTTTGTAATTTGTTATTTTGATCTTGTAAGTCGAAAAATAATAAAGTTTGGAATACTTTGTAGTCAATATTGAACTTGTAACTCGCATTCAATAATTAACATATGTACAATATATTCTGTGGGTATAGGTATGTTTTGTTTGTTAGTACAACGTGTACCTATGAGTTGCAAATCGGTTTAATATCAAAATGCCGCTTAAGGAGAGGCCGGTATAAAGGCTTTAACGACCGCGTTGATGTCATTTGTTCGATTCATTGAGTAAGTTTAGTATTATTAATAATTCGGTTAAATTTCAAGCGCCATATAGAACAGTGCTCTTATCCCGTGGCTCGCAATCCCCTGAAAAAGTTTTTGAAAGTTTGTTGTACTCTTTAAATAGTTTAAGAAGTACAGTCAGCAATAAACTTAAATTTGTTTTTGGCTGCAATAACTTCATCTCATTAAGTCCATCGCCCGTTTAAAAAGTAACATAATAGATCTATGGTTCACTTTAAACTTTTAACGGCTATTAGCGTCGATGTTTCGCTGCTTAAAATTGGTATAAAGCGATGCCGCCTCCTTTTCCATTCTTGCTATCGCTTCCCGAGCATTCTACAGTTCAACAATTAAAGGTAGAGACTAAATAAAGTGTTACTAAACGCAGTGGCAACACCAGTTTCTTGTCAAACATGTCATTATAGTAAACAAACATCATGTGAAAATTAGGTAAGTAAAATTTGTCACCATAACTTTTGTATGAAATTAATTCGATACTCTAGAGTTTAAATTCAGCTCATATTTGAGTCAAAAACAAAATGATGCATTCCGGTGAACTTTACAATATTTAAGGGCTATAGAGGTTATCCATATTAAAAGGTACTCCTTTTCTATTGTAGTCCTTTACAATGCAATAGAGGAGTACCCCTTAATTCAGATAAGGATTAAGAAAATCTAGCTTTAGGATTTAGGTACAGCTTTTAACTTTTGAGTAGTTCACCGGAAAGACTCGGAACATCGTTGTGTTGAACCCATTTTCAAAATATATTTCATTTAACTGAGCATTAGGAATACGAAATCTTCTAAGAGGAAAAAAAGTTTCTGAAACTAGGTAGAGTCTACCTACCTTCCTAGTAGAAACTAGGAAGTATGAAGTAAACGTCATAATTTCATAGTTTGAAGTAAACTTTAAATGTTTGACAGTAAATTTGCTTGGAAAAGATAACGTGATCTGACTCTAGTAGGTATGTATGTATGGATGTATGTATAAGCTTTATTGTACAATAACACAAGAAATACAAGAAACACAGTAACATAGACAATTTGATACAACAAAGGCGAACTTATCCCTATGAGGGATCTCTTCCAGTTAACCTTTGAGGAAATTAGATAAAATCAGGCAACGGTGAAAGACAAACCAAGAGCAAAAATGTACAATATGCCTCGGGTTAACCTCTAACCAGAGTAAAGCTGGACGCTTTTCGTCTGTTTCATCGGCGATAATCTGATAAGCTTCGGGAACAACAGAGCCAAGGAACAGAAATAATTGCACCGGGCGGTCTTAAATCCGCGCGCGCGTCATTTGTTTATTAAGGAGCGGTGCCTTTTAGCGTAAATACGGTGCTGCCAACCGCGCGAGCGAAACGCGCTGAACATTCTGGAGGTATCTGCATTCCAAAACTCATTCAATTGTTTACCTTATAATGTTGGAATTAGGTTCGTTATTGAACGCGTTTCCAAGTGTACTTACGCCTGTTCTTAGCGCCAGGGCAATGTATCTATGAGCGTGCCGCGGTAAAAATGACTTGTCGTATCTATGCTTCAAAAGTCAATCAAAATTTAATCTTATTTGCACGCGTTGAGGTATATTTTGGAACGGGTTTTTTAATGTGGATAGGGTGTATATTAAGTGATACAGGCTAGGAAATAATGCCACTGTTTCATGAAAGCTTGAGTTTTAAAGAATTACGAATAATTCTGCCTTTTTAAAGATTCTTATTTACGAGTATTGCCTGTTATAGTTTTTGCGGGCCAAAATTAAAACCCGGCCAAGACCATGTCAAGGCGTACTCGGTGTAGAGTTCAGTCGTTGCCCATCTGTCACAATCTCACAATAAGTGGGACTTAATAGGGTGTGATGTATAGGGACTGTCGGATACTAGAAGCAGGCCTAGGTAATTTTCCGCGCGAACTCAAATCAATCTTCTTTTGTCTTGTGTCGGCTTACGGGCTGTCCATACATACCACGCCTGCCTGTGCACGCCGCCGCCAGTATGTATTAATCGTAGGCAAGCCCTAGCGTTATACGGGGGCCAGGGCGACAAAGTGTCATTTGTTTTATGCGTATTGTTCAAAATGGTTTGCACAATATTAATTTTTTATATGAAAGGTAAATATTTGTTCTTAACTTTTATATTATCTGTACTATAAGGAAGTATTTACGGCACTAACGGCCTTTAAATAAGAGATATATATATAATTGAGATAACTAAATACAAAAAATTCGACCGATCTATCATTTTACCGATCATTTTGTAAATTGTTCACCTATAGACAGGCAGATATGGCTACGGTATAAAATTTCCTGATACTTAGAACCCTGAACGGAGCGTTGGTGGCCCAGTGGTAAGAGCGTGCGGCATTTAATTCGAAGGTCGCCGGTTCAAACCCTGGATCTTACAAATAAGTTTTTCGGAAATTTTGTACGAAATATCATTTAATATTTACCAATCGCTTTTCGGTATTGGAATACGTGAGGAAACCGGACCAATAAGGCTTAGTTTACCCTCTGGGTTGACAAGTCAGATAACAGTCGCTTTCATAAAACTAGCGCCTGCGCCAAATCTTGAGATTAGTTGCCAAAGCAGACCCCAAGTTTCCTGAGCCTTGTTATAAGCAGGGAAAACGCTAGGAAGAGAAGAAAAGACAAAACTATGAATATTTTCAGTACATGTCAAACCAGACGAAGCCCGCGGGCTCGTTTTAAATATGAGATACGGAGGTTATTACATAACAACTAATATCTGTCATATATTCGTCTTGAGGCATATTCATTTTTTTTTTTTTATACTACGACGGTGACAAACAAGCATACGGCCCGCCTGATGGTAAGCGGTCACCGTAGCCTATGGACGCCTGCAACTCCAGGGGGAGTTACACGCGCGTTGTCGACCCTTTAAAAAAGGAGGATTCGCTGTGTTGACAGCTAAAGGGGCAAGCTTAGCTCCGATTCATATTGCTCCCTTGCATTGGGAGAAATGTGGGTAAACAAATCATTAAGACCAGGTATGCCTGCGCTGAATAGAACTTTGGTTTTCAAGGATAAAATCAGAGGGTGACCACAATCGCCTGACGCGATTCAGTTTAGGGCCCAATCTGAGACGCTGCTATACAACAGAGGACAGTTAAAGGACTTAAACACCCGCAGGGGTGGTTGTGCGGTTTAAGAGGAACTTCCTCCCGCGGACGCTCCGGCTGTGGAATGAGCTCCCTGCCGCTGTTTCCCCAAAGGACTACAGACTACAGTATGGGGTTCCTCAAAAAAGGAGTGTTAAAGTTTTTGAAGGGTCGGCAACGCGCATATAACACCCCTGGAGTTGCAGGCGTCCATAGGCTACGGTGACCGCTTACCATCAGGCGGGCCGTATGCTTGTTTGTCACCTTCTTAGTATTAAAAAAAAGTACCCCAGATATGGAAACGATGCTACAAATGCTACTGTATGTAACTTTGTTTGTACAAGCGCTATCCTGTTATTAATACCATTTTAAAAAAGTAACTGGGTCTTCAAAGTATTACTTATTTCCACCAAATCTAACAGCCTTTACAGAGTACCAAATGAAATATGACATGCACCATAACTACTCCATCACTGGACCCATCAAAATGAACTTATTTGTCAAACGAAGATGACAGCCTCACGATAACCCACAGGAAATTGAAATCAGTATCACTGGCCGAAAATCGGGCAGCCATCTTGGATGCTAATCGTCGCGAGCCACGATTTGAATATGGAACTCTTTATTCGTAAATGGCTTTTAGTTTTTTATTTTTACATGTGGCCAGTTGATGGATAGGCGTAAGAGAGGAAATGAGTGTCGTTTTTAAAAACGCCTCTGGTATTGGATAAAATCTGGAAACTGAATGAGTAAACAGTTTGGAGTGAACGAAAGTGAGTTTTAAGATACAATCTGTCACGAAGTGACGTATTAGTGCACGGTGCACGTTGTATGATTTTAATAGGGTTAAAGACCCACAGATTACGAGTAAGTACACGGGCTCCAACTGCCTTTGTTTCGGTGCGACATGTGTATTATACCTAATAACTACCTACTGACCTTTCTTCCGCTTTACGCATTAGCAGAGAAAACTTGTGTGTTCAGCTGAACAGTAGAGTTTTATTCCTGTGGACAGTAGTTAAATGATTGATGGCATGTAGTAATGTTTTTTTTCATTAAACATGAAAGTAGGTTGTTGATCATCAATGCATCAAAAACATGCATCGCGGCCTAGGATCGCAACGTAATTTACATTGAGTAGTTTCTTCGCTAAAAAATAATTTTACGAAATTTATTTGTAGTCATTTACCTTCCTCATGGTCGAAATGAAAAGTAGAGTGTTTATCTCAAGTGAAATCACCCATTTCACCTTGGAACTTTTCTTAGAATATGGGATAGAATATAGTGGGATTCAACCCTTAGTTAACAATCTAGAGCTCGATCGAATGGGAGTACCTATCCTTCCATGTAGATAAGGATTAAATAAGAAATTTATAGCCCTTAACTTTTGGGTAGTCCACAGGAAAGATTTTGTATATGTATAAGGTAAATATACAAAATCGGAAACAGAAATTAATCATGGTCGCAAAATGCCTCAATAAATGTTAGGTATTGGTATGCAATTAGATTTAAACAGCTGTGACCTTACAATTTAAATAGATTCAAACGAGGCTCATGCGTTTAGATACCTGTTGCAGAAAACCTGTTATTTAAACCATTTTAACATTTTAACGATCTTCAAATCAAATGCCAACCTGAATCCAACCTTTTTAGTCACGATATTAATATTTAGTAATAAATCGGATATTTTAATATGCGCAATTCTATCATGAATCTATAGCAAAGCAATGCAATCACGGATCATGTGGAAGCGCCTACACTTCGCCTACGGAGGCCATCATTTTGGAATTTGTTTTTTTATCTGATGAAGTCTGGCGGAAAGTAGGAGTATGGGTGGAGAGAGAAAACGAGATGTTTGGTATGGAACTATGCATATTTGTATTTGTACACCTATGCACTTGAATAGTAAGGTACATAAATCTAGAGTTCATGCACTGCAGGGCGGTATCAGTGATTTCAGTAGAAATTCCACGACAGTGGTAGACAATTAGAAATGTTTTGAATCGATCGATAATATGACGAAAGTATAGGTAATTTTAATAGATGAAAGTATAGCAATAGACACACAAAGCAGAACAAAAACGTCAAAAAAAATGGGACATTAGCGAAATTGCATTGATAATGATAAAAACGATAAATGTTTCGTACGAAAAAGAGCTCACTGACGTAAATGACAACTACCATCACTGTTAAAACTTTAAAAGTTTATTGGCTGTTGGCACTAAACGAAACGTCACGTTCCAAACAAAACTAAGTATACAGTGTGTTACCAGCACCTGGGCTTTTAATTAAGGAGGTTAAAGTAACGTAGTTCCTTAACTTAACTGTGACTTTAATTTAATAAATCTACTAAAATTCCGACATGCCTAATTTTCTAACAAAATTTTAATTGCCAGCAATGTACAGCAAAGTAATTGATCGACAAGTAAGTGTAAATGACAGCAACTTTATTTACTACGTACGACGCGTCATCTAAATAAATGTTTGCATTTAGGTACCTCCCTGGTCCGCAACGCACAAAATCCGCATTGCCCAGCTTACGAACTACGAACAGCTGCTACAATGTTGTTTTTCATAATAACTATCTACACCTAGAGTATCACTGTCGGTTAGAACACTTTGTTAGCACATACTTTCGAGAACCCTTTCTTCAATTTGTACGATCACAATTTCTGTCATGGCCCTTTCAGGTTGACCAAGTATCTACGATTGGCCTATTTTTCCGAACGCACTGGAAAGCCATTGTTATGAATCGAGGAATGTGTGGATGCTGTCGATTTGGGAAGCGTTCTTGATAAGGCATGAACTGCATATCCATGCGTCTCGCCGTATAATAAAATCAAATCTGATAGTTTTCGTGCATCGTAAGCAATTTCACTCTTTCTTTACTTCAATATTTATAAAACTAAAATCAGTTTTGGAAAAATTTGGTTTGTTTACTTATTTGACACGTCAACGTCAACGGCTTTTGAAATTGTCATGACTAAGTTCACATAAAAACTCCTCAAATAATGTATTAAAAACTTTATTCATGAACTAAATGATAAAGACAACAATAGTTCTGGGCTTGTTTGTCTCATCTTTGTACCCCCGTACCAGGACGTGACCCCGTACCAAGTCATCAACGATATGAATTACGACAATTACGCAGTACGCCTACTACATGTAAAGTACGAATTTAGAAAATCGAATTATGCAGTTAACTAACATAATTATGATTTGCGAATACGTGCAAACTATTGCTAATTGAACATACTATTAGCAGTTAAAAAAAAGCCTGGGTCCCGGTAACACACTGTATGAAAATTAAAAAGAGTCGCAACTGCAGCACATTTGTGGCGTCATTTTTTTCGGTTGATTGGGTATTCAGTTTTTTTATCCTATACCGTGTTACATGTATATGATACTCTAATTTCAATTTTAGATAGTAAAAGAGCCAAAACTAGAATATATTTCGTGAATATGCGCGGAAAAAGCCGTCTTATTCATAAACTTTGGTTAATTTCGAAAGACATTTGAAGTAAAATTTCTCAATAAACATTCAATAAAATAAATATATCTCTAAATAAAATACATAAAAATTTTATGCTATTTGACCACAATAGCACACTTATATCGGGCTACTCACGGCAATAAAGTCGAAAATAGCTCGACATGTTTCGGAACAGTCCGTGTCCCTTAATATTCATGAGTCATACGTCCGGCCGCGGCGTTTTCTATTTTATAAATAAATTACTGTCAAGAAGCTCTAATTAATATACAATTTTCTTACTAATCTGCGCAACTGTTTACCACGAGGCGAGCTGTATACTCATTCGCCACCGGCTTGTATACCTTGTCCGTTAAAACCCTCAACGGACACCCACCCGAGCCCGCTCACGTTTCTTTCCTCAGCGATCGCCCGAAACAATCGTACTCGTAGGTACCGATGTTTGAAGCGCGGCCTTCCTATCAGAGAGGTAAATGAATTGCGAAATGGATGCTAAATGCCGATGTGTTCATTATTACTTGTAATGTAGTTATACAAAAAGCTTACAGATATAATCTGATAGACTATACTCGTACTTAGGTTTTTTGTCCCCGGCGTTCAACAAAAACAATCAACGTAATTACAGTGGAAGGTCGTTAACTCCAACCTCGATAAGATAAAACCCTCGTTAGCACGAATTAAAATGCTATACTCTTCCCTTCAAAGTCATGATATAAATAATCGATCGAAATAAATAATAAATATCATAAGCCAATTTTATAGAAATAGTCCCACAGTAAGCTCAATATGGCTTGTGTTATACGACGATAAATTAATACGTAAATACATATAAATACTTTAATACATAGAAACTTCCAAGACTCAAGAACAAATATTCGTGATAAACACACAGACCAGGATTCGAACCCGGGACCTCCTCCTTCGTAGACAAGGTCACTACAGCTGGGCTAGGAGGCCGTCAAAGTTAATAAGACTTTGAAGTTTGACGGTTCTTTTGCATGGAAAGATAACGTGGTTTGATTCTAATAATTTCCAAACTTTTCGTCTATACTCAAATTCAAATACTTTATTTCGAACATATTATATTTATATTATATTATATTTATATTATTATTTATATGATATAGTTTTATATTAAATTTATACTTTTGGCTTTATTTATGCTTTTTTGGCTTTTAGCCATTAAGGGCGCCACTGCAGTACCGGACGTTACACTGGATTTGTAATCGTATGTAGTCTTTATTTTCCTCGCGATAGTGAGTGGAAAAATGTTGTATTACACTCGGCGGCAAAGTTTGTTCAACTCTCGTGCCTTAGACCCTCATAAAGCTCAAGATTCCCCTTATTGAACCACTTATTGATCTTTCGCTTGCTTGGGTCTCCATATAAGCCCGAGAGTTAAACAACAACTTTGCCCCCTTGTATAATAATAGTACATTACATACCAAGGCCGTTTAAGTGGGAAATGTCTCGGATTCCATGCAATTGTCGGCCGAGGCGAAGCCGAGGTCGACTAACATGTGATCCGAGGCTTTCCCATTTACCGGCCGAGGTCTGTATACTATTTTTCAGCCCGACGGAGCCGGCAGGCGGCAATTTAGTTTTGCGTAAAGTGGCGCTTACCGGCCGGAGGACTGAAAATAAATATTTGCTTTTCGGTGAAGGAAAACATCGTGAGGAAACCGGACGAATCCCGATAAGGCCTAGTTTACCCTCTGGGTTGGAAGGTCAGATGGCAGTCGTTTTCGTAAAACTAGTGCCTACGCCAATGTTGGGATTAGTTGCTAAAGCGGACCCCAGGCTCCCTACAAAAGCCGGGAAAACTCTAGGAAGAAGAAGACTTGACAACTTTTACATTTGTATATTGAGATCTTAATACATTACTAACGGCATCTGTTTCATATATGTCTGTGGTAAATGGAATCGGAACCACCTTCGAAGATCCAAAGCAATGCAAATGGCAAGTGAATGGCTCTGGATGAATGATCAACTTCTAATTTAAAATTTCAGTGACTTGAATTCGGCACTAAGGGGCAACGAAAGTCGCGGGCAAAGGGCTTTAAATAAAAACTCCCATGGCGCCTTAGCATATCGTGTCCAAAGCCGCGACAATTCATACATCATAAGCGCGATTTGACATATTGACTCGCGCTTGTCATGCTAGCACAGATTTGAATATTACACAAAAAACAATTGACGCTCTTCTCGCCTCTCCTCCGCACAATCGCTAAGGTTGCCACTAATATTAGAACTGCGTGCGTAGCCAAGATGCCAATCGCTCACGCTTAATAACGTATCGCAGCTACCTCTCTCTATCGCTCTTCCTTAATAGTGTGACAATGACAGTTGCGTTTCGTTAGTGACTGAGCGTGAGCGATTGGCATCTTGGCTACGCACCCTGTTATGTTATATAATACTGGCGCCGGCGGGCGCACTGGCGCGCGCGGGTTGTGTGGCAGCCCGATAATCACTTTAATGTCTTCGGAGACACGAGACAAAAGACAATTACGATTTCCGCGAGTCGATTTTCCGCTAGGGGTGCTAGTGGAACGTGGGTCCAGCGGGAACATTTCAAACGTCACTTTGACAAGTCTCTCCCACGCATGGGTGGCGCCGCCTGGTGAGCGACAATACGGTAGCTCCCGTTGATTCGAGTTAGCGCGGAGAGTACCATAGTCTAGTCACCTACTGGCGCTCTAGCATAACATCCATACTATTTAATACATATTATAAATAGGAAACGGAGCGACGAATTGACGTGATTTTTTAAGTGGAGATAGTTAACGGGATGGAGAGTGACAAAGGCTACTTTTTGTCTCTTTCTAACGCTAGTGAAGGCGCGGGCTAAAGCTAGTAAAAGCATAAATACGCGAGTCTATATGTCAAATTATTGTATAGCAGCAACGTCTGCGAACGTTACTAAAAATTTCACGGAAAGGATTCAGGAATTCAGGAAGATTTTTTTCATATGTCAAGTCGAGCTTGATATGTGATGACGTGTCGCACCATTTCACAAGTTATGCTAAAAATAAATAAATATTATAGGACAATCTTACTCAAATCGTCCTAGTCCCACGGTAAGCTCAATGCTTGTGTTGTGGGTACTAGACGACGAAATACCTATATAATAAAAAGATACATATAAATACTTATATACATATAAAACATCCATAACTCAGGAACAAATCGTTATAAACACACAAATAAATGCCCTGACCAGAATTCCAACCCGGGAGGACCTCGTGGTTAGGAGGCTAAGGGGAAAAAAATACATCTCATGTATCGGCTACGTTTGGCGTTTCCAATGTGATATAGAGGTACAATGACACTGGTCGACTATTCAAGTATAGGGTTGGTGGCCCAGCGGTAAGAGCGTACAACGTTCAATCCGAAGGTCGCGGGTTCAAACCCCGGCTCGTTCCAATTATTTTATCGGAACTTATTAACAAAATATCATTTGATACTTACCAATCGCTTTTCGGTGAAGGAAAACATAAACAATAAGGCCTAGTTTACCTTCTGGGTTGGAAGGACAAAGCTAAAAAAAAGCCCCAGGATCCCTGGGTGCGTAGCCAAGATGCCAATCGCTCACGCTCAGTCGCTAACGAAAAACAACTGTCATTGTCCCACTAATAAGGAAGAGTGATAGAGACAGGTAGCTACGATACGTTACTAAGCGATTGAGCGATTGGCATCTTGGCTACGCATGCTGAGCCGTAGCATAAGAAGACTGGTCAACTATTTGCGTGTTTGACATATCGACCTGTCACATCTGTTCCATACAAACAAACTTGAGGTTCGCTCACCCCCACACACAGCGCCCTCTGCGGGCGGGGCGCGGCACGACGCGTGACGTCACCGCCGCCGGCGCAGGCTGATTGAGCGATGAACTTTGCGCGTCGATTTGCAGTATTATTATTAGCTGGATTATCCATTCAGATTTTTGGTATAGGGTGTTTTAAAGTGGCGTCTGGGGCTCTCTCTCGATCGACATGAGACAAATATTATTAGTGTGTTGTCATGGAAACCCCTACTACTAATATATAAATCTAATTATCTATTTGGTAAAGCATCATTATCAGCTAAAAGACTCCTCCAGATTATGCCACATCGATTGGTCGCGTGCTGCCCGCATCTAATGGATTCCTCCGACCTCTACCAGATCATCAGTCCATCCTATCCTCGACCGATGCGTGGTCGCCACTCAAGAACTCGCTTGCCCTATCGGCTGTCAGTTTACAGGCAATATGTGCAGCCCAGTGCCACTTCAGTTTCTCGATTCTTTTAGCTACGTTCGACTTTTGTCCTTCTGCGGATCTCGTCATTTATGATTCGATCATACAGAGAAACTCCGAGCATTGCCCTTTCCATCGCTCGCTGGCTGACTCTAAACCTTCTTATGAGGTCTTTAGTGAAGGACCACGTTTCAGAGCCGTAAGTAATCATTGCCAACACATATTGGTCAAAGACTTTCGTCTTGAGACACTGCGGGATATCTTAAGTAGGTTAATATCGTTTCGAAAAATACCCATCTGTGCGTAGCCAAGATGCCAATCGCTAACGCTCAGTCGCGAACGAAACGCAACTGTCATTGTCGCACTTATTTATAAGGAAGAGTGACGGAGAGAGATAGCTACGATACGTATCGTGAGCGATTAGCATCTTGGCTACGCACTACGCGGGATTAGTTGCCAAAGGTTTCCCCAGGTTCCGTGAGTCGTGGCAAAAGCTGGGAAAGCGCTTTGAAGAAGAAACAGATCAGTCTGTACAAGTGTACAGACTACACACACACACACAAGTGTACACTTGTACAGACTGTCCGTCTGTGTGGAAGAAAATACACTATATATATATTAGGTTCTTACAATTGAAACGCATAAGGTGAGGGGGGCGAAGGTGCGCCAGCCGTCTAAGTGCGCCTACCTGGTATCATGGAATGATATTTACTATACTCTGGACTTTTAGGTATTTAAAAAATTGTAAATAAACAAAACCACGTGACTCGGGTGTCGGGCCAATGGCATAATTCCATTCCATATGATGACATTGAGATGACGGATACGAAATGTGGTAATCTCATTGGCCAAATTGTCAAGTCACGTTTCGTTTGTTTACATTTTTTTAAATCCCTAAAAGCCCCCCTCACCTTACCTTACCTACAGGAGACTATTTGCGAAAAATAAAAAAACGGTTTGTAAAAAAAGGTTTCACGATTATTTATAAAGCTCTACATAACATATGTATTTTGGACTTCCGGTTTTAATTTTTTCACGAGGAACTAAACATATACAGCCAGGATTAGTTCCATTATTAGTCATCAACCTGTACATGCAGCCGTTATGGCTCCGTCCATACTTATTAATAACGTGAAGAAAGCACAAAATCTGATCGCGGCCGTACTGTGGGAGTGCTCGGATTCGCGTACGGTGAGCAACTTTATACGTTTACTAGCCATATTACCTTATTCGTGGCAAACAAGCGTATAGTCCGCCAGCAGGTGGGATATAAACGCGTGTAACTAATAGAGTACCTAACACATGATTGCCGATTAAATTTTTGATGGATTAATAAGTGTCTATATTTCAAATATTGACAATTTGACAATATTAAACAATCATGTTAGCGTTAAGGTGGCAAAAGGTGCAAATGGTTTGCACAAAACGCTCAGTAGCGTTTTAAATTAACCGTTTGCGCAAGTAGCTGCGTGTAGCTGGCCGGGCCTTAACACAGCTAGTAGGTACAAAAAATATATACATATAATATAAAAATGTCATAAGTTAATAGAACTTTGACGTTTAAATTACATTTGCGCAGTCTCTAATATCAAAATCGATACAAACTTATCTTGGTGTGAATCTATGAACGTGTCTTTTAAACTAAGAAAGTCGTTCTGTTACTTATGAATTCCATCATCAACATCCAGTCCATGCACCTTTTTTGGCTTGCCTAGTTAGAGAACATAATAATTCACTTACTAGCACTCACAGGGGCATATTACATAAAATATCATAGTTTATATTGTACCTTCGTAGCCTTTGCCGTAGTTCCTCATGCAAGTTAATTATTTTCTAAAAAAAAAACTATTTAAATCCTCACAAAATGTTAGCAACAACTTGAGTTGCCCACAGTACGGCTTAAACAAACACTCACTATATCGTAGTACCGACATCTCTGTTAAACCTACACCAGCCAGGATATATTTATAAAAATGGCCGCTCAATACCTTATTGAATAACCCACGCTGATGGCCCGATAACGGTCTGACGCAAATTAATATTTTGTATAGGGAATTAATGTAATTACTGGAGTATTTGGCCAAATGAATCGGGTTTAGGTTTGGGAAAGTTCATATGGACCGTGAGAGGGAAAGGTTTCCTTAATGTGTTGTGAAAAAAAAATAGTTTAGGGTTAATTAACTATTTCTTGTCACTAGTTGCTAGGTATGTTACGGTGTGCTGGGTCACTTGTAAAATTACGGTTTTATATGGTTATATGGTATTAAAATTCCCAAAACATGATTTTTTGGCCCTTCAATGGTGGGCCATCTACCAAGCAAAGATAATGGCACGAAGGATTCACCATAAAAAAGGCAAAAAAAAATCATTATTTGTTTTTAAAGAGAAAAGTATTCTGTGAATATTTCAAGCGTCTACCTATTGCCGTAATTACCATTGCTCAATGGCATTAGCATTTGTTGTTACCTATAGCGGCAACAATACAAATACAATACATCAGTGAAAATTTCAACTGACTATCGAGGTTCATGAGACACAGCCTGGTGAGTGGTGACAGACGGTCGGACAGCGGAGTCTTAGTAATAGGGTTCCGTTTTACCCTTTGGGTACAGAACCCTAGGAAGTAACGTAGTAACCCCAAGCAATAAATAAACAGGTAAACTCATACTTGATATGAAGTCGTCGCGTGGGGCACGAAATGTATTGACTTGATATCAAGTCAATGGCGGCGAGAAGGTTAAATAATCGTAAGGAAATCTTACTAATCCCAAGCTTTGCCGCTTTCGTCAAAACTGGTGCCTGCGCTAATTTGTGATTAGTTTGCCAAGCGAAGATTATACTCCGAATCTAGCTTAGCTCACCTCATCTCAACAAAAATAGGTATTACTATATAGGTATAAATAAAATAAAATAAATAGTACGATTTTTAATAACTTTAATTCATATTCATATTAATAATCATAATTTACACAAACATAACGAAATCTAATTTCAACTCATACAATAGGTTGATAAGTTACATCTATGTATTAAACAATTTAAATTAAACATATTTGAAACCAAATTATTGCACAGAAATTTTAAAGTGCCAAAAAACTTAAAATACGTATTGTCTGCGATATAAAAACCCCTCTGCAGCATCGGGCCGAAAGACCCTATATTTGTTTGCATAAAAATATCGGGTCTTTCGGCCCCATAACGAATGCAGCAGCGACAGGGTTGAACCAGTATTCTAATATGTGTGTATGTGTGTTGTGACTTCTAGCTAATATCTTAAAAGAATAGAAAAGCTGACCTCTATTTAGACTACTTACTACTATCTATATTATAATTTATCATTATTTTAATTTTACTCGGTTATCACACTTTTACATGTCAATACGGCGTTTTTATTTTCTGTTGTCCAAAAACTTTTTTTTAATTGGAAATTTTAATGTGCTACTCAGTATTGCGAGCTCTTTCGATCCTGGTAGGATAAAAGAGTCCCAAGATTTTGTTTCCATTTCGTTACAATTTTACAGATTTTGTACGGCGGTAACGCAATGGAATGTTTGAAAATTGTATGCAAATTTTGTATGCGATTCTGAGTAAATATCACGTACAAATTACCAATAAAAAAAAGTTGGGGGACAATAAAAAAATAAAGACGTCCAATTTAGCCGTCGTCAGATATATCCAAGCGGGAAATGTGCTCAATAATATCTGAACATGCTTACCTTGTAGAGGCGTGTTCATATATTTGTGAGCAACCTGGCGACTGTACTGTACTATATTGCGTTGGGCACAGAATCAAACAAATGCGTCACTCGATAATTCATAGTTACACTTTTCTAAAATTTACTACGAATGGTTGCCATTTGCCAGAAAATCGAACCTGTCACTGACGCTGAATTCGAAATCATGGCCGAAATATGTTCACTTATGAAAAACTTATGATTATGATTTATGAAGACAGCAGCAAAGCAGGCATTAAATTGCAACGGTTAACACTCGCGTATTTTTATCACAATAGGCGTGACATGTTCACCACTCTCTCTGGCCGACGATGACTGCCCGATGCAGTCGAAACATGTCACGCCTATTGTGATAAAAATACGTGAGTGTTAACCGTTGCAATCTAATGTCAGTATGACTCACGAAAATTTAAATTATACTTAATCATGCTATACACGTTAGGGTATACCTGCTGCAGTTTTGGCTGTACAGAAAACTTTTTATTTTATTTTATTGAGGTATAAATAATAATTACGTAAAATTGTATATGACAGTATCGTTAAGCCAGATCGGTTTGTCTCGATATCTCGTTCCGCAGTACTTAATTAATCAAATACTAAATTTAGTGCAACACAGTAATGCCGTTCTGCACAGTCGAATGCCACACACACTCATTTTTACCTGTGCAGTTGAACTGTACAGTCAAAACTACGCAGGCATACCCTAACGTGTATGCTTTAAATCTGTGACGCTTTCAATTCAAGCTCTGTCCAAAATCTAACTTTCTCTTATTTTTTAATTCAACAGACTATATTCTGGCTCATTAAGTTTTTGGGGCACATTGTTACAGTCAAATCGATTTCAATTGATTCTTCCACTTAGCTCTTAAATTTAGAGATTAATAGAATGAATGGAATTAAACAATATGGGGATGAGGATGTTAAATGAAGCTTATAATATCATGTTTGGATAAGTTGTTATGACAATCTACGCGTTAGAAAGAGATAAATAGCGACATAATATATCGCCGGTCGCAATCAACTAAATACAGATTTGTGATCATAGAGGGAACAAAAGAAAAAAAAGCGCACGCAATGTCTGTAAAATAACGTTTTCTTATTTCATGCTCTGAAAGTAGGTCATTATTAACATATAGAGCGGGTGGAAAATGACAGATCCCGCCCTAGGGCGTTTTACTTCTATATTTTTTTACGATTTTATCAGCAGTCAGTACAACCTAGCACCACCATACACCATTTTATACACATGTTCACACCTAATACACATTAATTGCAATCTTTAATTTCCACGAGTTCAGGTCGTAAACGTAGAATACTCCGCACCGTAATTAGATTACAAAAATCTTACCTCAAAATCGCTTTCTTTCTCTTGTGTCTGTGTAGGTTTTAAAGAACTAAAACACGCGAAAGAGATTTATTGCTAAATTTAATGCTATGATGATGTAAAGTAAGAAGATTTTACTTAGATGATTGAAATAGTAGTTTATGCAACAGTGATATAATAAGGGTTCCTAAAACTAAAGGTTCGCCGTCGCCGGAGAGTTTTAAGTACCAATTATGGGCGGTACGCTAGTTTTTAAAATAGCGAAAAAAGCAAAATCTCGAAAGGTGGCAGAATGTGGCAGATGTCGTATGCCCACTATAGAAAAAAAAACAGTGTCTATGGTATACCATAGACAACGACAACGAAAAATTTTTATACTTTTTTAATATAGCTGTCAGTCATCTAATTGACAGATAGAAGTACTGGAGTAGAAAAAAGAATAAGGGAGTGAGGTAAGATATTTGGAATCCATTTACGGCGCAAAGTATAGATGCAACTGTAATAAACGGGCGCGCTGCCATACTAATAAGTTTGGAACTGCATATTGGTGGTGCCTGCGAGTTGTCTTATATTATGCCATAGATGGCGCTAATTTGTGGTTTGTATTGAAAGAACTTTGTATAAAGATTTCGAGCCCCTTTTTCTTTTTTATTATCATAGTAAACTAAAGGTGGAGAAATAAATGCAATCAGGACTGAGGATCTAAATGGCATTGACGAAAATATCCACGCTCCAGGGTTTCGGGTTCGACGCCCGTGTAAGGCATTTATTTGGGTATATAATTAATCTAGTTCCAGAGTCATGGATGCTTTCAGCTATTAATTGTATATACTACAAAATACTAAACTAAAAAAGATAATTAATTTTATATGTAGGTCTTAAGTAGAAGTTAAAATTCATACATAAAACAGAGACAATAGACTTGTGGCGTTACTCATAAACGCACATCAAGCACAGTTTAGCTAAATGATTGTTTGTCCTTATCTGTCAGTTTGACATTTGCATATGTTAGAAAGGGAGAAAACATTATTTAACTAAAACGTCTGTTAAGTAATTTTTTTATAAATAAGAAGGTTAGCAGTAAGTAGGAATTAAACTGAACTGACTGAGTGAGAAAAAAGTCTGTTTAGAACAGATTTCTAATTTTAAATATTTCAATAGTTCTGATAAAGAAAATAAAAATATTAGGTACTTAAAACTTTGCTTTTAAGGTGTAGTCAAATCTTGTTCGACTTCACAACACTAGCCGCCTTATTCATAATAACTTAACAGACTATACTAGTTAAAATATATGCATTTTTTTTTTCAAGTTTGTCTCTCGCAAACTTTTTTTTGATGTGGAAATTTTTATGTGATGTCTGCTCAGAATATATTCTAAGAGGAAAAACAAAGTGTCCCATGTTTTTTTACCGTCACCCTTTTTCATAAACTTGGTATGGCGGTAACGAAATAGAAAGTTTGAAAATATATGGAAAATTTGGGCCAATTTCTTTCTCCCCGATCGGAAGAGTTCGTGATAATGAGTAGAAATCACATAAAAAACTAACGTCAAAAAAGTAGGGGGACGACAATTTTCAATAAAGAGGGTCTCAAACCAAACTTTAACCAGTTACCATATTGACTTATTGTGACTATGTGTGTTACTCTCGTGCGAGATTTATATTTATGGGATTATATTACGAGTATCGTAATCAAAACGAGACGCACTGTAGTTTAACTTCTGTTTCGGTTACACCTAGTCATAGAGCATTCATAATATAGAGTTAACAGGCAGTTCTGACAGCTGAAGTGGTAATTCGCGCCAAAATCATTCAATTTCCTGATTTTTGTTAAAAGAAGTTGCGTGCCAGAGTTAGATAACCTTTATCTATGGCTAGTATTGTAGTACATTCAACCAATTGAAACCCTAGGCCACCTTAGGACTATGTCATATAGTGACGCTATAAATCAGATTGTAAGAAATCTCTTACTGCTTGTCATATTGACATGGTTCTAGAGTGGCCTAGGGTTACAATTTCACTTAATAGTTGACTGTACATTTGATACTTAATGTAGACTCGTATAAGTAAAACCATTTTGTATCCAAGGCATCCAAAGCATCATAAGACCTCATACCTTGTCTATTGCTTAATTATCTATGGCCGGAGTTATGCTTTTTCTTCATTAATGTCAAATTTCTCCCAACTTTCATCGGAATTGGCGCTAGCGTCATCTTTCACTTCCTTTTCTCCAAAATAATCTTCAACCAAATCATTACCACAGACGTCGGATTTACCTTTCTTCCCTCCATTTTTGTTATTATTTTTCGTTTGAACAGATTTGGGTTTAGTGTTGCCAGTCGTGTTAGTTTTTTTGTTTTTAATGTTGTTGTTCGCCAGGTCGCGAGATGAGGTCTGTTTTGTCTTCTTGCTGGATATTTCCTTCTCGTATTCTTCTAGAAGTAGCGTTTGCTGTTCCTCGGTCAGTTCAACGTCATTCGCGAAGTCTTCTGTGGGGAAGATAACATAGAATAATATTTTAAACTGGAAAATTATAGCAGACTTTAGTAAAAAAGTTAAACTATTTAATTAAAAAACTGGCAAAAACACACCTTAGCGTTTAAAATATAAAGGATCGTATATACTTATGAAATGTTAGAACCTGTCTGCCGTGACCTGGTGGCCTGTGAGCTGATGTGTGAGATGGTCTGTGGTGTCAGTCCATGTTAGTCAATACAACTGACAGACAACTTACTCACCGTTCTCCCAAGCCACTGTATCAGCAAGAACCAGGCTCGGTGGGCTCACTCGGCTCGACTTCGTTGCCTCGTTGGAGTCCATGTTAGTCAATACAACTGTCTGAGAACTTACTCACCGTCCTCCCAAGCCACTGTGTCGGCAAGAACGAGGGGCTCAGTAGGCTCAGTAGGCTCGGTCGGCTCGGTCAGCTCGCTTGGCTCGTCTTCCACTTCGTTGTCGACGCCGGATAGAACTTTCTTGGGGCTTCTGAAATAATATTTGAGTTTAGATTTGTATACTGATACCGTACATAACATTTGCGACTCTCTTGTAACATATTTAAAAAAAACACGTGACTCAGTTGTTCGGCCATTTGACATAATTCCGTATAATGACAAGTCACATGGTTTTTGTTTACATTCTTTAGAAATCCATAAGGTATGGAGTACAGGAATGACAAAACATCAGACGATTAAACTTACATGCTCATTTACATTATAATTACTATTTAAAACGAGATATTTACCATGTATATTTGTTTTGCGTGTGGGTAAACCAGAAATAGAAACTCGCGGTAAATCAGTTACACCGTGACGCGAACATGGCGCTTGTAACAGTGCCGAAATATCGGGAGCTCACAAAAACAAATATACATGGTAAATATCTCGTTTTAAATAGTAATTATAACACAAATTCTAATTATATAATCTGCATGAGCCTCCCTAGCTTAGTTGGTGCTCTGCTTATGAAGCTGGAGGTCCCAGGTTCCTGTAACCCTACCTACTGCTGCGACAGTATTACTGGCCACATACGATCAGGCACATCCGCCGGATCTGCCAGGTAATAGGAATTTTGTTTGGCGGATGCGAACATACCCACTATCTCTCTGACAATGTCTCTCTGTCTCTGGAAATCTGACGGGTTGCCCGAAAGTATATGGCGAGCAAATCTCGCGGACGAGAAACACAACTGTCATTTTATAATCCGAACAATTAGAAAATGACAGGTGTCTTTCTCTACCACATGATACTGTCGCAACACTCTTGTGCTAGCCTACAGGTATGTGGCCTAGCGGTTAGTCGACTATAATTCCGGAAGTCACGGTTTTAAAACTGGATCGAACCCAATGACATTTTAAGAACTTATGTCATTCATCATTAGACTTTTACCAGTTGCCTTTCGCTTTGGACCAGCGGGGACTATATCCCAATACTTCTCATGAGAGGTCTGCGCCCAGCAGTGGGATGCTTATCCTTTAATATGTAAAAATGACAGGGCATACAAACTCTTCGACGTTCCGTTGTTTTTTTCTCAGCGAGAATCATCAGTACTATTGAGCGCCGAGGAGGATTGAACTCACAACCATCCCTTTTTTTCAAATTCAGGGTGCTGAGGTGGTGGATAGTATGGTATGGGGTATGCTTACTGTTGTATGGGCTCAGTCTGCTGGCGGGGTAAGTGTGCCAATACAGGGTCGGTGTCATTGGGCGGCAGGCGGCGCGCGGCGGCAGCTAGTCGGTCCTGTAGGAGCGCTACACGGAACAGATACCTGGGAACAATACAACGTTTTTCATATCTCATGCTTTGAAAGTAGGTAATTGTAAACCTAGAAAATAAAGAGGGTGCAAATAACCGAGAGGCGTAAGCGAAAATAATTAATAAACGCGAAGATAATTTTTAAGGGGTTTTTTTTTGCAGGTTCGTTAAATTTCTACAGGTTATTCTATTAACGGCCTCTCTAGCCTAGTTGGTATCCCACCCTGTCTACGAAGCTGGAGGTGCCGGGTTCGAATCCCGGTATGGTGTTTGTCACGAATATTTGTTCGTGAGTTATGGACGTTTTCTATGTAGGTACACAATATGGATGATTCACTAAACACTTCAACTTAATTAGGAACGAATTCACATATACATTTGTTCCTAATTAAGTCGAAGTGTCTGTCTAGAGTGTCTAGTGGATCATCCATATTTTTTAAATTAGGCATTTTACGGAACTTTGCAATACATTCGAGTATGTATACCTTATTTCAGCATGGATAAATTGTATTGTTACAAAAAAAAATTGGTTGATTATTTTTAAATTATCATCGAATTTGCAAAGTCCTAATTTTAGGCATTTGTATGGGTAAATAATCTTGTTATTAATTATCTGGTCACGAGTGTACGTTAGTATGTATTTATCGTACAAATTTTGCTTAGTTTGGGACTAGGTTTTGTATAAGATTATATGACACCATTTTTTTTTTGTCGGTTTGTGAATATCTTTATAACTTCGTAACAAATATGTCTATATATGTGTGTTACCTCTCCCAAAACTCGTCATGAGACACAGCATCAGGCACCAGCTTGTCGTACATCCCGCGCAGGAGCGGGCTGGCGGAGAGCCGCTTGGCGGCCGAGCCGGGCGAGATCAGCTCCGGGCCCAGCTCGAGGCTGGCACGCCACGCTTCCAGTTCCGGACTGGACGCCGGGACGAGGTATGTGGCGTCCACGCGCTGGAGGGCTTCTAGCTCTTTCTGAAATTTAAAAAATTAAATTTTAAAAATAAAAGTAGAATTAAAACCACGCCACCGGGGCCACTGGTGTGGACTCAAGAGTCGCGGGTTCGTATCCCGCCCGAAGTCCTAAATTTTTCCACTTTTACTTTTTTTTAAAGATGGACTATGGCAGTTCCGCCGTGGCAGAGCATGTCTACGATACGAGCGCGCTGCATTTTCTCCGATTTGATAAAGCGAGTTTGCTAGTACAGTCACCCACACACTTTCACTTAATGCTCAGGCAATAAAGTCCTGTATATTTATGGCACTTTGGCTGTATTCATAGATGTGTGGCTGACTGTACGCGAAAAATGCTATATACCGCCCAAAATAGGCGAAGCAATCAAGAATGGGCGGCGCCCTAATTTTAATCAAGATGGCGGCTGGGTAATGCCACCGGCACGGAAACCTGTAATCCATAGTCAAAACTTCAGTGTATGTAGTGGCAGTGTAGTGGAGAGTTGGAGACAGTGAGTTCGGTGTGCGTGCCACCCTTTGCAGTGGATGAACCTAATCTGCAGTCAAACAATCCCGGGACTCCAAGACATCGGGATCACCCTGAACCGATTTTGTCATCGAGAGCGCTGCGGGCGGCGAGGCGAAATACTTTAGTACGCCCGCTTGCGTCGTCGCGCACGGTATTCGGCGCTTGATAATGTCAAATTAGGATGTCCGAAACATGTCAGGCATAGTTACTGATACATGAGTGTTATCCGTAATTTTGAGCCTTATGAATATCTTAATATGCATAACTGCCATTTTGATTAATTTCGACATTTCACTACGTTTATATCAACGTGGTTTTCCCAGTTTTCCCTGTAAAATTATCGCTGGTCGCACCGCTCGATCGTCCCCTATGTACACTTACCAGATAAGCGCACTTTCTGCCGCTTCCTCGCCTCCAAACTTCTCAACGTTCAAAACACGAGGTCACCGAAGGCTACTTTTTTTTTCCCTGGCGGGGGCTCCATGCGCTGAGCTTTGGAGCGTACGGACTGTGAAGTGGGATGGTAGCCTGGGGAAAATCCAGGACCCTTCCACGACATCACACGATATTTACTACTCTGGAATACTCCTTCTGAGTCTGCGCTCCAGAGAGATCGGTTGGACCGAGTCCAACCAAATCTGAGGTGTGTGTAAGAAAACTAGCTACTGGGAGTTTTATTGCTGGTTCGCTACCCCTAACCTTGTATGAAACTGACCTTGTATGTAGACAGCATAGTGGTATCTCCCGAAGACAAGATGACCTCAGTGTCCTCTTCATCATCGGGCTCCGGGTTGAGGACTGTGCTCACTTGGCCTGAATAATAAACACAATAATAACTAAAATATAAGTCATATACGTAACCTAACACGCATTTAATAATAGCACTGATTATATAATAGTTCATAAAACTAATATTTATCATATACGTAACCTAACACGCATTTAATAATAGCACTGATTATATAATAGTTCATAAAACTAATATTTATCATATACGTAACCTAACACGCATTTAATAATAGCACTGATTATATAATAGTTCATAAAACTAATATTTATCTCTCATAGAAAACGCGAATATACGTTATGAACACTACGCGAAAAACAATTGACGCTCGTCTCCCCTTTATACCGCACAAACGCGGTTGCCTTCGATTAGAAATATTATACAGGGTGACATTATTGACGGTTACCTACTTGTACTCACAGACACTGCATTATGAAGCGTTTACAAAGAGAATGAGGTCACCACACATATGCACAGTTTACTTATAAATGTCTACGATTATATGAGCATAACCGACTACAGATGTAGTGCATAGTTTTCTTCGTATTTTATCGGAAACAATCTACTTCAATCGACCGCGGTACTATTACTGACAGTTGACACTGACTGAAGTAGCATGACACATTCGGGCGTTTTCGTAAGACAACAAATGACAATAATTATGCACCACATCTGTTACACTACCCTACACTATTTTATACTAATAATAATAATTGTAAATAATTTTAATTTTCACGAGAACAGGTCGTAAACACTTTCATACTAAATTAGTACAACACGCCTACCACGAACATCGAAAATTGGCATTGACGGGAAAACCTCTTTGTCACTCTAATATGCAAGTGTGACAGAGATGGAGATACGAATCGCAATCGTTCGATTTTCGTGTATTAGGCCCCAGCAGGCCTACCACAAACATCGAAAATTGGCATTGACGGTAAAACCTCTTTGTCACACCAATATGCAAGTGCGACAGAGATGGAGATACAAATCCGCAATCGTTCGATTTTCGTGGTATAGGTCCAGGACTGCATATGTGCGGTGACCGCGAGTTGTCTTGTATACTCTGTCTAGTAATTGAGGGGGTCTGAATACAAACAGTACAAAATAATAAAAATACTGACCGATAAAAGTGCTGAAACTTTTCTTCATCACATTGGCTGGCGACTCTGGTTCATCCAGCTGAAACAAAGATCATGAACTAATGAATCACTCCTCTAAAAATCAGACCGATACACTAGCGCCATCTATGGCGTGACTAAAGCAAACTGAACACCTGATGAAAAGTGAAAACAAAGTCTAAGATGGAGTAGTTTACAATCAAAATAACTCAACTTTCGTTTAAGAGGACGCCGACCTTCCAATGGCGCCGTAATTGGGGATATTGTGTTTTAACGCATTTGCAGGCAGGGAGCGTGGCCTAGGAACAAAATTGTATGAAGGTGAACGCACATGTGCGTCGGTGGCAATGAATGTGCCCTTTGAACGCCAAGAGCCCCTAAAGTAGTCGTGAGCCGTCGTGCACACCACGCCAATATGGCGGACGGTGTCAAAGCAATTGTTAATCAACTATTTCTTGTTACTAGTTGCCATGGTTAGGGTATCCTGGGTCACTCTTAAAATCAAGGTTTTATGATATCAAAAATCACGAAACGTGTTTTTTTCGATAGTTATATTCCCTTTCCATGATGGGCTATCTTACCAAGCACGTCACTAGAACATACTACAACGCTTCTTCTAAAAAAATGTGCTGGATTTGACCCCTCGCTGACGGCACAGAATAACAACAAGAAATTGTTGATTCACCCATATAAGGTTTATATTATATTCGTTATTCACTAGCCGAGATATTGACGTGTAGGTCATATTTTGACGCGAGAGGGAAAGCGTTCAAAAGGTTAAGAGCCGGAAACCAACTTGAAACCACCCTGGTGTTAGGAATGTCCATGGACGATAGTAATTGCTTACCATCAGGTGATCCATCTGCTCTGCCTCCTATGTCATAAACCTCTAGTATTAAATGCTTAGTCATTAGTACCTTGAGCGTCTTCCCTAGTGCCGTGGAGGTAGTGCTGAAGACATGGCTCGCCTCGCTCTTAACTGCGGAGCCGATCTCGTCCAGGTCCTTTTTGACCATAGAGTACACCTCTGCTTAAACCTCTAGTATTAAATGCTTAGTCATTAGTACCTTGAGCGACTTCCCTAGTGCCGTGGAGGTAGTGCTGAAGACATGGCTCGCCTCGCTCTTAACTGCGGAGCCGATCTCGTCCAGGTCCTTTTTGACCATAGAGTACACCTCTGCTGACTGTAACAAACAGGTAATTAAGGTTACTCGTAAAGTAAATAAAATAGTAATAAATATCTTAGAAAGAAAGGAAAGTGGAATAACTCATGACATCGAGCGGGACTCGAACTGGCAACTCCGGGATTCACGGCCCCAACTTTCTCCACCACATCCGTATGCGCCTTAGCAACATCTAGCGCAAGAAAGTATTTTTTAATCGGCAGTGGAGTCATGAAATTTCCACTTTTACTTTCTCTCTTCGAAATTTAAAAACGTTCGCAGACATTTTCTTCTTAAAAATAAAAATTGTGACAACTAACAACTAAAAACATCATAATAATATTCTAGGTTCAGAAATCTGACAAAAAGTACTTGGGATTTCATGTTTATGAAATTTACAGTCACAACCTACACATACATCAATTCTTAGATATCGATGTGGAAATACATTCATTTCCATTTAATAGGTTGTTGACCGGTCGTTAAATTTGTTCCATCGTCTAACCCTTAGTAACCTTTTAAGATGTCCTCTAAGAGGTTAAAAGGGTAAACATGCCGAATATGCCTATGGCTTTACTGTTTTTAGGGTTCCGTTCCCAAAGGGTAAATAGGGACCCTATTACTAAGACTAAGTCTGTCTGTCTGTGCGTCCGTCAGTTCTCTGGATGTATCTCATGAGTCGTGATAGTTAGACAGTGTTAACATTTTCACAGATGATGTATTTCTGTTGCCGCTGTTACAACAAATACTTACCTACTAAAAAATAGAATTAAATAAATATTTAAGGGTGCTCATATAACAAACGTGATTTTTTTTTGCTCGTTTTTGCTCGATATTGATGACGGCAACAAGTAAACGCTTGAAATATTCACAAAATATTTACTTTAAAAATAAATAATTAAATTAAAATAAAACAAATATTTAAAGGGGACTCCGATACAACAAACGTGTTTTTTTTTGGTAATGGTACGGAACCCTTCGTGCGTGAGTCCGATTCGCACTTGGCCGGTTATTTATATACTTTAGTAGCGCCCAAAAAAAAAAACAAGAACCTATTGACTTTTTTCTGCTGCTCCTGACAAAAATGTCAAGCTACAAGGGAGATTTTGTTGACTATAATACAGAATATTATTGCACGGATAAATTAAGATAAAGCGCTTATCGTATGATAAAAAAACCATATACAAGATAATCAAGATATACAAACACAAACTTTATTATTGACGATTATTGGCTAAATATATTTTGAGGGCAAGTTACTTTAATAAGATGTAAAAAAATTAGACCTTCCCTTTATAGCCTTGAGTATGACAGTATGAGATTATCAGGCAAATGTACAAACAACATAAGCAAGCTATTATTAATTCCTTATATAACTTATATGTATAATTCTACTCAACGTGTTCTCAATGGAGCAAGCGGATTACTCTATATTTTATTATTACGAAGCATTAATTAGCCAAATCTGTCCAATGTGACTCGAAAAGTAGCTGAATCTGTTACCATACTCTTCATTGTATATTGTACACACAGTTTATGAATGAAATCATTCATAAATTGCCCATGCACTTTGGACGCGATAGAAGGTTAGTCGATTTTGTCAATGATCATTTTGCCCATGGAATTTAAGTCAGTGGTTACAACACCACAAGACCAGACCAAGCTAAGTTTGCCTCGATTGTGATGTTAGAGTCTGCGCAAACTTCTATAAAATTATGCCGTTTACTTAACACTTTCACAGCCCGTGTAGCATGGAAAAAGCCGGAAAAAATTGAATTTTTTTTTTTCATGATATAATGAAACTTTTGGTTTTTTCCGAAGTTTTCGGGTTTTTTAAGAAATAAATAATGTCACTATCACTGTCACTCCTTTTATCTGTTTCAATTGTTTCTTCCTCGATGTAATCGATGTAGCCCTGTTGTAGGTGTAAATTAGACCTAATATGCATTGATTTAGAGTTGAAAATTAGAGCGGAAACTTTCATTGATTTTTTCCTAAATAATCCGAAAAAAACGAGTCGTCTGGGAAAAAATCGGATTTCTTCCAGACTTTTTCAACGCTAAGCCTGTGCTATCAAGATCGATAGGTACAAACTTAGCTTAGTCGTTGTATGACGCTGATTGGCCCTCAAAAGTTGCGTAGGCATTATATGTACAACATAATTTGGCGACCCGCCAAATCTTCAGAGGATTGTATTGAACGACGTCGTGTCCTTGGCTAGGATAGGTTCTGTTCAAAACTCGTGTAAGTAAGCAAAGCAAATAAGTTTTGAAAAGATCGGCTATGTATAGCTGTATATGTAAGGCTGTTTCAACAAATAAATACATGAAATAAACATATTTATTTTATTTCAGTTGGGTAAGTTTGTGTTGGTCCAACCATAAAAGTTAATTTAGAACCATCGGCGACAAAATCCAAAAGCAAAACCAAAGAATGAAGAAAAAAAGCCAAGTGCGAGCCGGACTCGCGCACTAAGGGTTCCATACCATTATATGAAAACGGCAAAAAAAAAAAAACACATCTGTTGTAGGTTTTTAGTATTTGTGGATACAGCGGCAACAGAAATACATACTCTGTGAAAATTTCAACTGTCTAACTATCACGGTTCTTGAGATACAACCTGGTGACAGACGGACGACGGACGGACAGACGGACGGCGAGAGCCTTTGGGTCCCGTTTTACGGTTTGGGTGCGGAACCCTAAAAAGGATGATATATGTTTAATTGTCTTGGCGGCTCTACTATGCCGCTAAATGTAAACAAACCTATATTGTTGGCAACAATATTGTTTGTCAGTTTACAGGACGAGTGCGTTGCACGGCACAATGAACTGCAACGGCCATTAAAATGCAGTGCCTAATGAAGCATTAAGCAATTAGTGTGAACTCTCCTTTTGATCCTTGAGCTGCCGTTGCAACGGTTAATTTCGTTAATGTCGGTTGCTAGGCGCTGTCTGCGTCTTTGTCGACGTCACAGTATAAAGTAGGCTATACACGTTAGGCCATACAGTTCTGGATTTTGGCTGTACAGAACACTACACAGTCGAATGCCACACACGCTCATTTTTACCTGTGCAGTCGAACTGTACGGTTAAAACTGCGCAGGCATACCCTAACGTGTATACTGTATGGCCTGCTTAAGGAACGCTTACCACAATTCAATTTAGTCATGATAATGAGAACCGATTATTTTTATTGCATTCCAATATGAAATTAAACACTTTAGAACGGTGATGATGGGTTGAGTCATCATCTTAACCCTGTGAAAACGAGTGATGTAAAGGGCTCGAAACGTAAGGACATAAATTCCTTTCTAAAATGTTTAATTTCAATGAACAATAATCGCGGAATCAGAAGACAATATTGCATTCCAATATGACTCATATGCAGGCAGTAATTCCAAAAGTAATAAATACTTATTTATACAAGTGAACAGTATGTAATTAGCATACTTTTAGGAATGCAGATCAACATTATTTGCTTAAGTATTTGCATGAAATAATTTAGAATGGGCAACAATGTTTCTTAGATCTTATCTTTGTATTGAGGTTTATAAATGGTCACTGTGCTAAAATTACAAAAAGAGATAAATAGGTAGATATGAACTTATAGCCAACTGCATATGTTCAGGTTTATTCACTGGATCTACCAATCAATGCAGGTATGGGAAATTTCTATCATAGCTGGGCATTAACTCGTTAATCCGTTAATCATTAATTAACGAAGTTAACATTTTCATTAACGGATTAACTTTTAAGTTAACTTTAGAATATGTTAACGGAATCATTAACTTCCGTTAAGTTTTCCCAAGTCCGTTAATCGTTAATCGAGTTCCAAAATACTCACCAAAAAGATACCGCACATACCGCGCCACGCGGCAAAAAACCTGTTTCCACCCGACTACAAATTTTCAAAAAAGTAGTTTCTCAATTCATGTGATTTTTTTATTATTATTCTTTATTTTTATTTTTATGTTTGTTACGTCACAACTGCGTCAATATTGAGTCGATTTTAAATTATCCATGGTAGTTGCAGATTGGTCCCATTTTTTTCAAAATTCATTTCTTATGATGGGATCCATGAGAAATTGAAGGAACTCTTCAAATTTAATAGGCTTATGCATGATGATTACGGTGTTTTCTTAAGAAATTCGAGCATTTTTTTTTTACGAAAACCATCAATCTGGTGGAGTGGAGCTGATGATGGAACCCAGGGATGGCAAAGTGGAACTGTCTGTTAATTTCCATCCTATTTGAGACATTCATATTTTTCATGGAATTCATGAAGAATTTAAAGAACTCATATTTTAACGGAACGTTATGATTTGAGGGTTTCCTTATAAACTTGAAATTTTTTTTGGGGTTTACCAACATTTTTGTAGGTACCTGATGATGAAGACCAGGGATGGCAAAGTGGAATTGGTTGGTAAACACAGACATTCATCTTATTGATTTGATTTATATTCTGATGATAAAGTTCTTGAGAAATTCAGACAACCTTCAAATTTGAACGGCACGTCCAACGTGATTGGAAAGTTTTCATAATTAGTTGGGGTATTTTCTTAATCAAGCCATCAATTTGCTGCAGTGGACCTGATTTTGAACACCAGGGATGGCATATTGAAACTGCTCGATAATTTCTAGCTCTGTCCTCCAACTTGAGACATTGTTATTTTGTCTGTGACCTCGGAGGTCTACAAGATAGTTGCAATTGATTTTACTTAAGATCAAATGATGGAAGCCATGAGAAATTAAGAAAACTCCTGAATTTTCAAAGGTATTCGGAGGGTAAATTGGATATTTTTGAAGGAAACTGATTAACTATAAGTTGTAGGTCACTAACTGAAAGATGCCCTTTTAACCACGTGTTAACGGATTAACGATTAACGTTAACTTCCGTTAAGTCTTCCGAAAAGTAGCGCTTTAACGATTAACGAAGTTAACTTTTTTTGTAACGGATTAGCGATTAACGAAGTTAACTATTTGATTAACGGTGCCCAGCTCTGATTTCTATGCCCTGCCAACATACCCGCTTTGAAGATACAATGGAGTACCTGAACATATATAGCCGCTTATGACAAAAGATTACTTTTGTTTTCTTTTACTATAGGCCATAAAAGCATTATACAATATTTGGATGTATTTTATTATAATCTAATAAGTGTTAACAAATTAGACACGGATATTTTAAGGGACATTAATTAACATCAAAACAATTAACTTTCACTAGAAATTACAAAATCTTTTGCATAGGATTGATTGACGGGGAGAATTCGCATTCTCTCAGTCTCTCAGACTCAGAATGCACCCTTGAATTTCGTCGTTTTTTTTATTTATTTCTATAGTGGGCATACAACATGTTTCACATTCTGCCTGCAGATTTTGCTTTATTTGCTATATTAGCTGTCATAGAAAAACTAGCATATGCAACAGCTCATAATTAGTTCTTAATACTCTCAGGTTGTTTATTACAAAATCTCAAGTTTTAAGAACCCTTATTATATCACTGTTGCATAAACTACCATTAAGGATGTCAGTAGGATGCAGTGACGAAAATTAAATTCCAAAGTATTTTTCCAAAAAAGTCCTGAATTTTTTTAATGTTGAATACTACCAAATTTAGGATAAGAAATGTGGGTGGCTATGGAGAAAATAGACAAACCTTGGTCTTGGCTGAAGTGAGCCAGGAGTCCCACCAGTTGCCGGACGGCTGTTCCACCTGCGGTGAGCTGGACTCACTTCCCTGCACCTCAGGAGACCTGACAGGCAGAAAAGTATTTCAGTAACAAGTATAACTTAGTTTATTTTTGTACTCAGCTAAAATATCTGTATACACAAATTCAGCAGAACAGAGTGATCAGACTGGCAGACGGTATTATGCTTAATTGTTTAAGAATTTATTTCTCCAAAAGAATATAACAATAAGTGAATTGTTAACTCTTTTACTTGAGAAATACAACACTATCTTCACTTAAATATATAAATGCAGGAGGCGTATGACAAACCACTTATTTGTTTCTCTATTTTGTCTCTCAATCACTCTTGTACAGTCACGTCTATAAATATGTATACACTTTGGACCTTATTACTGGGAAAGAAGGGTCAAAATTGAATACAGATGCATATTTATGACTCCAACCTATATACAAGTGGTAAAGAGGCATGTAGACAAACAAACAAAAGGAGTGGCACTATATTGCAGGTTGAATCTATGTAGTTAATTTGACTATATTGGTTTGGATTTTTAAGCCTTCAGTGACAGCTTTCATGTTTGACATAATGTTCAAAAGGCTAAACTAAATAGAAAAACATGGGATTTTGCTACCATTATAATGCCAATTCACTTACATTTTAATATTTATTATTACTGTGATTTGCATGGCATAGTGCAATTTACATAAATACTGTTTTTGCCTCATTAAGGATTAGGTGGCACTGCAGTTGTCCAGTATACAAGATTTTTCGAATACACAATACCCCAATTAATCTAAAGTAAGGTTATGCTGTGATAATACAGTACAAGTATACTGGTTATATCCTGCCCTGCCATTCATAAACTAGTTAAAAGAAGTGACCTATTTAACTCCACAGATACTTCTCACAAGAAACAATACAAGTTAGTGGTATTCTGAAGGTTAATGGATCTTGTTTTTACAACATTACTACGAGCTACTGACATTATCACGGCAAGAAACAGCGTAACTAATAAAATACTGATATGACCGAAATAAATAGAATCCTACATTTCGATCTTACATATCACTATACGCAGCAAACTAAGTGACAATTTCGACGAAGGCCATGAATGAAACTGTTGTTTACAAAATAATGTATCTAAACCAATTAAAAACTAAGAAATCTGCATTTATGATAAGAAAAAGCATGTTGACATCAACAATAGTTTGTAATCAACAAACATAGTCCGCTACACTTACTTTTCAGCCATCATGAAGCAGGTTCACTTAAAATGAAAATAAAAGGGGCACATGAGTTTCTGCACATTAAATTTGGTTTGATTTTGTGTGTTTTGTTACGCGAAATTTACAACAAAATTTGACATAGTTTTGTTTGCGTTGACATAAGTGAACGAACGTTTTGTTTCTGCTCTGTAAAGAAATATGGCGCTGACATCTTGTTTTTATGCCAAGCATTTGAGCAAAAAGTTTAATACGGAATAGAGTCAACCCAGTCAGACTGAGCCAGACCACGTTAATCGTTGTCTTTTTCAAGAAAATTAAGTGTCTGACATTTAAAGTGTTATTTTATTATGATGTTTACTTAACACTTTCACTGTCCGTGCTATAAAAATCCATGTAAACTTAGCTTAGTTGGACATGGGTTCCGTACCAAAATGGAACCCTTATAACCCTTAGAACTCACTCGGTCTGTCTGTCACATTGTTAAATATCTCGAAAACTACTTAAACTATCTATTTGAGTAAGTAGTTATATACAAAGATCGCTTTAAACGCCCGCCATTCTCGCAACCTTAGCCATGACGTCATAATCTAAGGCTGGCTGTAACTATACGAAACATTCGAGAAGCCGAGACGCGATTGTGCTACGGACACGCCCGGCGTGGTATGCTCTCCTGAGCAACAAAAAGCGAAACTCGAGGATCCTGTCAAAATGGAATTCCTACAACAGTTCATCGTTACCAACAGCTACAGCTATGTTCGACAGATCAGATAACTCCGAATGAACCCATATAAATAACCTGGCGGCTGGCTCGCAACCGCTCCGATCCACCGGACATAGAGCGCCTCCCACGCGACCGCCTTCATGACAACATCTCTCCTCCAGAAGTACTTACCTACCTACTGAATTGAACCTGATTAACTTCGCAGATACCTCTTTACCACTTACCCGCGTCAGAAGTAAGATGGTCTCCAAATGACCCAGGCTACCCCTCGAGCAGCTCCCCCAGGAGCGAAGTCATTCAGCCAGTCCCGTTCATTCGCATTCGCGGCCTAAAAAATATACTTAGAAAACCGGCCAAGTGTTAAGCGGCCAAATAATTGAGGGTTCCGTACCGTCACACGATGAAATAATTGTGCAAGCAAAAGGGCGTAAGTGCCTTCATAACATCTAGGCACTTACGTCTTTTTGCAATCAATATTTTTGGCAAAAACTCGAAAACGGTTTGAACAATTTGTACAAAATAATTTTCGTGATAAGATCGTCTGATATCCTATCTTCCTTTTTTTACATTTTTTGGACCTCCCATTCGAAAGTTAGAGAGGGGGGGGACAAAATCGTCAATCAAATTTTTGTGTAAGAAACTTTTAAGTTATGTATTTGTAAAGGACTATCCGATGATGTGCCACAAGTAGATATTTGGTAAAAAAACCCCCAAACATGTGTTTTTTTTCGTAATTTATAGGCAAAACCAAGCAAAACTAAGTAGCGACACACAAAATACCACGACACATGGTTATTTTTGTTATTAATAAGTACCTACTTCTGTTTTTTAGCGTTTAAATTGCATGCATGTCCTTTTTTGTAATTTTTTTTTGTGCTGTATGCCATGTACGTTGTGGGTGTGAATAAAGATTTTATCTATCTATCTAAATATATCATGTCATTACCATATGCTGTATAGTTACTGAGTAAAACCGCTGTGACATACGGACGAACGGACAGACGGACTGGACGAAACAATAAGAGATCCGTTTTAGCAATTTTGGCTACGGAACCCTAAAAACATTTATTCGTGGTTAATTGACCAAATAACAGAAACAAAACAAAAACGACAATTAATTACCTACATTACAAAACATTATCTTATAAGTCTGTTTTTTTGTGATTAAGGGGGGGTTATGGTTCCAATTAGGTAACCAACAATTTCGATTTTTAATGGGTGTTAAAATGGCAATTAAAAATAACAAGCGCACATTGTTTTATTTCTCACATTGGCGGACTATGGTCGAGACTGGCAGATTGTTTCGTTTTATTCTACTTTTACAATGTTTTACGAGTGTGGTAAATATTTAAGGAGTTTGCAATATTTTAATGTTTGACTTCAGATCAGAGATCCGGGATTATCTTATTAATTTTAAGTCGGGTAAAGTATGTGAAATGTGGCAAAGTTAAGCATTTATAAGGAGCAGGTCCTTTTTAAAGTACCTACCAATTTTATTATTAGAACAAACGTTTCACAATATAACGGCTACTTGGCCTAAATCCTCGGACCCCCACCAATGAACAGCTGCTGTACGCCTGGACTTAGTAACTAGGTAGTAAATAGAGAGCTCTCCTAATACTTTTGTCAAAGAATATTAAAATATTATAAGACGTCGCCTACGCCACCAATATTGCAGACCGAATATTTCATAAAAATAAAAATAAAGGGAAAGAAACTCATGATTTGAACCCACGACTATTGGGATACACGCCCGTCGCTCTGCCAAGTGAGCTATCACATCACCACACCCGTGGCCCCCAATTTCTTCATCATAAGTATCCCGTATACGGTCATGAATGATGTCATGTCAAGTCATGAATTTGGTATCGTTCCCCGACGTTTCTGCTCAAAAATCATAACGAATAATTTCAGTTAGGTTACAATCCAATGAACCACCCATGTTGCCAAGAACCAGGCCAGAATGTGACCCTGGCCATGATCATCGACGCCTTCGAGATCTACGGCCATGATCCCACCGACAAGTTGGACCATCTGGCGCATTACCAGCTTCAAATGATGAAAATCAAGCGAGCGCCTGATCAGGTATTCGATCCTCTAAATCTTCCATGCCCGATGTGTACCTATAGCAGGCCTATATATGGAACTCCCCATGCGAATTCCAATCGATTGCCTTTTGTCTTGTATCGGTAACGACACACTATCCAACGTGCTGCCAACACAACCCGCGCGCCGCCGCCAGTATTATATAATATTGCTAATCGTAGGATTCGTAGGCAACACAAAACAGTCTTTCTGTTTTGTGGTAGGCAACCCTAGCGTATGTGCGAGGGAGTGAGCGGCCGAGCATCAATTGTTTTTTGCGTAGTGTTCAAAACGGTTTGTATTCGCGTTTTCTATTACAATTACAACAATCTTATATGAAAAATATATGCCTGATGCCTATAGCCCTACCGTTTAACTGAGGCCGAGAGAGACGGGAAGGTTATAGTCAAGTAAGACAGAGCCTCAAATATTTAACTCTA
Organism: Lathronympha strigana; assembly: GCA_949128165.1. NCBI lineage: Eukaryota > Metazoa > Arthropoda > Insecta > Lepidoptera > Tortricidae > Lathronympha > Lathronympha strigana. Next base: position 8,028,669 of record OX421923.1, on the reverse strand, counting down.
GCTACGAGCAAAAATAGTAAAACAGTCCTCAGAGATTTAGGTTGGTTTAAGTATTGAAAAAAATCGGCCAAGTGCGAGTCGGACTCCGTACCATTGTCTAGAAAAACGGCAAAAAAATCACGTTTGTTTTATGGGAGCCCCCATACATATTAATTTTATTATTTTGTTTAGTATTTGTTGTTATAGCGGGAACACACAAAATACATCTGTAGCAGTGTAATTTCTCAATGACGATTTGATTTCCAATCCGTCTGTGTCCACGTAAGACCTTTTATAGCCGTGTGTTGTGATTCGTGAAGATCTTGCGAAGTCTCTAGTATTAAAATCGATCCACACTTAGCTTGTATGACCCTACTTATACACTTAATATTCTTTGGTAAAGGTCATATATAACATGCCGAGTGAAATTTGATAAAAATTATGTGAGGGACCCGTTCTAAATATTATTTAATATGTTTGAGTCTCACAAGAGTTTATGGTTATAATTTATTGCAGTATATCATCAATGAACATGTGCACGTAGCGGTGGACCATCTTGGCAGGTTTATACACATGCACGTCAAGGAACTGAAGGTATTTATATTTCTACAATACTTGAAAATCTTTGTTCTCTAGTAATAGGAACACTACCACCCTCCTCTTTATCTATGGTTAGATTGGTTAGTGCATAACAAGCTATTATGTTTATTGATGCTGTAATAAGTTGATGAAAACGCACAGGTGGAAAAGTTTTAGCAACGTTAGCCACTAGTCGCACGAATCGTACCAATTTTGAGTATATTGACCTATGCGCTACGTTTCAGTACAATCCACTATATAGGTGGAGTCCGATTTTAACAGAATTTTTTGGTTAAGCTGATTCCAGTTTACTAAAGCCAAAGATCACAATGGCATATTCTAAGAACGTCGCAATGCCAAAACAGATTTGTCTCAAAAATTTCAAATCCTGAAATGACTTACGCCTACTTCTCAAATTACTGTGTTCTTGATATGACTATAATTAATATTAACTTTAACGTGTTATGATTCATTTTCGATTTATTCACCATTTTCTAACACCTATTTTACCAGCGATTTATCAGCGAGCTTCAAACATGTATCTGGTTTTTGCTATTGAATCTTAATAAAACATTTTTTTCTTGTAATATAGGTAAGTAAGTATATTTTATTTTTATTTTTATTTATTGGGAAACAAAAAGCATGCAATTATACAAAATATAAACATTATGAATAATACAGGAGCCAAAACAGTTTCCACTAGTGAATTAAGCAGAAATGCTCAAAGGGAACTTCATCAAATACAAGTTAAATATAGAAACTAAACATTTTAAAAGTATTATACAATGCAATAAGCAATGTGGCAAGCAGGGAGATACCTAGTCTTCTACGGAATAAATGAAACACTTTTGAAAATGTTTACACAAAATTATTGAGTTTTTTTATTTTTATTTGGCATATTTTGGTAGAAATACACGAACATTAGCCAAGTTTTCTGGCTAAACAGTAACTTTTTTACATAAAAGTATATGCAATTATAAAGTTTAGGTCATAATGAGTCATAATGGGTCATAAAGAGAGGTATGGGCACAGCGGATGCATATCGTTTAGTGTGGTAGGGCACAGCACAACGAATGTCGTTTCGCTCAAATCTGGAGCAGAGCCCATCTGGGGCAGTACCTCCACCTTACAGAAAACCGCAGTTAAATAACACTAGACCCTACTCATAGTGTTGTGTTTCTGTCGGTGAGTAAGGTTGCCAGAGCTCCAAGAGGATTCGCTGTGTTGACAGCTGGGGAGTGGGGTGTACCCACGGAGCTAAGCTTGCCCCTTTAGCTGTCAACACAGCGAATCCTCCTTTTTTAAAGGGTCGACAACGCGCGTGTAACTCCCCTGGAGTTGCAGGCGTCCATAGGCTACGGTGACCGCTTACCATCAGGCGGGCCGTATGCTTGTTTGTCACCGTTGTAGTATATAAAAAAAAAAAAAATCTATCCAAAAACTATAAATAGTGTATAACCTCTAGTATTTTTTTCTTAAACAGCATTTCAAATTGCTCTGAACATCGAGTATATAATCTATATAATATACGACGTGGGTAATAAATGTAGCGGCAGTCCAGCTCGAGAGCTCGTAGAGATAGGTCATATATGTCGCTCTGCGCTTTGACAATATTTAGAAAGATGAGAGACTGAGAGTACAGAGGAACGTGTAAGTAGTGGATATCGAGATATTGGGTGGTTGAGTAGCCCTTTATATAGTTGTGATCCTTTGGTGTGACTGTTGACGCTGCATACTACCGAGATATTACACTCCTGAAGTAGGTTTATGCATTGTTCCACTAGCTTTGGTTTCTAATCAGATTTTTTGGAGTGTATTAAAAAATAACCAACTGGAATTTTTCATGTGTCATATAATATAAGCATGTCACCGTAAAAGTCAAAGCTTGTGTAGCTATGGGCACGGATTCAGTCTAACTCGCAATCGCAACCAAGATTTACGAAACCGTAATTATTTTGGTTATGGCTGTCTCATTCAATTTCGAATAGCCATTTCGTCAATGGCTAATACACACTAAAGTTGTTATTGAGGGATTTGCTGAGCTCGCGTTTTTATACTGCTAAAAGATCCGGGGTTGCAGTTGACTCCTTTGTGCAGTAATCGTTTTAGGATGTGGCAGGACATCTTGAAATTGCTCTTAAATAAATGTGTACGCTTTTGGCGAGAGATAATGCAATGTTACTGCAAATGTTCTTATATCCTGGCTGTGCTTCATGTCCTTGCTTTTGCAAAAATCTCCGTATACTTAATATCATTTTTGTTAAGTAATGTTGTCTGAGATTGTTAAGTACTCCGTTTCAATGTTTTCCTCGTTTAATCTATTCATTATGTCTTTAAGGTCGTCAGTTCTTTTTATTTGGCGTGAAAGACGTTGTGTTAGTGTAATTATTTTTTTGCGGCGTCTCTGGGAAACTTTCTGCACTCTTTCCAGTTGTCGCTGCAGTCTTAAAATAGTTTTCTTATAATGGTTGCAACTTGTGCACACATTTATAGCTGTATCGCTTGCAAGCCACGATTTTGCGCTTTCATATTTAAAGCCCGGCTCCTAGAATAAAATTTATTATAAGAGGATAAAATAACGTTTAATGTCTAAAAGTTTAAAAAAATAAAATCTTAATTATAAGGAAGTACGTACATACATACATATATACATATACTATTATTATTATTTATGATGCCCCGATCACCAGGGAATGACTGATAATCAGAAATATTTTAGATTTAAGGTAGGTAATAGAGTTAGGAAGGTAGGTAGGTAAGCTACACTTACCTACTGTATTTATTTAGAAAAAAATTAAGTTAGAATTATAATCAGAAATCAGAAATGTGATAGTATCAGCGTGATGATAGAACATAGAAAAAGGGAGATACATACTTTAGACACTTACCATTTTAATCATGTGCAAACGAGATTCGACAGTTGATTGGGTATCAGTATCACTGATGACTTCTATCATAGATGTACTTGGCACCATTGTCTGAAATGTGACAAACTAAAGTATTACAAAAATGTTGTCCGCGACTTTGTACTTTACGGCTATTAAACTTATTCTATTAGGCTAGGCTACTACCTAGTACCTATGTATTTATATGTACTAGCCTATGTTTTCTTCATTACCGTCAACTTAAAGGGGATATTCTTCAGGTTAACTCGAGATAATTTCTCTAAAGGGACTAGTGTCTTAACTATTGCAGTTTTTGAGATATTCAATAAATAAAGGACCATGGGCAAATTTGTATGGAGGCTGGCCCAAAAACCAACAGAGATGAGACTTGTCTTTAAACAGGTCTTATGTCTTTAAACAGGTCATTGTCTGCTTCATTTCGTTATACGGGCAACAAGTTGAATTCGCGTATGAATCGCGCGTATTATGTAAGTAAAAATATTCACAACCGCTCGGCGATGATGGCGGATCCACAGTCTTTTGTTTTGTTATGAGGAATGCGTTACGCATACCACTAGGGTGCATTTATGTACCAATTATTGACTGACAAAAGAAAGTGTGACCATATAAAGAAAATAAGTAAATAAAAATATCTATTAAATGAGATAACTCTCAGCTCTGTTGGGTTTGGGTCCAAAATTCCAAATTGCCCATAGTCCAACAAGCTGAACTAGTGTAAAAGGTTACGAAACCATTACTACTAAGCTGTGTTTTGCAGGGACCGGACAACCCTTTCCTCGCTAAAAGCCTTTCAAACGGCGTCCCTTTAAAACGACTTACCCAAAATAAGACTTAGCCGTTCGAACAGCTAGCCCATACATTTGACTAGCCCTTACCAAAATACTGACCGAACAATAAAGCTAGCCCTTTGCAATTGCTTACCGCTAACCTATACGTCTTGTTACCCTTATATAAGGGTTACCCTTATAATTAAGCGCTTTTTATAAAGCTTTCCCTTTGGCAATTTCATTCTTTATGACGATGCCGCCAAACAGCGGCAGCCAATCAGCATCAGTTATTGAGTATGTGCTCTAAGTAGGTAACTATTTCGTTCGGTGTAGCACATTTTTGGTTTACATTTACATTCGCTGTTTTTCTTCCAACTCCTCCTGTCGTCCGTCGCGCTACTCGCGCTGTTTGAATGTTTTTAATCGACTTCGAGAATTCGACGGAGACGGTTATGTACCTATTCATCTGTTTGTATTTTCAACCGACTTCAATATTCCTAAAGGAGGAGGTTCTCAATTCGGCAGAATTTTTATTTTTATATTATTATATATTTTTTTTAATGGATGTCCTCAGAACTCCTTCATTACTGAACCGATTTAATAATTTTTTTTGGTTTCTTAAAGTAGATGGCTCCAGGTTGGTCCCGTTTTTTTCAAAATCCATTTCTGATGATGGGATCCATGAGGAACTGAGGGAACTCCTCAAATTTGAAAGGCACATGCATAGTCATTTGGGTATTTTCTTGAGAACCTCGAGCATTTCTTTACAAAACCTACCAGTTTGGTAGAGCAGACCTGATGATGACGACCACGGATGTCAAAGAGGAACTGCTCTATAATTCGCGGGCCCCAGCTGTATCATTCATCTTTTGTTTATTACGAAATGCCTTCGAGGTAGTCCTATTTGATTTTAATTATATTTTGATGATCCATCATCATGAGGAATTAATGGAGCTGATGCTGAACCCTGGCAGTACCTCATGGAACTCAGGTTTGGTAAAACTTGCCAGAGTTCTGTTTTCGTCATTCAACTCGTATTAACGATCAATTAGGGGAACAGTTCTCAAGATGGAGCTGATGCTGAACCCTGGCAGTACCTAGTGGAACTCAGGTTTGGTGCAACATAGGCGAGTGCTGTTTTCATGATTCGATTCATATTAACGAGCAATTCAGAGGGCAGTTCACAAGATTGAGCTGATGCTGAACCCTGGCAGTACCAAGTGGAACACAGGTTTGGTGCAACATAGGCGAGTGCTGTTTTCATGATTCGATTCGTGTTAGCGAGCAATTAGGAGAGCAGTTCACAAGATGGAGCTGATGCTAAACCCAGGAAGTACCTAATGGAACTCAGGTTTGGTGCAACATAGGCGAGTGCTGTTTTCATGATTCGATTCATGTTAACGAGCAATTAGGAGAACAGTTAACAAGATCGAGCTGGTGCTGAACCCTGGCAGTACCTAGTCGAACTCAGGTTTGGTGCAACATAAGCGACTGCTGTTCTCATAATTTGATTCGTGTTAACGAGCAATTAGGAGAGCAGTTCACAAGATGGAGCTGATGCTAAACCCTGGCAGTACCTAATGGAACTCAGGTTTGGTGAAACATAATACGCGTGTGCTGTTTTCGTTAATCGACTCATGTTAACGAGCAATTAGGAGAGCAGTTCACAAGATGGAGCTGATGCTGAACCCTGGTAGTAATAAGTTTTAAATACGATGTGAGAAAAATTTAACAAAATAAAAACATAAATTAGCAATAATTCGCTTACTTTAACTTATACCGGGAAGTCCAATTGAAGTCGGTTTTTTTTTCTTTAAAATTATTTTTTAAATGTATGTTCACCGATTACTCCTAGCTCCATCATCCGATTTAGGTGTTTTATTTTTAAGAAAGATTACCTCCGATTTCAAATCAGATCCGTGAGGAATTAAGGGAACTCCTCAATTTTCAAATGCACATGTATGATGATTTCGGTGTTTTCTTAAATAAATGAAGGAATTTCATGCGAAAACCATAAATTGGTAAGGTAGACCTGATGATGGAGACCAGGGATGACAAGTGGAACTTAGGATACATTAGCCGATAATTCCGAGCTCCGTCGTCCAATTTGAGCAATTATTTTTATGTGAGAAAAGAGTCATCTCCAAATTGGTCTGGTAGCAATTCGGTGCTGATCTGATAATGAGGTTAATGAGGAATCAGGGAACTCCTTAACTTTCAAAGGCACATTTATGGTAATTTCGGTATTTTCTTAAGTAAATGAAGCAATTTCTTGCGAAAACCATAAATTTGGCCAGGTAGACCTGATGATGGACACCAGGGATGACATGTGGAACTTCAGATACATAAGACGATAATTCCGAGTTCCCTCGTCCAATTTGAGCAGTCTTTTTTTAGTCGAAAAGAGTTGCCTCCAAGATATAGGATATAGGATATTGGTGCTGATCTGATGATGGGATCCGCGAGGAATTAAGGAAACTCCTCAATTTTAAAGGCACATGTTTAGTGATTGCGGTCTTTTCTTAAGGAAATTAAGCAATTTCTTGCGAAAATCATAAATTTGGGACGATAGACCTCATGATGCAGACCAGCGATGGCACGTTGAACTTTAGATACATAAGCCGATAACTCCGAGCTCCGTCATCCAATTTGAACAATTTTTTTTTTGTTAGATAAAAGTTACCTCCAAGTTGGTTCCATAAGAGCTTGGTTCTAATCTGATGATGGAATCCATGAGGAATTTAGGAAACACCTCAATATTCAAAGGTAAATTAGCAATTTTGGTGTTTTGTTAAGTGACATAAGAATTTCCTTCCGAAAAATTATAAATTTGATGAAGACCAGGGGTGGTATGTGGGACTTTACATAGGTACTTAAGCTGATAATTCCGAACTCCGCCATCTTGACTTTTTTGACTATTTTTTTTCTGTTTATTAGTAGTACTGCGTTACTCATACTAGGACTTACCAACTAAAATAGAAAGATTAAACTTTTTAACAATAAATTAAAACCGACTTCAAAAAATAAAAACTAAAATGTATTCATTTTTATTTGCTGTAAGCTTCGGAAAGGATGAGTAAGCAAATACATGAAGGTGGTCTATCGACTGATACGTTTGAAGTCGGTGCCAAGCAAAATAAACACATTTCTGGCAATAATAAAACTCAGCATTCTCTCTGAAAAATAATAAATATGATATGATGACGTTAATGCCATGCATGCCTACATAAAATTTTGTCGTCCGTCAACCCGTTTTAAATTTTGCTCTTCGTTTGGATACATACTGTAGGTATAGTGACTATGTCAAATTTTAAAATGAACACACGGGAAAAAGCCGGGCATAGCAGCAAGGTAGAACCGGCGGACATGCCCGTACTTATAATTATGGCCTGCTAAACAAATATAAATCAACCAATTTCCGTCAATTATTGAAACACACTACCTACTCTATCAATATTTGTACATTCTATTAAAATAAATCAATGATAATTTTTAAGAAAAACAAAAACCGACTTCAAGTGGCCTTCCCGGTAAAAGTTAAATTTTGAGTTAGTTTAAGTTAACCAGTTTCTTTCAACAATATCCAATTCAACATTCGAGTATACCTTTGAAAATTGAGGAGCTTTCTTAAACCTTTCTGAAAAATTCAATTTTGAGTTAACCAGTTTCTTTCAAAAATATCCAATTCACCATACGAGTACCTTTGAAAATTGAGGAGCTTTCTTAATGTTTCATGGCTTCCATCATTAGATCTCAAAAAATCAAATGGAACTACTTACCTTGGTCTTCAACATCAGGTCCGCTGCAGCAAAATGATGGCTTCAGTAAGAATATGCTCCAACTAATTATGAATACCCCCAATCACGATGGACGTGGCTTTCAAATTTGAGGGTTATCTGAATTCCTCAAGAATAGGAGTTCTTCATCAGAATAGTAATCAAATTAAAAAGATGAATGATACGACAACTCGGATGATACGTAGAGCGAGGTTTATCGATCAGTTCCACTTTGCCATCCCTGGTCTTCATCATCAGGTCCACTCCGCAAAATTGATGGTTTTCGTAAACATATGCTCGAGTGTCTTAAGAAAACAGCCAAATAATCATGCATGTGCCTTTCAAATTTGAGGAGTTCCATCAGTTCCTCATGGATCCCATCATCAGAAATTAATTTTGGCCAAGCTGAAACTATCTACATTCAGATAAAATAAGAATTTTTAAAATCGGTTCAGTATTGACGGAGTTCTGAGGTAACAAACATCTAAAAATAACACACAAGAATTGAGAAACACCTCCTTTTTAAAATTTAAAAGTCGGTTGAAAATTAAACCTTATTTCATCTATTGCGGCTTCTATGACTCGGAAGCGGGCGAACATCAAAGAGTGCCGCCGCTGACGACGATCGCTTGCTATCATGTACGAATAAATGTGCGTTTTATGCACAAGGTAGACGGTTTAAATTAGCACGCCTTTACTATAAGGGTAGCCCTTTATAAGGCTAACCAATATGCAAGGTATTGGTGAGCGAGTCATAAGGGTTTCATAAGGGTATTGGGATATTGATTACTCATAAGGGCTACCGCTAAGATAAGGGCTTTAAAAGCAATATGAAAGGGTTTTGTCGCGTAAGGGTATGGTGAGTTAAGCCTTATTAAAAACCCATACAAAACCCTTTATAAGGGATAGCGGGCCGGTCCCTGGTGTTTTGGCAAGCTATGTCTAAAGTTTCAGCTTTATCATACTTGACATTTACATGCTCTCGTATAACCATAAAGGACCTTTTACAGTGTAGTATTCATTTATTTTGTACGAAAACCGAAATCATATTTTTTTCGAATTCCTCTTCTTTTTCGCAGCTCTTATAAACGTAAAATACGTATCGAATAATAAATTAAAAATCAAATAATTTCATAATGAACTATTCACATATATTATGTAAATGATAATGTGTAAAATAATAATATACGGTAAGACTTTAAGGGCGTGTGGGCGTGTGGGCGTGTGGGCGTGTGGGCGTGTGTGCGTGTGTGCGTGCGCGCGCGCGTGCGTGCGTGCATCCGTGCGTGCGTGCGTGCGTTTGTGTGTGTGTGTGTGACACGGCTGCGTGTCCCGTTGCACGCTTTTGTAATGCCATGCCATGCCGTGCATTGCCATGTTTTATTAATAAATGTGTGCACTACTACACTCGGCAGTTTGCATATCATTAACTTTATTAATTAATCAATAATAATTATGTCACTCATTGTATTACCACAATACAAAGCAATAATACAATTATTAATAGTGTTATAGGGATACTGAACTGACCTGTTGTTTGGGGACATCAATGTTAATACTTGTCTCAGCTAACCCTTGACTGGGGCCTCTTCTCCGCTTTGCATCACATACATCCATAGGCACTGCAGCTCCTCTTCCTAGGATTTTTTCCGGCTTATGCCATGGCTTAGGGAGCCTGGAGTCAGCTGTGGTAACTAATCCCTCCAAAGACAATGGATCATTTTCCTTAAATAAAAATCTAGATATTAAAAATTGCGCGCAGTATGTGTGTGAGTATGATATGGCTGTGTCGGATTGTCTGCTTTTGTAAAAAGTGGATACCTACACATTTACCGTGATTTTATTAATAAATGTGTGCACTAGACTCGGCAGTTTGCATATCATTGGCTTTATTCAGTAATAAATAATGATTGTTCCATTTTAATGTACTGTTAATAGTGTTAATACTTGTCCCAGCCAACATATGGCTGGCGACTTCTCTATATTTTTCATCAGATACATCCATCATCCATCCAGGCACTGGCCTTATTTTGCTTTTAAAAAAATGCATAAAGATGATATTTTGCGACTAAAGGTATTTTATGGATGGTCGTCGCATACGTCTCATAGCAAGTAATTAGTGTAGGTGCGCCGTTAAAAAGGGCTTAAACGCCAATAGGTCATAAGGTACCTTTTACTTGTGAAATTTGTGAAACAATACAAATGGGACCTACCACACTTGTCGCTCACCAGCCGACACCCCTAATGTGTGGGTCCTGTGTCAATATAAGAGAATTGTCATAGTGACGTTTGAAATGTTACCGCAGGACCCACATTCCACTAGCGCTTTTTAGGTGACTGCGGCACAATACGTACAAAATATGACAATGATGATAATGTTTAGATAGGTAATGCAATGATCAATAATAGTTACCCATGTGTTTGTATCTGGCAGATGTAATGTTGGTAATGCAGTAGCTTTGACCCGCCTCCATTTAATATCTGTATAATTTTGAAATGAATCTGGGGAGAAGTGCTTTGAGCATACTCTACTGTGAATCTTCCAAGTCCAGCTGGGCCTATTTACTATAGCAATCCATTGATTTCGCATTTCCTCATCCTTTGGAAAACTTAAACATAAAGTGGGCTATTGTCAGATAGGAAACTCAGTACAATCAGTAAAGTAGTCTGTTGGTAGTCTGCAAAAAGAATGCATGCAAATGTAGACATAGAATTGAATACAGCTATAATTACACAAAACACGAATATTACTGTCATATTTAGACTAGATCCTTACATTAAAATCATCAAAATTGATCAAAACTTACCGATGAAAGGACAGGGCCTCGTCCAAATTTCCTTTCTTTCCTGTATGTGACAAACAGTCTTCAAACGCACACGACATATCCTATAAAAAAATTTTGTGTTCGTTTTTGCCTAGAATTGCTTTTCAGAATTTGATTGAATATTTACACATAATTCTAAAATTTGTGTAACACCCCGCGAAAGTCGTTTTCAGATTTTGACGTGACTACTATGCGACCAAGTCAAGTTGTAATGCATTGACATCGAAATTCGAATGGACGATCTACACTGCGGGTATTTGCGTTTTGCCTCTCGATCGCACTAGTTAAATTATGCTTCAGTGCGAGTTAGATAGAGGCAAAACGCAAACCCCCGATGTGTGGTGTCGCCTAAAGAGGAAAGCCCCTCATTCACGGCAGTCCGCCGGCACTCCGGCAAGTGGCCCAGCCTGGCAGTCCAATTCGCACTTATTCGTTGAAAGATGCGCAGCGCTGCGTTTTAGCGCATACACTGTACTTGAATTAAAAAAAAGCCGCCATCTCTTATGTCATTTTTAATAATGAATAATTCATATTTTTTGCATTGCCGCATTTCTCAATTGTTTATTACCATAATTTAGTGCAATTCGGACTGCAAGGAGGTGGGCGGAGCTAGCAGGATGTTGCCGTACGGCACGCATCCGGCAACGACATTCACGATGCTATATTACGTGCCGGAGGTGCCGGCGGACTGCCGTGAATGAGGGGCTTAAATTAAACATGTCGAAGGGTCTATGGCATGATGATACGATATGTCACTGCGATGCGAATTATTATTTTGTTAATGAGAAATAATGATTATAAGATTGAAAATAAGAAAAGAAGATAAGATAAACATTTTCAAGTCGGTATTAATAAGTTCAACTGTATTACAATACTGTTACGGAAATAATAAAAAACTTTACCTAGACTTGGCTCACCACGAGGTAACCGCCATGTGAAAGGTTGATTCGGCGATCATTGTACTTACCGATAGTTGTTTCGGCGAACGGTCTTACTCGTATAGCGAAGAGTCTCGACCAACATCTCGAGAGGCTCTCGCTACGAAGTTGTGGTTGGATCAAGGGTCAGATGCAGAAGGCGGTAATTCTGGACACTGCGCGGTCTGCGCGCATAGTCCGAAGGTTCCTCTCTTTGCGGCCCTAACCACCGGCAGCCTGGGCCCTGCCCTGTTGCCGGCGGCACTCTAGGTTAGGTTTTTTATAATGTGTATTTGTTTTGTATTGTTTTTTGCATGTTGTTTTGTATTTTATTTTTATATACGTATTGTAAAAATCCTAACCTAAGAAAGAAGATAAATTAACGAAATAAAAACTTCCAAATTTGTTCTTATATTTTTATTTTTTTCGCACCTGTATTGAAAAAGTCGTTCGATACACATGCGGCTATGTAATTTTTCACTCATCCCGAGTATTGCCACTCGCCTAGCTATGGCTCGTGTCAAGATACCTCGGGACTTGTGAAGTAATGACATACTTTCCGCACTAGCATCCAAATGTACTATTCCGCTTGTTATTATAACGGGAGGCTTGAGTAAACGTCACGTCATCATTTCATAGAAGTTCGACATTTTAAAGGCACACTCGCGCAGTCTATAATAATAAAAATAAAAAATATTATAAGACATTCTTACACAAATTGACTAAGTCCCGCAGTAAGCTCAAGAAGGTTTGTCTTACGGGTACTCAACAGCGATGTATATAATATACAAATATCCAAACATAGGTACATGGAAAATATCCATGACTCAGGAACAAGTATCTGTATTAATCACACAAATAAATGCCCTTACCGGGATTCGAACCCAGGACCATCGGCTTAGCAGGCAGGGTAACTACCAACTACGCCAGCCGGTCGTCAAATAATATATAAATAATGTATAATATCAAAATCGATGCAAACTTAGGTTGGGTGACTCTCATACACGCTTAATCTGGATCGACATTCCCCGGTATGACCGTTCCAGATCGTTTGTGCAGTCAGCCATGTCATGCCGGGCATTAGTCGACAGTCCAGGAAGCGATTGGTTTGTTATTCCGCCACTAGAAGACGAGTCACAACTTTGACTTCTTGCATTTCAGGAAGTATTAAGTAGGTACAATGTTTTCAGGTGCTCCTGATAGCGCTGGAAGATGCGATAGACAACATGCTGACGATGTACGACAACCACAACGCGTTAAAGACGGAGCGTGTCGCCACGTACAACGCGGCTGCGGGCGGCGCCGTGCCTTCAGAGTTCTACCTCAGTCAAGGTCTGCTACACTACTACAGCTTACATTATATAAAGGATCTTCAGACAACATGCTGACGATGTACGATAACCACAACGCGGCTGCGGGCGGCAGCGTCATGCCTTCATACTCAGAGTTTATAATTATATAGTCTGACAAGCCAAGGCTGCAGTGATTTTTTATTTATTTATATGCCTCCCTATATTTACACATAATTAAAAAAAACTACTACAGCTTTGGCTTGTCAGACTATATCAGTCAAGGTTTGCGACAATACTTTACTGTAAGACACCCTTCACTTTAAAGCAGGGTTCGGCAACCTTTTAGCAGCCAAGGGCCACATAAGTAAGTAGTTAACGAAATTTACGCGGGCCGCACTTGTCGATAGTGACTGACGCGGCCCGCGGGCTGCACTCCAGACACGCGGTCGATAGGCTAAGAATTCAAGTTAATACCTAAGTAACCGTTTTCCGTAACAACTTTCTTCAGAATTTCTTAAGAGCAAAATGTAGGCAATCGGAAATAACCGCAGTCATTCCAACCTTTCGCAGAGTACTACTGCGGTCGCAACGTATACCTCTTCGTGTCAGAACTGTACAGCGACATCTACAACATGGGACGCGGACGAGCGCCCTACTGCAAGGACCGCGGATTCCACTTCCTCGGCTTTGTGCACTTCCAGGGCGACAACAAGTATTATCTCGAGGACGACCCTAGCCTGACCTTTGCAACTGATAATTATATACATGGGCTTGAGTGCCATCTTGGAGTTTGTATCTACAGGTGAAGCTAACGAGTGTACATTATTTTTATTTTTAAGTAACGTCTGCAAAGGAACCAAATTTCTTAGAAGGAAATATAGAAAAACTCGTGGCCTCGGGCGAGATTCGAACTCGCGACCTTGGGTCAATGGGAAATACCGGGATCCCGGGATCGCCCATACAAAAAATACCGGTATTGGAAGCCCTACTTGGGATACATGCCCATCCACCTACTGACCGACCGAGACAAGGGTGCCACCGAATTGTTCCACCATATCACTTGTGCATCTTAGGGGGGCGTTTAGCAATAGCTCCCGTAAGTAGGTAGTACTTCATGTCGGTGCCTCCGGGTGTCTCGGTATAACTCAGTTGGTAGACCGATGGGCGTGTATCGTCAGAGTCGTGAGTTCGAGTCTCACCCGAGGCCATGAGTTTATCCACCGTTCTTTTATTTCTATGAAATAACGATCGTGTTCTAGAATAATCTAGTCGATTCTTGGAAATGTTTGTATATTTCATGGTAGGTACTACAAATTCTTACTCCATAGACATAGACAAGTCCAACGTACAATTAACGATATGCGCGCTCTTGAAAAGAACGCAACCATGATCGACATCTGATGATAGCGTGCTGGTGGTATAACTAAAGAGGGTCCCTCTTTAGTGGAGGGTTGAGGGGCTATGCCAACGACTGTTTTGTGCAAACAGATCAGTCATTATGTGGCCGCAACGACCTTAATTGTGAGTTCCAGTATTGAATGCCTTCAACTCACACGTGCCTCAAAATAGGATGAAACCTCATACCGCAATCAATGTCTTCTTCTTCCTAGCATTTTCCCACCTTATACCACGGCTCAAGTCAAGGAACCTTGGGTCCGTTTTGGCAATTAACTATTGCTACTCACACGTCAGTTAAAAAATTGAAACACTTCGTTCCCACGTCCCGTAATTCGCGGGCTCTAATGTAGGGGAGGTTAGGGAAGGGGGTACTTTTTGGGGATCAAAGTAATAGCCCCGTAATTCGCGGGCGTGGTTTACGAAAGCAACTGCCATATGACCTTCAACCCAGAGGCTATTAAACTAGGCCTTATTGGGATTAGTCCAGTTTCCTCACGATGTATTCCTTCAACAAAGAGCGATTGGTAAATATAAAATGTCATTTCGTACATAAGTTCCAAATAACTCTGTGGTTCGAGCCGGGGAGTGAACCTGCGACCTTCGGTCCTGCTCCGTGAGGACCTGTGAAGGAGGTGTCATACCACGCTCAATGCGAGGTCGTGATACTTACTCGCGATCTTTCTCGCGGCGAGGATAGCAGAGCATAAAATTTTAGTTGCAGTTCTCAATTTTATTGGGAACTCCAATTAAAACAATTATGATATCTGTATGTGGCAGATTCCCATTCAAGAAAGCCTTACAACACGTTCGCGATGTGGTGACGCTGCCGAAGGCGATAGTAAAGTGCGGCACAGAGATGTACAAGCTGCCGCCGCTCACGGCCGCCTCCTGCATCATCACCTCCGGCTCCTTCATCCTCGACTTCAACATCCATGGCATAAGGTTCCGTCATTACGACTACATGCTGGTAAGTGGTTAAACTAAGATATCCATGGGCAAATAATTATTAAAATATTAAAATGCTGCCGCCGAATAATACGATGCCGTAGTGTGACGTAGTGAGTGTCGTGTGCAATCGTGCAGTTGGCAATAGGAGTGAAAGAGATGGTAGTATATTTGCCGGGGCCTGCGCTGCCCGCACCCCCCGCGGTTAGGACTCGCGCGGATCAGACTGGTGCTCCAGGTGTTCGCAGTGTGCAGTTGTACGCAGAGCAGCAGTCGCGGCCGGACGCATGACTGCTAAGTGACACGTATTGTTCCGAAACATGTCAAGCTATTTTCCACTTTATTGACGCGAGTAATAAGTATTTTAATATGTCTGATACTTACGGTGCACTCAATTTAGAAGTAGATACTGAAAATTACACTAGCAGGCTTCCAGTAAGTTCGGTTTCGAGGAGTAGAGTTAGATTTTCAGACTGAGGACATGGAAGGATGTGCACTGTGCAGTTGAGCACTGGATACGGAGGCACAAAAGGGGCGCTATGATTCCTCAGACCTTCGTGAACTGTACTCCTGCAACCTATAAAAAGATATCCTGTTAGAAGGACCACATTAATTTGATCTTTTTTTACACAGTTCTTACCGAACGGGAATACGTACTACACGAAGGAACCGTACAGCCCTCTCTTCTGCGATCACCATGTCTGTGAATGGAACAACACCAACTTTTATGGAGGTACGATTTTTCCAGTGAAGTCGGTATTTTTGCTACAAATTATAAGATATATCGCATCAAGTTATTACCTATCTACAAATATCCTTTTCGAACTTAATTTGAGAAAATCTGGCTGTTATAATCTGTTAAAATTATATCTTTCCTAGATTATAAATTTAAAGATGACATATATATATTACTAGCTGTTACCCGCGACTTCGTCTGCGTAGTATTACCCATAATGTTTGGTAGTGTATTTTATTAGCATAAGTCAATACTTATGGTTTAAAGTTAATTTGGTCTTTAATAAGACCAAATTAACTTGAACTGTAAATTGCTAATTAAATTTAAATTTAAAGAAGTCATCAAGGCCGAGTGTTTTTGATCACAGTTTAACACAGTGTCTTAAGCTCACTGAATTTAACCCACGGAATGTCATTCGATACCTGATTACAACTAACTTCCCAGTGAAGAAAAACATTGCGAGGATACCAAAATAATTAAGTTGCGCATAGAAACTTTCATTAGATAGTAGGTAAGTATATAGAATAGAATAGAATAGAATACTCTTTATTGCACACCTCGGTACATGAGAAAGAACAAAAACATTTACAAGGTACAAACATTTGATTAACACAGAGGCAAACAACAGGCGGTCTTATCGCTAAAAAGCGATTTCTTCCAGACAACCTTTGGGTAGCGGAAACATTAAAAACGTATCCTTGAAGAGTAGGCGTTGCAAAAAAAAAAGGATGAAATGCACTTAACAATCACACAAATCAAGCAAAACAATAAACATACACATATAAGAATAGTATAAATAGACATACATAAACTTACATAAATATATATATATAATATTCTTATAACAGTAACATACAAGCCATACAGTGAAAAAGAAGCAGATAGAAAGACAATAAATGATAGGTAAGTCTATATAGTATATATTACGGGAGAGACAGGTAATGCTCTTTAAGCAGTCTTTTAAAAACAGCAAGAGATTGCGCGCGCCTGATGTGTAGGGGCAGGGAGTTCCAAAGCCGAACAGCCTGGAATGTAAAAGAACAGCTATAAAATTTTGAAGAGGATGACGGGAAGGACAGAAGCAAATTGCTAGATGATCTAACAGAGCGGAGATAATTGAAACGTTCTTTAAGATAACAGGGAGTAGCAGGAAAGAAAAGAGTAGTATAAAGAAGGGACAGAACGTGATAGTCACACTCACTAGTCACTAGTGTATATACTCGTATGTCTTATCCAAGGACGATCCTATGATAGGATCAGCATAGGCCTTTATTCGCATGTACCTACTCAACAAAAGATAAAAACAAAACCGCTGTAAAAAAAGGGCAATGCACAGGATTGAATTGACTATTTCACTTGCTTTCTTTCCGCTTTGCACCTCTATATATATAGGTGATTTCCGTAACAAAAACTATCCTGTCCTTTCCTAGGAGTCAAAACATACCTATGCCAAATTTCACCTTAATTCTTTCAGCGTTTTTAATTTAGTGTGAAATGGTAACAGATAAGAGTTCATGTTTACAATTTAGCATCGCATGGAAATTTGTCCAAAATTTAATTGAAGAAACCGTACTCTGGTTTTGTGACTGCATCACTACGTAAGATCAGTGTGCTAGACAACAAAAAAAAAATAGATGCCATTATTAAGTAAAATGTATTTAATGATTCATATCATGTTTTTGCGCAAAGTTAAAATAATTTTAATCAAATCACTTTATGGAGGATATAGGCGATACCCAGTTCGATTAGTGGCATATAGATAGAACTATAATAAGTGCCATCCTAATCTATCAAGTTGTGCATATTCAGTAATTTTTAGCCTTTTAATTAAATCTAAGTTTAGCCATATTATACAGTTGCCGTCTTTGTAGTGGTTGGATTCCGCGTCACAAAAGCCTCAATGATATTGTCCAGAGGTCTCTTCAGTCAGCGGCTGTTCATTCCGTTGTGGAGCCACTGAGTTTAGGCGCACTGATAGCAAGATAGACTGACGCTGGTGCTATGGGAGACGGGACGGTGTCTGGTGCGGGATGCTACATGCGTCAGCACATTTTCGACCACCCATATTACTCGCACTTCCCACGTGGCTAGAGCCCTCTGCCGAAACTTTAGCGGCGATACATGTTCATGCCTTTGGTGGTGGAGACTGCGGGCTACTTTGGGGGGAGGCCTAATTGTTCTGCATGACATAAGCCGTCGATTCAGAGTCGGAGAAGAGCCCGATCCAAGGTTGTCCGTAGCCATCCACCATGGAAATGCCGCTAGTGTTCTGGGCTCTTTTGCACCAAGAATGGCGAAATACGGGTTATTATAATAAGACTTGTGTTTGTGTTTTTTTTTTCATATGTAATTCAGTTTTTAAGTAACTGGTTGTGATTAATTTTTCAGTATATTCAATTTATATCATAAGGTTACCCATTTAATTTCATAGATTTTGTTTGACAAAACCTACTAAACTGTTAACAGCGCCATCAACCAAATCTAGAAGACTTTGCAGCTTAGTATGTTTCCTTAAGAACGAAACAGTTAGATACCTACAGCTGTTAAGTAGTTCTACGTGTAATATATAGATGGCAGTGTAATAAACATATTTTTTTTTTTTAATAGCCTGTTTTTGTGTCCCACTGCTGGGCAAAGGCCTCCCCTCTCCTCATCCAATCCTCCCTGTGCTGGGCAAGATCCCACCAATCCCGCTGAAACGCATCCAAGTCGTCCCGCCATCTCTTTCTCGGTCTGCCTCTGCCACGACTATACCGGGGATTCCAGCTAGTGGTTATTTTGGCCCATCTGTCCCTATTCATCCGGCAGACGTGTCCAGCCCAGTTCCACTTTAGCCTGGCGGTCTTCATCCCAACATCGATGATTTGGGTTTTTGAGCGCAGCTCTGTGTTCCTCACTTTGTCGCGTCTACGAACACCTAGGATACTCCGCTTCATTGCCCTTTGGCAAACCTTGAGCCGGGATTTCTGCGCCTCAGTTAGTGACCAGGTTTGGGCTCCGTAGGTGAGAATGGGCAAAATGCACATGTCGACGAGCTTGCGCTTCAGTGCAATTGGCAGTTTACCTTTCAAGAGTTCTTTCATGGACCAGAAGCTCCTCCAGGCGTTTTCGATCCTTCTGTCGATCTCCTTGTCCTGGCGATTTGTGAAGGAGACTATCTGGCCCAGATAGGTATACTCGTCGACATATTGCAAAATGTTCCCGTCCACCGTCACCCTGTGTCTCGCGCTGTTGGTCATTAACTGGGTCTTGGATCTGTTCATTGTCAGACCGACCTCAAGGCTTACGTCGCTAAGTTCTTGTAGCATGACTTGCAGTTCAATCGCCGATGCTGAGAAGAGCACGATGTCATCCGCGAATCGAAGGTTCGTCAACCTCCTATCGCCGACCTCGATACCCTTTCGCTCCCAAGAGACCGCCAGCTTCTTAAATACTTCCTCCAGGCAGCTGGTGAATAGCTTAGGAGATAGCGGATCACCCTGTTTTACCCCCTTGAGTATCTTAAATTTGGGGCCTGGCGCGTGCAGCTTAATGCTGGCCGTACTATTCTTGTATATCATTCCAACCAGTTCAACATACGTGCGGTTTATTTGTTGACTATTCAGTGCGGATAAAATGGCCCTGTGCGTGACACTATCAAATGCTTTATTATAGTCAACAAACGCCAGATACAATGGTTGTTTGAACTCGTTGGATTTCTCCACAATTTGATTTAGGGACTGAAGGTGGTCAATTGTAGAAAAAGAGGGGCGAAAACCGGCTTGCTCAGGTGGTTGTTTTAGATCTAGTAGCGGAGCAATTCTGTTCTGAATGACCTTTATGAATAGCTTGTAGATGTGGGATACTAGGCTTATTGGTCTATAATTATTTATGTTTGCTTTGTCACCTTTCTTATGTAACAATATGATATTGGAGTGACACAAATCCTTCGGTATTATTCCTGTGAGAAGTATACTATTGAATAAATCTGTGATATACGGCAAAAGAACTTGGCGTCCCAGCCGCAAAGCTTCCGTCGTAACGCCGTCCTCACCCGGGCTCTTTTGGTAACTCATACTTTTCAAGGCCTGATTTACTTCGTAACATGATATTGGAGGTATATGAGAGCAGGAGTACTCTATACTGCAGTCTTCAAGCGACGGGTCAGAGTATAATTTTTTATAGAAATGTGTGCAAATTTCTGTGACCTTCTGTCTGTTGCTCTGCTTAACTCCGTTCTCATCTCTCAGACAAGTGATCCATGACTTCTGCTTTGTTACACCTTCTTTGGCTGCTCTGAGGGATCGTCAAAGCAGCTTCTACAAGTTTTGTATTGGCATCTCTCAAGTCCTTTCTGATGCTCCGTTTAACTGCCTTGTCCAAAATGTTGTATTCTTCTCTGTTGTGTTTGGTATTTTGTCTGTTCTCTATTAATTGTAATGTTGCATGTGAGAGTTTCCACATAAACATAATATGAACGGGAAAATATACCTTTTATGCCTCTGTGGCCATTTCTTCCGATAAACGTATTAAATGTGGCACAATTCTATTTAAAATAATAATATTTGAAGTACTAACAACACGTTGAATGAAATATTGCAGGCTTTGTGTAAACGTTTGGTTTAGATGTAAATTGATCAAGATGTCGATCGTATTTTTTTTTAACGAAACAGGATAAAAACTATCTTATTTGTTACTCCGGTGCGTAAAGGTGGTAATCCACCTTAAATTTCATTCAATTCTGTTCGGTAGTTTTGGCGGAGTTAGTGAACAAATTCACAGACAGACGGATAAACATTCTAAAAACCTTTAAAACGTATTCTATTATAACGTAACTGATAAGGCCTTACGTAATGTGATAAGTAATGGGTCCAGCATATTAGAAGCTTTAGAAAATGGGTACCTATCTACAACACCCAGACAGGAAAGGGTTCATAAAAATCACTTAATTCCTATCTTATGGTTCATTTGATGGTATTTGTGTTCAGCTAGCGCCACCTATGGTCGGTTACAAAAACGAAATTTACTCAGATGTTATAAAATTGACAATCGTATAGTACCATCCCTCTCGGTCTCCTATATCAAATATTTGGGCGAGCAGGATGGCACTATACTATACGACGGTATTTCGAACATTGCAGCAGCTTTCAAATTTTGTACAATAAAGGCCGTACCGCTAGCGCCATCTATTATGAGCAATGCAAACTATACATATGTAAAAAAAAAAATGTTACGAAACCGGATGAAAAGTATCCTAAATGTTACTCCGGTACATAAACTATTACCATACCAAATTTCATAAAATTCTGTCCAGTACTTTTTGCGGAGTTAGCGAACAAATTCACAGACAGACAGACAAAAATTCTAAAAACCATTGAAAGATATTTTATCAACGTTTCTGATACGCCCCTACGTATTTTTTTTTTAAATATATTTATTGTACAGATTTTTTATTTCTACTCTCTTATTATATGTATTGATTATACTCTTTGTGACATATGTATTGGGACAGCGTCGTGCTGTAGGACGTTTACCTTACATATTTAATACAGTTTCCATATTTAATTAAAACCAGGTCCCTTCACGATCCCGGGTGACCCGGGCACCGGTCTATCACCCGTCCCACCATGGCTCGAGACCACCACAGAGCTCCCCCACGAAGCCACCACTCCTAGCGGGCCCGCACATCTCCTAGCCGGAAATATGACATGTAAGTCACTATTTACGCATAGACACAGATTAGGTAGGCAATAGTACATTTCGATGCTAGTGCAGAAAGTATGTCATTACCTCACGAGCTCCGAGGTATCTTGTGCGACGTATCTTGTATCACGAGCCGTAGGCGAGTGGCAATACTCGGGACGAGTGAAAAATGACATATTCGCTCGTGTATCGAACGACGTTTTTCAATACAGATGCGAAAAAAATTTAAATACATAAGAACGATTTTGTAACTTTTTTTATTATTTCCGTAACACTATTGTAATACAATTGGACTAATAAGAACATCTTCAAAATGTTTATTTTATCTTCTTTACTTTCTCATTTTCAATCTCATAATCATTATTTCTCATTAACAAAATAATAAATCGTAATGTGACAAATCGTATCGTCATGTTTAATAGAGCCTTCGAACATGTTTACCAGATTGTAAAACGCCTCTACTTTGACAGATGTTTCGTAGGTTCTGTTCCGTTTCATACACACAGATTTACATATAAGAACTGTTTTCAATGTTTAATATTTTTAATGAATGACCATTATTATGATGAAGAGGTAAATAGTCAATGATGAAATATAAACATTTTTAATATTTTTGCGTTAATAGTAGGTATTTAGTTTTATTACGTTTCGGTAAAGTTAACTAACAATACCATTAATTAGAAGAAAATAATTTTTTTATAAAATTGGAAAAAGTATAAAGCACTAGCTCGCAAAACCAACTTTGCGCACGCAAAACAGCCCAAAAAAGGGCACTTTTTGAGCAACTGTATTGAAAAAACCTACTAACGTTGGCGAGCGCACTAGTGCGCGCGGGTTGTGTGGCAGCCCGTTGATAAATTCAATGTCAAACATTTTAGAACGGATTAATCCCAAAGTTTCGAGCTCTTTACAGCGCTTGTTTCACAGGGTTAAGATGATGATGATGAAATGATGATCATCATCATGGTGTTAAAAGTGTTAAAACGCGATTAATCCGTTCTAAAGTGTTTCATTTTAATGAACAACAATCACGGAAACAGAAGACAATATTAAATTCAATGTCTTTTGCGACACTGGGAAGGACATGGCCAAGCGTCTCGTGGAAGCAACGGGCGATAGGAGGGCTGGCGCGTACCTAGCGCATCGCCTTAGTATTGTTCATATTGCCGTCCAGAAGGCCTAGTATAAAAGTTGTACGACACTTACTTCTCGATCGCGTTAGCGTATCGAGAGTTCAAATTATGTTTGCCGTTTATTTAAATCATCCGGCAACTTTCATATTTTGACCCCTCGATACGCTAACGCGGTCGAGAAGTTAATGTCGTACAATTTTTAGCGCGGCAATGCCGCCAGCCTCCTTGGCACTATGCCACAAGGCACCGAGCTGGAGCCAGCTTTTTATTTATAATTATAAGCTACTCGTAGTTTAGTTTAGTATGTTTGTGGATTTTATGTATTTTTAATATTTCTTTTAATAAATTCCTACATTGAATCGAGTTGAGTTCCATAGGTCTGATATAAATGTGACGAGAAGCCATTGCTAGACTTTTGGACAAAAACAGACTTTTGAGTATAGAATCACCACCACCTTCTCATCTTTTTATTTCTGCTTCATCTAGTGATTGAATAATTTATCGTTTCTTGGTGTTTTTGCGCAGATACTCTAGACGGATGCTGGTTCATGTTCCCCCCGAACTACGGCTCCATCGCCGGCATCAGCTATCTGGATCCGCTCACCGTCAACCAGTACCGGTTCCAGTGCCAGGGCACTGGCAACAAGGTACGACCATGAGCTTCAGCAATACGTCTAGGGTGGAACATGAATTATGGCTCCATCAATATCATACACCAGATCCGGAAATCGGTTTTTCATCTCGCTAGCTCGGATTATTCTTTAAAACTAGCGGAGAAAAACGCATTTTATCCACTAGTAGGTAAAGTAAGTTGAATTTTTGGTAATGCCTATGACTCACCAGCTGTCCAGTATAAGTAAGACCTGTATCATCGTGGTAAATACGCGCAATCGGAGATCACACTTTGAATTGGTCAAGTCTTATTCCACACTTGGTAAGCTATTGGCAATATTTAAGTACCAGGAGTAATTATGACACTTTTTGACTTTGAGTTTGGAATGCTTTCTTTCAAGTTAACCTATATTTGGATAAGATTTGTAATCGTATGTAGTATGTAGTATTTCGTTTCAATTCTGGGATCTTTCGCTTGAGTCGCAATTTAAGCCCGAGAGTTAATTATTTTAGTATAATGTTGAGAATGTCTGAAATCTCTTCTTTCTTGCATTTTCCCAGCTTATTCCACGGCTCAGGGGGCCCGGGGTCCGCTGTGGCAACTAATACCAAGATTTAGCGTAGGTGCTAATTTTACGAAGGCGACTGCCATTTGACCTTCCAACCCAGAGGGTAAACTAAGGCCTTATTGGGATTAGTCCGGTTTCCTCACGACGTTTTCCTTCATCGAAAAGTGATTGGTAAATATCAAACGATACTTCATAAACTTGGTACGAGCCAGCAGGATTTGGACCCCCGACCTTCGGATAGAAAGTCACGCCTTACCACCAACGGGTTTGGTCATGTCTTGAATATTCATTATTATTTTATTTTATTCCAGGGTCTGTACTGGTACCCGCAATGGATGGGCGCCCCGCCACACCACCCGTACCCGCAAGCGGGCGACATGCCCAAGTACGAGGAAGGCGGCGGAGAAACCTTCTACCCCCACCAGCAAGGTGCAGAGCCTCCGCCCCTTATTGTACCGCGGGAAAACTAGATATACCTTTAAGTTTCTTAATACTCGTTTTATTTATCTTCTTTCAATTCCTCAAACCTCGGTCTACGGTTGATACCTAACGCCGAGTAGGTACAGCCTCGCGTTCCATAGAAATTTAGGTTTCATCCCAAAATCAGCCCTCAATGAACAGTCTATACGGTGGGTGCCAACGCTTTGAGTATTAATTCAGCCGGAGTAACAATTGACAGCCCTACTCCTCTGCCGAAAGCATAATTGACCATGATCTTGTTATTGTATGGAGTGACGTTTATCTCACATAGCTATTTCTACATTACGTACGATAGCCAAGCATTTGAGGGTGCCCCTCCCACGCAATATCAGCAGTATCTTAAGTCGGAAGATCCGCTAAAGAAGTTTTTCTATCTGTCACGTTTACAATTGGGTGCGCAAGTACGAGTAATTTCGCCGTAGGCTTTCAGGCTATCAAATTCGGGACACGTTAATTTTCTTAGCAGAGCTACTGCTGCCAGAATGGTAGGTCAACATTAATAACAATCCTCCAAATAACTGAATAGCGGGTATATAGTACAAACAAGATGATTAGACACCGACTTGCTTAGTGTTCTTCCCGGAGTGAGGGAGAATACGACCGATAGGTTCGAGTGGAGGACAAAATGGGATTAAGTAACTTATTTGCCCGAAAATAGACCATTCAAAATAGGTATTTACCTATTATGTTTGTCGGAATTGGGGGAAAGCGTTAGGTAATCGGTTGTTTTCTTCGAAACGCTACCGAGTACCTTTATAATAAGGACATAAAGACGATGATTTGACGGCGTCTAACAACATACGATTTATGGAGCCTACTTAATTGTGTGGTTCCTGGTTCCCTACCTATAAACTATGTTTTGGTCCCACAGTTGTCAGTAACTTCTGCAGTCTTCGATAAACTTAGGACAATCGTACAGATTTATCAATGATAATATTTAAAATAAAACACGTGATATATAAAAGTACTCGTATTTTAGTTGGCAAGATGCGGCACGATAATAGGCTGGGACTGAGAGCCCTGCTGATGTGGGTAGAAGACTTCTCCGCCGCCGCTGTCATCGCGTTTGGGCGCGTCGCCCGCCACCGGGTACGGGTGGTGTGGTGGGGCGCCCATCCATTGCGGGTACCAGTATAGACCCTGGAATAAAGCAATAATTAATCCATGGATGAAATATCTCCCTCGATGGTCCCCCAAAGGGGAATCACTGTCACTTTTGCTATACCTATACCTAGAGCATATATAATATACCCGCACCCTTACTTCGTGGTCAGCAGTTCAAGTCGCCGTTGCTAATTGAGCGATTGTTTATCTTCGTCACTGTTTAAGTCCGTATTTTGAAGCCAGAGGCATGATACGTGAACATTGACCGTAAAACGGGTCTTGTGAACTGTTTCTG
The DNA here is from genome assembly GCA_949128165.1 of Lathronympha strigana. Taxonomy (NCBI): domain Eukaryota; kingdom Metazoa; phylum Arthropoda; class Insecta; order Lepidoptera; family Tortricidae; genus Lathronympha; species Lathronympha strigana. The sequence continues at coordinate 8,002,674 of OX421923.1, read as the reverse complement.
ATGGACCTAAAGATCATGCTCAAACCAGTCCGTACCTTATTGTCAATGGCCTGGCAGAAGAAACGGCACTTGCCGACTGCGAGCGGTTCTAGTTAGCTGATGCTGATGGAGTTGTAGTCCATATTTGGCACTGACGAAGCTCATGTTCAACACGTCACGTACCTTACTGCCTGTGCCCTGGCAAGTGAACCGGTACTCGTTAATAGTGAGTGGGTCCAGGTAGCTGATGCCGGCGATGGACCCGTAGTTCGGGGGGAACATGAACCAGCATCCGTCCAGGGAGTCTGAAATACCAGCCCATGTTAGTCGTGAGATTACAACAAAGGATGGGTCCTATATAAAAGAGACCAGAAGTAACCGGTATTAAAAACAGATATGCGAGTGAGGTAACTACTTGAGATAAGTTTGTGGATTCGGCACAGAAAGCTGGATCTGCCATTAATCAAACCCAAATGGCAAAACGTATTTTTTTACCAATAACTACAACTACGAGTATATTTGCTTTAGAAACTATAGTCCCCATGGCTGAACGACACCAAAAAAAAAGTCAAAACGTCTCAAACGTGTGCCCAAAGGTTAAATCTGGCTGTGCAAAGCCTAATGCTGTCAGCATTCTGGTTTGAATTCGCTAAGACGAGTGGTGGGGTGTTTATAGTTAGTGACCTACATTTATCATTCTTCGAGAGCAAATTCGAGAGTAAGGATACAGAGGCAATCAAGCATAGTCGAAGCTGATATTTTCACTTTCTGTGGACACATTACGCGACGCGGTAGCGAATTAAACGAACGCCTAGTTGTGCAGGGATGGAGCAAGGGCACCCGGCGCGGTAGTTCACCAATAAGGACAGACGGAATAAAGGTCACCGTTGACGGTCCACTGCATAAATGCACCAGGAGCGCAGCAAAACGCGTAATGGCGTCGCATTTCACACTCGATCTACGTGTCGCCACAGCCACTCTGACAAGAGTCAGGCGCCAAAAGAGATAGTAAATTTGAGTGTTATTTGAAAACTTACAAGTTGTGTTGTCGAATGGGCCATTAGCACCATTTGGCGGTGTGGAGCGCTCCAAGTAGGGCGCCAGCGTGGTCTGCTCCAGGAAGGGGGGGATAGGCATCAACCCTTGTCCAGGGTCACCAGGAATGACGAAAGGACCTGTCAGATGATACAGATTAAGGCCACTTGCATCACGCAGGGTTAGCCCCATAACCCAGATAAAGCGTTTTTGTATGGAATTTGGCAGTTTTATTTCGGGTTAGCGGCTACTAGCGACAAAAGTTCCCCGAAAACATACACAACCCGTCTAGTTTGTATAAATTAGTAACCCAATTTCCCGAGAGATAGCGCTGTACCGTGGTCTACTCGCGCTGTTAAGATTTTTTCGGAGTTGATGGGGTCGGGACGGGTGTGATCGAAAGTGTCATCGAATTGTTAATTAGTATAAGCATATTGAGCATGGTATCTATTAAAACACTTTTTAAGGTTGCCTATTGTGACGGACGGTAAACTACAAAACCCTACACTGAGCATGGCCCGACTTTTTATTTAAAAGATTTAGTATGGCGGTAGCGCAATGGAAAGTTTGAAAAATCTATGGAAGTTTTAGGCACTTTTTTTCTCCTACTAGGATTGCTCGCGATTCTGAATAGAAAACAGATAAAAAATTCAATTTAGCAAAAAATAATTTGTTTACAACAAAAAATAAAAATGCCCGACTACCTAGCGCCCCTTGCACCAAACTGGGTTTGCCGCTAACCCAGCGTAAAATTTAAAATTCCATATAAAATTAACACTTAATTCTGGTTACTTGGCTAACCCCAGTTGGTGCGATTGGCGCCTAGGGAGACAAACAGTTAAACAGTAGACGTATAAAAAATAACAATACTTAATAGGTTCAAAAAATTCATTGACCTCCGTAGAAGTTGGTGTTGTTCCACTCGCAGACGTGATGGTCGCAGAAGAGAGGCGTTTGCTTCTCCTTCGTGTAGAACACATGACCGTTGGGTAGTGTCTGAATAAATAAATAAATGAATGATGATGAATGTCCACCCCCTATATCTCCCAGTTTACAATAAGAATGGTGATGTTAAGTGACACAAATCAGACAAAACATCAAGGCTTGAATTAAAATTAAAATTAGGGAAATAAGTATTTACTTTTAGTCACGTCACATTAAGTAATTGGTGACGCACCAAATGCTAGGCTATAAGTGTGTGCAGTCATCTCCATTTTGTGCAAGCTTTACATGGCGATCTGCTTAAAGAGACGTGATAATCTTCTCAACTGAGAGATCTGCTGGACAAATGCCTCTTCACAACCACTACATCAACCACTTATTCTCTAATTGTATGTTTTGTCTTATCTCCGGAAATTTCACGCATCAATGCCTAATTATTTCCTGCCGCATACTAATAATTCATGCAACAATGCGTGTCTTGACATATAAGTTCACGCCAGTCACTCTGAAATGTGTCTCTGTCGCCTTACCAGCATGTAATCGTAATGGCGGAACCGTACGCCCTGTATGTTGAAGTCGAGTATGAAGGAGCCGGAGGTGATTATGCAGGAGGCGGCCGTGAGCGGCGGCAGCTTGTACATCTCAGTGCCACACTTCACTATCGCCTTCGGCAACGTCGCTACGTCGCGCATATGCTGCAAGCCTTTCTTGAATGGGAACCTGCGATATTCAAATGCCTATCAATATCAGACCGGCCACAAACTGCCCTCTGAAAGCGCAGCGGTGAGAAAATATTGGCGCTGGGTAGTTAAGCTTGCCACATAAGACATGACAGCCACGACCATTCCGCCAAGAGTGTAACGACGAAGAAGAAGGGATTAATATTAGGGGTGTTCAGCCTGCGAGCGCTTCCAATCTGACACTCAAGGAAGATAAGCTAGAGGGCTTACAGTCAGGTTTGCAGAATAGAAGAAACCTGACAATGGTTGTCCTTAGGTCGAAAGTAGCTATGGCAAGTTTTATAAAGCCCTTATAAGTATCTTGATTGACCACTCGCTTGTTGATTAATTGCCAGAGTTTACCAAGCTATGAGCCTCACCATGTCTGCCCATTTTCTGCGTCCAATGTCTTTGCGACATCCATATATATGTATTTATTAGACGTAGTTCAGGCTAAAGTACGAATTAGTTGCGCCTGCCTGCTCACCTACTTTTATGTGTTCTTACATGTATTTAGCTTGTACGCCAGGACACGTAATTTCTCTAATGCTCTTTATCTTACCAATATTCCCCACATACTTCGCTATGCTCACCTATAGATGCAGACATGCAGATGGCATTCAAGCCCATGCAAATAATTCTCAGTAGCGAACGCCAAGTTAGGGTCCTCCTCCAGATAATACTTGTTGTCGTCCATGAAATGCACGAAGCCAAGGAAGTGAAAGCCGCGGCCCTTGCAGTAGGGCGCTCGTCCGCGTCCCATGTTGTAGATGTCGCTGTACAGTTCTGATACGAAGATGTATACGTTGCGCCCGCAGTAGTATTCTGCAACGAGGATTTGCCTATAATTTCAAACTTGCCAGTGACACTGGTAAATATAAGCTTCTAAAGAAACCTGTTAGCAAACGGAAATAATTTGGCATATCTTAGTTCTCAACATCGCTTTGGGCCAGCGTGGTAACTGGGACTGAAGCCCAATGCCAATCAGGGCCCAGGCGAGGTGGAAGTATAGGTACTATAGGCTGCAGTGGTAACATGCTAACAGTCCAACTTAGAAACGTGCGCCACTTGACTGGGGCTTGCGAAAATTTATAAATTCATTATACCCACGTTTTTTGTCGTTAGCACGTTGTCTGAAGATCTTTAAAGTATAGTACTGTAGTAGTGTAGCAAAGCAGACCTAGACTGAGGTAGAACTTTAAAGGCAAGGCGCCGCCCGCAGCCGAGTTGTACGTGGCGACGTTCCGTCTTGATCGCGTTGTGGTTGTCTTACGTCGTCGTCAGCATGTTGTCTGAAGATCCTTTAAAGTATGGTCGTATCGAAGTGTAGCAGACCTTGACTGAGGTAGAACTCTGAAGGCACGGCGCCGCCCGCACCCGCGTTGTACGTGGCGACGCGCTCCGTCTTGATGGCGTTGTGGTTATCGTACATCGTCAGCATGTTGTCTATCGCATCGTCCAACGCTACTAGGAGCACCTGCAAACAAAAATTAAAAGCAATTAACCGTTGGTGATATCCTAAAGGGGATAAACAAAATAGAAAAAAGAACCAGGAAAGAAATAAGGTCCATAAGCAAAGTACAAGACATAGTAAATAAAACCAAACAACTAAAGTGGAAATGGGCAGGCCATTTAATGAGAGGGCCCGATAAGTGGAGTAAACTCATAAGCATAACTCACTGGTACCCAAAGGATGGGCATAGGAACAGAGGTGGCCAACACATGAGATGGACCGATGAGCTAAAAAGGACGGCAGGAGGAACATGGACTAGGGAGGCGAGAGACAGAGAGAGATGGAAAAGTTTGGAGGAGGCCTTTGCCACTGGGCGAACGGACAAACCAAAAGAGGATAAGAAAAAAGAGACAAATACAAACAACACAATTTAATACAATTTCATAAATTAACACAAAAAATGTCAATTAATACTGTCCGAATAAAGGCTAATAATAATAAAACCGTTGATATAGGAGACAGAATATAATGAACTGACATTTAAACTCTGTATAATATCGGAAGGCGCGCAGGACGGCATACTCTCGTTTTGAAGGCTAAGATCCTGTATGGTTCGCTAAGCCATAATACATATTTAGTTAGTTTTGTTTAGTTAAATTGAAGCTATGGTAGCTGCACAGCTACAGCAAGCAGGAAATTAAATCATAGAGCAACGCTCACTAATTACTATTAGTTAGCAAAATATTTAAGAGCGCTGGTGGCTCAGCGGTAAGACCGTGCGGTGCGACTTTCAATGTGAAGGAAGGGTTCCAATCCCGGCTAGTAACAATGAGTTTTTTGGAACTTACGTACGAATTATCGCTTTTCGTTGATGGAAAACATCGTGAGGAAACCGGACTAATCCCAATAAGGCTTAGTTTACCATCTGAGTTGGAAGGTAGCTTTCGTTAAGCTAGCGTCTACGCCAAATCTTGGGATTAGTTGCCAAAGCTGAGCCCAGGCTCCCTGGGCCTTGGCATAGGGTAGGAAAACTGGGAATAAGTAATGGTTACCAAAATAACAAACGAACGACACTTTTTCGTCATTATCATATGTACGAGTATAACGGCAGCCCTCATCCCTCCGCAAAAGCGAAAAAAACAAGTTTTTTTAAATACTACAACGGTGACAAAACAAGCATACAGCCCGCCTGCTGGTAAGCGGTCACCGTAGCCTATGGACGCAACTCCAGGGGTGTTACATGCGCGTTGCCGACTTTTAAAAAAAGGAGGATGCAGTGTGTTGACAGCTAAAGGGGCAAGCTTTGCTCCGTGGGCCCCCAGCTGTCAACACAGTGAATACTCTTGGAGCTCTGGCGACCTAACTAACCAACAGAAACACAACTCTATGAGTAGGGTCTAGTGTTATTAAACTGCGGTTTTCTGTAAGGTGGAGGTACTTCCCCAGATGGGCTCTCCTCCAGATTTGAGTGAGACGACATTCTACCACACTAAACGATATGCATCCGCTGTGACCATACCTCTCTTAAAATGAAGTGAATGAAAATGTTAGTAGGTAAATGAAGACGGCAGATAGTACCATGGTGGTTATTATTTGCAAGATATAATAAAATTAAGTTAATTAGAATAAGTTAATTTTGTATATGAAATAAGTATACATATATTATTCGCCTTATATGCATGTATAAGCAGATAATTATCATACTAAAAATTGAAAATGTTGAATTAAACGTTATAAATTGGTTTTCACCTCAGCAGCTCGAAAAGGCTTACTTTGATATGCGAAACCAGTGAGCAAAATGCGATTTTTCTGCGAGCGTGAGGAAAATAAACGTCAGATTGACAATGTTCAGTCAAGACATGCAACTTTTTTATTAAATGGCATCCTGGCCCATTCAGCCAGATGAGGCCAATTTTCTAACAATGAGGACTACCGCGAGTGAATTTGCCGCTAGGGGCGCTAGTGGAACGTGGGTCCTATGTAAAGAGGTTATATGTCATTTTCAGTACATTTCTCATTAGTTTTTAATTTAAGTCGTGCTTATTTCACTTTTAGACACAAAATATGCACTTTTAGAGGAATCATTACATAGAAATATATTAAATACTAAAAAAATATTACTTTGGCTATAAAATAAGCTTTAAATTGAAAGTGTAAAACAACACAGCCCTAATTTAACGTAAATTTAGAGGTTATATAAAATAGTTAGAATTGAATGTACCTCTTTTAACATGGACATTAATGAAAAATAATCAATTCTAATATTGGTTTCGCGCCATACTAACTCATACTAATGGCGCTTGACAAGGACCCACGCAGGAGTGGCGCCGCCTGGTGAGCAAAAATACGGTAGTCCTCATTAGATTATATCGTTCATACAATCACATCAAAGCCAATTTGATTGACCTGTCTGTACGGACATGTCTAGACGGTGCGTTTTGTCGGGCCCGTCCCGTCGTACCCTACTATGCAATACAGGAATAGGCAATGTGAGATGAAGGAAGTGCACGAAGGACGATGGCAGTGACGGCTTGCGATAAATCGCCCCGTGTAATATCATGTTTAAACAGCCAGAACCACGTTCAAAAACTCGTACGTTTTCATTTTTAAATATCTCTCAGTTTAAAATTTTATGATTTTTATTTTATATTTATAAGTATAATATTAACCATTTGTTGATTCACGTTTCCTCACGTGTAAATCTGTAGTAAAATAATTTCTACAATTTACCATTTACGTTGTTGTGAACGATATCTAGTATCCGAACGCGATTAAAAATAATAAAGTGTTTCGGCTGTCATCCTCAATTTGAAAATTTCCTCAATAGCTTCTCTTTTGAATTGCTTTAAAGATAAAAGTTATCTGAACTGAAAACATGAGTGATACTAGTAGTGATAGTGATGAAGCTACGGCAACACCCGAAGAAGATTTAGTAAGAGGTAATATTTTGTATTCTTAAATTAATAAAGTAGTATTCTAAAATTAATAAAGCCTTCCTGTCCGTTCATTTTGGTTTTAATTTATTTTTCTTCCTGCTGAGGTGAAAAGTTGTATGTTCAACTCGAGACCAAAGTTATTTGCATCTCGTGCCTTTGAGTCCTTCACTACGCTCAAGATTCTAAATTAGAATCACTCGCTACGCTCGTGATTCTATTATAGGATCTTTCGCTTGCTCAGGACTCAAAATTGGCACTCAGAACAAATACGAACTTTGCTCTCTTGTTGTACAAATAACTATTGTAACCCACTACATTTACTGAAGAGCGGAGCCTTCTGACACAAGTAAAATTCTTACTTAAAAGAAGACTTCTGTTTTTGTTTCTAGTAATGTGTTAATGTGTTCATCATCATCATCATTTCAGCCGAAAGACGTCCACTGCTGGACATAGGCCTCCCCCAAAGATTTCCACAATGACCGGTCTTGCGCCACCCGCATCCAGCGGACTCCTGCGACCTTCACCAGGTCATCAGTCCACCTTGCGGGGGGCCTACCCACGCTGCGCCTTCCGGTACGCGGTCGCCACTCGAGAACCTTTCCGCCCCAACGGCCATCGGTTCTACGTGCAATGTTAATGTGTAACCAATAAATAATTTTTCATTTTCATTTTCATTTTTTTCAAGATAACGTACCTTCAGCTCCTTGACGTGCATATGGACGAATCTGCTGAGATGATCCACTGCGATGTGTACCAGCTCATTAATGATGTACTGCAATGCACAATAATTATACGCTTTATAGCCCTGTAGGGTACACATACCCTCTAAATTCAAAGATACTCTCCCAAAACCCCCCCCCGGATTTTTTTTAGGATATTCCTGCGACATGAACCGGTGCCAACTTTCACCTTAAATCCTGTAAAACATTTTTGCTAAATAAAGTTATTTGTATTTGTATCTGAAATTCCCATAAAAATTAGGTACCTAATTAGGTCCTAAAGACGTGAAAACCGAGTTTGCACAAATCCAGGAGTTGATTTGTGAAAGCCTAGTCACTAAAATTTTCGGTTATATTTCAGTTTTAAGGTTCCGTACCTCAAAAGGAGAAAACGGAACCCTTATATGATCCCTTTGTTGTCCGTCCGTCCGTCTATCTGTCAAGATGAAGAATTGAAATTAATACCACATGAACAGTTCTGCAATCCCCTGAAGCTGTGAAAAAATCACAAACTTCTACGTCAACGCAATCACAAGATACCTACGGCTTTTTATATCGTATTTCCCATACATTTTCAATAGGAATCGAAATGTATAGGATACTTTCCAGTTGACCTAGAATCCCAAAATTTTCCAAAAAGCAAGGCCTTGTTGCACAAGTACAGCAAAATAAAACATAATCGCGTGACACTTTTTTAACATTTCAGAGCGCGCGATTATGATTGAAAATATTCGACTTATCAAATTCTTGTTCAAGAAACCTCAAAGCTATTTTTAAAGACATATTAGATGATGTGCCAAACACATGTAAAAAGAAAAAAAAATTCGTACATTGTAGGTATGGGAAAATGGCATGAAAGTTGGCACAAGTTGCTGTTACAGGACTGACCTGAAATTTATTTTCAGAGTGTTTTGGGGTTGAAGGAAACCGATTAAGATTAATGTGCGTTATTAATTTCTGAAAATCCTAAAATTGGGGATACTCTATTTAAAATAAATAAATAACTAAATATTATGGGACAATCTTACACAAATCGACCTAGTCCCACAGTAAGCTCAATAAGGCTTGTGTTATGGGTTATGGGTACTAGACGACGATATACCTAAAGGTGCATAATAAATACATACTTAAATACATAGAAAACATCTATAACTCATATTATACATATTCTTGATAAACACACAAATAAATGCCCTGACCAGGACTCGACCGGGGCTAGGAGGCCGGCTGCAATATAGGCTGTTAACTATATTTATGTCTTAAATACAGTTAACAACAACAACAACAACAGTCTATAAGCCGTCTCAGATCAGTCAGACCTGATCAGGCGCGCGTTTGATTTTCAACATCTCCAGCTGGTAATGCGCCAGATGGTCCAACTTGTCGGTGGGGTCATGGCCGTAGATCTCGAAGGCGTCGATGATCATGGCCAGGGTCACATTCTGGCCTGGTACTTGGCAACATGGGTGGTTCTGAGGATTATATCCGTGCTAGAATAAAAAAAAAAAAAATCAAGTGAGCTAACAGAAGCGCCCGAAATTTATAATTTGTATGTGTAAGGGCTGACCCGTCGTAGAAAATACGTATTGCGCGCGATTTTCTGACAGCGTTTTCTATTCTATTCTAACGGCAACAGAAATACATCGTCTGTGAAAATTTCAACTGTCTAACTATAACGGTTTATGAGATAATACTTCCTGGTGCCAGACAGACAGACGGACAGCGGAATCTTTTACCCTTTAGGTACGGAACCCTAAAAGCTTCAAACTTAAATAAAATTAAGACATTTACTTACTCAGTAAAATTAAAAAAAAAAATAAGTAACACTTTCACAATCTGACCCATCAAATTCTTAGCTTAACTATTACTTTTACGCAGAAAAATCGGCAACGATACCAAATTTCTCAGAAAGAAAGTATACGTGGAAAAATTCATGACTCCGAGCGGGACTCGAACCCGCGACGCTTTTCCTTGCTGACAAACTTAGCTTAGTCGAACTCTATTCAAAATGGTCACCACGTTCTTTGCAGTAGTTTTGAAATAATTTATTTGGTTACTGCGTTAATCATTGAAAAAAAAAATACATATTGAATTAAGGATGCATATTATTCATTTTAACCTGACAACGTGTGCTGTAAATGACGACTGTACTTCATTATGTAGTGGTCTAGTCTAGGTACCTACTACTTAATTACTATTTTTTTTGTTCGAGATTAATGTATTATTTTAATACATAGGCTATGTATTATATTAACCTCTTATAGAACCCGAACAGTCTTAACACACCTCTGGTACCTATCCAAGTAGTTTAGTGTTTAGTCAAGACATTCCCTAAACCTAACCTTTAAATTTAACGATCGTGCGTAACTCTCGGAAACTAATCCTAAATCTATGATTGATGAGAATAATTGAAGGTTAGTTAAATATACAATATTTGGGACTTACCACATTTACCACATTCAAAATACATTGTAAAAGTAAAAAAGTAAAGGTACACACTCTGGCTATTAAGACCATATCGTGGTAAACTGCAAATATTCCATATTGGTAACTCAACGTGATTGGTAACGATCAATCAAGGAATAACAACCAATCAATTTATTATACGTATATTTTAACGAGAGTAATAGTTAAACAAATCTTATACCTAAAACTTCTATGTTTATATGGGTTTTATATAACCTATGTACAATTTTATAGAACGTATTTGACTATCTTAAATATAAACGAGGATGATGCTGATAACGTTTTTATTTTATTTATGTTACCTATATACCTACTTACTTTCCTTAAAATTATTATTTTAACTAACGTATAAGTATTTTGTTTTTATTCATTAGAAGTATCAGTAGTTAATATCATTAATTTTCGGAGATCATTTGTTCTTCACACCATCACCAAAACAATCCTTAAAGCACTATGCAATGAGGATCTTACGTATTTCTCTCTTCATAATTGAAACGACACAACTCTACGTGCGCTTAACACTGCGCTGACTTTTTCCCTCAAATCAGGGGTGAACATACTCTTAATAACATGTATACGCTTTGGAACTTATTCCCGTATAAATAGGGGTTTAAACTGCGCAGATACTTCTAAGTTCCGCTCTCATGGAACGTCTACGTTCGGATATCGATCGATCCAGCGCGCAGCCTCACGCCGACTCCGCCCCCCATATCCGGACCGAGCGGCTAAACCTACGGACAAAACCCAAAAAATGATAAAACCCAATCAAAAACAACCCTAAACCCTATAAAACTCCTTAAAAATAAACAGTGAGCGTTAAAAGTGTTCAAGCTAAAAGCGGGCAGTGTTTAAACATGAACGTTCTAAAAAATTCTAAAATGGCCGCTCGGTCGGAGTAGGATAAGAAAGTAGCGTAGTAAAGCAGTCTTCCAGTAGTTAAATATCAAGCTAAAATAAGTGTTAATCAGTCTTCCATTATTGAGTGTTAGTTAAGATGAATCTCGGTCGGTTTAAATTGCCCCCGATCAAGAATGCTTTGGAGGTGGCGATGCAGACTGTTCGGCAGCAGATGCCTGACAAGGCTGGGCCTCCGCCGCGGCCGCAGCAGGCGGTCAGGTTCGCAAATCAAGGTAAGTTAAGATATATTAGTTATTACTTCATAATGAGGCAAAAATTGACTCAATGGCTACGTTACCGAAAGCAAATTATTGAACAATACAAAAACTCAGAATTGTGAAGTTAGTTCTACCAGTTCCTCATCATCAAAATAGCACTAAATTCCAGTGGAACTTTCTGAAATATCTCCTTTCGAACAAAAGGGCAGTACTAAAATCGATCACAAATGACGAAGTGATCGCGTAACAATCATACATACGAATGAAAAAATATATACAGACGAATTAACCCACCTTGGTTTAAAGTCGGTTAAAAACTGTAAATCTATAAACAATCTGTGTGTAAGGAATTCGTAGATAAAGAGGTGTTCCTGAAAATTCAAATGGTAAAGTTGACGATTATGTGATAGTCCAACATTATGTAGGTCTCTAATTCCTATAAATTGCTATCAGCAAAAGTTTAAATGATTTGGCAAATACAATATTCCGGTAGTGCAGTTACACCTTAAAATTTGATTATGTTTGGTTTTCCCGAACTTCGGTGAATTTGAATTGTCACTAGTAACTTTATTACTCACTTAACATTTGTTTATATAGAGTGGGGCCTCTCAACTCGGTAATTGTTGACGTCGGTGCCTAAGAAGACTATTAAATGTTATGTAACGTACTCGTATAGCAAAAGAACACTTAATTTAACGACAATTCCTTAATTCCAAAATCACAGGCCGACAGGATTCTACTTTGAGGCGCTGTTTACCGAAACCTACACTTACTTTTCCGACAACCTATGATTACACATTTAGCATAAAATACTAGTAATACTTTTTGAGCTTTCTATAATGCTATGATAATAGTGTAGTCCAAAATCTGTTGGTTGAAATAACATTGCACTTTGGCCGCCATAGTCGGCTGCGGCCGTCATCGGAAAGTCTTTCCACGGATGCCAATGACGGCTGGAGCCGAGAGCTTCGCGAGGACTGACGAGGGACTCCGAAGTTAAATTAGACTTAAACAATCGCGATTGCCTGCGTCCATGCACTGGATGCAGACTATCCCTTCACATAAACATTTATTAACCCATTGTATGCGTCTTCTCAAATATGATCATTGAAATAGTAACCTTGACATTTAAAACAATAAAATAAACATATAATTGCCATTTTATTATCTGTATAACGCGCAGGCAACCAACCTAAAATACATTGTTGTTACCAGACATGGGCGAGAGTTGCGAACTATCGACGATGAATGAAACAACATCGCCGTCGTACCAGTCGACGAACCCTACCAACCCGTTCCTCAGCGGCGAGCTGCAGGCTGAGGACTCCTTCACCAGCTATCAGAACACCTACCCTCAGCAGGAGGCACCAAGGTAACTTGGATTCAATTCCAAGCTGTAAATTAAATACAAGTCGTACGGACAGACATAAAGGTATAATTGTTTGGCTTAAAATAAGATCCGTCACTTATTTGGAACTTCATTTTTCAAAGCATGTCTGAAATCAACGCCAATCACGACAGTTTGCCTGTGGGAGCCATGTTCGCTTCAAAGCGGAAACCCATGTTACCGGTTCCGGTGTAGCATTACGAAAATACTATATCGAGTTGGAGTACCTACATTGGAACACAGCTTTGAATGCTACGCCGTGAGCACGTAGCAATGTTTTCTCGCATAATAGAAACCATAGACTATATTGCCACTAAAGCTGGCACATTTGATGTTAAAGTCACCATTTTTTGCCTTAGACCTTGTAGCATATACTTCAAAGTTTATTTTGGGGTACCTTTTAATGTCGTACGGAGGAGTTTAACGATACCTACACGAACAGACGCATGACGCGTTTGGTGACAGTACATTCGGGGTATTTGTAGACTGCCATGCCAGCAAACATGATAATAACGAGTATACTTAATTATAGAACCCAGAGTATGCAGAGCGTGGACTTCTATGCCTCGTCGGAAGAAGGAGGGTTTGAAGAAGGTGGAGGCAAGCCGGGATGTAAGATCAACGAGTTCCAAGCAGCCTGGAATGTCACAAATGCTATTCAGGTACGATTATTTAATTAAACGAGATAAGTAAGGGTAAATGGGGTGTGAAGACCAGGATATTCTTCACGGGCATGCTTGACCTTGTAGTACAAAATATCAAATTCTCTAATATCCAAGACACAGCACTGAGCAACACCGTACCTTCTGCTTATGAAGCTTATGATACTGTCATTTGATATCGTCAACAATTTAAATTATTCCTTCTTCATAGCGTTTTCCCGGCTTATGGTTATGCCACGGCTCAGGAAGTACACTGTGGCAACTAATCCCAAGATTTGGCATAGACCTGATAGACCCAGAGGATAAACTAGGCCTTATTAAAATTAGTCCGGTTTCCTCACGATGTTTTCCTTCACAGTAAAGCGATTGATAAATATCAAATGATATTTCGTACATAAGTTCCGAAAAACTCATTGGTACGAGCTGGCAGGATTTGAACCAGCGACCTCCGGATTGAGAGTCGCGCGCCTTGCCGCTGGGCCACCAACGCTCCACGATTGAAATTACTTAACCAGATATAAGTAGAACAACTAGTAAGATAACGAGGAAGCTTAAGTAAAAAGCAATTCGAAATTTATGAACACTAGTAACAGTGTTTTTCTCCCACAGGGCATGTTCGTAGTATCCCTGCCGTTCGCCGTCCTCCAAGGAGGCTACTGGGCTATCGCGGCCATGATCGGCATTGCCCACATCTGCTGCTACACCGGCCGCATCCTCGTCGAGTGTCTGTACGAGGACGACCCAGCCACCGGTAGGCGGATCCGAGTCCGCGACTCCTATGTCGGCATCGCCAAGGAGTGCTTCGGCAGAAAATATGGTGCTAGGATCGTTAACATTGCTCAAATAATTGAACTTGTCATGACCTGTATCCTGTACGTCGTCGTCTGCGGTGATCTCATGATAGGAACTTTCCCTGATGGCTCTATCGACACACGCTCTTGGATGATGCTCACTGGCATCTTCCTGCTCCCCTTGGCTTTCTTGAAATCCCTTCAAAGCGTGAGTATGCTATCATTCTGGTGCACCATGAGCCATTTAATCATCAATGCTATAGTTCTCGGGTACTGTATCCTTTACATAGGAGATTGGGGATGGGGTAAGGTGAAATGGAGTCTCGATTTTGAAAATTTTCCCATAAGTCTGGGGGTCATCGTGTTTTCTTACACGTCTCAGATTTTCCTCCCCACTTTAGAAGGCAATATGGAGGACCCGAGTAAATTTGAATGGATGTTAAAATGGTCGCATATCGCGGCTGCCGCTTTCAAGTCCATCTTTGGATACATGTGCTTCCTGACGTTCCAAAACGATACTCAACAAGTCATAACCAACAATCTCCGCTCTTCTGGTTTTAAGGGGCTTGTGAACTTTTTCCTGGTTGTCAAAGCTGTTCTGAGTTACCCGCTGCCGTATTACGCTGCCTGTGATTTGTTGGAGCGTGCGCTGTTTAGAGGGAAGCCTAGGACTCTTTTCCCTGTGATTTACGCCTTGGATGGAGAATTAAAAGTGTGGGGGCTGGCTTGGCGGTTGGGCGTCGTGATGTTTACAGTCTTGATGGCGATATTCATCCCACACTTTGCTATTCTGATGGGCTTCATCGGAAGCTTCACTGGTACGATGTTAAGCTTCATCTGGCCCGCTTATTTCCACTTGAAACTTAAAGGTCCCTACCTGGATACCCAGACCATCGCCTACAACTACTTCATCATATGTCTAGGTGTTCTCTTTGGAGTTATCGGCATGTATGACTCAGGTTCAGCTTTGATCAAGGCTTTCCAGATCGGTCTGCCGTTCTAATTTTGAGTAAGTAGTTTATAGATAATTGTTGAACTATTTTTAGATAATCACAGACTTCGTAAATACGGTTTTATCGCAGAAAACGTTCATAATGTTTAAACGAGTAATTAATTATTTAGAAATGTGATGGATACCTAATGTTTGTATTCTAGATCTGTTTAGTGTTTAAGAACGCAAAGCTAATTTTTATGTTATCAAAAGTTGTTCACGTTGTCTTCCAATGAAATATATAGTTAAAAGTTAGGAAATTAAATAATAAAATAGAATATAATACTTAAATGAATACAATGTCTTCCAAAATGCTTGATTTTTCGATGTTATTTAACAACGAAGTCTTCCAATTATTGATAAACTGAATAGCTGATAATTGCTTATATGATATTTGATGCAGATTCATAATTATACATTATATTTAATATTGATGATGTTTAAAGCGATTTCGGATTGTACTAATTTAAAGTGGCTTCGAGAATTATTTTTCTTGTATACGCAGATATATTTCTTGATTTAGTAGTAATTCGCTGAGATATCTTGACTAATAACTACCAAAAACAGATCACTGCAGCACTGCAGTCTAGTATATTTATACAACGTGTAACTGCAGTAAGACCTATTTAAAGGAAATGCTAGCAAAATTGTTTTGTGAACATTAATGTGCCTACATTATGTTAATATGCCTGGACGGTCTGGCCAATCATGATTTTTGGCCTGTCCAATTGGAAGCATAGAGAACTTGGCTAATGATCGCCGTTGATCCGTCGATCTAGATCATCCGTCTAACCGATCCCATTAAGAATATATTGAGCCACTAACGGCGTAACGTAACGCCTATATTTGATAGTGAATTATGGATGTGATATTAATAAAACACACACTTTTGCCTAAGATACAATAAGGCATCAGGTACATCGACAAACAATATTACATAAATCTGAATAAGCATACTTATATGCATGTTTTATGTTTTGGTTCAAGTTATCTCAGAAATTGAACTACAAGCAAAAAGTAATTACCTAGATTTATTTTTAAGATTGCATCGTTCCTGGTAGTGTTATTTCAAAACATTACTTTAATTAATAATAGAGAGCACATTTACCTATACATTATATTATTATACACACATTTAAATTTAATTGGATGTTAAAAAGCTACGTATACAATTAATAATTTACATTGTAACGAGTCTTCCATTGACAACATGACAATATAATAAATTGTTGTTGATTATATTATAGAAACTGTAATGATTATACATGTTAGCTACGTTATATATTGTGTGTACTTTGAAAGGAGGAGATAGGTATGTGAAAAATCTAAATAATTTTAGGTACACAGATTGTTTAGGTATTAGGTACATATATACATATTATATAGTATTAGCTTTTGCCACAGAAATACTTTTGAATCCATAGCTTTATTCTGACAGTTTTACTTAATGTCACTAAGTCCTTGATTGTTGAAAAGAAAACCATACCCGACATATTTGGGACATATTAAAAAATCAATAAATTTCAAAGGAATTACAAAAAATATATTTGTAAAATAGCCCAAGTTAATATTCACCACATTGCAGGACATACCTTGAGTACTACAAAAATATTGACAATTAAACATAGCAAAAAAACATAATGGAAAATCGATGACAACTATATTCGCAAAGCAATCTGTTTACCTAGAATTAAATACAAGGGCTTCCAAATCGGCATTTTTTGTATAAAATAACTAGAATAAGTATGCTTGTCTCATAGCCTAGACACGCAGTCTGCAATTCTAGGCTTAGATGCCTACCATTGTTAACGGGAATAAACCAGAGCAAAATCATCATACAAATAAATGTACTGCAAGAGTGTCACCGCATGTATTGGTTGTAATACTCGACCTATTTTATCTGTGGGTGTTTAAAATCATTGACAAGACACGTATGAAGTAGGGAATCGATTATATTTTTATGGGAATAACTCGGTTTTTAACTGAAACCGCGGTTTTTTAATTAAAAAACTATTAACCAATGCATTCCCTTGTATGAAGTTTATACGAATATTTTATTATTTATCCAATAAAATAGTTATTCATGGCCAATTTAATACAGATTCACCTTGAAAATAACTCGACAATAAATACTACTGAAATTGTTTGATAGTTTGAAATTTTGTGCAGCCGAAGATCGAATACAGTGGCGTGAAATTGGGGAGGCCTGTGTCCAGCAGTGGACTGCGATAGGCTGATGATGATGATGAGTTTGAAATTCGCATACTGATTTAATCTAATAATAAATGTCAGGTCTGTTAATTAAGCAAGGACATCTTGTATAATGCGTTTATTTTATCCTGCTAGTTATGTACAGTCAAGGAATTTAATTTATGACCCACTTATGGTTGAAATATATGTATTGAAATATAAAGGAAAATTTCGCTAAATGGATCGCACCTGATCCAAAGATATTCCAGTAATTTCGATATTGTTTTTTTTTTTAATAGCCTGTTTTTGTGTCCCACTGCTGGGCAAAGGCCTCCCCTCTGTATTAAAAAATGTAAATTTAATTTTTACGCTACCGCTTTATTTATACAGATGTAACAAAAATAGCGGCTATGTACTCATTGAGTATCGTAAGTTGATATGAAAAAAAGTATAAAAAATATTTCACGTAATGAAAAAAAATGTTTCCATTTTGCTGGTCATCCGAAATTTCAATGGTAGTTTTTTTTCGTATCAATATAAATTATTTCCCTTTTTTGGAAATCTGAACACAGTGTCTAATGGAGGTATGCCGAAACGAATCACCACATTTTTTTACACCTTGTATTTCTTTCATACGAGAGATAGAAAGATACATTAGCTAACTGGTATGAGTGTATTATATACAATTTCAAGCTACTGTACAGTTGTACCTTTTTATTGCTAGTTCGTTAAACCCAATTTTTATTTATTTACAGTTACGACAATGCTTTAGGTATATTCAAAAATATTTAGAAATGTATCCAAGTGCAATAATGTTGTATAAATATACTTAAATACATGTATTGTGATGAAATAAATCTACAAGTCTAGATGTGTATTTTAAAGAATATAAATATAAAGTGTTAATCGATTTTGGTTTTTTTCTTCGTGATACCCTGAAAAAAAAACCTTACTTTATTAGGCAAAGAAAAGAAGATTTTGATACGTCCCAAAAAGTAATGAAATGTATTTATTTCGAATATCTATAGGACTCACTCATAGAGAAAAATATGAGTAGGTAAGTATAGTGACTGTTAAAATTCGCTCCCGTTGCAGACCTCACCTTGTATATCTACCTACTTAAGAGGCCGGTATACTTTTTGATCTTGAAGAATCATGTTAGTTTTTAAGCATAAGTATTTCTGTTTTTATTTTTCTATTTTTTTTCTCGATTTTTGCTCGGAATGGTAAATACTTGAGTAACAAATTGTGTCAAACTATCGGACACTTTTTATGAAGATGTCAATTTTGTGTCGTCGTTTCGAAGTACCTACGTCCCATAGAAAAAGTTGTTAGCAATCATGAGTAGTAAATTGAAAAAGTCATATACTACAGAAAAAGTGACCAAGGTCCCCGGTGAGCAGGGCTGGGATCGAACCAGCGACCTCCTGCTTTCGCGGCAGCTGCCGCGTCGCGTCTGCCGCGAAAGCAGGTGTGGATAAGATTTGTAATCGTAATAATCGTATGAAGTCTTTATTTTCCTCAATATAAGCCCGAGATATAACAAAAAAGCCCCCTTGTATAATAAATAACTATTAACTATTAAGTATTAACGTTATAGTCTGGCAAACCAAGTCTGACAGCATTTTTTTATTTATTATATGTTATTTAATGTGTCATTAAATTAAGATACAGTATTATATTAAATGTTTTCACCCCGAAAAAAAGAGGCATATATATATTTTTTAAATCTACTGTCAGACTTGGTTTGCCAGACTATAATTAGCACGTGCCAACTTCATATCTACGCATAAAAAAGTAATGGTCAAGGCTGAAAATAATTGCCAATTATTTTATTTTCGCGCGCATTCGTTTCTTCAAGATGAGGCCAAAATGGACGTCAGACAACGCGCGTGCGCGCTGCTGACAATATGGCTGTTCTGGCTGGAAATGGCGGTAACATTTGTTTTTTTTTTGCTTGGAGATGGCTTCAAGGCGTACTAGGTATTTTTTGAGCCCTATCTCATGCTTCACCCTAATTAGGTAACTAATATCACACGGCCCTACATAACTACACTAATACATATAGCGTTGATCTTTTATTAACGCCGAACGTTGCATACCTACAGAATATAGTGCTGCAGAAACACTTATCTGGAGGCACGGTAGTGCCCCCAAGAAGTGGAGCAAAACAAAGGCCAGATCATCCTTTTCTCGAAGCCATTCAGGCCATTTTAAAACTGCTGTAATTTCGCGCTGGTTAACGCTAGAACCCTGGATTTTTAGGCTATAAGGTATCTCAGATACATTCTCAATAGTATTAAATTTGAACTTGTAGTTTAAGAACTATCGAAAGTCAAAGTTCATAGCCTACGAAGTGGAAAAATCATAACAACTACGTGAGTAAGTTTGTGAATCCATATAAATACACGCGATTACAAAGTTACTTATGTATATAGTTCATGCAAATATTATAGGCTTCCTTTTGCCATTTTGGCGACGGAACTCTAAAAAGGAGTGCCTGCAAAAAAGAGATGAGATCCCATCAAAACATTCTTCTTCTTTGCCGGTATCACACTTGTCAGAGTGGTCGTGGCCATCACTTGAGGTGTTCACAACACGCTGCCACTCTTCTCTGATGGCCGTCTTCCTCGTGCATCCATGTAGTGATGATAATCAAAAACATTAGGTACATGTAAAAAGACACAAGTCTCGTTCCGCAGTTTATAAGAACCGACTTGTTTTAACATTACATCTCAAAACTTTTTACAGCATAAGAAGTTTAAGAACTTGCCTTTTTCCACGTAATATTTTTGATGTGATTTAAAATGTCGTCTGAACTTACGCGGTCATTTCCTACAGTTCCAACGTACAGTAGTAATGTCGTTGATTCTCATTCAATGTAATTCTCATCCTGATCCCACGCATTGGCGCAGTCACTAGGTTTAACGACAGAACATGGCATTTAACCTTCCAATCTATAGAGGAAGGACATCTTGATCAACCCGGTTTTCTTGATACTGGTAACTAGCTAAATATCACACATTTTCGTACCTACTTGCCCAAAAATTCAATAGAGCGAGGGTCCACAACCTCCAATTAAAAAAAAACTCGAATTTTACCGTTCAGCTACCCGCGCAATATATTGACGACAATAAACAATTTGAAATAGGGTGTAAGCCTAAACTATTGTTTTAACTCTTTCCATCAGCTTCCATACAACATCCGCAACCACCCATGCTGCCAAGACTTGGCCGAAAACCTCACTCTGGCCATGATCATAGACGCCTTCGAGATCTACGGCCACGATCCCACCGACAAGCTAGACAATCTCTGGCTGTACCAGCAGGAGATGCTGGGGATCAAGACCGCTGAGGATCAGGTATAGACTGCTAACCATAGACTAAGAACTTCACTCTAGCCATGATCATAGACGCCTAGGTCTACAAACACGACCCCACGGACAAGCTAGAAGATCACTAATTGTACCAGTAGGAGATGGTTGGGATCAAGACCGCTGAGGATCAGGTATACTGCTAACCATAGCTGGGCATTAACTCGTTAATCCGTTAATCGTTAATTAACGAAGTTAACATTTTCATTAACGGATTAACTTTTAAGTTAACTTTAAAATATGTTAACGGAATCATTAACTTCCGTTAAGCTTTCCCAAGTCCGTTAATCGTTAATCCAGTTCCAAAATACTTACCAAAAAAATACCGCACATACTGCGCCACGCGGCAAAAAACCTGTTTCCACCCGACTACAAATTTTCAAAAAAGAAGAATTTCTCAATTCATGTGGTTTTTTTATTATTATTCCTTACTTTTATGTTTGTTACGTCAGAACTCCGTCAATACTGAACCGATTTTAAATTATCAATGGTGGTTGCAGATTGGTCCCATTTTTTTCAAAATTCATTTCTGATCATGGGATCCATGAGAAATTGAGGGAACTTTTCAAATTTAATAGGCTTATGCATGATGATTTGGGTGTTTTCTTAAGAAACTCGAGCATTTTTCTTTACGAAAACCATCAATTTGGTGGATTGGAGTTGATGATGGAGCCCAGGGATGACAAAGTGGAACTGTCTGTTAATTCCCATCCTATTTGAGACATTCATATTTTGAATTCATGGAATTCATGAAGAAATTAAAGAATTCCTCAAATTTTAACGGCACATGCATTATGATTCGAGGGTTTCCTTATAAACTTGAAATTTTTTTTGGGGGTTACCAACATTTTGGTGGAGCAAAGTGGAATTGGTCGGTAAAAACAGACATTCTCCATTTTGATTTCATTTATATTCTGCTGATGGAGTTCTTAAGAAATTCAGACAACCTTCAAATTTGAACGGCACGTCCAACGTGATTGGAGGGTTTTCATAATTAGTTGGGGTATTTTCATAATCAAGCCATCAATTTGCTGCAGTGGACCTGATTTTGGACACCAGGGGCCTTACCATGACGTCTTAGCGATTCAGTTGAAGATCTAAACTGAGTCGCTTCCATACAACTGAGCCTATACTGAATCGCGTTAAGACGTCATGGTAAGGCCGCAGGGATGGTATATTGAAACCGATCGATAATTTCTAGCTCTGTCCTCCAACTTGAGATATTCTTATTTTGTCTGTGACCTCGGAGGTCTACAAGATAGTTGCATTTGATTTTACTTTAGATCAAATGATGGAAGCCATGAGACATTAAGAAAACTCCTGAATTTTCAAAGGTACTTGGATGGTAAATTCGATATTTTTGAAGGAAACTGATTAACTTTACGTTGTAGATCACTAACTCAAAGATGCCCTTTTTACCACGTGTTAACGGATTAACGATTAACGTTAACTTCCGTTGTCTTCCGAAAAGTAGCGCTTTAACGATTAACGAAGTTAACTTTTTTTGTAACGGATTAGCGATTAACGAAGTTAACTATTTGATTAACGGTGCCCAGCTCTGCTGCTAACCATCTCATAGAACCTCACTATGGGACCTACTTCGAGATCTACGGTCATGATCCCACGGTCAAACTGGACAATCTCAGATTGTACCAGCAGGAGGTGCTGGGGATCAAAACTGTTATTGAGGATCAGGTATACTCCTAACCAAAGACTAATAGAAACTCACTCTGGGATCATAGACACCTTCGAATCTACGGCCACGATCCCGCGGGCAAGCTGGACAGTCTCTGATTGTAACTGTAGGAGGTACTGTGGGAACCAATACCGCTGAAGATCAAGTATACACTGCTAACCATAAACTTCTACCTCCTCACTATGGGATGGCTTTACCAGTAGATCAAACCCGCTGAGGATCAGTGCAGGTTCATACCCTCGTACCATAAAGTAAAAGACAGGTTTAGACTAACATACCATAGAGTCAAAGAGCTTCAAATAGCTTTATGAAAACCACGCTCACTACTAAGACCTGAGACCTATAAAAAGACTTAATTTTCTTTCATTTTATGTTGAGCCTTTCTTGTAGGCGGCTACCTTGAGAATAAGCTTCATATGACTTTCGGTGTTTCAGATGTCTTGTACAGGTACACCCGTTCCAGTACTTAAGGACTCGTGTGCGGGAGGTACTTAAAAGGGTACAATGTATCTTATCTGTATCTGCAGCGCTCGAGTTACAAGTTTACAACAAATGTTGCATGTGGCCTCCCCTACTATATTAGTTGTTGCTAAACCTATAACTAACAATAAAAGTATTTCCGCGGCGTATTTCAGTACCTGATCAACGAGAGAGTTCACATCGCCAGCGATCATCTGGGCCGCTTTATTAACCTCCATGTCAAGGAATTAAAGGTAACTAGACTACAATATAATAACACTACTATTAATATTAGGTAGTTACCTAAGGTACTAATAAAGAGGTGTGTAATGATCGGTACACCAACTTGAGATATATTTTCACCGGATATAATAAAATTTTATATATTGTCATGGAATATCATAACTTAAGGGGCATAATATAGACTTTTGGCATAATAACAAAAACTAAAATTTTAACCGAATATAATCAATCAATAAAAAGCAATTTTTAACCATTACTATCATAACTAATGGCCAAGTTTTACATTTCAACTTTCCATGATTTGGTTTTCCATGATCCAGAAAAAAATAGAACTGAACCATAAAATGACCGAATTTTAAACTATTTCTCTGTCCACTCTTTCACCAATAGATACCGCTTGGATATGCATGTGTATATACATAGGTATAATGGGGGCTACCGTATTGTCGCTCACCAGGGGGCGGCACTCATGCGTGTTTCAACTGCCCATATGAAAGAATTGTTAAAGTGACGTTTGAAATGTTCCAACCACTTATACTTATACTTAGACCGTTAGGCGATTACTCAAAAAAAAAGACTAATGATTTCGTTGTTTCGTTACCACCAAGTTTTTTGACTCCATACTCGTAGTTCAACTTTTTTTTAATATAAAACAGGTGCTCCTAATAACCCTGGACGACGTCATAGACAACATGCTGGCTATGTACGAGAACCACAACTCTATAGCGGCGGAGAGAAAGGCCACGTACTCGGGCGGCCCGGTGCCAATGGAGTTTTATCTGAGTCAAGGTACATTTAAATAATAAAAATATTAGTATAGTATAGTATAGTATAGTATTCTTTATTGCAAACCATGGTACAAAATACAGTTCTTATAATCCCGTGTTGCACGAAACCAACAGACAATGTACTTAGTGTACTTACTGCCTACGTCACATTACAACATATCACGCCAGTTATATTTGAATGAGCTTTAACTTGCTCCCTACAAGTCATCCATTTATATATTAAAATGGGTACCTACCAACACCTAGGTAGAAGTTGACACAATCGTCAGTGGCAGTGTTATATGAACGTTAACTTGTAAATTCTACTCATTTCTACATTTACAGAATACCGTTGTGGCAAAAACGTCTACATCTTTGTATCCGAACTATACAGCGACATCTACAACATGGGCCGCGGACCAGCGCCCTTCTGCAAGGACCGCTCCTTCGTGTTCCTCGGTTTCCTACATTATCACGATGAGCAGAAATACTACCTCATCGATGATCCAAGTGTTACGTTCCCTACTGATAATTTCCTACACGGACTAGAGTGTCATATCGGCATTTGTATATTTAGGTAAGTAACGACTAGTACCTAAGCGCTCTAAGCGAAATTTATAAGACCACTAGCGACATCTGTTAGCAAAGATAAGGAGTTAGTTAAACGAAGTCTTAGCTTGTGCGGCAGTCAATAGATGGCGCTGTAAGTAAGAACTGTTAGCTCAGACATCTAGACCAGCGCCAATATGCAAGGACCGCTCCTTCGTCTTCCTCGGTTTCCTACACTATCACGACGAGCAGAAATACTACCTCATCGATGATCCCAGCGTTATGTTCCCTACTGATAATTTCCTACACAGACTCATGTCATATCGGCATTTGTATCTTTAGGTAAGTGAACTAGCGACATCTGTCAGCAAAGACAAGCAACTTTCTGGGAGTATTAATTTGTGTGGCAGTCAAAAGGTGGCCTCGCTCAAATTCACTTCTAACGTTACCATCGCATCGCGGCCGACCGAAAGATCATGTGTGATGGATGTAGGCATATCGTGAAACTTCACCATGTCATGATGTGCCTTAAAGTTAACCAGGCATATTATGATGTGCCTGATAAACAATACGGCAGATCGATTAGCGCAAGGCATTTGTCGATATGCCTAAGTCTACACCGGGCGCATTGTTAAATAGTTTATGTCTTGGCCACTAGTGGCGCTCTGTTTGTACCTATTCATGCGAATTGAATAAACTTATACTTGTTTAAAATTTAAATACAAACCCATAAAGTTAAAAACACTCACCTCCATCAACAGGTTCCCCTTCAAGAAACTCATCCAAAAAGAGCGCGACGTGGTCACCCTCCCGAAGGCCATAGTCAAATGTGGACTTGTCATGTACAAACTGCCTCCATTGTCTGCTGCATCATGCATCATCACGTCTGGATCGTTCATACTGGACTTCAATATCCAGGGGCTACGGTATAGACATCACGATTTCTTGCTGGTAAGATTTATTTTGAAAGAAGAACTAAGTAACGCTGGCTCTGCGACTCAAAATGAATCTAGATGGGCCTTGATCTCGCCAATAATATTTGGTTCGGTTACCTGTCCTATATTTCGGCATTTTTAAAGATATCACTCTTTCTCCGGGACCACGGGGACAATGTCGCCGTTACAACCAATGTCGCGCCGTGTAATAGGTACTATCAGGGATCGGAAAACGGTATTTTTGCCGTAACGGTATCGCTCCCTCCGCCATGAACGGAAACACAAAACAGAGAGACTAGTAGAAGTGACTTGCGACCGGAATATTAGGAAAACGGATGTCGCCAAACTCACACAGCCTCAAACTCGCACACCACAGTATCTACAATATAATTGGCCAAAATATCTTATTCAAAACTAAGCTTAACGTTTAAAGTAACATCGTTGAAATTATACTACTCATTTTACCACATACGACGTTTCAATTTTCACACTTAACGTGCAAAGGAAGAGGTGTCACCTGGCATCGAGTAGCTTAACTATTAGGTATCATCAAATAGTTCAGCAACACCCCAAAAGATGGCGCATCCTCCTTCTCCCTTCCACGTACGCAGTTTTAGCGGGAGTGACAGAGATAGGCATATTATTACACGTTTTGGATAATGGATGCAAAGGAAGAGGTGTCACCTGGCATCGAGTAGCTGAACTATTATCATCAAATAGTTCAGCAACACCACAAAAGATGGCGCATCCTCCTTCTCCCTTCCACGTACGCAGTTTTAACGGGAGTGACAGAGATAGGCATATTATTACACGTTTTGGATAATGGATAGCTTAGTGAAGTGCAAGATTCGATAATATATCGATAAAAAACTTAAATTATTAAATATTGTACTAGTACAGGTCTTTGACTCAAGAATTTAGGTTTTTTATATAAATTGTAAATGTTGTTATTTTTTAGGGTTCCAAACTAAATAATAATAAACTGAACCCATACTTACACAGGCTGTAACTACAATAATGATGATCCGTTTCAGGATTAAATTTGTATCGCATTATGTCCGTAGCTACCTAATTTTCTTCTATTTTTAACCGACTACAGTAAAGTGTAGGTATGTGTATATGTATGTACATATATATACACACATACGGGTCAAACTGAGAACCTCCTTTTATTGAAGTTTACATATGTTTGTTCCCGATTATTTCAGGTTTGCTAGACCGATTTTAAAGCGGTTTTCAAAAAGGTACTAGGAGAAGGTTTTAGTACTTCAACCGACTTAAAAAAGGAGGTTCTAAGTTTGAACCGTATTTGTATAAATACGTATGTACTATGTATGTTTGTTCCCGATTATCTCGCGTTTGGCTAAACCGATTTTATGCGGTTCTGAGAAAGGTATTTGTTACATTTAGTAGTAAGATATCGTACTTTAACTGACTTCAAAAAAGGAGGTCCTCAGTTTGACCCGTATGTATGTATGTATGTTTGTTCCCGATTATCTCGCGGTTTGCTAAACCGATTTTAATGCGGTTCTAAGAAAGGTATTTTTTATATTTAGCCGAAAGTTTTTGCACTTTTACCGACTTCAAAAAAAGGGTCATTGATCCACATGTATGTATGTGTGTCCACGATTCTTTCACGTTTAGCTGAATCGATTTTAATGCAGGTTTTAGAAAGGTATTTGTTACATTTATTAACGTTTTCTGTCTGTTACTTGCTTGTATTTCGAAAATCATTTAAATATTTTTTTTTATTACTTCAATACTTATAATCTACATTATATTTCCTTCATTTTTGTTATATGCCTACACTTGTGCAAAGTTTCAGAAATACGCAATTTTTTTTTCTGTAATGCCTAATTTTTCTGCGCTAAATAAGTAGGTTAAGAAAGCAAATGCAAATAATAGGAATCAGTTTAATTATTAAAAGAAATCACATTACTTTATAGTAATGTGATTTCTTTTAATTTATTATCATTCAGTCTTCTTAGAACATGCACTTTTTTAACTTATGAAGTTAATAATCTAAATAAAAACCCTTTATTGCCCCTGAAATAAAACATATTTGTTTAGCAATTGCCGTTTCGACATTTTCAGTTTTAATTTTAATAAATGATGGATTCTATTTCTAACATTCAGGTAGCGCTCTACGACAGCTTTGATTAAATCGGTTACATGATTAGATGATGGAAACTCGCCCAATTGATGATTCGCAATGGCGTCAAACACGTTTGACGCAACTTTATCGACATTTCATTTAAAAAATATATTAATTCAAAACCCGATTACAATAAATAATGATGTTAGAGAATACATTATTTTTCAATCATAAAAAGGACATATCGATATCAATAAAAAAATATTTTTCCTCGCACTAGGCCGAGTAGCGCGTGGTAGCCCGCTATCGTTGCGATATTCTAGAAAGTTCTCTAGTTCTATGCTTCGTAAAAAACGACCTTATCTTTTGTACATAAAGTTGTTTTTATTTTGAGCAGATGTTTTTTTTTGCGGAGGACGACATTATTTGAGAAAATATTAAAATATACACAAAATAAGACTTAACGGTGGTATGAAATACCTCTATGGGATATATTTTGCTTGCGGCTGTCGTTTCCACAGTGTAAAACCGCACAATAAGGCATCTTTGCATTTTATTTTGACTTTTGTATAAACCGCGATCTTACTTGGGCGCTCGTGACTAACTGAGTACTATCTGTGCTGCGAGCGTGCGGCTATCCGCGCACTATTGCCACACGCGCCGCGCTTACGTTACGCTTCTATTAGTCTCTCTGTTTTGTGAACGGAAAGGATTTCGTTTCTGTTCTCGGTTACCGGTAAAAGAACCGTTCAAATAAGATACCGGTTTTTGCCCATTTTGTTAGAAATTCGTTCCTGTGGAACGAAATTAATCGGTTAAATTGAAAATTTCGAAACGAGGCAGAACGTGTATTGCTGTCTCTTTTATACGACTACTCGTGAGTACGCAACCTGCTGTACTCGACTTAGAATATTTTATTCCGATCCTGCGGTTTGCTTGCAATTATTATCGTTCATTTATGTTTAGTTAAATTAAATTAAATTAAATATTAAATAAAATTTCATGCCGTTGTCTGTTTGTAATCTGTAATGAAATCTTGGTAGTTAAATTTAGCTCATCTCCCGGTTGGCAATGCAATATTATGATGACATGGAGCTGATCTGATGATAAAGCCTGGTATCCAGGGTCTGATGATAGAGCCTGAAGGTGGCCATAGGAAGTCCGTAATAAAACGACTTAATCCCATCGAGTCTGGGCTCGTTTAATTTGTCTTGACGAGTATTTTGTCTCTTAATGGTAACAATCGAGGGTCTGGTAATGGTGCTGAAATGTGGATGTAAGAGGGCGTTTTTATTTTTTGTTGTAAAAAAACCATTTTTGGAAAATTTAATTTTTTTTAACTGTTTTCTATTCAGAATCGCGAGCTCTTTCAATTCTAGTAGGAGAAAAAAAGTGTCCCAAAATTTGTTTACCATTTCGCCACCATAATTTCATTGATTTAGTATGGCGGTAGCGTCAATGGAAAGTTTGAAATTTTTATGGACAATTTAGGACACTTTTTTTCTCCTACTAGGATTGAAAGAGCTCGTGATTCTGAATAGAAAACAATAAAAAAAAATCCAAAAATGGTTTTTGTACAACAAAAAATAAAAACGCCCAAGAACTTCGTTATAAAACGAGACATAATTGGAGAACAATTTTTCTACGTCATCGTATGTAACTCATTGCTAACTTGAATATTCAAAAATATACAGGGTGTTTTTTCGTGACCGCTCATGCCAAAACATAGCTTAGTGGTAGATGGTTTGGTTAATAAGTGCGATTAGGCTGTTAGGTCCCAGGTTCAAATCCCAAGAACTTACTTTTATTTCTCTTTTTTTTACACGTTGTAGATAACTGAATAGTAAGATATTTAAACCTTTTGAGGTTTAAATATTGAAAGAGTATACGAACTGATTTTAGGTTTAGTTAAACAATCATGAGTGTGCTTTGGGGGTATGAATGAAATGACTAAGTCCATGGGTTTTTTTTTATTCTTCGTTTCTCGAGAACCTTTCCGCCCCAACGGCCATCGGTTCTGTGCCCCGCCCACTGCCACTTAAGTTTAGCGATTCGGAGAGCTATATCGGTTACTTTGGTTCCGCTGCGGATGGTCTCATTTCTGATACGATCTCGCAGTGGGACTTCTAGCTTCGCCCTCTCCATTACTCTTTGGGTGACTTTGAGCCTTCTTATGAGGCCCATTGTAAGCGACCACGTTTCAGTACCGTATTTCATCACTGGCAGCACACACTGATCGAAGACTTACGTCTTCAGGCACTGCGGAATATTGGACGAAAAGATATGTCGTACCTTCCCGAACGTTGCCCATCCGAGTCGGATTCGACGATTAACCTCTTTCTCGAAATTGGGCCTACCTAACTGGACATTTTGTCTTAGGTATATATAATCGCCTACAACTTCGAGTTGGAGACTTTACTCCGATTGTAACTGGAGTTGGTGCTACATGGGCATTTGACATAATTTTCGTCTTATCAATATTCATCTTAAGACCAACACGCTCGTAGGTCAACAAGCATCGTACACAAATTCTCCATGGTCTACGGAGTTACTCGCCGTTTACATTGATGTTTAGCCTTCTCGAGTCCAGAGTCTTGAAAACATCCTCAAGTGCAGCGGTAAACAGCTTAGGAGAGATGACTTTTCCCTGCCTGACTCCCCGCTGCAGCGGAATAGGCTTCGAGTTCTGGTCTTGGAGTCGGACTGACATAGTGGCGCTCTCGTACAAACCCTTCAACACTTCGATATAGCTACTGCTATACGCTGTAGTAGACTACTGTCTACTTGGCACCGTTGGAGAGATTGTAGTACCGCCCAGGTTTCGATCGACTCAAAGGCTTTCTCGTAGTCCACAAACGCTAAACAGAGGGGCAGATTATATTCTTCGGTCTTCTGTATAACCTGACGAAGCATATGGATGTGGTCTACGGTACTAAAGCCTCTTCGGAAACCGGCTTGTTCGGGAGGCTGGAAGTCAGCAAGCCTGCGTGCGAGACGATTCGTAATGACTCTTGAAAACAGCTTATAGACATGGCTCAGAAGTGAGATGGGTCGGCAGTTCTTCAGTAAGGCGTTGTCGCCTTTTTTGAAGAACAGTACTACCACACCTGCACTCCATGCCTTTGGCGTTCTCTCTTCCAGTAAGACGAAGTTGAACAACTTCTGAAGGGCCGTAAGGATCGGTTTACCACCCGCCTTCAGAAGTTCGGCTGTAATTCCGTCTTCACCAAGCGCCTTGTTATTTTTGAGCTGTTTAAGAGCTATTCTAATCTCGTACAGGCTGTGATGTCCGGGATGTCTTCGGTATAGTGTCGGGTCAGTCTAGCTCCAGGGTCTTCCGCCAGACCAACTTCGGGTCTGCTAGTAGATGTGTATAGCTGTCCATAAAAGCTCTCTATCTTACTCAGGAGCTCAGGGTTGGATGTGACGATTCTACCATCTTCAGTTTTTAACTTAGCGCGCTGGCTTTGCCCAAAAGACAGAACAACTTACAAAAACTTTGGAGCCCTTATTTCACTCAATGACCTCTTTAATACACTTAGTATTTAATTGGCGCATATCTCGAGTGAGGGATTTAGAGATCTACTTGTTGAGCCGCCGGTATAGAGTCGCATCAACTGAAGATTGTAGAACCATTTTACTCCTTTTATCGATGAGTCTTTTGAGTAGAGTCTGAGAGCCTTTTGGTCTTGTTTGTCCATTGGGTCTTAAAAAACTTTGACCCAGCGCTATGGACAGCTTCCACAAACCCGTCGTTGAATTCGTCCACATCATCGCCTAGGCAATCGGAACGGTTTTGGGGTTCCAGCTGAAAGCTCTCGTGGTTTTGAGTTTGGAGTGCAGGATGGAGCGTAGACTTCATCAATCGAGAGCGTTCTAGCTTAGTAAATATATTCAATGTGCCTCTTACTAGGCGGTGATCTCAGTTTTGACCGTATTGATCACAGCAACATCATTGAATATATGTCTCTTCGTCGACATGATGAAGTCAATCTCGTTTTTAGTTGCACCGTCGGGACTCATCCAGGTCCATTTTCTGTGCTCGCGTTTCTTAAAGAAAGAGTTCATCGTGTAGAGTCCCTCCTTCTCCAGTAAACCAACCAGTAAATGGTTCCAACGTCCAACCCCAAACTGCCCCACTCTCAGCTCGTCACCATCTCTTTTGCCTAGTTTCGCGTTGAAGTCCTCCATAACAACGGTACAGGTTCTGGAGCTATGCATAGCTTTTGAAATATCCTCATACATAGCCTCCACCTCGTCATCGGAGTGTGCCCAAGTCGGCGCGTACACCTGTATGACCTTCAACGAGTACCTCTCAGATACTCTGAGTATAAGGTACGCCACCCTAGTCGACACACTCTCGATTTTCACCACGTTGTTTACGAGGGACTTGTGGACGATGAACCCGACACCTCCCTGAGACTGTTGGTCGCCCTCCCGGAAATAAAGCAAATTGCCGGACTTAAGGATTACCGTATCCTCGCCTCTCTTCGGACTTCTGACAACCCGACGACGTCCCAACGCAACTTGCTCAATCCTTTCTCCAGTTCCGCTAACTTTTCGTCGGTCAGCAGTGGACGCGTGTTGTAAGTTGCCAGGGCCAGGAGTCATCGGTGGTGGTAGCCGGATCTTTGCCGGAGATTCTTAGCACCACTGAACACCCCGTGACTTCAATTTAAGTGTTTTTACTTTTTTGTGTAATATTTGTAGAAATCAAACTTTAGGCATATTGATAATTAGAGATCATCTATGCAATACCATCAAATTTCATACAGCATATGAGGACGAATTATGGTGACTTATGAATAAGAATAAAGTTTTACTTTTACTCCATAGTAAAATGAAAACAGTTTTCTTTAATTTCTGGCTTTTTTGGACATTACCGAAAGTGACCCCAAGGAAAATATTGATACTGGATAGAAATGGAATCGATTGATATTAAAAAAATACATGTAAAAAAAACTTTTTTCATTTTCAAACAAATTGTATGGGGAAAGTTTTTCTCGATTTATGGCTTTTCTAGCCGGAATTTTTTTTTGGTCCGATACAAGCTTTTGATCCTGGACAGGAATGGAATTGATTGGCATCAAAAACAGTTTGTCAAAAATGACCGTTTTCTTGCACCCTGTTTTTTTTTCCAAAATCTGTGAACGCCAATCTTTATTAATTTGAAATCAAAGGAAGGTCTCCTAAGACCTATTTAGCCTAGCAACACGGGATCTGCTAGCTGCCCTCACTGACCCAAAATTTATGTCCATCCTGTATATCACATCTATGTTTAACCCAACTTAAGAATTTTTTAGAAATCGGAATCGGTAAAGTGTAAGTCTAAGTGTAATTCGAAAATCTCGGGCTAAAATTTGACAAAAATTATATGCATGTATAAAAAAGTGAGACCCCTTAGATGATTTTTCCGAGTTTGTGTTATAAAACATGAAGCGTAGAATATTCCCTACATGATGGAAACTAAAATAGCACTACGCCCGCCGATCGACGAAACAGCGCCGCCGCACGCGCACACACATGTCAGGATCGGCTGGGTTTAACCGTTATTATTTCGTTCGTGCGAACGTTAAAATTACGTTATCTGTACTTAACGGTAAGCACGAACATTTCGATTTCATTTTGTTCGTTCCATCAATTTACCGGTTAATTGTCGAACGAAATAAAGAAATGGAATTAGAACGATATTAACCGTTAAGCAAATACCGGTTCCGATCCCTGGGTACTATCATTAGGCGGTTGCAAATTAGTGAGCCAGTCTGCCAAGAGGTGGCGTTGAACCTCAGATTTCTACTTGGGTATATTGTTTAATATATCAAGTTTATGAGTAAATGCTATAATTAAAAGTATCCCTTGGTCTGCGAGTCCGACTCGTACTTAACCGGTTTTATTCATTAATTTTGATTGCATGTAGACGGTACCGAATGGAGGCTCATACTACACAAAGGAGCGAGGGACGCCGCTTGTCTGCGACCATCACGTCTGCGAATGGAACTACACAAACCATTATGGAGGTAAAGTACCTACCTCCGGTTTTAAGGACAGATACGCTCTGATAACGACTAAAGCCGTTATAGAACGTCCTTCAACGTCTTTGTGCGCTCCTACAATCCCTTGGCAGCTTCGCCGAGAGCTCCGCTGGACCGACGCAACTGACGAATAAATTGCAACTATAATCGACAGGAATCTGAAACTGGATAAGGTCGTGAGTTTAAAGCAGGTCGCTTAGGTAGAGTCTGAGTAAGGCAAGTTTGCATAGGTTTTGATAGCACAGACTATGAAAGACAAAACGACGAATTAAATGTTCGATGGTTCATTTGCTTGGAAGAGATGAGTGGTTTGACTGTACCAAAGATTTTTTCAGGCCTTATGTACAAAATGTTATTTTATTTAAGGCTTAATGGCATAACCAGTTGCTATATTTTCACTATTCTTTCGTCAGGTCCATTCCTAATCCCCGGTGACCCTGGGAGCGGCATCGACCCCGTGCCCCCCTACGTGGAAACCACCACCAAAGCCCCGGAGATAGAGGAGCAGGAGAATATCACTATACCTTGTGAGTATAGTATAGTCTTAATCTTAACTTATCTTATTTAAGGTCAGGGAGTCCTAGCGGATACACTTCGATGCATGGGGGTCTTTTGTGTAATTATCCCCTTCCGCACTACTCAAAAACTTCTGCTTTGAGTTCCTTTAGCTCCAAGTATCCTGTGCCAAAGTCCTTCATTCTTTGTTTGGCGAGTTAAGGTGAACAGTATTTCAACTCCATCTACTGTATAATTTGGCAACTAAACCAAAACAACACAATTTAGTATGTTTTCTATAAAGCATAGCGCTATCTAGCGCGATTCATAATCTTAAGACATTTGACATGAGGAATTAAATGATAGTCTACTAAAAACTAAAGCGGTAGGATTATTTTAGATTTAAGGCCCCAAATTGGTTATGAAATGTCTACGCCGGAGTCATTCAATTATTCTATAAAGTAAAGGATTCCCATACTATATTATGTTCTTCATTCAGAGATCTTTATCGGTCACGAATAGTCACGACTCCGAGATATACGACATATACCTAGTGTTAGGAATGTAAAGTTGTCTACAACATTCAGGTTTGTAAGACAGTATATCATGAATCCAATTACAGATAGCACTGGCAGCCGAGCGGTAAGGCGCCTGACTTTCAATCCAACAAAAAAAGAGTAATCCAATGAGTAAATGAGTTTCGGAACTTACGAACGAACTATCATTTGATATTAGCCAGTTGCTTTTCGGTGAAGGAAAACATTGTGAGGAAACCTACATAAATCCGCGAAGAAATTCAAAGATGTTTGTGAAGTCTCCACCCCACTTTGGGCCAACGTGGGGACTATATCCGAAACCTTCTCGCCCTAGAGTAGGCCTGTGCCCAGCATTGGGCTGAATTATTATTATTATATATTAATTATATTATAGATGTATATGAATTACTTACTCAACATCTTAACATTTCCAGATATCCTGGAAGGCTGCTTGTTCATGTATCCGCCTAACTACGGCTCCATCGCCGGCAAAAGCTATCTTGATCCCGTGGAAATGCACGAAGACCGTTTCACTTGCAACGCTGCAGGCAATAAGGTACTGTATGACATAGTCTTCTTATTTCTATAGGTATATTTGCTTAACCTAAAAATATCACGATGCACGAAATCTCCATCCGAAAAAAATATGCATTAAGAATAAGCAGCTAAATATGTCGCGTATTGTACATATTACTTGTATCGCGTTACTCACGTCAATAAAGTCGAATATAGCTGGACATGATTCGAAACAGTCCGTGTCCCTTAATCACGAGTGAAATGCGCTCGCGGCGATCTGCCCCCGGCAACTCGACGGCGCTGGGGATGCTGGCGGCACTGATATAGGCGAAATACTACCATCTTTTTCACTCTTATTGTCAACTGCACGATTGCACACAACACTCACTCGTCAGTCGTCACACAGGCATCGTCCACACTGAGCACCGGCGAAGCACCCAAAACCGTTTTCTAACTAGGGGGCATTGACCACCCACCATCGCAAATGACAATGACTTTCCAGTAACTGAGTATTTGTTTCCACAGGGCTTATACTGGTATCCTCAATGGATGGGAGCCATGCCGCACCACCCGTACACATCAATACACATGGACCAGCAGCAACGTCCTGGGCCACCTGGTGCTATTGTGTATCCTCACCAGCAAGAATACGAGCGAGAAGAATTGGCTGATCTTGACTAAAATGAGGAGGCAGAGACAAATACCTTAGGTTATAGAAAGGATAGAGTTAACTCGTATCGCTCCATAGTCTTATCCATTTAAACTTATCAATATGGCCAAGGTATGAATTTTACCTTTGTATGAATTTTATACTTACATACCTACGGTGAGCCATTTTCATTGCTTTTCAGTGTAATACTTCAAAACAATTAAACCTATCACAAATCCTTAATCCTATTTAATCTCCATAAGAGAACTCTCGATTCCGAGATGCATTATCTATTATCTACATTAAAATATATTTTTATGTGCATTCGTGATTTACAGAATTCTGTGTTATTCAATAACCTTTTTTTATTAAATAACATTAAAATAATGAAAATTGTTTGAATTCTTATGGTTCCTTAGACACATTCATATATGGTTTAATTTGGTATCTTAAATTGGATAGGAGCCATTACCATACCGCGCCATTCATCATCGCAATATTCAAACACCGCTTATTTTACTCTGAGTTCCGTGAGAAAATTCCGAGGATTTAATCTCGATTCCGAGAGTTTCAAATTTTATTTCGAGATTTTACCTATAAGGTCATTAAGGTCAAGTTTCAATTTGTTCTGGATGTAATTCAATGGGGATTAACGCGAGTCAATTCGCCCCTAGGGGCGCTAGTGGAACGTGGGTCTGGCGGAAACATTTCAAACGTCACTTTTACAATTATTTCATATGTGCACATGACCCACGCATGTATGGCGCCACCTGGTGAACGACAATACGGTAGCCATCATTATGATTTATAAGATAGTAGGTAATCTTATTTGTTAAGAATGTTAAGATAGGTACATAATTGGCTTGACACACATACATTTTGCTAAAAAGATATTTTATTTATAAAAGATGTTTACATAGATTATATAAAACAGAATTTTTTAATCAATACAAGTTTGACTCGACGTAAATAAACATAATACATACTACCTAGAGCCTGTAGACAATCTGGAAACAAAATTTATAATAAAATGAACATTAATTATTCCTAATAGAGTAAATTTTTAATGTATACATTGTTTAAATATGTTATTTCGTCAATTAGTCCTTAATGAAAGTCGAGTGAGTATTAAATTAAAAGAAATACTCTGAAAGGAACCTCTTCTCAACCTGACTCCCACGGGGCACCACCACAAATACCGGAGTTCCTCCTTTCACTTCAAAATATTTCATTTTTACTATATCTCCCAAATCCATTGATTTATCAATAACATGCGGTAGGTTATTATGTCCCTCAGTATACACATTTATATTATCAATCCTGTATTTATTCTGAGTATCCCATGGCACTGGGAAGACTTTAGCTATTTGAGTCTCAAGCGTGACATCCTCCGGGCAATCTACAATATAATCTGTCAATAAATGCTCCGGATAGAAAAGTAATACAGGCCACCAAAGCTTCCCATCTACCAAATGAACCATATTCCTATGAGCCCCAGGCATGCTAAGTTCTAACTTCGACAAATCCAGGGCATCATCTTCATGACAGTTGGCAATGCGGATGCCCCGCTCTAATATAGCTCTAATAACTTCATTTTTCTGCTGACGCTTGACTTGCTCTACTCTTTCTTGCTTCCGCTTGTCCCTGGCTTGAATAACGGTTTTTCTTTTAGCTTTAGCTATGAGTTCTGTAGCTTCTTTATCGCTTGGGTTGTCCTGAAGTAGTTTATTGCAATGTTCGAGACATTTTTCGTATTTAGTTATCTCGAAGGCGGACTTAGCGGCTCGGAGGCGGGCCTTAGGGTGGTCTGGTTTGAAGGAGAGAGCGCGTTCGCTGTCAGCGAGGGCTGATCGGTAGTTTTTGAGGTGGTACTGCGCTGCCGCCCGATTGTTGTACAAAAATGCGTTCATTT
The DNA here is from genome assembly GCA_949128165.1 of Lathronympha strigana. Taxonomy (NCBI): domain Eukaryota; kingdom Metazoa; phylum Arthropoda; class Insecta; order Lepidoptera; family Tortricidae; genus Lathronympha; species Lathronympha strigana. The sequence goes on along the minus strand of OX421923.1, from coordinate 7,965,032 downwards.
CATCGTCTTCACATCGGACTTTAATTCCTTCCGTATATCTGAAAAATATACACAAAAATGAGATAATATAAGGATAGCAAAATTTTCTTTAGTGATGTAATGTCACTGTCAATAAAATAAGAAATTAATAAGTAACACCCAAAAATGTGTAAATGTAGCTACATACAAAATATTATGTTAAAAGATTAATTTAAAAAACAGAAATAACCCAGATACATATCAAATGGCGTTCTAGCATTTCAATATAGGTACATAATTATAGTGTATTTAGCCTTTATATAGCGAAGCGTCTTGTGGAGGCGATGGGCGATAGGAGGGCTGGCACGTACCTAGCACAACACCTATGTATTGCTGTCCAGTGTATTTTTCATTCCATGTATTATTTGTATTTGTTTTAATAAATGTCGTATATTTAACTTTACTAATTGTACAAATAATTAAAATGACTACTAAAATCTATACTTACATAATTAATAATATTTTTTTATTTATTTAAATAAAAAACTTTAGTAATTTTAAATATGTGCAAATAATTAAAATGACTATTAAAATCTATACTTACATAATCAATCAATAATATATTTTTTTTTATTTAAAAAAATTAACTTTACTAATGTGTGGAGTGAGGCAGGGGGGGGTGACCTCACCAAAACTCTTCAACCTGTACGTGAATGATCTGATCGTCGAGCTCAGCGGCAAGCGTATCGGTTGCAGCGTTGATGACGTTATCGTCAATAATCTCAGTTACGCGGACGATATATATGGTGCTGCTGAGCCCTTCGGTCAGGGCTCTCAGAGATCTGCTGGCGACGTGCGAGGGGTACGCTTTGTCACATGGTCTAATTTACAATGTGAAAAAGTCTGAATTTATGGTGTTTAAGGCCATCGGAGGTAAGTGCCCAGACTCTGTGCCTGTTATAAAATTAAATGGCAGTCATCTCGATCGAGTTTATCAATTTAAATATCTTGGACACATTTTAACCGATGACCTTAGAGACCAACTGGATATTGAAAGGGAGCGGAGGGCGATGGCGGTCAGGTGCAATATGTTGGTTCGGCGGTTTGCACGTTGTAGTCAGGAAGTCAAAATATCGCTCTTTAAAGCCTACTGCCAAGTGTACTACACGTGCAGCCTATGGACCAATTATACGCAGAAGGCCATCAACGCCTTTCGCGTTCAGTATAACAATGGGTTCAGGATGCTTTTAGTTTAGGACTGCCTCGCTTTTGCAGTGCATCAGGAATGTTCGCGCAGGCAAGAACAGATGACTTTTACGCCATCATGAGAAAGAGGACGGTCTCCTTGCTCCGTGGTTTGCGTGGCGGTCCTAACAGCATCCTAACTACCATTGCAAATAGGTACGACTCACAAACGCTGCGCCACGCCATGCATGTACTTGTAAGTGTAAGGTCAGATACCAGCAGTAGGTATAGATAGTCGTTACTCGCTATTTTTGTTTATAACATCTGACATTATGGTATTTGTGTGTTGACATTATTAATTGAATGATTTATTATTTATTTTTACTAACATAGCTTATAAGAAAAATTGTTACTAACACCTATGGACCTCTGCTTGTAATGAGTAATATGTTGTCTGAAATAAATAATTTTTATTTTTTTTATTTTTTTTATTTTAATGTGCAAATAATTAAAATGACTACTAAAATCTATACTTACATAATCAATAATCATACTATTTATTATTATAAAAATGCATCCTTTACTCATCACTATACCCAAAAAGGTCTGCTTAGAGCTTTAAGTTTGACGGTCAAACAGCATTAAAATAGATGAATGAAAACCAGTGGCAATCGGGATCAAGTTGCCGTGACATCTTGACCAAAAGAAAAAGAGGAAACATTAAAAAAATATAACAAAAATCCAACCAAATGTCTTACCCAAGTATAGCCAGCCGATAGTTCTTATGACGGAAGTTAAAATTCCCGTCTTCCTTATAGTTGGTGGCTAGTTCCAGAGCAGTGTTTTCCTCTGGATCATACTTCAGCTTGGCCAGACCCTCGGCCAGGGCAGACATCTCACCATTCTCTGGTATGTTCTTCATGAAGAAGGGGTGTTTGTCCATTTCTTCCTGTGAAACAAGAATATATTATTTCCTTACACAATTTTGAGATACTGCGCATGCTATTTTCAGAGCTAGACAATTATTTACTAGCAATTGTTTAAACGTGAATAATCATGAGTTATAAATAAACCTTTTACCCAAAATGATACCTTGTACTTCTGGCAGATTAAAAGAATGTAAACAAAGAAAACCAATGTATGCAGTGAGTGTGGCACTAGGCCACCTTTAAACATTAAGGTGTCTCAATCTAATGAACCATTGCTATACACATGTCAGTTGGTCAGTTAAAAATTTAAACACTTCGTTCCCAAGCCCTACCAAGCGGTAATTTGTGGGCTCTAATGTAGGGAGGGTGAGGGAAGTAGGTACTTATTGTGTACCTGAGTACATGAAACCCCGTAATTCGCGGGCATGGTAGACAAAGGATTACTACAACACATGTAATTACCCATTTTTGCTGTAGAATGCAGTTTTATGTGTGTCTTGTTGTGTCACACAATCTGAAGCATTGTTACACACTGAGTATGGCATCCCGGACTTAACTTCAAATTATTTAAAGTCACTATAAAACAATGTATTAGCAGAAAATTTAAAACATACCTCCCATTTGTCCTCAGACCATCCGTCAGTGTACCTTTTCCGTTCCAGGCTGTTGATAAAATCGTCAAGCTCCTGGTCCATTTTCTGACACAGAGCCAGCCTCTCCTCGTCCGTCATAGACTTCTTCGGCTCTTCAAAACTTCCTTCAGCCATTTTCAACAATTAAAACTCCCTTCCACCGATAAAAATCTGAAAAAACATGAACTTTAGTGTTAACCAACATTTTTTTCCAAGGGAGCGTTCAAGTATTACGTAACGAATATGGGGGGGATCTTCTAAAACGTTACGATGCGTTACAGGGGCGGGAGGGGAGGTCTGAACTACGCGTTACGTAACATTGTTTTTTAACCCTTCAGAACGGTCGCGTAGAGAGATTCTCTGACGCATTTTTAAAACGTTTTTTTTCTCAAAATTTCAGATGGAAAGACCACATGAAATTTTTTTACCTTCACAAAATTGCATGCTTGCTTTACAGGATATTGATTTTTTTTTACTCCAAATGTAAAAAGCAAAAAAAATATTTATCAACAGCTGTGAAAGATTTTCTCATCACTCCAGTAACAAAAAATACCCCAATTCGGATGGCCTCGTTATACTGCGGCTGTCTCCGTAAACTCCAATCGCCATATTAGAAATTATATATTGATATTTTGCCGGGCCTATAGCCTTGTGGGTAGCTACCCTGCCTACGAAGCTAGAGGTACCGGGTTCGAATCCTGGTAAGGGCATTTATTTATGTGATGAGCACGAATATTTGTTCCTGAGGTATGTTTTCTGTGTATTTTAATATTTATAACTATTACATATATCTTCGTCTAGTCCCCATAGCACAAGCCTTTATTGAGCTCACTGTGGGGCTAGTTCGATTTGTGTAAAGATTGTCCCCTAATATTTATTTATTTATTTTTATATTCAAAATACCTACACTGTTGTATTGTGTTATGTTTTCTATTTGTGAGATTTATTCTCATCACAACAGTAATGATTATGGTACGAAAAACGATTGGTCTGAAGGGTTAATAAAAAAACTAGGGAATTAAAAACTCCCAAGGTGGAAACCCTTTTCGTTTATTTTTACGGGAAATTCCCGATTGAATAGTACGTATTTCTTGCAAGTTATGAAATGCGCGGATGAATCCTGCTGTTCCCGCTTGAGGAGTGCATTAAAATCTGTCTTTCCAAAAAGTTTCCTGCTGCCACCCTGCCCAATCCTTCAAACCGCAAACAAGCTCGTGGTACCTAGTCTGATAGTCAAAGGATTATGTAAGTTTTCGCCACTTCTTGTGAGGTTGTCTGTTGATCTGTCGCCTCCTCTAGAAGGGTTTCATTTATTTCGTTAAAACACATGCCCGACTTACAGCTTAGACCAAACGCCAGAACATGGAAAAAATACAGAACAACACACTAAGAAAATATAATGACACAAACAAAAAAATTATTTAAAAAAATTATACAAGCAGTTTAAGCAGATGCCTTACGATTTTTGTGCCCATTAGTACAATCCGAAGTATCCGAACTAAAGAAACGAATATGTGCAACCTGTGGGATTTATTTCACATCCCACAAGAGTGTGCAAGTGCACAATCGTTGCATGCATGGCAAGACTGCCCAAGACCGCCGTGAACGTCGAATACGGCCACAGCCTGATGCCTGATGTTGCCTCGGCATTCGAAGATTACTTTTCTAATATAGCGATAAAAACCACAGATTGTCTACAGTCATCTTCGACTCGAGCTCATTCCTTACTTAGCGATAATATTAAGAAATGTAATATTAACTTTAATTTTTGTCAGGTAGACTCAGAAAACATTGTAAAGACATTCAAATCACTCAATTAAAAAAAAAAACAGAAGATTTAAGGGGAACATCAGTTCAGTTAGAGTCATCTGTCATGTTATAGGTGTAATAGCACCGTACTTAGCCGTAATTTATAATAATGCCATTTTACAAGGAGTCTTTCCAGATCTTATGAAATATAGTAAAGTCATACCTCTTTTTAAATCGGGTGATTCGAGTGATATGACTACGTCCTATATCGATACTCCCTGTACTAAGTAAAGTAATTGAAAAGTTAATGTTAAATGATTTACAAGGGCACTTCAACAGACATAGATTGCTTACAAGCCATCAGTTTGGTTTCACAAGGGGAAGATCCACGACAGATGCTGCTTCAGTACTCATAAAATATATTTACAATATTTGGGAAAGTTCTTGTAATGCAATTGGTATATTTTATTATATTTTATTGGTATATTTTGAGATCTTTCTATAGCTTTTGATTGCGTAGATCATGGAACGCTCATTTTGAAATTAGAACATTATGGTCTGTCAGAGAATGCTTTAAACTTAATGTCCTCATATCATAGCAATAGAACACAAACTGTTGTTGTAAATAAATCACAGTCTAGCGGCGCCGTAGTTAAACTAGGAGTGCCACGGGGTTCTATTTTGGGCCCATTCCTGTTTTTAGTTTATATAAATGATTTACCAAATGTCGTAGAGAACCGTTGTGATATAGTGCTTTTTGCAGACGATACATCATTAATATTTAAGGTTGACCGGAAATCTACCGATTATAGTGTAATTAATAGCACACTAGTTGATGTACTTAACTGGTTTACTATTAATAATCTGCTACTTAATGCTAAGAAAACTAAATCTATTGGATTTGCCTTGCCGAATGTTAAACCAGTGGATACTAGAATACTTTTAAATGATGAATGTTTAGAGATAGTTGATAAAGCATTGTTCCTAGGTTTAACGTTGGACAAAAATCTACAATGGAATCCGCATATAACAACACTCGCAAATAGATTAAGCTCGGCTGCTTACGCCGTTAGGAAAATCAGACAACTAACAAATGTTGAGACAGCTCGCCTAGTTTATCATAGTTATTTTCATAGTGTAATGTCATACGGTATTCTGGTTTGGGGCAAGGCAGCTGACATACAGACTATATTTGTTTTACAAAAGAGAGCCATTCGTTTTATGTATAAGTTAGGTAAACGTGCATCAGTAAGGGAGCTATTTAAAGAAATTAATATTTTAACTGTAGCATCCAGCATTCCAATATATCTATGATAATATAATTCATGTTATTAGAAACTTAGATTCATTCAATAGAATTTCTGATGTCGCTAGCTATAACACTAGAAACAAAAATAAGCTAGCTATCAGAAAGTGTCGTGTCCGTAAAGTATATCAGTCATTTTTTGGACAATGTATTCATTTCTATAACAAGTTACCGGATGAAGCATTGCAATTGCCCCTTCCCGCTCTTAAGAATTATTTGAAAAAATCTTTGATGTCGAAGGCTTATTACACAGTAGAGGACTATTTAACAGACAAACATGCATGGCCCATACCAGAAACTAACGAAATCAACAAAAAATTAAATTGAATGTACTGCTTATAGAGTGAAGGACACAGTTCACAAAAGAAATCATATCAAATGTTGTGTATATCGTGTAAAACCGTTTAATTTTGTTTTATTTTGTTTACTCTTTTTTTTTGTCTTTCTGTTTCACTATTTTCTTTTGATATGGTTTCTTGTAGAACCACATATTTTGAAAAAATAAGTCCCACCGAGTTTCTTGCCGGTAATAATCTTCTCGGGCTGTGGTGTAGGGATAGAACCGGTAGTAGCTTTTTTTTTTGACGTTCATAAGTGCATTGTCATGTGCCTAAATTGAAAAATAAAGATATTTATCATTTTATCATTAGCGACTTGCTGGAAGGAGGGCAAATGAGCTTCTGTGCATAGTGCGCCGCTGTGAAACATCGTCTGAGGATGCTGATTGGCTCAACAAAGACGAAGTTGATGCAAGCGGGTTAACAATTCCGGAACCCTCTTCATCTGCTCTCCGGATGCCAGTAATGAAAGAATCTGAATGGCTGGCAAACCCGTGGACAGAGGAGCAGTAACTCCACTTGTTTCTTTTTACCATCTACTTATTTTAATTATGGCTGATTTTATTTTAAATGTATGTATGTATGTATGTAAACTCTTTATTGTACAAAACACAGAAAAATTAAAATTTACAAAAGGAAAACAGTAAGTACAAAGGCGAACTTATCCCTTTAAGGGATCTCTTCCAGTTAACCTTTGAGTAGATGAGAGAAAAAATGAAAAGAGGTAGACAAATACACCTAATGTACAACAACGTACCAGATAAATAATAATATAAACTATATATATATATAAATGTTTTCGTTTTTGTTCGATTCTTTAATACGATTATATTTTGACAAATATATTCTATTTCAGTTAGGTTTATGTTTGTTGCTAAAGGTAAAAATAAATTATTAAAAATTAGATTTGTTATTTTATTTTAGTAAAACGCTAAAATAGGAGAAGAGAATGCATGAGAAGAACAATGGTGGATAAAGCAAAAATCTGTGCAAGGACAGGGCCAAGTCAGGAAAACGACGTAATTAAATGTATGATTAGTAGTAAAAAAATTATAGAACAGAAAAAGAAAAAAAACATTAGAAATCTCTTTCTTTTAAAGACAAGACATTTCAAATGTTATTAACGCAAATGTCCAAAGATTGCGTTACGTAATACTTGAACGCTCCCCAATGAGAAATTTATTTATTGGTTACTTACTAGGTATGTGAGGTATGTCTTACGCACCGGGCAAGTTTGTTTTTTGTATTCACTGTATTGATTTATTACGAAAATGCATAGCAGCGCATGGCATTTGTAAAAAAGACAACACTCGAAATGCACACAGCACAGCACGGCAGCGGCACACACGCGGCACAGTGAAAAAAAGGAAGGAAAGGAAAACGTGACACTGACAGTGACCGAAAGTTGACAGCTGTCAGTTGTTAATGTACTACCATAATAATGCTTGATCGTACATGTATCATGGCTCGTCTTCATAATCGCCGATGATTCACGTGCCATTGTAAAAAGGGCATAGCAGTCCGTGAGTGGCTATCATTGCCAGTAATCGTGGACAATGAGGATTACCGCGAGTCGATTTTCCGCCTGGGGCGCTAGTGGAGCGTGAGTCCTGCGGGAACATTTCAAACGTCACTTTGACATTCCTCTCATACTGATATAAGACCCACGCAGTGAGTGGCACCACCTGGTGAGCGAAAATACGGTAGCTCCCATTTGGATGGGCCGTCTTCACAGTTGCAGATGATGGGCAATTACAGGCACACGCCATTGTAAAGAGTCGAGTATATTGAAATACTTAAGGAGAATGCAGAATCGTATAACACGTTCACTGTCCGTGTCCCCACGTATGGGGCACGAATCGCTTCTATTAAAAAACCGTAAGGTTCACATGTCAAATCGGGACAGTTAACGTGTTAAAAGAACGTTTTTGTTCTGCTTTGAGTCTATTTCTTTTAACCCTTTGACCGCTTCCATATTTAAATGAAGTGATCAGTCAGACGCCAAGCATGTTACGATACTTATACGATAACCAAAAATGACGAATCTCGTAGTGTTGTGCAAAACGATTCTAAATAGATTTTATTCATGATCGAAGTACAACTCACTTGATACAACTTTAGGCGTTGCTGGCGTCGTGGGCACACCAGCACACGACGCCTTTAGGCGTTCTTGGCGGTTAAAGGGTTAAAAAGTCAATGCCACTCACGGACGATTATGCCCTCTTCACAACGGCGCGTGCCTATAACCCTGCTCACCGGGGACTTTGTTCACTTTTTCTATAGTATATGACATCTCTTTCAATTTATAATTACCATTAGATTATTTTTTTGAATATGACATACTTTGATTTTATTTTATTGTTGTTCATGCTGTAATTTTTTTGACATCTAAACAGCTATTTAATGTTTTTATCAATTATCATACCTGTACCAGTAATTATCATTACTGTCTCTCTCTCTCTCTTCCTAGCTATTAATCCCATATGGTAGTGGGGTCAGCTTTCTTTATCTGGCTTTTCCACTTCGCTCTATCCTTGACATCGTCTACGGAATTATCATTACTGTATGATTTTATATTTTATTTTTTATATATTTTAATTTTTAATTTGTATATGGACGACCTGTCTAAAATAAAAAAAATGAATTTAAAGTTGAATTAAGGAGTGACAGGATCACAATGTTGCAATAAACAAAACTTTGTCTTGACTTACTAGAACGCGGTGGATTACATTTTTTAATTTCTACGAAAAGTTGTCCGACATATGCCACACGTCGTTATCGCGGGTGCAAAAACGATTTCACAGTACAAGAAGATTATAAAAAACAAGCATTAACAGACTCGAAACTCATTTTGAGTAACATCTATGTCTACTCGTACGAGTTAAGAGCGTTCTCGCCCTAGCGCGCTTCCCAAGTTTAGGTATTTCTCCGCATCGACCACGTGACCAGACGCGCGCAATGCTAGACATCGACGAGCGCCGCGCGTGCGACGGGTATACTATAGCGCGCTCAAGCTGTGCATTTTACCTTGATACTTAAATCAGATAAACTTACGTTACTTTGATTAGTAATCATTGTTTACAGTATTTTGCGTAAAATTGAGTTTGCAGTTTATAACTTTGATACTTGTAGTCTTGTACTAACTGAATTTAGTACTAACTATGTAATTAAAATTATTTTCCTATGTACTTATTTCCTTTGATAATAATAATCAACTTTCCTTAATAATACCTACTTATTTTGTTGCTATTTTAGTACTGAGTTTCTATTAATAATAGTTTTCATTTCACGTAACGTTCGATGGTATCAATTCTAATGAAGCGCCAAAAATATGTATACACTACCTTAATATTGAGAAAATAAGATTGTGTACGTATATAATAATATATTTCTGGTAGTACATTTTTATAGATGTTATTAGATTTGACTGTACAAATGCGCAAAGTTGTTGTCAAGCTCTCGTGTTAATATTGAGAATTGAGACCCGACCCGACCAAGCGAAAGCTTTAAAAATTTAAATCTTGAGAATCTTGGTTTTAAGGTATGAGAGTTAGACAAACTTTACTACGAAGTGAAACACAACATTTCTCATCACATTAGTCAGGAAATGGTTAATGATCGTTATTTCCAAGTTAATTTCTATTTCTTTTTATTTTTATATTATAAGTGCATATAGAACAAAACACTTAAATATTCCGAAATATTTTTCCGATTTTCATAATCCCAATTTTTATAATTCTGAATTTTTATAAATCCTATACATCAAATTTCCGTATTTCACATTCTCAATATTAAAAATCCGATAGCGACTTGAACGAATACAAAAAAATCCAATTTTTTATATTTCGAAAATAATTTATCCGAATTCAAAATTCCGAAAACATAATATTCTTTCGGAATTACGGTGGTTCGGTAACTTCGTAATTTTGTAGATTCGGAGTTATGGAAATCAGAAAAAAAACTCGCCAGCATTCGATGGGGCCAGGTGGCCTTGTTCCCGCGTAAGCTGTGGATCAGAGTTCGATCCTCGGCTTAAGCTTCCGATGTTGTTGATTTTTTTCTTTAGTTTTATGACATCTATTTCAATTTATAACATGACAATATGTTTATGGTCGTTGTTAATCCATAGTTGTCACCACCCACGTAGACAATGACAAACCATGATTAGCAAACTGGCTTCAACCTACAAAAAATACAGCAAATCAACGTGCCATGATTTTTTTTTACCCATATAGAGGGATTTCGTAATAATAACATAGTGGTTCCGAACCTACTATGGTACATCACTACATTCACTACTCATAGCAATACTTACTTCAACATTATAAATGCGTAACATTACTTTTAAGCTTCCCAAGCTTTTGCCAAGTTCTCAAACACGGTAAGTATAGTGTAAACCGGTACTTAGTCTCCAGGTTTTAATTACCAGCTAGTCTACTTGTGTTCAACCAGACAATGCATTTGATTTCAAACATGGTACGTATAGTGTAGGCCGTTACATAGTTCCTGGCCTAGCCATCTAGTTACGTATCCAGGTCTTTGTCACCACCCGGTCTACGAGTGCTCACCAAGACAATGCATTTGAGCTCAAACACGGTGCATCTAAGGTAAGCCGTTACATAGTTCCTGACCCAATATTCTGGTTACGTTTCCAAGTCTTAATTACCAGCTGGTCTACTTGTGCTCAGCAAGACAATGCATTTAAGCTCAAACACGGTACGTATAGTGTAAGCTGTTACATAGTTGCTGGGCCAAACTTCTGATTACGTCTCCAGATCTTTGTCACCAGCCGGTCTACGAGTGCTCACCAAGACAATGCATTTGAGCTCACACACGATGCATCTAAGGTAAGCCGTTACATAGTTCCTGACCCAATATTCTGGTTACGTTTCCAGGTCTTAATTACCAGCTGGTCTACTTGTGCTCAGCAAGACAATGCATTTAAGCTCAAACACGGTACGTATATTGTAAGCTGTTACATAGTTCCTGGCCCAAACTTCTGGTTACGTCTCCAGATCTTTGTCACCAGCCGGTCTACGAGTGCTCACCAAGACAATGCATTTGAGCTCAAACACGATGCATCTAAGGTAAACCGTTACATAGTTCCTGACCTAATATTCTGGTTACGTTTCCAGGTCTTAATTACCAGCTGGTCTACTTGTGCTCAGCAAGACAATGCATTTAAGCTAAAACACGGTGCGTATTGTGTAAGCCGTTACATAGTTCCTGACCTAGCCTTCTGGTTACGTATCCAGGTCTTTGACACCTGGTCTTCAAGTGCCGCGACAAGTCTTATGTGAACGGTTACAGAATCAGCACTGTCTTCTGATTACATCACCTAGTCCTCCTAATCAGCAATTACTAGCTGTTTTTAACGGCGGTTTCCAGGTCTTACCAACAACTTACTACGAAAACATCACGTCCTGGTCACCAGCTGATGATTATTAAAAAAAATTACTATAGCTAATATATAAACAACAATTAAATCATCAACACAAATAGAAATCGAACTTATCAAGTATCTTGATCGGTTGGTCGCGGTATCACGGTCTATCTTATCTTTTTAGATATGTCTTTCTCTTTTTAATCATCTCTTTCTCTTTCTCGCAAACTTCACTCGTAAAAAGAAGGCCCGCGGAGCAAAGCGATACGTCCACTCTCTAGAAGGCATGGGGCCAGACTGACGAGCACGCGCCGCGCGCAATCTTATAAACGGGGTTTTGATAAAAAATCTAAATAAATATTATTTCGTTGTTTTTGACACTTTTTTTTATTAAATGGAGTAACCAACGAGTTATAGTCTCATAAAAATGACAATCTGAACCATTTACTGCGAAAGTATAATACTAAAACACGCCGTGAATTTTGCAAAAATTGCGTAGTTTTTATCAGTAACTTTAGTTAAACAGAATCTGAAATTTACTAGTTTTGCACAATACAAAAGTTAGATAGTGTAATGTTCTTTCGTAAACCAGTTTTGTTTTGTATAAGATCATTACAGTGTAGGAATAGAGTGACGTATAAGACAACATGTTTCGGCAAATTTCAACAACGGCCGCGAAAGAATTGGCTAGAATTGCATATAATTATCTAAAACTTGTAAATGTAGACAATACAAAATTTGGCTTATGAGTTGTTTATTATGTACATATAAATATTTTGATCTAAAAGTCTAACAATCACATAGTACATCGAGCCCGAAAACCGCGTAAATCATTGATTTCGCGCTTTTGTGGTATAAACGCTCTTAAAAACTTATCATTATCAACATTAGGTATTTCTAATACCCAACCTCCATACTTGACTTGATATCAATCAAGCCTCCCGTCAAAACTGAAAACATCAAAGTCATAAACTCGTCCTTCACTTCCTTACCAAGTAAAGGAAGTGACAAAAAGAGATGTATATATGTTTGTTATTTCTCCGATTCCGTAGGTTGAAAACAGTTTTGCTGATCTCTTTTGATGCAATTGGTCCAAGCAGCCAAATTAAACACATCGTTGTAATTTGGTAGTCGGTATCAATGCATTACAACTTAACTTGGTCGCATATTTTGATGGTGGATTTTACAAATGTCGTAAGAGGCACGTAATTAAGTTAGACTTACGACATTTGAGAAATCCACTGCCAAAATATAGATCGCTCCAAACTGTTCTCATTTGACAGTTATCGTACTACTTCCACGCTAGTTATTCTTCCGTGATATCAATACATACTTAAATAGATTAACTATGCAGTCGCAATGCAAACTCTTTAGTCTTTTTTCCTTTTTAAAGACCGTTTTTGGACTACTTGTTTAACTCAAAAACGTTAGCTATGTTGTTTTTGTAAACATGCCTTCAAATATTATAGATCTTTTCTAGCGAAAACTCTCCAGCTCCACGTGAAGAGAGCTTCTTAGATGCTTAGTAGCTGTAGGCAGAATATGCCCGCTTCTACCAAATAGACATTCTGTTATATGTGCTCTTTATCTAGTTGGTTATTGTACCCGCGATAACGACGTATGCATCTGTACATCAATACCTGGGCCTATACCACGAAAATCGAACGAATGCGGATTTGTATCTCCATTTCTGTCACACTTACATATTGGAGTGACAAAGAGGTTTTCCCGTCAATGCCAATTTTCGATGTTCGTGGTAGGCATGCTGACATGCGCGAGTAATTTCACGTGATAATGTTATGTTATTATGTTACATTAATACAATCTGTAGCCGCTTCCCCTCCACTATAAAGAAAACATCATATTACCTTTTATTCTTCCTATCAACTAATCTTTCGATTCCAATAGGTCCCTGGAAGTCAAACTACGTTATCTTTTCTCAGCAAATGAACTGTCAAACTTAGTGTTATTTTAAACGTCAATCTTCTATGAAATTATGACGTTTACTTAGCGCCTACCACGAACCGCGAACGAAAGTATACCTCCCTTTCGCACTTGTGATTTCTCACTCAAGTGCGACAGAGAGGTGAAACTTCGTTCGTGGTTCGTGGTAGGCCTTCTTAACACTTTCACAGGTGTTTCACAGTCTGTGCTATCAAAAACTAGGAAACTTAGCATAGACTGACTCTACGACGATCGAGTTACTACAAATAAAGGATATACCTTTTGCAATCGGCAATATATATTATGTACTGATACAGAACCAAAACAATTAAAAAAAAACAAGTGCACCTTAATTTTACCCAAAAGTTTCCTGAATTTCCATAAATCATGGACACCGAGCGCGCAGCGGTGCATCAAAGTAAACAAAAGGCTTGCAAAAGTGAGAATGACCATGCTGCGAAACGATAACGCCCCGGCCCTTAAACACCGCCCGTCTCACTCGCTTACTAGTCCCTTACAAAAAAAGGTGTTTCCTACTATACTAATTAGTCATGCGCACGCGTGCATTAGCGTAAGACGTAGCGTAATCGCAATGCCGAGATTCACAAACCGGGAATAAACCGACATGGTGAGACTTTTAGTTGACTGTGGTGATAATGTGTTTCGTGCACGAGTAACCATCACGGAAGAATAACTAGCGTGGAAGTAGTACGATAACTGTCAAATGAGAACAGTTTGGAGCGATCTATATTTTGGCAGTGGGTTTCTCAAATGTCGTAAGTCTAACTTAATTACGTGCCTCTTACGACATTTGTAAAATCCACTATCAAAATATGCGACCAAGTTAAGTTGTAATGCATTGATACCGACTACCAAATTACAACGATGTGTTTAATTTGGCTGCTTGGACCAATTGCATCAAAAGAGATCAGCAAAACTGTTTTCAACCTACGGAATCGGAGAAATAACAAACATATATACATCTCTTTTTGTCACTTCCTTTACTTGGTAAGGAAGTGAAGGACGAGTTTATGACTTTGATGTTTTCAGTTTTGACGGGAGGCTTGGTAACCATACAGTGGCCCCCGAAATCACCTGGCCCCAATTTCACCACGCTGACAAGTGTTACAATTTCTAAAATGACTGAATTACTGGCGTTAAAGGCATCCATAGGCTACGGAAACCACTCACCATCGCGCGGGTTGTGTGCTTGTTTGCCACCACCAAGATAATTTTAATAAAATCGTAAAGTATCGTCAATACCTAAGTATACCTAAGTAGCCACATTAACAAAATGTAAGCAACGTTACAACTTTAATTTACTCAATAATAATTATTTTTTTAATAAATAGATAATTTCTTGGTGAATATTTTTTTACAATTGTCACGAGATCTATTAGTGTTTTAAAGAATTGTCGGCAGTTTTTGACATGAGAACGAGCCTGTGTCAGAGTTTCGTTACATATGTCGTGTTTCTTGCGACATATGTCAAGAGCTCTTAACAAAAGTATTCGTTTTTTATGGTAACACTGATGTTTTTATTTATAAATAACATGTTGGCGGCAAATAAGCATACAGACCACGCAATAGTAAGCGGCGCCCGTAGCCCATAGACGCCTGTAATACCAGTAATACCTGTTGCCGTGGTGAAATTGGGCCCCGTATTCCATTAGACTTTTTCTTGTGGGGTGAAGTAGAACGTTTAGTGTAAACACACCAGGACAACGAAATAAACTATGTTCATGAATTACGAGACTCAACTATCGTATCATTCAAAACAGTCCGACGAAACGAATACGTCTTATTAAAACTGAAAGCCAATTTAAGATGTCATGTTCATGTGGTGTTGTGCTAAGCCCAACGTGGTGGACTCTTTGAACAATTACATAAGGTAACTTAGATAACGTGTAATCAGGCTGACAATCGTTGTACATTTTAGATTCCAATTTAAGAAATTACTTTTTTAAGATAGTCAGATGCAAAAAAGTTTATTTTCCTCTTCTCAATAACGTAATAATAAGGTATTTTTGTCGGTCCTAAAAGCCCGAAAAGTATGAAGGAACAATTAGAATCAGATACTAAATCGGTGTTTTGCTAGAATTTGTCGCCCGAATCTCCCGATCAACCGGATCAACTCAGCCCGCGCGTTACGTCACTGCTGTGCGGCGGTGCGTGCGCGAGTTTTTTAAGACAGAATGGACGGGGTAAAGGCTAGGTAAAATTTAACGAAATATGATATTTGATGTTTTATATTATTTTTATATAACCAGCCAGAAAATATTGCTGGTTGTAAAAGATACACCCTGTATAGCATTTTGGCTTCCCCTACTGGTTTTGTTATAGCACGCGTGTTGCACCCGCTCCAAGCACCTGGGCCAACATGCGGAGTTGCGGTGGCCCTGTAGAAATAAATAAACAGATATATTAACAGAAGATGTATTAATCAAAATTGCAACATAACATTTAACGTATCGTCCCTTCCTCCCAGAGCTTAATATATTCCAGCTTCCTGCATTCGCGTCTTTTGAAATATTCAGGATATTGCGCCTTTTCTAATGGATGCCAGTAGTCAAGAACCCAATCTGGTGGTTCTATTTCACGGCCGTATGCTACGCCTGCTGCTAACCCCTGAGAGTATGGAACTGAAACCAAATAAGAAAACCATGTAATCTAATACGGATTTATTTTAATCTAGCTGATGAATTCTAACGTAAATAACATAGAAGGTATCCTCTTGGGTCGTCTCGTTCCTGTCTCGTTAAGTTCTTAAATACGTCTCGTTCTGAATTTCGTCATCGATTCTTCGATAGTAAATTTCGTGGGCACTGGGCAGTCTTTCTCATCTTTAGTAAACTTTATTTTATTCCTCCTTATTCCAGCTCAATAGTCTTCTTTAGGCATGTTTGATGTCAGTCAATTTATTTCTAAGTCTCAATCTTTATTTGTCATATATTTTTTAGTCCAAAAATAAGAAAAGATATATTTTAACTATAAAACTCTCGTGAGACTCGAACATATTAAATAATATTTAAAACGGGTCACTCACGTAATTTAGTCGATTTTCGCTCGACATGTTTCGTTCTTAAAAATACGGGAGGCTATTGAAATAAGTCGTCATCCGAACTTCAACCGTGATTGTGGTTGGTCAGTGCCTCCCAGTTGGAAAACGGTTTTGGGTACCGCGTCAGTGGACTGTGTGAACGTGCCCTTAGCGAGTGACGTAGTGAGTGTTGTTTGCAACCCGGTTGGCAAAAGCGATGATAATGAGAACGAGGGTAGATCGTCCGCCGTGTCGCCCCCCGCGCCGCTCCCACCGCCAGCTGCAAGTACCAGAGCAGGGGACATAGGGCATTAGCCCGCAGTGTACGACTTGCCTCTGTCGCGAGTGGGCGCTCCTGATGACGTTCTTCGTAAAGAACGAAACATGTCGAGCGAAAATCGACTAAATTACGTGAGTGACCCGTTTTAAATATTATTTAAGAAAAGATACAGGTTGAATAACAAATGCGACTACAAAAAACGCTTACCGACTATTGTACAAAAAACATAAAACACATTATAAGCGTATCAGTTTGATTTCATGCTTCTCAAATTCGAACCGAAATTTGAATCGGTTTCGGGTTTCACCGAAAAAACCGAAACTCGGCTTTCGGTCATAGCTGGGTTAGGTATTCAAATATTTCTTGTCATTACTTACCAAGACTACGGTCTCCTGTGTCTCTTTTAAATCACGGCATTAAAATTCATAAAACATGGATTATGTTGGTACTCGTTACTCGTATCCCCTCCCTCCCTTCCCATGATAGGCCATCTACCAAACATGTCAGTGTCAGAAGAAACTACAACGATTCTTCTAATGGTGCTTTTACATGCTCGGGCTCTCGGCCGAATGATTCGGCCCACCCTAGTACACGCTCATTCGAGACAGACTATATAGATAAAATTTAAGCCAGACCATAGACAATTTAAGCTTTTTCAGGTAGTTTCGGTGAGTTAAACGGTGTTTTAAATAGCTTTGGTTATTGAAACTATTTAAGACACTTTTACGGTCCGTCCGTCTCGAATCATCGTGTACTAACATGGCCGAAACATTCGGCCGAGAGCCCGAGCATGTAAAAGCACCATTACGTGCCGGAGGTGCCGGCGGGCCCGGCGGACTGCCGTCAATGAGGGGCTGTAGCGGACACACGGTGTGCAAGTGGCCCAGCCTGGCAGTCCAATTCGCACTTATTCGTTGAAAGATGCGCAGCGCTGCGTTTTAACGCATACACTGTACTGAC
This sequence comes from Lathronympha strigana, assembly GCA_949128165.1. NCBI lineage: Eukaryota > Metazoa > Arthropoda > Insecta > Lepidoptera > Tortricidae > Lathronympha > Lathronympha strigana. Next base: position 7,947,328 of record OX421923.1, on the reverse strand, counting down.
TGTACTCGAATTAAAAAAATGCCGCCATCTCTTATGTCATTTTTAATAATGAATAATTAATATTTTTTGCATTGCCGCATTTCTCAATTGTTTATTACCGTAATTTAGTGCAATTCGGACTGCAAGGAGGTGGGCGGAGCTAGCAGGATGTTGCCGTACGGCACGCATCCGGCAACGACATTCACGATGCTATGCTATATTACGTGCCGGAGGTGCCGGCGGACTGCCGTGAATGAGGGGCTTAATCTTGATCACGATACACGATCTACTAGGTTTCACGCATGATATTCACCACGATCCAGAATCGTCGTCTTTATCGTCGATCCAGATCATGCGCCTAACCGTTCCCAACGATCTAGAAGATCTCTTGAGAATCAAAACCTTGAAGTTCCGCAGCACAAAAATGCGATTAAAAAAATTCGCCTGTGAGACCGAAATTAATCAGTATTAAGACACCGTAATCAACTTACATCGAGCCGGTGGTAAAGGATTTTTCTTCAAAAATACTTCATGCTGTCCCACCCACAGTAAACGCCTTTGCTCTTTGGGGTCGCATACTGCCCTATTCTTATCGAACTCTGCTCTTAAAATAACCTGATGATATCGCACCACAAATCTATAATAAAATACAATAAATACATATTACTATAGCTTAATAATATGTACATATACTTCAATAAAACAGTAGTAGTCGATATTACTTTGCCACATAATACGACTCTACCAACCGCATAGCCGTTTTATACAGAGTCTTCACTTTTTGAGAATGAGTCCTTAATTCCGGTGCGAAAGGCATATTTATAATTAGTTAACTAAATATTATGCAATGGACATAGTACGCATATAAATATTTTATATGAAGGATATTTTAACCTTTTGGCCGCCGGACCCTGTTCGCCAAGACGCTCACTCACACGCCAGAGCAAATTTTAAGTAAACAACTAATAAAAAGTTTAGGGATTGCAAATAGTGATATCGATATTCATAATTAAAGGTGGAATTCTTCTCAATTTGCCTTTTTTTATTTCCAAACTTAGATTTCTCTCAAAATTTCTAAACTAAACAGATTTACTTTACAAGAAAATGTTGAAAATAAAGGACTTTATCATGAAAAACAACAACTAAACATTATCGAATCATGAAGTAATATCACCGCACTAGTCTGTACGAGTAGTCTTCTATACATGTCAACGGCGCGCATGGCTCGTCTTTAGTTCCGACTGACAAATACTGTTTACGCGCGAGTTAAGTAATAATAGCGTCTGAGTCAACGGCATAAGCGCTTGTCGGTACGTAAACTTTATAAACCATAAGATTAGGGACGCGCATCGTGTCTCGATAAATTTACATACTTACCGGAGGGTTTTCGGAGAAAACTAACAGGTGGATTTAATAATATATATATACAGTATGTATCAGAATGAAAGGCAAAACAAGAAACCCGTTAATGTTTAGATCATAAATATGAGCATGGTACTTACCTAATTCATCAAAAATACGACAGGTTTTACGTGAGGTATAAAAATATACATTTATTATTATTGTGTTGCACCTCCTCTGTATTATTTGTTTACAATCTTATAAATGACATTTCTTAAATTACCAACTGACAGACAGGCGTCAAACCTTGTTGAAGTTTGGATTTTTACCTAGTTACAAACAAATAGTTAACAAAGCGCTTGCGCTTTGCCTATGACTACAGCCATTATTAAAATAATTACCTAGGTTACTTATAAACAGAACTCAAAGCGCATATGCATTGACATAACAACGTTAATGTTAATTAGTTGCCCCTAGCTACATATCAACAGTACGCAATACGCATGCACTGTCAAAAATCAAAAACGTAAACAAACCCTATAGGATGTTGATGTTACAAAAACCATTAACCGACTGCAAAAATATGGTCTTCGAGTAATTCATTTAGTAATTTTATGCCATAAAACATGTATTTAGGCACGTGAAATGCACGTCATTACATTGTACTCGAGTTCCCCGTCAACCAGTTTTAAGGTTTGCTCTTCGTTGTGATACATACTGTATATATCGGTTATATATATATATCGAGTTAAAATGTAGACCTCCGCTGTCACTGCGGTCAATAATTTATTCGGCAAATAAACCGCAATGGACAATTTACTGAAGAAGCTGCCTAAACTTTATCCATTATTATGCCTTTTTTTTCTACATATACCTACTTACTACGAGTAGTTACCAACAATGACAATAATTGGCAATTAAATGTTTGAACGCTTAAATAAAACCAGATTCCTTACATTTATTATTAACCCTACAAAGACACAGGTTTGCGCGTTCACCGCAAAAAAACTTCCGTTCGTCGCGTCACCTCGTTTTGAGAGCACTCCCCTATCTGCCACAGCCAGTATTGGAATCCTTGGCGTTGACATCTCGAGTGAAGTCCAGTTCCGCGGCCACCTAGAGGGTAAGGCCAAATTGGCCTCGAAGAAGCTCGGTGTGCTCAATAGATCGAGGCAGTATTTCACGCCGGCCCATCGCCTACAGCTTTATAAGGCGCAGGTTCGCCCGCATATGGAATACTGCTCTCATCTTTGGGCAGGGGCACCTAAGTACCAGCTTCTTCCTCTAGACCGCATCCAACGGAGAGCAGCTCGAATTGTCAACTGCCAACGTATTTCTGATCGGCTTGATCCCTTGGCGCTGCGTAGAGATGTGGCCTCACTCTGTATTTTCTATCGCATGTATTATGGGGAGTGTTCCGAGGAATTGTTCGGATTAATCCCTGCCGCTTCTTTCCGCCATCGCCCTACGCGACAATATTTCCACTCTCACCATTTAGATGGTTGGCAGTCCTCAACTGTGCGCTTTTCCCGAAACTTCCTGCCTCGCACAGCTAAACTGTGGAACGAACTGTCGCCAGCGGTGTTTCCGGACCGATACGACCTTCAAACCTTCAAGAAAAGAGCGTACTCCCACCTTAAAGGCCGGCAACGCACTTGCGACACCTCTGGTGTTGCGGGTGTCCATGGACGACGTTAATCGCTTACCATCAGGTGATTCGTTTGCTCGTTTGCCCCCTATAGCATAAAAAAAAAAAAAAAAAAAAAAAAGATTCGTGAAAACATATTCATTTTAAAAACTTGCACATCAATTGAACTTTCCCATCCCTAGCTGTCTTTTATACATGCCAACGGCGACAGTGACACGGAAAAATGTAGAAATTATAAGCATATTTTTTAAATCCTTTATTATGAAACAATGGATTCATATACCTGCTTAAAAAGTAAATGTATGAAAAAACAAAGGGTCAACAAGTTGACACGAGTACAAAATAATTTTTAAATTCTATTATTTTACCATTTAGTAAGCGGTTGAAACTTTGTCTTGTATACAAGACGACGGCGTTAGTGTATCGTACTATCGTTGTCTAGTATAGGTGACAACGGCGGTCAAAGGGTTAAAAAGCGTTTGCTTAGGTATGTTCTGACGTTGACAATTATATTTTATTCAATTATTCAAAGATTTTCTCAATCTAGAACATTGTTTCAAACCAGCTGTATCAACTTTTTACAACCTTTTTGCGGAATTAATTGTATTAATTTTATTTTGATGTTGATTTGATGCCTCAGCACCTTCGAGCAACACGTTCCTTGCGTTGCTTGAAAGTACGGTCCGTCTCTGCAATACATGGTTGTACATCAATTTTGTTATATCAAATCAACTGTGTCAGATTTTGTTTATTTGTGTTCAGTTCAAGAAATCGTTTAGAATAAACTATTAAAAATGATTACGATTAAATGGCCTTTTCCCATCTAATGCGATCTTAATTTAGCATTTGGTTATTTATTATCAATTAAACTGGAATCCACGCATTTCACGTAGTATTTCATTCGTTTTCTTAACATAACCTTACCTAATCAAAATGTCTGATGCTTGGGAAGAGATTCAAGCGGTAAAAAGTAAGAGGAACAGCTTACGGGAGAAGCTGGAAAAGCGTAAGAAGGAGCGGCAGAACATTTTAGGGTCTTCGCTTGTGAGTGCAGACAAATCGGAGGGGTCGCCGGCAGGAAAAGAGAGGGCTAGCGCCGGCACGACTGTGACGACTAAAACTGAAGGTTTGGATGGTTTTCTTCTTATAAATCATTGAATTTCTCATTACTACATATTACTCGTATGAGAAGTGTAATTTCCGTTTGTTATTGCTTAAAGGCCAGACTATGCAAATACTGGAAACATGAGTAATAGTAAAGTTTTCCTACGTAATTTAAATGAACTTATTTTTTCAAGTTATTCCCTGAACTATTTAGTTTAGTTTGGTCTTCATGTACATAGGCTAGCCATATATCAGGACATATCCATACATGTCAGGATTTTTGACTATTTGTCCGGAATGCAAGTGAAAGTAAGTGTCAGGATTGTTACATATGATCTAAAATGGTCTTTTACTGCTCAACACCATTATCTCTCCCTCATGGCAGTGTCCGCTGCACCAAATCCCTGTTGCTTGAGTCCGGACTTTTAGTGCAATGTCAGGATTTTTATCAGGAAATTCAATTTGCCCATGTGGAAACCCTACATGTACATTTATTATTATTATTAAAGCCTTTATTTCACAAACAATTTCCTTTTTTTTTTCTTTACATTTAAAAAGATTGTTAAATCCAGAAGGGATTCAACTAACTTATCTATGGGAGAGCTTTAAACCTATTACGCCTAATACCTACTGCCCTAGTCAACCCTAAACAACCCTAATTCCCTAGCCCTACCATAGATTCAGTTTACATATAAATAAATATAATAAACAGGGATGTCTGCACCTCTGCGACCTACGGGTACAGACGGAAGGTTGGAAGGATATGGGTAAAATGGGATGGATAGTCACTGCTAGTTACACAGACTCATGCAACTAATTGAGGCGTGAAGGTGTCTTATGCCACAGTGACGGAGTAACTTGGTTGATGAAGTAAACACGGTGTCCAAATGAGAAAAGAGGGTTTATTTACAAAAACTATTCTTTTTATACACAGATTCTGCAGATGAGTGATTCAGTTTACTTTAGTGTGCATTTCCTTAGTCGGCAGGTTTGTTGTCCCAGATTGCTCTGCTGCTGATGTAGTCACATGTTCAACGCACGTGAACAAAGATTATACATGAGTGTTCGTAAGGTCTTCTGACCTAGGCCTCTTCCGAATCGCCTACTTTTATTATGTTTAAGTATTTATCTAACGTTTTCTTCAATTCTTGTCTATCGGTGGCTATTTCATTCCAGTGTTTTCCTATTGTTTCTATGAGGTCTTTTTCCCATCTTGTTTTTGGTTTTCCCTTTTTTCTTTGTCCAACTTTTGGATTCCAATTTGTAGTTATTTTTCCCCATCTGTTGTTTGCCCACATGTACATAGTTCATGGATAATTGGACTGGGTGGTAAAAATAATTACTGTCCTATTGGATATGTGGATCTATTAAAATATAAATTAATATTTCAGAGAAGCCCAAACCAGTAGTCCCATCAGCCTCCCTAGAGGTGCGCCTGCTGCAGGTCTTGTCGGACATGCAGCTGCAGCTGCCTGCAACAGCAAGTGCCCTCCTGCCCGGACTCGGAGATGTTGACACTGAGATTGTCGCCAGCTTACTGCAGAAGTTTGCTACGCAGAAACTTATCACGTAAGTCTGTAATAGTTTTACAAGAAAAATTCTCATATAGTTTTTGGCTTTCCCATCACGGAACAATGGTGTTCCGGACCATTAGGAGGCATACGCAAAGTCGAAGCCATCATGCAGAGACCCTTTCATTTCATTTTTTCGTAGCAAACGTTTGTGAGTGTTATCCGTAACTTATTAAGATATTAGTATGTCTCATGATAGTTTAAATCCAATAATTAACCTGTTGCTCAGATATTTTACTCAGTGAATTTTAAAACATAAAAATACTCTTGTCTCAATTTTCACAGAATCCGAGAAAGACCAGAGGGCAGTACAGATGTGGGTATTGAAGTGGTTAGTGCCGAGTCAGTCAGGCTTGCTGCTGTCCTTGCGGCTCTTATGGAGGAGAACTCGAACAAGAGGAAAGGTAATACAAAAATAGGGACTACTCTTTAGTAGTCCTTATTTTAATTGGAATTATTGGAATCAGGTATATTGCAGATCTTCCAAATCCCCATCAAGCATCAAATTGATGCGGAGCTTATGCGGATGCGAATGTGGAATAGGCCGATACAGAAACGTCCCGGCGACAGGGACATGCTAGGTATAACACTTATTTAAACTTACATACATATTTCTGTTTTTCGAAATTATCTCGATTCCAAAGTTCCAATGCACCGCACGCCGGTGTGCAAGGGGGACAGCGCTATACACGCGCATAGCGTTGTCGCACTTATACGGTGTGTGGTGCGAATTGCATCCAGTGTGATGTCTCGCTTAAAAAGCTTATAATTTAGTTTGTTATTTGTATAGGTGAAGACACCCCTGATGAAGGAACAAAGATAAAACAAGCGAAGAGCGCCACAGATGAAAAGAAAGCTGCCAAGAAAGACACGGATTTGATGGTATGAATATGAGATGATATTTACAGGGTTCCGTACCTCACAAGGAAAAACCGGAACCCTTATAGGATGACTTTGTTGTCCGTCCGTCTGTCGGTGTATAAAAGAGCGTATAAGTCGTAAGAGCTGCGAAGATACTCCTTTTTAGAGTTTTTATTGTTATGAGGATGATATCTATTAAAAGCCTATTGTGACGGACGGTAAACAACAGAATCCTACACTGACCATGGAACGCTCTTGGCTGGTTTTTATATAGATAATAGTACAGAACTCTTTGTGCGCGAATCCGACTCGCACTTGGCCGATTTTAATGAATAAGGCAGTTAAGGCTGGATTTGACCAAACTTTTTAACCAAGAGTAACACTTACTCTTGGCTACTAATGTCAAAATCCCATAGTAATCTGGCGTTACTATCTGAGAGTAATCGTTATTCTCGGAATAAAAATTTGGTAAAACGCAGCCTAAGTGTTGGTTGTTTAATCTTTTGCAGTCTTTACTAGCCATGCCCTCGAGTCGTGAAAAGGCAGTGAAGCGGGTGGGAGAGGAGATCATGGACCTCCTCAGTAAACCTACAGCTAAGGAGAAATCTTTGGCCGACAAATTCAAGAGTCAAGGAGGTAATTTTTTTTATACCACGTCAATGGCTTGCCCGATGTAAAGCAGTCACCATTGCCTGTTACTCCAGGGGTGTCACATGCGTGTTGCCGATTAAAAACTTGTACACTTCTTTTTTTAAGAGCCCCATACTGAAAACTAGAATAAAATAAATATTGAAGGGTACTATACAAAAACCGTGATTTTGCTCAATATTGATAAGATCAACATGAAATATTCACAGAATATTTATTTATATTCACTTTAATAATAAATTATTAGCTTTTAATGAATCTAATATTTAAGGCAGGCTACCATACAACAAACGTTTTTTTTGTCGTTTTTATAGACGACCCTTCGTCCGACTCGCACTTGGCTGGTTTTTAGGGTTCCGTACTTCGAAAGGAAATAATGGATCACGTTGTTGTTCGTCCGTCTGTCTGTCAAGACCCTTTATCTCGGGAACGAGGCATCCTTTGTGCGGAACCCTCGGTGGGCGAGTCCGACTTGCACTTGGCCGGTTTTTTTTAAAACTTGACGCACTTAAAAATTTTTTTTTTTTTTTTTTAATAGCCTATTTTGTGTCCCACTGCTGGGCAAAAGCCTTCCCTCTCTTCCTCCACCCGTCACGGCTAAGTGCATGTCTTCGCCAGTCGCTAGAAAAGGCATCCAGGTCGTCCCGCCATCTCTTCTTTGGTCTGCCTCTGCCCCGACCACCTTCTGGGATCCAGTCTGTAGCTAATTTGGCCCATCGTTCCGGGTGCATTCGGCAGATGTGTCCAGCCCAATCCCATTTTAGCTTGGCGGCCTTAAATTATACCAATGGCGGACTTAAATTATACCAATTTTTTTTTATATAGGCGCTCAAGTAATGGAGTTCTGCCCGCACGGCACCCGCGCCGAGTGCGCACGCGCCACGGCTCAGCGGCGAGATGGCGTCTGCAAGAAATTGCACTTCAAGAAGATCATACAGGCGCACACCGACGAGTCTCTAGGAGACTGCTCGTTCCTCAACACCTGCTTCCACATGGACAGCTGCAAGTGAGCCCATAGATAGTATCCACAAACATAAGGTACCAACAAATTGGCTGCCATGTTCACAAAATGGCTGAAATGGACTAAAAGATCATACAGGTGTATCAACAAATCGCTTGGGGATTGTCCGTTTGGCTCGTTCCTTAATAGCAGTTTCCACATGGACAGCTGCAAGTGAGTCCGCCCCATAGTATATCCTACAAACATAAGCTACAGACAAGATGGCCGCCAGTTACAAAATGGCGGAAACTTATAATTTATAAATTGAAAGAGATGTCATATACTAAAGAAAAAGTGACCCAGGCCCCCGGTGAGCAGGGCTGGGATCGAACCAGCGACCTCCTGCTTTCGCGGCAGACGGCCTAACCACGCCCAACCCAATCACGGCAGCCAGAGTCCGAGTACGTTCCACCAATCCTACAGGTCAGACTTACGTTTAGTGCTGCCTTCTGGATAATCTTTACAGATTATTTTCAACTAGAAGCGAGGGTGACGTCACCATTCTATACAATTGTAAAGCACGAAAAAACAATAACACATGAATCAAAACATTTATTACATTTAATAAATTATTTGATTCGTGCTTTAAAATTGTGTTTCTTCAAGGTCATGCAGGCACCGACGAATCGATTGAGATTGCTCGTTCCTAAATCACTGTTTCCATATGGACAGTTAAAAAGTTAAATTATACATGTGGTTATATAAAATTCTCATAATTGACCAATTGGTAAGTTTTATTTAAAATTTGTTAGTAATGTATATACAATTTATTGTATTTATTCAGATATGTTCATTACGAGGTTGACAACACGGATCCAAACGCTACTGCGGCCAAAACCACAGACGCTGTACAGAAGAATTCACTGAATGGTATGGATGATGTCATATTTTGAACATTTTAATAAATAATAATATTATGTAGTTCTTATCATCTGGAGCTTAGACCATCGACAACTGGACACGTCGTATACTATTTTCCCCCCTCCGCCAAAAAACCTTGCCCAACCGTGCAAGTGGCATGTCTATTATTACGTAACGTACGAATAGCCAGATACGACTAATACAATCGTTATCGAAGATTTATACTTACTCCTCACTATCAGATTAACTCAGAGGCACCAAGCTCCGCACTCTATCGAGATAATTTTTAAGAAAAAAAAAACCGACTTCATTTGGTTCCCGGTAAAGTGAAATTAAGAATTTGTTTGAGTTAGCCAGTTTACTTCACAAATATCCAATACACCGCACGTGTACGATTGAAAATTGAGGAGCTTTCTTAATGTCCTAGGGCTTCCATCATTACATTTGAAGTATAATCAAACGGAACTCCCTTGTAGACCTTTAAACAAACAAAATAACAATGTGTTCAATTGGATGACAGACTGTAAATTAACGAGCATATTCATTATGCCATCCCTGATTATCAACATCAGGTCCACTCCAGCAAAATGATGGCCACAGTAAGAAAATGCCTAAGCTAATTATGAACATCCTCTAATCACAATTAACCTGCCGTTCAAATTTGAGGAGTTCTCTGAATTCTTCTAGAACTCCATCATCAGAATATAAATCAAATCAAAAAGATGAATGTCACAACTAGGATAATAAGTAGAGCTAGGTTTATTAACCAGTTCCACTTTGCGATTCCTGGTCTTCATCATCAGATCCAGTTCATCAAAATGTTGGTTCCGCCAAAACACTGTTTTAGTTACTTAAGGAAACCCTCAAATCAGAATGCATGTGCCGTTAAAATTTGAGGAGTTCTCTCAATCCCTCATGAAGACTATCTTGAAGGTATTTCTTTACAAAGAAAAGATGAATGTCTCAAATCGGATGATAGAGCTGGGAATTAACAAGCAGTTCCACTTTGCCATCCCTGGTCTTCATCATCAGGTCCACTCCACCAAATTGATGATGTTCGTAAAGAAATGCTCGAGTGTCTTAAGAAACTACCCAAATCATCATGCATGTGCCTTTCAAATTTGAGGAGTTCCCTCAGTTCCTCATGGATCCCATCATCAGAAATTGATTTTGAAAAAAACGGGACAAACCTGGAACCATCTATTTTCAGATATTTTTTTTTAATCTGATGACAGTCCTGGGAATTACCAAGCAGTTCCACTTTGACATCCCTGGTCTTCATCATCAGGTCCACTCCACCAAATTGATGATGTTCGTAAAGAAATGCTCGAGTGTCTTAAGAAACTACCCAAATCATCATGCATGTGCCTTTCAAATTTGAGGAGTTCCCTCAGTTCCTCATGGATCCCATCATCAGAAATTGATTTTGAAAAAAACGGGACAATCCTGAAACCATCTATATACAGACAAAAAAATATTTTTTAAAATCGGATCATAGTCCTGAGAATTACGAAGCAGTTCCACTTTGCCATCCCTGGTCTTCATTATCAGATCCACTCCACCAAATTGATGATTTTCGTAAAGAAATGCTCGAGTTTCTTAAGAAATCACCCAAGTCAGCATGCATGTGCCTTTCAAATTTGAGGAGTTCCCTCAGTTCCTCATGGATCCCATCATCAGAAATGGATTTTGAAAAAAACGGGACCAACCAGGAACCGTCTACTTTCAGAAAACAAAAAAAAAAATTCAAATCGGTTCAGTAATGACGGAGTTATGAGTGAACATCCATTAAAAAAAAAAAATTCAGACGAATTGAGAACCTCCTCCTTTAGAAATATTGAAGTCGGTTGATAAAACCAAAAAGTGTATGTACCTACGTATGTATGAGTGCTAAAACGAAGCGAAAACGGCTCCATTGCTCGCCGCAATCTTTATACCTGCCGCGAACTGCGTGCGACATCAGGTTTAAAACTGAGTCGTTCAATAATTTACCTACTGCTCTACTCAATAAAGTTGGAGAGGTATATCCTGTAGTTCCTTTCATTTTAATGTGCTATTATTAGAAGCTGAACTTTTTAATTCTATTACGATATAGTTCTGTGGTACCAAGTTGTTGTATTGGTGTCTGTTTCCTTTTTTGCCATATTAACTATATTACTATTTCCCTTTTTTCTTTGTTTCAGGAGTCCAAGTAGCGCCTAAACCAGACGGCGTGTTGACATTGACACCCCCACAATGGATACAGTGTGATTTACGATATCTAGACATGACGTTCTTAGGTAACTCAATATTACGTATATACAGAATCGTCTAAGGGCTTCCGGGCGTTATTATTTAAAGTTATCCCCCAACTTTTTTTATTTGGAACATTTTATGTGATTTCTACGCATAATCGCGTGCTCTTTCGATAACAGTAGGAGACCAAACTAACGGCCAAATGTGTGTTGGACTCGCCCACTGAGGGTTCCGCACAAAGCGATTCGTGATTCTAGGTCAACGGGAACACATTTTATATTTTGATTCCCATTGCAAATGTATGGGAAACGCGACATAAACGGCCGTATCTTTTGATTGCGTTGACGTAGAAGTTTCTTTCTTCGCAGCTTCAAGGGACCGCAGACCTGTGTATGTGGTATTAATTTCAACTTGCTACATCTACGCATTCCCGAGATAAAGGGTCTTGACAGATTGACGCACGGACGGACAGAAAACAAAGTGATCCTATAAGGGTTCCGTTTTATCCTTTTGAGGTACGGAACCCTGAAAAGTGTCCCAAACTTTCCGTGCAACTTTCAAACCTTCCATTTTGTCACCGCCATACAAAATCTATGAAAAAATGATAATGGAATGGGAAAAAAACTTGGGACACTTTTTTTCTCCGACCAGGATCAAAAGAGCTCGCGATTCTCAGTAGAAATAACATAAAATTTTCCGAATCAAATAAGGAGGGACAACTTTCAAAATCTCTCTCTATCTTGTACCGTCACGTGCTGCTTACGCAAGATGCTGACCTACCCTTTTTTTTTTCAAAGTGTTGCGTTTTTCGCAGGAAAATTTGCCGTAATAATGGCGGACCCCCCATGGGACATTCACATGGAGCTGCCGTACGGCACCATGTCCGACGACGAGATGCGGTGCCTCGGCGTACCACAGTTGCAGGACAAGGGACTTATATTTTTGTGGGTCACTGGCAGGTACTAAACCACGAATTATAAAATAGTTCTTAAGCACGATATTTATATCTACTAGAAAAAACGAATACCAACCGTTTTGAACACTACGCAAAAAATATTGAGCCCCCACCCTCTCCCCCGTACAAACGCTAGGGTTGCCTACGATTAGAAATACTCTACAATGCACCAGCGCGGCGGGCGTGGTATGTGTGGATAGCCCGTGGACAGCCCTTGAGTCGGTACCGACACGAGACAAACAACGATCGATTCGATATCGCGCTAAGAGTTCCACAGACCTGCACGCTTACCACGAACATCGAAAATTATCATTGACAGGAAAACCTCTTTGTCACTCCAATATGTAAGTGTGACAGAGATGGAGATACGAATACGCAATCGTTCGATTGTTCGTGGTATTACAATACAATTTAAATATTCCAGAGCTATGGAGCTTGGTCGTGAGTGCCTCAAGCTTTGGGGCTACGAACGCGTAGACGAGCTGATCTGGGTGAAGACCAACCAGCTGCAACGGATCATAAGGACCGGACGGACGGGGCATTGGCTAAACCACGGCAAAGAGCACTGTCTAGTGAGTGTGATCACTTACGTATACAGGGTGGATTTCAGGAATCTATACATTGTCCTAACTCTTATATACCTAAATCATTATTAGGAAAAAGCACGACTGCTGTAGGTAAAACAGTGATTATTTTACAGGAACACAGAGTTCAAATAAAAATAAGCAAGTCTGTAGAAGTCGAGTTCTATGGACACTTATGGAAATAACAGATTTGTTTTAACATTACATCTCCAAACTTTTATGCAGTATAGGAACTGCGGAGCGAGATTTGCGTCTTTTGTTTTTTAATGGGATCTCGGTGACCGTTAGTACTAGAGAGCTGTAATTTGGTACGAATATATATCAGTCACGCCGACTAGCGTTGAAAAAGTCTGGATTTTTTTTTCTACTTATTTCGGAAAAAAAATGAAAGTTTTCGTTTTAATTTTCAACTTTAAATCAATGTATATTAGGCTACATCGTTAACACTGAGGAAGAAACAATTGCAACATATGAAAAGAGTGACAGTGATAGTGACATTATTTGTTTTTTTAATCCGAAAATTTCGGAAAATAACTAACGTAAAAGTTATTAATTCATGGAAAAAACATTCGATTTGTTCCGGCATATTTGACGTTTTGCTTTTTATTTTTAGGCTACCTCCCGTGTACACGTAAAATGGTGGTTGCTTTTTTTTGGTTTTACCATAACGTGTAAGGTATCGTTAGATAGGTATGGCCTACATAATTACCTCACACAATATGGGTAACGGTTGGAAAAACAGCCTGTATATAAACCCCTAAATTTTTGACTGTACGTTCAGTTTTATATCACTGTTGCTGAAGGGTTTTTTACCGTATTTATTCGTACTTGTTTTAATATTTTTCGAAAATTCCGCATTTACGATTTTTTTTGTCGTAAACAGGTCGGAATGAAAGGCGACCCGGACAACCTGAACCGCGGGCTGGACTGTGACGTCATCGTCGCTGAAGTTAGGGCCACGAGCCATAAGCCAGACGAAATATACGGCATCATTGGTAAATATAATTCTCTCGAAACAGCTAGGTAAAGCACTTGAGTCTTAAGTATGTCATCAATGTCATCAACTCTTGTAATTATAATATGTTTCTTTACGCATTGTCTCAGAACTGTATGTAAAAATGTGTATAACTACTTAGTGCCCTTATGCTCACACAATCACCACACACTTAACACAAATTACCCCCTCATCCCACACAGCACACGAAACATTATATTCAAGTGTCTGATCACCATCTGGAACCTGACATTCTCAAACTCCCACCACAATATTTTCTATGCAATCAAGAAACATTATAATAATAAACGATAACGTTGTGACTAATATAGACCAGAATCTTTCAATTGAATGTCAGGTGCAAAGCTGCTTGGAAACTTGCAAAGATGTTATACACGAAATTCACAACTTTAGAGTACTTGCCTTCAATATCCGCAGTATTCAACAGAACTTTAATTCTTTCCTGGTGGGACTCCAACGTCTTGATTTAGAATTGGATGTAATTATTTTGACAGAGTGCTGGCTAGGAGCTGGAGTGCAACTGGGGCAGATTCCCGGCTACTGCTCGATTGCTACTAAGAATAATCTTAATCGTGCTGGCGGCGTCGTTGCATACATCCGGGAAAACTGGAACGCAACCGTTACTGAACCCTTCTTTGAGGAAGGCGAATGCCTGTTAATTAAGATATCGGACGCCATTACAGTTCTAGGTTTATATCGTTCTCCCTCTTTTACACACACCACTAAATTTCTTACTCATCTTGGGAATACTCTTAAAACAATCGCCCATAATTCATCTATTATCGTCGCCGGTGACATAAATATAAATATTTTAAACTCCCTCGACCATCAAACTAATGAATACCTCTGTTTCATGGCTGAATCAGGGCTACGGCCAGCAATTACTGCACCCACTAGGGGCAACTCATGCCTTGACCACATATTTGTTAAAACAAAATCGCACGATTTAACTGGCTTAGTTTGTCAAACAAACATTACAGATCATTTTATTGTAATTTTTGGCATGAGCACGAAAATAAATAAACCGAAATGCAGTAATCGTTATGTGTGTAAAACAGACTACCATGCAGTCAACTCAGATCTTCAAGACGTGGACTGGTCTCCAGTATACAAACAAAATAATCCCGATGCAGCCGCTGAAAAATTCCATGAGGTGTTGAACACTATAATAGGGAAGCACACTTCCAAAGTACGTAAGTCCAGAACGAGTTTTACCCTCAAACCCTGGATTACACCTGGCCTTATCAGGTGTCAAAAGCATAGGGACCGTCTACACTTAGATTCAAGAAATCACCCGGAAGATTCTATGCGCATGCTAGTGTACAAGAGATATAGGAATTTTCTCACAGATTTGCAACATAAGTTAAAGAGTGAGTACGATAGCTCAGAACTAGAAAAGAACAAAAATAATCCGAAAGGCCTCTGGAAAGCTATTAAAAACATTGCAGAATATCCCAAGACCCGGGCTAAGGCTTCAGAATTATCTACAATAAAAACAACACCTCAAGAATCGCTGAACCACTGTAACGAATACTTTGCAAACATGGGTAAAAAGTTAGCAAATAATTTACTTACGCAACTGAATGAAACCGAAGTATCTCTTTCGTCCAGACCGAAGCAGTGGTCCCTGGCGTCTCACTCATTATTTTTGCAGCCTACAGATGAGCACGAAGTATGTAATCTAATATGTCTCTTGAATAATGATAGTGCCCCTGGTTATGATAACCTCAGCCCTGCTTTACTTAAAGCTATTAGGTGTAACATACTGCAACCTTTAACTTTTATTTTTAATTTGAGTCTTGTTATGGGAATATTTCCCACCACGTGGAAAAGAGCGGTGGTAATACCAATATACAAAAATGGCCCTAAAAACGCCCCTGAAAGCTACAGGCCAATTTCACTTTTGCCGATATTCTCTAAGCTATTGGAAAAAATTGTCAATTGCCGGTTAGTAAGCTACTTGGAGCGCTTCTTCCTGCTCTCGGAATTCCAGTATGGCTTTAGACGTGGCAAATCGACGGAGGATGCTGTGGAGCTCCTGACCAGAAAAGTTACTTCTGCT
Source organism: Lathronympha strigana (assembly GCA_949128165.1). Taxonomy (NCBI): domain Eukaryota; kingdom Metazoa; phylum Arthropoda; class Insecta; order Lepidoptera; family Tortricidae; genus Lathronympha; species Lathronympha strigana. Next base: position 7,931,464 of record OX421923.1, on the reverse strand, counting down.
CTGGATGAAGGCAAGAAATGTGTAGGAGTATTCCTTGACCTTGCCAAGGCATTCGACACCGTGTCAGTGACCATACTTTTAAAAAAACTGGAACACTATGGTATTCGGGGACGCCCGCTTCAATGGTTCAGGAGCTATCTTACGGGCAGGTGTCAGAGTGTTAGGATCGGCGACTGTCAGAGCAAAAGCGTTTCAACTGTCTTTGGTGTACCCCAGGGTAGCGTTCTTGGCCCAACCTTATTCATTATTTACATTAATGACATATTTTCTACTGATGCTCATATGGATGGCCTATTATGCTATGCAGATGACACGGCTGCCATTTTCTGCGGCGATACATGGCATGACGTTACGCGAAAGACTGAGGCAGGTATGAGTGAGATAAAAGACTGGTTAGATAATAATTTGCTCTCCCTTAACGTCGAAAAAACAAAATACATCTGCTTTCACAAAACCAAGGCCTCTCAACCGAAAAATGATGATGCACTGTGTCTGAACAGCCGCAATCCCATGAAATCAAGTAACCTTAGTTACGTTATTGGCCGTGCAGAGAGTGTACGATACCTAGGCGTGGAAATTGATCAACACTTCTCTTTTAAACAGCATGTATCATCTCTCGCCCAGCGCGTCAGGAAACTTGCATATGTAATGCGGCTAATTCGTAACTCTGCGGATGAGCAGGTTCTAAAGCTAGTATATGTAACGTTGTGCCAGTCCATACTTGGATATTGCATATCGGTATGGGGAGGAGCTAATACTTCGACGATGCTCAATATAGAAAGGGCACAGAGATCTGTACTAAAAACCCTATACAAGAAGCCCTTTCAGTTCCCAACATGCCAACTACTAACCGAAACTAACTCACTTTCAGTTCGCCAATTATTCATTTATAGAGTAGCCATCAAGGTGCATCGAAACACAATTCAGTCCCTCGGCTTCACATCGCTAGTCAACAGAAGAATTTTCCGCGTCCCTCAAACTAAGACGAAAACGCCTTATGCACGACGTTTTCCGCAATTCTTACACCATTTTATTTACAACCATATAGTAAAAGTTCTTAACGTCCAGTCCATGACAGTCAAAGAATTGCGGAGAGTTGTCCGTAGGTGGTTAGCCTCTCTAACTAATAAGGAAATTGAAGATTTGTTGAAGCCTATGCAGTAAACTCTATTTTTGAACATTCTCACTCACTCACACACACATACACACACTCACTAACACAACACACTACCATACATAGACTCATGTTGGCATACCTGGTAGTTATAGACTCATTGCATGTTAGGTTAGTTAGAATAATCATTATCCAAAACTTTATTTGTTAACTCTTTTAATTGTTTACAATGTACTCGTAAATATCTTCGCACCACTTGCTGTTAATTCAAATGTTACTGTAACAGCCCCCACGACACAGGCACGACCTAGTGTGAGGGCTACAGATAAACGAAATGTTATATATCTTTAGTAAATAAATAAATTTGTAATTTGTAAGTAGGCCATTCACGCTACGGTCTGCCGAAGCGGTCTACCTGCGCAGGTCGACCGGTGCCTGTATTGGAACACCTGTGCAGGGGACCGGAGGAAAATCGATGCTTTCTGTGTCACCGTACGTTACACCGGACGTCTTCAATGTGGAGGTTTGTCTGCGCAGGTAACCGCCCCGGTAGACCGTAACGTGTATGGCCGTCATTAGCGGTTCGAATTTAATCAGGTTCAAGGCTTGATTTCAGATTTTCTTGAGAGATTTGAGATTTTCGGTGAATTGAATAAAGTATAATGCATAGTCAATGTTTTTTGAACATTACATTTCTGTTGCAGAGAGGCTAAGCCCCGGTACGAGAAAGATCGAGCTATTCGGGAGACCACATAATGTTCAACCGAATTGGTAAGTCAACTATCCGCCAGCTTTTGTATCAAACAATAAATAATATTATTTTCTGCCCTACGGCCGGCAAGCAGCGAATCGCAGGCCGCTAAGCTAAACAAATCGCCGCTTGCCGACTGCGTCGAGCAGAAAAATAGTATACAAACCTTGGCCAGTAAATAAGAAAGCCTCAGATCACATGTTTGTCCACCTCAGCTTCGCTTTGGCCGACAATTACACGAGATCTGAGACGTTTCTTAAGTACAGGCCTCGGTACGTAATCTACTATTATTGGTATCTTGAATAAGAGCACCTTTCGATCCTCCCACGTGAAATACTCGTAGTACATTGTGTCACAATGGATCAAAACGTACATTTAATTCCGAATGAAGCGATGGATTCTACAATAGAATCCCAAACGTAGTGAGTAACGCTAAAGCAGATTCGCGCCAGCGCGTTAACGGCCAAGACGAAAATTATTTTACCGTGTGACTATACTGCTTTTCACATCAACTAAGAGGAAAATAAATAAAACCTGCAGTTAACAACCGAAAACGGCATCATACCAACACCATGATGCCACCAGATAATGCCCGAAAACGTAACTGCTGTAGGTAGAACTTTCAAATCGCAGAAGAACACAAATGTGTGGTCCTTGAACAGAAAAGTGCCACTTTGATCCCTCCAAGCAGAAAAAAAGCCTTTTTCAAATAAGTGGTGTGAAAAAACTTTTATGCCACACCTGGCCATAAAGTGCCTTTTTCCGCACGCTACGCGTACGGAAAAAGCCGATTTCTGCCCAAGTGTAGGCATAAAATGATGTACCTAACACGTGAGGTAATAAATAAAGCCCTTGATCGCATATTTACGTCCCTCGCTTGCAGCTCGGGTCGCAAACATCTGCGATCTCGGCCTTTCTTTGTTTTACCACACTAGTTAGGTAATGTACTATTTCAACTTACCCTAACGCACCCTAAATATAAACATATACATTCCTTGTTATTTAATATAATCCCTATTTATATTTTAGTCTTACATCGCATTGGCGCTAAGCTGTTATATTAAGATGAGGTTTAAAATAAAATAAAGACCGAATTATTTTGTAGATATTTTATACTTCGTACAGTCTTAAATGAAATCTCCACTTTTGAACAGGATAACACTTGGCAACCAAGTGGATGGAGTACGGCTGGTGGACCCTGAGCTCATCGCGGCCTTCAAGAAACGGTATCCTGATGGAAACTGCATGGCCCCGCCACCGCCGGAGCCTCTTGCCTGAATATGATTTAAAGACTCAATTTAAAACTAAAAATCGTGACAACAATGACCGCGCCGCCATCTAGGGCTCATTCAAAAATCATGTGATCGTTTTTGGCCTTATTTTGACCCCCCCCCCCCCCCCCCCCAACAAGATCACGTGGAGTTTTCGAGTGATTTTTGAGTCGACATTGTCACGTGCGCCGATGCGAGATTTTTATGTTGGTTAAATAGATTGTTATGAAATTTCGTTGTTCTGTGTTATTATGCTGTGTGAAAAAAAGTACACGTGATGTGGTTTGGACTCCCCCCTCCCCCATCGTGATCAATCGTGATATTTCTTTGACCCCCTCCCCCCCAAAATGGATCACATGATTTTTGAATGAGCCCCTAGGTTCTTAAGAGCCAATAAAACAAGAGAACCATGGGATGGGCCCTTTTATACTCGACCGTGGCGTTCCATGACACGACGCGTGAGGCAGTTAAATGTATGGAGTTGTACGCACACGCTTTTATACTTATCGTCATCGATTCCCATATAAAAGCGACCAATGTCTATACAAAATTACGTTTGTCTAAAATTCGTGCTGTTTGTCTGAACTCCATACATTTTGTTCGGTGCTCAGACCTTTGGTTTTGTTATCGAGTTCTGCAGCGCTGTTGAATTCAACGCTATTAAACGGACAATGAGATATTATGGATTGAGACCTATATTGATGTTCATAGTTGAAACCTACTAAACCAAATTGGTTCTGCATGCAAGGACCCTAACGTTCTGTGTTACTACACAGAGAACGTTAGGGTCCTTGCACGCGCGTCTACTGGGCGTTTAAAAATCGCAATGTTGGTCTGTGCACTGCGTTTTTTAAACGCACGTTTGCTGGGCCCTTAGACGGTAACGCCCCTCTTTCTGTGGGGGGTTCAAAAGTACAAGGTCATCGCAAAAAAAGTCTCCTTTTGAGGAAAGGTAGATGCTTCAATTATTTGTTATATTATACCTAAGTCCTAGTCCTAAGTTTTTGCCTAATTTAAGTGTACATATTAGTACGTAAGTTGTAATAAAATTATAAGTAAAATGAAATGTAATGCAATAAAATATTTTAGTAAAATATTTAAAGAAATATTATTAAATACCTATTCCCTAAATGCAAGCAATATTTACAAGTGTAATGAAACACTTAAAAACATATTGGATCGCATGTACTACATCCTGACGTTTCGAGTCCTTGACAGCACTCATTGTCACATGGTTGAATGAAGATCCTTTTTTACCCTGTGAGACTTACATATAATAGCCGGCTATATGCCAAAGACGTACATATATATTGGCACTGCTGGTTCAACGCCAATGACCGATATATCGGTCACAGACCACAGAGGAAAATAAACCTACACTACTAAAGCATAAACTTCAACTTTAGTTTTGACATTTCGATAAAGTGGAGGTATATTACGAAAACAACATGTTTTTGGAAAACAAAACTATTTTTTATTATTTTACTAAATCTAAGTCACAGTTTTGTGAATTATTTCACAGAAGCAAACAGCAACTGATAAATATTAGCAATATTTACAAGGATTTAATAGATTTCTTCTAATATATCTCCTATTAGAGCACATAAAACATTCATATAATAAAGTACATCATAGATACAGAACTAAGAGAACTAAGAACTAACACAGAACACAGACACAACAACACAACTAACAGAACTAAGGTTGTCTGGAAGAGATCGCTTGTTAGCGATAAGACCGCCTGTTGTTTACCTCTACTTTTTGTGTGTGTTTTTATTTTAATTTATATTATTTTTTCTGTAATGTTTTGTAAGGTGTGCAATAAAGAGTTATTGTATTGTATTGTAAGAGAACAGTAAAACCTGTATTTATTTCTGTGGATAAAATTACAGTCAAGACCATACATGTGTGTATGTACATACATACATTGACAAAGGAAAAAGTATCTCATTGAAGTGTTCAGCAATGCAACAATTAGAAAACCTAAAAAAGAAGAAGTTAGTTAGTGTTAAGTGTTTATTTACTCTACAGGGTTACCAGAACAGTTATTTTTTTCTTTTTTATAAATAAATAAATATATTATGGGACAATCTTACACAAATCGACCTAGTCCCACGGTAAGCTCAATAAGGCTTGTGTTGTGGGTACTAGGCGACGATATATATAATAGATATATACATATAAATACTTAAATACATAGAAAACATCCATAACTCAGGAACAAATATTCGTGATAAACACACAAATAAATGCCCTGACCAGGATTCGAACCCGGGACCTCCTGCTTCGTAGGCAGGGTCACTACCAACTAGGCTAGGAGGCCGTTTCTTTTACATTTTTGTTCAGAATTTTGCATAAAAATGCAGACCACATTAATTCCAATTAATAACAGATATATTTGACTTGTGGTTAACTTTTCAAGATCCGTTGGCTCCCTGGGTAGCCAGCATCAAAAGCATCTTGAATTTCACCATATTTCTTATGGGTCTCCTAATATGGCATAATTTATTATTCTGTGTAATGCATCATCCTTCATATGTTTTACTTAAGTAGAAGGGTGAATCAACTATTTATTGTTGTTATACTGTCCCATCAGCCAGGGGACCAATGCAGCACAGTTTGCTAGAAGAAACATTGTAGTATGTTCTACTGGCATGCTTGGTACTAACTGGTGCTAACTACCAAATAATTCATGTTTTGTGAATTTAATGCCATAAAACCATAATTTTTAGTGACCCAGGAGACCATGGCAACTAGTGAGAAGAAATAGTTGATTGATCCGAATATAAATGAACTGCTTACACCAGTGTGAAGTACCGTATGATGTTGTCACTGAAAAAATACAGATTTCGTCTTACCGTTTAGTTTATGGCAAATGGTAAACTTAAACTATCTTGCAATTCTTAAGATAGTAATGACATATAATAATAATTATATTGTACTCTGAAGTAAGTGTGGCGTACTATAAGAGGTACTTGTAACAACCAAATATTAAACCTATTCTACATATTATCTGCCCTTGTTTTCATTTTCAATCTCATATTTAAGGAAGCTGCTCTTTTTTTTTTCTTGCTTTTCAACGTTTCCTTCTAATTCCTTCACATCATCTTTGTACAACTGTTTTCTTAAAGCAGCGGGTCCAGCAAACATAGCAGCAGATTTCTTGGTCTCTGGAAGATAAACCTCATACGTTTTGAAGTATTTGAGTATATTTTCTACATCTTCCTCTTTAAGCTTGTATTGAAGCGCTATTTTCGCTACGGTGACTTCTTTAGGATCGATTTGATGCGCAGAAATAAACTCTACAGCATTTCTGAGTGTTGTGCATCCGTATTTAACTCTATCGGGTTCTTTGAAGCCGTAGTCGAAGTCTTGCACTAAACCGCGGTCTTGAGGTAACGGTCTGTCCGGGTTCTGACGCTCTTTAGTAATGTCGTCTTCGGGTTTGCCATGAGAAGTTACATAAACATTCTTCAATCTTGTGTCGAGCCCTGGATCTCTTTTGTCAAGTTTCTCATCTAAATTAGGGTCCGCCTCCTTAGCTCTCTTCAGATCCTCCAGGTTCGCCGCATATCGCGGGGCCGGCGTTGGTTTTTCTTTAGAAATAACCCGATGAGCTCGATTCTCGATGTTGAAGGATTTTAAGGGACGTAGGGCTTTTGTCGCTAAAGCACCCATCTCAGGTGGCAATAGAACAAGATATTAAAAATTGATAACGTTTATATAAAGTAATAAGTAGTTATTTCGTTAAAATAAATAAGTTAAATATTATAAACATTTCGCGAGATCTAAGTAGAGGTTATGTTCTTAATTTGACATATGTCATTTGTTTTTTTAATATTGCATTCATATAGCCAGTAGCAAAAAAAACTGAAACGGAACGCAATTTATTGTTAAATCTCTCGCTCGCACCAAAGCAACATTTAACTGGTGCGAGCGAGAGACAAAACGCAAATACCCGCAGTGTAGAGTGTCCATTATGAATATCGAGAAACGGGAATTTTAACTTTTTTTCGTATATTTATAGATTTGGATTCAAATGTATGCTACTTTTGCCGGACTTTCACAGCAAGGGATGAGACAAAAAATAATTTGTTATGTACTTTTTTAAGATCACTGTCTGACTTAGGATCACTGTTTATAACGTAACAAAGTGCGTACTTATTAATTTAATTCTTATGTGAAAGGCTAAATGGCTGATATTGTTTTTTTTTTGCTTCAATAAAATACATTCATATTGGTTTCACTACTTTCACTGCTTGGAAACGGAACGTTCCACAAACGTCAAACGAATTTCGGTTTGTCAACGCCAGAGGGCGTCTTTTGAAGTCTTTTCCGGTACGAAAGGTAAAGTGTCAAACGTTTTGCTGTGTAATTTTTCATATCGTGGATTATTATTGTGATCATTTGATTGAAAGTGACTGTGAATATAATCTAGATATGTTTCAACGCTATTCTATCAAATACGTTTCATATTTCAGGTCGTTAAATCATCAAAAACCATGGCTGATGTTGAAGTGTAAGTACCATTGTTTTGACTTAATTTGCTTTCTCCTATTTAATTCCACCTCAAATAGAAGTTTAGAACTCTTAAAATATGCTTACATTTGCTATTTAGGTCATAACTGGTCATATTTCTGTAATAAACAATATATCAACATAACCTCTAATTTTGAGGATAACCTCTATCCTCAACGCTGTTTCGAACTTCAAAAATGTTTCTTTTTACTATATTTGCTACTCTGAATTTAAATAATTATTCTAATAACCTATTGTATACATATTTAGATGCATTGTTTGTTACTGACCAGAAATACCTGACTATCAACCTTATAAATTATGGTTGTATTTCAGTGAAGCACCGAACAACCCCGTCCTGAGCGGCGGCGCCATGGACGTGAACACCGCCCTGCAGGAGGTCCTGAAGACCGCCCTCATCCATGGAGGACTCGTCCACGGTCTCCATGAGGCTGCTAAGGCCCTTGACAAGTAAGTGCCAGTGCTTTAAAGTAACTTTAGTGACAGAATAACCAATAAGTAAAATTAGTGCAAGTGCACAAGGGGGAAATCCCATGAGTGCCTGAGTGAAAGGGGTGAATCATGCTGAAGAACCCATACTTCATATCTTAGGCACTGGTCCCACCAAAAGGCGATTTTCTCGCCAAAGACACAAACAAAAGATAATCGTTCCCATGTTAATATAAAATAGGGACATATGTTTACACTGCTGGCAAGTACTTCTTCTTAGAGATTCACTTGTGCATGTAGAACAATCGCTACTTGCTGATCGCCAATCGCCACTGGTGGGACTAGTGCCTAAAGGATCAAAATGTCTTCATCTGGCACTCTAGATTTAGTTAGGTTTGCCTTAGTTCATCAAGTTAATGAACAGGCTTTCAGATCATTGTTTCTTTAATATTACAGTGAATTAACATCTACTAAATTTTTTTTACACATTACATCATCTATTAATCAAACTAAATCAAATCTTCGGTTGACAAATTCAAACGCAACGCAGGCTTAGTCAGGTAGGTACATATATAAATCAATACTTAAATTTATGGTAAGTTGTTGCAATATAATGCAATGTGATCTCGGCTTTTTTAAGCAAAGCATCAATGTAATACATTTCTGGAATTAAAATTCTGGTGATACATCTTCATGTTGCAAAAGTTTGCTCCAAGGGTAGCCTTAATGGAACCTTACAAATTAAAATTAAGATTATTTTTAATGTCTATTGTTTCCTAGTCAGACCACGATCATTTTTACAATTTTTTACCTCCTACACACATACACCTTTTATATGGCAATGGAAGCCTCCCAAACATTCACTCAGTGTGTGGCTGTTTTAGTCACACCCTGTGTGGAAATATCATTCACTGCAACAGTAGTGGCTGATTCACTCCGTTGCCTAAATAAACGCACATACATAGTACCACAGTGCTTGTGTCCTGCAAGGTTGTGGCCTCCCAATTGTGCTACAGTTTAATCAAATAGACAATAACTGTTTATGTTACATTTACAACCTACTGAACCTTGTGATTAGCATGCATAGCCAAGATATAACGACACTGGGGCTTATAAGGCCGGTATTTTTTGTATGGGCAATACCAGGATCCCAGCTCAAATAAAAAATACCAGTATTAGAAGCCCTACGAAATATCAAAAGTGGCTGGCAAAGCCTGGACAGATGTGGCCAAAGACAGAAGTCGTTGGTCAAAGTTGGAGGAGGCCTTTACCCGAAAGGGACCTTAATTAAACAAATAAAATAAGAAATTAAGCAACTATGTAAAAAAATTATGTTTATTAAGGAATAAAGAAGGTTCATTATTATTAGAAGCCCTAAATGGCACTAAACCTACCAATCGCCAGGTAGTGTATTAACAGGCTCTGTTTATGAAGCTAGGTTGCCGCCTGTGTAAGGTTTTCTCCAAGTCCTAGTTATTTGTACAATAAGAGTGTCTCATATTTTTGTGGTTATCATAGAAAATACTATTCAATTCAATAAAATCTAATAAATGTATTGTGCCTTGACAGGAGGCAAGCCGTCCTGTGCGTGCTGGCCGAGAACTGTGATGAGGCAGCCTACAAGAAGCTGGTGCAGGCTCTCTGCAACGAGCACCAGATCCCACTCGTCAAGGTAAGCACTCAACTACAGTTTGCATGATCTACAGGCTAAATGGCAAAAAAAACCTAGTCTGTCAGTTACACTGGTAAAAATATTGACGCGACGGTAATGCCTTGGGCGAGGCTAGTCTACACTGACCATTTCCTTCCGAGGCGGCTCTCTGTGGGCTTCTCTATGAGGATCCGCCTTTTATATATTTTTAATTTGAGCTGCTACACATTTGCTAATTTATGCGCTCTGCACGAGCCAGCCCTGCCATTTGCAGGGTTCGGCATATTGGAGCGCACAGCAACTCGAGTGCCCCTATGGTGCCCCGCGACATGCGGTGTCAACTTTCCTAGCACTCATACATTGTCTTAATAACACAAATACTTTTACATTTTTAAGGAAAATTAAGATTATGCTTATTAGGCGGGTCTCACCTGGGTGAAAGTCACGCACGGCAGAAATGCCTTTGTGTGCCTTTGCCCGTCGACGTTCACGCAACACAGGGAGGGGAAGTGGTCAGGTGGCATACGTACCGTTTCCCCTCCCAAAGTACAAGGCCAAATGGGCATACGCGGGTCTGTATTGTGACTAGTCCGTACAAAGAAATACATCGACGTGTGCAAGATTTGTTAGTAGCTGTATCATTTTCTATGTGTCAGTGTCTTCACTACAGATTGGTTGTGAGAAGTGCGTCTGTGTGCACGTTTTCCCCCGCAAAGTGACGGAAAATTTTGTAGGGTAAGATGTGTCTCCCTTACAACGTATTAGTAGCCCGTGTTGCTCGAAGACGTTGACACAAGCCAAGCTGCTTCGCTCGGCAATTTCCTCGCGGCTGCGCTGGCATGTTCTATCGCGGCAATATTAGCGTACGCGTCAGTCGCGTATTTAATCTGTAGCCCTGGCACAAAGTGTCGCGACAGTCGCGGTAGTACTGTCTTTGTTTAATCCGAGGTGGTAGAAAATTACAGATTTTTTCTCGACCGAGATATACTGTCGCAGCACCCTTGTGTTAGGGTAACTAGACTCTGTCATGGTCCTTCTAGTTATATCGTGATACTTTAATTTGAACTCTCCCAAATAATGAAGATTGGTATTGCAGGTGGACAACAACAAGAAGCTCGGAGAGTGGGCGGGTCTGTGCAAGATCGACAAGGACGGCAAGGCCAGGAAGATCGTCGGCTGCTCGTGCGTCGTCATCAAGGTAATCACAGATTATACAGTAGTTTTTGAGAACAGACATATCTCTCATTCAAAAAGCGAATACAAACCGTTTTGAAAACAATTGACGCTCTCCACGCACAACGTTAGGGTTGCCTACGATTGGAAATATTATATTATGAATATTATGATACTGCCCGCGAGGCGGATGCGACACAAGACAAGAGACGATCGATTCGAATTCGTGGAGACGGTTCCATAAGCCTGGTAACATCCAAAAGATGTATATGAACTATATTGACAGCGAGACTTAAGCTGGGGGGGCTCTAAAACCCCCATTAACCTATCCAAATTGAGAAGCTAGTATGAATTAAAATTCAATTCGGTTTATTAAAATTAAACATCTCTGAGTAATACACGCGTCATAAATATTAGCTTGATGTCAGTGTGACGAATGTCTGGTATGAACTGCCGCAATATGGGCGCTTACCTCACAAGGCAGCTCGAACATTGCGAGGCTGATTCGCCGCGACCGGCCTTTGTTTTTACATACTCTAGACTCGGTTTTAAAAAGACAAGCGCTAAGCACGAGTGCTACAGACGTCACCTCGTCTCTAGTGCCGATACTTAGCGCGATAGCACGCGAGCGATCACTATAGTGACGAGTATTTATTGCTCACTTTCCAGTCGCTCGTACAAGTCTTTTCTCACATAAACAGCTAGCTATCTGCAAATCTGTACGTCCAAAACCTTGCGCGACCAGCGACAAAGGGTTACTTGCACCACCCGGGGTTACGCGTTTTTTGTATGGAATTTGAAAGCTTAACTTCGAGTTACCGGCTAGTGGGCCTAAAAGCGAAAACGAAAGACAGTATTTTGCTCTCCTATGGCCACCGCTGCCGATGTCGCTTGTCGCGTAACCGTAAGGAGGCGGCTCTTAAGAAAGGACAAAATCTCCGTTAGGCGGCTGACCGACCGGCTGCCAGAAAGCATTTATCAATCGTACGCACATATGTGTCGCTTAAAGTTCAAACTCCAGTAAATCCATTCTACCCTGTGAGCAAATGTCTACCTTATTACCTTTTTAATACCAAAAATCGCATAATCTGACAGATGGATTTACCAGAGTTTGAAGATGCTACTGATATGGCTGCCGCACTTATCTATCTAATATATCATTTTATTCTACATTATGAAGAATCGTTGATTTATTTTTAAAATTGTTTTTTCATTGATTACAGGACTTCGGTGAGGAGACGCCAGCGCTCGACGTACTCAAAGACTACCTCAAGTCTTCGAGCTAAACCTTAGGTCCAAGTCTAAATAAAAAACCAAAAAAACCGATCCACTGGCATTTTATTTGTAGTCATGAGGCTCAGAAGAGCCTACTCCAGTAAAACTTGAAGGGATTATACACAGTGATGTGTTCCTGGCAATATTCCACAAGTGGTCAGATTTTTCTTTAATTATAGTTTATGCGTTTACCACTCGAATATGCAAGAGCGATATAGAGGCAATTAAACAGATTAGTTCACGGCATTATGTTCATTATTTATGTTCATTATTAGTTAGTTATAAGCAAACGTTGCTTGACCAATCGTATGCGATTTTCGATAACTAAGCTAACTAAGCTTCTTGATTGACGACTTCCATAGTTTGGGCCGTCTTCACAATCGGCGATTATAGGCACGCGTAAAAATGCATTCGATTATCGGTGACGCATGTACACTCCTGAACAATCGCTATTATTATTCATACGGGCTTGGCGCGATCCGTTGAGGCCGATTATCGCCTGCCTATGCCTCTTCCTAATCCTAACCCGCCCTCGAATCCCTATTCACTAGGTATTCGACCGTTACACAGGCCGCTGCAACCGTGACTTTATATTGGTCCCGAAAAATCGTGTCGTGTAATACAGGTATTAGTTGATAAATCGTAAACGTGTGTAGAGCCCATATATATACCATAAACATCTCAGATTAATATCGCCATACTAAAAAAATATTTAAAATGGACGACGCAGGAAATCTCTCTTCTCTATGATTTCTGATCTGTCTTTCTTTTGATAATTTGACACACGTGCCGCGTGGAGTTTTACTTCGCAGGTTGTTAATTATTTATTAATTTTGCAGTTAAAAGAGTAAATTATAATCCTAATATCACTAGAAAATAATTACCAGTGCCTGTTTATCCAAAAAATAATGTGTTTGCGTTGAAAAGTGTCTTAAAACTTCGTCGAATGGTGCGGTTGGATGACATGCCGCCTCACTGAACAACTGTTTTTCATGATTTTGATTTCGAACATTTGGCCTTTCTTACTTTGAATAGTTTCCTTGAGATCGCCTGTACATTTTAATTACATTCCTGTTTTTACTGGGATTTCAAAATACACAACATAATTCAACCTAACCTAAAAACAATGTTGTCACGCTAAAACCCAAGATCGTATTTTATCAGTCAATCATTGAAGAAATATTACCTAAACCTCTGCTATTATAACAATAAAATTCTGTTTATATAGTAAATAATAGTGTTACTATGTATATGTATTTTATTTTACTATAAACATACCCTCTTCCATGCTTATCATTTACTGCAACAAGAATGAAATTTTAACTCCTCTACGATTCAATTATGTGTAGCTATTTCAAGCGTTATTTTGTCGATATCCAAGCCCAGTTCTTATTAGTATTTTTGTCAACAACAACCTATAAACATTTTCATTTCATGAAATATCATAATAAGTCTATATTATGTTTCCAGCACGATGGTTGCCACGACACAGAAAAAGGCTGTGGCCGAGAAGAAGCCCGTGAAGGGCAAGGAAGACAGCAAGAAGTTGCCCGCTGTACCCGAGTCCGTGCTGAAGCACCGCAAGAGGAGGGATGCTCTCCGCTCTAGACGTGTACAGGTATATTTAACCTGATACTATTATTAGATACCTAGGTTTATTATTGTCCTAATAAGCAAAATAGTGATATCTCACAACAAGTTTCAATGAAAACAAAAGTGAAATCAGTCATTTGTTAATTAATATTTCAAATATTTTTGTGCAGGGCAGTAGTATACCTGCAAGACCAAAAACATGTCTTGTAGATTGACTAAAGAGAGAATATAGGTATTAATAAAAACTTTTAAGAACAACATTGTTTCTTAAAATCAATACTAATAGGCCATCCCTACAAAAACAAAAAAAAGCAAAAGAACTTTTCTATTCAAACCACTATACTGATTCTAAAAGTATTCTATGCACTTAAAAGTATTTTTGTTACACCATCTTCTGTAGTTTTTGCAATGGCAATATCGTGACTTTTTTTTTTAAACTACATTATTGGTAAAGTTTAGTTTTTTGTTGGCTTTGGCAAATTTTATTGTTCTTTTACCACTAACATAAACATTAAATGTCTGTTGTTTACATGATGATACACAATTTAAAGGCATAGTTCATCTGATCATGATGCTGTCAAACTTATTACCTGATTGTCTATCATAATATACAAACCGAACCCACTCTTATTTGTTCAGTCCCTAATTCTCAAATTGCTTTGCAGGTCACGATCAAGAGGCGTTCAGCTGCCATCAAGAAGAAGAAGGAGATCTTCAAGAGGGCAGAGCAGTATGTAAAAGAATACCGCATCAGGGAGCGCGATGAGATCAGGCTAGTCAGACAGGTATGTTTGTGTTTTATATATGTATTTTTATTGGTGACATCATATCCTCCTGCGCCCCACCAAACAATTATATTTCAATTTGAAATCAATAGTGTAAGGAATTAGGTTCAAGTTATTTTGTTTCAAAATGAAATAAAAGAAATTCAACTCTGTTCTGATTGAATATAGTTGAAATTTCACTAAATTAATTAGTACCACTGGTCAAAAGTGGCCAAATGTATCAAAAGTGTCACAAAAAACTGTTTCGTTTCACATCTTAGACCATTTAACCAACCAGACTGACTATATCTGTTTTTTTTTAATCTACCAATGTTTGCTTTAATGTACGGCTTTGGCCTGATTGGGATCATTCATGATGTCCCCCATCCTAAAATAAATATCAGATAAAGTTAAATGGTCTGACCTTGGGAGTAAGGATTTGTTCTAATACATATATTTAGCGACTCTGGCTGTCACTAACTATTTGATGCTGACTGTACTTAACACAACAATAATTTCAGTCATCTTTTAGAGACAAGCTTTGAGCCAACTTCAATTAGAATCAGGACAGGGCTGGAAGAAGTCCTTTTTAGAGATAAGCCTTGTCTATACTTTAGTTTTGTATATCCTTGTGAGGTACAATCTATTTTAAAGTCAAAAGTAATTATGAATTGATTATGAATTTGATCACATCAAAGTAAAAACAGAGACTTTGGCTGTTATGACTTAAAAATTTTGTCAACTTAATAAAAAAACATAGCTCCTTGCAAGGTTATATGTTTGCTCCGCACGAGCCTTCTGCACTTGTGTGCAGTTCGGCCTTTTGGAGCACAAAGCAATTCGAGCGCCCCTATGGTGCCCCGCGCCATGCGGTGTCAACTTTCCTAGCGCTCGAACATTTACACTACTTATTATAAATGTAATTTATAAAATTAAAATTATTATGCGCGTAAAATCTCCGTCCATCGAACTTCCTAAAAATGTAAACAAAAGGCATTACATTGTTCTGTCACTGTTTCGCCTTGTATTTTCACACTTAAACCATACACTACTGAAACTGTCGTATTATCGTAACTTACAAAACATAAGATAAATTTATAACTTGATCTTGGAGATATCAATAAAAAGTAAATGTTTCACAAGGTTTGTTTATGTTGTTAGTTAGTTGGAGTGACGGCGATATTCGGCTCGTCATTTGGTGGAAAAAGTATTGTGATGCATAAAAATCGAAAGTCCTGTTTTACCTGCTGAAATATAACAACATAAAAAAGAATAATTATGGTATGATTGTTGGTTTTCTCTTGCGGCAAAACATGAGGACATAACTTACGGACAAGGATTGTTAGTTAGTTTCAGTAAAGTTTAGACTTTCTGTGAATAACAAAAGTTATTTATTACGTTGTAAAATGTTTGAGTATGCTTTTCGCTAAACATTGTTTATTTATTGCCGTGTATCATCTGGAACCACCTTCATATTAAATTATTGTGTAAATTTTATTTCTATAATATACTCGTAATATGCACACTATTAGCACTACTTGGCCCAGTCTCCCATTATTTCCATAGTGTAAGTTATGGGGAAGTTTTTAAACTGTTCTGTGTTACAGGCGCGCAACCGCGGCAACTACTACGTGCCCGGCGAAGCCAAGCTTGCCTTCGTCATCCGTATCCGTGGTATCAACCAGGTCTCACCCAAGGTCAGTACAACATCTATTCAACCATTTGAATTTTGAATCCACTGGTGTCTGCAGGTTTTTTAATCAGGTTGGATTTAGCGGGCTGTCTGAAACTCTTAATATTCACCTTAAATGATGTGATGATATTGTCCTCTTTTATGGAAAGTATGCTGTTTTCTCAATTAGTTCATAGAGTCGGAATTCAATAAACGCTTAACGTGACCGAACCTTCTTTTAAATGTATTTTAATAAACAAAGGCGACTTGGTAGGGGCTCAGTTTAAAAGGGAAATACTATAGTTATTACTTCAAGAAAATCACCTCCATCACCATTGTGAAGTTGTACTGTAGTTGATGTGGTTTTATACAAGTTGTAAAAAAATGCTGGTGACTTGCTGTGAGCCTTATTACAATGTCATATTGTTCACGGAGCACCAGCATTTTGGTTACACCCTGTAGTTGGGGATTGTATTATGCACCGCATATTTTCCTCTTTATGCAGTCTCCAGTAAGGATACAAAACTTTTTGGTTTGGGTTTTTGTTGTTAGATACCCATGGATAAAATTGATTTCAACTGTATTGCAAGCTAATAAAAACACATGAAATGTATTTCGTTTTCAAAAAGTAAATGTTCATTAATCTTCACTTCTGAAACCTTTCCTTGAATGCGCTCCGCACGAGCCGCCTTCACCCCATGTGGAGGTGGCACATTGGCAGCGCAGAGCGACTTGAGCGCCCCTATGGTGCCCTGCGACATGCGGTGGCAACTTTCCTAGCACTCATACATATTTGTGATCGTTTTTAGCAATAGTTACCACTTTGAGGCGTTTATGCTATAGAAGTTCATCTAGAAATGAACCTTATCCACAACCACCTATGTGGCGCCTTTTACTAAATACAAGCCCATTTTATTAAGCATAAGTAATCAACACACGATACAGGGACGAGTCGGTATATGTAACGTTACCCCTCTGCCAAAGTACAAGCCCAAATGACTAGTCCGCACACAGAAAAAGATCGAAGTGTGTAAGGTTTGGTTAGTGTAGTTGTATCATTGTCTATGTGTTAGTTAATGACGACACATACATAACAGATTGTTTTTTGTATGTAGTGTGAGAAGTGCGTCTGTGTGAACGTTTCTGTCCACAAAGTTACGAAATAATTAGTACCTATGGTAAGATGTCATTTTGCCGTCTCCCTTCCAACATGTTGCCTGAAGATTGGGATAGTTCTTTCATAGATTTGAACCCACTAGAAATTGCTATACAGTGTCACAGAATTTGAACTAGTTGTGTGTTGGCAGGTCCGCAAAGTCCTGCAGCTGTTCAGACTGCGTCAGATCAACAACGGCGTGTTCGTGCGCCTCAACAAGGCCACCGTCAACATGATGCGCATCGCCGAGCCGCACATCACCTGGGGATACCCCAACCTCAAGAGCGTGCGAGAGGTAAACACGTACATAATTCATCATCATCATTTCAGCCGAAAGACGTCCACTGCTGGACATAGGCCTCCCCCAAAGATTTCCACAATGACCGGTCCGGCGCCACCCGCATCCAGCGGACTCCTGCGACCTTCACCAGGTCATCAGCCCACCTTGCGGGGGCCTACCCACGCTGCGCCTTCCGGTACGCGGTCGCCACTCGAGAACCTTTCCGCCCCAACGGCCATCGGTTCTACGTACATACTTATCTCTGTTAAATACATAGACCCAACAGCCTTACATCAAGCCTACATCACCACTCAAGCATGCGAGAGGTAAAAATCACAGAATATACTTACATAACCTCTCTGTCTAACACATTGACCCGAGGGTTTCAGCTCTCTGCTCTCCCGTTATTTCGCGGGCCCGTTATATCAATAATGCAGTGCATGGCAGAGGTAAACACATTCAGCTTGTTAATATAATTATATCAGGTAGCTCATGTTTATAAAGTCGAAAATAGCTCGACTTGTTTCGGAACGGTCCGCGGTGTGCGCAGAGCAATCGCCGCAAACGCTTCTCACTCATGATTAAGGGACGAGGGCCGTTCTGGAACATGTCGAGCTATTTTCGACTTTATAGACGTTAGTAACCTGATATAAGTATATTAAAATGCCTAATTCTCACGGGAGTTTTCTATTTAAAACATTCAGCATGCTCTCTGTTTAACGAATAGTGTTGACACTTTTGGACTCTAGAGCCACAGACATTCTCTCCTGCTTTCTTTTTGGAGGAAAATCAGAGACTTATCACTCGCGCATGTCATCTCTTGTCAGTGATATACAGATTAATTTCTTTTGATTTGCGTTGTCTTTAGATTGGTAAACCTGAAAAAGTTACACTAACATTTCTTTTAACTTCTCATTTTACCTGAATCTGTAAGACGAGTGAACTGCAACAGCATCTTGCGCGCATGATATACTTCGTTACCAGTCCCTTTTTGAGTAGAAATTGATTATTGTATTAAATAGAAAGAGGAGAGTAGCTATCCCCCGCGCGATTGGCGTACCGAGTGGTCTTGCCGTGTAGTGCCAAATCAAACAGGCGTCACTCACAGGGTTTTCTGCACTCACCATCGGTTCACCTCGTAGGGCTACGCTGGGTCTCCCGGAACGCGGAATTTTGCATTATCTTATAATTGTAAATTTTCCACCATGCAGCTGATCTACAAGCGCGGGTTCGCCAAGATCGACGGCCAGCGCGTCCCGATCACCAGCAACAAGATCATTGAGGACAAGCTCGGCAAGAACAACAACATCATCTGCGTAGAGGACCTCATCCACGAGATCTTCACTGTCGGAGACAAGTTCAAGGTAACTTGAATCCTATTCAGTGTTGAACCAGACGTGAACAGGCCTAATGCAATGCCAAATGCATATGGCCAACAATTATTCTCAATGTATTGACTGACGTTTTTCTGACATAGCAATTTGTATGCTACGTACGAATAGCCATACATTTGACGTGCCCCTCCCTATTTTCTATAGAAAATTACAGACATTGCCAGTCCAGTTCATTAAATAGTCAAAGCTTGAATCATTACTCTGTCTGGATAAAATCAGCCGTTCCAGACGACAAGTAAATGCATGATGAATTAAAATGGAGTACAGTAGAATCCTTTTATAGTAACTCCGCTCATTATGACGCGATTACAGTATATACGAATAAATAATGCGCTCCGCACGAGCCGCCTACATTTATATGTAGTCCGGCGTTTTGGAGCGCAGATTACATGAGCGCCCCTATGGAGCCCTGCCACATGCAGAGTCTACTTTCCTAGCGTTCAAACATTTTGTTTAAAGATACCGTTTAATATTTAAAATGAAAAAGTAACCCTGTCGAGTCTCCATGCTGAAACCCCTGACAGAATCGCGGGCAGAAGTTAATATCCAAACAAACTCTTAACGCACTCTTAAGGATTTTACCACGTGGCTATTCGAAGTAGCGTGCCCCAAAGTGTCGCTGGGTTCGATACAATTTTAAGACATAGACAAGCGTTTCCAGATTTTCAAAGAGTCTATAATTTTTTTTAAATGAGGTAGATTTTATGTGATTTCTACTCAGAATAGGAGAAAAAAATTGTTCCAAGATTTCCATACATTTTTCAAACATTTCATTCCGTTACAATACAGTTTATGAAAAAAGGGAAGAGAAGGGAAAAAAGGGATAGGGAATAAAATTGTAAGAAATTTTTTCTTGTATTAGAGTCTAAAGAGTTTGCGATTCGGAGTAGAAATCACATAATAATTCCAAGTATAAAAAATGTATCGTTGTTGGTTTCTTGTAATTTTGCTAAATTGAAACGTTTTCCCACAGTACGCCAGCAACTTCCTCTGGCCGTTCAAGCTGAACAACCCCACCGGCGGCTGGCGCAAGAAGACCATCCATTACGTCGATGGCGGTGACTTCGGCAACCGGGAGGACAAGATCAATGAACTGTTGAGGAAAATGGTCTAAATAAATACATATTCTAAGGAAAATTCTCTTTCTTTTTATTTTCGTCTGTTACATAAAACATATACAGGGGCGTGGGGGTAGGACGACGGAAAGGAGGGGACGTACGAGTGAAAGTCAGAATGGCGGATGTATCTAAACAAATATAAGAAAGTAATACACTAAAACTTAGTACCTAATTGCTACGTACGACACGCGGGCAGAAAACTCCCGCCGCCACTACCTTCCTCATACCCCTCTGTCATTATTCCCTTGTTCGCGCAGGCCAGGACTCCTTTAATAAGACTAAGATTACATGCTAAATACCTACCTTACATTTTAAAACTTGACTGTTTCCGGTATAAGTAACTACAGTTCAACGTTAAGTATATTATTTACGTTATATTTAATAAGTATTTTCAGTCCTCCGGCCGGTAAGCGCCACTTTACGCAAAACTAAATTGCCGCCTGCCGGCTCCGTCGGGCTGAAAAATAGTATACAAACCTCGGCCGGTAAATGGGAAAGCCTCGGATCACATGTTAGTCGACCTCGGCTTCGCCTCGGCCGACAATTACATGCAATCCGAGGCATTTCCCACTTAAACGGCCTTGGTATGTAATGTACTATTTCTATAAATCGGGCGTTTTCCTATATAAAGTTTGGAGGTTTTTAGTAGTTAAGAGTGATGTTATTTTCTCTCTGTCTTCTTAGGTTAGGGTAACTTGGTTAATCATCATTCAGTATCATCACCCTGGCCTGGCTGGTTATGACTATGACAGAGTAAACTCAAAAGAAACGAGCTGAGGGTTGCGACGCCTTGAGGCGTCTCGCTCGCGCTCTAATAGCACGCGTTGCACCGTTCCCGCTTTGTTAGGGTTCCGTACCTAAATGGTAAAAAAGGAACCCTAATGGCGACGCTGTCTTGCCTGTCACATCGATAAATATCTCGGGAACTACTTAAGCTATCTCTGTCAAATTTGGACCAGTTCGAAAGGATAACCCCGAGGAACTCAACGTAAAATTATTAAACACATATTTTAATTTTTTATGAAAAAGCCTGATATGATGGGGGCGGGGGAATTGAGCGAGGGGGGCAAAAATTAAAATTCACACATTCTAAAACAATTTTTGATTATTATTTACAGTAAAACATTGTTGATTTATAAACGAAAATAAATTTAAGTTTAATTAAACAGTATTAATGCTACTATCACAAAGTTTATTCTTTAATTGACAAATTGAATCGAAGCAAGATTAATCATTAAATTTAAATTAAATAACACTAGTAATTTCTCTTTATAACATCAACTTATTCAAATTGGCAAACTCCCTATTATTTTCTGCAGTTGTTCAGATAGGTCTTGAAGATTTGCAGAGTCAGACTCCACACTGTCGTTGATAGCCTTTTGGAGATTCTGAAAAAACAATACTACGTATAGTCACGGTTGGTAACTTCATTAATCAAATCAAAAATATGCATGAAACCAAAATGTACCCTTTTCAATTTCAAATACATTCATCAGATTCATCTAGCTGTAAACATCAACCCGCACTACTTCGATTTTATAAAACATGCAAAAATAAACCCTATTAGAAATACTTCAAGGTTAATTTTAGGTGGCAAAACTTGTAACCGTTATTGGTTGTTGCCAATAGATGGCCAACCACACTCAGTGGCAGTCAAAGGGCTAAAACTGATCAAATAAAAATATATAATACCTCAACATTGGTATAAAAAGCATAGTCAGTAAACTGAACTTCTGGTCCGGCCATCTTGTAGTCTCCATAGAGTAAATGAGCAAAGAAGTTTCTTATACCGAGTGCCTTACTTTCATTCCCACTAGTAATTTTAAGTATAGGACTCTCATCTATTAATATCTCAACATCGACTTTATGTCTTCCAATTTCAAAAGTCAGATTACTATTTGATGTCAAAAACTCCTCCGATGCCAGTTGTTTTGATAAATACTCAGCTTTTCTTGAATTTAAACTGTTGAGGAGTTCCTGGTTTTTAAATATTTCTGTATAATTTACTGGGAGCTTAACATATGTGGAAAATGCTGAATCTACAGCATTTGTTGTATCTGTGGTCTTAAAAAGATTCCCATGTTGGTTATTAGCGGTTTTCACAATCAGGTTTTCAATTGTTTCTTGAGGTTCTTTAAAACTCTTGTATCTGCTTGAAATCAAATCTGATTTGATAAAATGCTCAGAGTTTAAACTAATCTCATTTCTGTACAGTGTTGTCCACATTGGTTCTTTAGAATCAAAAGCCCCAGGGAGATGAGACACTATTTTAATATTAACATTAATGACTGATACATCTGACATTGTTTCATAATCTAGTGGTATTAAGACATTCATTTTATTTAGTGACTCTGATATATTAAGGGTAGTATTCTTCAACAGTTTGCCTTCTGAAAACAGTGACATATTTATCTTAGAATTATGGAACAGTTGCGATAAAACTTGGTTTACTAAATGCTCCATTTGTATTATTCTTATTTTTACAAGAAAATAGACAGATTCGGCTTTGAAATACTCTTCTTTATCCTCTGTTATGATTAAATCAGGATTTTCTTTAACAGCATCTTCATAATGTTCATAAACAATTACATTATTATTTAAAATGCTGTCCATTAAATCTTGTCTATTAGACAAAGCCAAGGCTGTGATGTAGTTGCCTTCTTCATAGAGTTTTTGGATCAACTCGTTATTCTTATCAACTTCTTCCAACAATTTGTACAAGTACTCGGAATTGTTTAACAACTTTTCAGCTGGGCAGTGTTTGGACTCTGGTATCAAATAACTTATGTCATCATCAGTTATTACATAAATAAGCTTTGAAAATGTGGTGCAGATTAATTGATCTCCGACTCTCACAAAGTCTTTGACCTGTCGGAGGAAATATTGTTTGAATGTTATTTTTGAGAATATATTTTCAGCTTTCCACATAGATAGACCATCTGTGTATATTAATGTATTTTTAAATAATATTAACTTGTTAACTGCTGTGTTTAAATGGATTGGATTTGGCATTTGGGAGATTTTCCTTAAAGGAAGATTTAAAATGGTGCCTGACTTTAGAACTACTACCACAGTAAGTTCTTCCAACTCTACAACATGAATACTGTATATTTCAGATGGACATGAGTAAAGCTTGGTTAACTGAATCTCATCTTGTCCCATATTAGGGCTTAATAAACAAGCAAACACATTCATTCTATCAAAAGACATAACAACAACATTTGCATCTTTTGCAATAACTTCCTTTACATTAAGCAATTGTTTTAGCCCTTCATCATGGCCTGCAACCTTGTAGGTAGCTAACATGCATTTCTCTTGAGTAGTCTTCTGTGGTAGCCCTGTTTCATCTTCGTAAGAAATCGGAATTTTTCTTTTAGCTTGAAAATCACTGTTGATTTTGTTGGAACAAAGGAAAAAAGTATCCGATTCTGCTTTCAAACTTATTACATACTCACCACATTCAACGAATGCTAAAATGTTTTGTTCTCGCGGTAAGAAGCTCGGTTTCAGTCGTTTCTGAGTGTTTTTGAATTTAAGCGAAGTTACATGCACGTTTCCACCATAGTCTAAACAAATTAAGTAATTATCCGATATTATAATCTCATGCACTCTAAACTCGGGAGTGAATATTCTTGCAGCGTCCTCAAAATTTAAATTTTCGTACATAAACAACTGGTACTTATTCCAACAGATGAATATTGAACTTAATGAGTTGTACACTACGTTTAGATTGTCCAATAATTCGTAACCACATTTGAAGCATTTCTTCGTCTCTAATTGCTCATCATCGCAAATATCCATTTCACCCCTTAAATCCATGTTTGATATGAATAGAGACAATACAGTGATAAATTTCTCGTTAATTTCTGTACGAAGTTACGAACAATTCCGTTTACTTTCGTTCACGTTTAGCGGTATTTTCACAATATTAGTTTGATAACTTTGACATTTTACCTTCGTTCAGAAATGATATTTCGTTCGGTAACGACAATGTTGTCACAATGCCATAGGCCCAACACGTTCACAGCCTGTACTATCAAAATCTAGGAAAATTAGAATAAACGGACTCTTGCCTAACCTACAGGTACTGATACAATACACATGCTCATTAATAGCATGCTTATTAGCAAGCGGGGAAGTGGGAGGGACCCCGCTCCCAACCCCTCTTGCTATTAAGCATGCTTATTAGCATGTTAATAAGCACAAAGCATGCTAGTAATGAGCAAGTGTAACAGTAGCTTACTGATTGCATGTTGCTGCGTTCGTTCGGTGGAACTTGTGATGAATAAAGAAAGCATTAACCCGAAATTAGGCTTTATTCAACGAAATGCTAAACATGGTTTTGACATAGTATTCATTGACAACTTAACTTCTTTATGTTACTTAATGGCATTCACCACATTCTCCCCGGCATTTAATCGCACACATAATCGTTCAGCCGAGACGGAGGACAACATTGTCTCGTAGAGCGCCGCAGCTGTGGGGACTCCGGTGACGGCGTTGCTTCGTTCCAATTTCCACCGGGTTGTTCTTGGGCCTCTTCCCAATTATCTTCATCGGCAGTGTCAGTTTCAGAAAGTCGGTCGCCAACTGGAGCTAGGTGACGATTTGACACTATGGATTCTCTCCCATTTGAAAAACGGACACGAGAATGTTGAGGATTCGCTTCAAGTAACTCTACTTCTTCGACAATTGGATCATATTTGCTCGCCCTGTGGTGATTTTTCAGTAAGACTCGCCCGGGGTTGCTCAGCCATGACGGCAAGGATTGACCGGTTGCGGAACGTCTTGGATGTAGAAACATTCGCTCGTGGGGAGTGCAGTCGGTTGCCGTGCAGAGTAAGGAGCGGATAGCGTGAAGTGCACCTGTTAGTACAAATTCCCATTTAGTAGTAGGTAGATTCTGCGTTTTCAGGGCAAGTTCTATAGTTTTCCAGATAATACCGTTGTATTTTTCAGTTTGGCCGTTGCCACGTGGATTATAGGGTGTAGTGTAACTCGTAGCTATAGATTTCTCATGTAAAAAATTCCTGAGATCGTCAGATAAGAAGGTTGCTCCACGATCGCTGTGTATATAAGTTGGCATACCGAAAGTAGCAAAAAGGTCAGTTAGTTTCGTTTTAACTGTTTCTGAGGTAAGATCTGCGCAGGGGTATGCAAATGGAAAGCGTGAATATTCGTCAATGACTGTCAAAATGTAGCGATTTTTACTACCTTCTGTCGGCAGAGGTCCTTTGAAATCGACGGAAAGCCTCTCGAATGGTGACGTCGCCTTTACGAGAGTTCCGATACTTTTGTGGAATCGGGGCTTTAGTTCAGCGCATACATGACATGAAGATGTCATTTGTTTAATATCTTCAATCGAGAATGGTAGATTTTTATTTCGCACCCAGTGACTCATCCTCGTGACTCCTGGATGGCAAAGGTTATCGTGAAGTTTCCTTAAATCATTTCGTGTCGTTAATGAAGCAACTATATTAGCGCGAGACAGTGCATCGGCAGCTAGGTTTTCTTCTCCTGGTCGATACACAATATCAAATTTGAAAGAAGCCAACTCCAGTCTCCAACGTTGTATCTTATCATTTTTTATTCTTGACGAATGTGTTTGATCAAACATATAGGATACCGACTTTTGATCTGTTATTAGCTGGAATGCCCTTCCACAAAGAAATTGGCGCCATTTTCTTATTGATTCAATGATTGCCGTAGCTTCCTTTTCAACTGCGGGATAGTTTCGTTCACAGACAGTAAGTGTTCGAGAGTAAAAAGCTATTGGTCTACCCTCTTGTGTTAATGTTCCAGCAATAGCATAGTCTGACGCATCTGTTTCTACAGTAAAAGGAATGTTATCGTCAAAGGCATGTAGAGTGGAATCAGCTATCTCCTTTTTTATCTGTTCGAAAGCGTTTTTCGCTTCCAAAGGTAAAGGAAATATGTCATGCTTAACCAGGGGATGAATTTTCTTTGAGAAATTTGGGATCCATTTCGAATAGTGTGCAAAAAGACCTAGAGCTCGTCTTAATGAAGCTGTATTATCTGGAACGGGAAGCTCTATGAGTGGGCTAAGACGTTCGGGGTCAGGTTTGATAATACCGTTATGAATATTATATCCCAGGATGCTTATTTGTGCCTTAGAGAATTCACTTTTATCGAGATTCAATGTTAGATTGTAGCGACTAGCGACGTCTAAGAAGTGTTTCAATTTTTCGTTGTGATCATCTTGATCATGACCGCAAACAGTAATGTCGTCGAGATAAGCGTAAATTCCTTGCGTCTTCTCCTTAGTCAGGATCGAGTTGATGGCTCGCTGAAAAGCGGCAACCCCGTTAGTAACTCCGAACGGGATAGAACAAAATTGATACAAGTTACCATCGGCTTCGAAGGCAGTATAAGGCTTTTCATTCGCCACTATTGGTATCTGATGGTACGCGCTTCGTAAATCAATCTTGCTAAATACTCTGAATTTTGCCACCTTCGTTACTATATCTTCAATACTGGGCAAAGGATATGCGTCCAGTTGAGTGTACTTGTTAATCGTGAGTGAATAATCTATGCACATTCTTTTTTTGTGGTTTTCATTTGACGTCACTAAAACTTGAGCCCGCCATGGTGATTGACTCGGCTCGATGATTTTGTCGTCTAAGAGTTTCTTGACCTCTGCACTGATGAAGGCGGCATCATCTGGTGAGTGTTTCCTTGACTTGATGGTTATCGGTTTACAGTCCGGTAAAAGATTTGGGAACAGACTTACGGGTTCAATATTGGCTCTTGATAAGGAACACAGTTTCAGTGGCGGACGCGGCCCGTCAAAGTGCACTTCAAGTTTCTGGTGTCCTCTTAATATGTCGCGTCCAACGATGACATCAGAGGATAAACCCCGTAGTACTAAAAATCCAGCGTCAATGCTTTGTCCGAGTAGCTTAATATTTAACACACAAATACCTTCAGCAGCAGCGACAAAGTGTGTTGCAGCCATATACACGTTTTGATTGTGAGTTGTCTTTTCCAATTTGTATTTTTCTACGATTCGACTGTCAATAAAGCTGGCAAAGCTGCCCGTATCAATAAGGGCTTTGGCAGAGATAGACTTGTTAATGGTGATATCGGTGATTACTTTATCGTCGTCTTTATTAATAGCCGCGCAGAGAGATGACGGATGTATCGCTGAAGTCTCCGTGACAACTCCTTGGGATTCATCGCAGTATGTTGCGGAAGCGCTCTGCTGTCGCGGACCACTGTTGCATACTTTTGCAAACTGCCACATGTTAGACAAGTCACATTGAAGGCTGGGCACGCTCGACGTGATGGGTGTCTTTTGGATCCACAGAAATAGCAGGTGTCATACTGTAAAGCTTGTTTAGGTTTAGTGGTAGCGTTGACAAACGTGCTAGTAGATGGTTGTTGATAAAGTTCGTTATTGGTCTGTGCCATTTCGAGTGAGCGAGCTTGTTTGTGCGCGTCGTCTAGACTAAGAGAGGTGTTTTCTAAGAGTCTCTGGCGGATGGCAGTCGATGTTAAGCCTGCTATGAACGCGTCTCTAATGTACTCACTTTTGTTTACTTCTGCAGATACAGATTTAAATGCACAGTCTTTTGCCAGTAGCTTAAGTTCTTGTACGTACTTGTCAATAGTTTCACCTGGTTGTTGTGGTCTTTTAATTAGCTTGAAACGAGAATAGACTTCGTTCGCCGGCTTGATAAAGAGGGCTTCTAGTTTAGCGATGGCATTGTTGTACTTATTCTCATCGCGAATGTAGTTGTATACTCCTGCCGATAGGTGGTTTACCAAGAGTTCGTATTTTAATTCTTCAATGCAGGGCTTCTTTTCTTCCGTATGTACCGAAGCGAGAAAACTTTCAAATGTTTTCCTCCAATGAACCCAAGCAGCGGCGTTGTCGACGTTCGACGACGGGTCCGCGTCAAAACGCTCGGGCCGTAAATATTTTTCCATATTTCGTTGAATAAATTGTGATGAATAAAGAAAGCATTAACCCGAAATTAGGCTTTATTCAACGAAATGCTAAACATGGTTTTGACATAGTATTCATTGACAACTTAACTTCTTTATGTTACTTAATGGCATTCACCACAGAACTATATAGAGATACCTACTACGACGAAAAATAACTTAGGGAGTTGTGGATAGGAGTGGCAGGGGCATCCGATAATGGCCCCCAAAACGTTTCAAGTAATACTAGCTTTTGACTAACCAAACTTTTTAACCAAGAGTAAGCGTTACTCTTGGTTAAAAAGTTTGGTCAAATCCAGCCTTAGTATTACCACCCCGAAAAAAGGGATGGACGATGTAATTGTTTTGTCTCATTGTTTGATTGATCATAGATCTATATGGGTCCCTATTTCTCCAACTGAAGAAAGGGAGGGGTAGGGGCCATACAGGTGTCTTATCTAATGCTAGTAGTAAACAGCGCGATTCGTCGGGGTCAAACGGTAGCATCGGCCTGTGTAATGGACGAAAGGGAACCTAGGGAGTCGAGGGACTACTGAGGTACCCCGACGGATCGCGTCATGTAATACTAGCTTAAATGGGTCAGTGAGGGAACTCAAAAACTGTAGGAACAGGACTCAGGTCAGTGCGACCAATCGTATAAGATTTTTGATACACATCGGACGGATATAAGTTTGGCAGGCCAAGTCTAGCAGTAGATTTTTTTTCTATATGCCTCCCTGTTTTTCGAAGTAAAAAAAAACAGAGAGGTATTACCTAAAGAATAAAAAATCTACTGCTAGACTTTGTTTACCAAACTATATGATAAATTGTACATAGAATATAGCTGTAACTACTTAATCGTTATTAGGAGCGCGTCAAGAAAATGATTAATAATAAAGGAAGGAAGGAAAAAAGACAACTCTTGAAATAACATCATTCATTTACTCCAGGAAACGAAACAAACACAATCTTATCGATATTTTTTAAGAAATATCATAAAGATGACAAGGACTCATTTACAACTTTACACATCAACCAAACATATTCAAAGTTCGTGTCAAACATACAGATTAAACATTAACTTAGTGCTTTTAATAAAATGTGCGTGACAATTGTACCCTGATTCAAAAACTTCACAAAGCCTTAAGTGACAATGAGGTAACACGCGAAAAATAAAGAACATAGAACTACAAGGGTAGTTGAAGGTACCGATAGTTTATGCAATTAAATTACCATGCCACAAGTTATTATTTAAAAAAAAAACACGCCACTCACGTTCTAGGTTCGAATGTCCGTGTGTAGGCACATATCTTTGTAATATCATACTGTATGTGTATAGGCTGTAAAAATACTGGTGATCCAAATAAGGCCGTTATGAAAAAAAAAATTGAGCATAAATAAAAATATTGCTTGCTCCATATCCACACGAATTGTTTCTTTGCTAGTATTTTTTAAAGATAAGTACTATGTTTTTAAGAAAAAGTATGTTTTCCTAATCGGGACACGATATTGATTAGAGTCCGTCTATGCTAAGTTTCCTAGATTTTGATAGCACATACTGAAAGTGTTAAATACATTATATGTCATTTTATAGAAATTTGACGAGAACGTAGTCTGGCTCTATAACTGGCCATATACGTTGGGGCAATCCGTCATATGTTCGCATAGTGGGTAGGTCCGCCGGGCATCCGATGACAAATTAACCAGACATTGATTGGCAGGAACATATGCCCAAACGTATATAGCCGGCTTATCCCTTAAACTCATCACCAGAATTTTTATTACACCTTTTAACTTTATTTTAATACGAATAAGTCCCACGATAGTTTAAATTCGATACCTTACATTCACACCTATCTTCTTGAAACCGGGAACATTAATGATATGAAGCTTTCATCTGGTTTGGCGGGTTAAAGATTAAAAAAAAACATTAATTTAGAGCTTTACGTAAGTAGAAAATTATAGTAAGTACGAATTTTATTTTATTGACGAAAGAAGAGCTGCGGCAAAGATCCTATTTTAATCTTTTAACCTTAGTGCCAAAGGAGATATGGGTACACACAATCTCTAATATTGATCAAAGTAAGTTGGTATTTTTCACTCCGGTTAATAAATTTTAAATTTTTTACTTACTTAATTCAATTTAAGACGTGCAATTACCAATAGTTGTGTCTTTAATAATTAAAGTTAAAAATATTTATAGGAAGAAAAATAATACTGAAATGAATTAGGTTGGTTTTGCATTCTTCAAAAGGTCAAAAGGTTAAAATAAGATATATTAACTGTATTAAATATGGCAACCGTCTTAGAAAAATAATACAACTATGTAGTAGTCTTTGCGGTAGTAAAAGTAACAAAAAAACGCTAATCTACAGAAGTAACAAACATTTTAATTAAACATTTGGCACATGATTACAGATCATCTTTTGGTGCTTTTACATGCTCGGGCTCTCGGCCGAATGATTCGGCCCACCCTAGTACACGCTCATTCGAGACAGACTATATAGATTAAGTTTAAGCCAGACCATAGACAATTTAAGCTTTTTCAGGTAGTTTCAGTGAGTTAAACTGTATTTTAAATAGCTTTGGTTATTGAAACTATTTAAGACACTTTTTAAATAGCTTTACCCGAAGTGAAATTATTTAAGACACCTTTTAACTCAACCAAACTACCTGAAAAAGTACTTAAATTGTCTCTGGTCTGGCTTAAGTTTTCTCTATATAGTCTGTCTCGAATCATCGTGTACTAACATGGCCGAAACATTCGGCCGAGAGCCCGAGCATGTGAACGCACGGTTTCAGTTTTAATTTTGTTGAGCAAGTACAAGTGATATGATGTTACAAAATTAAATCACAAAATAGCTTAAAGCTTTCGCTTACATTATCGACAGATTTATTCTATGGGCTGATATAGTATAATATGTTATTTATTAAAATTTCAGGCAATATTAGGACTTTTTACAATTGTTTACCAAGTTTTTACTGAGAATTGAGTTTTCTTCTGAAATACTTGCATTTGAGGAATGGGACAAAATTTTTCGAAATTCGTTTGTACCGAACTAAATATTTATTTGTTTGCACCGATTCGTACGCTTGTTGAATTTATATTTTATTACCATAAAAAAAATATGTCCCACTTTCCCTTTGGCACCTTTTGTGTGCAGATTCTATCTTTAATTGGTAGTTATAGCTACTTGGCGCGGGTACTTAACACCAAAGTAATTTAGTTCTACAAACACTAAAACTGATGAATTGGCAAGACAGTAATCATAATTATTATATACATGCGACAATAATAATAAATATTAAATACTTAATCATCGGACGCCCAAAAGTATCCTTCATTTAAACTAATTGGCACACTTTCACATTGAGTCACTAGCAAAATTATATCTATCCTTAACTAAAGAGGTTTTTCGCTAAATTCGAACGATCGGTGAAAATGCTATGTTATCCCTTAGTATGTAGGTACATACTGTACAATAAATTATTTACAATTTGATATGTGTTGCTTATTGCAGATTTTTGTCATTGCATTTATCATAACCTCGTAATAAAAATAGTTCGTCTCGACGAAAGCACGAAATCATGGCCTGAGAATTAATTCTACTTTAAATGCTAATTAATACTATGGGTATTCATTTAAAATCTATATTTACAAATCTCACAATCTTGAGTATTATAATTGCACTTTATTTGTATGCGGGGCCACAAACGAAGATCATCATAAAAATAAATACGCAATCTCCATTTAAATTTCGTGTGTTGGCAGTATAATATGAAGACTTCATAATTCTTGTCTGAATCCATAGTTCCTTGGTCATAGTTTCACTCGCGCACTCCGTACACTCGACGTTTCCGTCGTTATGTTGGTGCTACTTTTTGATGTCAGGGTCCATTTTGGTTTTGTCCATTGATGAGGAAACCATACCGCTTTGAGGGTACAATTTGTCTAAATGCTTCAGGGACTCGTTTAGGAAATTCTGAAACAAAACACAAACAAATTACAAATAAGAAATAAAAGACAAAAAATCTATTTTAACCTTTTGACCGTAGTCCTACATCCATATACATAAATACTTACAAACGAATCATATTTTGTTTCGGAAAAGGAACATAATAATTCACTTTTAAAGAGACGAGAAAATGGGTGAAAGTTATGTTAATTCGATCATGTACAATTTTCTTTACCTATTTACTTACCGTAATGTAAGGCAAGGGACGACGACATGATAACACAACGACAGGGATGGTTTTAAAGATAATTTTGACCACCATGTAGCTGGTTATGCAAATTGAATGTTGATAGGATTAAGAGACTGTATACCGGCTACTATAGCCCGTAGACAGAATTCGATCGAGGAGTGCGTCGAGTGTCGTTGAATAACCGGCACCATTAGGTGAGCGGCCTTGGCTAAGCTCCATCAACTTGATAACCACAACGCAGTGTACCTGCATACCATGCTTTACCTATGAATACATACCTGGATAGCAGTCAACGCCGCTACTATAGCCGGCCCGCCGAACCCATGCGAAATGAGCGAGAAGTGCGTGAGATGTCGTTGGATAGCTGGTTCTAGTAGATGCGGAGGTCGCGTGTTGCACAGTGGCGAACGGTCCTGATTTAGCAGATCCATTAGTTCCTTGGTCACCTGGAAGAGGGTATAGATATTAATAAAAGAGCTGTATAGGTAGTGGAACTAAACTTATATTAGCCTTTAAGAATCTTTTTTGTTTATGTTTTTAACTTTAATCACTTTCCCATTTAAGTTACAAAACGTTTATATCTTAGATAAATGTTTTGCAACTTGAATGGGAAAAAAAAAGGTTATTTATTATTTATAGGTATATAGGTAATAGGTTTAGCCGCCGGCGCTCTTCATGCTAAGTGTACTGTCGCGTGGGATACCTGCAGGCCTACCACGAACATCGAAAATTGGCATTGACGAAAAAAACCTCTTTATCACTCATATAAACAAGTGTGACAGAGAGGGAGATACATATTTTCAATCATTCATTTTACGGGGCCTGCTCCACGAGCGCACGAGCTGCGAAATCTGTTTTACACACGTAGCCAAGCCAAAGTCACTCTAAGTGCAGTACTTTGCAGGTGTATGTCCAAAAAGCGGTTAAAGCCGAGGCACAGCATGCAAAGGGAGTACTTCCAAGATTATAATTTTACCTGCTTCGTAGCTTGTAATAAGTCTCGTCGCCGGCGCGCGTCATGTTCCGCGTACTGTCGCGCGAGGTACTCCGCGAGCGCGCGAGCCGGGAACTCCGTCTCACACACGTAGCCAAAGTCACGTGCTAGGTGCACTGCCTCCGCTGGAAACGAAAAGTTAAATGAGTTATAAAACATGAAGATGGCAATGTTCAATGAATCTCAACTGTCATTTCTTTTTAAATTGTTTTACGCGGATCACGCTGATGAGTATCCGCATGCCGCTCCAATGTTATGTCTGCGGACTCTGCGGTGGACATCGCTATCCAGTATCCACGTATATAGCGATATTAGCGATGTCCCGACTCCCGGTTGCACACTTCAATTCGAAGATTCAACTCAAGAAAAGAAGGATTTAATGTGAAGACTGGCCAGATGTTATGAAGTTAGAGGTAGACGATAAAGCGATCTAGTTACCATGGTTAAGAAGGTTACTTATGAAGTTATCGCGCGGTTTTAAGTGACACAACTCGCTGAAAAGGGTATAAATAGGATTGGTAAAAGTTCTAGTTTTTGATCAAAACACTATTTTGTTTGGCTTAGTGTGCCAGCTCAAATAAGGCGCTTTTGGGGTGGTTTAGGACAGGGTAGACTTAAAAAAATTTGAGATTTGAAAACTTTTCTGCCTGGAAACGTCAAAAAAGTACCGGAAGGTATTCGACCAGAATTTGAAAAATAAATACCTATATAGAGCATACCTTCGACTAGGCTAGTGAGGAGAGTGACGTTGGCAGCTTTCCGCCGCCCCGCCGGCAAGTTCAGTCCAATCTTTTCCAGCTTTTCCCGCAGCAAGCGACCGCCATTTTTGCTCTTCGCTCTACAACAAATAAAATAAAATAAAGTTTTAATAGCGGATGCAAGTTTTTTGTAAAAACTGCGAAACGTCTGGTTGATGTTACTCGCACT
Source organism: Lathronympha strigana (assembly GCA_949128165.1). NCBI lineage: Eukaryota > Metazoa > Arthropoda > Insecta > Lepidoptera > Tortricidae > Lathronympha > Lathronympha strigana. The sequence continues at coordinate 7,897,210 of OX421923.1, read as the reverse complement.
GGCGGATACCTCGCACAAAGTATCAGCATTGCGATACAACGAGGAAATGCCGCCAGCATCCTAGGTACAATGCCTATTTTAGATTTAAACTAGCTTGTGCTTGTAACTTACTGTAGGTATACATTTTATTAGTTATATTTGTAAATAAAGTATGAAAAATTATATAAATAAACTAAAAAGAAAACCAATTCGTCGCAAATATTAATTAAATTATATACGTTTCGAGTCCTTTAGAGCATTCGCCACACGGTTGAATGATGACTGAGAAAATGAGTGTTTCATTTAAATTAGGTAATGCTAATTACTGCTTAACTAAATTAGAAATAAATCAGAAAATTAACTAACTTAGAAAATGTGGAAATATTACCTATTCTCTTTCCCAAGCGTTTTATACAAAGGTACAATGGTGAATTCTCATCACTCAATAAAGTTTGCCCTGATATGCCATTTATTGTTAATTAATTTATCTATAAGGTTAAAAGGTTAAAGATAAAAAATACTGCATTTTTATTTCGGTCTTCTCTTTCCATGTATTGTATTAACATGATAAAATCTGGTTAGAAAATCACCGATTGAAATTATTATAAACCATAAACTTTTTTGTCTTAAAGCAAGTACATATGTAAACAAAGAAATCTACAAATGGCGTTAAATTATTTCAACGCCCAATATTTTGACAGGACCGTTAACGAACTATTCAAAGATAATCTAATAGAAACTTATTGATGCGTATGAAATGAACAAATATAACTTTAATTTTGTATAAAGAACTGGGCAATTCGTTTTATACTGTGTAGCTTAACCACACAGCAATTAAATTCCTTAGTATGCAGAATTGAAGATCTCAAAACACCATTTAAAATTATATTGTAGTATTTTTTGCATGTTTGAAGCGTTACCAACGCTTAAATATTAAATCATATGCGTACGTATAAATCAATTCATGTACGATTTATGACTTATTTTTAAAACAAAATGTCACATTAGTCGGCCACTTACTTAAACCCATTCAGAAGCCGTTGACCCCAAGCGGCAAAAACATAAAAGTAAAAAATGACGTTTGTCAAACTTTTGACAGGTCGCGTGTAGTATCGCTACTGGCCAGTAGATGGAGCTACCGATAAACTATCGATTACCGCCAAATGTACTTACTTGATTGACGCATAGAAAGTTATTCAAAACCGTTTCGTTTCACGTAGTTGAAATAAAGTGACTGACCGCTTGTGTCGATGGGGTGAAGTCTAAAATAGATTGCGTTTTTGTTTTCAAGACGCAAAGTTAATTTCGTCAGTATGTATGTCGGATGTAGTTACTTCGAAACTGGCTACCAGTATTAACCGCCGGAATATAAAGGCTCGTTAACGAAATTGTTTTCGATAAATTTCTTTGATGAAGTTTCCGAATAAGCGAGCGAGGAATGCGAGTCGTAGCCGTAGATTATGATTGATTGAAATTAAAGTATATTTCGAACGTTTTTAGGTTATCACGTAATAAAAGTGATTTAATAGATTTTGTAGACGAGCCGTTTTTTTGCCACGGGACCAATTTAAATTTAAGTTAGAGTTGGCTACTTATATTAATAACTATGTACAGTGGCGTTCAAAAGTGCATGAGCAATTTATTAATGAATAATTTGTCCATGCCTTTTTGAACATGATATGATAGTACGTAGGTATTTGAAGATACTACGCCCCCAAAAAATGTTTAGGGTAAATATTATTTTTTGTACAATCAGAGTTAAAATAAGTAACAATTTTTCTGTAAACTTCTGGAATTTTAGAAGCTTAATGTTTCGTATAGGACTGGACCCACATTGGACCTTACATATACTTATATTTACATATAAGTAACTATATACCTACGAAGTGATAACATATGAAAGTTCTAAGTTAGGTACCTTAACGCAATTCAATGTATAAATTATAAATTGCTGGTATTAGAACTCCGATAGGTATCGGGTATTGAGTACATTTATTCTAAACTATTTATAGTGACCATACAAAAACCGACGAACCCTGATTCAAGTGAAATATTATTATAATGTATAAATGTTTTGCGGTTTTAAAACAGCGTTGACGACAATAATCATTTGCATTATTGTTATTTATTACTTCCGCTAATAAAATGCGGCATTTGATTGTTGTTTTGAATGATGATTAGCCAATTTTATTATATAAATATTGAATTTATTGATGAAGTATAATCCTACACGGTACTTAAAATGATGGGTAGTAAAGTAATAAATAAAAACTGTAAAATAAAATCTACTTACTACTTAAATATTAGTTAAAATAAGTTCTTCAAATACGCATGGAGATGATTATATCGTGCCAAAAGAAAAACAGATTGCATTGTTTCATTACTGAAGTCTTATCCCCTTAGACCTCCACCATCAAACCAGCACGCCTACCACGAACATGGAAAATTGGCATTGGCGGGAAAACCTCTTTGTCACTCCAATGTGCAAGTGTGACAGAGATTGAGCTGGAGATGAATATACAAATCCGCAATCATCCGATTTTCGTGGTAGAGGCCCAGGTTGATGGTGACATAATGGCACTAACTGTCTCTAAAGTTAAATAAAATCGTATGAAATAATACTAGACAAATTATTCGGCAAATTACTTCGTTACTGGGTCGCTCACACATTCAGGCGTATAAAATGATAATCTCGCTTGCTCGGTCAATGAGTACGATATTCCGATCAAAAGATACCAAATACCGTAATTAGAGAAAATACCGTTACATCCGATCGTTAATATTTTCACACGTCCGCTTAACCAACGACAAAAGACCCAACCGTCCGCGACTAACGAGCCAAACAATGAATTTGAATTTAGAATCAATGGAAAACTAAATCGGATGAATCGACAGATCACAAACTAATGGCCAGTACGTATCGATTCGAGCGGTTGATTTAAAAGATTATTGACTCGAGTCCGAATGCGATTATTAAAAAAATATCGCATTCCGTCTTTGAAAAGCATTCATTCTTTTTTCAATTTTAAGCGCGTATGTCTCGTATCTCTTCAAGTTCAATTAATTTGAAAAGTATACGTAAAGTATAAGGAACACATTGTGTAGCATAGAATCCATTAATAATCCACGATTGATTAAATCGAAATGGCGTTCCTACTTACGAGACATTGTGTTGGGTTTCGAAATAATGGTCGTGGTACTGTACTGTTTTGACAGAGGTTCTTATGGGCCATTTCGAATAGGTTTTTTTATAACTGTCTAATGTTGGTAGATAGTAATGTTAATTAAGTATATTTACACGGTTCTTCCTGCCTAAGTTCATAATATTGGCATAGGCAATTAGGCACATAAGCCTATTTTCACTAACAGATACATATATGTATGTGTTTACTATATAGGTAGGTTTTGTTTGTTTTCTGGGGTGTTTGTGTTTGTTAACGGAGTTCCTACCTATAATCCGAAATAAAATAGAATTTCGATTTACGAAGGCAAATGTAAAAAATATACCACTCATAACATTTACACAACACACAACAACAACAAGTTGTTTTTAACAACTTATAAATATTAGGGGAAAATTATAACTTATTCGCTATTATTATATTTTTTTATAAAAAAAACTTTTCTGAACAAAGTTTGAAAATTAACCACTTTAAAATGTATTCCTCTTCTTTAAATGTATATAATATCATGCTGTAATTACCTCCTCTTAAATAAAGTTTAAACACATGAATAATATCGGCTTACGTGATAAACAATTATCAACGAGACACAAACTCATAATTTAACATAATTTAAACTATAAATTTACTAAAACGGGGCTTAATCGTGTATAAACTTTGGAAACAAACCAAGGAAGGTGTCTTTCTCCGGGACCACGGGGGCAATGTCGCCCTCGAAACGTCGGAGGTTTGTTTCCAAAGTTTATATACGATTAAGCCCCGTTTTAGTAAATTTATAATGTGTGAAAATCGTGAAAGTTTAAATAAGTATAATTTAAACTTTCGTGAATTATGCCTGATTTAAACATACTTATATTAAATTGCAACGGTTAACACTCACGTATTTTTATCACAGTGAGTGATGCCTGAGCCGCGAAGGTGATAACACCACTCTGTCTGTCCGACGATGTCTGCCCGACGCAGACGAAACATGTCACGCCTAATGTGATAAAAATACGTGAGTGTTAACCGTTGCAATTTGAGAAACAAACTCACGTTTATTTATATATTACCTATATACCGTGCAAACATGTGGCCCAATCTGTCGATACACGGGGCTGACTTAAAATTTCTACTTCGAAATATAATAATTTATGACCAGCAAGCGAGCGCAGTTTCAGTAGGAAAAAAACTACATCCATCCCTTTTTAGGGTTCCGTAGTAAACTAGCAACCACATCATGTTTCATTCATGTTACATCATGTTTCTATATGAATAGTTTGTACGAACCCTCGGCGCGCGAGTCCGGTTTTTCAAGACTGGCTCAAAAACAAAGATAATGACTTAAGATTTATGTTCGTCAAAATGTGACGTAGAAATTGCCTACACCTCAATAAAAATATCACGTTACGTATAAAAATTAACCTTGAACTCATTGACTCTTACGTCTTCAAGCGGTGTATTTCTATTAAAACATCGATCATAATGGCGTAACCACCAAGCGCGTTAAAGTACCTTTTAAAAGATACAACAAAAATAGGCAAATTGCTCTTGAATGACATTATCTATCCGGTCGATTTAATAATTCATGCAGTATCCTTATAATGGCCGTAATTACAAATTAAAAACAGTTTCACACAATAAATAACTGTCGCCATTTTAAAAATTGAATTTCGAACGCTCTCGTAATTGCCCTCATTACGCGACGGTTGTCAAAACGGAGATATTTTTCGCTTAATTGCGTCCATAAATGTAATATCTATTTTTTTAAATATTAAATACAGTTCTATTTAAATTATACCACTTAATTGTAATAAATACATTGGTGGCGTTTTTAGGCTAAAGGTACCACAATGTCGGTTGTGGATAAGGTTAATTTCTAAGTGATTATTTATGACAGTAGAGCCTTATCGATAACCGACAATGTGGTACCTTTAGCCCGGCAACGCCACATTTAATCATTAAAATGTATGTATGAAAAAATGTATGAAAGAAAGGAATAACGTGAGGTAAACCACCCACATACTAAAAAGGTTTCGAACTTAACAAATGTAGAGTCAAATCTCTTCCAAGCAAATGAAACTGTCAAACTTGAAAGTGTTATTCCAAACGTCAAACTTCTAAGAAAACGATGACGTTAACACTTTCTGTCTGTGCTATCAAAATGTATTAAACTTAGCATAGACGGCTACGCACTCAAACATCCCATTACAGAAATTGACAGATTTTCCCGTTCCGTCCCGTTCTAGTGTGAGTCATCCTTAAGTTGAATTATATAAAATATTATAGGACATTCTTTAAGTCCCGCAGTAAGCTCAAGAAGGCTTGTGTTACGGGTACCTAGACAACGATATATATAATATACAAATACATAAATACATAGAAAACACCCATGACTCAGGAACAAATAAAATAAATAAGTAAATAAATAAATATTACAGGACATTCTTACACAAATTGACTAAGTCCCGCAGTAAGCTCAAGAAGGCTTGTGTTACGGGTACTCAGACAACGATATATATAATATACAAATACATACATACATATAAAACATCCATGACTCAGGAACAAATATCTGTGTTCATCACACAAATAAATGCCCTTACCGGGATTCGAACCCAGGACCATCGGCTTAGCAGGCAGGGTCACTACCAACTACGCCAACCGGTCGTCTGATCGATATTTCTTGGTCGCAATTTCTAAAGGGTAAGACAGGGCCCTATTACTAAGACTCCGGTGTCCGTCCGTTCGTCTGTCACCAGGCTGTATCTTATGAACCGTTATAGTCACATGATATACGAGTATTTCTGTTGCCGCTTTTACAACAAATACGAAAAAACAGATAAAATAAATATTTAAGGGGTTCCCATACAACAAACGTGATTTTTTGGCTCGATACTGATAACGGCAACAGGACATAATATTTAGTCATACATAATACTTTAAAAATAAATGATTAAATTTAAATAGGCCCTCCAAATAGATACAGGGCCCCCATACAGAAATCGTCGTAGTCCCAGATGCTGAGCCGACCAGAAGGCCTATCACGAACCACGAACGAAGTTTCACCTCTCTGTCGCACTTGAGTGAGAAATCACAAGTGCGAAAGGGAGGTATACTTTCGTTCGCGGTTCGTGGTAGGCGCTCAGGTGTCCGAACTTCCGAAGAGCTGCAGATACCGATGTCACAGGCTCTCCATCAAGCTGAATTGCAGCAAAAGGGAGAAGCCTATTGCAACATTTCCGTCATAGCCACGATCCTCAGCAGTGAGGGACCGACTTAAGGAGGATACAGAAATCGTTATATTTCTGCCATTTTTAGATAATGGTACGGAACCCTTCCTGCGGGAGTCCAACTCGCACTTCGCTGGTTTTTATTGAATTTATTTTGACTTTATGTGCATTAACCTTGTAAGTAAAAAAAAACTTAAAACTTATGTGTAGTTTTACTGTTCTGTTCAAAGAAAAATGTTATTATTTTATTTTAAATATAAATTAAGTACCTAAATACTTCTTTAATTTTAAATTTTACCCTTAGACACTGTATAGAGCAAAAGACATCAACGCGCTGCTTCATTTCTCAGAACTTACTTGTGTTACTACAGGTCTTAAAACATTTTCCTACTTAAAGTATAAGTAGCCATCAGCCTTGTACACTGAGAAAACCATAATTCTATTTACTGTCGGTCTAGTAGGTATGTAACCCTCAAAAAGTTCCTTCGAAAAAACCTTGATCACAATAGTTATGTGAGTTATGTCATAGTTATCACCCATGATTGTCAACCGTGATGAAGTATTAACATAAAATAATAATCGCATTGTTATATCTATTACAGTGTTGCTACACTAAGTAACGAGGTTGATTCGTGATTTTCGTGACCGACGAGTGAAACCGACTTTGTTTTTAATTTAGATAAGTGATTATTGATTATGATTTGTCGTGCTTTTGAGGCGCGAGTAACCGATATATGAAATTCTATACTCAGTCATAATTAAATGCTTAAAATGAAACATTATCTATACTTTACAAATGTCTAAAGTTGTGTGTATATTAATGTACACAATACACATTTATTATAAGACACGGAATATAATAGGCTCTCTTTTAGTTAGAAAACTGATTTAAAAAATGGGGAGAATGAAGTTTTATGCCGTAAAATATACCGTGACGATGGGCAATGTAACACAGTAATATTGAGGCCTGCAAGTGCCAACATTGCCCACCATAAAATATGGCTTAGGATTGTCACTTTTAGGATGTTGTTTAAAAAAATATTTGCGCAAAGATAAAAGGTGGCAAAGTTGGCGCATATTACGGTGCTGTGATTCTCGTTAACCATCACAAAACAAAACAGAGCTACTATACTATCTCCGACATCCGGCCCTTTGGAAGTAACTTATAAAACTGGCCGTAAATTGCAGTCAGTATTGGCAATTATTTCACACTCAATCATCGTGTCAAGAGCGTGACAAAGCGCACCTTTATCACGCGACAGCGTTTCAATTAATGCCCTATTAAGTAAATGAGTTATTTTCTTAAAAGTTCTTTTTAATGTGTGAAGTATTTGGCTCATTATTTTTTTCACGTAATTGTTTACTTTTTTGTGACACAATAATGGCTAAAACCCTTAAGTCTAGAGATAAATATTGATGTTGTTCATGGGTAGCAAAGCGGTTTGTCAACTTCGCTGACATTTAATGGGTTTATAGTTTTCCATACGATATACTTTATACAGAGTCGTGACCTTTTATTATGCGCTGCCACATCATCTTTATAGGAGACATCCTGTCAGCTAATTAAAATGTGTGTAGCTGCATAAAAAGGGCCCTATAGTACACCATTTTTCAATACAAATGCGTGGTTTTGCGACGTAAACTCCAACCGACATAAGGTACCTTTTTTCAGGTTACAATTAATTATTTGTGCTTCAGATGAAGTATAAGTATGACTTTCGATTACGTACCAGTTACAATTTACGGGTAATTATAAGGAAGAGCGGTTATAAACCAGTTGGCTGTTTGAACACGACCCAGATCCGACCGCGAATAAAAAGCATCTAATAGCAGACGAAGCACTGGCCGCAAACCGAGCTACACAGTGTTGCTGGTGCAAAAAAAGTTGGAGCGACAGTCTGTCGCTCACGGGTGAGCGATGCGATAAATGAAGCATCGCTATTATATGTCGCCTTTAATAAACGCTCATCAAACCTCCGTCAACTACTTTGTCGTTGGTCCTTATCTGTCAGTTTGACATTTGCGTTTGTTAAAAAGGGACAAAACATATTTTAACTAATATGGGACTGTTAAGTTTTTATGAATAAGGCGGTATATCTTTGTCATCTGACGAGAAGGGAATAACCTTCTAAAATTATTTCTACTGGCTACATAGCGAAATCATAATAATGTACGTTAAGAATCCAATGTCTAGCTACAGTTCGACAATTAATTGTAGAAAAGAATTTAAATAAAGTGGAACTGATTTGACCTGCATTGTAAAATTTTACTTCATTCATAGGGACAGGAAAGAAAACTCGTGTGTTCCGCTGAACTGTAGAGTCTTTCCAGTGGACAATAGTTAACAGCTTGTGGGCATGAAGTCATCATACAGCTTAGATAAGCCGGTCGTATTCGTTCGGACATGTCCGCCGGATCTGCCAATCAATGTGTGGTAAATTTGTCTGGCGGTTGCCCGGCGGACATATAGAGATTCAATGGGTTGCCCGAACGTATATGGACGGCTATCGAACTTAATGAGGATTACCGCGAGCCGATTTTCCGCTAGGGGCGCTAGTGGAACGTAGTCCTGCGGGAACATTTCAAACGTCACTTTGACAGTTCTCTCATACTGACACAGGACCCACGCATGAGTGGCGCCGCCTGGTGAGCGACAATATGGTAGCTCCCATTGCTCTTAACTTTTGAATAGTCCACAGGAAAGACTGTAACGTCGTTTATTGTTTCACCCATAGCTATCGTGATCGCATAGCAAGCGAAGCTAAAGATATAAGTAGCTCGTGTAGCACTGGATATCAGCCTTTATTATACTTAAACAAGAGGCTCGGCAAACACGGCGGTGTACTTAAAAAATATTTAAAATGAATTATTACATTATGCATGAAGTTAACTGAAATATTATCTAGCGGTTATCGTAGGCATTATTATAATGACGTCAGGTGCGTATTGTTTTTTATGTATGAAGATTTGTGTATGGCAGGTTATTTCAGACGATCAGTTAAATTTAACAGTTTTTGCGTTGGTAACAAGAGCTATTTCTAATAGCATTTTAATGTAATAAGCGCCTTATTGATACACGACCGAATGCGACTTTTTTATTCAATAATATCATCACTTTAGGGCTGTTATTATCTAAAAAATGGCACATTTTTGCTGTTCGGTTTCTGCTGGACAAAACCGCAATATGGAGGTAGTATGTTATACCTATGTGAAGCATATTTGCCTTGACTTTTGTAACCTCTAAAGATACCTACATTAAGAATGAATTATAATGAATATGTCTTGTTGAGAGCACTCAAGTCAATCTTAGTTGGACAGGATATTATATCCTATGGTCAAAAATGTAAAGGTACTAAAATTATCCGTTTTCTGAGACTTGAAAAAAGACGCACGTTTAAATGATAATTAGGTGTTATGATTAGACATGTTGCAGCCTTGATTTAAGTTATTGTCTTTATCGAAGTAGACTGATGAGTATATATTATGTAATGATGAAGTGCTATTATTATAATTATCAGACAGGTTTAAAACATATTAGTAATTTGAGTGCGTATTTTTAATAGTCCATTTTATGTAAGTAAGTTCAATAGTTCCAAACAGCAAAGCATCTGATAGAGATGAGAATTGACCGTAAAACAGAAAATCTTAAGAAAGGCATGAGAAGAAACTAAGATTTTATTAAAAGGGCGCAGAGCGTCCAGTGCTTCATTGGGATTGTGTTTTCTTATAATCCTTTCCATTCTTCTATAATCCATGATATCATCGTTGTAGTCATACTGATTCCTCAACTTTTCGTCTATTTGATATAAATAGAGATGCCCAATAAGATTAGTGACAAAACTTTAGTTAACTTACCGGCGTAAAACTCCGCCAAGTAGCGACGCATTGAGGCATTCCGGGGGCGACAACCGACGCTGCACCTCTCCCACCGTCACTTTGTACTTGCTCGTCGAGGACAGCAGGGACAATCGTCCCGGTACGGAGCAGAATACGTCGTTTGGTGCGCAGGAACCGCCGAGGCCGTCGCGCCCTTTTATCGCTGCGACAAAGATAAAATATTAGTAGATATAGCGAGTATAGAAGGTGGATATTTGTCGCGGCCTTCAGTCTTTAATTATCAAACATGGGTGGCATATTAAAAACAACTGAAGACCCTAACGGAAATGGGTAGACACCCAGATTATGACGATGTCGCTAAGAGGATTGCATTGCGCATTACCTAAATGTGGTGTCATCATTTTATGACTTTTCGGTCAATAAGTAGGTAGGTAATTGGTAACTGTAAAATATTACATTTAGTGTTGGGTGCGAAAATTAAATCTTATGTTTTTCACATGTCTAAGAGTGAAACTTTTTAGATACTTACTCGTATGTTTTATTAAAATATGAGTCGGCGTTAAAAAAAAAACTATTAAGCTTACAATTTTTTACAAGCTGAATCTGACTAAAGGATTACTAACACTAGGACGGGAAGGGACGGGATGATCTGTCAATTTCTATAGAAAGAATCACGTGATAGCTCGGAGCCCTCGGAGTGCGAGTCATCCCTAACTTCCCCTTATTCGAATAAGCTGAAACCTCACATCCATATGTATGTATGTATGCTGGCTCACAATACAATGTTATGGTACCATCGAGCTGATCGGATGATCGAGGCCGCAGGTGGCTATAGGAAATCTGTGATGAAACAACCAAACCCCATTGATAGTACAGTTAGCGATAAAAGCTAAGTATCAAAAATAAAAGGTTTGACAAAAATCTTATTTTAATATAAATATTCTGACGATTCACACATTGGTGAAATAAATACAGTCTTCGCTACAGTTGCAAGCAAATCTACTTCTAACAATGATCCGGCTACTCCATGGCTACTCCGATACATGTTTCAAGAACTGCATATCATTCAGTGTACCCCAAATCGCCGGACCCCATCTACCAGCAAGCCTATTACAGTTACAATACAAATACAGCTAATAAATGCGTATCTCGCATAAAAAATACGGGTGATTACAAATTTCTGAGCACCGTGTTCTACAATGGCACTCCCCGCGTCCGCCACGCCCCAAACATGAACGCAGCGTGAGCTATTCACATTGTAATATTTCTTTATGGCAACCCTAATACAATAAACATTAGTATGTCATTAACTCTGCACCATACTGGCTCTTGACACCCTGCCATTTGAGAAAGAAAAAAAAACAGCCAATTACTTGCGTTTCGAAATTGGAATGCAACTTCAAATTTGGAAGTGTAATTAAAAATACTAGGGTATCGGGTTTTTACGAGTATCGATTCCAAATTCGAATGCTCTATTCAAATATAGATTGATTGATCGATAGTTTTATTTTGTCGATATCGATTCATTGGCCCGTTGCATGAGATGAGATGGGCCGTTTTTTACTATCTATTTAGAAAAGTTGATACACCTATCCGATAAGTGCGGTATGAGGCCTAATTACAGTTTTATCTTTAAGAGGTCATCTTTGAGCGGGTAACAATGAAATTTGATAAGTTAATAATATGTATTTATTTTATCAACGCACGCGCAATTTGAAGTATATCAGTACGGTTAGGAAACATTAAGCTTAAAACTACAAGTTTTTATTTATTGTACCTGACCTATCATAAATTGGGCGTCTTATTCCGTATCACTCACAAAAAGCTTATAAAAGTGCTGTAATAATTTGTTTAATATTATCCCTATCCCTAGTATCCCTACGTACTAATATTTTAGTCTTTAAGATAACACTTATTCCCATTGAATACCCAATTATGTACTTACCTACATTCTCATTAGCACTTTACGCGCGAGCGTTTTTTTACACTTGTTTACTATCCCCCCTATCTGTACTCGTTGGCTTTTCGCCCCGCGAGTCCGCGACGAAGAAAGTCTTCACACATTTTTCCAATTGTTTCACGATAACGACTGCACGATTCGATAGTGTTTGCATCTCGCGCACCAGTGTGCTTAGCACGAGTTTGAAATCTATTGTAGATTAATATAGTTGCGTTCACGTCAACGCACTGTCAGTGCATCTTACTCGCACTCGCGGGTGGAAGCGGGATGCAATATCATGCAACTGTAGATAACATTTCGAAGTCTATCCTTCGAAATATATAGCAACTCATGAGTCCATATAAAACAGAAATATATTTACATACCACGCATAGTTTTTGTCTATCTGCACTCAAGAGTTAATGACTCGACAAAATCGTCGTCGAGCAGCATGAGTAATTTAGTCGGTAATTACACGTTTAAAATGGCAACACTACCTACAAACTTTTTTTCACAAAGACCTCATTCCAAGTGACGTGTGGTCAAAATATTGATAGACTGATAGCACTTAAAGAATTACATTTTTTGATATTAATAATTATGATCAAATAGATATCAAATTTCTAATTAGCTCCAGTTTCACTTTAAATTGAACGGATATTCTAACCTATTTCAAGTTTAGTCTGTCTGGTCAACGAAATTAACTATGTAGTAAATTTAAAAAGCTGCATATTTTCTTCTTAACTTTTGGAGTCGTAATACTAGCGTAAGGAAATACAGTATGTTTTTCTCTGCCTATGAACGAATGAGAACAGATCCTTCCCAAACTATACAGCAATTGATTTAAAAGTAAAAACTTACTTTTTAATAAAGGTAGATCAGTCATGAACCCTGTCGTATCATCCATGCCGGCATTCTGAAAAAAAAAATATATCTATGGTTTCGCGATACATGTTCTGTTCTTATTGGCATATTAAGAAAACATCGGAGAGAAAAATGTATGGATAAAATTCCGGAATTCCAAACTACGGTATCTTAATTTGCTTTATTAAATTCCTGTAGGACTGGCGGATATATGCGTTCATCGTTGACCGAGGGTGATTGACGTGTATTACAAGCAAATAGAATGTAATTTAGATAACATTAAATATATATTAGTAAAGTGAAAAGATTTTCTAATATACAGGGCTAAGACACATTTTACACGTGTTTTTCGTTTCTACAAAATTACTTAATAAAAGAACAAAAAATAGAAATATGTCGACATTCGAAAACAAACGACATTGTCGTGGCGATTGCTAAAATATCTCGAGAAATGTAGGTCAATTTCCATGAGAAATTGAGTGGCGGCGCCGATTATTCATATCATTGTAATGATTCGTAATTTGTCAAACGAAATCACAGACATCATCGCACATTTAGCGCTGTAGCAGAAACGTTCAATAGCAACGCTACACCAATCGCCTGTGGAATTTTACCTTAATAACAAGAACACTAATGTCAAAGACGACAAATTTCAGTTAGAGTTACACGGTTAGAGCAGTTTAATAACACTAGACCCTACTTATAGTGTTGTGTTTCTGTTGGTGAGTAAGGTCGCCAGAGCTCCAAGAGGATTCACTGTGTTGACAGCTGGGGACCCACGGACCAAAACTTCCCCCTTTAGCTGTCAACACAGCGAATCCTCCATTTTTTTAAAGGTCGGGAGTTGCAGGCGTCCACAGGCTACGGTGACCGCTTACCATCAGGCGGGCCGTATGCTTGTTTGTCACCGATGTAGTATAAAAAAAAATTGAGCTACAACGCACTTGCGGTTGCCCGTCATGCGGCTGGCCGTAGGGTGTGCGGTCGCCCGCAACGACGTACAGTCAACCAATTGGAACCCTGGGCCACTCTTGAAACATGTCAAAATGACAAGTGACTTTATACGATCTGATTTATAGCGTCGCTATAACAGGATGTAGGACTACCTACAGTGGCCTAGGGTTCCATTTGATTGATTGTACAACTACATACACCAAATGGTGTGGCCCACTGTAGTCACATGACAACCGGAGCGGCTTACGATCGGCCGCAATCCAGTGCGTTCAGTTATTATCATGCGGTTTCATACAAAAAGTGTGCGTCCAGCTGCAACGGGCAGCCACATCACGGCTAACCGCTAGTGCGTTGTAGCTCTTAATGATAGCTATGTATACGATTTTTAAGCTAACATGGTCATTTTCATTATAACTACAATCTCAAACGGAATATTTATCATGTTTGTTTGTTTTTATGAGCACCCGATATTTCAGCACTATTGTAAGCGCTATGTTCACGGAGTGACTGCTGCGAGTTTTTAGTTGTGGTCTACCCATACACCATAGCGATCTACCCTCTTACCCCTTTCTCTCTTAATAATATATCTCGTTTTAGGTTGTAGTTATAACGATAGCCATATTCTAAATTCAAACTGACCGTTCCTTAGTTGGCGCACCGCTTCCCGCCAACATAGAAACTGTCTAACAGTTGTAAAATAACGGCTACATTCTACAATTGTACTGACCGGCGCCTCCTCAGAGTGCAGCGCGTGATGCAGCGCGATCTCATGCTGCTCTCGCGTCCCGTAGTCGGCGCGCCGCTCCCCGCCACCATAGCCGAAACCACTGTGCCCCAACTGTTAAAAAAAAACAGAGTGAACCGCTTGTTTTGATACCATGATGATGGTAGTAAAGAATGGCCGCGAAAGTAATATACAGAAGCAGGGGAGTTGAAGGCTTAGCAAAGTTTGAATGCCCTTGATTGACCTAATTTAATAGAAGTGAGCATACAAACTCCAATGATTTAAAAACGTTCTTGACAATAAATGTTTTTGGGCCCAAATAAACCAACACATAAGTAAAATAATATTAGCGAATTATTATAACATCGTCAATATCGGCAAGCGATTTCAGCAACTAAAACATCCTTTTAACTTCATTCTCAATCGCCATTAAATCACAAAATGACGTAGAGTTTCCCGGCAAAAGTGAATTTCTTTGTGTTGCCAGCCCGTCTAGCGAGACCGGAGCATTAGGGCTAATCTGCCAAAGTGCCACTGCCATAAACGTGTACCCCTATCCTATCCTAATGGACTTAAGCATTGGGTAAACGTATTGAATAACCGACATTTGAGTTCTGAGGCGTGGTATTGCTGGCCGAAAATATGATACGCTGAATTTATACGTTAAATTTTTTAAAATAAATTAGGGTCTGGAGTTTGTAAACCGAAAACGTTAGATTTTCAAGTTTGTAAATTTCATTTGCTAAATTCGTTTATTATTTTATTTGTTTTATGTTATATTTTTGACCTTAACTTTTGAATAAATGCGTTTATTTTAGTCGATTATCACCAAAACTAGTAAGGAGAGTAGGTACCTACCTAGTTTTATTTTTATGTTCTTAGCATTCCTTACCTAGGTATCTACTTGTTTAGTTCGAATCATGATGTAAGATGTAAGTTGATATCAATATTTTTAAGTCATAACATGTGGAACGTTCACTAAAACGAACGTTCGACTAATTATTGTTCGTTAAAATGTAAGCAGCATTTCTTCTAAGTTCCCCTTTGAGCCTCGTAATAACATATTTGCGAGGGGAGAATAATATGCGAGCGTAGAATACTTCGGATTCGCTGTATTATAGTTATTAATGATTAGCTTCTTACATGCGAGGAGAGATGTTGGTGTATTCGTGTACCTTGGATATTTGGTAGCTGTGTTAATACTGTTAATAAAGGAGAGGGCTGGTGTCTCAGTACGACGAGTTCGGCGAATAAATTCTACCTTTCGTTTTTTTACTTAAATCTGTATGTTTTTTATATATGACAACCGGTATTCGTTTTTTGAGTATCGATGCATATGTAAATAAAGAACATCATTTCAAAATTGGAAGCATATCGCTTGAATACATCCCGAAAAACAATGCACTAAAGAAAAATCATCAAAAAACCAAAACTGTCACTAAATCAAAATCAAAATATTTATTTTTCAAGTAGTAGTAACTAAACTAGTAGGACGTTGATACTCAGCATAAATAAATATTCTTCACCATAAGAGATACTCACAAAAAAAACCGAGTCAAATTCATTTAAGGGCTCACTTACTAATGGAAACCCGACTATGGCCTTTATTTTCTAGGTTTACAATTCGACTCTTACGTGGGTTATTCTCAAATTATAGCTACGACTCCGGTCGGCCTCAACTCCGTCAAAATTTCATACATTTAATATGAGTTGTCGGAGTTTAGACACGGCACAAACCTGGATAAGTAATAGTTATTATTAATAAACCGGCGAGATATGTTTGTGATGCGATTACTACATCAATTTTAAAATTTTCAAAAGATATCTCTTTTTGACCTTAATTTGCACAGGTTGCTGATCTGATGATAGGATTCATAAGATTGATCCTCATTGAAGTTGGATGTTGTTGACTTAAATGTGGAGTTGTGGAGTCAGTACGCCTCGCCACAGCCGCTGTATTCCATGCCATGGTTCTGTGGTGACTTACATGAAGCGTGTGGATGTCGTGGTGTGTATTTTGGCGAGGCAGGAGTTGCTGCGGGGCGTAGTGCTGCGGGGCGTAGTGTTGCGCGTTACGCCTCGCCATAGCCGCTGTATTCCATGCCATGGTTCTGTGGTGACTTACATGATGCGTGTGGATGTCGTGGTGGTCGCGGTGCAGCCGCGCGTGCTCGTGGTGTGTGTGGTGGCGAGGCAGGAGTTGCTGCGGGGCGTAGTGCTGCGCGTACGCCTCGCCGCCGCCGCTGTATTCCATGCCATGGTTCTGTTAACAAAATATGGGTTAGTCTATTGTTCACTCAAAGTTTATTACTAAATGAAATAATTGCTTTCCGTGGCGTATAAGCAATTGAAAGAAATAGTGGAAATATTCGCCCGGGTCGAGTAGGCGTCGATAACTCAATCGCCAGAGAGATCTGGGTGCGAAGCCACGATGCTAATCGCTAACGCTCAGTCCTATGTTCAGAGAGATCGCAGGTTCGAATACTGCTCGTTACGGGGATTTTTTAAATATGAATTTCATTTATAAAAATAAAATATTAACTTAGGGCGAGGGAATGAAGCGTGGTTTAAAACAAGAAGAGAATGCTGATTCGCTGCTGCTGAGGAAGATATACACAATGTACTGTACCTGAAGTTCTAAGGGACTCTATTGTGCAGTCTAGTGTGTATTTCTGTCGAAAAACTGCGGGAAGTAGGGCAGCTAGAAGTCGACGAGTGAGAGCGGATGACGACTAAATGTACCATACTTGTTGCTGGTGGTGTAGCCAGGCAGTTGACGCCGGAGCAGAGGGCGGCTGAAAGTCAACCGGCAAGGGGTCAAGAGGACTTGGTATTTATTACGCAGCGTTCCACGTGGGCGAACGAAAGCGATGGCGAAAGAAATAAATCGTTGATATCTATGAAACTGTCCTACGTACTGGCGTTCAGCTATGACTCTTTCGTAGGTATCAACGGTAGGTATCTTTGACATTTATGACATTAAGCGCGGAGCGGCGAGGCTCGCGGCGTCGCATTGATATGTCACCGAACTGCGTCACTTAGCAATCACGTTCGTTCGTCCACGTCGTACCTACACTGCCTTATACCTGTTGTTGATGGTGCGGGCTAGCAGGATGCGGCGCTGGGGCGAAGGGCGGCGGGAAGTAGGGCGGCTGGAAGTCGGCGAGCGATGGCTGCCCGCCGCCGCGGAAGCCGCCGCCGCCTAGGCCCAGCCCGCCGCCGCCCAGGCGCTCCTGTGGACAAAGAAGAAGCAATGAGATGAAGGAATTTTTACAAAAATACTGCGAGACAACTTGGTACAGACTTGGCAACCTTTTTTAGATGGGAAATGCGTTACGCATACCGTCCGAGTCCAGGGAGGTTATGTGGGACTCCTCGTTGTGGGCTAATGAGACCTAGTCTACCCACTAAAACCCTTCTTTTAGACATAGACGTGCCATTCGAGGGCTCCGAGCTATCATGTGATTATTTCTATAGAAATTGACAGATCGCCCGTCCCGCCCCGTCCCGTCCTAGTGCGAGTCATCCTTAATCCAGTAAGCCTAAACATATTCATATATCACGCTTTTATACGCATCCATCTATAACTCCGATGTCATTTCGATTTCCATACAAAAAGCTTAATGACTTATTTCACACCTAGCCGCAATCATAATTACTGAGCCTCTTTAGTCATACCATATTAAGCAAAGGTTAATTACATTGTAATTATGTAATCAACTCTCTTTACATGCTGTATGGATGTAATTTACGCGCGGAACTATTCTGTGAAGTGAACGACAGGTAGATATTTGGTTCTAACGACGACGATTACGGTTTAGTTTGATTTAAATAATCCAATATAGGTACACCCATTCTTTAGTCTTTGTATTTATTTTGTATCGTTATTAGGTGACAAATTAATTCATAGAACCATCCTGGTCACGGCACTCAAATGAAACTAAGGCAAACATTTTGTTTGTAGAAGCTTTCTTATAGCTAAAAGTAGTTACATATTATAAACATGAGCTCACGAATTTGTTAGACTATATATGGTTGATCTGTGGTAACAGTCGAATAAGCACGATTTGTTGTTAGATTTTGTTTAATACATTATCATTTCGACATATCAATTTGAAAATGGCTACGAAAAAATAAACAATACAGAAAAAAAAAACAAGTTGTATAGGAATACAGACATCAAAAAGGACTTACGGGGTTTTGAAGAACAGTGGGTTTTACTTACGTAAGTAGTTATAAGTTTCCAACACAACTAAATGTCAATCGGAAGATAGGCGGTGCCATCAAAGCCTACATTTAATTGTATGTACGAATAGACAGACAGGCATCTAATGATGTTCCGCGCACGCAAACTCTGAATTAGTTGCGTTTCGACTTGGACTAACTCTGGGGTTTAATTTGATTACACGCATTCTTGTTTTAATGTATGGCGTGATAATGTATGACACTACGTAACTATGGTATTTGAGATTGATCTTACGGTGCTATCCGTGTTAGGCACTCTTGATAAGTCGTTAGCCGGTCACCATCAAAAATCGGCCAAATATCACATGGTTTTGAACGAACCCAAAATTGTAAAAAAGGAACCCTTATTGTGTGACTCTGTCTATTACTCTGTCTTTCTGTCTGTCTGTGTAAGATTTATTTAAATTTGGTATAGTTATGAACAATGTTAATGTTATTTTAATTTATTTTTAATGAAAAACGCCCGATAAAATACGAGACAAAAATTTTAAGCAGTAGCTAAACTTACAATTTTTGTCAGCCCAGTAGGGGCATGTGGGGTATCATCTGAAAGGGCTTAATTTGCACATTTTAAAACAAGTTTTACAGTTTATTTAAAGTGTTTTTTCTTTTTATTCATAATCAAAAATGAAAAAAAAAATACCGCTGCCGTTTATTTCCGATGTTGATTAAGGAAAATATATGATTTTTTAACACAGCGTTAACATTATCATAAATTGTACAGGAAAAATATAATATTGATCTTAAGCATATTGTAAAAAAAAACTTTTCTGAACCAAATCTGAAGTTTTACCACCACAGAAAGTTTTTTTTCTTTAAATTTATATGATATCGTAGTGTAATAAAATTTAAAAATACTCAAGGAAAAGCAAACTCGCATATTAACTCTAATGCCGGGAAAACGAGTGCGCCAATCTGTCGATATCTGGGGCATCAAATTTCGACTTTGAGAAGCAAGGTTTTATTTGCAATAAAACCTTGCACGGAACCCTCGGTGCGCGAGTCCCACTCGCACTTAACCGGTTTTTAATTTTATTTTAATCTCGTAATTTGTTTACAATACCTGTCATTCAATAAATCACTGGCTACTCTTATGCGACACATATACCCTTTACATACCTGTCAGCGAAATGTTTGTGTAACTCGCGCTTAAAGAATTATTACAACTGGCAAATGTTACAAATTAGACACAAATCAGGTTTAATCTCCAATTTACTTAATGTGTTGACTTGTCAACGAAATGGTAGCACAAGATTTACTGTTCACAGTTTTGGTCAAGTGCCGAGCTTTCTCTACTAGGGCAATTATTCTTTTTAGGTAATCATACAGTTATATCAGCAATTAAGTATACACACACACACACACACACACACAAACATGCGCACACACATACACGCACACATACACTCGCACTCAAACACTGGCACACTCATATTATATTACATAATTTATTTAGTTGCTTAGATCAACTGACTTAGACAGTCGTTAGCACCATGGCCGACCTACCCTCGGGACCAGTCTGAAAATCAGCGCTGGATAGGTACAGTCTGTGTATTTATCTAGCACAAGCTGAGACTGGGACCCATTGCCGAGACGAGGGAATCTCAAAATTATAACTTTTTTTTTTCTTCTTTATCTTCTGTTTTTTTGTTCTAATGTAATGTTTTTTTTTTTTTTGCTGCTTGTTTGTTTTTTAATAATGTAGAAGATGTTATTTAAGTTATTTTTTTTCTGTAATGTTTATCTTTTTAAGGATTATCCCCAGTTGTGGCAATAAATGGATTTTTATTTTTATTTTTTTTATTTTTTTATTAAGTAGACTCAATAGGCATACAAAATCCGGATATTTAATATCCGCATAAAAAAGTGTACCTAATCTACATTTTTTATTTCTTTCTGCGTATATTTAATAAAATTAGTAATGTTAACGTCTAATGTGTAAATACAAATCTCAAATAACAATAATAATATGAAAATAGGAAGATGGTATTACTTAAAATATTTAGATTTTTGGTTTACGTACTTATAAGATGATAAAAATTGTAGGGAGTTGAAAGCTGCACTTGAAGTCTTTGTACTTTGTCCTTTCGCCGTGAGAAGTTGCCAAAAAGGTAGCCAAAATGGCTGCATAGAAAATCCTGGTCACGGCAACCAAATGGAATTTAGCCCATAAAATTTGTTTTTTGTATAGTCCTTCGCGTATGTTTCTTGAAAGTCAATTATATTTATCGAACAAGACAAAAAACCTACCTGAATGACCGGAAATTGGAGCATTTTACTGTGTGACGTAATGAGGCGTCCTACAGTCTAGTTGCTTCGTCTACGCAGACTATGATGCTGAATAAATTTAGATAAGAGTGTATGCTCCCCTGGATCCTTCCTTGTAAGTCTGTGCTCAAGATATTCTATGTATTCTTATACAGAATTGATTGATTTTGCAATTCTAAGATTCTGTATTTAAGAGCCATGTACGGTTAATTCCCAATTCCCAGTGAGTTTGGTGGATGCATTTTTATAACAGAGACAGATAGAGACAGGTAAATGGGCCATTTTTTCATAGTTGTCTCCCCACTTTTTTAACATGTGATTTCTACTCAGACTCACGAGCTCTTTTGATCCTGATAGGATAAAAAATACTATTTTTTTTTTCATTCTGTTACAATTTTTTCATTAACTTTGTATGGCGGTAACGGAATTCGAAGTTTGAAAAATTCTCCTATTAGGATTGAAAGCGCTCGCAATTCTGAGTAGAAATCACATATAAAGTACGTAGGTGAAAACAAATGGAAAGGCAACATTAAATGACCCATAAAAGATCCTAAAGTTCAATATTAAATTCTTGGTCAGTCAGGTAATACTCGCGTAAAACACCCACGCGTCCTAGGCGTCACAATACTTTGAATAAGTGTCTGGTGTCCAAAAATTCTCAGCCAACTGATTCACAGACCTGCTATGCACCACACCTACATTATGTTATATATCTGAACGTAATAAAAATAGTCGTATCTGAGTGTACAGAAAAAGATCGATTGGCAAACGACAAGCAATCGATTACGAAGTGATCTAGTTTAATTATTTATTTGGAGGCCGGATGCCGGATCAGGTTACGGTTACGGTATGCGTAGTAGAGGGTTTTCTTTTTTTGAGTAGGTAATAATATTTGGTCAGATATACTTGTATAACCCTGATTATTACGGTTTGGAAGTCGCGCGTCTGAAGGATGACTCCCGTAAGACAGAAACGCGACGGCACGAAACGTTAGAGTCAACCCACGTTATCTCCAAGCAAACGAACTGTCAAAATTTTAAATGTTATTTTAAACGTCAAAATTCCATGAATTTATGACGTTTACTTAGCACTTTACCAGTCTGTGCTATCAAATTCTAGGAAACTTAGTATAGTCGGACTCTTTCTCAATTCATATGATCGTTCTGTGATTGTCCCATAACGTCCCGTTCTAACTTTCGTTCTTAATTCATTCGGTGTCAAATTGGTTGCTTAAGAATTAAAAGCAGAAGAGTCTTCCATCATTAGTCAACACATTAACATCCTCACAAACTCTGGCTTGGTTACTAATTCGACTGCCGAACCAATAGTTACTAACTATAATGACATTTTAAAATAGGTACCTAATTGTATAGGCATGATTGGTTGGATCAAAGTTGGACGGGACAGGTTTTTAATTGTCATGTTCTATTGATTTTAAGGCGCTCTCCTTGCAGTAATTATGACTACATAAAAAACATTCAAGTCCAAATCAGTATATCGTTAATGAGATGTCATTAACTAAGGTATAAAGTTGAGGTAAAGTTTTTTAGCTTGGATTTGAACCATGTTTGCGACAGTATAAGGTTCAATTTAGAATAAGTATGTAAAAAGTTATAAACTGAGGCTATTTCACGGCAATATTTTTTTAGAATAGTATATTGATTTTGTTGTGATCTTGTAGGCCGCTTGTTCGGTCATCAAATATCTTATAATAAATTAGAAATTTTCAAGATTGGTAACCTGGTAGGTATGAGTTTAATTCAACGACACACTATTTTTAAAAATATTTAGTGAAATGTCATTATTTACCTATTGCCAATACCAAAGCAAATAATTTTACCACTTTGTCGATGTGTTCCATACATAGTACTTACTAACGAACATGACTACAAACAATAGTTTTAAGTTAATCACCAAATCCTAAAAATTACGTAGGCATTCCATTTGAAAGGTTCAGACGGTTAGGGAAATGGCCAGCAAGATTCGAGCACTGCCTGTGAATTTGTTGAAGTAAATGACATGTGAACATTTCAAATCTCGTCTAATCCATTTATGGCTCAATCCAAATCGATTTTATTACTTACGTTTGCCGATTCTTAATTAACACGTTATTTGACCGTTATTCTGTTTATACACCGTCATTTAGAATTTCGAGCATGTAAGTTTATGATGTCCGAATTGCTGTAACTTACCAATTAGAACATTACTCGTAACTCAAATGAATCTAAAAAGTTTGATGTTCATTAAATTTTAAACCTTATTTTTTGTAATTTAAAGTAGTTTTTAAATTGAAAAAGTGATCTGAAATAGGAGTTCTGGTAAATAACTCCGTTTGTTTTTATTTAGATTGGATGCTTTAGTTTTTGCAGTCGGAAATATTAAAGAGTAATTTGGAACGGTATACCGAAATAAAAGGAAACGAATTTATTAGATTTTTTTATAATGTTAATTTGATATGGCATGGACGTACAGTCAGGTGAAAAACTGGTTGGTCAGCTGTGCAGTTACATGTTGTTTTTCGTGTCGTGTCGTGACTTTCGTGACATGGCCTTCTATATATCTTGTTATAACCTGCACACTAACCAAGAGTCCTAACCTCATGTTAACCACACTTAGCTTTGTCATTCATAGAACGCTCCTATTCTCTACGACAAACTAAAACTAATTATCAATCTCAAACGATGATTATATGTATGAAACTAGTTTTTGCCCGCGTCTTCGTCTGCGTAGAATTTTATAATATTAGCATAGATTACACAGCTCAAAATAATTACAGTTCGTTGTAAATAATTTGGTACTTACTGGCATATTACAAAATATAAATAAATCGAGTTTGATCATCCTTTAGAGTTGGCAAAAAAATTTAGTACTTAATTTAAAACATAAGTATAGTGTAGATTGACATGTGATAGGTAGTGTTGGGACATGCAAACTAATTATATCGATATCCTATAATGACACTGGTCATATAACCTAAAAGAGTGCAGAGTGGACTTTAAGTTTTGTTTTGGATACAACTCATGACTATATATTTAGAGAACAAGTGATTAGTGAAGTCACAGTCAAAACCATAAGTTAGTGCAATTGCTAAGTAAATATAAACCCAAAGTACACAAAGCTAAAGATCATATCACTTTACCTGCACCTCAATCACGCTGGATAAGTCCACGTACGCCAGTGCCAGGGCTGCGGTGCACTTTTCACAAAAAAACCTATCTACTGTTCTTTTAACTGGCCACCGTTTTGCTTTTTAATTCATTTTGTTTTATTAGAAAAGAGTAAAATCTATGTTAAAAAGGTTTACTTTTAAGCAAAGACTGAATCATTTTGTTTTATTGGAAAAGGGTTAAATCTATGTTAAAAAGGTTTACTTTTAAGAAAGACTGAGTTTGAAAAAAAAAACAAGATGACTATAAACGTTATCGATCATACATTGACTACAACGTCCGTGCGTTCAAAATTGACGCGAAATAGTGCGGCTACCTGTTATTATTTTAATCGATATCTGGATGAGTGAAAGTTCATAAATAAATAATACACATGTAAATTGGAATAACGACAATTATCGGGCCCTTTTAAGGCGAACCATTCCGGTTACGACTTTTTTTATCACTTGATTCTGTTGAGTCGTTTTATCGATATTGATATTCAATGAATCGATTGATGTTTTCCGAAGTAATTGATTTGTATGGGTTATCGATGTTTTGGTTTCATTGTTGTTATATTGTTAAGAAAACAAGTTACTAAAACTTTGTAATCGCGTATTTTATAAGTATTCCAAGTATCATATTGACTATATTTGCGATTATTTTCGTCAGTACTTATGTATAAAGATAACAAATATTCGTTTTTAGGTGTATTACTGAACCATTGTTTATTCTTAGTTACTTTAGAGGTTAAACCTACATTGTTTTTGGTATAGTCTTTAACATTATTAATAATTGATTATTTTTCTTTCTAATTATTTACCAATCAATTTGATTGATATAACATTTGAAAGTGATTCCAATTAATAATATAACTTAATAACAGCCAGTAACGAGATCGGTCTTTAATAGTTAAAATTAAATTCAAACTGCAAACGGCCACTTGATTGGAGCAATTAAATACAAAACCGTTATTTGTGAAAACTGTTAAAAAGATTAGAATACAAATTATATCGATACATAAAAATGACTTATTGTGACGTTACAAGAGCACGGAACGTTTCAACAATTATAAAAACAAAAAATGTCGAAGAATAATTTAAATTTTTGAAATAAGAACACTCTTGTATTGTCACCAAATCCAAGCTGCCAGTATTATGGATGGTATTACAGCAGACAGGAAGCTCGAAATTCAAAATACACTTTCGATTTCCCGCTAAAACGGGATGTTGCCAGTGCAAAAACGACGGATTGCAACCGCGCGCGCTGCAAGCCCGTAGCCGACTGCCGAGGGCGTGCGCCCCCGGGTACCATGTGTTCTCGGCGACCTTATGCCGTGACCTTTTGCGCTACTAGAGTTTTAGTAAGATGTTACTGCGAGTATACTATGAGAATTGGTACTATTTTTAAAGATACATTACAGAATGCTTACACATGTAAAAAAAATACTTGAAATAAGATAGATACTCGAAAGTCTAGAAGCTATACTCGTAAGTCAATTTGAAGTAAGAGTATTTAATGAATAATTACGGTAGCGTGTTGCAGCTTGGATCCATTTAATAAGTGTTTAAAAATCTAAGGTGTTACAATCAATTAAGTCATGATTAAATGAAAGTTAACTATGTAATGATAGGCTATTGTTGCCCTCGTTAAAATCAAATTACTTGTATTCATTGTGTAAAAACTTATTATAAAAAAAAACAACTTTTGAATACTTGCTTAAAATAACTAATGACTTGGATATCTATATATTTTTTTCTACATTAAAAATAAAATGGCATTGATATATGTTTTTTTTTATGGAATAGGAGGCAAGTAGACATATTGCCTAGTAGTAAGCAACTATCGCCGCTCTGTTTAATTGTGCAGGTGAAAAGTGATAGATAAGGTCAAACAATTATACAAGAACATGTAGCAAATATGAAAAAAAAAACACAAATCTCACTAGTAACTCGCACTATTTTCCTATAGAGTTCCATCAGTACCGCGCCCCTCCCTCTATTAATTAGTAGGTATTGCCGCGCGCGCCGATTGGCGACCATCCAGCCGTGGATTATGATGCCAGTGGAAAAATGACGTATGTCACGTAGACACAAGTTATGAGTTAGACCTTTTCAATTTGGTACGGTGACTGAGCATTATGCATTATGTATGATAGAAGTTATTATCTACTAGGTTGCGATAGCTATATATTACATTAAAAAATGTTTATTAGATTGGTATCACAAAGAAATAACTGTATTTTTCAGCCGGTGAATGATCATGAAAGGGGGTGCAGCTTTCATGGCAATACGTTTCACAGCTACGTGTAATCCTGAAGTAAGCCAAAAGATGCTAAGAGTCATGGGATGTATATGGCTATTCTTACATTTCGTAGTAATAAACACATCAGATAATAGTCAAAAAGTTTACACAATTGCGCAAGTTATTCAGCAAAGAGGTAATCGTATTGAAAGACGTGTCTAGTTATCGATATAGGAAGGAAGGTTCATATAGGAGCCTTAGCTTAGATGTAAGGCTCCTATATGAACAAACCCAAATAACCCAAGCCAAATAGTTTAAACCAAACTGACGTCACGTCGGTGTCTCTTTCAGCAGGAAAATTCTCTTGAAAGTACTTTAATGTAAAAAAAACATTTTTACCTACTTTCAGAAGAATATCCTGCAGAAATAAACAAATTAGATACATCAGGTTCTTCCGTTGGAGGGAATAATGTCAATCCAAACTAAAAGATATGAGCAACAATCACTTTAATTTATAACACACTCCACTCATTGAAATACTTATGTACTAGGTAGTTACATCAAAAAGATAACTATGAAATACATGATATAATGAAATTGTACTAGTCTCTAAATATTTAAAAGTTAAATATAGTCGGACAGCCAAAGTCGGAAATCTGACTGTACTGTAGATTATTTTTTATTTCGGATGAAAAATAGGAAGAAATATAAATTTAAAATAGTCTACTGACTGACTTGGTGTGTCACATTAACCATAGGTACATAAACTCCATTAAAAGTTGTTCATTGATTTGCAATAGGGACTTCATTTACATCTGGCAAAACTCCCCTAATGACTGTCGAATGATCTGTCAATTGATTCAGTTTTAGCAATATCCGCCAGTCACCCTTCCCGGGGCTATGGGGCAGGGTAAATAAGGGAAACGGTAAATAGACATGTAACTATATAGGAAGAGGAAAAATGTGCAGTAGATTAACTGACGGCACGTATGTATGTTAGTACCGAGCCGATGACGATATTTGGCTAATAATACGAGTATAAACAAACGCTGGATGACGTCAAGTCTTCCTGCCGAGTTTTACGTGAAGTATGGCATTTTAATACAATGTCACTGCCAAGTGTGCCAAATCAGTGCAAAGTTAGCGCAGTCGCACTCAAGTCTCTGGGCGTTCTTCTGTTTGAATCGCAAAAGGTAACCAAGCTAAACCGACGTATTTGTTTTTGAAAAATCCATTCAAAAATAGACTGCGATACCTACAGATTAGTTCGGTTTCTTTACAATTTTTCCATCACTCAAAAGCTATTGGTAAATAGCAAATGAAACAGGTATTTTGCATAAAAACCCAATAATCTCATTAACACAAGCCGAGGTTCGAATCATGATCTTCAGTCTACAAGTTGCACATCGTAATTCGTAACTCTTGACTTCTTATTAACTTGGGTATCAAAATAGCTAAAAATATTTAACCTCCGCTCCGCACATAAAATATTTTTTTTTCTACTCGCCTACTTTAATCTGTCAATTACGAGTACATATACAAAACTATAAGCTCATACTTTTCGATATTAGACAGTCCAACTCAACTATAATATCTCATTTCGATACGATGTTGGCAACTATAATAGAACTTCATACAAATTCTATACTTATTTGCGATGCCGCCTGCGACTTTGCCGACCGCGCCCCCCGCGCCTGCGCCGACCGCGCCCCACGCGCTGGCTTGCCGGCGTGCGCAATTACATATTTTTGTGTTACATCCATGTTAAGTCAATGAAATTGAATGATGAAATTGTTCCTCCATAGATGATGATGATGATGACTCGTAGAAAAAGTATTGTATACAATCGTAACATAATTAAGTTTTTCAATCTCGTACCTTACTTAGGCCACGCATCAAGCTTCGTGGCCTAAACACGGTACTCTACTGAAAAACTCTTCATTATATCACGATTGTATAAAATACTATAATATTTTTTAACTAGAAGTACAAAAATCGAACAAGCACTGGCCAATTAGAATAACCCACTCAATAAAAAGAAAAATGAAAATGCACTGTAGCAGAAGCAGTTTGAATTTTTGAATAAAGAACGCACTCCGATTGGTCGCGTAGCCTCGGGCGGTTAGCGGGGGGCCGCGTGTTGCCAGCCTTTGGGCCGGAAATATGAATTCTATTTGTCTAATGAAGTTCGAAATTTAATTCAAAAGTAACAGGAGGTCGAAATGTTTTGAGTGCGTATTGTATGTGTTATAAATATAAACGTGTATGTATCTATGTGTAGTGTTAGCATATAAAGGAACTGATTAATGTAATGTACATTCAATGGGACCGTTCGGAAAATAGCTGCTGTTAAATTAATAAAATGGGTTAAATAATTTTTTGACGACATGGTTGTCGTGACGAACTGATGTAGGTATAGCAATAATATACGAATTTAGAATTTGTTTATTTTGGAATCTGCTGAAAACTTACCGAATTATGACGCTACTGCTTCGTCGATCAAGTAATTACAAAAAAAAACTAGTTGTTAACAATTCACAGAAACAATTACAATGTGAAAACGGGTAGTAGGTACCTACCTTTTTTTATGAAGATTGCACCGACATTTCTTTTTACAATTTGAACGACACTGATTATTTCACGCACCCTCATTTTGAAGTTATTATTACTAATTAATATTAAAACAATGGCTGTTAAAGCTTTTAAGGGAGTTTTTATAGCGCCTGATAAAGCTTCCGAGTTCCGAGTATGTTCAAAAGTGGGTTACAAATTACAATTATAATTAAGTTGAAATGATTCATTTTCCTGTCTTGCGAAACGAGCGGGTTTTGAGTCCGTTTCACTTGTTCGATTCACCTGCTGAGTTGTCTTTTGACTTTATGGACATCGTAACTTTTTTAAGTGTAGGCCTATACGCTAAAACATTTAAGTATACCTGTAAACATTTAATATCACATTTACCTACTTAAACTACTATACACATGTAACAGCATAACTTAATTTAACATTAATAGTAAAATATGCTTTATCACGCCTTCAAAAACAAAGTTCACATATCACGTCGAAATCCGCCGATCGTCTCTTGTTTTCGCCGGGCCGCATTCCTGCGATATTCAGCAAAAACTGGTTAATTACGAAATTTTGAAAAAGGAACGCTACGTGAAGTTGGCCGTTACTTCGCGGAAGGGTGATTGATTCGCTCTCCGGCTTTCGGCTTTGCTAGGCTTCTATTATTCAACCGACTTCAATATTTCTAAAGGAGGAGGTTCTCAATTCGTCTGAATTTTTGTTAAATTATGAATTAACAAAAATTTAATAGTTTTATAGATGATTTAATTTATGATCGGAGCGCGCACGTTTGAAATAATAAAGGATGACTTACGCCAAACCGAGCCGGGACGATATTATGTTAATTTCTACAGAAAGTATCACGTGACCTCCGAACTATCACGTGACACTATACGGTACAGCAATACCAAATAATAAGGAAAATTATACATTCATCCGACACTTTAATAATCCTCTCTTAAAACACCTAATTAGTTAACCATTTGACCCATTAACAAACTTAAGATATGCAGTTCCGGTATTACGAAAACCTCATAACATTCAACGTCCTTACGCCTATGAAATAAGGTCGATATTGGCGTGACAATCGAGATACAACCTTGTCACACTGTCATCTGTCATTGATTGTGACGTTGGGCAAGTAGATCAACTTTCTACATACGGACAAACGGGTCTTATTATATATGTATGAGGCTGCGTAATGCCGTTTTTTCTAATCTGTATAGGCCCAACGCTCCAAAAGTCTTAATGCATTATTAAAGTTCGAGTATATTATTAAAAATATTTGTAAGGGCCAGTTGCACCAACCAGGGTTAGCCAAATAACCCGGAGTTAAACGTTTTTAGTAGGGAATATGACAGCTAACTCCGGGTTAGGGATGACTCATACTAGACCGGGACGGGACGGGGCGGGCTGAGCCGATCAGTCAGTTTCTATAGAAATCGTCACGTGACATCCGAGGGCCCCGAGCTATCACGTGATTACTTCTATAGAAATTAACAGATCGTAACGTCTAACACTTTGTATCAGCGGTTACTAAATGGAGAGTAGGTACGTAAAACTTTTGAAAATTTTGGGTCCATTTATTTCTCGTAGTTTTTGTCATAGATTGAAAAAGCTCGTTATTCTGAGTAGGAAAAACATACAATTTACCTACAATAAAAAAAATTGGATCTTTTCTCGCGAAAATGCCCAATGCGCTTCCAAGCAAATGAACTATCAAACATTTAAAGTAAAGTGCTATTTTATGGCAAACTTCTATGAAATTAAGACGTTTACCTGACACTTTCACAGCCTTTGCTATCAAAATCAATCGTAGCCACGAAACACTCATATATGAATTATAAATTGAAAGAGATGTCATATACTAAAGAAAAAGTGACCAAGGTCCCCGGCGAGCAGGGCTGGGACTCATATATGTAAATTTCGGATTATATGCAACATTGTACCCCACATTTCTCCGTACACGGTTAACGGAATAATGTGTCATATTTACATTACCACCTACGCTTAAAATTAACCAATCACAGAGGCTCAACGTAACGGACAGCAAATGATATACTGCTATACTATCTATCAAATAGTCAAATAGTTGGCATACCTAAAAAATACAATGGACGTATTCCAAATGAACTGGCCATATATTATTATTATTCGACCAAATGGTCTGTTAAGTGCGGTATCACTGGTTCTCGCTCAAATGTCACCGCATATTCGGTTTGGTGTCGATTATCATAGCGAGTCCGTCAGTGTCAGTAGTACTTATATATATTGATGAATGTTTTTTTTTTATTTTTTTTTTATTAGGTGATATTCCACAAGTGGTATAACATGGCAATACAATCTAGCCTTTTTAGGCTAATAAGTATTTTGATTTTAACCTAAACTACGAATACAGAATAAACTAAGAATGTGTCCATTAACACTTTTCTTATTGTCTCTATTAAGGCGAAGACACTTTGTTCATGTGATCTATATATGTAGTACTCACTGCACTAAATTCACTATTCACTACACTAAAAGTATTAAATCAACTCAAAAGGTTTTATTCTTTTCAGTCTTCTTTTTAAATTCGTGATGTCGAGGAGCTGGATGGCCTCGACGTTAACGTTAAATGAATGTTTATTGTTTGTAAATTATAGGATTCAAATCTCCTGCATCTCCTGAAGATGCCTCGGAGAGAGGCAAAACAAGTGCCGAGTTTTGTATTATTGTCGGTGGTTTCTTATATTTTTTGCGGCAGTAGGCGCAAATAGGTATAACAGGTTGCCACTAATTGACTAGAACGTTTTTCTACTCCATAACTTATATCTGTCAATTAGATGACTGACAGAGATATTAAAAAAGTATACATTATAACGCTGTCTATGGTATTCCATAAGCATGGATTTTCATACAATATATGAGCACTGTTGTTTTTTTTTAATATCTATAGTGGGCACGACATTTTCCACATTCTAGATTCACCTTTCTACATTTTGCTTTTTAGGCTATTTTAGATGTCGTAGAAAAACTAGCGTATGCAACAGTTCATAATTGGTCGGAATAGCAAAGTAACATTATAGTCCACTAAAGTTGCTTGGATTCGAGAACCACTAGTACCACCGCGTTGTGAAATTGTCGAGTACGCACGCGTGGGCGAGTCGCGACTCAAACGAGTTGGCTGTTACGTCACAGCTAGAACAATCGCTTTTTACACTACGCACCATCACCGGTTAGTTCATTTACCATTTTTAATCCTTATTACAACGGCATAAGATCTATTTATGGTCAGTTGAGAGTGTTGCTGTTTGTACAACTACAAATATGTTCATTATAGTCATCGAACTATCTGAAGCTCTAAGGGGGGTCTTAGTTTGACTTCTGATATCGTCGGTTATGGGTCTTGGAAACATTATCTAAGCTAGTGGTTTGTCCTGAATGTGAACTTGCGATCTCGCGGCGACCCCTTAACCGATTTGGCTCATAAGGGATGACTCACACTAAAACGGGACGGGACGATCTCTCAATTTCTATGTATAGAAAAATGTCACGTGACATCCGAGCTATCATGAATGTTCGACTTTTTATTTTACCACTTTGTCAGCATGATTGATGCTATACCAAATTACAGCTTTCTACTAAAGGTCACTGATCTAAGCCGCAGACGGACGGACGGACGAACGGACAGACAGACATGGCGGAACTATAAGGGGAATCCTATAAAGTGGCAATATTTGAAAGGGACGACACTATGATGTTGCCACTTTTTAATTTTTACTTTTTCTGTCGCGACCTTTATAAGGTGTGGTGAATTCAAGTCAGATGGATTTCCATATTGCCCCTTCATTGCTTGATCGTTCTTAAAATGACTTGTAAATATAGTTATTCGAGATAAGCACCCGTGGCATTATAAACATACATATTTATGGGTGCAAATGGGTGTAATTGTGTAATGAAACGCCCGGGCGACATTTTGGTTTTCCCACGATATTATTTTACGCGGTGATCCAGTTTTATTGAGCAAAGTATTTTATGAAATAAAAGTGTGAATACAAGATATTTGTGGGTGGCAGTGTAAATAGTGAGTTTAGGGTTCCGTACCGTACTGTAGGGTTTTTTACCAAACAAAATGGTAAAAAAGACACACGGGACACACCTTTATGGTATTACTCTGTCTGTCACATCGTTAAATATCTTGATCTACTTAAGCTTGATCTACATACTAACGTAGTCTGTAACTGATACTAATAAAGTATGGAACTAGTCATTATTTTTATTCTGAAATAAATAATTTTAATTTAATTTTATTTTATTTAAGTAAGCTACTTATTTGAAATTTGGAATAGTTATAAATAAGCCATAGAAATTACTAGCGACCCGCCCCAGATTTGCACGGGTTACTAATGTTATTATTATACATATAAACCTTCCTCTTGAATCACTATCTATTAGAAAAAACCGCATCAAAATCCGTTGCGTAATTTTAAAGATTTAAGCATACATAGGGATATAGGTACAGAGAAAGCGACTTTGTTTTATACTATGTAGTGAAGAGTGAAGAGAGTATTTATCATATATTTTAATTAATTTTCAATGAAAAATGCCCGATGAAAGAAAGGCAAATTTTTTATATTTTGTTACTGGATCATGTGGGGTATTTGAAAGGGCTTGATTTGCACATTCTAAAACAATTTTCTATAATTATTTTACAGTGAAGAATTTTTGATTTATAAACGAAAATGTAAAAAACCTACCTACCTACTACCTACTATTCCCCCTTATCTCTGAATTTTACAAAGAAAGTATGAAATTTTTACAAAACGTTAACACTATCATAAATATTATAGGAAAAATATAATTTTGCCCCTATCTTCATATCTTTTTTAATAAAAAAACAATTCGGAATTCTATTTTAACCACCGCTATAGATTGTTTATTTATTCTTATAATTTATGTGATATCATTGTGTATATAATATTTATGCTGATGCCACGCAGCACTACCATATATCTAGCAAGACTTTTACACACAATCATCCTCATCAATCTTACAATAAAATTATTGGCGACAGTTTTTTACACATTTTATTGATGAGTATAGTATCGTATGTGAGGTCAATACCCTGTCGTAAATATGTCCGTCGTCAAGTTGCGGTTTTTGTATCTTAACTGCGTTGGAACTCTCGGACTTCGATTTAATATTAATTCGAAGATACAAAGTTGTGATATATATTTTTTCTAGCCAAACGGTTGACATTTATATGGCAAATTAAATTAAATTCAGTACAATATCGGAGGCATCAAGCTTACAGTTTCCAGTGCAACAGATACAAGTATTGTTACAAGTTATTGAAACAAGTTAGAGTTTCAGGTTACTTCCAGTTAATTTAATTTAAATTTTTCCGTCGTACTGTATCTGGGTACCATTACTACGGACTGCCGCAGTACCTAACTCATTCTTGTTATCTAGAGAAAAGTCCATCGTCCTAATCTATTTTGGTTATGTGCCTATGTCATAAATTCCAAGGCTTATATGTAGGTGCTGTAAAACGTTGTACGATACACGTGCCAAAATACAAACCTTTTATTTTCAAAATATATACAGTAAGTGTAACTAACTTACCTAACTATCTACCTCTACCTACCTTAAATCTAAAGTAGGTCCTTGAGGCATTGTACCTAGGATGCTGGCGGCATTTCCTCGTTGTATCGCAAAAGATCTTTGATGACAAGGTACATCAACCAGATGTTTCGCGATTTCTAGAAAATAGGTAATTCAAGCCCTTATGTCGATTTAAACACTCCGTTCGCCTGTGTTTTACTTTATCGCCACTCATTGAGAATTTCGTCCTTTTCGCACTTGTATCATTCTACTATTTTACACAAAGTTTCACATGGTCTTGATTTTTCCAAAAACCGGATCTTCCCAAATTCTCGGCTCGATCAGTTAAGATGATGCGCGGCGCACGATTGCACATTGACAATAGATCACGATCCAAAATGAAGATCTATAACTATGCTGTGATCGACATAGCATCCTGATTACTATTGGAAAAACCAAAATATTCATCTTTACTGTGATAGATCGGAATCGGATAAGTTGATTTAAATAGAAAATTTACAACGCTTGGTTCGAACGACCGTTTTTAAAACTACCTTCGCGGTTGAAATTACACCTTTTCTCGTTGTCAAATATTATCTAGGTATATATGTGAAAGTCCCTATGAAAGCTAAATTTCCGGAGCGACTATTTTCGAAAATATTTACATTGTCAAAAAGTGTTTTTAGTAAACCCCTATTCGTTTTAAATACCAATCCAACGATTAGTCACACTTAACGGTTAAAACGAAAAAAATATCAGCCGAGCCCCCTCCCCCCCTTCTCCCCCTCCTATACCTAGTTGTTTAGTTATTAATATTACACACCTACATGAATATAAACGTATGGATTTAAAATGACTACTTTTTGCTTAGCTTATGAACTTTCCGTATAATGGTATAGGCAGTGATGGGCAAAATTTATTCGAATGACGGATGACGGATGACGAATAACCAAATCATTCGCGGATGACGGATGAATTTTCGGATGATTATTCGTATTCGAATAAATTATTCGTCGAATAATTTATCCGCGAATAATTTATTCGCCGAATGAATTGCCACGAATAATTTTTTAAATACCTTATCAACTTCTGTTTAAATAGCTATCTAATTATGAATTCATAACTCAAGTTTCATTTCAACCGCCTAGTTTCATTGACACAATTTCTTTTAAACATTATGGCCTTACTTGTTTATATGGAATTTATTTATACTACCTGGGCTTATCCTTCACCCCTAACAATATATTACAACAAAAGACAGTAAAAGTTAGAGCGACTACTACTAGTAGTTATTAAATACATTGACATGAGTGCACCCGAGTACTCAAGTCTGAATTTTCAAAGAACCCAAGAACGATTCAGAAATAAGTAATAAGAAAGTTTAAATGTTACAATGATTAACTTTTTTGCTGTACTTTAATTAGAAGAATAACAAAGTATTAAATAAGTAATTGACTTCTATGGTATCATTTTCTTCATCAATAGGTATAATTTTGGAATCCGTTCTGTTTATAACAAAATACATAAAATAACATAGATAATTCCAACAATGCAGGTGTTCATTTTAAACAAAAGGTGTTATTTTACGATAAGCGACTGTGCGTTTGGTCTCATTAAAGAATTATGGAAGTATGGTCTTATCTCTTATAAGCTCAACACATCTGCAAAAAATGTAACAAATTTAATAATCATTCAGGTAGGATAATCCCATTGTGTTGTCGCCGGTCGGCACTAAAAAGCATTTTTCTACACATTTTGCTGCATTAAGTTTCCTGCTTCGCCACCTAGGCTCAATATACGAAACATTAAACACGTGCAGCTTTTTACTAGGTACATTACAAAATTAACGGGGCTCATATAGATCATATCGAATAGATCACTAAAGTCTGAGACGATCGTGAACTTTAGTAAAAAAATATCATTTTTAATATATGTTTCTTTTTTTTAATTTAATAGAATAGCTAACAAACCTTTAATATTGTTAGTAAATTTATAGGAGTAATATAATAAGTAAATCATTCGTCAAGTTAAAAACCGGTCGAAATATTTATTCGCCGATAAGTTACTCGCGAATAAATCATCCGCGCATAAATCATCCGCGAATAAATCATCCGCGAATAAATCATTCGCGAATAAAAAATTGGTGGATTATTCGTCATTCGAATGATCATTTAGATAAATTTTTATTCGAATAATGCCCATCTCTGGGTATAGGTATAC
This sequence comes from Lathronympha strigana, assembly GCA_949128165.1. Classification (NCBI taxonomy): domain Eukaryota; kingdom Metazoa; phylum Arthropoda; class Insecta; order Lepidoptera; family Tortricidae; genus Lathronympha; species Lathronympha strigana. The sequence continues at coordinate 7,860,245 of OX421923.1, read as the reverse complement.
AACTTCAATGACATTATAAAGTAACTTTCTTACTAAAAAAACAAATGAGCACAGTTTTTAAAGCTCCATGTTTACCATCACGGTCACATGTCAGTCGCCTGTAAATAAATTGGCATTACTTTAATTACTTAAAGTGTGCTTTTTTCGGTAATTTCAACCTAATTCGTTATTCCAACTTGAAAATTCTAAATTTGATGTGATATTACTATAGGTGCATCTCGCTTCTACTGGGAGATGGCTGTATATATGCCTATCGATGCGATATGCGATTGATAGCAATCTATCTATTATATAAAAAGTGTTATATACCCACCATAGTCCTACCATCGGGCCTACCATCTAAATGCCTACAACTTTTGAGCTTACCGTGGCGTGGGACTTGATTATTTATTTTAATTAATCACATTTTACAACATTACAGCTAGGCGCCAATGCCTGTAAGACTAAAATATAAATAATTATGAGGATTTGATGATGTATAATTAATGAATTAAGTATCCTCGCAGAACCCAGGAAGTATTTGGTGGGGTGGGGCAGAGGAAAGGGTCCATATGTTTTATTATGTAAGAAACGGAGTAAATCTTTCTGTACCTTTTCTAGAAGCAAGATTTTGTTCTGCGTCTTGTCCTCTAAATGTCAAATCAATACCAAATAAAAGAAGTTTAAATGCCGCCTTCCGTGAATTTAATGTGATCGGGCGGCGTCGTTATCGTCAAAGGGTAAAGGGTAAGGAAATCGGATCCGCGCAGGTGCTAAAAGTGAGAGTGGAGATTTTTGGTGAGGGTTCTGTTGGTCAATTTATCCGATGTAAATGTAGGTATTTCTGTAGATTTTATTTAGACTACAATTATGGCTGCAACGATTTGAAAAAACCTATGTTTGGGTTCCGTACCTCAAAAGGAAGAAACGGAACCCTTATAGGATCACTTTGTGGGCCGTCCGTCCGTCTGTCTGTCAAGACCCTTTATCTCGGGAACACGTAAAGGTTAGGTAGCATGTTGAATTGAAATTACTTAATACAACATATACATGTCTGCGATCCCTTGAAGCTGTTAAAAAACCAAACCTCTAAGTCATCGCAATCAAAAGATAACAACCGTTTATGTCGCATTTCGCATACATTTGCATTGGGAATCAAAATGTTCCACACTATTAATATTATAAATGGGAATTAAGTGTGTGTGTGGCTCTTTGTTTGTCCGTCTTTCACGGCAAAACGGAGCAACGAATTGACGTGATTTTTAAGTGGAGATAGTTGAAAGGATGGAGATTAACATAGGCTACTTTTTGTCTCTTTATAATCCCCCACTTCCCTAAAATGGAGGGTGGAAGTTTGTATGGAGCATTCCGCAATTTTCAAGGTAGGAAGCTAAAAATTGGTATGCGGCCTATTTGTGACAAATAGAAAAATCGGGCATATTTATTTCTGGAAATTCGCCCCCAACCCTTTAAAAGAGGGGGCGGCATTTTGTATGGGACTTTTCGCAGTTTTAAATGATCGGTATACAGACTCTTTGTTACCAACGAAAAAAACGTGTCTTATTTTTTTGGAAATCTTCCAACAGCCACAAAAATAGGGGATGGAAATTTGTGTGAGACTCTCCGCAAAATTAGTACAGGTTCTATGAACGAAACGAATAATAAAACGCGAGCGAAACCGCGGGCAGAAGCTAGTAACTCATAAATGGGAGGGAGTATCCTTTGTGCGGAACCCTCGGTGGGCGAGTCCGACCTGCACTTGGCCGGTTTGTTTATATAAAATTCGTTGTCCCTCTATCGGTCAAATATGTAAGAGAAATGGGCAATAATTTAACATGAATGAGCGAAACAAAATTTCCTGTAGATATCGACGGAGCAGTGGAGGAAAAGAGAGAAGGGAGGTCGAAGCGAAGCTAGTGTTAAATATGGTCTTCTATTTTTTTATGAACCGTTGTAAAAGTCCCTAACTGGCTGAGATTTTGGCAAGCCTGTTGGAATAGAGCTCTATCCTCTTGCTGAAGCTAGATTTTTTTAACTCTCGTTTAAATATTTTTGCAGCCCGCAATTAATTTGGAAAATCGGTAAGTCTGCTTGAAAGTTTTTGCAACCGTTATGCGGACCCTTTTGCTGTAGGCATGCGTCAGCGACCCACAAATTGTAACCTTTGGTGCCTTTGGCGGAGCGCCGACCGTATTGCCAATGTTTTACCATGTTCCTGTATTTTTGGTTTCTGTTTCGACAATGAGAGCGGAACTTGTAGATAAATAGAAATAATAACCTTTTTTGCATAACCCAATGAAAGAAAATAATACAAAAATAGATAAATAAATAAAAATTAAATAACAGGCGTCTTATCGCTAAAAAACGAAATCTTATAAGCGATATAGAATTTGTGTTTCTGCATTGGTTAAGAGTGTGCAGAACGTCCAGTGCCGCCCTCATTGGGGGGATTGCGTTATTTGTGTTTTCTAATAAGTGTTTCCATTTATCTATTATCCATGGTATCTTTTTGTTGTATTGACTAAAAGTTGGGGAATTAGTATGACTACCAACGTCTATAACGGTGATACCATGGATTATAGATAAATGGAAAGGTTTATAGAAAACAGAATCCTCAACGAGGGCGCCACTGGACTATCTGCGGTTTGAGCGTGCTTCACTCACCAAAGTCTGAAGAGGGCTTAAGATAAGATGCTGAGAATTGGTAGAACAACAGGCGTGAGCAGGCCTATGAGACTCTCCGCGCACTAGAATCGATTGTCTTTTGTCTTGTGTCTGTAAAGACACATGTTATCAACAGGCTGCCGACACAACCCGCGCGCGCTAGCACACGCCACCACCAGTAATATTATATAATATTTCTAATCGCACGCAACCCTAGCGTTTATGTTGTTTTCATAACGGTTTGTATTCGCTTTTTCTATGAGAATAATCTGTTGTGTGGTGTGTGTGGAGTTACTAGACTGGTATCTAGTTCTCTCGCGAAAATATAAGAAGATTAACCACAGTAAACGACCATTTCAGTCTAGATGTAACTAAAGATTAACTAGTAAATCGCTACATAAAGTTTTTGCATTCTAATTTATATTTGATTGTGACTACAATTATATCCGTGTTAGACTCTGTGGCAAAAAGTATACGGCCATTTTATCTCGAATCTGTTTTGAAACAGTTATTCAGTGTTGGGTAAAGGATTAGATAATTCGTTTGTTATTGGTAGATGTATGATTAAATCTTATAGACAAAAACCTGTGACACAAATTAGATGAATTTAATTAGTAGAATGGCGACAAGATATAAGTATTGCCAATAAAAAGAGTTGGCGATCGCAAGAAGGGATTGAACGAGTTGGCCGATAGGTTAAGTTATTATTATGTAAGTATTCTCTTTATCATGTACATTTACCTAGACGTATGTTAGAAGCTATTAGAATATCTAGTGTATAACAGATACTCCTGCCTGTTGTATGAGTTACAAATTACCATAAAATAAGTTGGACTTCATCCTCAATACAAAATTTACATTTGTATACTACACGGCGATTTCTAGCCGTCTTCCACAAATTTTAAGTTGTGTGTTCCACTTAAAGTCATTCGGCTTGTAAATTGATATATGTAATTTGAAAAATATTCAAGCTATTTACGTTTTCATTATACTGCATATCTACATATGTACCTACACGTTTTCCGATAATAAGATCCTCTGTTCACTATCTGTTTTATTTTGTGTCCCTAAAATATGTACCTTTGTACCAATAGATTACGAATTTCAAACTGATACTATATATTATGTTAGTACTTACAGCATCTTGATCATTCTGTATGTATCCTTCTTCACTGTTGACTATGTCTCCTATAGTTTTGTTGTCTTGTACCGCATAATCTTCAGTCAGCAACGATCCCCCGTTAACTTCCTTTTCTAAACCATTCTTGAACTCATCTTCAGGTTGTCTCAGTTCAAGTCTAATTGTCTTATCTTTGTCTAATTCTATATTTATATCAGTTGTTATTTTATCTATAAAGTCTTCGTCTTTCCTTTTTAGATCTAATTTAATGCTGTTATTATTGGTAAATTTCTCGGACATTTTGTCGTCTAAATCGTAATCTTTCTTTCTTTTATCGTTAAGAATGTCATCGACTAATCCGCCAGTCATCGCGAGTTCGTTGGTTTTGGTCATCTTGAGCTAATTGGTCATATTGTTGGGTTTAGACCGCCATTGTCGGGCGCGATATAAGTCATCTGCAGATCATTATCTCGGAGATGACCGCTTTAAGGTCCAGCGATTCCTGACCTCTAGGTGCGGGATCGAAGTACCTTCAAAATCGATTAGTGTGAGGTCTGCTTATCTGGGCGTGCATTGTTACCGCACCGTTGGGCAACTATCGTGAACTTTTACACGATTATTGTTCCGCCATTACCTTTCGTATGAGAATTCTATTTTCTTTAGATCGATGATTTGTTTCCCATCTCGTTTCTCCGCGTTGCTGCGTCCCGGTTTAACAATAAATAATATTGTTTACCTTCCCCGTTATTGGTTTACGGTGCATCTCACGTCCAATATGTGATTAGGTTTGATTGCTTTTTAAACGGTAAATTGTTTTTAATACAATCAAAATTATGCATAAGAATAACACTCACTCAAATTACAAATTATAACGTTGAATGATAATTTAGCTTAAATATTTTTTACTTTAAACAATAATATAAAATCCACAACAGAAAATATAAAATTCACAAAAATGGCCGATTGTCAAACAGCTGATTATTATTTTTAAATTTTGTTTCCCGCGCGTTTTTATTTTTTAAATCGGATCGAACGCGGCCGGCGGCGACCGCTCGCGGCTATCACATGCCACGGTACGAAGGTGCCGCGAGTAAGTACATGACGGGATATGAGATGAAACGAAAAAGTGGCACAATTGTCTGGTTGCGATGGCTTCGAACGATAAGTTCGCCTTTCGAGTTGTATAACCTACAATTATAAAATTGATACATTCAACAATGATTATTATAAACACAGTTTATTTAAATATGTATTACGATTTCATATTTTATGTCCCTTTAAAAAACAATTAAGGTCCTACTTAAAACAAACATATTATTACATCAGAATAATCTAGTAAATCGTAAAACTGTATTAAGTTTTTTTTTCATATAAAACCTAGATATCATAGAGGTCTTAGATATTGGGTTAAAAATGTAATCAGTCCTCATTACCTCAATATCGGGGACACTAATACAAGTACAAAGGCACCGCGTAGTTGGTTGAAATTTGACGTAAGAGATATGATGTCACTATAAATTTGAATAAAAATATGGTGAGTTGTCAACTTTTCGTCCAATATGATATACTTACTTAGTTTTATATTACCTACTTACTTTTGGCTTTATCACCTAAACGGAAAAAAAGTGTCCTCTTTTGAAATTATGTAAAAAATTAGGGAATTAGTCTACAATGATGATACCATGGATATTAGACAAATGGAAAGGTTTATACAAAAACACATCCCCCAATGAAGGCACCACCGGTCGCTCTGCGTGCGCTCTCTTAATATTGAGGAAAAAGATCAGAGCTTTCACGTCGCATCTGTTACCTCTGCATATACTACAGCCAAAAGCTTCCTCGTACAGCGGCGAATCTATAATATTGTTTCGTTCATATCCAGTTTGTGTTCATGTGTGTGCGTGCATGTGTGTGCGTGAGCGTGTCGGATGGAATTGGACTTTTTTAATGAGCTTGCGTTAAGGAAAGTGACGACGGAACCTTTGATTGATGTTGCATTATGCCAAAATTTCGTTTTGATCAAATCAGGTCCATTATTATGCTGCAGGTTACATAACAAATAAAGTCCCTAATAATTACTGAAGAATTTCAAATTAAATCACATATATAAACTATATCCCGACGTGTAGAGTCCTTTACACCACTCGTTGTCATAGAGTGGGGCAGGAACGCAGGAAGATTCTGCCCTTATAGCTTTTAGGAAATGTTAGGACAAAAATAGTAAATATAAGTAGGTAGGAACCCTATGGTGTGCAAACCGGTTTTTAATTGTATTGTTGCACACGCCGCTAATAAAGTTCACTGTAGGCTAGCAAGTTCGTAGTTACCTACCTAGTACTAGGATCCTCCACTAACTAGGATTATCCAGTTACATCCCAAGCTATTTATTATTATTAGTAGCTCAAAACTGCTTCCCAAAATTGCCTTCAATAGTTTTGCGCCTATTCATTTTGACGGTGTTTTGATTCCCTACTCACATCAAGTGAAAAATCTAGGTATCATTATGGATATGGCGAAGTTAGCAGGAAGATGTTCGCTGCTGTTGGTTTGCTCAGAAGGTTAGGTACGGAAAATTGGTCTAGCTGAAACCTTTCTCCTTCCCATCTTGGACTACGCTGACGTTTCATATCTCGATCTCACAGAGGACCAAATTAATAAACTTGAGCGTCTCCAAAATTTATGGATTCGGTTCATATTTGGGTTCCGCAAGTATGACCATGCCTCCCACTTTCGTTCTCAGCTCAACTGGCTCACTATTCGCTCTCGTCGTAACTCTCACATTCTGTCCCTTTTGTATTCGGTACTTTTCAATTCAACCCTGAAACTCCCCGCTATCTTATCTTAAGGTGCGGTTCAGCTATCTCCGTTCAGATAGGTCCTCCCGGAATTTGCTACTTTTTGTCCCGTCATCCTCTTCGAAGTTTTACAACGGTTCTTTCACTTTTCAAGCGGTTCGGCTTTGGAACTCTTTGTCTCTTGACGTAAGGTGCGCTCAATCCTCGACCTCATTTAAATAGCTCCTTAAACATCACTACTTTTCTTGTCTGTAACACTTTTGTCTGCTTCCTCCTTATTTGATTGGCACTGTATATATTTATTTATATTTATATATCATGTATATGTTTGTATGTTTATTTATTTTTTATTTACTCTGCTACTAAAATGGCTGTGCTATCTCCACTTCACTGTCTATTTTGCAACGTACTGATTTTTGTTTTTCATTAGTTTCCGCTACCTAAAGGTTGTCTGGAAGAGATCGCTTTTTAGCGATAAGACCGCCTGTTGTTTGCCTCTTCTGTCTGTCAAGATCCTTTATCACGGGAACGCGTAGAGGTAGGAAGTTAAAATTAATACCACGTACACAGGTTCTTTGAAGCTGCGAAAAAACCAAACCTCTAAGTACGTCATCGCAATCAAAAGATAAGGCCATTTATGTCGCATTTCCCATACATTTGCAATGGGAATAAAAATGTATAGGGTACTTCCCGTTGACCAAGAATCACGAAATTTGGCGGCCCCTCGGTGGGCGAGTTCAAACTCGCTCACCGCGGTTTTTGGCTCTAGTAAGTAAATTGTATACCGGTCTGAGTAATTTCGGGTCAAAAGTCTTTGTGGAGTTGTTGACATGTCAAGTTGGTACTCCAAGAGTCAATAGTTCATCGGAACGAAAACAGCTATGCGCGTGTAGGAGTAAGAGGTCTCAGTGTTGTACCTTACCTAGATGACGTCATGATTGAAAGCCATGAACAAAATATAACAATTTAAAGTTGCTAAATGTGTTTAGAATTTAATATAAAAAAGGTTTACAGAATGCTGAAGAACAGGTAGCGACATCTTTATATAATAAAAGTACTAAGGCAATCATTGAGTGCTGCCACCTATTGATGAGTAGCGTAACTCGGAGAATGAGTATGGCGCAACCAACACACGCCATTCAAACGTGAAACTTTATTTCATACTAGGCTAGATGGCGTTGCTGTCCAAGCAAGCTTATAATAAAAAACAATAAGTATTTTTGTTGAACGCCGTGTATATTTAATGATATAGAAAAGAAATAACGTTTATACTAATTGGCATAACAACGGGCTAAAGATAGACATTTGTACAGTACATTTTTTGTAAGTTCGGAAGGATTTAGACATCTAGCGGCGAGTAGTAAAACGAATCAAAAAGTGTTATGCAAATTCTTACCCAGGTGGCGCTACTGTCATTGGACACTGCTTGGAATGTAGGAACACAACGGAAAGTCATTTTTATAATATTCTAGTAGTCTAATTGTGGTTTCTTCTCACAGCTTACCTAGAACAAAACAAAACACTTACTTAGTGATCAATATAAAAAAAAATAACAGTTGGTAGAGCGGCATTGAGAAAGACATTAATTACAACATAACGTAGCAGTATAAAGCAGAGCGAGGCTTGTTTAGAGAGATGAGTGTAAGTAGTGAGAATTTACCCAGGTTTAGTCTGGTCAGGGTCACTGGAGCATCAAACACACGCATAGGTATTTCCATTTCCTCCTTATCGTCTTTTACGATAGTGGCATGTGGTATCAACATGAACCCAAAAAGATTATTGTTTTATAATCTACTTCGCAAAGAGGTTCTCAAATTGACTAAGTGAGCTTTTAATGTATTTCTTATATTTTGGGTCTGACCTGATAATAGGATGAGGAACAGAGGAAACAGCCCAAGGAAGGCATTACACCACGAGATTGTGGTGTTTAGTGGCAACATCATAGTGTCGTCCCGTTTTCTTACATATACCTACTTATTGAAATAAAAAGGGACGTCACTAAGGTACGATGTTGCCGCTTTTTAATTTCTACCTTTTTCTGTCGCACTGTAATTTTAGCATTTTCCTTTTTCCTATCGTTTTTCTCGGCTTGTACGACGGCTCAGGGAGCCTGGGGTCCGCTTTCGCAAATAATTCCAAGATTTGGCGTAGGCGACTGCCATCTGACCTTCGAACCCAGAGGGTAAATCAGGCCTTATTAGGATTAGTCCGGTGTCCTCACGATTTCCTTAATCGATAAGCGATTGGTAAATATTAAATAATATTTCGTACATGAGTTCCGAAAAACTCATTGGGACGAGCCGGGCTTTGAACTTAATTTTGAAACCACCAATCCCCATTAAAGACGTTTTAACTTCTTAAATATTTATCATTTGTTAAGGTAGTCACGCTACTGATAAAATTAGTCCGCATAGTTCCTAATATCAATCGTCAATGAATGTCTGTTACGAAAGTTTCATCGCTCGCTCGGTAAACTTGAATAATCCAATAATATTGATTTATAGTACGCTTCGACAAGATAATTCGCCAATGATTGCCAATCAGACAATATAGTACCTGATTGCTTTGAGATTAACATTGCTTGAATAGCTAGGAATTTGTTGTTGTATAGGTAGATGTGCAGATATACCGGATATGGCGTTATGAACCGTTTAAATATTACAAAAATCAGTTTGAGAAACAATTGAGCGAATCGGAGGATAAAGAATATACCTAATTAGACTACAGATCTTTTGTTTGGTTGGTTACAACGCGAAATATACGACACGAGGAATATTTTTTAAAGAATTATCGTTTGTTCCATACTTGAACAATATAAAAATGTTACTATCTCAAAAATCAAAATATAATTAATTAAAAAAAACTGCACTATGAATAGAAAACTATGTACTTACTTACCTTAAAAAAGTAATTAATTAGTCTATAGATTTGACAATGATATGGAAGTTTTAATAATTAAATCCTGAGATATGATTCATATTGTATGAATGTTCCATGTCGTAGTATGTAGTATCTTTGTCAACACTAAGACCTCCACCCTAATAGACCACTATCTACCTACCTTAGGGTGAGTTTCATTATGCTTAATACACCTACATCTCCTCAACAGAAATGACGTCGTTTGCTATTAAAACTTTTACCCGAATCCATTAAAATTTCAAACTTTTTTCAACACCAACCAACATAGGCCATAAAAAATATAATGAATCATCCAGATACTCAAAGAACTTTTCGCGTTGACCTGACGGCCACAGATTCAAAATGATCCTAGGCGTGGAGCGCGGGCTCGTGCCATGCCTGAGGCTACGCTCACGTACAACTTTTTTATTGACCAACTTACAGAAAAAAAATACTCGCGCCAACCAATATTACACCTTTACCTCCATACCTTAAGGTACTTTTTCGAGTGGTTATAGTTTTTTTAACGTCGATTTAGGTGCACTGACGGCGAGATTTTATGCTTCATTGTAGAGCTCGAGTTAACAGCACTTACTGAGCGATAAATCATTTTAGAATGTTAAAAGAAAGCGTAATATAACAATTATCCGTAAAATTCCAGCAACAATACGTACGGTGTTTGTATTCTGTCGAGGACTGTCATTTTGGTAAATAGCTCTTTGTTTTACACTGCGTGAAATTATGGACAGAGTAAAGATACCTTTATGTTAAAAAACTTCCGACATAAAAGTAAAATTAAGGCAGAACATGTAGGTTTTTTAACCTTTTTATTCTTTACGTCAATTAGTAATTTCCTCCGGTCTGGCCCGGGCCAGACAGACGTTATTTCATAGGCTGATAAAGTCAAACATTAAGTCCCTATTAAAAAAAAAAAAGTTAGTTAGTAATTGCATGCGCTTATTTTTCAGTTTCAATATTTACGTTTCTGATTTAGAAGTCGACACGGAGTTTTGGATCTTCATTACGCGCTACACATTATAATGTAATGTAGATCGTCTACTACTCTGCATGCAGGTGACTGTAAGGTTAGAAGCCATCATACTTTATTTTTACCCCGCATGTCTAATGTTCACCATAATTAAGGCCAGTGCAAAAAGGTCATATGCGTCGACAACCCCCACTTACTTACACCCTTTAATGTATAAGCTCCTAATAACCGAGTAAAGGTATAGTAATTGCCGGGTACGTCGGTTTTTGTGATCATCGGGATCACGCATGTTCAGACAGTCGGCTTAAATATACTGTTTGATTAAAATCTTTATTGTTAATATTTTAAGTTTCCATTTTTACAGTACAGTTTACGGCAGTTTGCCGTGTAGCCTAGTGGTTAAGGCATCTGGCGTGAAAGCAGGAGGTCGCTGGTTTGATTCCAGCCCTGGGCACTGAAGGCCTTGGTCACTTTATATGTAGTATATGACATCTCTTTCAATTTATAATTTCCATTTTTAATTCATTTAAGATTGTTTTTGTTAAAACGACAGTTTACTTGTACTTGTACAATGTACATAAATACTCTTAAAATGCCTCAAAGTATAAAAGTAGTAAAACGATACGAATCTCTACATTTACGAAAATATTAAGTACTGGTTCATAAGTGCTTTATTTTAACACGCAATTTAAAAAAAAACATTAATAATAATATAAAATTTAAATGAACTTGATTAAAAACATAGTAATTAAATTACTTAAGCTAAAAACGAAATAAAAGAACTTACAAAAAGAAAATACTTACCTACCTAGAAAAAAAAAGATAAAAGAAACTAAGCTATAAAAAGAAAACCCCTTCCAAAAGCTCTGCCTGCGGCATCGACCCCATAACGCTGGCAGCGTTACCCCTCTGTATAGCTAATGAGATACGCTGGGAGAGGTAGGCGCCAGCTCTGGGGTCTCCTGAGGCGTCGACCAGCCTTTTCGACAAGGCCCCCATAAAAGACTTCATATCAGCCGACCAAGGACCCATTGTTTCTACGGCAAGCACCGCAAACTCGTAGTCTTTCAGTAAATAGGAGTATTTGCGACGCTTCCGAAGTTGGGCCTGGTCGGCTGCAGCACCGGCCTGAACACGAGTGCCCTGTATGTAGGACTGCGCAAACGTGTCGACGCACGTGGCGTCCCACACCAGGGGTCTCCCTAGTTTCCACGGCACTAAAGTTGCTCCGTCGGGTCGCTTCCCATCGTTTCTCGCCATACCCGCGAGTTCCAGGACAGCAGGCAGAGAAACAGTAGCAAGCGAGCGACGTATCAAATCATTGATAGTGCCGTGGCGGTAAGTACGGCCGGCGCTGTTGATACAAGAAAGGCCAGGTACTATGATTAAACAGATACCTATGTCACATAACATATAGGTATTACGCTTATCAAAATAATTAAAGCTGACCATCAAATTTATTATGATAGGTTTTTTTTTGTGATAAAGAAGGTTTACCAGTTCTATCTTGTAAATTTAATGTATAAAAATGCTCTATATTACTTTTAAAGTTTTTTAGAACTTTACCATAAGTATATTATTACTACGAAATGGGTAATTTTGCTTCATAAATGTCTTTCAATAATACCTACCTTATAATTGCACTCATAAAGTCAAATTTTACAACGAAACATACGAATATTAATTGGCTTAATTTTAACATTCTTTCGAAAAAACGGAAGTCGTTTAATGCTTCAACTTTAAAAGATACTATATGCCATAAAACTATTATGGGAAAAAGCTTTCTATTATCTACGCAGTAGTGTTTATTTTCAAAGTTGAGTTCGCGAATGCGTATTCAAAATTGGTAGCCCGTTGATTTCAACATTCCATGCTCAAGTTCTCTTTTTAAATTCAGGTGGTTTAACAGCCAGTGATTTGTTTTCTTTTTTACTGGCCAGTAGTTTGGATTTGGAATTTTCATTAAGGATGTTAATTCAGATTTTGTTTTAAATAATCCTTGACATTATTTAGGTTAATTGGGAATCCCAGATAATGTCGGCTCTACGGTTAATGTCGTTATGAGTGTTGCCAGGTTAGAGCGACGTAACAACCCAAAATTAAGGGTAATTTTAAAATAACATAACGCTGAATAAAATTACGTATTCACGATGTAATGAGATGCAGCACGTAGGTAATTTGGTGCGTAAGTACTACTCATTACTAATAAAGCACAAATATGGAAATATATTTCATTTCAGTACACTGCGGTTACTGTATTGTAAATATACTTAATAGGAAATGAGACGCGGTATAATAAGGACAATTCATAAAAATATCCCAATTTAGAAGATATCTCCACGAATCTGGTTTTGGTTATAATGTAACAGAACACCCAATTTCCTGTAAAAATCCAAGAAAGCGGTATATATATGGAGATTATGGAGTAGGTCGTCCTTATTGGCGAACCTTCCATACAAAAAAAATAGTATAAAAGAAATCTTCTACCACCAGCCTTCTAGTACCAGCTTCTTCCTCTAGACCGCATCCAACGGAGAGCTGCTCGAATTGTCAACTGCCAACGTATTTCTGATCGGCTTGATCCCTTGGTGCTGCGTAGAGAGATGTGGCCTCACTCTGCATTTTCTATCGCATGTATTATGGGGAGTGTTCCGAGGAATTGTTCGGATGAATCCCTGCCGCTTCTTTCCGCCACACAATATTTCCACTCTTACCATTTAGATGGTTGGCAGTCCTCAACTGTGCGCTTTTCCCGAAACTTCCTGCCTCGCACAGCTAAACTGTTGTGGAACGAACTGTCGCCAGCGGTGTTTCCGGACCGATACGACCTTCAAACCTTCAAGAAAAGAGCGTACTCCCACCTTAAAGGCCGGCAACGCACTTGCGACACCTCTGGTGTTGCGGGTGTCCATGGACGACGTTAATCGCTTACCATCAGGCGATTCGTTTGCTCGTTTGCCACCTATAGCATAAAAAAAAAAATCTATTTTTTCTAATGACACGATAGACCAGCGTTTTTGATATACCCTGTATATGCGAGAATTCATTTATAGAACACTTCTTATTCTTGACACTTACATTAAGAACCGCCTAACCTAACCCATTGTCTTAACAATCTAGTTTAAACAGAAACGGCCCGCTAGCATCTACATCACATTTGACAAGCGCCCTATTCTTAAACGCTTTAAAGACATTATTAATATTTTAATCACCCACAAATCATATGGCAAGTCCGAGCGTTATCGAAACACTCTAGAGGGGCGTGGTTCCTTGATGGATGTTGGTACATGCCCGAGATTGAATGTCCAGCAGGCTTAATAACACACACACAACACTTACATATAAAACTTTATAAAATAAACCCTAAAGCTATATAAATAGAGGTGTTGTAAAGTGATTATCTAACGTGGTAATGCTTAAAAACTTTTGTTTCCAACGCATGGAAAACGTTAGAAAATGAATTTGATTTTAATGAAGGAAGTTGGTTTGAGTTATTAATATTGGTTCGTCTGGCTGGCTCGTGCAATTTCTGTTTACAAGTCTTTAGGAGAGTAAATTACGCGTCTGTAAGGAATGATAATTATTGGCTTTCTCAAGGTTATTTTGAGTTTGGGGCATCGAAGGACCGTTTGGAGAACTTACGACGAAATCATGATATATTATTATTTGAAAGGTAATAATTTGAAGAACATAATTTGCATTCCATGCATACTACGCAGGTATCTAGTTATTTCTTGTTCCTATTCTGAGTCATCACAACTACATATATAGGTGTATACTAACTAGCTGGAGCTAGACGATACTAAAAAATACTAGTTCCTCATAAGCTTGAGCGAAAAATGGAGGTAGCTCAACGGCCAACGCTGACGGAATTTTTATAACAAAAAATATTTGTCTCCAAAATAAAGCATTTCCGCTTGCTTAATTTGTGCATATGTGTTTAGATAAAATACATATATTATTAGTAGATAATAATAATCCAGCCTATATACGTCCCACTGCCGGGCACAGGCCTCCTCTCAAGAGCGAGAGGGATTGGGCTAGAATCCCCATGAAGCTCGAAGGCCCAAAGCGGGTGGGAGACGTCACCTACGTCTTTAAATTTCTTCGCGGATGTATGCAAGTTTCTTCACCGCAAAGCAAGTGGTAAATATCAAATGATATTTCGTGCGTACCTATAATATTATTTGAACCCGAGACCTTCGCGAAGTCTGGCGCCGTACATTAAAGGTATTTTTTTATTGGTCTATTTTTATGGTAACAGTATTTTTTCTTTATTATTGGGTGTGGCAATGGCATTAATGAATTACGGTATTATGCCTTTTTGCCGAATTTCTTTTCGCCGAAGATCACTTGCCGTCCAACTTTTCGTCGATGGTTCACTTCGCATCGCATATCAACATTTACCAAATTATTATTTGCCGACATTTCCGAATTTGATAATACGAAAAAGATACGTCAGCGAAACGTTGGCAACTGATCTTTCGGCCAAATGAAGTTCTGCGATAAGTTGGTTGGGAAGTGATATTCGGCAAAATTATTTTCAACAATAATTTAGAGAACCGTGTGTTACAATTGCCATTCATGAGGGTCATCATAATTTAAGACCCTGGCTCATGTGATCAATTGTTTTTTTTTTTATACTACGACGGTGACAAACAAGCATACGGCCCGCCTGATGGTAAGCGGTCACCGTAGCCTATGGACGCCTGCAACTCCAGGGGAGTTACACGCGCGTTGTCGACCCTTTAAAAAAGGAGGATTCGCTGTGTTGACAGCTAAAGGGGCAAGCTTAGCTCCGTGGGAGTAAAATGTAAAAAACCGTCATAACCTAACTTTTAAGTTTTTAATGAAATCTTTAGGATTAAGTTATTCATCTCATACAATTGTAAAGCATGAATCATTTATTAAATATAATAAATGTTTAGTCACACTACTATATAATATAAATTGAAAGAGATGTCATATACTACAGAAAAACATTTTTTTCTCATTTTATGTTTTGTAGTTAATGGTTTCAGTGGTGTTTGATGAGATAGTGTGAAAATAGAAGGAGAAACAGTGACTAAACATCTGATGCCTTTTCTGATGCCATCGTTAGTAAACCTGATCCTGATCTAACTTATTTCACTTCATGATTCAATCAAAAATTACTCCCACTCCCCAGCTGTCAACACAGTGAATCCTCTTGGAGCTCTGGCAACCTTACTCACCGACAGAAACACAACACTATGAGTAGGGTCTAGTGTTATTTAACTGCGGTTTTCTGTAAGGTGGAGGTACTTCCCCAGATGGGCTCTGCTCCAGATTTGAGCGAAACGACATTCGTTGTGCTGTGCCCTACCACACTAAACGATATGCATCCGCTGTGCCATTGTGTTTTGACTTTTATCAAGTCCAAGTTTTTTTATCAAGTTATGTATCAAGTTCAACAGTTTTTTTATCCTCTACTGTTTACGCTAAATCTTCTTTCAAATTAGAAGACCAACATCCAAAATTAAATTAGCTCTCTTTCCCGTTTTAGACGCAATCAAAATATCGATCTCATTATCGACTTTTTACATCTTGCAACACTCGCGCAGGTCGTGACCGGGCGGGCACGCGCGCCCCCGGCTTACGCCGCGCCGTAACACGGCAACACTGTAATTGCTCGGGTAATTCGGTTTTAGTGGGCAACACTGGGCGGGAGCGGTTAATACGGTTCTTAATTGATTGTTGTTTTTGGGTTTTATAGATTATAAAGTGGGAGGGAAGCTACTGTAAGAATGTAAAACTTCCCTAATACCAGGTAAAATTTATAAAAGTGAAAAAATTCTAAAAATCACATAAGATTTATTATTCAAAATAAACAAATATTAAGGAAACCAACCAGCCAGATTTTTTTTTTAGTCTCATGGACTTTATCATTCGATCTGAAGTAAAATCAAATGGAGGTATCTTCTTACAAACAAAATAAGAATGTCTAAAATCGGATGATAGAGCTGGAGATGATCGAGCAGTTCCACTATACTATCCCTAATCTTCAGCATCAGGTCCACTGCAGTAAAATAATGGCTTCATTATGAAAATGCTTAAGCTAATTATGAAAACCCTCAAATCATAATGCATGTGCAGTTAAAATTTGAGAAGTTCTCTCAATTCCTCATGAATTGCATTATCGGAATAGAATTATAGTCAAATGGGAGTATAAGTATACCTTATAATACCTTGAGGGTATTTATTTACAAACAAAATGGCTCAAATCGGATGATAGAGCTGGGAATTACCAAGCCTACTGAGGCTCCTTTATGCTCGAGTTTATTAAAAAAACAATCAAACCGCCATGCATGTGCCTTCCAAAATTGAAAAGTTTCCTCAATTCATCAGAAATAGATTTAAAAAAATGGGATTTATCTGGAACCATCTACTTTCTCATATTTTTAAAGCCGTTCAGTAATGACGGAGTTCTGAGGTAACAAACATAAAAAAAAACAAACGAATTCAGAACCTCCTCCTTTTGAAATTTTCAAGTCGATTTCAAAAACTCAAACTATCAAGTAAAGGGCTAGTTTTCTTTACACACTTAAGAAACGTATATATATCCATATGTATATTACCCTCCAGGATGTACGACTTAAAGACTCTGAGATCATCCTAAAACTAAATTACAATAGAAATGCGTGCGAGCGAGACAGAGAATCTATTATAATAATTGATGGTTAGAGCGGTAAATCTGGAGGTGTCATGTCTTCCGGTATTGGAAAAAAATTAAAAGTACGTCGATTTGACGAGTGGCGGTCGTAAATAAAATGAATAAATCGTTTTAAATGTTTTTTTGTTGTTTTTAATTAAGATAGTCGAGAGACCTGTTTTAGTTCATTCATAACGAGTCGAAGTATTATTATGAGTGTTGTTAAGTGTCTGTGCTTTTTTTACAGCGTCCTCTAGACGTACTATTATATAAGCTATGAGTTTTTCCACTTTTTCTTTCTTTCTTAGAAATTGCGTATCCTTCGTAAATTTTCTGCTTAAAAATAAATAATTGACGGAAATACTACTCGTTTTATACCAATATTTTTGTTTATGGAAACGTAATTACCGCTCTAAACGTGTACCCAAAAATTGGTTCTGGTGGTGGTAAGGAAACGGAACGTATTCTTACATATTAGTGTAGATGGTTTTATGCTTAGTAGTTTGAGGTATTGGACTGGGTAACTAAAGTTAACCAGTTAAATACCTCAAACTATACTTACAAACTTACTTATTTCTTATTAATGTCCGACTGAAGATTCGGTTTCGGTTTCGGCCGGTATCGGCCTAAAATCATGTTTCGGCCAAATGTTCGGTTTTGGCCAGAAATCAGCCGAAACTTACAATATCTTACTTTCGGATCGCGTTCGACAGACGTCAGGTGAGCTCGACACGGCTGGCAATATGACATCATATGATAATGTTAAAATTTCAATCAGAGTAAAGTTTAATCGGACCTTGGACCATGTTTCGTTAGTCATATTATTATATTTGAAATAAACGGCTCACTGACATTTTATTCAGCGTTTTAATCACATTTATTAAAGGTTTGATTTCGGTTTCGGCTAAAACAAGAATCAGTACCGACCCTTCGGTTTCGGCAAAAAAACATGTTTCGGTTGGACACTGTTTCTTATATTTATACAAGAAATGGTGGTCTTAAAGGAGTAGAAAGTGGAACGCATTTTTAAACGTCTTTTACTAGGAGTTACCAGTCTATCTATACATTCAATTTTTTTATACGACGCCGGTGGAAAGCAAGCATATGGTACGCCTGATGGAAAGCGGTCACCGTAGCCTATGGACACCTGCAACTCCATGGGTGTCACATGCGCGTTGCCGACTTATTAAAAACTTGTGCACTCCGTTTTTGAAGAACCCCATATTATGTCGAAGCCTTCGCCATTATGCGTTAAATGGTACCTACTTATAAAAGAGGAAAACCTGTGACCAACGCATAAAAAATTAAAAATAGTATAGTAAAATTTAAAACGATGAATAAAAATGCTTAAAGTGTTAGCCACATCGTTAATGCATAAATATTTATATTTATTTACCTAGTTAAAAAAAGAAGCAGCATATTCAAATATAAAACATCTAGATGTACTGAAACTTCATATTAAATTTATACAGGTACCAGGTGTTCAATTAATTAATTAAGCTTAAAACAAGCGGTTTTCAAGCTCCTGAACATGTAAAAAATAATAACAGACAACTCGTTTTATTAATTCGAATTTGGAACCCAATGGCCGTGTTTAAGCCCATCGGCTCATTACAACCGGCCTGTGTTATTTGAGCTACGTGATCTCCAATACGGTGGAGACGTGCACTTAGCTGTGCACGTGCTGTCTTTAACGTTCTAATTTTGAAATAAAATTGTCTATAGTCTTTTTTTCATTAGCAACACTAATTTTGACGTTTCATGCGTAAGCACATGATTGAGAAATAAATGTACATATCTTTTTGAAGTTGAAAAGAACTTTAGCATTGTAAATCACACGATTATTTGTTTATTTGGAATGCATGCACGCAATACCGATTTGTATTTAAAAAAGGAATCGTGTTCGAAATTTGAAACATTTAAATTGCACGTTATTGCTACTGTGCACGCGGCGCTGCGCTCAAATACTGGCAGGCAGGTTGTAATTATGTTCGCCGATTTGCTCCGAATCATCTCGTCCCGATCCGATGCCGAAAATCCTTAGGTTCGTCCCGAATCCCAGGCTTCGAGCAATTCAACTAATTCGTGGGAGTCCCTAGCGTGAGAAAATGATTTGAACGTGATTCACGAATCCTCACTCATAAGTGCCGTGTAATTGTCTAAACATTTCAAATTACGAATTAGTAAAATAATGGCATAAAACAAAAAAGCTGTTTCTCAAATTAAAACGAGATAATTCGAACGCGCAACGGATGCAGCGCCCCGCTGCGAGTCGCGCTTTGAAAAAAGAACGCCGTCAACCGAACTGTCAGTACGCAACCGCGGATGAGAAATGTTGCCAGACTGAAAAAAGATAGACCACGGCGTTCATTCATAAAAAGCCACTCACGTTTAGAAATTAGTTTATTTTAATTACTCGGTGAGCGCATTGTTGTATTAATTATTGGACTCGAGCCGTTTGTCGGACTGGACAATATATTTTATTGTCTTTCTGTACGGTTCGTGATTTATATATCTAGTTAGTAAGTTATTCGAATTTTAATTTAGACGAGTTTTAATGGGGTACGTTTGAATGGATTCTAATTAGGGAAAAACAAGCGGTCGGGTGGTATGAATAATGTCAGGTATAAATTCGTGTTATGGCTTAGGAAAGCGATGATTTGACCTCTGCTTAGCTGTATGGGTACAATGGGCGCTCGCCTTTGCCTAACAAATGCTTTATTAGAAAGAGCGACGGTGAGAAATGGCTTGTCTATGATGCTTTGTTGATCTACAGGCGCCGTAATTCAAATTTGGAACACAATGCGGTCTAAATAAACAAGCTAAGAGGCAAGTTCAACATCTAACTAGATCGGAAAGGTTTTTAAAAGTTGGTAGGTAAGCAAGTACCCACCTTGTACAAAGGTTTTATGATAACCTTAACAAAATGTGTATAACATTGGGGGTAAAAAACACAAGTATTCGATACAAGGGTATTGAAATTGGCCAAGAGCGAGTTGAAAAAACCCTCATGAAAGGTTTCATAGATTGCTTATACAGAATGACAAGTGCAAAAGTTACTCTTTAAAAGACTTTATCAGTTTTATCACGCAGTAATAAGTTTTAAGGCCGTATTTGTTGGTAAGGAAGAATTTAGTTAGGGTTATTTCTTTTCTCAGAAAGATAAAAAATGGATCATGACCTTGGGCGGGACTCGTATCCGTGACTCTGGGATACTAGCCCACTGCTCTGCCAACTGAAGCTACCGAGGCGACACCCGTGGCCCCGAATTTTTCCACCAACTGAGAAATGTGATATTGGTGGCAGACGTTTCTGCTTCAATTTTTTTTTTTGGTTTTTTCTTATTAGACAGCATCCATCTTAGTAGATGGCGATTTTTGATTATAATTTGTAAATAAAAAAGACAACCTCAACCATTGACAATATCCGTTTTTTAGTCTTAGAGTCAAACCACGTATCTCATTAATAGTACATTAGAGGCTGAATTAAATTAATATGAAGCCTGCAAATGCCTTTGGAGCTGAGTCAAGTATAGTGCTTTTCTCAAAAATGGTGCAAATAAACCAAAACTTGATCAAATAGGAACGTTCAATTTCATACTTACGGCAGTGGCGGCGGCGGCCGTTTTGGAATCCCGGCCGCTATTTTTTTTATATAATAAAATTGATCTGTATTTTGTCTTCTATAATTTTATTCAAGATAATTATAAAACGTCGCTATACCAACATTAAAATAATATCCACTGAACTGGATAACTGGCCAAGGTCGTTACACTAATTTTCTGCCCAACGCAGCAGTCGGCAAGCGGCGAATTTATTTAGCGTAGCGGCCTGCAATTGGCCACTTGCCGGCCGGAGGGCAGAAAAGCACTTTACGACCTAATTTTGTAAAAGGAAAAGTAGACTTTGCATAGCGTTTTTGAGAAAAAATACATGTGTCGCCTAAAGAACCCCTAAACCATATAAAACTTATAAAAGTGTGCGGCGCGACATCACTCTATATTTCATTACTGCTGTTCACAATTCATTGCTTATAAATCAAATTTGAAAAAAGAACGACCCGCTCATTTGGCCGTTGTGCCTTACACACTATTAAAGTTCCGAAAAATAAAAAACAAAACAACCGTCTTTGGTCTTATTGCCTATTAAAAATATATCGGCGATTCTCATTGAAAATCCAATTTAGGGTAGCCAATTAGAAAATGTACTTATTGTCTTGGCTCGTGTTTCGATTTAATTGCGTTTGTTTATTGTGACATTTAAATATTAAGTTGGACGTAAATTCTTATCGATCTCTTTGTTTTGGCCAGGCCTACTACTACGAAAATAGAACGACTGAAAATTTGTATCTTCCTCTCTGTCACACTTGGTCATTAGAGTGACAAAGAGGTTTACCGTCAATGCCAATTTTCGATGTTCGTGGTAGGCCCTCTGATCTATCATTATGATATGCCACTATGGTGACAAGTTTGACAATTCAGATTCAAGTGTGACAATTCGTAATTCAGTCATTTCAGGAATTGTCACACTTTTCAGCGTGGTGAAATTGGGGCCTGGTCATCGGGAAATACAGATTTCAGTGTCAATTAGTTACAATTTGGATTCAGGTTAATCTAAAGTGGCAAGCTTTGATAATCAAGTAACATGGTATGTCTGTTAGTGTGAAGTTCACGGGGGGCAAGATCAGTGATCAATATTAGTATGCGACAGGAGCACTTAACACAGCGGGGTGTGGAAGTGAGATGAACTGATACGATTGTTGAAGGTCCTCCGACTGGCCTAGTACCACGAAAATAGAACTATCGAAAATTTGTATCTCCCTCTCTGTCACACTTGCTTATTGGAGTGATAAAAAGGTTTTTCCGTTAATGACAATTTTCAATTTTCGTGATAAATCGCACAGCTGGATGCTTCTATAAGTGGATTGGTAAGAGTGTTTTATTTGCATTTTCTTCTAGTATTTCCTAAAAAATTTGATTTTTTTCCATTTGGTAAAAATAACGGGCATTCAGATTATTCAGAACAATTGGAAAAAGTTGTGAAAAATGATTTATGTGTTACCGTTTCCAATAAGAAAAAATGTTAACAATTAAATACTCACAACGAAAAGTAAAGTTGCTTCTTTCCGATATATACAAAGCTGAAAAGCTTCCGGTGTCCGGCCTCCTAGCCTAGTCGGTAGTAACCCTGCCTACGAAGCAGGAGGTCCCGGGTTCGAATCCTGGTCAGGGCATTTATTTGTGTGTTTATCACAAATATTAGTTCCTGAGTTATGGATGTTTTCTATGTTTTTATTTGTATCTATCTATTATATATATATCGTTGTCTAGTAGCCACAACACAAGCCTTATCGAGCTTACCGTGGGACTAGGTCGATTTGTGTACGATTGTCCCACAATATCCAAAAAAAAGAGAGATAATTAATGCAAAATTGAAAACTTCTTTATATTTATGCTGATTGATGAAACGAAAGGTTAGTTATAAAGTCAGAAACAAACTATGATTTAAATTTAAACTTGTTAATTATTAGAATTATTCGTGTTATCTAAAATAATTACAATAATCATATGCAAATGAATATCGATATTGATTGACTAACTTTTTAATAAAATCTATAAAGTTTATGGCTAATTTTAAATACCCGTGGGCGGGGCAGCGTGACATGCCATTAAAAATATTTAATGACCGCCTTTATTTTTTATTATGTGTTATCAGCGTATACATTTCAAATGCTAGTTCTTAATTACATTTATTCGCGGTTACGGCATTAAATTCATAAATGATAAATTAATTGTTGTTTAACATTTTATAGCCTTAGTCAATTATAAAATGAATAATAGATGAAGGGTAATAAGGTCAAGACTTTACAGTCAAGTTTTTATGAAGATATATATTGTTGCAGTTGCAGTTTAACATATTTTATTATATTTTCTTAGGTGATCGCGATTAATATTCATGTTTTATTCAAAAACATTAACATCTTTAATATATAAACAATGTAGGTACATAAGTACTTATTATACTAGAGTCGAATATGAAAAAAAAACATAGCACAGACTGTGGACGTGTTAAGCAAACGTCAAAGTTTGACAGTTCATTTGTTTGGAAGAGATAACGTGGTTTGACTCTATTCGGAATTGAACTGAGAAATAAATATTTACTGATAATCGTCATATGTTTGTTAAACAGCATAAATTCAGTTTCAAACTCAAGAATACCGAAGATGTAAATTACACTCATTTCAATTTTTTATTATTCTTAATGTCACTGATCTACTTTACTATTACTGGCAAGAGGCTTCCTTCTTTTGTCCACAAACTTGTTTTGTCTGTTATGTAATATTTGAAAGAGTCTGCCTACGTAAAGTCTATGCTGCACCGACTGGCCAGATAGACGTCAACTAAGGCTCATGCTTTGTCAAGTAGGACTGCACCATTTGTAACATTTGTCACGAAGATTTTGAGGACTATAGGAATAAAATATAAATAATATTTCAGTCCTTTCCTTTACGCCTAATTTAAAAAATAAAATAAACCGGTGCATTTATGCATTTTTGTCAGTATCTTATTGCTGAAGTTACATTGTATTCTGTAAAAATCACTGATCGCTGAGCAATTTCATCATCTACCTATTTGAATAAAATTAACAATCAAACCTTCCTAATCCCCATTAATTACCTAAAATAAAACACGAACCGAGTTAATCCAAAATTACATTCATTGTCATAACGGCCAAAAGGTTGGCAACACCGCTCCCGTTCGAAATTCAAAATTAATGGCGGATTTGACAGCGCTGTATTGTGGGGCTAATTTAAATCTTATCAAGCCGATGACAGCGGCATAATGGAACGGCGGTTTTTTAAATAATACTTCAGCGTTCCATTTTTGAATTGTTTTATTGTGCACTGAAATTGAATTGGTTCTTCATGGTAGTTGTTTTGAAATGTTTATGTATTTTTGTGATCATTTGTTAGGAGTTTCTGAATGTGATAATAAAATGCTGGTTGTGGCATAAGTGTCACCTTAAGCTAGGTCAAACCGCTTACGTGACTGCATGCGTTCTGCTCTGCGCAGGAACAAATCACACGGAATATGCAAAGCAGCACGACTCTGGTTGTCATGGCAGTACATTTGCGTTGCGTTGTACTTACTATACAACACACACATGACACACACACACACACAGAGAGAGAGATAGAGAGACTTGGTTTTGAGAAGCTTGGAGCATCCTAGTGGTTATCGTTCACTTAGTTCTGATTCTCTCTAGACGAGACACTAAGTACCTATCTACAATAAAAAAAAACACTGGTGACTTGTATGATGTAAATATGTTATAGGGTATAGAGAGTATAAAGATGGCCGTATGACATATTAAGGGGTCTAACATTGGATCTGTTATCATCTGTTGTTGTTAAATCTGCCACGGACCTGCTTACAGTCTTGTATGGGTGAGACGTAGCTACATGTTAGGGTTGACGAATATGAAATTGCGGCGATTTTGTACCTTGTCATCATTAACAAATATTATGACATCCCTGAGGATTTTCATATATGTACACACGCGTTCAAAACTGCATGGGCAATTTATGAATTAATTCATTCTGAAACTGTCCATGCAATTGTGAACGCAATAGTACGTAACTGTTACAAGATACGAAGCGTCCCAGAACTAAAACTGGTTGAATGTGCTAGGTAATGTGTAGCGGGTATAAGTGCGGTAGCGAGCATAATTGCTTCTTTTTAACATTTATTGACGCACTATATCCAATTTTTTTTAAAGTTAAAACCTTGTAAGTACAGTCAACAACAAATAACACAGCAAGATATGAATACAGCCAAAGTGCCAAAAATATGTATACAGGACTTTATTGCCTGAACAATAAGGTCGTGTATA
Source organism: Lathronympha strigana (assembly GCA_949128165.1). Taxonomy (NCBI): domain Eukaryota; kingdom Metazoa; phylum Arthropoda; class Insecta; order Lepidoptera; family Tortricidae; genus Lathronympha; species Lathronympha strigana. The sequence goes on along the minus strand of OX421923.1, from coordinate 7,835,239 downwards.
CCTATTTTAGGCACTTGGACTGTATTCATATCTTTGTAGTTGACTGCATTAGGTTAGGAGGCATTCTTACCTTTGCCAAATCGAAGGAGTTTTTAATCCAAAGGGCATTCACAGACATTCAAATTGACTATCGGAATGAACAAAGCAGTTTTATACATAATAAGTGTAGGTCGATGATAAATTGATAATGCAATGATTTGTTGATAATGATAACCAATGAATATCCTAATTGTCTTTAAGTTCTTCCTTACATCCTTTAATTTAATAGGGACAAGTAACCACGGGTCTACTTTAATAACCTAATTTTAAAAATTGGTGCGTACTCTAATTTTTATGAAAGAGTTTATCATCTGATATGACCTTACAAACCGGAGGGGAAACTAGGCCTTATTGGGATCAATCCAATTTAATCTGGTAGTGCAAGTTTTTATTTATTTAATATTTTCAGTATCATAAAATATATTTTTAAGCAAAACGTCTGCGAATGATACCAAATTTCTCAGAAAGAAGGACAAGTGGGACAAATTCATGAACTCGGGTGGGACTCGAACCCGCCAATCTAGGATACCAGCCCATCGCTATCGACTACACCTTACAGTTAATTAATTTTTACCAAACTATAGAACTGTGTGGTGGAAAGGTAGCATAAGGAAAATGCTTGTTTGTACACAATTCTGCTTTCATATAGCCGCCGTTGATCCCTTCGGCTGTCTGGCCGGCGGCGATACTGTGCTCTCACTCGTGTCGCTTAGTTACCTAGCCTAGCATCACGCTACCGTGGCCTTAGTGCAACTTAGACCTAATATCGATTCTTAAAAGCTCAACATAGATAATCTCGATTTATCGCAACGCAAAATCGAGTGCTGCGGTTGTAGAATGACATTCTTTTCAAAGTTTTTTGGAGAGGCTACAAATTTTTATCTTTTTAAAGAATCGACAACGTGCTTATAGCCCTTCTGTAGCTTTCTTGGAGTTGCGTGTATCTGTAGGTAACGTTGACCACGCCCTGTTAAACGATGTATATGCTATTATTTTATGTAACCATAAACATTTATTACACATAATTACAACTAAAGTAAACATATTGTGTTACTAAAAACATTGTGCCTAAATAAAAACATAAAAAGTCCGGTATGCTGTCGAAGCTTAAGGCTAGCGATATTTTCTTGCATTTTAACACTATACGGGTTGTTCCTATTAGAGCCGGTTGCACATAATTTATGGGTCTTAAAGGAAAAATGACGAAATTACATATTCGTATTGAAACGTGTCACTAAAACTGCAAAAAAAAAAATTGCAAATATTTTGATTTCGCAGCCTACCTACCTTTTACATCAAACTACATTAATATTTTTATTTGATTAATATTTATTTATTTTCGAAAAAATAGCTTATGGAAAATCTGTTTAAAAAATATTCATTAGAGATTTAGTAAGTAAATGTAAGTCATAATTATATTGAAGATTTCATTACAACCTATAATCACCGCAATATTTTACTTATTATATAATTTTGACTCAAAACGCCAAAACCACACAACTCAAAAACATTAAATTTCCAAAACTTTCCGATATCGCAAAAAGTATTTTTTATTGTTTTACCTGTTTGAAAAGGATGTCCCGGTAATTTGTGCCAAGGACCACCAATTATAAAATTTCAAAGTATAACGTGCTGGCCGCCATAATTATAAGGTACAAGGAATGCTACAAATAAAGGATTGGGCTCTTTCTTGTGTCAAGTTTTCTGGATGAAATGTTACTTAGTCTTGGTTTTAAGGGGAAAGTATATTTTAGAGTTTTAAATATAGGGTTTGTTTCTGTGACTGTTGAGTTCTTGGAATACGTGTAATTTTTTTGTGGCTGGACATAATATAATGTTAGCTTAAACGCCAGGTTACGGTAATTTTTATGGAAACTAAAATACCTATTCACTTAATATTATATTTCAATAGGTTTTATTTAGAAGGTATTTAATTACTTACTAGATATAGTCTGACTAAGTCCGACAGTAGATTTAAAAAAGCTGCCTTTTTTCGGAGTGGCAACAAGCGTAAGAAAAAGACAGTACCTACGACTATCTCTGACTATGCATGACAGATAGTTGTCAGACTATAGGTGAAGTAAGGTTTTCCGTCGGCTTTTTCTAATGTCCAATAACAATATTTATTTATAAACCATTTTATATTAGAGCAATTCAAAGATATTTTCGTTCAGATACAACATGTTACAGTTTAGCTATGTGAAGTTTTATCTCATTATTTTTAATGTTAGCAACTCACTTCATAATTTTTTTGTAAAACACGAATCAAATCGTTTATTAAATGTAATAAATGTTTTGATTCATGTTTTTTGTTTTTTAAGTAGTCACAATAGTATTGTGACCTATAAATTATAAATTGAATGAGATGTCATAAGCATACTACAGAAAAAGTGACCAAGGTCTCCGGTGAGCAGGGCTAGGATCGAACCAGCGACCTCCTGCTTTCGCGGCCGACACCTCATATTTTTTTTGACATCGAGCAGAGATGCAGCTAGCGCTAACAGGAAACAGCGTCTTGAATACATAAGTTGGTTTCAGAATCTTAAAACTAGATAGCTATAAATGATAAAAGATATTTAAATAAATCTGTCCACCGCAGTAATTCATATGCTAAGGAAGTATAATTTATTATAATAAGCACTTATTTATAATTTATAAACAAGTCAAAACTAAATTGGGTGTTCTGGCAAAAAATAAGTATAATAAATAAATAGCTTTTTTTAGAATTTCAGCATTACAAAAATATTAGAAAATTAAAATATTTTAAGTTACAAAATAATCTTATAATATTAAATAAAAGTAGAAAGTTCCCTATTTTGTTGCAAATTGAAACTCCCTACTTTGTTTGTCATTCCTGTTGCAAATATCTAAATGGTGCCACAAAAAAGATAAATTAGATGTGTATCAAAGGAGTTTGTATTTTGATTTTCACGGTGTTTTTTCATTTCAATTGTTTCTAAACATTTTTATCGTTCCAAAAACAATTATTTTAAAGTTTTAAACTTCCATTAATTCTCAAAAAATATATTTATTTCTAGGTAATTACTAATTAGTATGACCCAAGGAAATGTTCCTCAAATATAAATTTGTAATATAATATGTTAAAAACGAAATCCTCATTTAATTTTTTTTTTGTCATAAATACTAAGCAACTCCTAGATATTATATGTGTTTATTGTATTTTCTTCCAAACCTTATATGTAGGTATGCTTCACAATGCTTCAATGTTTAAAGTTGAATGAGCATTCATTACAACATATACATAGGTACCTACATGTTAATTGTATACACTGGTTAACTATATCTATAAGCTAAGTAAGCAATCGTTTCCATACCTCGCGGTGACACTGCATATAAAGGTTCATGCTATCTATACTAAGGCAAACATATCACAGAACACAAAATGTCTCATATCACAACAGTCACTGGATTGCCTTCCGCATTATCGATTATGCCTGGAGCCATCCGACGCACCGAATGTAATAATAACCGACCATCCCCCAGGCTTATCGGTAAACGACTGCAGGCGAAAACCTTTTCGCTGGGGGCGAAACGCCGCGCGGCGCTCGAGGCTCCGCCCCGGGGTTCCCCATTGGCTCGAAAGTGGTAGCGAGCCGTCAAACGGGCTCCCCCATTGGCGGTCAGTAGTCAGTGGGGGCATAGATATTTTGACGTTTTTTTAACGCGGTGGCATTTCTCGTCGCTGCGATTAATTGTAATTCTTTATGGCTATTGTAGGGTTGAGTGAGCGGTTAATATGTGACGTTTGTGTTCAATATTTGATTTTTTTTTGTGTACAGAATGCGCTTGCGACGATTTGTTTGATCAGGCTGGTTAAGGTTTGCTCTTTTTTCGAGCGGTTCGTGTTTACATTTACTTGTTTCTATTGAAAATGATGAAACTTAAACAACTTCATTTTTAGCTGAAAGACAGTAAAAAATATTCACAAAAAGTGCGATTTTTGAGTTACTACACTTTGCTTTTTAGTACTGTACAAAGGAGTAACTTTAAACGATTTTATTTCAAAAAAACGTGAACAATGAAAGGTATTCGAAAAAAAAAACGGTTTTTAGGATTGTTACACTTTGTCTTTTCACTCAGAAACTTTTCGTTCAATAAAGGTACTAGGTATCTACTATACTTACAACCATGTAGAGTGCAAATTTATTGACTGCGCGACTCTACAATCTACATATTTGTGTAAGTATACAATTGGCAGAGTCTACCTACTTACGTTAACTCTGCAGAAAAATTACTTATTTTGCAACACTGTAATAAATGTCACATTTTCCCAAAAGTTCATGTTTAACTAGTGTTGTCATTAATATGACTGTTCATTATGCTAATTTTTATTTCATGCCTACAGGAAAGTTTACAATTTTTTTGGATTTCGTGCCTTCATTACTCAGAATATTAAGTATTTCAGAGATAAATGACCGCTGCGTAATGTAATGAACGTTTATATGCAGGTGGGGTCAGTTATCTCTGCAGCTGACTGTACATATCTTTGCTGCTGACTCTACTTAATTCTAGTGCAATGATAAAAATGTGTCGAGAGTTTTTGCAACTGACAGTACCTGAAATGTGATAATAAATAGGAAGCAAATCAAGGTGGGCCGGATCTTTGCTTGTCACTAAGTACCTAACACGACTGAGAAAGAAGTATCGAAAGACCTTTCGAATAGATACCTATATGTTCAATGTAAAAATGTAGGTATATGTTTACAGAACACCACCGAAAAGGCAAACTCTCAAAGAACGAATCGAGCAGCGTAAATACATACTTACTTATGCCTATGTCTTATGTATGGTATATAGGTACTTATATATGTATGTCTTACTGTGAGATTTCGTCCCTCCGAGGAGGGTGAATACGAATATCACATGCGTGTATGTCGCGTATATGTGTACATATTTAAATGTAGGTATGTGTGTGTGACATAAGTACTCATGTCGGTAACATCTCGAAGTTTAGCTTGGTCGTAGCGAAATGAGAAAAGTAAGGTTTTATACATTGTAGACACCTATTTGGATTTAATAAAATATCTTCGTTTTTAGGGTTCCGGACCTCAAAAGGAATAAAACGGAATAATTGCCGCACACTGAGAGTTCCGTGCCACCAGTATTTTTAAGTACCAAATGGGGAGCATCCTTTGTGCGGAACCTTCGGTGGGCGAGTCCGACTCGCACTTGGCCGGTTTTTTGTTTCAGATTTAGATCTGAAACAAATAGCTGCTTTAAAAAATAGTTGTTTACTTGAGCAAAGTAAAGATCTCATAAATCACGGGTATCTGGAGCATTGGGTCACATATTATCACTAAGTCGGTACCTACTTAGATGTAAAACAATCTACCGGCTAACGTGCAGAAACAAAACTTATCAATTTACATTGAAATTTGTGGATAAAATGTAAATTTGTCACTTTTAAGCAATAGATTTTATAATAAAGGAACATGATTTCTTAATACCTATCAAAGTTTTCGAATAGGTACCTAAACTTCCCTACCTAGCCGTATACTCATTGACAATTGCATATTTCAATAACAAAAATCTTGAACACAAAACACACCACAACCGATTCTTAATTAATCATCACTGCGTTAAATATTTTGTAGGAGCTTGTTTTACAAAATGTGTTACTTTCCTCAATCACAATGATATATTATTATTGTACCCATAAAACGAATTACCGCAAATTTTGTTACATAATAGGAACATCGCCTAAAATCGCATTACACGTAGCTTTTACGTACCTACCTCTGAATCAAAATCGTCAACTTTTGTTTCACCGCTCACCATATAGGAATTATAGGATACTTTTAAAAGTAAAAAAAGTACGAATGACACCCGAAAACCAACTTTTGTTTAAACGCCTAAAGCTAAAACCGCATAACTCCAAAATTAATAAAATAATTTCACCGTCAGCTGTCACTTCATTGTGTGGTCTGAATTGTGTGTGGCGACACTGACAATTTTCGAATTTTGGCGTTTCAAATAATTAGTGTAATCAATTTTGTGTGGTTAGGATTTGGTTTTTTTGTAGAAAATATTTATCATATTTTTTTGTTCGTTGACTGCGTAAGCTGAAACCTTCGATTCCCTTCTTGGCCTCCGGTGGAGTTGATATTTTTCTTTAGTACATGACATATAGGTATTTCAGATTATAATTAATATTCTCTGTATTTTCTTTAATTCTTAGGCTAGGTAATTTTATAATATGATTATAAAAGTAAAATACAAAAACACATACAAAAACAATACAAAATACATATAAACATATTATAAAAAACCTAACCTAGAGTGCCGCCGGCAACGGGGCAGGGCCCTTCAGATTATAATTACGAGTAATTATTATTATTGCAAGCCTATACTGTCCCACTGCTGGGCAAAGGCCTCCCCCCACCTTCTCCACTCCTCCCGATCGAGAGCAGTCTCAGGCCACCAATTAAGTATTTATTATAATTAAATTGGGAACGTACCTAAGTATGTTTTTGATGTATTTATTATATTTAGGTACCCTGTGAAAACGAGTGCCATGAAGGTATCTCAATATCTTAATGTCGGAATGTAGAGTTAAGGATGACTTACACTAGAACGGGCGGGGACGTGGCCGGGCCGGAACGATCTGTCAGTTTCTATAGAAAACGTCACGTGACCTCCGAGGGCTCCGGGCTCGGAAGGGATTCTTTCTGTAGAAATTTACAGATCGTAAACGTCCTGTTCTAGTGTGAGTCATCCTTTAATGGGCGTATTTTAATCCGATTTTAATTGTTTAAATGAGAGCAAATAATTTTTAATGAGTGCTCCGCAGTAAATGGAAAATATTTCGTCTTGATTAAAATGTATAATTACAGCAAAATATTGAACAAACAAAATATGTAGTTACATTTTTAACAGTAACAAAGTTTTAGTTCCTATTATTTAACAAGTGTAACATAATTAAAATTTAACAAATATTTATGACTATTTACGTATCTGAACCCGCATGATAAAGCCAGTGTTTTAATAAACACCCCGAGGTGTTGGACATTTGGCGCGCGTCCAACTTTTTGGGGCTTTCTCCAAATTGAAAGTATTTTTTGTATTGTGAAGGTAATTATAGGGTGTTTCGGTATAAAACGTGTAATCATGCATTTGTGTTATAATCAGTTTACGTCGATAAAATACCAGAAGGCAGTCAAAACCTCAATTTGAATGGATTAAAACCGCAGAATATTAAATAATAACAAATGATAATAATATATACCTAGATCACCACTTGTTGTTACATAATGCGGATATATTCATGTTTAGGAGGCGCATACAATTTTAAAATTTTCCCTGTTCACCCTGTTTAAAAAAATTGTCCTTGTAATATGCGAGACACTTAGACAAAAAAAAAATTAGATTGAAAAAGGGCTGCGTGCTACGCGTAATAATCCATTTAGGATCATAAGCAGACAAATGTAACTCCCCGTGCAGAATCGAAGGTGGGCCAATCTTTTATTTTGGTGCAATTATCACTTTGACAAAAAAAAACACAAATGATAACTTAAAACAAAAAAAAGCAATCGCAACCTAACCGTCACATGTAGTTATAAAACACCGGCAATAAAAAAAACAAATCGCCATGACACATTAACAGCTCATTTGTGTCAAATTATGCACGGTGACCCAACACCATCCATCAATTAAAAATAACTAAAACTGCCAACATTATTATTTATTTATTTTTTGTAACACAACTGCGGTAATAAATTTACCCATTTTGGGGTTATATCTTTTTGTTTTAACCGCCTTTTGTCACGGTGCCGTTATGGGTCACGGTTACGTAATTCAAATTTGGAATCCGCGAGTTTAACGGCGTTTTTTACGATTCGAATGAGATTAACGAAATGTGTGACCGTTTTTGTTCGAATTTTAAATTACTTTGGTTTTTACAATTTTGTGGCGTGAATATTACCTACCTACATACCCAAAGAGTGTTCCTAGGGAGATTTGGAGCTATAATTGTGTTATTTGGATAAAAAAAACATGTCAGTACATTTGCCGGAATTGTATAGGTACCTAGTGTAGTTATTCCTATGAGAATTTAAAAGAGTATTTTAAACAAAAACTACGCGCTGTGTGCCTATGCCAATTGCCCAGTACATTATGTTGTCATTATTTGGGTAAATCCCTAATATGCAAATAGAGTATCATACCTGTAGTGGAAAATACCTTTTGACAATAACAAACCCTACAGTTCCGCGCTCTGACAATATAAATTTACAACGATGAGAGACTGAAAGTACAAATGAACGCTTAAGTAGTGGATATCGCGGTATTGGGTGGCTGAGTAGCCCCTTTATAGTTAGGATCCTTTGGTGTGCCTATTTATGAAGATAACGTGTAGGTGTTGTATTTTCGCGCGTTATTGTGCAAAAGTCGTATCTCGCGCATATTTGGACTCTTAAGGATGACACACGCTACACCGGGCTGGGACGGGCTCCGAGCTCTATACGGGGCTATCGCACGATATCCGGCGAGGCCGCATGCGTGCTGGCCGGGTCCGTGCCGTGGGAACTGCACGCGAGGACCCTAGCGTCACTATTCACGTGGCGCGAGGAGGCGCGGGCACGGGATGTCTGGCCGGCACCGCGTGAGATAGACGCCAAGTAGGGGAATACGCGAAGACTATAATGACCCCTAAACATAACATAACTCACAAGTCGATTTTTTTTAAATTACCTATTAGAGTACACTTTAGACTAATCGAGAAAAATATTGTCTAACTGTTTTAGATAAAGCTTTGGGTAAAATATAGGTATTTGTTACCGACGCGTGTAAAATCAAGGAAAGATTATGCAAGTCATATTTTCTATCTTTATATTATTGGATTAAACTATTTGAATGTCACCTGTCATTTTATAACAAATTTGTCGAAAGCTTTCTTGAAGCGAGAAAAACCTACATATTTTCTCCAAAAAAATACTTAAGTACATCCAAGTACCTGAAATGTGTTAAAAATGATGTAGATAACGAATAGGTTCCATGTCTAACGTATTCATCAATAGTTTCAATTTATATGAAGAATTCAACTTTTAAGGTCTTCTGTTAACTTCAATAAAAATCTAGAAATTTTCAAGTTGGTACATTTTGTTCATTAGTATTATAGAAATGCATACACCGAAATTATAAGAAATACATCAATAGCTCTAAATTTTATGATCTTATCAGTTCGCATCATAATTCGAACTCGAAGAGATTTGAGCGGGATAGTCTATCGCGCTACGGCCCGTGCTGTGCGACCAATCACATCACGATTACGCAACGCGTTTCTTACATTTCGTTTGTGCTACGTATTAAATTATGATCTGTAATGTAAATATTAATTTGTTAATTTAAAATTGTAATCCATATTGGTACCTAAAGCAAAATTGTTTTCTTCTTTAAATAAAATATTAAATGCACGCGTAGTATAAAATTATTTATTCAAATACTGTTTAATCACTATTTCTAAAGAAACCTCATTTAGACCGATATTAGACAGACGATGTGTCCTTTCAAAGGGTACGCAGTGAAAGACTTAGATTTTTTTTTAAACATAGGAGTCGTAAAAGACTTCGATTTTATTTTAACAAAAAGTGAGATATTCGTAAGTAAATTTAAAAAACTTAGTTTTTGTACCAGAAGTAACTACTTGGTCAATTTTCGATGGTTGTTGTGCTATAATGACACTTACTTTATACGGAGGAATTGTGTAGAACACGCTAAAATAAGCATGTTTTGTACGGACAGTTTTTATCTAAAATCAAAAATGGCCGACTTATTTGACCCCAAAGATGAACAATTTTAGATCTTACTAAAATTTTCGATGGTTATTGTGCTATGATGACACCTACTTTTTATGTTAGTATCGTTTAGAACACGCTAAAATAAGCATGTTTTGTATGGACAGTTTTTTTCTAAAATAAAAAATGGCCGACTTATTTGACCCCAAAGATGAACAATTTTAGATCTTAGTAAAATTTTCGATGGTTGTTGTGCTATGATGACACCTACTTTTTATGTTAGTATCGTATAGAACACGCTAAAATAAGCATGTTTTGTATGGACAGCTTTTTTCTAAAATAAAAAATGGCCGACTTATTTGACCCCAAAGATGAACAATTTTAGATAAGTAAAATTTTTGATGGTTGTTGTGCTATGATGACACCTACTTTTTATGTTAGTATCGTATAGAACACGCTAAAATAAGCATGTTTTGTATGGACAGTTTTTTTCTAAAATAAAAAATGGCCGACTTATTTGACCCCAAAGATGAAAAATTTTAGATCTTAGTAAAATTTTCGATGGTTGTTGTGCTATGATGACACCTACTTTTTATGTTAGTATCGTATAGAACACGCTAAAATAAGCATGTTTTGTATGGACCGTTTTTTTCTAAAATAAAAAATGGCCGACTTATTTGACCCCAAAGATGAACAATTTTAGATCTTAGTTAAATTTTCGATGGTTGTTGTGCTATAATGACACCTACTTTTTATGTTAGTATCGTATATAACACGCTAAAATAAGCATGTTTTGTATGGACAGTTTTTTTCTAAAATAAAAAAATGGCCAACTTATTTGACCCCAAAGGTGAACAATTTTAGATCTTAGTAAAATTTTGCGATGGTTGTTGTGCTATGATGACACCTATTTTTTATGTTAGTATCGTGTAGAACATGCTAAAATAAGCATGTTTTGTATGAACATTTTTTTCTAAAATCAAAAATGGCTGACTTATTTGACCTGAAAGATAAACAATTTTAATTCAAAGATTCAAAGTATTTATTTGCATCGAACACAGTATAGTGGGTCTTACAGTTAGAATGGTTAAGTCCAGTGCATTCAACCTGCATGCAGGCGTGCAAATATTTCGAATAGCGTGCAGTATTTACAGTACTATATACAAATATATTAACCTTTTATGTCTTAATAATTATATCTAAAATTATAAAAAATATGTCAAGATAGATAAAAATGCATGAAACAATGTGTAAATTATGAACAAAACCCAAAAATAAAAATAAAAAACAAAAAACAATTGTGGTAGGTAATGAATGCAAATGTCAATAAAAAATCAATATTAATAATAATTAAAATAAATATGTCAGCTATATTCTAAATATTCTTTAACACTGTAGAAGCAATGGTCTAAAAGCCAAGAAGTCAATTTATTCTTAAATCTATTGCCTTGCAGGAATTTTATGTCAACAGGTAATTTATTATAAATAATTATACACATATTAAAAGCATTCTTATCATAAATCATTTTATGAGCACGTGGCTTGTATAATAAATCCATAATGTTTTGTCGGGTCTGTCTGTTATTCATAATTGCACCTCGCGTTTTGAATGAAGTTTGGTGGTTGTTTACAAAAATGCATATATCCCTTATGTACAAACACGGTAATGGCAAAATATGCCATTGTTTAAATAGGGGGACACATGGTGTTTGGTGGTTTAGGTCTTGCACCCGGCAGGAGCAGCTCCCGCCTTAGTCTACGATGGCTGTTGGTTGTCACTTTAGACAGCGAGCGAGCGAAGCGAGCGAGCAAATCCTCCGGGGCAGAACCGACACGGATTTGGTTAGTCAAAGTCAAAGTCAAAGTCAAAGTTTTTTATTTGCCAGAATTGTGGTACATTTAGGTAACAAATTCAACAATAAAGCACGACAGCACAATTCACCAAAACATTGGCATGCAAAATATACTCCTTATATACTAAAGTAGCTATGTACAGAATTATAAAATAAAAAGCTCAAAATACTTTTAAACTTGCCTACATAATTTGAAATATTTAGGTTATTTACATTAGTTATATTTTTACATATAGCATTAATTTCAATTAATTGTAATAATAAATATAAATTCATATCATTTGCATGTCAAGAAAATCATTTATACAGTAAAAACGCTTCTCTCCCAGCCACAAACGAAGTCTTGACAAAAATAGATTAGTGGGTAAAACTCTCAATTCTATAGGAAGATGATTATATATCTGTATAGACATTATAAAACAATTTTTTCTGTATAAGGCTGTTTTAGAAACTGGCTGCTTAAGGGTGTTTATATCTCTTTCACGTAAGTTAGGGTTATGAACTGGTCTATCAAACAAATCAGGATTCTGTCTTACAAACTTGGCGTGTTCAAAAATATACATGGCTGTGAGTGTCATTACATTCAGTCTATCAAATAAAGGCTTACATGGCTCAAGTGGACCAAATCCACATACCGCCCGAATGCATCTCTTTTGAATTAAGAAGACTTTGTTAACATCTGTTGAGTTTCCCCAAATTAAAATACCATATCGAAGCAGAGACGAAACATAGCCATGGTAAGCGAGTAAAGCAGATGGTTCCCCTGCAATGCTTCTTAATCGTTTTAACGCAAATACAAATTTATTGAGTTTATTATAAATATTTCTAATTTGAACTTTCCAGTTGCAAAATTTGTCAATGGTAATCCCTAAAAAATTTACTTCGTCACTGTTGTTAAGATACTGTTCCCTGTAATGTACTTTTAGTTTTTTACATTTAGTTTTATGATTAGAGAAGTAAACTAGATTGGTCTTTTCAATATTAATTTTCAAATGATTGTTCTCTATCCATGTCCCTATATCGTCAATCGCTTTGTTGATGAGTACTTCGTGTGATGTTGATGTATCATCATCTGTGATCATAATTGACAAATCATCTGCGAACATGACCATTTGATGTTTGGTAACCAAGGGTATATCGTTTATATACAGTATAAAGAGCACAGGTCCCAAAACACTTCCTTGTGGTACTCCTTTCGTGTTTAATTGGAATGTCGATCTGTACTTCACTAGTTCCTTGTGCTCATTTAGTCTTTCAATTTCAACGCATTGACTACGATTAAACAAGTAACTTTCGAGCCATTTAGATGCACAACCCCTGATTCCGTAATACTCGCATTTGCTTAATAAGATAGAGTGATCTACAAGATCAAAAGCCTTTGACATGTCAAAGAAAACTGCCGCTATTGGAACTTTCTTATCTAGGCTTTCGGTAACGCTATGAATAAGTTGATATGCAGCATGAGAGGTAGATCTATTTTTCACAAAACCATATTGCACCTTTGAAATTATTTGATGTTTTTCAGCAAAATCGATTAATCGTGACTTCATGGCCTTTTCAAAAATTTTTGACAGTATGGGTACAAGTGTTATTGGCCTATAATTATTTAAATTAGAGCGATCATTCTTTTTAAACAAGGGCTTTACGATGGACTGTTTTAATCTCTCCGGAAAGGTTAGGTTAGAAGACTAAGGCGAGAGCTTCGCTTCCCTTATTAAATATAAATAACCTGGAAGTCTAAGGCGGGAGCGAAGCTCTGCCCGGGAAGGTCTTGCTCGCTCGCTGTCAAAATCATACCATCAAAAATATTACCAAGACATAAAATTGCTCATCTTTTGGGTCAAATCAGTCAGTCATTTTTTATTTTAGAAAGAAACTGTCCATACAAAACATGCTTATTTTAGCGTGTTCTACGAGATTCTACCATAAAATGTAGGTGTCATCATAGCACGATACCCATCGTTTTTTTTTTGTAATAGCCTGTTTTTGTGTCCCACTGCTGGGCAAAGGCCTCCCCTCTCCTTATCCAATCCTCCCTGTGCTGGGCAAGATCCCACCAATACCGCTGAAACGCATCCAAGTCGTCCCGCCATCTCTTTCTCGGTCTGCCTCTGCCACGACTATACCGGGGATGCCAGCTAGAAAATTTGACTGTCGTAAAATATCTTCTATCTTTCGAGTCAAATAGGGTAGACTGGGGACGATTAAAACAATTTGCCTTTAACCGTCTGTGACCGTCATATTTTTATGAGTTGAAAGATGTCCGCACAAAAACTTCATGGTTAGTTATCTGGTTCCTAAATAAAATATATTTGGATGGTCTATAATGCATAGTTTTTGACAATGACGTAATAAAGAAAATAGGGCAATGTGGTTCAATTGACCCCACATGACTGTCAATTGAAACACTATGTGAGGTCAATTGAAACACTCAAATATCTTCGGCACAATTAAAGTACTTATATTTGTTTTTATCTTTTTCATAACTTCCTCTGCATACAATGAGCTCATCAGAAGTTCGCAAGCATTACATAAACATTTCTCAATTTATGAGCATCTGAAAAAAACGATAAAAATACTTGAACAAAAAAATATAGCTCTTTTAGTCTTCTTTGTCGCTGCTACATTATACAGTTACCTTAAACAAAGTAATTTTAATGCAATTATAAGATATAACTTTAAAGAATCGCAGAAATAAGCATAATTATGTTTCATACAAAAGTGCTTGTTTCACCTATAACAATGTTTCAATCATAACCATTCCCACACAATTCGAGACAACGAGTGATGCAGACATCGGGATATAATATTCAGTAATAGACGCCATAAAGTATTATATTATATTTCTAGCTTAAAATAATCAGTTTAAATTGTTTTATTATGTATACTTACTTAAACATGTATACCAAATAAAAAAAAATGTTCCGTAACTCTGATTTGAATTTTAGTAGTAGGCGACCTCGTTAATCAGTTGTTGCTAATAGTACATTGTGCATCTAGGGCGGTAAGAAGGGCATTACTAACTCGGGTCATTTAAAGCCCTCCGCCGTACCCTTACTGCCCGTGGTACACACAATGTTTTTCATCACATTTGCGAGTAAAAAAATAAACTCTATACAGGTAAAGAAACAATAATGATAAGCGGTAGTGTAGTTGCACAGTCCACAGTACTCCGGAGTGACTACGTGCTGTGAGCGCGTGGGGGGCAGGTCCTCCGCGAGCTCCGGGCGGGCGGTAAAGTAGTATGAGAATCCTTTAAAACCATGGGAATAATACAGCTCTTTAAGTGTAAGTATGCTTGCATATAATATCACCATTTACGAGCAGGTGTGATGAAAAATGTATTAATATGCTTGACATATGTGTTATTATATGTCAAAAATATCAAATCAACATATAAAACATTCTGTAACAAGTGTTGCTATATGGCGATATACCAAAATAAAATAACATAATGTGACATAAAACAAAGTAGTTGTGCTCACCGAATCAAAATCAGTTTAGCCGAACGCGAGATAATCGTGTATAAAACAAACATAAATACAAACATACGGGTCAAACTGAGAACCTCCTTTTTATGAAGTCACATATTCTCAAAAAATCAGTATAAAAAACATGGAATATCTATAATTTAACAACTAGGTCAAAAACTACACAAGTGAATAAATATTGTCTTCTCTTACCGCGATTTTATTCATTGAAATTAAACACTGAAGAGAAGAGAAGAACGGATTAATCGCGTTTATTAACACCACGATCCTACGTTACGAGTACAAGTGAATTTGAAAAATGAATGAACAAACTTGTGCATCGAATACAGAATCTTATATTATATTATATTCTTATATCCCCTTTATTCATTTTAATTCCTAAGTTAGGTTTTTACAATATGCCTATAAAAGTAAAATATAATACAACATACAAAAAAAAAAAAACATAAACACATTATAAAAAACCTAACCTAGAGTGCCGCCGGCAACGGAGCAGGGCTCAGGTTGCCGGTGGTTAGGGCCGCAGAGAGAGGAACCGCCGGACTATACGCGCCGTGTCCAGGATTACTGCCTTCTGCATCTGACCCTTGATCCATCCACCTAGCGAGAGCCTCTCAAGATGTTGGTCGAGACTCTTCGCTATGAGACCGTTCGCTGAAACGACTATCGGGACAATGATCGTCGAGTCAACATCCCACATGGCGGTTATTTCGTGAGCCAAGTCTAGGTACTTACTGGACTTGTCCTTCTCGGCCTTCACGAGATTCTCGTCATGGGGGATGGTGACGTCGACGAGCACGGCCTGGCGCTGCGATCGATCAACCAGCACGATGTCAGGCTTATTGGCTACAATAGTCCTGTCCGTGATGATAGATCGATCCCAATAGAGCGTGGCACGACCATTTTCGAAAACTGGCGCAGGTGCGTACTTGTAGTACGGCACTTCGTGGTCCACAAGATCGTATTTAAGAGCAAGTTGCTGGTGAATAATCCTGGCTACGAGATTATGTCTGTGCAAGTACTCGCCGTTAGCAAGATGAGAACAACCGGAAATAATATGCCTGAGTGACTCTCCGGGACGGCGGCATGCCCGACAAATGTCGACCGTACCGTCCTTCAGGATATATTTCCGGTAGTTATTCGTCATGATAACTTCGTCCGCAATTGCACAGACAAAACCTTCGGTTTCTCCAAAGAGGTCCCCGAATCGTAACCAGTTCACCGACGCGGGCAGATCTACGTCAGGGCCCGTGAGGGCCTTGTAGAACCGCCCGTGAAGCTCTTTGCTCTTCCATACCGTCTTGCGATCCTCGGTGCTTAGTACCACAGGTTTGCGCCAATTCTCTTTTGCCAAGGAGAGCGGCGTGAGATTTCCGTCCACTGCCACCACATCACGATGCATCCCACACTCATTGTTAAGGAAATAATTCCTAAGATTGTACACCTCACGGTTGTGAAGGTTTTTGGCGTTTAAAAAACCGCGACCTCCACATTTCCGTGGGATGTACAATCTCATAACAGACGAGCGTGGGTGTAGCATACGATGTGTGGTAAGCAGTAGGCGGACTCTCCGATCCAGGGCATCCAGCTCGGTCTGAGTCCACCTTAGTATGCCAAAGGAGTATGTGAGCAGGGGCATTACCCAAGCGTTAAAGGCGCGCACCTTGTTGCCACCTGACAAAAGACTATTAAGTACTTTTGTCAGCCGACCAAAGAAGCGCTCCTTTGTCGCCTGTCTAATACTCACGTCCTCAATACCCAACGACTGTGACATACCAAGGTATTTATAGGTTTCTGCTTCAGAGATAGATCTGAACGACATTGTCTCAGAAAGTTGTAAATTTGTTGAATTTACTACTTTCCCCCGCTGTACATGCATAATCGCGCACTTATCGACACCAAATTCCATTTTGATGGCTCTACTGAAAACTTGAGTGGTTTGCAATAACTCCAACAAACCTCGGTCATTTGGTGCAAATAGTTTGAGATCATCCATGTACAGAAGGTGAGAAATGACTTCACCCTCTCTCCGAAGCCGGCAACCTAGCCCCGAATCCTTCAACAGGGTGCTGAGAGGATTCAAAGCTAGGCAGAA
Organism: Lathronympha strigana; assembly: GCA_949128165.1. Lineage (NCBI taxonomy): Eukaryota > Metazoa > Arthropoda > Insecta > Lepidoptera > Tortricidae > Lathronympha > Lathronympha strigana. The sequence goes on along the minus strand of OX421923.1, from coordinate 7,818,009 downwards.
CCACAAGGGACTCAGACTGTCACCCTGGAATATTCCTCGCTCTATCCTTATAAAGTCCTGCGGCCCAAGGGGACCATCTCTGCCTCCTGGTTGACAAAGGACTGTGGTCCACTGCCCCATACACGCGCTTAAGAAGGATATTAAAGCTGCATCAAGTTTATACAGCTCCAATATCCTTTTCAGCCATGAATGAGGCACCGAATCATAGGCCTTTTTATAGTCAATCCAAGCGGCTGAGAGGGTTCCCTTGCTCCGCCGAACTTGTTGGCAAATGGCCATGTCAATGAGGAGGAGCTCTTTAGTACCACGGGACCCAACCCTACAACCATTTTGAGAAGAGGCCAAAACATTGTTTGCGACAATATGCGCGTTAATTTTTGCTCTCAAAATGGATGTAAGGAGCTTGTAAAGCGTGGGCAAGCACGTGATGGGTCGATAGTTTTTAGCTTCCGTGGTACTACCGGACTTGTAGAGCAGGTAAGTTATACCAGTTGTTAAGGAAGGTGGTAGGGAACCCAGCTCAAGGGCTTGTTGAAATTGCGTTGCCAACCGGGAGTGCGAGCATCGAAACCACTTTAGCCAGAAGTTGTGCAATCCGTCCGGTCCAGGACTTTTCCAATTCTGGACCGTACGGACAGCACAACTTACGTCTTCGGGGCTGATGGTAATAGCCCCCATAGGTTCGATGGCCTCGCACTCACGTTCGACAACGCTCATCCATTCACCCTCCGTGTGCTCAACGGGCACCGACCAGATGCTACGCCAGAAATCAGACATGGCAGCAGCATCCGGCGGGCCTGCATCGGGCACACGTGAATTGGTTTCCTCCCACCTTCGGTATACTTTCCTTTGGTCACTTTGGAAAAGACGATTCTGCTGGAATCGATCCACACGCTTTCTGTAGCGGCGAATACGGTTTGCCCATGCATAGATTTTCTGCTTCAGAAAGTCAATGCGTTCTGTGACATTGGCCATGTAGTCGCAGAGATCAATACCCGTCCCCGCGAACGCCTGGTTCACAAAACGCATTACTCGGGGGCGATTATTGCCCCCCCTGAAGCAGATCAGCTTTGCAATAAGAGTCCTAAATGAGTTGATACGTCGCTCGATCCGCACTTGCCACGCAGGGACACCCCCGGCGGTCCTAGGTGCACGTTCAGCGTCCGGAAACTTGACTCGAGCAACACGGCACGCCGCGATGGCCCCGCAGTACATGATCGAGTGTGTATCATCTAAATCGTTACTAGTCCGTAGATACGGTTCTAGCAAAGCATTCAGGGCACTCATTAGCGCTAGATTACGCCTATTCATTGGCAAACGTGGTAATCGCGGCCTAGATATGTTTGTGGAGCGATACTGCGTAATCGTCTCTTCCAAAGTCATCCTCAATTGCTCATTAGCTGAAGTACTCACACTCTGATTAGCAAACTCCTCGTCAGCACTGGGATCAACCCGTGGTGCCCCCGGTGCCAGGTCGGGTGCGGGCACCGGATCCGGCGACGTGGCGGGTTGGTCCCGCGTCGAAGTGGAGACTGCGGCAGCAGTGAGGGCCTCCAGGCGAAGCCGATCGAGCGTCACGTCATCCAACCGCTTTAACCGCTGAATGACGCGCACCTGATCCGATAATCGTTGCTCCGAAACAGTGATGGCGGGTTCAAGAGCCTGAAATAGAGGCAGAATCCTAGAACGATACGCGGATAGCCGGGTTCCCCCCTCTGTAGCCCCATAATAGGCGCGCATGCAGTTCTCATTCATTATTTGAGTCCATCGCATGCGGCGCACTACACCACCGACAGCGGGAGCCGTTGGCGGAGCAGAATGCCCCGCAGGCCCCAAGCGTGCCGGCAGCGGAGGTCGTCCTCGTCGCGCTGGTGGTGGTGGTGGCGAGGGCGACTGCCCGCGCTCGTCGCTGCTCGACTCGCTGCTGTTCGTGTCAGGCGCTGTGGCGTATTCATCGCCTGACGACGGTTGCGAGGAGCTGGACGGCGCGGGCGAGGATGTAGGTCGTGCGCTTTGAGTTTGGGCCGCTTTAGTCCGCGATCTTGTGATCATTTTATAAATATTTTAATTTGCATTCCGCCATTTGACAGTTGGTTCTTATTCCGGTTCTTGTTGGTGTAACCGATGCCTCCGTACGCGTGATTTTTTTACTGACACGCATTATATGGGTCTTAATTATATGTACAAGGCTCCAAAAACGTAGGTAAGGCGAAAATATGCTACAAAATAAACATTTATCTATAAAATTTTCACTTGACGCGTCCGTCAGTGTCAGCGATACCACAGATTATTATATTATTATTATATTATCCCCTTTATTCATTTTAATTCCTAAGTTAGGTTTTTACAATATGCCTATAAAAGTAAAATATAATACAACATACAAAAAAAAAAAAAACATAAACACATTATAAAAAACCTAACCTAGAGTGCCGCCATTATTATTATTATTCTTATATTATTATTATTATTTTTTCGATATTTGTTCCTGAGTCATGGATGTTTTCTATGTATTTATGTATTTGTATATTATATATATCGTTGTCTGAGTACCCGTAACACAAGCCTTATTGAGCTTACTGCGGGACTTAGTCAATTTGTGTAAGAATGTCCTGTAATATTTATTTATTTATTATTTATTTATATATTTATATTTCGCCCACCACATTTTTCAGTTCAAAGTCAAATATTATATATAAAAAGACTCGAACGCTGATCAACGGCTGTTAAAAACATTCGTTTATTCTTAAATATAACACCTACATAATTTAATTCGTCAAAATACAAGAGTGAACGAAGTTATAAGAAAATATACGAAAACACAAATACTTATTTTACACCGCGTAAACCTGTTTTGGCTCGTGGATACTCCCGTAACGCACCGGCGCTCGAGTGGTACTGGCCAAGTATTCAAACATGGCTGGTCATGTTTTCAGAGTGATGCGTCAGACGCGTAGGTATTATAGTTTTCGAAAAATTTGAATAGTTTCAATTGTCCCCTTTCTACCCTAAATCGGCCATTTTTGATTTTAGAAAAAAAAACTTCAAACAAAACATGCTTATTTTAGCGTGTTCTACACGATACTAACATAAAAAGTAGGTGTTATCATAGCAAACCAACCATCGAAAATTTAACTAAGATCTAAAATTGTTCATCTTTGGGGTCAAATAAGTCGGCCATTTTTTATTTTAGAAAAAAACGGTCCATACAAAACATGCTTATTTTAGCGTGTTCTATACGATACTAACATAAAAAGTAGGTGTCATGATAGCACAACAACCATCGAAAATTTTACTAAGATCTAAAACTGTTCATCTTTGGGGTCAAATAAGTCGGCCATTTTTTATTTTAGAAAAAAACGGTCCATACAAAACATGCTTATTTTAGCGTGCTCTACACGATACTAACATAAAAAGTAGGTGTTATCATAGCACACCAACCATCGAAAATTTAACTAAGATCTAAAATTGTTCATCTTTGGGGTCAAATAAGTCGGCCATTTTTTATTTTAGAAAAAAACGGTCCATACAAAACATGCTTATTTTAGCGTGTTCTATACGATACTAACATAAAAAGTAGGTGTCATCATAGCACAACAACCATCGAAAATTTGACTAAGTCCAGCGCACTAATTCTGGTAAAAAAACTAAGTTTTTGTTAAATTTACCTATGTATGAATATCGCACTTTTCGTCACAAAATTTTAAGTCTTTTACAACTCCATGTTTTTTGCACTTTCGGCAAAAAAACATCTAAGTCTTTTTCACTGACATCGACCCAGACGTGCTAGTCAATTAGTGCCAACCCGTCGTACCTACTTGCGTATTTTTTGCATGCAAATAGTCTTCCCACCCTCCCACCGCAAAAAATAAATACGCAAACAGATATACAAGCCACCACCAATAATATAAACCTCGACACGTGTTTAATTGTACAATCGAGTTCATAAATATATGATCATTTTCAATGCTTCAAAAATATTAGGACCCTGACAATAACGTGTAACCGCCTTATTCATAAAAACTTAACAGACCCATATTATCACATATTATCACACGACATTGACATTTTGATATAACTATCTTGCGTAAACACTCAGTTGTAGTCATATTATCGACATCATTGTTATGTTATTTGTTGTTATTGACAGACAAGTGAGACAAGGTGCAAATACAACGACCTACCGATGTACGTACCGATTCACCGAGAGGCAAAGGCGCCTGGCGCGCCGGCTGTGATGTGATTGGTCAAACCGCCCCCGTTCCGCGCGAAACACACGCGATATTAATTCCCGCGCGTAGCTTCGAGCATTTGAATTACGCCTAGAATTGATAAGATAATAAAAGTTGAATCTTTCGATGAAATCCTTAGAGTTTCCGTATACATACTATTTAAATGATTTTGAACTAATGACCTTGACTTGAAAATTATGAGAATTTTTTTATGGCTAGGAGAATTTTTTTTAAATTCTAGTGCCTACATAAATTTAAGCTATTGATGAATGTGTTAGAAATGGGCTCTAATAGTTATCTTTAATAATATTAAATGCATTTCAGTTACCATAAAGCACTTGCGTAATGTTTTCGAAGAGTAATATTTTTTTTTAAGTTTTCATATTATATTGAAATAAGCTCTGGTCAAATATGTTATTAAATGATAGGCGACGTTCAAATAGTTAAATACGATTATCTGAAGAAAAAATTTTCCTCTTGTATATTTTTTCCTTAGATTTAAAAGGTTGGTAACGAATTTTTTTTTAATTCCTAAAGCAATATCAAAATCTGTTATCTTTTTTTTTTACGCTTTGTTCTAAGAGTATTCTAACCGTCGACAAATAATATCGCTCTTGGGAGTTGTAAAATTTTATTTCCTTTACGTACCGTACTAAAGCGTGAGGAGCTCTCCCGCGAGGCAATAGCTAAGTGGGTGGACTGTCTGGAGCGACCAAGCGCGGGCGCCCAGACTATAGCGGCGATCCGGCCAGTCATGACCCAGTGGCTGGAGCGGTCACACGGGGCTCTCACTTTCCGGCTCGTGCAGGTTCTCTCCGGGCATGGTTGCTTTGGGAGATACCTGCACAAAATTGCCGGCAGAGAGCCCACCGAGGAGTGCCACGAGTGCGGTGCCGCATCAGACACCGCGCAGCACACGCTAGAAGCATGTCCAGCGTGGGGGCCGGAACGCGACGACCTCGTAGCCGCGGTGGGGTCCGACCTGACACTGCCCGCCGTAGTTAAAGCTATGGTGGGCGAAGACAGGTCGTGGCAGGCTCTAAAGACCTTCTGCGAGAGAGTTCTGCTCCAGAAGGAGCAAGCGGAACGGGCCAGGGAGGTCGATCCAACGGCCGACCAACGGCGCCGCAGACGCATTGGGCGCAGGCGAGTCGCTAACGACCGCCGCATGCCTCCGTAAGGGAACCTGGGATGACAGGCACGGGGACGTCTGTCATCCGAACACCTCCAGGTCCCTGCGAGGGCGGCCGTCATACACGGCAACTGACGAAAGAGGCCAACACTGGCCTCCGGAGGCGGTCCGGTAAATCGGACAAAGTGCTGGTGGTGCTGCAGAAGTTAAGCGCGAGCGTTCCGGCAGCCCACCGCTACAGCACACTGGTGGCAAATAGAGGGGTTTTTAGTGGGTACACCTGGGGTCTCATTAGCCCAACAGGGAGTCCCACATAACCGTTCCGGGTCCATCCCCGCACCCGGACGGTATGCGTAACGCATTTTCCCCTCTTAAAAAAAAAAAAAAAAAGGGCTCCGAGCTTTCCGAGCCGATCACGTGACGCTGTGTGTAGAAATAGACACAAGCAGGGTCACTACCAACTAGGCTAGGAGGTCGTTATGTGCCTCAATTCTCAAGTGTTATCTTATCTGTGGCAACACTCAAATTAAATTCAAATACCTGTCATCCTCACATTTGAGATAGGTAACATTATAAAAGCCAATCGTTAACTAAGTATACTTAGCTGGAAATCTTGCGAACACCTAATTGAATAATGTATGTATTTGAATGGTCGTCACTAATTATGTTATTGTACTGTCAAAGGCATTATTAACTCGTGATAGATATATGATGGTTATGATACATACAAAGTACCTACAAAACAATTGTGTTATACGAGGTTACGCTACTCTGAGATGACTTAATTTGCAATAACAATTTTTTATGTGATAGGTATCACAGTTAACCCGATACTAAAAGATGTTAAGACCAAAATATAGGTAGATAGACCCTTCTACCTTTTAGAGTGTTCTCAGACCATCGTTGAAAATTCCGGAAAAATACTATTTTTCATGATTTAATGAAACTTTTTTTTTCCGACTTTTTTAGGTTTTCAACTATTTCTTCCTGTACTTTTGTAGGTGTAAATTGTTTTAGAGTTAAAAATAAAACAAAACATTTATTTTCAAAATATATACCTACAGTAAGTGTAACTTACCTAGCTAACACCTTACCTCTACATCTAAAATAAGAGCAGAAATTTATTATGATTTCTAAAGAATCCGAACAAAACTAGTCGTCTGAAAAAAAACGGATTTTTCAGACTTTTTCAACGCTAGCTCAGATCAGACAGCATAACATTTAAAAAAACACGAATTAAGAAACCTCTTCTTTTGAAATTTTGAAGTCGGTTGAAGAACGATCAACGGTTAAATTAATGATTACTACTTACCAACAGTATGTAAATTACGCTCCAGATCATGGTATCTAAACTATCTTTTAAGTTCGCATCCCTAGATCCCTACTGTGACGGACGGTTAACTGTTAACTACGGAACCCTGCATTTAGCGTGGCCGGACACGCTCTTGCCCGTTTTATTGGTATCCGGCTGATGTCCTTATGTACCTAAATAGTTATTTATTGTTGTAGTGTAGGTATAATTATTTGGACATGATGACGGTGAAACTATTAGTTTGTCCAATGTTCAAATTTTAACTCAATGTCATAATGTAACCCATTACACAAAATTGACTTCATCACAATGCCAATAACACTGGCTACAGAGAAAACCAAATTTAAAAATAACGCGACAATCCATAGACAATAAAACAAACGAAATTCCTTCCGAATTCAGGGTTTAATCAAATTCCAGCGCTAGTCTATAATTTTCCAAATATTCCAACAATTTTATCTAAAGTAATGTCTATGACAATTACGAAGGTATGTTGCCATGTTTTATGAAATAAAAAGGCGTAACTTAGTTGGGTATTAAGTCTGTTATGCTTTTTAGCCTGTGGCGTTTTTCGTACGAGACACGCGAGTGTCGTATCTGTGGGCAATTTGGGCGTCAATCTTGTAGGTTGGTATTATGGTGGTTAGGTTAGTCTTACTTCGTGAAGTATGGCGCTATTACGGTGTAACTACCTAAGTGTGCGAGTTATGGAAGATGATTAATATATATTGTTTGGGTCCAGTATCTACCTGGCATGAACACGTATAGAACAATGCTTGTAAATTTTCAGTAACAATGCATGTAAATTTATTTAAAACGACGGCATGTCAAAACGCACCGAAAGTATGAAATTGAAGGTTTCGATTTTATCTGTGTTTGGTTTATCACCACCATTTTTGAGAAAAGCACTATAGGTAGGTACTTGAGTCGGCTGTGTACGGGCGGTAAACTAGAAAACACGATGGTAGATGGCCCATCATAGAAAGGGAATATAACTACCAAACAAAAAAATGTTTTGTGAATTTTAATGCCACTAAACCGTGAGTTGAAAAGTGACCCAGGAGACAGTAACCATGGCAACTAGTGACAAGACCCTTTTTAGCTTCGTTTTTATGTCTTATGTTTTTTTTTTGTCAAAATCTCAGTAAGTATTTTCTCATAAATCAGTGATTATTTATGAAAACATACAACAAACCTAATATTATAAGTAACATTTTTATATAAATAATGATACATTTCGTGGGTAGATCACAAAACGGTTTATAATACCGGGGTCCGAGCCTAATTAGACCTCTCGAGGTCTCTGCGATGCGCGAGATGTATGTACCTATACCATGCATACCCATATCCATACTTTGTAGTTAGTTTTTTTTATGTCTCGTAATATTTGTTTACGAGACATATTTTTTTTAAAGTTGTTTGAAGTAATAAAAAAAAACAAAAGAAAACTTATAAAGCACCACCTTATATTTTAAAATTTGTTCAAATACAATGTTAAAAGTCCACGTGACTACTGTATTATAAGTAAACTAATATTATCGTTATACAGCAATTTTAGAAATAATGCACCTTATTAAAAAAATATATATACAGTATGTATCAGAACGAAAGGCAAAGAAAGAAACCCGTTAATGTTTAGATCATAATTATGAGCATGGTACCTAATTGATCAAAAATACGACAGTTTTTACGTGAGGTATAAAAATATACATTAATTATTATTGTTTTGCACCTCCCCTGTATAATTTGTTTACAATCTTATTAATGACATTTCTTAAATTACCAACTGACAGACAGGCGTCAAACCTTGTTGAAGTTTGGATTTTTACCTAGTTACAAATAAACAGTTAACAAAGCGCTTGCGCGTTGCCTATGACTACAGCCATTATTTAAATGATTACCTAGGTTACTTATAAACAGAACTCAAAGCGCATGTGCGTTGACATAACAACGTCAATATTTATTAGTTGCCCCTAGATACATATCAACAGTACGCAATACGCATGCACTGTCAAAAATGAAAAACGTAAACAAACCCTATAGGATGTCACAAAAACCATTAACCGACTGCAAAAAGAAGGTTCTCGAGTAATCCATTTAGTAATTTCATGCCATAAAACATGTATTTAAGCACGTGAAATGCACGTGATTACATTGTACTCGAGTTCCCCGTCAACCAGTTTTAAGGTTTGCTCTTCGTTGTGATACATACTGTATATTCCAGTGAGTACTTTTGACGTATCATAAAAAATGGTTTGACGCAATGGTAAGTACCTAAATAGCATTTTTTATTACCAGCCAAAAAAAAATTTTTTTCACTCAAGTTCATGATATTTTGTATGTGGTTGTGGTGTCACGAAATTTGGAACTCCTCCGGCCACTTGTCACTATGTAGACCCCCTCCCTCTCCCTACACGTGTGACGTAATTATAAGGAGCCGCTAAGATCCACCCAGAGATAAACCTTAAGTACTTACCTATTTTCTAAAACAAAGTAAGTATCTAAACCACCATGAGCGTCAATAACGACCAAAAATACTAAGAACACGATTTTATCAGCGCCATTATGCAAAGCGTCATCTCATAGCGTCACAACCCATACTTAAGGAAACCCCATTAAACATGCTTTTGTAAAAAGTTGGGTTACCTCACTCTGGTGGGGTATGGGTTGTGGCCTATGCTTAGGGGAGAAAGTTTGGGAATAAATTAAGAATTTAAATCATCAGAAAAGCATTTCAATTATTTATGATGTCGATGCCTCCAGCGTTATGAATGACAACATGTATTTTAGATTTTTCTAAACTAAGGATACATCTAAGATAGATACATTCTCAACCGACTTCAAAATTTTTAAAGGAGGTTATCAATTCGTGTGATTTTTTTGGACTCGGCAACTTGTAAAATTAAAATGAAAAAAATAAAAATTGTTTATTGGACACAACATAGGTAATTGAGGTGTTAACACATTAAAAAAAGGTTGGGATGTCCTATTATCATCCAGCAACAATTTAGGGTGACCACTATACAGTTTGATGTAACTAATGATACTGCGTTAGTAATTAAATTTTAATAAAGTTAAAATCACTATCACTACATAGTATAAAACAAAGTCGCTTCCCGCTGTCTGTATGTATGCATGTGTGTATGCTAAATCTTTAAAAGTACACAACGGATTTTGATGCGGTTTTTTTAAATAGATATAGTGATTCAAGAGGAAGGTTTATATGTTTAATACCTACATTGCGCACCCGTGCGAACCCGAGGCGGGTCGCTAGTTATAAAAAAAAAACAATAAAATAGTAAAATAAATAAATAATAAAATTTTGAAATTATATAACTAGTGATTATGTGTGTGCGTGCGTTTATATATTGCCCGTGCGTGTGTGCGTGTGTATGTGTAAGTCATACCTACTGGATGATCTCTATACGTTATTTTGAGTTTGGTCCTTAAATTCTCGCAGTCACGTGACTACATATAGAAAGAAAAGAAAGAAATAAATAAATTATTTACTTGGTTTAAAAACATTACAAGGTTCAGGATAAACAAGTTGCACATACCTAAATATACCTACCAAAAGGGAAGCCACTCAGCATGAGCCGTGACACACCTACTCGTAAGTGTACCACGACACTGGTTTTCAGTTATCAATAACGATTAGAGAAATCCTGCGTGTGCCCGACTCCAGTCCTCCAATATTTTGTACTCTTCATAGTTCCTTACAATCTATAGCTATTGCACTAAAACTTGTAACCTTAGACAGACTTGAAAATAACAGGAGTTCCTCTCTGTCGTAAGCATGTGACCAACGATAATATTTATTTTATGGACTGACGTTTCTTTGGCATAGCTATTTATACGTTACGTACGAATAGCCATACTTTTGAGGTGCCCCGACCCCGCAAAAACGGTTGATTTTTAGGGTTACCCCAAAAGGAAAAAACGGAACCCTTATAGGATCACTTTGTAGTCCGTCCGTCCGTCCGGGAAAGTCGGTAATCCGTAGAGGTAGCAAGTTGAAATTAATACCACATATGTATACAAGTCTGCAGTCCCCTGAAGCGGTGAAAAAGTCAACGCAATCATAAGATACGGCCGTTTATGTCGCATTTCCCATACATTTGCAATGGGAATAAAAATGTATACTTCCCGTTGACCTATAATCACGAAATTAAGCAAAAAACAAGAGCTACGCGCTTTTTGTGTATACAAAATGACAGACAAAGCCTGTCCGGTTGGTTAAATGGTCTTTGCTTGTACCCCACGAAATTCACGCTCCACGACCAGTTTTGACTGATATCAATCATAACCGCGGTTTTGTTCATTTTGTAAACAAGCACAAATTATTATAATTCGGTTAAACTGCTGGTCGGCTAATCCGATAATCATCGATTCGGGTTTTTGTTGGAACTCGGTTTATATCGAAATAATGGGTGGTGTAGACTGCGTGACGGCTATTTAATTTTTATGTGGGGTGGTAAAAAATGTAGCACTTTCACATTGACTATAAGTCTATAAGGCTGTGTATCTATTACGGCGGCTCGCCGCTTCGCGTCTAAGGGCCACTTGCACCACCCGAGGTTATCCACATAACCCGAAGTTAAGCGTTTTTTTGTATGGAATTTGACATCTCAACACCGGGTTAGCAGGTAACCCTGGGTGGTGCAAGTGGGCCTAAATGTCATAAATGTCAAAGAACAAACCGTTGATACCTACGGAGGACTTCCGGTTGATACTCAAGATGGCGATGGCGTCTCTGGAACAGTTTTCTGTTTGCTAAAGTTTAATGTGTAATATTGATAGCTAATTGTGCAGTATACTAACGAAGCAGTTTGCAGCTAATGAAAAATTAATACTGAAATGAGTTCAATCACTCCTTTAGTCACCAAGCGGCAGTCCTGGGATCTCGGCCCCCTGAGAAACTATATCAGATATAAACTTTAACATATAGCGAGGCCAAATACCGAATAACGTCGCCCAAGTGGCAATATACTATTCTATTTATATAATATACCTACTGAGGTTTTTATAATTCTTGACATGGGGAAAAATTGTCCAATTCTCGGACAGAAGCCATTATTTAAAAAAAAGGTACTTACTGAAGTCTCCTAGTTTTCCTTCACGTAACAAATAACAATACTGCCCACGTAGGACACTGCGTTTGAAGTATAGTCTGATCACCGAACGAAGCTGTAACAGTAGGACAAAAAAACTATATCCCTTCTTTTTTTCGGGGTGGTAATACTAGCGTAAGAAAAAGACAGTATGATGCTCTCTAAACCTCCTGTTATTGCGTTCGTTTGGTGGTCAGACTTTACTTGAGCAGCCTGAGAATGCAATGTAGGTACAATTTTATATTCGTACCAAAAATTGTCTGCTAATTTTCGGTCACATCAATAAATACGAGTAGGTACGCCACGTGAACCGGTCCTATTTTATTTTAATCGTTACTGTTGTGGTCCTCCGAACCGGATTTGAACCAGTGAACTATAGGTAGTTTGTAAAGCCCTTAAACACTGAATCGACAAAAAAAATGTCAGTGAATATACGAGTATACCTATGTATTTGTCGAACCTGCTCATAAAAGTTCACCAGAATCGATTGAGAGGCTTCAGACGACAATTACACGAGATCTGAGACATTTCTTACTTTACAGGGCTCGGTACGTAGTATACTATTAAACTTCCACGATTTTCACATATTATAAATTTACTAAAACGGGGTTCCGATCCGATCTGGCACTGACACATCGTGTCAGTTTCTATAGAAATAATCACGTGATAGCTCGGAGCCCTCGGAGGTCACGTGACGTTTTCTATAGACACTGACAGATCGTCCCGGATCGGATCGGATTGGTGTGAGCCATACTTTAATCGTCAGCTGTCAAAACTTGCCAGGTTAACAAGTCTGTGGTTGCTAAACATTTATACGAATCGGGACCAAACCACTGGATTAAGTTGCATAGTAGAGTCTGCTAAGTTTCCTAGATTTTGATAGCACAGGCTGTGGCAGTGTTAAGTAAACGTCATCATTACATAGAACTTTGATGTTTAAAATAACACTTTAAAGTTTGACAGTTCATTTGCTTGGAACTTGGAAGAGATAACGTGGTTTGACTCTAGGTACCTCTACCTCCAAAAGAGGGATGTGTACATATAAGAGGTTTACTTTTTCTACTGTTATTGTCAATCTGGTTGGCCAAACTATTATTAAAGTTAAACCCTAGCCAACCATGCCAGTGGAAAACCGCACAAAAATTAATGTGTCTGGGGAAGGGCTTAAAAAAAATTTGAATTTCGCGCGGATTTCCAATGTCAGAACTGGCTGGCCAGAGTACCTATATAAATGTTACAATTTCTAACTCACACGCATTAAGATTTTCACACGTCTGACCCCACATCTGGCTGGAAACAACCTCAAATTGGCCCAATTTAAAAACAAAAGCTTTAACCTATTCTAAATTTGAATTCCGTTCCCTCGCGTGCGGACCAAGGCGATCAATCAGCCAAATTATATTGTCTTAGAGATTGGTCCAAATTGTCCTGGATCGGTCCGAACTGATGTGACGTGGATGTTTTAAATTGGTGTAAATTCTGCTTTGGAATTTAATGTAATGTAGGGCACTGTCTAGAAAGCGTGGCCAGATGAACCAGTCTTAAATTCCTAACTTTTTCATCACTTTATATAGGTATTTATTATATAGGTAGTTAGAGGAAAAACGAGAGAATTGTATAGATCAGTCTCAATGTGGCATCCGAGGGCTCCGAGCTATCACGTGATGATTTCTATAGAAATTGACAGATCATCCCTCTCCGTCCCGTCCCGTTCCGTCATAGTGTGAGCCATCCTTAACCCAGACATTAAATGAAGCCCGACAAGAGACGGGGCAAAAATTTAAAGTTCAGTTACTGGGTCGTGTGGGATATCATTGGAAAGGATTTGATTTGCAAAAACTTTTGAGTTATAAAACGAAACCGTAAAATAAAATAATATTCCCCCATCTCAATCTTAATTAAATAATTGAGTAATAAAGGACTACGAAATACGAATGAGAACGTATCGTAAGATTCGTGCATCTAATGCTATTTTGCATTTAATTACCATCCAGGAGTATTGACTTATAAAATATAAATATTTTGTACGTCGAACATACAAAATCCTACATACCATTTTCACGTAATCATTACTTACCTAATTAGTTTTGGCTTATAGGAACTTTACAGAAAACTTTTTCTTTGCTTGTGACCCTATAACCCTTTTTCTAGTGTACGGCACATTTAACAACCAATTAGTAAGGTGAGGGGGTGCTGGCGCCCTGTGGCGCCCGCTCCCGCGGCGCCCAGGGGGTAGCATCAATGATTCTATACCGCGGTTCCGATATTTAAGTAATACACCGAAATATCGGTTTTGCGGCTTTTGTAGAGTAACTTAAGTCAGATAGTAGGTAAGTTAAAAAAACCGGCCAAGTGAAAGTAATACCAAATACCATTATTTTTTAAAACCGGCCAAAAAAATCACGTTTGTTCTATGGGACCCTTAAATATTAATTTAGCTTTTTAGTATTTGTTGTTATATTAGCGGCATACATAATCTGTGAAAATTTCAACTGTCTAACTATTACGGTTCTTGATTTACAGTCTGGTAACAGACGGACAGACGGACGGCGGAGCCTTAGTAATAGGGTCCCGTTTTACCCTTTGTGTACGGAACCCTAAAAATACATCATATGTCTTTTTTTTTGAAGCAGCAATACAAGCGTAAGAAGAAGATCAGTAATGGGAACAGATCCTGATCAGACAATATGTACAGTCAGCTGCAGAGGTAATGGACCCCCTGCAAAAAAAGCTTGTATTATATTGGAGTAAGTACTAATACTAAATAGAACCATTTGTCTACAGTTTAATTTGTATTCCATTTTATAAATAAAAATAAGTACAAATCAAAATCTCTATGGCAATACAATAAGATTCCTATTCAATAACATTTGACTACAACACCACTGAGATATAAATCAATAGAGGCGCCTTCAAAGACAAAAAGTGTAGACAGATTTTGAAGTGTACTCCGTTGCCATGGTGACCATAAGGACGCCTTTGGACACCGAGGACGATTGGATCTAGATTGCGTGAAGTCGGTCATTTGAGGATTGACACATTTCTGCGCAGTCGAATTATGGTACGGGCGGCTGTAGTACTGACATTCCACTATGCCATCGGAATATCCATCAAACGCCCGTCACACATTGAACTGAGGCATTGGCATAGATGCTGGAAAGTACAGGTTTGATTTCGACTGGAATTGAATACGTATGCGGACGATATGAATGTGAAGTAGATTATTAAAATAGATTTAGTGTTCGGCTAAGCTAGGTTTGCATATATTTTGATAGCACATACTCTAAAAAGTGTTATATAAAGGTCATATTCATAAAAAAATTACGTTTAAATGAACAATTTAAATGTTTGACAGTTCATTCAGTTTATTGCAATTAGGAATTTTATCACTATGGTATATGATTTAATGACGATTAGTAAGTAAGGAATAAGCCAGCTAAAAATCTTACTCTGACTTTAGCTACTTCCAACAGGATTCCTGGGTGGGGCCTTACGATGACGTCTTAACGCGATTCAGCTGACGACCTAAACTGAGCCGCTTCCATACTAGCCTAAACTGAGCCTAAACTGAGCCTAAAATGTATCGCGTTAAGACGTCATGGTAAGGCCCCTGTAGTCAACCGATTAGCCACACAAATCACTGCGTGAATTTGTTCACGGGGACAAAGGGCCTTCCATGAACAGATTTTTTTAGATTTTTCGATGTTCGCGGAAGGCTTTCAGGAACCGGTTATCGATGACCACAGACCACCTTAACCACTATCTAGACGAAGCATATAACACAACTTGCGGTCACCACCGATATGCAGTCCCGTACTAATTTAGTATGACAGCACGACCGCTTATTTCAGTTACATCTACGTTACTCATGTAAAATAAAAATATTTACAATTAATGTGTTTCAGGGGTGTACCTGGAATATTACAGTAAGTATAAAATGGTGCAGGGTGGTAAGTACTAGGTTGTGTAAAGTCGTAGCACTTTACAAATAAAATACTGGGTATGTGAGGTGACCTCGTTTTGTAAATGCTTCATAATGAGGTGTCTGTGTAGTCTGTGTATATGACAAATGTAGACGTGCCACACTTTCTTCCAGCCGTACCGACAATTATCTCAAGTTAGCCCAAATAATGATTTATTGCAACATTACCTCTCGCAAAACCAAACGGCCAAGGATGTGTGTATTCCCATCGCTTACAAGCGTTTAAGCTCATCAGTGCAATTTACTGACCTTCCTCTCTTAATTAGTAAGTAGATTACGTACCGAGGCCTGTAAAATAAGAAATGTCTCAGATCTCCGGTAATTGTCTGCCGAAGCGAAGCTGATGTCGACAAACATATGATCTGAGGCTTTCTTATTTACTGGCCAAGGTCTTAATTAGCGTAGCGGCCTGCAATTGGCTGCTTGCCGGCCGTAGGGCAGTCACAATTTTATTGCATGTTTCTTTTACTCTTGATGCAAATATAATTGATAATTTATAATTAGTGTTACTTTCATACATTTTTATCTTTAATTTAAATAAGCACGTAATCAAGTCGAGACTCGCGTTACTTTCACGTGGATTGACCCCACTGTATATTTGTACAATACAAATAATATACGGCGAATGCATTTGATCGCTTTTAGTAATAAGGGTTCCTAGTTTACTACGGAACCCTAAAAGTCCCACTTTGTCGGTTGCCGATAAAGTGCTAAATGCCCTAAAGACTCGTTTAGAAATCAATCCTATCATTAAGCGACCAAGTGGCACCTTTTACTAAATACAAAGCACAAATAATTCTGATTGTGAGTATATCACAATCACAAGCTCACTTCAGAGTTAGACTCGCTTGCGCTCTGCAAGCAACTGCAATACCCCGTGCGTGCCCGTAATAGGTGCATTAGTACTTGATTTATTGACACGGCAAATATTCGGGATTACCTAACCTCGGTTATTTTGGTTGGGTCGCTCCAGGCTCTACTATGGGTCATTTTTAAAAACTAGTGGCTCTGGGAGCTTCTTGAGTACATCGCGAGATACTGGTATTGGCACAAAAGTCGTAAGCGCCTTCCGATCTATGGCGCTTATGACCTTTGTACCAATTCCCGCCATTTTGTAAATTTCCAAAAACTGAATTGATATTTTTTTATGTCAAACAACATACAATACAATACAAATACAGAGAATACAGCAAACAAAAGAAGAGGCAAACAACAGGCGGTCTTATCGCTAAAAAGCGATCTCTTCCAGACAACCTTTAGGTAGCGGAAAGTAAAAAAAAAAACATACCTACTTGTTTACAAAATTTCACAAGAATTGGTTGATAAATGCGACCTGTAGAATTGTAATAGAGAAGAACAAACGGAACAATAAAAAAAACCGACTTCTAAAATTGAGAAATAAAAAGTTCCTTTTCATATGAGGTTTCATGAGGATTTCATTGATAAGCCAAATCACTATTCAATGCAGTATCGTATGGGAATGCACCGACTTCCCATTCAACAAAATTGGTTCAATTGTTTTGAGGTTACGGTGAACACATTGCACAACCCCACATAATAATATCATCAAGCTATATAGTACTGAAATTAAACACTTTAGAACGGATTAATCGCGTTTATTAACACCATGATCCTACGTTTCGAGCCCTTTACAGCACTCGTTTTCACAGGGTTAAGATGATGACTGTCTCAGTCATCATCTTAACCCTGTGAAAACGAGTGCTGTAAAGGGCTCGAAACGTAGGATCATGGTGTTAATAAACGCGATTAATCCGTTCTAAAGTGTTTAATTTCAATGAATAACAATCGCGGTAACAGAAGACAATACTATATAGTACTATTCAAATCATTATCCTGCTTCTCAGTGTCAAGTCAAAATCGTTCTTCTCGTAGCCGAGTAAAAATTTAAAGTCAATTTAAAAATATGTAGAAAGGGGAACGACCCGTTATGAGCATTTAGGTTATTTAATAATAAAAGTGATTTATTCGTTCGAGGCATTACTACGGCGGATCAAATTACAAATTGGATTAAATTAAACTATTCGCTGTAATAAACCACGATCTTAGTTATAACACCAATAAAACTGCAAAAAGCAAGTTATTTCCTGGCCGTCCAATAAATTTCCTCTCAAACGTATTTCTTTTATTTAGGTATAGTCTGACAAAACAAGCCTGACAGTAGATAAAAAAAAACTCTATACATATGTACGCCTCCCTTTTTTTCGATGTGACAAAGAAAAAGATAGTATGATCATCTATGACTATGCACGAATGAGAACAGATCCGTGTCATACTGTAACCGCCTTATTTATAAAAACTTAACAGACCCATATTAGTTAAAATATGTTTTGTCCCTTTTTAACAAACGCAAATGTCAAACTGACAGCTAAGGACAAGCGACAGATTAGTTAACGGAGGTTTGATGAGCATTTATTAATAACGGCATAAGTGACTGTTTTTGAAGATCCAAAATATCCAAATATTCGATTTATTTGTGTGACAAAATTCACAAGATGGAGAATAAACGCTGAGTACCAGAAGGCCTAGTATAAAAATTGTTCGACATTAACTCCTCGACCGCGTTAGCGTATCGGGAGTTCAAATTATGTTTGCCGTTTATGTAAATCATCCGGCAACTTTCATATTTTGACCCCTCGATACGCTAACGCGGTCGAGGAGTTAATGTCGTACAACTTTTATACTAGGCCTTCTGCTCTTTTGTGTTTCTCAAAACAGAAAAACATAAGAAATAGTATTGACAGTAAAAGTACAGTAGAATTTTGTTTGGTTCTAAGACAGTTAGACAGTTGGTTATTCGTTCCAATTAAGTTTTAAATTTTTAATTAACTAAACAGTGAAGTGATTGCATAAGACCTCGCTTCCGTTCGATTTTTATTAAAATTTTCTCAATTCATCTCGCCTGCATTTAAACATTCCTAAAAGCGAGGTACCTATATTATAACGAGATAAAACTGCAAGTAATATATATCAAGTAAAACACACATTCTCAAGTTTATAAATTCAACACTGGAAATCTCACATTTTCATTTAGGTGTAGGTACTCCATTTTCAAAGTGCAATTTCATAAAAAAAACATTATTCAACATTTTCCCGCCATCGCCACCCTGCCATCTGCCACTTGAATTTTGAATTTGGAATAGTAACAAAATCCGAGGGGGCGCAATGGAGCCATTGATGTAAGTAAAAGGGGAAGATATGGTACCAGGCGCACGTTCGTGTGCCACGAAATATAGGTTACTGCACCTATATTGAAATAGTCGTGTGACGGCGGCCGATGTGTCAACAGCGTGGTCATCTGGCACGAATATTAAAGAATCATGCCGACTTGCGCCTTTTTTTAGTGTTTCAACATCTCAAGACACAAAAACAAAGCTCACGGTATCACTTTGCATTCGTAAGTACTGTTTATAGTATGCAAATATTATATTTTAGCAAATAATATTTAAAATAATCTTTGTTATTGAGTGAGAGAGACAGCTAAATATCTAATGCCTACGCGAGTAACACGTTTATCCGATTGTCACATTACGTCACTTCACTTTTCTTGATAGGGCCAGCAAAACAAATTCTGATCAATATGAAATGTATTTTTAGTTTCTGCGCTCCTGTTACTTAAAACACATCTTTTAATTTTGTAACAATAATATGGGTAAATTATGCTTGTATGCATACATACTCGTGCTTACCTCCTGTGATTTGATGCTAATGGTTATACTAACTTTTAACCCCATTTTCACTGGTTTTCAAAATCTTTTTGGTTGAATTACGAAAATTATAATTGGTATGGTTATAAGTTTATAATGTCATATTGTATATTTTAACTTCTACGTATTAGTGGGACGTCTTTTTAAAAGGAATAAAAATGTCCCATGATTTAGAATACTTTTATTTATATCACCGGTGTCTACGAATAGTAGACTACGATATTGCAAGACTCTTAAACAATCACACATAAGTATATATGTATTATGTGTAGATTGTAGTATAATAATTTAATATAGGTACAGATTTCCTGCCGATGAAATATGGTAAGTAAGTGGTGGTGATAAGTGGCTCTCATTGCTATTGAATAGCAGTGGAAAAAATAATTTATTTGCTTCCATCTATTGACAGTCAAATTGAACTACACTTTATTAAACTTGACTGAAAGCAATCGTATTTAAATTTTACTCTTAAAACTTAATAAGAACTTTAAAGTTAAATGAAATTTAATATAACTGTCAATACAAAGAAAGTAAACTTATTATTTTAATATTTTTAATTTTACTATGTAGGTAGGTACCTAGGTACTCCGGTGAGCACCGACTATTATTGAACGTTATTTTTAGTTTCATTATCTTTGAAGTATGTACATTACAATATTAATAAAATAGGGTCCCGACTTGTAATACAATCTTTTATTTCATTATGAAATTAGTAAATTGTTTAAGTAATTATTGACTTTGTTTTCTGACGCTACCTAGATTTCCAACTCAGGGCGCTAATTCCTACAGCTTACCAGTGTAACTACTCGCCCAGTAAAAGTGAGACCTGTTTGACTTGTGAATATGCGCAATCGGAGATCACATCTTAAATTGGTCAAGTCTTATCCCGAACTTGGTAAGCTATTGGCAATATCGAAGTACCAGGAGTAAAACTTTTTGATTTGATATTGATAATAGCCCTATTCGCTTGCTTTCATAGTGGTTCGTAAGGGACGGACTAAGATTATTATCAAATCGAAGTCCTCTTTTTTAAAATCGAAATGACACGGCTTCTTATTTATAGAGGTATTGTAAGAAATACGGGTGTCTCGCTTGCGCAAATGTATGAATGCTTTTGTTTATCTTTGTCGCTCCGTGTGTAATACGCAAAATAGGGGAGTCTCGTTTGCACAACCATGTAAATCGTATTATTTTATCTCTATTGCGCACTGTGCACATACACATTTCAGTGGTGTGTAAGAATTTGCAAGTGTGTGGGTTTTGGCCTAGCTTTCCGTGTTGACAACTATGAGCGTCACACATCTTCCTCTTTTACTTATATCAATGAATGGAGCGGCCACGCGAGGAATTACATTCGATATTCGAATTTTTAACGTTCGAATTCCATATATCATTTACACAATGTTTTTAAATATGCACTCTATAACGTTATGCATAAAATTGCTATTGCTTCACATTAGTTAAACAAGATACGAGGATTTGAAAGTAGGCATTTGATACACAATTTGCACCGATTTCGCGCGAATCTTTGATGTTTTTGAACGATATTGGGTGTTGTTTTTTAAAAAGCAAAGGTTGTTTATCGGGTCGGATCGGCGAATGATTTTTTATTGATTCTTCCGAATGATAGGACCGAGTATACTTAGAACAGCAGTTTTCAGAAAATAGGTGGATTCGCTAAACTTAAGTGGCAGTGGGCGGGGCACATTGCACGTAGAACCGATGGCCGTTGGGGCGGAAAGGTTCTCGAATGGCGACCGCGTACCGGAAGGCGCAGCGTGGGTAGGCCCCCCACAAGGTGGACTGATGACCTGGTGAAGGTCGCAGGAGTCCGCTGGATGCGGGTGGCGCAGGACCGGTCATTGTGGAACTCTTTGGGGGAGGCCTATGTCCAGCAGTGGACGTCTTTCGGCTGAAATGATGATGATGATGACGATGAGGTGGATTTAGCCTTGTTATTAACAAACATATCTGTTGACACGGATGCAATGATATTTTAAGCAGTTTAAAGGAAAGCTGTCTTGCCCATTTCGATAAGATACAACTACAAGTATAGCTGTAATAAAAGAGCATGCAAACTCTAGCTGGAATAGAGTCAAAAGACGTATCTCGTACCCTCGCTATAGGAGCCTATGATCTGCATACTCTAGTCTAATCCTAAGAATTATAAGCACTAATTCTGACACAGTTACATTCGCTACCTGACTTCTGACTAACTCAATGGCAAAAGCCAAAAAGTCCGAACCCCGAATACAGTTTAAAAGAATAACCTTATGCGCTATGAGTATACAAATAAACGAAATAGGTACGTGTCTCAAACTACCACTGTTTACATTTCACCAGCTTTATATTTTGACCATAATCCAAGTAATCCAACTAACCAATTATACTGTTACTTTAATTAATAAACATAGCAAAACATTTTTTACCTATCACATTGCACGAGGCACAGACAATAGCTCTTCAGCCGCCACGCGCCGCCCATTAGGGTTGCCAGGCTAAAAAACATTTTGACGCGTGGCAACACTCGATATTCGTTTTATTATGTTGGTAGGTGGTGGATTGGCTTGTTAGTTAACGTGGTACATTTGATATGTTTTAGGTCACACAGAAATTGGATATATTTAATTATGTAGGGGGAGGTTGAAGTGTATAAGTGATCCTTAAAATAATTTTATGCCACATCTTGGAACATTTACTGGCGATGTTTTTTCCTAATCTTGAAAACGAAAACTAAAGTCGTGGAACATAACCGCGTTCGTAGCCTAGTTGATAGTGCAAACCTGTCTACGAAGCTGGAGGCCTTGGGTTCGTGTCATGGTTAGGGCAGTTATTTATGTTGTGCGTCATTAAATAATATTTAAAACGGGTCACTCACGTAATTTAGTCGATTTTCGCTCGACATGTTTCGTTCGTGTGTTAATATGTTCGAGTCTCACGAGAGTTTTATAGTTAAAATTGTGCGTCATTGTATAATTATTACGAATTTTAACTATAAAACTCTCGTGAGACTCGAACATATTAAATAATATTTAAAACGGGCGCTCCTGATGACGTTCTTCGTAAAGAACGAAACATGTCGAGCGAAAATCGACTAAATTACGTGAGTGACCCGTTTTAAATATTATTTAATTATTACGAAGCGTAATCCAGTGGTGTAATACTGATTTCAGCAAATTTAAGCAAAGGTAGACTTATTCACCTGGCAACTTTACACGGCTTTGATATGTTCCTTGACTTTTTTGCTAAGGTTGGTATGGTTTTGGTTGTCCTAAGTAGTTTGTAAGACACCACAAGATACCACAGCTGTATATTGTTAAAATATGTACATTAAAAAAAACTTTCACGTAATTGTGTAAAAACTGTGTTTTAATCATTGACTAATTAAAATAAATAAACACACAAAGCAGAACATAAACGTTACTAAATGTGAGCTAGAATGACATTAGCGAACTTGCGTTGATAATGATACAAACGGTAAATGTTCCTTACGAAAAAAGCTTACTGAAGTAAGCATTAAGTGTCAAATGTATACACTTTAAAACTTTATAGGCTGTTCGGCACTTAACGAAACTGCACGTTCTAAACAAGACTATATGGAAAAGAGTTGCCCTAATCCTATATCTATGGTTTTAATCAGTGTTTTGAGGAAAATATTGTACGGTTTCTGCATCGCACGTGCGCTAATCGAATATCAAATTTATTTCTAATGTAAAAAAAAAAATACTACAAATACTGAAAAGAAATTTACTCGCGTTTCCATGAGATGCAAAAACTACAGACACCGAATCATACTAGCATTAAGATAAATTTAAGTTCTCATTTTATGTGAATAATGTATATTCTTATGAGAATAAATGTCTTAACCTATAATATCAAATCAATTTCAAACATAGTTCGAATGTGGAGCTATTCAAGAACTTTAGAGAGTGATCAAACTCACATTGTTTTAAATAAAATCAAACCAAGTTACCTCTTCCAAGTAAATAAACTTAACACTTTCCTACGAGTATTAAAATCTAGGAAACATAGCATAGACGGATCGACTCTGTGTGTTTTAGATTCATCGAATTACCACTTTTTATACGACCTCGTCTGCTTTGGCGCAGTCGGCGGTAAGAGCGCCTCGCCGCGCGCACCCTCTCATTACACTGATTGATCGCTTTGATGAGACTAAACACACACATTCACACATTGCGTCAATAATCATTAGCAAGTGTTGATGTGATGAAGTAATGTTAAGCTAATGGTTTGTCAGCTATGGTATAAAAATATCGATACGATATACTTGTCGTATTTATAAATATTTTGGTACATTTGGCAACTACATGCCTTGTGCCAATAAACGGCCTCGCTCGCACAGCTATTTTTACTATTCTTTCCGTTTTAGGTATAGTCATATCAGAAAACTTTCATCTCTCCACTTCAAGCCGAAAGAGCCTGGCGCTGCTATATTTATTTATAAGTGATGCTAGAAATATACCTAGTTCAATTTCTACTATAGTCGGACAAGCAATTCTGAGTAGATTAAAAAATATATGCCTCCTTTATTTCGGAGTAGCAACATGAGCGTAAGAAATAGACACTATGATCCTTGTCTATAAATTCTCTTAAAATTTACAATGTTCAATATTTGTTTTTTTTTTATTACAAATTGATTTTACTTTATTCGGTACTAAAAAAGGTACCTACATACAAAAACTTAATAAACTAAAACTTAACTTAGTTAAAATATTACAAAACTGAACAAAAAGCTACACTACTATTCGTTTATTACAACTAATTAGAGATTTTTGTTGGTATAGTTTTAATACGAAGATATGAATCCTTCATGCATTACTTTTATAAACATCCATCTTAAGTATCACTAATATTGTTACACACCCTAAAACACAACATATCGCCATCAAAAACTAGGCCAAAAAAACCGAAATCCCTCGTTGTCCACATCCCTAAATTATGCGTCTGTGCCTATAATTACACATCCCTAGCGAGGTTTTTTACCATCCCGTATCGCCAGATCTAATACAGCTAATGACAGGATTGGACTGTAAAGTACCTATTAGTTTATGGTGCGCCATAGACCACGATTTATTAGGTAATGATAATATTTAGGTTTGATATTGTTAAGTATTTTTTGCAGTAAACAGAGGTTCCTAAAATTTATTTTTGGAACAAGATTTATGCAAATTATAATTTATAGGTTTTTCATTTAAAAATAAAGGCTTATGAGTGATATCTAGAGTCGGATTAGCTAAGTTTCCTTAGATTTTGATAGCATAAACTGTGAGAGTGTTAAATATACCTACCTACGTCATAATTTCATAAAATGCCGTCAATCCCACTTGCTAACAATGTAAACAAACTGCAATCTAAATTTTAAGTTTTTAATAAAATCTTTAGGATTAAGTTATTCATCTTATGTTTTGTATGTTACGATAAAACTATCGTTTCAGTAGTTAATGGTTTCAGTGGTGTTTGATGAGGTAGTGTGAAAATAGTTAGGAGACACAGTGTCAAAACATAATATGATTCCTTTTGTTTACATCATTAGAAATTTCGATTGATTTCGAGTTGTGGAGTTTGACGTTTAAAATATAGTTTGGCAAACCAAATCTTGACAGTGGATTTTCTTTTTTATTTACCTCTTATTCACCCAGAAAAACAGTTGTTTATGATACTAGTGGGGAAAGTAGGCTTTTACGGAATGAGTGTTTTAAACCGACACGAGTTGGAAAATTCCCTATATTTCCACACTTTCCACACGTTATCCTAGTATTTTATATAACCGTGATAAACAATTTTAACGTTTTATACAATTCAAAAATGCAGTTGTATTTTGATTCTGTGGCTTAAGAAAATTTTAAACGTACATAAGATTTAATAATATGTCTTATATTACAGATTTTTAAAAATCCTTTCAACCCGATACCATAGTAGCATCAACATCAAGGCAAGGCCACAGATAATAACAGCGTAAAGAACATTATTAATAAACCGCTCATACACCGGCAGAGACTAAAAACTTTTTTTAAAAAGCATGAAAAGAATAAAAGGTCTTTTCATGAGCACAGTCCGGTGAAATTGTGTATGGGCGGCTAGGTCGGGTCGTTTATCGTGACAGCCGCAGGGCTCAGCTTACCGCGCGTTCTGCCAGTTCTGCCACTCGCCCGCCATTAGGTTGGCAGTGTTGGTACCATGATGTAAACTATGCAGTGTTGGAAGTTCTGATCGAGATTTGAGTGAATTGTTTTAAGGTTGAGGCGTTTTGAATTATTTGCGTTTGCAAACACGGCTTATGCTTACGTTTTCTTATAGCCAGATAATTAAAAACGGATTTAGGCGTGTTGATCAGATGCGATTTTCGAAATATTTATTTTTAAAATCGATTACAAACACAATAGAAAAACAGTATATTTTATTTGAACCCTGTGTTCCTCTACGATTCGAAAGTAGGCAAGTCAGCGGAAATCAAGTTCTATGAACGCCCCCCGGTACCGACTAAAATAACCGACTTTATCGATAATATCGATTATTGTTTTATTGTTTTATTGTTTTATTTTATGGAGAACCAACAGCTGATAAATTTACAGTATTCAACAAGATAGGACTCAGAAAGGAGATTATATCTAGATACTTACAAACTTTTATGTAGCATAAGAATGCGGAGCGAGACTTGTGTCTTTTTACATGTAATATTTTTGATAGGATCTCATATATTTCTGTAGGCAGGCCTTCTTTTCATACATGCATCCGATATTTATACTAACATTGTAGTGTATTTATACCTTTTGAATTTTCTATGACTTGGTAGGATAAACTACTTATGTTTAAAATTTGCGGAGCTTCAGAGCCTGCTAGAAGCACCTTAGAGTTTTGATGATCGGTAAGTGAGTGAGTGTCCAAAATAAGGAACGTTGCTGATCGATAGTTCTTAAACTACAAATTCAAATTATATGTTATTGAGAATATATCGATGTCATGTTATAGCCATTATGTCACTGTCAATTCAGGGCTCTTGCTTTAACCAGCACGAAATTACAGAGCGAATTACAATCGACTGAACTGCTTTGAGAAAAGGATAGTACGGCCGTGCCTTTGTTTTGCTCGACTTTTTGCAACCCGTTTTTAAAACATCCTGACATGGTCTAAAACAAGTGAAGCTTTCCCGAAGGACTAGGTACCAGCATGGGGAGGGGATCTTCAAAAAGGAGTGTACAAATTTTAAATGGGTCGGCAACGCGCATGTGACACCCCTGGAGGTGCAGGCGTCCATAGGCTACGGTGACCGTTTTTTGTTTGCCACCGACGTGGTATATAAAAAAACAATTAATTTTTTCTTCAACTACGAAAACAAGCTAAGCTCCAAAGAATGACATACTTAGGTACATAAATAAAACCGTAACCAGAAATAAGTTAATAAAATTTAATTTTGTAAGTTCTCGTTTAAGTGAACATGTATATTTTGTTCATATGAGAATAAATTCTTTAAACCGAAACCGAAGCTAACAGTTGGGTATTTATTGCCTGGTAAACCGAGTCTGACAGTAGGTTTTTTTTTAAATGAATATGCCCTCCCTTTTTGAAGCCATGTAAATATAATAAAAAAATCTACTGCCAGACTTGGCCAGTTGCCAGATTCAATTTACATTGACAACTCGAACATTAAAATTGAGAAAAATTATTGTTAATTTAACATGCCAATGCCAAGAAACCAATATGGTCAATATCCCTGATTAGATGGTTGTTAGGTACTTACCTGTAATGGTCGTAATGACCATGTTAGCTTAAAATCATAGATGATCAATATCTTTATTTTTCAATTTAGGCACATACATTTTAATTATTTATTTTATTTACATTAACAAAAACAAATTTATCTCTATACCTTAACCCAGACCGCCAGACCACTATCCCTATTAGAACAGTTACTCGTAGCTGGAGGATAAAATGTTATGGCTCCGGCAGTAAATAAAACATCCAGCAGAATAATGACTAATTATTTAAACGCTCGTGCCTCGTAACAGTTCAGATATTGCCTTGTTTGAAAGTTTGAATATCTTAGGACTCTTAGGCATAGTACTACTCTGTGCTTACCATGAGCAGGGCCTATACCACGAAATCGAACGATTGCGGATTTGTCTCTCCATCTCTGTCACACTTGCATATTGGAGTGACAAAGAGGTTTTCCAGTCAATCCCAATTTTCGATGTTCGTTGTAGGCATGCTGTACGTGGACGTATTCGATAGTGACTGCGATGTTTAGGGGTGTATCCGTCTCGCTCTTGCCAGAGTAATGGTAGGAGCGAGACGGACATACTTTCGAGCGAAGCAGTAAGCACATTGGTACGTGTACACTTCCTGGATGCGGCACCGCACGCCGGCGTGCGAGGGGGACAGCGCTATACACGCGCGTAGCGTTATCTCACTCAGAAACCGGAGTGCGGTGCGAATCGCATCCAGTGTGACATGCGCCAAAAGCAGCCCCATGGAACTCCCTGGTCAAACTAGAATCGATTGTCGATTGTTTTGCCTTGTGTCTGTAACGACACGTATTATCAATAGGCTGCTTTGAGGGGTTGATTTTTAAACAAGCCTTATTTAGAGGAGCTTTACCATAGTCAAAGTATTTTTTTTTAAATACTACTACGCGACGGTGACAAACAAGCATACGGCCCGCCTGATAGTAAGTTGTCACCGTATCTATGAACGCCTGCAACTCCAGGGGTGCTACATGCGCGTTGCCGTCCCTTTAAAAACTTAAACACTCCTTTTTTGAAGAACCTCATACTGTAGTCCTTTATATCTTCGCAATTGTAAGCCACGAATCAAATCATGTATTATAAAACAAGATATGTCATATAGGTAGTGAAAAAGTGACCAGGGCCTCCTGTGCCCAGGGCTGGGATCGAACCAGCGTCCTCCTGCATTCGTGGCACTATTCGCGTTATCTGTATATGTCATCTCTTTCAATTTATACCTAATGGAATTATCTTGGATTGGCTGATTGTTTATTTATAGTCTGACAACGATCCGCTCTCGTTCGTGTATGGTCAGAGGGAGTCATGCTGTCTTTTTCTTACGCTCGTATTGCTATTCCGAAGAAAAGGGAGGCATACGAGTATAAGTAAAGTTTTTTTTAATCTACTGTCAGTCTCGGTTTGTCAGACTGTATCTAGATTTCAATGTTTTAGCTCTTAACGTATTTCGGGCGACTATATAGATACTGTCAGTCCTAGATATTTTTGTTCATAGACCTGCTTACCTAGTCTGAATTAACGATGACTCACACTAGAGCGGGACGGGACGATCTGTCAGTTTCTATAGAACGTCATGTGTTATCCGAAAGCTCCGAGCTATCACGTGATTCTTTCTATAGAAATTGACATATCGTCCCGCCCCGTCCCGTCCCGTCTCGTCCTAGTGTGAGTCATCCTTTAAGAGGCATTTCTAAATGTACCTACGTGTCCACTCGGTACCACCCGCAGGTCATGCATTGTCTCAAATTGATTCATCTCGATACAGCAGGTGTACGAGAGCCGCATTCGCAATCCGAAAATCTGACGTTGATTTGATATTGGTTACGAATCTCTTGTACTGTATCGGATAAATATGCACTTTAATCGTACAGAAAAAACAATTATATATATATTTTTTTCTGTTACTCAATACTACGTTAAGGAATTTAAAAACAATCTTAGGTCAATCATCTATATCTCACAATCCATCTCAATTTAAACAACAATCAATGACGACAATGACACACAACGGCCACAGTCAATAAATCCACATGTGATTGCGGTGGGTGGCAGCCCTAAGCCCCACTTCAAAAGCGCCGCTTCAATATGCCAGTGCAGTCAGGCAGCAGTAGGGCTGTCGCGGCAGTGAATCTTGTTATTAGTGATGTACTTGATATAAAGTTCTGGGTTATCGATTATTTGGGACTATCGCAATTATTTAAGTCTTTTATTTCTTCTAGATTAAAAAAAATGGAATTCGTAATCCGTTTAATGGGCCTTTGTCTATTATTCGCAAACAATACATTATTTTTAGTTTAATTTCAGTAATTATAAGAATTAATGATAGCATTAAACTGTAAAAAAATATTGTCATTTAATTTTATATTTAAAATTAATTGTGACGTTTCCAAATCCAATTTATAAAGTGTAAACAAAAAATCATTCAAACAAATTAATGAGTAGGCAGATAAAAGTATCCTGCCTTATATGTAAAAATGTTTATATTAGGTTTATCAATCTCTTCCAATATATTGTCAAAAACCTTTTAGGGTTTTTCTGTCTCCGAAAACATCGACAAAACATTTCAAATAGGGTTGTCACACAAGTGTAATTGGGCGCGAAATGAGCCCCAACCCTCCTTGCATGCTGCAATTAGACAGACTAAATTGAAAATTAAAAATATTCCAAGTGTTTTGCTAGACCAACGCAAGCAAATCTGCAGACGCAAAATCAATAAAAATATTTTTGTCAAAATTTGCTGATTTCTATGCAAGTTTTATCGATACTAGTTGTCTTTAACTTTTCTATAAAAAGGCCTAATTTTAGCTCACTTGTCAGATCAGCTTGTTGATATGTATGTTTAATTTTGCCTGCTATATTTGACTCCAGCTACTATACAAGTATAACCAAATTTGTAAGAAATGGTGAAAATATTATACTTTGTTTTCATTAAGTTTTTACATAACTTTTCCTTTCTTTTTTAAGTGATCTTTAATCACCCATATGCGCTCCCCTCGTCTCTAAAAAACCGTAAAATCAGGACCAACAATCAAACGCAAAGAATAAAAGACATACCAATCCTAATTACGTTTGTTTCCCTCCAAAATGTGATAGATCCATTACACTACCTGACTAATTAGAAAGGTAGTAAAACGCATGTATTTCAACGACACTTATGACGTTTTAAGTTAATGGAACAGACTGACCATAACGCGACATTTGTTATATTCAGCCAGTTATAGAAACGACTGCAGTAATGCTGCTGCTCAAAAAATGTGTGAGAACTGTTAAATCAATACTTTAAAGTCGAAAATCGAATGTTTAATTCTTAATTAAACGCAAAAGTCGTTGTCGAAAAAAGGTTTTTTATCGTCCCATTTCGTGGTTAATACGGCGTGTAAATGGGTTCTTTATCGTGTCGCGTTTTAAACATTGTTTGCGTACCTACTACAAGTTTGGGGTGAATACATTAAACAGAATTGATATTCGCTGAATGAGACGATAATTAAAATGGGAAAAGTTTAAATTGCAATTGTTTAAGCCTTTGGTGCGTGCTTTTGATGTTTTCGTTGTGTAATTAAATAATGAGGTGTTTTATTTATACTGTTTTAAGCTTTTGGTCATTTGGTGTTAATTATACGTGCAGAGGCGCTTTGTTCCGCAAGAAGGAATTTTATCGGTAAATAAAAAAAATATGTTGGGCTCGGCCACTAGATCGTCGATTTGTTGGTTCCTGCGTATCCTCCCCGAGCGTCCTCTCCGTGAGTGGGTCACAGACTCCCAGTATCTTTCGATAGATCTTCCGTTCGGCCACAGTGCGTATTCCTCTTTGTGTTAGGGTCCAGCCTTCGCACCCGTACATCAAGATCAGTCTATTTATGGTCTTGTATATACGAATTTTCGTGTTTCTGGTCATTAACCTGGATACCAAGACTTTGTGAAGAGCAGCTGTACACCGCAGAGCGTTCTGGATTCGGGTTTGGATTTCCTCTTCCCTCCGGTTGCTGTCAGTGACGATGCATCCAAGATATTTAAATCTCTCCACACCTTCTCCTGTCTGGTCTGTGCCATCGTGAGATCTTTCCTACGAATAGAGTTATTTTTGTATCGCTTCATTCATATGAAAAAGGTACTCAGTATTCTCCTGACTAATTCGTAGGCCAACCCTCACTGCCTTCTCTAGGCTCTGAGCAGGCCCACGGACATCCGTTTAGTTGTCTCCCAGAAGGACTAACATAGTAGGAGAAACAAAAGCCTGAAGACTCCGATGGCTCGGGCACGTGGTCCGTATGGGGGAGGATGGTGCAGTTTGGAGAGCGTATTCGGGTCGTCCTACTGGTCGACGACCTGTTGGACGTCCTAGGTACCGTTGGAGCGACGAGGTCGGGAAAGAACTGAGCGAGCTTTGTGCCGTCGATTGGACAGAAACGGCGGCGCTCATATCACAGTATGATAGTAGAATTAAAAAAATATATATATACCTACCTCCCTTATTTCGGAGTGAGAAATAAGGGAGGCATATACATTTGAGGGAGGTACTCACCGTAATATGGGGTGAGTAGGGATTGAGTTGGGCCATGAATGCGGAAGAGAGGAATGGTAGAGTGGTGAGTTGGTATTTTTAGACCAGAGTTGTCGTATTGTTACAAAAATACTTTATTCTCTTGGCAAGTCAACCCATTGTTATATTGTGCCAATACTGCCAATTGTAGCAATTTTCCCATCTCACTCAGTCCCTATCCGTCAAAACCTCAACTATGGGGTGAACTGGCATTGTGTACTATTATTTGTGTGTATCGTAAAAAATATATTTTATCGATCGATTTTCTTTGAAAAACCAAAATTCGTACAACCGGATTAATAGGACAGCACGTAGAAAGAAACATGAAAAAACAAAGAAACAACAATCGACGACAATGCCTCAACAATGCAAATATCAACTTTTATCGAGGACTCTTACTTTTATTGAACTTCGAATTCGTCCCAAATCTCCCCATCTTACGTTACCTGTGTGCGTACCATTAGTTGTTTTCGATTGCGAGTGCGGCATTCGAAAGTATGTCCGTCTCGCTCCTAACACTACTCTGGCAGGAGCGAGACGGACATACTGTCAAATGCCGCAGTCGTAATCGAATGCAATTCATGGTAAGCACGCTGTTTGTTTCTTTTGTATGTAGGTGTGTGTCGAAATCTCACGCGTGATAGATGAATTTCGCGGTCGCGCGTCTGCGCCAAGGGGGGCAGAAGAATTGCACAAACTTGTACTTACGTATGCTTTCTATGCATACGTACCTGCACCTACATAACGATCTTTTATATTTTTCACATCGTTTGTTTACAATCGTGCAAGAATGTAAAAATGCGCGTCCCCCTAAGACGCATGCGAGGAATATGTTTGAGAAGTTCGGGTGTGATCTCGGTAGGTCAGTTGGAAGAGCGATAAGCCGGTATCTCAGAGACGCGGGTTCAAGTCCCGCCCGAGGTCATGTATTTTTCAACTTTTCCTTTCTTTCTGAGAAGTGTAAAAATGATGGAATGTCATCAGCAAACCAATTGTTCACCTGCTGCCTGTGCACCTGCTGTTCCTTACTGAAACGCAAATCAGATGTCCGATTGACTCGTCTTACCTTAACTACCCAGGATACACTCTGGAGCATAGATTCTTATCTCGTGCAGGGGTATGTATGTTTGCTCGAGATGACATCTGTCTTAAGCGACTAAGAAATCTTGAGGAAACAAATTTTTCTGTTTTGTGGGCTTGGGTTGATACCGGCGTAGCTCAAACTGTCTATGCCTGTGTCTACAGATCGCATAAAGGAGACGCTGAGACAACAAGGTTGTTTAATTACCTTGGAGAGGCAGCTGATGAGGCGCGGCAGAGATACCCTGCGGCGGAGCTAGTGTTGGTCGGAGACTTTAACGCGCACCACCAGGAGTGGTTATTCCCGTACCAAACGACTGACCATGCAGGGCGAGAAGTTCTTAAACTAGCACTTTCTCTAGACCTCGCCCAGCTTGTTAACTGTGCCACTAGGGTTCCCGATGTTGAATCTCACACAGCCAACTGTTTGGACCTTCTGCTAACCTCCAATCCAGACCGATACTCTGTGGCAGTTGATGCTCCACTAGGAAGTTCTGACCACTGTCTGGTAAAAGCAGTATCCGTATATTCACCACCTGATCAGGGCCCTGGCGGTGAGAGACGTGTGTGGCGTTACAGATTTGCAGACTGGGACGAGTTGCGGCATTTCTTCGCATCGTATCCTTGGCGTCCCACCTGCTTCTCTTCGAGTGATGCGTCAGCCTGCGCCACTGCAGTAGCCGATGTCATTCTTCAGGGCATGGAGTATTTCATTCCTTTCTCTGTTGTCCCGACTGGCTTCAAGGCTCGCCCGTGGTACAACGCTAACTGTGACCGAGCTGAAGCGCTTAAGAAGTCGGCTTACCGAGACTGGGCTGATGCTCGTACGCGCGGTGCCTCCAACACGCGGGATCTGAAGAAGAAGTTTAATAAGGCCGCCAAGCTTTGTAAGAAGCAGTTTCGCAAGGCTCGGTTTGACCATGTCCATCGTGTTGGGGCCAAACTGGCTTCGTATCCTCCGGGAAGTAAGGCGTTTTGGTCCCTTGCAAAAGCAGTCGAAGGAAACTTTTGCAGACCATCGCTGCCCCCCTTGGTCAAGCCCGATGGAGCGCTGGCGCATACGACTAAAGAGAAAGCGGACTTGTTTGCTTCTCTTTTCACCGAAAACTCACGTCTTGACTCAACTGGTAAGCTTCCACCCGCACTTCCTCATATGAATTGCTCCATGAGTGACGTTCATATTCACCAGAAGGAAGTCCTTAAACTACTGAGATCGTTAGACGTTAACAAAGCCAGTGGTCCCGACGGAATCCCTGCTATTGTCTTGCGAAGCTGTGCAGCCGAGCTGTCTCCTATCTTAACACGCCTGTATCGCCTGTCTCTGAAAACTGGCATAGTGCCCTCATGTTGGAAGCTCGCAAACGTGCAACCAATTCCAAAGAAGGGCAGTCGTGCAGACCCAGTCAATTACCGACCAATCTCAGTCACCTCATTACTCTGCAAGATAATGGAGCGTGTACTGAACAAGAGGCTACTATCGCACCTAGAAGATAACGATTTGCTCAGCGACTCCCA
Organism: Lathronympha strigana; assembly: GCA_949128165.1. Classification (NCBI taxonomy): domain Eukaryota; kingdom Metazoa; phylum Arthropoda; class Insecta; order Lepidoptera; family Tortricidae; genus Lathronympha; species Lathronympha strigana. The sequence goes on along the minus strand of OX421923.1, from coordinate 7,783,620 downwards.
GTATGGCTTCCGCAAGGGTCGTTCGACTGGTGATCTTCTGGTGCATGCTACTCACCTGTGGAGCGAGGCAGTTGAGGGGCACGGTGAAGCCCTTGCGGTGTCTCTCGATGTCTCTAAAGCATTTGATAGGGTCTGGCACGCAAGCCTGGTGAACAAGCTTCCAGCTTATGGAGTACCGACCAGCCTGTGCAATTGGGTGGAGAATTTCCTGAGCGAACGTTCGATTCGGGTGGTTTTAGACGGCTACACGTCCAGTCAATGGGCCATTAATGCCGGCGTTCCTCAGGGCTCTGTTCTGTCCGCGACCTTATTTCTGCTACATATCAACGACATGCTTCTCCCAGGTATCTTTGGGTATGCTGATGATTGCACTGTCGTGGACAGATATCTCCTGAACGCGCGGGCTAAAAGAGATGAGGTGCAGTCATGTCGACAGGCGATGGTTGACCGTGTGAACTCGACGCTAAGGGCAGTGTCTGATTGGAGTGACGCTAACCTGGTCACATTCAACGCTGCCAAAACGCAGGCATGTCTGTTTTCTGCGAAACGGAATGCTTTTAACCTGTCTCCGACTTTCCGAGATGTGTCTGTGCCGGTCTCTGATCATCTCCATCTTCTTGGCATGAGTGTCTCGTCCAACCTAGGCTTTGGGGCGTATATCGAATCTTTGGCCAAATCCGCAGCTGGGAGGATGGGCGTCCTCTCTAAGGTCAAGCGGTACTTCTCACCGGAGCAGCTTCTTCAGCTCTACGTAGCTCAAGTCCGGTCATGTATGGAGTACTGCAGCCACTTATGGGATGGTTCCGCCAAATACCAGCTGGCTGCCTTAGATTCCATTGATAGACGCGCCCGAAAGCTTATTGGAAACTCCGAACTGGCGGAAGGCAGGCTACAGTGTCTTGAACACCGTAGAAAAGTAGCCTGCCTATCGGTATTTTACAAGATGCATTTCGGGGAGTGTGCGGTGGGATTGCACGATCTAATCCCCCCAGCTCCGTTCTGCCACCGGGTGACTAGACGCGGGCAATCGTTTCACCCTTACGTGGTCTCCCTGCCGCTAATTCGCACAAAACGCTTTGCCTCCAGCTTTGTTACGCGAACAGCTAAGGAGTGGAATTCTTTACCTGCGAATATATTCCCTGCCCACTATAACCTAGATCTTTTTAAATCGCGAGTGAATAGACATCTTCTAGGCAAGCATGCTCCATCCTAGACTACATCGGCACTTACCATCAGGTGAGATTGTAGTCAAATGCTTGCCTATTCCTCAATAAAAAAAAAAAAAAAAAAAAAAATCCTGTTTTTTACTTAAAGTTAAAAGTTAGTTATATTTTACCCGTTTTAGATATCATCGAGAATACTGCGAGCATCAAGTTCGTAGTTTAATTTCGAATGAGTAGAGAATTAATAGTCTCTTCCTTTATGGATTTAATACTTCGAATTTCAAAGTTTACTGTCCGTTGATCCTTCAACGATGGATTTTCGGTTGCTCAGTTGGCAGTATGTATGCATTACATAGATGGCGCTAGTCAGGCACATGCGCGCGTCGTGACGGCCGCAGGCGCTGCTTACGAGCGGCAACCGTGCCGGGCGCAGACTGCGCCGGCGCAGACAGAGGGGACAGTGCTCTGAGGACAGTTTACTCGTGTGTTGCACGTGGTTATCCATAGGTGGCGTTAGTAGTAGGAAGCTTGCGAGCAATCGCTCAAAGCGCAGAGTGACTGGGACTATACCGCGAAAATCGAACGATTGCGGATTGGCAACTCCATCTCTGTCACACTTGTATATTAGAGTGACAAATAGGTTTTCCCGCAATGCCAATTTTAGATGTTCGTGGTAGGCATGCTGAGTACAGAACTCACTGGTGTGATGCGTGTATGTATGCATAGATGGCGCTAGTCAGGCACATTTGCGCGTCGTGACGGCCGCAGGCGCTGCTTACGAGCGGCAACCGTGCCGGGCGCAGACTGCGCCGGCGCAGACAGAAGGGACAGTGCTCTGGGGACAGTTTACTCATGCATGTGGTTATACATAGCGTGGCGCTAGCAGTAAGATGCTTGTGAGCAATACCTCAAAGCGCAGAGCAACTCTAGAACTCACTAGTGTGATGTGTGTATGTATGCATAGATGGCGCTAGTCAGGCACATTCGCGCGTCGTGACGGCTACGGGCGCTGCTTACACTGGCAGGAGGTATACTAGGTCGACCGTAAATTTGTGGCCCACCTCGTTTATGATTCGTCGTCTCTTTGGTTTCTGTACCGATAGGCAAGGAATGCATTAAACGAATACAACACGAACGCATATTTATTACTTAACACAGTGGCTACGGGGATAGGAAAATTTTCTAACATTAGCATCAAAGCGTTTTTTCGTGAATTTTAAATAACAGCTACATAAATGGTGCGATTAAACTAACCGCGCCAATTTCTGTCACCTCTCCATCCATATCTACTCTATATCACTCTTTTTCTTACTACACCAACCACTCCAATACCGTCCATCCATCACCTTTCACTCCTTATCGCATAGCAATAAATACCACAATCGCTTGATGAGTATTTCTTTAACTACTCACATTAAGTTTGTAATTTCAGATATTGTAGGCGTAATTTGAATGGCAGGTGTATGATGGAGCCGCAAATTGTATGTGGCTACTATGTACTATATGCAGTACATAATGTAATGGGTTCTTGGGAGGAGTTAACTATGAAAGGTAGTACTTAAGAACCTGTTCTTATCTTAGAACATGTTGGCCTGAAAGTCTAGAGGGGATCGTGTCTTGCGAATCAGCTATTTTGTTCTAGAATTAATTTACACGCCTACCAAGTTTACACAATTTTAGCGCGACTAAGGAATAGGTAAGATTGTTCAAGTGGTACTGGTTTGTAAGTGGGTATGGCTAAAAACTTTTTCGATGACCAGGTCTTTCCTGTAGACTACTCAAACGTTGAGGGCTATAAAGGTTGATTTTCTTATTCAACCCATATCCACATGAAAGGGTAGTTTACCGTAATATTGTTTTGGGTTTGGTGCGACTATCCAGTAATGATTTCATTTCATTTCATTTATTGCAGAACCATGGTTATATAAAGATGTTAACATAAATTAAGTGCATGCATGATTACCCTGTCAGGGCATAGCATCATAGTTGGTACTTATTCTAAAAACGAATTATACTACATAATAATCAATGTAAAAGCATTCTATAAAAGTAGATATTTGTTACAATTTCAATAATAATACTGCCGAAACAATGATTTAAATTAAATGAGAGATAACTTTTCGTAAATACTTATTCTAAAACAATCTCTATACAATAATTAAATTTATAAATATCTAGGCTTAATTATATAAAAAAAAAAATTACATGCAATTATCGTCACTGGGAAAGTAGGTCATTAGGTCAAAGTTTGTTATTGTAAGTGGGTAGACGTGATTTTGCGGACGTGATGATCACGATCCACAGTCATGAGGGTAGGACCCGAGATAGAAAGACCAAGAGATGTGAAGAAAATCGAAGATCCTAGATTAACCCGATTTTTAATTTCACCAAATCAGATTGATAGCAAATAATGGCAAATATTGGTTTTTAATTCATCATTAAACGGTCCTCTATCTTTATTTTTTACCATGCGTCCGAAATTGAGCGAGCCACATTTTACGATTAAATAAAATAATCCACAGTTTTATTTTTCTATAGTTTTTGTGTATTTTCCTTCTAAAACCATGCCGGGCGGTGATACTGCTATCTCGTTTACAAATAGACAGTGTGCGATGATTTAGCTGTAGTCAGCTACTTAACACTTTCAAAGTCAATGCTATCAAAATCTATACCAACTTAGCTTAGCCTGACTCTACTACGTATCTGTTGAACTAAAAACATTTATTTTTCGAAATATATACAGTAAGTGTAAGTTAACTAACGACCTACCTCCCTTACCTACCTACCTTAAATCTAAAATAGGTCCTTGAGGCATTGTACCTGTTGAACTCGAGTCCTTGTCTTATTTAGCAAAGCTTTCCTTCTCAAAACAATCTTAATATCTCAAAACCCTTATTAACTTTTCTCAAGTAAGTGAATTATTGTTATTCTTTTGAGAAATAAATATCTTTAAACCGAACTTTACGTGACTTTACCCTCTTTCAACCTCTCAAAATTTTCTTCTTCTTATCCCATTTTATATATTTTCCATTTTCCCTTATCTCTCGCCATCTCATCCCTCACTCCTTTTTTTATGTCCGCTTTTACAAAATCCATCCAACGCTATTTCGGCCAACCAATCGCTCTGCGTCCATCCAAATTCATCCCTAACATTATTTTACAACAAAGATATCGAGGGTCAGAAATGAAATACCGTGACAATTTAATACCATAATTTATGCATATTATCTAAATCTGCATCAAATGCTTGCATGTGCGTGTGCATGTCGTTTACGCATTTAGTCACGGCGTTTAGACAGGGCTGATATCGATCTGGCGGTTAGGGTAATTAGGGCATTTTGGCTTTTAATTTTTATTAGTTTATACTAATGGGTGCACGGGTTTGCATTGGGGATAGGTAATAGAGTTGTCATGGTTGGGATAACGATATTCTGTCTGTTATTAATAATTAGGATTAGGATTTTTCTGCCACTATTATCTTTGGTTCGACTAACGACACAGATCAAACTAAACTAAAATAGCCGTCAATCGAAATTGCTAACGATGTAAATAAAATGCAACTGTTTCTCCTTAAGTTTTCACACTACCCCATCAAACACCACTGTATTATTACGACAACAGGATCGGACGAGACGAGAAGCTAGGTATAGCTAGGGTAAAATGACAGGTGTCATCTTAATACAACTTATAAAATATGAAACTAAGCATTCATTCATTAATTAGAGAATGTATATGGTTTCACGAGACGAGAGCCTGAGACAAGACAAATCAGCACGAGACAGACGAGATGAGAGCACCCTGTTCATTCGCGTTCTCCGCTTCTCGAAGAATTCAGATTACATATGCTTCAGAGATCAAATAATTCCCCCTAATAAAGGCAAATGAACATACATAAGCTCGAGTAACTTTTTAACCTCTTATCTTCGTAAACCGGGTAAAAAGCTGTTACCAGAACGCCATAATAGTATTTCATGTAGTTTATCACTTTATTCCACTTGAAACGTCTCCCTTAAATAAAAGCAACCTTTGAACTTAATGACTTACGATAACTTAAATAGACTTGCGGGGACTCAAAGGAGACTGAACCAATTTGCCCAACGCCCTCCAGTTTAAAAAGACGAAATTCGCTTGAAATAAATGGTCAGTTACGCCATATTGTAGCAAGCGGCTTCTCCTTGGCCCGCTAGCTTAACAAAACGGCGAAGTTTAGGTGCAATTTTCTATCTCTTGCGACGTTTTGCTTCTGAAGGGTAAGAGTTAAGGTTGGTTACACCTGTTAGCGTCATCTAGCGGCCCAGCGGGTGTGCAATCGGTTTACCGATAAGTTTGTTGGCGACGAAATTTGGTTAAACTCTAGTTATTGGATACGATAGTGGCAGATTTTATAACGGAGAGCCCATAGTAATTTCATTTACAAGAAAATGGTTTAACTGTTGTGTTCTTTTACAATCCCGTAGTCTACGTTGCGCGTAGTCGATTTTGGGTGAATTAGATGTCCAGACTCGACTTTCCACGATCTGGATTCGTAGGATTATGGAGTTCTTTGGTCATATTGGCAGAAAACACGGTGCCAACCTCGAGCAACTGATGATAACTGGCAAGATTGAAGGAAAACGTTCAAGAGTTCATGAAGCCAAAGCCAGGCACAGATGGCGTCCTATGATAAGAGAGAAGTTGCTTTTTAAAGCAGGGGATTCACGACCCTCAGAATTGAGGAAAATGACTTGATCAGTTGAAGAGAGGGATTGTCTACGCTGATGTAAAATGTAAATCAGTGAAGTGGATAAGGATGACTCACGCTGAAGAACCGGACCGGGCTTATACTAAAATGGTTAAAAAAACCTCATGGCGCCGCTCTGTCTGTCTGTATGCCTATCTGTCACATAGTTAAATATTGCGGTAAGTAGGTAACTACTTAAGTTAACGACCTAAGATTTGGAATTCATAGTTACAAAGAAGGCTAACCTGGGCATAGAGACGACAGACAATTATGAACGAAAACAAACTCACATACTAACTCTATGCCGTGCAAACTAGTCCCAAAACTAGACCCAATCTGCAGATGGTGCTGACGTCAAATTTCTACTTGGGGATGCAGTTTATTGCATCATGTTTATAGATGAATGCGATAATTAATAGTTTATATGGAACCCTCGGTGCGCGAGTCAGACTCATTCTTGGCCTTTTTTTATAGAAAGCGTCACGTGTTTTCCGAGCTATTCTAACCTACGTCACGCTTTCTATACAAATGGTCACATCGGCCAGGCCTAGTCATGTCCAGGCCCGGAGCGGGAGCCATCTTTTATACAAATCTCACTACTATTGTTGACAAGGCTTTTATTTGGGAACATTTAAATTTTATATACCTACATAGGTACGATTTCGATGTTTTACTTTAACGAAGTGCAACTGGTTACATACAATACTATGGAAACTACGTTCATTGCTTAAAACCTTCGAGCAACACGGGTCACGAGAGACGGCAAAGCGATCTTAACGATCTTAACGCACAAATTATTCTGTCACTTTTAGCGGGGAGTAACGCGCACACAAGACGCGCTTCTCACACATTACATTCCATACTAAAAACAAGCAGAAGGCCTAGTATAAAAGTTGTACGACATTAACTCCTCGATCACGTTAGCGTATCGAGGGGTCAAAATATGAAAGTTGCCGGATGATTTAAATAAACGGCAAACATAATTTGAACTCCCGATACGCTAACGCGGTCGAGGAGTTAATGTCGTAAAATTTTTATACTAGGCCTTCTGTAATGATAACACATTGAAAATGCTACACTAACAAATCTCGCACTCTTCGATCTATGTGTACGAACTAGTCACTTCACTACACAGACCCGCGTATGCCCATTTGGGCTTGTATTTCAGCAGAGGGGAAACGGTACGCACCAGTATGGCGACTTTCCTCCCTATGTGGCTTAAAGCTTAAAAAAGATTAAAAGAAGAAGCTTAAGAAAGAAGAAAATTAGAGAGACTATAATTTGACCCGCCTATAATCAAGTCCGTGCAACTGTCCAGGTGTCCCTGGCCAACCATTCCTGTGTGCTTACCATGAGTTGTACCTAACCGTAGGCGTTAGCGACGGTGCAATTCGAAAGTATTTGCAACTCGCACCAGGTATGAACGAGCAGGATGCAAGCACATCGAATCGCGTAATCGCTATTGACGACGGTTATGTAGAATTCATGATAAGCACACTCGCATCGTCTATGCTTCCATCTGCCACGCCCGAGGGACCAGCCACTCACATATCGCCAGTGCTGTTATTCCTATAGCTTAATAGCGACGCTATCGGCTATGACCAAGCCATATCAGGGTGCGTAGCCAAGATGCCAAACGACGAATTTCAAGTGCCGGAACAGGTGCACTATATTAGATCTCTATGTCTTTATATATTTACTAGCTGTTACCCGCGACTTCGTCTGCGTAGTATTATAATGTTTGGTAGTGTATTTTTATTAGCATAAGTATTAAAGACCAAATTGACTTGAACTGTAAATTGCTAATTAAATTCCGGGGCCGTATAAACAAACAACTAACTTGCAACTACAGTAACCTGTTTTTCTTTTTTCTCATTAATAATTCTGGAAATACCAAAAATGCTGGTGATCAATATTGTAATCTGATTTGGAAAAAATTGGACTGAATGTTTTTTCGACAAACATTTTCTGTTTATTTTTTCTCCTAATCACAATACGATACTGATTACGCATTTAATCGAATTACCAGCATTTTTGTTACAGCTGTATGTATATTTGTATCTACCACATATTAATCTTTCAGTGGTTAGATACGCTGTAGATGTAGTAGAAAGTACGTCCAAGTTTACATAAATTATCTTTTTATTAAATAAGTAATCAAGGCCGAGTGTTTTTGATCACGGTTTAAAACACTGTCTTAAGCTCACTGAATTTAACCCACGGAATGTCATTCGATACATGATTACAACTTACTTCCCAGAGTGAAGAAAAACATTGCGAAGATACCAAAATAACTACGTCGCGCATATAAACTTTCATTAGGTAGGTAAGTATATATGTCTTATCCAAGGACGATCCTATGATAGGATATAGGATCGGCATAGGCCTTTATTCGCATGTACCTACTCAACATAAGGTGAAAACAAAACTGCTGTAAAAAAGTGCAATGCACAGGATTGAATTGACTATTCACTTGCTTCTGTCCCCCTTTGCACCTCTATAGAGGATGATTTTCGTAACAAATACTATTCTGTCCTTTCCTAGGAGTCAAAATATCCCCATGCCAAATTTCACCTTAATCCGTTCAGCGTTTTTAATTTAGTGTGAAGTGGCAACAGATAAGATTTCATCAAATTTACAATATAACCATCGCATGGAAATTTGTCATGATGTAGGTATGTCATCCGCGTGTACAATCCATGGTGGGTGTTGACAGCCATATTATACTACACATTGACTTGCCGTCTTTGTAGTGGTAGGGTTCCGGCTTCCGCGGCACTAAGACCTCAATGATATTGTCCTGAGGTCTCTTCAGTCAGCGGGTGTTCATTCCGTTCTGGAGCCACTGGGTTAATTTTTTCATTAAACTCAATTTATATCATTCGGTTACGCATTTAATAATCTTAGATATTATTTGACAAAATAAAAATTCAGACGAATTGAGAACCTCCTCCTTTAGAAATATTGAAGTCGGTTGAAAACCAACTAAACTGTTAACAGCGCCATCTACCAAATCTAGAAGACTTTACGACATAGTATGTTTCCCACTTTCCCAAGAATGAAAATGTTAGATGCAGCTCTAAAGAGCCTTAAGTAGTTCTACATGTAATATATAGATGGCAGTGTAATAAACACAATATTAACGGGAAAATGTACTTTTTATGTCTCTGCCCATTTCTTTCGATAAACTTATTAAATGTGTGCACAATTTTATTCAAAATAAGGTCCGCCGATTAGCAAAATACATATAGCAATAAAACCATGGATTTAACGTGGCATATTTACTCACTTCATATCTAAGCAAATAGGTGGCGCCAGTGTACAGTGTGTAGTGTGTGTTTTAAAATATTACTTGGAATTTTGAACATTTTTATTATTGTTGCAAATAATCTTATGAAATTTACCATAATATGCTTCTTGAAAGGGAAATCCATGTAGTAGCATACGTTTAAAGTATTTGAAGCATATAAAGTTTGCATAAGTTACAAATGTTCTACATCACGATATCGAAATTTCAAAAGCACGTTGCATAAATACAACTTCCAACTTACTAAATTTAATACTCTATTGCAACTTTCAAAAACCCTATAAAATTTCTTCGCTTATAATATTAGTGTTTTTTTTTTATATAACATTTAAAACTTTCGCGATTTAAACACATATTTAAACATAATTATTAAACGGGTCTAACGCGAATTAATTTGTTTACCTTATTTACCGACGTTTCGACACAGGTTTCACTGGTCATGGTCGCGGCTGACTGATGTCCCAGCAAAATGTCAAAACAGAGATTTGTGTAATCTCTCTCTGGTGGGACAGGAAAGGGTTCATAAAAATCACTTAATTCCTATCTTATGGTTCATTTGATGGTATTTGTGTTCAGCTAGCGCCACCTATGGTCGGTTACAAAAACGAAATTTACTCAGATGTTATAAAATTGACAATCGTATAGTACCATCCCTCTCGGTCTCCTATATCAAATATTTGGGCGAGCAGGATGGCACTATACTATACGACGGTATTTCGAACATTGCAGCAGCTTTCAAGTTTTGTACAATAAAAGCCGTACCGCTAGCGCCATCTATTATGAGCAATGCAAACTATACATATGTAAAAAAAAAAATGTTACGAAACCGGATAAAAAGTATCCTAAATGTTACTCCGGTACATAAACTATTACCATACCAAATTTCATAAAATTCTGTCCAGTACTTTTTGCGGAGTTAGCGAACAAATTCACAGACAGACAGACAGACAAAAATTCTAAAAACCATTGAAAGATATTTTATCAACGTTTCTGATACGCCCCTACGTTTTTTTTTTTAAATATATTTATTGTACAGATTTTTTATTTCTACTCTCTTATTATATGTATTGATTTTATGTATAGATACTTAGTGGAATTTTAATCGTTATTTATTTTTATGACATTAAAAATTTTGAAATTGCACTTGCATACTCTGAGCATAAGGTAAAACGAAATTGGCTTTCGACCTAAATATCTGCGATATGAAATATTCGCCGCTTTCAGAAAAACCCTGAAGTAATGAGGTTGTCAATATTTTAAGAAGTTATTGTCTAACTTTTATTTTCTGTGTGTGAAAACTAGAAGAGTACCGCCTAAAATTTGCTTGAACGCGGTTTTCCACTCAATCTGCGCCCTTTCACTGGTTCAACCATCGGTTCCTCTGCTAGCGATGCATTCTTATAAAACAGCCAGTACGGCACCTGCGGGCGTGCCGTGCGTGCCGGCTTTATAATTTGTAATTTACTGCTTGTTACGTTGGTACCCCTGATGTCCAGAATCGGGCTTAGTAGGAATTTGTAGCGCGTGGAATATTTTAATAGAAAGGACAGGAAATAGTTTGTATCTGATATAGTAGTAGGCCCCACGGAAGAAAAACTAACGCATGGATGTAGTACAATAACTGTCAAAATATGTCAGTGGCAGTGGATTTTTCAAATGTAAGTCTAACCTTATAACATGCTTCTTACTACATTTGAAGAATCCACTGTCAAAATATGCGACTTAAGTTGTAATGCCGACTACCAAATTACAACGATGTATTTAATTTAGCTGAGAGAGGTCAGCAAAAACAGTGAAAAGCTACGGAATCGGAGAAATAACAAACATATATACATCTTCTTAGGACACTTTATTTACTTGGATCAAGGAAGAAGAGGACGGGTGTATGACTTTGATGATGAGTTTTGACAGGGGGCTTAGACCGGGTAATAAGTTAAACTAGAGGAGACAACTAGAACAAAATATCCTATATATTATTCGCCATATTGCCCATGTTTGATAGTCGGGGATTCAAAGAATGTAGCTTAGCTGATCAAGAGACTTGCTTCAACTCAATCTTGAAAGATGTTCTTTGGGATGACGTGTCTAGTAAGTCAATGGTAAACCCATGAGAAGTTGTCCTCGTATTATTTCAGGACCATAAACATGCTGGTACACAAAAGTATTGTCTACTCTTCCCGAAAGTTTTTTAGGGTCTAATTTCTGAATGAAGCCCTCACGTCACGTCAACGGTCACGTCCCGGCCCATTCTAGTGTGAGTCATCCTTTACTCCGGGTTAAGTAGTTAGCTAACCGGAAGGTGAAAATGGCCCCAAGGGTTTAAAAATCCTCGCGAGCAACAACTGGATGAATAAATGAATAGTGTCCGAACTAACAAAAGACATCGAATCAAAATCGAATTCATGCCATTCTCTCCCACCATAATATATACTGCATAATCTCTCTACCAACGTAGCCATACTGCACATGGTCATAAGTGTATGCGGTGCGGTGCTGCGTTTTTTTTGCGTTTGCGCCGCGGGCCGTGCGCGCAGCTGCCGCGCTGATGAGGAAACCCAACTACAGCGGGATCTTGTTCGTTATCTTTAATAAATTGCACGTATCTTGTGAGTATTTACTATAAATTACTTAATTAGGTACTATGGTGACCATTAAAATCAGTCAATCACAATTCAGTTCCTAAATCGTAATCAAAACGCGCGTGTATATATTTTACATTTGGTACAGCTGTCAAATTCCGAACTGTAAGTTGTTGGTTGGCTTTTATTGTTTACAAGTGAAAAATTGTTTATTTTTTTTGTTTTTGTATGTGTTTAATTTATTTTTAAAGCATTATTTTGATATACATATATAGTCTATAGATATTGTACAAGTAGCACTGGTAACAATGTAGGTAATTTCCCTACGGTCCTTGAACCCATATTTGAGGACTTATGATATACATGTGTGTAGATAAAGTAGTGTATGCAGCTATACATAATGAGCATTATGTACAGTCGCATATACTACGTAAGTAAATTTATGTGATAGACTCCAATCCATATATGAGAAAATCCAAAACTTTAATTTAGTATAAACATTGGCGTTTGTTTGCCTTTCAAAATTAAGGAGTTTCTATTCCTCACTTTCCTCTGATCACAACCAATATTTAATGGACTACCTTAAGGATATATCCCATCAAACAAATTTTTTATCAAAAGCGATTCATGATTGACTATCTTTCAAGGAGGAGATTTCTTATTAAAAGATAGGTTAGGATTATATTTTATTTTTTACTGTATATATTAAAGGCCATAGTCGGGTTTCTATAGTAAGTCGGTCCTTAAATTAATATGACTCGGGTTTGTTTTTTGTGAGTCATTTTATGAAAATCCTACTAGTGACAGTTTTTGGCGCCTCATCTTCTCTGCAGTTATTTATAATTAGTGTGTGTCACAAGAAATATTCGGGACACGAAAAACCACTATTTTGACACAAATTTAAAAAAACTTTCAATTTCATCACACGGTTTCACGATCCATTAAAAGCATATCCGAGCATCCTGTACACGCATTACATATGCAGCGCATAATAAATGTATCCGTTTAATTATTATTTTGAATATATCCGCGCCGCGGGCCGCCACAAATAATGCGGGGCCCATTCGAGATGCCAGATTCGGAGGCATATAGTGCACTGTTGTTTTCTGTCTGGTTATAACTATATAATCCTTACTATATGTAGGTACCTATATCTTTTTATGGGATTACATATAGTACATATTGTATTTGAACTTGGTTTGACGCCGAGTGACTAGTGTCTCTACCATGGGTTGCTATAGATTTCGAAACGTTATAAACAGTTGCATCCCGCTTCCACCCAAGTGCGAGCAAGATGCACTGAAAGAGATGCACTACAGTAGATTTCCAACTCGTGGTCCTGCGCTTTTCAACTAATGTTAAAAAACCTGCCAAGTCAAGCCCAACCGGACTCGGGTTCCATACAAACTTTTAGTTATCGCTTCATCTTGAAAATATTGCTTTTTTACATTTTCTTTCATAAATCGACATTTTTTATACGGACGGAACGAAAATTTATGTTTTATAAGTTTACTTTGTATGCGTCTGGGTTAGTCTTCTTTGTAACTATTCCAAATTTCATTAAAATATTCATATTCATATTCATTTAATCCATTGTTATCATGTTCATTAGGTCATAAAGGTCTTACATTTTACCCTTAGTCAGTACATGATACCCTGTTAGGGCATACAATATAGGACATGTCAGGCACTTAATAACTAGATTTATAATAATTATGCTACACTAGGTTTTAAACTGAGTTTAAGCAAGAGAGCAATTTGGCAAAACAAATCAATACAGATATACAAGTCATGCATTTTAAAATAGGACTATAGGGATAGGAATAGGGATTTTAGGAATAGGAGGATAGGATAGGATATATAAATATACATTGAAAATATCGATTTTAAGTCCATAATATGTACTTATTTCCCGAGATAAGTATTTAACCGATGTGACTACAAAGAAGGAAGTTCTCATATCAACGTTTTTTTAGTGTTCCGTACCCAAAGGATAAAACGCGACGCGACCTTATTAGTTATACTCCGCTGGCCGTCCGTCTATCTGTCTCTCCGTCTTTCACCAGGCTGTATCTCATGAACCGTGAAAATAACTAGTTGAAATTTTCACACATGATCTATTTCTGTTGCCGCAATAACAACAAATCGTTAACAACAGATAAAATAAACATTTAGGCGCTCCCATATACTCGTAACAAACGTGATTTTGTAGCTCGTTTTACTCGATGTTACAACAGCAACAGGTAGACGTTTGGAAAATCTACAGGATAGTTATAATTATATTAAGTTTAAAAGTAATTATTTAAATTAAAATAAAACAAATATTTAGGGGGGGCTCTCATGCAACAAACGTGTGTTGTATTTGCCGTTTTTATAGATAATGGTACGGAACCCTTCGTGCGTGAGTCCGACTCGCACTTGGCCGGTTTTTTACTGTCTGTGAAATCGAATTTATTTCTATTCGTTTTTTCTTCTTTCTTCTCTATCGTACTTGCATATTCAAAAGAATGAGAGTTTCTGGCTGTTTTAATGAACTTTCTCTCTCTTTTACAGTTTTGCCAGTTTATAATCAATTGATGTGAGACAGAGACGGCAACATCGCATCGCATTAGGAAAGCGAAAGGGGCGCTTACCCTTCCATTGTAGAGTTAAGTGGTTACAGAATATCGTCGTTGCGCTTTCCAAAGCTGATATGTGCTCGATTTATGACAATTAATAGGTAATCTAGCAATTAAACACATAAGGTTTTAATTGTGACTTTCAATCCAGAGGTCGCGGATTCTAACCCCCGCTCGTACCAATGAGTTGTTTAGAACTTATGTACTTACCAAATATCATTTGATATTTATCAATCGGTTTTCGCTGAAGGAACACATAGTGAGGAAATCGGACGAATCCAGTAATCCCAATAAGACCTAGTTTACCCTATCGGTTGGAAGGTCAGATGGCCGTTGTTATATTTATACTGCACGGCCGTGATCGGGTAGCCCAGTGGTTAGGGCGTCTGCCGCGAAAGCAGGAGGTCGCTGGTTCGATCCCAGCCCTGCTCACCGGGGGCCTCACTTTTTCTGTAGTATGTAATGACATCTCTTTCAATTTATAAATTATATATAAAGTAGTGTGACTGCTTAAAAAAAACATGCATCCAAACATTTATTACATTTAATAAATGATTTGATTCGTGGTTTACAAAAGTATATTTATAGATACTGTTATATGCTTTATGGATCGGTCACAGACCACAGATTAAAATAGTTACACTACTAAAGTATAAAGTTCAACTTTGGTTTTGAAATTTCGATGACGTGGCGCCTGCTTTTGTGTTTGGTTTGGCGTCGAAATGTTAATTATTGGCCCGTTCTACACGTACCTAACTCTACCAGCTAGGTGCAGGGTTTTGTTGCGGATCAATAGAGGGTTTAAATAACAACCCATTCATACCGCGTATTCAACAGTCGCGCTAGAAAATAAAGACCGCTTTAGGCATGAATACATTTAGCTAGCTGAATGAGGCTTACACACAAACAAAACACAACTGTGTAGAGTCCGACTACGTTAAGTTTGCTAGATTTTGATAGCACATACTGTGAAAGTGTTAAGTTAACGTCATTATTTAAAAGAAGTTTGACGGTTAAAATATGTTTGACAGTTCTTATAATTTAAACTTTCGTGAGTCATACTGATATTATAGTGATGCCCGAGCCGCGAAGGTGACAACACCACTCAGTCTGTCCGACGATGACTGCTCGTGTCATGCCAATTGTGATAAAAATATGTTTGACAGTTCATCTGCTTGGAACAGATAACGTGGGTTATGGTTATATCTTATACCTATGTTAGTTATTTGTCTTCCTTTTTCATTTAGTTTAAGGCATAACACCACATATAAAACTGGTGGTTGGTTACCCAATGAGTTTCTTGGAACTTTTGTACGAAATATCATTCCTAGCATCAAGCCTAGAGTTTACCCTCTGGGTGGGACGGTCAGGTGGTAGTCGCTGTAGTAAAAGTACCTACGCTAATGCTCATGCCAAAGCGGACCCCAGGCTCCCTGAGCCTTTGCATAGGAAGTTAGGGATCTCTTTGGCAACTAATTCCAAGAATTGACGTAAGTCACAGTTTGATCACAACGTTTTCCTTCGCTGAAAAGCGAATGGTAAATATTAAATGATATCTCGTAAGTAGGTACATTGGTTCCAAAAACCCCATTGGTTCACCGGCGGGGATTGAAATTGTGACCTTCGGATTGAAAGTCCCACGGCTTACCGCTGGGCCACCCTGAAAAAATCCTTACTCATAAGAAAATATTAATTTGCGCATTTTTCTGATAAAATTGGTTTACCAGGCTATTACATACGAACGTGAACTATTTAACCGTCAGAATCCCACGCATCCAAACCAAAAATTAACGTCAGCATTGTTCGTAATGTTGGTATGATTGGCTGCCGTATTCCAAATGTACTAATTGGCGTTTTCATTGTCTTGCGGCGATCATGCCTAGCTGCACAGCACACGACTCCCCCGCGGCATGCTTTCGGTTAAAACTTGAAATACTCCTAAGGAATTTGCACGACTTTAGCACGTTGTAATAAGACTCATTCTAGATCGACAAGGATCTTTAATTTGAAAGTGCGTAGTGCAGCAAATTTATTTATGCGTGCGCTCAAAAAGTTTTATAAGTAAACTCCCTAGCGAGTTTCCCTTAAGAAGCAGCAAAGTTAAGTTTGTATTTTTAAATCAGGAACAATTTTGATGAACTCGTGGATTCCTGCATGCGTTTTGGGATGCTTTGCGTTCCATACCATGCAATTGCATGCGTACTTATGTGCGTTTCTTTCTTTCTTTTGTTTTAACGTTTTGAGTGAAAGGGATAGAGATTTGGGAGTTTTTTTCGCCTTAGGGCGGGCGTGCACGAGCCTCAGGCTCTGTAATTAGTTGGTTTATTAGGTTGTTTGGTTAAACGTGTGAATTCGGTCTAATGTGTGTCGTGACGTCATGATTTCAGTTAATGTTGGGTAGTTTGGAAGGGTCTGTTGACTCCCGCCTACATGCTATAAAGTTTGAGAAGTAAATAGGTTTGCCAAACAAAATACATGTATAAAGTTGGTCTCAATATTAGTTGTCAGAGTTTAGTTTTAAACTTGAGAAAGATAGGAACAACTGTGAAACACCAAACAAATTAAGAACCTACTTCGAAAACTTCAAGTCTATCCCAGCGCGGCTCTAAGATTAAGATCTTAATTTAAATACTAGGGTTAGTGAACTAGGTACATTTGCGGATTCTTATGAACCTTATATGGACTACAGTATGGGGGCCAATCCGCGGCAAGAGTACCTAGCGTGAGTTACCACTTTATTGCATGGTCCTTTAAGGTGGCTCACACTAGCACGGGACGGGACGAGGCGGGACGGGAAAATCTGTCAATTTCCATAGAAAGAATCACGTGATAGCTCGGAGACCTCGGATGTCACGTGACGTTTTCTATAGAAATTGACAGATTTTTCCCGTCCCGTCCCTTTCTAGTGTGAGTTATCCTTTATTCATGATGCAAATTCAAGTGATAATTTATCTTTAAATAAGTGCGACTTTCCCAAGATATATATATTGAATCATACATTTGCATCTGTAACTCAAATGAACATTCAATGGAGTCGTGACTCGTGTTACTTTTACGTGGGTTTACCCATGAAGTTTTTCAAAAAAGGAGATTTTTTTAATGGGTCGTTAACGCGCATGTGTCAGCCTTGGCGTTGCAGGCGTCCATAGGCTACGGTGACCGCTTTCCATCAGGTGGACCGTATGCTTGTAATGGCAATAAAAAAAACATTTCAAATGCAAGGCAAATTACTGAAATTTTGTTACTAGGTGCAGTGCAGTTACAGCGAATACCTTGGAGAAAACTGCTCTTGTGTTGACCAAAATTAGGGGAATAATTCGGATGTAAGTAAACAAATTTTGGTACTTAGTTGTAAGTAGATATATGCTAAGCAATATACTAAAAGTACTGGACGATTGGGTGGAGCTTTCGGAGTGGAGGGGGTGTAAAGGTCCCATTTTTTAGTTTTTCGTAAATAGATCCACAATAGCTGACGTTCCTTAAAGTCAGTCGTACTGCTTCAACAAGTGAGGTAGATTTAGTGCAGCTCTTCCCTCAAGTCACTGCTTTACTGTGTAGAAACGGACTCTGATAACTCGTAAACGATGGCCCATGACAAAACATCTTCTTAGACAAAAGTAATATTGATTAAATTCTCTACAAAACTCTCTTTGGGAGGCATCAGCGGGTTCGTGCTGATGACAATGTCTCGGAATGGCGTGAACTGTCTGCTGGGGTCCCCCAGGGGGGCGTGCTCTCTCCGCTGTTGTTTTCTATTTTCATAAACAATATTTCAAAGTCATTAAACTCATCATATCACCTTTATGCGGATGACTTGCAAATTTACTCAGCGGCAGAGTTTGGTGATTTCGATTCGTTAGTAAATCAAATTAACGAGGACTTAGAATCAATCTGTAATTGGGCATCTTCTTTTGGACTTAAAGTTAATGCCAGGAAATCTCAGGCGATTGTTATTGGGAGCCCGTACTTCATCTCCCGACTGTCTGTCCAGGTTTTGCCCAGAATTTTCTTCGATGGTACCCCTATTCCTTTCACTCCCACTGTAAAAAATCTTGGCGTTACAATGGACCAGACTCTATCCTGGGCGCCACATGTAGCTGAGGTCAGTAAAAAGGTGTTCGCCTCTCTTCATTCTTTAAGGCGTCTGCAAAGCTTCCTCCCTCTCCACACGAAAAGTATGTTGGCACGGTCGCTTCTTCTCCCGCTTCTGGACTACTGTGACACTGCGTGCCTTGATATCAAGGAGGAATTGCTTGATAAGCTCGAGCGGTTACAGAATGTCTGTATCAGATATATTTTCGGACTCAAGAAATATGATCATGTGACCTTTTACCGCAATCAATTAAACTGGCTACCTATCCGCCGTCGGAGGGATTTACACACTCTTTCTCTTTTGTTTACTGTGCTTTTTTCTCCCTCTTCTCCAACGTACCTTTCGGAGAAATTTAAATTTTTGGCTGAGGGCAGTGGTCACCGTTTGCGGTCCAGTGAGAATCAGTCACTTTTAATCCCATCTCACAAATCTCGTGGCTATGACAAGTCGTTTTCGGTACGCTCGGTTAGACTGTGGAATGATTTGCCTGTCTCGTATAGGAAGTCCCAGTCAATTGCGTCGCTCAAGGGGAAGTTAAAGAAGTTGTGGTTACCTGTTTCTGTGTGATTGGTTGCTGTTATCTCTTTGTTTATCTGTTATACTCTGTTTATTTATTTATTTATTTATTTTTTATTAGTGTTGTCTCACATTTCCTTGTTAGTGTGATATATATAGAGTCATTCGGGTCAAGAGCACGCACTTTATTTTTGATGACCTCTAAGATCTATACCAAATAATATTTTTGACTTATTTGAGTATGAAATTGGTCGAATATTTAGTGCATTTTCATTAATTAGGCAAATTTACCATAAATATTCACTAACTTGCCCGGTACATACGTTTAAAGCAAAAAAGACCCAATGCGTCCTCTTAACCCGATATGTGGGTAAAATTACGCACGCATTAGGGTAAAATTACGCGCAAGGGGTAAACGTACGCATTCAGGTTTCTAGGAAGGTACTTAAATAAAATAAAGGCTGGCAATAATGAACATTGATTATACTTTGTTGTGAACATTTTCAGCATCTTACGCATTAAAAAAATTAATAACGCTTAGGACTAATTACTATGTTAAATCTAGGTTTAACTGTACTAGAACTGAGATCAAAAATTTTTTATGAATCAACAGCCTCATTAAATTTTAAAATAAAACAACTTTTAAATTACGCCTCTATAACATCTACTAATAAGTAACTTTGGACATGAATTATTACCTTTAGTTTAATATTAAAATTAAATACTAGGAAAGTAGATCAAAGTTTAGTTTAAGATCACATACAAATTTTACTCGTTGCAAAAATTACTTCGAAATATTCCATTTTCATAAGCAGTGCAGTTCTCATGAAACCAGTCCTCGCAAATTAAACATTGGATCCAATCTCCCGTTGATGGTTCCCGGTATTTTTCGTCACAAATGGGACATTTTATTAACTTACTCTTTTTGTTCATAATCTTTTTATTTTGTTTATTTTTAGTTGTATTGCATTTTTTTTTGGTTCCTGATAGTCCAGGCTTACGGTCAAACTCCACCTTTTTCCTCTTTTCTGAGAAAATAAAAACTTTTAAAAGACTTTTTGTTATTATCCTACGCCTTGGGGCATGAGTACGCGCCTTGTGTAAAAGTACGCGTGCGTACTTTTAAAGTCGCACTCTTACCCCAATCGGTAAATTTATAAAATCAACTGACACAACACACGGGTTAGTTACATTAAAGAAAATATATATGATCTCATAATAAGTACAATAAATATACAATTCAAAGAAAGTAAACTTACTTCCAGATAATAATCCATTCAACCACAACACACTTTTCCCCAGATCAAATATTGAACGAAATAATTGCACCACAGGCGTTCGGCGACCTGTCGCAACGAGTACCAATTTTGCGCCGGAGTGGCACGTGGCTCCTAAAAGGCGACGCAAGCACCACCTATTTTTGCCAACATACGCCCCGCTCCCCTTCCCCGCTGTCGGAGATCGCGGTACTGCGTACTTTTACCCTCCGCGTTCCGTTACCCCGAATGACTCTACTTTTCCTTTGTATTTTGGAAATATATATATAGTTTATATTATTATTTATCTGGTACGTTGTTGTACATTAGGTGTATTTGTCTACCTCTTTTCATTTTTTCTCTCATCTACTCAAAGGTTAACTGGAAGAGATCCCTTAAAGGGATAAGTTCGCCTTTGTACTTACTGTTTTCCTTTTGTAAATTTTAATTTTTCTGTGTTTTGTACAATAAAGAGTTTACATACATACAAAACTGCGATTTGGCTTTTTTGGCAACCAGTCTAAAATCTAAATCCACTCAAGACCACCAAAATTTGTTCAAATCCGAATTATTCGCCCTAATTGGCAATTTTTGGTCTTCGTTTTGTGAGCTATAAGAACAATCCCGACAAACAAGACTGTAGATTAAACAACCGCACTCAAATACTTCACCCGTTCGGGAGCTACGGTGCCGCAGACATACCCACACGTGAAACTTATAAATAAATAAGTATACCTATTGTGGGTCAATCTTACACAAATCAACCTAGTCCGATGGTAAGCGCAATAAGGCTTGTGTTGTGTAGTATACGAGACGACGAAACTTTAAAACTTTTATTTTCCGCAGGGGGTTAAAAAGCGTAAGCGATAGTCCATCCCATGTTCCCAAATATAGTGGTGGCCAACTATACTCGTACCCTGGCCAGTGAGTTCTGTCAATAGAAAACCGCGCGAATTTAAAAATTTGTACCGGTAAGGGCTGCACACCCGTAGAAATTACTTTATTTTTAAGCAGAAACATCAGCGAACGAGACCACATTTATTAGAAAGAAAGTAAAAGTGGAAAACTCATGGTCTCAGGCGAGACTTGAAAGACTTCGATAATATTATTTTTACAAATTTCGAACGTCTCTGACAAACAAGGAAATTTGATTTGACCTTTATTCTAATATCAGTAGAGTAGACGCGCGTTTACTTCGAAACGAAGTCTCAATTGCAAAGAATGTCGCACGCAAGTTGCACGTTATCTAATATCGAACGATATGAAATTTGGGGCCAACTCTAGTTTGTCTCTGAATTAAAAAATATTAATGTCAAAAATGTAATGTTAGAAAAGTTTTATTTCATATAAATCGTAATGGCGGTCTATTGCAATTATAGTTTTAAGTTTCGGTATTTATATTTTAAAATAGTTTTATACTTATATTAATAGTATTTTTATTTTTAGTTATTTTTGTACCCAGTAATTTAATTTATAAAAAACGGGGAGAATTCGCATTCTCTCAGTCATCATCTTAACCCTGTGAAAACGAGTGCTGTAAAGGGCTCGAAACTTAGGATAATGGTGTTAATAAACGCGATTAATCCGTTCTAAAGTGTTTAATTTCAATGAATAACAATCGCGGTAACAGAAGACAATATTATAAAATTTATTTAGTTTTAACTATACTCCCTAAAAAGTCCACTTCTGAAGGACTAACAAACTAAACTAGTGTACGTAATTCCATTCCTTAAGAAACCCAATTTCGCCAACAAAATAAACTCAAGCGCCGCAAACCTGGTTTCCGGCGTGGCTGGGCGCGCAAATTGTTATTTCCGGTCCGTTTCCGCCAATAAGCAGGTGGCGCCACTATTTAGTTTGCTCCGCTACTTCCGGGAGGGTAGTTTACAGGTTTAGGAATTGGGAATTGTAAAGGAAATTTCGTTTAAGTAGCAATTGTGTATCTGTGTGCGTCTGTCTTGATGTCCGTGTCCATTAGGTTTATTTATTTATTTATTTAAGATTAAAAGCCTTGACTGCTACGATGGTTTTTAGATTTTAAGCATAGACAACAAGAATACCCATAACATTTATTTAAACTTGCACGATTCTCACACATTTTAAAATGTACGTCAGAAGTTAGTTTTCAATGTTTTACGCGCCAACGATATAAAAAAGAATACGCTTGTTTTTCATTTTCTATATAAATATATTCTGTAAATTTTTGGGTATAACGTGTGGGAGTGGAATACGAAGGTGATGACTTTTATAGTTTTTCGGTATGTTTAGTGGACATAAATGTAAGTATTTAGTCATCTCCAATATATTCAGTTCAAATTGAACCCATTATTTTCGTGTTGATACTTGATAGCTTAAGATAGGATGACTCACACTAGAACAGAAAGGGACGGGACGATCTGTCAATTTCCATAGAAAGAATCTCGTCCGAGCTCGGAGCCCTCGGAGGTCACGTGACGTTTTCTATAGACAATAACAAATCGTCCCGGCCCTGTCACGGCCCGGCCCTTCTAGTGTGAGTCATCCTTTATTTGCCCATTACACTTGCCACGTTACGTTGATGGAAAACGTTTGCGCCAGATAAGCCAAAACTTCTAATACCCATTTAAACTGATTTGAACACATGACCCGTGGTAGGTAGTCCATGATAGCTAGTCATTTCGATCTACCCACAGCAATCGGTTTCACATGTCATAGACTGAACTATTTCAGAATCGAATCACTGTTATTTTATTCCGGTTTCTCAAACTGTCGGTAAAAGAAATACACACTCCATAAAAATCTTAGCTGTCTACCCGACACTGTTCTCAGGATACCTTAGTTATTGCTCACAAACGGAGAGAAGCGTTTTAATTTTTTGTTTTCCCAAAAAAAAATTATTGGAATTTTGATCCTTGTAGGAGAAAAAAGTGTCCCAAAATTTCCACATATTTTTCAAACTTTCCAATACGCTGCTGCCATGCAAAATGCGTGAAAAATAGTAACGAAATGGAAAATAAATCTTGAGACACTTTTTTCTACTACAAGGATCGAAATTGCTCACGATTCTGAGTAGAAATCACATAAAAATTCCAATAAAAAAAAGTTCGGAAAAACAAAAAGTAAAAACGCCTACATACGAGAAAGCAACGGACTACTCCGTTTCTCACCCTTCCGGTAGGGAACCCTAAAAATACAATCCAAATTGGATAACAATCCATAAACCTTAAGTATTACTAAGACGAAGGCAAGATGACCACCAACAGACTCCCTTTAACCTTATCGACGCCATGTTAGTTAAATCCAAACGCTTTCACTCAGACGCCGTCACCGAAGTGTCAATACTGAAGTTGAACTTTATGAGTGTTAATTAAGGTTTATGTTGCTCTATAGTCTGTGACCGATTAATCGGTCTTTTGCGTTGAACCTGTGCTGCCTATATGGTGCCTTGCCTATGTGGTGTCTTTGGCATGGAAAAGTTTAAATACTCATTTGGGTTGACAATTAAAAGAAATAGTTTCAGATTTACTTATTCAAAGTAGACATGTTTGAATTTTTTGTAACCAAGAGCATCAAAGAGCTTTGCTTTCTACAGTAAAAACTTGGATCCTCAACTTCTTTGGACATTTATCTCGGCGAAACAGAGTATCCATAGAACTTCTGGTTGTGCAAGGAAAAATAGAAGGTGTCAGGGCTAGGAAAGATCGAGAGAAGGACCGACTAGATCAGAGATGTGTGCTCACGAAGAACTTTACTAGAAGAATGGTGACGTATCCACTCTCACACAACCACTCTGTAAAGACTGTAACGAAGAAGATGTTTAGTAAACATGTTTCGGAAATCTTATGATTCCATTCCGTATGTTATTGCTAAATCGCCTCTGCCTCTGCAATATGTGAAGCCTGCGACTTTACCTAAAATATTAGGAGCTTAGTGAAAAAAAAAATCTAACGATATGTTTTCCTACACCGAAAAGCGATTGTCGCCTATTTTTACTACAGCCTATCTTTTTTATTGAAGTCATTATGAATCCTCAATGGACAAAATCCTCTATGACGAATTTGACGACTTAACGGTAAGTGATCTGTGTTGGAAGGTAACCGTAATTCCGTTAGGGCAGAATAATTATAAGAAAATGTACAAAGGTCCCGTGGGGGCGGTATTGTAATTATTTTCCTTGAAAAAGTTTCGCGTTACGATTTGTTTTGGGGTTCGACAGAATAATCTGGATAAGACGATGAAATTCTAGAAATATTGTATAACCTTCTGCTGCCCAAGAACCTACAAAAAGGAATACCTACTCCACTTGAATGATATTTAAATTCTTTGAAATAGAATTGCATTTCTTTTGTTTCCTTCGATTAAAACTATTGAAATTGAATTTTATTTTCTCAGCAATAGATTTAAATTCATTGGCAATTTTTGTTGTATGATGGGCGGCAGAAGGATAATATATAAAATGCGGAGATAGGTACATTTTATGTTATGTTGATACGAGTATAGCCAAGAAATAGGTAAAAAGATAATGAAAAATGATTGATTCTGGTTACTTGTAACTAGTATAAAGATGGAGCCTTCTTTTAAGTATGTAGAATACTTGTGGCAGAAGGCCCCACTTTTCCATAGTAT
The DNA here is from genome assembly GCA_949128165.1 of Lathronympha strigana. NCBI lineage: Eukaryota > Metazoa > Arthropoda > Insecta > Lepidoptera > Tortricidae > Lathronympha > Lathronympha strigana. Next base: position 7,758,763 of record OX421923.1, on the reverse strand, counting down.
TTGTGTACAACCACTCTCTAAGTTCATTATGAAACAGTATGATTTGATTGATTGAGTTTATGTGAAAGTATGTGGGCATTAAAACTCGAGTACTGGATCTCGGCTGACGCCTCGTTTCATTGTAACATCACACGAGTATTATAAAACCTAATAAAATATTAACCTTAATAACCTTTAAACTACTCCTCTTTGCTTCGGTTTCTCTCTTTGCGTCTTCTAGTTTAGACAAACACCATCAGTATAGACGTGTGCGCCCAGTGCGCCGCGCCGGCGCGCCGCCGCCGCCGGCCATTTTTGCCACACCGCCGCCGCCGACATTTGATCGGCGTGAAATCGGCGTGGCCTTGAATGACTTTCTTTTAATCAGACAAAATATTTAACTCTAAGCATTGTATTTGGCTTTTGTAATGGCCTTAAGTAAGAAATAAGATTTATATATCCATGATTATCCTTCCATATATACCTACATATTATTTCATATATAGGTATTAGGTTCATACATATTGATACATAACATAAAATAGGTATAAGCAATAATAGGTATTCGTCAATAAACGCTATTTAATTAGTGTTACATTAAAAAAATATGTTTCAATGCTATGATAAAGTACTTAGTAGACGATTTTAACCGTTCTTGCATTGGAAGGCTTCACCCGCACAGTTTCTTATCACTGCAGCTGCACCCCATCCCCTCTTAACACGTGAAACATACTAATTGGACCTTGGGTTTAGCACTCAGTGTACCTACCTGCGCGGTGGATTGTGCATTTTCCTAACGTGGTGTTTATTTGACAAAGAAAAAATGAGTGAGGAACACAGTGACGAAGGACAAACTGACAATATCTAAACATATATACCTGTATGTGGTCATTGTAATCTCTTTATTACAATGACCACATTAGATTTATTTATTATGCGGACTAAGGTCGATTACACGCAATTGTTATATTGTATTGATCTCAACTTTAATAAACAAAACGAATAATTTTGCTTCTTTATTTACGTGACCTTCACGCCGATTTCACGCCGAAAACACGCCGCCGCCGATCATTTTTTAATCGGCGCACACGTTAATCAGTAATCTGAAAAAAATATAAATTATAAAATCACCTTTCTAAATCTGTCTTATCCTTTTATTTCTTTCCTACCTAATTCCTGTCGTTACCAAAAACTTTTCATGTATCCACCGACCTTTTGGTCCGAATCTCCGTCGAATAACATTTACTTACATTTTAGCATATTTATGATAATGTCTACTTTTATCTTTTATCAAAAGATAAAGCTCTGTATTTATCTGATAGATAACGCATATTGAAGGAGGGAACGAAGGCGGATGTCACACTGGTTGCGATCCGCACCGCACTACGGTTTGTGAGTGAGACAACGCTATGCGCGTGTATAGCGCTATCCCCGTTGCACACCCGCGTGCGGTGCGAATCGCATCTAGTGTTACCGCCATAAGCCTTTCTATGCCCATCGTCGACTTGTGAGTAAAATTGATTTAAAGTGTGAATACTCGTACATGTCGGTACAGTGGAGTTCAAAAATGTATGTGCAGCTGAATGCATAATATTAACATGTAAACACCTAAAAAACCTTGAAACTTTATTGTCAATGTATTAAGGGTGTATTTGTCTATGAGATGGTTATGAGATGATGATGTGTATGACATGTTTTTGAAGCCATGGATGTTTTATATCTACAGAGTGTATTAAAAATGTTAGTGAACCGTTTAAGGGCGACGAAATGGCAGTACCTAAGTACACACTTTTTTAAACAAATGTCATGTTAAAATTATATTCCGTTATAAATTGAAAAGCTCTTTGATAGGTAGGTATGTCCTACTATTTCTGAATATATAGTATAGTGCACACAAAATAGATGTGGATATTTGTAATTTGAGAAACTAATATTTCAAATAACACCGTTCAATATTCACGTAACGTATTGGTAAGCCTATTATTCAAAATATGCCGACGTAGCAGAGATTCGAAATTCGAAAAACGCATGTGTGCGTGGAACGCTCGTGTTTTGTTTGTAATGCGGCTGTGTGCGTGAGTTTTCCGTGTATGTATGTGTGTATGTGTGCCCCGCCCCGAGCGACTAAGACGGCGGCGCCCTCGGTGTAGCCGCGGGGGTTGACAATGGATAAGGGTGGAAATGAGAATTTTGAAAATAACGGGTTCATATTTTCTTTTGATTTACTTTAAAACTATAACCTATAATTATCTCGGCAACCCCTTAACTGATTTGGCTCATATTCGAACTTAAAAATTTACCTCATCACCCGATCTGCCAAATTTCACGGACGATATAACGATACTCGATACAAAAAAACCTTACCTACATACAGACGACGGATTGTCCAATTACTTAGACTAAGAGAACTTACTCGCTTTGCACTAGGGAATGCAATAACCGGTCAAATTCCATAACCGGTTTCGGTTACGGTTATGACCGACAAATAACCGGTTTCGGTTATAACCGGTTATTTTTCATTACTGAATAAAACGGGTAAATATCACTAAATAACGGTATAAACTAGGTATCGGGCATAGCAAATGAAACAAAAGCTTAATTTTGACTTGGTTTATCAATTTTAAAGAGATTTATGAATATTATTTAAAATTTAACAATCAACATTAGTAAAGTAACCAACCATATAATATAATATACTCACTCCATCAACACAATTTTTCTAATCGTTGGCAGATTTAGGCAACGTGTCTCCACTTTTTTTTAAGAGGCGCACAAAATCCACTGAATTAACAAACACTCTAAACGTTAACCCGTCCAGTGTAATCATCCGTGTGACTGTCATCTCCATCGATTGTTCACTTTCATAATAGTCGGTCAATTTCCTTTTCTTTGGAACAGGTTCCTCTGTCTCTCCCGCGGTTTTTTCTGATACGGATCCTTTTTGTGTATCATTGTTCGTTGATGTCGAAGGCATAGAAGCCTCCGCAACAGGAATGTTCGTGGTAGCAGTCGCGCCTGCAGCACCAGTACCAGTATGTCCAGTATTCAAATTATGTTGTTTCACTAGGTGAGTTTTTAAAGTGGATGTGCTACCGCCTGAACTGCTAAGCCCTTTATTGCAGTGCATTTATTGCACTTGGCTTTCTGGCCCGATGAAGAACGCAAGAAGTGGTTCCAAACCTCACTTTTACTGGTAAATTTTCTGAATTCTTCCATTCTTGAGGACCACCTCAAGCTCTGTCAAGCAAAATAAGTTTAAATAACTGCAATTAAATTTTTGTACATTCAACAATAGAAAAACATATCATTTTAGATTGCTCTAACTTATGGTCATATATTTATTTATTCGAGCCCAGGGGCTAAAAACTAGTAAAAACATTAGAAATACTATTAATACAATGTAAAATAGTTTTTGTGTTAGGTTAGTATTATTACATTATAAGTTGAATTTAAGCATAGACACATGATTATCATAAGTATCATGACACGATGTAAAATAATAAGTCTTGTTAAATAGGTACACAGATAGATTAAATTATAAATGACTAAAAATAGTAAATAAAACACTTTCTTACCTTAGAACATTTGTAACGGCAAATTATAGTTCAATATTTACTCAACCAACACCAACAGTTCAAAACCTATAGTATAACTTTAAAAAAATTCACGACGAATGCGTTAACATGTGCTATTTCTCGATAAACAGATTGGTGACTGACGTTCTAACTGAGCCGGCAGCCGCTCAGGTAGATCCATTAGCTTAAACCACCCTTCCTTATCAGTGCGAAAGAGACATAAGATTCTTAAACAATAAGACGATAATTAAAAGCGGCGTTGGGTGTCGGTTGTCGGGTGAGGCTGACGACCATCGTGGTATTTTCGGGATTAGCAGTATTAGCACTATTTATTATGTCTGTTGTTAATCGGTAGCCCCGCATATATTTAGTTTTGACTTGAAATATATTTGAAGATATTTAATTTTTTTTTATTGTAGAAATGTTTACATGACATAACAGTAATTACCAATGCGTCACGAAACTTAGACTAACAAAATATAAATATAATTATGCACATTAAGTAACTTAATAATCATTGCGTATATGTTTATTATAATTAACAAATTCACGATTTATGTGTCAATTGGTATTTGTTGTAGCAAATTATAGGCAAAAATGTCATACGAGAAATAACCGATAATAACCGAAACCGGTTATTTTAAACCTTCAATAACCGATTATGAAAATTGGCCAAATAACCGGTTATAACCGATTATTTCGGTTACGGTTATAACCGGTTTGCATTCCCTACTTTGCACGCTCATTCGATCATACCGAAACCGTTAGTGCAAGTTTTGCAGCACTTTTGCTTGTCTCGTCTTCTGCGCGCTTTTAGGGACTTGCACTTCATAATAATCTTACTAAGTATAAATAATTAAAACACTTACTTTCATGACTTGTGTTTTACATTTGGCCTGCAAAAGTTTAAGAATAATTATGTCTTGAATTACGTGTCTTCTCGCCTTTGGAAAATGGAACTGTAGGTCTATTACGAACATCGAAAATTGGCATTGACAGGAATGCCAATGTTCACTCCAATTTTCACCCCAGCACTCTTTGTCACTCCAATATGCAAGTGTGACAGAGATGGTAGTACAAATCCGCAATCGTTCGATTTTCGTGGTGCTAGCCCTGATTATAAGAATAGTACTTAAGTGACCCACTGATATTAGCTCAACTACTTACATCCATCTCCACTAAAGCAACCAGCTACCCTCCACCATTATACTAAATAAATATCCTATTTAGAAAAAACCAACATGCGTACAGACATAAAAATTTAAGTATTTTCATAAAATTTTCAGTATCTCAGCTACGTGTTTCTGCGGAACGCGCGTCACCGTTTACAGTAGACATAGGGCGGGCTACTGTTCACAGCCTGCGGCCTTCCTGACCAATCACAGCGCTTCGAGCTATATCGCTGTCCCTTACTTGCACGCCTAAAACCCCATCCGGTTATCTTTTTCGCTCCCCCCGGCGAAAATCCCAAGACCTAGCAGTTACCATCCTATAATTAACTCTATTGAAATAGAGTAAAATCCAAATTTCTGTGTAAATGGCGCTGTCGCTTCAGGCGTTTCGTAATCGCAATAATGTTTATTTGATATCGAGCGTCAGGCGACGATTTTCAAGTTCAGATTTCGCTTTCAAATGACTTTGAACCCTATGATATTAATGCCAAAGTTGAATATTTAAAAACGTTACCTAGAAACGTATTTACGTGTGCAATGCTGGCATTTTCATTGTTACAAATTCGAACACGGTTGACGCGTATTCTGACTTGAATTGAATTTCGAATAGAATAGAGTTGATTTCTATTTGTGTTGGGCGGTACGTGTAACTTTTTAATTTCAGCTAGGGTTGTGCCCCGCGGCAAAGCTATTTGCGATGACAATTCGCGAGCTCTGAACGAAATATGCCTTTTATTCGTACTGGGTACGGATTACGCTCTAAAACGGAATTGGTGTCGCTGAGGAATTTGCAACTAAACCTATTTGCAGACACTTTTATGTCGTAGATCCTGACTAACTTTATCTACCTGTACCTATAGATAAATATGGATACATTTTAAGAGAATTCAATTGTTAGAATTTATATTTTTGGCTGGAGGTTTAGTTGTAGGTACTTAGTCCAAGAGTGAGAAGCTTATTAGATAGATATCTAGTATACTTATTTGTTTATAGGTTCCTACTTGAATGTCGGTATGGTATAAGGATAAGGTAACATCATACCTTTTTTCTTAGTTGGCATCAGTTTGTCATTGAATGATATTTTGATGTTTTCTTGGGTGCCCTGCAGGGCTAAGATGCCAAGCGGATAGCGTGATACTTGCTGGATAAGACACCAGTTGTCAGCATTTTATGTCAATTTCTGATAATTTTAAACAGTTATCCACATTTGCCACCAATCGCCGTTGCGCTATCCGTGCAACTTGTCCGTTTATCAACTTATATTATAGCATTAGCAGATGACATTCGAGGATAACCTAAGGCTGCGTTTTACCAAATTTTTATTCCGAGAATAACGCTTACTCTCAGATAGTAATGTCAAATTACTATGGGATTTTGACATTAGTATCCAAGAGTAAGCGTTACTCTAGGCTAAAAAGTTTGGTCAAATCCAGCCTTAGACATGCTGAAAACTTAATTCACGCGTTAGTGCTAAGTATTGTATCCTATTTGATGTAGGACCTAGCTTTGTTAACCCTAATATTTATAAGTCAAATAAGTACTTTCTCTCATCTATATATTTCTCTATATATACGTTCTATAATATTTTCTGTGCTAAAGTCAAGCAGTTGGTAAAGGAGTTCCCCAGTGGTTTTCTACTACTTCGATAGCTGCTTAAAGCCTATTTTTTCATTCCGGAGACTAAAATGACAACCTCAAATGTCAAACGTAAAAACAATGATACCGCTTAAAACTACTAAGTACAGCTAGTGCAGATTTTCTATTACGGTTTTTGGTGGATTTGTAAATAACCTACAAAATGTAGTTATAGTCTAGCAAACCCAAGTCTGACAGTAGGTTTTTATTTAAGTATTTATATGCCTCGCTTTTTTCAATCCGAAGACTAATAAAAAAACTACTTACCTATAGCTTGTTTTTTTTTACATTTGTAACGCAAATAAGTAGCAAATAAACATATTATTTAGGCTTTTTAAATACAGTTGATCAAAAAATTTGTTTTTTTTACTGTTATGCGTGCACAAATTTAGTTCTTGTGATCTATGCTTTTTACTTTTCTATCTAGTTCAGTGCATAAACGGTGTCGTGGTGAATCTGTGCCCGCCCGCTGCGCTGTCGTGCGAAGATTTTGCCGTCCCTCGTCCAGACGTATCGCCAAGAGTGCTGCTCTTTCAGCTCCCGAGCCTTGTAGGTACAGGAGACGACGGTTGTGGGGAGTCAGCCGCTCGTTCACATAGAACCTGCACGCCCTGCACTTATTGTGTGAGTCAATCTAGCACATTTTTCCTTAACGACTCAAATAAATAGCAGGCCAAATCAGCTCCGGCTTGCCTAAAGAACATTTTGAAGCTTCGCCACTGATAAATACTAATAACTTCCTCACAACCAGGCCATCCAATTTTGGTTTTTACCAACCAAATAAGTAAAATAGGATTGTAGGTATATATTTAGTTACCAATCTGATTGTCAGGGCAGGTGAGGTAGGTCGGTATGTATGGAATTATCACGTATGTCTGTGCTGTGGACTTGCCTGAAATATTTACGCAAATATGACTGCGTCGCTCCCGAACAATCCGACGGAAACTGAGGGGCCTATCAGAACATCGAATATTGGCATTGACGCAGTAACCTCGTTATCTCTCGAATATGCAAGTGCGACAGAGAAGAAAAAAAACGAACGCTCTATTTTCGTGCTGTTGGGTCTGGCCGTGTCATGCCATGCGTCCCACTTGCACTTAGCTTAGGTACAGTTAGGCCTGCCATCTCGTACATTGCCGAAACCGGACAAAAAAGTTTAAAAACTCGGACGTTTCATTAAACTCGCGGTCTCTCCCCGGACACTTAAGAAATCAATTTTTTATTTAAAATCATATGCTTTTGCTAGGGATTGACCTGAACCCAAAAATGTCCGGGTTTATCCCGGACAGTTTTAAAAATCCGGGCTGGACGCTCCCCGGTCGGGCTCCAAACTAAGACATATCCGGGGAAACCTGGACGGATGGCAGCCCTATAGGTACAGTCTAATCTGAACCCTAGAACTATGTCAAAATGACAAGCAGTAAGAGATTTCTTACAATCTGATTTATAGCGTCACTATGACATACCTAGCCTAGCACTATGACATACTTAGCCTTAGCCTATGGTTCCAATTGGCGGGCTGTAGGTACATACGTATATATATATTCATATCTGTTGGATAGAATATGAAAGCGGTTTGTTCCTGTTTCGTCGTATTCCTGTTTCGTCGTATTCCTGTTTTGTCGGATTCCTGATTCGTCGTATTCCTGTTTCGTCGGAATTATATACATATAATTAAATATGTCGTGCAGTAAACCAGTATTTACTAAATATGGAGAGTAATTACCAGTCATCGTACTTTTTCTAGCATTTTTAGTGCAATGCACAATATTGTTTTTGTACTCGCCTACTTTAATCTGTCAATTACGAGTACATAGACAAAACTATAAGCTCATACTTTTCGATATTAGACAGTCCAACTCAACTATAATATCTCATTTCGATACGCTGTAGGCAACTATAATAGAACTTCATACAAATTCTATACTTATTTGCGATGCCGCCTGCGCCTGTGCCGAGCGCGGGCCCCGCGCCCCCCGCGACTGCCCCGACCGCGCCACCCGCGCGCAATTACATCTTTTTGTGTTACATCCGCGTTAAAAATAAAAATGCGATTTTAAAATTGCTACTATTAACGGTCTAAAAGCTGAACATACGAATGTCGTAGTTACTGGTTGTTACTTTCATTACCAGAAAGCCTTATGGGAAAAGTCGAAAAAGTTACGCTTGGTTGATACTGAAGAAGGCAGAATTTACACAACATTGTGTACTAGTCTGGCTTTACTGCCTAAGGAAGAAATACCTGCGGCATATTTAGAAATTTCCGAAACGCTGCCTGACGATCCGGCAATGACTCAGTTTCACAACTATTTTTTAAATTTCTGGATGAGGCAAATTACCGGTTCAATGATTTCAGTAAGCGAAGACGAATACCGGACTAATAATGCCATTGAGGGATGGCATAACCGATTAAATCACAGAATCAGCAAGAAGCCATCCCTTTTTTTATTCATTCAGTTACTGAGGACCGAAGCTCAGTATCAAGATATAACCATTCGAAAAATGCAACTACATTCTTCGAATGTTAAAAAAGTACGCAAAGCAATAGACATGCAAAAGTATCAACAAGAAAGAGCAATTGTCAACGACTTAGTTGAAAAAAAAATTTCAATTTTAGATTGCTTGAATAGGCTCTGTATATTGATTTGATATGATGATTGTGTATATAAGTTTGCTGTTAAGTTTTGTTAGAATGTTTCGTTTGTAAATATGTTGTCAATTTATATTAAAAACAAAGCTGAAGTCACGGTAATTGCATAGTTTTATTTCATATTGACATGTCGACGAATCAGGAATCCGACGAAACAGGAATACGACGAAACAGGAATACGACGAACCAGGAACAAACCATGAAAGCTACATGAGAGGTGTTAAAACGTCATTATCTTCGGTCGCAGCATAGATCTTGTATGTAAAAGACTTCTTGTCGAATATTAAAAACGTAGCGGAAAAATCAATGGTGTCATAAAGAAAATTGAAATCAAAAATAAGTATGTGAAGGCGTGAATTATTATTATTATTATTAATGTACGTTACCTCCTCCCTATTTAGTCTATTTCTTGATCTCCGTACTATCATATGACACCCTCCAATGAACCTTAGCCTTATGCAGCTGGAAATTCTCTTCAGCCTTTACATACACACTTGACCATGTATTCATTCGTGCTCATACTACGCTCTCCTGCTCAATTTACGATCTTTGTTTCCTTCAATCTCACTCTAATTTCACATGGAACTGTTGGTGCTTTACGCGAGGTTTACATACCTGAACGCGTCATTTATATCATCGAATACATACGATACGAGTAAGCAATAGTGCCGCTTCAAATTTCATGGGATTTTGCAAGTCAACAACCAGTTTTATAGACGTTTCGCGTAAAAAAAAATTTCGCATGGCCGCCTTTACAATCAATTCGCGACGCCCTTCGTCACGCGTCAACGTCACAATACCACAAGAAAACATTCGAATTGCGAACTTTTTCCCATCACTACGATACCAAAACTATCCCGTGGCGCTGTCGGTGAACATACGACGTTGAATTTGTATGAGAGTGCATTAGTTCCTAATTTCGCCACCAGCATATTTAAATTTGCAAACTTTTGAAAATGGAACACCTACACATCGACCTTACAAAATGCCTAATCTTTTCTAGAGTACACTATTGATGTTTTTTATTGTCAATGAGTCTATTCAGCCAGCATCAATCGATACAAAAGATGAAATCGAGTGCAAAATCAATCGATTCTCTGAAGGGTTGTTTTGGCAGATTCTTTAAATGGATTAATGCAACTTTAAAGAATATGGTTCAAGTGGTTGGTAAACTTTTTCTTTGTGAGTTTATATAAGACTTAATTTGAAGGTTATTTTTTTTTTTAAGAAAAAACATGCGGAATTATTATGAAAGGGTATATTTGTGTAAGATTTTTGCATGTGTTTTGGCTAGTGCCTTTCAACTCTTGCTATTTATGTCAAAAGTTTGCTATAGTCTGTGATTTTGCACAAGTGCTAAGATCTGAACCGAGAGGAGATGGATAAGTGAATAAATAATGATGTTTTTCTTCTTCGTCTTTACCTTTTGTAATTACCTAGATATATCTGAAAGTCATATCATTTGATATATACCTACCAATCGCTCTTCGGTGAAGGAAAACCTCTTGGAAACCGGAACATTCCCAATGATGCCTAGTTAACCCAGAGGGTAACCTAGGTTGGAGGGCCACCTGTTCAGTAGCTTTCGAAAAAATTGTGCCTACCAGTGCACAGTGGTGGATCGTCAAAATGTTCTTATGGCAACGTAGCTGATTAGGCCTGCTTTTTCTTTTGAGTCGTTAAGAAAAAATGTGGTAGCATGGCTCACGCAAGGAAAGCCGATTGGAATCGAGTTCTATGAACTCCATGCCACTGGCGCGTACGCAATCTTGGGGTTAGCTGTCAAAGCGGACCCCAGGCTCCCTGAGCCGTGCCATAAGTCGAGGAAAACGCTAAGAAGAAGCTAAGCTAGCCTCTTCCTTATCTTCAATACATTTGAAGAAATTAAGATACCAACAAGATATCTTCAATCATTTTGACTGTGCGTTACCTTGAGTCCGACTATGCTAAGTTTACATCGATTTAGATAGCACAAACTGTGAAAGTTGTAATTGTTGTAAATAAACGTCATAATTTCATAAAAGTATAATAGTAAAATAAATAGAATAAATAAATAAAATAATAGTAAAAGTAAAATAACACTTCGCAGTATCTAGTATTAAAATCGATGCAAGCTTGGTACGGTCGGCTTCATAAATATATATGCATCTGTATTCAATTTTGACCCTTCTTCCCCTGTAAGTGTTAGTGTATAGATATTTATAGACGTGACTGTACGACTATCCGTCTCTATATGCACGATTTTTTTTCTCTTTTTAACCCCATAAAGTGTGAGGTACGACTATAGGTAGTTCAATAGGTAAGTATTTGAAAAAGAATAGGGATTTACAAAAAACTGTTTTTTGATAAAGTGAACATTTTCGAAAACAATCGCTCCGGAAGTTAAAAAATGTGCCCCCCTCTTACTCTTGTGCCCTACTCTTACTTTTGAACCGCAAGTCCAAAAACTATGAAAAAAAACCATGAAAATTATTTTCAATTATTAAAACCCTTTTTAAGTTCGCCTATTGTGACGGACGGTATAAACTACGGAACCCTAATACCACAGCGTAAGGATGTATTCCATACAGTGAGGTAACTTCATACACGGCCAGCGACTCGGCTATGCGAAAGATATTACAGTCTGATTGGCAAATTAATTTCCATTTTACACCCCTTAAAATAGACCGCCGAATTTTCATAGAAATTCGGCGGCATTTCCTCCCCGCCTCCTTCTTCGCGCGCCCCCCATCGATGACCCAGAAATCGGCGGAGTTAACCCACTGTATAGAATACATCCTTACGCTGTGCCTATACTGAGCATGGCCCGACAAGCTTTTGGCCGGTTTAATTTATTTAGATTGCTTTCCTAAGCTGCAGCAATCTTCATGCCTGAAACAGTAATTTATCGAAGAAAACCATCAAAGAAACCCCCAACCCAACCCCCACCCGACCCCCAAATCAGACCGCGTTGTTATTCCAAATTACATTTTTGCCAACTTTCTACTTTTTTAGGGGAGCCTTGTTTGCCGATTCTATAATAGAAACGAAACATTGGAATGAAAAGAAAGCCATATTCCTTTTACCTCCAAAACAAAAGAAAATGAACCTTATATTGTTATGTGTAAAGGCGGTGTTGTCGGTAAATATAAAGTGGTGTATGTAATGTTATTCCGAAACCTGGAGTTTGAAATCTGACAGGTTTATTAATTTTGTTTTTTTTTCTGAGAATTGTACTTTTTTCAGTTTTTCATTACTGGACTTGTAATGTTTCCGCGGGTCTTTGTGAGGATTTGTTATGAAATATGTTGGTTGGATTGGAGATAAGTTATTGTTGATCATCCTGAGGTTCCGTACCTTGAGATGAGAAATACAAGTTTGGATATGATAGAAAAAATTAAAAATTATTGAATCGATATTTGGCTTTTGTAACACTAACACATTATGGGCACATACATAACCATATTCCAAATGTTCATGAAACTTTTCCTTGTTGTCAAAAAAAATTTTTTTACTAATCGCGAGCTCTTTCAACCCCAGTAGGAGAAATAAGTGTCCTAAAATGTCCATACATTTTTTAAAAACTTGCCATCGTGCTAAAGCCATACTAAATCTGTGCAACAATAGCGGCGAAATGGAACAAAAAATCTGGGAGCTCGAATGGAGCTCGCAATTCTAAATAGAAAAAATTCCAATTTAGCTAATAATATTTTTAGTCCACATAAAATAAAAACAGCCCTTAATAAAAAAACAAACTTAATGTACAAAACCATTCTCTACTAGTACAGAATATGTGATCGTTTCATGTGAAAGGTACCCCTTTGTCGCCAACTCGCCAGCCGATAAGGCGTTAACTTATGTCATAAAGATTAATTTAGAAATGAACCCTATCAACAATCCACAATAAATGGTACCTTTTACTAAAGTCTGATACGTAACCATGTTGTTATAGGTTCCTGTTTTAGGTTTCAGGGTTCTCTGCGCCAATAAAAAAGAAAAAAAGGGAATTTTGTATAAAAAATACTTAAATTCTACCTTAAAACCGTGTTACGCCAATTATGGAATACTTTCCATCACACAAATATATCAATATTGTAAAATTTCATTGTTCGTGCCATCGTGAAATCAAAATCCCCGTGGTAACGCAAGTTTGTAACCATTTAAATGAGGTCTCAAACTTCATACACTTTGTACGAGTCTGAGGACTCTCTGAGGTTCAAGTGAAGATACGCTAGGAACGTACCGTTGAATTGAAACCGAATGTTTTTGGGTTGCAGGTTGTACCTGCGACATGACGAACTCTGTGACGAATTGCGTGGCGAATGATATGGATTAGTATCTATGGTATTTATAACGTTTTAGTAAGCTTGGGTTTTTGCAATATGTGTGACATGTGTGTGAAACGCTATGAGTGTGCAGTAATAGAGCAATTCATAAATTAAGATAAATGTTGTGAAAAAAACATATAAAATATATTTATACAATCGTGATATACCTTACAAGCGTTAGACCTTAAGGTACTATACGAATTTGAAGAGCTTAACAGCTTTTCACTGCCAAAAACTTTTTCTTCTTATCAACTGGAATAAATAAGATAAATATTTATAATCATTTTTCTGAGATCCACCGAAACGAAGTGCAAACCTAATGGTTCGCTTGCTCGTTGATGTCGTTTGTTCAACCGTTTGAATTTATAATGTTGTTCGCAGCGACGACGTGGATATTTGAGCGTTGTTCAATTGGTAGGTTGAGAAAAACATGCAATTATAGTTGTAAGTAGTAGGTAAACTATACCGAAACGGGAACCTACCTAATATCTTCTTTTTTTATGAGGCCTTTTTAGGGTTCCGTAGCCAAAATGGCAAAAACGGAACCCTTATAGTTTCGTCATGTCCGTCTGTCCGTCTGTCCGTCTGTCCGTCTGTCCGTCTGTCACAGCCGATTTACTCGGAAACTATAAGTACTACAGTGATGAAATTTGATGGGAATATGTGTTGTATGAACCGCTACAAAATTATGACACTAAATAGTAAAAAAAAGAATTGGGGGTGGGGCCCCCCATACATGTAACTGAGGGATGAAAATTTTTTTTTCGATGTACATACCCGTGTGGGGTATCAATGGAAAGGTCTTTTAAAATGATATAAAGTTTTCTAAAAAACATTTTTCTTAAAGTGAACGGTTTTTGAGATATCAGCTCTCAAAGTCGTAAAAAGTATGTCCCCCCCCCTCTATTTTTATAACTACGGGGTATAAAATTCTAAAAAAAATAGAGGTGATGCATGCTAATTAACTCTTTCAACGATTTTTGGTTTGATCAAAGTATCTCTTATAGTTTTTGAGATAGGTTGATTTAACTGTAATTTTGGTTAAGTTAAAATTAATATTCATACATAAAAGTACAAGGCAAAATATCGGGAGAGTTTAGGCTCCATTCACCAGGTGTATAAATTGACATAATAAGTTTATTATATTTGCTGCTACGGAACCCTTTGTGCGCGAGCCCGACTCGCACTTGGCCGGTTTTTTATAGGCACTTCTAGTTCCTGTGTATTTAAATAATAAACCGCAGTCTAAACGTTTCACACACAATTCCCTTTTTTTTAAGGAAGTCTTTTAAACCTTGACCTTCCGATCAGCAGCAACCTAACCACAAAATAACCACAGCCCAAAACTTAAAATATCAACTCTATCCCTAAATCTTAAGTATCAAAATTCAATACCAACTTTTAACTTTCCTAGCGTCGTTGGCACAAATAACTGACCGACCAGCTCTTATGCCAAGGACATAAAGTCTAAAATTAGTTTCATACTTGTAATACGTTCACAGTAGCGTGCGCGCAGTATGGTGTCGCCGCCCGCAGCGCGTACAGGTTTTGTATTTAAACGAAATGTAATATGTGTCTATGTTTTCTATACAAAAAGCGACCTTCATGCCACATACGGTGTTAGCTTAAAAACTAGGACTAACGTGTGTACAAATACAGATAAGTGTGAAAATCTCACGTCAAATACTAGAAGCATTAAGGTTTATTTTCCTTCATACTATTGAAGGACGTAATGCCTTTTTGTTTCGAGTCGTTAAACAGGCTCTGCACGCGTCTACAAGCTGCTGTACTGTATGGAATGTGAGGCTTTATATGAAGATATTGTTGACTCCTTTAAGGTCGGCACGGCACCTGACTTAGTGAAACTACACTATATATGTTCGTGAAATATGCCACCAGCATCCTAGTTACAATGCCTCAAGGACCTATTTTTAGAGATTTGAGGTGGTAGAGGTAGGTAGCTACTGGTAGGTAAGTTACACTTAAGGATGACTTACAGTAGTCCGTTCCGATCCGATCCGATACGGGACGATCTGTCAGTTTCTATAGAAAGTATCACGTGATAGCTCGGAGCCCTCGGACGTCACGTGATGTTTTGTATAGAAACTGACAGATCGTCCCGTATCGGATCGGAACGGAACGCACTACTGTGAGTCATCCTTTACTGTAGTATATATTTTGAAAATAAATGTTGTACCCCTTTGAAATATTAAATCTTCTTCCTAAAGTTTTCCCGGCTTATATCATGGCTCAAGGAGCCTGGGGTCCGCTTTGGCAACTAATTCCAAGACTTAGCGTAGGCCTAGGTTTGTGAAAGCGACGGCAATCCGACCTTCCAACCCAGAGGTTAAACTAGCCCTTATTAGGATTAGTCTGGATTCCTCACGATGTTTTCCTTCAACGAAAAGTGATACCTACTTAGGTATTAAATGACATTTCATACATAAGTTCCGAGAAGTCATTGGTACGAGCCGGGGTTTCAAGTATTTGAACCCGCGCCCTTCGGTTTGAAAGTCGCACGCTCTTACCACTGGGCTACTAACGCTCTACATGAAATATCAAATACTATGGGCTCCAAATGCTGAAGAGTTGAAGACCTCCAACCAGCAAAGAAGACGCCAGCGGTATTTCCGGACCGATATGACGTTGAAACATTTAAGGAAAGGGGGTACTCTCTTCGCAGTTCGCACATGTGAGATTCCAGTGTGCTTCCCATAAGTTGTAAGTAGCCGGAAGCGTTAGAGACTGAGCGTTTTTAAAGTATGTCCCTCTTGCTTCTACCACTACTCTGGCAGGAGCGAGACGGACATACTTTAGAAACGCTCAGTCTCTAACGCCTCCGGCTACTTACAACTCATGGTAAGCACACAGGCGTAGCAAGTGTCCATGGTCGTCTATAGTCGCGTACTATCTGGCGATACGTCTTTGCTGAAACGAAAAACCTAGCTCCCCTACGAAGGTACTGCCGTACTTACTTATTTAAAAAAACATCGAACTGCGCGAGAATCAGCGTGCGTAGCCAAGATGCCAATCGCTCACGCTTTATAACTATCGTAGCTACCTCTCTATATCACTCTTCCTAATTAGTGTGACAATGACAGTTGCGTTTCGTTAGCGACTAAGCGTGAGCGATTGGCATCTTGGCTACGCACCCAGGGTAAGAAATACTGACGACGAATATCTTGACAGTAATTCCTAGTTTACTCTGCGCGTCCCTCGATTTCGTAAAAACTTGGGACTAGGTTTCCATGCATACCCCTCTGACCCATGGCAAAAGCCAGGGAAATGCTAGAGAGAGTCCGACTATTCAAAGTTTCCTAGACTTTGATAGCAGAAACTGGGAAAGTGTTAAAGTAAACGTCACAATTTCATAGAAGTTTGACTTTAAAATAAGACTATAATTTGACAGTTCATTTGCATGGATGAGATAACGTGGTTTGACTCTACGAAGATGTTGTATGACGTTAATAAGGCAAAGTAATATCAAGCGGATTCGCCCTTGACATCTGTTTTAACAACTTAACAACCGAGCCCTCCAATCAGAAACCGTTTAAAGAACAAACACTCGTCTTAATTGGCAGCCATGTTTAACGCGCGTTTGACAGCTAATTTCAGCAAATAGCGCCATCTGTTGCTAGTCGTAAAAAAGTAGTGCATGCATAATTTATTGATAGGGATGCGATGATGTCGATAATTGGGGTGTGCGGGTTACTACTTGTGTTTGGTTCAAATCGCAAGTGGAAGAATTTACGGAATCGATAAGATAGTTCTGGTATGTATGCCTGTCTACCCGTCTGCGGCCCTGCGAACATTATTACTACCGGAGTCACCCTTTTGGTTAGACTAAGAAATATATATTTTTGGTTAGACCAAGAAATACTTATATAATTTTGGCATGTGTAAATAAGACAGCTAGCTGTCAGTGACGTTGTCATTAATGGGAGACATCGTGGAAGTCACGGGACGGGACGGTCTCATCTTGCTTCTTTCCACTGTGATGATGACTAGAATGATGCTGCACCTAATTTAGTATAGGTGCCACGATTTCTTGTGCTGATAAAGGGGTCGAATAATAACATTAGCTGTAAAAGCGTCATTGTTTGTTTTTGTAGTAGCTTCAGGCCGTGATATGCTACAAATAATAAGTTTCCAAAATGCTTAAGAAAGGTCTTTTAAACAGGTAACTTAATACAAGACTTAAGACCTTTTATAAACTAAAAAATGCTTTAAAAGGTCTTATAAACATGTAACACTAGGCTTAAGACCTTTTTTTGAAAATTTCCGCAATGCACATCAATAGTCTAACCATTAGCTACAAGATCAGAAGTTCTATCATGGTTTCAATTTTATCGGCTATTTTTATTTATTTTATTTTATTTTACAAGTATACATCTGTAACTTACAGCTAACATGCCAAAGCGTTACAAATATTAATTATACCTATATACTAAAATTACAATACTTAAAATCTAAGGTAGACATGAGATTTTAACACATTTAGGATGTTTCAATGACTTTCTTACATTTTTGAATTAGGAATTCCCATGTAAAATGAAATAGATCACATTGCGGGTGTACGTTAAGTACGGAGTTGAGTACAGAGAGCGCGGTCGGGAGCGGCGCGTGCTGCTGCAGCGCGGTGCGCGCGGGCGGGCGCGCCAGGAGAGGCACTGACCGCTATCGCGCAATGCGTCACGTTCGTACTCACAAACTTGTTAGAACTAGACAGCATTAGTGATAGGCCGACCATATTAGACCAGTGTCGATATGGTACCGAGTTGCTCTCGCTTTCGAATCGCCGACTGCGCGATTCTAAAGTATACTCGTATATATGCATCTTGCTCTTTCTTAACTGGTCGAAACGGGTTGAAAATACTTTCAAATCGCGCAGTCGCTATCAACTCGTGGATAAGTAAAACTCATGGAGCCCATTTCTCAAAAGGAATTGGACTAATATTATTAGTGTGTTGTCATGGAAACCCATACGATTTGACAATTCGCGGACTAATAATATTAGACTAATACCTTTCGAGAAATGGCCCCTGGTATGTTTAAAACAAAACCGCATCGATTCGATAAAACTATTCCTCGTCCCATCCCTACCGATCTCCTATAACTTCTTGAAACACTGACAGATGTGCGCCGGCGGCTGCGTGAGATATTCATGCATGGCGCCATACATTACATACATACATCATACACAAGAAATTTTACTTGATTGCCATCATTTTGTATGGTCGGCAAACTTGTAGTTTTGTGAGCGTTGGCGTAGTTTCAGGAAGTCCGGGCTCAAGTCCCGCCTCATATGACTTTCTCGTAAATTGTGTACTTTTAATATTTTTAGGGTTCCGTAACTGTATATGTTGTTCTATATAGCGTAATAGAAAAGAAAACGTTGGTACATTTTTTCCAAACCACCCTTTTCAACTTAGCACATCAATAAACAGTGGAATTTCGCAAATTGACAAAGTATACCTGCCCCTTGCCCGATTGGTTAGGGTAGGGTTGATCACTGTGATTAAACATGTGCGGAGCGCGTTATGCATATTGAGACATTCTTAAATACCTATAAAAATATAGTGTGTTAGATGCGCTTCTTGCTTTATTACTTATTTTATTTATATGTTTTTCGCCTGGACCAAGGGGGCAATGTTGCCCTCGAAACATGGGAAGTTAAATTTCATAGTTTTACGGGATTAAGGCCAGATTTAGTAAAATTATATTGTTATTTTACTTTTAATTAATTGTTTGACTGAAAATACTAGATAGTACTAGTATACTTGAAGCTACAACACGACACGACACGACACTCAAATTAACTTCATAACAATTGTAAATTACAACGGTGAGGTATTAAGGATAACTTACACTAGAACGAGATGGTACGGGACGGGGGTTTTACGGGAAAATCTGTCAATTTCTATAGAAAGCGTCACGTGACATCCGAGGGTTCCGAGCTAGCACGTGATTTTTTTCTATATAAATTGACAGATTTTACCGCTCCGCCCCGTCCCGTGCTACTGTTTGTCATCCTTTTAGCGGTTTAATTTGCTCTAAAAGCCGGTACACGGCCTTTTTTAAAATGCTACGTCTAATCATGTCAATCATGGACATTCTATAACGTGAGAATTGCAGTTTGAACACGTTGTGGTCACAAGCTAATGCTCGATCGCACGCACAGAATAATAATAAAATTTTAAAGAATAAGGATGTAAATGAATAAACAAGAAAATAAATAATTACACTTAATATCGTCCAAAATTATCATTCCGTAACTAGCGCATTATTGCATACTGCGGTCCCCAATAACTTATTCAGGACGTTTTTAATCGGCGCCCCATTGTTCTTTCACTCGCTTCGCTTTGACATATTGTTGATTGGGGTGGTGAAGTGACAGTTCTGTTGCGGTCAAAGGGGTTCTTCCTATAAATACAGTGGAATAAGGCCGTAGGGGTTATCAATCCGACCGCGATCGGACCTAGCTAAGTTTCTGGCTGGAATCTTCTCTCCAGTCGTTCGATTTCTTACACGCACCTCAGATTTGGTTGGACTAGGTCCAACGAGCTCTCTAGAGCACAAACTCAGTAGATAGGAGTAGTAAAAATCGTGTGATGTCGCGGAAGGGTCCTAGATTTTCCCCAAGCTACCACCCCACTTCACAGTCCGTACGCTCCAAAGCACCATGTATGAAGCCCCTGTCAGGTACAAAAAATAAGCGTCGCTGTTAGTTGCGGATGGTCTAGAACGCAAAACCGCGTACGTACCTCACGCCGCGTACAGCGCCACCATTGTATGGATGGACAACAACGGACGTAGCCTAAATGATCCTTGGATTCATAGGACCGTTTCCATATGTTAGAACAGTACAGATATATATTTATTGAAAGCCCGGTTGCAAGTCAGTGAGTGAGAGCGGGATGTTAAGAAATCTAAATCACATTATAATCTTTCTCCTCCTAGCTTTTCCCGGCTTTGCCACAGCTCATGAAGCCTGGGGTTCACCTTCGCTACACTCCCAAGATTTGGCGTAGGCGCTAGTCTTTCAAAAGCGACTGCCATCTGATCGTCCAACCCATAAGGTAAACTAGGCCTTCTGTATATTGGTCCTGTTTCCTCACAATGTTTTCCTTCGCCTAAAAGCAATTGGTAAATATCAAATGGTGGGCTTATCACGAGTTTGAAATCTACTTTAGATAGCTATCGCTAGTGTCCACGTCAGCACAGTGTCAGTGCATCTTGCTCGCACTTGCGGGTGGAAGCGGGATGCAACTGAAGATAACGTGTCGAAATCTATCCTTCAAAATCTATAGCAACTCATGGTAGAGACATTATGATATTCCGTACAAAAGTATCGAATATCTCATTGGTACGAGGTGGTCTGAACCTCCAGATTAAAAGTTGCACCATCAACCTGTATCGAACTATTTCTTGCAAATTAAACCCATTACAAAAAACCGACATATCGCATGCCACTTGCATCTTAACGTACACCGTAAATCGTATAAAATAGACATTATAAAGTACAAGTACACTGTGTTGCAACAAATTGTGTACACGTGTCGCTTCGAGCTTACACGCTACCGACGCATGCTGTGAGCGTTTTTTTGCAAGCAAGTGTAATAATTAATTTTGAGATTGCTATTTTGAGTAGATGATTTCATTATTGGATTTAATTTGTGAATTGAACCTTTGCGTTGCTTTTCAACCGACAATGGCTTTAAGCTAAAAATTAGTGCCATCACACCGTCTACCTGAAAATTAGCGTGTCTTGCTGGGACAGATTAAAATAGGACTTTTCTTCTTTACTGGAAGGGAAGAACTGGAGTATGGAAGTGTTATCTGATTTTAGCAGCTTCACCTGAATTCCTTATGCCATAATATTATAATTTGCCGAAAATTTGTGACACAAACATTTATATGTTTTTGAATTAAAGTTTTCTATTAAAATATCAAAAAATGTTTTCCCTATTTTGTCAGATCACGATACTGATTTGAGCATTTTTGACGTGACAACGTCTTATAAATTGGTTTGCCGGGTGACACTTCAAAAAACTGCGTTACGCTCCGCTCACGTTATGCGCTCACAATGAGAGCGAGTGAGAGGCACGCGTCCCTTCCACTCGGGCATGGTTAGCCCGCCTAAGCACGCACGCACGCGTCCCTTCGCGCGTAAAATTATTTTTCAATACAGTTGCTCAAAAAGTGCCCTTTTTTTGGCTGTTTTGCGTGCGCAAAGTTTGTTTTTGCGAACTAGTGCTTTTTACTTTTCCAATCTTTTTAAATTTTGTTGTGTTCCAATTCATGACTGCTTACCGAAAAGTATTATTGTTCGTTAACTTTCATCATCATCATCATCATCATCATTTCAGCCGAAAGACGTCCACTGCTGGACATAGGCCTCCCCCAAAGATTTCCACAATGACCGGTCCTGCGCCACCCGCATCCAGCGGACTCCTGCGACCTTCACCAGGTCATCAGTCCACCTTGCGGGGGGCCTACCCACGCTGCGCCTTCCGGTACGCGGTCGCCACTCGAGAACCTTTCCGCCCCAACGGCCATCGGTTCTACGTGCAATGTGCCCCGCCCACTGCCACTTAAGTTTAGCGATTCGGAGAGCTATATCGGTTACTTTGGTTCTGCTGCGGATGGTCTCATTTCTGATACGATCTCGCAGAGAGACTCCTAGCATAGCTCTCTCCATCGCCCTTTGGGTGACTTTGAGCCTTCTTATGAGGCCCATTGTAAGCGACCACGTTTCAGTACCGTATGTCATCACTGGCAACACACGATGATCGAAGACTTTCGTCTTCAGGCACTGCGGAATATTGGACGAAAAGATGTGTCGCAGCTTCCCGAACGCTGCCCAACCGAGTCGGATTCGACGATTAACCTCTTTCTCGAAATTGGACCTACCTAACTGGACAGTTTGTCCTAGGTATATATAATCGTCTACAACTTCGAGTGTAAAGTCTCCGAGTGTCACTGGAGTTGGTGCTACATGGATATTCGACATGATTTTCGTCTTATCCATGTTCATCTTAAGACCAACTCGCCCGGAGGCTCTACTGAGGCTAACAAGCATCGTACTTAAATCCTCCATGGTTTCAGCCAAGACTACTATATCGTCAGCAAATCGAGGGTGAGTGAGGTACTCGCCGTTTACATTGATGCCTAGCCTTCTCCAGTCCAGAGTCTTGAAAACGTCCTCCAGTGCAGCGGTAAACAGCTTAGGAGAGATGACATCTCCCTGCCTGACTCCCCGCTGCAGCGGAATAGGCTTCGAGTTCTGGTCTTGGAGTCGGACTGACATAGTGGCGCTCTCGTACAAACACTTCAACACTTCGATATAGCGGTAGTCTACTTGGCACCGTTGGAGAGATTGTAGTACCGCCCAGGTTTCGATCGAATCAAAGGCTTTCTCGTAGTCCACAAACGCTAAACAGAGGGGCAGATTATACTCCTCGGTCTTCTGTATAACCTGACGAAGCGTATGAATGTGGTCTACGGTACTAAAGCCTCTTCGGAAACCGGCTTGTTCGGGAGGCTGGAAGTCATCAAGCCTGCGTGCGAGACGATTCGTAATGACTCTTGAAAACAGCTTATAGACATGGCTCAGAAGTGAGATGGGTCGGTAGTTCTTCAGTAAGGCGTTGTCGCCTTTTTTGAAGAACAGTACCACCACACCTCCGCTCCATGCCTTTGGCGTTTTCCCTTCTAGTAAGACGGAATTGAACAACTTCTGAAGGGCCGTAAGGACCGGTTTACCACCCGCCTTCAGAAGTTCGGCTGTAATTCCGTCTTCACCAGACGCCTTGTTGTTTTTGAGCTGCTTAAGAGCCATACTAATCTCGTACAGGCTGATGTCCGGGATGTCTTCGGTATAGTGTCGGGCCAGTCTAGCTCTAGGGTCTTCCGCCAGACCAACTTCGGGTCTGCTAGTAGACGTGTATAGCTGTCCATAAAAGCTCTCAATCTCACTCAGAAGCTCAGGTTTGGATGTGATGATTCCACCATCCTCAGTTTTTAACTTAGCGAGCTGGCTTTGCCCAACAGACAGATCCCTTGCAAAAACTTTGGAGCCCTTATTCCGCTGAATGGCCTCTTCAATACATTTTTTTTTTTTTTTATTATTATTATTATTATTTTTTTCCACACTTACAACTATCTTTACAGTTACTTTAGTATTGAATTGGCGCATATCGCGGGTGAGGGACTTAGAGATCTGCTTGTTGAGCCGCCGGTATAAAGTCGCGTCAACTGAAGATTGTAGAACCATTTTACTTCTCTTATCGAAGAGTCTCTGAGTGGAGTCTGAGAGCCTTTTGGTCTTATTTGTCCGTTGGGCCTTAAAAAACTTAGACCCAGCGCTATGGACAGCTTCCACAAACCCGTCGTTGAACTCGTCCACATCATCGCCTAGGCAATCGAAACGGTTTTGGAGTTCCAGCTGAAAGCTCTCGGGGTTTTGAGTTTGGAGTGCAGGACGGAGCGTAGACTTCATCAGTCGAGAGCGTTCTATCTTAGGACATATATTCAATGTGCCTCTTACCAGACGGTGATCGCTTCCGGTTTTGACCATATTGATCACAGAAACATCATTGAATATATGTCTCTTCGTCGACATGATGAAGTCAATTTCGTTTTTAGTTGCACCGTCGGGACTCATCCAGGTCCATTTTCTGTGCTCGCGTTTCTTAAAGAAAGAGTTCATCATGTAGAGTCCCTCTTTCTCCAAGAAACTAGCCAGTAGATGCCCCCGGTGGTTCCGACGTCCAACCCTAAATTGCCCCACTCTCAGCTCGTCACCATCTCTCTTGCCTAGTTTCGCGTTGAAGTCCCCCATAACAACGGTGAAGTAGGTTCTGGAGCTATGCATGGCTTTTGAAATATCCTCATACATAGCCTCCACCTCGTCATCGGAGTGTGCCGAAGTCGGCGCGTACACCTGTATGACCTTCAACGAGTACCTCTCGGATACTTTGAGTATAAGGTACGCCACCCTAGTCGACACACTCTCGATCTTCACCACGTTGTTTACGAGGGACTTGTGGACGATGAACCCGACACCTCCCTGGGACTGTTGGTCGCCCTCCCGGAAATAGAGCAAGTTGCCGGACTTTAGGATTATCGTGTCCTCGCCCTCTCTTCGGACTTCTGACAATCCCACGACGTCCCAACGCAACTTGCTCAATCCTTCCTCCAGTTCCGCCAACTTTTCGTCGGTCCGCAGTGTACGCGTGTTATATGTTGCCAGGGCCAGGAGTCGTCGGTGGTGGTAGCCGGATCTTTGCCGGAGATTCTTAGCACCCCTGACCCCGCTAGCACCCTGGCCGCTACCATAACCAGGGCACCGGGGGTCGCCGGAACCTCGGGGCCGGGGCCTTTGTGTACTATTCATTAGGGGGGTTTTTGCCGTAATCGCCACGCTTGGCATGCGGGTTGGCGATCGCAGTGTCTCCACCGTAACTTAGGGATGCTGCTGCCCATCCCCCGGTGGTCTTGGTCGTAGTTTAAGGACATACCCGGGTCCACTTAACGGGTTAACTTTACCGAGCTGTAATAAAACTAAGTACCTACTATTAACGCAATAATATTAAAGATATTGATATTTCATATTTCAATAATTACTTCTTCATCATACTAATGATCATTCATTAAAAATATTAACATTGAAAACAGTTCTTATAAATCTGTGTGTATGAAACGGAACAGAGCCTACGAAACGTCAGTCAAAGTAGAGGCGTTTTTCAATCAGGTAAACATATTCGAAGGGCCTATAACACATGACGATACGATTTGTCAGATGCGATTTATTATTTTGTTTATTATAGATTGAAAATGAGAAAGTAAAGAAGATAGATAAACATTTTGAAGATGTTTTTAATATATCAACTGTATTACAATCGTGTCACGGAAATAATAAAAAAACTTTCAAATTCGTTCTTAAGTATTTTAATTTTTTTCGCATCTGTATTGAAAAACGTCGTTCGATTCACGTGCAGATATGTCATTTTTCACTTGTCCCGAGTATTGCCACTCGCCTACGACGGCTCGTGGCAAGATACCTCGGGACTCGTAAAGTAATGACATACTTTCCGCACTAGCATCGAAATGTACTATTACCACTCAAAGTCGTTGTCACGTAAAACTTTCGCCCGTATACCGACTTTACAGGCAGCGGATTTTTTGTT
The DNA here is from genome assembly GCA_949128165.1 of Lathronympha strigana. Taxonomy (NCBI): domain Eukaryota; kingdom Metazoa; phylum Arthropoda; class Insecta; order Lepidoptera; family Tortricidae; genus Lathronympha; species Lathronympha strigana. The sequence continues at coordinate 7,733,254 of OX421923.1, read as the reverse complement.
ACAGCCTGTATTTAAAATATGTCTCCATTTAAAAAAAACTAATTTTACGATTTCTCCGTCGTCGGTTAAATCGCGTGCCAAGTACGGGTAGGCAGCCAATGTGACATCTTTATGATTATCTGTGAGTAATTGAATTACAGGATGGCGATGGCATCTCGGTGCCTATTCCAATTTTAAAATATCTTATCTTTTTTAGCATCTTGCTAACATAAACATAGTTCGAGTCCATCTACGGCCTACGCTAAGTCTAATAGATTTTGATAGCACAGGCTATGAAAGTGTTAATTATGTGTTATCATTTCATAGAAGTTTGACGTTTAGAATAACACTTTAAAGTTTGACAGGAAGGAGATAACGTCGTTTCACTCTACCACTTTAGAACGCATAAGGGATGACTCACACTAGAACGAGACGGGACGGGGCGGGACGGGACGATCAGTAGGTTTCTATAGAAAACGTCACGTGACATCTGAGGGCTCCGAGCTATCACGTGATTCTAGACATGACAAGCCCCTTACAGCACTCGTTATCCACGACGATAACGAATATACTAATCGCGGTAATAGAAGACAATATTCTAGTTAAATACACCTTACACCTGTGAGATGTAAGTACAGCCAACCAACTGGAACCCTACGCCCCTCTAGTACCATGTAAAAATGACAAGCAGTAGGTAAGAGTTTTCTTACCAAGCCCCCCGTTAAAACTCATCATCATAGTCATACAGTTTACTTCTCCTTACCAAGTAAAGAAAGTGTCCAAAAGAGAGTTTTTTTTTTATACTACGACGGTGACAAACAAGCATACGGCCCGCCTGATGGTAAGCGGTCACCGTAGCCTATGGACGCCTGCAACTCCAGGGGTGTTACATGCGCGTTGCCGACCCTTTAAAAACTTTAACACTCCTTTTTTGAAGAACCCCATATTGTAGTCCTTTGGGAAAACAGTGGCAGGGAGCTCATTCCACAGCCGGAGCGTCCGCGGGAGGAAGTTCCTCATAAACCGCACGGTACGAGACCATTTAGGCTCCAGGGTATGCGGGTGAACACCCTGCCGACGTATGTTATTTCTCCAATTCCGTAGGTTGTCACTGTTTTTCTGACCTCTCTCTGACTCAATTCATCCAACATCGTTGTAATTTAGTACTTCGTATCAATGTTAACTTAGTCGCATATTATGACAGTGGATTACTCAAATGTCGTAAGAGGTATTGTAAAAGATTAGACTTACGACATCTGAAAAATCCACTTCCAATTTCAAGGCCGCTCCAAACAGGTGACGTTTGACGGTTGTTGTACTACTTCCGTGCTTTATTTATTACCTATATATACCTATCTATCGTCACTATGACATAGTCCTACAGTGGCCTAAGGTTCCAATAGGAGCTACCGTATTGTCGCTCACCAGGCGGCGCCACTCATGCGTGGGTCCTGTGTCAGTAATGTCAGTATTAGAGAATTGTCAAAGTGACGTTTGAATTGTTCCCGCAGGACCCACGTTCCACTAGCGCCCCTAGCGGAAAATCGACTCGCGGTAGTCCTCATTGGTTGACTGTACGTAGATATCCTCTAAAAACCTATTTACTCTACAAGATAGACCACAATTATGTTTTTTTTTCCAAAATTTGAATCGTCGAGAAATCCTAAATACAATACTTCGCAATCTGTTGAGCAATGTGATTTCCAGCTGTAAAGGAGCTGTCGATCACCCACACCCGACAGCCGATCAGACTAGCTGAATCGGAGATTTGGCTCGCAGCTCGCAATCGGTCTGTCAATAACAGATCCGGATCAGATTTATTAAGTTCAAATACATCTCCTACATGCGTGCTACAATGCCTTACGATACGCAGCGAGAGGTCAACATACAAATGTACAGTTTGCAATACATAGTTGTTACTGATAAAAGTGATGAAATAAAGTCAAAAACCGGCCAAGAGCAAGGCGAGCCATGCTCAGTGTAATGTTCCTTAGTTAACCGGACGCGTCGCAATAAGCGAACCCAAAAGGGGTTTTAGTAGGGGGTTTAGAGGAACTAACGAAAAGGAGTAGGTATCTCCGCAGGGCTTACGACTCATAGGTATAGTATACGCCCTTCAGGATGATTCTTTTTACTAAAAAGATCATCAGAAGAGAAGATCATCCTTTTTGCTAAGAGGATATGACTTTTTGTTTATTTCCGAAAATGTTAAATTAACCAAAAAATGCTTTATGAGACCCCTATTTATTCTCTTTCAAATCCCTATCATATCGAAACTATAAGGGGTCCGGGAGCGTCGGTTACAAGCGAATACAACGTGTCTTACAGGTCGTTAAATTGTAGAAAAATCTCTTTTATATACTCAGTAACTTTCGTTTCTCATCTAACCCTTAAAATTTAATTTAACCCTACATAAAACCCCAAATAACACAGTCATATCCTCAAACAAAGCCCAGTCAAGTACATGACAATTGACAAACATTTCGCTTAATACGAAACCAAATCGCGCGTCGCTGCCAACATAACGGACATAGGGCCATAATCCTCAAAGCACGTCGCTTGCACTCCCTTGCACGCTTTTGATCTCTCCTCTGTGGCACGCTTGCCATGGCGGAACGACTTAAGCGCCAGGCATTTTAGTACGAATCAAGACCTTTTGGAAGCTATGACGGGCTTTTAAATTAATTCCTAATTCAAACTTGTGTAATGCCAGTCACATTTAGATTATTGTTTTGCGTTAAGTGATATTAGGTGGTGTTTGAATGTAAAGGTTTCAAAATGTCCATGTAGTTTCTTTACTTTCATTAAAGACCCGGGCGCTAAATTTTATGCTTTCAAAGATTTTTTTTTTTTTTTTTTTATACTACGACGGTGACAAACAAGCATACGGCCCGCCTGATGGTAAGCGGTCACCGTAGCCTATGGACGCCTGCAACTCCAGGGGTGTTACATGCGCGTTGCCGACCCTTTAAAAACTTTAACACTCCTTTTTTGAAGAACCCCATATTCATATTTCAAAGATGAAGAGACAGATGTCTAAGATCTCATTCTTTGTTGACTATGGAACTCTAAAAAGGATATATTCCCGCACTTTTCCTTACAGCAGTCTCCGACTCTAACATTATCAATTTAAGGATGATTCACACTAAGACGGGACGGGACGATCTGTGATAGCTCGGAGCCCTCGGATGTCACGTTACGTTTTCTATAGTCCCGTTCTCGTGTGTGTCATCCCTTAATCGTCTATTATTTCGTATGATCAGCTGTTTTCCTCAACTGGCCGCATATCCCCTACCTAATCTCTTGAAACTTTGTAAGGAACTTCTATAATTGAATAGATTACTTTTGTTGATTAAAATTCTCTAAACGGAGAAGCCATAAATAAATAAATAAATATTTTAGGGACATTCTTACACAAATCGACCTAGTCCCACGGTAAGCTCAATAAGGCTTGTGCTGTGGGTACTAGACGACGATATATATAATAGATAAATACATATAAGTATTTATATGTATTTATCTATTATATATATATATTATATATATATATATATATATATATATATATATATATATATATATATATATATATATATATATATATATATATATATATATATTTATATATATATATATATATATATATATATATTTATTTATTTAATCCTCCTTTTTTTAAGGGTCGGCAACGCGCATGTAACACCCCTGTTGTTGCAGGCGTCCATAGGCTACGGTGACCGCTTACCATCAGGCGGGCCGTATGCTTGTTTGTCACCGACGTAGTATTAAAAAAATATATATATAGATAGAAAACATCCATAACTCAGGAACAAATATTCGTGATAAACACACAAATAAATGCCCTGACCAGGATTCGAACCTGGGACCTCCTGCTTCGAAGGCAGGGTCACTACCAACTAGGCTAGGAGGCCGTTAATTAAACGTTAGCCATAGACGGGAAAGCGTGAACTTACAGCTCACAGAGTAGACTAGGTAGTTACTTAGACGTAAGTACCTAGTCTTCGTCCTTCCTTAAAAGGGACGGTACGCAACGTCCGGCTAAAATATTCAGGGGCCATTAGAGACGCTGCGTATTGTTCCTCGGGTCTAGTACTTGTTGCACAGATTACATAAAACCTGTATTCACAGACATGCTACTTTAAAACATTTCACGTGCACCGTGCACCTATGGATAAATTCATCCAGGTTCAAATCCATCCCATCTCAATTTTATTTACGTCCTAATTCAATGAAAATGTTGTCATTGTAGGTTTGCGTGAGAATGTCCCTCACGAAATGCGATTCTTACTGTATATATTTCGAAAATAAATGTTTTTTCCATATTACTTCAAAAAATCTTCTATTACTTCTGAAACCCTAAGTCTGTCTAATGTATGTCTGTGTATCTCTGTGTATCACTGTGTGTTGGTCAGATGTCTGATAATATTGACATGATTTGGCTAACAAATTGGAGTAAATTCTCGCTATACGATTACTTATTGCCCCGACGGAAGACCAGCGCTAGCCACCCTTTTGTTGTGTTTCTGGTTAATACCTTGCGGTTTTTTGTTATGATCTGTTCAATAATAAACTAGAATATACCATGAATAAATAGATTTCTATTAAATAAATCAACTAGGTACGTACGTAATCTACGCCCGCGAGCAAACAGCTCTTTCAAAAGCTCGCTCCAGAAGCTCTGTGAACAGTAAACACGACATGTTGTACGTCATAAAGTGTAGGTTTTTGTCAGGAGATAAAGGTGGTTGAAAAATGGATACACAGCTCGTTCAGGGAAAAACAGTGTACTAGAGGGTAATCTTGGAAGGCTGTAGACCCCACATGGCAAAATGTTTTAGAAAATGGTTACCGTGTGTTGGTGGTTTTACCGAGTCTCATTTCGGCTATAATTAAGATCACCTAACTGAGTATCCCGCACAAACACGGAAATCTCTTTCTAATTCTAACATTCTATCCTAGGTATAATTCCTACTTCATTTTACTTAGGTTCTGGAATCATCACTTACCCAAATCTCTTCGCCAGGATAGGTACGTGCTTTTTGGAATTATCCTATTTTCTTCCAAGGTTAAGCAATTTACTGCAAATAATATAATTACAAAACCTGTAAAGCACACTTACACTAGTAACTGTCCTGTCCAAACACAGCTTCTTCAGTGTTGCCATCATTAAAATTAAAACATCCAAATAACATTAATACGTTCGCGCTGTGGCGTCCGCTCACAGCATGGCGCCGGGCTAAAGAAATTCACTCTAAAACCCTTTAAAAATACACTAGAATTTAATGCCTATTACGTTAAACTAAGGTCTAAAATTTTATGATTATTTTAATGTGGTTATGTTGGTAATGCTTAGCATGATAAACGCAGCATGGCGTCGCCGCTTGGCGCGAAAATTATAACCACTGGACCGCACAAATCAATTTAGCCTTAACACTCTGTCACGGAGATTTTTGTTGAGTTAATTTATGCAGTAAGGTACACGAGTAGTCTGATGGGATAGTCAATGGTTTATTTATGGTTATAATAAGTAAGGTAATGCAAGAATTGTTATTTTACGACCTTAACGTGTGCGGATAATGCAAGACTATATAATAGGTACGTGTACGCCATCGCAATTTCAGGGGAAAAAATCTTGCTTAGGTATTATATGTAGCAATCAATATAGCTGTCATATTTAGAGTATAAATTTAGCATAGTTTTTTTTAAATAACATTGGTGGCAAACCAAGTGCCAAACACGTGCAAATGTGCTTCGTTATTGCACTTGTCACGTTAAAAAAAGTAGCGAAAAAAAAACGCTAGTGTGTGCGTGTAATTATCACAGAATAATTACATTGCCGAAAACACAAGTCTCCAGTAGCATAAGTTTTTAGCCAAATATTTAATTTCTGATACAAGCTTTAATCGCTGACTGTACTTTAGTAACCATAATATTGTATTGTAATTGTCAGCCTTCATAAGCATCTGAAGTTTCAGCTTATTCGAATAACGGGAAGTTAGTCAAATTCAGCTTGCATGATTTAACCCTAACAAACACACAAACACACATAGCAAGTTGAATAAAAGCGTGTTAAAATGTAGGTATTTCACTATAGTCAAATTATAGATTGGACCCAAAGACACTCAAATTATGTAAGCATACGATTATACACATACAATAAACCAATTACCCTAAAGGAACCCTCTCGGTAAGGTCCGACCGAGATTTATTTTTTATTTTTTTGTCTCGGCCGAGACCGAGACCGAGACCGAGATTAAATTGAATTCTTGGCCGAGACCGAGACCGAGACCGAGATTTTATAATAAATAAGTATGAAAAACGCGCATTTTCCACAAAAAACATGTAATAGTCAAGAATTAAACTGTGTAATATAGCCATCACTAAAACGCAACATTTACAGTCAAAGATTGAGAAAAAAAGTTATAATTTGCATTACGTACCTACGATAACACGGTAAACTATAATAGCTTAAAATACCCACCAAAATCGCAAAAAGTGTCAAGATGGAAGGTTCGGCGAAGGCCGAGAACGAGATCTCGGCTCGAATTTTGGCCGAGACTGCCGAGACCGAGACCGAGATCTCGGTCGGACCTTACCTTTAGGTCACTACTAGATCTAGAACCATGTACAAATGTCAAGCTGCAAGAGATTTCTAGCGTCACTATGACATAAAACCCTAACCTAATAAAACTTCAAGTTGGTTTTCAACAGACTGACAGGTTTATTTAAAAAACACGTTACATGGAATGTGTTGCTAGGTGGCGCTACTAGTCATCCATAGACATTATTTTGTTAATTATATTTTTAACACTACAGTGGTTGACTGTACCTGTGTATGCGTGCATAGTAGGTAGTGCATACTTAGGTATATGCATAGTTTTTTTTGTAACACTTTGCCAGATAAGACTTCACGAATTTAACGATGAGAGGTCCCACACAATCCTGCTTCCCTATATTTCCCAATGGACTCCATCTCTGCATAACAAGCTCAACGTCGAAAAACGCTCATTTACCGCCCTCTGGTGGACAGATAATTCAATAATGGCGATTGCCACAATTACTTGTCGCACCCCAAAACTCGTTTATTGACGACCTTATGTGAACGGCATAAGAGTGGTTTTATTGCGGTGATTTGGAGATTTGAACGTGTTTATCGCGAGTGATCGACTTTTTTCCCGAGTGATGGAGTCGAGTTTTTGGTTGAACCAGTATTATATATATAAATATATTTAGGGTTTCGTACCTCAAAAGGAAAAACCGGAAACCCGTCCCTCCGTCCGTCCGTCTGTCTGTCAAAATCCTTTATCTCGGGAACGCGTAGAGGTAACAAGTTGAAATTAACCACATACACAAGTCTGCAGTTCCTTGAAGCAGTGAAAAAACAAAACCTTTACGCCAACGCAATCCACAGGACTGCGTGCGATGTCAGGTTTAAAACAGACAATGTCTCGTTGTTTCCCCAAAAAGCGATTGGTTTCGTACTTTTTCTGAAAAACTCATTGGTACGAGCCGGGGTTTGAACCCGCGACCTTCGGATTGAAAGTCGCACGCTCTTACCGCTTGGCCACTAACGCTCACAGCTTCTTTTCTGTCTTCTATTGAATGTCAGATTATAAAGAAGGCACTCGATGCCTCGTTATTTCTAAATATGGCTCTCTAGACAAACAATGACTTAAAGCAGAACCCGAATAGCTGGCTCACTCGGAACGTGGAACCAAATAACAACTTGATTCCCCTCACGTTACCAGAGGGAGACTAGAGATGCTCCACGTAACTATATCGATAGAAATAATTCAAAGCGGTATTTTCCGATGCTTCAGCCCGTGAGAATAGGTATATAGGAATTAAGGATTGAGATAGAAAACGGGCTCGCGCGTGAGAGCGCTAGTAGATTCAGTAAGAGTTTAGTTCCAGTGTCAATAAATTTATTGAAACATTTACGTAAAAAGCTTGTAAAAGAATTTCTTATGTAGCCATACCTCTCTCTCTATCCGACGATGACTGCCCGATGCAGTCGAAACATGTCACACCACGTGTCATGTCATGTAAAAATAATATTATTTCCCAAATTTTTAAACTCTAGGTATTTCATATGTTTACGACTCATTAAAAATGAGAGTGTTCGGCGTCTACTGGGAAAATAGCGCTCTAAGAAGCTAGCGAGAAGTACCTGACTTGAGTATCGTTAATTAGATTAAGGTTCTTATACAACCCGGACAACTCATAATGAGGATAGTAGAAATTCGCTACGTAAATCAATAGGTATAGGTGCCTATCGATATTGGACTTGTACTATTATAGTAACTACTTCTATAAAAATAGATTTAAATGCATAATAATAAAATGTACCCAATAACTGCATTTTCTGTATATTTCTATTGACATCCCTACATGTAATGCCAATTGCTCGATATAACAACTTTCCTCCACACTCTCGCCGGGTTAAGTAGAAATAACATATAAAATGGGTACGAGTACCTATTCAAAATATCGATAACTCAATCTAAACTCCCATTCCCCTCACTCGCACTGGACAATTATTTGTCAGAAATATTATTTAGACATAATTTAATGCTCTTTGATCATCAAAGCGACGTTATTAATTTCATAAAAATGTTATTTTTCTAAGCCATTAAGTAAGATAATGAACTTTTTATGTAGATGAAGTAAGCTTAGGTACTGCTGGTAATTGCTAAAATAGGATTTTATTGCTCTCAAAATGTTTCAATCTACTGTCTGACCGGTAGCGAGTAATAAAAACCGGCCAAGTGCGAGTCCGACTCGCCCACCGAGGGTTCCTTACCTTAGGTACTTAAAAATACTGGTGGCACGAAACTCTCAGTGTGCGGCAATTATACCGTTCTTGCCAATTTTCGTGATTGCGTTGACGTTTAGTTTGGTTGTTTAACCTTCAAGGGACGGCAGACCTGTGTATGTGTATGTGGTATTAATTTCAACTTGCTACCTCTATATCTATATCTTGCTAGGTACCAGCGTTTCCGATACTCTTGGCCTGCCCTTAATTGACAGACAGACTAACGGACGGACGGAAAACAAAGTGATCCTATAAGGGTTCCGTTTTTTCCTTTTCAGGTAAGGAACCCTAAAAATTGGCGATTACTATGATCTCGTGCAAGAAAAGTATACCTATAATTATGTTAGTATGTGAATGAAAGAGCGTACCTTTTCTTAGAGAAAACTGTACCAATTCAGTATCGTCGAGCTTTTAGCTGTAAAATAAACAAAGCTGAAAACAGCATCATATCAACACTACGATGCCACTAGTTAATGCCCGAAAACGTAAAAATGTGTAGTGCTTGAACAGAAAAGTGCCACTTTGATCCCTCCCAGGCTCAGCAGGGAAGAAAAGTAACAAAAACCCTTTTATGAATAGGTTGTGTGAAAAGGAATTTGATAGATGATTAATATACCTACTATTTCCAACCTTGTCACAGTGACTATGACATATCCGTAGCGGCTATAATATTGATTTAAAAGAAACGAAATGGTACATAAATCAATGTCCTCGAAATTCGAATATAGAAAAATCTTAGTTGTTCAAACTTGATCTAGGTATATAATTTTGACCTAAAGCGCCCATGTCGAACACTAGTGCAATGTCGAGTACTAGTACTCTACCTTAACATGCCAGGTAGCTCACAGCACATAATGACGATAACACGCAGCACATAATGTGTTAATACACCAAAATGGCGTAGGTACTTATATTATTCCAGCAAATATTAATTCACCAGCCGTTGTTATCATTAAAAGTTCGGCAATCTCAGACTTTTGGAACAACAGCCAAGTTCCCGACCTTCTGGGTAACTACATAAATACCTATAGCTTACTGTGAGTAAGTCGAGAGGACTCATACTTCATACAACACGTTACAATTACAACACGATACATTACGGGATACAATTTAACGATAATATTCACATAATCTGAATTAGGAATACTTGTTTCTCGGCCGAAAAATAACTTATTATAGACCTTCCTGTCGGCCGGAAAATAGGAAAAAATAAAGCTTTTGATCAAATATTTGTTCAAACACATTCGGCCGACAAAACCTAAAACTACGTAAAATAACTATAGAAAACGTATTAAAAATAGTAGTTTATGCAACAGTGATATAATAAGAACCAATTATGAGCTGCTGCATACCCTAGCTTTTCTACGACAGCTAAAATAGCGTAAAAAGCAAAATCTAGAAACGTGATAGAATAGGGAAGATGTTGTGCCCACTATAGAAATTAAAAAAGAACAACGACAGTGCTCATATATTTTATGAAAATCCATAGGAGCAGTGTTCTTATGGTCCACAGCCAAATCGCTGTCAGTCATCTAATGAGAACTACCGCGAGTCGGTTTTCCGCTAGGGGCGCTAGTGGAACGTGGGTCCTGCGGGAACATTTCAAACGTCACTTTGACATTTCTTTCATACTGACGCAGGACCCACGCACGAGTGGCGCCGCCTGGTGAGCGACAATACGGTAGCTCCCATTGACAGATAGAAGTGCTGGAGTAAAAACATTTTAAATAGAGAAACAGCATGTCTTTATTTCGTGATAATAACACATACATTTCCGAGCATGTTTGAGAAAAAAAAATTAATGGTCTGGAATAAAAGGCTTTTTTATAAAAAAAAATATTTATTATTTACGGAAAATAATGTAGATACTGTCAACTGTAGAACTAGACCTTATTTTTTCAACAAACTAAGGTGCACTTGCGCCAACCAGTGTAAGCAAAGCAAACTCATCCGAAGTTATCTGTAAAAATCCATAGGCACTAAAAACGCTTAAGTCAGGGTTAGTTGGCTAACATGGTTGGTGTAAGTGGCCCTAAGTAAGTTTTCAAATATTAAGTCTCTCATACTTAATATAAACTTCCTTCATTTGTGCATGCAAAACAATCCTTTTATACGCCATAACACCACATAATCACCATGCCATTAAGATCCGTATACCACAAACAAAACCTGCCCGGCGAAATGCCTGAAATTTCCGAACGCGCCCAAATTGCCTGGCCGTATGCATGGAATGCCTGGAACAGAAAAAAAAGTATTTGGAGCGAAAAAGTCGTGATAGTTATTCGAAAAAAGAACGCGCAGTTATTACTGGCACGCGAGCCCAGTCGCGCGCCGGCTGGGGCGCCGCTCACACCATGAAGTCGTGTAATTTTACTTTAGTTGTTTTTCACATGCATTATATACTCGTAGTTTTTGGATATGTAAATTTCTATATTTATTGATTATACATATAACTTAAGCAATAAGAAAATAAGGACTAAAAATAAGCTTAAATAATAACTTTCCTGTGTGTAATGTAATTTTACTGTAAGATTGATAAAATAAAAAAATAAATAATAATAAGGTAAAATACAATTTAAAAAAAAAACTAAAACCTATCACTAGAACAACCCACACTACATCGTACCCGGCTCAAATACACCTACCCATAATCCAGTCTTTAAAAGGTGTACCTATATCAAAATTTTAACTGAACAAAAGACGAATATGACTCAAGCACAAGTGCAGTCAAGTACAGGCAATTCATACGAAACAAATAGAGATTTGGATATCAAAAGTAATACATTTTGAAATGTAGTTCCCATCACTGTGTACCCAATTTGTCGCGATGTGACCACTGCTTTGAAATACTCCAGACTTATAGAGGGCATACCTGTGCCGTGTAGAGGAGAGGGACTTGGACTAGTCTAGGAAAAAACTACTGGACTGTGTCAACTGGCAACTCGCACACGCTACACACTCGATTTGGAGCTTCAATAAACACAGGGAGGCGAGTCAGCATACGTACCGTTTCCCCTCTGCAGAATTATAAGCCCAAATGGGCATACACGGGTCTCTGTTGTAACTAGTCCGTAAAAAATAGATCAAAGTATGCAAGACTTATTTGTGTACTTGTTGGTATATAATGTGTGAGAAGTGCGTCTGCCCTCAAAAAGTGGCAGAATAATGTATACGGTTAGTTGTCGCTTTAACATCTCCCTTCCAAGATGTTGAAAGGCCGTGTTGCTCGAAGATCGGGAGCGATATCAAGGTTTATATTGTCACAGGTTCGGTACGGTGTGAGAGCGCTCGTCGTGACCGCCTCGAGCCGATGACAGCCGAGTACCTGCGCCGCCACTTGCCTTAAACTACTCCTGAGTTCCAGAGGGCATGGCCAAGCCGCGTGGAGGGATTTAGACTAGGCTATGGCTAGGCTAGGGTTTACTTAACTACTGGACGTGTGTCAACTTAGAAGAAGTTTGTCAACTTGTTGAGCCAACTAGCAGTTTCCATCTTTATGCTGCCAACTCACTTTGTATCGGGGTGTGCCAAATATTAATGTTGCATCTCATTCCTTCATATTAAAACAAAACTATATACATGACAAAACTACTAATGTACGTATTAGATACCGGTAACTAACGGACCTACTAAATTTCTAAGACAGAAAGGAAAAGTGGGAAAACTCCTGGCCTCGGGCGAGACTCGAACTGCCGACTCTGGGACACACGCCCATCGCTCTACCAACTGAGCTACCGAGACACACCCGGGAGCCCCGAATGTCTTCATCCCTCCTATGCGCCTTAAGGGGCGCTTAGCGTGCAGTTCCCCGAAGCCTCAGTCTTTATACTTTTCCTTTCTTTCGATCATACTAAAAACTCATCAAATTTGCAAATTTTAATATGTTTGTTATGTTTGGACTTTCAATGTTAACGAATATAGTCAACTATATAATATAAACGACTGGTGTCCGATACAGGCAGCCAGCCCGCGTGGCAGCACGTCGTGATGCCCGCGAGCCGCCACGCCTGCCTTTCCAAGCCGCCAAATTACATACGACTTATGGTGGCTAGTGTACAACACATGTAACTACTCATATGTCGTACTAATATGTTTAGATCTTTTCATATATCTCGCAAAACGGCATAAATTTAGAGTATAAACAAAAAACCGAAAGAAATCATAGAAATTCGAAGACAATCGAGGACAATTGGAACTCCAGAACAGGCTACTCGTTGTTAGCCTAAGTAAGTGACTAATGCTCGTGAAACTGAAACGGGACGGGACGGGGCGGGACGGGACGATCTGTCAATTTTGTATAGAAAGAATCACGTCTGAACTCGGCGTGACGTTTTTCTATAGATATCACTTTCCAGCCCGTTCTAGTGTGATTCAATTCTCATTTAATACCTAAGACATATGACATATTTACCCCTTACATAGGTTGAATTTGCCTGCTCTACAAACTTGACATTTGTAAACCCAAAAGCCTACCACCGCGTACGTTGCCGTACGCCGTAGTACATGTACCTACGAAATGCATACAAAATAACGACTTTTCGATATTTACGGTATGAACGAAATTGATGCACCCGTCTTCAAACATAATACCATGCCTTTTCAAAATCAGAACAGACGCGCAAAGTTCATTGTAACCCAAGTTATTATAGAGGGTGAGATTGTCTTATTCCAATATGCGTGCTCCAGCAAACCAAATACCTCGAGGCGACGTCGCCCTAACCGCTACCCTATAAAAAACCCAATGGTGCTGGCTGGAGAATATGTTCCAATTAAAAATATAGAATTCCTTTTTTGAATTCGACAGCGCTGCGGGTGGCGAAAAGTGAAAACAATGGTTTTGAGGGTTTCGGTGCGTGTTCTTGAGATTTTCTGCTAATTTTAGTTTTCGAATTTAGGGTTGTGTTTTAGTCATATTGCCTAGTAGGTTATTATCTAGAGTTAACTCGGTTAACGAGTCAGTGGCTCGGTGGGTGAGTAGAGCGCTTCAAAAGGATTATGTTTCCAATAATGAGTAATAAATATTATGGGACAATGTTAAACAAATCGATCTTATCTTACAATAGGCTCTTTAAAGCTTGTGTTGTGGCCAAACGATATATTCATATAACAGATAGATACATATACATTCTTATGTTACTGGTGACCGAAGAGGTGGTGGCTTCCCCGCACAACGTATGAGCATTGCGATACAACGAGGAAATGCCGCCAGCATCCTAGGTACAAAGCCTCAAGGGTCTATTTTAGATTGAAGGTAGCTGTAACTTACTGTATCTATTTTCTCTAAATGTGATAATAACAACTTTATACATTCTTAAAAACATAGAAAACATCCATAACTCATGAACAATGCCCTGTCAACGAATAAATGCCCTGACCAGGATTCGTACGCGGGACCTCTTTTGCTTCGTAGGGTTACTACCTACCGATTAGGTTAGGAGGCCGTACGAAACTAGATCTAATTAGCTGCTTTTTGGCTAACAGTCAAAATGAGGAAACTAAACATTCATACAAATACCACATATTTTAAAGGAACACAAATATCTATCTGGCTGATGTTAATGCTTGGAAAAACTGTAAGATTATATTTTCTGATTTAATTAAGCTTTCTTAAATCGGCTTGTATTTTCATATTTTTGTGTCCAGAAGTTATTTTATACCTTTTTATTCAAGATATAGCTTATGACATCATCCATACATATACAAATACATACTACATAAACTGACGCCTGCATGCCTACCACGAACATCGAAAATTGACATTGACGGGATAACCTCTTTGTCACTCCAATATGCAAGTGTGACAGGGATGGAGGTACAAATCCGCAATCGTTCGATTTTCGTAGTATTGGCCCTGTGTTCCGAACAAAGATAGGCAGAACACATGAAAATACTCAAATATATGAGCTGCTTAATAAACGTATACAACGATCGTACGATAAATACGTTCACAAACCCCTACACCAAAACTCCAATTGAAAAACTCAATCCATAGCCAAAAAAACATAAGATTCGAAATTCAAAATCCCCCGCTACCCCCAGGATATTTGCACTAGCAACACAGGATTACTTCGAACGTTCATTACCTAATGGAGGGCTTGTAGGGATCAATCCTTACTTTTATTACATGCAGGGATCGTTTTGTAATTATGAAAGGAGTTTGTGAATGCAAATAGTTTAGGTATGGCAAAATTAGGTGGATAATGCATTGAGAGTTGGAGATAAGTCTAATAAGTGTGTGGGTGCAAATCAAAGATTAAACAAAAGTTACCTACTTTTTAGGGTTCCGTAGCCAAAGGGTTAAGAGTCCGTGTATGTTCAAATACGCGCGAGATACAATTTTTGCACAACAATGCCCGAAAATACAACATTTACTTTACACGTTATCTTCATAAATAGGCATACCGAATGATCACAACTATACAAGGGGCTACTCGCCCACCCAATATCTCGATATCCACTACTTACACGTCCTTCCGTACTCTCAGTCTCTCATAGTTGTAAATATTGTCAAACCGCGGAGCGACATGATAAAACTCCGCTGGCCGTCCGTCTGTCTGTGACCAGGTGCAGGCTGTAGGTATCTAATGAACCGTTATAGGCAGTTGAAAATTTCACAGATTATGTATTTCTGTTACCGCTGCAGCAACACTTACTAAGAAAGTTAAGAAACAGAATAGAATAGATATTTAAGAGGGCTCCCATACAACAAACGTGATTTTTTTGCCGTTTTTATAGATAATGGTACGGAACCGTTCATGTGCGAGTCTGACTCACACTTGGTCGGTTTTTTTATTGTACGTATTCATATCGTCACCTATTACAAAAAGTACAAGCTTTAGGTAGGTACTTAGTTTGGGGCTAAGGTTGCACTGTGTGATTGTCCCAATTATTTATTTAGTTCAATTTAATACATGGTGAATTTTACCCCTAATATACTCGTATGCTCAGCACAGTAAACATATTATATTATGCGCACCATGAATAATATTTTATAGGACCAGCCAGCCTGCGGCCCCAAAATAAGGGAAAAAGATTGCCTCGCGGAAATGTATAGAAACGACAAAACTATTTTTGCGATTTCGAGAAGGGCATGACTACAACGTCTACAACATTCTTTATTTTGGAAAAAATAACCAATATATAATTATAGACCTTTGAAAAACTTTTAATGCAGTAACTATTAGTCCTTTTCATCTGTCAGATGTTTCAAGCAGCATCCTGGGAATGATACTACATTTGTGGATGTAAAGGATGACTCACACTAGAACGTGCATGGCGGGACAGGGCGGCACGATCTATCAATTTCTATAGTAATCAGAATATAGAAGAATCACATAATAGTTCGGAGCCGTCGGATTTCACGTGACGTTTTCTATAGGATCCGACAGATCGGTTCGGCCCGATCACGTCCCGCCCCGGTAAGTTATCCTTATATTCCTATGCGGAAGAGGATCCGTCGTCACAATTCCCATTTTATTACGTTCTGTTAAAATAGTCACCTAAAATCTAAGCAACCCTCAGCCTAAAGTAGGTTACGTTATGGACAATTTATAGTTTGATTACACGCATCTGACATTAAAATAACTGTCATTAAATATGTTATATGTCAGCTCCAATACACGACGTAACAATCAATCCATCAAACGTGTCCTCAATAGATAATCATGTAAATTACTTCATTATAATATACTCCATGTAAAGATTAGTACATACATCAGTCACCATATCACTTTGCTTCTTTACGACCATGGTCATACATAACATTATATAGTCCGTCTATATTAAGTTTCATAGATTTTGATAGCCAGACTCTGAAAGTGTTAAGTAAACGTCATAAGTTAAAGTAAAGTAAAGTAAAAATTATTTATTGTACACAAGATAAATTACACGGAAATTTAAAATTATCAAGTCTTAAAACAAAGAAGCAGTAGAGTACATTTAAAGATTATCAGCAGGTTCCACTGGCTCCTACACTAGGCGAAGCCTGTCTCGTAGGTAACCGTTTCAGACATATGAGTTCATAGAAGACTTCCGGTTGATAGTCGATAGGTACTCCTTTTTTTAAAGGGTCGGCAACGCGCATGTAACACCCCTCGAGTTGCAGGCGTCCATAGGCTACAGTGACCGCTTGCCATCAGGCGGGCCGTGTGCTTGTTTATCACCGTCGTAGTATTAAAAAAATACTTTACCTACAGTACACATGGTGTCACTTTACCGCCCTAGGGCAATAATGGGCACTTTACGTGCCTGAGTCGAATATTCAAAGTGCCATGTACTGTAAATCGTCGTACGACACACGTGCGAAGAGGTAGTTCGCAACTCGTGTCCATTTAAAACACTCCCTACGGTCGTGTTTCAATTTATCGCCACTCGTTGCGAATTTATTCTTTTTCGCCCTTGTATCGTAATGTACTATTACAGTACACATGGTGCTACTTTACCGCCCTAGGGCGATAATGAGCACTTTAGTAGTAAAAGTATAGTAGTGTCCGACCGAAGTTTCAATTTCGATTTCGGCCTAAAAATCATGTTTCGGTGAAGAGTTCGGTTTGGGCCAAAAACCAGCCGAACCTTTCGGCCACCCCGAAACTTACAATATCGTACTTTCGGGTCGCGTTCGGCTGGCGTCAGGTGAGCTCGGCACAGCTGGCAATATGACATCATATGATAATTCCAAAATTTCAATAGGAGAAAAGTGAAAGCGGACCATAGACACTCCCCTTGTTGATCTTTAGTGAGGTTCACCCCCCTCCCCCACAACCTCACATGTACTTTTTGCCCTCGACGTAATTTTAAATATTATTTAATTAATGATCTATACTAGGTACTATAAAGAGCCACGCATTTTGCAGTGTGAAGTGATGATTTAGGTTTTACCTTTTTTTTTGACAATGTACAAAAGACACGTGAGGTCTCCTTGGACCTTGACCTTGACCTTGTCAACCCCATCCTCTTCCTTGTGATCCTCGCGAGATTTGTGCAGAAGCCTTTATAGGTACTTAACTACTAAAAATGCCCAATTTTAAATCACAGTTTGCCCTTATTAGGCGAATACGCGAAGACTATAATGACCCCTAAACACAACATTTATAACTCACAAGTCGATTTTTTTTAAATTACCTATTAGAGTACACTTTAGACTAATCGAGAAAAATATTGTCTAACTGTTTTAGATAAAGCTTTGGGTTAAATATAGGTATTTGTTACCGACGCGTGTAAAATCAAGGAAAGATTATGCAAGTCATATTTTCTATCTTAATATTATTGGATTAAACTATTTGAATGTCACCTGTCATTTTATAACAAATTTGTCGAAAGCTTTCTTGAAGCAAGAAAAACCTACATATTTTCTCCAAAAAAATACTTAAGTACATCCAAGTACCTGAAATGTGTTAAAAAATTATGTAGATAACGAATAGGTTCCATGTCTAACGTATTCATCAATAGTTTCAATTTATATGAAGAATTCAACTTTTAAGGTCTTCTGTTAACTTCAATAAAAATCTAGAAATTTTCAAGTTGGTACATTTTGTTCATTAGTATTATAGAAATGCATACACCGAAATTATAAGAAATACATCAATAGCTCTAAATATTATGATCTTATCAGTTCGCATCATAATTCGAACTCGAAGAGATTTGAGCGGGATAGTCTATTGCGCTACGGCCCGTGCTGTGCGACCAATCAGATCACGATTACGCAACGCGTTTCTTACATTTCGTTTGTGCTACGTATTAAATTATGATCTGTAATGTAAATATTAATTTGTTAATTTTAAATTGTAATCCATATTGGTACCTAAAGCAAAATTGTTTTCTTCTTTAAATAAAATATTAAATGCACGCGTAGTATAAAATTATTTATTCAAATACTGTTTAATCACTATTTCTAAAGAAACCTCATTTAGACCGATATTAGACAGACGATGTGCCCCTTCAAAGGGTACGCAGTGAAAGACTTAGATTTTTTTTAAACATAGGAGTCGTAAAAGACTTCGATTTTATTTTGACAAAAAGTGAGATATTCATAAGTAAATTTAAAAAACTTAGTTTTTCTACCAGAAGTAACTACTTGGTCAAATTTTCGATGGTTGTTGTGCTATAATGACACTTACTTTATATGGAGGAATCGTGTAGAACACGCTAAAATAAGCATGTTTTGTACGGACAGTTTTTATCTAAAATGAAAAATGGCCGACTTATTTGACCCCAAAGATGAACAATTTAAGATCTTACTAAAATTTTCGATGGTTGTTGTGCTATGATGACACCTACTTTTTATGTTAGAATCGTGTAGAGCACGCTAAAATAAGCATGTTCTGTATAAACAGCTTTTTTCTAAAATAAAAAATGGCCGACTTATTTGACCCCAAAGATGAACAATTTTAGATCTTAGTAAAATTTTCGATGGTTGTTGTGCTATGATGACACCTACTTTTTATGTTAGTATCGTATAGAACACGCTAAAATAAGCATGTTTTGTATAGACAGTTTTTTTCTAAAATAAAAAATGGCCGACTTATTTGACCCCAAAGATGAACAATTTTAGATCTTAGTAAAATTTTCGATGGTTGTTGTGCTATGATGACACCTACTTTTTATGTTAGTATCGTATAGAACACGCTAAAATAAGCATGTTTTGTATGGACAGTTTTTTTCTAAAATAAAAAATGGCTGACTTATTTGACCCCAAAGATGAACAATTTTAGATCTTAGTAAAATTTTCGATGGTTGTTGTGCTATAATGACACCTACTTTTTATGTTAGTATCGTATAGAACACGCTAAAATAAGCATGTTTTGTATGGACAGTTTTTTTCTAAAATAAAAAATGGCCAACTTATTTGACCCCAAAGATGAACAATTTTAGATCTTAGTAAAATTTTGCGATGGTTGTTGTGCTATGATGACACCTATTTTTTATATTAGTATCGTGTAGAACACGCTAAAATAAGCATGTTTTGTATGAACATTTTTTTCTAAAATCAAAAATGGCTGACTTATTTGACCTGAAAGATAAACAATTTTAATTCAAAGATTCAAAGTATTTATTTGCATCGAACACAGTATAGTGGGTCTTACAGTTAGAATTGTTAAGTCCAGTGCATTCAACCTGCATGCAGGCGTGCAAATATTTCGAATAGCGTGCAGTATTCACAGTACTGTATACAAATATATTAACCTTTTATGTCTTAATAATCATATCTAAAATTATAAAAAATATGTCAAGATAGATAAAAATGCATGAAACAATGTGTAAATTATGAACAAAACCCAAAAATAAAAACAAAAAACAATTGTGGTAGGTAATGAATGCAAATGTCAATAAAAATTCAATATTAATAATAATTAAAATAAATATGTCAGCTATATTCTAAATATTCTTTAACACTGTAGAAGCAATGGTCTAAAAGCCAAGAAGTCAATTTATTCTTAAATCTATTGCCTTGCAGGAATTTTATGTCAACAGGTAATTTATTATAAATAATTATACACATATTAAAAGCATTCTTATCATAAATCATTTTATGAGCACGTGGCTTGTATAATAAATCCATAATGTTTTGTCGGGTCTGTCTGTTATTCATAATTGCACCTCGCGTTTTGAATGAAGTTTGGTGGTTGTTTACAAAAATGCATATATCCCTTATGTACAAACACGGTAATGGCAAAATATGCCATTGTTTAATTAGGGGGACACATGGTGTTTGGTGGTTTAGGTCTTGCACCCGGCAGGAGCAGCTCCCGCCTTAGTCTACGATGGTTTTTTTTATCCGTCCAAATAAGATAACTTCACAGCTGGCTGTTGGTTGTCACTTTAGACAGCGAGCGAGCAAATCCTCCGGGGCAGAATCGACACGGATTTGGTTAGGTTAGAAGACTAAGGCGAGAGCTTCGCTTCCCTTATTAAAAATAAATAACCTGGAAGTCTAAGGCGGGAGCGAAGCTCTGCCCAAGAAGGTCTTGCTCGCTCGCTGTCAAAATCATACCATCAAAAATATTACCAAGACATAAAATTGCTCATCTTTTGGGTCAAATCAGTCGGTCATTTTTTATTTCAGAAAGAAACTGTCCTTACAAAACATGCTTATTTTAGCGTGTTCTACAAGATTCTACCATAAAATGTAGGTGTCATCATAGCACGATACCCATCGTTGTTGTTTTTTTTAATAGCCTGTTTTTGTGTCCTACTGCTGGGCAAAGGCCTCCCCTCTCCTTATCCAATCCTCCCTGTGCTGGGCAAGATCCCACCAATACCGCTGAAACGCATCCAAGTCGTTCCGCCATCTCTTTCTCGGTCTGCCTCTGCCACGACTATACCGGGGATGCCAGCTAGAAAATTTGACTGTCGTAAAATATCTTCTATCTTTCGAGTCAAATAGGGTAGAGTGGGGACGATTAAAATAATTTGCCTTTAACCGTCTGTGACCGTCATATTTTTATGAGTTGAAAGATGTCCGCACAAAAACTTCATGGTTAGTCTGCCATGTGTTAGTAATGCCCTTACTGCCCGTGGTACACACAATGTTTTTCATCACATTTGCGAGGAAAAAAATAAACTCTATACAGGTAAAGAAACAATAATGAAAAGCGGTAGTGTAGTTGCACAGTCCACAGTACTCCGGAGTGACTACGTGCTGCGAGCGCGTGGGGGGCAGGTCCTCCGCGAGCTCCGGGCGGGCGGTAAAGTAGTATGAGAATCCTTTAAAACCATGGGAATAATACAGCTCTTTAAGTGTAAGTATGCTTACATATAATATCACCATTTACGAGCAGGTGTGATGAAAAATGTATTAATATGCTTGACATATGTGTTATTATTTGTCAAAAATATCAAATCAACATATAAAACATTCTGTAACAAGTGTTGCTATATGGCGATATACCAAAATAAAATAACATATTATGTTTTTTATGTGACATAAAACAAAGTAGTTGTGCTCACCGCATCAAAATCAGTTTTGCCGAACGCGAGATAATCGTGTACAAAACAAACATAAATACAAACATACGGGTCAAACTGAGAACCTCCTTTTTAAGAAGTCACATATTTTCAAAAAATCAGTGTAAAAAACATCGAATATCTATAATTTAACAACTAGGTCAAAAACTACACAAGTGAATAATATTGTCTTCTCTTACCGCGATTTTATTCATTGAAATTAAACACTGAAGAGAAGAGAAGAACGGATTAATCGCGTTTATTAACACCACGATCCTACGTTACGAGTACAAGTGAATTTGAAAAATGAAAGAACAAACTTGTGCATCAGAATCTTATATTATATTATATTCTTATATTATTTATTATTTTTTTCGATATTTGTTCCTGAGTCATGGATGTTTTCTATGTATTTGTATATTATATATATCGTTGTCTGAGTACCCGTAACACAAGCCTTATTGAGCTTACTGCGGGACTTAGTCAATTTGTTTAAGAATGTCCTGTAATATTTATTTATTTATTATTTATTTATTTATTTATATTTCGAAGTTCGTTACTTTTGGGGACGATTAAAACGCGAGGACGATTGAAACGTTTCAATTTGTTTCTGTCGTCCACACACCACATTTTTCAGTTCAAAGTCAAATATTATATATAAAAAGACTCGAACGCTGGTCAACGGCTGTTAAAAACATTCGTTTATTCTTAAATATAACACCTACATAATTTAATTTGTCAAAATACAAGAGTGAACGAAGTTATAAGAAAATATACGAAAATACAAATACTTATTTTACACCGCGTAAACCTGTTTTGGCTCGTGGATACTCCCGTAACGCACCGGCGCTCGAGTGGTACTGGCCAAGTATTCAAACATTGCTGGCCATGTTTTCAGAGTGATGCGTCAGACGCGTAGATATTATAGTTTTCGAAATATTTGAATAGTTTCAATTATAACGTGTTTCAATTGTCCCCTTTCTACCCTAAATCGGCCATTTTTGATTTTAGAAAAAAAACTTCAAACAAAACATGCTTATTTTAGCGTGTTCTACACGGTACTAACATAAAAAGTAGGTGTTATCATAGCAAACCAACCATCGAAAATTTAACTAAGATCTAAAATTGTTCATCTTTGGGGTCAAATAAGTCGGCCATTTTTTATTCTAGAAAAAAAACTGTCTATACAAAACATGCTTATTTTAGCGTGCTCTACGCGATACTAACATAAAAAGTAGGTGTCATCATAGCACAACAACCATCGAAAATTTTACTAAGATCTAAAACTGTTCATCTTTGGGGTCAAATAAGTCGGCCATTTTTTATTTTAGAAAAAAACTGTCCATACAAAACATGCTTATTTTAGCGTGCTCTACACGATACTAAGATAAAAAGTAGGTGTTATCATAGCACACCAACCATCGAAAATTTAACTAAGATCTAAAATTGTTCATCTTTGGGGTCAAATAAGTCGGCCATTTTTTATTTTAGAAAAAAACTGTCCATACAAAACATGCTTATTTTAGCGTGTTCTATACGATACTAACATAAAAAGTAGGTGTCATCATAGCACAACAACCATCGAAAATTTGACTAAGTCCAGCGCACTAATTCTGGTAAAAAAACGAAGTTTTTGTTAAATTTACCTATGTATGAATATCGCACTTTTCGTCACAAAATTTTAAGTCTTTTACAACTCCATGTTTTTTGCACTTTCGGCAAAAAAACATCTAAGTCTTTTTCACTGACATCGACCCAGACTTTATCACACGACATTGACATTTTGATATAACTATCTTGCGTAAACACTCAGTTGTAGTCATATTATCGACATCATTGTTATGTTATTTGTTGTTATTGACAGACAAGTGAGACAAGGTGCAAATACAACGACCTACCGATGTACGTACCGATTCACCGAGAGGCAAAGGCGCCTGGCGCGCCGGCTGTGATGTGATTGGTCAAACCGCCCCCGTTCCGCGCGAAACACACGCGATATTAATTCCCGCGCGTAGCTTCGAGCATTTGAATTACGCCTAGAATTGATAAGATAATAAAAGATGAATCTTTCGATGAAATCCTTAGATTTTCCGTATACATACTATTTAAATGATTTTGAACTAATGACCTTGACTTGAAAATTATGAGAATTATTTTATGGCTAGGAGAATTTTTTTTTAATTCTAGTGTCTACATAAATTTAAGCTATTGATGAATGTGTTAGAAATGGGCTCTAATAGTTATCTTTAATAATATTAAATGCATTTCAGTTACCATAAAGCACTTGCGTAATGTTTTCGAAGAGTAATATTTATTTTTAAGTTTTCATATTATATTGAAATAAGCTCTGGTCAAATATGTTATTAAATGATAGGCGACGTTCAAATAGTTAAATACGATTATCTGAAGAAAAAATATTCCTCTTGTATATTTTTTCCTTAGATTTAAAAGGTTGGTAACGAATTTTTTTTTAATTCCTAAAGCAATATCAAAATCTGTTATCTTTTTTTTTTACGCTTTGTTCTAAGAGTATTCTAACCGTCGACAAATAATATCGCTCTTGGGAGTTGTAAAATTTTATTTCCTTTACGTACCGTACTATATCGACAATATTCATTTTTCCAAAAATTCTTCAACACTATGCAATTTTTTTATAGTTATTCATTGTCGTAATAATCTATGATTATATCAATTGGAAAATTATACTGCATTGATTGTAGGTTGGATTATGAATAATATCGTAATTATTTTAACGTCGATAGCATCTTAAACATCTATTACATGACATGTCATTATGTGCTTTAAGTATCAAGTAAATGTTATACTAGATCCGTGTGGTATTGAGGCCAGAGAATGTGTGAAATTCGATGATGATGATGACATGTAAGTATATGGAGTGGAATGCTTTTTCTAAGCATTCCATTCCTGGGTCCGCTTTGACAACTAATCCCAAGATTTAGCGTTGGCGCTAGTTTTACGAAAGTGACTGCCATCTGACCTTCCAGTTCCAGCTCGGGCGGTAAACAAGGCCTTATTGGAATTATTCCATTTTTCTTAGGACGTTTTACTTCACCAAAAAGCGATATAAATAAATATCAAATGGTATTTCGTACATAACTTCCGAAAAACTCATTGGTACGAGCCGGCGGGATTTGAACCCGTGAACTTCGGATTCAAAGTCCCACGGCTTATCCCTGGGCCATCATCATCATCATCATCATCATATCAGCCATAAGACTTCCACTGCTGAACACCAACACTGAAAAAATCCTTACTTATTAGAAAATATTAATTTGTGCATTTTTCTTGTGAGCGAGCGTAAGAATCCAAAAACTGAGCCACGAGCGTAGCGAGAGGTTTAAAAAGCGGAACATTACAATGGTCTCAAGGCACGAGAGCCGAACAAACTTTACCTCCGAGTGTAATACAAAAATTTTTTCAGTTCCCAAGCTCGAAAAGCGCCCTTTTTAGGGTTCCGTAGCCAAAATGGCAAAAACGGAACCCTTATAGTTTCGTCATGTCCGTCTGTCCGTCTGTCCGTCTGTCCGTCTGTCCGTCTGTCACAGCCGATTTACTCGGAAACTATAAGTACTACAGTGATGAAATTTGATGGGAATATGTGTTGTATGAACCGCTACAAAATTATGACACTAAATAGTAAAAAAAAGAATTGGGGGTGGGGCCCCCCATACATGTAACTGAGGGATGAAAATTTTTTTTTCGATGTACATACCCGTGTGGGGTATCAATGGAAAGGTCTTTTAAAATGATATAAAGTTTTCTAAAAAACATTTTTCTTAAAGTGAACGGTTTTTGAGATATCAGCTCTCAAAGTCGTAAAAAGTATGTCCCCCCCCCTCTATTTTTATAACTACGGGGTATAAAATTCTAAAAAAAATAGAGGTGATGCATGCTAATTAACTCTTTCAACGATTTTTGGTTTGATCAAAGTATCTCTTATAGTTTTTGAGATAGGTTGATTTAACTGTAATTTTGGTTAAGTTATTGTGCTTACACTGAAAACGATGGCTGAACCTTATAAGTTTAGGCTCCATTCACCAGGTGTATAAATTGACATAATAAGTTTATTATATTTGCTGCTACGGAACCCTTTGTGCGCGAGCCCGACTCGCACTTGGCCGGTTTATCTTTTAAAACTAGCGGGGGAAAACCCATTTTATCACTAGTGGGGAAAGTAATTTGCTTTATGCTATCGGATATTTATTACTTAAGACTATCGTTTAAAAGTCAAAGCTACCAGTTTCAGAAACTATTCGAAACTAAAGGATGACTCACACTAGAACGGGCCGGGCCGTGACAGGGCCGGGCCGATCTGTCAGTTTCTATAGAAAACGTCACGTGACCTCCGAGGGCTCCGACCTATCACGTGATTCTTTCTATATATTGACAGATCGTTCCACCCGTCTCGTTCTAGTCTTCTAGTGTGAGTTATCGTCAGAGTCAAATTACTTTCCCCACTAGTGGATAAAATTCGTTATCCCCGCTAGTTTTAAAAGATAAAAGAGCGCTTTCCGACCTAGTGAAGTGAAAAATACCCTTTATAAGGATACATACACATATGAGCGTAAATGCTTTTCCGACTACACCATGGAACCCGGCAAAAAAACTCCCCTTGAAATTAAAACCCACTTAAATTCCATTTAACCCCAACCTAGGTCATCAGTGACCTGTGTAATGTCTTTAATGACATGTCATGATGTGTAATGACAGTTAGCCGATGTCAGGTCGCGGTCAGACAGTAGGTATGTCATTTGCGAATTTAAAATTAAAATGACAAGTTGTGGATGCGGGATATTAGGGTGCATGGCTGGTGATTTTTTTATAAAGGTACTAATTTGGTGATATATTCCTGTAAGTTTCACGGGCTTCTTTTTTTAACCAGTTGCGTAACTTGCGTATATATAAAGTACCCAGCAGGGTTAGCATGGTTGCCATTTTATCGCTTATCACGCTATGCGTCACTTTCGCACATACATACTTGTTAGAACGTGACAGCAACGTCGGTAAACGATAAAAACCCGACCATCATAGACTAGCAGATAGCGGATGGTTTAAGTAGGTACTGAAGATAATTTATTCTGAAATTTCCTCTAAGTATAAATTTCTCGACTTAATAAAAATTTTACTCAAGAAACCTTAATGTTATTTCTAAAGACCCATCAGGTGATGTGCCACATGACCCAGTAACAGTAACTAAACTTTTAATTTTTGCACCCTCTTTTATCAGGCATTTTTCATGAAAAATATATCATAATGTATTATAAATCTTTTCTCAATGTGTCTGCGTTAACTTTGTTTATAACTATTACAAATTTCAAATCGGTAGCTTAAGTAGCTCTCGAGATATTTAACGTTATGACAGACAGACAGACAGACTGACTGAGTCGTACCATAAGGGTTCCTTTTTTACCATTTTGCTACGGAACCCTAAAAACTGTAGTCCTAAAGATTTTTCTTCATGAAGATCTTTTAAAAACTTAGATGACGTAAGTATTTTTATCGTCGCCCCGCCTCGAAGCCCACGCTTTATGGCCGATAGATGGCGCGATTAGATTGGCTATGATTTATCTGCGGCTCTCACTGGATCCGTTAGGATTTGCTCATTCAAGATTATATAGACCTAAATACAGTATCGGCTAGTATATGTGTATGAGAAATGTACCTGGTAGCAGCACAAAAGTCGCAAAGTGTCAGGGCTAAGATGTCAAGCAGATAGCGTACTCATCTGACGCCTCGTTTCATAAAAATAAACTCGAGTTTTAATGATTTTTTATCATATATAGTCACGTGAAATACTATTATAAATGATGTAACTGTAATCTGATAATGAACACTTATAATATGTCCGTCTCGCTCCTGCCAGAGTAATGGTAGGAGCGAGACGGACATACTTTCGAGCGCCGAAGTCGCTATCGAATACAGTTGCGTGCAACTCATGATAAACATTATCATAAGTAACGATAGTTAATAGCGACTGCGCCATTCTCTCCCGCCAGTTAGCAAGTGCAAGATAACAGCAGCGTGGCAGGAAGCCCTCCAGTTAGGTGGAGCGATGACTTGCGAACAGTGGTTGACAGCGGTTGGAAATAAAAAAAACTCAGAGCTCAGTGGGGTGCCATCCATAGGAGAGGCCTTTGTCCAGCAGTGGACGGAAGTGGGCCGCTGATGATGATGAACCACACTAGTGTTTATGAGGCCCTAGTTTATACATATCTCAATGATGTGAAAAAATATCATAAATTCCTGTTACTACCTATATATATTGCATTTACGACCTTTTCATCAGTTTTGATAATAGCCACCTTGCTTAGTCTTACCTACTAATAATATCTCAAGTCTACCCTATGTCTACGCAAAACTAAGTCATAAAGATATTACAATAAAGAGTATTATCGTGTGAATAGTAGAGTGGACGTTCGTCGATGGTTTTTACATATCTATTTACAAGTTTGTGTAATGCGCTCAATATGTTAATACAAACGTACTGTGTCATTAAAATTGATAGATAACGTACAGTCTGTAGCAGAAGTAGTTGGAGCATTGTAATGCATTTGGGTCAAACACACGACGATGTTCCGATTCTTTCCAGTGGATAACTCATAAGTTAAGGGCTATAAAGGTTGATTTTGTTATTCAATCCTTATCTGCATTAATGGGTACTCCTTTTCTGTTGCATTGTATGATAAAAATCAAAACTAAATGCCCACAAGCTGTTAACTATTCACGACGGGTAATGGCATATCAAGGCTGCCACGCATAGAACAAAGAGTATAATAATATATGCATAGAATGAACAATCAACCACCGCCCCCTTGGTGTGACAGCACTGGCTAGAGTTCTCAATTTGAAATACACATAAAGCCAGTCCTTCCAACTAACCAAGGCGGCTGTAAAGGTAAAACCTTTACAGTACCCAAAGGATCAAACGGGACCCTATTTCTAAAGCTCCGCTGTCCGTCTGTCCGACCCTCCGTCTGTCACCAGGCTGTATCTCAAGAACCGTGATAGTTAGACCGTTGAAATTTTCACAGATTATTTTATTTATTTATTTAACCTTTATTGCACAAAAGAAACCTTAACGTACAAAAGGCGGACTTAATGCCAGAAGGCATTCTCTACCAGTCAACCTTAAGGCAAAACAGAAAATTTGTTTATGTATTTCTATTGCCGCTATAACAACAAATACTAGAAAGTAGAATAAAATAATATTTTAGGGGGCTCCCATACAACAATCGTTTTTCAATATTTTTTTTGCTGATATTAAAAATAATTGTACGGAACCCTTCGTGCGCGAGTCCGACTCGCACTTGACCGGTTTCTTAAATATATTTTCTTCCAACTAGTTATATTTTTCTAAAAATAAATGTAGTTTTGTCCGTGACGTTACCAAAGTGTTTAATCATTTTTTAGTGGACTGTACGCCCACTGATCGACATACTTGTATGAACGGTTAGACCACGAACATTACGAAACTAACGTCATACCACACAACGCGAAAATGCTCTATCATCAGTCTGTAATTTTTTACAACGGGACGGGATGGGGCGCAACGGGAAAATCTGTTAATTTCTATAGAAAGCGTCACGTGATATCCGAGGGCTCCGAGCTATCACGTGATTCTTTCTATAGAAATTGACAGGTTTTCCCGTCCCGTCCTGTGCTAGTGTGAGTCATCCTTTAGTGTCCAGTTTTCACAACCGTACATAAGAGTGGGTCTAATGACGGTTTTATATATTCTTAGTTTCGTACTTTTGCTGAGAAGCCTAAAGAATAACTCGCACTAGGAGGGGACGTGATGGGGCGGGGCGGGACGGGACAATCTGTCAATTTCTATAGAAAGAATCACGTGATAGCTCGGAGCCCTTGGATGTCACGTGACTTTTTGTATAATAACTGACAGATCGTCCCGTCCCGTCCCAGTGTGAGTCATCCTTTACTCTATGTCTGAACAAAAAAACGCCGTTCGTTTAAACATATGAAACAAATAAATAAAATGATGAGGAGGAAGAAGCAGTTGAGTTGTTGGTAGTATTGTTGGACCGACGTATGATCTCAATTTCCGTTTGTTATAGGTATTCCGAATACGAATAAAAACAACAGACTATCTATAGCCGTAGTGTAAGTAGTCAGCGCATACGCCCCGAGCGGCGCGCGCGCCGGTATCGACTAATAACTGGCCGGCGACCGTTACGTATGTGCTGTGAAAATTAACTAACCAACATTATTTAAGCCTTATTACAAGGAGACAAGAGTTATCAATGGTGTGTGTATCAGAATGTAGCTATCTGCACTGACATCTTTATTTAGAAAGTAATATAGGAAAATACATTGTATCTGTACACATACAACACGGGACAGAAACTTTATAATTATATATAGATCGGTAATATATGTGATTATTTAGAGTAAAAGGTACCACTTTGTCAGTCGCCAATAAGGTGCTAATGGAATAAAGATTTGACGATATAAATGAACCTTGTCAACCAGCGACATAGTGGTACCTTTTACTAAAAAAAGCACATGTTAACTCTCTTTCGAAATTCAAATCCTGTTATATTTGCTCTCATAATGAAGTCTCAGGACTTCATTATGAAAGCAAATAAAACGAAAAAAAATCTATCTTTTCGGTTAAAACGGCGTATACGTCGTAAGAGCTGCGTAGACGCCTATAGTTATGAATGAGCATAGTATCTATTAAAAATAGTGTTCGAACAAAGTTTCGGTTTCGGCCTAAAAATCATGTTATGGCCAAATGTTCGGTTTCGGCCAAAGACCAGCCGAACATTTCAGCCGCGCCGAAACTTAAAAATCTTACAATATCCTTCGGGTCGCGTTCGACTGACGTCAGGTGAGCTCGGCACAGCTGGCAATATGACATCATATATGATAATGCCAATATTTCAATTCGAGAACAGTTAAATCGGCCCATGGAGATGTTACGTTATTCAAAAAACATTTTAATCACATTTATCAAAGGTTAGGTTTCGGTTTCGGCCAAAATAGGAATCATACCGAACCTTCCGTTTCGGTTTCGGCAAAAATCATGTTTCGGTCGGACACTAATTAAAACCCTTTTTAAGTTCGCCTATTGTGACGGCGGTAAACTACGCACGGAACCCTACACTGAGCATGGCCCGACATGCTCTTGGTTTTACTTATAACATTTTGATTGTTGAAAAATAGCATCATTGAAGAAAATTGACAGTGACACTAATATGCTATTGTTAAAAACACTGCCAATGATAAATACCGTATGTTTCTTTTTATTGACAATTGTTGGTATTTCCAAGCGACTTTTGCTTGAAAATTATTGTTTTTATTTTTTGTTCTCATTAAAAAAAAATTACGTTAGGTTAGAGCATTGGTAATACGTGTCCCTATGGGAGATTTCAGGGATGATGGCCCAATGGCTGAGGTCATCCTGTATGACCGGCTATTGCACTGTCTTAATTGTTTTAGTGCTTGCCTCTCGGAAACCTATTACCAATTAAACGGAAAAAATGCATCACCAATAAACAACCTAGACTAGAATTTTAAATCAAAAGGAAAACGTAAAAATAAAAACAAACCAAATAATATTTGCTGAATTCTACCAACCCCTAAAAATCCTCTTACAAATAAGATTTTAATTAACAATCTGCAAATACTTTTGTTTCTCGAACAGAGGGAAGTTTATTTGTGGATTTTCCTTAAAAAAGCTTAACTTTTCAGCAGATTAAACAATTAGAGAAGCTTCACCGCTAACTCAAGTTTATTCTGGAAACTGATAAAACAGTGGATCTACCTTTAGAAGTTTTGTGTTGAATGTTGGTGGTTCAGCAAAGGCGTATATTTGGATAATTGCCTAGTATCCTACAGGAAATTACACAACTCCTTAGTTGGGTCAAAAACTTTCCGATTTTCAGGTATTTACTGTGTACAAATCAAAAGTTAAAGACTATAAAGTTAGATTTTCTTATTCAACCGTTTTCCACACGAAAGGGTAGGGGTTCTTTTTTGACCTGTATGATGAAAATCATTACTACATTTTCATACGAAAACATATTCTAAAGTTTGACTCACGCTAGGACGGGACGGGGCGGGACGGGACGATCTGTCAATTTCTATAGAAATAACCACGTGATAGCTCGGAGCCCGCGGATGTCACGTGACTTTTTGTATAGAAGCTGACAGATCGTCCCGTCCCGTACCGTCCTAGTGTAACTCATCCTTTAATCCTAACATAAACGCACACGTTTCTATATTCATCCAAACGTATGAGCACGACTGGTTATATTCGTCAGTAATAATATGAAAAAGTTTCCTAAATACCCTAAAAACCTGTATGAGATTTTGCACTTTTCCATTTTTCCTGAGAAATACTTAGACTTATGTAATAATTAAAAGCGATAATCTATCTATCATTATTTATTATGAAAGCAGTAAGTATATATTACGGACGTAATGACTCCATAATTGAAATATACGTGGCCTGTAACCTCGTGACCTGTTGTAATCTAGGAAACCTGTAATAGCTTTTGTTATGGAAAGCCAAAGTACTATAATACCTTATCAATCAGGTTTACAACGTATCAGCATTGCGATACAACGAGGAAATGCCGCCAGCATCCTAGGGACAATGCCTCAAGGACCTACTTTAGATTTAAGGTAGGTAGAGGTAGGTAGTTAGGTAAGTTACGCTTACTGTATAGTGTATATATTTCGAAAATAAATGTTATTTATCAGGGCTATTACGTTTACCATTTGACCATTTTGTAGTTCCAGCTGGGTATAACTGGTATAAGTAGGTAGTAGGTACCTACCATTTCTATAACATAGTCTAGTGATGAAAGAGACAGTCTTTTAAGTCCTATTACAAAAAACTCGTATCGTTTTTGACTACTTAATTAGTCTTTAGCTTTCAAAGTCTGGAGCTCTGGAGTCATAACACTAAAACTGACGATTATATACGAGTAATAACATGCTAATCATTTTCAGGGATCGACACTAAAGAGCCTTCGTATTAGCTTAACGACTCAAGATGCATAAATATTAGACAAGACTAAAACGACTCCAGTCTTTTAAAAGACTCCTTTCAGTCCTTTAAGTTTTAAACCCTCAATTTATTTATTTGCTAATGACTCGCAAGTTTAGTCTAAATTCAGAGTCGAGTCTCATTTTAAAGGACTTAAAAATCTCTTTTATCAGTAAGTCTGACACACGAAGTCTGACAGTAGTTTAAAAAGAACTCCGATGGACTTATAAACTGAAATGGAGGTATTGGAGTTCGTATAGGTAAGAACTAAATAAAAAAGTGACCAGTTTGCAGTGCCCTTTGCAGTATTCATATTATTCGTACTTCATATACCGTAACCCATTTTTACTTAACTTAAGTGGTAATGTATGAACTCTTACTTATCCCTAATTAAAGTGTAATCAAGCCCTTAGATACCGTGTGAAAATTTCCACCCATCTCGAAATCAGTGCTGTCAACATAAAAAAAAAACAAATAAACTAACGTTCCAAATTTAAAGTTTTGAAAAACGCGTGAATCGTGATGGGCGGCGCTATTTTTTTAATAACCACAGAGCGGGACTATTAATGACAGGGACGTTTAGGGCTTTTCGGGCCATTTCTCTTTTGTTTATGGTTTAAAAAAATACAGTGTTTTGATTATTTGTGCTTACTTTTTTTCTTAATGCTAGAATATAACAAATACTTACAGGAAATATAATATGTAAATACAATTTGGCTTACGATATTGGCAAGACTCCTCTGCCATATTTTTTTAATACCACTTTGGTAGCAAACAAGCGTACGGCCCGCCTGATGGAAAGCGGTCACCGTAGCCTATGGACGCCCGCAACTCCAGGATGGTCACATGCGCGTTGTCGACCTATTAAAATATTGTACACTCCTTTTTTGAAGAACCCCATTCTGTAACATTTCGTGCAAACCTCGGCATGGGAGCTCATTCCACAGCCGGAGCCTGCGACTGCGAGCAGTGTGCGTAGAGCAGTCGCCGCGGCTAGACGCATGACTCATGAATAAGGGACACGGACTGTTCCGAAACATGTCGAGCTATTTTCGACTTTATTGACGTCAGTTAACCCGATATAAGAATTTTAATATGTCTGATACTCACGCGAGTTTTCTAATGAATTTCCTCTGAAACCGCAAAGTGCGAGACCATCTTGGTTGCAAGGTGTGTGGATGAGCTAATATAATGAAAGAGAGATAATATTGTTTGACTCTACCTACCTTGTATAATTTCTTAGAAATTAATTCGAATACTGCAATAAAATAATCATAAAGACCGACTTGCATAATCGTGAATTGATTAACAGTATTGACCTTAAAAAGACGAATTGTTTCTAAGAAGCTCTGTCCGCAAATCAACACTTAAGTAAAATAAACACTAAAAGAATCATTTTAGCGCCATAAGAGCGCCAACATGCCGACATGGCTGCCAATTCGAAATTGCACAATCTCAGCTTGATCTGTTGTTGATTTATGTACTATCGCATGGACAGTTTATGAATTAATCCATTCATAAATTGCCCATGCAGTTTTGAATGCGTGCGTACAACCACAGACCACCTCAACCACTAGACGGAGCATACAGACAACTCCCGTTCATCACCGATATGCAGTCGCATACCAATTTTATATGGCAATGCAACCGCTTATTTCAGTTGCGTCTACGTTTACGACCTGGGACCTTACCATGACATCTTAGCGCTTAGCGCAATCCAAATGACGACATAAACTGAGTCGCTGCCATACAATACAATTCAGCATAGTTAAGAACCTAAACCGAATAACGTTAAGAGGGCCTTACCCTTATAAATTAATAGTTATTTATTATACCAGGAGTTGTTGTTTAATCCTCGTGCTTATATTAAGAACTGAGTAAGCGAAAAATTCCAAAATTGAGTGAGGAATTTTGTGCTTTACGAGGGTCTCGAGGCACGAGTGTTGAACAAACTTTGCCACCGAGTATAATACGAAATTTTTCACCTTACTATCGCGAGGAACAAAAACTACATATAATTAAAAATCTCATCCAAGTGTAGGTAAACTATTCGATATTTATTACTCTAAATTATGGTTTAAAAGTCAATGCCACCAGTTAACTTCAACAAAACCATTCAAAACTCAAGGTCAAACTATTTTGACCCACTAGAGGATAAAGTGCGTTTTCCCAGGTTGAACTAAAGGATAAAAGAGCGCTATCTGAGCTAAAGTGTGGGTGGAGAAAAAATATTTACAATGAACGTATTTTAGAGATGAGCCTGGAATGCTGGTTGTGCTGATACAATCGTACAATTTTACAAGTAAAATACTGCATATGTGAGATGACCTCGTTCTGTTTAGAAACGCGGTGTTCATAATGCGGTGTCAGTGTAGTCTGTGTGTACTAATATGAGATGTACACAGGCGTTCAGAATTGCATGGGCAGTTTATGAATGAATTCATTCATAAATTGCCCATGCAATTCTGAACGCTATAGTACTCGTACATCTCACCTGCGTTAGATGCGCGCGACCAATCGATGCGACCGATGTACGTCAATAACAGAGGGCGTAATACCAGACCTCTGGAACTCTCCGCTCGAACTCGAATCCATCGTCTTTTGTCTTGTATAGCAGCGGGCTGTCCACACATCCCGAGACCGCCGGTGCACGCCACTGCCAATATTATACAATATTTCTAATCGTAGGCAACCCTAGCTTTGTGCCGGGGCGAGAGGGGCCGCCAATTGTTTTTACGTAGTGTTCAGAACTGTTTGTATTCGCTTTTTCTATGAGAGGTAATACCAAGACAGTATCAATACACATTAACAGAATAATATGTCAAAAGGCTAAAATAATCAAAATAGATGCAGATATTGTAGTCCAACTTCTCTTTCGGTCTCACTTTTTGGTCGTACAGAACAAGATAAGATTTTTAAAGTCTGAACAGGCCTCAAGGCGGCGTTCTTCCATCGTTTTGAAGTTTCTGAACGCACCACATAAATTATTTCACCTAATCGGTCCTAATTGGGATGTGTCGCGGTCGTGACCCAACTTAACCTTAGGTCGTTGTAGAGTACGTTCGGAGATCTTCGGAAATTTAGGGGTTTTGGTTTAAGGCCTATAATTACGAAAGTTCCTGCTAAGTTTGGCTTTTAACAAATATGGATGGTATGTTTTGTTTGAAGACTAAAATTATATATTTATGTGAATAATGGTCACTTTTCTATTCCCTACACGTT
Source organism: Lathronympha strigana (assembly GCA_949128165.1). Classification (NCBI taxonomy): domain Eukaryota; kingdom Metazoa; phylum Arthropoda; class Insecta; order Lepidoptera; family Tortricidae; genus Lathronympha; species Lathronympha strigana. The sequence continues at coordinate 7,697,240 of OX421923.1, read as the reverse complement.
TCTATTCCCGAAAGTTAGGGGCATTGATTTACCAGCTACCGAAAAATTTACTTTTATTGTTTATTATTTACTTTAATGCTAAAATTATACCCGGAGCAGTTCTGGTTACTGTAAATCACAACCTACCTATCTGCGTGAATATTCAAATACCTAAGTATAATATTCATTAATACTTACTATCTATTTAAAACCAAATTCTTCTGAACTAAAAAATCTTTGCAATGACCTAGAAACTAACGGACAAACACCAAAGTGGAATTACCGAATTGACAACATTTAAAGCAGTGTTTTTTTTCTTACTGGCCAGAATCTCTTCTCTACTCTATGGCCGTTCCAAAATAAGAACACAATAATGCCAACATAATGATACGTGGCGCGAGACCCAACTTTTAATTTTCGAACGTTAACGTAAACTGTAATTATCGCTTAAATATAAGGATAAAGTTATAAATGCCGCTTTTTTCCAATAGATTTGGAAATAAGTGCTTTTATAGTTTTTTGTGACGTTACTAATGGTGGTGGGTTTGTTTTTTAAAGTTTGTGTGGTATTCTGGTATTATGCTAATCTATCATTCGTAATATTAGACCGTCGTTTGGTGACGTCATTTGACAATATTGTTGACAATAAGTGAAATTGCAAATATGTTAATTGTTGCTTGTTTTATTGCTTAAGATGCAATCAAATTGTATTGTATTGAATTTTGGCATTAAGTAGAATACAAAAGGAGTCGCCTTTGTACTATTTCCCATCTGCCAAAAAAATATGCAGTTAGAAACAACATATCATTGTACGGATTGACATGTTTATTACTACATTACTGTACGAATAACCATGCTGCACGAATTAAGTCAAATTGCACTCAGGTACACTCAGTAGTTCAGTTTTTTTTAATAAAATGGCTTCTGACCAGTGGTACAACTTCGCCAGTGACAAGATATATTGTGACATGGGTTACAAGAGAATAAAAAAAGAATGTACACGGTATATGTATTATTATATACCGTGTATTTTTGGCAATGGAGAAGCTTTCTTTACGAAGCACAAGGCAGCAAGCAAGTGTAGTTTCAAGAGTAATATTTCATTTGCTGCACACTTTTTCTTAATTCACTGAATAATATACTATCAATATTAAACAATCTCCGCCCTCGCCAGCTTGAGTACCGGCCGAAAGTCTATTACAAGCAGTATCCAGGCCTTTTTCATGACTATTACAATATAAATGTACACGAATTTTATTATTCTAAATGTCACCCTCTTGAAGGGAACGTTCAAATACTCTCGTTTAACCAAATCAGCTCATCTAAAACACCGCATCAAACGCTATCGGTCATCAACGAATAATCTGCATAACTGCATTCCGCACTGTCGCGGGTTCGAATCCCGGGGGGGTCCTATCGAACCACTCCATACAATTGATAATAAAATACTATGACGTATGAAAACTACAAATAATTATGATCCTTATGTTTTACAGCATAGAGTTTAGTTTAGATTGTCTGCGGTGGGTAGTTGCGATAAGGTAAATTGACACACAACGGACCCCAAAGTTATTATATGCAAATAATAGGAATAATGTAGGGTTTTGCCCTATTCCGTGTTTTATCTACTTATCTGTGAAATGGCTCAATTAGCAACGCGCACGGTCCCGGGTTCGACTCTGAAATATGCAATATTATTTAAATAGGGCTTATGTCGCGATGTTAACATCGAAAATAGGCCAAAGACTTCACAATTTTTGACGACTTAAGCCGTTTTTGTTTTGTTATAATAAATATTTGTCTCTTTTATGGTAAAAGTTAGAATTGCGGTTTTATCTGTATTGGTATGGAATATGTTAAATGATTTATCGCTGTATAATGAGTAACGATAACGTAAAGGGTAGGTTTGAGTTTATTTAGATTTCTGATATAAATAGAAATGCATTTTTAATAAGTCTTTTTAGGAGTGTGGCATTTATAAAAGATCTAGAAATTCCTTTGGTCGTTTTTGTTGGATTGGTGTCTATATAAATAGTAGTAAAGGTTGAAATCTAACAGCAGTGTTGTGAAAAAATCTATAATAAATAATTATAAACAGTATTCTGTTTTATAGCCCTTTTTGTAAAAAAATCAAAGCAAAATATAACCGAATTTAGTTCGAAAGTCAACATTGACTATATTTATATTTGCAATTTTGTATTATTGGTTATGCAGTCTGAATACGCGAGATTATATCTGCTTCACCCTAACACGTCGTACTCATAACTGGCTCAAGTCACACAATTATTATCCTGTTACCGCACCTCATCATAATTCCTTCTGGGTCCATTTAAGTAAATTTACCCTATGTTTTGCCCTGCACTAAATATAATATAGCAATTTTCCGTAGCCGTACAGCAATTTTGCTAAGAGCAATGTTCGATTAATAATAATTGAGTTGATAATATAATAATATAAATCATCATATTAAACAACTAACTAACTATTTACTATATAAAAAACATAACTAACTATTATATACTATAAAAAATATAACTAACTATTTAAAAAAATCTGACACATTCTTTTTTTTGACGGAAACGTCAGCAAACGGTACCAAATTTCTTAGAAAGAGAGAAAAAGTGGAAAAACAACACAACACACACAACCACAACACTCCTAACTTGTGAAAATCTACCCTGGTACATCCTTCTGCCCCTCTTAGGGATTTATGCTTAATCTTCCAAAACCCAAATGCCACAAAGAAAAGGAAAGCCAAATTAAATCAGACTTGCCGACGAATATTTTTGACGAACCTTACTTCATAAAAACTTCGACAGGTTAGGTACTCTGACCAAAACTAGAGTCAAACCACGTTATCTCTTCCAAAAGAATGAACTGTCAAACATAGTGTTGTTTTAAACGTCAAACTTCTATGAAATTATGACGTTTACTTAACACATTCACAGTCTGTGGTACCTATCTAATTATATCCTAACTTAGCATAGTCGGACTCTTAATTAAAAGCCCAAGTCCATATGTGTTCATAGACAACATACGTTAGATTCTCTTTACTCTCTTCCGCTAGTTTACCCGCATTCACACACCACCGCCATTTTAATCGAGAGACATCAAAAAGCGAAGGGCGCAGACAATTTCGCGCGCGAGCGATCGTTGACTAGTCTGTGGTAGTGTTGCTGTCACACGCGAGTCTATTGTTTTACGAACCAGCATAAGGACTCACTATATCACATATGATTCACTCTTATTATTGATGAATAAAACAGAGCTGGTCAAACTACGAGTAGAGTGAATGTGTATGCTAGAGAGAGTGAACGTGTATGCTTGGTTGATGATCCGTGAGCCTTGTTACACCCTGGGTATTTGCAATTCCTATGATCTCATATGTAGAAAAAATATTTAGCTAAGTAACTTAATGTTTTTGATGTGATTAATATGTCTTTAGACATAAAAAACACACAAGTCTCGCTTCGCAATTTTTCTGCAAAAAACTTTTGAGATGTAATGTCTAGTCAATTATTTGCTCAAACAATTTGGTTATTTTAATCGGTATCGGAGAGAATCCATAGAACTCGACTTCCACCCACTTGCCTATTTTAATTAGAACTTTGTGTTCTCTATACAGTTGGTATGTCTTTTCCGATATTTTTAATTTTCTATGACTTGGTAGGCTATAAACTGCTTAAGTTGAAAATTTGGGGTTTCTGGGACTACTGACTGGAAGTATGTTCAGCTTTTTCATGATCGGTGAGTGACCAAACTTTGACACTTGGCATTTCTTAAACTACGAGTTGAAATTAAATGTTAATCAGAAGATATCAAAATTATATTAAAGTCAACATGTCACTGAAAATTTATGGTTCTAGCTTTAACCAGCGCAAAATTGAAAATGTTTCGACATATAGCGATTGGAATCATCCTCTCAATAGACTCGATGCGTCTCTGTGGTCACGTGACAGCCGCCGGTGGCACGCGGCCATGTTTGCGTAGTGATGCCCTGTGGATGCCCTTTATTAATGCAGTCAAGGAGTGGCACTAGTGATGAGACCCAAAATATCAAGTAAATAATTGATCCAAAAACAAAGTTTTGTACGGAGCACTAAACAACTAGCGAATATAGGAGTGGGTAGAGTCAGCTTAATAAGTAAGGGTTTTTTTTTCATCACGTCGACGAATCGAATGACTATAAGTCTGACAAGCGAGCGAGCGCAGTAACAGTAGGACAAAATAACTATATCCATCCCTTTTTCAGGGTGGTAATACTAGCGTACGAAAAAGACAGTATGATGCTCTCTATCCTACTGTTACTGCGCTCGCTCGCTTGTCAGACTTTAAAACCTCTGTCACTCCAATAAGTGTGACAGAGATGGAGATACAAATCCGCCATCGTTCGATTTTCGTGGTTTAAGTCCTTGGCAGGAAGAATTGGCGTAGTCAAACTATAGGCTGTTAAGAGTTACATGTAAAAGTACCTAAAATTTGCCTAAAATATAAAAATACTGTCTAAAGAGCGCCCCAATCAAACTAGGTATCATGGGAATAAAATTACGACGAAATTGGCCAAATATAAGCTGGCGAGTAAATACGTAAAGTGAATGAAAGTAATCTCGATACATATTCATGGCGGTAATCCTCACTGTCAACAGTCAATTTTGAGTGACACTTGACATTTCACGCGGAGACAGGGGGCGGGCGGTGGATGCGGCACTACAGTTTTCAAGGGTGACTCGAAAGCGAGAGATAGAGTCCGACGATGCTAAGTTTCATAGATATTGATAGCACAGACTATGAAAGTGAAGTAAGTAAACGTCATAATCTCATAAAACCGTGGATAAGAAGACTGGCAGCTACCTCGCTCAACGCTTATTGCAATTCAGCGAGGATATGCTGTATTTTTGGGACCATGCTCCAGGGGCTGTTAATGGTATTAATGTTGCAAAAAAATATATAATTGTTTTGAAGTTTAATTTGAAAGCTACCGATATTGCCGTGATTGTATTAATATAGTATTAAAACATAAATTATCGCGAGGAATATCGATCATTTGTATGAGAAATTGAGTGAGTACTGAGTAGGTACTTACTCCGAGTGGAACAACACCGTAGCGTTTTCTAAACCTGACATTACTACAGTTTTGTCACTCAATTTATAATCAATACTTAAAGCAGTTTCGGGTAGTGACGTTTCCCGCACTAATGGAGCAGGCTACAATACAGTCACAACGATGTGATCAACTTTCAAATGTAACCTTAAAACTACGACATAATTTCATGTCCTTTGTTTGCCGGTTTCTAAAAACTTTGCAGCAGTCAATAAAAAGTTTTGCTCCACCCAAATGTTTCGTTGGCATGTTGGCAAGCCGGACTTAATTAACTTTCATCATGAGCATATATAGGTAAAGTTCTGGGCTTTCTCAAAATAAGACAAGCTGACCACCACTCTCGCCACTGCTATAGTCTGACAACCCAAGTCTGACAGTAGATTTAAAAAAAATCTATATGCCTCTCCTTTTCCGGAGCCAAAAAATAGTGAGGCATATAAATTTAAAAAATCGAATGTCTGACTTGAGTTATAAGACTGCAATTGCCGCATCCACTCCCCTCACTTCACTCACATCGTCCCCAAACGAGCAAGCTCACTCAGTGGAGTGTTGATTTTTGTTCTCAGCACCATATGAATTTCTCCCGGGACGCGTAAGCCGGTTACCGCGGTGGGAAATTAGCCCAGCCCTTGTGCTGGGGTGTCACTCACTCGTTGCCTGCTCCGAGCATCCTAGCGATTTGCCTGCCTACTACGGTGAAAATCGTACGAAAATTGGTATCTCACCCTCTTACATATTGGAGTGAAAGAGATGAAGGAGATGGAGTGTGAGAGAGGAATTAACCCAGCTCTTGTGCTGGGGTGTCACTTGGATGATCGTCTTGGCTCTAAGCATTCCAACAATTTTCCTGGCCGATGTTAATGTTGTGTATTGCCCGGGCGAAAACAGACGAGCTGTCGATTGCTTTTTCAGGGTCATTCAGCGCAGTTCCCTGAAGTTGAGATGCAGGTTTTTAACGGTGGAGTTCTCATACGGCACAAATCGACCTAGATAGATAGAAAACATCCATAACTCAGGAACAAATATTCGTGATAAACACACAAATGAATGCCTTGACCGGGATACGAATTCGGGACCACCCGCTTAATAGGCAGGGTCATAGGGCATGCCTGCCTGTTTGATTGTTAGATATGCAAACAAAAGCACTGTCCACAATAGCAATGTGTATTTATAATCATCTGTTAAATCTAACTAACATTGAGAATCGTATATCCATATCTGTCCTTTAGATATTTGAGCTGTTTCCTCGGGTTTGAAACTTACTTAACGGCTTGCCCCAAACGTGAACTTGTGACCGATTTCACAACGATTCGGTCAACGATACTCGAGTTATCGTCGAACAAACATACAAATATACATACAAACGCCAGATTGTTCCAGTAGACTGGGAGACCATAGCTCATTTCGCTAGCTCGTTCAATAAACGTATTAGTCACCAAAAGTAGATCAGGGTGCGTAGCCAAGATGCCAATCGCTCACGTTTAGTCGGTAACGAAACGCAACTGTCATTGTCACACTAATTAGGAAGAGTGAAAGAGAGAGGTAGCTACGATATTACGTTATTAAGCGTGACCGATTGGCATCTTGGCTACGCACACTGTTATATTTCCAGCGCGCAGATTGCACACATGTTTCTGCCTTAAAACTGAATGAAATCACTCGCTTATTTTTTCAATGAAATCTCAATCTAAACCCAATTAATAGACGAACCATGCAATTAAGTTTTAATCGTAACCGATTGTTACATGTAGTTGACAGGAGCCCACGGCCAAATACTAAGTGCCTTCGCTGAAATGATTGAATGGTCGAGATAATTCTAGGGATTTCTCATCAGTTTGTTGTGAAATTGACCTCAAATGTTATTATGAATGGAGATCGAAAGTTCCATTCATTAGTAATTGCTACAGATTATACAACGACAGCGTAAATAATATTATTTGGTCTATCTACGAGTATGCTCCGGCTAAAGAAATACGCCTGAACTTGGCTGAACACGCTGCCGTGTGTCTAGATTTAAAAGAATCATGACGTTATAACATAGTCAACACAGTAGATGACATATTATGTCACGAGTGTCTGATGATTGTCAATTATTTAGGTAGGTAAGCGGCTTGGTATTTTGCATACAATGTATTCTTATTGGCATGACGAAGGCACCCAAAGACCGCTTGTCTCAAGCGGTTTTTCTAAGCTATTACAGAGTAGGAGAAAAAAAGGTGTCCTAAAATTTCCATACATTTTTCAAACTTTCCATTGCGCTACTGCCATACTAAATCAATGAAAAATGGAAACGAAATGGAAAAAAATCCTGGGACACTTTTTTTCTCCTGTGTACTAGGATCGAAAGAGTTCGCAATTCTGAGTAAAAAACATAATAAACATTTCCAATTTACCAAAAAAATTTTATCCTACAACACGCGTTGTAATAGAATAGATAGAACCTTTGTTCAAAGTGAATGTTTTTAAACCTAAACGCTTAGGGATTTCATCTCGTGTAAAAAAACTAGGCAATTTACAATGACTTTAGCTGCAATGTAATCGGGAAGTAATTCTTGGGGTCTGCATTTGAGCCCATAAGGTACGAACGTAAATCGTCCACACGCCTTAAGGATGACTCACACTAATACGGGACTGGACGGGGCGGGACGGGACAATCTGTCAGTTTCTATAGAAACGTCACGTGACATCCGAGGGCTCCGAGCTATCACGTGATTCTTTCTATAGAAATTGACAGATCGTCCCGTCCCGCCCCGTCTCGTCCCGTCCCGTGCCATCCCAGTTTGAGTCATCCTTTATTATTTGATTCGCGGACCTACTCTTCAAGGATACACTTTTAATGTTTCCGCTATGAGGCGTTATGAGGTTGTCTGGAAGAGATCGCTATATAGCGATAAGACCGCCTGTCAGCCTCTGTCTTTAATCAAATGTTTTTTTTTACCCTGTAAATGTTTTCTTGTACTCAGTACAAGAAAACATTTACAGTGTGTGCAAAAATAAATATTCTATCTATCCAACTATTTTATCGTCAAATCTAAAACCGAACCTAATCAAAACTTTAGTTCAAACACAAGCCCAAGAACCTGCTCTGCTACTAACATATATCTCGCATCGGACATAACATTTATTGTATATATAATTCAGAGCATAAAACTCACCAATCTACCATCTTACCAACGATCGTCATTATCCGACTTTTGAACATTAGAGCGGCACCGACATACGGATCAAAAACAAGTAAGAGGGAGAAAAAACATGTGAAATACGGGGTAATGCTGCACGCGGCTTATTAATATTCCAAAATGAATGTTGCCAGTCGCCTGAGGGGATTTTGGTTAATATTTTTATATTAGGGATGGGATAGTCGATGAAAATATTGGTAGTCGATGTTCGAGGCGAGTAAGTGACATCGTGATTTGTGATACCGAATATTTAAAAAATATACAAATAAAAGAGGAAACAGAAAGCATACAAAGGAGGGTTAAGAAGGATTACTTTGGCTCGGACCAAAGAGTTCTTCGGAACATATGTATGAAACATGTGTTTCTTTTTGTGAGAACCTATATTATAAGACATTTATGTTCAAATATATACCGTAAGTGTATACCTACCTTAAATTTAAAATAGGTCCTTGAGGCATTGTACCTAGGATGCTGGCGGTATTTCCACATTGTATCGCAGTGCTGATACGTTGTGCAATTTAGACACCAGCTCTTAGTTAGCTAGTTTATCTGGGCCCTTTTCCGCAACTCGAAAAACGCCACCAGCTCTTTTGCTATTTAGTCATCATCAGTTACATCAAACCAGACGTTTCGCGATTTCTACAAAAAACTTGCGTGCGCTGGGACCCCATGGACCTAGAGTTTCGACCCCAAATTGTACAAAATGGTACTCTCTTCCCAGGCTCTTACATTTATTACGTTTTAAAATTTCGGCGCTTTCTGCCGCTCCGCCCGCTTTTACATTAGTTCGTTGGAGATGGAACGGTGCCAACATTTCTACGCAGGTAGCATCCCACACTAGCATCCCAAACTCCAAGGAACCAAGGACACCCCATCGGGTCTGGACGGATTATGCCATTAAGCGACACATGTCTGGCCACCCAACGAACGCAGTCAGTAACGGTTGAACAAAAACACTGTATTCATCCCTTTCATTGGGATGGTAATACTAAAGTACGAAAACAGACCCTGGCTGAGCAACGTGTATTTCTGCCAGAGAGGCCCTACATGCATAAAGCGAATAAAATTAAATAATTAAATAAACGAGTATCGATAGTGGGCATCCCTAGGGCCGGTGGCGCGCGCGCCGCGGGCGCGTCCGTTTTCTTATTACCCTGGCAACACCGGCTCGTGCCATACACCACCGAGCCGCGGCTATATAGGTAATATAGGCACCTACCTATGTGATATACAAGTACGTCTTAATATATACATAGTCGTAGAGACTGGGGTAGAACCTAAACTGTTGACATTAGGGAAAGATATTATATTTCAAAGTCGAAAAGTAGAAATATTTTGGAAATTCAACCCCCAGGAGTTAAGTTAAGAGGGTTGAAAATTTTAAAGACATCTACGCAGAAAAATCACAGGCGGAGAGGAGTCTAAGCATAATATATAGGTAAACAGTTGATAATACTTATACACTATCTACTCTACTATTTAATAGCGTAATCAGGCTAGCTATCGAGATCTATTTAGAAAAAAGAATTGACCTGGTGTTTTTTTTATTTCGGAGGCATGTCGTCTAACGGGCCGACCCTCCCTAAAATTATCTTATGAACTTAAAAATTATATTTATCTTATCTAAGCTCCTGCTAAATTTACGACAATCCGATCAACGCTACTCGAGTTATCGTGGAACAATCATACATACATACAAACGCTGGTTTATTCCATAATATGACTTTTTAACTTGACTAGAAAAGTTTGAAATGGCCTTTTATAAATATAAGCCATAGTAATTCGTAATCGTGGTGAATTTAAGTAATACATTTACTGGATAATTATAGTCGCAAACAGTTGTGTGCGATTATTTTGAACCTTACCTAATTCCTTTGATTCCGAGCGGTCGCATCTCAAAAATCGCCCCCCAGTAGTCTTGAAGAACTTCGCTCGTTTCGTTCGCTCGGTCAATAAACAAGCACCGGAAACGCCGGCAGGTCTTATTGTGCGGATGCAAGAATTGCAGAAATTAATCAGTGCCAGTTAATCACGCTCACAATCACAAAGTTGTAATAAGTACAAGATAAATAAACTTTCATTGGATAACCTTATAAAAACAAGTGCTATTATTTTTATGCACAAACGTTTGCGAATGATTCCGATTTCCGGGCCACGTGTGTGGTCTCGATAAATGATAAATATCTTTATTTTTCAATTTAGGCACATTACAATGCACTTATGAACGTCAAAAAAAAAAGCTACTACCGGTTCTATCCCTACACCACAGCCCGAGAAGATTATTACCGGCAAGAAACTCGGCGGGACTTATTTTTTCAAAAGAAATTACAAAAGTAGTAAAACTATTTACAATATGTGGTTCTACAAGAAACCATATCAAAAGAAAATAGTGAAACAGAAAGACAAAAAAAAGAATAAACAAAATAAAACAAAATTAAACGGTTTTACACGATATACACAACATTTGATATGATTTCTTTCGTGAACTGTGTCCTTCACTCTATAAGCAGTACATTCAATTTAATTTTTTGTTGATTTCCTTAGTTTATATGTTTCCTTAGTTTATGTATAGAACGCCTAATATTTAAGTTGACCCAATTTCATAGAAGATGTCGTTGTTACTTATGTCAAATTTTCTAGATCGCGCCAATGTTTGTTTACCCTAGTTTTAAGAGGTACCTATCTGAAGATTATTTGTTGTTAAGAGAAATATTTGTGTGGAAGTATAGTTCAGTGAGATTACATTTTTCAGTTTATTAGTAAACTCTGTGTTTTCTTGCTCCCTTCGAGACCTGTGTGCTGACTTGTACATGATTCCGTAACAAAATAAATAAATAAATGCTCTGTTTGTAGAGCGATGGGCGTGCATCCCGCGAGTTCGAGTTCCGCTCGAGGTCATGATATTTTCCTCGTTTCCTTTAAGAAAAGTGCTTACCTGCTACTATTCTTAGAGCTTGCATTACTTTTTCTTGCATAAAAACACCCATCTTCCGTAAGTGAGACGCATATCAATTCATCAGTTTATGGCCTCAAATTTCGCTGACTAGCACATAGCATCTCCCTTTTTAGGGTTCCGTAGCCAAAATGGCAAAAACGGAACCCTTATAGTTTCGTCATGTCCGTCTGTCCGTCTGTCCGTCTGTCCGTCTGTCCGTCTGTCACAGCCGATTTACTCGGAAACTATAAGTACTACAGTGATGAAATTTGATGGGAATATGTGTTGTATGAACCGCTACAAAATTATGACACTAAATAGTAAAAAAAAGAATTGGGGGTGGGGCCCCCCATACATGTAACTGAGGGATGAAAATTTTTTTTTCGATGTACATACCCGTGTGGGGTATCAATGGAAAGGTCTTTTAAAATGATATAAAGTTTTCTAAAAAACATTTTTCTTAAAGTGAACGGTTTTTGAGATATCAGCTCTCAAAGTCGTAAAAAGTATGTCCCCCCCCCTCTATTTTTATAACTACGGGGTATAAAATTCTAAAAAAAATAGAGGTGATGCATGCTAATTAACTCTTTCAACGATTTTTGGTTTGATCAAAGTATCTCTTATAGTTTTTGAGATAGGTTGATTTAACTGTAATTTTGGTTAAGTTAAAATTAATATTCATACATAAAAGTACAAGGCAAAATATCGGGAGAGTTTAGGCTCCATTCACCAGGTGTATAAATTGACATAATAAGTTTATTATATTTGCTGCTACGGAACCCTTTGTGCGCGAGCCCGACTCGCACTTGGCCGGTTTTTCCGTAGTGGGTTAAAAGATAAAATATAAAGAGGATAGCAAGCAGCATTTTGTTCCGTAGTCTTCCTTCAGAAAAAAAGGATCTAACGCTCGCGTTTTTGCGTGCTCTACAATCCTTAGCTAATTGCATAATAACTTTATTGCTTACGCCTTAAGGATCACACTAAGACGGGACGGGACGATCTATCAATTTCTATACAAAGGAACACATGATAGCTCGAAGCCCTCGGATGTCACGTGACGTTTTCTATAGAAATTGTGATTGTGATTTCTCCTGTGAGTCCTTTAAACTGATTTGTGAATTTACTGGTAACAGACCATATTAAGCCCTTAATCAAAAGTGGTTGGCGCCATACCTCCCAAAAATCCGCCTACTCGTCGGGCATCGGGTCGAGGGGAAAGTCACGACAACCAAATCTTAACCTAGCTCCGAAATGATAGGGGCTGGGGCAAATTAGTCGGGGCTAATTTGGGTTGCGTTTCACACCGAATATTACTTTTGGTTCACATTTTTGTTGGTGGCAAACAAGCATACGGTCGTAAGCAGCCACCGTCACGATATTCGGAGTCTTTCCGGTGGACTTTTCAAAAGTCAAGGGCTATGTAGGTTGATTTTCTTATTGAGCCCTTGTCCACATAAAAAAGTACTATTTTTCTATTGAATTGTATGATAGAAATAATGACTACCTGTCCACAAGCTGTTATCTATTAACCATAGGAAAGAAAAAGTTTATGTTCAGCTGAACTGTAGAACCAATCCTTCCTGTAGCCAATAATTAACAGCTTGTGTACATGTAATGTAGTCATGATTTGTATCATTACTTAGCCTTGAGTCCTTTGTTCGGTGTGACAGCGGCCGCAGCCGCATACTCGTATTAAGGCATTCCTCCAGATTTAGGCGCTATTCTGCAGTTCCCATAGGATCGACTTGTCACGCGATTGTTGGTATTTGTAAGGTGACCACACTTTGCGTCTCTTGCAAGGATATTATATCCCATGGATATTGTGACTTATTACCTACGAATCATATTATTAAGACTTTCCTCCAGATTTAGTCCCTGTTTTGCAAGTCACGTAATTTTTGGTATTTGTAAGGTGATTACAATTTGCGTCGTCTGTTGAAAGCAAGGACGTACATAATCCCGTGAAGATTATTTGCAGGTGCTTCATGCTTTCTCTTTTTGCAGGGTCATTATATTGAAAGAAACTATCGATCCAACGTGACATCATAAAAATATCCTCAATAAGGAGAAGGATAGAAAAAATTATAAATATTTAAGGGGCTCCCATACAACAAACGTTATTTTTTTGCCATTATAGAAATAATGGTACCTACAGAATTAACCCTCCGTGCGCGATTCCGACTCACGCTTGGCCGGCTTTTTAAAATTAAGTAAGTAAATTAATAATATTCTTCCTTCATACGACGACGGTGGCAAATAAGCGTATTGTAAAGTTTGATAAATTACGTACCTACAAGCTACCCTCGCATCCTATGGAGACTTGCAACTCCAAGATGTCACAAGCGCCTTGCCGTCCCTTTTGACACAATTCACGTTAATTTTCTGAAACAGAAATATCCCGGTGTTGGTAACTTCGTTGTTACAGTAGTGCCGTGTGTGTATGTTAATGAGCTGTGTCGTGGACCTAATTGCGTGATTACGTATTATTGCTTGTCACAATTTGATGTTGGAATTGGTTAATTATTTATTAATAGCTCCGAAAATTAAACTTAAGTATGTCCCCCTTTTCTTTGAGCCGAGGTTCCAGAAAATATGAAACAGACGAAAAAGTATGCGACTGATGTCAACTGTCAAACAATCTATAGTCTGACAACTACAGTATTAACACTTATGTGTGATCACTTCCCAATTATTATCACTAAGCCTTTATCCGTTCTCCCCTCCCCTGTTCCCGAACCTCTTCTGAGACATAAGATTCAGTCAGCCGATTGGTCCAAATATGCCCTATACATTGAGTCGAAAACAAAAGAATTGGACACAACTGTTGTCAATAGTCACGAGAGCAGATATTGCAATTTCAAAATGTTAATTTTAGAGTCTGCAGATAAATTTATCCCCCGTAAGAGATCTACTAAAAATAAAATCCCCTCTCCCCCTTGGTGGAATGCGGACTGCACGGCAGCCGTGAAAGAAAGAGATACAGCAGAGCAGGTCTTCAACGATTCCGGCAACTTGGAGGACTTCAAAGCCTACCAAAAAGTCGCAGCACGCACTAAACGGTTTCTTGCAAAAGCAAAGAAGAACGGGTGGAGAGGGTTCTGCGAGAGCTTATCTCCTAGAACCCCCCCGTCAGTCATATGGAAAAATATAAAGAGGTTCAGGGGCTCATTAAAACCAGACTCTATACCATCCGCTGACTCATCCTGGTTATCAGACTTCGCAGACAGATTAGCCCCACCGGCAGTACCGGAAGCTACCTGCATGGTAATTCCACCACCTTTGAATTCCACTTGCTCCCTTGATGGACCTTTCTCAATCTCTGAGCTTCGATTAGTGCTCGATGGGCTAAGGAATACGTCACCTGGTGAGGACGGCATACCATATTGTTTTCTTTCGAAGTTAAGTTTATCATCACAGGAGTACCTACTTGGAATCTTGAATCACGTATTTGACACAGGAGAGATTCCAGTAGACTGGAAAACCCAGGTGATCATACCAATCAGAAAGCCTAACAAGGATCCAGAAGAGGCTAGCTCTTACCGACCAATTGCTCTATCTGCTACAATGGGGAAGATACTTGAGCATCTGGTTAAAAACAGATTGGAATGGTTTGTAGAAAATAAGGACTTACTAGCCCATACTCAATTTGGTTTCCGCAAGGGTCGTAGTACAATGGATAGCCTGAACATTTTAACGACGGACATTCGGATAGCCTTTTCCAACAATGAATACCTTTTAGGATGTTTCCTGGACATATCTGCAGCCTATGACAATGTCCTTCTCCCGGTGCTCAGAGCAAAAATGCTACAACTGAGCATTCCCGGGAAGATTGTACATTTTGTCACCAAACTGTTCATGGGCAGAACCATCAAAATTCGGAACGGGAACTCTTATTATCCACCTCGCACTTTGTGGCGGGGCCTCCCTCAGGGATCCGTCCTCAGTCCCCTTCTGTACAGTATTTACACTTACGACTTGGAGCAATCAGTCTTACCTTTCTGTAGCATCCTGCAGTACGCTGACGATCTGGTGCTTTATGCCTCAGCAAAATCAATCGACAAAGTCACTGCTAGTTTGAACACTGCTCTTAGCTACATGAAAGATTGGCTGGACGAGCATGGACTAACTTTGTCACCATCAAAGAGTTGCGCAATAGTATTTAGTCGCAGAAGAAATATGCCCTATACAGATGTCCATTATGACGAAGAAACCATTCCCAATAGAGAATCTGTCAAATTTCTAGGTATAATTTTGGATCACAACATGTCTGGCACATCCCATCATAAATATATACTGGCAAAATGTGAAAAAAACATAAATATGTTACGAGCATTATCGGGCGTGTGGTGGGGTTCCCATCCCTATTGTCAAAAACTACTGTATAATGCTACCATACGCAGTCATATCGATTATGGCTCGTTTATCATGGAGCCATGCAATAAGGATGGACTAAATAAACTGGATCTAATACAGGCTAAATGTTTGCGAATCATACTCGGTGCCATGAGGTCTTCTCCCAAAAATGCTATGCAGGTGGAATGTGTTGATCCTCCGTTGTCGCTTCGCAGACAATACCTTGCGGACAGGTTTTTCACTAAAGCCAGCTCCTACTCCAATGGCTTGCTGCTTCCACGCTTGAGGACTCTTGCATTGGAGGTCGCTGAAAACCGATATTGGGTGTATAAAGACTTCCCTAGAACAGTAATAACCTTCACAAAATTATTTAATTTGAACACAGACATATATTCATCAGGTACAAACCCTCTATTCGAAACTGCTTTTGACACAATTATTTATTCTCCAAAAGTTATTACAGATTTTGGCATTTCTAAAAACGATCCTGGGGCAAACAACAAATTTAACCAACTCTTGAATAAATGGTCAGATTATTTACCTGCTTTTACTGACGCTTCAAAAGTGGATCCTGAAAGAAGTGTAGGAGCAGCAGTTTGGATCCCAAAATATAAAATAGCCCTCACATTTAGATGTCCTCCGAAGTCATCAATTTTTACAGGCGAGGCTGTTGCCATTCTGGAAGCAGTAAAATATACAATTTCACACAATATCAACAAAATAATAATTTTCTCTGACAGCAGGAGCTGCCTACAAGCCATTGCAGGTAACCAATTTAAAATGAAAGGAAAATTCCCTCTCATATTAAAAATTAAATCTCAGTTAAGGCAAGCTGAGACAAAGGGCCTTCAAATTGTTCTTGGGTGGGTGCCCAGCCACTGTGGCATTGTTGGCAACGAGACGGCTGACTCATGGGCAAAAGTAGCAATTGAGACAGGAGATACCAAGCATAACATACTCTATACTACTGATTTACTGAGTTGTGCACAGACTGACCTATTTCATGCATGGCAAAACCAGTGGGACTGCTCCAGGCTACGAGTGGGACGACATTACGGCTGTATACAGCCCAAAATTCCTCGTAAACCTTGGTTCTACCGATTCCGTAAGTCACCGAAATGGGTCACATCAACTATCTGCCGTTTACGTCTGGGCAAAGTCTGTACACCTGTGTTTTTGTCCAAGATTAGGGTTCGAGATAATTCGTTGTGCGAATGTGGAATGGACGAAGGCAATCTGGACCACATCTTCTTTGCGTGCTCTAAATGTAGTTACTCGCTGTACGACGTATTGCCTGACAATATCCCGCGGCCCATTTGCTTCAGCTCGCTTCTTTGTTTCATGGACTCACAACTTACTTGTATTCTCATTAAATATATACAAGTCCATAATATCAAACTATAATATCTATCTTAAGTGTACGGATACACTGCACTTCTATACAAGTATACATAACATATTATCCACTTATCTTTCTTCCTTCATGTTGGCATGACTAACACCCTGTCATCCACTTCCCGCTTTTTCGCTTAACTCTTGTTTTGTCATGTGTTTGTCTGTGACGTCCATAATTTTTTTGTCTTTATTGTTTTTAGGTATCCAACCTCATCCTACCCAAAAATAAATTACACCGAACATTCTCCTCACGTGTGAAAGTCTCAAAACTTTGACATTGGCAAATCCACCTTGCTTTAAGGAGCAGGGAGTAAAAGCCAAATAGGAAAAAAAAAAAAAAAAAAAAAACACTTATGTGTAGTATGATGCCTCAAATAAACGGTAGACTTATAATTTTGTCCAAATACAGTGTTGCGTTGCGGTAGACTCTGGCTTAGAATATATTAGAATTGATTTGGAAATTATGACGACTCTCTTTTCTAAAATGAAACACTCGGGGTAAGTAAATATATTTAAAACATTAAGTTGAGTGCTTGTTTTATAGACGATAATATGCATGTATAATCACTAAGGACAGCTATTTCAAAGAAAACCTAAAATGTTCATCTAACTAATAAATTATAGAGATATTTTTATCAGGCCCGATATAATAAACTACGCTCTATCGGACATCTCCGATGCCTATAATGACAGACTTTAGCCCGTTCCGAATCAAACCGGGCAATAAGATTATATCGGTTTATTCTGACTCATAGTGTAATGATAGGTTGTAACCGCCATTATTAGATATATACTTTGTATTATTTTTATTGCTTTCAAACGATTTCTCGAAAATGGTCTAATTTTTGGCGTGGTTATAAGCGATCACGTTTATGGGTTTAACACGGTTGTAGCGCCTTATTGTTTTGTGGGAATCGGTTTATAACTTGTAATTTGGTAACCTTTTGGCGCCTGGTTCAGTTTTTTATGTAAAAAAAGAAACGCACAAATAGCTGCTTTTGCACCTGTTTAGGCCATCTTTTGTTCAATAGCAGAGTTAAAGCATTACACGGCTTACAGAGCCATCTACTGTTGAGTAGCGTAACAAAATGTTAGACCCAACTAAATATAGATGGCGCTTTTACACCAGAAAAGTTTTATTATTTTAAGTTTATATTCGATATATATATAATATGTACAGTAATTATTTCACAATTATTAATATTCGTTACTTAATTAAAATATTCAATAAAAAATATAAAACTATGATGTATTTATATTTAACATTTCAGCTGGCATATTTCGTTTCAACTTCCCAACGGCAACACTAAAAACGTAACCTGTCAAACGATCTGACTTAACGCAAAAGCAAAGTAAAAAGTTTTCGCTTGTCATCATCAAACAGTTTACTTTATTACATTAAATTCACAATGGCTCTCGAAACATTATGCCGTTTAGATGACAAAATCAATTTGAGACCCGCTGACTCGCTTGCTTCCTTCCAAAATGATGTTATTGGATATACCGGTAACTTCTTCACCAGTGCTCAACTCGCTGCCCCGCCGTTCCCAAACGTAAGGTTATCTTGCCGAAATTTGTATTTTTCTGTTGTTAGTACGTATTTTTTAACTTAAAATTGTATTGTGATGTTTTCAGCCTGCACAGACGCTAGCTAGCTTCAACCGAAAAGATGAGACTGGACGTGAAATCAAAATTAATTTCGATCATGGAACCACGACACTTGGATTCCGTTACAAGGTGAGATTCTACATCTTTTATTGTTTTACCTGCCTGTTGCTGTTGTCTGTTTTGAGGTTCTTATCACATCTTTTTAACATTTTCTTCTTAAAAATGGAGATTTTACTTATGTGTAAGACAGATGACAATGCAGTATTATTGTCATACATATGATGAGTTTAGAGTGTATAAGTAATTAGAATTAGGGTCGCCACACACACATCCGAAATCAGATACAGAATTCACAATCATAATTCTTATTATGAATTCATAATGAACGGAATTTTATTCAATTTAGCTATTGTACCAATGTTCGAATTTCATGGCAATGTATGGTGGGTAGAAAAACAAATACATGGGTCTCCCTCTACATCCCTAAGATTGTTCTTCCTAAAGTCACTTGCCCAAACTGTTTTGTCCTAATGATCATAATCCCTAACAATCAACTGTCCTAAAAATTTATTTGCCATTACTTGAATTATTCACTGTGGAAAAAGTTGGTTAGGTTGAGATTAGAACTATGACGTCGCACAGAGTCGAATCTCAGCTAGAATAGAAGGTTAAAAATGTTAGGGTGGACAATATTCGGACATATTAGTTTAGGACTAATGATCATTATGACATAGAATAGGTTAAAAAACTTTAGGGATTCTGATATAGATCCCAAATACACCCAGTATTTTTAACATTTATTTTGTATTAATATAAAATGACTCTTTAGAATGCTTTAAGGGTTGGTTAGAATAGATTACTAAAATTAGTTCCATGGATTTTGCTGTTAATCTTTGATGACTGCAAGAATATATCCATTTTAAATTAATGTTTTGATATACTATTATTTGACTTTAAATAATCTGTAGCATATAAAATAATCAGTATTAAAGTTTTTTGACATATTAAAGTAAAAATAAAAATAAATTTGTATGTATTTATTTATTTTGCTACCCTTATCTTACTTAATGATTTTTAGGGTTCCATACCCAGGGGTAAAAATTAATAATAACAACAACAGTTCTGGTTCCCTTCCATAACTACTATTGATGATATAGGGTGGAGTGCTGCTGGCTGTGGACTCCCGAGCCACCGGCGGTCAGTTCATCGGCTCGCAGACCATGAAGAAGATTGTGGAGATAAATGACTACTTGCTTGGTGAGTATATTAATGGCCAACATTAATTTATTTCTAGGTATTTATCACCTGACCTTCTATACAAAAAATAAACTAAGGACTAACATGCATAAAATCGCCATTAATAGAACATACAAACGATGTAAACAAAGGTATCACATGTTTTGTGATTGTTTCTCCTTATATTTTTACACTACCTCATCAAACACCACTGAAGACGTTCACTACTGATATGGTTGTATTATTGTAACATACAAAATGTAAGATAAATATGTAACTGCTTGGAAATTTCATTAAAAATATAAAAGTGAGGTTATTACAAGCAATATGGCGGCTTGTTTATATTGTTAGGAGGTTGGATTGAAGGCGATTTTAATGCTCTTTTGTGTTTATGGTATTTTTTTCCAAAATTGTTCAAACTGTTTTGCTCAAGTTGATCACGAAACAGCAATGAATGTTTACCCATGGAAAAACATGGGTGTTATTACTTTCATGTATATGTGGCATTTCACCACCTAACACAGATTACCTAATTTCAATCAATGCAATTTTTGAGTTTTGTTAGTCAAGATAGTTTTGAAATATTTTTTTTATTCAATTTTGAACTAGAACATAAGAACATAAAACTAAAATTTATTTCATTCAGCTGATACAGTATATAAATAGATTTTTTCTTTATAGGTTGTTTAATAAACAAATTATTAAGGCCTACTTGCACCACCCAGGGATAGCCACTAACACGGAGTTAAACTGTTAAATTCTATACCAAAATGCTTAACTCCAGGTTATGTAGCTAACCCTGGTGCATGTTGTCCTGAGAGATTTCTGCTGACATTGTTATATTTCTATTTATTGTTTGCTAGAATTAAGTGTTACTATTGTATGTTACTTTAATTTTGATCAATCTGCTGATGTTGAAAAGTGCTGAATTTTGGCCTACATCAATAAACGATTTTGAGTTTGTGAGTTATTGATTGCCTAACCATACTTTTCAGGTACCTTGGCCGGGGGTGCCGCCGACTGCGTGTACTGGGACCGCGTGCTCGCCAAGCAGTGCCGCCTGTACGAGCTTCGCAACCGCGAGCGCATCTCCGTCGCCGCCGCCAGCAAGCTCATGGCCAACATGGTCTACAACTACAAGGGCATGGGGCTGAGTATGGGCATGATGCTGGCTGGATATGACAAGAGGGTAAGGGATACTATATTGAAGTTTCTAGGCCGAAATCAGCTGGAGGTGTTTGAAGAGACATCCTTTATATACCTCTAGATTTTGGCGATTTTCGGCTGTAAGACAAGTCACCAAACCACAAAACCTTCCAAAAAGGTCTGCAGAAAGGCAGTGGAAGAGTAAAATTTTCTCCTCAGATAAACTTACCAGCTATGTAGCTGGTAAGTTTTTGGATGAGTGCTGTGGGCTGGCCACTGTACTCTTCCTTTGATTTGAAAAGCTTGGAGATCTCCAACCCAAGATATTTGAGAACCTGACACAATACTATGTGGATTGTAGGCCATTTCTGGGACTAATTATAACTGTAACTAGGTACATTCTGCTTGGGGTACATGAGTTCCGCTGCCAATAACACGCATATACGACAAGTATCGAGCGATGGTTATTCTATGACCATTCATTTATTTTAATGTTTTGATATACTTACATATCATTAACCCTCTATAATGCATTTAAAAACCCCATAATAATGAACCTTTTTTGTTACAACAAATTTCTTATCTGTGAAAATGTTATCATAGCTAATTTATATTATTGTATCAATATATATTTTTTTAATTTCGAACATCTCTGACAAACGAGGAAATTTGATTTGACCTCTAATATCAGTCGAGATGCCATTTAGTTCGAAACAAAGTGTCAATTGCAAACAATGTCGCACGCAAGTCGCACGTTTTTTTATATCGAACGATATGAAAATTGGGGCCAACGCTAATTTCTCCCTGCCAGCCTTTCATTATATACAATCACATAAACTACTATTAATACTGAAGTTATTGATAAAAAAAACAGTATGTAAATTGATGGCGAATTTTCGCAGGGCCCCCAACTGTATTACGTGGACAGCGAGGGTACCCGCACGGCCGGCAAGGTGTTCTCCGTGGGCTCGGGCTCCGTGTACGCGTTCGGTGTACTCGACTCCGGGTACCACTGGGACCTCGAGGATGTGGAGGCGCAAGGTACAATAATGCTTAGACACAAACTCACGGATGACACTCGAACTCGCCACTCTGGAAAATTTCGGTTTTACAGGCTTTTATTTAGTTTCACCGAACGATTGGGCGGAAGTTTTCGACATGACATGGAGCTGATCTGATGATGGAGACCGGGGATGGGGGCGTTTTTATGTTTTGTTGCAGAAAAAACATTTTTTGCTAAATTGAAAAATTTTCATAATCGCGAGCTCTTTCAATCCTAGTAGGAGAAGAAAACATTTGATTACCATTTCGCTACCATTTTTTCACAGATTTAGTAGTATGGAGATCGCGAAATGGAAAGTTTGAAAAATGTATGGAAATTTTAGGATACTGTCTCCCACTAGGATTGAAAGAGTTTGTGATTCTGAGTAGAAAAACACATAAAAATTTCCAATTTAGAAGAAAATTACTTTACTACAACAAAAAATGAAAACGCCCGGGGATGGCCATAGAAGCACTGTCGTTTCAGCCAGTTATCACCCACTGCTGAGCATCTCTTGTACGCCACTGGTCCCAGTCTGGAACTTACCTCATCCAGAAGGGACCCGCAATCTTTCGGAAGTCATCCACCAGGTGGATGAAAGAGCACAACCTCATGACGGTGTACACCAAATTATATAATTATTTTTATTTATTTATTTATTGAAGTCCATCTTCGAACAAAAAAAATACTAGCGTAACTCGGAAAAAACAAGTGACAACGCTGCAAGCGACGGATCCCCCCACCACCGCCGTCCGATCGTCACTTGGGTTTTTTTTTATTTCGATCAAGAATTAATAAATACTGTGCTCATGCTTGAGTTTGTTAGAATTGTCTTGATGATTGTACCTACTTACTTCTCTTTCTGTCTTTAGAACAGTAAGGAATAAAAGCTTATTTAAAAAAAAATTACAATAAACATATTTCCTCAGAACTCGGTCGCCGCGCCATCTACCACGCGACGCACCGCGATGCATACTCGGGAGGCATCATCCGCGTGTACCACATGAACCAGAACGGCTGGGTCAACATCTCCAACGAGGACTGCTCCGAGCTGCACTACAAGTACCAGGCCGAGAAGGGGGTTAAGGATGAATAAATTAATATTATAAGGCTTTTAATTATATTGCTAGTTTCATTTCATAATCCAATAAACAAAGTTCCGGCCTCAGTTTTAAGTGGTACCATCGCCACTGTTAGTGTACGATCGGTCGTGTTAAGAAATCATATACTGCTAATCATACACTAAAACTTCCAAACATTATGGTAATAAAAAAATAACATCTAGCAACGATGTATCTAATTTGAAAGAAAACATCATAATCAGATGTTAAACATTTATTCAATACTCTAAAACGAGAATACAATATTTCTTCGGGCATGCTCATTATACATTTAATGTAGACATCAAAGAAACAGATAACGAATACTATTTTGTAGAAGCAAATGCAAATTAAAACATGTAAATAAAAAGCTTATTTGTGACTGTTTAAAAGGTACCACTTCGCTTGCCGAAACAATGTAGTTTTTTTTTTTTTAAACAAGCACATTTTTATATTTGTCTTTTCAACCCTTAGGCCAACAAAATGTGATTATTAAAATCATTCCCAGGAATGAATTCCCAGCAGCAAGCTAAAAATAACCTTGAAGTTTCAAGAACAAGAATATGACTTGTCGAATATATATAAAAAAATCGCTAGCACTTAAAAAAAATACGTTTTGTTTTATTTTGACTGTAACCACTAAACCTAATTTGAAGTTGATACTTATTTGACGTAGAATTTAACCCTCTATAATACCTACTTAAATTTCTTTTCCGCGCGACGTGCCACTGAAAAGTTTCTTATATTTGGCAGTTACTTGGCTCTCAAAAGTCAAGCTCAACGCCTGGAATTGTGCAAACTCAATTGACACGTCTTTAGGACCTTACAAAGGTACTAAAACGATATCCAGCTTGCTGGGAGTTAGTTCCTGGAAATTATCTAATTTACTTGGCCTACCTTTGTCTTACTCTAAGATGAATGTTATCTATGAAAGGGATTTATTTTTGCTAATCGGAGGTTCGGTTAATCACAAAGTAAAAAACAATAATACAGATATTCACCTATTATACGCCAGAGTATGACTATGGGTTTGACCTTTGCGACACCATGTTTAAAAAAACTTTCACTCTAGACGCGACGTCACCGAAGTATCAATTTGAAGTTCAAACTTTTTGTGTTCATTAAGGTATATGTTGGTATGTGACCGATTAATCCGTCTTTGACGTAAGAGCTATTGTTGCGGATATATTGGTCTTTGGTGTCCAAAAAGGTTTAAAATACACGTTGTATAGACTTATTACTATTGCATTGAGTGTTAGAGCAGTATTTATATATCCACTAACTAACCAGTAACTTCACAACACATTTGTTAACTGGGACTAGAATTAGATTCCATAATACTTAACAAAAACTTAAATCTATCCGTCCAACAGGATCTACACAATACGATTCACATCGAAGTCCACTTCTCATATTTACAAGGTTCAAATTACTTTGACACTAGTTACTCGCGTCCCGTCTGCGAATATGAATCGTACAGTCACGGACTTTAATTGAAAGGCCACTTGCCAAGTTCATATTTTAGCCGTGTAATACAAATCGGGGATACTCGTATACTTGAACAAGGAATGACAAATCCTCGTATAATAAAAGAACAAAAAATTATATTTCTATCTCTATCATTGTTTGTTTACAAGGCGTCAAATTTCATTTAAGTCAGAATGTTTTGACTAATCATGTTGGCCTACTTGAGAGCCGGAACTACCAACCTGACAGCACATCAGAATCACTTCCTCCACCCAAAAATAACCAATGGCAGATCTTTAGGAATCGTAACCTAGTAGCAATTTCATTGTTATTGCGTAGCGATAGTAACGGCATAATTATGATTGGTCTTTGATATCGGAGAATGCGTAGTACCCAAGCTACTAACTTGATAAAAGTGTGACGTTCATGATTGACATTATAGGCTAATAACTAGATTCAAACTCGATAAGAATTTCATTAGCTAGTTTACGGCCGGTTCAGCGCCATCTAACGGGAGATTTGGAAACTCACATTTTACTTTCAAGTTATATGGACGTGAACAAATAGCAATATATATCAAGCGCGACTAGATATGAGCGCCGCGCCGGCGCGCCGCCGCCGCCGGTAAAAAAACTCGCGCCGCCGCCGCCGACGCCTCCACCGGCGTGGAATCGGCGTGACCTTGATGAGGCATACCGAAATTACACTTATTTTGGAACTTTAAAAATTAAATATTTTTAATAGCTAAAATCGTTGTAAAAGCCACCTTTCGATATGTTTTGACGAATATTATGTTCAATACTTTTTAATTATTGATTTTAAAATCAACTTTCTTCCCAGCGATGTTTTTTATACACGATGGTTTTTAATCAGTGATCGGATACTATTTTGTCTAACTCAGTAATTGATGGGAATCACGTTGCAGTCGAAATTACACGGATTTTGTTAAATCAGAATTTTAATTTTGAGATAAAACTTATCCTTGAATGATCCTTCTCCATATTTATACATATGGTATGGTATGGTTGACGCACTGATACGACAAAGCGTCTGGACTACACAGTGGAACGTCTACCAGCCCTTTTACCGTATGTAAAAGGAGTGTCAGATAAGGTTGCTAATAAAATAAGAGAGAAAACTGTTGGGGATGGGGATGAAGATAGACTACGGACGTCGAAGGACAGTTTCTCAATTGAACGTCCAGTGTTGAGTTTACAAAATAGTAGCTATGGTAGAACCTACATAAGACAAACTAAGCGTACAATCGCATGCCGTATAAAGAAACACATACAAGCGTTTAAAAACAACGAACTCAGAAAATCAGCAGTCGCCGAAACCGAATATCTTTTGGAGGCAAGGAAAAAATCGCTGGATTGAGTTACGTAACCCTCAGGTAATCTCAACAGGTAATGGCGTGTATGGTGTGATGGCGTGGCAGTGATGCTTCTGTGCTCAACAGGATAAAAACGTAGTGATCACCGAATGGTCAGTGGTTCACTGAATATAAATATTAAACTTGAAAGGTCCAACCTGATGAAGTCTACGCTCCGACCCACTCAAGCCCACATTCAAAACCCCAAAAGCTTTCAACTCGAGCTCTCTAAGCGCTTTTCTTGCCTAGAGAACTTTGTTTCAGTTGACGAGATTAACTGTGCACGTCGTATGGTCTAAGTTCTAAGACCTCAGAAATTGACCGAGCAAACCTTAAAACTCATGGCTACAAGACGCTCACTACAGCTGCAGTCTCCAGATGACGGTAAGTCATATAGGCAGGTCAACAGACGTATATCTGGGAAGACGGCAGCATAGCGTCAGCAAAAGCAGAGGCTTTAAGTGAGATCGAGAGGTTCTATGGACAATTATACACCGGTCGCAAAGCCCGTTGACAGCTTGGTAGGAGACCCAAGAGCCAGGCTGTCCAGACACTACACCGCAGATATCCCAGACATCAGTTTGTACGAGATTAGGATGGCCCTAAAGCAGCTTAAGAACAACAAGGCGTCTGGCAATGGCGGAATCACCACAGAGCTTCTGAGAGCGGGTGGAACACCGGTACTTAAAGTCTTCCAGAAGCTCTTTAATTCCGTCTTGTCAGAGGGCAAAACGGAACAGAGGAACATGGAACAGAGGCGAGGTGGTGCTGTTCTTCAAAAAATGGTGACAACAGCCTTTTGAAGAACTACAGACCCATCATGCTCCATCATACATCAAACTGTATTCAAGGGCCATCACGAATCGTCTCGAACACAAACATGATAACTTCCAGCCTCCCGAACAAGCCGGATTCCGACGAGGCTATAGTACCATAGACCACATCTATACGCTATGGCAAATTATACAGAAGACCGAAGAGTATAACTTGCCACTATGCTTAGCGTTTGTGGGCTATAAGAAAGCCTTCGATTCGGTGGAAATATGGGCGGTGCTTGAGTCTCTTCGGCGATGCCATATTGACTATCGGTACATCGAAGTGTTGAAGTGTTTGTATAGTAACGCCACAATGTCGGTTCAAGTACAGGAGCAAAGCACGAAAGCTATTCCGTTGCGAAGAGGCGTAAGACAAGAAGACGTTATCTCTTCGAAACTGTTTACTGCAGCAATGGAAGACACCTTCAAGCTCCTGGAATGGCAAGGACTTGGCATCAACACAAACGGCGAATACATCACTCACCTTCGATTTGCCGACGATATCGTAGTCATGGCAGGTCGACAGAAGAACTCAGCATGATGCATGATGACCTCAACCGAGTTTCTCAACGGGTAGATCGATACGGCATGTAGACCACTAATAAAAATTCGCAGTAAATCAGTTACACCGTGAACATGGCGCTGGTGGGAACTCACAAAAACAAATACCTATACATGGTAAATATCTTCTTTTAAATATCTCGTCTTAAATATTATTATAATATAACTCTTTCTCATCACGGAACAATGGCGATTCGGATCTTTGGGAGGTGTACGCGGAGCCAAAACCGACACGCAGAGTCCCTTTAGATCATTTAATGAAATATAAGGAGAGCACCGAGCAGCTTATGCACCTTGTCCGAGTCATGGAACGCACGCAGAGGCAGCACCCGCCAAGGTGTATGGACTATCCAGAATTATTGGAATCTAAAATATACTGGACCATAAGGTGGATGGGGTGAACTAAATACTGAGTAATGGAGAATAAAACCGGACGCCTGCCTAATACAATGTTAAGTAATTTTATTTTCGACAGACGGTGAGTCGCATATAACATAAGATGGACCCCTACAAAAAGCGACATCTAAAATGGCTCAAGGGCAGTATCAGTATGAGGGCAGGGGTAGAGAGGTGTCCCTGGACTTTAAACATATAGCCAAGTCACCACTTTGGATTATAGATCTACCCTGGAGAACACAGCCCTCGCGACCCCACCCTGGACGGCTATTTAAGGCAAGCCAGAGGCAGAGGACTTGGGCGGATGACAGAGCCTCCTCAGGAGCGCTCAGGTACGTGGGGTCACTACTCCCCAACGACTCGCGGCGAGCTGCCGTGCGTAGACTGATTCGAAACCAATGGGCGATGGGATCGTCAAATCCCTAATCCCTTCTTATACCATATCAATATTGTTTTTCACTGTAAATATTTTTCCAATAGATACTTATATCGAAGCGTAATCATTCTGCATTTTAATCGAGCAAATACTATGACTTCTATATTTTAGTGTGTTGAGATTTGTTTGAAATATTGTTACATTATTTGACATTCGAATTTGTAGAATAATCAATAATTTTACTACAAGCTGATTATGTAACGCATAATTAAAGAAATTAGTGATATTTCTTGACTTTAATCCTATAGACAAGTGTTTTCAAGGCCACGCCGCCGATTCGCCGCCGCCGCCGATTGATTTTGACCGGCGCGCCGCCGCCGACCATTTGGTCATCGGCGCTCATATCTAAGCGCGACTTGGCATATGGATTCGCGCCATTTAAAACGTGTCACACATTGACATATGTGACCCATGACTGGGTAAGATTGTTTAAATTCTTTGTTGGTATTATTCTCAGGGTTGCTATGGCCACGTTTAAACAATGGTCGCCATGGTTATTCATTGCGCAATTAGTATTAATCTGCCAAATTACGCTTCTAAGTGGCCTATCAATTAAAGTCCGTGACTGTACATAGACCTTAAAACTATCCCCATAAGGTTCATTTCTTCTTATCGTCGTCGTGTGTGACTACGGTCTCTTCTGCCGTGTTTTCTAGCTCCCAGTCTTCTAGAGGCACTTCTGTCAGTTGGTAGAATTTCCCGTGCTTGCCGACTCCTGAAAAAAATATGGTATTCATATCAACTACCTCTTCGACCACTGAATGTTGAAAAAAAAGTACAGAACCTGATCCAATCAAAAACATTACATGTAAAAAGACAGTCACTACTCTTCAAAACAGTTTAGTCAGTAGGCGGGGAGTGTTCGTAGAACTCGACTTCCACCAACTTGCCGAAGGCCAGCAGCGCGGAACCTGCCTAAAATTACAAACAGGTTTCGACTTGTCTCCCTGGTACAACGTGTTTATTTAACTCTCCCTCCACCTTCACCCCCGATTCCAATTTCGGTTACGTTAAAACAACTCCGGTTTCGGCTCGGTTCCGACAAAACCACCTCCATAACATCCCTATTTCAGAGCATGAGACATGAAAATACACATACCATCCTGGAATTTCTTAACACCCTCCTTGAGGTCCTCGAGCGCGCTGCCCAGCAGACTCTGCATGACTGCCTCGTCCCTCATAGACTCCTCGCTGTTCGGGTTGAGCTGAGAATTGACCGCAGCTAGCTTATCCATCATTAGCGCGTTTTGGGGGAATTTCGCTATGGATTTTGCCAGTTTTATTGATTCTCCAAGGGCTGAAACAAAATTTATGCAACAAGTGCGGAAAGTATGTAATTTCCGTAGTTTCATACAATGTTTTCCGTTTTTCATTGTGCGAGTAAATAAATGATGAGAATAAATAAATAAATGAGAGATGCCATATACGAACAAGCGACTGAGATACCAGCTCATCGCTCTTCCAACTGAGCTACCGAGACCACACCCGTGGCCCCGAATTTCTCCACCATATCTTCCCTAAGGCGCATACGAGGGATTTGGTGGAGAAATTCGGGGGATATCCCCAGGAAAGGTCGAAGGAGTCCTTTTTATATAAAGTTGGGTAGGACAATTTGATTTCCAAGATGGCGGCGGTTCCTCGAGGTCCCCAAGCTTTAATTGGACATGATAATAGAACCTTTATTCAACATACATAGATAACAAAATTTCAAAATTGTTGAAAAGATTTCGACTCGTGGCCTAATTAGACTATTCTATTTACCAGTCATTAGACTAAACTTCGCTCGCTTGTTCACGACGACATCATTCGCTAGCCTGCGCTGCCTGATGTCGTACAAAAATAGACTGAAATAATGATGATAATAATTAGTATCATACGATACGAATAAATCAACTGTGATAAACAAGGGAAAACCACTAGTACTTTCTGTGTCGAAATATGGTTCGCTAGTTTGTACACGGTTCAGCGCCATCTAGCGACAAATTCGGGTACTATTGCTCTTTCGTATATGCGTAGCTTGTAGTAGTTGTTATCATGGACATAACTCTTAGAAGAACAGTCAAGTGGGTAGCAAAGCAATCAGACTTATGAATTTATGGGAAACATTCTTACAGATGTAGTGCATAGTGATTTTCCCTCGTATTTTCTCGGAAACGCTCGTATTTGTATGCTATCTTGACTATGTCACTTGAAAATCTTCAGTGAGTATATGTTTAAAATTTGTTTTGTCTTATTCCTGTGTATTTTACTAAGGACCAGTATGCTGGCCTTAGTGGCAACCATGACTTTGTAGCTTTCGCGGTGGAGACTCTGGGGCCGTGGGGTCCTGGCGCCCTCAACTTATTCAGGGCATTAAAAAAGAGGCTGTTTGTGTTTGAGTCTACTGGTGACCATAGGGCTGGCTCATTTCTCGGCCAGAGGTTGGGCATTGCCATCCAGCGGGGGAATGTGGCCAGTGTTATGGGCACCCTCCCGCAGGGAAGCGACTTGGGAGATTTTGTAGATTAGTTGTGTTTTAATTCGTGTTAGTTTTTATTTTCTTTTTATTTTGTTATTAATTCTTATGTTCTTCATTTGACGAGAATGTATTTAATAATGTTATTTTATTGATGTCATGTTTAGTTTTAATTTTAGTATTGTAATTTAGTTTTTATTTTTTGACATTTTTTGATGTTTTAAAGTTGTGCTATTATTATAATGATTGTATACCTATGTCACATTTTTGTCAATTTTTGGGAATATGGACTGTAGGGGGCCACCAGAACCAGCTATTTTTTTAAAGTGGTCTATGAGAAAAAAAAGTTTGGGAACCCCTGTGCTAAACGTTGATTTGGGAAATGGAACTATTGTGAAATGATTCTTGGGAAGTGAAATTTTCCAAAACATTTATGGGCGAAAGGGCAGGATAACATGTTAAATTAATTAGCACAGACATCGACGCGACTTAACGAAAAGCCGTACTCAAAAATAAGTGAAACTGATAATGAAGACGTAACTCTTCATTGGATTACAACAGCAAATGCTACCAAAAACTATCAATACATTCTAAGAAATAATGGCGTTAGGTAGTTCGCTTCGCGGACGGGATAGCGCCATCTAGTGTGATATTGGGTATTTTTTCTGAAATTCTTGTAGAAGGAAACAAGAGTGAGGCCTAATGTAATGGTGAAGTAGCTAAGAGGGCAAGGTGTTCTAAACTATCTTGGCACGACCTTATGCTTCTAGCATTTTCCCGTGTTATGCCTCGGCGCAGGGAGCCTGGGCTCCACGTTGGCGTAGACACTAGTTTTAATGGTTTGACCTTCCAACCCAGAGGGTAAACTAGGCCTTACTGGGATTATTCCGGATTCTTCACGGTGTTTTCCTTCACCGAAAAGGGATTGATTAATATCAAATGATATTTCGTATTTAAGTTACGAAAAACTGATTGGTACGAGCCGGAGTTAAGAGGATGTTAACACCTAAGCATTTCAAGAAAAAATATTTATTTTAATACTGCAAAGAGTATATGTTAATATTCATAATATTTCAAAGAGAGTCTTTATCGTATCTTATGTTACGAGGCGAGGCTTAGACGGAATAGTTTCTATGACGAAAGTATTATTTACCTTATATAAGGTGCTAACAAATTAGTCACGGATATTTTAAGAGATAATACATTATGTTAAAACAATTAACTTTAAACTATAACTAAGGAACCTTTGTATATAATATTTTTGTTTTCATTTACCGAACAATAGTAGATTACATACCAAGCCCGTTTTAGTGGGAAATGTCTCGGATCCCATGTAATTGTCGGCCGAGGCGAAGCCGAGGTCGACTAACATGTGATCCGAGGCTTTCCCATTTAACGGCCGAGGTTTGTATACTATTTTTCAGCCCGACGGAGCCGGCAGGCGGCAATTTAGTTTTGCGTAAAGTGGTGCTTACCGGCCGGAGGACTGAAAAAATAATAATTATAATTCCGTCTAAAAATAATCACCATGTGCAAATTTAACTGACAAGGTGTTTAGCATGACGTTGACAATCGAGTATTTGATTTGACGTTAAGTGGCCAGTTATGTGTTAGGTAAAAGAGGTACTAAAATATGTTCAATGAGTATTCATTTAATAATCACACTAACAGGGTGTTTTAACGTTGCAAATTTGTTTCCTAGTTTTCTCCAAAAAAACATAACAAAACTTATGATGTTTCATACCTAAATGTACTCCGAGAACCGAGTACTATCAGCGGTAAAAATATCCGTGACTAATTTGTTAGCACCTTATATATGCGTTGATCACACTGATGCGGATCCGCACGTCTGTACAGCGTGTGAGCGGGACAACATTACGCACGTGTATGAATAGCGTTGACTCGCACTTGCCATACCTACCATTTTTTTTTAAATTAATTAGCTATTTTAATATTCGTTATGATAAAGTATGTCCAATAAATATCTAAATATACCTGTGCCAGTGGCCGTGACCTTAACAGCGAGGCCTTTTTGATGGGCCTCTGTGCCGGAGATGAGTCGACCTGTCATAATCAGGTCTAGTGCTTGTGAGAGACCGATTAGGGATGTAAGTCTCCGGCCTCCGTACAGGCCTGATGGCACTCCTGAAATACAAAAGGACATTTAAATATGGAGGAAACATTTAGTAAGTTATTTATTTTTAATTGAGCTCCCGATATTTCGTTTAACATTTAACACTTTACTAGGCGAAGGGATATATTCCTCCCACATCTTATATCGGTTACCGTAGTCAGGTTTTAACTCCATGCCCGTAATAATATTTTGTCAATCCCTGAAAATAGTATTTTATGATCTTCATTCACAACACGCTTCTAAATCGCGTAATATATCTTTGGCAGCCGTTTAATTCAATTGAAATTAAATTTCAGTAAACTACGGAGAATTTCGAACACTCCTTAATTTCTATGAAACAGAAGTACATAGGTCGAACAATTTTTTGATATTTTGTAGATTTTGAGTGTTGAAAGGTAATATTAATCGTAAAAATTGCTAAATATTCATGCGTTATTATGTATGAGCAGAATTAGGATGTGGGTTGACATTATCCCATGGCCTTATTAGAATTTAACTGTGCGGCCCCATGGCCCGGTAAATTGTCCTGACATATCATAAAAACTCAAGTAAGTATTAAAACTGTTTTTGTGTTCAACCTAGAGCGAATTCATGTACCTATAAAATCTACGTGTTTTTCTTAAATTTAGTAAAGTGTTCGGAATTGTAAACAAACCACTAACATCACTGATCAAGTGGATTTAAACGGCCAAAGATACATTATTGAATTTGGAAGCGTGCCGTGAATGAAGATCATAATAGTACATTACCTAACTAGTGCGGTAAAACAAAGAAAGGCCGAGATCGCAGATGTTTGCGACTCGAGCTGCAAGCGAGGGACGTAAATATGCGATCAAGGGCTTTATTTATTACCGCACGTGTTAGGTACATAATTTTATGCCTACACTTGGACAGAACTCGGCTTTTTCCATGCGCGGAGCGTGCGGAAAAAGGCACTTTATGGCCAGGTGTGGCATAAAATAATGTTTTCAGTGATTGATATAGGTAATGTTTCGTAGTAGATCAGGAGTTAAACATTCACTATGATAACCGACATAAGATGTGGGAGGAATATATCCCTTCGCCTGATCAAGGATATAATAAGACAAAATCGAATAATAATTACTTAGACAGGCGATGGGATAATAGTAACCCACATTTTTATTTCTAGTTTAAGGGATCATCTCCGACTTTCGTAAATACATTTTTTACAAGGCGTTCAATACGGTTGTAACCGTATATACAGTACGTATGAAGACACGCTAGTTCATAGGGGCCTGGTAAAGGGTTAAGGATAGCCATAATGATCTTCCCTCTTTCTTTTTCTCTTTGTCGATCGTTATGGCTATCCTTAAGGGCCAACCTATCTGCAGATTCCAGTTTTCTCGTGAACATGGCGACTGCAAAATCGCCGAAATATCAGGAGCACAATTTTAATTTAAAAAAACTGTCTATGTGCAGGTCGCACTCGCTCATGGAGGAATGCTCCCCCCATTTATGACCTTAGGTACTTCAAAATACTGGTGGCACTCTCAGTGTGCGACAATTATATGATTTTGCTGTTGCTCTTGCTTTTTTCAAAATTTCGTTATTCCAGGTCAACAGGAAGTACCCTATACATTTTGATTCCCATTGCAAATGTATGGGAAATGAACATAAACATCCGTATCTTTTGATTACATAGACATAGAGGTTTGGTATTTTCACAGCTTCAAATGACCGCGGACCTGTGTATACGGTATTAATTTCAACTTGGTACCTCTACGCGTTCTCGAGATAAAAAGTCTTGACAAACAGACAGAAGGTCGCACAGATAACAGAGTGATTCAATGAGGGTTCCGTTTTTTTCCTTTTGAGGTACGGAACCCTTAAAACCGTGGTAAATAAGTACGTATTCATTTGTTAGAAAGTCAAATAACCGCTATAGTTTAAAACAGTGAGAAGATAATAAATTTCTTTGATACTGTTAGAACCCAAGAAGCCAAATCTAGGAACCAAAAGCCAAAGAATGACAGCAAAATTTGATAACGAAAATATATGGATGTTCTCCCCTGACTTTTATTTCGAGATCCGTACGTCAAAAATCTACACGCAATTTTTTATTGTGACACTAATTAATTGAGGTCTAATTTTAATTGTCAAGCTGGCTCCACAGGGAGCCGACGGGGCTTGAAAGGTTAATAGTGGGTCATGAGGTCCTGAGTTGCTTGCAACCTTCAAGGCTGATTTATCCTCCTCCTGCCCATCATACTCAGAAGCCATTGAAATTTAAACCCAATGATTCAAGAAATACAGTTGATTTTCCTTTGTTTCACGTTTTAAGGAAAAACAGAGAATATCTAACGTAACCTCAACCTATACACGACTTTTATTCGTAACTTGCTAAAAGTTAAATATGTCCTTTAGGAATCACATTGGGCAGGACGGGGCTATGTAAAGCTCCGGTTACACAGTAAATCTGTCAACAATAAAGTGAAAACAATGTGACATTTATGATATTGAGTTCAATGTTCTGGATAGTTATAGTGAAAATTCCAATGTTTAAGAGCAGCTGTGTAACCAGATTAGCCCTATAATTATGTCAAAAATTTTGTGCAATCCGTGCTTACCAAACCTGCGTCCAAGGAATCCCATGACAGCCGTATCTTCAATAACGCGCAAGTCACATGCCAGTGCCAGTTCAAAGCCTTCAGCTACTGCAAAGCCAGTAACTGCTGCGATTGTCGGCTTGTCACACAGAGGTCGGCGGAGCAGGCGAGACTGAAAATGTTGGATTTTGTATTTAATACTATGGCCAGCTATAATGACTTCAAACCTGCTGAGGACCATGCATCAGTGGAGTGAGGATTCTGTAGTTCCCAGCCTATCATAAAAGTTGGATTTAAAAGTGGTATTTTAAATTATCAACTCCCAGTGCCACTCATTATTTTCTGTGGTTTTAAAAAGGAACCATGGTAACATAATCCTATGATATTAAGGATGCAATTTATTTTACACATAAATTAACATAATTAAGAGGAATGAGAAAATAAGATTTTA
Organism: Lathronympha strigana; assembly: GCA_949128165.1. Classification (NCBI taxonomy): domain Eukaryota; kingdom Metazoa; phylum Arthropoda; class Insecta; order Lepidoptera; family Tortricidae; genus Lathronympha; species Lathronympha strigana. Next base: position 7,661,512 of record OX421923.1, on the reverse strand, counting down.
CACTAAAATTCAATTGATTTATTCATTGTTATAATTTCCTCTAACCTCTAGAAAAATGCTGTTTAAATAATCCAAAAATGTCACAGACTCACCAACCTCCTAAGCTAAATCATAATAAAATAAAAGAAACACACCAAATCCCACCATTTAATATTAGGTAGCAAAAAATACTTACAGCAGCATCTTTGAGCACATTATACCCTTTTTCCCCCATCTCATCCATATCATACCCAGAACAAAATGATCCACCCTCCCCGTTAAACACCAACACCTTAGCTTCAGCATCTTTATCGAAGGCATCTATCGCCGCAGCTATCTCTCGTAATGTTGGCTCGTCCAGGCTGTTTCGAGTTGGTTGTCGGTCGATGTTCAGGGTTGTTATACCGCCATACTTTTCAACGTAAATATCTAGAAGCAAAGATGATTTTGGATGATATCTGTTGACTTTACACGCACAATGATGTCTTTAAAACACCGCAGGACTCATTCGTACAAGACCGTAACACAGAATGTATACAACAGAACTACAAGTCATTGTTATTCAACTAAGTGTATTGAAGGTGTAATATATTAAAACTACTATCATGCGTTTCTGAGGATTATTCTTTGGAGTTTAAGAAGGCTACGCATTGGTTTGTTTTAAGAAAAACTTGCCATATGAATCGTTTCAAAAACCAAAAATGATGAAATCAAAAGATAACCTCACTTTTTTTCACCACTGGCTCTTCCAGTTCCGGTTTGCTTTCCTTGTCCTGAGACTTAGCTTTGGCATCGTTGGAGCTAAACCTTATTGTGCTTAACCGGATGAACGATATATTTGAGGCCGAAGCCAATTGCTTTATCAACATTCTCATTTTTGCGCTTTGTATAGCTTCAGCTTATGGCAAATAGTGTTTTGACGATTTGACTGTTTCGCCTTCGCCGACAGCTCATGACAGCTGTCAAAATGTTTCAGATGGCTTTCAGCAGCTCGTTCAAAAATCTTAATATAAATTTCCTCTCGATTTTTATCAGAATGCATTAAAGTCCGTAAGTTTTCATGTACGCTGAACAAATAGAATTTTCCAAATCAGCAAGTATTATTTTGGTCATCGGTAGATTTGGCTACTTCAATCAACATCAGCATGGCCTCTAGATGAAATTTCAAGTAAAGTACAAAGTGGACCAAAAAAATTCTGAATCATCCAAATGATTGTCAAAACAAAACGTCAGACTACGTCAACTACGAAGATATTCGAAAAATTCTGGATTGGACAAATTCGATCAGGACACGTGTACTTATCTGCAGTATACATAGAATTACATCAGGAACGTTTATTTATCACTCGACTATTCCTAAAACAGCGAGTCATTGCAGAATATTTTGTGTAACTTTAATGTGTGTTGTCATTTTGCACTTCTGAAATAAGCCCTACATTTTATGTTTCACTGAATAAAGTTGTCATCAAATAAATATACAATGACGGAATTTAGAGACTGGTATTATGGGATACCCTTCTTCACCCGTTACTGGTTAACTTTAACCGTTGGACTCAGTATATTTGCCAAATTTAATTTCCTCGACTTCCGGTATTTAATTTTGGATATTGGCGCCTTCGTCAACAGTTTTCAAGTAAGTCATTAATCTAAAAATTTAATCCATTAAATGAAGTAATTTATCATTCTATGGATTACATTTTTAACTTCAAAGATGTATTTATTTGTATGTATTTATTACAGTATTGGCTAGGCTATACCAAAACAGATTATTTACCATTATTATTAGTATTAAAAAGATTTCTATAAATATAATGGTTCAATATCAACCAAATTAAACAACAAACTCCCAGAAGACGTGGTTGCAGCAGAAAATGTGAATCAGTTTAAAAATGGACTAGACAAGCATTTGGATCTATCTATCTATCACTAGGCTATGATTACTGTCATGATGATCACTGGATACAGGCTATATCAGTTTTATAACTGATATAGCCTGTAATTATTATAAATTCTATATTACTGAGTAGATATATAACCAAGAATGTTATATGTTAAATAAACTTTAAGTCCCCTTCAGTCTCACTCATAGATGCAATTTGAAGACTGTAAAAAGCTGCATCTAAGTACCTCCTACCCCATGTATTACTGTATGTTACTGTCCTATCAGAGGTTCAACCAGTGCAATAAATTAAAAAGAAAATGTTTTTTTTTTTCAGTTATGGCGGCCAGTAACAGCTCTATTCTACTATCCCATCACCCCAAACACAGGTTTCCACTTCCTTGTGAACTGTTACTTCTTGTACAGTTATTCGGAGCGCCTAGAAAGCGGAATCTTTGCTGGCAAGCCGGCCGACTACTTTACAATGTTGATATTTAATTGGCTGGTCTGCATTGGTATTGGAGTTTTGATTGGATTAAGTGTAAGTATAATCAATGGACGCAATATAAGACGGTGCCTGTGGCTGATTTTCTTTTGTAGCCATGCTTGACGAAGCCTGCATTGCGGATATGAAGCTTATGATTTGAATTATTTGAGTAGTGTTTTTTTGCTTTAGAAATAAGTTGTTGTAATGTAATTGTTGGATAATTAACACATAAAAAAATATGAAAGTAAATTCTCATGTTATTGTTTTGTTTTTTTTTATTATTTTGTATACTATTTAACCACTTATGGATGATTTGTCTGAATTGAAAGTTTTCATTTAATTTCGTTGTTGGGGGACGAACGTTGCTCACGTCCGCAGGAGAATGCTTTAGATACCCTGCACGTATCCCCTGGGTAGCGCTAAACGAGCAACAGCAAAACAGGCGATTGTAGGCACTTATCTCACTATACCTTCGAATGCAAACAAAATGCTTCAGAAGGAGAAAACATGCAAATCACAAAACCCACAGACTAGGGATGTTGGACCTTCAGTTCGCATCTGTCAACTTAACATCGAAGGCATCAGCCGTTCAAAATGTGACTACCTGCACAGAATCCTGACGGAGCAAAAAATAGACATAGTTTGCATTCAGGAAACGCACACCAAAGACGAGCAAGACCTGGCCAGCAGAGGCTCCATCCCAGGCTACTCTATCGTTGCGGCGGTCCATCATCCGAAATACGGAATAGCCACTTACGCAAGGACAGATCTCCAGGAACTCCAAACTCTACAAAGGGGCATCAAAGACACCACTCACACTGCCACCGTGCAACTCAGAGAGTTACAGGTCATGAACATTTATAAACCTCCTCTAGCTACTTGGACATCAGACGTTTTACCAAACATGAGGCACCCAAGCATTTTCTGTGGCGATTTTAATAGCCACCATGTCAACTGGCGCTACAGAACAACAGATCTGAACGGGGCGGTGCTTGCCAACTGGGCGGACCTCTCTGATTTGCATCTTCTCCTCGACGCTAAAGATAAGGGTACCTTTGTATCAGCACGATGGAAGCAAGAGTACAATCCGGATCTGACTTTCGTCAGCAAGGACAGTCTAGATCAGCCCCTCCCTGCCTCTCGAACCATCCTACCCAGCTTTCCCAATAGTCAACATAGACCCATCATCCTGGAAATCGGCCTTAAGATTCCCCTCACGAACTCCATGAAAGTGCCTCGATGGAATTTCAAGAAGGCAAACTGGGAAACCTTCCAAAGCAGACTTGATCACGAACTGGAAAGTGAATATTTTGAGCCAAAACCATCAAACTATGCAAGGTTCGCTAAGATCGTTATCACAGCGGCCAAGTCTGCAATACCCAGAGGCTACAGAAAGGAATACATCCCCGGCTGGAGCGACGAGAGTGAGGATCTTTTTAAGGAGTACCAAGCCTCCGCTAATCCCGAAATCGGTGCACAACTACTTAAAACTCTAGATCAGAACAGAAAGACCAAGTGGACGGAAACAGTCGAGAGCATGGATTTCAAGATCTCTAGTAGGAAGGCTTGGCGAGTTTTGAACGGGCTTACAGGCAAGAAGGGCACCCAAAAGTCGTTCGCGCAGTTGCAACCGGATGCCATAGCGAACAGAATGGTGGACCTAACTAGGGCAAAAAGAGACCCGTGCACCACGAAGCGCATTCGCAAGCAGCTAACTGAACTGAAACGCAGCATGCCGAATAACACTCACCTAGCCAGACCATTTTCCACCCATGATACTGTCAGTGCAATCAAACATCTCAAACCTGGCAAAGCGGCCGGCCCTGATGGAATTTATAATGAGTTTCTCAGAAACATGGGCCCTCTGGCTGTGAGCTGGATCGCGGCTCTTTTCTCCAACATCTTGCTCAAGGGCCAACTGCCTGCCGAATTCAAAACATCTAAAGTCATAGCATTGTTGAAACCTGGAAAATGCGAACAGCTCCCGGAAAACTACCGCCCGATCGCTCTCCTGAGTTGCGCGTACAAGCTACTGGAACGACTACTGCTCACACGGATAACTCCATTCATCGATGCTGTGACTCCTCAAGAACAGGCAGGCTTTCGACAAGGGCGCAGCTGCGCCGACCAGGTCCTAGCTCTTACCACTCACATAGAAGATGGTTTCCAGAAAAAAACTTAAATCCACTGCGGTCTTTATTGACTTAACAGCCGCCTACGATACAGTATGGAGACATGGACTCATCTTCAAACTCTTGTCAGTCGTACCCAGCAAGGAGATAGCAGGCCTTATAGCGAATATGTTGAGTGAAAGACATTTTGAGGTTTACCTGGGTGATACCAAAAGCAGGCGAAGGAAACTAAACAACGGCCTGCCACAGGGATCAGTACTTGCACCTCTCCTCTTCAATCTTTATATCCACGACCTGCCCGAAACCTCAGCTCGGAAATTTATATACGCTGATGATATAGCGCTGGTTGCCCGAAGTCGGTCATTTGAGGAAGCGGAGCAAGTCTTGACATCGGACCTTAAGGTCATGTCGAATTTCTTTTCGACTTGGAGGCTCATACCTAGTGCCAGTAAAACAGAGGTTGCGAGTTTCCACCTACATAATAGTCTTGCCACATACCAACCTGCAGTCGTATTTCAAGGCTCAAACCTCAGGTATAACCCCCACCCTAAGTACCTTGGTGTCACTCTGGACCGGTCCCTGACTTATAAGGAACACATCACCAAAACGTCTCTCAAGCTAGCCACACGCAACAACATCTTACACAAACTGAGCGGCACGTCATGGGGTGCGTCTGCCGATGTGCTACGTACTACAGCGCTCAGCCTCGTGTACTCTGCAGCAGAGTACTGCGCGCCTGTATGGTGTGAAAGCTCACACGTGCAGAAAGTCGACACGAGATTGAACGATGCGATGAGGTATGTTTCCGGAACAATTAAATCCACGCCGACCGATTGGCTGCCAGTGCTCAGCAACATAGCCCCGCCGCATTTGCGAAGAAAACACGCGCTTTTGAGGGAAGCCGAGAAGATCACAGCCCGTTCAGATTTGCCAGGCCACAGCGAATTCACGAATCCGCCACCACAACGACTTAAATCACGTCGCCCTACTAGCATAGCTGCACGGAAGCTGAGAGCTGATGGGTTCCAGCTAGAGCAGACGTGGAAGAAAGAGTGGCTGGAAACTAACGATCATCACCCACGTATCGGAAACCCTTCTCAGAAGCTAAAGGGCTTCTCGCTTCAGAGGAAGTACTGGTGCCGCCTTAACAGAATACGCACGGGCCACGGAAGGTGCAATTACTTGCTATACAAATGGGGATGGAACGAGAGTCCGCTATGTGATTGTGGTCTAGAAGATCAAACAGTCCGGCACATAGTAGAGCGATGCCCAAAGCGGAGATATCAAGGTGACCCGGAGGACCTCTACACTAACCTGACATCTGACGCGATCGACTGGTTGCGCGACCTGGATGTCGACTTATAATGAATTGCCTACAATGTATAAATTCGCCATACGATTAAATAAATAAATTTCGTTGTTTAACAAATATGATTGTCATACAAAAATATCTGTACTGGGCTGAATGCCATATATTGTTTTACTCGGCTACATGTTCATATTTGTCAGTAAACAGTTTAATCGTGGTACAACTGCAACAGCTATAATGCTTTTGGACAGGTTTGACAGATTTTGGGATTATTAACCTATTCAACACCATGTTAAATACGGGCTATGGGTTACCTGTGAGTTAATCCACTTGCCACAGTGATCATGTTAAGGTCTATGTTGCTCTGTGGTCTGTGACCAATTATTTGGTCTTTGGCGTGAACCTGCAGTGTCTTTGATGTGCAAAAGGGTAAATATTGAATTTCTTTTCAGTATGTAATGGACCCCATGGTGATCTCAGTGCTGTATGTGTGGTGTCAGCTCAACAAGGATGTGATAGTGTCCTTCTGGTTCGGGACACGATTCCGGGCCATGTTCCTGCCCTGGGTGCTGCTTGCCTTCAATCTCATTGTCAATGGAGGGTATGTATTTGACATTTTAACTCCCTTGTCGAAAAACGTTGCAATCCTGTATTCAATTTAGTATTTATCTAACAAATACATAGTAACATAGGTACATGATCATGAAAGACCTAAACATGACAAAGTTTTTGAGCAAAACAGCTACATTTTCATAGACATACAGGTTCGCCCGCATATGGAATACTGCTCTCATCTTTGGGCAGGGGCACCTAAGTACCAGCTTCTTATACGATACGACCTTTAAACCTTCAAGAAAAGAGCGTACTCCCACCTTAAAGGCCGGCAACGCACTTGCGACACCTCTGGTGTTGCGGGTGTCCATGGACGACGTTAATCGCTTACCGTCAGGCGATTTGTTTGCTCGTTGCCCCGTAAAAAAAAAAGGCATTTATGAATAACTCCATAAACCCCATTAGTTTTATGCTCGCTGAGGCTGCTTATATGAGGCTAAAATGATAATGATAATGAATGACCCGCCACAAGTCCACCATAGTAAAAAAAAAAAAGCGACTCAATGCTCCGGTGGTTTTTGAAGAAATAGAGTCTAAAAGAAACATTTTGTTTTCAGTGGTGTGGAAGAATTCCTTGGCATCCTGGTGGGGCACCTGGCCTTCTTCCTGATCTTCAAGTACCCCCAGGAGTTCGGAGGACCCGCTTTACTGGCGCCACCTGCTTTTCTGTAAGTGTATACTATTAGGTACAGTGAGAAAATCGATTAGTTTATTACCTGCTCATGTTTGTACAGTCATGTTCAAAAGTGCATGGAGAGATTAAACATGAATTATTTCATAGATTATCGATGCACTTTTAAACGTGACTGTAAATAAAAAGGCAGGAATAGTCAAGACTGCAGTATGTTTATGGCAGTATGCTTGTACTTTATGGGACCAAAGGGCCTACCAAGAAATACTTCGTTCGTTCGTCTTTTTCTCTCTCTATTACTCTCTCATATTCGAGCTGCTAAATAAATAAATAAAGAGACAAGGAGACAAACAAACGAAGTGGTTCGTGGTAGACCCACGTTATGCCCGACAAAGCGCGCGATACATGCTCGCTGCAGACGTGGAAATATGGACATTTGCCTTACACGTTCGAACATTGCCGCGGTTGAACCTGTGCCTCGTAACTTGGACCACTCTAATAGTTTTAAATAGACGACTCCTATGAGTCTCGAGTTTCAGACATTAAAATACCTACTGGCATTTATATGACATAGTTATTTGTACGTTACATACGAATAGCTATACATTTGACGTTCCGTCCCTCGCAAAAATCGGCATATTTTGATATAGAAAAGTCAAAAGTAACGAGCGCATCTCAAATCGATCAGACACATGTCGACCTATTTTCGACTTTATCGACGTGAGTAACCATAGAGTTACTCACATATATGTATTTTCATCCGTCTAAGTCTTAAAAATCTCATGTTATACTTTCATCGACGCTGTGCAGGGTGCGCAGCAGTCGTCACATGCTCCTGGCTCCTGGCCGTTGTGGCTCCCAGCATCTTAATAATAAATAAATAACTACCATAGTAATTTAAGTCTTTTGTAATGTGATGTACCTAACTAACACACAACTATGGATTTAATCATCTGAAATATTGTTTTTTTTTTGCAGAAAGAAGTTTTTCCCTGACTACCGTCGACCAAACAACTTCGGTCCGACCGTGCAAGTAAGAGCGCCAGTCGCCGAAGGTCACCGATGGGGTCGCGGCAACACGCTAGGAGGCCTTTGAATACAGTACCCTTTATATTACAACCATCCTAAAGGGTCCTACAGACTAGGCAACGCGTACGATGCGATCATAACCTTATGACTACGCCACACATTGAGCCATCATCGGGACGTTAAGCTATGCAGCAGAACGAAATGGCAATATCGCGTATTACCCAACGCATAGCGGCCCCATTCGCACGAGTGCTTTTAGACGCGCGTTAAAAATACGTTTAAATCACACAAACAGATACCCATTTATGAATTCACACAAAGGCGGTTTTAAAACGCGGCTCTATTTTATCGAGCAACAGTGCTCGTTTTAGCTTTTGAGGCGTTGATCATTCAATCGAATTGAGGTTACGGAACTATCTGTTTTGATGAGCGTTTAAAAAACGCTGCCGCTGCTGTCAGTAGGCCTTGTGCTACCATCGTCATACTTATATACTCAAGCTCGTATCTACTAAAATTCAGATACGAGTTAGACTAAGTAAGACCAACTCGTTTGTTTTTTTTTGCCGATACGAGTTTTAGACGACGATTTCCTGCAACACACCGTGGGAGTTCGACTGTTGTTGGTGTCTTTCATTGCAGAGTTACTCGGGCGCTCCCGATTGTCAATAATTCATCGAATGTTCACCCTGGCCAGCCAGTAGAAAACCGCGCGAAATTTAAACTTTGTATGAGTAAGGGCAGAAAATTTTAATTTCGCGCCAATCAACGGGATTTTTAAGCGTCCATGTACCTATGACGGACGGTAAAAAAACCGTCAACATTGGGTTTTAACGCGACGCTTCTTAAACAATGGTGTGGATGGGGCCTTATATCGCCTCATGAGGCGTGGCCGACCCATTCGAAACCCGAAAGTACACATAAGGACTGAATATTATTTGTGACCATCAACTGTCTATACGTCGGTTTTCATAAAGTGAATGTGCTATACGATGTACCTACTACAGATGTTGTGCATTATTATTTTACTTCGTATTTTCACGGAAACTCCCGAACATAAAATGCTATTTCAGACAGCGTAAATACCGAGGTCGATTGAAGTAGCATTACAAATACGAGTGTTTCCGCGATAATACGTAGGGAAGTCATGATGCGGTACATCTGTAATCGTCTTATTCTGTGACTTAAAACTGTCAAACGGAGCTTTAGGAGCAAAAGTAGTATAGGTACTTTCTAGGCAACTGCTATCAAAAATGCCCGTGAAATGTTTATAATTTGGAATGAATTGGCATGTTGATTTGTTGAATAAGACTCAAATTAATGTTTTAATATATTAACATTTTTATTTTTAATGTTGAGTGATTGTTGTGTGGTTGTTAATGTGTACATACAATGGCGTAAAAAACATACAATTTCCACTTCCTGACACAGGTACAGCACTTTTATGGTGCTTCTACATGCTCGGGCTCTCGGCCGAATGTTTCGGCCATGTTAGTACACGATGATTCGAGACAGACTATATAGAGAAAACTTAAGCCAGACCAGAGACAATTTAAGTACTTTTTCAGGTAGTTTGGTTGAGTTAAAAGGTGTCTTAAATAATTTCACTTCGGGTAAAGCTATTTAAAAAGTGTCTTAAATAGTTTCAATAACCAAAGCTATTTAAAACACCGTTTAACTCACCGAAACTACCTGAAAAAGCTTAAATTGTCTATGGTCTGACTTAAATTTTATCTAGGTATATAGTAGTAGTAGTAGTAGTAAAACACTTTATTGCACAAAAACAGGGGGAAAAAACAAGATAAATAACACAAATATTTGTACAAAGGCGAACTTATCCCATTTAGGGATCTCTTCCAGTTAACCTATAGTCTGTCTCGAATGAGCGTGTACTAGGGTGGGCCGAATCATTCGGCCGAGAGCCCGAGCATGTAGAGGCACGGTTACATATAGTCTTGTTTGGAACGTGACGTTTCGTTAAGTGCCAACAACCTATAAAGTTTTACCAGTGTTGGTAGTTCTGTGTATGAATTTGACACTTAATGCTTACGACAGTAAGCTCTTTTTCGTACGAAACATTTGTCGTTGTATCATCATCAATGTGAAATACATATTTTTTGACGTTTTTGTTCTGCTTTGTGTCTCTATTCCTTTTAAGTAGGGCTGCCATCTCGTACTCTGCCGAAACCGGACAAAAAAGTTAAAAAAACCCGGACGTTTCATTAAAATCGCGGTCTCTCCCCGGACATTAAAGAAATCAATTTTTAATTTGAAAATATATGCTTTTGCTAGGGATTGACCTGAACCCAAAAATGTTCGGGTTTATCCCGGACAGTTTTAAAAATCCGGGCCGGACGCTCCCCGGACGGGCTCCAAACTAGGACAAATTCGGGGAAACCCGGACAGATGGCAGCCCTACTTTTAAGAAGTCAATGGTTGGGACATTTGGGACCTACGTATGCTGTGGATTTTAAAACCCTTTAGTGGACCATATTGTTCAGAAAAGACCAGCTCACTATGCTGTAAAGACTATTGCCGTTATTCATAAACGCTCATCAAACCTCCGTTAAATAATTTCTCGTTTGTCCTTATCTGTCAGTTTGACATTTGCGTTTGTTAAAAAGGGACAAAACATATTTTAACTAATATGGGTCTGTTAAGTTTTTATGAATAAGGCGTATATGTGTTGATGTATAACCTATATATCTGTTGATGTCAAGAATCAGGAATATATAATAATAGTTTTATCCAAAGTATATTTTGTACATAGCATTTTAATCTATTCTTGTGTATGGCTAACACTAAATTAATATTAAATAAATAATATAGTAAGTTATTTTTACTCTTTTATTTATGTCCAATTTAGATCATTTTAATAACACACATTTGTGAAAATTGGTTTGACTTAACTATCTGGGTCAAAAATAGAGGACTACGGTATTTTTGCTCACCAGGCGGTTCTTGTCAAGCGCCAATATTGCATTAGTATGAGTTGGTATGACGAAAAACCAATATTAGAATTGATTACTTTTTATATTAAAAGAGTTAAATTCGTCGGTATTTTCAATATTTTTACAAGCTTTTATTTAACTTGCAACGTGTGTGTGTTGCAGTATATTGCATCATGTTATTCAACTTATTGAATAACATGATGCAATATACTGCATTTCAAAATTAGACGTAGGTAATTCTGAGCTGTAGGATAAGTTAAAAAGAACCATGCCGTGCAAACGGTTGACCCAATCTGTCGATACATGTGGCTGACTTCAAATTTCTACTTCTAGGTGTAGTTGCAACATAAAGATTGTACGGAACCCTCGGTGCGCGAGTCTGAGACTTGGTCGATTTTAGTAAAAGGCTCCCGCTTTGTCGCTGGCTGATAATGATAAGGCGATATTGCCATAAAGATTCATTAAGAAGTGTACTTTAGCATCAACCGACAATGAAAATGGTAAGTACACAAGGATGTTCCCCGACACCCATACGCACGTGAAACTCTCAGTGCGCGGCATTTATACGATTTTCGGATTTTTTCCTGAACATGTAGGTACTGCAAGCTCTTGCTTTTTGCAAATTTCGTGATTCTAGGCCGACGGGAAGTACCTTATAAATTTTGATACTTACCCATTGCAAATACTTATACGGGAAATGCGACATAAACGGTCGGGTCGTATCTTTTGATTGCGTTGAAGTTTAGTTTTATCACAGCTTCAAGGGTCCCAACCTGTGTATTTGGCATTCATTTCAACTTGCTACCTCTACGCGTTCCCGAGATAAAGGGTCTTAACAGACAGAGGGTTTCGTTTTTTTCTAAAATACAAGCACAATTATATGCTATTTGTTATATCTATTGCTCAATCATTCATGCTAGAGCAGGGCCTATACCACGAAAATCGAACGATTGCGGATTTGTATTTCCGTCTCTGTCACACTTGCATATTGGAGTGACAAAGAGGTTTTCCCGTCAATGCCAATTTTCGATGTTCGTGGTAGGCAAGCAGATAACGAAATGAAATTTAGATTTCTGGCGGTCAGGTTCACGCGACTTTGTTTTCAAGTTGCTGCACGCGGGGATTCCCCCAGATCTATTATTCGTCGATGACAATGTTTGTAAACAACCACCTTGTTTGTAAACATACTTTCTCGTTGGGATTTACGCGCAACCGAGGACTTGGTAATCAAAACAAATGTCTGATACAATCTTGTTTGTACAGATGTAAGAGCGTGTCACATATTTTGGAAGATACTATTGCAGCTTCTGTGCGTACGGTCGGCTTCATAAATATATATGCACCTGTATTCAAATTTGATTCTTCTCTAACTGTAATACATTCCGAAGTGTATACATATTCGAATTTCAATAACGAATTGGCATGGCCACTCCACATAATGGGCCATGATGGGCGATGATAAGGGACGCAGTTATGAGTAAGAGGGGTTACGCAATACGCAATATCGCCATCCCGTTCTGCTGTATAGCTACGCTCGGTATAATGGCCCATGATGGCCCATTGCATTGTGTGGAGCGGCCATGAAAAGGTAGTAGGGATATTATGTGGTTATGTTAAGATTAATAAAAATCAAAACGCTGGATTTAGGAGCCAAAATACCGCAGTCGGCGAATGTTTTAATATTTTTAATTGACTAGTTTGATAAAGTAAACAACTTCGAAAATATACATATTTTCATTCCGCGCCCAAATAGTGCGTCATTGATTTCACAATCTGGTGTAAGGATTTGCTAAAATGCACTGCCAAAATAAAATAATGCACCGATAAAATGCGCCGTTTTCGTTATCGGGGCGATACAGGAAAATCTGTAAATTTTTATAAAAATAATCACGTGATAGCTCGGAACCCTCGCATGTCACATAACGCTTTCTATAAAAATAGACAGAGACAGATTTTCCCGTCCCGCCCGTCCCGTCCCGTTCTAGTGTGAGTCATCCTTTACGCGATAAAAATAAAGGAAAAACAAACTCGCATACTATACTAACTCCATATCGTGCAAACGAAGTGACCCAACCAAGCTGTCTATAGGTACTTACATATATGGGGCTGAAGGGTAATGCGACTAAGTGTTGGTGCGGAACCCTCGGTGCGCGAGACCGAATCGCACTTGGTGGTTATTTTAATCTCTAATTAATGACAACCAACGCTCCTCGCAGTCTCGCTTAACAGTTCTTGGAAATATTTTGCAGTTTTTCCTTATCGTGAGTCATAACTTTTGCGCTGTGCATGTCGTATCTATACAGGGAGGCCAAAAAATAACGGGAAAGCCGGCGCCAGGCAGCATTTGGGACCCATATAAACCCCCCTAGACATTTTTTGGACCGATCAAATTGATTTGATTTTGAAAAAGTTCAAAAAAATTATAATATTTTGTACGATGTGGTCATTGTAGATGCACCCCGAATAATGTAAACTCGTCTGAAGTTCGTACGAAATGGCAGTCGCAAATCTAAATTTGCCAGTTTTTCTAATGTTGGCCTCTTGAAACAGGAAAAAATCGTCAAAAATAGCAGAAAACAGTGATTTATTGCACTTGGACGTACTAAAAGTTGTCGCGCGATAAAAAAAAATTAAATAATGCTGAAATCGACTTACGTGTGAGGTTATTTCTTCTATTCGATTTGTAGGTAGAGATGAAGCAACACACTATTTTCACAGATATTTTCACTTAATTGTATCAATGCACCAAACAAATCACACTGATATTTCACTGAAATACTCATAAATTAATTATTAAATGATTCAGGCGAAAGCATCAATGTAAACAATAACAAACCAAGTGTTGCCACCATGCATACCTATGAGTTCAGGCAGTGCCTACATGTGCGTTCGGATAATTAGTACTGAGTTGAAGTGTGTTTATTGACTTGGTCGTAAAAATATGATGTTTACTGTTTTTCAATATTGTAAATACAGTATTTACAATATTGTCTAGTGTGATTTTATTTATTTTATTTGCGGCTTATACGCAATCGACCACAAAAACAATACTATTAGATCTGTAATGGTGCCTCTACACTCTAGTTCCAGTGCCTCACAGGCGTTTTTCACAGCTTTATTTAGTTCATGTGTTCAAATAGGTTTATTTTTAAGGAGCGTTCAGACAGGGGCAGTTTGACCCACAATCTGATAAATAAAATGCAAAAATTAGTACAAGTGATTTTACAAATACGAATGCATTTATTACATTACATGTAGTAATACATAGTATGCTTATTTAATTCGCTGCTTTATTTTGACACAAATTAGACTTTATAATGAAATAAAATTTGTTTGTCTAGACGGGCTTTAAAACCAGTTTCTCCAGAAGGCCTACCACGAACCACGAACGAAGTTTCACCCCTCTGTCTCACTTGAGTGAGAAATCACAAGTGCGAAAGAGAGGTATACTTTCGTTCGCGGTTCGTGGTAGGCGCTCAGGTGTCATTTTTTGTGTGAATTCTTGTCGTTTGCATACCGACGCATATGCATGTGAATTTTTGTCTTTCTACAGAATGTTCATCGTTTCGCATGAGAGTATTGCGAATACGTCGGTGTGCTAACATTACGTTTTGATCGAATGGGAAAAATAAATAAAGGCAGGCATCTTAATCTACTTTATTTTATAATTAAGAATACACAGAGAATTACAGTCAGTGAACCAAGACACTGCCCCGTGTAATATTTGAACATGATGATTTATAGGTACGCCGATGCGAAGCAGAGGCTTTAAGGGCCTCCACTAGCTGACTTACCTATTTTCACGATGTTCTCCTTCAAGCGACTGGTACATATCTAACGATGTTTTGTACATAAGTTCCAAAAAACTCATTTTTACGAGCGGTAGGCTAGTTCACATATCATATTTTATCTAAGACTTGTACATATTCATTCTGCTTTCACACACAATCATTTGACGGCCTATAGTAAAAGTTAAATGTACGCAACTTAACGCATTTATTATTAGGTAATATAGTTATGTTAATTCTAACAACTAATTTAAGCATTGGGGTTTTAATCACAATAATGATCATAATAAAAATAAAATACCATATTTTTCTTCTGTCAAAAATCATTCTTTGTGTTTTGCGCATTTTCCTTTGCCTTATTTCCTAACACACCGCTTTAGACTGCGATCTGAACGTTCCAGGTGCTTGTGATCGTGATGGAGCCCGATATCTGCGTGCGGCGCGACAGTATGCAGCTTGCTTTGCGTCGCTGGAATTCGGTTAGCTTCCATATTGTATTAATTCGTAAAAGTGGTACTATTATAGCTCGTGAACGTGATTTAGGTACCGACTTTAAAGAATTTAATTACTTTTGAACAAATTAGTCCGGAAAAACGTACCCGACGGTGTTGTACTAGTCGATTGTTGTGCTAGCAACCTTTTAACGCCTCAATCGCTAAAAGAGCATGCCTCTTTTTGTAATAGATACAAGAGTGACTGACCCAGAGGGTAAACTAGGCTTTATTGAGCTAAGCCCTGTTTCCTCACGGTGGTTTCCGTCCCCGAAATGTGTCTGGAAAATATCTAACCATGCTTCGTACGTAAGTTCCGACAAACTCATTCTTACGAGCCCCGCGACCTTCAGATTGAAAGTCGCACGCTGTACAGCTGAACCACCAATGCATGAGCTTACAGTGACAGTTAGTTAGGGTCAAGTTTTAATTCCGGTATACTCATGACTGTATTTTGACATCTGGATTGAAAGACATGAAAATATCGTATTGAAGCTGTAAGTTGACAAACTTTCAAGCTGTTTAATTGTATGTCTGTATGTGTGTGAAGTCTCCTAAACTATGCAACAATTACCAGCTAAGTAAGAAGTAAAGAAAATAGAAGATGCCTATGAATAGTTTCTTTGATGGCTTCGTAACGTGTATCACCTATAAATGTCGTGAACACAAGTAGCGCTTCTTTATAGGTAAAGCATCAACATGTCAACCTTTGTGTACAGACGGCAGCACGCTGCACTGCTGCCCCGAGTGCCACATCTTCGCCCAAGAGCTGAGAGCTATTATCGTTTAACGCTAAGATTACTATTTAGATTATTATTAACATTCGCCATTGATAAGAGTGAGTAAACAATTTGTCCATGTTCAAACTTCTTCATGAAACTTGGCAAACCTCTGTCAAGTTTTGTCTCATTCTTATAAACACAAAGTAAAAACGGGCAAACGCCATTTGAAAAATAAAAATGTCGTCGCACAACCTATTTTTAAATCTGTCAGTCTACGGGACTCACCAGTGTCTGATGAATTGATGATGGAGCTAAAAGGTGGATATAAGAACTCTGTCATTAAACGATGCAACCCCATCGAGTTCGAGCTGGTTTGATTCGTCTTGACGTATACTTTCATACTAGATGGTAACTAGTGTCCTCAAAGCAGGTATGGGATTTGCTATTCATCTCGGGTCTCCGTAGTGAGTAGACTACGTTTTACTGTCTGTACTGTTAGGTACCGTGTGTCAACATGCCATTTACATGACTTTCCGAGGGGACTCTGTTACCGACCGACCTACAACACGTCAAACTTATGTGGGGGTAACCATCTATTTTTTTATCAATTTTCACGATGTTTTCCTTCAAGCGACTGGTACATATCTAACGATGTTTTGTACATAAGTTCCAAAAAACTCAGTTTTACGAGTGGTAGGCTAGTTCACATATCATATTTTATCTAAGACTTGTACATATTCATTTTGCTTTCACACACAATCATTTGACGGCCTATAGTAAAAGTTAAATGTACGCAACTTAACGCATTTATTATTAGGTAATACAGTTATGTTAATTCTAACAATTAATTTAAGCATTGGGGTTTGATATAATAAAAATAAAATACCATACTTTTCTTCTGTCAAATACCATTCTTTGTGTTTTGAGCATTTTCCTTTGCCTTATTTCCTAACACACCGCTTTAGGCTGCGATCTGAACGTTCCAGGTGCTTGTGATCGTGATGGAGCCCGATGTCTGCGTGCGGCGCGACAGTATGCAGCTTGCTTTGCGTCGCTGGAATTCGGTTAGCTTCCATATTTTAGTAATTTGTAAACGTGGTAGGTTACTTATTATTTGATCGCGAAATAGGTACCAAATTTAAAGAATTTATATTTGCTCTTGAACTAATTGGTCAGGAAGAAACTACCCGAGGGCGTTGTACTTAGTCGACTGTGGGATATGGGGGGTTCGATTGTCTCGTGCTAGGTGTGCCTGGCAACCTAGCTGTCACAGCACTCACAGCAATATCACAATTTTCTTTACCTTTTAACGCCTTGATCGCTAAAAGTGCCTGCCTCTTTTCTTCCAACCCTTTTTGTTGACTAGGTCTTATTGGGATGAGCCCGGTTTCCTCACGATGTTTACTCCTTCCGAAAAGTGTCTGGAAAATATCTTACGATATTTTGTTACGAGCCCGGAGTTTTTAACCCACGACCTTCGGACTGAAAGTCGCATGCACTACCGCTCAATCACCAATGTATGAGTTTATGTGAAGTTTGTTAAACTATGGTTATTTCTTAGATTTCACGCCGCATTTACGCAGCTGTCACTGACTGTCAAAATGTCAATTAGATGACTTTCAGATAAGATGCCCGAGTTCATCATGTTAGCTATTAACTAACTAACGATTTCTGTTTTACGTTTTACCAGAGCTAGCTGCGTGAGACTCATCTGCCACGCCTCGCGTCTCATCACGGCTCTCACAATTAAAATTGATAAGAGTGAGTAAACAATTTGTTCATGTTCAAACTTCTTCATGAAACTTGGCAAACCTCTGTCAAGTTTTGTCTCATTCTTATAAACACAATGTAAAAACGGTCAAACGCCATTTGAAAAAAAAAATGTCGTCGCACAACCTATTTTTAAATCTGTCGGTCTACGGGACTCACCAGTGTCTGACGAATTGATGATGGAGCTAAAAGGTGGATATAAGAACTCTGTCATTAAACGATGCAACCCCATCGAGTTCGAGCTGGTTTGATTCCAGTACTAGATGGTAACCAGTGTCCTCAAAGCAGGTATGGGATTTGCTATTCATCTCGGGTCTCCGTAGTGAGTAGACTACGTTTTACTGTCTGTACTGTTAGGTACCGTGTGTCAACATGCCATTTACATGACTTTCCGAGGGGACTCTGTTACCGACCGACCTACAACACGTCAAACTTATGTGGGGGTAACCATCTATTTTTTTATCAATTTTCACGATGTTTTCCTTCAAGCGACTGGTACATATCTAACGATGTTTTGTACATAAGTTCCAAAAAACTCAGTTTTACGAGCGGTAGGCTAGTTCACATATCATATTTTATCTAAGACTTGTACATATTCATTCTGCTTTCACACACAATCATTTGACGGCCTATAGTAAAAGTTAAATGTACGCAACTTAACGCATTTATTATTAGGTAATACAGTTATGTTAATTCTAACAATTAATTTAAGCATTGGGGTTTGATATAATAAAAATAAAATACCATATTTTTCTTCTGTCAAAAATCATTCTTTGTGTTTTGCGCATTTTCCTTTGCCTTATTTCCTAACACACCGCTTTAGGCTGCGATCTGAACGTTCCAGGTGCTTGTGATCGTGATGGAGCCCGATGTCTGCGTGCGGCGCGACAGTATGCAGCTTGCTTTGCGTCGCTGGAATTCGGTTAGCTTCCATATTGTATTAATTCGTAAACGTGGTACTAGATAGCTCGTGAATTAGGTACCGACTTTAAAGAATTTAATTACTATTGAACATATTAGTCCGGAAGGAAGTACCCGAGGGTGCTGTGCTGGTGCCGCAAAAAGAACATATTTTTGTAATAGATACAAGAGTGAGTGACCCAGAGGGTAAACTAGGCCTTATTGAAGCAAGCCCGGTTTCCTCATGGTGGTTTCCTTCCCCGAAAGGTGACTAGAAAATATCTAACGATGTTTTTTTGTACATAAGTTCCAAAAAACTCATTCTTACGAGCCCCGCGACCTTCAGATTGAAAGTCGCACGCTGTACAGCTGAGCCACCAATGCATGAGCTTACGGTGACAGTTTGTTAGGGTCAAGTTTTAATTCCGGTATACTCATGACTGTATTTTGACATCCGGATTAAAAGAGATGAAAATATCATATTGAAGCCGTTAGTTGACTGTAATTTAAAATTTATACAATTTTTATGTATGGGAAGTCTCCGAAACTATGCAACAATTACCAGCTAAGTCAGAAGTAAAGAAAATAGAAGGTGCCTATGAATGGTTTCCTTGATGACTTTGTAACGTGTATCCACCTATAAACGTCGTGAACACAAGTAGCGCTCCTTTTCAACATGTTAACATTTATGTACAGACGGCAGCACGCCCCGAGTGCCACATCTTTGCCCGAGAGCTGAGAACTAATATCATTTTAGCGCCAAGATTATTAATTAGATTATTATTAACATTCGTGACTTATAGTCGCCAGTTAACGATAACGATTAACGGTTGCTGGGTAGTCTATCGTAATGGGTAATCCAGAGTTGGAACCAATCACGGGTTGAAACCAATGAGCGGATGTTAGTGACGTAACCCGACCCATTAAGGGGCGTTTAGGGTGCTGACGACTCCAACACTTCGTTAACACGTCATACCCTCGTTAAGCATTGGCTACGTTACTCACAGACTGAACACAACAGTATCTATCTGCGGTTTTCTGTAAGGCGGAGGTGCTTCTCTATTTGGGATCTGCTAGCGAAATGACATCCACGGAAACAACCCAAAGCACCACCACCACGCAGAGTTAGATGATATTCGCTTCGCTATGCTCTACCCCCTCCCAAATTAACTTAATATGTAACTTCTAGCTTCATCTGCGACAAAGCAAATATAATTATACAACATGCATGTTAGTTAGAAAAATATTGTACAATAAAATCCATACAAACATAAAACTTACATATAACTTACGCAGTCGCTCTAGCAGAAGACCCAACCAATTGGCATTACCCAAAACAAGGACTACATATGGCCAGAAAACTATTACCTATGAAGGAGCCAAACTTTATAACGGTTTGCCGCAGAGTGTAAAGACCGCAGGAACCATAGCTCAATTTAAACGCAAACTCTTAGAACATATAATCAATGATACTGAAACATAATGTAAACCTATATGCATGTAAATACTGAAATTCTAAACATAAATTATTAGGAGCTATACTGTAAGTGAAAACCTAGTCTGTTAGATGTAAGAATTGCTTGTACCTGTTACTAACACATAGATCTTAACTAAAATGTACTTATATTATTATATCTTAAGAAAAATTATTATATTTAACCTCACTAATCTTAGCACCTAAATTCTCATGTAAGTGACATTTGTCTTAATGAGAAATAAATGAATTCCAAACTGAAAGCGCGAGGACCACCGCAAGCCACAACCCTGAGCGGCGCAGGTCTGCTCCGTCGGTTCCAAGGTACTGTCTTGTCTAATCGAACGAGCGAAGCGCGTGAGTTCTCTCAGTCTACTTGGACAATCAGTCTTTTGAATGTTTGTTTGACGATAGCTCGAGTGATCGGATCAGGCAGGTATTTAGACGAGAAAGAGAGATTTTTTAAAATTGTATAACCAAAACTCGGTCGAGGGGTTGCCAAGTTTAGGACAATTTTTATGGTGCAAGTCTCAGTAAGAGATGGTTTGTCCCATGTGAAAGGGGTATTAGTTACATTGAATAGATAAAGGCATTCTATGGGAATATTGCTGTGCGTAAAAATGTATATGCAAATGCGGGTAACTATTTTTTCATCCCACCTGCTCGTAAATGGTGATATTATATGCAAGCATACTTACACTTAAAGAGCTGTATTATTCCCATGGTTTTAAAGGATTCTCATACTACTTTACCGCCCGCGTGTAGCTCGCGGAGGACCTGCCCCGCACGCGCTCGCAGCACGTAGTCACTCCGGAGTACTGTGGACTGTGCAACTACACTACCGCTTATCATTATTGTTTCTTTACCTGTATAGACTTTATTTTTTCCCTCGCAAATGTGATGAAAAACATTGTGTGTACCACGGGCACTAAGGGCATTACTAACTCGGGTCATTTAAAGACCCTCGTAAGTAATGCCCTTCTTACCGCCCTAGATGCACAATGTACTATTTCTGCCAACACCCACAATTGCAAGTATACGCGATTTGAAAAAGGCCGTCCGTCGTTTGGAAGTTAATACAACTTGATGCGAGTCGAATCAATCAAGGGATTAACAAGATATACTTAGGGGTTACGCTTCAGTTCATCGTGACACACACACAGCTCTTAACTAACATCTGATTTTTATTTTACAGGAGAACACTAACCAGCGTCTGCCACCACACTGCACAGCAAAGAATATAATACTAAGAGAAGAACGACAACTACATACAAAAAAAACGTCTCACGCAAAGTTTGTTTATACTACTAGCGACATCAAGAAAACACTGTGAACTAAATTTGACAACTGGTTTGGCTGGATTGTTTAGCCTATTACTAATAATCTCATAATGAGGCGGATGGTTCTGGGTTCGAACCCTGGCAATGGAATATCTTTTAGTATTTTTTATCACTAACAAATTGGTTCTCATATCTCCTTCTCAAATGTAAAATCTGCAGAGAACATTTTAAATTATTGTTATTTTGTGTAATAGTAACGAATGAAACCACGCATCAAGTACGCAAGTACTTGCCATACTAATTGGTATCCTGTTTCAACTGCTACTACAATTGATGATCAGCGCTTGAGCCTGAGACGTTGGCTATACGAATACTACAAAACCCTATTACCTAGAGGTCCTTTCCATAGGTTTCCGTCTGCTGACTTGGGCAACAGACATCCCTCACTGATAAGATAAGACTTTATGATAGGCAGAGGTCGTAGGACTTACAGAACAAAGTATTGAAGTATTTGTTGCAATACCTTGCTGATTGTGATCGTACACCTGTTGATTGTCTTCCTTGATTGCAGCGCCTGCAGTAATGAATTTTCGGACATACAGCGATGTTTATTGCTGATACTGATTAAAAGAGATCAATTTCTTAGTTATTATCGATAAAATGTAACTTAAGTAAATTACTTTTAGCCACTAGCGAATCGTAATTCTATGGTTGATGCGGTATTGTAATAGCTACTGAAAATCTAAACCCAATAATGATTTTAATTATCCAAATCGATTGCGATTTCAAAGTACTTATTTTATTTTTCCGCACTCCCGATGCAGTACTTATACAAAAAGCATAGCAGTGCAGATCCTATAGTAAAGTTATTCTCTTTGTGTACAGTATCGTGTAGGTGTGCGGGGAATGTGACGTCATCTCGTCACTCGCTGTCAAACTCGATTTTTTCTATTTTAGTAAATGGTGCCACCCACCATTTAAATGTTCGCTTTTTTAGGCTGGGGTTAGAGTCGCGCGGACTGCCCGCACGGAGCAATATTTATTAAAAAAGCCATCCGCGCAGATTGCTGCTCGGATGTCGGCTGTATCGTGCGGAGAGTGCATTGTTCGCGCCTGTACTCCGAAGCGAACAATCCACACGGACGGTCCGCGTGACACTAAAACCACTCTTACAGATATTCACTAGATGACGGACCTGACTAAGTAAAAACCGTAATAGGCGAAACTATTTTTCTGCCCTTCGGCCGGCAAGCGCCACATTGCGCTGAACCAAATTGACGCCTGCCGGCTTCGTCGAGCAAAAAAATGTAAGGGCTAACGCTCGCTGGCGCGGGTGCACGGAGCGGGTGCACGCGGCGGGTGGATTTATTATTACACGCCCGCTCCGTGTGCCCGCTTCACTTAGCGCTGTTCATACAATTTCTTATTAGACGGGCGTCCGTTCCGGGTATTCCGCGTCAGCTAGTGGAGGCCCTTAAAGCCTCTGCTTCGCATCGGCATACCTATAAATCATCATGTTCAAATATTACACGGGGCAGTGTCTTAGTTCACTGACTGTAATTCTCTGTGTATTCTTAATTATAAAATAAAGTAGATTAAGATGCCTGCCTTTATTTATTTTTCCCATTCGATCAAAACGTAATGTTAGCACACCGACGTATTCGCAATACTCTCATGCGAAACGATGAACATTCTGTAGAAAGACAAAAATTCACATGCATATGCGTCGGTATGCAAACGACAAGAATTCACACAAAAAATGACACCTGAGCGCCTACCACGAACCGCGAACGAAAGTATACCTCTCTTTCGCACTTGTGATTTCTCACTCAAGTGCGACAGAGAGGTGAAACTTCGTTCGTGGTTCGTGGCAGGCCTTCTGGAGAAACTGGTTTTAAAGCCCGTCTAGACAAACAAATTTTATTTCATTATAAAGTCTAATTTGTGTCAAAATAAAGCAGCGAATTAAATAAGCATACTATGTATTACTACATGTAATGTAATAAATGCATTCGTATTTGTAAAATCACTTGTACTCATTTTTGCATTTTATTTATCAGATTGTGGGTCAAACTGCCCCTGTCTGAACGCTCCTTAAAAATAAACCTATTTGAACACATGACCTAAATAAAGCTGTGAAAAACGCCTTTGAGGCACTGGAACTAGAGTGTAGAGGCACCATTACAGATCTAATAGTATTGTTTTTGTGGTCGATTGCGTATAAGCCGCAAATAAAATAAATAAAATCACTAGACAATATTGTAAATACTGTATTTACAATATTGAAAAACAGTAAACATCATATTTTTACGACCAAGTCAATAAACACACTTCAACTCAGTACTAATTATCCGAACGCACATGTAGGCACTGCCTGAACTCATAGGTATGCATGGTGGCAACACTTGGTTTGTTATTGTTTACATTGATGCTTTCGCCTGAATCATTTAATAATTAATTTATGAGTATTTCAGTGAAATATCAGTGTGATTTGTTTGGTGCATTGATACAATTAAGTGAATATATCTGTGAAAATAGTGTGTTGCTTCATCTCTACCTACAAATCGAATAGAAGAAATAACCTCACACGTAAGTCAATTTCAGCATTCTTTTTTTTTTTTTTATCGCACGACTACTTTTAGTACGTCCAAGTGCAATAAATTACTGTTTTCTGCTATTTTTGACGATTTTTTCCTGTTTTAAGAGGCCAACATTAGAAAAACTAGCAAATTTAGACTTGCGACTGCCATTTCGTACGAACTTCAGACGTGTTTACATTATTCGGGGTGCATCTACAATGACCACATCGTACAAATTATTTATTATTTTTTTTTGAACTTTTTCAAAATCAAATCAATTTGATCGGTCCAAAAAATGTCTAGGGGGGTTTATATGGGTCCCAAATGCTGCCTGGCGCCGGCTTTCCCGTTATTTTTTGGCCTCCCTGTATACCTACTTATATTAGTTAGCTATATTTGATTTGATTCTCATTATAAACATATGATTTTGTCATTTAGGTACACCGGGTACACGAGAGTATTTTACTAACTAATTATCTATCCATCGGGGGCTATCATGTACGTTTCTCCCCAATAAGTACCTCCTTCTCTAACAACCCCTACATTAGAGCCTGCTAATTACGGGGCTTGGGAGTAAAGTGTTACAATTTTGCAACTGACGTGGGGGTTGGAAACGTTGGAAGAAGTCTAGCTATTTGTGTAGGTATAGGTACATTCATGACCTCGTCTGCGCGTAAATTCCGTTTGGTCTGAAATATGTCTAGGCGCTTACTTGTTTACAAACATTTGGCGGTAAAAATTCTGGGTAAATCCAGTCGTAAACCACTGTAAACAATTTGCTCAGTTTATACAAGTGTCATTGTAGTTATTAAATACAATAGATACCTTGTTTGTTTACATTCATGAACTTGTTTTTGTGTAAATGGTATTTGAGACAAAATATTGCAATTAATTGAGAAGGAAAGGAAGAAGGATTGAGGAAAAATAGGGTGAAAATAAATAGTGATGGTGCTTCAATTTTAAAATTTTTAAAGTTACATAACGTTATTTAACTGTGTGTAATATGGATAACGTTATCTGACATTGTGATAATAGAAAGAGAAATTGTACAGAAGACGAGAAGACAATTATTTAAATAAGTTACTACTGGAATTCACACAGATTTGTTGAAAGTTAATTTGAATACACTACTTAGGTTGAATAGGTTCATTGCGAAATTCATTATTGAATTTTGCATAATCAAATGAAATGCTTTTTAAGGGTGGTGGGTGGTGCGACTTTGGGTGCGACTCAGTGACAGACTGTCACATCGTTAAATATCTCGAGAACTACTTGAGCTACCGATTTAAAATTTGGAATTGTTATCAACAAAGTTAACGCAGACACATTGAGATAAGATTTATCACATATTTTAATTTTAAATAGGGGGCAAAAATTAAAAGTTTAGTTACTGGGTCATGTGGAGTATGATTTGAAAGCGCTATATTTGCATATTCTAAAACAGTTTTTAAATATTGTTTTAATGAAAGTAGGACGATTTAGAAACGAAAAAAATACCAACCCTCCCCTTTTTATCTCCGAAGTTGATGAAGGAAAAAAATTGTGTTTTTTTTACAAAACGTTAATATTATCATAAACAATACTTACAGTAAAAATATAAACTTGCTTTTCGTAATAAATGTTGAAATTTAAATATAAGTAATACTTAACTAAATTTAAAATTTATTGGTTATTATAGTTAAAGTTAGTTGGAAGGAAAAACAAAGTCGC
Organism: Lathronympha strigana; assembly: GCA_949128165.1. Taxonomy (NCBI): domain Eukaryota; kingdom Metazoa; phylum Arthropoda; class Insecta; order Lepidoptera; family Tortricidae; genus Lathronympha; species Lathronympha strigana. Next base: position 7,635,792 of record OX421923.1, on the reverse strand, counting down.
ATACTAACGCTATGCCGTACAAACGACTGACCCAATCTGGTGATACATGTGGCTGCCGTCAAATTTCTACTTCTAGGTGTACTCGTAGTTGCAGCATAAAGTTTATACGGAACCCTCGATGCGCGAGTCCGACTCGCACTTGGCCGGTTGTTTTAGAAGTGTTTCGTATTACTATTTGAACTTCTGTAGCCTAGAGTAACAATATATATAGGTATTATAAGAAATAAATTAGGCTACCGCATAGAATAAAGCAATCGTATATCAAAATATTCATAATAGCTTCAGTACCTACTTTCCTTTTAAAGTGTCGTCCATGTTTCGTCTCGGGTGAAGTAGGGATTCTCTTTTTTGTTTTCTGTGTGTTTGTCCCAAAATTCCCAAATCATTGTATACGTTCCATGTACTTTCCAAAAGAAACCCGAAACAGTTGTGGAGTTTCCAAAACATACACAAAAAATGTGTGGGCTTTCCGTAGGCATATGCAGTACACGCTACATGACTACATCGATAACGTTTAGCAAATTCTAGACCGTAACTCAATGTAATAAGGTTCTAAAAAACAGCCGTATTATTATCTAGACATAGCGGATTCCCCAAGGCCAAACCGCCGAATTTAATTGCGTAGCGGCGCGCTGGCCAGACTAGTCTGAGTCTGAGAGCCTCATCGGCCAAGCGTCAGCAGAGCGCTAGTGTTTTGTTTTTACCTATTATTTATTTACCTGCCAGCACTTTACGAGTCCAATTTTCTAACAGCTATAAGTATATTTTTATCGGTGTTTAAATTAAATCTTATTTTTGTTATAAGTCAGCAAGCATCATATTTTGCTAGAAAATGGAGTTCAGTAACTTCTACTACAGAATACCGTTTATTACACGTTATTGGCTTACTGTGACTGTGGGACTGAGTCTTTTGGCTACTGTGCGTTTCATAGACTCTAACAAGTTACCATTGTATTGGGATCCTGTTCTAAATAATGGCGAAGTAAGTACCAAACCCGTATGCCTATACCTAAGTAGGTACTATCACGATTTTTAAATGGTGACCCATTTCTCAAGCATTTCCTTAAAATTTTTATTAAAGTCCTTGACTGTACGTTATTACAAGTGTGATATATTTTTAGTTTAAAACAGTTATTTTAAAAGGTTATTTTTTAAACCTTGCCTCTGCAGACGCCAAAAAATCAAATCTTTAACATGGATGTTCCGAAACGAACAAGGTACAACGCTGCTATAATTTTTACTGTTTTTTTTAGATATGGCGCCCGTTAACGGCCGTGTTCTTCTGCCCACCGCAACATTTCTTCTTCATAATCAACAATTATTTCCTATACCGTTACTCGGAGAAGCTGGAGCGGCGTGAGTTCGCCGGGCGCCCGCATGACTACCTCATTATGCTGCTCTTCAACTGGCTCGTATGCGTAGTCTTTTCATACTGGTTCGGTTTTAAAGTAAGTATGTCATTATAACTAGCCAAATCATATGATTCTGGAATAGTAAAACAAATGAACTAATAGAAAGTTTAAAGCGTCGTCACATCAAAATTATGTCGCCAGTAGGTTTTTTACCTATTAGAGTACAATTCTAATTGGGTAAAATCAAAGGTTATATAATAGTTCTTAAGAAGAGTTATACTTATATCATAGAATACAAACCGTTTTGAACATTGTTCAACAACATTTGACTTTTGGCCCCACTCTCCCCCGCACGAACGCTAGGGTTGCCTTACAAATATTAATATAACACCGGCGGGCGGCGTGTGCAAGCCCGTTGATAATGTGTCATTCGTTTCGTTACCAATACAAGACAAAAGTCAAACGTTTCGAAATCGCGCGGATATTTCCATAGGCATGGTAGAATCTGGTAGAATACATTTTCGCGTTAGTCCTTTGAAACACTAGAGCTTTCGTGTTGGCGCCCTCCGAACTAATTAATGGACGGGCACGAACATCAATCAATTATTTTGCAATGTATGCTGCATTGTTATCGATTTTTTCCGCAACTCAGCTTTTTTTGTTTACAGCTACTGATGTCCACAATGGTGATGTCAATGGTGACCATCTGGTGCCAGTTCAACCCTCACGCGGTCATATCCACGGAGTATTGGAACGGGATGAGATTTAAAGCCACTTTCCTGCCGTGGGCCATACTTGTGGCTAACATCGTGTATTTTCACCACTATGGCTATTATTACTGGTATCGTTATGAACATCACGGAGCAACGTTAAGTTCCAAGTAAGTGTTGTATATTCAGATCTATGGTGACTTTTGATGAAATTTGGTAAATACCTAAACCTCACCTAAAGGTATAACATTTGCTCGAGGTGAGCACGTTAACAACTTACAAACCGAGTACAATGCTCCAGTTGATGGACATCTCCAAAACAAACGGCGCTGTACAACGTTGCACACATTCTGACGGGTGCCACTAATCCGCATCCCGCGAAAAGGCAGCCCAATAATCGGCGACCCAATAATTGGGGACCACGATGTACATGGATTATTGGGTCGCCGATTATTGGGCTGCCTTTTCTTGGGTCGAGCAATCTCGAAGCGGGCCAATAATCGGCAGCCCAATAATCCATGTACATCGTGGTCGCCAATTATTGGGTCGCCGATTATTGGGCTGCCTTTTATCGGGTCGGACAAGCTCGGTAGCGGGCCAATAATCCGAAGCCACAGTTTTAGCAGTACAATAATCAGCAACCCAATAATCCGCAACCAAAAAAATGGACACGAATTATTGGGCTGCCGATTATTTGGCTGCTTTTTATACAGACTCCTTAGATCGAATGTTAAGGCAGGTCGGTTTAGGTACGACGACGAGCGAAGCGAGGAGGAGTGTTAGGTAGAACTGCGACCTAACAGCCAGAACCGACTTTTTTCGCATCCCGCGAAAAGGCAGCCCAATAATCGGCGCCCCAATAATTGGCGACCACGATGTACATGGATTATTGGGTCGCCGATTATTGGGTTGCCTTTTCTTGGGTCGAGCAATCTCGAAGCAGGCCAATAATCGGCAGCCCAATAATCCATGTACATCGTGGTCGCCAATTATTGGGTCGCCGATTATTGGGCTGCCTTTTATCGGGTCGGACAAGCTCGGTAGCGGGCCAATAATCCGAAGCCACAGTTTTAGCAGTACAATAATCAGCAACCCAATAATCCGCAACCAAAAAAATGGACACGAATTATTGGGCTGCCGATTATTTGGCTGCCTTTTATACGGACTCCATTCTGACATCGTGCAAATGCTCACGTCAGTCGCGACCGTAAGAATTTTAGAAATCGAGTAAAACCACTTGAAAATCTGTTCTGAAATCCGTCGGCACGGCGGAGAGCCTGTAAGTTTGAACGTAGTGTAGCTGGTGCCAGCAGCGTTTAGTATGTTATTTTGATACATGACGTCAGCTTATAGATAACGTTTACCTGTCGAAAATCGAAAAACGCTGTTTGTTCACTAGTAACCGAGCGCAATATGATGTAATTCGGGCGGCTTTTTAAGCCGATGATCCCTGTTGCTTAATAGTACATTACGATACGAGGGCGAAAAAGAGGAAATTCGCAACGAGTGACTATAAGTTAAAACACGACCGTAGGGAGTGTTTTAAATCGACAAGAGTTGCGGATTACCTCTTCGCGCGTATATCGTATGACGTTTTACAGTACATTATGGCCCTTTGAATATTCGAAGCAGACACGTAAAGTGCTCATAATTGCCCTGGGCCCCTGGGGCGGTAAAGTACCACCATGTATACTGTAAAGATTAAGCCAAATTAACTTTGATTAGCCAAGAATATAAGTTATAGGAAGCCATTATAAGTATTTTAAATCGCAATTAGGCTAATCTAAAGTCTTATTTCACAGTGGCACGGAGGAGTTTGCTGGAATCATAGCCGGATACCTGACTTACCATCTGCTGGTAGAATACCCCTCACTTCTTCGGGCACCCGAATTTATGTAGGTATATCTTTCAACTGTCTGTAATAGTCTGTATTACAGACAAAGTGCGAAACATTTAGAGAAAAAAAGACGATATTTTTTCTGTCTGATTAAAACCTTATACCTACCTTTTAACAGGAAGCAGTGGTTCACAAACGCGCATTTCTCCAACACGTCTCAAGACGACGACTTCGAGCCGCGGTCCAGGCCACGTTTCACATCCTACAGAACCAGGGTGGGAGAAGAATATCACCCATGGGGCCGAGGGTTCACCTGCGGGCCTAGCCAACCGCGCTGTGCTACTGAAGCGCAAATGCACTAAATGTAAACTGTGTACAGACATCAGATATAATATAACAACGGCCAAGGTGTTCAAAAATATCTGAATAAGACTAACGCCTTGAAAGTAGAGCCGTGCTCAGATATTTGTGAGCACCGTAGCCGCTGCGATATAAATGATGGCGAATGTAACATGGCCAACATTAACTGCCCATTTGTAATTCCTATTGCAACGGCTACAAAGATCGGTTATGGGTGTTGCTGCTTGTACGGGTTAGGCTGTTAGGCACGACCATGTGCGACCAAGGGCAGCGCCATAGGCGAAAAAGAAGGATAAAAGCGAGGTACAGATGTAGTGCATAATGATTTCCAATCGTATTCTCACGGAAACGCCTGAACGTGTCATGCTATTTCAGTCAGTGTCAGTACAAAAGTAACGAGGTCGATTGAAGTAGCATTACATACGAGCGAAATAAGCATGCTAGTAAGGGGAATGCTAGCGGGGAAGTGGAAGGGCCGCTCCCATTCCTCTTGCTATTAAGCATGCTTGTTAGCATGTTAATAAGCATGAAGCACGCTAGTAATGAGCATGTGTAACACTAGCTTTACATCTGTCCCGCGCTCTTACTTATTATGGCCGCCGCTGCAAGTGGTCGCGTATGGTCGTGGTCAGGCCGTTAAAGCTGTGACTTTAAACTGAATGTAAGTTTTGTGGCTGAGTGTATATGAACATTGTATAAAAATGAAATTGTTTGTTATTAAAGACTGTTGACCAGCTGGTGGGTAGTATAAGTGTAAATGTAGAGAGGTTTATTTTGTGTGTGATATTTTTATAATTTTATTGTAAATAGATAGCTATTTATTGTAACCACTAAGTACTTAAAAGTAAAATTATATAGTTATATTCCAAATTCATGCCTTTGAGTTCTTAATCCCACTTCATACCCTGCATCAACCTTTTAACACTGATAAGTTAGTTAGTTAGTTAGTTTTTATTCAAAAAATTTACACAACATTACAGTTTAATACCAATGCACTGTGAAAATCATAAATTATACATTAAAAAAATGTAATACACAAAAGAGAAACAATAACAAACAAAAATCACTTAGTACTAGGTACTGATAAATAGGGTTACTGATGGTTATTCATCGCGCACTCCACGTGCGCGAAATATAATCGGCGGTGCGGGCGCATAATTTACATTATCATATACAATACAATACAATACAATACAATAACTCTTTATTGCACCTCAAAACAACAAAAATAACACAAACTGGTATAGATTACACATGAAAAAGAGGCAAACAACAGGCGGTCTTATCGCTAAAGAGCGATCTCTTCCAGACAACCTTTGGGTAGAGGAGACACTACACTAAGAAAAGTATACATACAGTAGGTGGTGCAAAACTGGAAAAAGTATTATGTGAGAACCAAAATATATGACATAAACAGAAAAAACAAATCTACAAAAAAAAGAAAACAAACACACACAATTACATATACATACATATATATATGTTCATACCAAAATACATAAATATATAAATACATATATACAAATACAAACTAATTAAGCGAAATGATGATAGCATATATCTTTGATCATAGGTTTATATGCCTCCCTTTTTATCCAATGTGAAGAAAAAGGGCGTCATATATTCTAGAATCATATATGGTATCCTATATAACACCGACCAACTCTCGGGTGCTCTGTGGTGAACTACGTATATAAGCATAGCACAACTTTTTTTTAATAATTTTGGATTCTTCGTAATTGCATTTACCTACTTAGGAAACTTCGGCCGAAGGCCTAGTGGTAAGAACGTCTGCTGCGAATGTGTCATTACATTACTCATCAGCCTACTGACTCTAGATACAATGATTATGAATAGACAAATTATAAGGCACCAAAACTAAGCGCAAAATGCGGCTTAGGCTAACAGCAGCACACGGTTACTTCTAAAACGGGCTGCGCGCCGCTGCTGGCGCCCCCTGAACCTCGGCGCCCCTTGCGAGTCTTGCGACCGCACGCGTCGCCCGTACCGAAGGCCGGTACAGGGCTGCTACCACGAAAATCGAACGATTGCGGATTTGTATCTTCATCTCTGTCACACTTGCATATTGGAGTGACAAAGAGGTTTTCCCGTCAATGCCAATTTTCGAAGTTCGTGGTAGGCATGCTGGTTACAGATTTATTCCCTAGGTATTCAGAGTGTAATAAGGTACTGTCCAAAGCGGGCTATTTTCTGCTTTCATGTGATCTATAGGGACTATAGGTTAAGTTCTCTGTATTTTAAATGTAAATACAACAAATAGGCCCAGTAGTTTCGGGTGTAAATGATAAGTTAAAATGAACTGGATAATTTTAACACTTTCATTTGATATGTAGATTTTGGTCGCAATTATTTTTTTCTCATTTACCCCTACACACAAGTGTTCTTAGTGAAAGAATAACCTACTGCTTTTAACGCTGTATTTCCCTTCACTAGCACGGAAAGAGTTGTTTTATTATTTAAAACTAGTGGGAAAAGTAATAAGTAATAACACCCGTCCAATATAAGTAAGACCTATACGTATATGGCCGTAGTAAATATGCGAAATCGGAGGTCACAAGATCACATCTTTAAATTGGTCAAGCTTATCCCGCACTTGGTAATTAAGCTTTTGGCAATATCTAAGTACCAGGAGCGTACTATATGACATTTTTTGAGCTTAAGTCTCACAGTATAAGTTCGTGAGTTAAATAACAACTTTACCCCGTTGTAATAAACAACTATTTCTCCACCCCCAATTTTGACTAGAACTAGAATCCATCTTTGAGACAAACATCATTGGATTCGGTTAACGATTTATTCAAGATTCTTGATACAGTACTTCGATATTATTGGGGCCGTATAGCCTTGATAAAGTAGCGAATTAGTGACCTGTGCGTTTAAACTCATAGTGGGTTCATAATGCTCCGAACAGTTGTTGATGTGTTTGATAACCCCCTTTTCCACCACTATCTCCCCCGCGCCGGACACCGGATGGCCGGCTAACAGACTGGATGTGTGTAACAAATGTGTAGCATGAGTTTTGGAAAGGAATAGTCGTCCCTCGGGCGCCATTACGAAAATTGCCGCTGGTCCCGTGCTACCGAGGTCTGCATCTGTTGTGTCCACTGGATGTGCATCAAGATCACACAGCTTTCCATCTTGCACTCGTACTTCGAATATCTTCCTTTCGGTCGCATTGTAATAACTGACAAAAGGTGGGCACTTTGAGCCCTGCCACGAGCAAGATGTTTGCTCGTCCCTGAAGCGTGTTTTCATTTGGTGTGTGCCATATGCAAAGGCAACAACCTGAGTTCCATTATTTCTAAGGAATTTCGAACATTCTGGGGCAGCTCCCCACCTGCAACTCATAATCGGTTGATTGCTATCATGGTCCGTTATATATAAGTTTCCATTGAAACTAATCATTGTGCGCGGATGTCGCCCTACTCCAGGTAATTCCACACCTTCGCAATTAAAAACGTCATAACTTTCAAGCGTGGTGCCACGAACTTCGAAGAACCGGGCTAGTTCAGCCTTTTGTTTTTCACCATATCCAACAGGACACTTCCACAATTTGTTATCTGATGACAGTCCGAACAAAGTATTATTTGCAACGGCTAAATCCGTTAAATTAGGCATCGTTTTCCTCATAGATGTGTAGCAATAATAAGATGAACAGCGCCATATCTGTGAATCCGCTGCAACATACACTCCACCATTACCAAGTTCAGCCAAGAAAATAATCCTTTCGCCTAGCGTATAGAGAAAAGAGCAACTGTTGGGTTCTAGCGAGCATTTTAGTACATTTCCGTTCCATAGTCCAACAAAAAGATGTCCACCTCTTCCAGATATCATAGAAGATATGGTTGAATTAAACTTATCGAAATCTTCGCAAGAGTTCGGCTCGTGAAGTTTACACCGGACGATCTTCTTAGTTTCGTTAAACGCAGCGAAAAGGTATTCTCCATAAACCGTCATGAACTTAACATGATCATTAATCTCACGCAAGTATGAGTCAGCGTAAAATGTCTGGCAGTCGTCTAGAGTTTCGAAAGGACAGCTGAGGATCTCTCCGTGAGCTTTGCCGATGAAAACTTGAGCTGGTTTCATGTTTGACAAATGTCTTAAACCTCCTTCATGCTCACTATTCACAGGATTACCGGCGACCGATGTAGCGAGCACTATAAATGCGAGGAACCTTGAAAGCTCCATACTTGATGCGTTCTTGTTGAGTCCAGCGGACAAACTGAAGCAATCCAGTCCGGTCATCGGCTTAAATGGTGAAGTCCACCGGCATTGTTAAGTCAGCATTGACGTCATTGTGTTTTCCTAATCTCGAATCATGACAGCGTCCTTAAAACTGCATAGCATATCAATAATAATCCCAAATTAACATATTTCAATAGTAGTTTATGCAACAGTGATATAATAAGGGTTCTCAAAACTTGTACTTCGCCGTTACAAAACGAGACGAAGTCGAGTTTTGTAAAATAGACTCGAGAGTTTTAAGAACCAATTATGAGCTGTTGCATACGCTAGTTTTTCTACGACAGCTAGTGGCAGAATGTGAAAGATGTCGTATGCCCACTAAATAAATTAATAAAAAAACAACAGTGCTCATATATTGTATGAAAATCCATATTAGCAGTGTTCTTATGGAACACCATAGACAACGTTATAATGTATACTTTTTAAATATCGCTGTCAGTCATCTAATTGACAGATAGAAGTGGTGGAGTAGAAAAAAGAAAAAGACCAACACCTCGATCCTCGGATGGCCTCTGTAGTGATCTTTTTCTTTAGTATATGACATTTATTTCAATTTATAATAATCTCGAGGGTAGATGTGGAAACCTAAGTAGCGAGTTGGCTATATGTTTTCAGTCCAGTGACACCTGTCTACACCCAGCCCTCATACCGCTGTTGCCCTTGAGCCATCTTGTCTTGTTGAGATGTCGCTTTTTGTGGTACATGAAGGTAAATTAACTGGATTCGCGATAGGCTCGTTCTTTGTTCTATAATAATATATGTGTACAAAACGCGAAAGTTGAAAGTGTTATAAACTCAATAATTCATACACCCTGGCGGGTGCTGCCTCTGCGTGTGTCCCATCCCATGACTCGGGCAGGTGCAGCATCCGCTCGGTGTACCCCTTATATTTCATTTTCATCGAATGTCGAATGGGCTCTGCGTGTTGGCTTCGGCTCCGCGTACGCCTCCCAAAGGTCCAGAACACCATTGTTCCGTGATGGGAAAAAATACAAAAACTTCAAAAAGGGAAAATAAATATCCAAATAAATAAAAAACTGGCCAAGTGCGAGTCCGATTCGCCCACCGAGAGTTCCGTTTAAAGAATGAGCATAGGTACCCGTACAAGCTTTACCGTTAATCCAGATCGTGCGTCTAATCGTTCCTGCTGTAAACCATAAATATTTTTTTATTTTAATCTTTAGTGCACAAAAGAAAAAAACTTGATGTACAAAAGGCGGACTTAATGCCATAAGATAAGGCATTCTCTACCAGTCAACCTTTTATTAACCAACCTTTATATTCTACAAAATTATGACCGCGCACACCGTTGGTTAACCTGGATCATTGATTACGTAGGTATACTTAAAAATACTGGTAGCACAGAACTCTCAGTGCGCGGTAATTATGTAATTATCGGACCAACCATGCAACCATGTGGTTATCGGATTTTTTCCTGTACTTGTGTTACCTACTCTCTCTTGCTTTTTGTCAAATTTCGTGATTTAAAGTCAACGAGAAGTTATATGTATGTAATGGAGTCCCAACTTTCGAACGTTCCCTTCCCAAGATAAAGGGGCTTGACTTGACTTGACAGACAGGCGGACGAACAAGAAAGTGATCCTAGGTATAGGGTTTCGTTTTTGTCCTTTGAGGTACGGAACCCTTATAACAATATTGTTTTTATCTGTTGTATCACCAGTTAACCCGGAGTTAAGCGTTTTTAAAGTAGGGACTTTTAAAACGCTTAACTCCGGGATAGCGGCTAACCCTGGTTGGAGCAAGAAGTGATTAGCGATACCGTTACGTAATATTAAAGATGGACAACGCTATAAGGTTATTAGCAAAACATTCGAGAGCATATTACAAAATGAATGATTACATCAACGATAGGGATGTCTGGCAATGATAGTTTCAGTATTTTTCGGCCAGGTCAGGTCAGGTCATCCTCTGAATTATTTTTGCATGTTAGCGAGTTTCTTGCTGGTGCCATTTATTTTTAATTCGACGTTCAAAAGTGTTGAACTGTAAATTGTAATATGCCTACTTGAAGAATAAATTATTTTAATTTATTTTTAACAGATTAAAGTGCTAAAATAGAAGCAATGATAATAATACCTATGCAATGCAGCGCACTCTGCGCACTACCTAAATGCTAACTTGTCAATTAAAGCAATACCTTTACAAATAATCAAAAGGGCGATGCAAGACACGGGATAAGTAGGTAAAATGATACAAATTCACGAATTTATAGCATACGTATAATTTGACTTTTAAGTACTGGTCGTCATTTTATCATAATAAATACTTACATATTTACAAAACTGAACTGTATTTTTTCAAATATAGGTATACAGTAAGTGTAACTTACCTAACAATAAATCTTATACAAATTTCACTCACAATATAAGGCTCCCATTCATAACACTTATATCTGGTAAACAGACATACAATCTAAAAATACACATTTTAGTCACAAAAATTACACTAAGTCTATTAACTCACAGCCTTAACGGCCTAGGCTGGGTCCACGAAAATCGAACTATTGCGGATTTGTATCTCCATCTCTATCGCCCTTGCATATTAGAATGACAAAGAGGTTTTTCCGTCAACTGAAATTTTCAATGTTCGTGGTAGGCGCGCTGGCCACGACCATGCACGACCACGGGCAGCGGCAGTAGCGGCCATAGGTGGGAAAGAAAGGTCGGAGCATGGTATCCCGCTCTCACCTATGGCTGCTGCCACCTGCCAGCCTGCCACTGGTCGCGCAAGGCTAACCCGTCAAAGTTCAAATTCAGTTATTATTTTGTTTTATTTCAAAGGTCACCAAAAGTGTGTACACTATGTACTTACATTAAATATTTCTCATTTAAGTACAATAATTTATGCTAAATATGTAACTATACCCTAAGCCAGCTCTGTCAGTAGAAAACCGCGCGAAATTCAAAATTTGAATAGGGAAAGGCTGACCAGCCCATAGACATTTTTAATTACTCTGTTTTCTACTGACTGAGCTGTACTGTCATTGTCAAGGTATAATTACAAAGCAAAAAAAAAAATATTAAATAGCGATATATGTATAAGGGGGCAAAGTTGTAGTTTAATTCTCGGGATTTTATTGAAACCCGAGCAATCGAAAGTTTCTAAAATTGGATATCTTGGGCTTTACGAGGTCAAGGCACGAGAATTGAACAAACTTTGCCGCCGAGTGTAATACAACATTTTTCACCTCACTATCGCGATGAAAATAAAAACTATAATGAATACAAATCTTACTCATATTCAAAAGTCAAGGTCCAAAAGCGTGGTCCAGGTGCGGGATAAGACTAGACCAATTTAAAGATGGGACCTCCGGTTGCGCATATTTACTAGTAGATTAAAACAATGTTAGTAAACGGGTATCAAAATTGCATGGGCAATTTATGAATGAATTGCCCATGCACTTTTGAACGAGTGTGTACCTACAACTACATGCATTTTATTTTTTCAACAAATCTGCAATTTTCGTTACTGAGTCTAAGTTAAGGTCAAGATTACTACCTACAAATTTACTAAGTAAGTTTTGAGGGGAGTTTGATCCTAACAAGTTCCCAATCTGGGACGGAGAAAATGATTCGTTCATCCTGGCTTCAGTGGTGCCCGCTTGGCTAGCCCTATTACCATAGGTGTACCCTCGGCCCCGTTGGTATGCTTCTCCGTGTGTCTCAGTTCTGGTGTTGCGTGTAGACCTTGGTTGCCTGGGTTGCGACTCCCTGTCTTCGTTGCCTGAAGGCGTGTTGAAGAAATGCTCGGTACCAAACCATTGCTTCCTGTTAAGACATATTGCCATGGTTAAATGGATTATGGATACCTAATTATAAAATATAGGACAGAGCGCTTCTTAAACGTCTATGTGATGGTTCGAGATTCATCTGTTGTAAAGATATACCTACATAAATACAGGTGCCCGAAGAAGCGAGGGGTATTCAACTATCAGATGGTGAGTCAGGTATCCTGCTATGATCCCGGCAAACTCCTCCGTGCCACTGTGAAATAAATGCTTGGATTAGTTTGGTTGGGAGTGGATTTTTTTACATTGTTCGGTTATCGATTTTCGTGGTAGATTCCTGATCTATTCCTATCTCCTCTATTTACTAAACAAACAGGATTCCTCTATACGCAATGGACTATAGTTCTGTCCGAACAATCAGTTTTCGAAAATTCTTATACCTACTTAATTCTGAATTTGCAACTTGCAGTGAGACAAAAACTTACTTGGAAGCTAACGTTGCTCCATGGCTCTCATAATTAAACCAACAATAATGGCCGTAGCGGTGGTAATACACGATGTTAGCCACCAGTATGGCCCACGGCAGGAACGGGGCTCTGAAGCTCATCCCGTTCCAGTACTTCGTGGAGATGACCGCGTGAGGGTTGAACTGGCACCAGACGGTCAGCACCGACATCACCATCGTGGATATCAGTAACTGTGGAAAAAGTTACGTTACCAATGCGGTCATATTGAAAACAACATAATTTATTGGGATTAAAAAAAAAAAGTTGCTTAGTTCATTGCGCATTGACGAGATTGTGTATTGGATAAAACTAAATTCGAAATAATTCTACCCAATTCGCATTGTACTCCAACAAGTAAAAGTCCTACTGGCGACAGGCACCACTATGCCGACGGTTGGTAAAGCGCCATGTAGGTATAAAATTAATTTGTTTTACGATTCCGAAATCATGTTTGATTTTGGTTAACTATAATATACTTACAGTAAAACCGCACCAATAAGAAATGGCAACGCAGAAGAGCCAGTTGAAGAGCAGCATCATGAGGTAGTCATGCGGGCGCCCGGCGAACTCACGCCGCTCCAGCTTTTCCGAATAACGGTATAGGAAATAGTTATTTATTATGAAGAAGTAGTGTTGTGGTGGGCAGTAGAACACGGCCGTTAACGGACGCCATATCTGAAAAAATACGATAAAATTATAGCACTGTACCTCTATAGTACAAGTATGTACCGCTAAACGCTATAAAGTCCAGCGCTGATTTTAATTTAAAAAGGATAAAACATAAATCAATCTCAAGCCGCCTCGTGCTGCTCCTATGCTCGTGGCGTCGTGGCACGTTAGAGTGTTACACTGATACGTTATTCGTTATCGTTATTTTGTTTCGTTATTAGGTATATTGTACCAAATCAGGATATTCAACCCCTGACGAAAAAATATGTGTGTTTCGTTTCTGTTTGTGGTATCGTAGTTCCAGAACGGGTGAATCAATTTATCTGCGTTTTTTATGGAATGGCTTGTTTGTATAATATATGTTTTGTGGACACAATAGCAGTATTCATTACAAATTGGAAAGTTTCTACTTGTTTAGACTTAATAAAAAAATACATGTGTATGCTAAGCTGTTTGGTACTTACTTCACGGTTATTAACAACAGGATCCCAGTACAATGGTAACTTGTTAGCGTCTATGAATTGCACAGTAGCCAAAAGACTCAGGCCTACGGTCGTAGTTAGCCAACAACGAGTTAGAAACGGTATTCTATAGTAGATTTCACTAAACTCCATTTTTCAGAGAAAAGGTCACGTTTAAACACCAATTTTCAGTCGCGTTAAATAAAGTTAAAGTCCTATACCTTTAAAGTACTGACGGATAAATAAAATGTAGAAAAGAATAATCTCTAGCGCACTGCTGGCACTTGTATTCAATGAGGCTCTCAGTTTCAGACTAGTCTGTCCAACGCGCCGATCGTTGCACAAATAAATTCGGCGTTTGGCCTTGGGGAATTCGCAAAGTCTAGATAATACGTTTGTTTTTAACAGCCTTAATGCCCTGAGTTACGGTCTAAAATTAGTGAGATTTTATCGGTGATATAACACTTGCCTGAGTCGAAAAGAGTCATATGTATATTGTAAGAGCTAAATAGATGCGACGTTGTTTGTATCCATACGATTATGACGCCACAAAATGCCTACGGAAAGCCCCAACATTTGATCTAAGTAGATATTCCTATAGGCATGCCCACAGTATTTCCAATTTTATTTTGGAACGCTCATGGAAAGTCCGTGGAAAGGCCAAATATTTAAAACTTCCATAGTCTGAAAAACAAAAAATGTTTGTCCCTACTTTATTTGTAACAAAAGTTACAGCTCGTGTATGGAATATCTTATAACATACTGTAGACAATTTTATTTCTAGGCTTGCCTGCTTTGATTTTGACTTCCATCGGGAGATGGAAGTGTAACCAGGCTCGACGCTCGACTTAGTTTCCAAGAATAGGTATTACGTAGGTACCTTAATACCCTCGGTTTTCATAACTACAGTTCAGTTGCAGTAGGTACTTAATTTAATTAATTATTGTAAAAATTTAAAGCAAGTTCGTTAATAATATATTTTATTTTCCTCGATTCAGTTTTTGGAAATTTTCTAAATGGCGGGAATTGGTACAAAGCGCCAAAGACCTTTTTGCCAATACCACTACCACTACCATCTCGCAAGGTCTACAGCTTGCCACTAGTAATATAATTAGGGTTAGGATTCTGGTGGCATTTTAGCACAAGTATTGCAGTGGAGTCGCCATTGTATATTTTTTTATTTGAATAAATGAATAACTGAATGATGTTGTAAATTTCTGTCAATGTAGAAATCACAAGACGTTTTTATTATTTTCCAATAAAAACATGAGATATATGTCAACCCACCTTATCCCTTCCAAGCAGATGAACTGTCAAATTCTAAAGTGTTATTTTAAACGTCAAACTTCTATGACATTATTACGTTTATTTAACACTTTCTCAGTCAGTGCTATCAAAATGTATAAAACGTAGCTTAGACGGACTCTATCAGTAGTATACTGAAATTTATTCCAATGGAAAATTGTTCAAGAACTAGAATAGGTAAGTACAGCATTATACATTTTATCAATGTATTATGTCTTTATTAATTTTTATGTATTAATTTACTTGTATGAAACCAATAGATTGTATTATACATTATTGGTTTATCAATAATTTATTCATTCATTCATTCAATCAAAAAATATATGTAATAACGACTCCATTCACCCATTGCCACCAATCATCCTAACTCTAAATATATGTAAGCCATTTATTTCCCATGTATCACATACATAAAACATAAAAGCAATAAATCCGTACTAATATTATAATTTATAAATGGGAAAGTGTGTGTGTCTGTTTGTTTGTCCGTCTTTCGCGGCAAAATGGAGCGACGAATTGACGTGATTTTTTAAGTGGAGATAGTTTTAGGGATGGAGAGTGACATAGGCTACTTTTTGTCTCTTTCTAACGCAAGTGAACCCGCGGAAAGCTACTTACAAAATAAATTCCATTGGGCTGGCCATTTCTGGCCAAAGGCCTCCTCTATCTTGAGCCATTGTTGCCGATTTTTTGCGGCGCGAGTCCATGTGGCCCCCACCACGGTATATATGTCGTCGCGCCAGCGGCGTTTCGGATCTTTGGGTACGGAATCCTAAAAACTAGCCAAGCGCACGTCGGGCCACGCTCAATGAGTAAACCATCCATCCCAATAGGCAAACTAAAGAAAGGTTCTTAATAAAACTGACTTCAAAAAGAGAAAGATAAATATACAAATAAATTAAAAACCGGCCAATTGCGAGTTGGATTCGCCCACCGAGGGTTCCGTTCAAAAGATGCTCCCCGCATAGGTACACCCGTACATTCCGTACAAGCTTTACCGTCAATCCAGATAGGTGAGAAAGTAAGGTCGGAGCGTGGTATCCCGCTCTCACCTATGGCTGCTGCCACCTGCCACTGGTTGCGCAAGGATAACCCGTCAAAGTTCACATTCAGTTATTATTTTGTTTTATTTCAAAGGTCACCAAAACTTATTAATTTATGCTAAATGTGTAAATACCCTAGCCAGCTCCGTGAGTAGAAAACCGCGCGAAATTAAAAAAAACCGGACTAATCCCAATAATGCTCAGTGTACCCTCTAAGTTGGAACGTCAGATGGCAGTCGCTTTAGTCAAACTAGCGCCTACGCCAAATTTTGTTGCCAAAGCGGACCCCCAGGCTTCCTGTCAGGCCCTGTGCCGTGGCATAATCAGGGAAAACGCTAGAATAAAGAAGAAGCCATACGGCCCATAAGTAGGTAATGACTTAAATTTAATAGCCACAACAAGACTAGTAAAAGTCATAAATCCATAATTACTATTTTAGCTACAAAAACCTAATCAGAGCGCCCCAATATAAACGTGGTCATACTTGTCGTATCACTTGAGTACCTAGAGTGTTTTTACTAGGCCGGAGGCATGGGGCTGGGGAAGTGCATCCTACGTACGAGCTTCGCTATTCCATTGAGGTTTGTAAATGCATAACTTTTCATAGGCCCACACACCACCACGTGCCCAGGAACGTGTGCCCTGCCCAGGCACACCATACCTTGTATTTCTTTGCTGCAAGCAACTGGCCCGCCACATAGTCCTTTAAATACAGATGAACTGCTGCCAAGCGCTCGTAAATGGCACGATACATTTTATCAAGAGTTCAACTCGTTGGATTAGATTAGATATTTTAAACGGCCTCCTAGCCTAGTCGGTAGTGACCCTGCCTACGAAGCAGGAGGTCCCGGGTTCGAATCCTAGTCAGGGCATTTATTTGTGTGTTTATCACGAATATTGAATATTTGTTCCTGAGTTATGGATGTTTTCTATGTATTTAAGTATTTATATGTATCTATCTATTATATATATCGTCGTCTAGTATCCACATCACAAGCCTTATTGAGCTTACCGTGGGACTAGGTCGATTTGTGTAAAATTGTCCCACAATATTTATTTATTTATAAGATATCTTTATTTTTTATTTAGAATTACATGTTATTTAGTGATCTAAACATCACAAATTCACAAAAAGATCATCAAGTGTATAATATATTAATAATAACAAATAGGTAATAATAAAATATTTTCTAAGAACCAATGTCAATAGAAATACAAACTCAGATAAAAAAGAAATGGTCTACATGCCATAAGGAGTAAAACTGTTTTTTTTCCATGAAAATAACGTTTATCGCAATCGTTATTGCTATTCTTCAGGGTTCCATACGAAAAAAACGGAATATGATTACGTCACTGCCACATCACTCAAACTTTTTGGCGTCTAGAAACTTCAGATCTGACAAATAACCTCTCACTCGTCACTCCTCTGGTCCTCTCAGGTAGACTCAGTGTTTGTGGTCGTGTTCTGTAGTGCAGTGGCTAAAGTAATAAAATACTTAGTTAATTAAGCTCGAAAATTGGTTTAGTAGTGATACGTAATACGTATACAATGTCATAATTTTAGCTCATTATCATTACAAAATTGCGTATAAGTAAGGGGTGTAAATTCAGAATATTACGTACCAAAAGTGCGTACGAAATTGGTATCTGCTTTTGTTTATTTTACACAAAAAAGCTGCAAAATAATTCGTAACAATGACTGAATTTAGTGAATTCTTTTACGGAATACCATTTTTTACACGTTATTGGTTGACTGCTACTGTAGTGCTCAGTATTTTAACCAAATTCGGTTTCTTCAATCCATTTAACTTACTATTATTGTGGACACCGTTCTATTCAGAGTTTCAAGTAAGTAGTCATTTTAATATTATGTAGTGGGTTAGTGTTAATTTATTAGTTTTATTATACTATCAAACCCTATGTAAATAATCAAAACAATGTCTTTAGTGTTTTACTTTATTGATTAAATATTTTCTACTTTTCCAGATATGGCGACCAATCACCGCACTTTTCTACTTCCCCCCGAGCTTCCCATTTCTGGTGAATTGCTACTTCCTATACAGCTACTCAGAACGGCTTGAGACAGGCATGTTTGCGGGCAAGCCAGCAGACTACTTCACCATGCTGGTGTTCAACTGGCTTGTCTGTGTTCTTATTGGGTTCTTGATTAATATGCCGGTGAGTTGTATTTAAATTAAATTAAATTTAAATTATTTATTTCTTTGTAAATATACAGGTGTTTATAAGTTAGGGGATAGTGCTACCCAGTAAGCAAAAATGCCTGAAATGTATGTTACTATATTGTCGACCGCAGGTTACCTTACATGTCCTTTACCCTAATTGAACCTATGGTTGGGCCATTTGAAAAATTCCATTAACTAATTTAACAAAAAAATTATATACTTAATTATTGAATCTGCTCACAAACATGGTAATTGTCTTCAAGCATTGACTTTTTAAAAGATGTAGACACACAAAGCATAACAAAAACATCAAAAAATGTGGGTCAGAATGACATTAGCAAACAATTTTGCTTTGATGATGAATGATGATACAAACGATAAATGTTTCGTACGAAAAAGAGCTTACTGATGAAAGCATTAAGTGTCAAATTCATACACAGAACTACTGACACTGTTAAAAATTTATATGCTATTGGCACATAACGTAACGTCACGTTCCAAACAAGACTATATGACAAACTATATGACTATATTTTGTGGCGTAATTTTTTTCAGCTAATTTTGTATTCTTTTATTCTATATCTATGTCTTCAAGATATTTATCTTAAACTGGAACTAGCCACAGGACTTGCATATTGCAGCCAATTTTTTGAGATTTCAAATTAGCTTAAAGCAATCCAAATATAAGTTTTTTAATAGCATTGTTTATTCCACTGTTGAAATTTGAGTTATACTTACCTGAATTTAGAAGACTGTGTTATAGAATATGTAATTTTCAGCTGCTTATGATCCCCATGGTGATCTCAGTGCTGTACGTGTGGTGCCAGCTCAACAAGGACGTGATTGTCACCTTCTGGTTTGGCACGCGGTTCAGGGCCATGTTCCTGCCGTGGGTGCTGTTCGCCTTCAACCTCATTGTCAGTGGGGGGTGAGTCCGCACAACTGTCATATCATATCTTAGGCGCCGAAACTGTATTATAGAAACTCTAGAACAAAATCTAAAACTGTATTAAGTATAGAAATTAGTAAAAAGAACGAAACCTATAGACTGACAAGGTTCAGTTCTCATTTGTGCATACTCGTAGTCAGAGAGAATCATACTGTCTTTTTCTTACTATAGAGTTTTTTATATCTACTGTCAGACTTGCTGTCAGACTATAGCTGCCGATCTGGTCACCGCATCTATGACTTAACCAGTCGCAATTTATTTAACCTGTTGATCTGTTGATTGTGCTGCGAAATTTCTAATTGGCAATTCTAGGAGGCTGGAAGCAAACTTTTCTATTTTTTATACCATGATACTAGCAAGCAAGTTACGCCCGGCCTGGTAGTAAGAGGTTATCATACTTAGCCTGTAACATGGATCTGCACTAACACATTTTCATACTTAAGTAGGTACTAAAGTTGTTGCAAGTTCATAGAATATTTATGATTGTTTTTCATATCATTATTGACGAATACAAGCAACCAATTGTGCTCATTTATTTGCGCGAATATAAAAACGTGCACTTTTGTTAGGATTTCTACTAAGTACTTTTGTACGTTTTTCGTTTTGTACTGAAATCTACAAACACAGAAATAACTCAAAGGCATTAATCACTATGTATAATTCTACAAATTTTATCAACTTTGAGCAAATAATGATTTATAAATATAAATAGCTTGAAGTTATCCACTAAATGAAACGATTATAACCCAAAAATATTTAGTGAATGTGCCATAAACCTGCAAAAATGAAAGCTTTTGTATGAAAAATGAACGTGCACATCCAACTTAACCCATAAATGCATGATGATACATTTATGATAAAATAAAACCGGCCAAGTGCGAGTCGGACTCGCCCACCGCGGGTTCTGCACAAAGAATGCTCCCCCCATTAGGACCTTAGGTACTTAAAAATTCTGGTGGCACGGAACTCTCAGTGTGCGGCAATTATACGGTCTTCGGATTTTCTCCTGTGCATGTGCTACAAGATCTTGCTTTTTCAAGTTTAAGTTCAATATCTTTAATGTCAAGAACACATGTCGAAATTCTTTTTGCCAAATTTCGTGATTCTAGGGCAACAGGAAGTACCCTATATGTACATTTTAATTGCCTTTGCAAATGTATGGGAACTGTGACATAAACGTCTTTCGATTGTGTGGACATAGATGTTTGGTTTTCTCACAGCTTCAATGAACCGCAGACTTCAGTACATGGTATTAATTTCAACTTTTCATCTCTACGCGTCTTTTAAGATGCCACAGTGGCCAAATTGTTATCATTCAGACGTCTAGATCTCAATATTGATAACAACTAGGTATCTGATATTCATACACATAAAACTTCAACATATTTCCTTCAAACTGGTAAACGTGAAAACATGATTTTTAACAAAAGCCTCGATACTTTTAGTTTTCAAACATAGGTCCTTTTTTACATGTTTTTGGTTAGAACGTCGAAACCCTTGAATTTATAAACATGATTCTTAGTTAAATAGTTAAGTAATAACTAGTTCTTAAATCTGGTAAAAGCTTTTATCTACAGAAATTGTAGTTAACGTGTAAACAGCAATTATCTGATTATGCAGTGTATTTTGACGCGCCCGCCTACTATCGCCTTTTCATGTTTCGCGTGCTCTTGCAATTAGGTCTATCCCGCTCTCTATCTGGTTTTCTTGCTCGCATATGTGGACTCTTAAGATAAAGGATCTTGACAGACAGACGAACGGCATAACAATCTGATAAGGGTTCCGTTTTTTCCTTTTGAGGTACAGAGCGCAGGAAATGTAGTTTTAGTCATCTCATATCGTCGTAAGTTTTTAATTTGTTTGTCACTTGGGATGTTTTAGGATCAATATTGATAATTATTTACAGCTAGATGATAATGGTAATTTTGTTTACAGAGGAATCGCCGAGTTCATCGGTATCCTTGTGGGGCATCTAGCATTCTTCCTGCTCTTTAAGTACCCTCAGGAGTTTGGGGGACCTACGCTGCTATCTCCGCCTTTTTTTGTGTAAGTTTACTAGTATACAAGTTTTTTTTAATAAGCAGAAATGACTGCGAAAAATGCTAAAAAAATAAAAGTAGAGTGTAAAAATTCACCGTCTTGGGTAGGCTTGAACTCGCGACTGTGCGATACACGCCCATCGATCTACCAACTGAGCTACCGAAACTTACCCGGTGGCTGCGCATCCTCTCAATGCGCCTTATGGAGCGTCTAGCCTAGCGACACCTACCGTAAGAGAGTTACAACTGTTAATAACAAAAAGTGTTTTTTTCTGCGATAGTGTGGAGGAATCGAACTTAGAATACACATGGAAACTGTTACTACTTTTGTGAGAACTAGAGATGGGCCGAATATTCGATATTCTAAAATTTTTGCTATGTTCTTATTCGGCCGAATAGTTCGGTTACGTTGCCGAATATTTACCGAATAAACAAAGTAAAAAACTAGCGTATTTAGTGAAATTTTCATAAAAACACAAGCACCGCTAAAACATAAACAAACAAAACAAGTCAAATGCCGTATTCGGCCCATCTCTAGTGAGAACAGTTATGGTACGAAGTTATCATCCAAATAACCATTATTATTTCTTTGCAGCCGGAAATGGTTCCCATACTCCCGGACAACGGTGACCGGCTTCGGGCGCCCCGCCGCGGCTGTCCGCAACCCCGTGCAAGGGCAACACAACTGGGGCACGGGGCACGCGCTCGGGGGCAACTAGTCACGTCCAAACCTGCCCTAGACTATTGGTTTAATGGGCTACTGTATTGTC
Source organism: Lathronympha strigana (assembly GCA_949128165.1). Classification (NCBI taxonomy): domain Eukaryota; kingdom Metazoa; phylum Arthropoda; class Insecta; order Lepidoptera; family Tortricidae; genus Lathronympha; species Lathronympha strigana. The sequence goes on along the minus strand of OX421923.1, from coordinate 7,613,591 downwards.
GCTCACCAGGCGGCGCCACTTATGCGTGGGTCTTGCGTCAACATGAAAGAATTGTCAAAGTGACGTTTGAAAGTTTGCCGCCAGACCTACGTTTCACTAGCGCCCCTAGCGGCGACTTGACCCGCGGTAATCCTCATTGATATTAATGTTTGACTCGGCCGAAAGGTAGGGTCAGCCAAAGTGCCACGAATATGTATACACAACCTTAATGTTCAGGTAATAAAGTCCTGTATACATATGTTTGGCACTTTGTCTGTTCATATCTTTGTAGTTGACTGTACTAAAAATACTAAAATGTTTTGTTTTTGAAACTGTTGTTTAAAACTGCAAAGGGGGAACTCTTTATTTAAGCTTAAATGAATTAGGTTTTTTTTTATTTTATTAAACAAAATAAACTGGTAACGGTAAATTTTTCATAATGATATTATAATTGATCATACCGGGTGTTTCCTGTAATGGGAGCAATAAATTTAATTGTAGGCAGTGCTCCTCAAACCTAACAACTTTTGTTCTACAACTTTTAAAAATTATGTATCCTGTAGGTTTTCACCTTCTCATACAGACTAAATAGTATACTTAATTTTTAAACCATGTGATGTACATAATATTATTCTTTGTTGAAAATAAAATAATTAAATTAGTAATAAATAGCAAATAATGGATAAAAAAATGTTATGACTGTATTTTAAATGTATGTTAACATCAGCCTATTTGGCGTCTCTTGTCATAGTTCAAAAATGACAAAATTAGTTTTGTAACAAACTTCAAAGTGTAATAAAAATCAAAACACGGTGTTTTTAAAAGTAGCTGAACAAACGTTCGGTTTGGGGAGTACTACCTACGATTAAATGTATTGCTCCTATTACATGACACACCCGGTTTACTTTCACCAGCTTGCATTTAGCATGTTTAAATAGTTTGAGGGAGCAAGAGAAACTGATAACTTCAGTTATCATGTGTTATATTCGCATGTCTTTTAGGTCAAAAACTTTAAGTATTCCAAATATCAACAAAATAAGTGTTCTTAAAAAATTAATATTTCCCTTGCGGCATGGTACCGTAGACGCTGGCAGCGTTTCCTCGCTGTATTGCAATATTAATGCGTTGGGCGAGAAAGCTGCCAGCTCTACGGTCGCCGGTAGCGTCCGCAAGACTCTTTGAGATATCCTTAGAGAGGTTGAGGGCGCTCGAACCCCATGGGCCGAGGGTCTCGACGCCGAACGGAACAATTTTGTATTCGCCGCCGAGACCCCTATACTTACCAAAAACTTACCTCACAGACATCCTTAGCCTCTTGTCTGTGTTTTAATAATAATCCATGATGTAATTAATGTGTTTATTTACATTTTAGTCCTTTGATTTAAATAAGAAATTTAATTTGTAAAAACAAATGTATTTATACAAATTAAATTTCTGTATTTAATACAAAAGGGGACTTCGGAGTTCAGTCTGCCGAGTGAGATATTTTTCCGAGAAATTTATAATTGAATATGAAAAAAAAAAAATTACTCACCTTTTAACCTTATATAAATCGCGTAAGGTGAAGTTGAGTTTACATATTTATGCCCATGACTGTAGGTACATGAAACATCACAAAAAAGGGTACATAATATTACAATTTTGGAAAAAACTGAAGTTTTAGTTTGAAATAAATTTTAACTAAGAATGGATTTTACGGATATTGTACATATAATACGATAAAATGAAATATATCAAGTACAATTGTATATACATGAACATTTATTTATAAAGTTATTTTGACTTAAATAAAGAATTAAAACACAATGTTTTTAATTTGATTATAAATATTCCCTCCCTCACAACCCTTTTTTTCAAAATTCTGATTTATGTCTGGATGCGCTCGTTATTCAATTAAAATATGTTTCCGTAGTTCGGGATACAAATTAGCAAAACCTAAATTGTGGTTACACCAATAACCACAGCCCTATTCCTGTTGTACTTAAGAGGAGGCCTGCACTCAGCAGTGTTTTTTTTACTTTTCGAGACCCGGACAAATATTGCGATAATCGATGGTTAATTATTATTTAAAAAATCCTATATAGTAAGGTATAAAATAAAAGCCTGGTTACAATTTACAATAACAGATAGATTTACTAATTATATGATACAACTCTCAATGGTGGGGCTTCTCCTCATGCTTGCCATACTGCTTCTCCCACATGGCGATGAACTCCTTCTTACGCTGCTCGCGTCGCGCAAAGTACTCGGGGTACTGCGCCTTTTCCAGCGGGTGCCAATAGTCCAGAACCCAGTCTGGGGGTTCCACTTCACGCTCGTAGGCCACGCCCCCAGGACTCTCGGCAACTAGAAACAAAAGCGTTTATTTTTTTTCTGTCTGACAAATTTTCTGGCATTGGGCCCGATAACAGGAGCAAAAAACGTAATCTCCCCATACTGAACAACGTTAGTTCAGTGACTTATGGTGTAACTCAAGTCTGTCTGTCACATCGTAAAAAATCTCGACAACTATTAAAGCTAACTTGATAGCTATTAAAGCTATCAAGATGCTGTTGCTACTAAAAGTTTGTACGGAACCCACGGTGTGCGACTCTCAATTAGCCGAAATACACCGAAGATATCCCAGACACCTTTTTGTACGAGATTAGGATGGCCCTAAAGTAGCTTAAGAACAATAAGGCAGCGTGATGGGTCTGTAGTTCTTCAAAATGCTGTTGTCACCTTTTTTGAAGAACAGCACCACCTCGCCTGAATGCAGGTCGCTTCAAACCGGTACATATGGAGGCCCAAAGGTGAGGCCTATGTTCAGCAGTGGACCTGATATGATGATGATTTAGTTTGTATGAAAAAGTGTAAATCTACAGAGTAGTTTTTAAAAGTTGTTGAACTATGGTTGTTAGTCTTTATCTGGTCTTTATTTGACTTTCTGTATAACTCTGTATGTTAGAAAGAGTAAAATCTTGGGAGTATGATTGCCTTGCTGAATTGGACAAGACCCAAGATGTGTAAATGATTCCATAGAGCTCATCAGATTATGGATACCAAAAGTGAAAAAAACAATAACATTTTTAAGGATATTTATTCTCTCTAATGTCTAAGCTCTCTAGCGCCTACCCCCAAAAGTTGGGATTAGTTCCCAAAGCAAACTCCAGGCTACATGACCCATGGCTTATACTGGGAAAAAGTCACGAAGAAAAAGAAAAAAACACATTGCTTGTGATGGCTGTTTAAGACAAATACACAGATAGAATCCCACATCAGCAGATCCAAAGCCACAGCTTGTTAGAGTGAAAATTCACAGTATCTTTGTTAATTATACATACACTTCTTAGGAATAGGATGCAGCTGGAGGAACAGCTCCTCTTCTCCTTCCTTCAAGAGCTGGGCTGCCTTGCGTACGTCGTGAATCTTGGCATTCTTGTCAAACCGGTCACGCAGCAGCACGGCTTGGTAGCGGTATACATTACTGTAACATGATAGTGCTCATTTAAAAGTGTTCCATATTGTGAATCGGTACGGGCAAGGCATGTGTACATTCATTTTAATAAAGAATCAACCAATGGTGGCAAAAGAAATAAAAGTAAACAAACTGCCAAGAGATACAAATTCTAATGCCAGTAAACCCAGTTAAAATATTATCCTTATGTGTTAATCCCAATAAGTATAACATTTCAAATTACACAATGGTTATAACTACATACTAGTTTCCTCACTTTTTGTATATACAAATATCGAAGCAATTGAGAACTTTGGTGAACTAGGTAGTCTACAAGCTATAAACCGTGAACGACTACTAAATTATCCTACAAATAAGTAAAAAGAAAATAAATAAAGACCTGCAAAATAATAAAATAAACACCTTTTATCGATCAAGAGCTTAATAAAAAGCAAAAAGATAATCCTGAACAAGCTGATTTTCAGTTATCTTGTAAAATAAACCTGTAAATGAAGGAAAAATAGGTTATAGTGTTGACAACAAATTACGTAACCCTATAGTCTTACACTTGCAAAAGTATTTTTTATATTTGTAATAACTTACCGTCTATCGTAAAACGCTTCAATATTGCGCAGAGCCCTTTTATAAAGGCTGCAAACTCGTTGCGAGTGAGTTCTAATACCGAGAGGCAGTGCGCCTGCCATTTTTGTTTTTGCACCAATATATATAAGTTACTCTATGCTTTGAAGTTTGTGATTATCTGACATTGACATTTCTGTGACATTTTTTTGTTTTTTCTTTCTAAAGGTACTGGGAGTCTGGGACACTTGCTCATTAATAGCACGCTAGAGAGCGTGCTTATGAGTATGCTTAATATTAGCATGCTCATGGACTGTCCACATTTGCTGGAAATAAGCCTGCGAGTTTTAAGCACGCTACTAAATAAGCATGCTCTAGGCACGTCTTCTGATACATATGCCATTTGATAGCACGCTCACTTCAAATTCTTAAAAAGCAAAATGGAGAACGACGCCATACGCATGGAGCTGAACCATGTTATAATTTTTCTGGCGATGCAATGCAGCCGCAATATTTTTTTTTTTTTATACTACGACGGTGACAAACAAGCATACGGCCCGCCTGATGGTAAGCGGTCACCGTAGCCTATGGACGCCTGCAACTCCAGGGGGGTTACACGCGCGTTGTCGACCCTTTAAAAAAAAGGAGGATTCGATTATCAGGAGGAAGGAGGATTATCGCCACAAATAGGAATAAAAGAAGCAGGAGGATTTGGGTCCGTGATTGGTTGTCTCGGAGACAAGACCTAGGTGCCAGCGATCGATTGCTCACAGAAATGCGACAAGAAGATACCGAGGGGTACAAAGATTACATAAGGATGCTGCCATATCAATTTGATTTTTTGCTTGCTAAGGTTGAAAGTGTTATTCAGAAACAAGACACACATATGCGGAATGTTATCCCGGCTAAATTAAAACTAGAAGTTACATTAAGATATCTTGCAGCTGGAGACTCTATCCACACACTCCAAGCACTTTATAGAGTTGGAAGATCTACAATATCGAAATTTCTACCCGATGTTTGTGATGCGATATACAATGCTTTGAAGGATTATGTGCGCGTACGTAGAAAAACTTGACGATTGATAGATTAAGATAACACATTTATTTAAATAAATAAAAATAAAGATGTGAGCTTGTGATACTTAGTAGGTAATAGGTGTTGCGTGCGCTGATTTAAAATCGTATTATTTATTATAATCGAGATCAATACTTTATACCTACAACATAATTATCGCTGGCCTATTTTTAACAAAAAAAAACCTAAGCTTTTACATAATTTTAGTCTAACAAGCCAAGGCTGCATTAGAATTTTTTTAAATTATATGCGTCCTGTTTTTTCGATATGGAAAACATAGGAAGGCAAATAATTTAAAAAAATCTACTGCAACCTTGGCTTGTAAGACTATATAGAAGTTGTTGTAACATTTAACTTGCAGTGATTTATAAAATAGCTACTTTTTAGGGTTCCGTAGCCAAAATGGCAAAAACGGAACCCTTATAGTTTCGTCATGTCCGTCTGTCCGTCTGTCCGTCTGTCCGTCTGTCCGTCTGTCACAGCCGATTTACTCGGAAACTATAAGTACTACAGTGATGAAATTTGATGGGAATATGTGTTGTATGAACCGCTACAAAATTATGACACTAAATAGTAAAAAAAAGAATTGGGGGTGGGGCCCCCCATACATGTAACTGAGGGATGAAAATTTTTTTTTCGATGTACATACCCGTGTGGGGTATCAATGGAAAGGTCTTTTAAAATGATATAAAGTTTTCTAAAAAACATTTTTCTTAAAGTGAACGGTTTTTGAGATATCAGCTCTCAAAGTCGTAAAAAGTATGTCCCCCCCCCTCTATTTTTATAACTACGGGGTATAAAATTCTAAAAAAAATAGAGGTGATGCATGCTAATTAACTCTTTCAACGATTTTTGGTTTGATCAAAGTATCTCTTATAGTTTTTGAGATAGGTTGATTTAACTGTAATTTTGGTTAAGTTAAAATTAATATTCATACATAAAAGTACAAGGCAAAATATCGGGAGAGTTTAGGCTCCATTCACCAGGTGTATAAATTGACATAATAAGTTTATTATATTTGCTGCTACGGAACCCTTTGTGCGCGAGCCCGACTCGCACTTGGCCGGTTTTAAATATTACATTAGATATTAGAACTTGATTAAAACTAATCGTGGTCAAATGAGAAGTAGGTAAATAATCATAATTAAAATCATAACTTACAATGAAATATTAATTTTACCAAAACCCTCAACACCAGGTTTACTACTAACTAAACTAGCGGTATTTAAGCAATATGATTGCATGCAACAATATGACACATTCCTTTTTTTCATACGATCTTTACACCCCCCGACCCTTCAACCTCCTACCTCTTTTCTTTTTCTATGGAAAATATCACGAAAAAGCCACTAATGGGTCAGGCGGTTTTAACTTTCATAGAGTTATATGATGTTATATCATAAGTCACAACACTCACAACTCAATGGAATAGGTACAATACAATATTCAATGTTTACCAAATAAGTATTGTCAAAGTACCTAACTCTAGACCAATGTTAAGAACAATAGAATGACGATTACAACAACATGCATTTTCCAATTTCCGTGACGCAAGGTTCACACTACAGAGATCGCGGATCCGCACATCTGTGACAAGGCCAGTAAAGTTGTACACTAAGGTCACTAAGAGCTAGCTCCGGAAAATGACTAACGGCCTCTAAGCTAGGTCTCACTAGCTCGGTGGAGGGAATAGTGACTAGTGATCCTAAACCCTGCCTATATATTCGCACATCTGTGACAAGGCCAGTCGTAGACTAAGAGCTAGTTCCGGGAAATGGCTAACGGCCAACCCCCCTAAGCTAGGTCTCATGCCTCGGTAGAGAGACTGTAAACGTAGTGGAGATTGCGAGTTCTAAGAGTAAAAGGAAAAGCTGCGATAGGCAAGAAGGTTGTAAAAATTGACCGGCCTAGAGCATGTCAGGCCACGCATAATGGAGGATCGGACTTTAATACGATAAGAAAATCGTGCAAGCAAAAGGGCACCCTTTTGTTTAAAGCAGTATTTGGCGAAAACTCAAAAATGGCTAGACCGAATATGTTCAAAATAATTTTCGCGATAAGTCCCGTTCAAAAATTCGACAGCGGGGGGCACACACACTTTTTTTTACTTCCAGAGCGATCATTATTAAAAACCTGCCATAAATTAATGTAAATTGTTATTATTTATATATAATTTGTCAAATTATAAAAAAAATAACCAAGCCGAAATCTTCTAAAATATGGAAATTAGTTTCTTGAATTACTCTCTATTTTCGAAATAAAATATTTAAAAAAATGATTAAAAGAAATGAACAAACCTAATTAGCGTAGCGTCACACAAATTAAACCTCTAGCTGTAATATTTATTACCATAGTATCCTTTATATAGTTACTGAGTAAAACCGCTCTGACAGACGGACAAGACGAAACAACAAGGATTTCTTTTTTTGCTCATTTTGGTAATGTAGACCATCAGGTTCATCATCCCTGGTCTTCATCATCAGGTGAACATACAAAACAAATTCATATTAAAAGATTCCGACAAATTGAGAACCTTTTGGAATACTGCATTGAATAACGGCTTGGTACCGACTTCAAACGTATCAGTTGGTAGCGCATATAAAAAAGAACATTTTACTTTCCCTTTTTTGAAGTCGGTTTTCTTTCTTGTTAATTGTTATTGTTGTTTTGTAACTGCAAATTGTAACCTGACTCCCAAAACCTGAATAAATGATTTAATTAACTAGGCAGGTTTCGTTGCTCGCCAAATCGTTAACCATTTTACGGCCTAGCTCTTTGTCTATCAGAGGTTGCATGCGAAAATCATTACTAGATAGATACAGTAGATATAAACAATACGTTAACAATCGACTCTAGACATTATTTCTGTGCGCAACATGTGATGCTACATCTAACGGATGTAACAAAAAACCGGCCAAGTGCGAGTCGGACGCACGCAACTAGGGTTCCATACAAACTTTTACATACACTGCATTTCTAAGTTGAAAATTGAAGTGTATCGACCGTATCGACAGACTGGGTCACTTGTTTGCACGGCATAAAGTAAAGTTGGTATGGTATGCAAGTTTGTTTCTCGTTGATAATTCGCCGCCCGCACCCCCCGCGCCGTCGCCTCAGTCGAGATCAGCGCGCTGGTGCTCGCAGTGTGCGATCATGCGATGAGCAGCCGCCGCGGCTAGACGCATGACTCATGAATAAGGGACACGGACTGTTCCGAAACATGTCGAGCTATTTTCGACTTTATTGACGTGAATAACCCGATATAAGTATTTTTCACACAGGACACATTTTTCTTAACTTCCGGAGCGATTATTTACGAAAATATTTACTTTATCAAAAATGTTTTTAGCATATCCCTATTATATTTCATTTCCTGTGACAGAATGCGTGCGCCGTGCAACCAATAGAAACCAATGGAGAAGATTCGCCAAAGCAGCCGTAAAGAAAGCGGACGACTCCCCATGACCACGACCACTCTGTCAAGAGTGAACGACTTAGAAGAAGAATTATATTTCAAATACCTACCTAACGATACTTCACACGAAAAATAAAAACACGCCACACTTTACGTGTATTGGTGTTCTGTATTACCGCTTTGTCGACATGATTGATATATTCATACCAAATTACACCTTTTATACTCACTGTCACTGAGCCCAGCCGCAGACGACGGACGGAAGGAGACGGACGGTGCGGTTAGGATGGGCAGACAGACTTGGTGATCCTAGTTGACTATGGAACCCTAGTTATATAGTATAAGTTGGTTAAATTTCAACTTTTGTTCCGGAAAGCTTTTTTTTATTTATAAATCAAAGAATTTTATATTTGAAAAAAATTTAGATTGTGCAAATCTAGCCCTTTCAAATAACACCCCACAAGACCCAGTAACTAAACTTTTAATTTGTACCCGGGTGAATCACCTTTTTTTTGTTTTTTGATAAAGAACAAATCAAAATATAAAATAACTTCTTTTGCCATTTTTATGAGCTTTTAGCGTATAACATATATTGAACTTTCATATTTCAGGAGTTGCGGCGGACTTTTATGATTATTTTATTGCTTTATATGACCATAAACTTAATTTGAGGTTAAAAGTAGTCCCCTGGGTAACCACGGATAATTCAGTAAAATAGCATGTTGACAAAGGTGTAACCAGTGCAATGTGTACATAAACATATTTTTGTTAATTACACATGAAAATTATGGCAAAATAGTATGTAAGTAGAAAATTACAACAATTAGTTATGTCTCTTGAGTCACTGTTGACAAAAACTTACAAAAACTTTTCTTTTAATTAGTAATAACTAATACAAATAAAACATACATCATAACTTTAACTTCTCCCTTTACTTTAAACACAATTTATCATATCAGCTAATGAAAATCTGTAACGGTTCGATACAAAAATATTAAAATTATGTTACTTTTTCTGGTGACAAGTTGGTTACCCAAGAGACAAAACGGTAACTCAAGAGACTTTTTTTGGTACACGTTGGTTACCCAAGAGACAAAACGGTGACTCAAGATACTTTTAAAATGGAATGAACTTGATTTATATGTGTGTATGATATCTTTTTAGGGTTCCGTAGCCAAAATGGCAAAAACGGAACCCTTATAGTTTCGTCATGTCCGTCTGTCCGTCTGTCCGTCTGTCCGTCTGTCCGTCTGTCACAGCCGATTTACTCGGAAACTATAAGTACTACAGTGATGAAATTTGATGGGAATATGTGTTGTATGAACCGCTACAAAATTATGACACTAAATAGTAAAAAAAAGAATTGGGGGTGGGGCCCCCCATACATGTAACTGAGGGATGAAAATTTTTTTTTCGATGTACATACCCGTGTGGGGTATCAATGGAAAGGTCTTTTAAAATGATATAAAGTTTTCTAAAAAACATTTTTCTTAAAGTGAACGGTTTTTGAGATATCAGCTCTCAAAGTCGTAAAAAGTATGTCCCCCCCCCTCTATTTTTATAACTACGGGGTATAAAATTCTAAAAAAAATAGAGGTGATGCATGCTAATTAACTCTTTCAACGATTTTTGGTTTGATCAAAGTATCTCTTATAGTTTTTGAGATAGGTTGATTTAACTGTAATTTTGGTTAAGTTATTGTGCTTACACTGAAAACGATGGCTGAACCTTATAAGTTTAGGCTCCATTCACCAGGTGTATAAATTGACATAATAAGTTTATTATATTTGCTGCTACGGAACCCTTTGTGCGCGAGCCCGACTCGCACTTGGCCGGTTTTTTAGTCTTTTTTCATATCATCAGACAGATAATTAAGAACTCTTTATTGGGAATGAAATGAAACAAAATATTACTATAGAAAAATGTATTATCAAAATAAATTTATAAAAACTTCTCTTGAACTATTTTAATTACGACCTTTGGCGTTACGTAAAAACATGACAAGCATTTCGCCATCATCGTCTAAACCGTTAACTTTGTAATATATCTGAATAGTTTACCTTTGGATCCGCCAACATTTACTAATAAGAATCCCCACACTTCACTGGGCGGTTTTCTTTGTCTTCAATCCCAGAATCTCTTTAATTTCGTCTTGTTCGAGGGCAAAACGCCTGTAGCTTTAAACAGAGGCGAGGTGGTGCTGTTCTTCAAAACAGGTGACAACAGCCTTTTGAAGAACTACAGACCCATCACGCTTCTGAGCCATGTTTATAAACTGTTTTCAAGGGTCATCACAAATCGTCTCGAACACAAACTTGATGACTTCCAGCCTCCCAAACAAGCCGGATTCCGAAGAGGCTATAGTACCATAGACCACATCCCTACGCTACGGCAAATTATACAGAAGACCGAAGAGTATAACTTGCCACTATGCTTAGCGTTTGTGGACTATGAGAAAGCCTTCGATTCGGTGGAAATATGGGCGGTGCTTGAGTCTCTTCAGCGATGCCATATTGACTATCGGTACATCGAAGTGTTGAAGTGTTTGTATAGTAACGCCACAATCTCGGTTCGAGTACAGGAGCAGAGCACGAAGGCGATTCCGTTGCGAAGAGGCGTAAGGCAGGGAGACGTTATCTCTCCAAAACTGTTTACTGCAGCAATGGAAGACGCCTTCAAGCTCCTGGAATGGCAAGGACTTGGCATCAACATAAACGGCGAATACATCACTCACCTTCGATTTTCCGACGACATCGTAGTCATGGCAAAGTCGATGGAAGAACTCAGCACGATGCTCGATGACCTCAACCGAGTTTCTCAACGGATAGGCTTGAAAATGAACATGGACAAGACGAAAATTTTGTCAAATGCCAATGTTATGCCTATCCCAGTCTCTATTGAAAGTCCGGTTCTCGAAGTTGTTGACTCGTACATCTACCTGGGACAAGTAATCCAATTAGGTAGGTCCAACTTCGAGAAAGAGTTCAACCGCCGAATCCAACTCGGTTGGGCAGCGTTCGGGAAACTACGCAATGTCTTTTCGTCCGACATACCTCAGTGCCTCAAGACGAAAGTTTTCAATCAATGTGTGTTATCAGTGATGACTAACGGCGCCAAAACGTGGTCCTTCACTATCGGTCTCATCTCAAAACTCAAAGTCGCTCAACGAGCTATGGAGAGGGCTATGCTCGGAGTTTCTCTACGTGATCGAATCAGAAATGAGGAGATCCGTAGACGAACTAAAGTCACCGAGATAGCCTTTCGGATTAGCAAGCTAAAGTGGCAATGGGCAGGCCACATTGCACGCAGAGCAGATGGCCGAAGGGGTCAAAAAGTGCTTGAGTGGAGACCACGGCTTGGCAAACGCAGCGTAGGACGTCCACCCACCAGATGGACAGATGACCTTATGAAGGTCGCCAGGAGACGCTGGATGCAGGTCGCTTCCAACCGGTACATATGGAAGTCAAAAGGGGAGGCCTATGTTCAGCAGTGGACGTCTTATGGCTGATATGATGATGAGCAACGAAGCATAGAATAGCGATAGTAGCAGGGTAATTCGAGCATATGCCTTTTAAACAGAGGATTCTGAAACGTACCATTTAGTTTTTCGGTACATGTGCTTGGAATGCTAATCAACAACATTTCCAATAGCATTTTGATAAAGAGAAATATCGCGAGGAAAAAAGTTTCTGACCAAGCGTTATTTCTGGTCAGCGATTTTATTGGAGACTTTTCCCTCTTAGCCATGGAAGATAAGAACAATTATTGGCTTAATATATACTTATATAAGCACGCCACCATAAGAATATGTTCAAAATAGGCAAAGAAAAATGAAATGATGATACTCTACTCGTAATAAAATAAACACAATAGGTAAACGAAAATGACCCGTATTTCTGATATTGCAGATTCATTTACATACTATAAACAGTAATACTTTAATAGCTTATTGTCATTTTGTCACTCAAACCTTGAAAAACATGGAAATGTCTCATGGCTTACCAAGATTGTCTCTTGGGTCACCGAAAAAGTCAGCCAGAGGACCAGTGACTCAGGACACAAACTCGTGTTAAGACCAGATAAAAGCATAATTAAAACAAAATATGGAAATAAATAGGGTTCTCAAGAATATTAGACCTCGGTGCCATGTATTAAACTCTAGCTTGAAACCAAAATCGTACAAAAATGACGTAAAATCGCAGTGAGTCAGTAGAAATGGAATAAAGCCACCTTACCTGTATCAGAGCTCCGGACGAAATGCACGATGCTACTAACTGCCGCTGTAATGGTGGACCGAATCACGTGACACTCAGGTCGGTTTTCTATTGGTGTAGCCAGGTCATGGAGCGTCATGCCATTAAATGTCGATTTTTGACTCGGTGAGTCAGGAGAACTAGTATTTTTATAGAAGACAGTGACATTTTTTGAAACTGAATTCTTAAAAAAAGTATTTTTTTTCTTGCTTTAGCATAGCGCTATAAGATAATAAACGCAATGTTTTATTTAATTGGACTGTAACATAAAATGCTACAGTAGGATTTTTTTACACCAAAAAGATTTTTTACTCTTAATGTAGACTCAGTGACATGAAATTTTTGTATGGAAGAGAAAATGTGTCTCCTAGAAAACCAATAAATTTTGTGTAAATTATAAAATTTATTATTTCATAATTTGCTCAATTATCATTAATAAGTCTAATTTAATGTTTAACAAATTAGAATCCATGTATTGTAAGTAGTTTAATAGTAAAAATTTATTAATCAGTAGTGCCATACAAAAACAAAAAAAAGGTGATTGACCCACCCCCTCTTTTATCGGGCATTTTTTATTGAAAATAAATTAAAATGTATGATAAATCTTCTCTCAATGTGTCTGCGTTAATTTCTTTATACTATTCCAAATTTCAGATCTGTAGGTTAAGTAGTGTTAAGTACCTAGTTCCCGAGATATTTATCGATGTGACAGACAGACAGACAGACTGAGTCACACCATAAGGGTTCCTTTTTTATCATTTTGGCTCGGAACCCTAAAACCGTCATTTGTTTTTCCCATTTTTCGTCATCACACCACGATACAGATTACGCCCTTAGGTTTACGTTGCAATTAATGAAGGAACAATGATTAGTCATTCTGCTATATTAAATATTTCTTCAGGCACTTGATAATGATAAACAATTAATTTAATTCTGAAGACCGAGACCTAAAAATCAAAAGCCCATAAACGAGGTCGGAGAAAGTTAAATGACGCGATCGATGCTACTGCTACAAGATGAGTGTTGACCAATCAAAACCGGTCTGACCAACCGCGCCATTTTAAAATTCGAATTTGGAACACCCCTGAACAAGCTGAAAAGGTTTTTTATTGCGTCTCGATCAGATGTGAAACTAATTGTTGAAATTTAACTGAAATCTGCTGTTGCGTTCACTCTAGAGTAACGTACCTAGCTAACTGCTGGCGCTAGGAATTGGAATTCTACGCCTGCCAGTGTTTCACTGACACTCGGTGCGGTAGGTTTTCTGCTACCACATCATTGCTCAACTTTTTTTTAAATTTAGGTTGTTAACAATTTCGTGCCAGTCTTTGTGATATCTTTATTTGTAAATATTTAAAATTACTTGCCAGTGCAGCAAATTGGAAGTGTGATAAGTTTTGTGGGAAATCATTGGAATTTATCAGGTAAGTTTCACATTTTCTTATTCTTTTTTAAAAGTTTAAATTGTTTTATAGTCGGCAGATCTCTTTTTGTTTCATAGGTAGGGAAAACACCCATATAGTGGTATCAAGTTTATTTACTTCAATACCAAGTGTTTGCTGAATTATGATATTTATAACCATTAGTAATTTAGTAATTAAGTGTTACATCAAAAATCGAGCCCAAAAATGAAGGAGTGGACTGCCTGAATGAATGACTGACTGAATTCAGATTAAGCCTAACTCAAGTAAGTTTTTTTTAAGAATTAGGTACTTAACATAAACTTTCAGAAGATGCCAAAGTGCTCATATATCTATTATTTTTATTTTAACTATAGGACCACGATCAACCGATTTTAGGTCGATTTACGAAACCTGCGTAGCCTTTAACTTTATGGCAATAAATACAAGGTATTCAGCCAGCTCTCTAGGTCAGTAAGGGGATAATACCTACAGGAACATTAGGAACTTCTTTATAGTTCCCTAAACAGGCAGTTTTGATTATTCTGAAATAATGATTACAAGCAGAAGATGATGCAAAAACATCTAGGTACATATGGCTATGGGTATATCTTCTGTCTAGGTTACTGAGATGAGTGAGTGAGAGCATCTATTTATAAGTATAATTAGTTTCCTTTCCTTATTAAGATTCCGACGCTTTTCCAATTGCCTTATAAAACGTAAAATCTCGAGAATACACGTGGACATGCAGTAGTTTGTACGAAAACGGTTAAGTGTGCTTTGTGTTTACCACGAGTTTGTAATTTTCTGTAGAATACTATACTCGCTAGCGTCTTCGTGAACTCATTGTCAGTACCTACACCTTGCTCGCACTTGCTGGAGCAAGATGCATCTGTATAGATTGAGACGTAAACGACACATCGTTTGCTGGGGTTAATAAATTTTATTTTCCAAACAATTTATCCCAAAACATGTTGGCCAAATATTCATTTCCCAATTAATAATTTCGCAACCGTATCTATCGCAGAACATCATAATTATTCTAACTCTAACCTAGTTGTCAAGTGATCGGCGAAATGAAATTAGACGAAAAGGCAGGATCCCCATTTACTGTAGCAACTCGTGCTAGAGTCAAACGATGCACGTTATCTCTACTTTAAAGTGTTATTTCTAACTGTTCGGATTAGACATTGTTCTCCATATACGTTCGGCCATAAATGTATGGAAAACTTGTCTGGCGGATGCCCGGCGGACATACCCACTTTGGCGATCAGGGCCTATACCACGAAAATCGAACGATTGCGGATTTGTATCTTCATCTCTGTCATACCTACTTGCATATTGGAGTGACAATTTAAAGAGGTTTTCCCTTCAATGCTAATTTTCGATGTTCGTGGTAGGCAACTAGGCATGCTGACGGATTGCCCGAACGTATACCTATGGCCGGCAAATGACAGGTGTCTATCTCGACCGCGAGTTACTGTTGCGACACTCTTGTGCTAGGGCTACTACGTCAAACATCTATGAAATTATGACGTTTAATTAACACTTTCACTGTCTGTGCTATCAAAATCTAGGAAACTTAGCATAATCGGACTCTAAGCACAAAGCTCTACCATCGGACCATGTACCCAATCCAGGGCAAAAACTTGTATACAGCGTAGTTAATTTCGTCATTCAAAAAATTCTATCCAGACCAAACAAAAAAGAATCACAGACTACACGTTCCATTTTTATGCAACCACAGAAAGCTTTCACTTTTTGACCAACCACTTTAGTAATGTGAATCATGTTTCATTCTGCGGACTTTCGAAGCATTACCCATTGTTGCGATGCTATAAAAGAGAAATTATGAAAATAAATTCCTGAGTGTGAACTTTTTGCAGCTGAAAAAAAATTATACCGTAGGGGAAATTTTCTCAATCGTACAGAGGAATTAACACATAAGACACTCCAATGTTATTCAGGAGGGAATCACGATCAAGATAAATAAAGACATCGATATCTGCATTACACCAAGGTTGATGAACAAATTTTCGGTTCCTAATCTGGCACAGAGGGCACAAACAACAACTGACCCCCAAATAGCTGAGATAATGCTGATCAGTGATCACCCCTATCACTATTGATATTACTTATAAGGAAAAAAAATCATTAATGTTCCGAACTTAATGTCCATCGACTTGACACCATTTATCTTGAATTCTTGTTTTTTGGAAACCTCCATCCCAAGGCCAATAACATTTAACAGTTGCTTAAATGTTAACGCAACCATGTTGTGACATTTTGTTAGGACATGGTCTGCTGTTCACAACACTTGACAACCTGCCTAACCATGCAGTGTTAGTAAGGTCTTCGATTGTTTCTAGATCTTATGGGACTTGAGGCCAAAATATGTTGGATTTCCTTCATCCAGTCTAAATAGTGTCTCCAATCCAAGGAGTACTTTCTTATTGAACTTGAGGTCAAGATATGTCAGGCAAAAATAGGGGCGATCAATGTGCTCATTACCATGGTTTCGTAGGTTTAAATCGATTAAATATGATAATGGAACACGTTATATTGTGTAATAAGGTGTCATATCTAAGCAAGGACTTTGTGAATTAAATATTTAATATATGATATAAACTTTCCCTTGTACCTATATTAAAGAACTATTTTAGGTTTATAGGTACAATATTGATCGGAGATCAAAATCCATAACTAAAAACAAGGACTTATTAAACAAAAACAAGCACAAGTCAAAATTCACACAATGCAGTTAAGTACGTAAAGAAAGAAACGAATCAGGTCAGCACTTAAATTATCAATATTATAATTAACAAATTTACAACCACAAATTTAGTACGTAAATTTAGATGTAAAGCATGTATTTTGTGAGAAATAAAGGCTTAATAATAATAACTTGTTCTAAACATTGTTATGGCAGGTGTCCGGAACTCTTGGCAATAGTCCATTTCTGATCCACCCAAACCTCAACGCCATAGCCTGGTATTCTTTCCACTTTCTTTACAATAGCTCCAACGCCTGCTGGGACCGGTTCACGGGTATATATTGATGCACCCGTGAATGGGTTCTAGCAGGTGTACTACACAGCAAAATTCTCCAAAAGGTCTCTACGTGTTGGATCTGTATCCCCACGCAAGCCTACCAAAAGACCGGGATGTACAGGCCCGTGATCCGTAAAGGAGAAACAAATAATAATAATAATTAACTATTTTTATGACTTAAGTAAATCTTAATAATTCTATTCTATATGCTAGCCCGTATCCGTAGCCCACATCGTAGGCAGGTACAGTCAACCAATATGAACCCTAGGCCACTATGTCATAGTAACGCTATAAATCAGATGGTAAGAAATCTCTTACTGGTGTTCCTCGACATCCTTAATATACAATTGTCGCCGTGATCGGATAGCCCAGTGGTTATTAGGGCGTCTGCTGCCCTAACCACTGCCTGGCGTAGGTCGCTGGTTCGATTCCAGCCCTGCTCACCGGGTGCCTTCGTAGTTTTTCTGTAATATCTCTTTTAATTTATAATCCCTAATATAGAGTTTGTCTTTAAATCACTTACCTTAACTGTTTTGTCCTAATGATCATAATCCATAACGATCAATTGTCCTAACTATTATTTGTCATAAACAAATTATTGCCCAACTTCACACAGAGCCGAATCACTGTTGGAAAAGTAGGTTAGAACGATGTTACGGAAAACAATATTAGGACAAAATGATTTTAGGACAATGAAATTATGTTTTCCCCTCACTAGCTCGGAAAGCGCTGTTTTGTCCTTTAAAACTAGCGTGGAAAAATGCATTTTATCCACATGTGGGGCAAAGTAATTTGACCTTGCTCTATCTAATTCCTATCACTTACCACCCGTCCAGTCCATAAGTGAGTCCTATATGCCCATAGTAAATATGCGCAATCGGAGGATTCGGAGGTCACATCTAAAATTGGTCAAGTCTTATCCCGCACTTGGTAAGCTGTTGGCAATATCTAAGTACCAGGAGCGTACCTACTCTATGACAATTTTTTAAATTGAATTTTGATGGTTTCTTCAAGATAACTTACATGTGGATAAGATTTGTAATTGTATGTAGTCTTTATTTTCCTCGCAATACTCGTAGTGAGGGGAAAAATGTTGTATTACACTCGGCGGCAAAGTTTGTTCAACTCTCGTGCCTTGAGACCCTCGTAAAGCTCAAGATTCCAGTTATTGAACGACTCGCTACGCTCGTGGCTTAATTTTGGAATCTTTCGCATGCTCGGGTCGGGTCTCAATATAAACCCGAGAGTTAAACAACAACTTTGCCCCTTGTATAATAATTAATAAATAACTATTTCGCTTCTGTTGTGGGCCCATCCGGTATAACGTTCTATAATGTGACACTGTTCTTAGATTTCTGGTAATTCGCTGCGCAACAAAATGCAGTCATTTTATAAGTAGGTAACCAGACATTATGACATTTATGAGTTTTATGACAATTATGAATGACGTTAACGCAATAACCCACTCAAGTCATTCCCGGCTAATACTCATTACGTAACATTTTATTTCATCCTCAATTACATTATGACACAAGTATTAATTTGGATTTAATTATATTACTCCTAAAGAGCCATTTAAAAAAACCAGGGCCGCACCGTTAAAAATGCAATAGTTAAAATTACTCTATATAGGTAAGTACCTACTCTATAAAAAACCTATTTAATTTTTGCTTGAATGAGCCTAGGTATGTCGAAACAAATTTATACAAGGCTCTCAAATGAGAGTGTACAGTGGTCCAAGCAAGACTCGAGAACGAGTATATACAGTTGGCATTATGCGTAGTCCGGGCATGTAGTGATTTTAAAGAAAACTTGTGAATTTTCTGTAACCTTGCCACTTATGTATAAGCAGGAAAGAGATAGATGTATTAATGTATTTCATTGTGGTTTACCGATGTGACACAAGCATAGAAACGAACCCATATTAATTTACTAGACGGCACATTCTAGAACGAGAATACTAAATATGGCGGCAGGCTCGGCAGGGAAATGGGAATTATGGAACTCGGTTAGTCGGTAAAACTGTTATGTAACGGCATGTTTACATGGTGGCTTGGACTTGGAGACTTAGAAAATGGAGTAAGTACTTACTTAATTGTTGTTATAGCGGCAACAGAATAATACACCATCTGCGAAAATTTCAACTGTAGTATCACGGTTCATAATATAATATACAGCTTGGTGACAGACAGACAGACGGACGGATAGACAGACAGTTTTCCCATTTGGGTACGGATAACGGAAAACGATATCGGATAACGATTTAATTTTCTTGGCCTAAAGTGCGTTTCATTTGAAACATAATCGTCATTAATCCGCTAACGATTTAGGTACCTACCTACGTTTTTACGTCGTTGCACAGCGCGCAGGCGCACACGCACAGTTAATGCGATCTCGTTCGGCTCAGCTACTTTCACTGTACCAATAGACACTGTTAACCGTTTTTAGAGCCTATTGCAAACAAACAAACAAACAAACAAAAATTTATTCGCAGAAAAAGGGTAAATTACATGTGTTAGTGTAGATATATTACAAGATTGTATCACCTTTTTCGACTGTTTTAAACAGTATGCAAATATTAAGATAAGAGTAAAGTACAGTGTGTACATACTATACCTACATTACTCAAAATTAAATTTATGTCTACTAAATTGTTACAAACAAACAAGCACAAATTTTAGTTAAATTATATTACTTATAATAGAAATAGTAAATATTTTACAAATAAAAGACGCTCATCACTCTTTATGATTTATAAAATCATTAACTTTATAAAAGCAGTGATCTAGGAGCCATTTTCTTAGTGTCTTCGTAAATTCTCTGCCCTCTAGTTCTTTCATGTGAACTGGTAACTTGTTGTATATAACAATACACATGTTGTAGACATTCTTCCTATAAATGTCAGTCATACAGCGTGGTTGATTCAACATATATTTGTATTGCATTCTTGGATTACTTGAACAATAAATATCGGAACGTTTTACAAAATTACTAGGAAAGTTCTTAACAAAACAACAAATTTTCAAAATGTACATGCATGATAAAGGTAATATGTTGAGCTTTTTGAATATTGGCCTACAGCAGCTGCCTCTTCTAGCGTTACATATTGCACGAACACAGCTCTTTTGCAGTATAAATGCTCTTTCAACATCCACAGAGTTACCCCACAGAATAAGACCATAGTTAAGAACAGACGAAACATGACCATGATAGGCTGTTAGTGCTGCTTCCAAAGATACAGTCTGGCGTAATTTTCTTAGAGCGAATACAAAACGGTCTAATCTTTTACACATTGAACTAATATGTTCTTTCCAATTTAAAAAGGAGTCAATATTTAAACCTAAAAATTTAACATTATTACTCTCCTGTAAGGGAATGTTGCTGATATTAATATTAAGTTGTGGAGGAGTTGTTCTATAAGAATGGAATTGCATATATTGCGTTTTACTAAGGTTGATAAGAAGATTATTGTTAAGTATCCAATTATTTACGTCTGTTAAGGCTTGGTTGATGTCTGATTCGTAAGTTGTTTCGTTTTGGCTTCTAACTACAATGGTTGTATCATCAGCAAAAAGTATGGTTTTTGGCTTGGTAGCATTTGGAAGATCATTAATAAAGATAAGAAATAATAGTGGGCCCAAATTACTTCCCTGTGGCACTCCAGATATGACAGTACGAAGAGGTGATCTGTAAACTAGTTTATGCATATTATTTTTAATATCTATAAGTTTGGATACTTCCGTACACTGTTGCCTGTTAGTTAAGTAAGATTTAAGCCAATTATTTGCTTGACCTCTAATTCCGTAACTATCTAATTTATTTAGTAATTTTGAGTGATCAACTAGGTCAAATGCTTTTGACATATCTAGGAATATCGACATGACAGACGAATTATTGTTAATCGATTCAGTTAGAAATTTAATAAATTCAAAACATGCCAACTCTGTATTAAGGCCTTTTCTAAACCCATATTGGTCAGGATGTAGAATGTTGTGTTTTGTTAAAAAGCTATCTAATCTAATACAAAAAGCTTTTTCTACTATTTTAGACACTATCGGGACAATTGTGATTGGTCTATAATTACCAGGATCGTCACGTTCTCCTTTTTTAAACAGTGGTTTTATAATAGATATCTTTAACTCTTCTGGAAAGTAACCTTGAACAAAAGACAAATTGATTACATGTGCCAATGGCCAACTTAAGAACGATCCAGTTAACTTTATCAGTTCAGTTGAAATATCGTCAATTCCAGTAGTTTTGCTGTTTTTGAGAGACTTTATAATTTCATATACCTCTTTAGCATCTATTGGCATTAAAAACATGGTGAATGGACTATTTTCGACGTTTAATTTTGCTTGATAGTTAGTATTCATTTTATTGACGTTACTTATTTCAGTGAAATGATCATTAAGAATAGTACAAATATCTTGAGGACTGTCATAAACCTTATCAATAGTTTTTAAGCATTTTATGTCAGTTGAATCGTCATATTGTGATACCTGTGATGCTATGATATTCCATGTTGCTTTACACTTGTTTTTATTTGTGAGTATATATTTATTGTTGTTAATTTGTTTTGATTTATGTATACACTGTGTGAGTAGTTTACTGTATTTATTTAAAGCCATGCTGTCACTCTTATTACCATTTTTTCTATTTAGGAAAAGCATTTGGATATAAGGTCCACGGAAGGCACTACAATTGTTGCTGTTAGTATGATTGTTTGGATTTTGATCTCATTTCAGCAAATTTCGCTAAGTAACCAAGTATTAATTGTATATAAGTATAGGGTTTTGTGAAATAAATAAACAAATAAATAAATAGTATTATGGCGGTTGTAGAAAGTGCCTGAAATGGACTGTTAAAGTAAAGGTCAAGGAAATTAGATTCTAGCATTAAAAAAAAAAACTTGTAACGCCGACACTCCACTGCAAGTTTGGTATTCGCGTTGCGTGTTCGGTGTGTTCGCTAAATATTCGTATTGGAGTCCGAACAGCTCGAATACGACATCCACACTTGGGTGCCATGCCAACGGGCGACTTTGGCATTTAGGTGTTCGGGATGTTCGATCAAATATTTACGAATATATAAGCGAATAAGCCCTCCACACATTCGTCTATTCGGCCAAACACAGCAAATACGCGAACCCGCATACTGCAGTGAAGTTCCGCCTTAAGGAATTATCGTATATTTAAGCCGGTCATACACGTTCGGGAATGTACACAGGCGGGTATGTCTGCCAGGCATCCGCTGTACAAATCCATTATAATATTATAAATGGGAAAGTGTGTGTGTCTGTTTGTTTGTCCGTCTTTCACGGCAAAACGGAGCGACGAATTGACGTGATTTTTTAAGTGGAGATAGTTGAAGGGATGTAGAGTGACTGAGTACTTCTTGTATCTTTCTAACGCGAGCGAAGCCGCGGGCAAAAGCTAGTTTACCATAAATCGGCCATACACAAGTACATACTCCACTTCTACTCGTAAATATTGAAAGGTTTCATGGGAAGCGCGATTAGCTAGAACTTTCTTCGGAAAACCATCGTACGTCTAATCAACAATGTTAATTTCAAGGCGTCAATGTGGATGAACCAGATGGATATCTGGTTGGGCCAGTTTTAATGGAATTTTATTAGCCAACAAAGCACCTGTGTTTAATTATGCAAAGCCAATTTGCCGAATTCGTTGAAAACGTGACTGTATGGGCTATTCATTGTTTGTTTTTGTATACAAACATGGTGCGAAGTAATTAGGAATATTTTTTCCGATTCATAATTATTTGCCTCGGTTCGAGTATTATGTCATAGATATACCAGAAAAGGCATTATGAAGCGTTTACAAAGGGAATGAAGTCACCACACATATGCACAGTTTCACTTGTAAATTTCTACCACAACCCCTAAAACACAATAATTGTAAATACTTAGTTTTAGAGTAAGTACCTTTTTGTACTATTCGGGGTCGAACGAATCTCTTGGTCCACGGGGTTTGTCACGCTGTTTTTAGAAATCGTCTGGTTGATGTTACTGGTGACCGAAGCGCTGGTGGCTTCCTCGCACAGCGTATCAGCTATGCGATACAACGAGGAAATGCCGCCAGCATCCTAGGTACAATGCCTCATTTGTCACTGTATATCTAAATATATAAAAGAAGAAGCTGACTGACTGACTGACTGACATATCAACGCACAGCCCAAACGGCTGGTCCTATATAGACTTCAAATTTGGCACGTAGGTCCCTTTTATGGTCTAGGCGAGCACTAAGGAAGGATTTTTCAAAATTCACCTCCTAAGGGGTTGAAACGGGGGTCCAAAGTTTGTATGGGGAAACAAGATTAGTTAAACAATTTTATCTGAAACTTCACAGGAGTATTCTTTAAGGTAAATGAGTAAATACGTGTTTCAGGTTTTTTGAGATTTTAACCCCTGAAAGGGGTAAAAGGGGTAAAAAGTTGAAAAAATTAACATGGGTATCGTTTATATGGTTTTTCGGGTCGCTGATCACGAAAATAGCAACGATTTGAAGATCTAATGTGGCGAATGTGGAATACCATCTCCCCTGGTGGTATGCGATGGGTTTGAAATGTCAACATATAAATTTGAGTGTCGTTTTTTATTAAAATAAAGTAAATTAAAGTAAAATAAAATTAAACAAAACAAAACAAAACAAAACAAAACGAAACGAAACGAAACGAAATGAAATGAATTGAAATGAAATGAAATAAAATGAAATGAAATGAAATGAAACGAAACAAAATAAATCAAACCAAATCAAATCAAATAAATTAAACCAAATCAAATCAAAACAGATTAGATTAAATTAAATTAAATTGAATTGAATTGAATTAAATTAAATATAATAAATTAAAATAATATAAAATCTATAAATATATAAAAGAAGAAACTGACTGAATGACTGACTGAATGACACATCAACGCACAGCCCAAACCGCTGGTCCTAGAGATTCCAAATTTGGCACGTAGGTTTCTTATACAGTGTTGAGGTGCACTAAGAAACGATTTTTCAAAATTTACCCCCTAAGGGGGTGATTTGGGAGTCCAAAGTTTGTATAGGGAAACAAGATTAGTTGGACTATTCTATTTGAAACTTTACAGGAGTATTGATAAAGATAAATGAGCTAACACGTGTTTCGGGTTTTTTGAGAATTCAGCCCCTAAAAGGGGTGAAAAATTATAAAAAATAACATGGGTATCGTTTTTATGGTTTATCGGGTCGCTGATTACGAAAACCACGTAGATTTTAAAGTCCAACGTGGCGATTGTGAAATATCATCTCCCCTGTTGGGGCGCGATGGGGTCGAAATCTAAAAATATCACAAAAGGTGTCGTTATATGTTTATTTCTGTTTCTAGAGATTCCAAATTTAGCACTTAGGTTTCTTATAAAGTGTAGGGGTGCACAGAGATAGGAGTTTTCAAAATTCATCACCAAAGGGGTGAAATGGGAGTACAAAGTTTGTATGGGAAAACAAAATTAGTTGGACTATTATATTTGGAACTTTACAAGAGTATTTATTAAGATAAATGAGTTAACGCCTGTTTCAGGTTTTTTAAGAAAACAACCCCTTAAAGGGGGAAAAGGGGTGAAAAAGTAAAAAACAACAACATGGGTATCGTTTTTATGGTTTGTCGGGTCGCTGATTACGAAAACAACGTAGATTTTAAAATCCAACATGGCGATTGTGAAATACCACGGGACGCGATGGGGTCGAAATCTAAAAATATCACTACGGGTCATACGGGTGTCGTTATATGATTATTTCTGGTTCTAGAGATTGCAAATTTAGCAAATTTAGGCTTTTTGAGAAATCAACCCCCGAAAGGGGGAAAAGGGGTAATATAGTAAAAAAAACAACATGGGTATCGTTTTTCTGGTTCATTGGGTCGCTGATTTCGAAAACAATAACAATTTCAACATCCAAAGAGGCGGACGTGAGATACCATCTTCCCTGATGGGATGCGATGGGGTTGAAATCTCTAAATATTAATATGGGTGTCGTTTTTAGGGTTCCGTAGCCAAAATGGCAAAAACGGAACCCTTATAGTTTCGTCATGTCCGTCTGTCCGTCTGTCCGTCTGTCCGTCTGTCCGTCTGTCACAGCCGATTTACTCGGAAACTATAAGTACTACAGTGATGAAATTTGATGGGAATATGTGTTGTATGAACCGCTACAAAATTATGACACTAAATAGTAAAAAAAAGAATTGGGGGTGGGGCCCCCCATACATGTAACTGAGGGATGAAAATTTTTTTTTCGATGTACATACCCGTGTGGGGTATCAATGGAAAGGTCTTTTAAAATGATATAAAGTTTTCTAAAAAACATTTTTCTTAAAGTGAACGGTTTTTGAGATATCAGCTCTCAAAGTCGTAAAAAGTATGTCCCCCCCCCTCTATTTTTATAACTACGGGGTATAAAATTCTAAAAAAAATAGAGGTGATGCATGCTAATTAACTCTTTCAACGATTTTTGGTTTGATCAAAGTATCTCTTATAGTTTTTGAGATAGGTTGATTTAACTGTAATTTTGGTTAAGTTAAAATTAATATTCATACATAAAAGTACAAGGCAAAATATCGGGAGAGTTTAGGCTCCATTCACCAGGTGTATAAATTGACATAATAAGTTTATTATATTTGCTGCTACGGAACCCTTTGTGCGCGAGCCCGACTCGCACTTGGCCGGTTTTATGTTTATTTCTGGTTCTAGAGATTCCAAATTTGATGCGTAGGTTTCTTATAAGGTGAAGGGGTGCACAAAGATGGAACAAGAATAGTTACGACTATTTTATTTCATATGGGTGACGTTATCGGGTCGCTTTTCGAAAACAACAACCAACAGCGAATTTCCAATCCAACTTAACGGACCTCCTTTTTTGTATGACGGTTGAAAATTACGTTTAGTACGCGGGCGAAGCCGCGGATTAAAGCTAGTATTTGATAAATGCTGTAAGTATTAAATTTATAATACATTTATTTTCAAAATATATATACAGTAAGTGTAACTTACCTAACTACCTACCTCTACCTACCTTAAATCTAAAATAGGTCCTTGAGGCATTGTACCTAGGATGCTGGCAGCATTTCCTTGTTGTTTGTTCCTGTATATATTTTGAAAATAAACGTTATCGAAAAAAAAAGTTTTAATTAATATTCTCGGCTAACCACAAATTATATTAGTAGAGGACCGGGACTGAATATGTGCGGTGACCAAGAGTCTTGTATGGTCTGTCTAGTGGGTCTAAGGCAAGTTTTTTTATGAATTTAGTGCTTAGAACAGTTTGCAGCACTAAACTGAAACAGCAGTATCAACGTCTTCCTTGTACCTTGTAAGGTAAGTGCACATTGTATAGGTCATAATTGATCCTTACGCGGCTGTTGATGGCTTAGCTAGTAGACAAAGGAATGACACGGCTAAGACGATTTTAATGATTAATTATGTACGTGAGTTTGCTTCTAATGTACACTAATGTATTAATCATAGGAAATTTACTGGGTGATCGTAGATACGTTAAATGGATGGAGTTGATTTTTTATTAATGTATTCATATCTTCGAGCAACACAGGCTTCCAACACGTTGAAAAGGAGACGCCAAAAACGACATTTGATTTGGCGCTTGGGTCTAGAATCGAAATTCATCATTTTTAATTTTTAACCCCCTCACGGGGTTTAATTAAAAAAACTTTACATTTTTATAATATGGTGCTGAATTGAATGGCGTTATTCATTAATGCACATCTAAAACAGTAGCTGATTATTTTTCCTTATTTGTCAGCTTGACATTTGCTTTTGTTAGAAGAAGCATAACCTAAATTAAAACTTTTTTTTATAAATAAGGGGACAAGAGTCTACCTTCAACTGTTTAGATGTTCGTTGTCTGTCAGTATGTTGTATTTAGAACATGGAGAGTTGAACAAAAAGTGGGAGCCCATGATTGGTATTAAGCAGTGCCAAGCATAGGGTAGATTACCCTATACAGTGCGTAAGTGTAATATGGGCGATAAATTAAACCAGACATAGAATTCATTAGTGTTTCAATTCAATGGCCGCCTAGCCTAGTTGGCGGTGACCCTGCCTACGAAGCAGGAGGTCCCAGGTTCGAATCCTGGTCAGGGCATTTATTTGTGTGTTTATCACGAATATTTGTTCTTTTATTTGTTATGTATGTTTTCTAGATATTTAAGTATTTAAAAACATGAATCAAAATATTAAATTATTATATTATATTATATTATTTTATTTGTGTAAGATTGTCCTATAATATTTATTATTATTTATTATTTATTATTTATTATTATTATTTATAAATAATAAATGATTTAATTCATGCTTTACAATTGCACCGTTAAGGGGTTATATTTACACACTGTATATAATTATTGCTGGATTTAACAAGACATCCCGTTTGCAAGAAAAGAAACTGTACATTTAGGACCAATCATATGGAGTGGTTTCAACTGCCCTAAAGTCGCCTTGTGTGGGTCGCGGAAGAGACTTGGGACTATACCACGAAAATCGAACGAATGCGGATTTGTATCTCCATCTCTGTCAAGCTTGCATATTGGAGTGACAAAGAGGTTTTCCCGTCAATGCCAGTTTTTGATGTTCGTGGTAGGCGCGCTGCAGTCCAGTTTGACTGGCAAAATAAAAACTACGTTTTTAAAAGTCAAGGGCCCGTCCGGTTGAAGTCGGTTTGGTTCAATTTTCGTATTTTATAATTATTTAATGCAATTACTTGCAACTGGTCCTGCCACGAGTGAGTGTGCTTTGTGCTTACCATGAGTTGTACGTATCCGTATTCCGTAGGCGTTAGCGACTGCGCGTTTCTAAAGCCTGTCCGTTTCGCCATAGTAGTCTGCCAAAATAGTTTTCATCCGAAAATTATGTATTGTATCTATTTGGTAAAAATATCCAAAACTAAAAATGTAATAATAAAGACTATTAACAAAAAATAAAACTGATTTG
The DNA here is from genome assembly GCA_949128165.1 of Lathronympha strigana. Classification (NCBI taxonomy): domain Eukaryota; kingdom Metazoa; phylum Arthropoda; class Insecta; order Lepidoptera; family Tortricidae; genus Lathronympha; species Lathronympha strigana. The sequence goes on along the minus strand of OX421923.1, from coordinate 7,585,418 downwards.
AAAAACCTTTGCACAATAACTGATAGGTACCTTTGAAGTCGGTGCATTTATTCAAAACGATACTGCAGAAAAGGAACATTTTAATTTGCTCTTTTTGAAGTCGGTTTTATTAATTCGTCATAGCCTAATAAAATCTTGACAGAACCCAAACACAAGATTCGAGCATCGGCGAGTTGCAATTCGGGTGTAACGGTGCATCTGGGTGCATCGACCGCACCGGCCACTTTTCGGCCACGTGCGTGCTTAACTGTACATTTTTATAAATTTGCTATTTTGCACGCAACGTTTTTAAATTATAAATAAAGATAAGGTAAATGGCGCAATGGATGACACTGACCCAGTGGATGAGTTTGCAGTTTATTTGGAGAAAAAAAAGATATCACTATTAATATAAGCAAAAAAAAACATTTACGTGATAAAACAATATCAAGGAAAAACAAACTCGCGTACAAATTCTATGCCGTGAAGACGAGCGATCCAATCTGCCGATACATGTGGGGCTGACTTCGAGATGCAGTTGCAAATAAAACTTTGTACGGAACCCTCGGTGCGTGAGTCCGACTCGCAATGGTCCGGTTTTTTTTCTCAATTACAAGCGTCTACTCTTTAACGAGGACACGAGACAATCACAAGTTCCCATAACCTTAAAAAACGCCGTTACTTTAATAATCCAATAATTTTATTCAACCTTCGTCTTTTCGGGGCCAAAAAGGGTTTCCGTAAACTTAATTACGATATACCTAAGTACTTATATTTCGTTTTGGGCTATATTACCAAAAGGGCATTTTCGCCTTCGTAAAGTGGGAGGTGGCTTTTTTTTCGTTTCTACTCTGAAGTTTGATATATCGTTAATATATTTGAAAAATAACAGGGGTTTGTCAAAGACATTCCGGAAGTCGAAAAAATATGAACAAATTCAGGAAAGTAGAGCTTTATAAAGACTTTCAAGGAAAATTATTTACTACAGTTAAGACACTTATTTTTTTGCAAAAAAAACGTATCAGCTCGGTTATAAGGGCGTATAAGTCATAAGAGCTGCGAGATACTCCTCTTTTAATGTTATGAGCATGGTATCTATTAAAACCCTTTTTAAGTTCGCCTATTGTGACGGACGGTAAACTACGGAACCCTGCTGAGCATGGCCCGACATGCTCTTCGCCGGTTTTATATTAACGATCGGGTTACACCGATAGCGTGACTATGTTATTCACGATTTACATAAGTGTTACATGTTACGAGTCAACCCTAATCATCCACTGGATGGAGCTGTTGACCTCAACGATAATTCATGCATAATAATAATAATAACAGGTAACATAAGGCTTCGTTCGTTTGGGTACTTATTCATATTTTCCTCGCCCTATAAGTCATAAATACATTGAATCTTTAAATACTCTCTTATACCTTATATCATTGTAAATTTATGTAAATAGGTAACTCTAAATTTATCTGAAATGTAACAACAACAACCCCCGTCTATGGGACCGGTTACACGCTTTATCTGGAACGACGAATTGCGAATTTTTTTTTTAAATAAGAACATTTTTTTCAAAATATACACAGTAAGTGTTATTAACATAGCATTAAACACCGAATCTGTACTATACTACCGATCCTGAAAGCAATTTTACTCTCACATTTTGACCACCTTCGTACTCACAAATATCTAAAATAACGAATTATAGAGATTTTTCCATACAAACAGCGTCCAAAATTCACAAGCCCAGGGTCATCAAACTCCCAAAACTCGTACAAATACCTGCTAAGGGCAATACTCTACTTATAAAGTTGGAGGCATGTCGCAATATTTCGGGAGCGACCGTTACTCCGCAGTTGGGACCAGCCGCCGGGCTACGTTGACGTGCCGGCTACAGGGCGCGTTTACCCTACAAAATGGCCGGGTTTTGTAGGGATGTGCTATTCTTCGCATAGACAAAATAGAGTTTAGTGTAATGTAGCCAGGATAAAATTGCATTTTTTAGATTAGTGTGTGATGTTTATTAATTTTTTGCAGAGAGGCTTTTTAAAAGCTTTTTGCTGATTTCGATCTGCAGTGTAATCATATAATATTTCAATTAATTCAAAACGATTAAAACACAAAGGGCTTGTTAAATAAAATACAGAATCCGCTTAAAAAAACAAAGAAGCCTATGTTAACACTTAAATGCCAGGAAACTCGTATCTTAAACTCAATCTTTACAGTATTTTCATATTCTTAATGCACCTTCAAGATCATTTCTATTCGTTCAAAAATAGCACGTATTACTAACTGTCTAGAGTTGGGAATGCTTCGGGAAGTGAAACAATGACGTCAAACATAAGGTAAGGTGCGCGTTAGGTGAATTCAAATAGCTTTATTGAGAGTGACTCAATAGAATAACAATTATTCTATCATGTTCACTGTTTTTTTTTAAATATAGTTATCCAGCATGAAACATTCATGTATGTTATATTGTCAAGGGTTTAAATATTAGGGGGGGTTACACCAATAAGACTACATAGTACTACGTACCTACACGACCTTCTTAGCAGGCCATATACGTCCGGGGTCCGGGTATACCCGTCGTATATACTAGGGTTTGTAAAAACCGCCCGAAATTCAAACCCGGTTTTTAACCGAAATGTCAATGCTCAAAACCGGGTACCCGGTTTTTAACCGGTTTTGGACTTTTTTTTTCTGTCGCTTTATAAGCAATTTTTTAATATTGCATAAGTGTCACTATCCTCAACGATACTTCCTGACATTCACGGGACGGTTTTTAACATTCAATAAATATTATGAAACGAATAAAACTGGCCTCGTCATGAGTTGGAATGCAAATAAATGTTGGTAAATTGAACTGGTACGGTTGGCTTCATAAATATATACGTATGTACCTGTATTCAATTTTGAACCTTCTTCCCCGTAAGAAGTTCCGAAGCGTATATATATTTAGACGTGACCGTACCGTAGCAGACAGAACTACATAGAAACAATAACGGCTATTTTAAATGGAAGCAATCTAAGTTTATTTATTTGATGTTTGTTTTTAATCTAAAAAATTACACTGCTAGCCGAAGATTAGATAAGAAAAAAATATTCGCCCGGTGGCATTTAAATAGCAATGAAATATTGATTAAAAAGAGAAGAATTTCTTTTTATTGTTATTATCTCGGGAAGCCAGAAAAAGTAAATGTCGAAGTAACACGTCGAAAACGCGAATAATGAACACAGTAGAATCCGGTTATAACGACGTCAAAGCGACCGACGACATTACGTCGTACTAAACAAACTGTCCATTTTAAGATTCTTTATTTATTTAATTATCACAAATGCATTATATGTTATTCATTTTATAATAGTTCATGTAACTCACCGAACAAGCGTAATTAAGGATATTTTGCTCTTTAGTGAATGAAATTGTTGATCCATAGACTTATTTACTCGTACTACACGATAACATTGTAGCTAAGCCATTGTAAATTGCCGATAAAATATCAAGACGAAATCCTAAGTTTTAGAACTTTTGTAACATTAACTTTGAACAATGGTTTCCATCTTGTATGCGTTGTTCGGTTACAATGCACGTCACCGTTGTAATCGAACAATTTCATTTGAAATCCCATCGTTAAAAGCGGTCCGACGATATAAGAGTCGTACTATACGGATGCACTTTAATAGTGGCTTGTACGAAAACCAACCATCTGCCTATATTTTCATCGCTAAAAAACGTTTGGTTATTTTATGCGGAGTCGTACTAATCGGATTCTACTGTATATAATACAATCTGTTTCAAAAACTTGTTTTAATAGCAAAATCTGAAGAAAATATTACGTTTTTATTACCGTCTAGATTTGGCGAGCCAGCGCTTAGGAATTTGCAGCTTTGCTCTTGTTCCAGAGATCCACACCCTGCGCGAGAATCGAATAGAAATATTCATCGCTAAAAAACGTTTGGTTATTTTATGCGGAGTCGTACTAATAGGATTCTACTGTATACAATACAATCTGTTTCAAAAACGTGTTTTATAAGCAAAATCTGAAGAAAATATTACGTTTTTTATAAAATATAATGTTTCGGTTAAAAACCGGTTTTTGATGTTCGAAACCGGGTTGAGAACCGAGCCCAAATGAGGACGGGTACCCGGTTTTTTCGGTTACCCGGGTACCCGGTTTTCATTCCCTAGTATATACCCGCCGCGAGTATGAATTTAAACTCCCTGCATTTTTAAAGTAAGCTGATCAACTGTAAACTGGTAGAGCCAAGATGCCAAGCGTGTTATTATTTCCAATTCTTGTCGGTATTGTTTTGTAGTTTACGTGCAAAAGTTTTAAAGAAATAAATAGATCCGAGAAACATAAATCTCACTCAGTACAATGACACCTCGAGTTTATTTAAATGTGTACACAAATGTTATCTCGCGTATTCCATCTGAGATTTATATTTAAATATATTATAAAAGTTATCTCGTCTCAATCTGAGGTTAGGTATTCTTATTATTTCCATTGATATTCTTTAGGTGTGGTGTGTTATCTCCGAGATGTTGGCAGTTCACTTCATCTTATATGCAAATACGACTGTATGTAACGACCTAACGACATACAGTCGTATTTGCATATAAGAAATAACAAATATAATCATAAGTAACGACTTATGATTCTCATAACCACATAGCTACCAGAAAAAGAGGTGCTAAAAAAATTGCGATGCCTCCAATCGACAAAGTAGGTTTGCCTTTCTGTCGCAAGCTGCGGTCTCAACACATTTTTCCTACGCGATAAAGGAAGCCCCAAATGTCACTTAAATTCTTTCGGTCCCCTGCTTTGTTATGACGATAAAACGTTCTAAGGTTTTAACATTTATCGTGGACATTTGACATTTGCCGCCGTCATGTAAATGCATTATTCTCCTAATTTATGGTTCGTAATTTCGTAAATGGCGAAGACGATAGATGTTATACGTCATTCGACCTTCAACCCAGCTGCCCGGCTCGATTTGCATGCGCAACGTGCAACTTTCACTTGCGCTGTTTCATAGGTTTTCTTAGTCAAACCAAAGACTGGAACGAACTATTCCAATATTGGGTTAAATAGAAGAATAAAGCTACATTTCTTGTATCCGGCAATTCCGGCTACGGTAAATTTGCACAATTATCTACTGTAAATGAGTCCGAACACCGACTAAGAAATCTCATTAAATTCCTTGAATAAGATAGGCACGAAGGAAATAGCGAGTGCACGCATCGAATTATTTTCCCAATATCAATTCTCAAACGGTTCTAAAAAATGTGCTTGTTTTTATAAATGGTACAACTTTTTCGATTCATGATATGGATGGAACATTTTAAATGAATTTATGCCACACCTGGCCATAAAGTGCCTTTTTTCGCACGCTATACGCGTACGGTAAAAGTCGATTTCTGCCCAAGTGTAGGCATAAAATGATGTACCTAACACGTGAGGTAATAAATAAAGCCCTTGATCACATATTTACGTCCCTCGCTTGCAGCTCGGGTCGCAAACATCTGCGATTTCGGCCTTTCTTTGTTTTACCGCAACAGTTTGGTAATGTACTATTTTGTGGCATGCGCTTAGCGTTAGCGCTAACATTTTATAGGTAACCGACAAGGTGGTTTTACGACCTTTCACTGAAAACGATCATAAATACTGGCAAACAATTAAGATTATGAAGACGTCTATACGATAGTCAAACGAGCGGTTTAAAAGCCAGTTTTAAATCAATATGTGCACCGCACGTAGCTATGGGACATGTTTATGCGACAAGTCTGAGGTCTGAGGCATTCTGATGCAAATTTATTCGAGAAATGAAATGTGCTACTTGAACTTAACCTAGTCAGAAGTTCCAGTTAAATTCGAATTTCGATTCGAATCGTTACTGTACTACGATATTTTCAATAACTTATAACAATTACTTACATGCAAGTTTCGGATGTCTTAGTAATGGACAAGGACCCCCATTACTGGAGCCGTCATGCTAAATACAATCTGGTGATGGGGAATTACTTAGGTACTAAAAAACCGGCCAAGAGCATGTCGGGCCATGCTCAGTGTAGGGTTCCGTAGTTTACCGTCCGTCACAATAGACAACCTTAAAAAGTGTTTTAATAGATACCATGCTCAATACTCGTATGCTTATAATAATTAACAATTCGATGATACTTTCGATCGCACCCGTCCCGACCCCATCAACTCCGAAAAAATCTTATTAGCGCGAAGTAGATCACGGTACAGCGCCATCTCTCGGGAAATTGGGTTAGGTACTAATTTATACAAACTAGACGGGATTATGCATGTTGGGTTTTCGGGGGTAACTTTGGATCGCGTGAATCGATTTGAATTATTCTTTTTTTATTAGAAGTAAGATACGTGCGGAATGATAAATTAGGTACTCAAGATAAAAAAAAATGTTTGCATATACGGTTAAATTACAAACTTAATTCAGAAATTATTTTGTCAAATTTTTCAAAACCCGTTCAACCAATCAAGTTCGAAATAATTTTCCAATAAAGTTCTTATTAAGTTCTACTTTTGTGATTTCGTATTTTTTGAACTCATAGTTCAAAAGTTAGAGGGGGGGGGACACATTTTTTTTAACTTCTGGAACGATTATTTCCGAAAATATTAACTTTATTAAAAACTGTTGTAGAAAACCCGCATTATTTTTCAAATACCTATCCAATGATATGTCACACTCTAGGATTGAAACAAAAAAAAAATCTTACGTGTACGGGAGGTACCCTAAAAAAATATATAAAACCACTTTTTATTTTACCACTTTGTTGCCGTGACCGATATACATATTCGTACAAAATTACAGCTTTCTAGTACTGGCAGTCACTTTGATTATCCGCGGACGGACGGACAGACAGACAAAAAAAGCGAAACTATAAGGATTCCTAGTTGACTACGGAATCCTAAAAAGATACATCCATTCCTCGGATTAGTTTTGTAATTGCAATAACTATTGCAAAATGAAGTTGAATGACCTTCACTCATAGAAACAGAGGTGACAATCATTAGAATTCTAGCGCTAACAGTTGAGACGTACAGTCAACCAATTGGAACCCTAGGCCACTCTAGAACCATGTCAAAGTGACAAGCAATATGAGATTTCTTACAATCTGATGTATAGCGTCACTATGACATAGTCCTACAGTGGCCTAGGGTTCCAATTGGTTGACTGTACCTACTTTAGTTGTTCGAAAAATTATCACCGATCAAATAAATACAATCTTTATTCTAATAGAGGCTAATGGTAATAATACTAGATAATAAGCACACTTCAGACAATTTAATTACCTCTTATAAATGTTGGAAACGAATAATAGGTACCTACTCTACTCATCAAGTAAATTAAATAGGTACCCACTGTAATAAATAATTGTATTAGAAATCTGTTTCATGGCAAAATACATTAATACCTTCTTCAATCTGTAAAGCCATTATAGTAAACTCATTGATACCTAATGGACGGTGTATGGGTCCCTAACGGGACGTTAAATCCAAGAAATCCACATTAAGTCGTTTATTCCTTTTGGGACCATTTTAACATTGACACCGGTAATTTAGCTGCTAAAGATTGAGGTTATTGTGGTCATTAACCGACTTCGATTTTAATGTATGTTCACCGATTACTCCGAGTTCCGTCGTCCGATTTGGATGTTATTTTTCCCAAAGGAGTTACCTCCAATTTGATCATATAGGAATTTGGTAGGTACTCATCTTATGAGGAATAATCATGTCATCTGATAAGGGAACTCCTTAATTTTCACAGGCACATGTATAGTGATTTCGGTGTTTTAGAAATTAAGCAATTTCTTGTGAAAATTATATATTTGGTAAGGTAGACCTGATGGTATAGATCAGGGATGTCATGTGGAGCTCCAGATATATAAGTCGATAATTCCGAGCTCCGACGTCCAATTTTAGCAATTCTTTTTTCTTCGGAAGAAGTGCTGATTTGATGATGGGATACGATTCGTAGCGTGAGCGATTAGCACCTTGGCTACGCACCCTGATCAGACGACGCAACGGAGCCACGTAGTTACGTCGCCTAAATTAAATTATAAATATAAGATTTTAAGCTAACATGGTCATTTACACTATAATTACTATTTAAAACGAGATATTTACCATGTACATTTGTTTTAATGAGCTCCCGATATTTCGGCACTGTTACAAGTGCCATGTTCACGGTGTAACTGATTTGCTGCGAGTTTTTATTTTATTTGTGGTCTACCCACACCCCGTAGCGATCTACCCGCTTACGGGTTCGTTTAATTTGCGCGGTGTCACTACCGCTACTAGCGTCTACTTTCTCACTTAGAACTCGATCACGTTCACGACACACGACACTTACAGTATCGACTGGTGCATTTCTTACCGAACCAATAACTTTTGGATTTTTGAATTTCCGAATCACTGGATGCCAGACCCTCGACAGTTGAAACCCGTCCTCTCGGTTGAAATTTTTGTATTTTAGGATTTCTATAGCTTCTTTAACCATCCTAGGTATGTAATGCTTTTCTGTCGAGAGTATCTGAGGGTTATGCAAAATATCGGGAGCTCATTAAAACAAATGTACATGGTAAATATCTCGTTTTAAATAGTAATTATAGTGTAAATTATAAATATTCCTAGTGTTAAGTTTCATATATATTTTGAAAAGAAAAGAAAAGAAAAATAATTTATTGTCACAAAAAAAAACATTACATTAATATTAACAAAGACTTATACACTCTAGGTTAAACTTAAACATTATTTATTTTATTTAAAAAAGGACAGTGTGACAATAGGACAGTCTCAGCTATGTGCTGGAAACCTCGCCTCTACGGCGTGGTTCCAGCGCTGGTTTTCAGCCTACCCGAAACTGTGGCGGCGACTAGAGCGGCTGCAAAAGTACACGTCGCGTTACTTTACCCATTTAACAATTAAGATAAAAAATAAAAAGTAAAAAACATGTAAATTTACAATACATAAAATAAAAATAAAAACGAAGAAAGGCAGACAACTTCATTCAAGTAGGTGTAACAAAAAAAAGCAAGAGGTAGATAGATACACTGAATATAGTAATTATTGATACGTTAATGGTCAATTTGCCGCTTAAGCAACATGGTTTTCAGTTTTCTTTTTAATAGAGGTTGGGACATGTTTAGGCGCAGAGGTGGGGGCAGATCGTTCCATATTTTAGCTGCACTGACTTTGAACCCACCTCTACATACATCCTTTCGTCTTATGTTTAGGAATAACGGCTTTATTTAATATTTTGCTCCGTGTATTAAAATGGTGTTGATCTTTTGTCCATGCTATTTTCTGAAAGAGATTTTGATATGTTTGACGATTCGCAGTTCTTTGGTGTATACTGTTATGCTGTGTACCTATTTTGAAATTAATAGATTTTAAATAAATATGTGATATCCGCTGGATCTGCCAATAAATGCGGATGCCGGACGGACATACCCGGTTACCCGCTATACAGATTCGATGGATTACCCGAACGTATATGGCCGGTTTATGCTAGGTTATACACGCCATACGACGATCCGGTATTACTTATATACATATACCGTTGCAACGAGATGTCTATACACGTATCATGTCATGATACATGTCTATATCGTGATCGTGTAATGTAGATCTATGATTCTGTGCCTTTGATTGGTGATTGGTGCCAAAGAAACATTTCTCAAATGGTAGGTACATATTAGACCACAAAACAGAGAGACTCTCTGTTTTGTGTATTAGACTAATATTATTAGTGTGTTGTCATGGTAACCGATACGATTTGACAAGGGCCCATTTCTCGAACGATATTATTAAACTAATATTATTAGTCCGCAACTGTTAAACTTAGCTTAGTTCGGACTCTACGTGCGTTCAAATATACTCAAACGAATTAATAATCAAATCAACCCTTTTTCTCGGGTGTAATTACCGTTTAGGGCGTTTAGGTAGTCGAATAAGGGGTAGAAAAAAAGCTAGAAAAAAAACTGAAACAATGCTGTTGTGGGTAACTAACAGGCGGTATTACTCGCTCGATGCAGTTTTCTCCATTTACATTTCTCTTTCAAGATTAAATTACTTAATAATCTAAAAGGGACTCGAGTGTTTGCGTAACGTGTTACATTATGTTTCAAGAGGTCCGCGGTTTCTTAATAGTTGATGTAAAAATGCCTGCCAGTATGATTGCTCTCTTCAACGCATACGAGTTAAGGATCTCGAGGTTACGTTACATCGGTTCGACTAGCAAGTACCGATGGAAATACCATTTCACAGTTGACTATTTGTAAGTCTTATTGCAACCAGATACGGTCAGAAGCGGGTCAACAGGCTCCATGGCGCAACGAGGTCGGAGTCGTGGTTTATTTATGACAGTTAGAGCTAAAACCGAACAGTATCATTAATTTTTTTTTTTAATACTACGACGGTGACAAACAAGCATACGGCCCGCCTGATGGTAAGCGGTCACCGTAGCCTATGGACGCCTGCAACTCCAGGGGTGTTACATGCGCGTTGCCGACCCTTTAAAAACAAGTAATTCAAGTAATTCTTTTTCATTTTCAAGTAATGAATGATACTGTTCCTACTATAGTGTGACAACCCAGCGAGCGCAGTAACAGTAGGATAGAGAGCATCATACTGTGTTTTTCTTATGCTAGTATTACCACCCTGAAAAAAGGGATGGATATAGTTATTTTGTCCTACTGTTACTGCGCTCGCTCGCTTGTTAGACTATAACTTCACAGTGTTCACAACTCACATTATGCGCTCTAAAACGCTGAACTATGGAATGGACGCTTAAATTTATTCGACCCACAAATCACAATCCTTCGATACGTATAGGTCAATATAGAGACAATTTAGTTAATTACCTACTGGTCTTGTGAGTGTCAATCAAATAGCGTTTTTCAATTAGGTAATCAATCAGCCTATACGGGCAGGTCTGCGTCCAGCAGTAGACTCCAGTCTACTGCTGGACGCAGACCTGCCCAAGGGTGCACTACAAAGTACGGTCATTCGTGACCCTTTTGCTCCAGCTATCATCGGTTTTAGGACAGACGTGACTGGCCCACTGCCATTTCAGCTTCCAAACCCATATGGACGATGGCCACAATTTTGGTATAGGTACTTAGCGTTTTCATTCGAGTAAAACGGATTATGTGGTCAAATTTAACGATTCTCTCCTCTTGTTTTAGACCCAACATGGCGACATCAGTCCTCCAACCAGAATCTCGGCGTGAACACGAACCAAAGGCGGGAATTGCCGAGTCCCCCCGACTCACCGACGACGAGCGCATGCAAATCCTTGAGGTGAAAGAGAGGGAGACAGGCGACTTGCCTACAGAACTGAGGGAGAAGGCTAGATTAGAGCTGAGGGAAGAACCAGCGATTAGAGAACACGCTTTGGCACAAATGAGGCATTTCATTGAGAAGCATCCGGCTATCAAAAAGTCTAGAACAGGTTGGTAATTTAAATTAATTAAAGCTAAGCACACGCTAATCGCGTGCTATGAATTGTAAATGTTTTAGAAAGGAATGGCCAATTAATATCATGAAATCTTCTGTTTTAAATATCATCTTAGAAATTCGCCTCAAGGCGAATCCATTTACTAATAGTTTAGTCTTGGATGACGCGTATGGAAGTCTGCACAATTAAAGCCCAGTCTGCCCTTTAACTTTTTCTCATATTGACCCTCACCCTTGTCTAGCGAGTAAAAATGACGCCGAAAAAGACGTTTGTAAAATGCAATCATTGCGATATTGTAATAAATGAAGTGCTGTGCTTTGTGCAAAATAAGATTCATTTAATGGATAATGTGAGCCTGATTCAAATCTGTACTTCGAACTTCTCTGTAAAGGAACTTGAGGATGCAAAAAGTTTATTATTTCAAGCCCTACCAGCCGGGAAGAAAATGGTCATAAGAAAAAATAAGGGAAAAGAAATTAGAGTCCTGGAGGATATTATAGAAGTCCTCGCAAATACAAGTGCCGAAATTTTACCCTTATTTGTCGCGCGAGACTTACATCGACTTCCACCGGTGTATTTTGATCATGTGGATGTGACACAATTATTAAAGGATATTTTAGTACTGAAGTCAGAAATTAATTTTATTAAAGACAACTACGCGACTATGAAGCAAGTGAATGGAATAACGGACATTGTGAACAGGCATAAATCGGAAGTAACGTGTGATCTACATGTCAGTAATTCCGATCGTAAGGTAAACATGCGACGAGGTGGATATTTATTACAAAATAGTTTTGAATGTCATAGTGGGCCGATGGGCCTACCCCACATTTTATCACCGTTAAAGATGTCAATGACCGAGGGGACCGTTACGGAGAACGGTCAATTTCAAAACCCGGTCCCGCTCGCACAAGAGGGTGCATGCGATAACGCCGTCTCCTCTCAATCATCGAAGGACACATCGGCTAACATCGGTGACCGGCACGTGGAGGAGCGCACCGCGGTTTCGAACAATATTATCAGCTCGCCGGTACTGCCGCGCGATGATTCGGCGAGTTTGGAGTTGCAGCGCGTGGAGGCGCGCACCGAGGTTTCGACTGATGACGTCACGTGTAAGCTGCGTGTGAGTGGTGCAACTGCTGCAGAGCGTGCGAGCGACGAGGATGGTAAATTAAAACCGGCTGTGACGGGGTCGGCCGGCGCTAGTGACAATAGTGACAGCAATGCGCAAAGTAATAGTTGCATTTTAGATTCGACTCGTAAATCAATGGCGGAGGTCTTACGTGCAGAAGGAACATGGAAGGAGCATAAGGAGGATGAGGACTGGCATGTTGTTCAGAGAAGTAGACTGAAAAATCATTTTATAGCCGGCAAAGGGAAGGCGAGTACGGAAACTAGTGGTTCTTTTAAGGCGGCCGATCCTAGGATACCTTTTTATATATACAATGTTGACGTAGGCGCCCGTGAGTGTGACATTGCGAAATATGTTTACGAGAGGACATCGGTGAATATTGTACCCGTGAAAATTAATATGAAACAGGAAAGGGGATATGTTGCGTACAAATTTTACATACCACAGCACAAACTCCCTTTGTTTATGGATGAAACCTTGTGGCCAGATGGTGTATCTTTTCGTAAATTTGTTAACTTTAATAACGGGCGACAGTATAACAATCACAATACTGCCGCTAATGTGAAACAGGGTCCTTAAAAGTTACATTTACGAGTAATGCACTTTTATTGTTGTAATTTTATATTTTAATCAAAATGGGAAATGTCAAAGACAATGTTATTCTTACAAATTTCATAACGTTTAACTGTAAAGGTTTAAAAAGATCTCGAGACTGTATTAGAACACTATGCCAGAATGCTGACATTGTTTCTCTGCAGGAAACATGGTTAATGAATCATGATTTACCAGTGCTGGGCGAGATACACTCGGACTTTAACTATACGGGTAAGTCGGCGATTGACGACTCGGTGGGGCTACTTCGTGGTAGACCATACGGTGGAGTGGCACTACTCTGGCGAAAGAGTGTGTTTCGTTCAGTGTCCGTGATTAAATGTACTAGTAACCGTATTGTTGCCATTAGAGTAATAGTGTCAGATAGGCCGATTTTGATATTTAGTGTATATATGCCTACCGATTCACTAGAAAATCTCGTGGAGTTCAGTAGTTGTTTGAGTGAAATTGCGGCTATTGTTGACCAGTGTGACACGGAATCTGTGTTCATACTTGGTGATATGAATGCTCATCCTGGGGCACTTTTTGGGCATGAAATGCTTCATTTTTGTGTGGAGCAAAAATGGTCATGTATTGATATGAAGTTGCTTACCGATCAATCTGATACATACACATTTATCAGTGATGCCCACGGTAGCCGCAGGTGGCTCGATCATTGCCTAGTCACTGACGCTGCAGGTCGTACAGTAGATAAAGTAAAAGTTCTCTATGACGTTTTTTGGTCAGACCACTTTCCTCTTTTATTGCAGTGTAAATTAAGTTTAATTAGACCTAAGATTGAAGTACCGCTGAGGCCATGTAATAAAATCATATGGGGTAATAGAACGAATGCACAGATTAATAGGTTTAATGAGTTATGTCTAAGGTCTTTGAGAGAGATAGAATTTCCTCCTGACCTTCACAGCTGTTGTGGTAAATTATGTAAAAATTTAGAGCACACAAAAATAATTGATTCACTGTATAGTGACATTGTTACATGCCTGTCGAAGGCTGCATCTGTTAGCTATGATAGAAAGAAAGTTGTGAGAGGCACTCCTGAAACCGGCTGGAATCAATATGTTAAGAAGGCGCACGGTCAGGCTCGTCTTAGCTTTTTGAAATGGGTCAGTCATGGCAAACCAAAGTCAGGTGTTTTGTATGACGATATGACTAGGTCTAGAAAAAGCTTCAAAAACAAACTGAAGGTCTGTCAGAATAAAAAAGAACAAACAAAAATGGATAACCTCGCTATTCTGCACAAAGAAAAGAGCTTCGGTAAGTTTTGGAAGCAAACCAATAAACTGAACCCTAAGGCGAGTCTACCTGTGTCTGTGGATGGGGAGGACGACCCTAAACTTATTGCTAACTTGTTTAAGGATCATTTTAGGATCAAGTCTAGGCTAAGCAGTGATGTGCGGGGGCCCGGCGCTGACGGTCATCTCTCAGGTGAGCCTATTCTTATTTTGGCAAATGAAGTTGCCTCAGTTTTAAAAAATATGACTCGGGGCAAATCACCTGGGCATGATGGACTCAGCGTGGAGCACCTGCAACACGCGGGTCCACACATTCCTAGATTGTTGGCTATGCTGTTTTCACTGTGCATAAGTCACTCGTACCTACCAGAAGACCTTATAAAAACAGTAGTTGTGCCTATAGTCAAGAACAAGACCGGTGACGTGTCCGAATTAAATAACTATAGGCCAATTTCCTTAGCCACAATTATAGCCAAAGTGTTGGACGGTGTGCTGGAGAGACATCTCAGTGGTTATGCCAAGTTACATGACGGTCAATTTGGTTTCAGGTCTGGGCTCTCTACTGAGAGTGCGATTCTAGTCCTTAAGCACACCGTCCGATACTACACGGACAGGAAGACACCGGTATACGCTGCCTTCCTTGATTTATCCAAGGCATTTGACCTTGTGTCATATGATACACTGTGGAGTAAGTTGAGGCAAACAGGTATACCTTGCGAGCTGATAGATGTTTTTAAATTTTGGTACAGCAACCAAACCAATTATGTAAGGTGGTCAGACTCCGTCTCAGATGGCTATAGGGCAGAGTGTGGAGTTAGGCAGGGGGGGCTGACCTCACCTTTGCTCTTTAACATCTACATTAATCAGCTGATCGTGGAGCTCAGTGGCAACAGAGTTGGCTGCTCCATAGGAGGACAAATGGTCAATAATATCAGCTACGCCGATGATATGGTGCTACTGGGACCCACGATCGGTGCCATTAACGAGTTGTTGGGGATATGCGAGTCATATGCGGAGACCCACGGGCTCTGCTATAATGTAAAAAAAAGTGAGCTTCTCGTGTTCCGAGCTAACCGAAGGAGTCCGTCGGTTACACCGCCGGTGACTCTGTGTGGCGCCCCTTTAAATAGGGTCTCGAGTTTTAGGTACTTGGGGCATATAGTGACGGAAGACCTAAAAGATGATGCCGATATTGAGAGGGAGCGCAGGGCGCTGGCAGTTAGAACAAACATGTTGATTCGTAGGTTCGCTCGTTGTACGGCTGAGGTTAAGCAGACACTTTTTAGGTCTTATTGCCAGTCGTTCTATACGAGCAGCCTATGGATCAACTATACCAAGAAAGCCTACAGTGCCTTGCGTGTCCAATTCAATAACGGATATAGAATGCTGTTGGGGTTGCCGCGTTTCTGCAGCGCATCCGGCATGTTTGCTGAGGCTCGCATGGATGATTTTTATACAATAATGCGCAAGCGAGTAGCCTCACAAATGTGTCGCGTGCGGGGCAGCACCAACAGTTTCTTAGCGGCAATAGGAGAGAGACTAGATGACCCTTTTAAGAGACATTGGGCGTCACTGCATGCTCCAAAGTACCTAGATTGTAAATAAAATAAATTAGTTACTATTAGGATAGGATTAGGATAAACTAACATAGATATAAGTAGGTTTTATTGTAATTAACTAACAAATAAATATGGACTATAATTTGGTCTGAAATAAATATATTGAATTGAATATTGACGTCTTATGGTACATTCATTGACATTAACAAGCACAGAATAAGTAATAGTAGGTACCTACTAAAGAACAGAAGGTTCTCTTTCCTACATTTGATGTTTAGCTCGCCAAGCATGCAAATGTCAAGATGACATTAGGGTTGTTACCATGCTGTCTGGTGCATGTGGTGGTACAACAGTTTGTATAAATAAACACATAAATAGGAATAAAATATATATAAATTAGTAGGTATGCGTTGTTTGACTTGTTTGAAATATATTATCTGATCGCACCCCTGAGGTAATACGTGTTATGCGAACCCTGACAGTTTAGGCCGCCTTAGGCGGCCTAGTTTGTTACAGCGTAAAATGCGCAGTGACACCCCCTGTTAACAAGTTCATCTCTCAAATTGACTAAGTATATAAATTTCAGACGCTCCATTCCTGCTTCGGTTCCTCCGCACGAAGAAATACTCCGTCCCCCAAGCCTGCGCCATGTTAGAACGCTATCTGACACTCCGTCAGGTCCATCCCCACTGGTTCCAGAAGTTAGACCCCTTAGACCCTAAACTAGCGGCTGTCATCGACGCTGGGTATCTTGTTCCGCTGCCTAAGAGAGATGCAGAAGGAAGACGAGTGGTTTTGTCTTGTATGGGTAAGATTTACATGCTTTTTTATGTATATATGTTTAGTACCTCAGACTGCTTCAGGTCTATCCCCGCTGATTCCAGAAGTTAGACGCCTTGGACCCTTACTTAGCGGCTGTAATCGACGATGGGTATCTCGTTCCGCTGCCTAAGAGAGACGTAGAACGGAGAAGTCGTTTTGTCTTCCATGAGGAAGATTGACACGGTTCCTTGCCTGATTAATCCAACCCAGAATACCTTCAGACTGCGCTAAGTCCATGCTCAATTACTAAACCGCTCTAATCCAAAAATAGGGGACTAGAAAACAAACGTTAATACTCCACCTAAAATTGTTTGACCCAAATGTTAATGCTGACTGTCTGTCTGTCTAACACCTAAAATTCTATATTAGGTAAGTAGTTGTCACACGATCGACACTTTTTGCGAAAGAACTCAAATTAAAAAAAAAATGTCGATTCGATTGTAAAGTCAGCGGCAAAGGTAAAGTACCTCCCGAAATACAAGTTTATATAAGGAGGTACTTATATCTTGGCTGCTTAGATTTAACTTAACGTAACTTACCAAAACTTTACGTTTCCAGGTCGCTTCGACCCCCACGTATACGACAGCTGCGTGATGGCGAGGGTCCACTCCATGATAGTAGAACTCCTACTGGACGAGCCCCGCAGCCAACTGCTTGGCTACACCCATGTTAATGACGAAGCCGGGATGCAGATGCCGCACGTCAGTCTTTGGTCCTTCAATGATGTCAGGACCATGCTTAACTGCATCCAGGTACTTTCTCAATATTTCATAGCTGACGATGACATAGAGGGACGGTACCAGTAATGGACAGTTGGAACACTAATTCCGAAGGAAGTCGCTGATTAGCGAGAATATAGTCTGCCGTTTCCATCTGCGTATGTCTTCTAATTGACACATAGCCAGGCCCACTATCGTGAAAATCGAACGAACGGAAGTTTACATCTCCCTCTGTATCGCACTTACCCATTGGGGTGAGCAACGTCTGTCATTTCCGTGGTAATTTCCTATACAAATAAAGTTTTCCATTTTTTTGCGGGGGATGGGCACGTCAAATGTATGGCTATTCGTACGTAACCTACAAATAGTTATGTCAGATAAACGTCAGTCCATACAATGAGTATGAAACTATGTCATACCCATGCGGCAGAGGGGTATGTCCCACAAACGGTGGATGAAAGACATGGTTATATATTCGCGGTAGACACTCAGGATTAGATCGAAGCGCCTATTGATACAATGAATTAAAAACCGACCAAGAGCATGTAGGGCCATGCACAGTGTAGGGATTTTTTAATTTTCCAATAAAGTTCTTATTAATTAAGTTCTTTTGTAATTTTTTTCATATTTTTTGAACATAGTTCAAAAGTTAGAGGGGGGGAGGGGACACATTTTTTTAAACTTCTGGAGCGATTACTTGCGATTTTTTTTGATAAAGTTAATATTTTCAGAAATAATCGCTCCAGAAGTTTAAAAAATGTGTGCCCCCCAAAAAGTTTTTGATAAAGTTAATCTGTTTTAGAAAACCCTTATTATTTTTCAAATACCTATACAATGATATGTCACACTCTAGGGTTGAAACGAAAAAAATAATCACCTCCACTTTACGTGTTTCAAATTATAACCACTTTTTATTTTACCACTTTGTTGGCGTAACCGATATACATATTCGTACAAAATTACAGCGTTCTAGTACTTACAGTCACTAAGATTATCCGCGGACGGACGGACGGACAGACAGACAGACAGACTTGGCGAAACTATAAGGGTTCCTAGTTGACTACGGAACCCTAAAAATTAAAACATCTTTATTGGTTGAGGTCGATATTTGTGATATGCCACTTACTTTGACCTTCCAAAATATCTATATTAGTTAGGTAAATCATTCATTCTATTGAATGTAAGTGTGTATTTTTTTTTTCAGAATTCAACACCGATGCGTCACAAGTGCACTCATTTTGTGAACGTACCTCACTACGGAGCCAAATTCTTCGAATTTGCCGTGTCACTGCTCAGTGATAAATTGAAGGATCGCGTAATGGTATTCAATCAAAGATTTTTTATTATTCATTGTAATTTTAACAAATTTAAATTATAGTTTAGTTATCGATATTTTAATGTCCATAATTCGCGGCGTTTTTTAAACCAAACCAATCACAGCTGCCAAAAAACCTGTTGCCAACATTACAACTTGCAGCTAATTTCACGTTCTAGAAGTTTAGTTAGCGACCACAGAATGTAAATTTGTCGACGACTCGTCCGACTGAAGACGATGCAAGCGTATTTTTAGTCTGAAAAGCCAGCGAGCGCAGTAACAGTAGGACAAAAAATATATATCCATCCCTTTTTCGGAGTGGTAATACTAGCGTAAGAAAAAGACAGCACGATGCTCTATATCTATCCTACTGGTACGCTACTGTTACACATGCTCAATAATAGCATGCTTATTAGCAAGAGGGGTTGGGAGCGGGGCCCCTTCCACTTCCCCGCTTGCTAATAAGCATGCTATTAATGAGTATGTGACATGTGTATCAGTACGTTTACTGCGCTCGCTGGCTTGACATACTATAGTTTTGACGATTGTTCTAATAGACATCTTCTGATTTTTTTTACCGACGTCAATACCACTTGTTTGTATTTTGTATGGGTTGTAGAAATAATTACACTTTTTTTTCAGTTTCACCGCACCACTCAGGATTTGAATAAGCACGTTGATCCCGCTATTTTACCTAAAGAATATGGCGGCACGGTTCCTCTAAGAGACATGATTGAAGAGTTGAAACGGAACCTTTTGAAGCACAGAGAAGAATTACTTGCATTGGACGAAATGTGTGTCGATGTCAATGCTCTTGAGAAGAATGATATAACCCAAGATATCCATTCCACGGCCGGATCATTCAGAAAACTCGAATTGGATTAAGTCTCAACAGTTTTGGAATCCCAGCTTAGTTTTTAATTCATGATAATCTTAATTTTGTGACATTCTGATGTAAGTTGTTATTGATTTAATATTTTTAAGTATGTTATTGTAGCATGAGCTGCTGGCAAATAATTCTAAGCTTCCCAATAGTTTTACAGATTTCACAATATTATACATAGATCTCAATGGCTTTCCCTTCTAATTAAGGAACGGGTTATATGCAATTATTTTAAAGTACATATTGATACCCCATGTTTTATTAGAGAGCGTCGAAATTTAGTATATTTTAAACAAGCTCAACTTTTTTTAAGCAATGCGCCTGATTCACCTCAATAGACAACTTATCCTAGGACATACTTCCAAACGGCAGGCTACATTTTTTTACTAGCATCAAAAACAGAAATAATTGCATTAACCCCGTACTAATTAAGTAACTATTAGTGACGAGTGGCAGCCGTCGGTGGTGTCACGTTACCATTCTTAACTTGCTGGGTTGTAAATCTCTCAGAACTGATTGATTGTTTGACAATGCCTTATTGTACTTCCTTGTAATTTTTAAAAAACACTGTTGATATGTTGAGCATGAAACACGACCGAAAATATTTCGAGTTCCTGATTTTTCTTTAGACCACAATATTAAAGAACTTAAAAGAACAGCTGGCTTTTATGCTTGCAAAACTTTGTTGAAGTTATACTTTATTATTGCTGATAAGAAAAATACTATTAATAAAATAATGCTTAAGAATTAAAGTACTTCTTATTTATTTCATAATTTTATTTCCTCCCTCTCTCAGCTATATTATGCGTGGTTATTAATATATTGCTGGTACCATACATGGGGTTGTGTGTTGGCGTTGCGTGTTCGCTGTGTTCGACCAAATATTCGTATGGAGTCCAAACACCACAAATACGACATCCACACTTGGGGTGCCAACAAAAACCTTAATCCTTGTAGCGAAAGATTTACCTTAAGTCAAAATGTGACATGTTGCGAATTATTTTGGCTGTTTCATATGATTCTACCAATAAGATGCCATTTTTATGGTTCCGTACCGGAATGGTAAAAAGGAACCCTTATGGTGATACTCAGTCTGTCTGCCTGTCAGTCTGTTTGTCTGTCACGTCGTTAAATATCTCAAGAACTAAGTGACGTCAAATTTCTACTTCGAGAAGCAGTTGCAACTAAATTTGTACGGAACCCTCTGTGCGCGAGTCCGACTCGCACTTGGCCGGTTTTTTTGAAGGACAGCAGGTGAAATTGCTCTAGGTGTAGGTACGTCTAGTAATGGAACAGTTACCTTACTGTTTGATAATGATAATTGATCAAAAATAAGTTCTCAAAGTCTTGGTCACGTCGGGTAGTATGTAAAAAAAAACCTCTTTCTCTTTGAAGTCGGTTAAACATATTAGCACAGAAAAAATGAAATTCATATACCTATCCGTGTACTACTACTACTACTACTACTTACTATAGTGTACACATATCGCCAACATAGAGAAAATAGTCAACCTATCGTCGTCCTACATCTGTATAACATAGACAATGAGCTAATCATAGACACGTCACTTGACCATAGACAGTAGAACGACCTTGAAAATGCGAACACGATCGTAGCTAACTTCGCTGTAGTTTTTCCCGCAGTTTGGCGTCCACACGGACTGATATAAAAAATATTATACAAATTTTCTATGAATTTAGATCAACAGGACATTACAATCCTCGTCTGTTTTGTTCTCCAGTGCTGTTCTAATGGACAGAATATGTTTGTTCTGTGATTGTTTTGTTTGATAGCTAGTGCCGTGGTGGTTTTGTAAACACGGGAAACGGGACCCACGTCTATGACTTATCGTACGTATTTTAGCCATTATCGGTAGCAAATCATTGTTTCATTACAAGCATTCATCAGAATCGAATGTATTTTGTTGGTATTCTGTTTACTTCACCCAGATTAACCTCGAAATGGTTGCGATGTTTGCTAAGTAAGAAAAAAAATGTTGATATGCCATAATTTGATTGTGGTGTTGTTACGACTGAATCGTGTACAAACGTAGGTTTATGCTTGACAAAATAGAGATTTGCGTGAAATATACTTTTATTTAAATGTTATATGTGTTTTAGACTGCTTTTTCTTACTACGTATATCATGTTAACTTGAGAACTTGTGTGGTAAGCATTCTGGAAATATGTGATTGTTTGCCAATAGGTAAGTCGCGCACAGTGCAGAGGATGTTATGATTTAGGTTAACTGTATTTAATAAATCAACATATTGTATATGTATGTATTAGTAAACTTAGGTATGAGGGCTTTAAAGTAAAAGGATTAGTTAAAGATTAAGCTGTGCTCTGCAGGAAAAGCTATGAGAACTGTTACAAGAAATTACTATACATAATGTAGATAGACATTTCTATAGATATTATATTCTTATAGTATCTACTATGATATGGCACAAATGTTTATGAAGCATTGGTTTGAAAGTACTGACATGAATCAGAACTAATTAATTCTTGAGGATTGCCTACTTACTAAAATATACTACATTTATTAAACTGTTCTGAAGTGATATTTCACTATATAGTGATAATCTGTTTATGTGACTTCTGCATCTTATTTTGATGACTATTCTGCTGCTATAAGATAAGAATTAACAGCAAAACGACCAAAATGACTTAAGAACTAGTAGAACTAGAATTCTCTTATTCCTCCATTATGTGTGTGATTTGATCCTGCAGTGGTCAATCTGGGGGTGATAAATTACTTCAGGGTGTTTCAATATACCTAAAATACTATACATTATTTAAATACTATATACTATTACATACTAATACATTTTAGGTAAAAATATACTTTTGACCTTAAATGCATTAGTATATTTTGATTGGATTGTTTCAAATCATTCAAAAGTAGGGTTAAACTCTGCCTCCCTAATAAGTCAAAAGAGAAATCATTCTACAATATGCAAGCACCTTGATATTCAAAAAAATTACATTAGCAGGAGCAATATTATAGTTTATTTTAATATATAACTAAATACTATTTCTAACATTATTGGAATTTTACGTCATATTGAAAAAACACAATAATGAGTTTTATACTTTATTATCACAAATTATAGGACTTGGCCAAGAATTTGTTATCATGAATATCATGATCATTAAAAGTTATTTGTGAGTAAAACAATACAATCAAGGAATTTGCTTTATGTATTTTGGATAATCTAAACAATGCTTGTTTTTCAATATAGTCATTAATAATAGCACACACACACACCATTAGCATTTTTCGACAAAAGTATTACATGGATATGATTTTATTTTATTTTGTACAGTATTTATATGCTTGTTCATTTTTTTATTGAGTTTTATTATCTAGGTTTTAAGACTTCTATTATGATTATGAAGTACAGGCCACTTATAAATTATCTATCGAACAAATTTAGTATTTATACCACTTTGTTGATTGTTCCCTTGAATAGGGAATTGGGTAGGCTCCCATGAGGCTGACATGATCACCTGGAGTGGTCAAAGCCTCGGTAAAAATTAGATAAAAAAAAACATTCACAAAATAAATGAAGCATAATTGAAAAATAATAAATGCTAAATTGATTTTTTTCCGGTCTGTTAGATTTTTATACTATTAGATCTATTGTTTGGAAACTACATGTTTTGGAGCTTGATTAAGTCATAGGAGTCCATAATTTGTGCTGTGACCATTTAATAGGTGGAGAGATCACAACATCGAAGTTAAAGAAAATGGTGTACAGTCACGTCTATAAATATCTATATACTTTGGAACTTATTACAGGGGAAGTAGGGTTAAAATTGAATACAGATGCATATATATTTATGAAGCCGACTGTACTTACCGATTACTTGTGTAATATTAATCAATCATGGTCTCAATATGAGTTACAGTTGAACCACGCTAAGACTTCCTGCGAAGTTATTTGTGAAGTATGGCATTTTTATACAATGTCACTGATAAGTGTGCAAAATACTGCAAAGTTAGTGTGGTCACACTCTAGTAGTATTTTCTTAATCACAAATGGCTCGCCCACCGAGGGTTCCGCACAAAGGATGCCCCGCCCCCCACTTTATGACCTTACGTACTTAAAAATACTGGTGGCACGGAACTCGCAGTTTTTCCTGTACTTGTGTTACAAGCTCTTGCTTTATTGCCAAATTTCGTGATTTTAGGTAATCGGGAATACATTTAGATTCCCATTGCACAATTTGCATCCCATTGGAAATGCGACATAAACGGCCGTATCTTTTGACTGCTTTGACGTAGAGGTTTGGTTTCATCACAGCTTCAAAGGACCGCAGACCTGTATTGATTTCAACTGGCTACCTCCATGCTTTCCCGAGATAAAGGGTCTTGACAGACAGACGGACGGACGGTCAACAAAGAGATCCTATAAGGGTTTCGTTTTTTCCTTCTGAGGTATGGAACCCTAAAAATTAAGATATAACACTGTAAAGGAGTTGTCATTATATAATTAGTAAAGTTTATAAATTTGATTTATTTCCTGGTGCAGAAGCTTTGTATTGTGTTGATTTCCTTAACTTACTGTTAACTGGGTCAAGATTCTGTTGATTCTACACTATTCCACTAGATGGAGTACTATAAATAATTAAGTATAATGAGAACATTTGTAAACCATGAGTCAAATAATCTATTGTTTATAATAAATGTTGATATGTGCAACTAGGCATTTATAATAAAACTGGTTATACAATCCCTGTATTCGTCTATATGATATATGTAGTTTTTATATTACTTACTTTTGGCTTCATGGATCGGAAATTAGGGTGCTTTTGATCCTGATTCGTTCATGAGATACAGCCTGGTGATACACAGACCACACACACAGACAGCGGAGTCTTAGTAATAGGGTCCCGTTTTTATCCTTTGGGTATGGAATCATCAACAGGATCAAAATAGCCCAATTGCCTGAACAGACAACCCAAGATCGTATGATCGGGCGCAGAAAAATGAGGAGACCCGACCCCAAATAATGGGACAAGGAGAAGATAAAGATGAAGAGATTTACCATGTATATTTGTTTTTACGAGCTCCCAATATTTAGCAACTGTTAGCTTAAAATCGTATATTACTTTTTAAATTATCATCAAATTTGCAGAGTCCTTTGGCAGAGGCGTTTGTATGGGAAAAAATCTTGCCCCTAATTAGCTGGCCATGACTATGTGGCTTGATAACTTTATGACACATATATAACATTGAAAACTTAAAAAACGGATGATATGCATTTTTAACCGATTCTCCATTGAATAGCATTTTGGCTTGGCACCGACTTCAAACGTGGCTTGGTAGCGTAATGTGGTGTCACCTACAATTTGATCATTTGTCGTTCTTTCCGAACCTTACATCAAATAAAATGAAAACATTTTTAAGTCACTTTCTTTGTTAAAAGTTTTCAATTTGTGATTTGTTTAAAAAAAAAATACCCACTTAGTTTCTTAATAAAGAATCACAAAAAGTTATGACAATATGGTTTTATAAAACAAAATTTTCCAAGTTCCATCATAACTAAACATCAGCTTTAAAGTGTAGCATTGCTATTGCTACTAATTTTCACGCTCATTACCTTGCATTATTGTTTTACATATGTTTCAAGACGCATAATTATTTAAACAGTTTGGTCAAGGTTGATGCGACAATGAAGTAAACAGTAATGCGTTTACATTAACATCTGTTTATTTTATTAAGGTCCTTTTTACTGACGAGTAACTGCTCTCAAGGGATTATGGCATGAAATGTAATTTCAAGCTAAAGGCACGTTAACCCTATTTTCTATACCGTCATAGGTACCTCCTGTTTTAAGAAATAAAGTGTTTTTTTTTATGTTACACAAAATTATACACGGTGGGAATGAGTATACCGACAGACTTTAACGGTGTATTCCTGACCGCATTTAGAGACTATAAAGTCATACGAAATTATTTGGCTTTGGCTTAGTTTCAGAGATAGTTACATGTTTCTCTAAAACTAATTTACATCGTAAGTCGTACAAAAAAGGAATTTTTACTGCAGTGTTACCACTATGTGTTTTAGTGTTGACATACTTATTGATTGGTATTAGAAAAAAAATTGAAAAATGTTCGCAAAAATCCTCTACATCAAAAAAAATATTTAAAAAAACTTAGCTCTTTTTTTGTTTATGTTTTATTATTACAAAATTTTTTTGGCCGAAAATCACAAAAGTCTTGTTACGTTTTTTCATCACGATTTTAGCATGTCACTGTTAAATTTTTAGTTTTAACATGTAAACTTCCTCATATTATTGAATTTGTAATTCTTATCACTACATAGTATAAAACAAAGTTGCTTTCTCTGTCCCTATATCCCTATGTATGCTTAAATCGTTAAAACTACGCAACCGATTTTGATGCGGTTTTTTCTAATAGATAGAGTGATTCAAGAGGAAGGTTTATATGCATATTAATTACCCGTGCGAAGCCGGGGTGGGTCGCTAGTGAGAAATAAAATTCTTTAGGGAGTTGAAGAAAAGTCCCATCTTTTCCGATGAGCGTTAATCGCGATTTTAGCATGTCTGTTAAATTCATAAACAATTTTTATTTTTATTTGCTTACAGATTGGCAGTATGGCGGAAATAGTGTACCCGCAAGGCTGCAGGCCTATCACCGATGACCTAGGACCCGATGAGCTGGTACGGAGACTTAAGGTAGGTCCATTGCGAGGAAATAGTCATTATTGTTGTTCCCTGTTTTCCCTTAAGGGGCTACCCGGCATATTTCACTGTTTTTAAAGTGAATAGGCTTTGTTCAGCTCCAAGCACAACGCTTGAAAAAAATATATAATGTAGCTAGGTATTTGGTCTACATTTGGTTCTACTAAATTGTCGAAAAACATAATACATCTAGAGGAAAAAAAATAACCGTAAACCCTTTTTTCTAACTTAAATCTGTATCTTCTCCCTTATTATGCGTCGTAAGTACAAGAAACTAAGACGAGCAGTATATATTTATGTTTACTTTAAACGCATCTACTGATTTTTGG
This sequence comes from Lathronympha strigana, assembly GCA_949128165.1. Lineage (NCBI taxonomy): Eukaryota > Metazoa > Arthropoda > Insecta > Lepidoptera > Tortricidae > Lathronympha > Lathronympha strigana. The sequence goes on along the minus strand of OX421923.1, from coordinate 7,558,635 downwards.
ATACGTTTTGTACTTTTCGAGAAAAAGCTATTACACGCATTTTTCCGAAAACGCCGGCTCGAGATGCCTGCGGGGGCGACGGGGGCCAGTCGTGTAAGATGGCACTAGTAGTTTATAGGGTTGCGTCCTAGTACAAGCAGCTCTTCCTAGGTGACGACTTATGCTTATTGACGTATTGTATAACCGGTGAGGAAAGGAAGCGGGAGGGGAAGAAAGCTCAAATCGCCGAGGTCATTGGGATAGGGGACGGCCTTAATAGGGCATAGCGATGTCAAAATTTAGTCGATTTTTAAACCTTCCTAAGGGCCAAATGCACCACCCAGGGTTAGTCACATAACCCGGAATTAAGCGTTTTTAAGGTTCCAGTAAAAAAGGAATCCTTATGGTGCGACTCAGTCTGTCTGTCACATCGTTAAATATCTCGAGAACTACTTAAGGTACCGAAACTGGCGACGATTGACGATGATTTTAGTTTGTAAACTAGAACACTGAAATGAGAGTGAAAATTAAAGAATGCTTAACCTGTACTATTTTTGTTGCGTGACCCACATATTTCGTTACATCATCACATCATTATGTATCGCGCGGTCTCACCTTACTTTAACTACGCTTTATGTGTACGACACTTTTTGTATTGAATCGAAACACTTTGAAACGGATTAAATCGAGATTAATTACACTTTGCGTTGTTGTATTTGTCTTATTTTTTAATACTACGACGGTGACAAACAAGCATACGGCCCGCCTGATGGTAAGCGGTCATCGTAGCCTATGGACGCCTGCAACTCCAGGGGTGTTACATGCGCGTTGCCGACCCTTTAGAAAAAAGGAGGATTCGCTGTGTTGAGAGTAGTGCTCCTGGTCGTGACCGTGTTTCGTGAACCCGTAGCCGAATCTCCGTTGCTGTGTTACTCGGCAACGTAGATCCGCTCCGTTTGCTCCGTGTGATTCGGCTACGTGTAATTAAGATACGTAGCTACGTGTACACGGAGATACGTATCTTATTTATACGTAGATCGGATCCAGTCGTGACCGTGACGTTAAGTGTAGATTTTATGCGTGTTATTAAACCCCCGAATGTAATGCAAGGGGCGAGTTTTTAATTTCAGTTTCCATACTTTTGCATTTTAAATAAAAATTTAAGAGATCAAAAATAATTAGATGCAAATATTATGTTGGAGGCAAAAATAATAGACCAGTACAAATTGTAAAAGATGTGTATTAAAAGAAGCCGAGCGGAGCCGAAGCCGAGATTCGCGGGAACGTAGCCGAATCCAGAAACGGATACGTATCTTTGACGTGACCGTGTAGTACGGGATCTTAGCACCGCCGGTGCTAAGGCTACGTAGCTACGGTTCCGCGTGTAACACGTATATCACAAGCCCTAGTTGAGAGCTAAAGGGGCAAGCTTTGCTCCGTGGGTCCCCAGCTGTCAACACAGTGAATCCTGTTGGAGCTCTGGCGACCTTACTCACCAACAGAAACACAACATTATGAGTAGGGTCTAGTGTTATTAAACTATTATTGATTTGTATATAGTATCTTCAGCTATGAAGACCGCAAACATATGTAACACTGTCTATGGATGGCTAAACACGATTCACTCAGTCAGTTACAAAGATATGAATGCAGTTGGCTAAAAATATCTGCCCCCTATAATACATTTATTACGAGTACAAACACCTATGTAAATATGAAGGATAACATCCGTAGAAAATTGGACTAATCTCGATAAGGCCTAGTTTACCCTCTGGGTTGTAAGGTCAGATGACAGTCGCTTTCGTAAAACTAGCGCCTGCACCAAATCTTGTGATTACTTGCCAAAGCGGACCCCAGGCTCACTGAGTCGGGAAAACATTACGAAGAAGAGGAGTTAACGAGTGATTCTTATGTTTAATTTCTAAACTAATCGTTATACTGATTTCTAGATTGATCGATTGATAATCGTTCAATGTTCATATGTGCCATACGACAAATTAATTATGCATGAGCATTGCACAAGGACAAATAATCAATTATATTGCGACATTTCAGACTATAATTTTCACTTATCGATCTAAGTTTATACCATAAGTTTCTTCTTTAGATGTTTATAAACACAATATACACCGGGTTACCACATTGATGCATTAGGAGGTCACATGTAATGAAAAAGCGGAACTGGCGAGGGATGCAGGGTAGGAATTCATAGGTTCGGTAGACGCGTACACGTCTTGAAGCTTGGTAGGAACTATTATTTCTCCTGGTGGGGTGATTTGGTCGATTCACACGAGCGGTGAGCGTGCACTGAGACCACTTACTGCACGCTCTATCTGACGCTCGCCCGCCCCGCTGCACGCACCGCTGAACGCACACACCGCTCTGAGCGTCCACTCAGGCCTTACACTTAGATACGTCCTGCGGTTCTGTAAGATGGAGCGTCCTTCCATAACATAACCACACTGATGCGGATTCGGACGCCTCTCCGATGTGCGAATGAGACTCCGCCTAACTGCTACAAATTACGCTATCATAATGTTTTTTCTCTACAGGCGTTGGCGCACACCCTCCAAGGTCTGGGCCAGGATGAGGGCATGTACCAGCAGTACATCCCTCTGGCGCTCCACCTTGCCGACGAGTTCTTCCTGACCAATCCGTCGCGCGACGTCCAGCTGCTCATAGCATGCTGCATTGCCGACGTGCTGCGTGTGTATGCACCTGAGGCACCTTATAAAGACCAGGAGCAGGTATGTGGTGTCTCATAATTACCAGAAACATAAAAATATGTCGTGACAATTCCGAGGTGAGGGATTTTTTTGTGGTAATCAAAAGAAATTAACTCAAATCAAATGGTTGACTTTCGGATCAACATTATGCAGACGAGACCATTTCGTGGTATATTTGTCGTTTTTGCATTTATAGCTGAAAAATTGTCTGATGTGAATTAATGATCTATTATGATATCTACAGGTGAAGACAATATTCCTTTTCCTGATCAACCAATTGCAAGGCCTACGAGACCCGAAGGACCCGGCCTTTAAGCGCTACTTCTACCTGCTCGAGAACCTCGCCTACGTGAAGTCGTTCAACATGTGCTTCGAGCTGGAAGACTGCCAAGAGATCTTCTGCGCTCTGTTCTCGCTCATGTTCAAGATTGTCAAGTGAGTAGGCCCACATCTTGATATTTTAAAGTTCTATGAAATGTGGGTCTGGTAATTAGGTCTAAACATAGATAAAAGAAAAAGGAATAGATAGCTAACGGAGGTGTGTCGCGCGTCGCAGCGATGAGGCCAGATGGCCATATTACTGTTCGACGCGAGCCAGTTGCATCTTAGCCGCAATCGTAAAATATGCTCCGATATTTTCATAAAATGCCGAACTGCTACGTTGTTACGAGCAAAAATATGAATGAAAACAAAAACTTCAAGGACTAAGGAGTCACGTACCACATGTATTGTATTCATTTCATTAGTTTTTACTTGATAAAATCATGCATTTTTACAAATATATCCAGGACCGTATGATTTTACTCTGCCAGACTAATTGGTTGAACTGATCTGTAACAAATTGTACAGGCGTTTTACATTGACGGCTTAGAATAGCAAACAAGTTGTGTCGCGATGCAATTTGTTAAGCAGCCGCGCAATGTATCGAATTGCTAGCGATATCCACAACCACATGATTATTACTTGGTACGGCCGCTTGTGCCTTGCCGGGAACTAGAGAAGCGGTGCACCCGTGCCGATGTATGTCGATAAATGATTGGCTTGATTTTACTCAAATAAGAAATTACATTTTCGGTTTCCGGTAGGTTTGTGTAATACACAAATTTATTTTGTATCTGTATCTATTTATTATTGTAGTGTTTGTTATCCATTTAAAGAAAATCAAGGGTAACATCGCGTATGTTAAAAAAAACCCAAACTTTTTAAAGTTTTATGTCCAAAATTTTTGTTTTTATGGGTATATTTGATGAGACGTCTTTATTTATGGTTTATCTTTGAATATTTGTATTTATCTGATTCCAGGTAACAATCTAAATAATGTCATTAAAACAAATTGAAAAATGTTTTTAAAGTACATAGTAGGCGTAAAAATACAAACGACTTATGTTTTATCTATTCAATTTTAAGGTTTTTTGTCCGACGAGTATAAGACTAAAATGTCTCTGGGAGAAAATTTATTATTGACATTAACTGTATGGACAAGTGTAATAAAATAACGTTTTTATTTTAATTTGTATTGAATTCGACTCCTAGGCGAGACAAGCGAAAATCAAAAATATTTTGATAGCACGAACTATGAAAGTGTTAAGTAAATGTCATTATTTCATAGAATTTTGACTTTAAAATAACACTCTAAAGTTTGAAAGTTCATTTACTTGGAAGATATAACGTGGTTTGAGGTAATTTATTAATCAAAAATGGCCCATACTACACACCACGTTTGGAACCTGCAATACAATATCATCTTGTGGTTACTTTATCAAAGTGCCTTGCGCCCCTGCGAAAGGCAATGCGTATGCGACTGTGCGCGTACCGTTCTAGGATGCTGCCTCTGTTTCAGGCTCTTGAACCCACCATTAGCCAACGTCCATACCACGTTAAACACACCGGTTCTCGTCCGATCACCGAAGTAATACATACACACGGGTTTAACGTCAATATACTTAATATGGTCATGATTATAACTATTGTTACACATCGTTTTCTGCAATATTTTTAACCACGACTGATTTGGTTGTCCTGGGATTTTACTGTATTTATTAATATTCAGAGCGCATCAAATATCAATGGATAACAGTTTATCGACATATACTCCTCTCTAGCGCCGCGTCACACGATCGCTTACCGCGCGCTTTAGCCAATCACAACGCGTCTCTGGCCTGAGTCTGGCCACGCCCCGGAGACATGAGAACTCGTTAAAATTTAGCTTCGTTAGACCCACTTGGGTCTAAATGTGTAAAGCCTTCAAGGTGTCAAACCATCAAGTTTAGCTTGCCTTAGGACTTAAATACGAAATGAACAGTCGGTACTTTTTATAAACTCAATTTAAGTTGTCTGTCCAAAAATGTCGCCACTGCAACTTCAAGAATTCAGAAGATACACCGTCGACCCTATAAAGTGGAGTCGATCGGTAACTTGACAATTGATACACCGAGGCAATTCTTTAGTCATACATAAGTTACCAACATTTGAAACCACCTTTTTTTCACAGCACGGAGCACTCGTCCAAAGTGAAGTCCTTCATGCTGGACGTCCTCTGCCCCCTCATCACAGAGTCCGACGTGGTCTCCAACGAGCTGCTAAACGTGATCCTCATGAACCTCGTGGAGCCGAACAAGCGCGAGCGGAAGCACGCGTACGCGCTCGCCAAGGAGCTCATCAGCAAGACCAGTGAGACCCTGGAGCCATACATACAGGCGGTGAGTTAGCCACCAGTTTCTAGCCACCACCGCTGCAGCTTATACATACTCTCATGTTCAAGAGACCGGGACGATGATTCCTCATACTGGCCCAAACCGGGTTGAAGACTTCATACTAACAGCATGGAAAGCAAAATTATTGTCAATGGTTCCCTGAAAAGAATCTGGTATATTTAAGTTGATAGGCTAAATTACTAAGCGTTAATATGTACACTTAAATCAGTTTGTGTTTTTAGAAATGTTGCAATCAATTATTGTTGGTTATCCAAGTACAAGGTACTCTTTAGATTTCTAGGGGTGCCTCTCTTTAAGAGTTTTTTTAACCAAGCCCTAAATGTGAGGTTATAAGTTCAATTACATTACGTAATATATGGGCATGAATTAGCAAGTTTGTAATTAAAATGCTTCTGTCTTTTACAGTTCTTCAACCACGTCCTAATCCTCGGCAAAGAAGAGAAAACTCTCCTCATCTTCTCCAAAGTATACGAGCTTATCTACGAGCTGAACCAATGCTGCCCCTCCATACTCATAGCCGTACTGCCCCAGTTAGAATGCAAGCTGAAATCAGCGCAATTCCAAGAACGACTGAGCGCTGTCGCTCTACTTGCTAGAATGTTCTCTGAACCCGGCTCAGGGCTTGCCAAGCAATACCCAGCTCTATGGCGAGCTTTCCTAGGACGCTTCAATGATATAGCCGTCCCTATTCGCATCAAATGTGTCCAGTATTGCATGCACTTCTTAGTTCACCATCCAGACTTGAGAAAGGACATAACAGAAACACTCAAAATGAGACAGCACGATGCACACGAGCAAGTGCGGTATGAAGTCGTTATGGCTATCATAGCCACCGCACAGAGAGACTTCCAAGCCGTCGCTGAATCCGAAGACCTCTTACATTTCGTTAGAGAAAGAACTCTAGATAAAAAGTTTAAGATCCGCAAAGAAGCCATGTCGGGCTTAGCTATGATTTACAGGAAATTCTTGACCGAGGAAAGTGTCCCAGCAGCTACAGAAAAAGCTGTGCAATGGATTAAAGATAAAATCCTCCACGGATATTATATGACTGCGCTAGAAGACCGCTTGCTAGTAGAAAGACTGTTAAACACATCGCTTGTTCCTTACACTCTGCCGCCTCAAGTTAGAATGAAGAAGCTATACTATCTAATGACGAATGTGGATGCTAACGCTACTAAAGCGTTTATAGAACTACAGAAACATCAGCTAGCGGTCCGTCGTACAGTCGCTGAATGGGTAGAACTGCACAGAAAGCCTCCGACACCAGCGGTGCAAAAGGAATTGATCGCTAAAGTCCTACATATAAGCTCCAAATTCCTGCCGGAGTCAGTGAAGGCCCAGGAGTTTTTGAACAAGTTCTCGCAGCATATGAAGCAAGCGCCAGAGTTGTTGCAGGGAATGGAGACCATACTGAATCCTAATGTTAGCTGTGAGGTGTGCGTTCGTACTACAGTAAGTTTCTTGTTGATTCCTACTGTAAATACAGAATCTTTTAGTTGAATTTTTACTTTCAATGTTTAGGTCCGATTCGCATGTATTTTTAAGGTATGAAACTCTGTGCAACATCGCAACGTGTCGAATTTAACGGAAATAAAAAAACACGGTGTATATTTCTATTCCTCCAATATTTTATTTAAAAACTTATTCCTGTAACATTTTTCACAGTCGAACGTACTGAAGAAACTGGGCCAGCCAGTGATGACCAACCTCTACTACAACACAGTCAAAATGTTACTCGAGCGCGTCAGTTCCGTTATGATCGACCACGAGGCCCTGCTCATCCTGGTTGGATATGTGGAGGGTGCGGCGCGGGGCTCGGACGACTCCATCGCTGAGGAGTGCGGTATGTATATAGTTTTAGGAACTCTATATTTCTCGGAAAGGAAGGAAAAGAGGAACATTTCCTTTCTTTCTGCTTTAAAATAATAGTCTAGACATACTCTTTGTATCTAGGTAGAAATTAAATAAAGTGTAAGTAAATGAACATCTGTCTGTGTGCTTTTTAGCGATAAGACCGCCTGTTGACTGCCTCTTTTGTTCGCTGTATTCTCTATATTTACTTCATTTGAAGTGTGCAATAAAGAGTATTTGTATTGTATTGTATCTGTCGAACAGCAAACTTACTGCGTGCACTTATGCGACAGAATGAGCTCTCCTTAAAATGTCTACTTTATTCCGTTGTATTGTACAGTCACCTGCAATAGTATATGACGCTATGAAGGCCGCAAAAATATGTGACACGCTCTAATGGCGGTACAAACAAGAATGTGTCAGATTATTTTACAGCCTTCATATATAGTTGCCGATTTCTAAGTCTGAACTTTTGACACTTGAGTATTGACGTACTTAGTGATGAGGCTAAGACAAATCGTTTGTCAAATTCAGCGATTATTGATTTTAGCGATGAATTGTTTGATTCGATTTTACTACTACGGATTTGTATTTGATAAGACCGAGAAACTTCGACAAACTGCGCATTTGTCATACGATTTTTTCCAAAGTCATCTCAGTTTCGTTCAGAAATCAATACTGTTGAATTCTTAAAATGTAAGATAAAAATCTTCATATTTACTTTGTCTTATTTTAAATAACATTTTTTGCACATCGTACTTAGTTTTATTTTCGTTTTAATCGTTTTGTTTTGATTTTTTACTGTATTGCCTATTGATAACAAGATCGATTTTTATCGATTAACAGATAGTTGTATGAATTGGAACAGCAGACATGGTCACAACACTAAATTTAAAAAAAAAACGACGTAGACCGTAACTGTTGGCATGCTAAATTGTTATCGAAAAATATTCAATAACTAATGTATGAAAAAATGTAACATTCATCACATTATGTTTATGAAAAGTGAAATATTGTGTTTATGTTCATGACTAGCTGTAATGTCTTTATGGGATTTTGTTTATAATTCCAAAGTGTCTTGCGCGTTTACGTTCTATGGGTATTTCGATGTGTCAAAAGTTCAGACTTAGAAATCGGCAACTATAGTCCTATACTATTGCAGGTGACTGTACTCTGTGTACCTAATAACTTTTTTATATGGGGAAAACATCTCATTTATCTGATGCATCATTTCATGTACTGATTGCTTGCTTTATTCCTCAGGTACAACACAGAAAGTGGCAGCAGAACGCGGCCTGAAGCTCCTAGTGATGCTGTCCTTCGTGTTCCCATCACACTTCTTACACTCTGACGTGTTGGAACGACTCACAGCACTGTTGGAGCATGAGGACGAAACTGTGGCGCCGCATATACTCGCCGCACTTACGTTCCTTGGCAAATACCGCCCGTTAAGTAAGTAGAAGTTAACAATTTTTCCGCTAGATGGCGCTGAAACGGCCGACACGATTTCTACATCGCACTAACGTAGAATGCGTGTTCAAAACGATTAGCGTGATGTCTCTTGTGACGACTTATAGTTTCCTAGATGGCGCAGAAAGTAGAGATGGGGAAAAGCGTTACATTTCTACCGCCGTCATTGATATTCCAGTTCCTAGAAAGTCACAGTGACAATAACAACGTGACTTTGTGCATGGTGAGTAATAGAGCACGTCGATCACTTTCTCTCACTCGCACCTTGCACTTGGTACGGCGTTGATGACCTAGCAGTGGCGACTTAGCCCGAGCAACGACGACAGTTGTACTACTTTTGTTATAATATAATCGCGATGCGACCTATGAAGATATAGCTATACAAATATACAGGAACGAGGGAACAACCACTGTGTTTTTATAACGTAGTTCCGCAATATTCTGTCACGGTGATACTATTAGACGGCGAGTCACGGTGATTTTCTCCTCTATCTTGATGCAACTATGGCGCTGCCGTGTACCCTCGCGGTGGTCCGGGTTTGGTTGATTATTAATTATCTGTATGCCTTCGACTTTTAACTTAATCATACCATTGAATTTGTTCACAGGCGAGGCGTGCCCGTCTCTCTTTCCGCGACTGATCACGCTGTGCAAGGCCTACGCCGAAGTCGGCACACCCAAGCAAGCCAAGAACGCCGTCAGGTAACAATAACTTATGATTTTATTTAGATGTAACAAGTTACACTTACTGGCCCATTTTCCACAAAAAAAAATGTAATTCGACACGTATTTTTTCTTTTGTTTGTCAGATGAAAAATGACCAACGATGACGGATTTTCAATGAACGCGGTTTATTGAAAACCCGTTACATTGAGTAAAACTGTTGAAGCTCTGACATTATAATTGCATTTTTTTCGCAGATGTCTATTCGTGAACGTACCGGAGCAGCGCTCGGCCATCTTCACCGAAATTCTGGAGACATTAAAAGCCACCCTGACTCCGCATTCGGAGCATTACCGCACCGCCATAGTGACACTCGGACACATCGCCCACAACCTGCCCGAAAACTTCCCGCTGCACATTAAGAACATTGTGTCCAGAAAGGTGAGTAACGAACTTACTGGAGGTGCTAAAAGTCATTCCTCACTCGGAGCATTATTTTACTGCCATAGTGACACTCGGACACATCGCCCACAACCTGCCCGACAACTTCCCGTTGCACATTAAGAACATTGTGTCCAGAAACGTGAATAACGAACATGATTATGATTACTGTAGATGTTGAAAGTCGCACACGATTCGCGCGTGTAGTAATTCAGTTCTACTTAAAAACATTCACACGTTCGCTTTCGTGAAAATAGCGCCTTCGGCAATACTTGGGATTGGTTGCCAAAGCTCCTTGCCAGGCTTCCTGAGCCGTCGCATTAGCCGGAAAAACAGTAGGAAGAGACAACCCTAGCGTAGACCTGACTGCGAAATTGGGTTTTTCAGAGTAAAAGCCCCTTTACTTTACTATTAAAGAAATTAATAAATATTGTGGGACAAACTTACACAAATCGACATATTCCCACGATAAGCTCCATAAAGCTTGTGTTGTGGGCACTAGAGGACAATATATATAATAGATAGATACATACAAATACTTAAATACATAGAAAACATCCGTAACTCAGGAACGTGATGAACACAAACAAATGCCCTGACCAACGAACCCGGGACCACCCTACTTCGTAGACAGGGTCACAACCAACTAAGCTAGGAGGCCGGTAACTTGTAATCTATTGTTTTTAGGGATGGAGTCAGTAACTGACAAAAACTGTGACTATACATTTGACCCGGGCGAGGTCTACACCTTTCTTGCGACATCGCTTGCTGTGTATGAACCCAAAATTCCTATTCAATGGTATTTTGTAACATTAAGACTTCTTCTTCGTCGGTTCCTCAGGGCTGAGGGTCGTGACCATCAAGAGCCCAGTTTCTCACCACTGCTTTCCAAGTCCCTCGGTCTGGGGCTAACTGAATAGCTCCCTGGATGTTGACGCCTGTGACGTCGCGGATGGCATCTGACCATCGTGCAGGTGCCCTCCCCCTGCTTCTCTTTCCTTCGACGCAGCCAACCATAACAAGCTTTTCAAAGCTACTAGCATCTTGACGTGCCACATGACCAAAGAATGTCATAGTTCTCTGAAAACATGTAGTTGAAAGCCAGGATGATATGGAGTTCACTGAGAATTGATGCATTAGTGCGGCGTTGTGTCCAAGAGACGCCCAACATTCTGCGCCATTAAGACTACCCTTATTAAAATCCAAGTGTTTCCAGATCGTGAAGGAGCTCCTAGTCCGCGAGGGCGGCGGCGGGCCCAACGCGCCCGACGACGACTGGTGCGCCGAGGAGGAGCTGCCCGAGGAGACGCGCTGCAAGCTCGAGGGGCTCAAGTGCATGGCGCGCTGGCTGCTCGGGCTCAAGCGGGACGAGTTGTCCGCGCAGAAGACCTTCCGCATGCTCAACGCGTTCATAGTGCACAAGGGGGACTTACTGCAGGTACTGTACCAGCGTAGAACCAACTATACTCTCGATAGTAACTGTATAAAACTTGCTGCAAACTCGAGGGCTTAATAGTAAAGCACGCTGGCTGTTTCGGCTGAAGCGGGACGAGTTGTCCGCGCAGAAGACCTTCCGCATGCTCAACGCGTTCATAGTGCACAAGGGGGACTTACTGCAGGTACTGTACCAGCGTAGAACCAACTATACTCTGGATAGAAACTGTATAAAACTTGCTGCGAAGTCGAGGGCTTAATAGTAAAGCACGCTGGCTGTTTCGGCTGAAGCGGGACGAGTTGTCCGCGCAGAAGACCTTCCGCATGCTCAACGCGTTCATAGTGCACAAGGGGGACTTACTGCAGGTACTGTACCAGCGTAGAACCAACTATACTCTGGATAGAAACTGTATAAAACTTGCTGCGAAGTCGAGGGCTTAATAGTAAAGCACGCTGGCTGTTTCGGCTGAAGCGGGACGAGTTGTCCGCGCAGAAGACCTTCCGCATGCTCAACGCGTTCATAGTGCACAAGGGGGACTTACTGCAGGTACTGTACCAGCGTAGAACCAACTATACTCTGGATAGAAACTGTATAAAACTTGCTGCAAAGTCGAGGGCTTAATAGTAAAGCACGCTGGCTGTTTGGGCTGAAGCGGGACGAGTTGTCCGCGCAGAAGACCTTCCGCATGCTCAACGCGTTCATAGTGCACAAGGGGGACTTACTGCAGGTACTGTACCAGCGTAGAACCAACTATACTCTCGATAGAAACTGTATAAAACTTGCTGCAAACTCGAGGGCTCAAGAGTAAAGCACGCTGGCTGTTTGGGCTGAAGCGAGACGAGTCCACGCAGATACTTGCTGCAAACTTGCTGCCATCCTGCGCTAGGTTTTCTGTCTTCCTTATGCCGCAGATTAACCCTTAAATGCATGAATTATCAATATTGATCCTAAAACGTCGTAAGTGACAACCAAATCAATTTCAAATTAAGAACTTACGATGGTATGACAAAGTCTACATTCCAAGAGAACTTGATTGTCACTTGTCTCGTTTCTGTGTCATAAATGCATCATTATGCATTTAAGGGTTAAAAATCTACTAAGAAATTAAATTAACACTTTACCCAAATATAACACTTTGTTACTTGTTATATATTAAGTAAGCAATCTTAGCGTTAACGCACAACGCTAAGATTGCTTACTTTTTGACTATTAGAAATATTATACACAATACTGGCGGGTGCGTGCCCTGGTGGGCACGGTATGTGTGGACAGCCCGTGAGTCTGTACAGACAAAAGACGATCGATTTGACTTCGCGCGGAGAGTTCTATATGACTGCTTATGCTCAAAACCATCATAGTGCATATTAAGAGGCTAACTGCAGTTACATTTCCATTGTAGGAAGTTTCTAGAACTAGTTCACGGAGCTTGTGGTGTAATCTGCAACAAAAAAAGAACTAATTATTGCGCAAATGCTGATTAATTATTATATGTTCCCACATTTCTTTCGGAACGATCGATATCTGTTAATGCTGCGTGCCCTTGCCCTGTTCCATCAGGGACCCTCTAATCCATTATTGACATTAAATAGAAAACTCCCATCATACTAAAATTTTTATATCGGGTTAACGTCACACGGTGCGTCACAGCAGCCGGTGGCGAGACGCATGACTCATGAATAAGGGACACGGACTGTTCCGTAACATGTCGAGCTATTTTCGACTTTATTGACATGAGTAACCCGATATAAGTATTTTTCCGTTATTGATAGTTACTGAATCTAGTATTTTTGACAGCAAAACCAGCTGTCAAAGGCGGAGATGGCGTGGCTCCGGCTCGGCGCGGGCGCCGCCATGCTCAAGATCTGCGAGCAGAAGGGCGTCGGCGACCAGTTCACCGCGGAGCAGTTCTACAACCTCAGCCATCTCATGATCGTGAGTGCATTACCTGACTGCGATGTTTTTGCCAGTAGTTGGAAGCTAATTTGTGAGGAATGTAAGAACCATTGTGACGCTATGGATGACCGTCCGTCTTCAGTTAGCAATTAAGTAAGTTTTTATTTTATTTTAAGTATTCATGTGACTATTAATAGTATTAATAGCATCTACTTAACATTTTATTGTGGATAATGTTCTGTGCCTCCTTACTTTTAATTTGTGTATATTGTATACCTAGTCCCACTGTACCATAACCTCAATATTTTAAAGATGTATTAATCTTACTTACTTACTTTTACCGGTAGCAATCTTAGCGAGTAGTTTTTTTTTGCTTCTTTTTTTCTTTAATTTCGCGATCAAAATTATCTTTTTTTTTCAGGACCCTGTTCCGCAAGTCAGAGAAGCGTTTGCAGCGAAACTACACAAAGGACTTTCAAAGGTATCAGTAAATTGACAGAGCTCTTGAATGTCTAATATTCAAATTCAAATGCTTTATTTCGAACCATTAAGTCCATAGGGTTAGCTTATACAATAACTTACATAACTAGAGTTAGTTTTACAACACTATTACAGTACAACTACAACACAAACCTACCTCCTGGCTCGGGCTTTAGATAAATAGTTTTCTTTTTCACGAAAGACAATTACATTATAAGTTTGCATTATTATCAGTTATAAGAATTTTCATCATGACCGTCACAAATTAAAAAGTAATCTAAATAATTTACAAATAATAATGATATTGTGTCTCCCAATAGGTCGTCATAATTAATTAAAACCAAAAATAACAAATCAAAAGTAAGTATGTCAATACCCAAGTAAGTAAATATGGGAGCTGCGGGTTCGAGTTCCGCCCGAGGTGATTTGTTCAATTTTCCTTTCTTTCTGAGAAAGTATGTCAATACTTAAAAATTTAACATATCAAATACTAATATTAAAAAACAATGTCAAATACGAGTAGGCATTATAATCAAATTGTTACAAATGCGCAAGGTGCTACCGGGAGGGTGCACGACCTTCAAACAAGCGAGCTAGTTTAACACTGATTTATTGGTTGCATTACAAAACAGGTTATACAGCCGGGCGTGCTGACAAATGTATACATATCTAACACAAATAAAATGTATACCTTGAATGACGTGTCCAGGGTATCCCGAACAAGTGCCTGCCGCTGGACTTCATGGGCATGTACGCGCTGGGCGGGCGCGAGCCGGAGCGGCGCCTGCGCGCGCTGGTGCGCCAGTACATGCTGGCCGACGTCGTGCGCCGGCGCGAGTACATCCGCAACATCACCGTCGGCACCAAGGGTGAGCTAGCTGTAACACCGAACAAGTGCCTGCCGCTGGACTTCATGGGCATGTACGCGCTGGGCGGGCGCGAGCCGGAGCGGCGCCTGCGCGCGCTGGTGCGCCAGTACATGCTGGCCGACGTCGTGCGCCGGCGCGAGTACATCCGCAACATCACCGTCGGCACCAAGGGTGAGCTAGCTGTAACACCGAACAAGTGCCTGCCGCTGGACTTCATGGGCATGTACGCGCTGGGCGGGCGCGAGCCGGAGCGGCGCCTGCGCGCGCTGGTGCGCCAGTACATGCTGGCCGACGTCGTGCGCCGGCGCGAGTACATCCGCAACATCACCGTCGGCACCAAGGGTGAGCTAGCTGTAACACCGAACAAGTGCCTGCCGCTGGACTTCATGGGCATGTACGCGCTGGGCGGGCGCGAGCCGGAGCGGCGCCTGCGCGCGCTGGTGCGCCAGTACATGCTGGCCGACGTCGTGCGCCGGCGCGAGTACATCCGCAACATCACCGTCGGCACCAAGGGTGAGCTAGCTGTAACACCGAACAAGTGCCTGCCGCTGGACTTCATGGGCATGTACGCGCTGGGCGGGCGCGAGCCGGAGCGGCGCCTGCGCGCGCTGGTGCGCCAGTACATGCTGGCCGACGTCGTGCGCCGGCGCGAGTACATCCGCAACATCACCGTCGGCACCAAGGGTGAGCTAGCTGTAACACCGAACAAGTGCCTGCCGCTGGACTTCATGGGCATGTACGCGCTGGGCGGGCGCGAGCCGGAGCGGCGCCTGCGCGCGCTGGTGCGCCAGTACATGCTGGCCGACGTCGTGCGCCGGCGCGAGTACATCCGCAACATCACCGTCGGCACCAAGGGTGAGCTAGCTGTAACACCGAACAAGTGCCTGCCGCTGGACTTCATGGGCATGTACGCGCTGGGCGGGCGCGAGCCGGAGCGGCGCCTGCGCGCGCTGGTGCGCCAGTACATGCTGGCCGACGTCGTGCGCCGGCGCGAGTACATCCGCAACATCACCGTCGGCACCAAGGGTGAGCTAGCTGTAACACCGAACAAGTGCCTGCCGCTGGACTTCATGGGCATGTACGCGCTGGGCGGGCGCGAGCCGGAGCGGCGCCTGCGCGCGCTGGTGCGCCAGTACATGCTGGCCGACGTCGTGCGCCGGCGCGAGTACATCCGCAACATCACCGTCGGCACCAAGGGTGAGCTAGCTGTAACACCGAACAAGTGCCTGCCGCTGGACTTCATGGGCATGTACGCGCTGGGCGGGCGCGAGCCGGAGCGGCGCCTGCGCGCGCTGGTGCGCCAGTACATGCTGGCCGACGTCGTGCGCCGGCGCGAGTACATCCGCAACATCACCGTCGGCACCAAGGGTGAGCTAGCTGTAACACCGAACAAGTGCCTGCCGCTGGACTTCATGGGCATGTACGCGCTGGGCGGGCGCGAGCCGGAGCGGCGCCTGCGCGCGCTGGTGCGCCAGTACATGCTGGCCGACGTCGTGCGCCGGCGCGAGTACATCCGCAACATCACCGTCGGCACCAAGGGTGAGCTAGCTGTAACACCGAACAAGTGCCTGCCGCTGGACTTCATGGGCATGTACGCGCTGGGCGGGCGCGAGCCGGAGCGGCGCCTGCGCGCGCTGGTGCGCCAGTACATGCTGGCCGACGTCGTGCGCCGGCGCGAGTACATCCGCAACATCACCGTCGGCACCAAGGGTGAGCTAGCTGTAACACCGAACAAGTGCCTGCCGCTGGACTTCATGGGCATGTACGCGCTGGGCGGGCGCGAGCCGGAGCGGCGCCTGCGCGCGCTGGTGCGCCAGTACATGCTGGCCGACGTCGTGCGCCGGCGCGAGTACATCCGCAACATCACCGTCGGCACCAAGGGTGAGCTAGCTGTAACACCGAACAAGTGCCTGCCGCTGGACTTCATGGGCATGTACGCGCTGGGCGGGCGCGAGCCGGAGCGGCGCCTGCGCGCGCTGGTGCGCCAGTACATGCTGGCCGACGTCGTGCGCCGGCGCGAGTACATCCGCAACATCACCGTCGGCACCAAGGGTGAGCTAGCTGTAACACCGAACAAGTGCCTGCCGCTGGACTTCATGGGCATGTACGCGCTGGGCGGGCGCGAGCCGGAGCGGCGCCTGCGCGCGCTGGTGCGCCAGTACATGCTGGCCGACGTCGTGCGCCGGCGCGAGTACATCCGCAACATCACCGTCGGCACCAAGGGTGAGCTAGCTGTAACACCGAACAAGTGCCTGCCGCTGGACTTCATGGGCATGTACGCGCTGGGCGGGCGCGAGCCGGAGCGGCGCCTGCGCGCGCTGGTGCGCCAGTACATGCTGGCCGACGTCGTGCGCCGGCGCGAGTACATCCGCAACATCACCGTCGGCACCAAGGGTGAGCTAGCTGTAACACCGAACAAGTGCCTGCCGCTGGACTTCATGGGCATGTACGCGCTGGGCGGGCGCGAGCCGGAGCGGCGCCTGCGCGCGCTGGTGCGCCAGTACATGCTGGCCGACGTCGTGCGCCGGCGCGAGTACATCCGCAACATCACCGTCGGCACCAAGGGTGAGCTAGCTGTAACACCGAACAAGTGCCTGCCGCTGGACTTCATGGGCATGTACGCGCTGGGCGGGCGCGAGCCGGAGCGGCGCCTGCGCGCGCTGGTGCGCCAGTACATGCTGGCCGACGTCGTGCGCCGGCGCGAGTACATCCGCAACATCACCGTCGGCACCAAGGGTGAGCTAGCTGTAACACCGAACAAGTGCCTGCCGCTGGACTTCATGGGCATGTACGCGCTGGGCGGGCGCGAGCCGGAGCGGCGCCTGCGCGCGCTGGTGCGCCAGTACATGCTGGCCGACGTCGTGCGCCGGCGCGAGTACATCCGCAACATCACCGTCGGCACCAAGGGTGAGCTAGCTGTAACACCGAACAAGTGCCTGCCGCTGGACTTCATGGGCATGTACGCGCTGGGCGGGCGCGAGCCGGAGCGGCGCCTGCGCGCGCTGGTGCGCCAGTACATGCTGGCCGACGTCGTGCGCCGGCGCGAGTACATCCGCAACATCACCGTCGGCACCAAGGGTGAGCTAGCTGTAACACCGAACAAGTGCCTGCCGCTGGACTTCATGGGCATGTACGCGCTGGGCGGGCGCGAGCCGGAGCGGCGCCTGCGCGCGCTGGTGCGCCAGTACATGCTGGCCGACGTCGTGCGCCGGCGCGAGTACATCCGCAACATCACCGTCGGCACCAAGGGTGAGCTAGCTGTAACACCGAACAAGTGCCTGCCGCTGGACTTCATGGGCATGTACGCGCTGGGCGGGCGCGAGCCGGAGCGGCGCCTGCGCGCGCTGGTGCGCCAGTACATGCTGGCCGACGTCGTGCGCCGGCGCGAGTACATCCGCAACATCACCGTCGGCACCAAGGGTGAGCTAGCTGTAACACCGAACAAGTGCCTGCCGCTGGACTTCATGGGCATGTACGCGCTGGGCGGGCGCGAGCCGGAGCGGCGCCTGCGCGCGCTGGTGCGCCAGTACATGCTGGCCGACGTCGTGCGCCGGCGCGAGTACATCCGCAACATCACCGTCGGCACCAAGGGTGAGCTAGCTGTAACACCGAACAAGTGCCTGCCGCTGGACTTCATGGGCATGTACGCGCTGGGCGGGCGCGAGCCGGAGCGGCGCCTGCGCGCGCTGGTGCGCCAGTACATGCTGGCCGACGTCGTGCGCCGGCGCGAGTACATCCGCAACATCACCGTCGGCACCAAGGGTGAGCTAGCTGTAACACCGAACAAGTGCCTGCCGCTGGACTTCATGGGCATGTACGCGCTGGGCGGGCGCGAGCCGGAGCGGCGCCTGCGCGCGCTGGTGCGCCAGTACATGCTGGCCGACGTCGTGCGCCGGCGCGAGTACATCCGCAACATCACCGTCGGCACCAAGGGTGAGCTAGCTGTAACACCGAACAAGTGCCTGCCGCTGGACTTCATGGGCATGTACGCGCTGGGCGGGCGCGAGCCGGAGCGGCGCCTGCGCGCGCTGGTGCGCCAGTACATGCTGGCCGACGTCGTGCGCCGGCGCGAGTACATCCGCAACATCACCGTCGGCACCAAGGGTGAGCTAGCTGTAACACCGAACAAGTGCCTGCCGCTGGACTTCATGGGCATGTACGCGCTGGGCGGGCGCGAGCCGGAGCGGCGCCTGCGCGCGCTGGTGCGCCAGTACATGCTGGCCGACGTCGTGCGCCGGCGCGAGTACATCCGCAACATCACCGTCGGCACCAAGGGTGAGCTAGCTGTAACACCGAACAAGTGCCTGCCGCTGGACTTCATGGGCATGTACGCGCTGGGCGGGCGCGAGCCGGAGCGGCGCCTGCGCGCGCTGGTGCGCCAGTACATGCTGGCCGACGTCGTGCGCCGGCGCGAGTACATCCGCAACATCACCGTCGGCACCAAGGGTGAGCTAGCTTTAACACCGAACCACGCCGTAACGATGTATTCTATACAGCGGGTTAACTCCGCCGATGTCTGGGTCATCGATGGGGGGCGCGCGGGGAAGGAGGCGGGGAGGAAATGCCGCCGAATTTTCATACAAATTCGACGGTCTATTTTAAGTGGTGTAAAATGGAAATTAGTTTGCCAATCAGACTGTAATATCTTTCGCATAGTTTTTGACAACCCTGAGCCTCAGCACGACCACCGAGCCAAGCCGCTGGCCGTGTATAAAGTTACCTCACTGGAATACATCCCTACGCTGTGACGTCCGCTTTGGCAACTAATCCCAATATTTGACGTACACGCTAGTTTTACGAAAGCGACTGCCATCTGACCTAACTATAAGGTAAACTAAGCCTTATCGGGATTAGTCCGGTTTCCTCCCGATGTTTTCCTTCACCGATAAGCGATACATATCAAATGATATTGCGTACATAAGTTTCGAAAAACTAATTGGTACGAGCCGGCAGAATTTGAACCCGAAACCTTCGGATTGGAAGTCTCACGTCATACCGCTGGGCCCCAACGCTCACCGCCGCAACGCGGTGTCAAAGCTAGCTTTAACACCGAACTCTACTTAAGCTGGGTATCCACTAGAGGCAAACTCAGGTCGAGCAGCCTCGACTTGAGGCAAACAGCCTCACTTTGAGGTTGTTCGCTCCGAGGCAAAGGCTCGAGGCGAGTCGCTTCAGTTTGCTTTAACCCTTTGATCGCTTTCATATTTGAATGAAGTGATCAGTCAGACGCCAAGCACGTTACGATAACACAAAAATGACGAAACTCGTAGTGCTGTGCAAAACGATTCTAAATAGATTTTATTCATGATCGAAGTACACCTTAACTGAGACAACTTTAGGCGTTGCTGGCGTCGCGGGTACGACAGCACACGACGCCTTTAGGCGTTCTTGGCGGTCAAAGGGTTAAACGTGCACAGTGTTAAAAACGCGTAGGCACCAGATGCTTTGAAATTAAATTAAATGAAATCACTTTCTTGGCGTTTTCAGAAGTATGATAAGAATCATATTTCGTTAGGGACAGTCTCGTTAAATGGAAGGGACAAACGACGAAGATCTAATTAGATTCCAACGGCTGACATCCAAGAGTAGATCCATGCCCAGAGTAATGTTCTAGATTTGAAATTGATTTAGATCTGTTTTTGAATGTTACAGTGGAACGAGCGGTGTCACAGTTGCCGCACATCCTGCCGGACTATATGCTGGTGTTCGCCGTGCCGGTGCTCACGCATGATCCGTTCTTCGACACATACGACAACGTAGCGCAGCTCAAAGTAAGCCTTTTCGTTATGCGTGTAAGATTACAGTCGATATCTGCGAAATAGTATATACAAGTTGCCTGTTGGCGACAGACGATAAATACAGTTTTGGTACGAACTCTCTGACTCCAAAGGATAATAGTTTTACTCTACCCCTTCGGGTAATACTAAAACAATTTATATCGAAGGTAAAATAGTTAATACCAAAACTGTTTTTGGTTAGATTATTCGAATCCAGTTGCCAACGAAGTTATGCTTATCTGTCGCTCTTGTATTTTTGTAGGCGAGTACCTACGACAGGGGCAAAACTTCGTTTGTGGTTCGAGCTACACTTTTGGTTTTGGAATAAAACTCTTACCGCCCAAAATAGATGTTTTATGCAATGCTCTAGGGCAGGGATTCCCAATCTCTTTCAGTCCGCGGCGCGCTTGTAACTTTAAAATTTTGTCACGGCGCCCCAATTTGTAGTCTTACTTTTTGGTATTTAAACAAAATGTTGTCAAACGAACTTACATGACTTGGCTATTTGGCCAATGAGGTTACAACATTTTGTACCCGTCACCTCAATTTCACCATGAAAATATGTTATTGGCCCAACAGCCGATTCACGTGGTTTTGTTTGTTTACATCTTTTATACCTAAAAGTACAGACTATAGCTACGGTAATAGAAATAGATACGGATCGGGGCGCCCCTTTGTACTAGACGGGCGCCCTATATTTGCCACGGCACCCAGGCCGCCGCGGTACACAGATTGGGGACCCCTGGTCTAGAGAACATTCTCTACTAACCTACATAGTAGGTTAGTGCTAGAGACCCCCGTCAGTCTCAAACCCTTATTAGTCAAAGTAACCAACGAATGTCTTGTTCGCAGGTGATGAAGCAGTGCATCTGGTTCGTTCTGGAGCCCCTGATCACCCGCAACGACTTCTACTGCTACGGGTTCTACAAGAGTTTGGTCGAGCGCATGAAGAACCACAAGGACGCTCTACATGAATCCGATGATAACTACAACTTCGTAAGTAGCTTTATATGTGTATGTATTGAAGTTCTACTGCATATTTCCGAAACCCTATGGATAGGGCTGCCATCTCGTACATTGCCGAAACCGGACAAAAAAGTTAAAAACCTGGTCTCTCCCCGGACTCTAAAGAAATCAATTTTTAATTTAAAAAATATATGCTTTTGCTAGGAATTGACCTGAACCCAAAACCCAAACAGTGTTAAAAATCCGGGCCGGACGCTCCCCGGACGGTGTTTCACACCATGCTGTCTTCTCAAGGTTAACCAAAGGCAAGTTTATTTTTGCAGGAGAGTGGTTTCTCTTTGAAAAAAAAACACTAGCTATCAGTATGAATTGTCACATTTGGGGATTTTGGTATTTAATGGCTCGACTTTAAAACCCTCCTTGAAACACTCAAACACTTATATAGGTAATATAATTTAATGTTAAAATAACAATGAAATCCTTGCTCTTATGTTACAAATGTTTTAAACGCTGTTGTAAGCCCCACTTTTGTAAAGTGCCGGTCATGTCGACGTCTTTTCAACCGACTTCAATATTTCTAAAGGAGGAGGTTCTCAATTCGTCTGTTTTTTTTTTTTATGGATGTTCACTCATAACTCCGTCATTACTGAACCGATTTGAATTTTTTTTTGTTTTCTGAAAGTAGATGGTTCCTGGTTGGTCCCGTTTTTTTCAAAATCCATTTCTGATGATGGGATCCATGAGGAACTGAGGGAACTCCTCAAATTTGAAAGGCACATGCATGCTGATTTGGGTGATTTCTTAAGAAACTCGAGCATTTCTTTACGAAAATCATCAATTTGGTGGAGTGGATCTGATAATGGAGACCAGAGATGGCAAAGTGGAACTGCTTGGTAATTCCCAGGACTATCATCCGATTTAAAAAAATAATTTTTTGGCTGAAAATAGATGGTTCCAGGTTTGTCCCGTTTTTTTCAAAGTCAATTTCTGATGATGGAATCCATGAGGAACTGAGGGAACTCCTCAAATTTGAAAGGCACATGCATGCTGATTTGGGTGATTTCTTAAGAAACTAGCATTTCTTTACGAAAATCATCAATTTGGTGGAGTGGATCTGATAATGAAGACCAGGGATGTCAAAGTGGAACTGCTTGTTAATTCCCAGGACTATCATCCGATTTAAAAAAATATTTTTTGTCTGAAAATAGATGGTTCCAGGTTTGTCCCGTTTTTTTTTAAATCAATTTCTGATGATGGGATCCATGAGGAACTGAGGGAACTCCTCAAATTTGAAAGGCACATGCATGATGATTTGGGTAGTTTCTTAAGACACTCGAGCATTTCTTTACGAAGATTAATAATTTGGTGGAGTGGACCTGATGATGAAGACCAGGGATGGCAAAGTTGAACTGCTTGGTAATTCCCAGCTCTATCATTCGATTTGAGACATTCATCTTTTCTTTGTAAAGAAATACTTTCAAGATAGTCCTCTTTGATTATAGTTCTATTTTGATGATGGACTTCATGAGGGATTGAGAGAACTCCTCAAATTTTAACGGCACATGCATTCTGATTTGAGGGTTTCCTTAAGTAACTAAAACATTGTTTTGGGGGAGCCAACATTTTGATGAAGTGGACCTGATGATGAAGACCAGGGATGGCAAAGTGGAACTGGTCAATAAACCTAGCTCTACTTATTAGCCTAGTTGTGACATTCATCTTTTTGATTTGATTTATATTCTGATGATGGAGTTCTAGAAGAATTCAGATAACTCCTCAAATTTGAACGGCACGTTCATTGTGATTAGAGGGTGTTCATAATTAGCTTAGGCATTTTCTTACTGTGGCCATCATTTTGCTGGAGTGGACCTGATGTTGATAATCAGGGATGGCATAATGAAACTGCTCGATAATTTACAGTCTGTCATCCAATTTAACACATTGTTATTTTGTTTGTTTTAAAGGTCTACAAGGGAGTTCCGTTTGATTATACTTCACATGTAATGATGGAAGCCCTGGGACATTAAGAAAGCTCCTCAATTTTCAATCGTACACGTGCGGTGTATTGGATATTTGTGAAGTAAACTGGCTAACTCAAACAAATTCAAAATTTCAATTTTACCGGGAACCAAATGAAGTCGGTTTTTTTTTCTTAAAAATTATTGAATGCATTTTTAATGAGGATTACCGCGAGTCGATTTTCCGCTAGGGGCGCTAGTGGAACGTGGGTCCTGCGGGAACATTTCAAACGTCACTTTGACATTTCTCTCATACCGACACAGGACCCACGCATGAGTGGAGCCGCCTGGTGAGCGACAATACGGTAGCTCCCACTAGTGTATGTGTGTTTTCAGAAAATGTGGGCGATCTGCGACCTGGCCATGTCCGTGATCTGGGCGCGCTCGGCCAGCTTCGAGATGCGCGACTTCCCGTCCGACGCGCGCATCCCCACCATGTACTTCGCGCCGCAGACCGAGTACTTCGTCAACACGCGCGTCTTCCTGCCGCCCGAGCTGCAGGTACACTAACATACACCCCGAACAGGCGTTCATTGCATTTTCGACCTGAAAAACTCGGAGCCGGCACCGCGCACCAAGTGTGTTCACTTCTCTTGCTCGAAAAGTTCGCCTTTGTGTCGTGGCTAGGCGACACAAAATCGCTTTTCATGCACTAGGGCATAAAGTAACATCGCAGGTGGAGCGCGCTCGGCCGCCTGCAGGCGGCGCGCGGCGGTAGGGAGGGGAGAACCCAAGCGCAAGAGTATAGATGTTACATTTTCAACGATTGAAAGTGATATAAAACCTAATATTTTCCTTACAATCGAAGCGAAAAGCAGAGTGTATACCTCGGGCATAAGTACCCATTTTATCCTCGGCTACTATATAGGTCCTCGTAACACTAGGACCAATAAATGGCCTCGTCTGAAATGGGTCACTTTATGCCCTTGATGTACAATCTACTATTTCCTTGCGAGTACTCTAGTCGAAAAAAAGTCGACTATTCCGGTTACAAATTAGGTCGTAAAGTGCTTTGTTTATGGTCCATCAATAATAAAAAAAGTTACCAAAATTGCAGTCTCAATTTCGCGGCAGAAATGTTGCATACATTTTCCATTATTTGTCGAGCTTCAAACTTTTTAAAATAATTGAATCTGTAATATAAAATGAAGGCATTCGCCCTAAACTGCCAAAACAGAAGGTCGGTGGTTATTATTATAATGTTGGTACAGTCGCCATCAGATATATCGAAGCGTCCTAGGCGTTCAAAATATCTGAACAAGCACTCTAACGCCTTGACAATAGAGGCTTGTTCAGATATTTGTGAACACCTCGGACGCTCCGATATATCTGACGGCGACTGTACCGCGACATTTCAGCACTATATCGTATAAAAAAAAATAGGTTTCGATTTTATCAGGTTTTGTTTTATTTGCACCACTCAGCTGGAAAGGCATTTGCAGGTAGAGGATTCAAAACAGGTTTTAATTGTAGGGGAAAACCGGTTTAAGCTGGTTTTCTCATACAATTAAAACGGACTGCAGTCTTATACGCTCCGTCTAGTGGTTGAGTTGAGAGGTGGTCTATGTATTTGGATATAAGATGGTAACGTGTATCGTTGAACAGTTCCAGCCGAAGAAGCCGATGACAGCAGAAGCGGTTCCGCGCGGCAAGAAGCGCTCGCGGCCCTCCCCGGACAATATCGACACCAACGATGTCGAGGTAACATGAAAATTACTTAGCCAGTTCCTAAGGTCGTCGCCAAGATGACACTC
The DNA here is from genome assembly GCA_949128165.1 of Lathronympha strigana. Lineage (NCBI taxonomy): Eukaryota > Metazoa > Arthropoda > Insecta > Lepidoptera > Tortricidae > Lathronympha > Lathronympha strigana. Next base: position 7,533,599 of record OX421923.1, on the reverse strand, counting down.
GTTTATAGTAAACAATTTCGTATAAAATGTATCGGGATGACAGATGAAACCGAAAAATTCACGTTATGGCCAATTCCATGGTCACGTTTTGACTCAATGAGGATTACCGCGAGTCAATTTTCCGCTTGGGGCGCTAGTGGAACGTGGGTCATGCGGGAACATTCTCTCATATTGACACAGGACCCACGCATGAGTGGCGCCGCCTGGTGAGCGATAATACGGTAGGTCCCATTAAGACGACACAAATAATCATAGCTTCGAAGGAAGGAAGTAAATATTGTTAATATTATTTCATCTAATCAGAACGCATTACTGAGGAGTACATTTGATAAAGAAAAATTGCGATATGAGCAAATATACTTTATTTAAAAAGAAACAACTCAATTACGTTACGAAAAAGGAAATTATTAGCAATGCAAGTGAGCAGAAGTTTTCTTGTTTAAAATAAATAAAGTATCGGATGGTTAGGGTAGGCTCATATCGCTATTTTTCTTTATCGAATGTACTCCTCAGTGAAGCTTTCTAATTAGATTGAATAATATTAAATTCCTCCCTTCGAAGATACGATTATTTCTGTTGTCTTAATTCAAGTCAAAACGTAGTATAAGTGACCATGAAATTGCCCTAATTATTTATATTTGCGACAAACGATTGTCACTTGGCTGTTCACGCCTAAGGCTGTCACCTTATTTATCGACGTCGATTCGGCTCGAGTCTGTAAAAAAATGTCTATGTCCAATGGTATCAAATTTAACAAATTAATCATTTTCTAGTACTAAGTGTCAAAGAGAAACCTTCGATATCGTGCTTTCATGCCATATTTAAATGGAAGCGTCAATGGTCGCGACCAGCCGATGGTGTGATAATTGTTGTGTACGAATGCGTGCCAACCTTTTGTGTATTTACTGCATAAAATATAAAATATGATATGTCATTTAGCGTCTATGAAGTTGGTGACAACCATATGCGTACGTACCTTGCGAAGTTGAGCTGGAAAATATGTGTCTTAGTATGTGTGGACCCCGTTCCGTGTCCTGTACAGTCAAGTGCAAAAATACGTATCGACAAAATCGTCTCATAAATATGGTACTACGCTCTTATTACAATGGAATAAAATGCTATGGGACATATTTTTGAGTACATATATAAATATGTCTACACATATTTTTACACTTGACTGTACGTGTCCGTTTTGTTGCAAGCTCCCCCGCCCCCGCTCGGGCAGCCTGGATGCCAAGGGTAGCTTGGGGGTCATTGACCTAAAGGTAAAATTTAGTCTTGGTGTTGGGTGTTTTCATTTACGGTACAGTCGTGGACAAAATGTCGAACCCGATTTTTAGACAAAAGAATCGTATACAACCCTATCGATAGGAAATTAAGGAACGTGCTATCTGGGCCATTTTATATTAATAGGAGATTTTTTTTCTCCTATTATGAGCGAAAGAGCTCTCGATTTTGAATAAAAATTACATAAAAACACAAATAAACAAAGTGGGTTGTAACAAATTAAAAAAAAAAGTCTTACCTACGTACTTTGGCTCTATAAATAAAAAGGTAGCACTTTGTAAGAAGAGGAAGTTAAAATGAAAATACCCAGTCAATGTTGTTATGTGTGAACTACGCCTGTGATGTTTATTATTTTACCGTGTTTAGTTCTAGTATCATTACTTAGATTTGCTGATTGTAGGCTAGCATGATTATTTTTTGCATTGTGTGGTCCAAATAGTTTTTTTTTACATCTATGTTGGCGATTTTTGCTTCTAAAATCGCCGTCAATCGAACTTGCCAACGATGTAAACAAAAGCCATTATTTTGTCACCGTTTCTCCTTAAATTTCACACTACCTCATCAAACACCACTGAAACCATACACTACTGAAACGATCGTATTATCAAAACCTATAAGATAAGACTTGGAGATTTCATAAAAACTTGAAATGGTTTAAAAGTTAAGCAAGTTCGTTTGACAGTGATGTTACGTAAGCATGATGATAATGAAGATAAATGAGTTTAGATCCATTAAGAACAAACGGAGTCAGAGTTCTTACGTTTTTATGTCTCATGGCTAATAATGTTACTTTGTAAAGTAGGCAATACATGTTACCGTCTGGCGGTTGCAACGTGAATGGCGTCTCCATTCACTCCGTTCTCCGGTGTACCGTATGTTGACATAAAAATAATTGATTTCCGATTTTGTTCCGGTTGCCTGCACAGGTCTTCCGATATACACACCGGTGTACCTGCACAGTTAGACCGTTCCGGTAGACCATAGCGGGAGTGTACTAACTAATAATGTCCTTTCCAGCCATCAGAGGCGTCCGACACGCAGATCCAACTGCCCGGCCTCGAGCAACCACCAGAAATAGACGTGGACGAGCCAGCTGTCAAGCGGGCGCTCTCCGAGTGACCCCACCGTCTACACCAGACCACCAGGAGACCAGGTGTACCAGGAGATACTTTACACGGAGAGACTTACGGGCCGGCTACGACATCGTGTGACAAGCGGCTTTAGGTGAGAGTGAGATGTGCTCTGATCTCTCGCTCACAAATATGGCCGCCGTTGCTACTGCGCGAAGTCGTGAGCCTCTAGTATTGCACCTAACATCAGCATCGTTAAAATGACTTTAAACATCATAGAGGAAGTCGAGAGTTTTTTTGTTTGTGGTTACATCCGCTGCGTAGCGGATACTATGAGGAAAACCGTATGTCGCGAAAAGCGTTTACGAATAGAGAACGCGATATTGGGCCATTAGCACTGCATGAACCATCGAGATGCGTTTTTCAACGAATGCATCTGCTAATTTATTTTCGTTTAACCTCATTACTTGTATGTAAAGTTTGTTCTCTATTTGATGACATATGTTTCATTTTTGTATTGTGCTTGGTGTAATCTGTCTTAACACCTAGAGACAGGGCAGACATTATCTAAGTTGCCAACGGATTAGTTTAAAAGGGCGGTTTGGTTTCCTCGAATATCTTAGGAAATCATTCTTAGGCCCAGGTAATCACATCGGTCGACAACCCTAAATTGATATTAGAAATCTATGAAATTGAATCAATAATTTGAAAAATACAATTAATAGTTTTAAAGTCGAACGAAACCAAATCTTAAATTCGAATAGGTAAACAGTATTGTTTCGCCTCACAATGTGTTTTTTTTACATAGTCCGAGAGATATAGCGATCTCATAACGGCGTATTTTCGTTTGTAAAGAAAGTTCACCTTGCACTTACGTCAAAGTTCTTAGAAAAGAAAGGTTTCCTATTAAACACTGCCAGAATATTTCAACTATGATTTTTTACCTTATAAGCGGGCTCTGTGCAGGAACTCCCAAAATAAGACCTCTATCCAATAAAAATGAAGAGGTCAAAGCAAACCTCGCAGTTTGGGTTACCTATTGTTTAGCCAATGACGTGAAATGAGAGCATACGATCATAACATAACTCGCGCATTGCAATAACCTCCTGCCCAAATGCCTATAAAAAGGTATCGTCCACTTGAAAGAAATTTATATTCCGATCAATTAGAATTGCATTTATTTGTTTCGTTCGATTTAAAAACGATTGAAATTGAATTCTATATCGTAAGCAATAGATACAAAATTCACTGGCAATTTTTGTTATATGGTGGGCGGGAGGAGGATCAAGCGGTCTTCTCATTATCCTCGGCACCTCGGCGTGTGACCGGGACATCACTATACACGTGCTTAGCGAGGTCTCGCTCATACACTGAGGCGGCGTAAGCGGCGATGACCACTTAAGAAATATGGAGGCCTCCATTTATTATGTGAGGGATTTAAGAAGGAATTTTGCGCGCTGAAGTTCACTTGTCAAGCGATGACACTTAAAACCTCCTTACGTAATCAAGTGACCTCTATATAGCCTCTTGACTGGGTATCAATTTTACCAGTTTAAATTTAACTGACAAATTGACCAAGTCAAAATTTCATTAGGCCCAATGTGCTATGTATAGGACGCGGGTCGTCAGGAGCCTAAGATTCAAAATCAGACCTTAATGTTTTGAAATGACTTGAATCCAGTCACGTACAAATACGCTTAGCATTTATAAGACTGGTTGTTTCTTGTCAAGTATTCTGTCAATAAAAACATAACAAAAAAAATTCTATATTGTTACTACGATACAAACAGGAACCTCAACTGACTATCGGTAGACCTTAAGTCGTTGCAATAGGGACTACAAATGGTCAGTTACCAATATTAGTACAGTCACCATCAGATACATCAAAGCTGCTGAGGCGCTCACAAATATCTAAACACGCCTCTATTGTCAAAGATTTTTGTGAGCGCGTCGGAAGATGCGATATATCTGATGGCGACCACATCAAGGCACAGTTGGCTAGTTCGACTTGGCATTGTAAAAAGATAGGCTATGTAATACAATTCATAGATAAAGGATTATAAATACGCTTAGGGTATCTACAATAAAATTAAATAATTACCCAAAATGTATATGGTAGCCCTACGTACAGTTTTTTTAACTGAAAAACACTGCGAAATTAATATTTAGGACATACTTAACAATTTTTACCACGGGTCCAACTCTGATTAGTCCAAATTTATGATAGCACCATATTTTCTGACATCAGTGGTGGTTCCGTTGTTAAGCATGACGTACACAGACATCTCGCAGTGTATGTTAAAAAACATGTATAAGCTCTATAACGATAACGAGTTATTTTCTATTTGATGGTATCAATCAATTGTCTCAAATAATCGAGAAAACAAACTCGCAGGAACTCGGCATTTATATTATACACGATAAGGAAGAGTTTCCCTCGAAAATTGGAATTGTCCAAATAATTTATTTGATAGGTATTAAAAATGGCGTGTAAGAGCTTCTCAGTCATAAGAGAAATACTTGTAATTTGTGTAAAGAATGACGAAAGACTCACGAAGGGTACTATAGTATTTTTGGATAGTCATTGGTTTTTTTATTTGGCTTGCCTAGAGCATTCACTTCGTCGTCTCAAGACTCGTTTACTTTTTCGTAAAATAAATAATGGGATCCAATAGCATTAAAACTTATCAATTTCCGAAACCTTTATTTAGTTCTTGTGTAGCTTTAAGTTTGACTAAACATAGAACTTCAGTTCAATTTAAGTAATCAGAACTGATAACCTGAATACATATATTTTTAACGACGCCCCTTAAATTACTGCCAGTCCTTTTTTTTTAAACGACCAAAATGTGACAATTCACTCAAGAAATAGTTTAACTGGTTACTTAAATATGAACGTAAATTATGCTCATTTTCTGGATAATAACGTACCGTGCCCTTAAATTATCATTTTTTTCTTTAACTAGTGAATTTTTGCACAATGACATTTTCAACATCATTTGTTTTTAGGTTTATAATTATAACAGTGTAATTTACGACTTTGAAATTTTGTCCTTTCTGAAGGATATTGGGTTTTTTAAAATCAACATGTCTCATCAGATGACATTCGGAGGAGTGATAATATGGATTAAGTCGAGTCTGTATATTATAGAATTGTAATCATAAGTTTTTAGAATTTAATACGTAAAATTGTTTGCCCGTTGTTTTTAGTTTTAATTTTCGCCTGAGAGTTTTTTGTTTATTTTCGTTTCAATAAGACAAAAACTTAAACTTACCTCGGTATTCATTTCGTGTTTCGATGCATGAAGCGAAATAGACGCATCGACACAACGCGAAAGTAAAACACGAAGTGTGTTACTGTGTTATGTTTTTACCATTATGACTTATTTGTATCAATTTTGAATCAACTGGACACATCGTGGACATCGTAGCTAGTTTAACTTTCGAATTAAGGCTTATAATTTAGCAGTTTCTTCGTGATATTATTACCTTATAAATGTCCTTTTTAAAGCACTATTCATTTCAGTTACTGCTTTATAAGATGTGTCTTTCTCGAAATAGTTTCGTTGTATTATTAAGTTTTATTTTAAATGTATATGAACGAAAATAAGCTAATTTTCGAAGTCTTGTGTTGTAGTTAGGATCAGGATGTTGCAGTTCCTATCAAATATAGGCTGTGGTAGGTTTTCGTGGCATTTTAATGGGAGAGATGTGGAAGAGCGAAAAATCACGACAATATTTACTATAAATGTACCTGTGTGGCTCTTCATTCATGTGGCGTGATATCTAACAGCTGTCTCGTTCACACTAGGTTTGTGAAAAAGGGATGAAAGAGAAAGGTTAGGCGCTTGGTATTTAAACCGCATCTCAGATATTTAGTTGTCAAAACTACCCAACGAAATTTGTTCTTTATATAGAACGTACAGTTATTTTAATGTACGTGTTTAATTCACGCTCGGTGTCCAAATGTTTCGAGCCCGGCAATACTGTATTGTTTTTAATTTAAATTCACTTTTGTATCAATTAAGTGTACCAAAAATTGGATAACAGCTTAAGGCGGTTGACGCGACGCAGCGCGTCGAGACGATTCTCTGTAGTTATATATTAAAATAATAAATATAACTTTTTTGTTTTTCATTTAATTCCTTCTTTAATACATATAACATTGTATAAATATTTAAAAATGCCATATCACATAATTTATGGTCGGAATCTCGAAACAATCTCCTTAACCCGGCGGGAGAGTGGCAGGGAATCTCACACCCTGAGTTTGATTTATGTCACTATACTTAGGGTACATTTTAGCGCGACTTTTTTTCACCATACTCTCGCCGGGTTAAACTACTTTTAGGTAAGGTGAGGGGGGCGAAGTCCGCCTATTACTAGTTAGTATCACTCCATTATTATTATTATTATTTATTTATAACCAAGAACGGTTTACACCAATTACACTTGTTATTCTACAACATTATTATTGTTACAGTCTGTTAGGTACATAAGATGAGTACCTACTTATTGTAATTAGGTACACATTCACCCAAATCATTCATTCATACTCTCTCGCAGTAAGCAAGGCACCTGGATGTAAGTTTGGACCAACAGTCTGTGAATATGTCCACATCTATGTCATTACGCAGAAGCCCATTCATCGAGTTGAGCATATCACATAGTGGAGAGTGGCGGCGAGCTGAGGTCGCGCGTGGCCCGGATCCATCCGACAGTTGTAGGTACGGGCGCCGGCGTGACTTGTTCGGAGGAACAATGATGTTGTTGAGGGCGTTGTGCAGTTCTATGCTATTTATTTTATTTCGTAGCACCTTACACGTCGTCATCAACCGCTCATTGCTCCTTCGCACTTCGAGAGAATTAAACCCTAGGCAGCCAAGTAGAAACTGGGTTGGGTACATAAAGGGATAGTATCCATAAAGTTTTTTATATAAAAAGCGCAAAAATGCTTTTTGCACCTTTTCAAGCATAAGTTTGTACTTGGCTTCGCTAGGGCTCCAAACAGAAGCACTCGCTTCAAGTTTGCTCCTAACCAGCGCGTTATAGAGCAGTTTGATGGTGCCAGGATTGCGAAAGTCCTTGACATTTCTCGTCATAAATCCAAGTCTTCGATACGACTCCTTAGCGAGGGTAAGGATATGGTCGTGGAAGGTCAACTCGCGATCAAACTTCACTCCAAGGTCTTTGACTGTAGCTACACGATTTATGGGTAGTCCTTCCATCGTGTAGCTATAGTCAATGGGACATTGTCGTCTCGTATATGTCATTACTTGACATTTGCTGCTATTGAAGTGGAGTTTGTTCACGATGCTCCAACGATGTACCCGGTCTAAGTCCTGTTGGAGTGCTAGGGAATCGGATTCCCTCTCTATACCCATTACCAGTTTCAGGTCACCTGCGTAGAGTAGGCATTTTGGGTGCTGAAGGTCTTTTACCAGGTCGTTGACCATGATCAAGAACAGCAATGGCCCCAAGCTCGATCCCTGACTAACCCCCGAACGGGTGTGGTAGGTAGAGGAAATAAAAGACCCGAATTTAACAAACTGTGTCCTATCCTTGAGGTAGTTGGCAAAAAAAATCAGTAATTCTGAGTTAAAACCTAGGTCACTCAGCTTGAGTAAGAGCACGTCATTGTCGACGGTGTCGAACGCTTTACGGAAGTCCAAATAGATGACATCGGTTTGGATGCCGCTGTCTAAACATTTACTTATATAGTCAACATGTATGAGTAGATTAGTGTTGGCTGATCTACCAGATCTAAAAGCATGCTGGGCGTCACTAATGTAAGGCTCAATCTGACGATATATTTCTTTATGTAGGACGCTTTCAAATGTTTTGGCCGCAGAGTTGAGCACAGCGATTGGACGGTATTCATCTACTTTGAATTTATCATCGCTTTTAGGAATTGGTGTGACACGAGAATGTTTCCATAGAGTTGGATAAGTATTGTTTTTAAGAGCGAGATTAAATATATGACACAGAGGTTTGGAAAAGATATCATTACAAGCTCGCAACACATAGGGCGGTACTCCGTCTGGACCTACAGCACTGTTAGGTTTTAGAGATATCAGGCCGTGACGAACATCTTTTATGTTAATTAATCCTATATGTACATTTCGGTTGTCATTTTGTGCAATCTGGAATCCGCGTAAAGAGTTAATATTATCTACATTAAGAAGTGGACTATTTGGGAGGAACACACTACTAAAAAAGTCAGCAAAAGAATTTGCTGCCTCTATGCCGCTATAGGTTTGGCCTTGATATGAGACCGACTGTACAAGGCCGCCCTTTGATTTTAAACTTGAAATATGTTGCCAAAAACCTCGTGGGTTAACTTGTATGTTTTTTTCAATGGTCTTAATGTGCGCGTCGTATGCGGCAGTTATTCGTACCTTTAGTTCGTTTCGCAAAGCGTTGTACGACTTACCGGTATCCTCGGTTTTGGTGCGTTTCCATCGCCTGTGCAGCTCAGTTTTTCGGCGCAGGTCCGAAATTATATCGCCCGTGAACCATACAGGGTATATTTTGCAGGGCCCTCTAGTGCGTCGTTTTTTAGGTATACATTGATTAAAATGAGAATATAGAGTTTTATAAAAAAAATCAGTAGCGGTATTGCGGTGTGCGCGCGTGTATTTCGCAGTCATGACGTCGGTGTTAAAGTGCAATAGTTGCAACGTTGTAGTCAACGAATTGTTGGCGTTTGTGCAAAACAAGCTGAACGTGATGGACGAGGATAGCTTGTACCGAATCTGTGTATCGTCATTCTCTGCCGAGGACATAACAAAAGCAAAAGGATTATTGTTTGATTCTACTTCGACTAGTGTAAACAAGATCAACCGAAGAGGTAATCGAAAGGAAGCACGGGACATTGAAGACATTATCTCGCTTCTAAAATGCACCGAGACACAAAATACTATACCGGTCTTTGTTGCCCGGGACCTGCACCGGTTGCCACCGGTAACATTTGACTCGGTGGACGTTACATGTTTACTAAGAGAAATCAATAAATTAAAGTCGGATTTACTGAGCATAAAACTAAGCTATGTAACAACTGATCAGCTGGATGACCTTAGAAATGAGTTCGGACAAACAAAAGGTCAGTTTCGCAGATTAACGACACCGTTCTCTAACGTAAATTTATCAAATTCAAATTTGAATGTCAACAATGGCAAGAGAGGTGCTTACTTAGATAGCGGACCGAGAGGGTTCTCGCAGTACGAACTCGACCGAACGATCATAACGGAAGATAGGCCGTCTCACTCTAACAGCGAGGATAACAACGAGTCGTCCCTCTCCCTCTCTAGTACGCAGCTACAGCCGAGTGCAGTACTTACGAACTCTCACTCTAACGCAGTGAATATTAGCATCGTGTCGCCCCACTCTCCGACACGTAACGAGTCTGTACTTCCGACTCCGACGTCTCACTCAGATGACAAATCCAGTCCCCAAAAACAAGTACCGGTGGATGAGAATTGTGATGGTGGCAAGATGGAGTCTCAAAGCGAGAATATAGTAACTATAGCATCTAGAAATTCGACCATGGCGGATCTTGTGAAAAAAGGCGAATGGAAGACTGTGGAGTCGCGTAAAAGAAAGAAAAGAAGTAACCGCTTTGTCGGGCAGCGCGGCATTGCGGACGCGCAGCAACATGGAAAATTCAGAGCAGCTGAACTGAAGATACCTTTGTTTATTTCTAATGTTCACAAAGACACGCTAGAAGGCGATATAATCGAGCACATTCAGGAACGGACAAATATTAAGGTGAAACTGTTGAAGGTTAATATGAAGGACAAACTCAAAAACCATAATGCCTACAAGTTATATGTCCCAAGTGACATGTTGAAACTGTTCCTCGACTCGAAAACGTGGCCGAAGGGCATTATATTTAGGCGCTTTGTGCATCTAAAGCACAGGGTCATAAACAGAGGCAACTCTGAAGGCGAGAACACAACATAGGTATCTACATGGGAAGTAATCGTTCGTGCAAATTTATTAGCTTTAATTGTAAGAATGTAAAACGATCGGTGGACAACGTACGAGAATTGTGTGCCATTGCCGATATCGTTGCAATTCAGGAGACTTGGTTAATCCCCAGTGATATACCGTTCCTGTCCACTATAAATGAAGAGTTCGCGTATACAGCTACATCTGCAGTTGACACCTCAGCGGGAATGCTCAAAGGAAGACCGCACGGTGGCGTCGCGTTGCTATGGCGAAAGAGCTTGTTTCCCTCGGCGACAGTGATAGAGTGTAATAATAATAGAATATGCGGTATTCAAATTATAATAGGTACAAAGTGTGTGTTATTGTTTAGTGTATACATGCCGACCGATACCGCGGAGAACTTGCCGGTGTTTGTGGAATGCGTGAGTACTATGCATGCAATTATTGCGGACAGTGATGCCGAAGCTGCATATATGTTAGGGGATTTCAATGCTCACCCTTACGAACCCTTCCATAAGGAACTTATTAGTTTTTGTGAGGACCAACACTGGTTTTGTGCCGACCATGAAATACTTGGGCTTGACTCGGGTACACATACTTATGTGAGTGACAGTCATGGGTGTGAGCGCTGGCTGGACCACTGCGTGGTAACACAGTCGGCTTGGACATCTATTACTAATATATCGGTGCTATATAATGTTTACTGGTCGGATCATTATCCGCTTGTGATTGAGTGTAACCTAGATGTAACACATGCTAAAATTTATAACTGTAGTATTGATAGATCTAAAATATTCTGGGGTGATAAACAACCTGATGAAATAATTAACTATGAAAGTAAGTGCAATGAACTGCTGAAAACTATTGATTTTCCTGTGCAGCTCAGGGACTGTGCGGATAGTTGTTGTTGCTGCATTGACAGTAGCGCTGGTATGCATAGGAAAGTCATTAGGAATTTGTATAAGGATATAATTGGTGCACTTAGTTCTGCATCAGTTTCATGTAGTAAATACTCCAACAATAAGAGATACAAACAAATTATGGGATGGAATAAACATGTGAGTGCGGCTCACAGAGAGGCCAGGCTTAGATTTCAGATCTGGGTAGCTAGCGGAAAACCACCAGTGGGTCAGTTATTTGAGTCAATGTGTATTAGTCGCAAAGTGTTCAAATCTAGACTTAAATGGTGCCAACAACATCAGGATCAAATAAAAATGGATAGGTTGGCATCGTATCATGGCAATAGTGACTTTAAAAATTTTTGGAAAGCTACAAATAAATTGAACCACAAGCCGGGCCTCTCTGTAAGCATTGAGAATGAGACCGATCCCATAAAAATTGCAAACATGTTTAAGAATCATTTTGCAGTTAAGTCGCCTTTAGGTATTGAACCTTGTAGTAGGGAGGTGATGTCATCTGGGTTTAACTGTGTTACTAAAATTACAGCAAAAGATGTAGCTAAGGTGATTCAAAATATGAAGAGGGGCAAGTCCCCTGGACATGATGGGCTCAGCATTGAGCATCTGCAACATGCTGGGCCCCATCTGCCCAGGGTCCTCGCCATGTTTTTCTCACTTTGTATAAGTCACGCGTACCTACCGCCAGATGTGATTCGCACATTAGTTGTCCCTATTGTTAAGAATAAGACTGGTGACATAACCAAAATGGCCAATTATAGGCCAATTTCATTGGCAACGGTTGTGGCGAAGGTGTTCGATGCGGTGCTTGACGCTCAGTTAGACAAATACATACAAATTAGTGAGGCGCAGTTTGGGTTTCGACCCAAGCTATCTACGGAAAGCGCAATACTGAGCCTCAAGCACACCGTCGAATACTATACACAGAGGAAGACGCCTGTATATGCATGCTTCATGGACCTCTCAAAAGCCTTTGACTTGGTGAACTACGAGCTTCTATGGGTTAAGTTGGAAGAGGCGGGAGTGCCCAGGGATCTCATGCATATACTTAGGAGTTGGTACATGTGTCAAGTTAATGTTGTCAGATGGGGCAAAGAAGTATCAGAGGAGTACAGGTTGGAGTGCGGAGTGAGACAGGGAGGGAGAACGTCTCCGAAGCTCTTTAACCTGTACATCAACGCGCTGATCGAGGAGCTCCGCAGCATTCATGTCGGCTGTCATATTGGAGATGTTTGTATGAACAATTTCAGTTATGCGGATGATATGGTGCTGCTGAGTCCCTCGCCAGGTGGCCTCGAGATACTATTAAATGTTTGTGAGGCATATGCATATAAACATGGCCTTAGGTATAACGCCCTTAAAAGTGAACTGATGGTTTTTAAATCAGGCTCGAAATGTCCATCGTATGTTCCGCCGTTATACCTAAATGGCACAGCTCTTAAACGGGTTACAGGTGTTAAATATCTGGGGCACATGATAACTGACAATATGCGTGATGATGCGGATATTGAAAGGGAACGTAGGGCGCTAGCAATAAGGGCGAATATGATAGCACACAGGTTCAGAGGCTGTACGGCACAAGTAAAAGTAACGCTTTTTAGAGCGTACTGTACATCTCTTTATACCTGCAGCCTGTGGGCCGACTATTCCAAGAAATCAATCAGCGCCCTACGGGTCCAGTATAATAATGCCTTCAGGGTGCTGTTGCGTCTGCCGCGCGCCTGCAGCGCGTCTGGTATGTTCGCGGACGCGCACGTCGACGGCTTCCACGCCACAGTGAGACGGCGCGCAGCAGCGACGCGCCGCAGACTGTGCGGCAGTACCAACAGCATCCTGAGGGTGATAGCGGACAGGATTGACAGTCGCTATTGTCAGCACTGGTCAAGCCTGCACTGCTCCTTAGTTAAGTATGAGTATTAAGTTCTAACATTAGTATTAAGTTTTGTGATAATAATAATAACTACTAACTCAATATGGATTTGTGTGTGGTCCGAAATAAATGTTTTTTATTTTTTTTTTTTTTTTTTTTTTATTTATTTTATTTTTATTATTAATACAATCACTCTCACTCAGTACGTTATGCCACTTTTCGGTATTTAACAATTCGAATAAACGCGAGTAATCACCTTTTTTGAAATTCCAGTCACGGTCCGTGCTAATATTACTAGGGTCAAGGGATTTTTTTTTTTTATACTACGACGGTGACAAACAAGCATACGGCCCGCCTGATGGTAAGCGGTCACCGTAGCCTATGGACGCCTGCAACTCCAGGGGAGTTACACGCGCGTTGTCGACCCTTTAAAAAAGGAGGATTCGCTCTCAACGGAGGATTCGGAGGATTTTCCCTTTACCGAAGAACTAAATGATATATCTATATCTAAAGTTGGGTGGTAGGCATCCGGTGGCACTAGGTTCATATCTGCCCGGGACACGGTCGCCTCACGAACACACTCCTGCGCCAATACCACATCCAGGATGCCTCCCTTATCATTAACGATTTCATTCCTCTCTTTCATACCAGTAAAACTTATAAAATAATGGTAGTAATTTACAACATTAGTTGACGCACTGTTCAAATTTAAGTCGCCCAAGATAACTATGGGACAATCGATTTGATTGCTAACTGCCTCTGCTTTGCAAAACCAGTCCATATATTGACTGTCAGCCGCGCTAGGCTTAATGTACACGACACATACATACATTTTGAGACCATTGATTGTCAATGACGCCCATAAATCTTCACCGTAGTCGGTTTCGAAATCACGCATACGTTGGATAGTGATGTGCGAACGCGCGGCGAGCAGCACTCCGCCGCACGGAGTCCCTCGGTCCCGCCGTAGCACATTCCAATCCTGGTTCACTAACTCGGCGTCCTCCACCGTGCTATCGAGAAAGCTTTCTGTGGCGGTTACAATATCGCAATCAAGTAAGGCTAAATTCTGTCTCCACGTAACCATTTTTGTTTTTAGTCCTCGTACATTTTGGTATACAATTTGTATTCGTTGTTGGCGTTTGGCAACGGCCGGACGAGTTGCGGGTTTGTCGATAAAATTATTGTGTAGTGCTCGCGGCGGCGGCGGCGAGTCCGGCGAGCTCGGCGGGCACGACGCGGTCGACGGGTACGGTGGGCGCAGCGGCGTAGGACGGTAGGCGCGCGGGTCCGTTGTCGCACTGTAGTCCCCGTTGTCGGCGGGGACGTGCGGGAAACCACTCGGTGAATCGAACGCCCGGGGGCCACACCGCAGGCGAGTTAAACTTATTGTAAAGACTTTCCGGAATACCAATAACAAACGACGCATGCCTGCTTGTCCTAATAGCGCGTTTCTGAATATAGTAATGTTCGTATGTTTCAACTTTGTTTAGGAAGTTTCTCACGTTGTCTGTCGTTGTTTCCGGCCTGAATGACCAAGCTTGTATATACTTAGTTCGCTCTACTGACTTAAGTTCATCATCTATCCTGCCGGCGCCGACAGTAATTGTTCTATGCTTTCTGGGAAAACGTAAATCCTTTGGCGATTCCCTTCCATCGTCAGAATTGTCGGTGGTCAAGTTGTTATTAATAACAGGTTTGTATGATGAGTTCGGCTTTCTGGTAGTGGTCCATGAAAATCAGTATTCTATTAAATAGAATTCCATATATTAAAGGTAGGCGCACTTAGATGGATGGCGCATTTCGTCCCCCTCACCTTATTTTAACCTGCATAATAGAGGAAAGTGATCTGGGAAAACTCCATAGACGTGTGGTAACATATTCGAGTAAACAAATAAATACATACAATTTAAACTTTTGTGAGTCATACTGGCAACAATGTGCTGTCTGAGCCGCGGAGGTGACAATATCACTCTGTCCTGTCCGACGATGACTGTGCCCGATGCAGTCGGAATCAAAATCATGTCACGCCTATTGTGGTAAAAATACGCGTGTTTTAACCATTCCGCCATTAACTTTATATATCAATAGGACAGGACATTTTGTCACATTTCGTGTCTCACACGCCACGAATTCATATCAAGTAGGAATTTACCGATGATTATTTGTCGCTTGGCAATGGTGGCACTTTACCTTTTTGACGTGGCGGCGAAAGGGTTAAACAAATATAAGTATATTCTCATATCGGCATTCTCTTGTCTGAGATTGACCGATATTCTGTTTTTGAATCAGAGACTGAAAACTAAGTTCAGGAACGACATTTCCAACGATCATGGTCTTGGAGTTATCTCAGAGCACTAAATTTTCTTGTCAAGTATATGAGACAGAGGCGATAGAGGTACAGATGCAGCGCATACTCATTTTACTTCGTATTGTCTCGGAAACGCCGGAACGTGTCATGCTGTTAGCACAGCGTAGGGATGTATTCCATACGGTGAGGTAACTTCATACACGGCCAGCGGCTCGGCTCGGTGGTCGTGCTGAGGCTCAGGGTTGTCAACAACTATGCGAAAGATATTACAGTCTGATTGGCAAACTAATTTCCATTTTACACCCATTAAAATAGACCGCTGAATTTTCATAGAAATTCGGCGGCATCTCCTCCCCGCCTCCTTCCCCGCGCGCCCCCCATCGATGACCCAGAAATCGGCGGAGTTAACCCACTGTATAGAATACATCCTTACGCTGTGCTATTAGTCTGTGTCAGTACCAGTACTAAAAGTACCGAAGTCGATTGAAGTAAACAACTGTTTCTGAGAAATACAAGTGTAACCGAGAAAATACGAAGGAAAGTCATTTTATGCACTGTAGTGCATAATGACTTGAGCGCCTCATCTCTTGTAAGCACCCTTTGGGATATTTGTATCTAACTCTATTAACAATATTTAGGTATTGCACTTAAGTACAAAGTTTCAATAATACATTAACATACGACAAATAATTAATCAGAGGCGCAAAATTTTAATTTTGCTAGCCATGGGTTAGGTACAGTCGCCATTAGATATAAAAATATTCTAAGGCATTGACTGAGCCGTGCTCAGATATTTCTGATCACCCTGGCCGCTCAGATTTAAAGTTGCTTATCAGACATGTTATTCATTTTTCATCGATCCTTTTTAATCGATGTAACAAATTTTAACCAATCATATCTTTCCAACAAGCACCTAATTATAATCACAGGTGACAAAGGAAGCGGTCCACCTTTTATGGGAAACAGACACCGCTACCAATTCTTTCAACTTCATTTCTAAATTCATTATTTTATTTCTCCCTTAACATTTTCTATACATGGACAGGCTCGGGTTTGACCCAATACTCCCTAATTTGCTGCAAACTCTTCCCCTTAGTCTCTGGTACCCAGAGGGCGGTGTACACTACACCCCACGCGGTGACAGCCGCGAACACGTAGAAGACTGTGTGGACGCCGAATGCGGAGGATATGGGTGTGTAGAATAGAACGGTCATGGAGCTGCAGAAGAATGAGAAGGCCATGGAGGCGCCGGCCATGCGAGCTCGCATCTGTGGAAAATAATAGATCCCATAAAAACACTACATGTAAGAAGACACTAGTCTCGCTCCGCAGTTCATATGCTGTAAAAAGTGTTGAGAAGTAATGTTAAAACAAGTCTGATTTAAGTCGGTACTAGGGGGTGTCCATAGAACGCAACTTCCACCGATGTGCCTATTTTCAAATCGTAGAGGATCGCAGGGTATGACTTTTCCAACTGATTTGGTAGGCTTTTGGGAACGAAGTAGGTACTGTTATGGTGTAGGTATTGTAGATTCGATGTGATTGTGCGAAAGTGAACCTTTTTGAGTCGTGAAATTAAACTTAGGTAATATTATCTGAAACATAGCGTCGTGACAGTAGGCACATGCACATGGAGGCCACGGGTAGCCAGTGAGACCTGAAGTAATTGGAAAAGTACCTACACGCAGTTGACGTAGGTTAGAGAAAATACGCAGGTATAAAGGCCCTCATTCACAGTAGTCCGCCGGCGCTCCGGCATGGCTGGATGTAGCGGACACACGGTGTGCAAATGGCCCAGCCTGGCAGTCCAATTCGCACTTATTCGTTAAAAGATGCGCAGCGCTGCGTTGTAGCGCATACACTGTGTCCAATTTTAAAAATCGCCGCCATCCCGTATGTCATTTTTAATAATGAATAATTAATATTTTATGCATTGCCGCAATTCTCAATTGTTTATTACTGTAATTTGGTGCAATTCGGACTGCAAGGGGGTGGGCGGAGCTAGCAGGATGTTGCCGTACGGCACGCATCCGGCAACGACATTCACGGTACTTTATTACGTGCCGGAGATGCCGGCGGACTGCCGTGAATGAGGGGCTTTAGTAGTAGTATAGTGGGCAGATAATGGAAGTTACAGGCAATCAGAAAATGTTATAGGATGTACCTGGTACGTGAACACCTCAGCCATCACCACCATGGGCACTGGAGCCAGCCCAGCGCCGTACGACAGCAGGCACAGGCAGACGGCGACCACGGGCAGGCACCGAGGACCGGAATGTGTAAGGAAATACGTCGCTAACGCGACCATGCAGAGAGAGACCACGGCACAGCTGCACGCTAAAGGAATCTGTGGATCAAATGGTAAAACATGAGCATGTAAATCTCAGAGACTTTTAGTTATGTTTGAATATGTATTTTACAAGTTTGGAGGTATATCTGAGTGGAACACCTGTTATACTGGCCTAATTAATGGCTTCCCGCGAATCATATTTGACTCTACGAGTATTAGGTCCCCCTATACGATCCTCCGGTGATTTTAATCGTGCTAGAGGTGACTTCCAAGTGGATATCGAAATCATGAGTCATTAGTAAAAATAAATTATGAGCGTATGTTTTACCTTCCTGCCGAATTTCTCAATGGATATCGTATTAAAGAAAGGAACCAGTGAGCTGCAGGAAGCCAATAAGTAGTGTCAGCAGGTTAGGGTCCCACACCGTGCCCGCCCTGGTGGAACCTTCGGAAGCATACATCATGAGGGCGAAGGGTATTCTATCTCACCTTCCTGCCAAACTTCGCGATGGATATCGTGGTAAAGAACGAGACAGCGAGCTGCAGGAAGCCAATGAGTAATGGCAGCAGGTTAGGGTCCCACGCTGTGCCCGCCCCGGTGAAGCCTTCGGAAGCATAGGTACTTCATAATGGCGAAGGCAATTCTGTCTCACCTTCCTGCCAAACTTCTCGATGGATATCGTGGTAAAGAACGAGCCAGCGAGCTGCAAGAAGCCCATGAGCAGCGTCAGCAGGTTAGGGTCCCACTCTGTGCCCGCTCTGGTGAAGACTTCGGAGGCGTAGTTCATGAGGGCGAAGCACCCGGAGAGGGTTTGGAGTGCCATCAGCATGAGGGTTACCCGGAGAGCGGAGAAGGTGGCTTTGTCTTGAACTGGAAGAGAAAAATAAGGATTTAAACGTTAGTTGAGTGATTTGGTAACAAAATACGTACTTAGTTATTAAGGACCTGTAATTACATTAATAAGCCTTATTTTAATTGATTAGATTCTAAGTAGAATATTAAGCTTGAGCAGGACTCAAACTGACAGCGAAATAAAATCCAGGTACTTATTTAACTGAGCGAGCACGAGGTGTGGGACATTCTAGCGTTGGCAAAAATGCCTTCATGTGTCCCTGGCAAATGGCGATTTTTTTTCTATGTTCGCGGTAGGCCTCCAAACCATAATTTGGGGCACTGTGTGAAGTCTAATCCAAAACGTAGATAGCCTTTTGAGAATGCTATGTTCGACTTACCAACATAAGTAACATAGAGTATGTAAACAGCTAGTTGTTTGAACATTTTTCCACAAAATAGTTTTAATTAAATATTAAATTGTGCGACTGCTTTGTTTATAAGCCTGATTGCTTAAAAACAGCATTTAAATGTTGAATGATGTACATCCGTGCATTCTTTCGCCAAAAATATATTTTCTATTTATGAAGCTTTGTATTTTAATGGCAACACTGAGTTAGATTTAATGGAATTTAATTATGATTTCCAGTTTAATGGGTGGACGGCGTATGCATACCAAACCTTATTTCCTTACGGCAATCCCAAACTTTGACATAATTATAAGGCATTTGACATAATTTGCACCGTTGTCCGCCCTTTAAACATAACAAATAAATTCTAAGATTAAGTAGGGGAAACTGTTGAACCTTGGACATAGTTTTACCTCGGACAATTGGCAATATTTCTACCTTTCCAGGCTAATTAAAATATTTTATTTACTTTATTTGTAAAGTTATTTGATAACTAATAAAATCAACTATCAACGAAACTTGAGGGCCGGTAGTATCTCGAGAAAAATAATTAAATATGAATCGTGTCATGAAAAGTTGGTATGTAGAACTTTACATCAAGGCTGATCATTTCATGTTTTCTTGCTAGACAAAAAACTTTTATATGATAGGTTAATTTCAAGATCTCGATGGTAGGATAGTTTCAGGCGTTTCAGCCTAATCTTAATTGGAAGTGCTAATACGAAGCTTACTTGTCCAAAAAGTTATTTTGTTGTACCTCGGACACCAAGAATAAATGTTGTACCTTGGCCCCTACCTAACTGCTACTGCATTTTTTTTTACTGAATGTTCAATATTTACTGTATAGGTATCTAATTATTGGTTATCTGCGTTTTAAGTTATCATGTTATCAATCTTAGAAAAACTTCGTAAATTGTTTTAGGCAAAAATAAAATATTACAATTGCTGAGTAATTTTTCTAAGATAATTTAATGTACTAGCAAACTTTATTGAATGGCATGAATATGCTAAAAATAGCTACAATTTTAGGTATTATTATACCTAATAATTTTATAAATATAATATAGTTATTAAAAAATATCGTGTCCGAGGTATACACACGTTCAAAAGTGCTTGGGCAATTTATGAATGAATTCATTCATAAACTGCCCATGCAATTTTGAACGCGATAGTACAACGGGATATGTCCAAGGAACATAAGGGGTGTTGTTCCTTGGACACTTTTCCCCTTTTTTTCGTCGACGTAGCCTATCAAAATAAACATAGCAATCCTTTTATTTCGTATTATATTCGATAGTTTATTAATCTTATGGTATTCGGATAAATAACAGTTTTTCGGTTAATAATTTATTTTCTAAAAATCATAAAAAATACTGACCGAGTAGAACGCATGAAACAAAGCATAATAAAGCCTTGTACGGTTTGTACTTACACCATAATCTAATAACCGTAGATAAGTATATTTAAGCAATGTATTTACATGCTCAGTATTTCCGAGATTTGTACTAAGACTAAGCATCTCGGTACACGATCAATATTGATCTTGTTTTTAAAGCTAATTAAAGCCGTATTTATATATATTTAAGGTTCAAATTCCTATAAAAGATTATAATTTTAAATCTTCATGTAACGGATGAAGGCAATTATAATATCAGAATTACAAATGAGCATTGGATTATTATTAAGCTAGAAACTTAATGTGCTTCAGTGCTGTAATAAGGTAATAACCATAATTAAGGTTATTAAGGAGTAGAACAGAACGTTGAACTCTGATATACGATGTTGTTATCATGTGAGATTAATGAATATAATAAATTTACTAAACCGGGGCTTAACCGTGTAAAACTTTGAGAACTAACCTCGGGCGACATTATAAGTTCGTCTCTATTGATACTTGCTAAAAGGAAGGCTAAAAGCTGGGCTCAAGTACCAATACAGTCTAAATTACATACCGGCTACTCTGGCAGCTGTTCATCCGTGGAAGTCAGGATGAACAGCTGCCTCACGCTCGGAACGATTAATAAAGATCGTTTATAATGTAAAGCTAATTGACAAGGGTTCCCTTGTTTTTCTAAATTTTGATGCTAGCGATATTGTTAAGTAGATACAGAAAATTACTGCGAATTTTCGTAGATGGGATCGTTTTTGCTAGCATGCACCAGCGTTGGCTTTCTATCCACGTATTTCGCATGAGTATGTATGAGTGAGATATACGCTTTCCCAGCAATGAGGCACAAATATGATTAAAAACCGATCGAGTGCATGTCGGACTCGCCCACCGAGGATTCCGCACAAAGGATGCTCCGCATGCGGCACTAGCACGGAACTCTCAGTCCGCGGCAAATATATGGTTTGCGGGTTTTTTCCTGTTCTTATGCTACAAGCTCTTGCTTTTTGCCAAACTTCGTGATTCTAGGTCAAACGAGAAGTACCCTAAATGCGACATAAATGGCCGTATATTTTGATTGCGGTGACGTAGAGGTTTAGTTTTTTCACAGCTTCAATGGACCACTTGTGCATGTGGTATTAATTTCAACTTGCTGCCTTTACGCGTTCCCGAAATAAAGGGTCTTGACAGACAGACGGACGAACGGACGGACGGACAACAAAGTGATTCTATAAGGGTTGTGTTTTTGCCTTTTGAGGTACGGAACACTAATGACCAAGCCGTGGGAGAGGGCGCGGCGTCTACAGCTGTTAAGGTAGGCATTCACGGCAGTTCGTCGGCGCTCAATTTGAGGTACGAAACCCTACAAAAGGGTACAGTAGGTAGGTTAAGTTACTCACTTATACTGCAAACCGTGACGCTGGGCATCTCGTCGAACCGCCTGTGCTCATCCTTGAGTTTGTGAACTTCGTCCAGCACGGCGGTTTCTCCTCGGTTTAGGCTGCGCAGCCACGCTATCGTTTGGATTGCTTTCTGAAAAAAATGCCAGTGTTTGCTAAGTGCATAAAGCTGCATGTGTAGCCAAGATGCTAATCGCTAACGCTCAGTCGCGAACGAAACGAGAATTAGAAAGAGTGATAGAGAGATAACTACGATACGCCTTGAAGCGTGAGCGATTGGCATCTTGGCTAATACGCACGCTGATTAGATTTGCCTATCTACGTTAATTCCTAAGAAAATAGGTTGAAAATGATCTTGACTAATTTTGTATACTTACAACGTGGTAGTTTATGTGCCAATAATTTATTTATTTATTTTACTCCTGTTATACCTATATATCAATGTAATTAAAAAAGTAACTGTAGATTATAATCTAACTAAAGAAAAATAGCGAAATTGTAAACTAATGGAAAATTGTGAACTAAATCTTTTCTTGGCTGATAGCTTTAGGTGGGTTAGGTTCGTTACGCAACTTCAGATGCCCGAAGCAATTACCTAGAAAATGAAGCCCGCTGCGCGGGGCTCCCTCGCATTATTATATAAATAAACAAGATATATCAACAATCTAGCGAATGATTAGATATACCTAGTTTATAATTTTCGGATAGATTCCAATCTCTCTAGTTGAATTATAAGTAAACTAACCGTTTTCATTTTCCGGTGGATGCCAATCTCCCTAGTTAGATTTTAAACTAACCGCTTTCACAATCTTACTGTGACATAAATACCTAATTTTACTAATTTATATAACTTATGTATATATATACGAGTACCTACACAGGCAAAGGCAGTGAGGTTACTTTTACGACCTTTGAATAAAATTCGTAGTTTATTTTATTTGTCAGCTACTTAGGCGAAAGCTACTTAATTATATGAAAAATTACCATTTCATATTAAATAGTAAGCAGATTTGCAACAAATAGTACCTAACTATTAACCATACCTAGTATTGGTTACGAAGTAAACGAGTTGCTTAAAATTAAACCTAATTCCAGTGACATAAGGTTTATCTACTCGACGCGTCTACGTTGCATTTTTAAAGACTATTTATAGCTGTATTGCAAAAGCCCTAGACGTAATATTGCAAGCTGCATTGGTGAGGCCTGCTTATAAACTAGCTATTTATCACGTTGAGCAACTCGTATGTGTTTATTCATGCCATTATCGTTCTTGAGTGTAGGTAGCCATGGTTGTTTAAAATGAACAAAATAAGTTAACGATTCATTAGATCTTTGTTTTATTATGAACCGCAAATCCAAAAATATGAAATAAATCATGAAAATAGAGCTTTATGTAAACTTTCTAGAAAAAATATTTTGAACTTATGGCTAAGTTAGTAAGCCATTTTTTTTGTAAAAAAACGTATCTTCTCGGGAAATCCGTCGTTTGTGTGCATGTATGTTTGTTAGATGATTACTCGAGTATCGTTGATTGGATCGCCGTGAAATTTGGCAGGTGGTTAGATCCGAAAAATATATTTTGAGTTTGAATATGAGTCAAATCGGTCGAAGTTCACGTTCGGGGCGAACCTCTAGTAATATTTAACGACAGTTAGAACTTATTTATCTCAGTTTTTTTAAGTGAATAAAAAATCAACTCACCTTCTCTCTACCCCGCTTCAGCAAGTAGTTGGGCGACTCCGGCATGCAGCAGAAGAGTAGCGCATGGAAGCCAGCCGCGGCTAAGTAGACAGCTTGGTTCTCCGAGTAGGGCCGCCACGTGCCCAGCCCGTATACAAATATCACGCCTAGCTTCAACAAAAAAATAATTCATAATTAATAGTACATGTGCATCTAGGGCGGTAAGAAGGGCGTTACTTACGAGGGTATATTGAAGCCTGACGCCGAAGGCGGAGGGCTTTAAATGACCCGAGTGAGTAATCCCCTTACTGCCCGTGGTACACACAATGTTTTTCATCACATTTGCGAGGAAATAAATAAACTTTCTAGGCAGATAAAGAAACAATAAATATTAGCGGTAGTGCAGTAGCACAGTCCACAGTACTCTGGAGTGAGTACGACTATGCGCGTACGTATGCGCGGCGAACGCATGGGGGGCAGGTGCTCCGGGTGCTCCGGGCGGGCGGTAAAGTAGTATGAGAATCCTTTAAAACCATGGGATTAATACAGCTCTGTAAGTCCAAGTATGCTTGCATATAATGTCACCATTTACGAGCAGGTGTGATGAAATAAAATTAAAATCATCGAATAAAATGATCAAACGAGCGAGCGAAGCGAGTAAGTTTCCCCAGTCTACTTGGACAATCCATCGTATGTATGTATGTTTGTGAGACGATAACTCGAGTATCATTGATCGGATTGTCGTGAAATTTGGCAGGTAGTTACGAGTAGATGAGATAAATAGGTTTTGTAAGTTAGAATATGAGCCAAATCGGGCCCGAATTACACTGAGCTCCTACGAATAGCATGACTTGTGAATAGGCCCTTGAGTATATTTATTGAGTAAATAGGCCTCACGGCCACCCAGTAACCATTGAGGATCTATCAATATAGCCGAGTGGATCTGTTATAGATCCGAAATTATATTGCGACGTGTTTTAGGCTCCCGTAGTATACGATATCTGTTGAACAACGTAGGAGTCAGATCGGGGATCGGAAACGCGCGCACGCGTCGCCCCATGTCTCTAACGAGTCTTTTGGCTTGTGCACACCATGGCTGAGCACCACGGCGACCGGACAAAATCGTATGACGGTTCCAAATTGGCGTAAGTACTTATTATGTTTAAGCGAGGCCGCCTTTTATAAGGCAGCACCACCCTGCTGGTGTAAGGGAGGTGAGATGAAGCATGAATAGATGGTGCTCACGCCGGTAGCATCCCATAGCAGGCAGAGACGTTTGGCCCATGGAACTAGAGTCAGGCCATCTGGCCGCTTACGTCCGATGAGCTTAAGCCCTGGGGCTCCAACACGCAAGGCACACTCGCACACATAAAATGGACAAAATAATTTAGGTGTGATTAAATATATATACATGGTGAAAACTTACTCACACCTTTAGATATTACTACAGTTCTATTGTTTTTCTTTAGTATTATATATTCAGTTTTTTACGGGTTTACAATCAGCGGTGGTTATGGAAATAGACCGGATCGTGCATTCCCAGATTTTATCGTGTACAGTCTTTTAAATCTGAACTTTCGGTTGAAAGTAACGTACCTTGCACACAGTCATAGTGAGGGAGGCCAGGGCTCCCCGCCAGGAGTCCTCAGCTATCTCCTTGACGTAGACTGGGACCACAACGAAGCACCCGGCAGCGGCGATGCCGGCGATCGCGCGCGCACTGATCAGCAACGGTGCGGAGAGGGTGGTTAGCTTGATCGTCCATGATATCTGTAGGTAAAGAATAAGAAAGGTAAGAAAAACTGACTGGGGTGTGAGTATTTCCACTTTACCCTCATTTCTAAGCATTACGAGTAGGCTAGTGCTTGTAAACGTTTCTGCCTTACACAAAACTTTAATAAAGAAAAGATTTTTCGTGTTATTTTTGCGAAAAAGGGAATTTTCTTGTAGAAGGAATCAAAGGAACTATTTTGTCCGTGATAGGACTAGCACAGAAAGAAAATACATCTTTGTCCAATGTAGAGTAAACATTTCTCATAACACTTCAGCAGGCCTACCACGAACATCGAAAATTGGTATTGACAGGAAAACGTCTTTGTCACTCCAATATGCAAGTGTGACAGAGACACAAATCCGCAATCGTTCGATTTTCGTAGTATAAGCCCTGATATAGCCTCATGCCGGCCATGCCGCCCACCATACAACAAAAACCGGCCATATGCGAGTCAGACTCGCGCACGAAGCGATCCGTTCCATTATTTTAAAATAAAACCGGCCAAGTGCGAGTCGGGCTCGCGCACAAAGGGTTCCGTAGCAGCAAATATAATAAACTTATTATGTCAATTTATACACCTGGTGAATGGAGCCTAAACTCTCCCGATATTTTGCCTTGTACTTTTATGTATGAATATTAATTTTAACTTAACCAAAATTACAGTTAAATCAACCTATCTCAAAAACTATAAGAGATACTTTGATCAAACCAAAAATCGTTGAAAGAGTTAATTAGCATGCATCACCTCTATTTTTTTTAGAATTTTATACCCCGTAGTTATAAAAATAGAGGGGGGGGGACATACTTTTTACGACTTTGAGAGCTGATATCTCAAAAACCGTTCACTTTAAGAAAAATGTTTTTTAGAAAACTTTATATCATTTTAAAAGACCTTTCCATTGATACCCCACACGGGTATGTACATCGAAAAAAAAATTTTCATCCCTCAGTTACATGTATGGGGGGCCCCACCCCCAATTCTTTTTTTTACTATTTAGTGTCATAATTTTGTAGCGGTTCATACAACACATATTCCCATCAAATTTCATCACTGTAGTACTTATAGTTTCCGAGTAAATCGGCTGTGACAGACGGACAGACGGACAGACGGACAGACGGACAGACGGACATGACGAAACTATAAGGGTTCCGTTTTTGCCATTTTGGCTACGGAACCCTAAAAACGGCAAAAAATCATGTTTGTTGTATGAAAACCACTTAAATATTTATTTTATTCTGCTTTTTAGTATTTGTTGTTATAGCGGCAATAGAAATACATAATCTGTGAAAATTTCAAGTGTCCAACTATCACGGTTCTTTAGATACAGCCTGGTAGCAGACGGATGGATAGACGGACGGCGGAGCGTTAGTAATAGGGTCCCGTTTTACCCGTTGAGTACGGAACCCTACAGATGCTGGTGATCTCTCAACCGTTGTGTAGGATATAATTTTAAATTTCAGTTGTTTTCTAATTAAACAGACTTTAAGTGGAAGCCATGATACAACAAAACAAGGTAGGATCATGACGCGAATGAGACAGTTAGCTGTCAGTCATTTTGTCGTTTAGTGTCGACACCACGGGGCGGACTCACCTTTTTTTCCTTCTACCGTGGTAGAGGGTACCTTTGAGCGGCGAGAGGATAGGGATTTCTCTTCGGCTGGGATGAATCAACGTGGTACTTTTCTATTGAATCATTACAACACTTTTACTTTTATGGGAATTATCTGGTATCGGTTCGGGGTGGTGGTATAACAACAATCTTGAGTAGGTCTAACTATATTTTAGTGCGAAAAAATGAATCTTTCTTAAGGTTTGACCTTGACTGACGTTCAACTGTTTATAAATATATTTTTAATTTTAACACCATTGCATAGCTTAAATATTTACTATTGTAGGTGTTAATCATTACGATTATGCAAATTAATTAATTCAATGCCAATATGACGAGTATCTTAGTTAGACCTTGCTTTGCATATTTGTGTGGTGCCATGTCCTTTGATGAATGGTAGGTGACGTACGTCAATATTTGTTACCATATGAAGACGTCATAGACATGTAGACATAGGAGACGTACCTAAGCAAAAGTAAGGATTGTCGAATAAACTGGGAAATATGATGCAGTTAATGCCTCAAAAAAAGATACTTTGGCAGTTTCATGTGCTCTGCCTATCCCTTATAGATGGTTATGTTTTTGAGCTCCGTTTTCAGTACTTAGTCCGCAAACATCGTCATTGTGCATTAATATATTCAAAGAAAGTTCCTCTAAGTTTTGAACCGCAAATAAAATAAAAGACTTTTTAAAGACTTTCAAGGAAATTATTTTGAACTTAGTCAGTAAGCCATTTTTGAAGTCAACTGCCGCGTACTCGACTCTCCGCCGCGGTCCCGCCGCGGTACCGGTGTGTGTGGCCGCGCAGTGCCCGCCTGGTGCGCGCATTCCGCGCCGTTGATGTCCCGCCGACGCTCTGCGCTTCGGTGTGCGGAGGGCTTAATGCGGCCACCACCCAAGAGATGTCAGTGTCGGTCACGTCGTTGGCTATCAGGTCAATTCGGATAAGTGACAATCATTGAATTTCTACACAACTTTCGGTCACGCTAATATAGGGATATATAACAGGCTATTTCTTTTAAGTTAGTGCATGATAGAGACGGACTTACACAAGATAGTAGGGACACAGTGATAATACAGATCTTTCTTCCAAACCGATCGCTGGAATAACTAAAGAACGGTATGCCGCATATCGCCGCTAGCGGTAATGCGGCCGCCAACCAAGAGATTTCGTTGTCGGTCACGCCGTTGGCTTTCAGGTAGAGTCGGGTGGGTGACAGCCAGCCGATTTGTATGCCGTAGGTGAACGTGGGGATCGTTGCTGTGGACAATTAATTATAGAATTTACAAGCGATCCGGGAACGTCTATTTGAGTCCGGGGTTTCATTACAAAAAATCTGATCAGCACGAAAAGTCTTCATTTCAGCTTAGACAAAGATGTGTTTCTGAAGTTTGTTCCGCTACGTCGGTGTGATGTTGTTTTAGATAGAGAGAGGTTGTATTTGTCAACCGATTTGCTGGCCATATAAAATGGAAATATGGTACCGGCGGACTGCCGTGAATGATGGGCTTTACACCTCACAAGCAAGGCTAAAACTGATTGGTGGGAAGTTGGCACAAAGGACTTCAGCGGTCTACGGCCAATCTCCACCACTTTATATATTTTCCAAAAAAAACTAAATGTCATACATATTCTACGAATAACTATAAAATATGCTCACAACATTTCAAGAGAATCAGTTAAGGCGTTCGGTCAATGAACGATCTTCATAACAAAATGCATAGGTATCAAATCTATAGGTATCATATTTTTAACCTGAATCTGAATACGCCTCCAGAATCAATTGAAATGAATACAATACACTCGTCTGTTTGCACAGTGGCAATTTTACGACATGTTGCAATACACGTTTCACACTTCAAATTATGGGCCAATGTAATTTTTATTAAAATGCCAAAGATTTCATAGAAGCATCGTGTGTTTATTTTTATTTTATGGCGAATTAAAACAAAAGAGCCATAAAGACTTTTAAATCAATTTATATACGTACCTACTACGCAAACCTACCTACAGGATGATTTACAGGGGCGTAGCTAGAGCTTGGATTGGAGTATTTTGTATCTGGAGTCACCTTGTCTGTCATTTTCTGTACGTAGGTACAAAAAGCACTGTCGTTTTTTGTGAGGGAGGGACACGTCAGTCTACATATATGTTCGTTAAAGTGTTAATTTCAACAAATTATAATTGTTTCACTTTTTAATTTGGGATATCCATCAAATTGAGCTATGGTAACGTTAGACGATAAATTCTCTGGAGGGCACAAAAACTTCAGTCTGTATTACCTATATTATAAATTTGCAAATTTATTGAATTAGGAAAATATGTACATCATGTCATGAATGGTACCTAACCACGCAATGCGTAGGTAATCAAACCAATAGACCTGTCCAAATATTTAAAAAAATTAAAAATTACACCTCTACAAGTCTATGTACATACATATAGGTATAAATACAAACAAAACAAATGTATTTTTTTTCAAAGTACAACGGTAGGCACTGTGTAGTGTGTAGGAGATTTTATTTATAGCCAAGGCTGCAGTACCGTAAAACCACCTAACTATAGTCCAGCACTACAACTATGGTCCAACGTAATTAAACATTAATACCAATAAGTTATTTTATATTTTGCGTGAGCTTATTTTACAATTTACTATTGTTTTCCCATAGAACTGAGTCTTTCAAATAATAGTCACATCAAAACATAGATATTTGGACCATAGTTGGGTCGTTTTATGGTACATAGTTTTTTTATATATATATATGCCTCCCTATACTTTTACGCACATAATTAAAAAAAAATCTACTGCAGCCTTAGCTTGTCAGACTATATAATATTTAAAAAAAACTTGCTCTTACCTAAAAGTGCCGTTAAAATTTGTCTCCTAGCACTACTTTCGACAGGCCGTCGCTTTCCATCCATGGCAGTATGATTCGCGGGCACAGTCCACCATTGACCGCGGACAATTAAAAAACAAATACACAATACTTTTGGAGGTTATGTTGCATAAACATTAGTCAACACACATTTACATGAATTAGAGTTGGAAATACTTTAAATAATTAATAGTTATAACTATTTGTAATATTTAAAAATATGATTCAGTTATGACAGTTCGGTTTTTAATCGCATTTTTGTTATAAAATCGTATGTAAAGTCGTGTAGACGGCGCGAATCGTACTGAATGAAGTCTGACACTAGCTATGACGATAGCGTAACACAGCTGTACACATATATCTATATCCACATACGTTTTCCAGTGTGCCATAAATGCCATAATAAGTACTGCTGTGTGTCACTGACTTTATGGTTTATTTTCGTGTGTTTACCGATATGTGCGTGCTGATTTTATTGTAATTAGTAATTAGTCATGCTTAACGGTTTGAATTATGTTCAGTGTCG
The DNA here is from genome assembly GCA_949128165.1 of Lathronympha strigana. Taxonomy (NCBI): domain Eukaryota; kingdom Metazoa; phylum Arthropoda; class Insecta; order Lepidoptera; family Tortricidae; genus Lathronympha; species Lathronympha strigana. The sequence continues at coordinate 7,503,408 of OX421923.1, read as the reverse complement.
GTACATCTACATCGGATTATCCGGAAAAATTGGTAATTAAATATTCTCTAAACGGACTTAACTGAAACTTAAATTATGTTATAACTTAACTTAAGTAACTAAAACTACTTATTACAGGCAAACTAGGCAAAGAAGTCATACCATACATCCATAGGTACTTCGACCGCGCGGAAATATGTCCTTGTATGAGTCCTGAAATTAGCGACTTCGCTCAATCTAGAACCATTCGTCCTTATACAGCGTTGAAAGGCGTCCTTATGGTCGCTATGGCAACTGAGGACAGCAAACATTTCAAAATCTTGCTACACTTTTTCCCATTAAGGGTGTCTCTATCTACTTCCATCTCGGTGAATGCAGGAATGTTCTCGGTCGAGAAAGAACATGAGTAAATAGAAAGGTTACACTGAGAATGTTTCCATAAGAAATTTGAAATAATGTGTTTTTTTCGGGTCAGATTTGTATAAAAGGTGGGTAGGTAGAGTTTCTTATTCTATGCTATATAGATACAAAATCTCAATATTCCGCGAAAATTAGATAGGAATAGAAATGAAATAGGATACTAAATTAGTACACAGTACACGACTACACGCCTTGACTACTCTACGAAGAAGTAATCAATTCTGAATCGTGGTTTTCCCGTAGGCATTAGCAGAATATCTCGAAGCTTTCAATGACTCATTAACATGATATAGGCGGACAAGCTAGCTACGGAAATAGGTACCTATGCTATTTATAGAGCCCGTGCCCATACGAAACCCCTCTAGTTAGTGTGCCATAGTAGCATTAATCCGGGAGCCTGGCAGGTGATCAGCGGTGGGTGTGGTAGTGGAGAGGTGATCGAACAAAGTGGTTCGTACCAGATCGATAGTGCTAAATGATTGTATTACCTATACCTATATAAACTTGTAACGTTCGTGGACTTCCAAGAAGTGGTTATAAATTAATTGAATGTAAGTAATATAATATTATGTGTACCTAACCTATTTAAAGGCCTTCCCTCTTCTCCTCCATTTGGTCCTATTATCCGTGTTGGTTTCCACCAATCTACGCAGAACGCGTTAGTTCGTTATTAGTAGGTATGAGCGTGTTAAGAATGACCTGCATGCCTACCACGAACATCAAAAATTGGCATTGACGGGAAAACCTCTTTGTCACTCCAATATGTAAGTGTGACAGAAATGGAGATACAAATCCGCAATCGTTCGATTTTCGTGGATAGGCCCGGGGGCCTTACCATGCCGTCTTAACGCGATTCAGTTAAGGTTCAGTTTAGGCTCAGTTGTATGGAAGCGACTCAGTTTAGGTCCTCAACTGAATCGCGTTAAGACTTCATGGTAAGGCCTCTGTTAGTTATTAGCTCTACTATGCATGATGCAAGCCTACTCGTTAAAATGAAAACTTGAACGCCTAAACAAACCACCTGATCAAAAGATTTCATACCGGTTATTGCATCTCTTTCTACACACGCTTACTTCCTGTTCAGGTAATTTTGATTATTTTGAACGCCTTGCCTGTTTAGTAACTTCTGTTTCTGACCGTATCATTTTAGACTGGTTTCTGAAAGTAATTCGTTATTTTGCTCCAGCATTCAGCGAAGCATTGGGAACATTGAATCAGTGTTCACCGACTAACCATTGTAACTTCAAACAAAAAACATGAGCGAATCTCGGGTAAAAAACTAGTAGGTATTATCAAATGCTCGAAGTTGGACTACTGGGTAAAGAGACTCCTTCCCTAGACTGTAAATGAATGAAACATTTAACTGATACAGGTCACGAAATTAGGTTTGGTTTAAAAAAAATGTCGTGCTTTTATCGTCTTTCAGCGTTAAGCGGTCGCGTGCTAACTAGTATTATACCTATCTGAAGTCCCCGTTCTACATCAGGTAACATAAGTCATTTCTCCATAAAAACGTACTCGACTGTTTCTTCCTATAAGAAGTAACAATATTTATAATGAAGCTAAATTTAAAAGGATGTTTATATCTCCGGGGGTGTGGCCAGAGACGCCCTGTGATTAGTTAAAGCACGCGGCAAGCGATTATGTGACGCGGCGCTATATAGAGAGGAGTATAAGGCTGGATTTGACCAAACTTTTTAACCAAGAGTAACGCTTACTCTTGGATACTAATGTCAAAATCCCATAGTAATTTGACGTTACTATCTGAGAGTGAGCGTTAATCTCGGAATAAAAATTTGGTAAAACGCAGCCTAAGTCGATACATTATTATCCATCGATATTTGATGCGCACTGAATATTAATAAATACAGTAAAATCCTAGAACAACCAATGCAGTCGTGGATAAAAATATTGCAGTGGACGATGTGTAAAAACAGTTGACATTAGATATATCGAAACGGAAAAGATCGCTGCTCAAAAGTACCTGAATGAGAACTTTATCACCTTCACAACTTGTTCAGATACTTATGACCACATTGGCCGCTTTGATATCAGATGGCAACTGCAAATAAAAGACAGTCTCAATTAAATACTTCTATTTTTAACTAATCGACTCACAAGCTAAGTATTTACAATGAAACTAATTAGTGATACAATCTATAAAACATTTAAGTAACTATCTAATACATTAATTTTAAACTTAACAAAATAGTTGAAATATTATAACTAATTAGGTAACTGACAAAATAACCTTATAGGAGCTTGCCTAAGGCCAGTAAGTGATACAATTTACAGGATGGATTATTTCTAGGGCCCATCCATAGAACTTTTTAAACCGGATTACTAAATTTTCTTCATAAAATGTTCTTGTTATTCTTAAGAAAAACAGCTCCGTTTACGCCATTACGCCATTACACATAAGAAAAAAATACAGTCTCCATGAAAATAGTTTTAGTTATTTTTTTATGTACTTAGATTAATTCTAATCGGCTTAGTAATCAAAATTAGAAGTCCAAATGAGCCACAAAACTGTTATGAGGTCCTTGAAACCAAGAGTCCTTCTTCCTTTCTTCCTCCTAAATAGCTTAGGCAAGCTGTATTTTGTTGAGTATTATAAGTGTTCAATGCCTTGCATTTTATTTCTTTAAGGTGTTCAGTCGTTACACTAAACTTGTCTGAACTGAATACATGTATTTTCAACGTTTAACATTTGCATGGTGATTAGTTGATTACCTAGATTATAGGTACCTACTGAACAAGTTTTGTACCTCAATAATGAAAAAAGTATCCAAGTTACCTTTTTTCATACAGCCATGTAGACCTAGTGCTAGATATAACTATAACGGTAATCAAATTACCAATATCCACTACCTAGTTTCCTAAAACAATAAATAATAACCTAAAAAGCCTACAATCTCGTAACATCAGGTGCCTCGCAATCCCGCTTGCCGCCATCTTTGCCGTCATTTTTTCCGCCATCTTCAATTTTTCCGCCAATTCTCGCGTAGATCTCGTCTATGGTCTTCTGCTTTGTCTCTGGCACGTAGATGACGATGTAGACGGTGCTGACGATGCAGACGGCGGCGAAGAGGAAGAAGACCGTGTGGAGACCGGCTAGCTCGGAGAGGGGATGGAAGAATCGGAGCTCGATGGAGACGAGTGCGCAGGCGAATGCGATGACTAGGGAGGTGACGGTGCCGCGTAGCTGGAAATTATGATAGGAGTTATATTACAATTTAGATTGAGGAAAATATGACCAAGGATCATTAAATTCAATACATGGAACGACATTAGGCCCCCTTCCCTTCTGCCAAAAAATATGTAAGCGTCTGCTTACCCATACCTTAACTCATATTATTGTTTGGACGACTGATAAGTCTATTATTCGGCAATTTTTTTTAAATAGGAAATGAGTCATTCTTCTTCTTAATTTATAAAACGCAATTTCGTTCCTAATTTATCAATTAAATTTATACTGCCACGTCAATGTCGTTAGTTTTCGAATGTCGCCTTATAATGTCGTTTTAAGACGACATTCGGCTTATAAAATCGTTTAAAATGAGTTGAACGTTTCGAGTCGGTTTACTTCCCTCGCTGTTAGAAAGAGAAGTAAATCTTAACTTACTTGGAAGTAGAACATCTCAGTCGTGGAGACCGGCCGCGCGGCCGCTTCGCAGTAGGTAGATGCAGAGACACAGTGCTGCCACGGGCAGCCAGCCACCAGAACCAGGCGTCCAGGATACACAGGATCCTTAACTTACTTGGAAGGAAAACATCTCGGTCATCACCACGAAGGGTACAGGCTGGAGACCGGCGGCGTCGCAGTAGATGCAGAGACACAGTGCTGCTACGGGCAACCAGCCGCCGCCGCCCATGGCGAACCAGGAGCCGAGGACACACATGGCCACGCCGGACACGAAGCATGTCAGACCCAACAGTGGCTGAGGACAAATGGTACACGAAAGTTTTTTAAATAGCCAACTTAACGGCCTTCCCAGCCTAGTTGGTAGTGACCCGGCCTACGGAGCTGGAGGTCCCGGGTACGAATCCTGGTAAGGGCATTTTGTGTATTTATCACGAATATTTGTTCCTGAGTTATGGACGTTTCCGTTGTATATATGTATGTATTTATCTATATAAGTATGTATATCGTCGCCTAGTACCCATAGTACAAGCTTTGCTTAGTTTGGTGCTAGGTTGATCTGTGTGAGATTGACCCCATATACCTACTTATTTATTTATTTAACTTAAGTAGAGACTGCTTTAAGAATTACTTACGCTACACCGAACCGGGCCTTGCCTAATGTGTCAATTTCTATAGACAATGTCACGTGACCTCCAAGCTATCACCTGAAGTTTTAATTTTACGGATGATGGGGGAAAATAATGTTTCTGGAAGAATCTGAAGGAAGAGTTTTATATGAGCAGGTTCGGTCCCTAAGTTTCCATATACATGCAGGTAGGAATCAACATACTCTAAGCCTCCAAATCAATGAAACCTCACCTTTCTCCCAGTCCTTTCCACCAGCGTCGAAGCAGTCACTGACCCGAACAGTTGCACTGCGCCCAGCACAGTCGCTTGCTGGTTGGCCGACAGCACCCAGCTGCCGCCGTGGTTGGCTTCGCTGAAGATCTTGGACGCAAAGTGGAGGACGGCTAGGCAGCCGCAGAGTTCTCTTGCCAGGGTTATGGTGAGGACAATACGGAAGGCACGGAACGCGATGCTGTCTGTCGCTGCGAAGGGAAAACGAAACATAAATACATATTCCGGAAGAGTCATCACCATCACCATTATCGGCCAAAAGACTTCCACTGACATATCATAGGTCTCCCCCAGATATTACCATATTGCTCGAGCGTGCGCTGCCCTCATCCCATAGATTCCCGCAATCTTTACTAGGCTATCAGTCGACGCTTTTTGTAGCCCGGCAGTAGAATATGGCTATAGTCTCTCCTGCCTCTCGTAAAAGGCGACTAAAAGGAGGCCTTAGGGTCGCAGACGGGAGCAAACTGCTATCGTCCAAAACAAAAGGACTCACAGAGGCGTGACGCAAGGGCGGCAATGGTGCGTTCCTCTGGAGATCCCACGGCCGCCCTGATTGCGGCGAAGAGGACTAACGGGGGTTTTTAGTCGGTGAGTACGAAATAGCTTTTGCACTGTCCAGATAAGGGGCAGATGTATCAAAAGGTTATCAGTTTTCTGGTCTTCCCACATTCTGTCGACTGGTGCGTGGACGCTACTCAAGAACTCGCTGACCTAACAGACCATCAGTTCTGTGGGCATTATTACAAGGGGCCTCACCTTAACGTGTTAAATTCAGAGACACCCATTTTTTCTTGTAGGTACCCATGGAAATCGGAGGGCTTTCCAGGCCTTCGGGTAACACAGTCATAATATGGGCCGTAGGTATAAATTATCCGTAACACTTGTGTTTCTTGATAGTGCGACATAATTTTTCGTGACCTCCAAAATATCATGATCTCTCAACCCTACATAATCTGATATCGCACTTATATTGGTTTCCATAAGCCCGTTGAATCAGAATGACATCTAAGTTACAGGCAAACATTGTTAGTGACAACAATTGTTTGGCAACACTTCGCAGTGTCAATAAAAATGGGGATTGGGGCCTCACGCGTTTTTGGTAGTGGTCTAGTGATAGTCTAGTCATTAGCGCGGATATACACGTGATGGTCACGTGTTTAGCTCATGGTCAAGTATAGATCAACCATTTAATTCAGCTGCGCGATAGTTAGCTAACACCATTCCGATCCGATCCCATCCGATACGGGACGATCTGTCAGTTTCTATACAAAACGTCACGTGACATCCGAGGGCTCCGAGCTGTAGAAACTGAAAGATCGTCCCGTATCGGACTGATGTGAGTCATCCTTTAGACGGTCTCAAGCTACTAGGTAAGTAGTTAGTTTGAGCGATCGCCATTCGATTTGGCGTATTACTGAGTTTTCGAGGACCCAATTGACTGAGCAAATAAAACCAGCTGTCTATACAATTATTTCCAATAAATATTGGAGCTTAACACGTCGGAATAGGATTGCAAATTGTTTATATATATGTATTTGGCTCTGAGGCTGAAGAAATTCCTATTGTAATTGAATGTAAACATTGAAATAAGGGGCATTTCCACTTTTCAAGTAGGTAAGCCTGTCCAACAGACCTTCGCGAGACGATGAAATCAATTACTTATACAATCCATATAATTGAATTTGTTTTCTTTCGTTCAATATTAAAACAAAAAAAATGTTTTACTGTAGAAACTATTATTACTGTAGAAAAGTTTATTCTGCAGTAATAATAAGTGTTGCATTGCCCTAAGGCGCATACGATAGTTAGATATGGCGGAGTAATTCGGGGCCACGGGTGTAGTCTCGGTAGCTCAGTTGGAAGAGCGATGAGTTGGTATCTCTGAGTCGCGGCTTCGAGTCCCGCCCGAGGTTATGAATTTTGGTATCGTTCGCAAACTTTTCTTCTTAAAAATAATAGTTAATGAAATGGTTGTTAGAGAATTCACTAATAAAGGGATACAGGCCTCCAAATTTTGGTCGTTCGTCTGCATAATTTGCGGCCCCGTGTTATTTTGCGAAGCCTTCGTGGGCACTACGTAAAATTTTGCACTAATTTGGAACTTCATGTCGGTTGCCATAATGCCATACCTACATGAACTATCATATCCTACTTAATATAGAAGAAAGGAAAAATGGATTTCTGGGGTTCATTGCATTGACTTATTAAAAGTATTTAGCACGCCAGATACGTAGCGTTTACAGGCAGCACTGAAAATTACCTCTTAAATGAATGAATGAATGATTGAATGAATGAATTAAATAAATAATAAATAAATACAAAATCGCAAATCACAAATCGACCTTATTAGTCCCACGGTAAGCTCAATAAGGCTTGTGTTGTGGGTAGAGTCCATCTATGGTCCATCCATGGACGGGACGGGACAATTAGGACAATCGTCCCGTCCCGTCCCGTTCTAGTGTGAGTCATCCCTTAGTCTTGATTTTTGCATCAGTTTGTTGTGACACTACGGACTCCGACTACGAAGCTGAGGTTACCGGCATGCTTACGGAACTCTGCACGAATTCGAATCGATCGTCTATTGTCTTGGGTCCGTTAATTGTTTGTGCGTAGTGTTCGAAACGGTTCAAATCCTGGATATTTGTTCCTGAAGTATGTCATATCTATCCAAGCGCTCACTCGCGAATTACACCCCGTGGAAGTTTAAAAGGTTCGTCCCCGTATTTAGGAATTAAATTCCAAAAATTCCTACCTTAGTATAAAGCTTCACGATGTACGAAGAATATACACCTAGTTTACAAACCAAATTGCACAGTAGATAAAAGAAGTCTATTCCTCTCCCTCTTTTTTGAAGCATAAGAAAAAGAAAAAGACGGTATGACTGTGGTATGACTGCCAATACACGAATGAGAACAGATCCCAAACTGTAAGTTCCCAATTTCAACACTCTAGTGCTATGTGTATCTCCACTCTGTTTATGTTTATGTAAACTTAAAAAAAAAATAAGAACTTCCATACAGCCAGCAGATTACTATTTACGTAATCATCCTATAGTTGTATGGTTAGAAGCGGTGGTAGTTTTAGACCTTCATAAGGGCATTGTACTCGTAAATAATGTAATGCCTAAATTGAAGAAGACAGACATGTACCTGATGTACCTGCTTATATTTGTATTTGTTCTAGAAGACTTACCCAGAGTTTTGATGGCATATCTGAACTGATTAGTCTTGTTCTGCTCCAGTTCGATAAGAAGCACCTTGAGTTCGCTGTCTACCGCCTCTGAGCTCTGGCGGCACCGCAGCCAACCTAGGGCTTCGCGGGCTTCCTGTAAAAAATCATGAAAATGTTATCATTACTGACAAAATATCAAATCTACCTAACCCTAATCGGCTAGTCTAATACTCTCCCATGATAAACACGACCCGGTTCCTGAGGTCCTCACTGAAGACAAATAAGCCAATACAATACCATATACACAAGTGTCTAAAACAATACCATTATATTATATTGTTTTAGACACTTTCCTTTGGATACTGCTAGCGCCATCTGTTACCCATCGACTAGTGCTGTTACAGTTCCGCTACTCGTTACTAGATGGCGTTAGTAGTAGTGTGTTTTCTATAGCTGTATTATTAAATATGTGATCTCACCTCAACCTTTCCACACTTCAGCAAATAACTGGGTGTCTCCGGCATAGTTGCGAACACCAGCAAATGCACCAGCGGCACTGCCAGACATATCCACAACACTGCGTGGTAGCTCAAATACTCTCCCATGATATACACGACCAGGTTCCCGAGGTTCTGGCTGAGAACCACTAAGCTGCCGAGAGTGCCGCGGATGGAGTCTTCGCTTATTTCTTTGATGTAGAGAGGGGTGACCACGTACGAGCCGCTGACTCCGAGACCTGGCAAATATTGGAAGTGTTATTGTTGCAGAGTATGTTTGAAAGTTCCCTAAGGGAAGCTGTAGTGCCATATTTAACTTTGATCTTTGTTTTTTAAGAGGTACCTATGTATGGTGCAACTCTTCTAGCAACGTACGGGAGTCGGTATACGTACCGTTTCCCCTCTGCCGAAGCACCAATGCCCCAAATGGGCATACACGGCTCTGTATTGTGACTAGTCCGAATACAAACATAGATCGAAGTGTGCAAGGTCTGTATCATTTTCTATGTGTAAGTGTCATCTTAACAGATTGTGTTTTGTTTGTAGGTTGTGAGAAGTGCGTCTGCGTGCACTGTCCCCGCAAAAAGTGACAGATTAATCTGCACGGATGCTTTGCCATCTCCCATCCAATGTGTTGGAACCCCGTGTTGCTCGAAGGTGCATGCAACCCTAGCTTATATACTGCTTCCTCCGTTAATGTTTATAAATACGAATTTTTCGTAAAATTTGGATTCAAATTAATTAAAGTTAGCTGCAAGCAGCAGCAGCAGCAGCGTCAGCTTGGGCAAAAATGTTCACAGATTTTCCCGTCCCGCCCCGTCCCGTGCTAGTGTGAGTTATCTTTTATCCTATCTAGCAAGTATCTTGCTATCCGTTTTGCATCTTAGTCCTGCAGGTTCGATAACGATATGGATTTTTTGAGCATTTATTTTGGAAAAGTACCTATAAAAGTGGCGGCTGGGCACAGAGCCACTAGCATGAACTGACCTATGATAGCTCGCGCAGTGATGAGAGCCCATATGGATGTAGAGTACAGCTTTAGACCCCAACATACCTGCAAAGAATATTTAAGAATAGAAATTTAACTAGAACTCAAAAATACAGAAAAACCGTTGGATTAGTAGATACTATATTCTAGAGAAACTGAACCTAAAGATACCGTTTATTATGCTGCCAGCATTTTTGGGACCATGCCCCAGGGACCGGGGATGTTAGTTTTTTGGTATTATAATTTTTTTTAATAAGTATATATATATATTGGTTTTGTTCAAGGTATTAATGTTGCCTTGTTGCCAATAAATATATTTTATTCCGGTCATATTTAAATTAAAAAAAAACAATCTCTATGATATAATATTTCATTTCACATGCTCTGATGGTGCCTCTACATGCTCGGGCTCTCGGCCGAATGATTCGGCCCACCCTAGTACACGCTCATTCGAGACAGACTATATAGATAAAATTTAAGCCAGACCATAGACAATTTAAGCTTTTTCAGGTAGTTTCGGTGAGTTAAACGGTGTTTTAAATAGCTTTGGTTATTGAAACTATTTAAGACACTTTTTAAATAGCTTCACCCAAAGTGAAATTATTTAAGACAACTTTTAACTCAACCAAACTACATGAAAAAGTACTTAAATTGTCTCTGGTCTGGCTTAAATTTTCTCTATATAGTCTGTCTCGAATGATCGTGTACTAACATGGCCGAAACATTCGGCCGAGAGCCCGAGCATGTAGAGACACGGTGAAAGTGGGTTGTTGTTTATCTATGAACGATCTGTCCGACGATGACTGCCCGATGCAGTCGAAACATGTCACGCCTATTATTGTGATAAAATTACGTGAGTGTTAAAACCGTTGCAATTTATATCTGCCGGTTACTGACGGCCTTTGAGAATGAAGTAAACATGCGCGTCTTCTTCCGCCCAGTTATTCACGATATATCCAAAGAGGAACACAGCTGGCGTTCCCACCAGGTACACCACGAACGACATCCAAGACACGAGGAGCTTGGATGATACGGGACCGTGGGGGACAGCTAATCCACCGTCAATCCGCAGAATGTGACGTGTGAACGACAACGTGGTACTTTTTACTAAACTCTAGCACGAATACTAGTACTTGGAAAAAAAACTATAGGAAACTTGTTACTCACCGCCATAGACATCGAAGTGAACATAAGCGCCTTTTTCCGCCCATAGTTATCCACAATATACCCGAACAAGAACACAGCTGGCGTCCCCACTAGGTACACTACGGACGCCATCCAGGACACGACGTCCGTGGACACGGATGCAGACAGCGTCGGGTCGTTGATGAGACGTGGACCCATCGGGGACAGCCAGCCGACTGCCATGCCGTAGGAGAATACTGGCAGTACCACTGGAAAATAAATGGGTTGTTGGAAACGTGTGATGGTTAAAGTACTTATATACAAGAAAATTTGATAAATAAACGGATCACAATTTTTAAGGCAATATTTTACATTATCGCTTCCATTATGCACTAGTTCCTGCAAGGAAGCAGTTGTTTAGTTACTTACCCTTGCTCTAAACGATTTCCAAGATAAAACTATAGATTAAACAGACGACCGCGTCTTAAGGTACCTTTTTAACCTTATTAACCTTACGATCAATTGACATTCAATCCTAAAACTTGTTTACAAACAAACATCAATATCCATGAATAAGTAATTAAACACAGCAATAACATTGCCCCCAATTGCCTTTACTCATAAATACCACTTGTCGGTCGGATGGGAAAAACAACGTAATTAAATCAAAGTCGGGAACAAATTCCAGTGCTACATTGTTTCATTCACAAAGTTTAATGAATGCAACGGGGAATCACAGATGGAGATGTTAAGGGCTACTAGGATCAGAATCAGATGAAGTTTCCCTTCCCCCTATGCCACGGGCCAGAGAGCCACGAGGGGGGGGCTAGAACGCTAGAGTTCGTCTCTGCTAAGTTTCCTAGATTTTGATAGTACAGTCGCCACCATATATATCGGAGCAGCCAAGGCGCTCACAAATATCTGAACACGCCTCTATTGTCAAGGCGTTAGAGTGCGTGTTCAGATATTTTGACCACTTCGGACGCTCCGATATATGTATGTGATGGCGACTGTGACATACTGTGACAGTATTAAGAGGGCGTCCTACCCTCCAGTGGCGCAATCATTGGGTCACTAATAAACCGTTCCATTTATCTATTCCCCACCATAAGATTGTTGTAGTCCTACTAATTCCACAACTTTTGGTCATTGGCACATAGTTTCATTTAACATATTTTAAACTTTATCACCTAAACGGCTAAAAGTGGCCACTTTTTTTCGTACCTACATGGGCATTTTCAAAAATAGGTTACCATTTCGTTTTTTCTTGAAAATATAGGAAGTTTTGGGTTTTTTATAACCAGAATCACGAGTACTATTGATTTAAAAAAAGAAAAAGCGTGTCCCGTTTTTTGTGGTCAGTTTCGTAACGCATTACAAATCTGTCAATTTTTTTTTCTATGGAAAATCGACGACCCATTTTCATTAAAATGGTGCATTTTTCTAAAAATGCCGATAGGATTTTTGGAACAATGTATTGTGATTGCAAACTTAAAGTGATCATTTTGATATTTAAAAATCGCTTTTCAGTCAAGGAAGGGTTGGAAGGTCAGATGGCAGTCATTTCCGTCAAACTAGCCAGTACGCCAATTTTGAGATTAGCATGCCTACCACAAACATCGAAAATTTGCATTGACGGGAAAACCTCTTTGTCACTCCAATACGTAAGTGTGACAGAGATGGAGATACGAATCCGTAATCGATCGATTTTCGTGGCATAGCCCTAGGTTGCCAAAGTTTACCCACATGCCTACCACGAACATCGAAAATTGGCATTGACGGGAAAATCTCTTTGTCACTCCAATATGCAAGTGGGACAGAGATGGATTTATAAATCCGCAATCGTTCGATTTTCGTGGTATAGGCGCAGGCTCTCTGAGCGTTGGCAAAAGCCGGAAAAACGAAAAGAAGAACAAAAGAGTTATTCAGTATGACAATAAATAAATAAATAATATAAATAACCCTGCCTACGAAGCAAGAGGTCCCAGGATCGAATCTTGGTCAGCGCATTTATTTGCGTGTTTAAAACGAATATTTGGTCCTGAGTTATGAATATTTTCTATGTATTTTGTCATCTAGTACCCAAAACACAAGTCTTATTGAGCTTACTGTGGGACTAGGTCGCTTTGTCTAAGATTATCCCATTGAAAAGGGCTTATTAACCCTAAGGGTTAAAAAACGCCGCAGTCAACCCTAGGTCCTATCAAACAGCACGTGCAAAAACTGCCAACCATATGGTCTAACAATGATAACTTATTAAGGAAGTAACGAAGGGTCAGTCAATACTGGTTTCTTAATACGGATCAATTGGGCAGTGCAAATACTACAACCAACTTATTTCTGCAGTTGTAGTACTATGTTTTGTATGGAGCTGCTGTTTTGTGAGCTCATTGGTTAATTTTGTTTTATCTCAAAGGTCCGGTCTTGTAGAATCAGGATGTTTCTAGATTTATCAAATTCAATGTCTCTTTTAATGGCGTATTGACTAAAATGTAACTAACATTAATTTAAATCATTTCAATGCCTCAAGGACTTATTTTAGATTTAGGGTAGGTAGAGGTAGGTAGCTAGGTAGGTTACACTTACTGTACCGTAAAACAACCTAACTATGGTCCAGTACTACAACTATGGTCCAACGTAATTAAACATCAATACCAATAACTTATTTTATATTTTGCGTAAGCTTATTTTACAATTTACTATTGTTTTGCCATTGCCATTGTAAGACGGTGCTTGAATCTGTCCAAAAGTACCGCTTACTTGGCACCAGATTATTTTGTTCAGTGCCGATGGTCTTCGCCAAGCGTGTTCCAAGAAGACATCCTTGCAGCTCGAGTCTTGGGATGGAGATCGGACGTAGCGGACTGACGCGACTTTTGCTGGCAGCTAGACAAACAAGTACGGAACCATCACCAAGCGACACGCGAGCACTCTCTTACATTTCACTATAAAACCTAGTTTTTTATCATTCTCCCACCTGCGTACCCTACAATAAGCTGGTAGAACTAAGTCTTTCAAATAATAGTCACATTAAAACATAGATACTAGAGTGATTTTTGGACCATAGTTGGGTGAGGGTAGTTTATTTTGAAAATAAATGTTCGTTAATTTTGAATTGTATACACGTATTTCTGATATTTCGGCCTCGGCGACTGTGTTTCAGAACAAGTGATTTCGAATGTGAAAATTCTCAATATTTGCTTTATAGTTGGACCACGCTAAGTCGTCCTGCCAAGTTTTACGTGAAGTATAGCTTTTTCATACAATGTCACTGCCAATAAGTGTGCTAAAACAGGGCAAAGTTAGCGCAGTCGCACTCTATTTATGTATGATTTCTCGAAGACTGCTTAGTAATTAAGACTTCTGCATTCTTGTTTGTTTTAAAGGGTATTTTCATAATTGGCCCCTTTTGCAGGTTTGATTGTTGCAGCGGTAATTGGTACAAAACAAGTGAACGCGAGCATGAGAAAAGGGCATATCATGGAAATCATTTAGTTATCCAATGTCTAGGTGCATGGATAATATTTATATAGTTGGTGAAACCAAGGCCCATCGTCTTCGCTAGTTCGGTCACCTTTGATCTCAGCAGGTGAAGAGAGCATACCTGGGTCTACAAAACAAAGAAACTAGTCTCTCTGTTTGGTGCCCGGGTCCGCCAACTGGAAGAAGTTCCATCGGTCGACCAAAGTACCGCTGGGTAGATCTCATGGATGCGGATGTGCGTGAGTTCAGAGGTCCAAATTGGCGAGAGTTTGCGCATAATATAATATTATAGCATACCTACGCATATACCTACGTATATGCGTGACTAACCTACCCTAATTTTGCTATTCATATGTTATAACAGATGTTATAAATATAATTGATGGACAAATAAAGCCAATTTAAAACCGGGTCATCTCGATTTCGATAAGCTATACTAAGAATAAGCATTAAAAGGTTTTTTTCGCTAAAACTAGTGGGTCTGTATGTCATAATACATCTTGGGTATTACATGGATGATCCATCGGGCCGATCATCGGGGGTACCCTGCCCCTCCCGATCCCTCCCTCGACTCCCTAGGATCCCTTTTGATTACACAGGCCGAAGTGTCCAATTAGCCCCGACGAATTGGCCCTAGTATTGTACTGTGTTATCGACGAGGGGCAGGATACCCTCCGATGATCGGCCCCGACGGTTCGCCCTATGTAATTCCTACCTGTTTTTGTTTGACGCCAGCGTCAGTAGCAGCAGCAGGTTTTGGTAAATAAAAATATATATTGCTTATTGTTGCATACCTTTTTGTATGGGACAAGTCGTCCTAAAATTTAGGAGATACCTACATCATAAAAAAATCGGGGTTATATATTTTGTTATTTACCTACTTCCTTAACAAAACACGATTCTGATAACGGATAACCAGTATATGATACGCCTTGTATATTACACTAAAATAATTGTTAATTTTGGTCCATCGACACTAATCGACAGACAGACAGACGACATAAAATTCGCTGTGCGATCGCGTGTGCCATTAGAGTTCAATTCAGAGCGCACCTTTAGCACGATGCGCCATTGTGGACTTCACAAGAAAAAGAAACAATACCAACTTTATTACAGTATTGTTTGACAGACGCATTCATTCTTAAAATTGATGTATTTTCACTGAAAAATTCTTAACCGAATTGTTGTTGTTTGCTTTTTAAGATTCCGTACCTGAAAAGGAAAAACGGAACACTTAGGGATGACTCACACTAGAACGGGGCGGGATGGGACGATCTGTCAGTTACTATAGAAAACGTCACGTGTCACCTGAGGGCTCCGCCCTATTACGTGATAATTTCTATAGAAATTGACTGATCGTCCCACCCCACCCCGTCCCGTTCCGTCCCGTCCTAGTGTGAGTCATCCTTTATAGGATCACTTGTCCGTCCGTTCGTTTATCAAGACCCTTTATTTCTGGAGCGCGTAGAGGTAGCAAGTTGAAATTATGGGATTTTAAACCATTTGACCTAGACCTTTTATACATCAAATTAAAGACAATGAAATACATTACAGCTTTTTGACGTTCTTATAAGCTTACCCAGATACCGTGTAGGGAAAATTAGTTCCTCCAAAATTTACTCATAGCCAAAATCCGCCATCTTGGATTTGCCGCTTTTTTTTATTATCTACCAAAGAGATGTCAATCATGTTATATTAACATCCTAATAAACAATTTGGTACCCCCAAATTATACCACTTTCTAATTTTTGCCCTCCTGGCCCACGGACTATACCTATAGGGCACCCACGAGCTCGTTTTCCACCTTGAGGCCTCTACTCAAAGGTGTTGCCTTTGTTCGTTACTCCACTTCGAGGACTATTACAGTAGTAGTAGTCTATACATATGTGTACAGTAGCCGGCAATCAACTTGAACCAATGACCTTGCATGCGCAGAACCGAATTTTAGGGGCATTTGGTGGTGCGGGGCGGGGCGCGACGGAGGGGCGACCGCGGCGCTCACGCAATTGGTCAGTCAGTTGAAGTTTGTGCCCCGCGCCGCTTTCACGCCCCGCTGTCTCCAGAATACACTTGTGTGCATTAAAAAGTGACTCGTTAATACTCGTAGTTAAGTTTTTTGTTATAATTTGTTATCGTTTTTATGTTATATTTTATTGTTGTTAAGTAATTCGTAATACAATATACAAGTCGAACCATGCCGAAGCGAAGCAATACTGTGTTAAAGAGACAAGCTAGAAAAATGGTTATAGTTTGGTAAGGTACATATTTGGTTTACAATTGTCGACCTATTCCTACCATACCTACCATATTGACCCGGGTATGTCAAACAAGATAACAGAGAAAATTTGTGTAAATTATATAATTTGCAATAAATATAAAGTTAACCATTTTTTTGCACGTAATTGTACGATGCGCAAACTTTCCCCCACCATGCCGACTCTGGGTCAAGTTGTTTGCCGGCTACTGTACTACTTACTAATTTGACGTTTGATTAGAAATACCTATCGGTCGCATTAGATAGCAGGTGTACGGAACATCCGAGCTAAGTATAACGTGATTCTTTCTATAGAAATTGACAGATCGTCTCGTTCCGCCCCGTCCCGTCCCGTCCCGTCCCGTCCCGTCCTGGACTAGTGTGAGTCATCCTTTAAGTCGCAGTCTCAGCCAATTCCGCATCACCTAAACGTTTTGTCCCAACACATGTTACGTTACGTTTTAATGATGTTTTTATTACATCTATTAAATATTAGAATTCGGGAAATCAATTAGTAGTACTAGCGTGTGCCAGCCTGATTAGTTTATCGATTGTTTAAATTAAAACACCGTTTAAAATACTTCATTCAATAACGACTAAATTCGATTTTCATTAAAAAATATTTAGACTGAGATACCCCTAAAAAATTAAGACTTGTTTTTTTCATTCCTGTACGTGGCATGAAAGACGATCTAAGTTCTTAAAAAATAACCAGCCAAGTGCGAGTCGGACTCGCGCACCGAGGGTTCCTTACAAACTTTTAGTTGTAACTGCATCTAGAAGTAGAAGTGTCACGTCAGTCCCATGTACCGTCATATTGGATTGGATTGGTAGCTTAAGTAGTTTTCGAGATATTTAATGATGTGACAGACAAACAGACTGAGTCATACCATTAGGAAACGAGCATTGTCATCCAGATTTTTACATGTAACGACAATGACACTTTATATGTAACGCGAGTATGGAAGACTTTTTTAAAAGTGTCATTTTTGTTGTCAAGAATCCCGCCCCCACCACCGTACACCACCCCCGTGGACTCCCCCTACAAACGAAGTTTATGTGAACGTCGTTAAATTTGTATCTACATCGAGTGTTTTTTTACGAACAAACAAACAAGTATACTTACTGCCCGCCAGATGAAAAGCGGCTAAGCTAGTTTATGAACGCATGCAACAAAAGGTGTGTTACTGTTACATGTGCATTGCTCACCCTTTTCTCTGAGTGAGCCTCATGGATCAATTTACTTTTTTACAAGTCAGACGCAGTTTTGTTGTTTGTGTGTTGTTGTACATTAATTACATAGCTACGTATTTCTAATTGCCCTAGTTTTTTTAACAAAAAATTACTAACAATCATTTTGGGCAGAGTTTTAAGGCAGATAATCAACACTTGTATTTCAAAAACTGCCCACGTTTGGCCACCTTAGATAAAACAAATGAGGTGCTTAATTTGCAATCGTGTCTCAGCCTATCACGTGTTCTAAAACACGATGTGGTGCATATTGCGGTTGATTGATAGCTTTCTGATTGACCCGTGTGCAGTTTAGATTGATGATTAATCACTGCTATTTACAGTTATTTTATATTAACTAGATGTTTTACCGACTGCCGAAGGAAGGTTATGTTTTTCGCGCGCATGTAGAGTCAAACCACGTTATCTTTTCTAAGCAAATGAACTGTCAAACTTCAAAGTGTTATTTTAAACGCCAAACTTCTATGAAATTATTATGTTTACTTAACACTTTCACAGCATGTACTATCAAAATCTAGGAAACTTAGCATAGACAGACTCTATGATGAAATTACTGTGCTACTCGTATTGAATATGAGTCAAGTGAGTGGTGGAGACACTAAAATTAAGAATCCGGTATATGTTCGAATTCGCGCGAGATACGACTTTTGCACAATAACGCGTGAAAATACAACATTTACAGTTTACACGTTATGTTCATAAATAGGCATACCAAAGGATTATAACTATACAAGGCGCTACTCCGCCACCCAATTTTTCGATATCCACTACTTACACGTTCCTCAATACTCTCAGTATCTCATTTTTGTAAATATTGTCAGAGCGCTGTTAGAAAATGGTGTATTATTGAAAAACTGACAACAATTTTGAAAACGTTTTTCATTTATTCCATTTCAATTGAAATGATCTTTAAATTTTTGTATTAAAACATGTAAAAATGTTTTTTAAGCTGTTGCATACGCTAGTTTTTCTACAGCTAAAATAGCGTTAAAAGCGAAATCTAGAAACGTGGCAGAATAGGGAAAATGGTGTGCCCACTATAGAAATTAAAACAAAAACAACAACAGTGCTCATATATTGTATTAAAATCCATAGGAGCAGTGTTCTTATGGAATACCATAGACAACGTTATAATGTATACTTTTTTCATGTCGCTGTCAGTCATCTACTTGACAGATAGAAGTGCTGGAGTAGAAAAAATCCTATTTTGAATGTGAATAGGTAATAGGTAGGTAATTAAGTGTAACGCTGTAATAAATGGGTAGCGATAAAAATGACAACCGAATAGTTAGTCTGCTGCGACTGAATTGTAGTCGCCAAAAATATATATAATTTCGACTAAAAACCACTCTACATAGATATCCTGACACCTCAAATGCACATTATAAGTTTTTTGAAGGGTTCTGGTACCCAAAGGGTAAATTACTAAGACTCCGCTGTCCGTCTATCTGTCTCCTGTGTACGGGAAAATCTCTTTTCCCCTCACTAGCTCGGAAAGCGCTGTTTTGTCCTTTAAAACTAGCGTGGAAAAACGCATTTTATCCACATGTGGGGCAAAGTAATCTTATTCCTATCACACACCACCTGTCCAGTATAAGTGAGTCCTATATGCCCATAGTAAATATGCGCAATCGGAGGTCGAACCTTAAATTCGTCATGTGATCATGTCTTATCCCGCACTTGGTAAGCTGTTGGCAATATCTAAGTATCAGGAGCGTACTTACTCTATGACAAATTTTGAAATTGATTTTTGATGGTTTCTTTAAGATAACTTACATGTGGATAAGATTTATAATCGTATGTAGTCTGTATTTTCCTCGCAATAGTGAGGGGAAAAATGTTGTATTACACTCGGCGGCAAAGTTTGTTCAACTCTCGTGCCTTGAGACCCTCGTAAAGCTCAAGATTCCAGTTATTGAAACACTCGCTACGCTCGTGGTTCAAATCTTTTTTCGAATCTTTCGCTTGCTCGGGTTTCAATATAAGCCCGAGAGTTAAACAACAACTTTGCCCCCTTGTATAATAAATAACTATTGTCACTCCAATATGAAAGTGTGACAGAGATGGATATACAAATCCGCAATCGTTCGATCTGTATCTCATAAACCGTTATATTTGGACAGTTTTTATGACATAGAAGGTAAACAAGCAGATGAACCGCCCGATGGTAAGCGATCACCGTCGCCCATGGACACTCGCACCAACAAGGTTGCAAATGCGTTGCCGGATATTATTTGGGTTTTTTTTATTTTATATAATTAATATAATGGCCTCCCTAGCCTAGTTGGTAGTGAGCCTGGCTACAAAGCTGGAGGTCCCAGGTTCGAATGCCGGTAACGTCATTTATTTGTGGATTTATCACAAACATTTGTTTCCGAGTTATGGGCGTTTTCAATGTACGTACACACGCATTGAAAGTGCATGGGCAATTAATGAATGAATTCATTCATAAACTGCCCATGCAATTTTGAACGCGAAAGTACCTATTTATTTATCTATATAAGTATTTATATCGTCGCCTAGTATCCGTAGTACAAGCACTTTACTTACTTGTAATAAGATGGAAAAGTGTACACATATCTAGGACGTCGGCTGAGCCTAAATTATTTAATTTACCTAATAAGTAGGTACGTGTGATTTCAAAATGAAGGTTGTTTGTTTTGTTCGAACCCCAGCGTACCCTACATCATATATGAGAATATAGTACCAATGAGTTTTTCAGAATGAATATATATACGAAACAATATTTATCATTTACCAAACAGTCTCATTCTCGTACAAGAAACATCGCGAGTGAATAAGACGTGTCCCAGTAAGGAATAATGCCTATTTTACGTTTGGGTTCAAAGGTCAGATGTTAGTAGCATTTGTAATAAAAATGGTGCCTGCAACGAATCCTGGTTTAAGTTGCTGAAAGTACTTCAAAAAACGACACGAACACTAGGGTAGGATATTTTGTAGTATTTATGGAAACAGTAAATATTTAAAAATAACTCACTTAATGAAGCCATGATAACTTGATTAATCCTGCTCCCTTCAGAACAATATTTCTTCACCGTATATTTTAACATTTTTAAAATTAATAAATTCACAAAACAATACACAAAATTCAAAACGTTTTAAGGTGTCTGGCCACACACAACGTTTAGAAAAAAAGGTAACCACGAATTTTTAGAAAAAAAAAATTGTTGTATTTTTAATTGTTTGCCGCGCGCGTTCGCTACTGTAACACGGCCGCGAGTGAGTGCGTCTATGGCGGGTTGAAGTGACAAGCTTTTTTATATAATAAAGCTTAGTTATATATATCATAATAACTAGGTAATCTAGGTATACGAAACAGGAAAAACATTGTAGCTATAATTTCTTATTTTTTTTGTATTTGGGGTTTTGTGTTTAATCTATTATGAGTGGACGCAATAGTCAGAAGAGGTGATACTTTGATTAATTCGATATCGCATTAGTGGGCTAGTTTTATTAATAATCTGTAATCTGGCGTAACATTTTGTCATAGCGAAGACGGATTGGGTAAGTTTGGCCAGGGAGTCATAGGTACTGTTTTTTCTTACGCTACGAAAAATAGGTATAGTTATAGGTATAGTTTTTCGAAGCTACTGCAAAATTTGGTTTATCACTTGTTTAATTTGTGAAATTGTATACGATACCTAGGTATTAAGAATCCGGAGTTTTTTGGTCAAACTATACCTACCTATCCCAATTTCCAAGCATTTTTTATTTGTTTTGTAGTATTTCGTTACTTTCCAACTTTTGGCTGTATGGTATGATAAAAATAACGAAAATTGTCTGGAGATTTCGGGACACTGTTTCGTTCCTATCAGTATAAACGAGCTTGTGATTAAAAACTGTTTAGAAACACAGGTAAATTAAACTGCCTATACGTTATATAATAAGTTAATTACATACTTAACGTTTAGGTAATATTAACGCTATTTTCTTCGGTTACCACAGTTAGTAGAAATGAAACACTTAGAAACTGATTAATCGCGTATTTTAAATACATTATCTACGTTCTGGGTGGTTAACAGCATCCGTTGTTACAGGGTTAAGGAGGACTCACACTGGAACGGGCCGGGACGTGACCGGACCGGGCCAATCTGTCAGTTTCTATAGAAAATGTCACGTGATACCGAGGGTGAAAAAAAAGGGCGAAGCTGTGAAAAACCCATGAATCAAAATCAACGCAATCGGACGTTTAAGTCGCATTTCCCATACACTTGCAATGGGAATCAAAATGTATAGGGTAGGTAGGTACTTCCCGATAACCTAGAATCACGAAATTTGGCAAAAAGCAAGAGCTTTTAGCACAAGCGCAGGAGAAAATCCGAAAACCGTATAATTGCCGCACACTGAGAGTTCCGTGCCACCAGTATTTTCAAGTAGCTAAAGGTCATAAATGGGGTGGGGGAGCATTCCTTGTGCGGAACCCTCGGTGGGCGAGTCCGACTCGCACTTGGCCGGTTTTTTTTTCGATACATATTTTCGCACTTGGTTGTACTAGAGTCAAACCACGTTATCTTTTCTCAGTAAATGAACTGTCAGACGTGAAAGTGTTATTTTAAACGTCAAACTTCGATGACGACGTTTACTTAACACGTTCACAGTCTGTGCTATCGAAATCTAGGAAACTTAGCATAGACTGACTCTATTTTATTTTACTCACCGACAATAAACGTGCTGTCTTAATAAAATATACATATGTATGTTTTTATACGATTTATGATAATGATAATATCTTGTTTCATTTATATCTAGCGATTAGTTGTAGATATATTAAGACTTATATTTAAGAATGTATGTAAGTAACTGCCAATTGTGCAGTGTACCTACATTTTTATGGCTCAGTTGCTAAGAGTAGTTAAATACTTTAAAGATTAGGTCTGTCGCCTATCCATTTCGCGTGTGATTGTGATACGGCCTGCTTTGAATTGAATTGAAAGTTTGCGTTATAGAAATTTACTGCACCCCGCATGTGGGCTCTATTGACAAACTAAACAGTCCCGTAAGTAAGGCGCGTCATCCTTAAGGACATAGGAGGCAATATTTCCACTCTCACCATTTAGATGGTTGGCAGTCCTCAACTGTGCGCTTTTCCCGAAACTTCCTGCCTCGCACAGCTAAACTGTGGAACGAACTGTCGCCAGCGGTGTTTCCGGACCGATACGACCTTCAAACCTTCAAGAAAAGAGCGTACTCCCACCTTAAAGGCCGGCAACGCACTTGCGACCCCTCTGGTGTTGCGGGTGTCCATGGACGACGTTAATCGCTTACCATCAGGCGATTCGTTTGCTCGTTTGCCACCTATAGCATAAAAAAAAAGGACGGGACGGGACGATCCGTCAATTCCTATAGAAAGAATCACGTGATAGCTAGAAGGCCTCGGATGTCACGTGACATTATCTATAGAAACTGACAGATCCTACTTTTGTATTGAGTTGTATGATAAAAATCATTACAGCATGCCCACAAGCGGTTGACTATTGCCCACAGGAAGGAAAACTTGTGTGTTTGTGACGGTACAGGTATCCTACTCATAATTCGGCTGCGAGATTCATTCATAATACAAAAGAAAGCAAAATAAACATAATAATAACCTGACAAAATCCGGTGTTGTGTTTGTCACGATTTCACGTGATATTCCAACAAGTACACTTTGGGTTCACTTGAATTCACTTTGTCACATTTATGGCTCCATTTACTATATTCATTATTCAATTTATCCATCGAAATAATAAGAAATAAACTTATTACAGACAAACATTAGTGTAAACATTGTTTTGACACTTCATAGCTTCAGAAACGTTTCGTTTAGTAATAAGTAGCTGTCATGCGAAAGGAGTTAATTTAGAAACCAAGTTTTACGTAAAAATCCTTACATTTTATTTATATTTCACATTTAAATAAGTAAAACATGCCAATAATTACAACATTAATTAAAAAGGAAAATTTAAATCATATTTTAAATCATCCAAATATTTGTAGGTCCTTAAAATCATGTTATAAGAATCGCTGAACGAAATATGTTTTGGCTCCTAAATACTTCTAATCTCCTGGTAATGTCTCTGTCTAAACAACTACATCTAGGCAACGGATGAAAAATATTTGCGTCTCATTTTTGCGAGATATATTAATAGGATAGAAAGAGATGTCCGATGACTCGGAGTTTCGTCGTACATAAAAGATCCATTACATAAGATAACAAAATGGCCGACTAAAAAGGCGTTGCGATTACGTAAAATTTTCACTCATTGGCTGAGACAATAAACAAGCATAAAAATTATTATAAATAATATTAGACACGGGAATATGAGTCTTAATATAAACATACCATGGATACATTTTGAATACAACATAGTCAGACACGTGGATCACGTTGGGGCGGATCGATTATTGGAGTATGCTTGGCATGTAAATATAAACCTTCTTGTTTAAGCATTGAGAGTGATTTTGGAAAAATGCCAGTTTAATATAGACCTCCTTGAGAGTTATGATGCCCTGGTAGTCGCGTCAGGAGTTTTCTTGGATTTCTTGCAGCATTGTCGCATGCAACACGAAGATTCCAATTTATTATGAAGATTTAGCGCTAATGTATTGAAAAGAACGTTTTAGTATGAAATGGCACCGAATCGTATGAGATGGAACCAAATCGTATGAGATGGCACCGAATCGTATGAAATGGAACCAAATCGTATGAAATGGCACCAAATCGTATGAAATGGAACCGAATCGTATGGGATGGCACCAAATCGTATGAAATGGTACAAAACTCGATCAGATGCCTAGGCCGGCGGAATGGTATAAATAGACGGGGCCGGGCCCAACGGAGGCATTCAATCTGGGACACTCAGTGAGACTGGTCGTAACGTAAGAAAGAGCTCTGGTAAGTAAAGTTTCTCTAAATATTTTCTCTGGTTCAACTTTGCTAGGAGAAATCCCTGCGACTTTGGACTTGTAGGATAAGTCACTGTAAGCGAAATGCAAGATTAATTTCTATGCGTTACGCCGGACTTTGACTCCTTTGGAGAATCTTTACTACTAGCATTTGATTTGTATTATTAAGGGGTATTTCCTTGTAGAATGAGTCTCTGTAGGCTGAGGCAGGAAGAAAATTCCATGCGTTAAGCCGGACTTTGATTCTTACTACAAGCGTTTCATTTATACTATTAAGGGGTATTTCCTGGTGCACCGAAGTTCTGGGCTAGACTTAGCAATGTAATTGTTGAGTTAGGTTTTGGAATATGGTCTTTGTTTAACTTTACGGAGAAATCCTTTCCGTAGGTTTGAACTTGGATCAAGGTGACCAAGAAGTTTTCAGTTTATTAAGAGGAAGTTTGTTACGTAATTTGTTATTAAGAAACTTTTATTATCTATAAAACCAGAATCACTGTTCGCAAAGTACGCCACAAGTTTGTTTTCACTTGCTGTGTTAAGAAAACATTCTTGAGTCCAAGTTGACCAGATTTGGGGTGTCTGGCACCGATATAGCCTTTATATTGGCCGGTGAATTTCCCCCTGTGCTTCAGTTTGTTTCATGGCGAAAGTGGGGGTTTCTTAGTCAAACCATCCTGAGATCAGGACTCACGGAACCCATGCGATGCCTGAAGTATAGGTCCTTATTTATATATTTCCTAAAACCTATCCTCAGTCCTGTATTAACGGTAGAACTGGCCTATTAACCACTTCCGGCTGCGGCCGTGGTTGAGGGGGCTGATACATGACGCCTATAGGTTGAAACCATCAGTTTTCGCGGACTGAACGTTCTTTTACTTAGGGAACACGATTAAAGTAAATGTCACAAGTCGCTGGTAAGTATGACTTGTGTAGTTTTGTGTAAATTAGGGAAGGGGATGTTAGAGTAACTCCGCACACACCGTTAGGGGTCGATTTTAGAATCTAGGTGGGGTTCAGTTAAGAATTTTATTGTGAAGAAATCATTGACAAGCAGAGCAGATCAATGGTATCTTTAGAAAGGTTTAAAACTCGGTTTGATATTACTCTCTTTTAGAATCATGAAATTAGTGTTTCATTGTCCATCCAAATATAAACATTGATGGACATAAATTACAGAATTTAGGAAGAAATATCAACAGGATCGTTTCAGTTCTTATTTTTAGGCTCTAAAATCATTCGCACTTTAGTCGTAACAAAATACTTATAAAATGGGATTAAATATAAAATAAAGGAAATATTATGTTTAACAGTTTACGATTGTAAAATCAAAATGCCTAACTTATAGTATTTTCAACCATTTATTGTTAGAACAATCATTATTTGAATTCCTGAGTTAATGGTGTAGCAACGAGGTGTTTGATATTGCAACAAGGTTGTACAATTATTATTACATATAATCACGTTTTGAACAAGCTGTTCTAGAATAAAAGAATAGTAAAGTTCATAGGGCTCAGGACAGGCAAGAGCAGTTCCTGAGATATGAGCAAAAAGATGTTCAGAATCCTCTTTTGTTTAAGTTATGAGTAGAAAAATGCTCGGAACTTAGCTATTAAACTTTGAAAGGTTGTTTGTTTGCAATTGAATTAAGGCACTTCGTATTTACATTAACAAACTCAGAAATAACGCATTAAACTTACAGAATTGGGTAATGGGTCGTATGTTTCGTTCTATAAGAAAACAAAAGTAGGTAGGATCACATGATAGATACTTAACGTTTCTTTATCTATCACAGGCTGTGACTAGGTAGTGAAGCGTTACTAAAGCCTTTCGCAGAGTCTTACAACTCGTTAGGGATAGGCAGGACTGTAGGAAGCCCCATTGAAAAAGAATAATATATAATAAACTGATGGGTTTAGATAGGATCTCTCAGACTGCATCCAGTGGAGGAAGAGTTTAGTAGCTGAAGCCAGAGTGGTATCTGTTAGGTATTAAAGACAAATTTTCAGTGAATAGGACGTTTCGGGATTAGCCCAGTAATAAAGCTCTTTCTCCATAATCGAGAGACTAATAGGGGTGGCAGAGTATTACCTTTTAATAAATTATATTTATATACATAAATATATATTAATCACATATACTAAAAGTACTACCCTTTTGACCTATTTATTTATGAAAATCATAATCTAGTAAATTCCATATTATGAATATTCACTTTAAAATCTCTAACCTTCTCTCAATTTAGTAAAGGTTCAATATTAATACTTGATTACCATATCGATTAACGTTAAAGATTATATTTATCTATTTTATCCACCAAAATATTCAATTATCTAAGAAAATTATTACATCACTAATATCTTGTTAAATCTGTTTAAATAACCTTGTCAAACAACATTTAAATCAATGGTAATAAATATATTATATACTACTTTTTATCACCATCATCATTACCTATCTCATGTACTACAAAGTTTGCCAAATAATACCATCTTTCAAGTAAATTGTTATCAAAAGAAATCAATCTTTAAATTGTATTAATCATTCTCACTAATTAATATTTCTCAATGACCTAATCAAATAAATAAATAATATATACATTCACTAATGGTTAGGTATTCTAATAATAGTTAATATAAATAAGTTTTGGAATCAGAAACATAGCTTGTCACACTTTAAAGAACTAAGGTTATCTGCGTCACAAACTAGGGTCCACTAATCTAGACGAATCACAAGGCCAATTAAATAAGTTAAATTTAAGTTAATATTAAGGGTAATTTAGTTTAAATAGTAGATTTAAAGGGGGGGAGTTACATGTTCAGCTGAACTGTAGAGCTAAGAATGCTTACCCAGCCATGTCGCTCATACATACGGACATTTGAAAGTCAGCCTGTGGGCTGGGTTCGGATCCCGGGCTAAATATTTAGGCGAAGACCACGGATGTATTTTCTAGAGTAAGGCTGGTTTACGTCCATCGAATAGCCTCTTTGCCACTCGAATAATGCAAGAGCGATAGAGGTAAATAGACGAATAAAGTGATTCGTGATAGGCCCCCAGTTCCATCCTGATTGCGCTGAAGAGGACCAACGGGGGGAACATAGCTACTACACTGTCCCTGCAGTGCAGAAGTACCTGTAGAATATGCGTGCCAATGCTGGCAGTAAGTTAATATATAACGTATCTGACAGCTATTGCTTGCTTAGCTTAGCTTAGCTTCAAATATAACATTCACCATGTAAAAACGGTTGTTTATATTTTTGTACAGCTCTTTTGTGTCACTTGAAATATAACATTCACCATGTAAAGTAGTGTGTTACTATCAGACCACTAGGCTCTCTGCTGAACTTTCCATATCTTCTATTAGTATCCATACCGGATTTTCCTCCCATTAAAAAAAAAGAACAAAAGAATAAAACGCAGAAAAACAAAAGTCTCAGACGTAGGTTGAAAAATCACCAAAGTGAATTCGCAGTGGGCTGGATATATTGCCCGGAGACCGGTTGGCCGATGGGGCCAGCGAGTTCTTGAATGGCAACGCACCGGCCGTCGTAGCATGGGATCATGTGGCATTATCTAGGGGAGGCCTGTGTTAAGCAATGGACGTCTTGTGGTTGATAATGATGATGATCAAAAAAGGTAAATTCTCACTAATCGAAATTCGATCTGCTTACATTACATTTCTAAACAGACAAACTCACATCCCTGTTATTACACGATTAGTTCCTTTAACGTACGATAGTGTTTACGTGTGTGCGTTCGTGGCCCAGCGGTAAGAGCGTGTGACTAAATCCAATCCAAAGGTCGTGGGTTCATTCTCCAGCTCGTACCAACGTGTTTTTGGAATTTATGTGAATGAATTCATTCATAAATTGCCCATGTACTTATGAACGCGTGTTTACCTACGAAATATCATCTAATAATATATTTACGAATCGCCTTTTGGTGAAGAAAAACATCGTGAGGAAATCAGACTATCCAGGGAACACTAATAGAACTGTCAATTTCTATAGGTAGAAAATGTCATGTGGCATCCGAAGTCTCCGAGCTATCGCGTGTTTTTTTTCTGTAGAAATTGACAGATCGTCCCGTCCCGCCCCGTCCCATCCCGTTCTAGTGTGAGTCAGTCATCCTTAAGGCTATCCTTACCCTTTGGGTTGGAAGGTTTAGATGGCAGTCGTTTTCGCTAAACTAGCTCCTACCCCAAATCTTGGGATTAGTTGCCAAAGCGGACCCCAAGCTCCCTGAGCCGTGGTGGCTGAACCGTGGCCCGTGGCATAAGCTGGGAAAACAACAGGAAGAAGAGTATTTTATATGTGTGTCGTTTGAAAAAGGCACCACTAACACTTTCACTACGGCTTAATGAGCCTGGGATCCGCTTTCGCAACCTACTCTCAAGATTTGGTGTAGGCGCTAGTTTACTGAAATCTGACCGCACCCTGCAGTTCTACGTGACCGCATTTGATAGCGACAGCGCGATACGATAGTGTCTTGTTGCTCTTGCTCGTTCTTAGCTGGTGGAAGGGAGATGCAAATACTATCGACTTTGGGCAGTCGCAATATAGTACGATTACGTAAAACTGATGGTATGCACACTAGTATAGCTCGGCTTACGAATGTCGTACCTATGACATAATCCTTTCCGAGTTTTGAATTTCTCGAATGATTGTAAACATTTTTATACAATAGCCTACCATAACAGCATACGATTTTTGGTAAGAAAAAACGTACTAAAATCTCGCACCATATACAGTAGCTTTTGACCATTTACTAAAGCCATAGACCACCTCAACTAGGTACTAGGTAAACAGAGGATGCAAGACAATTCGCGAATCGCGGTCAGCACACATAATTATGCAGCCCCGTACTAAATTAGTATAGAAGTGAGACCGCTTATTTCAATTGTAGATACCCAAGTTTTGACGGTCCTCGTGAAACTTAATAGTTATTTATTATACAAAGTTTTTAAAGTGTTAAACAACTTTTTCATCTCGTGCTTATACATTTTGGGATCTGAGAAAGAAATATTCCAGAATTGAGCCATGAGCGTAGGGGCTTATACATATTGAGACCTGAGCAAGCGATTTTTTCCAAAATTGAGTCATGATCATAGCGAATAGTTCAAAAACTGGAAATTTAGCTTTAGGAGGTTCTCAAGGCACGAGAGTTGAACAAACTTTGCCCCCGAGGGTAATACAACAGTTTTCACTTCACTATTACAAGTCTCATCCAAATGTAGGTATCCGATATTTATTGCCCAAAACCACAGAACCCCAAAACTATTGTTTAAAAGTCAGTACTACCAGTTAACTTGAAGAAACCATTCAAACTCAAGGTTAAATTACTTTCTCCACTAGTGGATAAAGTGCGTTTCCCCTCCGCTAGTTTGAAAGGATAAAAGAGCGCTTTCCGAGCTAGTCAGGTAAAAAAATATTTAAAATTATTGTGTTTTAGCGGTGAACCTGGAATATTGTAGTATAAAATGATGTAAAGTAGTAGGTAGTCAGTTATGGTCATATAATATAATCGTAGAAATAAAACGTAGAAAAAAAAGTAAAACTATGCATTTGTGTGTTTGTAAACACTACTACTAGGTACTACTACACTTGGCGTATTTGCGTTGTGCCTCTCGCTCGCACTTAGCATAACTGGTTTGAGCGGGAGGCAAAACGCAAGTGCGCCAAGTGAAGTGCCACCATAAAATATCGCATCCGTTATCTGATTCGCCAATATCTCTTACCTGAGAACGTCACATTATTTCTTCTGTCTGATTTGTCTACTCGTATCTCTTGCATGAGAACGTCACATAATTTCCTCGGAAGCACTTAAGATACGAAACGTGACAAATTATCAGAGGCTTAGAATAATACAGCCTAGAAACGTAGTTTCATGACTAATGGGGGAGACGGATGCAATATACGTCAAATTGCATACTAACAGATCTATCACTGTGACATTTCTACTATGTAAATTGACGTATTTTGCATCCGATATCCGCCCATTATTCATGACGTATCTGCTAAAAAACGCTAAAAACGCTAGGAAGATCCTAGTGTTTTTCCGGCTCTTTGCTACGGCTCAGAGAACCTGGGATCCACTAGGCGATGTAATCCCTACATTTAGGGTAGGCACTTGTTTTTGCAAAAGCGATTGTCATGACACTTTCTAGTCCAAAGGGGGATTAGTTTTGCGTAAAAGTAATGTGCTTCCTATCCTAATTAAAATAAGATGCACTAAGGGCCTTGGCCTTATCGGATCACCAGCATTTTTCGTTATATTCTGTATTTAAACTGAAAAATATGTCACTATACACATACGTAATATGCGCCAACTTTGCCACTTAGCGATAGATAACTTGGCCCAAATATTTTCTTTAGACAATCACCGGAATTTGACCACAACATTGCCCACCATTTTTTATGGTGGGCAACGTTGGCATTCACACTATTTACAGGTCTCAACATTACTGTGTTACATTGCCCACCGTCATGTTAAATGTATATTTGAGCAAATATAACCCTGGTTGCAAAGTTGGCGCTTATTGTATAAAGAAATGCCGCGAGTGTACATGAAATGTTACCTACTTAGTATGTCACAGACGTCACAGCTAAAATGTACTTCACTTCTAGGCTTTATTATTCTAAGATCTGAGATCTGAGGATCGTAAATAGCACCTTTCGCATTCTAGTGAATCTAGCTCGCTATTAATAGAATAGGGTAATTGACCCGAGGTTCTAGTTGTCAATGAATAGTACAGTCTGAGAATAGTAGGTAAGTAGTATACAGCCTGTAGTTTTAATATTACCTTAAACCGTAACCAAACGTAGGTACGTACTATGAAACGATATTGCATGGTAATTTTAAGTTAGTCTTAACCATTAATGCGTAATTAATTGTTCAAAATTTGTTAATTGTTCAGAAAATGTATTGCGTACCTACACTTATTTGACAGTGCAACAGTTAAAAGTTCACCTGTGACAGTTGTGACGTCACGCCAGTAAGACAAAGAAGCGATACAT
This sequence comes from Lathronympha strigana, assembly GCA_949128165.1. NCBI lineage: Eukaryota > Metazoa > Arthropoda > Insecta > Lepidoptera > Tortricidae > Lathronympha > Lathronympha strigana. The sequence goes on along the minus strand of OX421923.1, from coordinate 7,471,775 downwards.
CGCGTGTTGAATTATTTTGTACGGATAGAAAAAAACAGACTTCAATCGGCCTCCCCGGTAAAATTTAAATCTTGAGTTAGTTTGACCAGTTAACCAGTTTGAAAATTGAGGAGCTTTCTTATTGTCTCATGGCTTCCATCATTAGATCTCAAGTTAAATCAGATGAAACTACCTTGTATACCTCCAAAGTCACAAAATTATCGAGCAGTTTTAATATGTCTTCCCTGGTCTTCAACATGAGGGCCACTGGAGCAAAATGACGACTTCAATAAGCAAATGCCCAAGCTAATTATAAAACCCTCCAACCATCCACTTTCAGATAAAAAAGAATTTTTCAAATCGGTTGAGTATTGACGGAGTTCTGATGTCCCAAACATAAAAAAAATCACGAGTTGAGAACCGCCTCTTTTTTTGAAATTTTGAAGTCGGTTGAAATGTTAATATTGTCTTCTGCTGCCGCGATTGTTATTCATTGAAATTAAACACTTTAGAACGGAAGAGAACATCATGTCTCTCAGCAGTCATCATCTTAACCCTGTGAAAACGAGTGCTGTAAAGGGCTCGAAACGTAGGATCATGGTGTAACGCGATTAATCTGTTCTAAGGTTTTAATTTCAGTTAATAAGTTAGTTTTCATTGCAATTTCGGTTTATAACACTAACGTCTACGCTTGGTTAAAATTTTAATTTATTAAAAATCCACGATGTATACCTAGCTGTACTTAAGGGCGTAATCTGTATCGAATTCAGATAACAAAATTATAGAAAAAAAACACGCGACCTGCTCCATCATCATCAGAACTTGGTGGCCCAATCAGCTATTAGTTCTCCGGGCAATATGTCCAGCCCACTTCCACTGCCCCAAACAAAAAAGAAATGCGTTTCTCATTTTTTCCTACTTAGCCCACGATACCGATAACGCCCGCCCTGAAGCGGATCACCAGCATTTTTGTTACACTTTGTGAATTGAAAGGCATTAAAAGTCGACTGTCAGTTTCATAATAACATCATACGCGTGTTTTAATGTCTAATTACTTACAGCTACATACACTGTTTTATCTACACATATTTATCAAGAGCTCTCCATGAGGCGTTCAAGCCGCATATTTCGACCGCCAAACTGTCACGAAGCCATACTTTTTTAATTCAGAGACAAACTAAAGTCGACCTCAATTCACAAATCGTTCGATATCAAGTAACGTGCGACTTGCGTGTGATTTTTATAACTTACGCAAGTTACGCAGTACACTACAACTAGTTATAATTTATTTTCACTTTCAGGTTTTTCTTTTCAAGCTAGGAGGGATCAATCAATCAATTTGAAAAATCAACTACGTATAATTAAAAGTAACGTTAACAATGTAAATTACCTACTTGTATACCTAAAGTCTCTCAATGGTTCCCAAGATACAGGCTCGGCCTAGTTTGGGGACAGCTGTTTTTCATATCATAGTGTTATCTTTTATACCAATAAATCATTCATTCTTCATTCATCAATATGGCACTTTTCTATTTAAGGACTACACATTTTTACGTTTTCGGGCATTAACTAGTGGCATCGTGGTGTTGGTATGATGCTGTTTTCGGTTTTGTTTATTTCCTCTTAGTTGATATGAGAAGCACTATGTGTCAGACGATATCAAAATTATATTCGTCGCGTAAATGCTTGAATCCCTCATTACGCTCAGGATTCTACTATTGTAGAATCCTTCGCTTCATTCGGAATTAAATGTACGCCCTCGCCGGAAATATATAATTATAATCTCTTGTAACACAATCTACTATAGTTGTCTATGATTGGGTAGGGACAATAGGTACGCGATCAAAAGTTTATGGGTAATTTATGAATAAGTTCATTCCTAAACTGTCCATGCATTTTCGAACACGATAGTACATTATTACTGTTTGCTCGAAATAACACTTATAAATATTTTAAATATCATGAATAAGTTATATAGTATAAAATTACCAAATAAATATTTAGCTTCGCGTAGTAATTTAATTTTATCAGACCCGAATAATTACAAAAATGCATTTACGTAGTATTTGCAATCAACACATAATTTCGAAGTGAACGTCATCTCAACTGATATAAGAGGACAAATAAAAAATATTGGACTATCAAAGGTACGAAATTAGAAAAATAGTACATTTGTGCAGAATCTAAGAAGTAAGGGATTGTTGGACGACTTCGGAGTAGACTAATTGGTACATACGAGCCGGGGTCAGAACCAGTGTCGTCCGGATTTGAAGTCGATGTTTTTGCTCGGCAAATGAAACAATATTTTGTGCTCAGTTTATGTAATTAAAGCACCATTTACAATATTTAAAATTAAAAGATACAAAAAAGATCATTTTACATCAATACCTGCAGTGGTGGCCAACTAATCAAGGACACGGTTTCTTCCCCATACAACTGCCTACAAATGTGCATTTTCCAATTGGATATGAATAATTAAAAATTTGGTAATTTGATATTAATTATTAATGACATTACGCTGTTTCTTCGTTTAAAAAAGATGCCTCTAAAAACATTCTTAAAGTTTTCATACAAATTTTCCCGTTTTGTCCCTAATTTTAATTTAATCGTGTATATTTCTTAAAGTACCTACATATTTTACATAAATGACACACACAAATAAACCTTGTATAAATGGGGATAAGTCGTGTCGTTGGCAAAAAATTTACCAAGCACTTTTTAAATAATTATCCAATTTGGAACGCCATATTTGTAAATTGCATGGGGGAAATTTTTGTCCCTAATTAGTTTGCCACCACTGTGTAAATTAATACAAAAGGGATATTTATACAAACTGCTTTCTAAGTTTCCATAATATGTATATCTGAAACATACAGCTATTTGCAATTTTGCCGACGAAAAGTGAAATAGGCTTGTTGTTGTTGAAAAAATACCCTGTATAAAGTGTTGTACTTTATACAGGGTATTTTTGCAACCCTTATCCATAGGGCAAAACATACCTAATTCTCTACTGCAAAAACACACTTTATTGCAGATTCTTACAATTGTGAAATATTAAGTTTAGTTCATTGATTTTATAAATAATAAATAACATTTATTTGTCGTACATCAAGTAAGGTTAGTGGAGGTGTAAGTATAGTATTACGTCATAAATATGTAAGTAGTATAAGGGGTGAGTTTGCTGTCTGATCAGTCTTAGAGGCGAATACGTAAATCACTCTTAGTATAGGGGCAACAACCACAACAACTAAGAAAATCTTTTTTATAAATTCGTCGAAGTTTTGTATGGAATCTTAGACCATTTAACCAATCGGACTGGCAATTTCACCATGTTCATTATATGGACACTTTGGACTGTCCTTTATCTGATATAACTATTTGTACAGTCAGCTGCAGATATACTGGAACCCCACTGCATACAAACTTTCTTTGCAGGGTCAAGGTGCAATATTACAGAGTTTTCCAATCTGCCAAACTGCAAGACAGTTTAATGGATTATTATTGTTAACACGACACAGGCTAACATTCTTTGGCTTACATATATGTTGAAAAAGAGTAATTGTTAAAATTCTACCTTAGATACACTTAACTATGTGCTTTATTTCTAGACCCATTATTTAAAAATTATGCTACTATATCATGATGGCCATAAAAACAGTAACAAGGTTGGATTTGTGGAAAAAGTAAGTAATGTAATTTCGCCTTAACTATTTTTTTTCAGACGATACACATTCACAATATGTACTATCTAATTAATATAAATTCACGTCTCTCATTACTTTGTAAGTTTAAATAGTCTTAAGTATTTTATAGTTCACCTTCAAAAGGATTCTACGATACATACCAGATATTTCCTAAGCTACGGATGACAAATGATAAAATCCATCCTTTTTTAGGGGTGATAGCACTGGCGTAAGACAAAGACAGTATGATTACCTCTGACTATGCACGAATGAGAACAAAACCTGTTCAGAACTAAATTTGTGTTTATATGACGTCAAAAAATTTACTTATCCCGTCTCCAATCTCACCCTGTAGTCGATTTCACTCATAAGTTCCTATTCCGTATTACTACACCCCACGTTGACCCGAGAAAATTTACGATATTTTGAATCCTGATAATGATAATCTCTCTCAATCATTCAATAACAGTTGTCTCAACCACAGAACTATATCGAAATAGAACTAAAAAGTGTACCTCGTCGTCAGGTTTAAAACAAATGACTTACTGTCCGACATACTGCTCAAACACGACCAATAAATTTGGAGATGTCTGGAGGTATTTCTTTTAATCTTTATGTATTAAGTCCTATAATAAATAATGTGCGTAATGTAAAATTTACATGCTCGGGCTTAACAAATTGATAAACTTTTTTGTTTTATCTCGATAGTTCTGTGATCTCTCTTTTCTTCATAAGTTTATGCTAATTTATGTTTTATGCATTTTTCGTAGTAAACAACAATTTTATAGCTGAGAAGTGTCCTTAACCTCCTGCCTAATTAAATCAAAACTCTGTAAAATCGGAATATAATTGCATTTCTTTTGTTTCATTAGATTTTGAATAATTGGAATTGAATTGTATTTCCTCGGCATTAGATTCAAAATTTACTGGCAATTTTCGGTGGGCGGCAGGAGGCTATGACGTATCGGTAGGGGTCAGATGGGGACACCGTACGAACGGACCAACCGGATATAAGTGTCCTGTTCACAGGATGATCTCATGTTTAAAACTTCGAGTTAGATGTTTGTGAGGGAGCACGATTGTGTTGAGCAGGATCGTCTCCGCTGGCACCACCACGCTGGCACCTGCCAACAAAATAGTAGTACTTAGTAGTTCATGCAACAGTGATATAACTAGTGGCCCTGTGAGCTGCAGACCTCGTGAGATAGCTAGAGGTATTGGCATAAAGGTCCTAAGTGCCTCGGTGTCTATGGCGCTTAGGCCTTTTGTACCAATTCCCGGCATTTTGAACATTTCCAAAAACTGAATCGATAACATTTTATAACTTGCTTTCAAAATTTCACAAGAATTGGTTGATAAATGCGACCTGTAGATGAGAACAAATAGAGAGACACATGAAAGCATTTTTACCCAAGATAAAACGGAGATGCTTCGCTCACTTGGTCAATAAGGGTTATGAGCTGTTGCATACACTAGTTTTTCTACGACGGCGAAAATAGCGAAAACGCGAAATCTCAAATGGCGACAGAATGTGGAATTTGCCGTATACCAGCTATACTTAGAACTTACCTAAGATTGTGATGGAGGGGTTCAGCCGTCCGTCCGCGTTGAAAAGGGCCTGGTTCTCCATTTTAGCAAAAGGTTTGTTGGGGTCCGGATCCGAAGGGGTCCCTTCTATCCGGGACCACTCGCCTACGCTCGCGTTTTGACCCACTATAAAAAAAAAACATAAATATTTTACGGCTAAATCATAAGTGATCACAATAAGACAGTCCCTTTGTAGTCGAATTCCCACCCACTATGCAGTTTGGCACTTACTGAAAAAAAAAAACGGGAACCAGAAACTGACCATGTCCATATTGACGGAAATGTGTACAATTTATAAAACCACGAAACCTCTCTAGTTCGTGTGCATTCTATCATTATTAATTAATCCAGGCGCCTGGTACCTGTTCAGCGGTGGCCGTGACAGTGGTTGGGCAACAAAGGGGTTATATAATTAATTGAAGGTGTGCAATTTATAGAGCTCTGAATTTAGTATGATAGAATAGCTAATTATTTTCCTATTTAAGTCGAATATAACATTGCCAGGCATTTTAATTGGGAGAAAAGAGTTCCCAGGTGACGTCCAAGGTGCGGTAAAAACTGCCAAAGTCGTCACATTTATAGACGTGAACCTATATTTTTTCATTAGACCTTAAAAATCGTGTGTGCAAAAATATAGGCGCAAATATTCAGCCGATCACCCTGCGAGGCGATGACAAAGAGCAACTGTCACACCCACCGCTAAACCTCTGCCAGGCGCCCAGATTAATTAATAATGATAGTATGGCTCACGCACTAGATGGGTAAGGCTTTGTAAATTGTACACCTATTTTCCTTCTAAACCAATACAAAGCTGCGTTCATCCGAAATGGATGGGTATTAACGCGAGTCAATTCGCCGCTAGGGGCGCTAGTGGAACGCGTGTCTGCTGCGAACATTTCAAACGTCACTTTGACAATTATTGCAAATGGACACAAGACCCACGCATGAGTGGCGCCGCCTGGTGAGCTACAATACGGTACCTTCATATACGCCAACTTTGCCACCAGTTTTTTTAGTCAATCACTGGATAATGACAATCCTAAGCCATTTTTTATGGTGGGCAATATTGGCATTTACAGGTTTCCAACATTACTGTGTTACATTGCCCATCGTAATAAAATATACATTAGGGCAAAGATACCCCTGGTGTTCAGGCTATCCCTACTTTGAAGGATTTCACAGCGCCATCTATTAAAGGAAGTTGAGATGCTTTAGAAAAATATATTTGTTTTCACACACAATACTTTTTAAAAGTGTGATATTCTAAACATAGCTAAACCGTCTCATTGTCTAGATTTAAAGCTATATTGTGACACAATTCTAGATCTCAAATCAAATTATTATTGTTGTTTTTTTTTCTTCCGTAGATGTCATCCATTTAAGCTTCGTCGTCAAGCAAATCTAGTCAAGTCTAGTGAACCTTACCGACAGAGTACATGACGAGCGAGTGCTCGCTGATGGTCGCGTTGTTCAGTATGATGGATTCCTTGATGCGAACGCCCGCTTTTATTGTCACCCCGGCGCCGATAGATACGTTTGGACCGATCTGTAAATTAATTAAAAATTAATTAATTAAACTAGTGGCTCTGTGAGCTATAGACCTCGCAGTATTGGCACAAAGGTCGTAAGCGCCTTTGACGGTCATGGCGCTTAGGACCTTTGTACCAATTCCCGCCATTTTGAAAATTTCCAAAAACTGAATGGACAAAAAATGTTTATGTAATCAACAAACTTGTTTACAAAATTTCACAAGAATTGTTTGATAAATGCGACCTGTAGAGGAGAGCAAATCGCTTTGCTCACTCGGTCAATTGTATATAAAAATAAAATCGGCCTAGTGCGTGTCGGACTCGCCCACCGAGGGTTCCGCACAAAGGATGCTCGCCTCCATTTATGACCTTAGGACTTAGGTACTTAAGAATACTGGTGACGGACGGACACATAGTGATCCTAAAAAGGTCCCGTTCTTTCCTTTGGATGTATTAAACTCTAAAAATTGCAGTATTTTCTTGTACAACTTATTCGTCGAGATCAAATAAATAAATAAATAAATTCATAAATTGCCCATGCACTTTTGAACGCGTGTGTACATGGTCATTAATTTCAACTATAGTCAGAATTATCTAACAAGGTGGTGAAGCGAGGGATAAAATAGCTTGGTCTCCCTCGACATCCCTAATATCGTTTGTCTTAAATTCATTTGCCCTAACTATTTTGTCCTAATTATAATAATCCTTAACGAATATTAGCCATAATCGAATTATTGCCCAAAAACGACTTCACATACAACCGAATTGCTGTTAGAAAATTCGGTAAGGTTAGGATAGAACTATGACCTCACACAGAGTCGAATCGCTGCTAGAAAAGTAGGTTAAAACGATTAGGGTAAATACTATTAAGACATACGAGTTTAGGACAAATGATCATTATATCAGACGTATTAGGGCATCCAAAAATACAAAGTACACGATACAAAATCGCTTCTAGAGCGTAGTGAGTGTTTCATGACTTACCACGGCCGAGTCGTCGACGCAAGCGGTCGGATGGACAAAGACATCCGGAAGTATATTGTTGTTGTGTGTGTCGCTCTGTTTCCGGTGGAGTTCCAGGTAATGGCGGTTGGCGTAGATGGCGGAGCCTGGAGTCTTCACCTGGGACCACCAGTTTGAGATCTGGAATGGAAAATTGGGTATAAGTTGAAAATTATTTGGGGAGGTTTGTTATTTCCACCTACGACTTTTTGGTCATTTGACCTGACCCTTTCCGCCCAAGTCTTAAGCGACTTTGAGTAAATAAAACAATGATTAGATCCTTACATTGGATTTATAACAAAAGAAAATGCGATTTGTGGAAGCAATTACGGCTGCAAATACGTATAAACCAATACAAAATTGTAAAAATGTTAAAGCGGGCGCAACAGCTGAAAGCGCCGAAATTTTAAAACGTAATAAATATAAGAGCCACAGACTACCATTTTGGGTCTAGGTCCATGAGTTTTTTTTTGTAGAAATCGCGAAACGTCTTGTTCATGTAACTGGTGACCGAAGAGCTGGTGGCTTCCTCGCACAACGTATCAGCATTGCTATACAACGAGGAAATACCGCCAGCATCCTAGGTACCAAGTACCTCAAGGGTCTATTTTAGATTTAAGGTAGGTAGGTAGCTTGTAGAGTCAAAGCACATTATCACTTTTTTTTATGGGAAAGGTAACAAGCAAATAACACTTCCAAGCAAATGAACTGTCTAACTTGCAAGTTTTATTTTAAACTTGAAATTATGAAGTTTACTTAATTCTCACAGTCTATCCTATCAAAATCTAGGATAGTACTTAGCATAGACGGACTCTAGCTTACTATATATATATTGTTCGTTTTATTTAAAATACATAGTTATTTGATTTAAAAAAAAACAGGCCAAATGCGAGCCGGACTGGCGCACGGATTCCGTACCATTATTTTTAAAATCGGCAAAATAATCACGTTTGTAGTATGGGAGCCTCCTTAAATATTTATTTTATTTCGCTTTTTAGTATTTGTAGTTATAACAGCAATACATAATCTGTGAAAATTTCCACAGATTATGTATTATTATTTCATTTGTCTAACTACTTCAGAGGGCTAATAATGAACATCGATAACTGGCATTGACGGAATAACCTCCTTCTCGCTCGAATATGCAAGTGTGACAGAGAGGCAGATACACATGTTCGATTATCAATACGGTATGACGTTCAAGGATAACGAAAGACGATACTAAACTGATCTAAAATAAATAACGATATAAGGGTTCTTAATATTCGAGGGTCAGTCATTACAAACGTAAGAACATTGCTATTTTATGTATGTTTATTAACGTTACGTATTTATCTTACAATAACAAATAACTTGTTTTAATTTATAGTTTTATTTGAAGGCAGAATACGGGCGAAGGTTCGTTTCTCTTATCTATAAGTTACTCATACTTTGTTTTTTTCACACTTAACTTTAACCTTTTCGACGCCATGCATCCTAAATACAAACTCAGACGCCACGTCACCGAAGTGTCAAAACTGAACCTGAACTTTATGAGTGTTTATTAAGGTCTATATTGCTCTCGTCTGTGACCGATTAATCTGTCGTTTGCGTTGGACCAGCGGTGCCAATATATACGTCTTTGGGGTGGAAAGGTTAAAAATAAGTCATTCAAACGTTAAAATGTGCTTGTTCGTTAAAATGTGCTTATTTAAAAAGGTGCCACTTTATCGCTATTTTTTAAATAATACGACGGTGACAAACAAGAATACGGCCCGCCTGATGGTAAGCGGTCACCGTAGCCTATGGACGCCTGCAACTCTAGGGGTGTTACATGCGCGTTGCCGACCCTTACTTGCTTGCTTTTTGATAAGGTTAATTTCTAAACTAATCTTTAGGGTATTAACGCCTAACAGGCAACCGATAAAGTGGTATCCTTTACTACAATCTATCACATATTTTGGTAATTTTGAATTATGTACAGACGAGATCAAATGAAGGAACAAACGTGACCAATTTGAGCTTCGTGGAGCGTGTTCAATAGCCCAAAATTGCTTTTGGGCTATTGAAGACGCTCCACCAATTGTGATCTACTGTGGCAGCCCTTTATAAACGATTACTGATTCCCGAAAGAGTCTAGAAAGTTCCAGATTATTTGGGCTGTAATATTGTGTATATACTTCAGGTGTCCATAGGCGCGGAATCCGCGGTTTACTAATATATAGCCGAATATTGTATGGAAAATTATCACATCCCAAACAACAGTTCCCATATTTTCATTTACCCGAATTAGCGTTGAAAATTCCGGAAAAAATCAAATGTTTATTTCATGATTTTTTGATACTTTCGTTTTTTTCCGTATTTTTCGGTTTTTTTCAGAAATAAATAATGTCACTATCACTGTCACTCTTTCCAACTATTTCAATTGTTTCTTCCTCGATGTAGCCCCTTTGTAGATGTAAATTAGACCTAACATACATTGATTTAGAGTTGAAAATTAGAGCGCAAAGTCTCATTGTTTTTTTCCGAAATAAACCGAAAAAAACGAGACGTTTGGGAAAATAACTATTTTTTACCAGACTTTTTCAACGCTAAGCCAAATACACTTACGTTTCGTATAAAACATTTCGCATATTTTTATTTGTCATACTAACCTAACCTAATCTATGCTAAATGACAATAAGGAAAATATGAATTTGGTAATTGTTGGTATGCCAACTAAACATAATGCGATTAGTTTGTTGAGAAATGAAATTATGCGAAAATATAATTGGGGAAATGGCAGTACATCGCTAGTGTTAAATAACAATATATTTATTTCGCTAACATTATAATGTTACGTAATACTATCCTTATAACATCTAGTTACATAAGATCATAACCAGGGATCGGAAATTCGGATGCTTTTATACAAAAACTTCAGCCTCAGTAGGTACCTACACCGTGTTGGTGTTGAGTAATATGGATACTGATTCAATTAAATTTTTATTTGTCATGATTTAGTTTACCAAAAAGGTTTTTATTTTTTAAAAGAGTTTCTATTCATTTTATAAACACGATACCTATTTCGCTCTTAAACGATTCACCACGATTTTTTTTTACACCGTTTTTGTCTTAACGAAATTGCTGAAAATAATCATAAGCTAAATATTATGACAGTTGTCATTATTTCTTGATGTTTTATTCAGATTAAGAAGCTGACTCCATACTTGCTGAGCGTGTAGGTATACATCCGAATTTCCGATCCCTGATCATAACACTATAGTGTGGGAGCACCAGTATCAAGGAAAGGATTAAATACCTGCATGGCATAAAGTGTGTTAGTGCCAGCCAAAGGCGCTAGCACATCTTGCTCCCACGACATGTAGCCAGGATTGGGGCTGGCCTGGTTGTTGCCACTAGAAACAAAAGTAATGTTAAAAGCCGGCCAAGAGCATGTCAGCCACGCTCAGTCTAAGGTTCCGTTGTTAACCGTCCGTCCTGATATTGGAACCTAGAAGGGGTTTTAGAAGATATCGTGACCAAAACTACCAAAAATTAGTATCTTTGCAACACTTATGTCTCATATACGCCCTTTTACTAAGAGGATATCACTTTTTGCAAACCAATAAAAAAAATACCATGTTAAAAATATTATTTCTTGAAAGTCTTTATGAAACTCTACTTTCATGTTTTCTTTCTAAATTTTTGAACCTGTGGTTCAGAGGTTAGAGGGGGGGGGGGGGAGCACATCTTTTTTCAACTTCCGTACTTTCTGGAGCGATTATTTCCGAAAATATTTGGTGCATCAAAAAATGTTTGAGATAACCCCTACTTTATATCTCTCCACTATAGAGATAACCTGTGATCTTAAACATATTTTTATCCACTTTTTATGCATCGACCACCGACCAAATTACAGCTTTCTACTACTAGCGCTCACTAAGCTAAGCCGCTGGGCACTGGAGGCCTTGGTCACTTTTTCTGTACTATATGACGTTTCTTTCAATTTATAAAGAGATACATTTTTGCCATTTTGTCTACAGAACCCAAATTACTACTAACCTGTAATAATCAGCTTCTTTCTTCTCCAAAGCCCTCGCCATAGTCTGAAACACCTTCGGCGCGCACACGTAAACGCCGCAATTGATCAGCGCCGAAACGTAAGAGGCCGGTTTCTCCACGTAGTGCGTCACGGCCTTCGTGCTGGACTCGCGCACCATGCAGCCGTAGTGGATGGCTTGTTGGCGGGTCGCTTCTGTACCCATTATTGTAACCTGGAGAAAAAAATGATTAAAATGGCCTTGCCTGCTTCATTTTACTAAACGCGCTTGTCGCCGCCTAAAAAACAAGAAAGATAACTTTTTTATTTCAGTTTTTAGATTAATAAGTTATTATATTTTGATCCGTATTTATTTACCGCTGCTCTGTCCAAGTATCTCTGCAGGTACCAATAGTTACTAATAAGACCATACGATAGTTCAATCTTTGGCAAAAAAAGTTGAATAAATTATTTCTCATGATACGGTCGGAAGATGAGTTGAGGATACCTCAAATGCTAACACACCATGCTACGGCTCAATAGTAAGGTCTTGAGTACTTGATAGGCTTTAAATAGTGATACAGGACTTATAGAACACAATAGCACGTTAAAATCGCCGTTAATCGAACTTGCTAACGATGTAAACTAGAGATTAGCCGAATACGGACTTTGCCGAATACGAATATTTGGCCGAACATTCGGTTCAGCTCTTACCGAACTGAATATTCGGCAAAATATTCGGTTGTGCCATATCGCTAGAAAAACATTAAAACCACTATTTTATAGGCTTTTTTTCTTAAGCTACGGTTTTATTATCTCTACGGCATAATTATCTCTTTTTGGTAACGCCTTAGAATACTGAAATAGGATGTCATTATCAGGGCTCGGAACCGGTTTAAAAAATAGCGGTTAATACCGGTTTATTTCGGTTTTACTCCGAACTTTCAAAAGAACGCAAACGTTTTAAGAACATAATAAAATCCTGGATTTAACCGGTTTATTCGAAAAGCAACTTGACGGTCTAAACGCGACGTTGCCAGATTTCGTGTTCAAGTTGCAAGACGTACGAAAGGATGGTTCCTTTAACAATTTTAGTTTTATGATTTTGCATACATGTATCTAGAGACGGGTCAAAAAATATAGGCAAACCAGTGAGCTGGTATTTATAGGTGACAGCCAACAGTGTCAATAATTTATTTAAAAGAAATCAAAATATAAGTTCATACAGGGTGTATTTTCTTTTCGGGCCAATGGGGTCAACTAACAGATCCCGAAATGTTACACGAAAATGATCTTCAGACCTTTCCTCGATTTTAAATTAATGTTAGTGGCCTTTACAGAAGAAAAACATATCTACAGGTTACGAGAAAAAGGTAATTTGTTACAAACATTTATTTGTGCTTATTTATTCAATTCCTATCCAGAATAAAAAGTTTGTATGGGACATGGAACCAAAAAAAAAACTTTTTTTCTAAATGCATTTTCATATTTTCCTATTAGTCCTAACAACAGGCAGGATGCCGTTGTTAGGACTTGTCAAATGTAATACAAACATAATTATCAGTCCCATACGGATGAAATTCATAATAAGAAAATTATCTTTTTTTACATTTTGGTTTAAGTATAGATGAAATAAAACACATTTTTTTTTGTCCAAATTTGGCACTTTCACACCCCACATTACGTGATGACGCACCAACTAAAATTAAAATTTTAGCACCATCTTGTATCGGGTATTTTTCATTGATAATAATATTATAAGAATATAATAATAATAGATGATAGATGTGGAAAGCTAAGTGGCGAGTTGGCTATGTGTCAGTGACACCTCTTTACCTTCATCCCTGATACTCGTACCGGTGTTGCCCCCTTGAGCCATCCTAGATGTCACCTTTTGTGGGAGCCCCTCTTATGTGGGCGAGTCACCGTCTGCGGTAAATCAAATTGCTTACCTTTTTCTTAGACAGACGCCCGATTTTATTTTCCATAACCCAGTATTTAGTGCACCACTTTCACCTAATAGTCCAGTATATTTTGGACTCCATTAAATCTCAATAGTACATACACCCTGGCGGGTGCTGCCTCTGCGTGCGTCCCATGGTTCGGGCAAGTGCAACATCCGCTCGGTGTACCCCTTACATTTCATTACATTGTCCCCTTTCGACATGATCTTGCGTGTTGGTTTTAGCTCCGCGTAAGCCTCCCAAATGTCCGGAACACCATTGTTCCGTGATGGGAAAGACATGCCTAACATAAGTCTTTATTTGGAAAAATAATACATTTTACAAAATTACTTATTTCTGTTTTTTTTGCTACCCGTTATTGAGCAAAGGCCTACTCCATCGTGCTCTATAAACACCTGTCAGCCGCCATTCTTGTCCAGGTAGAGCCTGCATACAGCACAATGTCGTAATTCCACTTTCGTTGAGGACGGCCCTGCGGCCGTTTCTCTACGCGTCGCCACTAGTGGAGTACGCGTTCGCTCCATCTGCCGTCTTTAGCTCGAGTAACATCATCAAATCATCATTGATAGTATGTAAATTAAAATATGCGATAGATTCTCTCTAATTGTGTCTAGAGTAACCTTGTTTGTAACTATTCCAAATATAACATCGGTAGCTTAAGTAGTTCTCGAGACGTTTTTTAATGATGTGACAGACATACTGAGTCACTCCATAATAAAAAGGAACCCCCTTTTTATCATTTAGGTACGGAACCCTAAAAATGAAAGTATACTAATTAAGATAAATGTATGTAATTATTTGTTTTTATCAATTTTAAAATAACTTACAGGTACAAATATAAATAAAGCAATTACGTGGCATCCTAGGAACTATGCCTCAAGCGGAGGATTTATGGCATCTTATCTATACATATTTTAAAATGTTTTTTTTGGTATTATCATATTTTTGTGGAATTAAACTTATTTGTAATTGCTTAAAAGAAACTATGCAATTAGATTGAATGCCAAAAAATACGCGGAAATACTCGCGCGTGGCAGATTTTGATGTACAGATCGCGCAACATTTCCTAAAAAATAAATAATAATCTATTGCGCTCCAGTAAGTCAAGATAACGTTTGGTTTGTCGGAACTTTGTAACCCTGCTACTCCTTAAAGTTTCACTGATATTGCCAGATTTTAAAAACATGAACACCTTTTAACAAGTAAGTAGGTAACTTATTCCACTATCATTTAATATGACAGATTAAAATATTTTTCTTATACCATTTTTTATCATGATGCCCTGGTCGCGCGAATCTATATTCGGGGGAGGTACTTAACAAGGTATTCCCCATATGTTAGACTGCCGCGTCGGTGATTGAATATATAAATAAAACTTCAGTCTTTCTCCATAGTAAATGTAAGGAAAAAGTTGATTTAAATATGGGCCTAGTACCACTAGGCTTGTGCTAATTAAAACGATTAGTATGAAAAAAAATCTATGAAAATAAAAAAAATATTCCTATAGAAACTATTGTGTGGGCTTCGATTTATAGCCGGATTTTTTTTCCATACTTATTCTCTTTTGATCTCAGGCAGGAGTGGAATACATCGCCATTTAAAAAAATACTGTCTAGAAATTACCTTACATTCTCTTACCATGTAGGTTTTTATTCTAGAATCTGTAAACGCCTATCTCCATTCGGTGTAAATCGAAAAGGAAGGGAAAAATATAGTTTTTATGTAGCAGGACAGGATCTGGTAGGTGCCCTCACTGACCCATAAAAAATTCACTCTGTATAAATTACTAACATTTTTTTAAACCGCAATAGTGTATAATTTGCAAACTTGGAGTAAACTGTTAATACATAATTTGTGATTATTTTGGAATATTATACTCGTACTAAAAAGTAAAAATAGTGTGGGAAATACTGAATTTATATTATTTATAATATTATTTCTTCAATATTTGATATTATTATTTCTTTGAATATATTTAGTTCGCGGCAGAAGAAAACACGCTTAAAAATGATTAAATATGCGAAACAACGTGCTTTTTAAACTTTGCTAACTGGACTGTAACTTGTTTATCCTGCGTCGCAAAAACCGGTTTTTATTGTTCTAAACCGGTTAAACGAACAAGAACTTTATAAAAATATTACTCTAAAAACCGGTTTAAAAATAACGGTTTCACGAACGTAACCGAAATATAAAGGTTTTGCGCCAAGTACATGATACCGGTTTGAAAAATTAACCGGTATCCGAGCCTTGGTCATTATTCGATAAACTATAAGATAATCTACGCTAGTTATTTACTTTGTTTATTCGATAAATATTCGGCAATCTAACCAAACTATTCGGCCGAATACGAACACTGAAAAACTTGCCGAATATACCGAATACCGAATATAATATTCGGTAAAACCCTGAAACGGCAAATGTAAACAAAAGGCATCATATTGTTTTGTCACCGTTTCTCCTGGAGTTTTCACTGTACCTCATCAATCACCACTGTAACCATAAACTACTGAAACGGTCGTATTTTCGTAATATAAAAAACTTGAAATAGTTTAAACGTTGCGTATTACGACAATATGGCGGTTTGTTCACATCGTTAGCAAGTTCGATTGACGGTGATTTTAGCTGATCTTTTTATCAACATACCAAAGAGTTAGGTCTCTCCATATGGAACTCCCACAGCTCCTTAAGCGGGAAGTCGGCACACACATCCCCGTTAAGCAGGAAGAAAGCAGCCGGATTCCCTGCTCGGATCTGGTCTCGGAAGTGGTACAGTCCTCCACCAGTGCCCAGCGGTGTGAACTCTTGCAGGTATCTAGAAGAAAATAAATACACAAGTTAATATTTGAAAATAGCGGCGTAAGGCGGGGTCGAGCCGCTTCGGATACCAGGCTCCAGGCGAGCAGGGGAGGTGCCAGTTGCCAAAAGTTGCCAAACCAAAAGAGTGAGTTGGGCAAACCCTAAGTAATATTACCAATCTACAGAAGCTTCTCTTTCCTACATTTGACATTTAGCTTGCCAAGCATGCAAATATTAAGATGACATTAACATTAGTATTGTCACCATGCTGTCAGATGCGAATGGTGGTACAACAATTTGTATAAACATATAAATAGAAACTAAATATGTATCGGAACATTATTTATATTATAAGAACACGTTTTTATTGATTATTTATAAGTATTGGTATTAATTTGTCTAAGCATAAATTATTAGTTCATTGTTTGAAGTATACATATATCTGATCGCACCTGTGATGTAATGCGCGTCGCGCGAACCCTGACGGTCTATGCAGCCTTTTTAAGTTTGGTTTTGTTTAATTACATTATTGTAAATATCTAAAAGACCTCTATCGACCGCGTCTGCTGATCTTTTGTATGTAATTTGTCATACTTCAATGCATGAAATTGACTTTGAATGTATATGCTGAAGGCCATAGCATTTATAAGTCGTTGGCATGCACTGTTGATGCAACATAAACACTTTTTAATATAAAAAAACCACTTCAAAACGCACAAAATAACATGTTCTTTTTATATATACTTTTGAATTCGGTGCCAAGCCGGTATTCAATGCAGTGTCGTTTGGAAATACACCGACTTATAAGGCAGTTGATAGCACATAAACACATTGCTCTTTTTGTAGTCGGTTTTATTTTTTGTTTAAAAGTTTTTATTTATAAATTTTTAGTTTTTGGATATTCTTATCATTATCAAATAGATAGTTTTGGGATGAAAATGCTTAAGTTACTTGAGCAAACACCAAAATCGCCATACACAAGGTGCGTTCTGCAAAGTTTAGGACGATTTTGGGTGGGTTGAGATGGATTTTTTTAACCCTTTTTGAATTCGGTTTTATTTTTTGTTTAAAAGTTTTTATTTATAAATTTTTAGTTTTTGGATATTCTTATCTAATCGTTTTTCTCAGCTTGTGCATAAGATACGGACATGATTCAAATAAGGAAATGATCTGATGAAATTTGTTATTTTTAAAGACCTTCAGGTACGTGTGTACTGAGTGTTTAAATTTAGGAAACTAAAATAAAATTGTTAAGATTTTTTTAGAAGAAAAAAAACCATCGAATTGAGAACGTCTTCCGTTTTTGGAAGTCGGTTAAAAATATGATGTCTACATATAACCTCCTAACTTCCCGCGTCCTATACGTAGTACATAGGCCCCAATGAAATTTTGACCCATTGACAACACTCATTGACAATTTAACTTGAGCAATGTGTTTATGTGCTAATTTTCATACCCGGTCATCAGGAGGTTAGGGGAGTATTGACTTTCAAAAGTCTAAAATGTTTTTGTGTTGAATAATACATATTGCCATGAAATGCAAATATGTTCTCTCCATAGCAGAATTTGCAGCTAAACTAGGTAAGTACAATACATATTAAAATTCTCATAGCGGCATCGACATGTTTCGGAACAGTCCATGTCCCTTTTTCATGAGTCATGCGTCTAGCCGCGGCCACTGCTCTACGCACACTGCGAGCCCCAGCGCGGTCAGCTCTCGACTCATCGATTTTAATATGTCTGATACTCACGGGAGTTTTCTAATTAAAGTACAATACATCTTACTTTTTCCTTGCAAGGAATGTGCGGCCATATTTTATGCAAGTCAGCACCCCTCCTACAACTACATAGTTGTAGTCAATAACCGCAGGTCAGGTTTTGAGTCTTCTCCCCTCAAAGGCTTGCACTGTGGTCTGAACGCAAATCATCCACTTTGGACAATCTGCAGCAGTCATCCCACAGTGCAAAAAATTGATGTTACAACACCACATGCACTTCAGCACACTTGCTTCCTCTTGCACTCTTTATTTCACAATTCTAAGGAAATCAATAAAAAGTACACAGCAAAAGCAGTAGAGATAAACAAAAACTATGTCAATAGACTTCAGAAAACAGTGAAAGATGCAAGGCACAAAATAATGTCAATATAACAATAACTATTAGTGACGCTTTTAGGATAAAGATACTGTTGATAAGGCGCTAATGCCATAAATACATATTCATTGCTATTTGAATTTGAAATCAGTAATGTAGGAAATAAGGTTGAGTTTCTTTTATTTTAAAAACAGTAAAAAATTTAATTAGTCCTATGGGTAGGACCGTGGTCCTTAGGATGTTAAATATATTTGAGTGTAAACTCAAGCAAATAAAATAAAATATTGTTTAATGGAAAACTAACCTGATAGCAACAGAATATTCTCTATGCATGTCTCCAACAAACTGTGCCATATTCGCAGCGGTGTACGAGCCTATGATTAGGATCTCCCGCACCTGTGGCAGCTTGACACAAGCAGCAATGTGGTGCTGGATCAGTGGTATGCCGGCTATCGGGAACAGGGGCTTTGGAGTGTCTAGAGACAGTGGCCGGAAGCGGGTACCTGAATTTATAAATGTAAATTATAAATTGAAAGAGATGTCATATACTACAGAAAAAGTGACCAAGTGTCTAGCAGTTAAGTTGGCATTTCATGGCAGTAGTCTTTTGTTGTATCTGGTTAATATGTAGAATCCTTGCTGCATTATAATGTACTTACTGTAGTATGCCATGAATAAATATATTCAGTCATAAGGGTACACCAAAGAAAAAGAATATATGATTATATTCCAATATCTAGACTGGCAATAGTGTCAAAAATTGCTATTTTATGTGTATTCAGATATATAACGTGTAATAAATTCCTGATAGATTTAAAGAATTTCAAATAAAATTATTCAAGAAAAAATTAACTGACTGGCTAATTGAAAAATGATTTTATAGCGTAAATGACTTTTAAAATATAACAGATGGTTAAGATTTATTCATTTTAGTGTAGTATTTATCAATTTAGTGCATGTTTATTACAATAAATTATGTCTATAGTTTTATTTAGTTGTAAGGAAATTATATGTATACCTGAAAAGGTAGGGTTAAGTGATACGGATATATTATGGGCAATTGTAACTGCAAATTTTAACCTGACTCTCACATTCTGAATAAATGGTTTGAGTTGATTAGATTTGATTGTAGGACCTATAAGGACAATTTCTATGTGTGCGAGTACAATGGATCATATGACACTTTTTGATTGTTTGTTGCAATTCATTGTATTTATTAAGAAGTTAAATAGTTCAAACAAAAACAACTGCGATATTTAGTACTTACCTTTAACATTTAGCTCTGTGAGATCATAAAAAGTTATGTAAAAAAACCTTCGTATTTCTAAAAAATGGTTGCTTGATGGGAATAAGTTAACGGTGGTAGAAAAAGGTTAATAATACTAAAACATCAAGAAATTCAAATGAATGTACCATGTCAAATCAAATTGTTTTGACATGTGTACATGCTAAGTAATAGCTGTGCAAATATACGTTTTAATTATTGTTATAAAACCGTGTAGAAACATAAAGGCTTTTTTCTTATCAATGGCTAACCGGTGATAATGTGATAAAAATGTTTTACCTTTTTGAGGTCCCCCGATTAGTATAACTGCTTTCAACATGGTAGAATTATCGTATAATGGCCTATCCATTGTGTCTTCGCGACTTATGAATATTTCCAGGAATTTTTATCGCAAATTGTAGTATTTTATTTTTTTCAACTATGTTTACAATACACACGTCATACGAAGAAAATGTCAATTGTCAATGTCAAATTTTTTTTGTTTTTTTTTAAAGGTTGTGGCCTGGATACTAGTCGTTTAAGCCAAGTCTTTATTTTGTTATTTGAACCACTTCTTTTTAAAGTTATGTAGCAGAATATGCGCTAGTAATTTTTAAAACACTTCACTTTAAATCTTTAATTCTGTATTTTTGATATACTTCAATAACGGAACGTAACTGTCAACATTTTGAAGAATGTCAGTTAAGCGGCGGGTGACATTATTATTTATTAAACAATTCACTTAATTCACATGCGAGTATAATTCTATCGAATGCAAAAGCTTGGCATTAAAATATAAATTAAGGTATTCAATATCTCCCACGCTGCCATTCTGGCAATAAGGGCACGTGCCATCGGGTATAATCGAAAATCTTGCTAAGTGCGCTGGTGCACAGTTGTATTTTTTTCGTTTGTTTTGCGCCAGGACTTGTGACAGGCTAATACCAGTAGGATAGAGAGCATCATGCTGTCTTTTTCTTACGCTATTATTACCACCCCGAAAAAAGGGTTGAATACAGTTTTTTTTTGTCCTATCACTGCACTCGCTGGCTTGTCAGACTATATTCAGTATTTTTAGGGTTCCGTTTTTGCCATTTTGGCTACGGAACCCGGAATTTTCATATATCAAAGTTTGCAGTACAAAACTTTGAAAACCTAAAACCTAACCTCAAAATATCCCAAAACAAACATAACATATCATCAAATAATATTATACCAGGTATTGTATTGAGTATTGGCTGCTATATTCCTTGAACTAATTACATTTTTGATATCAGATAATACTTTACAAATCGAAAACTAAAATTTGTAAACAACAGCAACAAGCAATCTTTTTAACCCTTTAACAGGCCCTTAAGAACTAGCGTGTCTTCATACGTACTGTATATACTGTTACAACCGTATTGAACGACTTGTAAAAAATGTATTTACGAAAGTCGGAGATGTTCCTTTAAACCAGAAATAAAAATGTGGGTTACGGTTATCCCATCGCCTGTCTAAGTAATTAACTGTCATATTCGATTTTGTCTTATTATACTCTTGATCAGGCGAAGGGATATATTCTTCCCACATCTTATATCGGTTATCATAGTCAAGGTTTAACTCCAGATCCACTACGAAACATTATATCAATCATTGAAAACATTATTTTATGATCTTCATTCACTTTATTAGTAGTGTACCATGACCATTAGGGTTGAAACGAACAGATAGACATGGCGAAACTATAGTTGAGTAAGGAACCCTAAAAATTGTACGGATATCACCAGCATTTTTGTTATACACCTTGTAGACATGCGAGCCGCGCCGGCTTCACCTTGTAGAGGAGCTGGAGAAAGCCGGAAACATTTTCGACCACGCTGAAACGTCTCTCATCTCCGCTAACGCTCGGTCAATTATGCAAAACTGTATATCGATACAGTTATTTATTACGTAACCACGAATGTTAAGTACGTAATAACGTGCCCATGATAAATCGATAAATCGAGTCGCAAGCATGCAAGAATAAAAAATATAGGAACGTCATTACCGTGCAAAACGTGAACTTACCCAAAAAATTGGTGAGTTGAATGTGGCCGTATTCGTGGTGCTCGAAAGTATGTCCGTCTCGCTCCTACCATAACTCTGGCAGGAGCAAGAACGCTAGGAAATTTTCAAAATGGCCGGAATTTGCACAATAGTCTTAAGCGCCTTTAGGGTCTTGGCGCTAAGGACGTTTGTGACAATTCCCACCATTTTCAAACTTCCTTACAAAGTTTAACAAAAATTGGTTGTTAATTGCGACCTGTAGAGGAGAACAAATGGAACACACGAAAACTAAAAACATATTTTTAGGTTCCACTTCAGTAACTAATACGACTCGAATCTTGTAATTTGCCATACGATTAAATAAAATAAATCTAGTGCATAAATTATAGTCTGACCTAACAAGCCAAGGTTGCAGTAGAATGATTGTTTAGTTTATGTGCCTTTTTTTTCATACCGAAAAAATGGACGCACATCATTTAAAAAAAAATCTACTGCAGCCTTGGCATTTCAGACTATTATATATTTGACTGGTTACCTAGAAGAAAATATTATTTAAAGGGCGTAAAAAGTGGAACACATTTTATTCGGCGTTTTATCTATTTATTTCTAAGTCCGTAGATGTCATTATTTTACGATAAGTATACAGTGTGTAAGTCTAATACGGGCGATAAATTTAACCAAACATAATATTCATTATTGTTATCAATAATTAAAACATATTTTTATGTTACACTTAATTATGACCCCATATTTAGTTAAATTTTTTATAAAATTTTCAGCAGCAATGTACTATAAAAAATTTGACGCTGACAGTTGTCAACAGATGTTTAACGCGAGTTTGTTTGCATTACATTGCGGGCCGAATTATTTTGTATGGATAAAATTTTAATTGCAATTCCATTTAAAAGTTACCTAATTACATTTCTTATGACCTATACTAACCACTGTTAAGAGGTTCGCCCGTATTAGATTTACACACTGTATATCTTTTTAAATCCTGCATCCTGCAATAAATTTAGTATAAAACGTGCTTGTGCTGATCCTCCTTAAAAATAGAACCGAACCATTTTACGATATCTAATGGAACAGTTTACCTAGTGTAAACACGCCCTTATAAGAGGTAAACAACATCGCGCCGTTTGTCGATGCATTCAAAGCATCTTTTTTAATAGTCCGTGATATTCAGCCAGACCGCGCGCGTCTCCGCGGTCGTAAATTAAAAAAACAAAATATTAAAAATAAATAAAAATGTTTATAGTGCGAAAGTTTTTCGTTTGGCGGAATGGATCGAGATTCAACCAGTACTTAATGGCTGTTATTTGTAAGTTTAAAAAAATACTTAGACGCGTATACATACATGTAGGTATCCTCAGCCAGTGTTGGGGTTAGCCATTAGAAAAAAAGTAGTTTAATTCTTCTAAATTAAAGTTAGTAATAATAGGCATACCTAATCAAGCAAATTACGTTGTAGGGTAGCCTTTGTTGGATATGTTTGTATAAATGCTGTTATGCAAATCCATGTAATTGAAGTAGTTACGCTTAGATACCTTTTATTTGTAAATACTTATATGTATAATATCATTAATGTCCTACTGTCAAGGTATACATACGGGTCTGTCCGTCGGCCACTTAGCTCTAAAAAAAAAATGTTTGTGGAGGTATCCGCCTACCCACTCGATGCTTAATAAAACAAGTGCATGTCGGACCACACATAATTGAGGGATCCATACCATCATACGATGAAAAAATTGTGCAAGCAAAAAGGCGTAAGTGCTTTCGAAATATCAAAGCTCAAAAACAAACGCAGAAACTCGAAAACGGCTTCATCAAATTTGTTCTAAACAAATCATTTTCGTGGTAAGTGTCATGGTTAGAAGAAAAAGGCACACTTTTTCAGACTTTCTGAAAATATTCGATTAATAAAATATTTGTTCAAGGAACCTTTAAGCTATTTCTAAGTTTTTAACAAGTAGATATTTGGCAAAAAAAATTTTTAGACATTTACTTACATGAATGGGGTGCCCCCCCTTAAAATACTTTATTTCGCAAATGATATGCAAACCTAAGTAGCGGCACACAAAATACATCGCTCGCTGTAATGGCAAAAACAAATATTTTTAGTTACTGAGTAAAACCGCTCTGACTTACGGACAGACAGACAGACAGACTGGAAACTATAAGGGTTCCGATTACCGTGGTGCTTTTGTCCGGCAAACGGTTACAATAAAACAAAGAAACGACACTACCTGCAAATGTGTAGGTATTCTTGTTTTCGTTTGCAAATGCCGATGCCGGTTTCAAATACATACTTATATATAAAACTTGTTATGATAATAAACCAAATTAAGTACAGGTATGTCAACCAAACGTGTTGATTCGTCGTTATTTGGCGATTAAGATTGTATATTGGTACTTATTCTGTGATAATAGTCAAGTGTCAAAGATTGATGGCGTTATGCATAAAAACGCACACCAATTGTTTGTTCTTCTAATTTAATTATTTATTTTATATGCTTAATTCTGTGAATATTGCCTGTTTGTACCTGTTGCCTTTGTTTTTAGGGTTACGTTCCAAAATGTTAAAAAAGAAACCATTATGGTGCGACTCCGTCGGTTTGTCTGTCACATCATTAAATATCTCGAGAACTACTTAAGTTCCGGTTTGAAATTTGGAGTAGTTATATGCAAAGTTAATCCAGACATATTGATAGAGAATTTATTATATGTTTTTTGTTATTTTCAATGAAAAATGCCGGATGAAAGACGGGAAAAAAAGTTTAGTTACTAGGTCATGTGGAATATCATTTGAAAGGGCTCGATTTGCACATTCTAAAACATTTTTTAATAATTTTTTTACAAATTTTTTTTCATATAAAAACGAAAATGTTAAAAAAGTACCATTCCCCCCCTTTATCTTCGAGGTTCTGAAGAAAAAAAAAATGTTTTTTTTTACTCAACATTATCATTATCCTAAATATTACAGGAAAAATATAAAATGGATAAGTACTAACTTTATTATCATTTTTAAATAAAAAAAACTTATCTATAAATTTGTAATTCAATCAACTTAGGTTGTTATTATGCTGTAAGTACCGTCTTATAAATAAAGTATAAAAATTGGTGTACGTGATAAAAATATCAAGGAAAAACAAACTCTCATAACCTACTAACTCCGTGCAAGCTAGTGAGTGGATCCAATCTGTCGAAACATGTGGCTGACGTCAAATTTCTACTTCTAGGTGAAGTTGCAACATCAAGTTTGTACGGAACCCTTGGTGCGTGACTCCGAATCGCACTTGGCCGTTTTTTTAAATTTAATTTGGAGACCAAAAATAATAATATTTTAAGAAAGTCTTCTTATTTTTTAGTGTAAAAACTATACACTATAATAGATAAATCGTAAGCTTACTTTCGACCACGACCTTACTTAATATTAAACAACTATGTAAGTTATGCCTATGACATTAGCGTTTGATGATGATGAGATCCTCTTTTGCATAGTGAGTCCTAGAGAACTATATCGTTTCACCGAAACGGATCCAAACCCGGTTTTAATTGTATGGGAAAACCGGCTAAAACCGATTTTGCCACACAATACAATTAAAACCGGTTTTGGATCCTGGCTAAAAACCAATTTTCCCATACAATTAACACCGGTTTAGGATCCCCTACGTTTCGGCGTGCACACAAACTCATTTCACGCAGACTATTTCAATTTATTGGAAGGGGTTACCGAACTCAACTTTTTTAAAGATTTATTTTTATTTTGAGATTAAAGATCGGTCGCATACTTAACTCCTTTGATAAATAAAACAGTATAAGGTTAAAAGCGTTCCATTGGGATAGGGAAAGTATTAATTTCTGTCTGGGCGTATTTGTCTGATGCCGTCACATTATGACGTATTTAAACGTAATTCATTGATACTGTGAATTTTTATTGTTGCATTTAGATTTGCGGACCGACTACTTAATTAAATACAAATTTCATTAACATGAAAACTTCCGTGAGTATTAGACATATTAATATACTTATATCGGGTTACTCACGTCTATAAAGTCGAAAATTTGCATTTTTGAGGATTGCAATTTGATCTGAAGAGATACCTCCAGATGTAGGGCATACTGACTTTACCCTGGTATTTTTACGTGTCATGCTATTTCAATCGTGTCAGTACGAAAAGTACTGAGGTCGATTGAAATAGCATGACAAATTACGAGCGTTTCCGAGAAAATACGAGGGAATATTATGCACTACATCCTACATCTGTACTATCTTATACAGTCAGGTTCATGTATATTGGGACATTTTCTTTTTTACCGACAATGAAATGCGATTCAATTCTCGCGTTTGAATTCTCGATTTTTTCCGGGAGCCTTGTCGAAGGCTCTTAGGGGTTCTTGGCGTTTTTTATGTAATCGAGGCTCGTGCAACATAGCTATCTAGTTTATCTAGTTATCAGCTTAATTTGGAAAATATGTCTGTAAAACGACACCGGATACTATTACAACTCAATAGGTGCATTAAAACATTTAAAACCTAAATTGTCATTACAGATTACAGGTAATGTGATTGTTCCGTGTTTATGTTCATAAGGATTGTATTTGTGACGGCTAAAGGTACCAACTACCATATGACAATAAGGCGCTACTACCATTAAGATTAATTTAGAAATTAACCTTTATTAACGACTGAGAATTTTATACCTTTTGCTTTGGTAACGTCACATTTTTTTATTATTTTAGATTTAAAGAATTTCTCTCAGTTGTCCCATTTAGAATATACTGGAATTACCTATTGCTTTATGTACGCGGCGTCACGTAAGCGGGAAAAGTACGCGGTTCTGGCGAACTACTTGTTTGTCCATCTCGCGGTGGAGACCACGGGGTGTTGGTGTGTCGAAGGCCTAGCCTGAGGGAGAGAGGTCACGATCCTCGCTCCGGGTCTTTCCTGCTGCAGAGGTTGTCCATTCAAGTCCACAAGAACAGCGGTTCAATGCGGCAA
The DNA here is from genome assembly GCA_949128165.1 of Lathronympha strigana. NCBI lineage: Eukaryota > Metazoa > Arthropoda > Insecta > Lepidoptera > Tortricidae > Lathronympha > Lathronympha strigana. The sequence continues at coordinate 7,444,847 of OX421923.1, read as the reverse complement.
CGCGGCGAGCGTGATGGGCACCTTTGCATCTGGTGGAGCGTGGATCGGGTGTGGTGACAGTAATAGTCAGTAGGATTGTTAGGCTAAGTTTTTTTTTAATTTCTTTTGTTAAGTTGAGGTAGAAATTAAGAATGTTTTTGTAAAACTATTTTTCATTGTGTGTAAAATAAATTATATCATTGCTTTATTGTTTTATTTTCTAGTATCAATACCACTACTCTGCTTTGGCATGATCCAGGGATGGCTATCTCCAATGAGGAGGATCTTGGAGTCTTCCGAAAACCCGACTGACCATCCATATACCAAGGAGGAGTACTCTTGGGCCGCATCTGTCACTTACATCACAGGTATTAACACCAGGTTCATATTTGGCCTGAAACTGCCCTTACTCTGATTTAGCAAGAACTCTGGGTGGCTGTCTCCCATGAGAATAATTACCTACATTCATATACTAGGGAGGAGTACTCGTGAGTCATGGTCTGCATCTGTTACATACATCACAGGTACATAAGCACTAGCATCATATTTGGATTGATACTAGGACTAGGAGCTTTATAGGTAGAATCTAAGTATCTACAGAGAACCCAACAGACCATCCGTATACCATGGAGGATTCTTGGGCCGAACCAGTCATGCATCATGGGATTCATGGGTAAACTGACACCAGGGTCGTTGGCTACATAAACCCCATCTCACAGGCTTAGCAAGAACTCTGGGTGATTGTTTCATTGAGGAAGATCTTGGAGTATTTAGAGAACCCAACTGACTATCCGTATACTAGGTACACTTCCCCTACACATCAGGCGTGCGTAAATCGTAATCTCTCGCTGTTTTTAAAAACTGCTTAAAGTGCCTTACCTTTCTCTCACGTACCGTCCCACGGCTTTGCCACATGGAGGGGAAGTACCTTAAATACTGCAGATAGGAAAGTTTACCGGTATTCAAAGAATTAAAAAAAATACAACTTTACTATCATCATAAAAATTACCGGAAAAATATAACATTGACCCTAACTTTATAACCTTTATAAAAATAAAAATAAACTTTGTTACAAAACCTTGAAATTAAACTAACTTCATCATCATCATCATCATCATTTCAGCCAAAAGACGTCCACTGCTGGACATAGGCCTCCCCCAAAGATTTCCACAATGACCGGTCCTGCGCCACCCGCATCCAGCGGACTCCTGCGACCTTCACCAGGTCATCAGTCCACCTTGCGGGGGGCCTACCCACGCTGCGCCTTCCGGTACGCGGTCGCCACTCGAGAACATTTCCGCCCCAACGGCCATCGGTTCTACGTGCAATGTGCCCCGCCCACTGCCACTTAAGTTTAGCGATTCGGAGAGCCTAACAACCAACTAAACTAACTTACATTGTTTTTATTTCTTTCAATTTATGTGATATCATGCTGAAAGTACTGTCTTATAACTAAAGTTTAAAAAATTAGTTAACGTCATAAAAAATATCAAAGAAAAACAAACTTACATACTAACTCCATGCCGTACAAACGACTGACCCAATCTGTCGATACATGTCCTGACGTCAAATTTATACTTCGAGGTGTAGGTAGTTGCAACATAAAGTTTATACCGAAGGATACCAAATTTTGCACCAATAAAGGAAATGTAGAAAACTGATGGTCTCGTGCATGTGACCGCTCCTCTAAGGCGCATACTTGTACTAGGCATATAGCGGAGAAATTCGGGGCCACCGGATGGGTCTCGGCAGGCCGGTTGGTAGAGCGATGGGCGTGCATCCCGGAGTCTCGAGTTCGAGTCTCGTCCGAGGCCATGAGTTTTTACACTTTTCCTATCTTTCTAAGAAATTTTTGACTTTATTTAAATTTTCTCAGTAAAAAAATTTAGGAGTAGCTTTACCCCACAGTTTTATTGATGAATGTTTTTTTTTCAGCGATAATTCTTGGCATCCCGCTGGGTTACTTCATGGACCGATTTGGTCGAAAATTCATGAGTCTAGTCACTTTAATCACAATTATGGTAAGTTGTATTTTTTTCATATCACATCGGTGGCAAATAATCATACGGCCCCCGTGATGGAAAACGGTCACAGTAGCCTATGGACCTGCAACTCTAGGGGTGTCACATGCGCGTTGCCTACCCATTATAACATGTACACTCCATTTTTGAAGAATCCTATACTTTAATCCTTCGGAAAAACCTCGGCAGGGAGCTCATTCCACAGCCGGAGCGTCCGCGGGAGGAAATTCCTCTGAAACCGCACAGTGCGCGACCATTTAGGTTGCAAGGTATGCGGATGAGCGCCCTATCGATGGCCAGCGGTGCGATGGTGAAAACTGGACGTTGGCAGATTCTCCAAACAATTCTTCACAAACAAAACACACCAAAATGTTCAGGCAATAAAGTCCTGGATACATATTTTTGGCACTTTGGCTGTATTCATATCTTTATAGCTAACTGTACCACGAAACTCGAACGATCGAATATTTGTATCTCCCTCTGTCACATGCTGATTGGAGTGACCAAAGTGCACCATTTTAATACAAAAAGGTCCTCGATTTTACTTACAAAAACAAAATTGTCAGTTTCGTAACGCCCCATACAAAATGTATGAAAAAATGCGTTACGAAACTGACCCGAAAAACGGGACACTCTTTTTCTTTTTTTAAATCAACAGCACTCGTGATTCTGGTTATAAAAAACCCAATTAACCCTATAAATTAAAAAAAAAGGAAATGTTACCCGATTTTCGATGTTCGAGGCAGGCCTGAAGATTTCCTTAGGTTTTTACATCCGGTACCTATTGATAGTCAAGACAAAAACAGTTCCTCTCGTTTTTACATTAAAACATAAATAGACGTAGTCATCCGTAAAGATGATAACAATGGCCGACGTTTGACTCGACATATCGTTTGTTAAGACTGTTTTAATTCGTTTCTTTGCTACTTTTCCGGATTGCCGGTTTGAGATGCAGAAATAGTGTAAGTTTTTACTATTCTTAGCTCAAAGTAAGAACTTATCTAGCAGAAATACCTGATGAAACTTATCTTTATACACAATACACACTGGAAACATAGGTAAGTATTCTCACTAGGAAAGTTTTGAAATGCTCGAAATCTATTAATGGAACGCACCCTTATTATATGTTATAAAATAGCATTTTGGAGTATAAATAAACTCCATTATCAAATTTTCTTAAATTTTGTAAATATAAAAAAATATGCAGATATTTTGCTACTAAGTATATGAATTGACGCGCGAAAAATATTTTGTATGAAAATGTGAAACTGGTTTCCTCACGCCCAAGGTGGCGATGAAAAATAATATGAATGCCTGGCGATACAATATACACATATGAGATTCCTAGGTCTTCTTGCACAAATATTTCGTAACTTCTGCCTTTAGCGATTAGCCGCTTCTATGATCCTAATCGAGATTAGGTACTTATACCCCTTTTCAAGACACAAAATCACTAAACTAGGCGAAAAAGATTCCCATTTTGCCGACTATAACCATTGAATGCGAAAGTTTTCGGTTTAACATATTAAAAGTCGTAAAATATAATAGCATGAAAATGTGGTCGTTTCAGCCCCACCGTGTCTAAAATATCTGAAACGATATTGACTTGAAAGGGACGACACTACGATCTTGCGACTATATAGTTTCCACTTTTTTGTGCCAGGCTGTATTATGTGATGCACACAATATTTTTCTTTCAAACCCAGTCAGCCGCAGCGGCGTGCAGAGACAAAGTAAAGTGTAAAATCCGCCTAAGTGAAACAAATAAAAATACCAGCCAGTAAGAAATTGGCTCTAAAACCGTTTAAATCGACCAGATATCAAAATAAACCGGTTGGTTATCTTTAAATTCCGAGCGTTATCGAACGAATTGCAATTGCAGTTTCTAAATGGGGTACTAAATGATTGTAGAAGTTGACTGGGTTTACGAACCGTTATAAAATATGACTCCCGGTTTCTTTAATATACCTAAAACACAGATTATATTATAGTTCTTAAGAACAGATAAGATATTTATCTCTCATAGAAAAAAATAATACGAACCGTTCAACTGCCGCTCGGCCGTCACTCCCGTACAACGCTAGGGTTGCTTAGAAATATAATATGTATATTTGTATAATACTGGCGGCAGCGTGCACCAGCGGGCGCGGTATGTGTGGGCAGCCCGAGTGTCGGTACCGACACAAGACAAAAGACGATCGATTCGAGTTCCCGCAGAGAGTTGCATTGGCCTGCCGAAAGGGTGACTTACGCATAAGAATTCTTCTGCGGGGCTAAGGTGCCAAGCTGATATCCTGATAATTGCTGGATAAGACGATAGTTTGTCGGCACGACGTTCTGAAAATTTCTGATAATTTTAAACAGTTCTGTCAAATGTCTTTGCATTTGGCAGCTGTCACTGTCGCGCTATCCGTAGTTTATCAACTTATAGCATTGTCTTATGACATTCGTGGATAACCATCTTAGGCCCGCTGGTTAAGAATTTAACCACATCCTTTCCTCCCAAGAGTGTCGTAGAAGTCAACGTTGGGGTTGAGGTTCTTGTGTGTTGTGAAACCTGTCATTACAATACTACTATGATTATTCCGTTCTATTGTTTAATTTCGAGAATAACATTCGCGGAAATATATAATACAGTCTAATTAAGCCAAGGGTCGAAATCACTACAACAGTTTTGAAATTTCGAATTTGGAAGTCCTGTTTTCATGTCCACACTATTTGACGTTTGGGGACCTGGAGGAACCGCCGCCATCTTTACCCCCTCTAATTGCTAAATGTCACTTGTCACTTAAGCAATTTCATATACTCTGCCTCCATTTTATCCCCAAAGGGGGTATTTTGGGGATAAAGTTAGTTTGTAAATATGTGCGGGTAATTGCTCTCTGACCTTACAACCTAGTGGGTAGTCTATATCTTTTTGGATTCAGTTTCCTGACATTGTCTCGGATCGATTATATTTTGTCATGTGGCTCCTCCTGCTCTCTCCCTCGCTCATAGGCCCATGCCGCAGGATTAAAATATATACATTTGACATTGGCCGATAGCTTCAAGCAACGCAGCCCCTCCCAGTCGGCATATGCACCGTTTCTCTTCTGCCGATGTACAAGCCTATACGCGGGTCTGTGTTGTGACCAGTCCGTACACGAAAATAAATCGATGTGTGCAAGATTTGTCAATGTGGTTGTATTATTTTCTATGTGTTGCGTGCACGTTTCTCCTCGCAATAAGTGACAGGATAATTTGTATGGTAAGATGTCGCTTTGCCTTCTCCCTTCCAAAGTGTTGGAATGGAAGCCCGTGTTGGTCGAAGACTGAATGTGATAGTGTCATCGGCAACTCTAGTGTTTGTGCGGGTTAGTATGTATGTATGTAAAAGCTTTATTGTAGATTAACACAAGAAATACAGGAAACACAGTAACAGAAACAATTTGATACAACAAAGGCGAACTTATCCCATTAAGGGATCTCTTCCAGTTAACCTTTGAGGAAATGAGTTTAAACAGGCAACGATAAAGGCAAACCAAAAGAAAAAATGTACAACAACTGAACTTAAAATAAAAAGTAAATTTTGAGTGAGTTAGTCGGGGGCCACGCTTCAATTGTTTTTTGAGTAGTTTTTAAATCGGTTTGTATTCTTTGTATTCGCTTTTTCTATAAGAGCTCAATATTCATTTTATTGTATTTATATAAAATGAATATTGAGCTCTGTGATTAAAGTCATGGAGATAATTTATCCCTGATTCCAGGCATACTGGCTGATAAAAATCGTAAGCCTGGAGCCGTCATCGTTCATCGTAGCGCGCGCCGTAGCTGGTTTCCCCTGCTCGGCCGTGTACATCATCATGCCTTGCTACATCAAGGAGATCAGCGACATTGACTTGAGGAGTGCCTTTGGATCACTCTACATACTTATAAGGTTAGTCACAAATGGCATCACCGACCCGCCATCACAACTGCAGCTTATATACGGGGTACAGGCGAGGCGTCTCCCAAATATTCCAAAATATTATTTCCTGATTTTCATAATCCCGATTTTTATAATCCCGAATTTGTATAAATTCTATAAATCTAAATCCCGAATTTTAAAAAGTTCGATCATCAAAATTCAGACTCGTGGAAGCACGGATATTTAAAATTCCGATTTACATAATCCCGAATCTAATACTGATTCGGTATTATGTTATTCGGAATTTTAATCAATCATTTTTTTTTCTATTCTGTGTTTTAAATATTCGTGCTTTCATGAGTAGGTAGGAGTTTTGATGATCGGACTTTTTATTGATAGGTCGGGATTTTCAAAATCGGGATTATAAACTTTGAGAAAAAAAAATTGTTTTTCCGAATGATGTAGGTACCCACGCTGTCATATCTGCACACCACACGTTTATTGCTCTAATATGCAAGCGATAAAAACAGACGACAAATTTTGGATGCGGGTGACAAGTTTCTATGACGAGGTCAGTCCTTGCCAGCAAAACTCCAAACTTGTCTTCACTGCTTCTCGATAGCGCGTTGATGTCTTTTGTTCAGGTCACTGACTAAATGTCGTATACATAAAGGTTATCGCACACGTAACGCCTCGGCATAGGATTAGTACTCCTTGTATTCTTAAATTAAACCTGTCGCTTCAAATTAATTTAATTTAAAAAACTTTCCCTGTTCCAGAAACGTTGGTTACCTGACAAGTTACGTGCTCGCGGACCTGCTGAGCGTGTGCGCCATGCTGTGGGTGGGGTTCGGCGTCTGTGCTGTGATATTTATACTGTTCCTGATGCTGCCGGAGACTCCTGAGTACCTAATCAAAAGAGGAAAGGTTGAGGTAAGTACAGCATGTTATGCAGTGATTTTCAAATTGGTTGCATCGGTGTCTACCAGTAAATATTGTGCGTCGTCATTAGAATACACATTGTAAAGATCACATATGTAATTATAAACTCAGAACTCAGTTCTCTCGACCTCGCTCTGTGCGCAAGGGCTCTTTGATTAGGTACAAACTAAGAAGGGAACTGCATACCAGCACCATTCCAATTTGGTCTCTATTCGCAGGAGGCGAAGGAAGTGATGGCGTGGCTGCGAGGCACAACTATGACTGACGAACGGTTGGTCCATGACATTGACACCATCGTCTACCGTGAGAAGCAAACGACTATTGAAGCCAAGTCCACGTGGGGTACAATTTGTAAGTTATTTTTATTTTTAAGCAGAAACTTATACGAACGCTACCAAATTTCTTATAAAAACAGGAAAAGTGGAAAAATTCATGACCTCAGACGAGACTCGATGTCGCGACTCAGGGATGCCCTTCGCTCTACCAACTTGACTCCACTTGCCACCCAAGAAGCACCTATACTATCTTCTACTAAACGCCCCCCGCGGGATAAATTCGGGGCCACCGGGTGTGTCTTGGTAGCTTAGTTGGTAGAGCGAAGGGCATGTATCCCAGAGTTGCGGGTTAGAAGTCTGGCTTAGATACTGCTGATATCTAATTTAGCTGAAAAAGAAGACCACCATGTTTAAAATGGATTTGGCACTGCCGCGTTGGCGACGCAACATGTTAGACCTTTCTTTTCATCCGGTATCACGCGACTATAACTACCAGTTGTTTTCATGTTGCGCGGATGACGCGATTTACGAGCATTCACTTTCGAAAATCAAGCTTTTTCTTTTTTTAAAGTATTCTAAAACCTAATAGCCCTCTATGCAAAATACATTTTGGAATTTGATTCAATTTCGTTTTGGTTACTACTCATTTTCCCTTTAAATTGTTTTGTTGCTGGATTATTTAACTATAAGTAGTTATTATATTTCAGTACATGACTCAACAACCAGAAAAGCCTTCATCATATCCTGGGTTATCAAAGTCGCTCAGCAGTTCAACGGCTACCTGATTGTGCTCATCTACGCCAGCTCCATCTTCGACGTGGCAGCAGACTCCGTCAACTTTAAGCTATCGGCCAATCAGCAGGTCATGGTGGTTGGTGCTATACAGCTGGTTGGATCTATGTCGGCTACAGCGCTTGTGGAGAGAACTGGAACCAAGGTAACTCTAGCTAAAGGTTTAAACACTTTCCCTTAGCCGATCCCAGCGTTTTACCAATTGTAGAGTAAAGCGCTTAAGAACAGAGAGTCCGCAACGCGGGCTTCCAATCGCTAAATTGTACCACGTCCGAGCATGAAAAACGTGGCACAAAATGTCAATTTGTTCATCTGAAGCTACCAAATCGTGCTCATTTACGAAAATTCCAACTTCAAGATGTCGACCAATCCGCAGGTAATCAGTATATAGGTAATAAAAGTATATAGTTTATACGTTCATATGCTTTTGGCGGGGGGAACACCTGTGTTTTTAAGATATTTTCCCATTGAAGTCGGTATTTGTATCTTAAAAATATTTATTTACAAATTGTAAGCAATTAGCTTAATTAATCTACCTATTAACGATATTATGTCAAATAGACGTTTGATTATCCTTCTGATTGCCATAATGGATCACGTGGATGCTTGTTGTAAATGGCCATCATTAGCTCAATGCAAGTGAATTGGTTTCTAATTGAGTTTTGAATAGATCAGTGTGTTAGGAATTAGAGACACGTATCATGTCGGACAAATTAAGCTAGCTCTACACGCAGACGGCCGCGTCAGACGTAGGACGGACGGACGGTCGGTCGGCAGATGTACGGGCACGATGCCGGACTCTAGTGCCAAATCTATTTGATCTGTGCTACAAAACCGAAAACAAATGGATTGAGTCAGATGCATCTGCAGACGTCTAACACCTACCATGGATTAGTAAATTTCCCCGTCTACTACACGTCCTCGAATGCGTTCGCAGATGACGTCTGTTAACCCTTTACCAGGCCCCTAAGAACTAGCGTGTCTTCATACGTACTATGTATACTGTTACAACCGTATTGATCGCCTTGTAAAAAATGTATTTACAAAAGAATAAAAATGTGGGTTACGGTTATCCCATCGCCTGTCTAAGTATTTAACTGTCATATTCGATTTTGTCTCATTATATTCTTGATCAGGCGAAGGGATATATTCCTCCCACATCGTATATCGGTTATCATAGTCAAGGTTTAACTCCAGATCTACTACGAAATATTATATCAATCACTGAAAACATTATTTTATAATCTTCATTCACGGTACGCTTCAAAATACAATAGTGTATCTTTAGCCGTTTAAACCCACTTGATCAGTGATGTTAGTGGTTTGTTTACAATTCCGAACACTTGACTAAATTTAAGAAAAACACGGAGATTTTATAGCCTGGTACATGAATTCGCTCTAGGTTGAACACAAAAACAGTTTTATTACTTACGTGAGTTTTTTATATGACAAAACAATTTACAGGGCCATGGGAAGAATAGCTCCCGCACAGTTAAACTCTAATAAGGCCATGGGATAATGTCAACCCACATCCTAATTCTACTCATACACAATAATGCATGAATATTTAGCAGTGTTTACGATTACATTACGTTTCAACACTCAAAATCTACAAAATATCAAATAATTGTTCGACCTGTGTACTTCTGTTCATAGAAATTAAGGAAAGTGTTCGAATTTCTTCGTAGTTTACTGAAATTAGAGTTCAAGTGAATTTAAACGACTGTCAAAGACATATTACGCCATTTAGAAGCTTGTTGTGAATGAAGATCATAAAATACTATTTTCAGGGATTGACAAAATATTTTGTAGGAGGCTTGGAGTTAAAACATGACTACAGTAACAAATATAAGATGTGGGAGGAATATATCCCTTCGCCTGGTAAAGGGTTAATGGATTTGTCTACGCATATTGCTAGCTTTAGTACTGATATAAAATCGATCGATCGATATGACGATAGAGGTTCTCAATTTGACTTTAAAGTGTTTGGTTCTATTTTACGCGATTCCTCAGTCAGTTGAGAATCATTCATTGAGATCGAAAAATAATTGATTTGATAATCCAAGATAATTTTGAAAGGTACTGATAAAAACTTGTTTAAAAAAAAAGTAATTTAAGTATTTACTTTCGGAAACCTCTAATCTTGCCTTCATAGCTGGTTGTTCTTAAAATTCATCAATTATATTTCAGAAACTGCTGGTTGGGACATCATTCACTATGGGCGTAGGCATGGGCATCATCTCCATCTGGTTCTACCTGACGGCCTCCGGCTGGAGCCTCCCTGGCTGGATCCCCGTACTCGCTCTGTGCCTGGCTATCATCTCTGACGCGGCTGGCTTCCAGCCGGTCTCCTATATTGTTATCACGGACATGTTTAGCTTCCATGTAAGTATCTTGTTCTACCTGACGGCTGGTGTCTCCCTGGCTGGACCCTCGTGCTCACTCTGTGCCTCGCCATCACTTCTGGCTATCAGGGTGGCCTGTCTCCTTTATTGTTTCAAGTCGTATTGAGCTTACTGTGGGACTAGGTTGATTTGTCCCATTATATTTATTTATTTATTTTTATCACGTGCATGTTTAGCTTCCACTTAAGTACCATCTAGTTCTACCTGACGACTGGTGTGTCCCTGGCTGAACCCCGTGCTCTAAAAATGCCTTTTAGTTGTGTTTCGTGTTTGGTAGTTAAATGTATATTTGATATGTTATATTTTATTTTCTCATAGTTAAGTGTGATATGCAGTATTATATTATTTATTTTCATGGGGGGCATTTTTACACTTTAAATTCACAATCTAATATTTATATTATATGCATTGCATTATGAAGATTTTATGTAGATGAATGTTAATTATAAAACTCAGTAAATCGAGAAACCTATTATATTTCCTTAGGCGCTCAGAGGATGCAGGAAAATTTGCTACAAGAAAACTATTGCAAACGAGAGTCGATTAAAAGCTTGCTGTGTTACAAACCCGTCGGCAAACCATAAAAGTAATTGGGAAAAAAATAAATGTATTGTTTGCTGATTATATATAAATGAATACAATACCTTTTTTATACCAAGTCGTTTGCAAAATACGGCCCGCCTGATGGAAAACGGTCACCGTAGACGCATGCAACTCCAGGTGTGACACTCGCGCGTTGCCGACCCGTTAAAAATTTTTACACCGTTTTTTGAAGAACCCCATTCTGTGCTCCTTCGGGAAATCCTTATAAATACAACAACATTTATGGCATGTTCCCTGGAAACCTCATTGTGTGTTTTGTGATTTATTTAAACGTAATGCTGATTTACACGATATGTTGCTACAACGGTACTACAAGCTACAAGGGGTGCTACAAGCTCGATCTTGCTTGCTAGCAGGAGCTTTTAGCACCATTACAGGAGAAAATCCGAAAACCGTATCATTGCCGGACACTGAGAGATCCGTTCCACCAGTATTTTTAAGTACCTAAGGCAATAAATTGGAGGGGGATCCTTTATGTGGAACCCTCCGTGGGCGATTCCGACTCGCACATGCCCGGTTTTTTGTATTTGTTGGTATAGCGGCGACAGAAATACATCATCTGTGGAAATTTCAACAATCTGACTATCACGGTTCATGAGAAACAGCCTAATAACAAATGGACGGACAGACAGACAGCGGAGTCTTAGTAGAGACATGCGTTTTAAAAGTTCCGTAAAAAGACAATGCAATGGGTGACTCATGAAAATGGCTAAAAATCCCTCTTGTCTATTTCAGCTACGCGGTCAAGTCTCTGCCTTCATCAACGTCTGCGGGAAAGGAGCCAACTTCATCCAAGTCAAGGGCTTTCACGCCCTCAACCAGGCCATCGGGATCCAGTTTACCTTCCTCATCTTCGCGCTCATCTGCTTTGGATCCTGTCTCTTCGCTATAGTGTTCTTCCCGGAGACGAGAGGTCGGTCGCTTGATGAAATTTATAAGGACTTAAGTGGAAAAAAGAAGGATGATCAGGTCCAACCGCAGGTGTGAATTAGGGCTCCCGATATCCGTACTACACGCTGAACCGTAGCTCCGTTACCTTAACCCTGGCGGTACTAAGATCACGAATTTCACGGTCACGCCGAGATACATAGCTGAATCTTCGTACGTATCTGTATCCACGAATATCGGCTCCACTCAGGCATTGAATGAATATTGAATACACGTTGACGTTGCATCGATCCGACCGGACCGATTGGGATGCGAACAAATAAGGCCTATTATTGAATGTCAACTTGTTACTAAGTATATTAAGTAAGTCCACTAGGTGTGGATTTATAGGACAAACGGGATTTATATATACGTATACGTACCTATCTTAATTACACGTTGCCGTGTCATGCGGCTACGCGGATCCGGCTACGAATACACGAAACCCGGATACGACCGCGAGCCCTAGTGTGTGTGAGTAGGGGATTGGATTGATAGGTTAAATAAGTAAGTTTTTCTGGGTCAAAAGATAATTAAGAGGGGGTACACTACATAATTCCGAAAAACTATATGCTGAATTTTAAAATCTCTAATTTTACTATAATCCCGATTTTGAAAATCCCGAAATATCAAAACTCCGAATAAGACAATACCGAATTAGTATTAAATTCGGGATTATGTTAATCGGAATTTTAAATATTCGTGCTTTCAAGGGTCGTAGTTTTAATAACCTGATTTTTGGTAGGTCGAGATTATAAAATTTGGGATGTTGATATATAGGATTTATAAAAATTTGAGATTATAAAAATCCGGATTATGAAAATCGGAAAATAATATTTCGGAATATTTGGTTGATCCCATTAATTGGTCTATATATACGAAATTGCGTTCCTCCAAAACTCCAGATATTGCTCTAGCGCAATCTAAATATGGCCTCTAACATAGTAGGTGTCATTTCCATTAATTTAGTTCGGCGTCTTAGAGATCTTTGTATTGTATTGTATTGTATTGATGAAATCAAGTCTTGACGACATCTAGCAATAGTCTTAATTTCCAGAAGGGTGTAAGAAAGGATGTCAAACTGGCAGATAAGGACAAACAACTATTTAGCTCACGGAAGAATAACTAGCGTGGAAGTAGTACGATAACTGTCAAATGAGAACAGTTTGGAGCGATCTATATTTTGGCAGTGGATTTCTCAAATGTCGTAAGTCTAACTTAATTACGTGCCTCTTACGACATTTGTAAAATCCACTATCAAAATATGCGACCAAGTTAAGTTGTAATGCATTGATACCGACTACCAAATTACAACGATGTGTTTAATTTGGCTGCTTGGACCAATTGCATCAAAAGAGATCAGCAAAACTGTTTTCAACCTACGGAATCGGAGAAATAACAAACATATATACATCTCTTTTTGTCACTTCCTTTACTTGGTAAGGAAGTGAAGGAAGAGTTTATGACTTTGATGTTTTCAGTTTTGACGGGAGGCTTGATTTAGCTAAACTGGACTTCCGTTTGACACTCAAGATGGCGATGGCGTCTCTGGAATAGTTTTTTGTTTTTTGGTTTCTAAATGTTGCTTAATGTGTAATATTGATAGCTAATTGTGCAGTAAACTAAAGAAGCAGTATGTAGCTAATGAAGAATTAATCCTGAAGTGAGTTAAATGATAAATCACTCTTGTAGTCATCAAGCGGCAGTCCCGGTATCTCGACCCCCTGGGAAACTATAATTATGTTAAGTCTTATAGCTGGAAACTTTACCGCCAATTACCGAACAACGTCACCCAAGTGGCAATATACTATTCTATTTATATAATATATTAAGATTTTGATAATACTTGAGATTGGAAAAATTGTCCAACTCTCGGACAGGAACCATTATTTAAAAGAAAAAGAAGATTTAGCTAAACTGTGCTTGATCTGCGTTTATGAGCAAAGTAATTATAAACCAATTAGGTCGATTTTGGCTTAAAGACTAGCATCCAAACCATAACTTAAATACAACTATTCGGTTTGGAGCAACCAACGTAAAACTAAAAACGCATCTAAACAGTGATCTTGTTTGAAACCATTTTAAAAACATATTTGAATATTGTCTTTTCTTCCTTACAGTACCTAATCGTGAAAAGGACTATGTAATGTCCGGGCTGAAAGCGGTATAGATGGACTCGTATCTTAGCGGGCCTTCCCTAACTCGTCCATCTATAGCTTACTTTCTTGGCCTCTAATACAATATACTATACCATCATAATACTTACGAAAATACGGATAGAATTTGATTCAAAAACCAATAAAAGTTAATAAGCTTGATTTTTTAGCCAAATTCTCTCCTTGTATAGTCCAATACGATATTTTAAATAATTTAAAGAATATGAAGCATGCTTTTGTTATAATATCTCTGAATGCGCCTTAAAAATACAATCAGCAAAATTATACATTCTTCTTAAATTATTCAAAGGCGCTTCGATAATTTTCAATAAAAATAGTACGGTCGGCTTCATAAATATAATGCACCTGCATTCGATTTTAAACCTTCTTGCCTTGTAATAAGTTACGAAGTGTATAGATATTTATAGACGTGACATCGTGCACATTACTGCAGAGGCCGTAAAATAAGGGATTGCTGGAAGAGTTCGGAGTAGACGTTCGGATTAAAACGAGTCCTGCGATCCCTCTTCCGGCCGAGGCTTGAGCAACGGACAATGTTTCGTTCATACTTACGCCATACATACATTACTTCTTGGTCTTAGGCCGTGAAATAATTGTGGGGAGCCATAAATAAATAAGACACTTCATGTCTTCATGTCGTGACATTAACGTTAGGTACATTTGAGAAAATACACTTTTTAGGTTACTATTTTTGCAACGAAGATGTTTTCTGTATATTGAATTCAAATTAAAACACGTGTAATGTTTAACCAATGTACACAAGTAAAAAAGTTTTCTGAATATTATTATTCAATTACAAGACTTGAATGAGTTGCTTTTTATGGTTGCATATGTTGTCATGTAAAAGACAGTTCCTAATAATAGTAATTGTTTATTTATTAGGTATTTGATTGTGAGATTTTCTTAAAATTAGTGGTTTTAAAAAGTAACCCCTAATATTTAAAAGTCACTTATTAAATTAGTATAAAATAATAATATACTAAATTAAAATGTTGGAACTATCGTGATTGTTGTGTAATAATTTTTAGTAAAAGGTACCTCTTTGGCGATTCTTGATAAGGTTCATTTCTAAACGAATATTTATGGTATTAGCGGCCTGTCGGATACCGACAAAGTGGTACCTTTTACTCAAAAAGATCACATATGATCTAAATGTTTAAATATAATAACTGTAGATATGCCATTATAAGATTTTTCGTCAGAGACGATATATTAATTATATTGAAAATATGTAAAAATGCCATCATTATAATTAAGTTAAATAAATTAAATTATAATTCATCTATCTATCGATTTACTGCACTTTAACCCTTAATTAAGCCTAAAAAACTAGTTGTTATAAATTGTTAGTAAGATGTTAGTTTATTTTAATATTTAAAAATTTTACCACCTTCTGTCCCCCAGAGGGTGAGATGGGGGTGGGTTCAAGTGGTTTGTGGGCGATGGGCTAGCAAATCTTTCACTGCTTTATAACAATTTCGTTATCTTCAAACCCTTTAATTACTAAAAGTGGCACTGAATTACATACTTACGTATGGAAATTATTTCTACGGGCATTTGGATGGAAGTAAAGTTACGGGTAGTCGAAAACAAGATATTTCCTCTCGTCGACGCTCCGGCTGTGGAATGAGTTCCTTGCCGATGTTGTCCCGACTCCCGAAGGACTACAGTATGGGGTTCTTCAAAAAGGAGTGTCTAGTTTTTATGGGTCAGCAACCCGCATGTGACACCCCCGAAGTTACAGGCGTCCATAGGCTACGGCAACCGCTCTCTGTCAGGCGGGCCGTGTGCTTGACTGCCACCGACATAAAAACGTAAAAAGCGTTTTTATGTCGCCTAAGCCTAAAGCAAGAGAAGTGAAAAAGATTTCTACAGAGATAGGCAATTTTTCATTTTCATTTCACAATCTACTATTAATTCGGAAAATACTAGAAATAACACTAATTTGTGAAATGTATCGCTTGGATGAACAGCGATGACGATGAGAGACAGATAACGAAATTTAGATTTTCTATGCTGGTGTAACGCAGGTATCGAGAGCGCGTTGATGTCGTTTGTTCTATCGATTGGGTAAGTGTTGTATAATGAACACTATAATTCTCTGTGGTATATTGGAATACTTTTCTACGGCACAGATGACACTGTTATAAGCAAGAGTCACTTGTTTTTTATCGAGGATTTTTGCGATAAACGTGCTATATCATCATACGGTCACACGTAAAACTTTTTGGTAATTATTTTTACCATCCGATGACATCATTATGTGACAAGACTGAGTCGTGCAAGCATGAGTTTAATGTGTTCACACATACTAGAACTAACCAAAATAATTAACATGCTATTCATGACCCTTACGTGGGTAGCAGCTAGCTTATTGAAGTGCGACATTTAAATCAAACAGTAGTATAATCATATTTGCGATGAATCTAACAAAGACCTCTGAGTAGTATTTGAAGGAAGTATATACTGTATTGAAGTTTGCTCCCGATAATGGCGCGTCATACCAATCTCGAAAGTACGGAAAATCATAAAATGGGGTGAGTTGGAACCAATTTGAAGTTCAAACATCGATAAAAGTTGATATTTACATGTGGCACGTTTTAACTTAAAAACGGTTAAAAACCCCCTCTCTAACTTTTGAACGGCAAATCCGCAAATATGTAAAAAGAGCTTATTATTTTTATTTTAGTGTTTTTTTGCAAAAAAACGTATCTTCTCGGTTAAAAGGGCATGTGTAAAACCTGAAAATGTCACATTAGTTACATATTATCTTAATTATAGAATTTTGTCACGTTAGGTAAATAATATAAACTTTATGTGTTTTCAATAAATTTTACTTGTTTACTTTTTTATGACTGTGGCAACAGTCATAGTTTACTTTATAAAAGGAAGTCAATATGTTTAAATACACAGATTTTATGAGCAAACCCATATCATTATTAGCTTTAATTACGTACCATAGATTTTATGTTTATAGGTTTTATAATTAATTATCTTTTGCACAGGCATCAAGAATTTAATCTTGTAGGAATTTACTTTACCAAAATACAATAGGTAAAGGCCATGCCAGGATAAGCTAAGTGAATCTGCCCCCACCGAGTTTTGGCTCGTAATTTTTTTTGACGATGTGGCTTGGTATTAGTAGGTAGCAAGTACCTATGCAAAATATCAGCCCCCAAAGTGTTATAGATTTAGGTTAAAAAAAATATGATCTTTCTTCATTTTTTTTGTAGCAAGTCGATTTTGACGTGCGTCTCATATATTGAGCATATAGTAAAGGTCAGTATAGTCAGATAGCTCGAAGGTCACGTGACGTTTTCTATAGAAACTGACAGATCGTCCCGGATCGGATCGGATCAGATTGGATGGGTGTGTGTCATCATGCAACGGCCTCCTAGCCTAGTCGGTAATGACTCTACCTACGAAGCAGGAGGTCCCCCTGGTCAGGGCATTTATTTGTGTGTTTATCACGAATATTTGTTCCTGAGCTATGGATTATTTCTTTGTATTTAATTTTTTATATGTATCGTCGTCTAGTACCCAAAACACAAGACATAATGAGCCATAGAGCAGTATTGAGCTTACTGTTGGACTAGATCGATTTGTGTAAGATTGTCTCAATATTATTTTATTATTTATTTATTACTTCAACATAATTCCTTGTAATAGGGTGAACGAACAGGTGAATACTTTCAACAAAAAGATTAAATTAATACATAAAAAAGGGTACCTGTAGGTTTTAGGGTCTCATTAAATACGGAGAGGGAACCTCGACACGGAGAAGAACAATAAAGATTTAATCGGACCCCCTAACCCTCTGTTGTCCATCGGTCTTTCTGTTCGTCAGTCAGTAGCCTTGTAGTTTCAAATTTGTTCCTCTCAAGGGCTTATCATGACGTTTTAACGCAATGAGGATTACCGCGAGTCGATTTTCCGCTAGGGGCGCTAGTGGAACGTGGGTCCTGCGGGAACATTTCAAACGTCACTTTGACAGTTCTTTCATAGTGACACAGGACCCACGCATGAGTGGCGCCGCCTGGTGAGCGACAATTCGGTAGCTCCCATTCAGTTTAGGTTCTTAACTATACTCAGTTGTAATCATGTATGGCAGCGACTCGGTTTAATCTTGTATAATTAAGCGTTTTCAGAAAATGGTGTATATACTAAAATATATGTTTTGGCACTTGTATTTACTTCTACCTTAATTGAAGTCAGAAACTGACTGGAATTAAATTTTGTGAATACCTACGTCCTTAACGTCTTACACTCTCCTAACAAATTTTGTGAATACGGCGTCCGGCGTCTTAAATTCAAGACACGAGTGCACTACGCTGACATTTTAGATAACCACTTATTATTCTTTATCGAACAAAAGAGCGCGTACGCACAGCTGTTGCCCTACCGCGAATTGTTTATTTTTTTCTGAATAAACGACCGGCGCGCGCAGGTCTAGTGAATGAACGACGTTCAGCGCGAGCGCACGCCCGTTCCGTTCGAATTTCGAATTCATTGAACGATCTTTCATTCGATTCTTATTCATGAATTGAATATTTCTTGTTGAGGTAGTATTTGACGCGCTTCGTTAACTTTTATAAACTGTATTAATACAGTTGAGAATCAATTTTAAAATACATTTTTAATGTAAAAAAAAAATAAGTGAAATACTGTGATATTCCTGTGATACTGTTATTGTGACAAAAAATAAAACAGTGTAACTGTGCTGTGTTTTTTGTTATTGTTCGTTAAAAACCGGTAGTGGAATAATCAAAACAAATCGACCAGTTTCCTAAATTCAGTGTTATACGGTTATACCTGTTACAAGTAAGTTTTTGGTTGATATTAAAATTAATATCGTGTAGTATTTTTAATTTACTACAAGAAAAATGGGACTATCTTACACAGATCGACTTAAGTAGTCCCAAGTCCCAAACTAAGCAAAGTACATACATATACACCCTGTTTTTTAGGGTTCCGTAGCCAAAATGGCAAAAACGGAACCCTTATAGTTTCGTCATGTCCGTCTGTCCGTCTGTCCGTCTGTCCGTCTGTCCGTCTGTCACAGCCGATTTACTCGGAAACTATAAGTACTACAGTGATGAAATTTGATGGGAATATGTGTTGTATGAACCGCTACAAAATTATGACACTAAATAGTAAAAAAAAGAATTGGGGGTGGGGCCCCCCATACATGTAACTGAGGGATGAAAATTTTTTTTTCGATGTACATACCCGTGTGGGGTATCAATGGAAAGGTCTTTTAAAATGATATAAAGTTTTCTAAAAAACATTTTTCTTAAAGTGAACGGTTTTTGAGATATCAGCTCTCAAAGTCGTAAAAAGTATGTCCCCCCCCCTCTATTTTTATAACTACGGGGTATAAAATTCTAAAAAAAATAGAGGTGATGCATGCTAATTAACTCTTTCAACGATTTTTGGTTTGATCAAAGTATCTCTTATAGTTTTTGAGATAGGTTGATTTAACTGTAATTTTGGTTAAGTTATTGTGCTTACACTGAAAACGATGGCTGAACCTTATAAGTTTAGGCTCCATTCACCAGGTGTATAAATTGACATAATAAGTTTATTATATTTGCTGCTACGGAACCCTTTGTGCGCGAGCCCGACTCGCACTTGGCCGGTTTTATTTATTTCCGTTAACTTTAAAGGGAGATTCTTCAGGTTCACTCGATTTAATTTCTCTAAGAAACTAGTGTCTTATAGTAGTTTATGCAACAGTGATATAGTAAACGTAAGAACCAATTATAAGCTGCTGCATACGCTAGTTTGTCTACGACAGCTAAAATACCGAAAAAAGCAAAATCTCGAAAGGTGGCAGAATGTGGGACATGCCGTATGCCCACAATAGAAAAAAATAACAACAGTGCTAATATATTGTATGAAAATCCATAAGAGCAGTGTTCTTATGGATTACCACAGACATCGTTATAATGTATACTTTTTTAATATCGCTGTCAGTCATCTAATTGACAGATAGAAGTGCCGGAGTAGAAACACAGTTTTTGAGATATTCAATAAATGAATTTAGTAGGTACCTAGCTAAGCCTGTGTAAAAGGTTCCTGACTATTGTCCACCTACCTAAAAAGCTGTTTTGGCATGTCCTGACATGTGTAAAGTTACAGCTTTGTCATACTTGACACTTAATTTTGTGTAACTCCACAGGACCATTTATTTATTTATTTATTAAACCTTTATTACACAAAAGAAAACCATAACGTACAAAAGGCGGACTTAATGCCAGTAGGCATTCTCTACCATTCAACCTTAAGGCAAAACAGAAAATTTACCATGTAATATGCATTTATATTGTCAAATAAGGTTTTCTTTTGCATTTCGACAAAAAGCGATATATCAGGCAACTTCTAAATATTAACATACAAAGCAACGTGTCGAATTTAACGGAAATCAAAAAAACACGGTGTAGGTATAGATAAAGACACATAACTACCTACAGAAATAAATGCCATTACCAAGATTCGAACACGGGACCTCCAGCTTCTTCACTACCGATTAAGCTAGAGAGATCGTTAAAAGAGGAGGTTCTTAATTTGTTTCTGTGTTTTTTTTTCTCGAGATTACCCGTCTTTAATTAAGGCCCATATTACATTATAAATTATCATGTATCTTTGATCATAGGTCAATATGCCTCCCCTTTTCTCCAACGTGAATAAAAAGAATGGTATAAAGTAATAAATATCATAAATATAAGCCTAAAACGTTTGTTTTTCCTGAAAGAAATTACCTTTGAGTCCTGTTGGATGATTGTAGTCTGATAACAGAAAGAATTCCATTTTTAAAGGCACTTAATATAAAGATGTTATCTTGGTGTTCTTAACTCAGGCATCAACTGTCGGAAACCAACAATATCCTTAATAATTTGGTTTTATAGTTGTTTAAAGCCTATTCGTTTTAGTGCCTACGTAAAATGATTAAGAGAATAGTTAAATTATTTTTGAATGAAATTAGATATTAATTGAAAATTGTAAGCGATGTTAAAATCTTGATAGGTAGCTACTTAAAAACCTGATTACCATTGCATTGCATAATAAATAAGAAATGTAGTTACGCGTTGCGGATAAAAATATTATCAAATGACAGGTTTCAAATACCTAGGTACTTTAATGTGATACTTTCATATAATTACTAAAAACGCGAATTAAAACCATTAAGTATCAAAATTATTTACTTTTATAGGCTTCAAGCAAAGGAGTCACATACCATTTAAAATTTTAAACAAGCCCAAATAAGCATACGCGGGTCAGTGTTGTGGCTAATCCGTACACAGAAACATATCGATGTGTGTAAGATTTTTCAGTGTAGTATTATCATTTTCTATGAGTTAGTGCAATTTTGTTTTCTCATGCAAGTTTTAAGATGATTAAATAGGTACTCAATGTCATTATCTGCCGATGACTCCTTCATTTAATATTAACGTCACTCACTGGCGTATTTTTTAGTATCATAGAAATTTAAACTAACTGTAAGAAGGTTTTCCATTAAATGCGTAGATATTAATTATAAGAACATTTCATAGACCTATGAGATTACTTCCTGAACAATTTTTTTTGGTAAGTATATTGTTACTATTGTTCGTATCACATTATTTAATTTCAACAATTTGGTGAGTTTGACCCTCAAGACAATTTATACTTATTACTTTTTCAATTAATAAATCGCTTTAGGCGTTCATTCGAGCTCAATCAAAACCAATTAATGATAGTAATCATGACATGACTGAGTTTATAGCACGGCACAGAAAAGTAAGTAGTCGGTAAAAATAAATTGGATCAATTAATCATAAAACTTTAAATGTAGGAGTAGGTACAGCCAGGTGCAGTCAAAATGCATACAAACTTTCTATGCAGGGGGGGTCACTTAACTCGGCAGCTTACCGTACGTAATACCTACCGACAAACTCGTCTCATCTACACTCTCATTGTAAAATGTTGCTAATTATGTTTCATTAAATCTGACACTATTGATGACGTTCTGTGGTGAAAACAACACAAAAACGGTTGTTATCAGGGATCGGAAATTCAGATGCTTTCATACCTACACACACAGCAAGTCTGGAATGAAGTCGGCTTCTTAAAAATATTTTATTTAGTTCAGGGATTCCGATTAGCATAAAACATCAGGAAAAAAAAGTCAAAACATTTAGGTTATGATTATAGGTAGGTACATATGTTATATCTTTATTAATTACATAACTAAACTTCTTACCATGTGTCAGACCGCACGCAAAATTTAGCTATCCAAACTGGAAACTAAAATATTAGTGGTTCCCCCGAACTTTAACTCCCGACCTCTATATCTCGGCAGCCCTTTGACCGATTTGGCTAATATTTGTACTTGAAAATTCCATTTATTGTTTCTGAATACCTGCCAAATTTCACGACGATCCGATTAACAATACTGGAGTTATCGCCAAACAAACATACATACATACCAATGACAGATTGACCAATTAGATTGGAATAACTCACTTCGTTCGTCCGTTCGAAAATGATCAGACAGGGCTGGCGATGGTACTTCATATCATAGCAGCAGTCCTTCACCCTTTTGCGTAACCATTCGATTACACACGGTTTGTCCATGTTTGCCTGACAAAAAACCGGTTGTGCATTAACAACTTTAATAACCTGCTGTAACCCCTTGGTTGACTGAGATCGCTCTGGACTTTGAACTGTTTAGAAGTAAACAAAAGAATAGGTAAGGTTTTGTTCAGTGCAAAAGAATAGAGGGTTCTGTAAAACAAATATTTTCAAAATAAATATTTTTGATACCAGATTTTATCGCTGACTGTACTTTGGTACCATAACATTGTATTGTCATCTAACCTACATAAGCATGTGGAGTTTCAGCTTATTCGAATCACGGGAAGTTAGTCTAATCCAGCTTGCAAGATTTGACCCTAACAAACTAACAAACAATCATGCGTTGCAAGTTAAATAAAAGCTATTAAAAAATAAAAAACTCGAACCTAAACGCAAAATAGTGTATACATACAATGAATGTGTAAGCGACAGTTTGATTTTCGATTCAAAAAGGTTTGATGATTTTTTTTGCTCGAAAGAAAAACTTAAAACTCAAAATATAATTCGGAAACTATGATTTGGTTATTTTGCCAATGTGACATTTTAAATTTTAGGCATCCCTATCCCTATAAGTAAATGTGGTTTTAGACATTATGTTTTCCGCCAGCGTAAAGTAAGTTGAAGTAAGTAAGACGCCTTATTTTATTTTCGCGACCCCTATATCTCGACAACCCCTAAACCGATTCAAAATATTCCTATACGAACTTAAAAATTATATTTATCTCATCTAAATACAGTAGAATCCGGTTATAACGACGTCGAAGGGACCGACGATATTACGTCGTACTAACCGGAAGTCGTACTAAACAAACTGTCAATTTTAAAGTTGTTTCACGATTTTAATAGTCACACACGCATTTTAATTCTTAATGGTTTGATGTAACTCAACGAATAATCGAAATTAAGAATATTTTGCTCTTCAGCGAAAGAAATTGTTGAACCATAGACCTATTTACTCGTACTTCCCGACTACATTGCAACTCGAGCCATTGTAAATTGCGGAGTTTTTTTTTACACGGGATGATACCCTTACGCGCTTAAGTTTTAGAACGTTAGTTTCGAACAAAGGTTCTATCTTGTATGTATTCTTTGGTTACAATGCACCGTCACCGTTGAAACCGAACATTTTCGTATGAAATTCCGTCGTTAAAAGCGGTATGTCGATATAAGCAGTCGTACCAAACGGATACATTTTCATAGTGGCTTGTATGAAAACCAACCATCTGTCTATATCTACGTCGCTAAAACCGGTTGGTCGTTTTATGCGGCATCGTACTAATCGGATTCTACTGTACCTGCCAAATGATCCGACCGACGGCGGGCACTCGAGTTATCATCAAACAAACATACTAAACAAAAATAAAAATCTTACCACAGTCCGACAAAGGTAGAAATTAAAAAGTTTTATACGAGTAGAATCAGGAGTTAGGTACTTTGCGGAATTCCATAATTAATAACGAAAACAATGTTACCTACTTTGCTGTAATAGCAAAATAACATTATTTTCAATACAGTGGCTCAAAAAGTGCCCTTTTTTTGGCTGTTTTGCGTGCGCAAAGTTTGTTTTTGCGAATTAGTGCTTTTTACTTTTTCCAATCTTTTTAAATTTAGTTGTGTTCCAATTCATGACTGCTTACCGAAGAGTATTATTGTTCGTTAACTTTACCGAGACGTAATAAAACTAAATACCTACTATTAACGCAATAATATTAAAGATATTGATATTTCATATTTCAATAATTACTTCTTCATCATACTAATGATCATTCATTAAAAATATTAACATTGAAAACAGTTCTTATAAATCTGTGTGTATGAAACGGAACAGAGCTTACGAAACGTCAGTCAAAGTAGAGGCGTTTTTCAATCAGGTAAACATGTTCGAAGGGCCTCTAAGACATGACGATACGATTTGTCACATGCGATTTATTATTTTGTTTATGAGAAATAATTATTATGAGATTGAAAATGAGAAAGTAAAAAAGATAAGGTAAACATTTTGAAGATGTTCTTAATTTACCAACTGTATTACAATCGTGTCACGGGAATAATAAAAAAACTTTAAATTCGTTCTTATGTATTTTAATTTTTTTCGCATCTGTATTGAAAAACGTCGTTCGATTCACGTGCGGATATGTCATTTTTCACTTCTCCCGAGTGTTGCCACTCGCCTACGGCTTGTGGCAAGATACCTCGGGTGTCTTGAATTAATGACATACTTTCCGCACTAGCATCGAAATGTACTATTTCGTATATTCGTTTCGTCTCGGTAGGTATATAATTAATTTTTTTTTTTACTTTTTTTAATTTGACTCACTCGCTTCGCTCGCTCGTTCAAATATTTCTAGCAAAATTATTGTTAAGGAAGAAAATACTTACATTGAGATAGACTACGGAACCCAGCACCAAGGGCAGCGACACTAGGCCAGTTCTCTAGAAGCGGTTACCACAGATCACTTTACCTCTAGATCTTTATCACTTAACCTTTAGCACCGGCACCTGACTTTCTTCTTAGTCGTTCCTCGTTGCTGAGGGTCGTGACTACCATGCACGGTTATAAGGGATGGGTACCCAAAGGGTAAAACCGGGACCGTATTACTAAGACTCCGCGGTCCGTCGGTCTGTCAGCCCGTCTGTCTGTTGAAATTTTCACATTTGATGTATTTTAGATTTTGCTATGACAACAAATAGTAAAAACCAGAATAAAAAGTGCAAGATTGTCCCACAAATATTTATATATTTATAAATATTTATTGAAAACAGACAAATGCCGAATTGATCCAGTAGTCTCAGAGAACTTCTACTCGCTATTTCGATGAGTAGTCTTTAGAAGGTGGTCTACGATGCTTAGAAACGAGTTATATATCCAAGTTTGCTATAATGAACGCTGCTAGGGAAACATAGACCACTTCTGATAGATTACGTATTACGTATTACGTGAAGTGTTTACGAAGACTGGCAGCTACACAAAACACTGTTTTGCTTGCTAAACAGTATCTAAGCAATAGCCACAAAATCCAGATGTCTTCTTATTTATACACCTATATTATCCACACATTGTTGTACCAGAAGTAATCATTGATAACCGCCAGTACATATGTACGTAGTCATACATGAGTCGTCTGGTAGGTAAGTGATCTGTGTTGTGGAATGTTGGTCGATAATCAAGGATAATGGGAAAAATACACTAGAATTAATTACTGAGTTTGAGCATATTCTTAAACTTTCTTTTTATTAACAAACTAGCCTGAACCTTCTTACGCATATGTAGATGCCAAGAGAAACACGATCGGAATACACAATCATTTTGAATATCAATCCAAAATATATCAATGACAAAATCTTATTCTTCGAATATGCTTCCTGTGGTCTCTATTCTATATCAATACAATAATAAATCTTATTCTTCGAACATGCTTCCCGTTGTCTCTATTCTATATAAATACAATAATAAATCTTATTCTTCGAACATGCTTCCAGGTCTTGATAAATAATATGTTTACTTCCGGATCAACTTTCCTTTTTAATAGAACCACTGCCTTTTCGAGCTATGCGTAGATGCCGGTCACTGGCTCAATCTGTCATAAACAATGTTGCAACTTTATTACTGACTGACCATTACTAAGAAAAAAACCGGCCAAGTGCGAGTCGGACTCGCCCACAAAGGATGCTGGGTCATTTATGACCTTGATGTAAATGTAGTGTATGGACGCCCGGCCAGATACAGGCGGGCTGTTGAGTACCTTAGGTACTTAAAAATACTGGTGGCACGGAACTCTCAGTGTGCAGCAATTGCACGGTTTTTGGATTTTCCCCTGTATTTGTGCTACAAGCTCTTGCTTTTTGCCAAATTTCGTGATTCTAGGTCAACGGGAAGAAGATTTTAATTCTCATTTCAAATGTATGGGAAATACGTCATAAACGGTCTTATCTTTTGATTACGTTGACGTAAAGGTTTGGTTTTTTTACAGCTTCAAGGGACCGCAGACTTGTGTATGTTGTATTAACTTCAACTTGCTAGCTCTACGCGTTCCCTAGATAAAGGCAATTTTTACCCGACACCGTTATACTTAATATGGTTATATTTTTCCAATATTTGAGTTCACAACTTCACAATGAGGAGAACGCGAGAATCATGTACCTAAGATCAAACCACGTTAACTTTTCCAAGCAAATTAACTGTCAAACTTTAAAACTTCAATGAAATTATGATGTTTTATAGTCTGTGCTATCACAATCTAGGATACTTATAGTCTGACAAGAGAGCGAGCGCAGTAACAGTAGGACAAAATTGCTATATCCATCCCTTTTTTCAGGGTGGTATTACTAGCGTAAGAAAAAGACAGTATGATGCTCTCTATCCTACTGTTACTGCGCTCGTTGGGTTGTCAGACTATAGCTTAGACGAAGTCTACAATAAAGTGTAAAAATAGGGCCCGCACATCTTACTAAAAAAAATGTCGCTTAATATCTTTTCCAGTGTAACAAGAGCTACCATACTTATGAGATGATTTTCTCGATATATATTTTTGTACTGGACTATATCCTAAAAGCTTTTTTCTCCTCCAGCACTTCTATCTGTCAATTAGATGACTGACAGCGATATTTAAAAAGTATATATTATAACGTTGTCTATGGTATTCCTTAAGAACACTGCTCCTATGGATTTTAATTCCATATATATGAGCACTGTTGATTTTTTATTTATTTATTTAGTGGGCAATGTGGGCATGCGACATTTTCCATACTCTGCCGCCTTTCGAGATTTTGCTTTTTTCGCTATTTTAGCTGTCGTAGAAAACCTAGCGTATGCAACAGCTCATAATTGGTCCTTAAAACTTAAAAGGTATAATAAGGGTTCTTAAAGAACTACTATTAAATCAATGTTGCACAAACTACAATTGTAACCATTGCGTTTTTATTTCGTTCTCACCACAGAACGTCATCGATAGCGTCATTGGATGAAACATAATTTAATTAGCAACAATGTACATTGAGCGTGTACTAGCCGCGACCGCCGCGTTCCAGCTCCGGTCTTTGATTACCCACCATACACTTCGATTGACCGCTCGTACACTAAATCAATTGACGCAGGATTGATTTGTCAGTGATCGTCCGACTATAGTCGGACTAGAGAGAGAGAGAGAGAGAGAGAGAGGCGACTAAAGGGAAATGCTACTGCATTTCCCTTTGACAAAAAACACACAATCTAGCAACCATAGCAGAATTGAAACATGCATCTAACTTATGGATGACCCACACTAAGACGGGACGGGACGATGTCAATTTTTATAGATAGAATCACGTCATAGCTCGGAGCCCTCGGATCGGATGTGACGTGACGTTTTCTATACAAACTGACAGACCGTCCCATCCCGCCCCATCCTGTCACGTTCTAGTGTAAGTCATCCTTTAAGGAAACTATCAAATAGAAAGTTAGGTAGCATTTGACGCCTGCCATGCCGATGGTCCTGGGTTCGAATCACACAATCGAACACAGATATTTGTTCCTGAGTCATGGATATTTTCTATGTACTCGTATTTATGTAATTATAAATTTACTAAAACGGGGCTTAATCGTGTACAGATTTTGAAAACAAACCTCCGACGTTGCAGGGGCGACGTTGTCCCGGTGGTCCCGGAGAAATCCCGTTTTAGTAAATTTATAATGTGTGATAATCGTGAAATTTTAAATAAGTGTTATGTATTTATGTGTTTGTATATGATATATATTTATATCGTTGCCTGAGTACCCGTAACACAAGCCTTATTGAGCTTACTGCGGGACTTAGTCAATTTGTGTAGGAATGTCCTGTAATATTCAGTTATTCAAGCACCCGAACAGCCGATCAACAATATAATATACTCGTAAGCCAATCGTTTCTTAATATGCCTTATGAGTTTTAAGACTCCGGGTCTGCTCGGGAAGCTCCTTAAAAATCGCCTAGGCATTCGTTTTTACCGAAAATATGAGTGGAGTTTGGACACTTGACTAGATGGTGCATGTTTTTTGAAAACTGAACTGTCAAACGGTCAATTTTGACAACCGTAGTTACCACATGACGTTTTGGGCCATATAGTGCGATGGGGCCTTATATACGATATAAATTTGGTCGATTCAGCTGAACTTTTTGCCATGAAACAAAAACAACAAAGATAGTTACAAAAACATTTTTACATGTTTTAATACAAAAATTAAAACATCATTTCAATTGAAATGGAATAAATGAAAAACTTTTTCTATGTTGTTGTCAGTTTTTGAAAAATACACCATTTTCTAACAGCTGTTTTACCATTTTTTGATAAGCGAGCTTCAAACATATCTATGTGGTTTCGACCTTATTGCTGTTGAATCATAATAAAACATTTTTTTTTCTTGTTTAGTTGTTGTTGTGTAGTCTTCTATGGAGTAGATGGAACAGTTTTTAATATTTTTACACAAAATCATAAAGTAAGTTTTTTTTTATTTGGTTAGTTTTGGTAGAAATACGCGACCATTAACCAAGTTTTCTGGCTAAACAGTAACTTTTTTAAAATAAATGGATATGCAGTTAAGAAGTTTAGGTCATACTCTATCCAAAAATTATACATAGTGTATATATATCTCTATAGTATTTCTTTTTCTGAAACAGCACTTCAAATCACTCTGAATAGCGCTATAAAATATGCGACGTAAAATTTGCACTGTTTGCCTTCACCGAAAAACAATTGATAAGTATCAAATAACATTTATTAATTTCTTTTATTTAAGAACCTAAATTGTTCCACTGCTGGGCAAAGGCGTCCCTCTCTCTTCCACGTATCCCAGTTTTGGGCAATATCCCGCCAGCGTTTTCGCGGTCTGCCTTGACGCCGGACTCGAATTTGTATTGTAGGACCCATAATGTGTTTATTTTCGCCCATAGATCGTCCGGAATACGGCTGACATGATCCGCCCAGTCCCATTTTAATTTGGCCGTACATACATCAAATAATACTTATATCGTTCAATAACTTTTGAGAGACTATTGAACATAGCGACACGAGACATAACAAACTAATCTTAGGTATAACTATAACATAATGCATGCAGGTTACACAACTAATCGCATGCAATATTCATGACCAATTGATAACATTGCTGTAATTGACCTATTTATGATAATCTTTTAATTAGCTCCACAGAATCTATTAGTCTTATCTCTCATAGTGTGCGACCATATTGACACATCTCATTTACAACTTGTGGCTAATGGATTCTAAGATGTAGCGTATTAGAGTAATGTCTTGCGATAGATATGCAATTGATTTTAATGTTCCTAAACACATGATTTGCAATGACGTCAGTATGGGTACATTTACATTTTATGCCGTCCGGACACTATCAGTAATTACTTATTAAGAAATTACTTGGCTATAAAATTGATTGATTGATTGAGTCTGCATATGAATGGTTATAGGAGTTGAAGAAAATTATTTGGCTATTGATGACATTCTTCATGTCATTAGCTCTGTCATCATACAGGTTCGGGAAATTCGTTGTATTTGCATAGCGGATATATCCACCGGGCATCCGCCGCCCGAATTTTCCATACCATCATCATCAGCATTTTTTAAAATCTTTATTAAAGAGCTTTATGGCTTGGCGATTATGTCGCTCCATATAATCATCACACAAACAATTTGAACTCACTGCTGAACATAGGCCTCTCTAATCGAACTCCAGCGCGACCGGTCTAAAGCCACCTGCATCCAACGAGACCCAGCGATCCTCACCAGGTCGTCGGTCCATCTCGTAGGTGGCCATCCCACACTGCGCTTGCTAGTACGTGGTCTCCATTCAAAGACTTTATTGCCCCATCGGCCATCCGATCTTCGCGCTATGTGGTATTTTCCATACATTGATCACAAATCCGGCGGAAATGCCCGGACGTATATGACCGACTTACTATTGTTTTAAAAAAAATATTGTTTTTATGTCTCATAAAAACAATATTTTTATTTTACTACCTCTACCTACCTTAAATCTAAAATAGGTCCTTGAGGCATTGTACCTAGGATGCTGGCGGCATTTCCTCGTTGTATCGCAATACTGATACGTTGTGCGAGCAAGCCACCTTCTCTTCGGTCACCAGTCACATCAACTAGACTTTTACCTCACAGATTCGGGGACCTCATGGATCTAGAGGTCGGTCGGTCGTTTCATTGGTGTATTACCAATAACATTATGTCGCCGGGCAGATTCGATCTGTGCCCGCTCCATTTCAAAATATGTTCAACTAAACCCCATACATAACAGAAGAGAACATTGGAAAGTTTTCAACCCAATTGTTTGCTTGGTCAATTGTCAATTGTTTGGTTTTTCATATTGTACCTACTCGTAAGGTACCCAATATGAAAAGCCCATAGCTATAAAACACTCAGAATTTCTTAGACACTACTGCGACGTTAAATTTAATAAACAAATCACTCCATAGTTCGAAGTATCGCCAAAAATTTACACTTATTGAATACAAAACATTGGATAATTCCAAATTCCAATACATAGGAACCGACTCGAAGTGAATCAATTAGTGTTTTTTATTAGTTGAACTTTCGGTCACGCGTGATTGTAAAGAATTGAGAGGTCAAGTTATAAAAGATGTCATAGTGTATGGTTGTCATGGAAAAGAGAATTACGCCATTATTATCTAACTACCTATGCTTCAATTGTATTTGGTGCGTTGACGATTGACGTAAGTGTCTACCCCACTGAGGTACAGTCAACCAATTGGGAACCCTAGGCCAGTGGCCTAGGGTTCCCAATAGGACTATGTCATAGTGAAGCTATAAAGTAGATTGTAAGAAATCTCTTGCTACTTGTCATTTGGACATGGTTCTATTGTCGCTCACCAGGCGTCGCCACTCATGCGTGGGTCCTGTGTCAATATGAGAGAATTGTCAAAGTGACTTTTGAAATATTCCCTCAGGACCCACGTTTCACTAGCGCCCCTAGCGGAAAATCGACTCGCGGTATATTGGGTTATTGGCTTACTGTACAGACAGAACTGACACTGACAGACTGTATCACAGTAGGTACTAGGAAAGTGCAGAATATGAGATCTCTAGGGCTAACCCTGAGGTACCCTAAGGTAGCGACCATATACCAAAACACAAAGTGTCAAGTGTCAACTAAACTAGTAATAACTTATTATTTCAGGTACAAAGAATGTGCCATTGAGACAAACCAACGGAACCAGAAGTCAGCGTCATGCTTGCCATATTGCCGCGCTGGATAGCGCGGCTCAAAGATGGAGGTCTCCTGAACCAGCTATTCATGGCTGTCATGGGTAAGCTATATTTTCCTTCGGAAATCATTGGATTCCAGCACGCTTACCACGAACATCAAAAATTGGCATTGACGGGAAAACCTCTTTGTCACTCCAATATGCAAGTGTGACAGCGATGGAGATACACATCCGCAATCGTTCGATCTTCGTGGTATAGGCCCACGTAGCCAAGATGCCAATCGCTTACGCTCAGTCGCTAACGAAACGCAACTGTCATTGTCACACTAATAAGGAAGAGTGATAGAGAGAGGTAGCTACGATACGTTAGTAAGCGTGAGCGATTGCCATCTTGGCTACGCACGCTGGTGTCGAGTACCGAGCGCGACGACGGGCGTATTACTGCGATGCGTCTCAATGACAAAACAGGTTGAGGATGATCCTGTCTCGGAATCCCGGGATCGTTCGACTGTACATTTGGTTCATTCAACTTAAAAGGCAGCAAGCACACCAAACTCACCGGGTCCACTACACTTTCAATACCTGCACCAAACTTTTAACTATGGACTATAAGTTTCTATGCCGGTGGCACCGCTCAGCCACCATCTCGATTACAATGGGAGCTACCGTGTTGTCGCTCACCAGGCGGCGCCACTCATGCGTGGGTCTTCTGTCTATATGGAAGAATTGTCACTAGCGCCCCTAGCGGAAAATCGACTCGCGGTAGTCCTCATTAAGACGCCGCCAAATCACGAGCGCTTCGCGTTTTGCTACCGCCAAGAACTATTTCTGTTTTATTTAAAAGTGCTATACTCGT
The DNA here is from genome assembly GCA_949128165.1 of Lathronympha strigana. Lineage (NCBI taxonomy): Eukaryota > Metazoa > Arthropoda > Insecta > Lepidoptera > Tortricidae > Lathronympha > Lathronympha strigana. The sequence continues at coordinate 7,412,162 of OX421923.1, read as the reverse complement.
ATAATCTGTGCCTATAGTTCCATTATATGCAGAAAACTTCTCGCCCGGACGGACGCTACTCGGAAGATGCCGCAGGTGGGTCACTTTTGAATGAGATTAGCTCTTGCCTGGTACAAGTTTTCAGGAGGGAATACCCATTGTATACTTCTGAAACCGCACCTGACCCGATCAAACCCTAAGGCTGAAGGTACATTGACGTATTTACCCAAATATAGTTGATTTTTAGGGTTCCGTACCAAAATGATGAAAAAGAAACCCTTATATATCTCAAGAACTACTAAAGCTTACCGACCGATTTAAAATTTGGAAAAGTTATATACAAAGTTAACCCAGTTAACACATTAAGCGCCACTTGCACCACCCAGGGTTAGCCGCTAACCTGGAGCTAAGCTGTCAAATCCCATATTAAAAAACGCTTAACTCCGGGTTGTGTGGCTAACTCCGGTTGGTGCAAATGGCCTTAAGAGTTTCGTTACTGGGTCATGTGGGATATTATTTAAAAGGCACATTCTAAAACATTTTTTTAAAACTTTTTTTACAGTGTTTTTTTTTCATTTATATGCGAAAATGTTAACTAATACCGCCTCCCGAAATGCGCCGAAGTTCACGAATGAAAAAATATGAAATTTTTACACAACGATAAAAATATTACCTACTTACAGGAAAAATATAGTATAGGTACTCTTTATTTATTTTTTATAAAAAAAATCTTTTTTTAATTAAATTTGTAATGTAATCGCCTTAGATCTTAGATAGTTTAATTTTTTGTTTAAATTTATATGATATCATTGTGTAAGTACTCACCGTCTTTTAAATGAAGTTAAAAAAACCGGCCAAGTGCGAGTCGGGCTCGCGCACAAAGGGTTCCGTAGCAGCAAATATAATAAACTTATTATGTCAATTTATACACCTGGTGAATGGAGCCTAAACTTATAAGGTTCAGCCATCGTTTTCAGTGTAAGCACAATAACTTAACCAAAATTACAGTTAAATCAACCTATCTCAAAAACTATAAGAGATACTTTGATCAAACCAAAAATCGTTGAAAGAGTTAATTAGCATGCATCACCTCTATTTTTTTTAGAATTTTATACCCCGTAGTTATAAAAATAGAGGGGGGGGGACATACTTTTTACGACTTTGAGAGCTGATATCTCAAAAACCGTTCACTTTAAGAAAAATGTTTTTTAGAAAACTTTATATCATTTTAAAAGACCTTTCCATTGATACCCCACACGGGTATGTACATCGAAAAAAAAATTTTCATCCCTCAGTTACATGTATGGGGGGCCCCACCCCCAATTCTTTTTTTTACTATTTAGTGTCATAATTTTGTAGCGGTTCATACAACACATATTCCCATCAAATTTCATCACTGTAGTACTTATAGTTTCCGAGTAAATCGGCTGTGACAGACGGACAGACGGACAGACGGACAGACGGACAGACGGACATGACGAAACTATAAGGGTTCCGTTTTTGCCATTTTGGCTACGGAACCCTAAAAAACGGATTAAGGATGACTCACACTAGAACGGGCCGGGACGTGACCGCCTGACCGGGCCGGGCCGATTTGTCAGTTTCTATAGAAAACGTCACGTGAACTATCACTCATAGGGCTCCGAGCTATCACGTGATTCTTTCTATAGAAATTGACATATCGTCCCGTCCCGACCGTGCCTTCCCGTTCTAGTGTTAGTCATCCTTTACGTGATAAAAAAACAAGCTCGCATACTAACTCCAAGCAGTGAAAATGAGTGATCCAATCTGTCGATATATAAATTTCTCATTCGATATGTAGTTGCAACTAAAAGTTTGTACGGAACCCTCGGTGGGCGAATCCACCTTGCACTTGGCCGGTTTTATCAAAACATTGCAATCGCATATTACCCAACCATGTACGGTTTAAATAAATATAGCTATGCATTACCGGGCATACGATTGTGAACTACATAATTATGGACTTCTGACAATGTCTTGCTTTCATAACCGTAATGTTATTGTCACAACTTGCTAAGCAATCGTCTGAGGGTAACCATAAGTTTCCATATACCGGTTAGCTTTATTTTTACGGTTCCTTACCTCAAAAGGCAAAAACGAAACCATTACCTAATTATTCCTTCATTCAAACACCTAAAGGCTGATAATTTGCAGAGCCATCTCTTGGTTTGCAGGCCTAAGATGGTTATCCACGAATGTCATCTGATGATGCTATGACAAACAGACAAGCTGCATGGACAATGTGACGGTGATTGCTGTCAAATGTGGATGGCAAACTATTGTCTTATCTAGAAAATATCACGCTATCTGCTTGACATATTAGTCTTAACAACAAAAATAATGTTACTTTATTATTCCGCCAAACGTGCTAGTCAATTAGTGCCAACCCCTTAACCCTACTTGCGTATTTAACATACATAACATAACATTAATTTTGTTCCCGCACTCCCGCCGCAAAAAATAAATACCTAAATAAATATAACAACCACCACATGCATGCATGCAAAAAATACGCAAGTAGGTTTAATAGGTTGGCACTAATTGACTAGCACTATTGGCGGAATAGCAAGGTAACATTATTTTCGTTGTTAATATAGGTATTATGGAATTCCGCAAAGTAACGCCTGATTCAATAAATTACCTATTAGCCTTGCTGGTTATTTTGATAATACCAATTCTTGGCAAGCAATAGAAATACCAGCAATGGATTTGACAATCAGAAAGTAAAGGGAGCAAATTGTGCGTAATAAAATGGTTGAATGGACTACGTGACACTCGGCAAAAGTCGTATACATAGACCTAGAAAATATGTGCGTGTTTTAGTGAAAGGTTTGTCGCTTTTTGATAAGTTTCATTATCAAAAACGGGCAACAATGGCATTATTTAACAACCTCCTAGCCTAGTTGGTAGCACAGCGTAAGGATGTATTCTATACAGTGGGTAAACTCTGCCAATTTCTGGGTCATCGATGGGGAGCACGCGGGGAAGGAGACGGGGAGGAAATGCCGCCGAATTTCTATGAAAATTCGGCGGTCTATTTTAAGGGGTGTAAAATGGAAATTAGTTTGCCAATCAGACTGTAATATCTTTTGCATAGTTTTTGACAACCCTGAGCCTCAGCACGACCACCGAGCCGAGCCGTTGGCCGTGTATGAAGTAACCTCACTGTATGGAATACATCCCTACGCTGTGTTGGTAGTGATAGTGACCCTGCCTACGAAGCAGGAGGTCCCGGGTTCGAATCCTGGTCAGGGCATTTATTTGTGGGTTTATCACGAATATTTGTTCCTGAGTTATGGATGTTTTCTATGTATTTAAATATGTATATGTAGGTATATATCTATTATGTCGTCTAATACCCACAACACAAGCCTTATTGAGCTTACCTTGGGACTAGGTCGATTTGTGTAAGATTGTCCCCCAATATTTATTTATTTATTCTTATATTAGTGCCTAAGCGACAAAAGTTAGGCTAGCAACAAAGTGGTACCTTTTAAAAAAACCGGCCAAGTGCGAGTCGGACTTGCGCACCGAGGGTTCCGTACAAACTTTATGTTGCAACTTCAATTAGAAGTAGAAATTTGACGTCAGCCACATGTATCGACATATTGGGTCGCTAGTTTGCACGGAGTTAGTATGAGAGTTTGTTTTACCTTCATATTTTGTATAACGTACTTATACCAATTTTTTATATTTTATTTATAAGACGGTACTTACGGCATAATACAATATAAATGTAAAGAAAAAAAACAAACCAAGTTGGTTAAATTACAAAATTATGCAGTTAAGATCAATTTTATATTTTTCCTGTAATATTAATATACTTAAACCGGGTTACTCACGTCTATAAAGTCGAAAATAGCTCGACATGTTTCGGGACGGTCCGCGCCCCATAATCATGAGTGAGAAGCGCTTGCCGCGATTGCTCTGCGCACACCTGTAATATTTAGGAAAATATAAATGGTTTTTATTTACATTAAACTGTAAATCATGCAACAGTTTAATATAGTCAGGAAGCTTATTATAAATTTCGATTGCCTCGTTACATGCATTCCGCTTATAGATATCAACACAACAACGAAGCTGACATTCCTACAAGGGAGCAAAGTAACCTTTTGCCTCGTGTTTATCTTGGAATCTAGCGAGATACTTGTCGATACAAATGTCACGAGCCAGCTTACAATGTAATGTAAGAACATTGCGGCGTGCCTTTCTCTACCGATGTTAGCATAATGTCAAACCACAGACCACCGGCTACAGACGCCTCGTGAAGCGTTTACAAACATGAAAGGGTGAAAATTAAATGGACCCAAACGCAGACGACATCAGGGCCTATACCACGAAAATCGAACGATTGCGGATTTATATATCCATCTCTGTCACACTTGCATATTGGAGTGACAAAGAGGTTTTCCCGTCAATGCTAATTTTCGATGTTCGTGGTAAGCGTGCAGTTGTCTTGCCGGTTGATACTCAAGATGACGAAGATTTTCTCAATAGTTTTTTTGTCCGTCTAGAGTTGTTTAATGTGTATTGATAACATATTATGCAGTGAACTAACGGAGAAGCGTGCAGCTAATGAAGAATTACTCTTGATACGCGTTTAACCACTCTTTGGTCATTACCCGGTAGTTCCGGGTCCGGGGTCCTGGCCGCCTCGCGTTTTTTTTGTAAACAAAGTTTTCTACTTACCAAGAGCAAAGTATTTACCGAACAACGTCGCTCTAAGAGCCAACTTTTTTAATGCACCGTACGCTTGTAGCCAGTAGCATATGTGGTAATATACCTTGACCCTGGCGAAATTTTGGGACTGGACATTTTGGAATGGATTCTCATTTTATTGAAATAAAACTAAACCAGTCGGCATTATATGATACATTATAGACAAACAACAGCCTCAATTCCAGTGTAGCTAGAGGATGAAAAGTTTACCGCAGACGATTTCATGGGCGGTGTGTAGTATTGTAAATAAAACAAAAACATTTTTTTTTCATGTTTAATGAGTATATATATGGACAGATCTCCGTTGTTTTGACATCATATCAATAATTGAAACTACAAAATAGAGCTATCCTCAATTTCAAAATTTAAAAGATATATTATCACGTTTTCCGATGGACGGCTAGTCCAATGGATCGGTAAATGTAATAACACCATAAGCCGATTAATCATATGCTCCATCTAATAGATAAGTGGTCTGTGGGCTTCTTTCCCAGTGTTAGCGTAAGGTCATACTTGCCATACAATTATATTTACTGCATATGAAAACAGTATGAATACTTATGCTAACTAGCGCAGTACAAGTTTGAGCAGAGCTTCAACTCCTTAAAACTAGCGAGTCGAGATAACTACAAAACGTTCTTGATTTAAGGAGTTACGATTTATATTTCTATACTTAATACAATTTTTATTTTATACTTTATACTATACATTGTCCGTTGTTGTTGATCCTGGCAGGATCGCCATGTGATGTTGGTTGGACGTAAAGGAAACCACTGTTAGCTTGAAGGCCTTGAAGTCCAATATAATGAATGATAAATAATGCGTACAGCGCCTTATATACTAACATGCTAAGCATAAGTGTGGGTAACGTATAAGTAGTAGGTAGATACACACACTACAACATACAATCTAAGTTAATTTAAATCATACGAGTACCTAATTGTTTCTTAAACCACCTATAGTATGAACAATTTAACCTTTGAGTTTAAAAACCAAACGGAGTAGTAATTGACAGGCCTTCCCCTCTGCCAAATGGGTATGACATAGTGTCATACCCATTGTATAGACTGACGTTTATTTGACATAGCTATTTGTACGCTTCGTAAAAATACTTGTACATTTGACGTGCCCCTCACCCGCAAAAAATGGCAGACTTTTTTGTATAGGAAATGACAGACGCTGCTACTCCGTCTAGTTTAAAACTCATATAACTGATATAACTTAACAACATGAAACATATCTATTTTTTTTTAACAAATCTAAGTGGTTGGTTCATTAAGCCGCGTCTATATAAATTGCGCGCTTTGAACGAGTTTTGCAGGAGTTGCACTAATTAAACACGCAATCTGTAGGGAACATATTTTTATATGTACACAAGACCAGCTCGCAAAGAAAGAATCACGTCCGAGCCCTCGGAGGTTACGTGACGTTTTCTATAGAAACTGACGAATTGTCCCGGCCCGGTCACGTCCTGACCCATTCGAGTGTGAGACATTCTTAAGACGGGACTTTTTCTCGTTGACACATTAACGGGTGATTTTTGGGTCATGTAAGGCTTTATTAAAATGTGAATGTTTGTTATAAAATTGGCTCAAGTCCTTAACTCGACTTCCACTGACTTGCCTATTTTCAAATCGTACAGGAGCACAGGGTTCAAATAAAATAGGGAAGTCGGCGGAAGTCGCGTTTTATGGACACTCCCCCGGTACCGACTAAAATAACCGACTTGTTTTAAGTTTTAACATTACATTACATTACATCTGAAAACTTTTTTTTGCAAGACTTGTGTATTTTACAATGTTTTTGATGGAATTAAATGAACTCAAACAAATATAAACCTATCGTAAAAGTTCAGTAGATAATCAACATCAATGTAGAATAAGCCCTCCTGCTGAATTCCTGAGTATATGTAGTGATATGAGCTTATATCTAAAATCCGAAGATAGATCCTTTTAAGGAAAAATGCTTTTGCCTTGTATGGCAAATACTTCAATAAATTCAGTAAAATCCACCTCCAAAATATACTGAAAAATCATTATGACACACAAAATCGCTTTCTTAGCGTTTTCATTAAGTATTAGATTAGACGAATCGCATTTCGTAACGGACATTAAAGCTCACGAGCTGTAAATTCATGTTTTGTATTTGTCTAAAGCTCTTAACCATATTACAAGTACCTTATAAGCGTTTATTCGCGTGTCTTTGGCGTCTAATTATGGGCATTAGACTAAACGAATGTTTTATTTACTGAATATTGATAGTCAAGCTACTGTTTTCATACGTTTTCTGTTGCGAAGATAACAGTAAAGTGCAGTTAAGGTGCCAATTTCCTAGTTTAGCTAGGTATGCTAGTTTTCTACATTGTCAGTTAAACATCGGAACTGTCTATTCTCGACTAAAGGATGACCCACGGTGTACCTCTATGCTATCCGTCATGGGCCGCGACGATGTGTCAACTTCGATAGAAAACGTCCCGTCATAGCTCTAAGATTACGTGACGTTTTCTTCACGTCACGGCCCGGTCTTCGAGCAACACGGGTTTCAACACGTTGAAAGGGAGACGGCAAAGCAACAGCTTACCCTACAAATTATTGTCATTTTTTGCGGGGGGAAACGTGCACACAGATGCACTTCTCACACATTACATACAAAAAACAATCTATAATGATGACGACACTAACACATAGACAAAGATACAACAACACTAACAAATCTTGTACACTTCGGTCTATTCTAGTAGACGGAGTAGTCACAACACAGACCCGCACAGATTTGTGCTTGTACAGTCGCCATCAGATATATCGGAGCGTCCGAGGCGTGCAAAATATCTGAACAAGCACTCTAACGCCTTGACAATAGAGGCGTGTTCAGATATTTGTGAACACCTCGGACGCTCCGATATATCTGATGGCGACTGTGCTTCGGCAGAGGGGAAACGGTACGTACCGACTCCCCTTCCTGTGTTGCTTGAACCGTCCCGGCCCGTCCCGGCCCATGAGTCAACCTTAAAACCTTTGTGGTGGCTTCTGGTTAACAGTGCGAGATACGAGTATGTGGAATACCGTAGTCAACTAGGAGCCCTTATAGTTTCGCCATGTCTGTCTGTTCGTCTGCGGCTTAGCTCTGTGACCGTTAGTACTAGATATTGTACGAACTGGGGTTTCGCGCGTCTTTCGGATTGAAAGCCGCACGGTCTTATCCCTGGCCCACTAACGCTCCTATAACGCGCAGGTAGCTTTTCTATCAACATAATTACTATAAAGGATGACTCACACTAGAACGGGACAGGACAGGGCAGGACGGGAAAAGGGAAATCTGTCAATTTCTAAAGAAAGCGTCACGTGACATCCGAGGGCTCCGAGCTATCACGTGATTCTTTCTATAGAAATTGTCAGATTTTCTCGTCCCGCCCCGTCCCGTCCCGTCCAGTCCCGTGCTAGTGTGTATCCTTAACTAGGTTTTGAAATGCTACTCTCAACATCAACATATCTGTTTTCTGCCTCAAAGTTGTTTGTACAACATTCGAAGTCATTTCACCTCCGCTTCCTCAGTTTATAAACATGCACACTTCCTACGATGCCTCCATTTGCAAAATGACGCAACCACCCTGTGTGCCTTACCGTTGACCAGTCTTTATCAAAAAAATGATACTGTATATGTATGACAGGAAATGGAGGGAAGGCCTTGTGAATGGATATATTATAGAAACCCAAGTGTAGTTTTCGAACGAGCGAGCAAAGCGAGTAAGTTCTCTAAGTATTCTTAGACAATCGGTCGTTTGTATGTATGTTTGTGTTTGTCTAGCGTATAGTTGATCGGATCTTCGTGATATTGGGCAGGTATTTAGTTGAAGTAGTAGGAGAACACTTTATTGTACAAAGACAAGATAAACAAAAACTGGATAAAAAAGAAATACAAAGTTTGTACAAAGGCAAAATTATCCCTTTAAAGGATCTCTTCCAGTTAACCTTTAAGCAATTGAGGGAGAATTTGAGATGGCAGACACACGTACTGTACAACGCGGCAAAAAAGAAAACCAAAAACTTCCTATTGCTAAATTACCCCTACTTAATATAAGAAACCACCATAATATAAGAAAGATGAGATAATTAAAATGATCAAGTTCGAATATGAGCCATATCGGTCAAGGGGCTGCGGGGGTTACATTAGACTTCCCCTTTACTTATGGGGCTACAATGTCGCCCTCGAACCGTCGTAGGTAAGTTTTCAAAATTTTACCGTTTCATTGCTGTTTCATGTATGGAGTTAGGGTACGCCCTAACAATATCGTTGTCTACGGATGAAATCTTTTCCAAATGATTGGCCATCAACTGCAGATCACATAAAGAGACATTATGAGTCGAAAATGACATATTGCCAATAGAGGCCGGCCATGCGTAATAAAACTGTCAATTCACTTGAGACACTGCATGCGATTATATTACTAATTACAATAGCAGACGTCTTTGATAGTACAAAGTGTGCAGATTGTCTTATGTCAATTTAGCTACTGGTAGTCGTGGGTGGTTGCTCCTGACCACGTTCTTTGTAAAGAACGAAACATGTCGAGCGAAAATCGACTAAATTACGTGAGTGACCGGTTTTAAATATTATATTCCAATATTATATCTAAGTCCATGTTTTTACACTCTAGTATACAGGTAATTCATTGACTTATAAGGAATAGAATGGTATGAGCATCCGTGTGCCCAAGTTTCCTTTGTACAGATGTAGACAGGTACACTAGGACCTCTTTAATCCGAACCCCTTCTAATCCGAACCTACATGTACTTAACAAAATACGATTATTTTATTTAAAAACCTGAAAACCTGAAAATGCAATGTTCAAAATATTTAGGATATGTGATGTGCAGTTGATCCAATGATTTGAAAAAGATTTCATCAGTGGACTACGATTTTCGTTAGGCTAAGGGCCTCCATACATGAAACGGCAATCCCCTTTAATATAAGAGTTTTCGGCAATGGATGCTATTGACACATAGGTATGGTACAATCGGCAATCTGCTTCATATTGTGTGAAAATTATCAGTTTTAATCAGACTATTTGGTTAATCTTCATTTGGATATTAAACTTGCACCGATACCAAAGAAAGGACACTCATTTTAAAATCCCGTTGTGATTACATTTCATGCTGTTGTCCTCATGACCTCAACTCTGGCGCCGCCGCCGATACACGAATATGTAATATGGAATATCATTTCATATTTACAAGTTTTGGGAGACATTAATGCGGCATCTTACCCTACAAATTATTGGGGTCGAAACACTAGGTCCATGGAGTCCTAGCGCATGCAGGTTTTTTGTAGAAATCGCGAAACGTCTGGTTGATGTTACTGGTGACCGAAGAGCTGGTGGCTTCCTCGCACAACGTATCAGCATTGCGATACAACGAGGAAATGCCGCCAGCATCCTAGGTGCAATGCCTCAAGGACCTATTTTAGGTTTAAGGTATGTAGAGGTAGGTAGGTACTTAAAATACACTTACTGTATATAGTTTGAACATAAATTATATATAATTATTCTGTTACATTTTGGGGAAACGTGCACACAAACGCACTTCTCACATAATTCATACAAGAAACAGTCTATAATGAGGACACTGAGACATAGAAAATGATACAACTACACCAAATTTTGCACAATTCGATCTATGTATGTGTATAGACAATCACAACACAAACCCGCGTATGCTTATTTGAGCTTGTACCTACTTCGGCAGAGGGGAAACGGTACGTATATCGTCGCTATACTTACTCAAGCTCATATGAACAGGAATCATTTGATGGGAATGTCACCTTTCTTTCACTAAGAATACGGGTGTTTTCTCTATCAAATGAGATTTGCAGATACGAGGTTGAGTAAAAGTATAGCGACGATATGTCTCGCTCCCTGTGTTGCTTGAAGGTAAAAGATAATCAGGCGATTCATAAGTGTGTATAAAAAGTCTCTAATGCGCATTTGGGATGACTCACACTAGAACGGGACGGGACGGGGCGGGACGGGACGATCTGACAGTTTCTATAGAAAACGTCACGTGACATGCGAGGGCTCCAAGCTATCACGTGATTGTTTCTATAGAAATGTACAGATAGTCCCTTCCCGCCCCGTCCCGTCCCGTGAGTCATCCTTTAGTCTTGCGTAGAAACGGGAACTACTTATGTTAAACCGACAAACTAGTCAAGCTCGCAATAAACCGTCGGATGAGGAAAACGCAACAGCTAGTACACTTTATTCAGGCGTAAATTTATTTAAACTAATATGATGATGATGATATATTCCTCTGCAAATCGTTATTATCATTAGTCCTTACAAACCTCGCCCTCAGTCCGGTGACTCACCGCAATGTTACTTAATTCACACTTGCTTTACTCCAGTCAATGAAGATCGCTGCAATCTTACTCGTAGTGCTGAGCCAGGATACTATACGTATGTGCGCGAAAAAACGCGATAGCAAAGCGGTGCAGTGCGACATGGAAAAATTTAATCATTGATATATGATATACCAATGGTAGTGTGCTATGAGGGCGATCGTTGCGCAGACGTGACGTGGTTTGTTTCTTCACATTTATGACATTTGAAAGCGAAGCGTCGTAGGTACCGCCCGGTCACGTTGAAATGCCACCGCACCGCGCCGAGTCGCCCTCGCGTTCGTTTGCCCATACGCAGTACACCGATTGACAAATCAGCAGAGTTGAAAATAAATCACTGGACACAAATTGTCAATAATGTGCTTTTAATTAGCTTACATCAGCTTACTAACTAACTCGATATAAAACTTTGGTTTGCAATATGTAATAGGGATGACAATATTTAGCTCAGGTACCATTGAGCTAATTTGCTGATGATGGCGCCTGGCGGGTAGGCTATGGAACTCTTTATTAGTGACTAGTACCTAAACTGCGAGCGTCGATTGAGCTCGATTAGTTTTGACGAGTAAAATCCCTGTATTTATTTTTGTTAGAGCTTATGTTTTTGGTAAAACTTGCGTTGGTTACAAACTTACCTAGGTGTTCATTGCAAAATATTTTTTATTATTACCTATTTCAAACTGACGCACAACAACAAAAAAAAAACAAATCTACATTACCCATCGAGCTGTCATAACCGGAGTACGCTTCATTGACATTTCGAATACAAAAATATTTTGCCGATTTTTTGCGGGCTAGCTGTATCTATATCTATTCATACACGTTACCTACGTAGTTATAGACTTGTCCGCCCATATAATGATATGATTTTCATCAAAATCTAGAAAACTTAGCATATAGGGACTTTAGTAGCAGCGTTTTTGCTTGTAATGACGTCACCATTACGTCATTCAAATTCTGGATTAAAATGTAACTTTTCGGATACTCGTTTGATCGGGGTAAAAAAAGTTCGTATGAGTCAGAGACGAGAAATGCAAAGATTACAGGCAGCCAGAGGAATGATACAAAAAACATGCCAAGCACGAGTCGTGGCTTCTCACCAGGTTCTAATACAGCGTGGAAAAATTAAGGCGGGCCCAATGAAGGGAATATGCCTTAGAGTGACGGCACTATGATGAAAGCTTGACGTTGACAGACACCAGTGATGGACACTTCGTCCTAAATTCAACGACCATACGGTTATCAATTGTTTGACGCAAAATGAATGAATGACTATTAGTTTCTTATATTGGTCCCTCGTCCATAATTGGTGCCACCCCAAAACCTTGAGTTTTCTTTTTCACAATAAAATATTGTTTCCTTTAGGTAAAATGAGCTAACTTAAGGGCTAAGGCGCTTCCCTAAGCACCCATTTTTTACCTACAAATTAGAGGTGAAAATTCATAGAAATGATTACTTACAGTCTCTGGGGTAAAATTAGCACTATCTTGTTCTATTGAGGAAAATGTATGTCAAAGTAGCTACGGCTTGTTAAATATATGTTTGACGGGCTGCCCCTGGCAATAAGGTAAAACTGATCAGTTATATAATGTTCTTCAGTTCGCTTTGCAATTATTTCGATATTATTACCTACCTTAATTCTCGACCCCTTTGCACCATTTTATTCAAGTCTCTGTTTGGCCCTATGGTTGACTGGTAGAGAATGCCATTGGGCATTAAGTCCGCCATTTGTACATTTGTTTTTGTATTTTGTGCAATAAAGTTTAAATAAATAAAAAATAAATTGTTCCACTGTAGAAGTGTATTAAGGTGACATTCGAAAGCGGACGTCATTATCGTCGTATTGTAGTATTTTAAGTATGTAAGTCTTTAGAAACAGAATGAACACGTCGATCTCAACGTCTTAGTGGTTTCCAAACCAGCGATATTGTTTTGTCACCTACTTGTTTCCCACTTCAGCCGCAACTAAAAGTTACTTCGGTTGCAAATGTTGCAATAAATGTAACAATCTTGATTTTTAAAACAGACCCAGATTTGCGGGACCCTAAGAAGCGGTTAGAAATGCACTCAGGTAACTGACACCACCTGACACCCCAGGACGTCTTACATCCCGTTTGTACCTGCACAGTAGGACCTCGGTTATCCGAACCTCGATTATCCGAGTCCTCAATTATCCGAACGCTACCTAAGATTATCCGAACTCATTTGATTTGACTTGATACTTTACGCAATTTCTTTTATCTATCCAAATTTCACACTGAAGAAACTTTAAACAAAGTATAATGAATAAATGAATGAATAAACAAAATGAATGAATGAATGAATAAACACTTGCGTCCAATTTTAATGGAAGTAAATACTATACTGTTTTTATGTTTAATGGAGAGAACAACTTCTGAGATTTTTCCTTATTAAATGCCGTGTATCTTCACGAAATAAGAAAGGTTATTTTAATATAAAATGTCACGGACATAGAAAATAAACTTAGGTACATTAGTATATACCTGTATAGGCAATGCGTTTCTTCTTTGAACCTAACTTGAAAATAAATTTGTAAGAATATTTGGTGACAATGTTATATCCCATATAAAAATAATATTTTTGCAAATATCGGTGTATCAGATCCGTACCTAAGCTGAATGGGTAATAGGCGATAAGTAAAGGATGGCTCACACCAGAACGGGGCGGGACGAGACGATCTGTCACTTTCTATAGAAAGAATAACGTGATGGCTCCGAAATTAAAAAAAAGACGCAATATTCATTATTTTATCATCATTTTTGTAACAGCTTAAACCAGCACTACTGTACGCTATTAAATCCCACTCACTATGTGTAATAACATGTGGAAGCAATTACCACCGCATTGACCGCATTGTCTATACTCGTATTTCACACCATAGGAACTCTTTCATAATAATTATGGTTACGGCCTCTTAGCATAGTCGGTAGTGACCCTGCCTACGAAGCAGGAGGTCCCGGGTTTGAATCCTGGTTCCTGGTCAGGGCATTTATTTGTGTGTTTGTCACGAATATTTTGTTCATGAGTTATGCATTTTTTCTAATGTTTTATTTTTATATATGTCTTCGTCTAGTACCCACAACACAAAGCTATTGAGCTTACCGTGGGACTAGGTCGATTTGAGTAAGATTGTCCCATAAAAAAAAAATTCAGTAGCTTAAGGGTAGTTACAATGCCTCGTGACTGATGCCTCTTTTTAAGTGTACAAGACACTTGTGCTAAGAGAACACCGCTCCTCCACAAGTTGTTTCTTAAAATTTATCTTAGGTGTATACGTAAGTACTTATTGCTAATAACAATTTTAGAAGTATTCTATTCTATTTTAGATTGAAAACAAACTAAATAAAATTATATATTATATATAACTAAATATAATATTTAATTAATTTATTTATTGCTGATCGAGCAGGGTAAAGCTCGGTCCAGCTCTAACGAACTGGACTGACCTTCCAACCCAGAGGGTGAACTAGGCCTTTTTCGGATTAGTCCGGTTTCCTCACGATGTTTTCCTTCATCGAAAAGCGATTGGGAAATATCAAATGATATTTCGTACATAAGTTTCGGAAAACTGATTGGTACGAGCCGGGGTTTGAACCCGCGACACTCGGATTGAAAATCGCACGCTCTTACCGCTGGGCCACTAACGCTCTCTTCGTCAAGGTTATTAGCACCTAACCAATGCCTAATATTAAAAAAAAAAAATTATTTATATTTAAATAACAGTTAAAACTCACGTATTTTTATCACTATAGGCGTGACATGTTTCGATTGCGACCGAGAATCATCATCGGAGAGTTTGAGTGTTGACCGCGTGGCGGAAGTGATAGCACAGGTTTGAGTCCCGCCCGAAGTCATGAATTTTTCCACTTTTCCTTGCTTTGCGGAAGAAGTCGGTCAGACGAAAAATCGCCTCACGTCAGACATGTAATTAACATGTTTCGCTGTGTGACAAATTATATGCCAATACTAATTGTCTTATTCTTAACGTGTTTTGTTTTGTTATAGAATAATATGTTCTTTTCACAACAAAGATATGAACGGACGTATTTTTAGGGTCTATTGTGAGTCATCCTTTATTCACACACTCTTAGTTGATACTTGCATACATGCAAGCTGCGCTCATTTGCACTCTCGCTGCGCTTGGTACAAATTAGGGCTTGTGATATACGTGTTACACGCGGAACCGTAGCTACGTAGCCTTAGCACCGGCGGTGCTAAGATCCCGTACTACACGGTCACGTCAAAGATACGTATCCGTTTCTGGATTCGGCTACGTTCCCGCGAATCTCGGCTTCGGCTCCGCTCGGCTTCTTTTAATACACATCTTTTACAATTTGTACTGGTCTATTATTTTTGCCTCCAACATAATATTTGCATCTAATTATTTTTGATCTCTTAAATTTTTATTTAAAATGCAAAAGTATGGAAACTGAAATTAAAAACTCGCCCCTTGCATTACATTCGGGGGTTTAATAACACGCATAAAATCTACACTTAACGTCACGGTCACGACTGGATCCGATCTACGTATAAATAAGATACGTATCTCCGTGTACACGTAGCTACGTATCTTAATTACACGTAGCCGAATCACACGGAGCAAACGGAGCGGATCTCCGTTGCCGAGTAACACAGCAACGTAGATTCGGCTACGGGTTCACGAAACACGGTCACGACCAGGAGCACTAGTACAAATTAGGAATAAGAGGTTTGGTTACATTCTACCTGATTGAATAAATAACTGTTTAAATATTCAATGATATAGGTATGCTTCGAGATTTCAACTTCGGGGAAATCCCAACCCAACATAAACGTGTTCGTTTATATCTTACCGATCTTGTTTTCATTCTTTTTTTAAACAGGTAAAAGTGCAACAAGGAAAGTTCTTACAATATTTTTGCCGATTGAAATCTGATCTTGGATTAACAATAAATTATGAATCCACGAAAACATTTCCGTCTCGCTCCTGCCAGAGTAGTGGTAGGTGACGGCATCGCTGTCCCCCTCAGCCCCAGCTGCCGCGCGCGCGCGAGCCTCTATGTTAGAGGGTTTGCCGCGCATAATGTAGACGCGCCTTTACTCAAGAGCAATAAAAAAGGGTCATCATATTTCGACATAACATGATCCGTCTCGTCAACATTGCACTCGACTATATTAAGTTATATTCGAAACAATTGTAAAGCACGAATCAGATCATTTATTAAATGTAATAAATGTTTTGTTTCATGTTTTTTTTTTATGTAGTCACACTACTATATATAAATTATAAATTGAATGAGATGTCATATACTACAGAAAAAGTGACCAAGGCCCCCGTGAGCAGGGCTGGGATCGAACCAGCGACCTCCTGCTTTTGCGGCAGAGGCAGGAGGTCGCGGGTATATGACATCTCTTTAAATTTATAATTTAGGTATATTCGAAAGCTAACGCTCGCTTTCTCGTTCTTAACTGATGCAGCGAGATGCAAACACTATCGAATCGCAGCCGCTAAGCACAGAGATTGTTATCAAGGCGATTTCGGAGGGCCACGTAACACACGAGGCCGGGCGTGCTTCGCTTACTAAACTCTGTGATGTAACTAACAGCATTACTCCTTTAAATGACCATCGGTAGACCTGTGTGTTTTGGGCTTACCATGAGTTGCACGCGACTGTATTCGATGGCGACTGCGGCGCTCGAAAGTACGTCCTTCTCGCTCCTACCATTACTCTGGCAGGAGCGAGACGCAAATACCTCCGAATGGTAAGCAAACTCACAGTAATGAACACACACATTCATAGTAATGAATTCTACGTAACTGCATGCGATAGTAACTCCAATCAACGATACTCGAGTTATCAATATACTTATATCGGGCTACTCACGTCTATAAAGTCGAAAATAGCTCGATACGTTTCGGAACGGTTCGCGTCCCATAATCATGAGTGAGAAGTGCTTGCGGCGATTACTATGCGCATCGCGCGCGCCGCTGCGCCCGCCGGTAGGCCAGCGCGCTGCGCCCGCCGGCAGGCCAGCGCGGGGGGCGCGGTCGGCGCAGGCGCAGGCAGCACCGGTATACGCGAGATACTACCGTCTCTTTCACTTCTATTGTCAACTGCACACCACACTTACTACGTCACACTCTAAGGTATATTTTCGACTTTATAGACGTGAGTAACCCGATATAAGTATATTACTCAAGGGAGTTTTCTATTCAAAACTCGAGTTATCCTCGAATAAACATACAAACAGACATACAAACGACTGAGTGTTCCAGTAGATTGGAAGAAATTTGGATTAATTCAAACAACCATTTCTTTCAGTCTAAGCTCCTTAAAGAAAGGTACTTTTCAATTATACTAGTATTGTCACACAAGAACGGGCCGGGCCGATCGGTCAGTTTCTATAGAAATTGACGGATCGTTTCGTCCCACCCCGTCACGTCCCGTTGTAGTGTGAGTCATCCTTTATAATTCTTAAGAGGCAAAAGGCTTACTTTTTTTTAAAGATCTGATTTTACAGGTTTTTAGTTACGTAATTCTTCAATATCTCAGTAGCTTATCAGTCAATATCACGGCATGTGCCAACATTATAACAGCCTGCTAAATCATAGTTATCACGGAAGCTGTAAGACTTCGTTATCAGAACCCTGATACAAATAATTACTCATACTCAGGCCTAATCACAGCTTATCTATGTTCATGACATTGGTTCATGCTTGACTTTTCTAAACGACTTCACACAATAAGGTGAATATCATTGATCTAGAAAATATACGGACACGCTGCTGAGACAAAATTGTGATTTTATTGTCCATTTTGTGCACGTGCATGCACGTTCATACTCATGCATCGGATTTACTGAGTCATTTACAGCGGTCATTTGCGATAGCGAGGCAATTTTTTCAATTCAATCAACCAAATTCAGTCAATCAAAACTGTTTTGGATATTACAAAATGGCATATTAAAATACGTATGTACTGTTAGTTACGTCTACAGCACCACAACATATGTATATAATAATATGTCTGATACCCACTCACGGGGATTTTCTACGATAAAATGGTATTTAAAAATATAAAACATTAAAATTTAAATTGTGGAAATGTGGATATAAGAATTATAACTTCTATCTGCTCTACTATAATAGCACACATAGTATTTTTTACTATTTTTCCTTTAAATTATATCGCTCCCTTGGATTTCGCTAAAGAGAAGAAACACGAGTTAAGTGTAAAACAGTGTAAATATTCTGTACAATTATATAATTTCTATTCTAAAATTTAAGTTAACAAATATTGTACGCCTTATAGGCAGGTTATAGTGATACTACCAATAATTAACATGTTTACCTCTCTCTACACCTGTAATTACACAAATAAATGATTTCAATTTCAATGTCAATTTAGGTTTGAGCCTATCGCAGGAAATTGACATGAATAAGGTTTTTGTATCGCAGTTACCGTATATTGTATAGACCCATGGTTACTGTCATGGTGTGCAATGTTATTTTATATTTAATTTATATTCCATAATGTTAAATAACATTCTAATATTGTTTTGATATAATAAACCACCCCATGCACCAATTTAGAGATAAACAAAACAATAGGTTAATAAATTGAATTGAACTTAAACTAATAGACTGTTAACGCAAAACAATAGTACATTATTAGCGAGGGACGGAAAGTAAGGGAATGAGATGCACAATATATGTACTTAGGTACAATGTTGCCTGCTAAGTCTCGGTGGTCCCCTTCGTAAATTCTACCTTTTTTGTCGCACTGTACACGACTTTCTAAATTCCGCTACAAATGTAAACAAATCTACAGTCGATTAAATGAGTGGCGTATCACACAAGGAACTAATTGGTCGTTGTAAATTACAACATGTGGCGGTGCAATTCACCACACAACTTCGCCAACTAGTGTAAGGAAGATCTCATTAATTATTTCTTGTTATGAAAGTAGAGTTCTACATATAGATAACTCTATGGGACACTGGTTGGTAGTTATAATGTAAGGTGATACCTAAGCCGCCAGTTAATCACTCATCTTAGTGATGTAAGTTTCAATGTTGTAATCTAATGATCCGGAACACTACGCTGATGTGCTCCAAAACACGCAAAGCAGGCGTAGGCGAGAAAACTGTCAGGCTGAAGAGGAGTCCTTACAGCTTTGAACATTATTTAAACTCAAATAATTGGCTAATAAAATAAAAGTTTTAATGTAACATCCGAAAACACACGACATTAGGGTGACCGTTACGCGATAAGTCTGAAAAATTGAGTGGCTACGTCAACCGAAACACTGTCACCATTTTCAATCCCAATGATAAATACTCTAATGCACTTACGTCCTTAACTTGTGTATCAAAGAATTTACAAGTGTCATATCAACCTTTAAGGTAACATTTCATTTGCAACGCTGTTACGATTACGATGTTGCTGCTGCAGCGTACAGTCACTGTCAAAGTCTTACCCTAATCCTTAATAAATTGAGCAGGGAACTACAGTAGGTATGATGATGTTGAACCCTTTCGTTAACCATACTTTTTGTCCACAGTGACCATCCCAGTCCTCAACTTCGGAATGCTCATGGGTTGGCAGTCCCCCATGACGCCTCTCCTCCAGTCTATCGACGGACCAGCACCAGAACCGATCTCAGACGAGACGATATCGTGGATGGCTTCCGTAACGTTTCTGCCGCCGGTGTTCTGTGGATGTTTAGTCGGAGACTTGGCTGACAGGTGGGGGAGGAAGATCACTACCATGATGACCTCGCTTATGCTTGTGGTAAGTTTGTTCACTTTACTAGGATGACATACGTGACTTTTTAGGTAGAAAGTGTCACTTTCTGCGCGGTAACGCCCTAAAGATTCATTTGGAAATTAACCTGCAGACCTAAGATGGCTATCTACGAATGTCATTTGACAAGTTGCACAAATAGCGCGACGGTGATTGCTGTCAACTTGTCAAATGTGGATAACTCATCATAAAATGCTGATCAACAACAGAGAGAGTGGTACCTGTCACTAAACTCGAGCACATAAGAATTGTTGCATACCAGTGGGGTTCTTTAAGATGCAGTGTACGAAGACCACCAGCGAGGTAGACGGATAATTTGGTCATGCAGCGGGGAACTGTTGGATGCATGATCATACAGGAGTATTTTGGGAATCTTTAGGGACGTCTCTGTTCAGCAGTGGACGTATATCGATTGAGATGATTGGTTTAAAAGTAACCTTATATGATGTCACGCGCGCGTCGACTTATAGACGTTTAAGAAATGTCATATACGAGTACGCACTGCTCTCATAACTATGCACTCATTTTGGCAACGCGCATGTATGGTCGCGGTCTTTGTGACCCATTTCACAAACTTTTCCTCTGAATTTCAAAACAGTTTGTTAAGACTGTCAACCTTAGGTGGATCACAAATTAAGTAACAATAAGGTAACATTCATTTCACAATTGAAAAGGTTATAAATATTGTACATAATTGTAAGTAGTAGTACCTACAGAGACCGTGAAAATAGGTATTGTTCGCTAAATACTTAAAAGCATGGCGTGACGAAACGAGGTATGCAATTCCATATCACGCCAATTTGTTAACCTATAATTCATATAGTTACTTAAATTGGCGTGATATCAGATCCTATTTATGTATATTGGGCTGTATATATTATATACAACTTATTATAAGTACATAAATTAGGACCTACAAGCCAATAATTTATAAATCTACTACACACCTAATTTACAGCAGATAACGGCAGGGACATACCTGTCTTAAGGCAGACGTCAGGCCAGCAATGTTGTATCCATTTCCTTTACCGGCGCCATATAACTATATCTAGATTGTACCAAAAAGGGTATGTACCTATTGTGGCAAAAGAGGCCAAAACAGCTCCGCCAATTTCAAGCCGTTTCCAACTGAACGTAGTTTTAAACTAACACCACCTATGGTAAAAATGACACCACCAATATAGTTGGAGGTGTCGTTTTTATGAACTTAGTTATTTATAGAACTTATGAAAATTATTAATTTCCTCCTTTCAAATTGATTAACCTTTTTGTACTATCTAGATATTTACCTATACCTTACAAGGTATCTCCGGCCATGGAGATCTAAATGCAGGGTTTGATTTTATTCCCAGCGAATTTTTTTTTGTTAAGAGTCCGGTATAAGTTCCGGTATAGTAAAAAATGCTCGGTTTGGAGAGTATTCGGTATGATCAAACCTTGGATTTAAAGCCCCATGGTCGGAGACAATCTGTATAATTATAGATCTATAGTTCTGTGACCAGGCCATTATCTAAAACGCAATATAATATGAAAAAAAGTTAACATAAAATAAATGTCTCACAGCATATAACGAGAACAAATCCGCGTATGTTTGTGATAATAATACATCATACTTCGTTTAAGAAATAATCGTAAATATTCAACATATTTATAACACACCATTGTCCAGTTTTTGTAACGCCTATACGACATTGTCTATTATGTAGATTAAGTATTAAAACGTGTCATAAAATAAGACAAAGACTTAAGTTACAACCGCAACACATTCTTCAAAGATTAATGAAGTGTCAACGTTTTATGACAATTGTGACATAAAATTATTACTTAACTATTGGCGTCATCACATGAGTTCATAGAGTGAAACCACGTTATCTCTTCCAAATAAATGAACTGTCAAACTTTAAACTGTTATTTTAAACGACAAACTTCAAATACAAAATTATTTATTATATTATTATACTTCTATGAAGTTATGATGTTTACTTAACACTTTCACAGTGGGTGCCAAGTCGGTGCTATCAAAGTCTAGGAAACATTAGCATACTCGGACTCTAGCGCCTATGTCAACCTACTGCCGAAGCAAAACTGGATAAGGGATGACTCACACTAGAACGGGACGGGACGATCTGTCAATTTCTATACAAAACGTCACGTGACAACCGAGGGCTCCGGCTATCAAATGATTATTTCTATAGAAATTAACAGATCGTCCGTAGCGCCCCGTCCCGTCTCGTCCCGTCCTAGTGTGAGTAATCCTTAAACGCTAGGAAGAAACGAAAAAAGTTAACGAAATGTTATACCATTTGGTCATTTATTAGTTATTGAAATTAAACACTTTAGAACGGATTAATCGCGTTTATTAACACCATGATCCTACGTTTCGAGCCCTTTACAGCACTCGTTTTCACAGGGTTAAGATGATCATGGATGATGATGATGATGGGGTAGGATCATGGTGTTAATAAACGCGATTAATCCGTTCTAAAGTGTTTAATTTCAATGAATAACAATCGCGGAAACAGAAGACAATATTACATTTATTAGTTAGTTTTCGATGGAGGAAATCTGCATACATCCACGAAATTATTCAAGGTTGTGAGATTCAGCCAGCTCATCTATTACATTAGGCCTTTAGTGCCCAGGGTGCGTAGCAAAGATGAAAATCGCTCACGCTACATACATAGCTTATCGTAGTTTTCTCTCTACACTCTTCCTTTTTAGTGCGACAATGACAGTTGCGTTTTGCTCGCGACTGAGCGTTGGCGATTGGCATCTTGGCTACGCACCCTGGAGTTCTCGTATCCAACATAAACACGTTGTATACAGTCGAGATGTTTCTAGACTGTCATTGCTCAACCGATATACGACATAAAGATAACAATTAATGAAGAAATTACGTCCATTATAGATAAACATTGATGTGACAAAATCGTGCCGTATCTAAAAACTACCATTGATAACAATTCATCTCAAACATGAAATAAATCTTGTCTTAGATAAAACTTATAAACTTTATTTCACAGTATAAATAAATTGCATATGTAAATGTCAATCTATAAGAATCTACATTGTGATAGTCAAAGCATTAAAACTGTATGTTATATTCTAAAGAAGGATTGACCAAGGCCTTATTGGTTGGTTTTTAGGACGATCTACCCGATACAGAATAATCTTTTTTTACGCCTCAATATTTTTTTCTCAAAATCCGATACTGATGATTATGCCCTTAAACGTGTTAAGAGCATTTTTTTTACACCTTAGGTATATATAAATAAAATGAGTCACCAAAATGTATGTGGCATTAAGGATGACTCACACTATAAAGGGACGGGGCGTTCTGTCAATTTCCATAGAAAGAATCACGTGATAGCTCGGAGCCCTCTGAGGAACTGACACTGACAGACAACCGACAGATTGGCCCGGCTCGGTCAGGTCCCGGCCCGTTCTAGCGTGAGTCCATCCTTTACTTCAAATAGCCTGCACCAATTTAGCTTTTTGTGGTACTGATATACCTATTTGTGGAAGTCCAAGGAAGGTTTCAATCAATTACATATGATCATTCTAGTTCAATTTACCCAGTAGTAAACGCGGAGGGTATTAATTTTTAACAATAGGTACTATTTTGTATAAGTAAGTGTACGTATTATTTCATAAATCATTCTGAATCGGAATTCTCCTCTTAGCTGATATTGTAAAAGTCAAGTTTGTTGTTTGGGAACCCCTAGCTGCTTTATGAGAAGTCTTAGTATTTGTTATTATATCGGCAATTTAAATACATCGTCTGTGAAAATTTCAACTGTCTAACTATCACGGTTCTTGAGATACAGCCTGGCGGCAGACAGACGGACAGATGGATGGCGGAGCCTTAGTAATAGGGTCCGTTTTATCCTTGGGTACGGAACCCTAAAAAAAACTATAAAAAAACAAACTCTTGAGAAGTATAGGTATGTACCTACTTAATATCATATAGCAACATCTTGATAAGCTAACTGCCTCCGATCCGATGTAGGGCATGCAATATCGGACTATGCTTAATTCCAGAACAGATTTTCGAGATTGGTTATCGATTCCGGAATTCCGGAACAGTGTGCGTAGCCAAGGTGCCATTCGCTTACGCCCAGTAGCGTAGCGCAGTTTTCTCTCTATTGTATTGTATTGTATCACGGGCTGGTTTCCGCAACTCGACGGCTAGCGCCTATTTTGCGTAGCAAGGATGGCGGGATGGCTAGTCAGCTAGCCATCCCAACTCAAGTTTTCTCTCTATCACTTTATAATAATAATAATAATAATAACATTCTTTATTGTGCACTACAAAATACAATAGTAAAAAAAACAAATAAAAAAGAACATGAGATAGTAAGTAACAACAACAGGCGGACTTATCGCTAAAGAGCGATCTCTTCCACTACTGGTTTATACTTTTTATTAGTGCGATAAAGACGTTGCATTTCGATCGGGACTGAGTATTAGCAATTGGCATCTTAGCTATGCACCTTGGTTCCGGAAGTAGGTACATTACATTTCGTGGCATTGTTGCAAAAAAACCACATCAATATTGAACGCTTTCGTTAATTAAAGAGTACTATTATGTTCAATTCCGGTATTCACGAGATTTAATGTGTCAATTCCGGAACAGTCATATCGGAAAAAAGTCCGAAATTCCAGTATATCGAAACTCCTACTCGTACTCAGACGTCATTCCTTTTTTGCAATATGCACCAACAGAGCCCCAGTTATAAATGACGTCTCCATTAATTGACTTTAAACAGATATCTCTTTAATTGCTTATCGCTTATTAGTATCAGCTTTACTCATAAGCATGTTTCTAGTAACACTTGAACCGGCAAATACCAGTTAAAGATAAGTCGATAGGAAATTCAGAAGCATGCGATTTGTTTACGAGTTGTCGATAACCTATTGACATACGTAGTTCATTATCGCTGTGTGATGGGGCTTCACGACAAACAGTTAACCAACAACATGGACATTGGACAGTCTCATGTCTAAAGGATGACTCACACTAGAGCGGGACGGGACGATCTGTCCATGTCTATAGAAAGAGTCACGTGATAGCTCGGAGCCCTCGGAGGTCACGTCACTTGACGTTTTCTATGGAGACTGATAGATCGGCCCGGACCTTTCTAGTGTGAGTGCTTAATATCTAAGTTAAAACATTATTTTTTTGGGCGATTCATTATTTATTTATTTAATCTTTTGGACGATTGATCGTTCGAAATTATGATCATCAGGACAAATCGGATACCTAGGGCAAGTGATTTCAATTTTAAGGACAAACAATAGTTATTAGGGATGTGGCAATTTATGAATGGGCAATTCATAAACTGCCCATGCAATTTTGAAAGCGTGTGTGTACCTAGACCTACATATTTAGTTTTCCGCATAGCGCATAGGTATAATTCATGTAAGTAATACAATTATTTTGCAATTAATGTATATGAGACCGCTCGCATAGTATTTAGTTTCCTGAATCTATGATGCATATTGCATTTATCGATTTTATCTATGGTAAATAAGTGGTTCCACCACTTGAAATATTCAAGTATTTACAGGGTATAGTAAAAATGTTGCTTATTCGTTTAAGGTTACCTAATCCGGCTATCGTAATCAGATAAAAAAAATAGGAAAAATATTGACTCTAAAATAGTTTTTATGGTGTTTGTATTCTTTATAAACCATGTTTTTTTTTTAATTAGACACATTGCTTTATACGTTAATAGTAGCTGCCTAATATCATTATGGCTATTTGTAGAATTGAAAAAAATATTGTTTTCGTTATTCATACAAAATAAATCAATATTACATCGTCATGTATGAAAAAGCTGAAACTTTAGACATGACAGCAATGCCAGCACACAGCCTAGTAGTAGATGGCTTAGTAATCTTTTACACTGGGTCAGCTAACAAATTTATTTAAGACACTAGTTTGTTTGAGAAATTAACTCCAGTTAACCTGAAGAATCTCCCCTTACAGTTAACGAGAAAAACGTATCTATAAAAAATGCGTCATAATTTGTTTTTTCTTGTCAGACCACGATCCATCTTATGTTTTACGAAACTGATCACCAGCATTTTTGTTACACTCTGTATAAAGATCTTACTGTTGGATGAAGTATATTTTAACCAAGTTGAAAACCATACACATAGTATATGTATGGTATGAAGTGATCGTCAGCAAATTTTCGTGTCAAGGTTTAGGCATAGGCGAACATGATCGTCGTGTTAGCCGCTAACCAATTTAAATATATATTTTTCTCGGCGGCGGAAAATACTCTGGTAAACTTTTACTTTAATGAATATAATAGAATTTTCTTAAATTGAATATCATTCAGAATTTAACAAGCTATAATTATTAAGGTATACAATCTCAACATTTTTAATATAAAATATAGTAAATACTCTATCGTGACTTAAATCGCTTTTTAAAGAATACAACGAAAATAATGTTACTTTGCTATTTCGCCAAACGTGCTAGTCAATTAGTGCCAAGTGCCAACCCGTTTTACCTACTTGCATATTTTTTACATGCAATTAATGTTCCTAATAAGAAGCAATATGCAATTTGATCACAATCAGTTTTGATGGGCTATTGATACTCACGGTGTATACAAGTAAGTACTCAAAATTACTCACGGTATATATATAATGTGTGTCACGGTGTACTTGTAAAAAATGTTAACAAAAAAACAGGTGATTTAATCATTTATCCACTGGGGTCTAACATTTTGTATCTATGGCATTATCATTTGCCCAACAATATACCCCCTTTATTCATAACAAAGTTAACAGACTTTTTAGTAAAATTATGTTTTCTTCCTTTCTAACACAGGCCAATGTCAAACTAATAGATAAGGACAAGCAATCATTTAGCGAACGAAAGTATGTTTTATTTGCGTTTATGAATAACGTCATTACTTAGTTTTTAAAATCCCATACAAGACATACACGACAAGACATGCATGATTTTAGGGCTGTGTGGCTATAGGTAATATGATCGAACACCCATTCAAATCACCATCAAGTCCATTACCAAGCACGCAACGTTCGATGACGATTAATGGTCAGCCCATAATTGGTACCACTATTGTCCGGATTGATTGGCTACTAGTAATTAACTAAGACACAAGCCACGAGAGTTAGCGGCAACTAAACTATGAGGCCTAACATCAACAACGGGCTAAAGAGCCGGTGGAAATATTATGAGAGACAACACACAAAGAAATTTAAAATACCTACCTACCGAGTTTGAATGGGCATTTGAATTATGTATCCAGCAGCAATTTTAACCGGATAACTTTGGTTGATGGATGTCCAATGTCCATAATTGGGGCCAGTTTTGCCCAAATTAGCTATGTACCTACCTGAAATTACCCAGTACAGGCATGGCACATGACAATGGAGAGAAAAGAAAAATAATAGGTCAATCAAATCAGATCACCAAAAATGATGCTTGCAGGTACGGTCAAATTATTTCCGGTACGAAAAACAAAAAATAGTCACTGAAAAGCAAAATTCATCAAATTTTAGACGTAGAATGATGACGTCCATGAATGTTTCTAGGACTTGTTTAGTTTTTAAGTCCACAGTTTGCAAGCTTAGCTGACTCAGATTTTGATCTGGCAAAAAAAGGTTACTTTTTATTAACTTCACGAATTGCATTTAAGTGTTTAAGTCTGCTTACAAAAAACGGAAGGTTTAAAAATATCGAACTGGATGCCTAGTTTTTGCTGATTTTATACCTGTTAAACCCACTTCGGTAATTATAACTTATATTATTTTTATTGAAGAACTGTAAGTCAGACACGGGAAAAAATTTGTAGTTATATAGGTACCCAAAAGTTTGAGCAAAGGTCAATAAACAATAGTATTTAAGACCAAAGATAATTAAATAACGTAGTGATGTTTGCAAGGTCGATACGGACTTCGTGGAATATGGTCGATCATTTGGTAGATATATTTCTGTTATTTGCGTTTTACTTAAGTTTACATGTATGTATATAATTATACATGTAACGGCCTCCTAGCCTAGTTGGTAGTTTATAATAAGTACCTCGATTATGGATGACGTCCTTGTGACGGGGCAGGACGGGACGATTTCTCAATTTCTATAGCAAGTGTTTAAGGACGATATGAAAGAAAAACATCACCTTATCATATAAAAACAGTGCAGTAGTTACGTACATTAAAATTGGACGCACGATTAACATTGAATCAAAAAGCAGTTGAAAAATGTAGAGTATCGACAAGATATCGATGAAAAATAATTTTGCATATGTACCTAGTAAGTGTTCGGATAAATAAACGGATAATCGAGGTTCTACTCTATTTTATTTAATTTTGGCGAGTTGTCACCATAAAAAGTGTTATAAAGGTACGAAATATCGCAAGACGGAACTAGTCTGGTCACTAAAATTAATATTCGCGGGAATTATTTAAAACTCTAAGCGAGGTGAATGGAAATTTTACTTGTTAATTTATGATTGCTTGATTTAAATTAGAATGTGTTCGGATTGGGTTTTACATAAAATTAAGACTACAAGCACTACAACAAGATAACATTAAATAAGATGTTACCTTTATCCTATTATTGGTGCTCTGAATTTGATATGTAGGTACCTATTTTTCATTTGAATGAACACCTCAAATAAAAATAAAACTTGCATTAGGTACGCCTTAAAGTGTTTGTAGGTACGCTATACCGGGCGGACTGATGTTGTTAGGTACGACAATCCGATCAACGACAGTCGACTTAAGGATATTTCACAATAGGACGGGTCGAGACGGGACGGGACGATCTGTCAATTTCACGAAAGAATCACGTGATAGGTCGGAGCCCTCAGATGTCACGTGACGTTTTCTATAGAAACTGACAGATCGTTCCCGTGTCCCGCTCCCGCAACGTTCTAGTGTGAGTCATCCTTTATCCTCGAACGATCGCTCGTTCTAAAATTGTATTTAGGTAAGGACAATAATTTACTAATGATTGCTGAATAAAATGCTGAAAAACAGGTACATTAACATCCCAGAAACCGATATTTAATACCGGTTATTTTGTATCAAATGAATACCCCCGGTATCAGTTTAGGGTGCGTAGCCAAGATGCCAATCGCTCACGCTCAGTCGCTAACGCAACGCAACTGTCATTGTCACACTAATAAGGAACACTAATAGAGAGAGGTAGCTACGATACTTTATCAAGCGTGAGCGATTGGCATCTTGGCTACGCACGCTGATCCTTGAATCCGCTAGAAGTTTCTGCCTTAGCATCTTATTTCCCTACGCAAACAGCAGCTGCAATCAATCGATTGTTTATCGGCTGAAGTGGTCCGAATGCGTCATTTACAGTTGTTACGTGGAACACTTTCACTTGTAAATTAAAGTGACTTTATAAAGTCACTTTAATTATATTGGGATATATCCCACTTCCTGTTGAGACTTGATAGATCTCACTATCATGTCTTTTTGATTAATTAAGGATGACTCACAATAGAAAGGGACGGGACGGGACGGGACGATCTGTCAATTTCTATAGAAAGAATCACGTGATAGCTCGGAGCCCTCGGATGTCACGTGACGTTTTCTATAGAAACTGACAGATCGTCCCGTCCCGTCCCGTTCTAGCGTGAGTCATTCCTTCAGTCAGTCGTTTGTCTCAAACTTGACCCAAACCCCTATCTCGGCAACCCCTTGACCGGTTTGACTCCTTTTCGAACTTAATAAGACCCTGCCAAACTTCACGTCACTCCGATTAACGATAGGAACTCAGTTGTCGTTGAACATTGTACAGTTACCTTTAAAAATATGGGTACGCTAAAATATGTTCCATAGCAGTCATTATGTACTAAGAGCGTACCTACTACCATATTTATTTATAAGGCAATTTTTCGCTACATATTTTTGCAGTTGACTGTACAATGTGTTTACTCGCATATTACAAGTATTAGTGACAAGTACTAAGCATTAGCTACTAAGCCCGTGTAAGTCTAGCATTAGTACATTTGCGAATGGTTTGAATGACTGTAAAACAATAATTTAAGTTAGGTATCTATAGCATTGCCTGGGGATTTTAACAATATAAACCAAGATAATCAAGTGACGTTTTGTATCTATGGAATTTCATAATGCCACTGAGTGATTTTTTGTTTACCTACATTCTGATAAAAACCCGTATCTTGTAAATATCGTGGTACTTTCCAGCCACCCACCATACAAGGAAAATTAACGGTTTTGAAGTGGAGTGGAGGTGATATTTTTTAAAGGATTACCGCTTTATTCATAACCACTTAACAATCCTATACTAGTTAAAATATGTTTGAATAGTCCCTTTTTAACAAACGCATATGTCAACCTGACAGATAACTTTAACATATTATGAGATACATTAATTAATAATATGTACAGTATTAATATTTGCATAACTCAGTGGTTATACAAATTCCTACTATAAATTGTATTTCCTTTCAGAGTTTTTTTTAAATTTACTTGAATATTAAACATTCAAAGATACCAAAAGTTTTTAATAGTAAGTAGTTTTTCTACTCCAGTACTTCTATCTGTCGTTTAGATGACTGACAGCGATACTAAAAAGTATACATTATAACGTTGTCTATGGTATTCCATAAGAACACTGCTCCTATCCTACATCTTCCACATTCTGCCACCTTTCGAGATTTTGCTTATTTCGCTATTTTAACTGTCGTAGAAAAACTATACTACTAGATACTAGAGCGTATGCTCATAATTGGTTCTTAATTCTTATTATATCACTGTTGCATAAACTACTATTATGTATACACGTGCACACTTCATAAACAAATAGAAGCCTATAAACTAGATTGACTCGTCATAAAACTGCTCTAATCACCCGCAATAAAATAATAACTACTAAGGATTAAGACAATCATATATATTCTAGTTTTCTCTTGTACAAGTCAGCATTATGGGTATTAACATGGCGCAGCTATCAATTGAGAAGTTAGTTCCATGTGGATGTGATTGGAATTATCTGCTTTTGGTATAAAGCATTCCTGCCCTATGTGTTTCAAACTAGGTTTTTAATTAATATTATGAGACTAAAAGTCTTATCCATTTTATTAGCTTGGAGCCTACAGTACCTAACTTACCTAAGAACCTATAGGTAATTTATTTTTTATTATGTCCGACAAGACACAATTATTCCATATTTAACTACTTAAATAATTATAGACATTGACGTTTGGCTTAGAGTATTTACATTAATTTCTTATAGTCATTTGAATTAATTTGAATATGTAAGTATTTATTGTAAATAGGCACTTCAAGGTTTTTTCAAAGAATGGTAGTGTGCAATCAATCAACCCTACGATACGACATCTAGGCGTAACACATTCAGTATCTACATATTATAATTACTATTTCAAAACGTAATATTTACCATGCATATTCTCTGCACTCGTTACATGGAGTAATTACGGATGCTGTGTGGGATAATCACAGTTTTGTTTAATCGGCACACAAAGCTCTTTCAACTGTTTTCTCCTTTTATAATACATAATACAATACGCGTATATATCCGTATATGTATGCAATGTTTGTGTATCATGTAAAAATTATGTGTAGGTAAAGATATTCAGGACTAAACCAAAATACAGGTGGTATGTTTAAGGACGTTATCAGTATCGTATTCTGATGAGGAAAATAGTAGTTTATGCAACAGTGATATACCTAATAAGGGTTCTTAAAACTTGAGTAGGGAGTTTTAAGAACCAATTATGAGCTGTTCCATACGCTAGTTTTTCTACGACAGCTAAAATAGCGTAAAAAGCAAAATCTAGAAAAGTGGCAGAATAGGGAAGATGTTGTGCCCTTTATTTATTAAAAAACAACAACAGTGCTCATATATTGTATGAAAATTCATAGGAGCAGTGTTCTTATGGAATACCACAGACAACGTTATAATGTATACTTTTATAATCGCTGTCTGTCATCTAATTGACAAATAGAAGTGCTGGAGTAGAAAAAGAATGTTTTGGTGCGAAGCAAAAAAATTGAGGAATAACTTAGTATGTTCGAGATTATCCCACTCGATTCATCCGCCAGTAGCCGACTCGTCTAAAAATGCATAACAAATATTTTAATTGAGGTTAGAACCATGATATAAATGGTTCGAGCGCATCGAAACGTAGTTTAATTATCCATGTAATTTTTACAATACGTCACAGACATTTACTTTTGCACAAAAATAATTGACTAAGTATTTAAAAAAAAATCAAGTTTAAGTTACTTTGAACAGCGAGAGAGCTCGTTCTTTCTGTTTGGCACTGGGCTCGGGCTCGACAATCGTTTGAAATTTTCGAAATCTGTCCTATCCTTTTCTAACATACTTAAACTAGTGTGTCTGGCATTAACCACCGTCCGTGTTTCACCCACCCTCCCCTACTCTGCCCGCGCTTAGTGCCTTACCCTCATTAATCGAGGACTTAGAAAAATATTACAACATTTTCCCCTAATAATTTAGCATGAACAATGACGTCTGGTTTTGAATGTCCCTAACCTTAAAAGCCACCTGCTTCCTTACGAGTATGTTCTAATAATAAAAATTTGGGACAATCTCACACAGATCGACCTTTTTTTTTTTTTTTTTTTTTTACGTGGAGGAATGCATTTAGGCATCCCGCCTAGCCGGGGAACTAGGACGGGTATGTGGGACTCGCAGGTCCGGACCCGCACTACCCACTAAACCATCCACGGTATGCCCATCTTGCAGCGTTGGTGACGGTGACACGGGATTGCCCTAGGCTCACAACCGCGAACACCGCCTGCTGCGACAGCCGAAGCTGTCCCCTCCTTGAGGCCGAAGCCCCTGGAGCCGAAGCTTCCCCGCCCGAAGGTAGCGTGCAGGGCGACACCACACGCTGGTCCCTCATGACAACCTCCACTCCGGGAGCGAGATGGAAAAACCCCGGGTTCCACCCCCTCAGGTTGCCTTTGCGATTTTTTATAGAGGTGGTCATCCTCGCAGCCACCACGCCGGCGCCGGCCAGCAGTGGCAACCCCCGGTCCGTCATCATAGGCCCTCTGCCTAGACAGGGTACGGGACCGCAGTTTTATACAGGACAGCGGCATTCCTGTCGGCAGACCCGGAGGCCCCCTCACGCCAACACTCAGAAGTTCTCTCCCTCAATGAGAGTACTCCCTGTACGGAACCCCCCAACCCCCCCTGACAGGATATTTGCAGCACCAGTAAGAAATCCTCGGAATCTTCCAAGAGATCGCTTACCGTTGTCCCCAGGAAGCACCGTCCAGGAACCCTTCCCTTTTTCCCGGATCAACCGGATCAAGGAGAATGGGAAGAGCCCTGGCACTCGAGGAGGTTTCCCGTTGTAGCCCCCCTCACACAGATCGACCTAGCCCCAAACTAAGTAAAGCTTGTACTGTAAGTACTAGGCGACAATATACATACTTATATAACTCAAGAACTAATATTCGTGATAAGCACACAAAAAAATATCCTTACCAGGATCCAAACCCAGGAGCTCCAGCTTCGTAGATAAGGTTATTAGCGACTAGGCCACAAAGGCCTATAAAATGTAAAATAATTTCCAACTCTTGGCCACTAAGCAAAATAACACGTATTTTTCTTGTTACAGATCAGCTGGGCCATCACAATGTTCTCACTAGCCCCGTGGGCGCTGATAACCTCGCGGGCTGTAGCCGGCCTGGCCTGCGCAGGCTGTTATGTGGTCACCCCACTGTACCTGAAGGAGGTCAGTACTATCACAGAGTGTTTTCAGACAGTTACCTGTCTTCGTTTTTTTTAAAAATTACGTTCTTCATTTAAATTTTGGTACATTTTCCGATTTTTAATTTAAACAGTAGTTTATGCAACGGTGACATAATAAGGGTTCTTAAAATTCAAGGGTTGCTGTTACAAAACGGGACGTGCGTAGTCGAGTAGCCACTTTTTTGTATAGTGGATATAACTAAGAATAAGTAATTTAAAACCATACCAAATATATCAAAAGTTGGGGAATTACTAGGAATACAACGAACTATATGGTGGTTTATGGACATATTTAATGGTTTATTAGAAAACAAAATATCCCCAATGAGGGCGCCACTGGAGGGCCTGCGTCCTCTTAAACATAGTATTCAATTGAAAGGCTGTGTATTATGTCACTTCTGTGTATAATATTGTGCTATCGTTACAACCCGTACCTTAACAATACAGGTTATGGAAACACTGCATACCAGGTCAGACACGTGAATGATGTAATAGAATGTGTGAATGGAATTCTAAACATGCTTGTCAATTGACTTGTTATCTGGTCTTAGGACACCTTTGAAATGTGGTATGTCGTTCATAAGCTCTATTATATGTCTGCAACTTGGTAAACAATGAGTCTTTTCACAAAAATGCTATGCAAAGTCGACTTTTTATGTACTATGTCTTAACGCGATTCAGTTTAGGTTCTTAACTGTGCTCAGTTCTATGGCAGCGACTCAGTTTAGGTCCTAAACTGAAACAAAAAAATATTTTATTATAAATGATAAAACATTTATAATAAATTAATATAAATTCATAACATTAACACATTTCCATCTTCCCCACCAGATCGCATCGGACAACGTCCGCGGAGCGCTAGGCTCCCTCTTCATCCTGTCCCAGAACCTGGGCTACCTCGTGGTCTACGTGGCTGGAGACTTCCTGTCCTTCGCCAGCGTGCTGTGGCTCTGCACAGCGGTTCCTGTGCTGCATCTGGTGGCGTTCCTGGCTATGCCGGAGACGCCTGTGTTCTTGGTGCAGCAGGGGAAAATCCAGGTTAGTCAACTTCTATCTTCCTTGTAAATCTTGGGCTCACTCTTCATCCCGTTCCTTAACCTGGACCACCTGGTGGTCTGCATGGTCGAGACTTCCTGTTTTTCTCCAGTAAAGGTGCTGGTTCCTCTGGTTGATTTGATTCAGCAGGAGAAAATGCAGGTGAAAGGAACCGTACTTACTTTTCTTTAATTGTTTATCGGATTGCATAGTATTAATTTCAATACAGTTTAAATTTTTTTTTTTGTAGTAATGGTTTAGCGTGTGGGAACTTGCATGCTTATAATGGATATCGGATCCCATCCCATAAGAATTCGGCAAAAAAACTACGCAACACCTTTCATTTTCGATGAGTAGACTGTATTAAAACTTTTTCGCTATTTCTGTGTCCCATACACAGAAAAAGCGTTCCAGTCATTGAACTGACAGCTTGTATGGAAATATTGTGTTTTTGGGAAATAATTTATAAGAACTGATTTTTTTAGCGTATTGCATATATCGTTATTTTAGTAGGTACCTATTATGTAGCAACAAAATCCAACAAAATATCGTTACCTGCTAATCGTCACAAATATGTACTTTTTAAAGACATGTTCCAAACGTTTTTTCTTATAAGATTTTTATGTATATGTATATATTTTTTTATCGTTTAAAATGGGTCAGGACCAGTTTCTATCTATTAGATACCATTTGTTTCTAGCAAAATAACGCATATCTATCACCCGTGCCGTACATTTTGTAGATTTAACGGTTTTACGTGAATATGTTTTATTCGGTTTCGCTTTTAACATATAAAAAAAAAATATGTCGTCATGATCTCAAAAATTCAAAATATTTATTACCATAAATAAAATAAAATCGACTTAGTTAAGTTTTATTGTTTTACGATTTACCTACTTCCGGAAGAAAAGTTTTTAGGATTTTTTCCTATAGGTATTATCGATAAATATCCCATTCTAACGTAATTTGAGAAAATCAGGCTATTATAATTTAATGGCTGTAAAAACCGTATCTTTCCTACGTTAGTTGGTGGCCCAGCGATAAGAGCGCGTGTCGCGGGTTCCAATCCTGGCGGCTCGTACCAAAGAGTTGATTTTTTTACATTTTCTGTGTTGAATCTTCGTCACCCATGTGACAATATAAATTTTAGCCAACTAAATGATTTTTCAAGGTCAACTGTAGTAATTGGAGCAAATTCTAATAATTTATAGTGTTGATACTGATAAAGTTCTTCGGTACAATTCAGTTCTATTTCTTTTCCAAATACCAAATCATTAATTGTTTTTAAAGTTCGAATGAATAACTTAAGTAATAATAATGATGGTTAAAAGAAATGCTTTTTATCGATGTCGATAAACTTAGTCGATTTTTCATTAATCACTAGCACTGGTACATTTTAGCCACAGTTGATCCGATGTTTGGTCATCACTTAAACTCAACACTTACGCTAAAGTAGCAAACACTCTCTCTGATGATGCTGGCCAAATGCCGTCGATATACTTCACGCCATTGTATTAAAAATACGTGAGTTTTTACCGTTGGTTTAGAATTAATATAAGTGTGACACGCGTTTAAATTGTGTGATCAAATGAAACGTTGACAGGTGAAAGTGATAAAAATTATCTCGTGTTGTGCGTTAATAAAACAAAAGTTAATGCAAACAAGAACTTATTTGCGATAAGATATATTTTTTGAAATAGAAAGAACACAATGTCAATTTGACTCAATATTATTCCACTTATATCTTTATTGCAATATTTGCAATGTAATAAAAGTGTCTAGACAAATGTATGTTCAAAACAGTCGATTCGAAATAGTGTTCAATATATGTATTTGTGTGTCGTGAAGTATTTGAGTATAAATATAGTAAATACCTAATCCTTTCCCATCAGGAAAACTCAGAAAAGTGTGTATGTACCTACATTTGATATCCGTATATATTTTGTGTATAAATAATAGTATCAATAAAAAGCTCTAAATATTAACTTAAGATTTTGTTTGTAAATGACTATTCGGAAATGCTTGTTTCTAGGCCTCCTTGAAAAAATGATATTTGAATATTTGAATTATTTTTATACCAAGCGAGACAGAATATTGGTTTCCCCCACGTTTCGCCATGATACACAAATTTCGTTCAGCATGCAAAATATTACACAGATCCAATGGAACGCAAAGACCATGTGCTTGAGCGTCGATATCTTTGATTAAAAGTATGTTGTAGTGACAGCTAGTGACAATTTTGCTACCTAGGTACTTAGAGGAACAGAAAAGGATGACTAGATCGGGACGGTATCTTTCAATTTGTATAGAAAAAATCACGTGATAGCTTTGAGTTTCGTGACGTTTTCGAAACTGACAGATCGCCCCGGCCCGTTCTAGTGTGAGTCATCCTAAAGTGGTACTTTCTGCTAAAAATGTATGAATAAAAACATTTACAATATTCGCATTTAGCGAATGCGAATATTATATAATTTAAACTTTCGATATTAAATTGCAACGGTTAACACTCACGTATTTTTATCACAATAGGCGTGACATGTTGCGACTGCATCGGGCAGTCATCGTCGGACAGACAGAGTGATGTTGTCACCTTCGCGGCTCAGCAATCACTGCCCGAGACCGAATATAGAGAATGCGAATATTCGTTACATCGCTAGTGGGTACGTAAATATACAAATAGTGGTGACTACTTACACCTAAATAAAATTATTTACCGGTTTCAATTCCCTATTCCTGAGTCGATATGAATCGTTTTAACATCCAACGGAAAAATATGGATTGTGGTCTATGTCTGTGTATCTATCTGTCTGTAGTAATGTGTCACCCAAACCATTAATAAAGTAAGGTTATTAAGTACAAATACAAATTGTATTTGTTATTTAGTTGAAATCGTTTTCTCCAGATATTTCATAGATCGATTTTAACTCACTTCATAAGGTTTTTTTGTTTAAAATTCACTCATTAATTAACGTTATCTCATGCATTACCTACATTAAAAACCATCCTCGATGTCAAACCAGTGTAAACCCGTTTAATTGCCAGTTACATTATCTCTAACGTCAAGATCATTAATCAGATAAAAATAATAATATGCGCGTGAGCAAACCGAAAGTGGTTTTTAGCGAAGGATTCAGCTAGGGATGGGATCCCGGCGGTAAAAAAACCTATCGATTATTTTACGAGTCATTAAAATAGTTTGACTGACATTGAATTGAGTCACGGATCCTCCGTTTTATTAACTTTTAAATACTTTGGTAATTTGTTTTCTTTTGATTTATTGGAAGCAAAAATTATCGCCCTTGTATATTATTATATTATACGGCCCGAACTAGTCTTTGCAAATAAAAAACACGCAAGAGAATGCCTAATCTTAACGCTCTTGTGTCGTTTCCTTAAAAAAAATGTTTTCAAACAACTTAAGTCAAAAACTAGAGTTATTCAAGTTAGAGGGTCACGTTTTATTGAAATTGTTTACTAAGGCGATTTTTTTTCTTAGAAAATTTAACTACGCATAATACGTATTCATAAGAAATTCCATGAATATAGTTACGTACGACTAATACCAACATATTGAGTAAAAAAGCTGTGACCTACTGACGGACAAACAGACTTGACGAGACTCTAACAAGGTTTTTGCCATAAACTTTAAGCAGCCTGTACAATGGCTTTTTATTTAAGTATCGTCTTTTTAGTTCATGTTGTTAAAAATATTGCTTGATAAATAATTGAAAACTAAATTGATTATCGACAATTTTTCCCATCTCTAGCCTCGACACTGATTATTTATGCAATTTATGGTAATTTGTGTTTATTTTACGACCAGATTTGTGGAAATTTGCAGTCACTGATTTGATACAGCGTTTATTAATAAACATTTATAAGTAGGTAATTTATATTTATTTTAAATTTATAGCTGTACAAAATTAAATATCTATACAGGAAAACCATTAAGACTTAAGGCTCTGTTTGTTTTATTGCTTTGGAATAGTTATTTCTCAGTTTTCACTAATATCCTTCGAACTAAGAATAAATATAATTCACTGAGTAGTTAATTTTAAAAGTCTTCCTATCTAGAATGATGTGATAATCCATGCCTCCTGTATTTAAAAAAGTAAAAAAAAACGTTAATGCTGTTAGATAAGCATTGTATGCTAAGTTTCCTAGATTTTGATGGCACAAACTATGAAAGTGTTATGTAAACGCCATAATTTTATAGAAGTTTGACGTTTAAAAAATCACTTAAAAGTTTGACGGTTCATTTGCTTGGAACAGATAATTTGGTTTGACTCTTAACTCTCTTATTTACAATGTAAGTAGTCATTTTCAAATCGTGGAGGCATTCGTTAAAAAAAACTAGGCGAGTCGAGTTCTAATGACACCGGATCCGCCGACAGGTCATTCCATGTTGGAATTAAGCGAAGACCGTGGTGGGACAAATGTAAGTCCCAAGTTAACCCGCGAGACGGCAACTTAGTAGTTGTACAATATAATAAATTAATTGTATATCATTACACATCCAACTAAGTACCCTTATTATCTCTAGACTTAAACATATAGTGAAATCGGAAACCGCATAATCATCTCAAGTCTTTCCTTCTATGTTGCAAATTTTAATAATCTAAACCAGTTTGGTTAAGCTGACATTAGAATCTAATTTCATTCTGGTTAGCTTACGTTAAGTACGACACACATTGCGCTAGTGAAACCTGGCAAGGCGTAGAAATTCATAAGTTCCAAACTAAACTGAAGGAAGCGGAAAAATATATCCGTACTTTGTAGATCGCCGAAATGTAGAGGTTCATATTTATGTATATACAACAATGAGACTTTATTGGGACATAATTTAAGGTACAAAATCAGATAATAGGTATTATAAGCTAGAACTTAGAACTAATACTAAATAAAACTGTACAGTTTAAAAGGTTCAAGTTGAACCTTTGAACTTCAAACCACGAGTCTCGACTCGTACTAAATAATTTGATATTTACCTATGGCTTTTCGGTGAAGGAAAACATAATGAGGAAATCGGATGAATCCCAAGAAGGCCTAGTATAGGTACTTTTTCGGTTGGAAGGTCAGAACTGCTTTGGTGAAACTAGCGCCTACTTCAAATCTTGGGATTAGTTGCTCCCTGAGGCGTGGTATAAGCCGGGAATACGCTAGGAAGAAGAAAAAGGTCATTATTTAGCAGCTTCATGCTTAATACTCTCACACTCTGCATGTTCCCGCAATTTCCTATTTTAAAGTTTGGTGTTAGATTCAACGATGGTGAATTTCTTCCGAAATTTTTACAGAGTGTATCGTTTTGAAGTACTTAACACAGTATAAAGAATCCGAGTAAATTTCCATCGATTATGATAGCCTAGCCCAGACTGTGAAAGTGTTGTCATACTTTTGACCCGAAGGTTGACTGGTAGAGAATTCTGTATAGCACTAAGTCCGCCTTTTGTACAATTGTATTGTTATTTTTGTGCAGTAGAAATTAAAGGATTACTCACACTTGAACGAGACGGGACGGGGCCGGACTAGGATCTGTCAATTTGTATAGAAATAATCACGTGATAGCTCGGAGCCTTCGGAGGTCACGTGCCGTTTTCTATAGAAACTGACAGATCGGCCCGGCCCGGCCACGTCCCGGCCCGTACTAGTGTGAGTTATAATTAAATAAATAAATAATTTCATGTCAGTAACTTAACGATTAAAATAATTGCGCAGTCTCTAAAATCAATGGAAAGGAAACTTAGCTTGGACTGACTTTAGGTAGGTACGATATTTATTAGCCATTAGCAACAGCACCCATTGATAGTTTCTCAACGTTATCTATTGAGGTAGCAAATGAGGAAGTAATTAGTATGCGCCCAAACGTACGCGGATATTTAGGAACAAGACGACTGTTTTTTTGTGACTTATCGACGAAGTAATAAAGGGTAATGTGTACTAGATAACCCAAGCTAAGTTAGTCTCGATTTTGATATGAGGCAACTGGGTACTTAGCTAAGATGCCAATCGCTCACGCTAAGTCGCTAACGAAACGCAACTGTCATTGTCACACTAATAAGGAAGAGTGATAGGGAGAGGTAGCTACGATACGTGAGCGATTGGCATCTTTGCTGCGCACGCTGTTATTTTAAACGTCAAAGTACTATGAGATTATGACGTTTACACTTTCAATGTCTTTGCTATCAAAATCGATACAAACTTAGCTTAGACTCTATCCCCAAACTAGAGAATGGACGAAATAATATTTCTGTCTTTATTAGGGTTCCGTAGTCAACTAGGAACCCTTATAGTTTCACCATGCCTGTCTGTCCGTACGTCTGCGGCTCAGCTTACCGTTAGTAGTAAAAGCTGTAATTTAGTATGAATATACATATTAATCATACCGACAAAGTCGTAACAAAATTTTTGGATGCTATACCTACGCGTTAAGTGGGGGGTGATTTTTTTCCGTTTTAACCCTTAAGTGTGAGGTATCGTTAGATAGGCATTTGAAAAAGAATAGGGGTTTGCCTAAAATATTTTTGGGGAGTGAACATTTTCGGAAATAATCGCTCTAAAAGTTTAAAAACTATATTCTCCACTCTAACTTTGGAACCGCAAGTCCAAAAATTATGAAAAAAATCATGAGACCTTTATGAAGACTTTACAAAAATTATGTTGAACATGGTCAATTAAGACATTTTTTTTAAGTCATATTTTTCTACGAATAGATTGTGTATTTTGTGTCGTTGTCGTAGTACTGCGAAGATACTCCTTTTTGCTAGTTATGGTCATGGTTCTTACTAAAACCCTTCTCGGTTTGCAAATAACGTAAAAATGTGAAAATTGAGAGTTTAAAATTGACCTACGCCACACTTAACCCTAGAATGCATGACTTATTTACGCGTATAAAAATATACAGACTTCCGTTTGGCCACTGTGTCACGATGTTTTGAGTTAAATAATGTTGGTAAGTTTACAGTTACTAACCAGGGAAGTAACAAGTAAACTGTACTGATAAGGTAAAAAAAATTGGCCATTTATCTCCTATAAAAATGATAATTATTAAATTCTAAATCAGGCAATTGTTAGCGAGAAGACAGTTCATTGTCGCTAAAAAAAGACAACTGCCCAGCTATGCATTGAAGGGTTAAATATAATACCATACTCATAGTGTTGTGTTTCTGTTGGTGAGTAAGGTCGCCAGAGCTCCAATAGGATTCACTGTGTTGACAGTTGGGGACCCATGGAGCAAAGCTTGCTCCTTTAGCCGTCAACACAGCGAATCCTCCTTTTTTTAAAGGGTTGGCAACGCGCATGTAACACCCCTGGAGTTGCAGGCGTCCATGGGCTACGGTAACCGCTTACCATCAGGCGAGCCGTATGCTTGTTTGTCACCGTCGAAGTATAAAAAAAAAATACTATAATAATGTACCTTAAATACCTTGTTCCGTCTTAAATACATAATTATAAAGAAGGTTTAAATTGTTTACGCGCCAGTTGTACAAACACAAATATTTATCATATACCTAACACACACATAACTAGCGTTTTCTTTTAATTGTATCACCTCAAGGTTCGACGCAGTTGGGAAAGGTGTTTTTATAACCTACTTATAGAAAATTTCAATTCATTGAAATGAAGTAGGTAATTAAATGGATTTAATCGCGTAAGTATTTATCTAAATCGCGATGTTTGGAGTCCTAAACAGTACTCTTTGTGACAGGGTAGAATTTAAATTACGGATGCTGCAAAGGACTCAAAACACCTAATCATTCTAATCAAGCTGTAGCTAATATACCTACATGATTTAACCTGTGTCAAAGTGTCTTATTTCCATGATATTGAAACACAGTAGGTAAGCTAAATACAAAAGGAAGAGAACTTATATGCTGCTGAGAACTTATATGAAAGAAATATCATATAAGTTCTCAGCAGCTCAGTTGGAAGAGCGATGAGCTGCTATCTCAGAGTCGCGGGTTCGAGTCCCGCCCTGGAAATGATCGGGAATAGTCCATTATTGAACGATGCCTTTTTCCCTGCAGGAGGCGCGCGAAGCCCTAGCATGGCTGCGTAACACCAGCACCGACAACAAAGACCTGGAAGAAGTCATCCAGCAGCTGGACAGGGAGGAGCAGCTTGCCAGGTCCATGCAGAAGACCACCTGGATGAGCATTGGTAAGCCCTTTCTCAAAATCATCAGTCATCACTCATTCTATAAGAAAGTGATAACCTACCTACAGATGCATCTTGTGACTAGGAATAATGGCTGTTATTACAACAATAAAGTAAGAGCGAAAGCATCTTTGTTGGATATTTTAAGCAAACAGGAGCTAGTAATGGACTGAGCGTTCTGTCATGCACGGCAGGTACCGTAAAAAAATCACATAATTGAAATGTATACTCATACAAAATTACAGCTTTCTAACGCTAACGCTAACGGTCACTGAGCTCGCCCTCGTATATACTAGACAGACAGACGGACATGGCGGAAATTTAGCGTTCTATCATGTTTTTGTTTGCTATTAATCGCCTCGTGGCTATCTGAAGAAACAGACCGGTTTATGTTTTTTTATATTTTTGATCACGACCCTGACCAGTAAAGGACGTGACCGGAGCGGCCCGATCTGTCAGTTTCTATAGAAAACGTCACGTAACCTCTGAGGGCTCCGAGCTTGGACGTGATTCTTTGTATAAAAACTGACAGATCGACGCGTCCCGCCCCGTCCCGTCCCGTTCTAGTGTGAGTCATCCTTAAATGTAATGTTTTTGTTTTATTTATTTATTCAGCCCTTGAAATACGATCATTGTTTGTCTACGGAGTAAGCGTTACATTTCTATCCTAGGGAATTTCACTTTTAAAGTCATACTGATTAGCGTACTTTTAGCGGATGGCTTCGTTTCTGACTTTCATGACCCAGAAAATTAATTCCCCAAAAATTTACCTACTTCAAGACATACTGCAATAGTCGAAATTAAAAGAAGAATGTTTAACTCTGATCTCTCTTCATACTCAGCTCGGCAACTGTATTACCTATCTGTTTTAAAACCTGATTTACCTATCGCTATATATCCTGTTCGCAAAGAGGCTACAATATCAGACAATCTTGACAAATGAACCAAGCCCCAGGCTAAACCTGTCAAGCAGATAAATCGCCGGACCACTTAGATAGTCACCCGACCAGGCATATTACAACTGCGAAAATCGCTGGAACATTTGTATCTCCCTCTTTATTGCACTTACATATTCGATCGAAAGAGATGCAGCTACAAAATTTCGAGCTTTCGATATTCGCGGCAAGCGCTCAGGATTGTACAGTTCTAGAATCTATTTAGAATGTTCTCGGCTAATGTAATTACTTAAGCGGGCGAGATACAAGTAAGTACTTCATTCGAAATCTTGTTCTTACTATTAATACTAAATTCGATTCCGGCTATTTTTCTAATCATTTTAGAGAGGTTTGGCCTG
Source organism: Lathronympha strigana (assembly GCA_949128165.1). Lineage (NCBI taxonomy): Eukaryota > Metazoa > Arthropoda > Insecta > Lepidoptera > Tortricidae > Lathronympha > Lathronympha strigana. Next base: position 7,367,981 of record OX421923.1, on the reverse strand, counting down.
AAAGCTAGCAGATTCGAACCTGTAACTATGAGCATTACAGAAATTATGTACAAAATATAATTTGATTCTTACAATTGCGTAAATACACCAGCATGCGTGCCATGATACCAATGGCTAATGCTCAGTCGCGAACGAAATGCAACTGTCATTGTCACACTAATAAGGAAGAGTGATAGAGAGAGATAACTAGGATACGTTACGTAGAGTGAGCGATTGGCATCTTGGCTACGCAGTCTACGCACCCACCTACTGGCTGGAAAGACAATTGGCAGTGGATTTCGAAAGTTAAAAAAAACAACTAGTATTTTGGCGACGGGACGTCTATCTGTCTATCGCGGTACAGTCACCGTCACATACAAACCAATATCTTAGCTGGCTATTGTCAAGGAGTGCTTGTTCAGAATTTATGAGCACCTTGGCAGCTCCAATGCAAATAATTAAATCTGATGGTAACTAAATCGCGTTTGTCGCGCTATCTTAGCGGTAAATGCAGAGACGTGGGATGTTGTGGGATGGACGACGTGAACGTTCTTTATTTAGGCCAATTAATGAAAAATGATAGTTATGTTTGCAATTTCTTTCTATAGAGGCAAATTAAATAAATCTTGGAATCAAAGTTGATGAACACTTGTCCTGGTCATATCATGTTAATTTTATTTATGAAAAATTAAGAGTTTTATTAGGTAAATTCTTTCACTTAAGATACCGAGTTCCTATCAGCACACTAAGATGTTTATATATGTCGCTAGTCGATTCCATACTGAGTTATGCTCTAGACAGCTATGGTCTCACAACTAAATCCAATATCGACCAACTAGAAAATATGCAGATCAGATTTTTGAAATTATTGGTTGACAATAAAACCAAGCTCAAATGTAAAGGTAACTACAGACTTCTTTTTAATATTTGTAAAATCTTACCGGTTAGTTTAAAACATAAATATTTACTTGCAATAAATAACCATAGCCGTCCAGAGCTTAACTCAACAAATCCCTTGCTGGCACCTGTTAGCCACGCTTATAACACAAAGTCTGTGACACAAGGCAAACTATTCGTTCCTAGGATTAACAACTACTACGGTGATAGAACCCTAAAGAAACGCCTACCGTACCTATTGAATAGTTTGCCTGAAGATATCCGTTCAGAAAATAATCTAAACAAATACAAAAGACTTTTAAAAAAACACTACAATAATAAATAAATAAACAATTTATAACATAGAATATACATATATTTAAATGTGTAATGTAAACTCCTGATTCCACAGACAAACTCAGTTTTCTTGAGTTTTGTGGGACTATGTTTAGTTTTAAGATGTATCCCTGTACTTAATAATTAAATAAATAAATAAATAAATAGGTAACATAAGTGGAAGAATCGTTATTATGTTTTGCAATTTTCTAGAAATGTAGGTAAGTAGTTTAAATTTCTAAACGTGTACCTACATCTTACCTTATCTTTTACTGGTAAATCCCCTAACCACAATTCTCAACTGGGAGTTTCTCAATTCCTCAACTCAGTTGATTACGCGATTTCTCTGACAATTAGTAGATATTCGCTCTCGTTGTTACAGAATTCGTTTAAAAGATACCTTCAAACGGTCACTTTGACATTACAATTACCTTTATACCTTTCCTTTATACAACTCCTTTAATTTTTAAATTCCAGTTCGTGATAAAACGACCTTCAAAGCCTTCCGCATATCCCTCAACGTGATGCTGTCCCAAGAGACCTGCGGCTACCTGGTAGTCCTCATGTACGCTGGCTCCATCTTCGAACAAGCATCGGAATCCATCAGCTTGAAGCTGAGTCCCAACAAGCAGACCATAGTTGTGGGCGGTATACAGCTGCTGGGGTCTATAGTTGCTAGTTGCATAGTTGAGAAGACTGGACGAAAGGTAAGGCACTAGACGAGAGGCAATCTGGTCCTTATGGTTGTTGGCCTATCTTTCTCGCCAGTGATATTATAATTACTATACCTAAAGGCATACAAAGGGCGAACCGCAATCACTTGTAAACTACAGGAAGGAAAAACCTAAACAAATGTACAGGAAACAACGTTGCTCTGAATGACAATACCTTAAACTTGCGGAAATTGTCCTGGCACTGACTCATGTTTTGGAGATGACTACCTATTTACGAGATACAGGTGACAATAGCCTTCAAGTAGAAAAAGGAAATCCCTTGACAAGGTTTTTCTACGTTCCCTGCGGCTGTGTATGGTATTTCGTAGTAATACGGAATGCGTCAATTTAGTTTAGATGACTACTTGCAGTTTGCACAATATTTCATCAATTAATTCTGATATGTGTCACCGAAATGTACATGTATAAGAATGAAACTATCCCCATCACTTAGATATTGATGAACATAGGCAAAGGGATATTATACATACTGTATAAACACATGTTATGCTGCAAACAACGTCAGCTTCAATCATCAGTCCGATGAGAATGCTGTCCCTAAACGTTGACATTATTTCTACGCCATGCATTGTCGTCGCTTGCAGTTTCTCTACCACGTACTTCGCACACAGACAACGAACGATGTTAGGAAGATGATGTTCAACCATTTCATTTTACATTTCCAGTGGCTCCTAGCCGGGACATCGTTCGCAACTGGCGTGTCCATGCTGGCACTGGGCGCCTGGTTCTACATAACCAGTGTGGGGGTTTGGCTGCCGGGCTGGCTGCCAGTGATGGCCATGTGCCTGTGCATCTTCGCGGACGCAGCTGGGTACCAGCCGGTACCTTATGTCATCACGTCTGAGCTGTTCTCTTTCCAAGTAAGTACTGGGTTTGATTTCCTTGGGTGATTCTGTACGTAACTACGTGACTAGTGTGGGCATTTAGCTGCTTGTTTGGCTACCAGTGATGGTCACGTGTCTCCAATAGGTGTCAGATGCGTACCAACCAGTACCTTATATCAACTCTGAGCTGTTCTGTTTTCAAGTATGTCAAACAGGCGAGTCCATTACTTGTCTTGAGCGGGAGTGCTACTCATCAGTGTAGGTGACTGGATACTGGTGCTGGCCATGTTCCTTTGCATCATCGCGGATGTCGGTGGGTAGCCGGTACCGTGTGTGATCACCTCGCATATGTGAACACCCATAGAACTAAGCTATCTTACAGCTTTATAAAATTGACTGCGAGTTCCCCGTGGTTCTCCGGAGAAAGACAGTCTTTCTCCGGGACCACGGAAGCAATGTCACCCTTGAAACGTCGGAGGTTAGTTTTCAATGTTTTACGCGATTAAGCCCCGTTGTAGTGAATTTTATAATGTGTGAGAATCGTGAAAGTTTAAATATCTTACAGCTGTTACCTACAGAACATTGTATCCTTACAGGTCTATTCCTTTTGGCTTGTTCAATCAGTCATTTAAACTTCGCCCTTATAGTTGGTAGAATTTACAATATTTTTATTTCCTTTTTCCAGCACCGAGGCATGGTAACCTCCTTCGTGAGCAGCGTCGACGCCTTGAGCGACTTCCTCCAAACGAAGGCCTACGACCCCCTCCTCAAACTCCTGGGCATCCACTGGGTCTTCGTCATGTTCTCTGTAGTATGCTTCCTTGGTACTTTATACACAGTATTATGGGTCCCGGAAACGAAGGACCGCAGCGTAGAACAGATCTACGCGATTCTAGAGGATTCTAGAAAGAAGGAGAAAAGGAAAGATGTTGAGACGGGGAAGGAGGTGTGTCGGTTATGAGACGATTGTCGCAGTGTGATTTTCTAATGATTTGTGTAAGTAGAAACACCGCGATCGTCATCTTTTGGCGCTTGTCAATTGTTAGTCACGACTCCCCAAAGGAACAAGAGTTCACTCAAAAATTTGCATTGGTTCCTTGAAACTCATTGTAATCTAAATACACAAGTGTGTATACTATCTATATACATATATAACTAAAAGTCACACATATTAGCAATAGGCTATCTAACTTTTGAAAGAAAATACACTCAGTAAAGTGTATCTACCATGAGTTGCTATAGATTTCGAAGGATAAATTTCGACACGTTATCTATACAGTTGCATCCCGCTTCCACCCGCAAGTGCGAGCAAAATGCACTGACAGTGCGTTGACGCAGACGGAAGCGTCTATAGACAAAATAATTGAAAACCCTCGTATTGAGTATCTCTTCCTTTTTTTAAGACACGAATATTTTTGGAAATTTGCTCAATTTCATGAATGAGGTGGTGGTACTCGTACAAGAGGTGTAAAAATCAGACGAAAAATATTCTGTCATATTTTAAATACTATTTGATACATATTACTAATTTGTTTCAAACAAATTACATTTAGACTTATGGCGATATCGGTGCAATACTATTAATTAAGAAAATCACACAGAACCTTGTCAGTATCGCATTTTGCTCTATACACTTGTAACACTTTATAGTATCCGTGCCTTAATACGTATGACGTAATGTTTACTATGACAGGGTTCTTAGGACCTTGCATCACGCGGGGTTAGCCACATAACTCGGAGTTAAGCGTTTTTTGTATGGAATTTGTATGGATGTTGATAACCCTGGGTGGTGCAAGTAGGCCTTTAATTATAGACTAATATGACCATAGATTACACACGATGGAGCATATAAGATGAATCGTTGGGTCCACCTTGGGACGAGTAGGTACTTAATTAGTATTTTAGCATTTTTAGTAAGGTAGAGTTCTCTTACATGCTCTTTCTTGTGGCAGCTGATCTATGGATAGAAAAAATGTGTTTATATCCATGTAAACCTTAGCACAAGAGTGTCGTGTCAGTATCTCGCGGTCGAGAAGACAACTGTCATTGTCTTAAATTTATCCGAACAGGGTGCGTAGCCAAGATGCCAATCGTTCACTCTCAGACGCCAACGCAATGCAACTGTCATTGTCACACTAATAAGGAAGAGTGATAGAGAGAGATAGCTACGATACGTTATCAAGCGTGAGCGATAGGCATGTTGGCTACGCACGCTGGGGCCTTACCATGACGTCTTAACGCGATTCAGTTGACGACCTAACCTGAGTCGCTTGCATACAACTGAGTCTAAACTGAACCTAAACTGAATCTAAAAATTACAGTGTGCGTAGCCAAGATGCCAATCGCTAACACTTAGTAGCGAACGGAACGCAACTGTCAATGTCGCACTAATAAGGAAGAGTGATAAAGAGATAACTACGATACGCTCGTAGCGTGAGCGATTGGCATCTTGGCTACGCTCGCGGTGTCTTTCTCGACGTGAGAATGTCGGCCGCAGCATTTTTGTGGTAGGGCTACAGACTCCAAAATAACATTCGATTGCCCAATTTACTACCGAATCTGTTTTGAAAGGAACTGTGATTAAAGAAAAACGGTGAATTAATGAAAATGAACACTTAAACTACTAAAAAAAGCATAAAACGTCCAAAAAAATACTAACCTAACCTAATCTATGAAATACTAAACGAACTGACTGAAATACTAACTTTGTGAATGCTCATTTACTTACCTACTACCAGTATTTGACACGGAACCGTTAATATTCGCACGTTTAGTATTTCTGTGTGCCGGTTTATTATTTTTCTAAAATGAAACATGGGCGTAAGTGAGAAATTCTCGCTGTTTTTCATACATTCATCCGATTGAAGACCAAAATCCTAAGTGTCTTATTGGAGGTATTTACGTTCTAAAAATCATCTTCAGAATCGATTCATGATTGGCGAATCTCGTAGATAACAACTTTTTAAATACAAACGCAAAATATTGAGTAATTAGGCAATCGAATTATCATTTTAGTAGGTATCTGAAATATAAAAACAGATTATACCTAAAGGTTACATGCCACATCTCACGACATTGCCATTCCCACACGGCTGCATTGACACTAGAAATTGCAATTATGACGGCGGCGATACGGTGGGAATCGGCACTCAGTTTATTTAGGACACTGGCATTTCTCACGATAACTCAGCAGGCGACTATGTGGGCGACAATGTCGTGAGATCTGGAATGTTACTTTAAATCTTGATCGATTGTATTATGGAGTTTGCTTCGCCTAATGATGAACGATTGTGATATTATTGACGAATATTAATGTATAATGTTGGTATTTTATTTGTAGGTAAGTCTATTTTTATGACAATAAAAGTATTTTATTTATAACACTATAATGATTTTTATTACTATTTATTTAATGGAATAATACGGATACCCTAAGACTACCCAATACAAATACTCAAGGACTTGAAAGATATGTATTTGTATTTTTGAGTATCCTGAACATTTAAAAATCAAGTGGTTTGGTTATTCCCATCAAACTTAATACAATTTCGCTCAAGGCAATAACTTTTTATAACTCTTTCAACACGGCTTACCCAACACACAGTAACAACCAGACGATATCCGATTAAAAGCTGATCGAAGGCAAACGGCTCTTGTGAAATGCTGAGAATATGTTTGGTGTGTCTCGTGTTCATCTTGGGGATCATAGATGGCGCGCGTGGAAGGTGTAAGTATTGCTAGGCGACTTATGCATGTATCTTACCAAAAAAAAAAATTTTTTTTTGAAAACATTCTAAGAACCATTCTTCAACGTTATCGATAAAAAATGTAAGATATCGGAAAAACTGCGTCAAAGTGACACTACCACATAACAGACACACATAAAGATATGAAATTTATAACCCTCGTTTCTCCGCCAGGAATAAGCATACTTACATGTTAATATAGAATAAATTAGTTTTTTTGTAATACCTACTTTTGAGCTTTTGACACAAGCTTTTATCGCTGACTGTACTTTGGTACTATAAGATTATCTATTGTCATCCAACCTTCATAAGCATGTGAAGTTTCAGCTTATTCGAATAACGGGAAGTTCGTCAAATTCAGCTTGCAAGATTGCAAGTTAAATAAAAGCTTGTAAAATATATAATTTAGGTGGGTAAGAACCTATTTGAAAAGGTCACTGATATCTCCATTTCCCCCCTTCTTCCTAACGTTTGTTAGTAAAGTCAATCATTGCAAAAACATTTAGAACAAACCGCCCCGAATCGCATCCGGCGCAGATCCTCATAACACTAGCAGCGTTTATGTACACGCTGTATATCTAATGAAATCCTCTGTACTAGATACGAACCGGAGCGTGGATCGCAGCCCCTAACTCTAAGCCGGTGACCAAGTACCTTTATAAAAGCTTTAGCTTCGACTCCCCAGGGTCCCTCAGTCTCCCCTGCAAGCGGCAGAAAATCATAGATTAGTTCCAGGGCAGTTACTGAATATTTGAATGACGTCTCCCCAGGGTCCCACAGTATCCCCTGCAAGCGGCAGAAAATCATAGATTAGTTCCAGGGCAGTTACTGAATATTTGAATGACGTATCGATACCTATCCAACAAAAACTTGAATTCGTTATCCCTTAAAGAGAAAAGCCAGCGATTTCGATCTAATCTTAGGCGCGGCGTAACTACTAAACCTCGCCTCACATATGCAATCCCATACTAATATCAATGTGGAATAATGAATGTGGAGGTAGTACAGCTCGAGAACTCGTAGGGAGAGGTCATGTCGCTCCGCGCGTTAACAATATTTACAACATACCGTCTTCTGTTACCGCGATTGTTATTCATTTTATTATTATTTTACCGTATTGTCTTTTATATTTTTGTACACTGAAGCGTCCCGAATAAACGTTTTTCTTTCTTTCTTTCAAACACTTTAGAACGGATTAATCGCGTTTATTAACACCATGACCCTACGTTTCGAGCCCTTTACAGCACTCGTTTTCACAGGGTTAAGATGATAACATTGATGACTGAGAGAATGCGAATTCTCCCCGTCTATCAAGTTACTTGTGCAAACTAAACTACCTATACCTACATACAATTTTTTTTTATCAAAAACAAAAACAGAGGTTGGTCTACAATGCCCAGAGGGGCTTATAAAGCTAGTAACAGCACACTAATACCGACTAGGCTAGGAGGTAGTTATGTTGATAGAATCGTACCTACAGGTTTCTTTATGGAATTGGAACAGGAATTTTACTAGTGAAGCTGGGCATATGTGTGGTGACCTCAACTCTATAACGTTTCAGAATACGCCGTCTGTGTGTCTATTATGCACGCATACCCTTACTAACATTACCTTATTACCTACAACCAGCTAACCACGACCTGGACGTGACTGCAGCCGTCCCAGTCGACCGGCGTCGACACCAAAGAGCCGAGGACGCACAACCCGAGCCAGAGCGTCAAACTGAGTCACGAACCCAACCCGACAAGTCAATTCAATCTGACTCACGACGCCAACCGGACAAGTCAAGTCAATCCGAGTCACAAAGTAAACCAGACAAATCGAGTCAACCCGACTCAGTACGCCAACCTGACACGCCACGCCAATCCGACTCACGCCGTCAACCCGATAAATCCCGTCAATCCGACTCACGACGCCTACCCGACACGCGACAGGATAGCTCCAGACGTCGTCCGCACAGCATACGTAAAAAGCCGATTGCACGAATTCAAAACGCATACGATGTGCAGTATGAAGTGAATAACGAACACATCAGGAGTGGGAATCTAACGGATACACTCAACTACCCGTACATGGCGGCCGTGATGATTAATGGCCGACTATGGTGCGCCGGCGCCATCGTCGACGTCGGATGGGTGCTCACTGCCGCACACTGCCTTAACTAGTGAGTACTCACTCACTTAGTAAGTCACTAACTCATTTTCAACTTACTGGCTTACCTCTTAATACTCTTATGTACTTGTACAGTCAACCAATTGGAACTAGTGAACTAGGCCACTCTACAACCACGTCAAAACGACAAGCAGTAAGAGATTTCACTTACAATCTGATTTAAAGCGTCACTATGACATAGTCCTACAGTGTCCTAGGATTCCAATTGATTGACTAGGTATACCCGCTACTCATTAATTCTCCTACGAGGTATTAACTCAATCTCACTCACAACTCACTATTAATGCACAACTCATTTCTTAACTCAACTGACTCACTTTTAACTCACGTTTAGTTCATTGACGCACGTTCTTCACCACCCATTAAATTATACCCTAGTCACTCTAGAATTTCACTTTCATTTAAATCTGACACTATTCTAATGAAACAACCTCAGTGTGTTATCAGTGCTCTCAGTCAAAAGTCTCAACCGCTACGTGAAAGTGCGTGTAGGTAGTGTCAAGCCACACGAGGGTGGAGAGTTGGTGGACGTGGCTGGAGCCGTGAGGCATCCCAAGTTTGAAGAGGAGCCTGTGCCTCATTCGGACCTGGCGCTGCTGAAACTGCAGAACAACCTTGGTAAGGACATCAACAGGAAGTAGGCTCTTTAATAGGGTGTTTTTAAAGTAAATGCTCAATTTACTTAATGGTATGCTAAGGAGCAGATATGCTATAGGTACGCTAGAGAGTAGATCTATGTAAATCTGAAGTTATGCGCCTTTCAAAATTGAAGAGTTCCACAATTTTTGTTTTTAGGAGTGTGTGTGTTTGTTTCGCGTTCGTTTTCGGACCATCAGTTTCTTCTTTTAAATAAAAAAACATCATTAAAACAAATTCTGGTTGAACAAAGATTGCTGATCTGATAATGGGATCCATGAGGACTTAAGGGAACTCCTCAAGTTTTTAAAAGGGTATCGTGATTTCGGTGTTTTCTTATGTACATTAAGCGATTTCTTGCAAAAACCAAAATAAATTTGGTAAAGTAGACTTGATGATGCAGAGCAGGGATGGCATGTGGAACTTCAGATAGGTACATAACCCAAAAAAAAACCGAGCTCCGCCGTCCAATTTGAGCAATTCTTTTTTGTTCATTGGTACAAACACGTATGCTTATATGTGGCTATATAACTTTATGACACATATTATTGTAGAAAATTAAAAAAAACTGGTATGATATGCATTCTAGATTAAGCGATTCTGCATTGAATCGCATTTTGGCTTGGCACCAACTTCGAACGTATCAGTTGGTAGCGTTATAAGGTTTCACCTTCATTTTGTTTAATGACTCATCCTTTCCGAACTATACAGCTGATAATAATGAAAACATTTTATTTTTCACTTTTTGAAGTCGGTTTATTTTTTGGCAAAAAGTTTTTTTAAATACTAAATATTATAAGACATTCTTACACAAATTGCATGACTAAGTCCCGCGGTAAGCTCAAGAAGGCTTGCGTTACGGGTACTCAAACAACGATATACCTATATAATATACAAATACATAAATATATAGAAAACATCCATGACTCAGGAACAAGTATCTGTGTTCATCACACAAATAAATACCCTTACCGGGATTCGAACCCAGGACCATTGGCTTAGCAGGCAGGGTCACTACCAACTACGCCAACCGGTCGTCAAATGTACCTACCTATTGCTTATGACACTTTTTTTGGCCATTTAATAGTCATATAAATCTATCTTATTACTCTTGAACATTTGTGAAGATTTGGCTTCTTTACAGAATTTTCGAAGTACATAAACCTGATCCGAATCTACGACGGGAGTCGCGAGCCGTATGCCCAAAGCTTCATTACCGTGGCGGGGTGGGGTGCCACTTCTGTAAGTAATATTTTCTTATCAGAGCTCTTAGGACATGTGTTTAGAAATACAAGGACATACCTAAGTGGGTGCGGACCCATATAGCGCGAGTGAGCAAACCACCAGTAAGGTAGATGGATCAAATGAAGAAAAGAATCTTCCTCAATCCACTCCTACTCTACGCAAGCGTGCGAGTCAAAGGTCAAACAATTTTTCACACCACCTATTCATAAAAGGGTTTTTTCTGTTCAAGTTGGAAGGGATCAAAGTGGCACTTTTCTTCCCCGCTGGGACGGATCAAAGTGGCACTTTTCTGTTCAAGGACTACACATTTTTACATTTACGGGTCTAACCTGCTATTCAACAGGGTTCATCAAAAGCGTTCCGCGAACACACGTCCAACATGCTTATGGCCCGGCTGAAAGTCCGCACTCACCGGTACTGCGAGGACGCCTACCAGCTGGTCAGCGGCTTCCAATTCGGCGAGGACATGTTCTGTGCGTCGTTGAGGAACGGGACCAGAGATGCTTGTCTGGTAATTTAAACAACAATACATATTCTCCTAGAATGCTGACAGGAAGTACACAGGAGTAAGTATTTAAGGACTCGCTAACACACTAAAGGAGGCAGTCAGCAAGCTAAAAACGGTGGTTAGCGTAGGGCTACCTCATTTAAACGCACGCACGCACGCACCTTGTTAATCAACGCAAAAAAGGCTCAATAGATGTCAGGTGGCGAATAAAGCATAACTACGTGTAACTGGTAATTTTGTAAACAGTGCATAGCTGTAGCTGGGTTACCTATGCGTCACGTCGCATATAAATTGACTCAATATCATCCCATCTCGTCTCGTTCTAACATGAGCCATCGATAACGGCCTCCTGGCCTAGTCGGTAATGGTCCTGCCTACGAAGCAGGAGATCCCGAGTTCGAATCCTGGTCGTCAATTATTTGTGTGTACCTATATCACGTCTATTTGTTCCTAAGTTCTGGATGTTTTGCCCTCGTATTTTCACGCCTGCGAACGATTCCAAATCGAAGAAAGGGAAACTGGAAAAACGTATGACCTCGGGCGGGTAGAACCCGCGACTCTTAGCAGGGATACACGCCGTTTGAAGTAGAGAGCCTCCAACGCATACTGTACCAACATTAACCCACGGACGGTGACGGTCGGACGCTGTTTACGTTCAGAATACGTTGACGATTACTTACTTAGCTACCTACTTCCTTCTTCCTAGCGTTTTCCCGGCTGATGCCACAGCTCAGAGCCTGGGGTCCGCCTTAGCAACTAATCCCAAGATTTGGCATAGGCACTAGCTTGACCTTCCAACCCATAGGGCCTAGGCCTTAGTCCGGTTTCCTCACTATGTTTTCCGACACCGAAAAGCGATTGGTAAATATCAGATGATATTTCGTACATAAGTTCCGAAAAACTCATCGAACCGGAAGGATTTAAAAAAAATAAAAGAATAAAAAATAAAAATTATTTATTTCAGACAACATATTACTCATTACAAGCAGAGGTCCATAGGTGTTAGTAACAATTTTTCTTATAAGCTATGTTAGTAAAAATAAATCATTCAATTAATAATGTCAACACACAAATACCTTAATGTCAGATGTTATAAACAAAAATAGCGAGTAACGACTCGCGACCTTCGGATTGAAAATCCGAATCCGGCACTACCTATAGTCTGTACTTTTGGCTATTTAAAAAAATGTAAACAAACAAAACCACGTGACTTAGTAATTTGACCAATGAGGTAACACCACTTCTTATCCGCCATCTCAATGACGTATGGAATGATGTCAGTTTTTTAAATACCTAAAAGTACAAGGCATACTTAAATACTGTTTTCAATTAATTTATTAACGTTTGCTCTCAGTTTGATGCAGGCGCTCCGGCTGTTCAACACAATGCACTGATGGGCATCATGAGTTTCGGCCCAGAGCGATGCGGCGGGACGCAACCCGCAGTCTTCATCAGGGCTTTATACTTCAGGTATTGACTTCCAGCTGCTACGGGTCCAGCTATTAAGGCTGATAGTACAGATTATATAATAGATATTAAGAACAGACTGTCATAGAAAAAGCGAATACAAAACGTTTTTAACACTATGCAAAAATATTTGACGCTCGTACTCGCCAGTTCTGCCGGCGCAGAGGTCTCGCAGAACAAACTCTACCAAATCCATTCACCGATACTCAGAACCACCTAGACGACGGCGTCTGGTGGTCCTCAATATGCTATCTTCACTAAGCAATGTTCAAGGTGGCCAAGCCATGCTTTGGTCTAATTATTCTCATCATTTATATTCGGTTCGGCATCTATTATGCATGTCTTTACGAATCCTGACATTATTGTTTCGACGTTCCGTACATAAATAATCCAAGTAGCTAGTAGACTGTGCTAAATTTGCTTTTGTTCTTTGTCCAGGGACTTTGTTAAACACACCATAGTGCAGTACAAGACCACAAGCGAGCTGATCGACGCCATGAAAGAAGCGGAAAGCGGTCCGAGCCCGCCCATGATGGACATAGCATCCTAACTACCGAAGTCTTTCAGGCCCACCACACAAAAAACAGAAGAATTCGAACTTAAAGTATAGGGGATAAAGTCGCAATTGATTTTCCATAAAAAAATTACGTATAATAGTAATTTGTACTATGTGTAGGACTATGGGCTTTTGGAGTACAATTCATATACATGTAAGAATATAGATAATATTAATAAACTGAAGTTAAATACGCTACTTTGGAATACTAGTTTTTTGTTACTTTCATCTCTCATGATTAAATGAGCTAGCAAGCGAAGCTCAGAAAATATAAAAACACAATCTCACGTTTTCTAAGATCCGTTTCCAATGTCCCCAACATATGGAACGCTCACTTAAAAAAATGTTATAGGGTCTGTACACTATCGCCCGAATACCTAGGGCGAATGCACCCCCTGTACACACTCGTTCGAGAACCTCGGGCGACAGAGTACATAGAGCTTCGGTTACCGAAACTATTTAAGACACCTTTTAAATAGCTTCGTCCAAGGTGAAGTTATTTAAGACACCTTTTAACTCACCCAAACTACCTGAAAAAGCTTAAACTGTCTGGCCCGAGCCTCGTCCGAGGTTCTCAAATGAGTGTGTACAGGGGTTGCATTCGCCCGAGGCATTCGGCCGGGAGTATACAGGTGCTATTAGATACAGGGTAAATCGCTTGTAACTGGCCCAGTAATTGACATCTTATACTACAATGAATCCTATTTATAGGTACACTGAATAGGCTAGACGACTAAAAAATTCTATTAAGTCAGTCTTCTAGATTATTAAAAAATATTGTACACGTATTTTTTCTTTTGTTCGTCAAATCAAAAATGACAAAAATAAAGTGCATTCAAGTTTCGCGTAACGTCACTATTCTATTAGGTACAATTCTTACCTAGTAGTGACGTCACAAGCCCCCACCCCGGAACATTGATGCTGTATATCTTCGTCAATTTTCGATAAATTGGAAATGGAAAAAAAAAATATATGTCTAATCATTTTAGACAATCTAACTGTCTGACTAATTAGAATGATAGTTTTTCATCCGTTTTAATATAAGGTGGCTAGTTATTGGCAAGTTGCCAGTAATTGTCAATCCATCCCCTATCCCATGTGACTGCAGGCGAAAATATAATGACCATTGACTATCTCATTCAATTTATAATTATTGACTAATTCAAAGAAATAGACACAAAAAATGTGGGTCAGAATGACATTAGCGTTTTATTTATTCGTGTCAAATTCATACACAGAACTACCAAAACTGTTAAAACTTTACAGACTCTTGGCACTTAACGTTTTCGACGCCATGTCAAACACAATAGCTATCATTCAGACGCCACGTCATCGAAATGTCTAAAGTTGAACATTATGCTTTAGTAGTGTAGGTTATTTTTACGTCTGTGACAGATATATCTGTTATTGGCGTTGAACATGCGGTGCCAATATATTCGTCTTTTGCGTGGAAAAGGTTAACGAAACGTAATTTTCCAAACAATACGAAAAAGTGCAGCAGTTTTATGGCGTCATTTTATTCGGCTGATTGGGTAACCAGTTATTTTATTCTATATCTATGATAAGGACAAATAAAACACAATTCACAAGCAATGGAATGTTTATAAATTGCAATGATAAAGTTATTACATTATCAATATATAAGTACATGCCTGCCTCGCGCGTTGCCTTCGCGTGCCTCGGCCGGCAAAAGCCTCCCTTAGTCAATATTATTGCGCAATATCTACCATAAAATTGCAAGCGTTAAAATCACTTAAGCAATATTGTATTGCAGTGTATGGCCGTGTAACCGGTGTAACCCATTAAGCAAAGGATTTCATAATCAAACCACGAGTATAGCGAGTAGTTAAAATAGTGCAAACCTGAGCATAACAACAGTTTCAGCACACAAAATGCTATATAATATTTTTGAAGCAATTTTTTGTAAGTTAGTGTTTTCTTACGCTTCTGAAGAGTTTGTACTATAAAAATAATCTAGAGGTTATGGGTAGTACCTAAGTTTAATTCTTCTTCCTAGCGTTTTTCCAGGGTTATGCTACGGCTCATGGAGAGAGCCTGGGGTCCGCTTTGTCAACTAATCCCAAGATTTGGAGTATGCACTAGTTTTACGAAAGCGACTGCCATCAAATGATATTTCGTACATAAGCTTCCAGAAACTCATTGGTACGAGCCGGATTTGAACCCGTGATCTTAGGATTGAAAGACGCACGCTCTTACCTCTGGGTCACCAACGCTTTCAATGGGTAGTAAGTTTAATTGCACAATAAAATTGATCCGTTAGAAGCCTTTCCCGACACAATATATACATTTTCATAGCATTATATACTCTCAGGGGTCATTCGTTGGGGTCACAACCGTACTCTCAATAGGAACAAACCAACATAGGCCTCAGGGCAAATATATTGACTTACTGAATCAGATATACACAACATTTAAACACCAAATACATTTGGATATATAACCTATACACTTTTTTTATTTAATTTATACATAGGTAAGTTCAAAATAAATGACGTTTTTGATAACCTCGCAACTTCTGCGTACTTGAACAAGTACAAACTGGGAAAATAATAAGGGCAACAGTCAGACGTGACACACAATACGTGAGTTCACTTTAAGAATTATAAGTTTTATGTACTAAGTCAAATTCTAATTTTTTTTAATGTTTCAAAAATACGGATTTTTGAGGTTAACAATTACTTTATTACACAATCAGCATTATTAAAAAAAACTGAATCGAGAGTTGAAAAGAGAAAGAAGTCAAAGAAGGACTTAAAGTCAATTCTAATCAACGAGTTTAAGAAACTTTTAAAGGGGCAGGGGTTACAATAAGAGGCACTGCGTGGCAAAAATTCATACCAAAAGATGGCTAAACTACTCCCAAACTAAACTTCGGCAATAATTATACGTAGTGAAAGACGAAGAAAAAATAATTGCAAGTTATGGCGACCAATAGTGTTAAAAACAGTATATTCTGTAGAAGGTACTTTTTAACCATACTATACTAATAATAATTTCGCCAACTATCTTGACCATACATTTAATTTAAACATTTGAACGCGATACAACGCTGCGAGGCCGCCTATAAGGTATGTCCACACTAGCACACTTTTATATTCAATTTGCATCGACAAATGATGCTAAAATTGCTATAGCAATCGTTGGACATGACGAATTGAAAGTTAAAAGGCAAGATGAAAATGAAAGCGCTTCAGTGTGAACAAACCTTTACGCATATACAAAACTGTATGAAGATTATACATTTACACATAATATACATATCGATGTACATGTTGCCTACACGTATACAACACGGTTATATAAAACGTATTTTATATAAAAACGACGATACGATAGAAACTCGAGTGCTTTGATTTTTGTGCTTCCTTATACATAGTAAGTATATAATATGGTTACTTATAATAGACAGACATAAAACTACGACTATATCTATTACAAAATCTATTTTCCAAATGGTACAAAAGGTTATTTTCATGTACTTATTTAAGTTAGTAACTTGTGATGAATATACTATACCTACAGTTTAATACATTGTGGTATAAATATACTTGTCCTTAATTTCCTTTTACAAATTATCACGTGTGTTAGTCTATGTTTCCTTTTAAAACAATATTATAAGGAAAACGATTTTTATACTGAAAAATATACCTTGAAACTATCACGTAAGGTACATTTCTCGTTACAAATAAGCGTTTTCGAAATAATTTTGTCAATTCGAAAATGACACTAAGTCTAATTATTAAACGTAGTATCTTGCCGAATCAAAAAGAGATTTTATGGTTATGTGTGTGTCGTATAACGTAGTATTGCTTAAAAACCATTAAAGTAACATATAACTCTGAACTGAAATATAAATCAAAAAAATTAAATCCCAAAGTATAGGACAAAAATTATTCGTTTTAGAACCTTTTTCAAAGAGGTGACAGAAACGTTTTGTACGTGTGCCTTTAAAAAAAAATACATCGATATGACTTATGACTTAAAAATGACTGTTAATTAGACATGTGAGTTTTCTCAGTAGCCATATATAAACAAAAACTGCAGTCAAGGTAAGAAAGAAGTAAACTAAATAAGTACAATATTAAAATATAAAACAGTATACCGTTGTTTTGGTAAGCAAGTTGGGCGTGACATGTTTCGATTGTGGCTGACAATCAGCATCGGACAGTGCTATCACATTCGCGACGCAGTCACCATCACGTCAATGGTAATAAAAATACGTTAGTTTTATCCGTTGTTGTAATACTGATATCAGTATGCTTGAGAGTATACATAGTATAATTGTCAATTGTACTTTCTTCTAAAACTATGATTATGCTTTGGATCTAAGCTACAAAATAACCTAACTTAAACTTAATGCGAAAACCATCACAACGCCTTGGCAAGACCAATCGTAATATTGCACTTTATTCTCGTAACGCCCAACGTCCTATAAAAAGAACATATTTAGTTTCAAGTAACTAATAGATAAACGTAATGTTTTTTTCAAGTTTTAACTTTGTTTTTGTTTTAAAAACGAGCGTTACGAGATACTTCTTAAATCGCAAGTAAAACAGAATAATTAGTAAAATAATATTCCTAAGCAAATTTATTAATAAAAAGGCATAATATGCGAAGAACATAAACACGTATAAGCAGCCTCTTTGTATGTGTTTCATACACATAAATAAGGCTAAGGTAAATTTTAAGGCGTGTCAATAGGTACACAGAAACAAAAGACACAGAAGAAAAATTGAATTGTGAATTCACCCAAGTTATTTTACTTTTTTAGATATATTTGAAACTTCAAATTTATTAAGTATTAAATTAATCAGACATGTTGCATGATAGCGTGCCCGCCCAAGAATGGTATTTTACTTAAAATATAAATGGTTATTAAGCATATTCCTTATTATTGAAATTAAGCTGCCGTAAAAAATACTTGAAAATACATTAGAAAATAAAAAGCTATAAGTGCATTTTTGGACAATTCAAATCAGTACACAAGAAACATAATCAAAATAATATAAAAACATATACATAACACGTCAATGCAAAATTGACCTTTGTACGTTTAATTAAGGTACATATTCCGACTATAACCGAACTAAAATTAAAGTTTTGGTTCATAACAATTTGGCATTTCCACAAGATCGGTGGTCGACATCAGTCTTAGCTACCGTATGAGCAAAATCAAGGAAATCCGCAAGTGCATTAACTAAATATTAAAACTAAATGTGTCAACACTGCTTGCTAGTAATACTAAGCAGAACACACTGGAATGTTAAGAAATTAAGTAAAATGATGAGAATGAAAGTTGTGATTAGAGCTATTAGTTTAGCTATCAATTTCGTGAAAACTCTTTCCTGTAGATGTGAAACGAAAAGAAAGCAACGATGCAACTTAATAACAAGCTTGCCGGCATAATGACGAAGATTATTGTTTTCTGCTCTCAGCTCTAATCACATCTTGAGAGGAAGTATCAATTGACTTATTTGTACATTTTGGAAGGAATTGACCAATGGAAGACAAAAAACGAATAATATGTTAAGATAATAGACATATGACAATATAGATAAAGAGGACCGAAACGGGCGCGGACTTCGCCCGTTTTTACCGTCAGAAATATTATTTAACGTAGCTTGGGGACTAGACACAATAAGCAAAAAAGATATCTTACAAACTTATATTTAAATGTAACTTTTACATAGACAGGAATAAGCACAAAGTAGTGCAAAACATTGTAGCCATAGTTTTAACGACGATGACGCTGCACTTTGCAACAAGTTTACAAGTACAGTCGCCGTCAGATATGATATCTGAGCACGCCTTTCGGCCTTGCCGGCAACCGGTACTGAATATAACATTAATTCAATCTGACTAACGAATAAAAACGTCATCTACAAGGTGAAACAAAAATGCTCGCGATCCGTTTAAGGACGTAATCAGTATCGTGGACTGAATACGAAATAATTGGTAACACTCTTTTTAGGCAATTTTTGTAGGTCGCCTTAATATGCCAAACCTCCACACAGATAAAGATTCTTTCACGATAATTTTTTCATATTTTCTAATCGTAATACTGATTACAGTCTATAACGGATCATCAGCATTTTTATAACACCCCGATTTCCGTAGCTAAAATTAATGCCAATATATGTTTAACTACTTTGCACATCATATTATTCCTTACGACTTTTAAGTAATGAGAAGTCTCGTATTTATAACATGACAGGTTTTTCGATTCCCGGGTCGGGTGTAAAACTAGAAATTCATTAATTCGTCGTTTTCAGAACTGAGTACGGCGAATATAGGAGGGTAACATTATGCGTGTCACTTAATTTAAATTCATACATATTGCGCTGAAACTACGCTATGGACATTCTTTTTTGTTACGGTTTTTTTATTTAACCTCGCCCTGCGCATAATACTCAGATTAAATTTAAAAATAGAGCTTATTTTCCTTTGTTTCATGTTTTTAGGATGTTCCAGTTCCAGGCTTTTTGTTCACAAGTAGAAATACAATATGTCATTTAGGAATCACATGGGGCAGATCGAGTATAATATTTCATAGCCCTTTATTCTTATTAACTAAACTTTTTTTTAATTATGGAAATATGCCAAATACACATTTATTTGCTCTATGATTTTCAATATTGTTAAAAACAAGCTTTTAGATAAGAAGCAGTTTCTTTGGCTAATTTATAATAGAAAACCATAAAGGTCTACATGTCATATCATAGCGTAGTTTCAACAATAATTATTACAATATCAAGAACAGGACTTACTTCATCTCTTTTTATAGACAAATCCGAAAACTTCAGACATTAAGTACATAGACAATATATATCTAAAACATTTAAGTTAACAGGACGCCCTTAACAAACAGCGGGCGACTATTAAAATCGCTCATCTTAATTTCATTTTAAATTGCTTTCGATTTCAACATATTTGACAATCACAAAGCTAAATAAACTAGCGTCACAGGGTACCTTTTGCTTGAGAAAGACACTTATAGATTCAGTATTTTAAATAACGTTTTTGACTTAAGAAAAGCTGACAGAATTTATGTCAAATCTTATTACATTTCATAATTATTACCTAAAAGTAGTTTATCGCAACTGATACGAAAGTTTTGTAAAAAACCGTAAAAAATCCACGATGAGTCTCTTTATATAATAACAAATTCTGTTAAGAATTAACATGATCTGGGGCCTTTTTTATATTTTTCCAACAATTTTGACAGTTTCCATGAGTTCAAGAGCATATCCGCCCAAGCCCAGGTATAAAAAAAACCACACAAATCACAAGTGAAATTCTAAACTATAATGGCGTTATTAGTAAACACAGTTAAGCTAAATGATTATCCTTATCTGTCAGCTTGACATTTGCGTTTGTCAGAGAGGGAGAAAAATAATTTCACAGAGCTGAATTTGTACTAGAAGTAGGACCTTGGGCAGTGGGTCGTTAATGAGGTAAATACGGCATTTAAGCCTTAAGCGGCTGTGTATAAGTGAGAGCGAAAGAGCGGTCTGACCTCCCATTCTCACCTATCTACCGCTGGCGCCGATTACGTAAGCTATAATAATAGTAGATTACATACCAAGGCCGTTTTAGTGGGAAATGTCTCGGATCCCATGTAATTGTCGGCCGAGGCGAAGCCGAGGTCGACGAACATGTGATCCGAGGCTTTCCCATCTAACGGCCGAGGTTTGTATACTATTTTTCAGCCCGATGGAGCCGGTAGGCGGCAATTTAGTTTTGCGTAAAGTGGCGCTTACCGGCCGGAGGACTGAAAACAATATTATTAGAAGGATCGTTCCGGTAGCAAAAACAAAACAAGAATACTGCGACGCGCATCATTAGGGACAGCGCGCGCGAGCGAGACAAAACTTTTTTTTTTACTCTGGTCAGCCTGTAAGGCCCGCAGACAAGACTCAGAAGCTCAGGAATCATTCTAGCGTTGGTTATAAAGTCAACATATGTGATATAGTTGTATGGTTACACTATGTCCTCGGGAAGTAGTGGCCGGTACGCGCCGGCAGGGGTGGTGGGGTGTCCTGTAATAAAAAAACCATTTGAAAGCGGCTAATATGTGAGATTTTCAGAGAAAAGGTAAATATTGGTTGTAGATGTGGCCTATTTCTATTTGCATAATTATAATGAACTTTTATTGTTTTCTCTGTGATATGATTTTTACAAAATTAATGATAATAAATCTGACTGCAATGGAGGAAAATTTATCTTATACTATTACGTAATAGGTGTTGTTTTATAGTGCAAATAAAATTAATGAACACAAATACGAAAAGCAAAAAAACAAAACAAAACAAACCTGAACTAAAATACAGGAAAAAACTTAAGACTGTGTCTGTACACTAGCTGCCATGCTCTGAAAACGAAAAACAAAATAAAAGCAAATAAAAAAAAACATACTTTTATTTTAAAAAAGTATAATTTTTTGGCAAATCAAACGCGTCAGCCATGATCTACTTAATTGTGCACTACAAAATACTTAAACTTTAATGATATTCACACATTATAATTTTACTAAAATGGGGCAATGGAATGGGGGGATGGGGAATAGGAACTCTACCTACCCACCAAATTTCATTCAAATCTGACGCGAAAAAAAAAAACGACAACAAAATAAAAATATGCCCAAATAATGTTCTTCAACCACGGAGAGTTATGAGCGCTCGGTGAAAACGGTGGGGCTAGCTTGCGCATAGGCGCATCTCGCTCTCACAACCCCGGAGAGACAGTACTGCACTGATCTGCGCATTCAAGGCCAGCGCTCATAAGTCATAAGCCATTGCGCGACCAGTCCATACCGCATGCTTTGCCGCGCGTACTTGGACTCAGAAGGTAATACTGAACATTATTTTGCTAAACGTCTGGTTGATGTAACTGGTGACCGAAGAGCTGATGGCTTCCTCGCACAACGTATCAGCATTGCGAATTTGCGATACAACAAGGAAATGCCGCCAGCATCTTAGGTACAATGCCTTAAGAATCTATTTTAGATTTAAGGTAGTTAGAGGTAGGTTTACCTTAAATTTAAACCTACCGAGGTAAGTTACATTTACTGTATAAATTTTGAAAATAAATGATTTTTACACTTTATCTTGCTTAAATAAAACGGCGGAACCGTGGAATTGCGACTGAACAAATATCAATATATATTTCTTCGGGACAGGCTGTTTTTTCGCTACTTCAGCATTGACCTGTAGTAAAACTTGTTGAATGGGACCTCACCTGAATATGTATTTATATTTATCTCACAGCGTATGAATAAAAGCTCAAAAAACACTTGGTAGGCTGACGGCATCAATGATGGACGCTTTAAGCTAACAGCTACCAACTAGTATGGGCGTTTCGTTCTTAATTCAAAGCTCGTCGGTTGTCAATTGATTGACGCATAATAAATGTCTGAACATTATTACCCGCTAATAAGAGTGAATGTACATTACTGGTACCTTGTCCATTACAGGTGCCGCCAACTCTATCTACAGGGTGTTAATACGAAATGTCATTGTACCTGCACTTTGTTGTCGTGCAAGTAGTGTCGCGGTGGTTGCGGCCGCGGCATTGGCTCGTCGCTGTCGTCATCCTCTTCGAAATCTGAAATAATAACGATTAGTTTAATAATAGCGGTCCACGGCCCAAGGTCCTACTTATAGTACAGTCAAGAAGTTCCGTTTGTGACCCACTTAAGGTTGACAGTCCTGTCAAATTGTATTGATATTCAAAGGTTGCCAAATGGGTGACAAATTTAAATCGTGACCGTAAGTAACAATCATTCACTTAAATCATTCCATCAAATGGAATGGAGCATTTGCTTTATTTCGTTCAATTTCCATACAAGGCAAAATCCATTCAATTCTTACATTGTGGGTCAATTTGTTTTAACCTCCTATGGCTGTAAAATATACAAAGAGTACTGTCCAAGCCATAAGTATATATAGGTACGCTCAAAAAATATTTATACGCTCCTGTACACATAAAGTTAGTGTTTATATATTCTCGTCCCATTATCTGGATCGATATTTTAGACATTACGAACTTGACTGCCAGCTTGCTGGAATCAACACAGTGTTATCTACAGTCGGCAGACTTCATAAGCTTAGGGCACCCGGTTCTTACGGTCCTACCCCATCGAGATTTCTGTATATCGTCGACCGTAGGTTCAATTACGGTAACGGACAGGGATTTACATGACGGTATGTAACCTACGCACCTTCGGCTAACTCTAAGATCAAACCGTGTTTACCGGTCTGTGGCATAAAAAAAATTAGTGATCGATCACATCTTTCATGCATAACTTAGAAAAAGTTGAAATTCGCTGCATTTCCAAACGATTAAAATGTGCAACGAACATGCTTCGGGACCATGCATTAAATCGAACGAAAGAGCATCAAAACGTGTATGAAATTAGAGTTTATTGGAGAGCATTACGGTTCAATTTTAAATAGCACGATCATAATAAATTTAGTTCAAACTAAATTACCGCGCCGATTTTTTTAAAATTCAAATTCTAAATGAAATAAGACCGTAATGCTTCGCAATAAGGTTGTGTTGTCTTACCTCTTTGCTTCCTCGGACCGATAGCCCCCTTGATAGTGTCTTCAGTATCAGAGCCCTCTGTAAAACATTTAGTAACATATAACAACTAAACACATGTAGAATGAAAGTGAAATTTAGAAATTGTTGAAAAAAGGGAACATTCGAATTTTTTGTAAGAATCAGCGAGAAGAGAGTCTCGATGAGCGCGTATTTCCTGTAGAATAAATCTCATCTAGCGATATAAATATATAACTGAAATCGATGTAATACCGTTAGACCGATGGATTGATGGATTATATGCTCATTGTCAGATATAATTTTATGTACACTGCGTGCCAAATATGGAACATTCAGCCATACGAGGATAAAATAACATGCTTACATTCAATCAAGACGAAATAATCTGTGTATAACAAAATTTTTGTATTCGTTTCTTTGACGAGTATTTAATGTATTTAATTTCGCATAAAGAATTTGCATAAATGAGTCCTAAAACACTTCCTCTACCGAAAAAAAAAGGAAATATGTGCCTGCGTACGACAATGAATTGAAAAGTTCTCTTCTTAACACATAACACAGTGCCAAGCTCCTCAGATCCTATGTAAAATATGGCCGACAACATTATAGCGGGATCTTGGCCGCGAAAATGTCAAGATGCATTCAACCTGCAACGATTGGGTCTAAGTGTTGTTTATCATCGTCTATGTAATGTCCGAGTATTTTATACATTTAGATGATTAGAAGAAGAAAGCAGGAGCCAAGAGCCAAGTGATGTAATAAAATGTAAAATTATTTTAAGGTTTATATATTATTATGTACTAAAATCAAGGCAAAAAGAGGAAGGGAAACTAGAGTTTTATCCTCCTAGGGCCCAAATAATTATTTTTGTTTATTTAATTTTGAACCGTATTTTATTTGCTGAAAGTTCACTGCCAATTAGATATTTGTTCCATATATGGAACATTGGGCCGTACGAGGTGGATAGTGTGCTTCAAAATCTATCAAATGGTGTTCAAAAAGTCTACTAAGTATTAAAATTATTTAAGAAAATGCCTATTATTTAGAGTAGATTAAGTTTTATTTGTTATATAAATAATTTGACATACAGGTAATTAAAAAAAAGTTGATCCTACTTAGGGCGTAAACAGTATACTATCCTGATTAGGTTATATGTTCGGCGCTAGAGCAAGAGGATTATGCTTCTTAAAAAATCTATGGGTTTATGGTAAAGGAAACACTTTTTATTTTTTCCTAACCAGAACACGATATGCCCTAAAAAGAATTACCGCTATTTCTTGTTTACACATTGTATAATTAAGGTTAAGGAGTTGTTTATCCTGTGATACATCCTGTTATAAAAACACACAAACAGTGAAACAAGCTGAGCGAAAACACACAAAACTCAAAGAATTAAGTTACTTAACAAGACACAGTTGGGTTTGTTGAGGGGCTGTATTCGACACGCATCCAAGTCTAGATACTAACACGACATACAAAAACGAATAACGTTTGCCGAAGAAACTATAGTTGAAAGTCAATTTATAGTAGTTTATGTGATTGTATATAAGGCCAATGTACATCTCACACATTAAGTCCGTCTGTGTGGCCTGTTCGGTATGTCGAAGAAACATAAATATACATACAACCGAAGAGATGTTTTTCTGTTCTGTAGGAAAACAAATAGGCTAGAGAGCAATGGGGGAAAGCCGCCGGGACAATGACCTACGCCTCCAGCAACAGGTAAATAGGATAAATGAGCTCAATAGGTCAGCCCGCTCGGCTGAGCGTCCCTCCCCCTCCGTAACATAACATAACATACATACGAGAAACAATACCTCGAGACTCGGAATACTAATGTAAGCGATATTAAACCGCAAAATACAACGCTGGTTCCTACATACATTTATACAAACAACCTGTATTAAAATACTTATATCGGGTTACTAGCGTCAATAAAACCCCCGCGCAGTGGTCGTGGTCGCGCACTGAGGGCTGCTGCCCGCAGTGTGCGTTGGACAACCGTCGCGTGCGCATCTCATGATTACCTATCACGGATCGTTCCGAAAAATGTCGACCTACATTCGACTTTATCGACGCGATTAACCCGAAATAGGTATTTTAAGATGTCTAATACTCACGGGATTTGGCTATTTAAAACAATCTGTACTTTTTTGACCAGGACAACTGCCATATGAGTTGCATGCGTGTCAAACAGCCCCGCTAAGTGACGTCACTCACCGGAGTTGAGCTCGCGCACCAGCGTGGACATGGCGTTGGTGACGGAGTCGGCCGCGTAGAGGAGATCGCTCCGTAGGCTGCGGTTGTCAATGCCCACTGATAAAAAATAGTGTGCATTTGAATTTATTTCGAAATGAACAATCGGGGGGCACGGCAGTGCCCCCGCCAAGTCGAGCGCGAAGCAAACACTGCCGTACCATCCTTTACTGGAACCATTTCCCCGCATTTTCAGGCCCCTATTTGAGAACCTCTGGATAAGACCAGAGGCCTATTGCATAATGACTTGTAATATTAGCGGAAGTCTCTTTTCAATCCCTTTTATTAGAAAGAGAGTAGCGAAACTCTCTTAATTACATATAGAATATTACAAGTTACAAATGATTAGGTATGCAATTGACCCCAGAACGCAGAAATTTTCGTCATCCAGTAAGCTATACTCATAGAATCTACCGGACTGAGAAGTTACATTCAAAGACGTTCCCTGAAATTTGAATATAGTGTTTCCCTCTAGCTCCCACCAGTTACGAACGAGCACGATGGAACCACTATAGAATCACGTAGACGCTATCGAGTACGGTTACGTAGAGCACATGGTGAGCACACTCAACGCTAAAGATATCCCGATTTTAAATCGGGTTAATAATACTAACAAGAAAGAAAAAAGGTGGTTAGACCTCTCAAAGTTTAACACTTACTTGTAGTGGGCCGTTGGTTTTGATGGAAGTTTCTGCCGTCGCCTCCCATACTCTCCATGCCTCCTGTTGGAAAATTATATAGTGTGGCAGTTTTATCAGTAGCTACTGAGTTTGTGCGAATTAGCGTTATGTGCCGTCTTAACGCATTGTCACACATTAAATTGACATAGAAATACATAGAAAATATCGATAGGTCAGGAACAAACATTCGTGATAAACACACAAATAGGATTAGATGCTGCTTCGTAAGCAGGGTCACTACCTAGGCTAGGAAGACAACTTACCAAGACTATGCGTCATGTCTATACGCTCGCGTTCACCGAGCGAAGGCGTCTGCGGCGCGCTACGCACGGTGCCCCGGCAACTCGTCTCCCTAATAAAACCATAAAAATCACATAAGAAATTTCGATTTTATTATTTTCAAAATATATACAGTAAAAGTAACTTACCTACCTGTCCTGAATCTACCTACCTTAAATCTAAAATAGGTCCTTGAAGTATTGTACGTAGGATGGTGGCGGCATTTCCTCGTCATATCGCAGGAGCTGGTGGCTTGCTCGCACTACGTATCAGACGTTGTGCGAGGAAGCCACACACTAGGGAATAGGCTACTAGTAAATTTGTAATCCAATATTTATACAGAGTCTCTAACCATGGGACGGACAAAATAGTTCTGGATATACTTTGTTATGCGAAATTATGTTTCTGCTACATTAAGATTCGGCAAAAATCGATTATACCAAGTCTAATATGACAAAAGCGTTTCGGACAAAACAAACTCAAATTAAAGTAATTCAAATAAATATTCAAATAAACACGCAATGGAGTCGTGACTCTCGTTACCTTTGCGAATTGACCCATTATGAAAACTCGCTTCGCTCGGTCGGTAATACGTGGTAATACGTGGTAATACCTTTCTGGCGCCGTAGGTTGTGGCTGTGCGCCCGGCAGCGGCGGGCTTTTGGTAGAGCGAGGTGACGAGTTGGGAGTCGAGCGAGGCGAGGACTGTTGCGTCTGTTGACAAAATTACTAAGGTTACAAAAATTGGTGAGTAAGTTCACTACATGGTAAATGGACACAAAATGTCTATGGATACTTTTTTAAACGTTTTGAATACTTTGCGCTAGAAGTTGTATAAAATGAACCCCATGCCTAAGAACTCTCCATGAAGCTGAATGTTAAGCATTTCTAGTTGGATGTAATTAAGTAGACGGTAGGCAATTTCGAATTGCCACCCTGAATCGACAATAAAGTTAGAACTTTACACTTTGACAATCCACGAGAAGAGTACTGTAACGTCAAACAACACATCTGCTGCTGCGTTTAGAAAATGGGCGTTTAGAGAACGCCGCCGCGAATGCCAGCTCATGGTAAAGTATATTTTCCTCCAATGTTCAGATATTTGTGACTACTTCTCTTGCTTAGATACCTGTGACGATTTGTGCTTTAAGATATTTTTACATCACTGTGTGATCAGAACTTACGGAAATAATCGAAGCTCATATATTTATGAAGAAATTGGGCGCTTAGATGTTATGGCGCATCGAGTGTAAAGAATTTATTGAAATTTAACGCTGCTCAGAAGTATTTGACGACCTCGCCCGCTACGATATATCTGATGACGACTGTACTCCTTCCACGCTTATTGTTATTCTTTCAATATATTAATATTGGACGCTTCAGTCTCCAATGCAGCCAACATCACTATTCGTCGGCATTTCTAGTTATTTCTCACAAGAGTAATTCAATTCGTCTTATCAGCGACTTTCATTGAATTAAGTCCAAAGGTGATTAGGTTCAGTAAAAGGTACCCGGGCCGTTCTCCTTTTTTTACCGACAATCAAAGGCGATATTCTCGATTTTTCGAAAATGTAAACGGTAGAAATTATTTAAATAAACAACATACGAATTTGAAGTAGGCTATTTGATTGTTCTTTTCATGTATAAGGTATTTTTCTTTTCAGTGGTTTTCATGAAAACACTGGAACATAGTGGCCCTTTTCAGCGAAGAAAGCTTTTGGATTGATCACTCTGTGACTGTGTTTTGAGTTTAATATTGTAGCTTGTAGGTAAGTTCATAGACACTAACCAGGGAGGTAACAAGTATACTGTACTGATAAGGTAAACTAAAACTTCGGGAATTAACACCCTATGCAACAACATAATAATGAAATTCTAAATCAGAGAGCGCGGTTACAGATCACTGTCGGTAAAAAAGGAGAACGGCCCATTAGCGTTTTTTTTTTTTTATTTACAAAGTGGTACCTTTAAAATACAACATACACAAATAGCACACTTAACAAATGTTACCGATAAGATTGTTTAAAGTAACTTGAGCCACGACTTTACTGTTGCCTATAATAAGAGCTTGGTTCTTTACTGTAGGAACTTGTGTGGGATTTTAAACTCTATTGCTTAAGTATTTTGCTGAAGAGCAGACGGGACTTTACCGGTGCTGTGTTGCCATGTGCAAGATATATCTGAGAATCTCAGGTTTTTTGATGACTGTAAAATACCTGTAAACTGTAGAAGTCTGTAAAAGCACAATATGTTCTTCTCTTACCGTGGTTAGTACCTACATATTAACCTACCTACCTATATTCTAATACTAACAAAAACGCACATATTTTCGTATTTGCGCTAATGAACGAGCACGATTTTATAATACGAGCACGGTTCGTCAATAATATAAAAAAGTGTCCTAAATATTCTAAAAACCTGCAATAACTTTAGTATGAAAATGTGCTCGTGAAATGTTTCATTTCAATCTGTAAAATCAGTTCTTTTTATTAACTAAAATAATGTTTTTTAGTAAATTGAACTAACTATCTCAAAGCCCTAAAGTTGCCTTTTTGGTAAATAAAACAATTAAGGCCATGAAAAGTAGTTTTTCATTTTTTGAGCATGTTTGAAAAAAATAATAAGGAGGTAGTATATATTTTCCTATTTCCGCCTGGGAAAATAAAGATAAAACGTCAAATTAACGGTAATCGTTTCTTTCAGAAAATCAAAAATTATCTAACAATTCAATGATTAACGTGTATGTGGATTGAATCCCTTTTCGTAGATTGAATACCGATTTTGGGCCCTGTTTCTCGGGTAAGGCAGTGTAATACAAGTAAGGGCCCTCAGTGAGTTTAAGGTGTAAGAATGGCAAGGTATTACGAGTAATGGGACCTAAAAAATAGCGTTCCGTAGTCAACAAGAAACCTTTATTGTTTCGCCATGATTGTATATCCGCGGCTTACGTAAAAGGGCGTTAGTAAAAGGAAGATACTCCTTTCTTATGATCATTAAAACCTCTTTTATGTTCCTCTATTGTGACAGACGGTAAACTGCGGAACTTCTGAGCGAGGCCCGACATGCTCTTGACTGGTTTTGCTTCTTATAATAATGATATAAAACCAGACCTATTGAACTCTCTGCGCAAAACTCTAATCGATAGTCTTTTGTCTTGTGCCTATAACAATACATATTATTAACGGGCTGCCCGCGCCCGTCGGCGCACGCGGCCGCCAATATATTATATAATATTTCTAACCGTAGGAAACCCTAGTGTTTGTTCGGGGAGAAGGGGCCCTAGCGGCAATTATTTTTTGCGTAGTGTTCAAAACTGTTTGTATTCGCTTTTTTATTGTTATATATAAATATATGATCTTAAAACGCTCATGAATTTAGTAGTTTCACGGCATGATTTAACGCAAATCTAATAATATCTGAGTTTTACTATCTTAATCAGGGTTTTTTTGATCTAATGGATCACAAATCAGTCGTAATCTACTAAGTTTTAGCAAATGTTTGTTCCACATATATATATACGAGATATACATATAATACTATTATACGAAATTCATTGAAGTTTTGGCTCTTTTACTACCTAAAATTAAGATCACAGTATCACATATATAATCTAAACTTTCGACATAATGTGAGTTGAAGTGATGAGGCCTCTTAACTACGGAACCGTAAACTGCGCGTGGCCTATGTATATTGTACGCGTATATTGTACAAAATGCGGGTTTATCGGTGAAGCACACGGCAACACTAGCTTCTCTTTAGTTGTACCAAAGGATTGACCGCGATTAGTCGCTTGGGCGTGCTTTGAGTGAGTGGAAGTTAAAGGTAAGTCAATAAAATAATAATATACTTAATCGTATTCGTGTTGATTCGGCGGTCATTGTACCGATAGTTATTTTAGCTGTTTCGGCGAATAGCCTCGACCAACATCTTAAGAGGCTCTCGCTACGAAGTTGTGGTTGGATCAAGGGTTAGATGCAGAAGGCAGTAATCCTGGACACGGCGCGCATAGTCCGACGGTTCTCTTTGCGGCCCTAATCACCGGCAGCCTGGGCCCCTGCCCTGTTGCCGGTGGCACTCTGGCTAAGGTTTTTTATAATGTGTTTGTAGATGTTGATGTATTGTAGGGACGCCCGGCCCGCGCGTTCATTGAGCCCATTTCCCTGGAGTTTGAGCTGCAGGTTACTGTCCCGGCTGCCCAACATTTGCGTTCGTGTTTTAAAGCCGAACGCGGATATTTTGAAGACGATTACATTTATTTAGTCAAGAATTATTGCGGTTTATAATTTAAATAATATACAGTATAATTCGTGTAACGCTAGGAAAATAATGATATTAACCTTTGTGAACCAATTTCTGGAATGATATATATAAACCTTTGTCAACGAATTTCTGGGCCACCCTGTATAATAATCCAGCCTATATACGTGCCACTGCTGGGCACAAACCTCTCAAGCACGTGAGGGATTGGGATATAGTCCCACGCTGGCCCAATACGGGTTGGAGACTTCCTTCACATACATCTTTGGATTTCTTCGCGGATGTATGCAGCACGCTTACCACATGGAAATTGGCATTGACGGGAAAACCTCTTTGTCATTTCAATATGCAAGTGTGACAGAGATGGAGATAAATATCCGCCATCGTTCGATTTTCGTGGTATAGGCCCAGGCTTCCTTACGATGTTTTCTAATATACAGTATAATTCGTGTAACGCTAGGAAAATAATGATATTCAAATTCAAATTCAAATATAATTTATTTCGGACACTGGGATCCATAATTTGTTAGTAACAAAAACAAAAAAATAACAAAATGAAACTTACAACTAGGGTTAGTAACTAAGCTAGACTTATGTACCTATTTAATAACGACGGGCTGGGGCACGCACCGGAGCGTGAGCCTCATCCCAATGCCGCATTATCGGGCAGTCCACCCGCTCAGCAAGCGTTTTCAGGATGCTGTTGGTACTGCCCCGCACCTTACGCATGAGCGACGCGATCCTGCTGCGCATTATAGCGTGAAACCCGGGCACGCCCGCAACCGCGAACATGCCGGACGCGCTGCAATAGCGAGGCAGGCCCATCAGCACCCTGAATGCATTATTATACTGCACCCTTAAGACATTGACGGCCCGCTGCGTATACCTAACCCATAGTGCGCACGAGTAGAAGGATTGACAAAACGCCTTAAATAAAGTAATCTTGACACCCTCACTACAACGCGCGAATCTACGAGCCAGCATATTACATCGGACCGCCAATGCTCGGCGCTCCCTCTCCACATCAAGGTCGTCACATAGAGTGTCCACTACCCAGTGTCCCAGGTACTTAAACTGTGGCACTCTTTTCAACGGTGAGCCGTCAAGTAAGACTGGCGGGACAACTTCACAAGTTTTGTTGCCCGCTCTAAACACCAACAGCTCACTTTTTGTCGCGTTGTACTTGAGACCCTGGGCAGCAGCATAACGCTCACATATGGCCAACAACTTTCTCAGTGCACTGATCGACGGGCTCAGCAACACCATGTCGTCCGCATAGCTGATGTTGTTAATGACTTTTCCACCAACGGAACAACCAAATGGCATGTTACTGAGCTCCTCGATCAGCCGGTTCATATACAGGTTGAAAAGCTTCGGAGACGTCAACCCGCCCTGTCTCACTCCACATTCCAACCTGTATACATCCGACACACTGCCAGACCACCTCACTACATTTGTCTGATGCCTATACCAATATTTAAATATTGATATAAGCTCCCTAGGCATGCTTGTCTCTTCGGATAATTTTGACCACAAAATATCATAAGACACTAGGTCGAAGGCCTTAGAGAGATCCAAGAAACAAGCATATTAACCTTTGTGAACCAATTTCTGGAATGATATATATAAACCTTTGTCAACGAATTTCTGGGCCACCCTGTATAATAATCCAGCCTATATACGTGCCACTGCTGGGCACAAACCTCTCAAGCACGTGAGGGATTGGGATATAGTCCCACGCT
Organism: Lathronympha strigana; assembly: GCA_949128165.1. Classification (NCBI taxonomy): domain Eukaryota; kingdom Metazoa; phylum Arthropoda; class Insecta; order Lepidoptera; family Tortricidae; genus Lathronympha; species Lathronympha strigana. The sequence continues at coordinate 7,335,104 of OX421923.1, read as the reverse complement.
GGCCCAATACGGGTTGGAGACTTCCTTCACATACATCTTTGGATTTCTTCGCGGATGTATGCAGCACGCTTACCACATGGAAATTGGCATTGACGGGAAAACCTCTTTGTCATTTCAATATGCAAGTGTGACAGAGATGGAGATAAATATCCGCCATCGTTCGATTTTCGTGGTATAGGCCCAGGCTTCCTTACGATGTTTTCTTTCACCGAAAAGCAACTGAGTCAAAATGTAACAAAAATAGTGCTAAATTACGGAACATTTTTCCTGGTTTTTGTAATCAAAATACTGATTACAGCGGCCAGCACTATTTTTACTACTAGACTAAAAATACGTGAGCATTACTTATTTATAATATCTTATGATATTAATATGTCTAACGATAGTTTAAACTCCATAAAAATACGCCCGGTTTAATCAGTGTTTTGATTACAAGAAGCAGGAAAAATGTTTTTCGCAACAAAAAAACACAATTTTTGTATGCAGGGTTGACTTAGTTGAACGAGCTGTCCGGTATATTTTTAATTGCCAAGTTTTTTTACTTTGCCTAATCAGTAATCACAATATGTAACTATATTGTTATGCCACTATTATTTTTGGTTCTGAGTAGGTAATTAAAACATTTGTATTGACTTCAAAAAGGAAGGCGAATCTCAATCTCACATCTTTTTATTTAAAACCGAGTCGGACTCGGGCACGAAGGGTTCCGGATCATTATTTTTAAAAACGTTTGTTGTATGGGAGCCCCCTTATATTTATTTTATTCTGCTTTTTAGTATATGTAAATATATAATCTGTGAAAATTAACGGTTCTTGAGATATTTCTGGTGGCAGACGGACTGACGGACAGACGGACAACGGAGCCTTAGTAATAGGGTCCCGTTTTACCCTTTGGGTACGGAACCCTAGAAAAGAGGTTTCCTGCGAACTTATTGGTATATCCTGAGGCATTAGTGTTGGCAAAAGTGTTAAAAATGTTACCATATTTTGGATCACAGTATTTAAAGAAATAATTTGAATTGAATAAGGTTCCCAAAACAGGAAATGAAATCAAATATTCATAACATCAAACATGTAACAAAGGCCACTATTCAGACTGATCGTTTCACAGAACGCGACGTGTCCATTCTGCGAGGAGTTAAGACCTCTTTGTATTGGATCGATTGCGTATTTAGCCAATAGGCGGTTTTCTGACATAGTCTAAGAGGTAGATGGCCTATACAGGAAAACAATTTTTACTGTTATTTCTAGATCCAGGCATCTGGCATTTGTTCATCGGTGGAGGTCATAGTGGCAGACCAGACTTATTAGTATTTTCTGGCCCAAGAAACGAACAAAAGATAATCGCTTCCGTGTAAATAAAAGAGATGGATATAGTTTATCGCTGGCTGTTCACTCTGCCGGCGAGTACTTTTCCTAAGAGAGTCACTCGCCCGCGTAGAACAAATGCTACTAGCTGATCTCCGATCGCCGCTGGTGGGACAAGTGCCTTAAGGCTCCACGCGGAAATCGACAGTTTTTAAGTTTTAACTCCGCCACAATAAGAAAACAATCTGTCCGCGGTTCATCAATCTTTTACCTTAACTTGCAACAGCCGGATTTAGAAAAAAGAGAAAAAAGTAAATTTTTCGATATTCTAAAAAAAAAAATATGTGAATTCTACATATAACTGTTTTTATTTAAAGTCTTTAATAACCTAAGAGAGATTATACATTTAAATTTATAGCTACAAAAGTTATTTACAAAAACTGTTATTTTGGACTAAAATTGCCAAAGTTTGTTGCCGTACCTATATCTCGAAGACAGTTAATATTTAAGTAAATATAATAAGATTGTCTTCTGTTACCGCGATTGTTATTCATCGAAATTAAACACTGGTGGTGGTTAATAAACGCGGTTAATCCGTTCTAAAGTGTTTAATTTCGATAAATATAATAAGCTCATTTTCTTAAAGCCGTTGGGGTTAATGCAATTAGCCATAAAAAATACTCGAAAATTGAGACATACATATCGAAAGTCATTGGGACTAGGAACGGCCTTAAGAGGTCCGTTTTAAAAACTATTTTTTTTGTTTTAGATTGCGGACATTATGAAGTTCATCACATTTACCACGGTCATATTTGGGGTCATCGCCCTCAGTGGGCCGTCTATAGTACCCAGTGATAAAGACATATATATGTTAGACAAACCAATATCAAATAACATATACATATCCCTACTACCAGAAACCAAAAGAGAAGATAAACAAATGGTTGACAGTTCAAAACATGAAAAATTGATGGAAATTGTCAAGAATATGTGCAGCCAGGGAGTGAACATAAAGGGAGACAAAGACATATACACTTGTGCGATAAAAACTGTTACTGTTTTCATTGCGTGTATGCATGTGGATAAGGATGGATTGAAAGGTATGTACTTAACTGAATGATTAAGAGGGCGCAGAGCGTCTAGTGGCTCCTTTTTTGTGGCTATAAATAATACCCACAATAGTTTCGTTTGCGTATACTTATAGTTTTATACGCAACACCGCATACCTTATATTTCTCTATAATCCATGGTATCATCGCCGTCAACGGTGACCTTTTAATTTTAAGAACCTTTATTATATCACTATTGCATAATAGTAGTTTATGCAACAGTGATATAATAAGGGTTCTTAAAACTTGAGGGTCGCCGTTACAAAACGAACGAGACGAATAACAGACCCCAGAGTTTTAAGAGCCAATTATTAACTGTTACATACGCTAGTATTAGTAGTGTTGCATACGGACAAAATAGTAGTTTTTCTACTCCAGTACTTCTATCTGTCAATTAGATGACTGACAGCGATATTAAAAAAGTATACATTATAACGTTGTCTATGGTAGGTAATCCATAAGAACACTGCTCCTACGGATTTTGCATAAATTTCTCACTGTTGCATAAATTTCTCCGTAGATGCATCGTTTAGCAGTGTTCTTTTTTATTTTATTTCTAAACTTGGCATACGCCATCTTCCACATTCGGCCGCCATTATAAAAACTAGTGTATGCAACAGCTCATAATTGGGTTTAGAGATTCACGGTTCTATTTTTAAAAGACTCGAATACGTCTCGTTTTGTAATATCACTGTTGCTTAATAGTACTTTATGCAACAGTGAAATAATAAGGGTTCCTAAAACTTGAGGGTCGCCGTTACAAAACGAGACGAAGTAGACCCGAGTTTAAAAAATAATAGGTCTGACTCTCGGGTCTTTCGTCTCGTTTTCTAAGAACCAATTATGAGCTGTTGCATATGCTAGTTTTTCTACGACGGCTAAAATAGCGAACACGGCATAATCTCGAAACTAAAGAAATTTAAAAAACAAGTATCTGTTATATTGTATGAAAATCCATAGGAGCACCGTTTAGCAGTGTTCTTATGGAATACCATAAACAACGTTCTAACGTATACTTTTTTAATACCGCTGTCAGTCATCTAATTGACAGATAGAAGTGCTGGAGTAGAAAAACTACTATTAACCCCCAATGAAATATAAAATTAACATGTGTGTTTATGTATGTATGTGGTACAGTAGCCTCTAAACGCGAATCAATTTTATTGCATTTCTTTTGTTGAACGTCTTGTTTATAAGTAGTTTCCATACAAACCTTACTCAGATTCTTTTTTTTTTTACAGAAACAACAGAAGCAGACCCTCTACTGAAATGCCTTAGCCAAGCTGTGAGTGTTTTTGTGAAATGCATCATGTCAACACCATCGTCTGTTCTCGACAAATACTCTCCCGACGTTGTTATGCATATGGAATAATTGTAGTTTTTTTTAATAAACATTTGCTAGGTACTATAATATTATTGTTTGAATTATCAATATGACTCTTATAGGCTAGACGACTAAAAGTCTATTTATTCCGTCTGTAAGATTATAAAAAAAATGTACGTATTTTTTCTTTTTTGTCAAGAAAAGGAGAAGTACAGTGCATTAATGTTTCGAGTGACGTCACTATTAGGTACAATTATACCTGATAGTGACGAAATACCTAAAAGTGATGAAGAGCTGCAAAGTTCCGCCACCTCGAAACTTTGCAGCTCTTCATCTTCGTCAATTTTAGTTAACTTGAAAAAGGAAAAAAACACGTGTCTAATAATTAACGATAATCTAACTGACGGAGTAAATAGATTTTTTAAAAATCAACCAAGTCGTCATCGCTATTGTTAATCTTTTCATCCAAGCAATATCTTTCTGGTTTAAAGGACACTTACGCCGGTTGCACCCTATCTGTTTTCGAACCATGATATATCATCTATTTCTTTATTAATGTCTAGTTTTATAGTTCCTTTAATAAAATTAATAAATCAATATAGTTACGAAATGTACAGTACCTATTTCCCTAATGATTAATTTAAATACAGGCTTTAACAAAAATGCTGGTGATCCGTTAAAGGACGTAATCAGTACTCTGGTCTGATTGAAAAAAAAAATTGCGTCAAAATTTGTATTCCTAGTTAGTATTAGGAAAAACAAATTTAGACGCGATTTTTTTTTGTTTAGTGCTGGTTGTCCAAACAGACCAACCCTCCATACAATTTTTTTTCCTATTATTCTCTATTCATACCTCGATGGTCTCGATACTGATTACGCTCTTAAACGTATCACCAGCATTTTTGTTATATCTTTTAGGTATATGATTATGTACTTAATATAATATTGCTATTCTGCAAAAACACGAGTTTTGTTTATAATTACTAATTATAAATTGAAAGAGATGTCATATACTAAAGAAAAAGTGACCAAACATCCCCGGTGAGCAGGGCTGGGATCGAACCAGCGACCTCCAGCTTTCGCGGCAGACGCCCTAACCACTGGGCTACCCGATCAAAACATTTATTAGATTTAATAAATGATTTGATTCGTGCTTTACAATTGTATACTGACTGTGCCTGCAGACGAAAGTCTTCGATCAGTGTGTGTTGCCAGTGATGACATACTCGTACGGTACTGAAACGTGGTCGCTTACAATGGGCCTCATAAGAAGGCTCAAAGTCACTCAAAGGGCAATGGAGAGAGCTATGCTAGGAGTCTCTCTGCGAGATCGTATCAGAAATGAGATCATCCGCAGCAGAACCAAAGTAACCGATATAGCTCTCCGAATCGCTAAACTTAAGTGGCAGTGGGCGGGGCACATTGCACGTAGAACCGATGGCCGTTGGGGCGGAAAGGTTCTCGAGTGGCGACCGCGTACCGGAAGTCGCAGCGTGGGTAGGCCCCCCACAAGGTGGACTGATGACCTGGTGAAGGTCGCAGGAGTCCGCTGGATGCGGCTGGCGCAGGACCGGTCATTGTGGAAATCTTTGGGGGAGGCCTATGTCCAGCAGTGGACGTCTTTCGGCTGAATGATGATGATGATGAATTGTATACTTAGTAATGTTCGTTTTGCAATGCAAATTTAACTAATCGATACGAAATCCTATAGATGGCGCTGTTTATAACGCGATGGCGCTCGCGCTACTTAAAATTCTATGCACTTATCAAACGTCTGGGTGCCGTTCTCCTTTTTAGGGTTCCGTACCTCAAAACGATAAAACGGAACCCTTATAGGATCACTTTGTTGTCCGTCCGTCTATCTGTCAAGACCTAATGGGTCAACTTGCTACCTCTACGCGTTCCCGAGATAAAGTCTCGGGAACGCATAGAGGTAGTTGAAATTAATACCACAAGTTGAAATTAATACCACATACACAGGTCTGCGGTCTCTTGAAGCTGTAAAAAACAAACCACTACGTCAACGCAGTCAAAAGATACGGCCGTTTATGTCCCATTTCCCATTCACCTAAAATTACGAAATTTGAAAAAACGCAAGAGCTGTAGCACGGATGCAGGAAAAAATCCAAAAACCTTATAATTGCCGCGCACTGAGAGGTCCGTGCCAGCAGTTATCAAGACCCCTTATCACGGGTAAAGGTTAAAAATTGTAAATCAGATATTTTTCAGTGCGGAGACACATCACTGTCGCTAAAACAGAAAAAGCAGCACTCCTGGCTTGAGCTATTGCTATTTGCATTTTTACGCAGACTTATGGAACTTTCCGGGGTAAAATAAAAACGATCGTCTTTTGTCTTGTGTCGGTACCGACACACGGGCTGCCCGATCCCCCACCCGCCGGTGCACGCCGTCGCCGTTATAATTTGTTGTGCGAAAGCCAAGCGTCAATGAGGATTACCGCGAGTCGATTTTCCGCTAGGGGCGCTAGTGGAACGTGGGTCCTGCGGGAACATTTCAAACGTCACTTTGACAATTCTCTCATACTGACACAGGACCCACGCATGAGTGGCGCCGCCTGGTGAGCGACAATGCCGACAATACGGTAGCTCCCATTGTTCTTTGCGTGGTGTTCAAAACTGTATTCGCATTCAAATTTAAACGCTTAAAATTCACGTATTTTTATTACAATAGGCGTGACAAGTTTACGTGATTTTTAACCGTTTAAATTGTAATGTCACAATTATTCAAAACGGTTTGTATTCGAATTCAAATTTAGACGGTTAAGTCTCACGTATTTTGTCACAATTGGCATGACTTGTTTACGTGAGTTTTAACCATTTAAATTTGTATGTCAGTTTGACTGACGAAAGTTTAGATTATATGTATTCGCTTTTTCTATGAAATATAAATATCCGTTCTTAAGAACTATTATATAATTTGTGGTTTACGGAACCCGCAGTGGGCGACAAAACTTCACTCGTTTAAGTTAGTCCCTTTAAAGTTTATTGTTGCTTCTTCGCTAAATCGCAGTTCAACGCGGAAACGCAGCGAATGTTTTGGGCACTTTTGCGCCCGGAATGGTGCGGGCGGGTTATTTGAATAGTTTTGTAGATAATTGCCAACTTTTCATACTTTGAAAAAGATGCTCATTTTTATTAATTTAATAATTTGATTTTGTGTTTATAAAATTGTGATATGAAATAAATTAAAATGAAAGTTTTATAAGAAAAAAAAAAACAGTAATTGTAAATAATTTTCAATATCGTCAACGTGGGTGCACTGATATAAGCGGTCGCGGTTCCTACTAAATTAGTACGGCACTGCATATGTACGGTGACCGCAAGTTGTCTTAGTTGAGGTGCTCTATGGTTCCTCTAGTCTTTGAATTAAATAGTGGACCGGTTACATACCTTGAGCATTCTCATGAGCCCCTCTAACTGCTGCATGAGGTGTTTCCTGGACTCCTGGAGCGAAGACAGGTGGCCTTCCAGTTCGTCTTTCCTCTGTCTCAGGGCGCGGAGTTCTGACACCAGCGGTGGAGCGGACCCTGAACCGCTGGCTGACGCTTCAGCTTCTTGCTGGCGTCTGTAAAAAAAACAGTAATATTGTTCTTACTAGCGTCTTCCCAACATATGCCATGGCTTAGGGACTCTGGGGTCGTTTGGCCACTAAAAGATTTGGCGTAGGCTCTAGTTTCACGAAAGCGACTGCCATCTAACTTGCAACCCCGAGGGTAAAGTACGCTTTATTGGGATTAGTCCGGTTTACTCAATTGCGTACGCTTATATAATAAATACAACAAATATATAAATAATTTATTAATGTTGGTATTTATTTTGTTTAGTTTATATGCGTATTTTGAAACACATATAAACGAACGCACCCGTAAGATATTCCTGTCATCCTGTACTATTACGCCACTACTGGAAAATCCTAGTGTACCTGAGTCTCGCTATCTCTCTCATGATCTCCCTGTTCTTGGCTTCGAGTTGGGAGATCAGCTCGCGTTGTTGCCGCGCCGCGTCCACCTCTGAGCCTTCCGATGACGATCGGCCCTGCGAAACGTGTATAATGTACTGTAAAGGGGTTCGTGTAGGGGGGTTATGGACAGTTATATATTTATTTATTATTTATTTATTTAAACTTTATTGCACAATTATATTAAAGTACAAATGGCGGACTTAACGCCTTTAGGCATTCTCTACCAGTCAACCATCGGGCTAAACCGAAACTGTTAGTTTGGTGCAGGATAGTAGAAAAAAGAGATGATAACCTAAGACATGTCAAACCTAATTAATAATATAATGTATATACTTACACATATACAAATATAAATATACCTACATATACAAATACATATATACCTAATATAAGTGTACCTAGAGCGAAACATCACGCAGACCCTTAATGACCAATCTTAATGATGATATCTTTTTATTAATACAATATCGATAACAGCACCTTACGTGAAGGCTGCCACGCACAGAATGAACAATCAACCATCGCCCCTTGGTGTGACGGCACTGGCTAGAGTTCTCAATTCGAAATACACATCAAGCCAGTCCTTCCAACTAACCAAGGCGGCTGTAAAGGTAAAACCTTTACAGTACCAATGGTGGACACTGATGATAGGTGAAATACACTTGAAACACACCAAGTAGCAACTGAGACTATTTGTCGATGTACGATAAAAAGACAATTTTTACTTTTTTAATTTTATAAAACGGCTTCTGAGCTGTGGAACAATTTAGCCAGTACCAAGGGAATCAAGGGATCTATTATTTATTGCCACATGGGTTACAAGAGTAAGGTGAAAAAAATTACCAGTTCTGGTGTAAGCGACGCTGACCGCCCCGCTCGCGGCTGAAACAGAAATATGTATATTTATTTGCTTATAAAAATCATTAACACAAAACAAAATAAGAGAACCGACTTCAAAAAGAAAAATTTAATTTAATTTTATGTGCGCTATCCATTTATCTGTTTGAAGTCGGTGCCAATAGTGAAGGTTAAAGAGTAAACTTACCATAGTGCGGTTTTCGTGCGCCAATCTTGCCGCGTACCGCGCGATCAGTCTGTGCTCATCGTCCACGCCACGCGACAAATGTTCTGCTATACCTAAACAAAAATTTAATTAAGAGGTCATAATATTTTTCATATCTCATGCTCTGAAAGTGGGTCATTGTTATATCGTTGTTTTTAAACGTTTCCTCAAGACGCTCGTACTACAAGGTCATTACCCTGTATTTTTTTCTTTCCTTATAGATATGAAAAGTAGAGTGTTCAACTCGGGTGAAAGGCACTATTTCAATTTCAGGCTATTAGCGCTCTCGCTACGTTCGAGCGCCAGAATATGTCAGCTGCAATGGAATTTTCGTCGTACATTTCACAGCTAAGCTACCAACGTTCTTTCCTAGTGGCGTGTACTCACTGCGATGTGTAGATCTCGATGACCGGGAATCCAATGAGCCAGTGTTGACGTATCCCGGCGCGTATTCCGGAAAGCCGTTATGTGCTGGTACGGGAGAGGGAGGTCTGAAAGAGACAAAAAGTATTTAACCTTTGCGACGCCATGTTACTCGTAATAGGCTAGACGACTGAAAAAATCTATTTAGTCCGTCTTTTAGATTATAAAAAAATATTGTACACGTATTTTTTCTTTTGTTCGTCAAATCAAAAATGACAAAAATACAGTGCCTTCAAGATTCGCGTAATGTCACTCCTAGGTACAATTCTTACCTAGGAGCAATTCCGCAATTGTTGTTCGTTGAATTTAAACACTTTAGAACGCATTAATCGCGTTTATTAACACCATTAGGATGATGTAATCTTAACCCTGTGAAAACGAGTGCTGTAAAGGGTTCATGGTGTTAATAAACGCGATTAATCCATTCTAAAGTGTTTAATTTCAATAATTTGATATTATAATATAAGCTTTTTTATTTCGAACAATAGATTTGGTTTTACAAAACAAAAAATGATTATAAATTATTTATATTGTATCTCTGAGTTCGGTGTGCCTTCGGGCATAGGCCTCCTCCAACTCTCTCCATCGGGCTCTGTCTGCCGCCACTCTCATCCAGTATGGCCCTAGGGTCAGCTGGATATCATCTTTCCACCTGGTAATTTGGTGTCCTTGTTTCCTCGTACATTTGATATTAGCTAAATGTAATACTAACACCCGTGCGGTGCCAGTTTCTACGTGTTTGGCGTCGCATAATCGCGATTCTTTCGGCTTAATTCGGGGCACGACATATTCCTTCGCAGGCTGGCGTTCAAAGAGTTATAGGAACGGGTTGTGGGACTGCTATAAACAAATTATGAAGTATAAAGCCTGTATATTTAATATTATATATATACCTCGAACCGTAAGGGCTCATGCACAAACCACGTGAGGTTTGTTCGGCTACTTTTTGACGCTGTATTAATACTTACACGATATGACTGAGATTGAGTGTGCGCTCGGGGCGGTCCGGGTAGCGCGGGACTTGCGTGCGCGCTCGCTCCGGGACACATCGGAATGATTTCCGAAGTGTTGCTCCTATCTGCTTTGATGGCGATTTCTGAAACAAAGGGTTCATATATAGTAACAGGAAGCGAGCAAAGCACAACGCATATGGTAAGTTAGATGGTTCCAGTGACAGATGGGAGTGGGACTTTATGATGATGTCCTATTAATTTTATTAACTTCGCGCAAATAACTGTAAATATATATGTAAGTGTATGTATGTCTATTTATACTATTTATGTGTATGTTTATTGTTTTGCTTGATTTGTGTGATTGTTAAGTGCATTTCATCCTTATTTTTCTCTTTAAGGATAAGCGTTTAATGTTTCCGCTCCCCAAAGGTTGTCTGGAAGAAATCGCTTTTGAGCGATAAGGCCGCCTGTTGTTTGCCTCTGTGTTAATCAAAAGTTTGTACCTTGTAAATGTTTTATTTTTCATGTACTGAGGTGTGCAATAAAGATTAATCTATCTATAATTTAATGTGGTCGACTAAATTAAACTATAACTAGTGGTTCGTCCCGAACTTGTGACCTCTATAACTCAGCAACCCGATTTAGCTCATATTCGAACTTAAAATTCATCTAGCTGCGATATTTCACGACAATTCGTCCAACGATATTCTTGTTATATTCGAACAAACATACATACAAATATACACAACGGATTGTCCTTGTAGACTAGGAAAACTTACTCGCTTCACTCACCCGTTAACACAAGAACATTTAGCAAATTCTTCATAAACCTGCCAAAACTTTTGTATGAAAAATGGACCGTGCACATCCCACTTAAATCGAACAATTTTGAGGGAACCGTGATCCAAGGGAAAGCAAACACTTACATAGTGCGAGTATTCCTTGACCTCGTGTTCGTTGGTGTGCCCCTGCGAGACGCGGCCGCGCCAGAAGCAGTCCTGGCACAGCGTGTAGTTGGCGCAGCGCGCGCAGCGGTAGCGGAACCCCGTCAGCGAGCTCAGGCGGCACGCGGAACACGCCAGCGGGTGGACCACTGACAAAAATACATTTCATTTATACATTTATATACCCACATGTCATTAGCCCTCAATAATGCGTTCGAAAATCGCATATAAAGGCCCCCATAATAATAAACTTTTTTGTTACAACAAATTTCTTATCTGTGAAAATGTAATAATAGCTAAATTATATTATCGTTTTCGATAATATTATTTTTGTTCAAATTTCGAACACATCTGACACAAGAAAATTTGATTTGACCTCTATTCTAATATCAGTCGATATGACGTTTAGTTTGAAACGAATTGTCAATTGCATACAATGACGCACGCAAGTCGCACGTTATTTTGATATCGAACGATATGAAAATTGGCGCCAACTCTAGTTTGTCTCTGAATTTAAAAAATATAAATGTCAAAACTTGAATGTTAGAAAAGTTTTAATTCCTGAAAGTCGCAATGGCGGTCGATATATATGCGTTTTGAATGCATCATGAAGAGTCATGATATGTGTGTATATAAAGCAGTGTATGTAATTGTAAATAATTAGGCATTAAAACACTCGTGTGATGAAAAACCCACCCTCGAGTTTTAATGCCTTTCATTATATACAATCACATAAACTACTATTATTCTCTTTGACTTGTTAAAACGCCGGGCTCAGACTCTTCGGCGATGACCCTGCTGTCAAGTCAAAATTACAGAGCCTCGAATCGCCTGTCTATCGGTGTTCATTGGATACATTCTGGGGAGTAGGCTGGTGTCGGTCAGGAACTAAAAACTAAAAGGAATGATATCCCATCACGGACGGAAAGGAGCTAATTCCTCGCCAAAAAGTTAAATCGGTTCTCGGTCTTTAGTTCAGTTCAAACGGAGCAAAAACCAGTAAGTTCCACGCTCTGGACTAGTATCACGAAAATCGAACGATTGCGGATTTGTATCTCCATCTCTGTCACACTTGCATATAAGAGCGACAAAGAGGTTTTTCCGTCAATGCTCGTGGTTTTTTCAAATTTTCGATGTTGGTAGGCGCGCTGTATAGACCTAAACCGGTTACTCATTCCCAGACGTCAAACTTCACACTGAACTAAACGAACTAAAGAGCTAAAAGACCGGACTAGTTCCTTTGACCGATTGAACGAAATGGGAGCGCTCCCTTCAAAGACCGAGCGGGCAAAACTGTACTGGGGAGGGCGCTCAAGAGCTGCATGACCTGATCCCACCTTACCCCTTCCATCATCGGACGTCCAGGCGCGGGGAACAATTGCACCCGTTTGTAGTAAGCCTTCTATTTGTCCGCACAAAACTATTTGCTTCGTCATTTTTGCTTCGGACTGCCAAGAAATAGAATTCGCTCCCATCTTCTGTATTCCCTGACAAGTACGACCTCGTTATCTTTAAATCACGAGTGATTAGCTATTACTGGATGCGTAGCTAAGATGCCAATCGCTCACGCTCAGTCGCTAACGAAACGCAACTGTCATTGTCACACTAATAAGGAAGAGTGATAGAGATGTAGCTACGATATGTTATTAAGCGTGAGCGATTGGCATCTTGTCTACAGTACCTGAACCTGTGAACTCCATAAACGACTCTCTAGTCACACCTGATGGACACTTTCGGTCAATTGCCGGTCAGTTTATTCTAAAAGTACGTACCATTTTCAACACTAGCCAGTCGGTGGAGTAGCGGCAACCATACGAGACAGGGAGGCCCCGGGTCCGACATCAAAGTATCCAGAAAATCATTTACTGTTATCTTGCCGTTCTGTTGACAAACATCACATAAATACAGAATCGGTGAACTTGAACATTGGTTTTACCTGACTCTAAAAAATTAAAAACCTATGTCGTTATTAATAAACACACATCAAACACGGTTTAGATAAATGATTGTCGTTATATGTCTGTTTGACATAAGAATTGTCAGAAAGGGAAAAAACTGTAACTGAAATTCCTATTAACCGTTTTTATTAATAACGGGGTTAGTATCTGAAATGTCTGCGTAAATATTATAGAAAACCGCACAGCATCTCTTGCAGTTATCTTAATAAGCAAGCCGTTACCGTCAGATAATTATCACATTAGTTCATGTTAAATATGGACAAAAGCAGCAAGTCGTAATAGGAAACAGCGTCAGCATCTCTCTTAGATAACTTTATCAGCAAGTAGGTAATTAACCATCAGATAGCTGCCAGATTGGTACCTGGTTGAATTTGGACAGGGCCAACGAGTCTTCATAGCTGAATGACGGGGATTCAGTCAACCACTAGCAAAGCCAGCACCTCTCTCAAGTAGCCAGATAGTGTATATTAATAGGTGGCCGTTGCCGTCAGATTGTCAGATTCTTATCTGGTTGAATATGGACAGGGCCAACGAATCGTCATAGCTGAATGACGGGGATTCATAGTCAACCACTAGCAAAGCACCTCTCTCAAGTGGCTACTTATCTGGCTAGATAGTGTTTATTAATAGGTGGCCGTTGCCATCAGATTAGTTACCTGGTTGAATATGGACAGGGCCAACGAGTCATCATAGCTGAACGACGGGGATTCGTACACGGCCGCTGGTAGAGCCAGCACCTCTCTTAGGTAGTCAGATAGCCTCTTCATTAGTAGGTGGCCGTTGCCGTCAGATAGTTGGGAGAAGATATCTAAAAAACAACAATATTTAATTAAATTTTTCGATTATCTGTAAGCAAAAATACTTAGCCTACATGCATACATTGTGTATACTCATGAAGGTCGAAAATTAATCTAACGTTATGTCGACAGTTAGACGATATAAGGCGTTATTCATAAAGGTAGATCAAACACAGTTTATTTAAATGATTGTTTGTTCATATCTGTCAGTTTGACATTTGTGTGTGCTAGAAAGGGAGAAAAGGTTTATAATTTAACTACAGTATCTGTTTAAATATCTGTTAATTTTTTTATGAATAAAATAACTAACTATACTTCTTTGGCACTATGTCGATTAATAAATACTGTTTAAAAGGATACAAAGGGAAGGCCTTGATAAACGTGAAGAAATTACATTCTTCACTCGTCCCAAGTCTCTCCACACTTGCTTTCCTGCCTTCAAAATGTACTAATTACTACTTTTTCAATTAGAAAAACTTTAAGTACATTTTAACTTTTTTTTATGGCTTAGCGGTAAGAGCGTGCGACTTTCAATCCGTAAGTCACGAATTCAAATCCCACCTCGTACCGGTGAGTTTTTCGGAACTTATGTACGATATATCATCACAAACTAAGGTTGTCTTGAAGTTTGTAAGGTGCTACCAAAAGGATTTCGGGAAGAGATCGCTCTTTAGCGATAAGACAGCCTGTTGTTTACCTCTTTTTCACATATACTCTATACCAGTTTGTGTTACTTATTTTTGTTGTTTTAAGGTGCAATAGAGAGTTATTGTACTGTATTGTATCATTTGATATTTACTATTCGCTTTTCAGTGAAGGAAAACAACGTGAGGAAACCGGGCTACTTCCATTAAGGCCTAGTTTACCCTCTGGGTTGGAAGGTCAGATGGCAGTCGATTTCGCAAAACTAGCGTTTACACCAAATCTTGGGATTAGCTGCCAAAGCAGAAGCCAGGTTCCCTGACCCGTGGCATTAGCTAGGAAAACGCTAGGTAGAAGCAGACATTTTTACATCAAAAGATTTAACGAGAATTTTAGTAGCACGCTGATCTGTTGGCACAACGCCAAATTGATCTTTAGATGCCGTAAACTCGGCTAAGACAGTAATGTGTATCATTATCGTCATAACAAACTTGTGATTTGTTTATGCGGTTATATGAAAAAACCGCTACATTGGATGGGAGCCAAAGTGTTTAAATATTTTTATAGCAGGAACACGTAAAACACTAACATATCCGATTTTTAACACTGACACATTTCGATTTCAGGATTTTATAATGCTCTCCTACTTTCGGTGATTAAATACCTATCTCTTCAAAATATTACGCCAAAATTTTAGATAAGTATGTATAACTTAGGCCTATTGAATGTCTTATAGTACCTACCAGAAATTTTCATTGTCATGGATGATATGCATGCTGAATACCAACTCGAATATGAACCTCAATGTATGTAATTTAAGTTTGCAACATATATATATTTTTTTTAAGATATAGGACTCAAACGAGCAGACGTAACGTATGACCTGATGAATTGATGATATGCGACTATCGTCGCCCATGAACACTTGCAACACATAGGTCACATGTGCGTTGCCGGCCTTTGAGATAGGAGTACCTAAGCTCTTTTCGTAAAGGTTTCAAGGTCACATCGGTCCGGAAATACCACTGGCGACAGTTCATTCCAGAGTTTAGCTGTGCGGGGCAGAAATGGACTGCCAACCATCTAAATGGTGATGATGTCGCGTAGAACGATGGCGGAAAGAAACGGAAGCAATTAATCCGAACAATTCCTCGATCCCGTTGTAAATGCGGTAGAAAATGAGCGAGGCTCCATCTCCATGCAGAGCGAAGGAGTCAGGCCTATCTGAAGTATCCTGGCTGTCGACAATTCGTGTTGATCTCCGTTGTATGCAGTCCAGAGAGGCTGATACTGGGCTGCCACTGCCCACAGTTGAGAATAGTATGCCATATGTGACCGAACCTGAGCTTTGCAAAGTTGCAGGCAAGAAACTATAATAATATAAAAGTAAAACCACTTACATCGTAATTTGTCCATTAATTTTCCTGCACACATCGTGGCCAGTGCTACTTTAATCGAGAAAACCCTTATTTTGCCAACATTCTCTCTGAAAATAAAGTAAATACATGAATATTAAATTGCAACGGTTAACACTCACGTATTTTTATCGTAGATCGTACATTTAAAACAAATTTTCATTATGCCCCCCAAAAACGAATACAAAGCGAATCATGTGAGCCCAATCTAACCTAACCTAATCATCTGGGAAAATTTCAACTGTCTATTATAGTTCATGAGATCCAACCTGGTGACAGATGGATAGACAGACAGACGGACGGACAGCGGAGTCTTAATAATAGGGTCCAGTTTTTTAACCTTTGGGTATAGACTTTTTCAGTGTTTTTTTTTGTGTTAATAATACGCGCTTTTAATTTTAACATACATAACTGAAGGTACTGTTTTCATATTAATAGGTATTGTTTTTCTTAGATTTCGTCCTTAAAGACCCACATTTCGAATATTCGAACTAGCCTAGTTCCTAATAACTTAATAAGTTAGGATAATCGAGGTTCACCTTACTTTTAGTTACAAGACTTGAATCAATACATAAATATCGATCTATAAGCTAATTGATAGACGCCTTAGTCGTCAATATCGGTTCAGTTGTTTTGCAGTAATAAAATGGACTATGAATATCAGATTGTACACATATGTGACCATTATTAGCAAAAGGTCCCGCTTTGTCGCTAGCCGATAAGGCGCTAAAGCCATAAAAAATAATTTAGATATGAACCTTATCAACAATCAACAAAGTGGTACCTTTTACTATACACACGCACATTATTGGAAAAATGTATGTGTTTATTATATAGTATTGGTGTCAATTTCAGTTCACAAGGTTGAAAGGATCTGATAACTTTAGTTGTGTTCAGTGATATATTGTTATTTTGATTCATTTTCAACTGATTTCAAACAAGGAGGAAGTTCTCAATTCAACAGTATGGTTTTAATTTTGATTTTGTCCATTAAAAATCCATTTACATTACATTTTTTTGTTCGGAAAACCCGAAGTTTCCATTGGATTACATATTGTAGTGTAACTTCAAACACAAAATATATGAGAGATTCAGGTAAAACAAGTGAGAAAGCGGTTTTCTCTGAATGCCTCTATGACATTCCATACTCATTCTCAACTCAACTCACCCAGTACTATAAGCGGACAGCAACCAATTCAGCAGCAAAGCGGAACAGGCCTCCACCGACACCTGGTGAGCCGGAGGCAGCCGCTTATTCAGGTTATGGTACAGCGAGGACACCAGCGTCTCCAGCCGCGTGACATTCACACAGGCATTGGGCTCTAGCGTGTTTAGCGCGTTCTCTCTGAATGCCTCTATTACGTTCCATATGTCGATTACGTGTACTGAAAAAGAATGGGATTCGTTGATTGTTCAAGACCGTAAATGTTGTAGATTAAGATTGTCCCGATCTGTTGGGACTACTAGTTGAGAAGCGGAAGCAGTATGCAGTCCAGGGGCGCGTTTCTCGAAAGTTTGACACTTGTAGGAAGTCCTGTCTAATAAAATAAGTTAAGCAGAGGCTTCCGTTTGTATTACAAGTTACAAGCTTTTGAGAAACGGGCTGGTTCCGATCATTCCCTAAGTTTGTTTTATTTAATCTACCCACTTGGGGATGCGCTACACTCTACACAAGCCTCTTTCGCTATTTATGTGGCCTAAAACAATAAGACTTCTTGCGAGTCTGACTTGCACCCTGAGGGTGTCGACCTTTTAACACTATTTTTGCAATATTTTTGCATTTTGTAAGTTTCTTTATAATCTAACAGTAATGTTAAGTATTATCTGTATTTTACAAAATATAAAACAATTGAAGAGAAAGGAATTGCCCTATATCTGATCTTTTTAAAGTATTGTCTCAAGTTAGCTTATTAGAAACTTGGACAAAGCTATTTTATGTAAACAATTACAAACTAAAGGTGACTTTTCTACAGAACTATGCAAAGACCTTTACAGGTTACCAATAAGTCAATTGTTCAATTTAAAAAATGGAATGTGTAATCAGTCAAATATGAAGAGTAACTCATTAAGTTTTGATTGCTATTGTTAATAAGCAATTGGCACTTGGTCTACCCTTTAAGGTTGATCTGCCAGGGTCAGCTAAATATCTTACATTGTCATATGTGACTTCATATCACTCTTGATGAACACAAGACATGCAGCACAGAAAAAAAAATTAAATTGGTACATCACTCACAGTTACACTTCTTTTGGACATATCGGAGCTTGCAAGCAGTCCGGTAGGATGCAAATCGGATGAGATCAAAGTTCTGCTCCCTCATTTCCTGATGCAGCTGGGATCGGGGGTCCGAGGCCCCCACCCCTGCGTTGGGCAACACACCCATACTGTCACGTTCGAGGGACATTGTGACACCTAAAAATAAGGTTAAAAGAGATTACAAAAAGTGTGTAATATTTTAATTTCATGGTTTAAATGAGTCACTTCACATCAAAATCTGGTAAATCTATCCATCAGATTAATCAATTTAGGTATTAAGAAAAGGTTATAAAGTAGATATTTGCTGGGAGGGCTGAATGGATTTACCAGACATACTGAAACAAGCCAGTCAATTGCATTCTGTATAATAAATATAAGGGTCACGATCACATAGAACAACACATTTCCGTATACCATTTTGAGGATGACAAATTAATGCCAGCCCCCAGGAACCCTGTAGGTACTGTGGAGGTGCTATACAACTTGCTACAGTCAGCAGCAGAAGTAGCTAAGCAGGAAAGGTGTACATAATTATCTTAACATGACATATTGTTGTGACAATAAGACTGTCAAAATCATTTTTAACACCTGCTCAACTATCAAACACTTGCCTACAGTTCTCTAAAGTGTGATGAATGTAAAGCAATGAAACAATCCAACTCGTATCACTTATATTTATAGGCTTTGGCCTATAGACCTTCGCAGCCTAGGTAAGGAGTTGTTTCATCTTCAAATCTTACCATCAGGAGATAGAAGGCTTAATCGTAAACCCATTTCAAATAAGTATTTCAACTAAAATGATAATGTAAGTACGCCAGAATTAGCTTTGTTAACGAGTTTTTATCAACGAAGGTCGTTGCCCATTAACGGAATAAATTTTAACAGTCTGATTACAAACACTATATTTAAAAGCGTCGAGCTGCGCCGAAAATTAGCGTTTGTTACTACTGTTACTGGCTAGAATTGCACATACCTGCTCTTAGCGGTTAACTCATAATTTTGTTGACATAACGATAATGAATTCGCGGTGAGGCGAATAATATTTTCGTAGTTATATCGATTCTAAGATACTTTTATGCTACGATATTTTTCTTATATTTATTCCGCGATTAAACACTGCAATTCCACTTTCACACAATATCATCCGTATTTATTCAATTAGTACAAATGTTGTAAATGTTTATACGAAGCTTAATGTGGTAAATGCGTAATAAAACACATTACTTTGGCTAATAAATTAAGAAATCTTGGAATCAACATGACAAGTCTGCCATTGAACGTACGTTCCAAATCCTGCCATCTAATTTTAGCACATAATCAATGATCCTGCCATAATTAAGCATAAGTTTAAAATCTTTTATTTAAGAAAATATTGGGTTTAAATAAGTATTTTTTAAATGAAATGCCACATTTTAAATTAATTGACTAGTAAATATACTTAATTTGCGTAATATATGTTTATTATAAATAAACGCGTGCAACGAAACGTAATTCCACTTAGGATTATATTACATTATCAAATATCTTTGATCATAGGTCTAAAGTGAAGAAAAAGGATAGCATGTAATCTATGGTCAGAGATATGATCATATATGGTATAATGTAGTATGGGCCTTTGTGTTGCTATATGTATCATGTAAAATATCTATCAAACTGGCGTTTTTTTGTGCACAATTTGTTATGATCAACCCGACCATCTTAGACCAGGGACCGGACAACCCTTTCCTCGCTAAAAGCCTTTCAAACGGCGTCCCTTTAAAACGACTTACCCAAAATAAGACTTAGCCGTTCGAACAGCTAGCCCATACATTTGACTAGCCCTTACCAAAATACTGACCGAACAATAAAGCTAGCCCTTTGCAATTGCTTACCGCTAACCTATACGTCTTGTTACCCTTATATAAGGGTTACCCTTATAATTAAGCGCTTTTTATAAAGCTTTCCCTTTAGCAATTTCATTCTTTATGAGGATGCCGCCAAACAGCGGCAGCCAATCAGCATCAGTTATTGAGTATCTGCTCTAAGTAGGTAACTATTTCGTTCGGTGTAGCACATTTTCAACCGACTTCAATATTTCTAAAGGAGGAGGTTCTCAATTCGTCTGAATTTTTTTTTGTATTTTTTTTTATGGATGTTACCTCAGAACTCCGTCATTACTGCACCGATTTGAATTTTTTTTTGGTTTCTTAAAGTAGATGGTTCCAGGTTGGTCCCGTTTTTTTAAAATCCATTTCTGATGATGGGATCCGTGAGGAATTGAGGGAACTCCTCAAATTTGAAAGGCACATGCATGCTGATTTGGGTGATTTCTTAAGAAACTCGAGCATTTCTTTACGAAAATCATCAATTTGGTGGAGTGGATCTGATAATGAAGACCAGGGATGGCAAAGTGGAACTGCTTCGTAATTCCCAGGACTATCATCCGATTTAAAAAAATATTTTTTTGTCTGAAAATAGATGATTCCAGGTTTGTCCCGTTTTTTTCAAAATCAATTTCTGATGATGGGATCCATGAGGAACTGAGGGAACTCCTCAAATTTGAAAGGCACATGCATGCTGATTTGGGTGATTTCTTAAGAAACTGGAGCATTTCTTTACGAAAATCATCAATTTGGTGGAGTGGATCTGATAATGAAGACCAGGGATGTCAAAGTGGAACTGCTTGGTAATTCCCAGGACTATCCGAAAAAACCCGATTCATCCGATTTAAAAAAAATATTTTTTTGTCTGAAAATAGATGGTTCCAGGTTTGTCCCGTTTTTTTCAAAATCCATTTCTGATGATGGGATCCATGAGGAACTGAGGGAGCTCCTCAAATTTGAAAGGCACATGCATAATAATTTGTGTAGTTTTTTAAGACACTCGAGAATTTCTTTACGAACATCATCAATTTGGTGGAGTGGACCTGATGATGAAGACCAGGGATGGCAAAGTGGAACTGCTTGGTAATTCTCAGCTCTATCATCCGATTTGAGACATTCATCTTTTCTTTGTAAAGAAATACCTTCAAGATAGTCCTATTTGATTATAGTTCTATTTTGATGATGGACTTCATGAGGGATTGAGAGAACTCCTCAAATTTTAACGGCACATGCATTCTGATTTGAGGGTTTCCTTAAGTAACTAAAACATTGTTTTGGGGGAGCCAACATTTTGATGAAGTGGACCTGATGATGAAGACCAGGGATGGCAAAGTGGAACTGCTCAATAAACCTAGCTCTACTTATTATCCTAGTTGTGACATTCATCTTTTTGATTTGATTTATATTCTGATGATGGAGTTCTAGAAGAATTCAGAGAACTCCTCAAATTTGAACGGCACGTTCATTGTGATTAGAGGGTGTTCATAATTAGCTTAGGCATTTTCTTACTGTGGCCATCATTTTGCTGGAGTAGACCTGATGTTGATAATCAGAGATGGCATAATGAAACTGCTCGATAATTTACAGTCTGTCATCCAATTTAACACATTGTTATTTTGTTTGTGTTAAAGGTCTACAAGGGAGTTCCGTTTGATTATACTTCACATGTAATGATGGAAGCCCTGGGACATTAAGAAAGCTCCTCAATTTTCAATCGTACACGTGCGGTGTATTGGATATTTGTGAAGTAAACTGGCTAACTCAAACAAATTCAAAATTTCACTTTTACCGGGAACCAAATGAAGTCGGTTTTTTTTTCTTAAAAATTATTGTTTTACATTTACATTCGCTGTTTTTCTTCCAACTCCTCCTGTCGTCCGTCGCGCTACTCGCGCTGTTTGAATGTTTTTAATCGACTTCGAGAATTCAACGGAGACGGTTATGTACCTATTTATCTGTTTGTATTTTCAACCGACTTCAATATTCCTAAAGGAGGAGGTTCTCAACTCGGCTGAATTTTTATTATTATTATATATATATTTTTAATGGATGTTACCTCAGAACTCCTTCATTACTGAACCGATTTAATTTTTTTTGGTTTCTTAAAGTAGATGGCTCCAGGTTGGTCCCGTTTTTTTCAAGATCCATGAGGAACTGAGGGAACTCCTCAAATTTGAAAGGCACATGCATAGTCATTTGGGTATTTTCTTGAGAACCTCGAGCATTTCTTTACAAAACCTACCAGTTTGGTGGAGCAGACCTGATGATGACGACCACGGATGTCAAAGAGGAACTGCTCTATAATTCGCGGGCCCCAGCTGTATCATTCATCTTTTGTTTGTTACGAAATGCCTTCGAGGTAGTCCTATTTGATTTTAATTATATTTCGATGATCCATCATCATGAGGAATTAATGGAGCTGATGCTGAACCCTGGCAGTACCTCATGGAACTCAGGTTTGGTAAAACTTACGAGAGTTCTGTTTTCGTCATTCAACTCGTATTAACGATCAATTAGGGGAACAGTTCTCAAGATAGAGCTGATGCTGAACCCTGGCAGTACCTAGTGGAACTCAGGTTTGGTGCAACATAGGCGAGTGCTGTTTTCATGATTCGATTCATATTAACGAGCAATTCAGAGGGCAGTTCACAAGATGGAGCTGATGCTGAACCCTGGCAGGACCAAGTGGAACACAGGTTTGGTGCAACATAGGCGAGTGCTGTTTTCATGGACACCACCTACGGCCCAAGTGCTCACCTAAACAAACCTAACCAGCCCAAACACGGGGGTATTACTTCAACTACTTCCTGAGTTCCGGTGGTCATCTTTCTGCTCCATTATCAGACCTTGGACACCAGTCACGGTCCAAGTGCTCGCCAAAATAATACAAATGAGTCCAAACACGGGAGTATTACATCAACTACTTCCTGAGTTCCGGTGGTCATATTTCTGCTCCATCATCAGACCTTGGACACCACTCACGGTCCAAGTGCTCACCAGAACAAACCTAACGAGCCCAAACACGAGGGTATTACATCAACTACTTCCTGAGTTCCGGTGGCCACCTTTCTACTCCGTCATCAGACCTTGGACATCTTCTACGGTCCAAGTGACACTACGAGTATATACATATGAGGTATAAACGAAACTAACTATGTATGTCATTAATTTTGAACTGGTTGCTATTGCCTATTTCCTTTGGAAACACAAAAAATGTAGACGCTCCGCAGAGAGACGTGGTGTCGCTTCTCGAACATTCGGGGCTGACTGACTATTTCGGGTGTTGCTCACTTGTTATATTTCAACGATCAGATTCCATAGTAATTTTGTATGGCGGATTTTTAGGACGTTTTCAAAAAATCATAATTAATTAATGAATTAGTATTATGTAATGAGACTATACGAATTCTGTAGCTTGTATGTTTGAGATTGAATAGAGTTAGTTTTAAAAAATAAAGCAAATGATTTTTCATTCACTTTGGCATAAACGCTGACACGCGTTTTTCTCAATTTTGCTGCGTCTTTGCGTAGACATATTTACTTAACTGTACATTATTGTAGATTATAAATACACGAATATGGTAGACACACTCTTTGAGATAATAATTACATGCATCTGATATGTCTTTGCAAATAATTGAGGACGCCACAGCCTTAACCGTAACTGTCGATTACGTTGAAAAAACTCTATGCCCTCTTAAAATGAACACACGGGAAAAAGCCGGATATAGCAGCCAGGTAGAACCGGCGGACATGCCCGTACTTATAATTATGGCCTGCTAAACAAATATCAATCAATCAATTTCCGTCAATTATTGAAACACACTACCTCTACCTCTATCAATATTTGTACATTCTATTAAAATAAATCTATGATAATTTTTAAGAAAAACAAAAACCGACTTCAAGTGGCCAGTGGCCTTCCCGGTAAAAGTTAAATTTTGAGTTAGTTTAAGTTAACCAGTTTCTTTCAACAATATCCAATTCAACATTCGAGTATACCTTTGAAAATTGAGGAGCTTTCTTAAACCATTCTGAAAAATTCAATTTTGAGTTATTTTAAGTTAACCAGTTTCTTTCAAAAATATCCAATTCACCATACGAGTACCTTTGAAAATTGAGGAGCTTTCTTAATGTTTCATGGCTTCCATCATTAGATCTCAAAAAATCAAATGGAACTACTTACCTTGGTCTTCAACATCAGGTCCGCTGCAGCAAAATGATGGCTTCAGTAAGAATATGCCCCAACTAATTATGAATACAAATCACGATGGACGTGGCGTTCAAATTTGAGGGTTATCTGAATTCCTCAAGAATAGGAGTTCTTTATCAGAATAGTAATCAAATGAAAAAGATGAATGATACAACAACTCGGATGATACGTAGAGCGAGGTTTACCGACCAGTTCCACTTTGCCATCCCTGGTCTTCATCATCAGGTCCACTCCGCCAAATTGATGGTTTTCGTAAACATATGCTCGAGTGTCTTAAGAAAACAGCCAAATAACCATGCATGTGCCTTTCAAATTTGAGGAGTTCCATCAGTTCCTCATGGATCCCATCATCAGAAATTAATTTTGGCCAAGCTGGAACTATCTACATTCAGATAAAATAAGAATTTTTAAAATCGGTTCAGTATTGACGGAGTTCAGAAGGCCTAGTATAAAAATTGTACGACATTAACTCCTCGACCGCGTTAGCGTATCGGGAGTTCAAATTATATTTGCCGTTTATTTAAATCATCCGGCAACTTTCATATTTTGACCCCTCGATACGCTAACGCGGTCGATGAGTTAATGTCGTACAACTTTTATACTAGGCCTTCTGAGGTAACAAACATCTAAAAATAACACACAAGAATTGAGAAACACCTCCTTTTTGAAATTTAAAAGTCGGTTGAAAATTAAACCTTATTTCATCTATTGCGGCTTCTATCACTCGGAAGCGGGCGAACATCAAAGAGTGCCGCCGATGACGACGATCGCTTGCTATCATGTACGAATAAATGTGCGTTTTATGCACAAGGTAGACGGTTTACATTAGCACGCCTTTACTATAAGGGTAGCCCTTTATAAGGCTAACCAATATGCAAGGTATTGGTGAGCGAGTCATAAGGGTTTCATAAGGGTATTGGGATATTGATTACTCATAAGGGCTACCGCTAAGATAAGGGCTTTAAAAGCAATATGAAAGGGTTTTGTCGCGTAAGGGTATGGTGAGTTAAGCCTTATTAAAAACCCATACAAAACCCTTTATAAGGGATAGCGGGCCGGTCCCTGTCTTAGACCCGCTGGGTGGTTATCTTATCACCGGCAGGCAAGTCCCAGCAAGCATCTCAACTCAAGCAACGATATTATAAGGCGCTTTCCATGGAGCCGGGAGTGTGTAATAGAATTAAGGGTATCTTTAGGGCCGCGACGACGGTCAGGTAAGTAACGGTAAGGTACCCGACATCGACGAAACGCGTCGTATAATAGGGAGCAGTGCCGTAGCACGCCGCACAGGCTGTTGCACACCGGGCCGCATCACGAATCCTGCGGGCCCTGCGGCACCTGCCTTTTTTTAAGTCGATTAGAATAGGAACTACCAGCACTATTGTTTACCTATATAATATGTATAAGTACTAAGATTTGCCTACAGGTACTCTTTTATTTACGAATAAGTACAAAAATACTGGAAAATAGGGACTACTAACGCCATCTAGTGTCTATTCTCCTTATGAACTGATATTTTATTTATAATGTAAGAGCACCGTTAATCAAATAGTTAACTTCGTTAATCGCTAATCCGTTACAAAAAAAGTTAACTTCGTTAATCGTTAAAGCGCTACTTTTCGGCAGACTTAAGAGGCCATCAATACGATTTGTACGGAAAAGCAACAAAAGCTGATTTTTGACGTTGTACTACGAAGAAACGGTGAACTGTATGTGAAAGTTGCTAACTATGTTTGATAGCTCATTTCCTAGTATTAAAAATTTCAGCTTCTAATGTAAGTAAAACTCAGTGTTTTAACTTTTACTATACAATTACTGGCAGTTGTTTTCAGAAAAGCGCGCGGAGACAAAAGTTTGACTTCAATCTCTTTTAACACGATACATGAAAACACATGTTTTTTCGGGTTGATATAATATTGTAACATGGTTTTATTTAAACTTTCGGTCCCATATTTCCAATTATTTACACAGATACCCAACTACGTCGATTTTGAATATGCACATTTTTCGATAAAAATACACTTCAAACACAGGGATTCTCGCAGTAATTTTGCCAAAATATTGGGATGATTTGTATACAACATTAAAGTTTATTCTTTTAAGCTCATGTTGAAGTCGAAAAATACATATTTTTTTGAATTTCCGTATTATTTTTTTAAATATTCAAATGGTGTATAAATTCCGATGCGCGCGGGCTGAGTCCTCAGTACCGCGCGTGCGCTCGTAGAGGTAGGACCTGTGCTGTTCTCTGTGGACTGTACAATATGTTTGTTTTGTTGCGCTAGGAAGTGCTGGAAGCGTTTGGGAAAGTAAATAGACCGCGACCAACCACTGACGAAAGTATTTTACAGTTTTGATTATATTATAGACCTGTATGAAATAAAAAAATCTAATAATTTTATCGAATGTCATTGTACCGCAACCAACCCTTCTTGATACTTTAACACGTTCATTGCGGCAGTCCATTTCGTTCCCTTTACGTTGATGCTGTATCAGGTACATTAGACCTGTTGCTTAAATATTCATTGTAGCGTCATAGGGTCGTAAAGACCTGTTCGAGATGCATGTATTTTAGTGCAATCAACTGGCTATTAGATATTAGATTTATATGTTTTTTTATCGTAACATACTTTCGACGAAAGTCTTAACATAATACTTAATCCGTTTCTAAATCAAGATATTGGAAGACTATTAAATGTGATAAATAATCTGTCAGATCCTTTCGACCCCATGTTCGTTCTCAATGATTAACTTATCGATAAATGATTAGGGTTGTGAAAACAAAATATCGATGAACTTTATAGGTATTTTATATAAGACATAAAGAGTTATTCTAAAAAACAAATCAATGTTACACAGTCGATATAAAAAAGGCATACTTTCGTTACTCGGTGGTCTATTATCAGTATCTTCATTATTTCTTCGACGTTTGACGTTATTTTCAACATCCCCAGTGGACATTAAAATAATTCGTCTGGACCGCTTCATGATGTAACACAATCACAGTCAAACCACAAAACAATTTTTGTACTTAATCACGCGCGCGCACATACAGTAAATAGTCTATCGAATGTTGTTTACACAGACTGCACTTCAGGGCTGCACTAGATAAACTAATCATAAGTCTAGTGCGGCTATCAGGTCATCGGGTATCAGGTCGAAAAGATCTTATAACCGCACTAGGTGAAAAAATTTCCTTCGCTGGCGGTATGAGATACAAATGACCCGATAGGCTTTTATTATACCGATGTAAAATATCTAGAGAGACAATTCTAAATATATATTTGTCTCGTTCCTACTCCTTTGGATATAGAAGTTACCTGGCCCGTACCAGCGGTAGGAAGTACTTTAAGTTACCGCCCCGCGGGATAGTTCATCATCGGATCCTTTAGACCCGATACCGCAATGAACGTGTTAACCATCCTTCGTAACCCACGCCCACGAATTACCGGGCTGTCATATACTTTGATGATCTTTGATCCCCAATAAGTACCTCCTTCCAGCCCTTCCTACATTAGAGCCCGCGAATTATGGGGCGTGGGAACAAAGTGTTTCAATTTTTCAACTGACGAGTGAGTAGCAAGAGTTAAGAGGGACAGTATGGAGAAATGTTATTAGGGTGACGGTACCCATTATGAACACTTTAAGCTGACAGACACGAGTGATGGACACTTAATTCTTAATTCAAATATCATCATATGGTTGTCAATTGGTTGACACAAAATAAATGTATGAACCTTATTTCCTCATAATAAAAGTGATTGTTCGTTACTGGTTTCTTGACCATTACTGGTGCCACCACCCTAGTCAGGGATAACCATATTGCTATATGAGCAAAATCCGGAAATAAACCCGCCAAGTGCGTGTCGGACCACGCATAATTGAAGGTTGTGTACCGTTATACGATGAAAATATTGTGCAAGAATAAAGGCATAAGTGCCTTCACATATCAAGGCACTTAACTGTATTTTTGTAATTATAGTTTTTGGCAAAAAAGGCTTAACCAAATTTGTTCAAAATAAAATAATTTTCCTAACTTCCTGAAGTTTTCACATTTTTAGGGTTCGGTACATCAAAGAGAAAAAACGGAACCCTTATAGGATTATTTTGTTGTCCGTCCGCCCGTCTGTCTGTCCAGTCCAGACCGTTTATCTCGGGAACGAGTAAAGGTTGCAAGTTAAAATTAATACCACATACACAGGTCTGCAGTCTCTTGAAGCTGCAAAAAAACTAAACCTTTACATCAACGCAATCAAAAGATACGGTCATTCCCATACATTTGCAGTGGGAATCAAAATGTATAGGGTACTTCCCGTTAACATAGAATCACGAAATTTGACAACAAGCAAGAACTTCTAGCAAAAATACAGGAAAAAATCCGAAAACCGTATAACTGCCGCACACTGAGAGTTCCATACCACTTTTGTGCGGAGCCCTCGGCGGGCAAGTCCGACTCGCACTTGGCCGGTTTTGTTCAAGAAGCCTTTAAGTTATTTCTAAGGACCTATCAGATGATGTGCCAGAAGTAGATATTTGACAAAAAAAACTGGAACTCAAAAAAATATAGTGCTTTTAAAAATAAAGTTGATTAAAGTGAGTCAGAAG
This sequence comes from Lathronympha strigana, assembly GCA_949128165.1. Lineage (NCBI taxonomy): Eukaryota > Metazoa > Arthropoda > Insecta > Lepidoptera > Tortricidae > Lathronympha > Lathronympha strigana. The sequence continues at coordinate 7,306,250 of OX421923.1, read as the reverse complement.
CATTTTTTACTTATTACCATTTGTTTCTAGCGAAATAACACATCTATCACCCACGCCGTACATTTTGTAAGTATTACCGTTTTACGTCTATAAGTTTTCTTCGGTTTTGCTTTTAACACATAGAAGACAAATATGTCGTCATGTTCACAAACAAGAAAAGTATTTACTACCGTAAATTTCAAAAATCGACTTAGTCAAGTTTTATTTTTTATTTTCTACCTACTTCCGGAAGAAAAGTTTTTAGGACGTTTGCATATATTATCTATAAATATCCCATTCGAACGTAATTTGAAAATATTAGGCTATTATAATTTAATGTCTGTGAAAACCGTATCTTTCCTGGGTTAGTTTTCAAGATTCGTCGATCGAGTTCTTACGCCCTTGACAGATAGCAACAAGCAATGCCAAGTTTGTTTCCTTTTATTCGAATAAACAGTACAATATTTGTATATTTCGGGTTTTTTTATGTACTTACTCTAACATCCGCATCCGCATCCCTATCCGTGAATGTGTGCCTTTTGATATCCGCATCCGCGGATGTCACAAATCCAGTATCCGTAACATCCCTGTCTAAAATGTATCCAAATCACCATCACCCACCAAAATCAATCACCAATACCTATTAGTAAATAGGTATGCTTAGAAATGTACCACTAACAAATTCCTATTCCAAAATAACATCGGATACTATTTAGAGACATTTGACGTTCGAATAAAAATATTTTTAATCTTATGAAGTTATGATGAATTGATGATACAAATTAAATTGTTAACACTACACCACGTACGCGAAGTAATAGTTGATGTTCGGACGCAAGTATCAATAATGTTTGGTCCGCGCGTCAAGCTAAAGGCCTTGCGAGTTGCGACGGTGCTACATACGATGAAATCTATGAATGAATGCTCGCTCCCGTTCGCACTAACCGCACCTGCTATGCTGTTCGAATAGGATGGCGATAATAAGTTTGTATTCCTGATTGTAGTGTGTGTCCGCACACAGATGCGTGTCGGCCGGCGCGCAACTGGCGGTAATAATATTGAAATGCGAGCGAGCGGATTTTGTTATAGGACTCTTAACGGAAGTTAACGTTAATCGTTAATCCGTTAACACGTGGTAAAAAGGGCATCTTTGAGTTAGTGATCTACAAGTTATAGTTAATCAGTTTCCTTCAAAAATATCCCATTTACCATCCGAGTACGTTTGAAAATTCAGGAGTTTTCTTAATGTCTCATGGTTTCCATCATTTTGATCTGATGTAAAATCAAATGCAACTATCTTGTAGACCTCCGAGGTCACAACCAAAATAACTATATCTCAAGTTGGAGATCAGACCTAGAAATTATCGAGCAGTTTCAATATGCCATCCCTGGTGTTCAAAATCAAGTCTACTGCAGCAAATTGATGGCCTGATTAAGAAAATACCCCAACTAATTATTAATTATGAAAACCATCCGATCATGTTGGACGTGCGGTTCAAATTATATGGAAACCCTCAAATCATAATGCATGTGCCATTAAAATTTGAGGAGTTCTTTAATTTCTTCATGAATTCCATGAATTCAAAGTATGAATGTCTCAAATAGGATAGGAATTGACGGACAGTTCCACTTTGCCATCCCTGGGCTCCATCATCAGCTCCACTCCACCAAATTTATGATTTTCGTAAAGAAAAATGCTCTAGTTTCTTAAGAAAACACCCAAATCTTCATGCATAAGCCTATTAAATTTGAAGAGATCCCTCAATTTCTCATGGATCCCCTCATCAGAAATGAATTTTGAAAAAAATGGGACCAATCTGCAACCACCATGGATAATTTAAAATCGGTTCAGTATTGACGGAGTTCTGACGTAACAAACATAAAAATAAAATAAAAATAAAGAATAATAATAAAAAAATCACATGAATTGAGAAATTCTTCTTTTTTGAAAATTTGTAGTCGGGTGGAAACAGATTTTTTGTCTTGTGGCGCGGTATGTGCAGCATCTTTTTGGTAAGTATTTTGGAACTGGATTAACGATTAACGGACTTGGGAAAACTTAACGGAAGTTAATGATTCCGTTAACATATTCTAAAGTTAACTTAAAAGTTAATCCGTTAATGAAAATGTTAACTTCGTTAATTACAGAGCTGGGCACCGTTAATCAAATAGTTAACTTCGTTAATCACTAATCCGTTACAAAAAAAGTTAACTTCGTTAATCGTTAAAGCGCTATATTTCGGAAGACTTAACGGAAGTTAACGTTAATCGTTAATCCGTTAACACGTGGTAAATAGGGCATCTTTGAGTTAGTGATCTACAACTTATAGTTAATCAGTTTCCTTCAAAAATATCCAATTTACCATCTGAGTACCCTTGAAAATTCTGGAGTTTTCTTAATGTCTCATGGGTTTCATCATTTGATCTGAAGTAAAATCAAATGCAACTATCTTGTAGACCTCCGAGGTCACAGACAAAATAACAATGTCTCAAGTTGGAGGACAGAGCTAGAAATTATCGAGCAGTTTCAATATGCCATCCCTGCCCTGGTACCACGAAAATCGAATGATTGCGGATTTGTACCTCCGTCTCTGTCACACTTGCATATTGGAGTGACAAAGAGGTTTTCCCGTCAATGCCAATTTTCGATGTTCGTGGTAGGCGTGCTGGTGTTCACAATCAGGTCCACTGCAGCAAATTGATGGCTTGATTAAGAAAATACACCAACTAATTATGAAAACCCTCCAATCACGTTGGACGTGCCGTTCAAATTTGAAGGTTGCCTGAATTTCTCAAGAACTCCATCATCAGAATATAAATCAAATCAAAAAGATGAATGTCTGTGTTTACCGACCAATTCCACTTTGCCATCCCTGGTCTTCATCATCAGGTACACTCCACCAAAATGTTGGTAACCCCCAAAAAATGTTTCAAGTTTATAAGGAAACCCTCAAATCATAATGTATGTGCCGTTAAAATTTGAGGAGTTCTTTAATTTCTTCATGAATTCCATGAATTCAAAATATGAATGTCTCAAATAGGATTTGAATTAACAGACAGTTCCACTATGCCATCCCTGGGCTCCATCATCAGCTCCACTCCACCAAATTCATGGTTTTCGTAAAAAAAATGCTTGAGTTTCTTAAGGAAACACCCAAATCATCATGCATAAGCCTATTCAAATTGAAGAGTTCCCTCAACTTCTCATGGATCCCATCATCAGAAATGAATGTTGAAAAAAATGTGACCAATCTGCAACCACCATGGATAATTTAAAATCGGTTCAATATTGACGGAGTTCTGACGTAAAAAACATAAAAATAAAATTTAAATAAACAGTAATAATAAAAAAATCACATGAATTGAGATGATTGATGATTTTTGAATTGAAATTCTTCTTTTTTGAAAATTTGTAGTCGGGTGGAAACAGGTTTTTTGCCGCGTGGCGCGGTATGTGCGGTATATTTTTAGTAAGTATTTTCGAATTGGATTAACGATTAACGGACTTAGGAAAACTTAACGGAAGTTAATGAGTCCGTTAACATATTCTGAAGTTAACTTAAAAGTTAATCCGTTAATGAAAATGTTAACTTCGTTAATTAACGATTAACGGATTAACGAGTTAATGCCCAGCTATGGTTAATTAACGATTAACGGATTAACGAGTTATAATGCCCAGCTATGGTCGTTAGGTAAGTTACAGTTACTGTATATATATTGATAAAAGATGTCATAATATTACTAATGAAAAAGACAAACTACTTCGGAGGCCAAACTGGGACCAAAACGTTATTATAGTAATTGTTTTAAGTTTAGTATTGCATAAAAAAATATAATAAATAAGTAATATATAATATGTACCTATAAGGACAAGGACTGCTAGCTATTTCATACAATGGGGTTAGGTAATTTAATTTTAGATCGTGTTATAAAGAGTACCCAATAAAGGAAACAAATAAACAGTTATCTAAGACATTTATTTATAAATAAATGAACACAGTTTTACATTTAATTCTGCGGAAACCTCTAAAATATATAATTATTTACAATATCTAATATATATTGCACAACATGAATATCCAATACATTTATTTTTTTAACTCACCAGGAGCATTGCTATTCCATACACGAATGTATTATCTTAAAATGTTTCAACATTGCACCAGTTATAACTTTGCCCCAGGGGTCGAATATCGGGAGAGATATTTTCTACATACAAAAGTACCGGTATTATTTTCGTTCATTTCGTTTTTTGGTTTAATAATTCGTCTTTAAAGGACCCATCTAATATGAAGTTATTACCAAAAAAAGGTCCTAGATAAAGACCATGAAATATTTTATAATTATAGGCTATTTCGAGGTTTTTAAAAAATACCGGTTCCGATCCCTCACATTTTTTTTTATTAAAGTACTAAACGTTTGATTTTATAGAAAAATAGAGTTAAACAGTATAATACTTTCGTAGAAAATTGTTTAGATGAAGCATTTAACAACACATTTTATTTATTTAGAGCAAAGTTGCAATGGCCCATTATGTTGAAATATTTTACAAACATACCTAACTTTATAAATATATATTTATTCAAACAATTATGCTGTCACTATTAGGCATATATTTTTCTACTTATATTTTTATTACTTTTGTTTTTATAACAGTATTTATATTTATTAAGATTCGAGGCTACTCGAATATCAAACAGAACACAAATTTAACAAGTTTTTCAAAATTTTAATATAGCGCTCTACCATCAATATCCCAAAAATAATTAATAGATATAGTTCTATATTTTCTTATGACTCTTAAAATAAATGGAAGCTATCCAACAACTATACGCACACTATATGGAGCTCTTTTTTTGTAAGTAAGAATTTATATTGTATTGATTGATAAATATTTAATAACGTAGAAGTGCCAGAGCTAGACGCTGCACTAATATTCAACATGGGCACTTTATGTCAAAGTAACAAAGTTTGAATTCCAATATTGAAACATCTTCGTTGTGTAAATTTAACCTATATTACTTTGACATAAAGTGCCCATGTCGAATACTGATGCAGTGTCGACCACTGATACTTCTACGTCACTGTCACTTTTGTATAATACACATTATACACAAAATACTGGTTGTAGTTATACAATAGAATATGGGGCATTTTTTAAAGAAACTGCGGAATTTTACCACTTTATATTTAAATTTTACATTTTGTTTCTGCTATTTCATTCTTGCGAGCCACTGGATCGTTCTAGAAAGAATATTAATCTCTTGAATATACTTTGAGTTATAAATTCCGCAAGAATATCACAAACATGATGCTTTTAATAACCTGAAGGGCTAGTATAGTTGCAATATACCGGCTATCACGCTATGCGTCATTTTTTAGCTTAAAAACTTGTTAGAACGTGACAGCCATAGTAATAACCCGACCATATTAGACAACCTGAGAATGTTAAGTAGAAGTAAGTAAATAACAACATATTCAGAATCTACGAGTTAAGTCAAATTATAAAGCGATAAATATTTTCATTGTCTAACAAACATTAATCTTATGAAATATACAGAGTATTTTATTCCCTAATATACGTAGACGCTGCATCACATGAAAGATCTACGCGAAAATAATATTATTTTCACCTCACTGGCTCGAAAAGCCTTCCTTCATCTTTTAAAACGAGCAGGTAAAAACGTTCACTGGCAAAGAAAGTTATTAGACCTTGAAGTTTGACTAGTTTTGAGTTATAAATATCGCAGATGTAGGCTAAATTTGAATGAGATTTGTAACAGTATATAATTATTATTTTCCTCGTAATAGTGAGGTGAAAAATGTTTAAACATAATTATGAAACGGGTCTAACGCGAAACGCACGCACGCGCGTTGATAATTATGTTTAAATATGTGTTCAAATCGCGAAAGTTTTAAATGTGAGAAATGTTGTATTACACTCTGTGGTAAAGTTTGTTTGCCTCTCCTGTTTTAAAACCCTTGTTAAGCTCAAGATTCCAGTTGTTAACAACTTGCCAGGTCTCAATCTCAATAAAAGCACGAGAGATAAACTACAACTTTATCCCCTTATACAATAAAATAACTATTAACCATTACAATTAGGTATCTACATTGTCTTGTTCCATGCGCCAAAGTTTGAATAAAAAACGTATCAGAAATATTATAAAAATATGTGTAAGCATATCAATTGCAAAATATAATTATATATAAGTTGATTATATATGTGTTTATTCAGGTAAATATTATATACAAAATTATTGTGTACGTCACAGATTTGTTAGCGATATTGGTCCAGTATGGGACGAGTATTTTGTTCCAATATATAAAGGATTATATTGTTCTATTTCATATTTACAATATTAACAATAATGATAGAATATTTCTTATGGCTTTTAATAACAGCACGTTTTGCCCTTCTTACCTATCTTTTAACTTTGCCCACCAAATAAAGCTAGTTACGCTATTATTATGACTTTGACTGGAAATCGTAGTGATTTTACATAAATATGATGTAGTTTTCAACCACATAATTTCAAAATTCATTAATTTGAAGACAGTATGACGTCACATGTAGGTCTCCTTTTACTTCAGACGCTCTAACAAATAACGTTCGTTATTTAGTTCTAACCTGCGAAGTTGAAAAAACCGTGAAGGGCGTAAACATTATATTTCTCTTTTCATAGATGAACGATCTAATACAAGTGTTGTAGAGAAGGTATCTACGAACAAAAATTACGTAAATTTAAAATATTTATTTACTAAGTACTACACGTAACTTACACTTTAGTAACTACATATAGGATATTTATTTTACACTCATTTTAGGTTTTGTCCATTCACTACCGTTACATTTTGTGTATTTAAATTTGAAATATATACAATATGTTCACAAACACATTAATTTGATAGTATCACCTAAAGCTATGTGAAACAGACAGTGTTACACATTATAATCATTAACATAATAATAATGATAGCTCCGTTTTCTTAGGCTCATATAACTGGGTTGATAATGACCATTACGCTTTCTTATACCCTCGCATGTAACCAAAATAGGTAATCATAACTTCTGACGTAAGTGTAGGACGTGCAAGTCCCTTAAAATCCCCTAACCTTGCCCAGGAAGACTGCTCTTTTATCCGACAAGTATTTTTAAAATATTTTGCTACTTTCGTAGCGATAAATTTTCCCGTACCACCTTTAAATTAGAGTGCATATGAAGAATTTACACATATAACCAGTGCTGCCACGTGAAACGGGTGACTGGGGCCCCAGCTCGGATAGCTTCGTGTTCTGATTCCGGAGATATACTGCATGCTACTCGCTGTAAACAAGGGATTTTATATTAAATAACAATAACGTAAATTTTGCGACGAGTGGTAGATATCTTTCCTCAAATAGTTTATTTTAAGACCGTGGGTAATGTAACACAATATTAAGGCCCTATAAAAAATGGCTTACGTTTGTCACTTTCCGGTGATTCTCTAATAAAAAAATATTTGGGCAAAGATACCCACCCCTGGGGGCAAAGTTGGCGTTTATAATGAAATACACAAATGGCATACGCTGGGAGCACTATGGCTCTTCAAATTACCTATGATTCTTAAGATAGTTTCGGCTTCGAAAGATTACAAATATAGACTAAGAAATTTTAGTTAGTGGCGATTTGTCACTATACACAGATCAGACATAATCCAATTAAAGACGACTCACACTTGAACGAGACGGGACGGGACGATCTGTCAATTTCTATTCGGTCACGTCCCGGCCCATTCAAGTGTAGGTAAGTCATCCTTAATAATACAGATGCATGACAAAGCCTCTAAAAAGAAGAAGAATAGTGCATAAGTTTTACCCTATTGTACCCAGATACTATAACATAGGTACAATTAGATAGGTACATTGTTTTGATACACACTAGGTATCGTAGAAATAGGCGGAAAATCAATCAAAAAAAAAAGGCAGAGTTCAACTCGTTCGCTGCGGCATCATTTAACAGCGCAATTAACCATACAGCATCGGGTCGAATAGAGCATGCGAGGGATTTACAAGTAAATTATAATTAGATAATGCAACCAGAGTTTATTTACCATAAGAAATACGTGTTTTTATGCTAAACGAGACCCGGGGTGCACTCCCCAGTTCAAACCCAACTAGATCAAATCTTAAGTCAGAATTAACGTAGGTACCTCTCGTAGCGTTCCCGGCGTGCTGAGCAGTTTATAAATGGCCACAATGGGTATCATCAGGATGGAGGAGCAGGCCAAACCCCATCCCAACACCTCAGCCCATTGCGGGTACATGTACTGCTGGTACTGCAGCGGCTGCTGGTACAAGAGCCCGAAGACCACAACACCCTGGAAAATGAGGAAAGATTTGAGGCGTAAAGTAATCGCTTTTTCCTTCATTCAATCGTTACTTAGCTTGCAAAACTTTCAAGCAGAAAATAGTAGATAGTTTATGCAATAGTGATTTGATAAGGGTTCTTAAAATTAAAGAGTCACAGTAACGAGATATAGTCGAATTTTGTAATAATAGACCTGATTATTTTATAAACCATCTATGATCTATTGCAGACACAAGTTTTTTTACGACAGCAAAAATAGCGGTAAAATCGGAATCTCGAATGGCGGCAGAATTTGGAAAATATGGTAGGTATGCCAAATATAGAAAAACAAAAACAACAGTTTATTATATTGTATGAAAATCCATAAGAATATCATAGACAACGTTATACCTAATATAATTTTTTTTCTACTCCCGCACTTCTATCTGTCAATTAGATGATTGACAGCGATAGGTATTCAAAAAGTATACATTATAACGTTGTCTATGGTATTCCATAAGAATATTGCTCCTGTGGATTGTCATACAATATATAAGCACTGTTGTTTATTTATTTATTTGTATAGTAGGCATACGATTCTCATTCATCAATTATTATATCACTGTTGCATAAACTACTATTTTTATATCGCTGTCAGTCATTTAATGACAGATTGAATTGCTGGAGTAGAAATATGTATTTAATGTAAGCCAAAATGTTACCTTGATTTGGAATATCCTAGAAATAATTTGTAAAAAATAATAGTACACTTACTATGATGAAAATAGGACTGACGAATTTCCAGCATATCCTCCAATATAATCCGGGTCTGAACCCGAGCATCTCTTCCACGTCATCCGAGAACCTCTTCAATCCTATAAAAGCATAAAATACAGTGTGAAATTGAAGTTTGGTAAAATGCCAAAAAATGGCACAAACGTAAACACGATAAAAGATGATATGAGTATTTCTCAAGAACTAAGTAGGCCCATAGGTACCTTACTTAAGAAGGTCAATGGGATTTAATCAGTCTACAATTTTCCTGTAAAATTGGCACTTACCGTAAAACCACGACACAGCAACCGCCTCAAATAATGCGGAGCAGAGAAGAGATATGCCGGCGGCGTACGTGTCCAGAAGATGGAACATGTAGATCCCGCCCTGCCAAACATAAAACAAATTCGAGTGTTATTCGCGGAATTATTCTAATTGAAGGCGTATATAATCGTGCAGAGAATGCATCAGGAGATTTTTTCAACTTATTACAAGAAAAATGTTGCACCTGAAAATTGTTCTTTATTTTATTGAACCGCCTACTGACAATGCGCTTCCAATGACACTATTTTTCTTGGAGCTTTCAAGTGTCAGCGCTAGGGCCAATGCCAGCTAACAATATAGACGCTGCCGAATTATGTTTTAGGCTATTTTATAATAGAAAACCGACTGATATTTTGACGAATTTTATTGGCTGCATAGCGTACATGTGCATATCGAGTTTTTTTGCCTGGCTTTATGTAGACGATTTGTTTGAAGGTACTCTTCCATGTTTACGAATATTTCCGTTCACTGGCTTTCACAGCCTGTGCTACCAAAATCTAGGAAACTAAGCAAAGACAGACTCTAGTGGTAGAAAAACTTACTGGAGTGATATTGATGCAAGCGACACAGAACGAAACACACACGACCAGCAGTGTGAAGTGTTCACGACGCAGCCAATGCGCGCCGCTCTCGCGAGTTAGATCCAGCAAGCCGGTAATCACACATTCTAGGCCCCCCATCTGAAGATAAACATTACATGCTAAAGTTAGTATGAAGTATCGACCAAAATTCTTGGCAAAGTTCAGACAAAATTTGGCAATTGCGTATTACTAACTAGTAAGTCAAAAGGAATACAATTAGTCAATTAGACTATAATGCCAGTTACCGCTCAGGCAGTCGGGAGCTATTTTTAAATGTCGGCTGCGACTTTACGTGACCAGTGGCAAAGAAGGTGGAAGGTGAATTAAAAACCTCAGCGCGCTTACGTAATTTTCACCCACTCTTGTGAGGAACGGGAATAGTAATGTACCTGAATGAAACTTACCCCAGAATCTAAACCAAGCATGATGAGCATGAAGAAGAACAGCATGGCCCAGAGACTAGCTCCTGGCAGTGTGGCTACAGCCTCCGGGTACACTTGAAACACTAGCCCAGGTCCTGTGAATAAACAAAAATGTTTTTCGACACCGAAAACAAGGGACAATTAACGCAATCCAGCGACGAGTAATAGAATTGCTACATCGACAATAGATGTCGCTAGTAGTAACCTATTACTTCTTAGTCTTTACGCCTTTAGTACTGCATTATCTGTGCCATGACCAAAGTTATGGACAATAAAGGGCCTATCAAGATGAAACTCTTGCTTTAAACAAAAAATGTTAATTCTTAATAATAGTTATTTAGTATACAAGGGGGTAAATTTGTTGTTTAACTCTCGGGCTTATGTTGAGACCCGAGCAAGCGAAAGATTCCAAAATTGAGCCAGGAGCGTAGCGAGTGATTCAATAACTGAATCTTGAGCTTTACGAGGGTGTCAAGGAGCGAGAGTCGAAAAATCTTTGCCGCCAAGTGTAATACAACATTTTTCCCTCACTATCGCGAGGAAAATAAAGACTACGTACGATTACAAATCTTATCCGCATGTAAGTTATCTTGAAGAAACCATTCAAAATTTGTCATAGAGTACGCTCCTGGTACTTAGATATTTTCAATAGCATACCAAGTGCAGGATAAGACTTGACCAATTTAAGGTGTGACTTCCGATGGCCATATAGGACTCTCTTATACTGGACGGCTGGTAAGTGATAGGAATTAGAGCAAGGTCAGTACATTTGTTTCCCCACTATTCAAAATTTAAAATTCAACAGCGCTTTCCAAACTAGTGAGGAGAAAAATGCTATTCGAAACCGAAAACAAGGGACTGCTAACGGCATCCAGCGTCGAGTAATAGAAGAATATTATTATATTACGCTACATCGGCAATAGATGTCGCTAGTAGTAACTAATAATTTATTACTTTTAGTAGTACTTCATTCCCTTGGCCATGGCCAAAGTTATGGATAATCAAGGGCCTTTCAACTGTACATAATCCACGAGGAACAGATGGAACTCTTGCTTTTAATAAAGCAGGGTTTATTCTAAACAAATACATATTATGTATTTACCTTCGGTGGCTACCGATGATATTGGCACTCCCTGCTTGTGAGACATGAAGCCGAGGTAAGTAAAGATGACAAATCCAGAGAAAAATGACGTGAAGCAGTTGACTAGAGTTGTCACCAGACAATCTCTGAAATAGTAAAGAGAAGCAAAATTAAAGTTTGGACAACGCTTAGTAATTTTTAACCGACTTCATAATGTATGTTTCAATTGAATAAAAATATCTTCCGTAATAAAAATCTCAATAACTGATAACTGACATCCCTTAGCTTAGTAAGTTGAAAGCAGCTAAAATCTGCCGCGTCGTCACTTGTTTTTTCCCGAGACCCGCTCAATTTTCTTGTTCGAAGATGGACCACACGGTATAGTTCGGTGTACACTGTATCAACGGTATGATCTTTGACATTTATGCCATGAAGCGCGAAGCGTCGATCCGCGCGGCGTCGCATTGATACGTCACCGGACTTCGCCATCCCGTTCGTTCGTCCACGTAGTACAGTCGACGCAAAAGTTATTTTCTTTAAATATTTAGAGATTCTCTAATCAGATGATCCAAGGATCACACTGATTGCCATAAGATAAGATCAAAATGAGTAAAAAAGTGTGTTGTATTTTTTTTTAATACCACGACTGTGGCAGACAAGCATATGGCCTGCCTGATGTAAAGCGGGAACCATAGCCTATGGACGCCTGCAACACCAAGGGGGGTCATATGCGCGTTGCCGACCCATTAAAGTCTTGTACACTCCTTTTTTGGACAACCCCATACTGTAATCTTTCGGGAAAACCTCGGCAGGGCTCATTCCACAGCCGGAGCGTCCGCGGGAGGAAATACTTATATTATGTCAATGTCAATAAGTTTTTTTATTAGTCTACAGCTGCGACCACCAGAGGCCGCCGTTATACGTACCTGTAACAGTTGTTGTGGAAGGTATTATAGCTGGCGTAGGACAGGTGGACTCCGAACCCAGCTCCTACAGAATAGAAGATCTGAACTGCTGCATCCACCCACACCTGGAAACAATACGTAAAATAAATGTAAATGTCGCTACGCGTCTTCCTAAGGCGTATTACCAAATGAGGATTACCGCAAGTCGATTTTCCGCTAGGGGCGCTAGTGGAACGTGCGTCCTGCGGGAACATTTCAAACGTCACTTTTACAATTCTCTCATAGTGACTCAGGACCCACGCATGAGTGGTGCCGCCTGGTGAGCGAGAATACGGTATAACATTTAAAACTTTCGCGATTTGAACACATATTTAAACATAATTATTAAACGGGTCTAACGCGAATTAACTTGTTTACCTTATTTACCGACGTTTCAGCGTTTGGTCGTGGTCAGCCGCGACCATGACCAGTGAAACCTGTGTCGAAACGTCGGTAAATAAGGTAAACAAGTTAATTCGCGTTAGACCCGTTTAATAATTATGTTTAAATATGAGAATACGGTAGCTCCCATTAAAGAAATAGTTTAAACATTCGCTGGGGTCGATCGGGCGTCGATAGCTCAATTGGCAGAGCGATCTGACCGGTGTTCAGAGAGGTCGTGGGTTCAAAACCCACTCGACGCGGAGAATTTTCCCATTTTTCTTTCAATTATGATATTGTAAACTTCGTTCGCAGACGCCTGCTTAATACAAACTTAGCAATACGTAATTTCTTCAGAAATGTATCTATATTAATTGACAATGAACGAGCGCCATTCATTCAACATTTTTTTTCTGGAAAACGAATCGGTTATGTTACGATTTATTGATTAACACATCAACACAGACATCTAATCTAACGGACAGGCAATGGGCGCCGCCTGGTGAGCGACAATACGGTAGCTACCGTATTGTCACTTACCAGGTGGCGCCACTCATGCGTGGGTCCTGTGTCAGTAGGAGAGAATTGTCAAAGTGACGTTTGAAATGTTCCCGCAGGTGTTCCTCTCTGCCGAAAGCATACGACCAATGGTCATGTCCATTGTATCGATTGACGTTTATCTGACGTAGCTATTTTGTACGTTACGTACGAATACATTTGAGGTGCCCCTCCCACGCACAAACCGTCAGAATTATTTTGTATAGAAAATGACAGACAATGCCAGTCTGGCTGGTTAAATGGCGTGTATAAATAATCAAAATTATATTTTTGGGACCAAAATACCGCAGTTGGGTCTTCAAACTTTTTCTTTATATCTTACCTGTGTATCCTTCAACCGAGTCAGCTCCGGCTGCAAGTAGTAGGCGATGCCTCTGGTAGCCCCCGGTAGCAGCAGTCCCCGCACCAGTAGTATAGACAACACCACGTAAGGCATGGTCGCCGTCAGCCATACTACTTTACCTAGGGTTAGTGGTGCTAGTATTAGTAATAATTGGTGTTAGTAATATAAAGTAGCATTCCAGCAGAGCGCTGCCTTGAATGTCGATTACGTAAGCCGATTTGTAGTTTGATGAAATCACCTAACACTCTCAGCAATTTCCATGGGTTATTCTCTGTTCGTCTCGTAGAAGGTATAGGTGAAATATTAGCATAAAACGATTCCTGCGCTCGACACAAGGTACTCCTAACACCATCAAGCGACGAGTAGCAGAAGTATATGCTTTCTAAATAACATTTTCCAGTGACAACTATCGGTAGCGGTACCCATAACCAAATTATTGATAACATATAATACGCCTATTACACGCGTTTTTTGTTCACCATAAAGACTGTATAATTATAGGTACATTTATTAATCTATGGAAGAAACAAGTGAGCATTCCATACTATTTCGTATAGGCAATATCATAGGTAATTACAGTCTATAGGGAAATCTTACCAGAGCTCTTGACGCCCTTGAAGAGTGACAGGTACAGGGTGACGTAGACCAGGGCAAGGCACAGCGCCAGTTGCCATTTGGGAAAGCCCAGGTCGTTTAGGCCTTCGGAGTACTGCATCTCTAGTACGGATCGGCTGAAATAAATAAAAATAGGTTTCTTGTAGATATTTACTTTTAATCATCATTTTTTGAAATTAACGTGATTTCTACAAGTACTATTAGGGTCGGATATCGGCTAGGAATACACACACAGTTTGCGTGTTTCATGAGTTTGTCTCACCATAAGTTCAGTTTGACCAACTACGTCCCAAAGTTGTTCCGTAGTCCATGAATACTCACCTTAATATTATATGGAACAACTTGAAAACTTGAACTTGGAGTGAAATGCGAGGAAAGCTCTTGATGGTTTGGGATCTCCGTGTTAGCGTTACGTCACAGGTTTAGGGTTGCGTCCCAGCGTTGTTCGATTAGTAGGAGTGATATTTTATGGAACTTACTGGAAGAACTCAGAAGCTGGAGTTAAGCGCGACGTGCGTCCCTGGTACAGGATCTCCGTTTTGTGGGTAGCGTTGTGGCATGCTGCGTGCCAAAATTGTTGTGTTCGGTGACTTATCACAGTGATATTGTATCGAACCACTTGCTTTAAAAAGCTCAGACGCCGGAGTAAAGTGTGAAAGCGGCCCTAGCCCTACCTACGGCCATAGGTAAGGAATCTCCATTTCAACGGTGGCGTTGTCCCACAAGTTGTAACAGTGATATTGTACGGAACAACTTACTGAAAGAACTCAGAAGCTGGAGTGAAGTGTGAGAGCGGCCCCTGGTATGGAATCTCAGTCTTGTTGGTAGTGTTGTGGCGCGCTGCATCCCAACATTGGTCAGTGTTCCACGAGTTATCACAGTGCAACCATGGTAATTCGGAGCGGGCTGATGACACCAGAAAGTAGAACGCCCAGCCTGGTATGAACAGATTTATATTAAGACCTAAGTCAGAAAAAAAACCTAAAAAGTCTCTAGAGGGTAACGAGTCTTAAATGACGAGAGGCAAACAAAGCTTGGTGTCGAGTATAAATTTAATATTTTTCAAGGAAAAATAGCCGTATCATTTATGGCACTTAGGCTGTATGACTGACTTTACAATACAAACATGCCGACGTTATCCTTAAAATTGTGCTTATCAGCTTATCACGTTTTGTGTTCATATGTACCTATATGTCACCGTAGTGAGTACCGTTCTTTTATTGTAATAACCCTAGTCAAATTATAAACTGTCGGGAATTCACAATTTAACGGTGGTTTCACCGACTAAAAGTAGGTACGCCGCAATGCCATTTTTCGAGGTTGACACATGAATATAACGACCACTTAAATGCTGCTATAGTAATAGTAATTACGAAGGTAATATTTTAAGCGACATGTCATTTAGTCACGGCTGGGCCTGGGTGCCCCAGGGACTCCAATTTTAATAGCAGCCTGCCAAATGTGAAATGTGGAAATTGTATTAAAACAGGATTGTGAAGGTAACGCGTACGATAATACTCTCTGAAAAAGACCTTTTTGAGCTAGACACAAAAAACACATTCTTTCTTTCTCGCTCTCGAAAGTCAAGCTCATTTTTTGGAATTGTGCAAACTCGGTTTAGATATCTTTAGGACCTATTGCTTTTTATTGATATACTTTTCTTGTTAGTAATATTTACCGATAATCACATTGTAGTAGAATGACACGTAGAACGCGACCATAACCGCACAAAACCCAACACCTGCAACAAATACACCATTATTAACTCCGTTAGCGCTAATAGGGGCTACCGTATTCTCGCTCACCAGACGGCGCCACTCATGCGTGGGTCTTGCCAATATGAAATTTACAAACGGGCGTTCGAAAGTTTCCCATCAGACCCACGTTATTCTAGCGCCCCAGGAGCGAATTTACTCGCGGTAATCCTCATAAACACGTTGTCGCTTTGCCTCAAAGAAATATTTTCGTAAATGTTATCGGCTACGGAGTAGCGCTACAAGCGTAGCTCGGTGAAGTATGGGACAATTTACTGGGCCCTTCAGGAATAAGGTAAACCGCTAGTAACCACCACAATAAAAATGAATTCTGTCTACCTATAAATATAATTCATTTTAGTATAATAAGATATGAACTACTAGCCTTTCAATACAATTTATATTTAATATTATATCAAATTTCATTTTTGTTATAAAGTGTCATACAACTGCCCCCTTACCTACGTCTTAACGCGATTCAGTTTAGGATCTAACCTGAATCGCTGCCATGCAACTGAGCACAGTTAAGAACCTGAATTGAATCGCGTTAAGACGTCATGGTGAGGACCCACATCGCGAATACGGACTATATATACATACCTTTGAACAGCGGACATATTTTCCATAGCGTGATGGGTCCTTGCCGGTTGTACTGGCCCAGAATCAGTTCCATGTAGAACAGTGGAACAGCGCCGAAGATCAGCATCAGCGTGTAGGGTATTAGGAAGGCTCCTGAATTACAAAAAAAAAACAATAATATATTTTTCCCAAAAATGCAATGCTCTACAATTTCGCGCTAATGCTTAAAAAAGTCATCACTCAATCGACGCAACTTTTTGGGCGAAGATTTGAAGAGCATAGTTTAAGATTTTACCGTTTAAAAAGTTACAGAACAAGAAACATCACACACAAACCCACAAATTCAGTCCCCGCGGAATGCCTCAACAAGAAGCCAAACACGGTTCCACGGAAGGCAATTTTCTGGCACTTGCAGTGCTCAAACTATTAGTCAGATGGAGCTACGACAAGACCTTATTAAGAGTCCTATAACAAAATCCGCTCGCTCGCATTTCAATATTATTACCGCCAGTTGCGCGCCGGCCGACACGCATCTGTGTGCGGACACACACTACAATCAGGAATACAAACTTATTATCGCCATCCTATTCGAACAGCATAGCAGGTGCGGTTAGTGCGAACGGGAGCGAGCATTCATTCATAGATTTCATCGTATGTAGCACCGTCGCAACTCGCAAGGCCTTTAGCTTGACGCGCGGACCAAACATTATTGATACTTGCGTCCGAACATCAACTATTACTTCGCGTACGTGGTGTAGTGTTAACAATTTAATTTGTATCATCAATTCATCATAACTTCATAAGATTAAAAATATTTTTATTCGAACGTCAAATGTCTCTAAATAGTATCCGATGTTATTTTGGAATAGGAATTTGTTAGTGGTACATTTCTAAGCATACCTATTTACTAATAGGTATTGGTGATTGATTTTGGTGGGTGATGGTGATTTGGATACATTTTAGACAGGGATGTTACGGATACTGGATTTGTGACATCCGCGGATGCGGATATCAAAAGGCACACATTCACGGATAGGGATGCGGATGCGGATGTTAGAGTAAGTACATAAAAAAACCCGAAATATACAAATATTGTACTGTTTATTCGAATAAAAGGAAACAAACTTGGCATTGCTTGTTGCTATCTGTCAAGGGCGTAAGAACTCGATCGACGAATCTTGAAAACTAACCCAGGAAAGATACGGTTTTCACAGACATTAAATTATAATAGCCTAATATTTTCAAATTACGTTCGAATGGGATATTTATAGATAATATATGCAAACGTCCTAAAAACTTTTCTTCCGGAAGTAGGTAGAAAATAAAAAATAAAACTTGACTAAGTCGATTTTTGAAATTTACGGTAGTAAATACTTTTCTTGTTTGTGAACATGACGACATATTTGTCTTCTATGTGTTAAAAGCAAAACCGAAGAAAACTTATAGACGTAAAACGGTAATACTTACAAAATGTACGGCGTGGGTGATAGATGTGTTATTTCGCTAGAAACAAATGGTAATAAGTAAAAAATGCTTCTGACTCACTTTAATCAACTTTATTTTTAAAAGCACTATATTTTTTTGAGTTCCAGTTTTTTTTGTCAAATATCTACTTCTGGCACATCATCTGATAGGTCCTTAGAAATAACTTAAAGGCTTCTTGAACAAAACCGGCCAAGTGCGAGTCGGACTTGCCCGCCGAGGGCTCCGCACAAAAGTGGTATGGAACTCTCAGTGTGCGGCAGTTATACGGTTTTCGGATTTTTTCCTGTATTTTTGCTAGAAGTTCTTGCTTGTTGTCAAATTTCGTGATTCTATGTTAACGGGAAGTACCCTATACATTTTGATTCCCACTGCAAATGTATGGGAATGACCGTATCTTTTGATTGCGTTGATGTAAAGGTTTAGTTTTTTTGCAGCTTCAAGAGACTGCAGACCTGTGTATGTGGTATTAATTTTAACTTGCAACCTTTACTCGTTCCCGAGATAAACGGTCTGGACTGGACAGACAGACGGGCGGACGGACAACAAAATAATCCTATAAGGGTTCCGTTTTTTCTCTTTGATGTACCGAACCCTAAAAATGTGAAAACTTCAGGAAGTTAGGAAAATTATTTTATTTTGAACAAATTTGGTTAAGCCTTTTTTGCCAAAAACTATAATTACAAAAATACAGTTAAGTGCCTTGATATGTGAAGGCACTTATGCCTTTATTCTTGCACAATATTTTCATCGTATAACGGTACACAACCTTCAATTATGCGTGGTCCGACACGCACTTGGCGGGTTTATTTCCGGATTTTGCTCATATAGCAATATGGTTATCCCTGACTAGGGTGGTGGCACCAGTAATGGTCAAGAAACCAGTAACGAACAATCACTTTTATTATGAGGAAATAAGGTTCATACATTTATTTTGTGTCAACCAATTGACAACCATATGATGATATTTGAATTAAGAATTAAGTGTCCATCACTCGTGTCTGTCAGCTTAAAGTGTTCATAATGGGTACCGTCACCCTAATAACATTTCTCCATACTGTCCCTCTTAACTCTTGCTACTCACTCGTCAGTTGAAAAATTGAAACACTTTGTTCCCACGCCCCATAATTCGCGGGCTCTAATGTAGGAAGGGCTGGAAGGAGGTACTTATTGGGGATCAAAGATCATCAAAGTATATGACAGCCCGGTAATTCGTGGGCGTGGGTTACGAAGGATGGTTAACACGTTCATTGCGGTATCGGGTCTAAAGGATCCGATGATGAACTATCCCGCGGGGCGGTAACTTAAAGTACTTCCTACCGCTGGTACGGGCCAGGTAACTTCTATATCCAAAGGAGTAGGAACGAGACAAATATATATTTAGAATTGTCTCTCTAGATATTTTACATCGGTATAATAAAAGCCTATCGGGTCATTTGTATCTCATACCGCCAGCGAAGGAAATTTTTTCACCTAGTGCGGTTATAAGATCTTTTCGACCTGATACCCGATGACCTGATAGCCGCACTAGACTTATGATTAGTTTATCTAGTGCAGCCCTGAAGTGCAGTCTGTGTAAACAACATTCGATAGACTATTTACTGTATGTGCGCGCGCGTGATTAAGTACAAAAATTGTTTTGTGGTTTGACTGTGATTGTGTTACATCATGAAGCGGTCCAGACGAATTATTTTAATGTCCACTGGGGATGTTGAAAATAACGTCAAACGTCGAAGAAATAATGAAGATACTGATAATAGACCACCGAGTAACGAAAGTATGCCTTTTTTATATCGACTGTGTAACATTGATTTGTTTTTTAGAATAACTCTTTATGTCTTATATAAAATACCTATAAAGTTCATCGATATTTTGTTTTCACAACCCTAATCATTTATCGATAAGTTAATCATTGAGAACGAACATGGGGTCGAAAGGATCTGACAGATTATTTATCACATTTAATAGTCTTCCAATATCTTGATTTAGAAACGGATTAAGTATTATGTTAAGACTTTCGTCGAAAGTATGTTACGATAAAAAAACATATAAATCTAATATCTAATAGCCAGTTGATTGCACTAAAATACATGCATCTCGAACAGGTCTTTACGACCCTATGACGCTACAATGAATATTTAAGCAACAGGTCTAATGTACCTGATACAGCATCAACGTAAAGGGAACGAAATGGACTGCCGCAATGAACGTGTTAAAGTATCAAGAAGGGTTGGTTGCGGTACAATGACATTCGATAAAATTATTAGATTTTTTTATTTCATACAGGTCTATAATATAATCAAAACTGTAAAATACTTTCGTCAGTGGTTGGTCGCGGTCTATTTACTTTCCCAAACGCTTCCAGCACTTCCTAGCGCAACAAAACAAACATATTGTACAGTCCACAGAGAACAGCACAGGTCCTACCTCTACGAGCGCACGCGCGGTACTGAGGACTCAGCCCGCGCGCATCGGAATTTATACACCATTTGAATATTTAAAAAAATAATACGGAAATTCAAAAAAATATGTATTTTTCGACTTCAACATGAGCTTAAAAGAATAAACTTTAATGTTGTATACAAATCATCCCAATATTTTGGCAAAATTACTGCGAGAATCCCTGTGTTTGAAGTGTATTTTTATCGAAAAATGTGCATATTCAAAATCGACGTAGTTGGGTATCTGTGTAAATAATTGGAAATATGGGACCGAAAGTTTAAATAAAACCATGTTACAATATTATATCAACCCGAAAAAACATGTGTTTTCATGTATCGTGTTAAAAGAGATTGAAGTCAAACTTTTGTCTCCGCGCGCTTTTCTGAAAACAACTGCCAGTAATTGTATAGTAAAAGTTAAAACACTGAGTTTTACTTACATTAGAAGCTGAAATTTTTAATACTAGGAAATGAGCTATCAAACATAGTTAGCAACTTTCACATACAGTTCACCGTTTCTTCGTAGTACAACGTCAAAAATCAGCTTTTGTTGCTTTTCCGTACAAATCGTATTGATGGCCTCTTAAGCTTACCGCCGCCATTCCTGAAGCAGCGGTAAGGGAATCACCACACATTGGGCAACTCCACTGTATACCCAATGATGGATTACATAGTATCCATCACCCTACTTGAAGTTGATGATACATTTAGCACCGCCGTTGTAGCAGATGTAAGCACACATCGGCTAAGTCCACGATGAACCCAATGATAGACAATATAAACTCTGCCACCTGCGATCGTGGCCCACAAATTGTCTCACCGGAAGATCAGCGCTGACCTGTGGGTCAGCCAGCGTTAAGGATAACTCCCACTAGGACGGGCCGGGACGTGACGGGCGAGCGGATGTGTCAGTTTCTATAGAAAACGTCACGTGACCTCCGAAATTTACCGATCCTACAAAATATTCCGAATAATCCAAAATGTCCGATTTCTACAAAAAACTTACGTGCGCTGAGAGTCAAATTATAGTTTCAGTAGTAATTAAATCTTTATCCGTTTAGCGGTTTTGGCGTGCAGAGGTACCAGACAGTTTGTAATATTAGTATGGATTTTTGCCCTTGTATACTTACCACCTCCGTTCCTGTAGCACAGGTAAGGAAATCGCCAGACATTAGCCAAGTCGACTGCGAACCCAATAATGGACAGCAAGAAATCTGCCCCCGTACCCCACGTTTCTCGGCCGTCGTCCACTTCTGGGAAACAAATAGCTTAAATAGTGCATCAAAGAAATGTAATCAGGCGTCATTAATTACTTTTTAAACACAATTGCAGTATATGATTGCATCTATAATAATGTGTGATGTTATTATGAAACCCACACTCGAGTTTTAATGCCCACTCGTAATTATTTACAGTTCCATACCCTGCTTTATATACATTCATATCATGAGTACTCCATGATGCGTTAAAACCGGATCTTTCGACCGCCATTACGGATTTTGTGAATGAAAACTTTTCTGTTTTTTTTTTTTAGACAAATCAGAGTAGGCCTCAATTTCCATATCGTTCGATATCAAATAACGTGCGACTTACGTGCGACATTGTTTACAATTAACACTTCCTTTTGAACTACCAATTGGTAAGTAATTGTAAGTTGTGTAGGTTAAATTAAATTTCCTTGTTTTTCAGAGATGTTTAAAATTAAAATAAAACACTGAAAATTTTCGAAGTCATTTGAAAACGATGTTATTATTTATCTATATAGGCGAATACGCGAAGACTTTAATGACCCCTAAACACAACATAACTCACAAGTCGATTTTTTTTAAATTACCTATTAGAGTACACTTTAGACTAATCGAGAAAAATATTGTCTAACTGTTTTAGATAAAGCTTTGGGTAAAATATAGGTATTTGTTACCGACGCGTGTAAAATCAAGGAAAGATTATGCAAGTCATATTTTCTATCTTTATATTATTGGATTAAACTATTTGAATGTCACCTGTCATTTTATAACAAATTTGTCGAAAGCTTTCTTGAAGCGAGAAAAACCTACATATTTTCTCCAAAAAAATACTTAAGTACATCCAAGTACCTGAAATGTGTTAAAAAATTATGTAGATAACGAATAGGTTCCATGTCTAACGTATTCATCAATAGTTTCAATTTATATGAAGAATTCAACTTTTAAGGTCTTCTGTTAACTTCAATAAAAATCTAGAAATTTTCAAGTTGGTACATTTTGTTCATTAGTATTATAGAAATACATACACCGAAATTATAAGAAATACATCAATAGCTCTAAATTTTATGATCTTATCAGTTCGCATCATAATTCGAACTCGAAGAGATTTGAGCGGGATAGTCTATCGCGCTACGGCCCGTGCTGTGCGACCAATCAGATCACGATTACGCAACGCGTTTCTTACATTTCGTTTGTGATACGTATTAAATTATGATCTGGTAATGTAAATATTAATTTGTTAATTTTAAATTGTAATCCATATTGGTACCTAAAGCAAAATTGTTTTCTTCTTTAAATAAAATATTAAATGCACGCGTAGTATAAAATTATTTATTCAAATACTGTTTAATCACTATTTCTAAAGAAACCTCATTTAGACCGATATTAGACAGACGATGTGCCCTTTCAAAGGGTACGCAGTGAAAGACTTAGATTTTTTTTTAAACATAGGAGTCGTAAAAGACTTCGATTTTATTTTGACAAAAAGTGAGATATTCATAAGTAAATTTAAAAAACTTAGTTTTTCTACCAGAAGTAACTACTTGGTCAAATTTTCGATGGTTGTTGTGCTATAATGACACTTACTTTATATGGAGGAATCGTGTAGAACACGCTAAAATAAGCATGTTTTGTACGGACAGTTTTTATCTAAAATCAAAAATGGCCGACTTATTTGACCCCAAAGATGAACAATTTTAGATCTTACTAAAATTTTCGATGGTTGTTGTGCTATGATGACACCTACTTTTTATGTTAGAATCGTGTAGAGCACGCTAAAATAAGCATGTTCTGTAAGAACAGCTTTTTTCTAAAATAAAAAATGGCCGACTTATTTGACCCCAAAGATGAACAATTTTAGATCTTAGTAAAATTTTCGATGGTTGTTGTGCTATGATGACACCTACTTTTTATGTTAGTATCGTATAGAACACGCTAAAATAAGCATGTTTTGTATGGACAGTTTTTTTCTTAAATAAAAAATGGCCGACTTATTTGACCCCAAAGATGAACAATTTTAGATCTTAGTAAAATTTTCGATGGTTGTTGTGCTATGATGACACCTACTTTTTATGTTAGTATCGTATAGAACACGCTAAAATAAGCATGTTTTGTATGGACAGTTTTTTTCTAAAATAAGAAATGGCCAACTTATTTGACCCCAAAGATGAACCATTTTAGATCTTAGTAAAATTTTGCGATGGTTGTTGTGCTATGATGACACCTATTTTTTATGTTAGTATCGTGTAGAACACGCTAAAATAAGCATGTTTTGTATGAACATTTTTTTCTAAAATCAAAAGTGGCTGACTTATTTGACCTGGAAGATAAACAATTTTAATTCAAAGATTCAAAGTATTTATTTGCATCGAACACAGTATAGTGGGTCTTACAGTTAGAATTGTTAAGTCCAGTGCATTCAACCTGCATGCAGGCGTGCAAATATTTCGAATAGCGTGCAGTATTTACAGTACTATATACAAATATATTAACCTTTTACGTCTTAATAATTATATCTAAAATTATAAAAAATATGTCAAGATAGATAAAAATGCATGAAACAATGTGTAAATTATGAACAAAACCCAAAAATAAAAACAAAAAACAATTGTGGTAGGTAATGAATGCAAATGTCAATAAAAATTCAATATTAATAACAATTAAAATAAATATGTCAGCTATATTCTCAATATTCTTTAACACTGTAGAAGCAATGGTCTAAAAGCCAAGAAGTCAATTTATTCTTAAATCTATTGCCTTGCAGGAATTTTATGACAACAGGTAATTTATTATAAATAATTATACACATATTAAAAGCATTCTTATCATAAATCATTTTATGAGCACGTGGCTTGTATAATAAATCCATAATGTTTTGTCGGGTCTGTCTGTTATTCATAATTGCACCTCGCGTTTTGAATGAAGTTTGGTGGTTGTTTACAAAAATGCATATATCCCTTATGTACAAACACGGTAATGGCAAAATATGCCATTGTTTAATTAGGGGGACACATACGTGTTTGGTGGTTTAGGTCTTGCACCCGGCAGGAGCAGCTCCCGCCTTAGTCTACGATGGTTTTTTTTATCCGTCCAAATAAGATAACTTCACAGCTGGCTGTTGGTTGTCACTTTAGACAGCGAGCGAGCAAAGCGAGCGAGCAAATCCTCCGGGGCAGAATCGACACGGATTTGGTTAGGTTAGAAGACTAAGGCGAGAGCTTCGCTTCCCTTATTAAAAATAAATAACCTGGAAGTCTAAGGCGGGAGCAAAGCTCTGCCCAAGAAGGTCTTGCTCGCTCGCTGTCAAAATCATACCATCAAAAATATTACCAAGACATAAAATTGCTCATCTTTTGGGTCAAATCAGTCGGTCATTTTTTATTTTAGAAAGAAACTGTCCTAACAAAACATGCTTATTTTAGCGTGTTCTACAAGATTCTACCATAAAATGTAGGTGTCATCATAGCACGATACCCATCGTTGTTGTTTTTTTTAATAGCCTGTTTTTGTGTCTTACTGCTGGGCAAAGGCCTCCCCTCTCCTTATCCAATCCTCCCTGTGCTGGGCAAGATCCCACCAATACCGCTGAAACGCATCCAAGTCGTTCCGCCATCTCTTTCTCGGTCTGCCTCTGCCACGACTATACCGGGGATGCCAGCTAGAAAATTTGACTGTCGTAAAATATCTTCTATCTTTCGAATCAAATAGGGTAGAGTGGGGACGATTAAAACAATTTGCCTTTAACCGTCTGTGACCGTCATATTTTTATGAGTTGAAAGATGTCCGCACAAAAACTTCATGGTTAGTCTGCCATGTGTTAGTAATGCCCTTACTGCCCGTGGTACACACAATGTTTTTCATCACATTTGCGAGGAAAAAAATAAACTCTATACAGGTAAAGAAACAATAATGATAAGCGGTAGTGTAGTTGCACAGTCCACAGTACTCCGGAGTGACTACGTGCTGCGAGCGCGTGGGGGGCAGGTCCTCCGCGAGCTCCGGGCGGGCGGTAAAGTAGTATGAGAATCCTTTAAAACCATGGGAATAATACAGCTCTTTAAGTGTAAGTATGCTTACATATAATATCACCATTTACGAGCAGGTGTGATGAAAAATGTATTAATATGCTTGACATATGTGTTATTATTTGTCAAAAATATCAAATCAACATATAAAACATTCTGTAACAAGTGTTGCTATATGGCGATATACCAAAATAAAATAACACATTATGTTTTTTATGTGACATAAAACAAAGTAGTTGTGCTCACCGCATCAAAATCAGTTTAGCCGAACGCGAGATAATCGTGTACAAAACAAACATAAATACAAACATACGGCTCAAACTGAGAACCTCCTTTTTAAGAAGTCACATATTTTCAAAAAATCAGTATAAAAACATCGAATATCTATAATTTAACAACTAGGTCAAAAACTACACAAGTGAAAAATATTGTCTTCTCTTACCGCGATTTTATTCATTGAAATTAAACACTGAAGAGAAGAGAAGAACGGATTAATCGCGTTTATTAACACCACGATCCTACGTTACGAGTACAAGTGAATTTGAAAAATGAAAGAACAAACTTGTGCATCAGAATCTTATATTATATTATATTCTTATATTATTTATTATTTTTTTCGATATTTGTTCCTGAGTCATGGATGTTTTCTATGTATTTGTATATTATATATATCGTTGTCTGAGTACCCGTAACACAAGCTTTATTGAGCTTACTGCGGGACTTAGTCAATTTGTTTAAGAATGTCCTGTAATATTTATTTATTTATTATTTATTTATTTATTTATATTTCGAAGTTCGTTACTTTTGGGGACGATTAAAACGCGAGGACGATTGAAACGTTTCAATTTGTTTCTGTCGTCCACACACCACATTTTTCAGTTCAAAGTCAAATATTATATATAAAAAGACTCGAACGCTGATCAACGGCTGTTAAAAACATTCGTTTATTCCTAAATATAACACCTACATAATTTAATTCGTCAAAATACAAGAGTGAACGAAGTTATAAGAAAATATACGAAAACACAAATACTTATTTTACACCGCGTAAACCTGTTTTGGCTCGTGGATACTCCCGGCCATGTTTTCAGAGTGATGCGTCAGACGCGTAGATATTATAGTTTTCGAAAAATTTGAATAGTTTCAATTATAACGTGTTTCAATTGTCCCCTTTCTACTCTAAATCGGCCATTTTTGATTTTAGAAAAAAAAACTTCAAACAAAACATGCTTATTTTAGCGTGTTCTACACGATACTAACATAAAAAGTAGGTGTTATCATAGCAAACCAACCATCGAAAATTTAACTAAGATCTAAAATTGTTCATCTTTGGGGTCAAATAAGTCAGCCATTTTTTATTCTAGAAAAAAAACTGTCTTTACAAAACATGCTTATTTTAGCGTGCTCTACGCGATACTAACATAAAAAGTAGGTGTCATCATAGCACAACAACCATCGAAAATTTGACTAAGATCTAAAACTGTTCATCTTTGGGGTCAAATAATTCGGCCATTTTTTATTTTAGAAAAAAACTGTCCATACAAAACATGCTTATTTTAGCGTGCTCTACACGATACTAAGATAAAAAGTAGGTGTTATCATAGCACACCAACCATCGAAAATTTAACTAAGATCTAAAATTGTTCATCTTTGGGGTCAAATAAGTCGGCCATTTTTTATTTTAGAAAAAAACTGTCCATACAAAACATGCTTATTTTAGCGTGCTCTACACGATACTAACATAAAAAGTAGGTGTCATCATAGCACAACAACCATCGAAAATTTTACTAAGATCTAAAATTGTTCATCTTTGGGGTCAAATAAGTCGGCCATTTTTTATTTTAGAAAAAAACTGTCCATACAAAACATGCTTATTTTAGCGTGCTCTACGCGATACTAACATAAAAAGTAGGTGTCATCATAGCACAACAACCATCGAAAATTTGACTAAGATCTAAAACTGTTTATCTTTGGGGTCAAATAATTCGGCCATTTTTTATTTTAGAAAAAAACTGTCCATACAAAACATGCTTATTTTAGCGTGCTCTACACGATACTAAGATAAAAAGTAGGTGTCATCATAGCACACCAACCATCGAAAATTTAACTAAGATCTAAAATTGTTCATCTTTGGGGTCAAATAAGTCGGCCATTTTTTATTTTAGAAAAAACTGTCCATACAAAACATGCTTATTTTAGCGTGCTCTACACGATACTAACATAAAAAGTAGGTGTCATCATAGCACAACAACCATCGAAAATTTTACTAAGATCTAAAATTGTTCATCTTTGGGGTCAAATAAGTCGGCCATTTTTTATTTTAGAAAAAAACTGTCCATACAAAACATGCTTATTTTAGCGTGCTCTACACGATACTAACATAAAAAGTAGGTGTCATCATAGCACAACAACCATCGAAAATTTTACTAAGATCTAAAATTGTTTATCTTTGGGGTCAAATAAGTCGGCCATTTTTTATTTTAGAAAAAAACTGTCCATACAAAACATGCTTATTTTAGCGTGTTCTATACGATACTAACATAAAAAGTAGGTGTCATCATAGCACAACAACCATCGAAAATTTTACTAAGATCTAAAATTGTTTATCTTTGGGGTCAAATAAGTCGGCCATTTTTTATTTTAGAAAAAAACTGTCCATACAAAACATGCTTATTTTAGCGTGTTCTATACGATACTAACATAAAAAGTAGGTGTCATCATAGCACAACAACCATCGAAAATTTGACTAAGTCCAGCGCACTAATTCTGGTAAAAAAACGAAGTTTTTGTTAAATTTACCTATGTATGAATATCGCACTTTTCGTCACAAAATTTTAAGTCTTTTACAACTCCATGTTTTTTGCACTTTCGGCAAAAAAACATCTAAGTCTTTTTCACTGACATCGACCCAGACACGACATTGACATTTTGATATAACTATCTTGCGTAAACACTCAGTTGTAGTCATATTATCGACATCATTGTTATGTTATTTGTTGTTATTGACAGACAAGTGAGACAAGGTGCAAATACAACGACCTACCGATGTACGTACCGATTCACCGAGAGGCAAAGGCGCCTGGCGCGCCGGCTGTGATGTGATTGGTCAAACCGCCCCCGTTCCGCGCGAAACACACACGATATTAATTCCCGCGCGTAGCTTCGAGCATTTGAATTACGCCTAGAATTGATAAGATAATAAAAGTTGAATCTTTCGATGAAATCCTTAGATACCATACATACTATTTAAATGATTTTGAACTAATGACCTTGACTTGAAAATTATGAGATTTTTTTTATGGCTAGGAGATTTTTTTTTAAATTCTAGTGTCTACATAAATTTAAGCTATTGATGAATGTGTTAGAAATGGGCTCTAATAGTTATCTTTAATAATATTAAATGCATTTCAGTTACCATAAAGCACTTGCGTAATGTTTTCGAAGAGTAATATTTTTTTTTAAGTTTTCATATTATATTGAAATAAGCTCTGGTCAAATATGTTATTAAATGATAGGCGACGTTCAAATAGTTAAATACGATTATCTGAAGAAAAAATTTTCCTCTTGTATATTTTTTCCTTAGATTTAAAAGGTTGGTAACGAATTTTTTTTTAATTCCTAAAGCAATATCAAAATCTGTTATCTTTTTTTTTTACGCTTTGTTCTAAGAGTATTCTAACCGTCGACAAATAATATCGCTCTTGGGAGTTGTAAAATTTTATTTCCTTTACGTACCGTACTAATAATAACATGTCACAGATAAGAAATATGTTGTAACAAAAAGTTTATCATTATGCGTATTCATAAGTGGTTTTTGAACGCACCATGGAAGGTTAATGATATGTATCCATACAGGGTGAAACCTAAGTCATGCACGGAAACATATTTTTTATCTCCATAAACAACTAGCATTTTAATGCCAAAGGTCGCAATAAATACAGGCAAGTTTTTTTGTTTAAAAAAAAATATATTATTTTTGTCTATGTATAACTAGTCTACAAGTTACATACCTGGGCCTGACTTAACGCTACTTGATCTAATTTTTTTCGATACATCGTTGTAGTATGCTTCTTCTTCTATTTGAATTTTAGGTTCTTCTGCAAACAATGTATAACAAAACATTATTTTCAACCGACTTCAATATTTCTAAAGGAGGAGGTTCTCAATTCGTCTGAATTTTTTTTATTTTTTTTTTTAATGTATGTTACCTCAGAACTCCGTCATTACTGAACCGATTGAAAAAATTTTTTTGTTTTCTGAAAGTAGATGGTTCCAGATTGGTCCCATTTTTTTCAAAATCGATTTCTGATGATGGGATCCATGAGGAACTGAGGGAACTCCTCAAATTTGAAAGGCACATGCATGCTGATTTGGGTGATTTCTTAAGAAACTCGATCATTTCTTTACGAAAATAATTAATTTGGTGGAGTGGATCTGATAATGGAGACCAGGGATGGCAAAGTGGAACTGCTTGGTAATTCCCAGGACTATCATCCGATTAAAAAAAAATTGTTTTGGCTGAAAATAGATGGTTCCAGGTTTGTCCCGTTTTTTTCAAAATCAATTTCTGATGATGGGATCCATGAGGAACTGAGGGAACTCCTCAAATTTGAAAGGCACATGCATGATGATTTGGGTAGTTTCTTAAGACACTCGAGCATTTCTTTACGAACATCATCAATTTGGTGGAGTGGACCTGATGATGAAGACCAGGGCTGACAAAGTGGAACTGCTTGGTAATTTCCAGCTCTATCATCCGATTTGAGACATTCATCTTTTCTTTGTAAAGAAATACCTTCAAGATAGTCCTATTTGATTATAGTTCTATTTTGATGATGGAATTCATGAGGGATTGAGAGAACTCCTCAAATTTTAACGGCACATGCATTCTGATTTAAGGGTTTCCTTAAGTAACTAAAACATTGTTTTGGGGGAGCCAACATTTTGATGAAGTGGACCTGATGATGAAGACCAGGGATGGCAAAGTGGAACTGGTCGATAAACCTAGCTCTACTTATTATCCTAGTTGTGTCATTCATCTTTTTGATTTGATTTCTATTCTGATGATGGAGTTCTTGAAGAATTCAGAGAACTCCTCAAATTTGAACGGCACGTTGATTGTGATTAGAGGGTGTTCATAATTAGACAATCTTTTAATTGACATTATAATGTAAGTAAATAAGCAATTATTATCACTATTTCTTTAAATCTAATGTTTATTACATATAATTGTCTGTTTTATATTTTGAATGTATAATACAATTATTTTATTAATAATTAAGCTAGACTAATTATTTATAAGTAGAGTAAGAGCATTTGCATGCCGCATTGTGGCAGAATATGCACTCATGTGTTTGCTTTATTCCACTGACATGACAATTTACTGCATCTGTGTGTATTCTTGCAAATGAAATAAATTATCAATTATCAATTATCAATTAGCTAAGGCATTTTCTTACTGTGGCCATCATTTTGCTGGAGTGGACATGATGTTGATAATCAGGGATGGCATATTGAAACTGCTCGATAATTTACAGTCTGTCATCCAATTTAACACATTGTTATTTTGTTTGTTTTATTATACAAGGGAGTTCCGTTTGATTATACTTCACATGTAATGATGGAAGCTCTGGGACATTAAGAAAGTTCCTCAATTTTCAATCGTACACGTGCGGTGTATTGGATATTTGTGAAGTAAACTGGCTAATTCAAACAAATTCAAAATTTCACTTTTACCGGGAACCAAATGAAGTCGGTTTTTTTTTCTTAAAAATTATAATATATAATTGAGTAGACGAATAAAATAAACTATTTAGTAGTACTAGTAGTACGGACTAAATAGAATGGTTCTTTTTCATACTAATTTTCAACCCTATTTCGTAAGGTTCAAAGACAATGGAACAAAGACAGAAATAAATCAAACTGCTTCTTCTACATTAGTGAAATTATTCCAAAAATAAATGAGTATAGTTTTATCCAAATTCATAACAAAATTTATTTTTCGAATATGCTTCCTGGTACACATTTTCATTGAATTATTTTAAACAGAAACGTCTGCGCAACGATACCAAATTTTTCAGAAAAAAAAGGAAAAGTTATCGATTTAAGGTATAGTTATCGACACTGTTGCAAGCGCCATGTTTACTCCGTGATTGTGTCTTTACAATATCGGGTGCTCAATAACAAATATACATGGTAATTATCCCGTTTTAGATATTGGTTATAATGCAAATGACCATGTTAGCTTAAAATCGTATACAATATAATGGTATTATATGTTGGGGTGAAATCGGAACAAAATATGATGACTTAACGTTAAACTAAAATTTACTTACTTTTGTAACATGATAGTGTGACTACGGATCCTTTCGTCGATTTGTGATCTGTAATAAAAAATATAAATAAATTATATTACCTATTTACGTTGCTTAATTTTGTTTTACATAATAAATACATTTTTATATAAAACTATTCGTCCAATATTCCGTAGTGCCTGAAGACGAAAGTCTTCGATCAGTGTGTGTTGCCAGTGATGACATACGGTACTGAAACGTGGTCACTTACAATGGGCCTCATAAGAAGGCTCAAGGTCACCCAAAGGGCAATGGAGAGGGCTATGCTCGGAGTCTCTCTGCGAGATCGTATCAGAAATGAGACCATCCGCAGCAGAACTAAAGTAACCGATATAGCTCTCCGAATCGCTAAACTTAAGTGGCAGTGGGCGGAGCACATTGCACGTAGAACCGATGGCCATTGCGGCGGAAAGGTTCTCGAGTGGCGACCGCGTACCGGAAGGCGCCGCGTGGGTAGGCCCCCCACAAGGTGGACTGATGACCTGGTGAAGGTCGCAGGAGTCCGCTGGATGCGGGTGGCGCAGGACCGGTCATTGTGGAAATCTTTGGGGGAGGCCTATGTCCAGCAGTGGACGTCTTTCGGCTGAAATGATGATGATGATGATGATGATGATAAAACCATACTAGTTTTAAAAAAGAGAGAAGAGCAGTATGCTTACCATGACTGCGCGTTTTTAAAGTAAGAATATCCGTCTCGCTCCTGCCAGAGTAGTGGTAAGCGAGACGGACATACTTTAAACACACGCAGTCGCTAACGCTTACGGTTACGTACAACTCA
The DNA here is from genome assembly GCA_949128165.1 of Lathronympha strigana. Classification (NCBI taxonomy): domain Eukaryota; kingdom Metazoa; phylum Arthropoda; class Insecta; order Lepidoptera; family Tortricidae; genus Lathronympha; species Lathronympha strigana. Next base: position 7,273,263 of record OX421923.1, on the reverse strand, counting down.
TGGTAAGCACTACTAATCGGACACCGGTAGCATTTTTTCGACGAAAGTATTACATGGATATGATTGTATTTTATTTTGTACAGCATTTATAATTGGTTATTAAACTTCAAGGTTACAAAACGCACCGTAGTCAAATTTTGTAATAAAAGACCTATATCACAGTTGCATAAACTAGGTAATAATGGTACTAGTAGTACATGCATGTCCAAATCATCATAAGTGCGAGACTGTAATATCTGCAGATATCCGTTATTTTTCACATCTTCTAAGGATCACATCTTCAAATCCTCACCTAATCAGAATGAGATCAACTTTACTGCCCTTTCAAAACAATCGCTCTAGCCATCTTTGAATAATCAGTGAACACAAATAAAGTTCTAACGGCGTATTTATTGACAAAAAAATGAAGCCCGTCGCATTTAGAAACTCCATCGAAATCCCGATTAAAATGCGATTTTGATCACGACTTTATTCCAGCGTGGACTTAAGTCCATTCGACTTGTGTCCCTCACATTTAGGGCTGCCATCCGTCCGGGTTTCCCCGGATTTGTCCTAGTTTGGAGGCCGTCCGGGGAGCGTCCGGCCCGGATTTTTAAAACTTTCGGACATTTTTGGGTTCAGGTCAATCCCTAGCAAAAGCTAAATTTTTAAATAAAAAATTTATTTCTTTAGTGTCCGGGGAGAGACCGCGAATTTAGTGAAACGTCCGGGTTTTTTAACTTTTTTGTCCGGTTTCGGCAATGTACGAGATGGCAGCCCTACTCACATTCCACCCGAGATAATAGAGACGGCAATAAAGACATGCCGATGCGGAAATATTCACCAATAATTCCACCTCTATTGGAATTCAAAAATGGAACGGTGATGGCGTGGTGGAATGTGGGGCAGTCGGGTGTCGGTCGATTAATGGAGGTTATGGCACAGATTATGCATAGTTCTTAAGACAGATATTTCTTAAGAACAAACCGTTTTGAACAATATTAAGAAAGAGTAAGAGAGGTATGGGCACTGCGGATGCATATCGTTTAGTGTGGTAGGGCACAGCACAACGAATGTCGCCTCGCTCAAATCTGCAGCAGAGCCCATCTGGGGAAGTACCTCCACCTTACAGAAAACCGCAGTTTCTGTTGGTGAGTATGGTCGCCAGAGCTCCAAGAGGATTCACTGTGTTGACAGCTAGGGACACACGGTGCAAAGCTTGCCCCTTTAGCTGTCAACACAGCGAATCCTCCTTTTTTTAAAGGGTCGGCAACGTGAACACACCTGGAGTTGCAGGCGTCCATAGGCTACGGTGATTGTTTACCATCAGGCGGGCCGTATGCTTAATTGTCACCGTCGTAGTATAAAAAAAAAACCACGGAAGGTCCCATAAGAATCGTTACGGTCGGTCGGTCCTATACGTTCCATTGTCCCAGTACTCCCTTCAATCTTAAAATGCGAGACCCATACTACATTGTTATACCGTTCAATCCATTCATTCATTCAGTCAATTGTGTTTACCGATCAAAGGATCCGGAAAACTCTTTAAAAGTAAGCAACGAAAGTTCGGTTTAGATACACGCAACAGAACACTTAAGTGATGGCTCTTATATAAATGAATAAATATTTGGAATAACTTTTACACAATTTTTCCTAGCCCCAAAATAAGCAAGGCCTGTGCTGTGGAGACTATATGTAATAAAATATCCATAAAGGATGTCTCACACCAATCCGATCCGGGATAATCTGCCTTTTTTCTCGGAGCCCTCGGAAGTCAAGTGACCTTTTTCTATAGAAACTGACGGTCCCGGATCGGATCGGATCGGAAAGGTGTGAGCCATCTTTATTCATATTCATATTCATTTAATCCATTGTTATCATGTTCATTAGGTCATAAAGGTCTTACATTTTACTCTTAGTCAGTACAAATCAGTACGTAGTTTTTAAATCAGGAGTAAATAGTCTTAGGACCACAAGCGCTAAGCCAGGTTACCCATCTAAACCCGGAGTTTGATGTAAAATTCTATACTAAAAACTGTTAACTCCGAGTTAGGTGGCGCAAATCACGCTTAGTAAGTACACAACCTTCAACTTCGTAGTACATTAATCTGTGTGTAGACAGACTAGCAATACATCCGAGTTTTTTAACAATAATATGGGGTTCCTCATAGATTTTAAATTAGCAAACAATGAAAATATGTCAGGGCTATAAATAGGTACTGCTTATCTAATGAAGTTCTAGAATCTTCCGTGAAAATTCCTGCATTTTTATTCAGACTACCGACGTTCAGGCATTCCTACTACCGACGTCGTGCGACACTACGGCCATGAAATGTAGGTAAGTAATATTTTTTAAAGAAAATCAGCAGAAAGTGGATAACTCTTTTGGTAGCCCCTACATTTAGAGTGTAACTATTGGGATCTTGATTGGACACAATTATTTCTTGTAGCTTTTATCGTGGTCTTCTTCTACGTCACTAAACTGTAAGGTCTGACCGACATATTTCTTTATGACGTAAATCTTTTTTTTTTTACTTAGTTATAGGACAGTGCTTTTAGTATGATATCATATAAATTTAATGAAAAAAAAAACCAATTGAAGTTGGATAAATCCAACTTTTGTTCCGGAAAGTTTTTTTAATTTAAAGTTAATTTAATGAAGTTATGGTCCATGTTATATTTTTCTGTTATGTTTATGATAATATTAAGGTTGTGTAAAAAAATATCATATGTTTTAACTTTGGAGATAAAGGCCCCCCTTGGCGGACTTAAAGACTCTGAAACTTTTAGTTCAGAAGCTCATCGAAGTCTGCTGCAGTTCTCATCCGCTCCTTGTTCAAGCGGTAGGTTGCGCCAGAGATATATGAAAAATAAACACAACCGATCACTAAAGTTGCCGTCAAACCAACTTGCTAACAATGTAAACAAACCGCCATATTGATCGTCAGAACCTAACTTTTCAGTATTCAATGAAATCTGTAAGATTAAGTTATTTATCTTATGTTTTGTATGTTACAATAGGACCGTTTCAGTAGTTTATTTAAGTATATATTGGCCCAGCGCACGCAAGTTTTTTGTAGAAATAGGAAAACGTCTGGTTGATGTTACTGGTGATCGAAGAGCTGGTGGCTTCCTTGCACAACGTATCAGCATTGCGATACAACGAGGAAATGCTACCAGCATCCTAGGCACAAGCCTCAAGGACCTATTTTAGATTTAAGGTAGGTAGAGGTAGGTAGTTAGGAAAGTTACACTTACTGTATATATTTTGAAAATAAATGTAAGTATTTATTATTATGTAATAATATTGCATGACCAAGTCGCACATAATGCAAGTCACTATACAATTTGCAGGAAAACCAATGACTTTTAAAATCGAAAATTGTACTAACATAACTTGTATTTTTTTTTCATGATATGATTTTATATTTACTCACACAATGCATAGTAAAACATTATATGAAACACTCGTGTCGGCTTATACATTCATCGGAAATCTCCTACATTCCGCACTTGTTACATAAATACTCGTAGCTATTATATCCTCTTGTAGTTATTGCAAATACCTTTCCTAAATAGCACCTATGTTTGAAGTTTATTACTACTTTTTGTTGAAACAGATCAAATTATTTAATTAAATATTTTGATTTGATATTAAAGAAGTAACACTACTACATATAAATTATTAATTGAAATAGATATACTAAAGAAAAAGACCAAGACCCTTGGAGACCAAGCCGAGGATCGAACTCAGGTCTTCAGCCTACGCGGCTAACGCCATAACCACTAGATCACCTGGTCTCAACGAATGCTGGCGAATTCCTCGAGTATATGCAATCTTAGTAACAGGCAAGACGCTTGTGGCCGTTCTCTAAGTACAAGTATCATCACAGCGGTTATGGCGTTAGCCGCGTAAGCTGAAGACCCGAGTTCGATCCTCGGTATAGCCTCCTAGCCTTGCAAAGCCTAGTGTTGGTCTTTTTCTTTAGTACATGACATCTATTGCAATATTTTCTTTTTACAATCCCATTGCTGTCTTGACACATTCAGTGCCAACGATCCGAAATTTTGTAACCGCTCGTAGGCGCTTTCTTTAGTGGCCCAGCGGTGAGAGCGTGCGACTTTCAATTCGAAGATCGCTAGTTCTAACCCCGGCTCGTACCAATGAATTTCTCGGAATTTACGTACGAAATATAATTTGATATTAACCCTTTTTTGGTGAAGGGGACCGGACTAATCCTAGTTTACCCTCTGCGTTGGAAAGTCAGATGGCAGCCGTTTTCGTAAAACTAGTGTCTTACGCCAAATCTTGGGATTAGTTACCAAAGCGGACCCCAGGTTCCCTGAGCCGTGACATTAGCCGGGAAATCGCAAACGTCCGTGTAAATGGTCGCATTAAAACAGATGTTTGCTCTATCACATACATAACCTCGACCGTCATAAGCCAGCTGGATGTCTCTTGAGAAAACCTCAATAAACACAGAGGTAATAACTACGAAGAATAAAATGAACTCTACAGGCTATTTGTCTACGAGGCAGGGCCGGATCTGGGTGGAGCAGCATAAAAATATTTTAAAACTAGTTCGGGTTTGACAGATAGGTTTAATCTACTCTTCTAAAAGCAAAGAGTTCGTGATTCATAAAATGTCAATGAAGTGTAAAAAAATACGACCTAATAATTATATAAAGTTTTTTGTTGAAATTGCAAATCGTCTGGTTGATGTAATGGGTGCCACAAGAGCTGGTGGCATCCTCACACAACGTATCAGCATTGCGATTCAACGAGGAAATGCCGCCAGCATCCTAGGTGCAATGCCTCAAGGACCTATTTTAGATTTCGGGTAGGTAGAGGGTGGTAGGTAGAGGTAGATAGGTAGGTAGGTAAGTTACACTTACTGCATATATTTCGAAAATAAAAAATAACCGGACCTTTGGGAGGCGTACGCAGAGCCCCTTTCGACTATTTAAAGAAATGTATGTGTAAGGTACACCGAGCGAATTTTTCACCTGCCCGAGTCATGGGACGCAGAGGCAACACCCACGAGGGTGTATGGACTATTGACATTTAATGGAATCTAATTAGGTGAAAGTGGTGGACTAAATACTGCGTTATGGAGAATAAAATCCGACGTCTCCCTAACAAAATGGCAAGCAATTTTACTTCCGGTATAATATCCCCTCAAAAGCGACATCAATTCAATAAAATTCGAATGAAACCAAATCCGGCCCTGGCCTTATCCTCTACTTTACGCTACAATACTTCCTCTTTTATTACTAATCTAAATTGAAACTAAAGTAATACCGTTGGAATACTTCTTTAAAACCAATGTTGATAGAGTCTGGCTAAAATATCTTTATCCCTGCAAATTTTTGTTATACTAATTATGTTTAGACTCGCTTTGACTTACAAATATGGCATTTTTCAGAGTGACCAAATAAATATGTTTAACATTATCAAAAATATGCAAATATTAAATATGTAAGTATTGTTGGTTAATCTTCCGGCAAAATATTTGATGCAATCTAAACATCGCTTTTCAGCGATAATTGTCTCTTGCTATTGCAACAGCATCAAAATTTTATAATTGAAACATAAATGGAAAAATGGGATTCGAACCCACGACCTCTCTGAACACCGCTCTGCCAATTGCAAATAAATAAAATTTTTCAAACAACTTCAAAGGTCATCATCATCATCATATATATCAGCCATAAGACGTCCACTGCTGAACATAGGCCTCCCCTTTGGACCTCCATATGTACTGGTTGGAAGCGACGTAACTTATTACCTCAATGAGGTACTGTGCCACTAATTGCCAATGTTGCATACACTATATTTAATCGAGAACCCCTCTACATACCCCTAATTGAAGTCTGCGGTAACATTTCATTCCGTTATGCGGCGAGCCTAAGCAGTTTTTATGCATTCCAATCTGAAAACCCGTCCAACCGTGCCATTTGTTCCGATACACCAGGCAATGAGAAGTATTTTTGCGTGAAAATCTCAACAGTTTTTGTTTTACGTCACATTTAATTTTAAGAAAAGAGCGTGCTTAAACGCTTATGATGTGACTCCTCAGGTGTTACAAGTATCCATGGGCGGCAATAGTAGCTTACTATCAGTCGGTACGTCTGCTCGTTTGCCTCCTATTTCCTTAAAAATTCTTTACTATCGAGTTGCGATATTTGCTCCTCGATATGGTTAACGACGTAAATATGAATTAAACACTTAAGCACGCAAAATGCACGTCATTTCAATCAAATGTACTCTCCCAATAAAAAAGTTTTAAAAGGATGCTTTTCGTATATTATTTTGGGAGTATTTGTATACTCTTTTTGTTATTATCGCGGTTATTTTACATTCTTACTGATGAGCACGAGTTATTTCCAGTGGTGAACATAAACGAACTTGAAAGAGGGTAGATCGTTACGGATACCCTTAAGTGTAAACCCACCTGCAAACTTTAGTTTTCTCGTGAACATGGCGGTTGCAATATCGCCGAAATATCAGGAGCTCGATTTGAATAAAAAACCTTGGTAAGAACCCGTGTTCATTACTAAGAATATTTGAATACTCGATGCAAGTAAGAATTTGGTAAAAGTTTCAAAGTTTCAAGTTTCAAAATCTTTAATGTCATAAAACACATGTCAAGAATAATAAAAAATAAATTAAATCTAAAATACACAATATCATTACAATTAAAAATTAAAATACCAATAAAAATAAAATAAAGTAACAATAAAAAAAAACAGGAAAGGGAATTATATATGTCAAGTATACATTTTAATTATATATGTCATTTACATTGTAGTATATATATTGTAATATTTTTATATCACATCGTTGATGAACAAGCACACCATTCAGCTTTTTGTGAGCAGTCACCCCAGCACTCCATTTTTAAAGAGCTTATTTCTTAAACTAGGGGCTCTTAAAGTGGGTTATTGTTAACCTATGGAGCGGATGGTAAGTAATTCATAGGGTCCGCCTTAGAACGTTTCACTGTCCTAATGCATTTCTTTTTAAGTTTTACTAATTGTAATTAAAAATTCGGTTCAAAATGGATGCATGGTACGAATTCCATTCAGATATTTACTTCCCGAACCCATACATGACGACATTAAATCGATTTAATTAATTAAAAGTTTCTTCAAGACTCTTACTTACTATTTTGTACATTGCAACATACATTGCTAAAGTTTCCTACCATTTTGGAAAAAAGTCATGCATTGACAGTTCATAAATCCGTCGTTGATTGGCGTACAATATCAGTGATTTTAGATTTTTGCCGACCTGTCAAACCGCTCCCTTGGGACCTTCCGGAGTTTTCAATCACCGAGTTTTATACATAAATTACGATTAGAGATTAAGAAGAATTTGTTTTTAAATAACGTTTCTTAGGAGATTGGTTTCTTCCATAAAAAACCAATCGATTTAAGTAGGTACATTTTTCTTATATGGGTATTTTGTTATTTTGAAAATGAACAATCAAGATTTGTTCTTTAAATGAGCGTTTTTAGTTTTTCATTTTTATATTGTGATATTTTCTGCGAGATTTATGTTTTTCTACTCAAATTCACTCAAGCTCATTCCATCCCAATAGAAGAAAAAAGTGATCGAAATTTTTCAAATTTTTTTGTTACCACATACAATTTATACGGAAACATGTATTTCAGCATTCTAAGGAACTTATAAGTGTTATTTATTAAAACAAATATTAATAAACTATGTAAATAAAAGTAACATAAACATTTAAACTAACTTATAAATAAAAAGTTGACTCCAGCTCGGTGCCTAATGATGGGCAGGGAGGCTTGGAGCCACTGTGTGTTGTCAAAAGCAATATTTAAAATAGAAGATACTGTAAATTTTATTTCTTGATTTAGGTTTGCCAATTGCTTTACAAATTCTAAACAAGTATTATTGTAAACTCACCCAATGCTCTTGGTGTGCTGCCAGCCGAGCAGTAGCCATCATCACGTACACTCCTGCCTCCTGGTGTGCCGCTGGCTCGACTGAGAAGCGCTGGGCTGGCACGTTGTTCTTCGTACGATGGGGCGGTATGCGTGATTATCCCGCTGCCGCTGAGCGTGGCCTGGTTAACAACAATATTTTAAGGATCTCCTAGCCAAGTTGGTTGTAACCTGCCTACGAAGTATTGACTGCGATGATGGTAGAAAAACCTACCATGGTAGGTATCTTGGCATTATGGAGGTCCCGGTTATAGTGCTGTCCTGGAGGAGGCGAGCTGATGAGGTCTGGATCCCGGTCTCCATCACCGTCAGGCTCCTGTGTAATCAAAGAATACCATTTGACTTCTGTAGATCAGCAATATGAAACAGACAACTTTTTGTTTCTTTTTTCAAAATTTACAATTCGTTAATTTAAAACAAAAACAGGTTTCCTAACTAATAGGTATATTTGACACTGCCAACTGCGAGCAATCATTAGTGGTTCTAGAGATAATATCATACTTCCCGTGTTTGACGAGTGTGAGGAGTGAGGACAAACTTGAATGACAGCGAAAATCATACAAATTTAATTTACTATTTTTTTTAACAGTATTGAGATATACTAATAAAGGTACCTTATCGGTCGCCGATTACGTCGTATGGCATCGCAAGGATGACATAAGGATGATCCACACTAGAACGGGCCGGGACATAACCGGGCCGGGCCGATTAGTCAGTTTCTCTAGAAAACGTCACGTCACTTCCGAGGCCTCCGAGCTTGGACGTGATTCTATTGAAATTGACAGATCATCCCGTCCCGTCTCGTCCCGTTCTGGTGTGAGTCATCTTTTATGCTAGACCGGGCCGGGACAGAGAAAGTGTCACATAACTCACATAACAATGTCCACTTTTCGCCATTGCAATGCTCGCGATCGACAGCACACTATGTGATTTCAGAGGAATTTCCTCCCACGAACGTTCCGGCTGTGGAATGAGCTCTTTGCCGATGAAGAACTACAGTATAGATGGGGTTCTTAAAAAAAGAGTGTATACATTTTTAACGGGTCGACACAATGGGTCGCGCATGTGACACCTTCCGAGGTGCAGGCGTCCATAGGCTACGGTGACCGCTTTTCATCAGGCGGGCCGTATGCTCGTTTGCCATCGACGTGGTATAAAAAACAACGTTTTCAGTAGAAATTGACGCATAGTCCTGTCCCGGTCCGATCTAACCTGAGTCCTCCTTATACATAGGTACCAGCGTAAGGACCGACTATGCTGCATAGCCAAGATGCCAATCGCTTACGCTACGTAGCGTAATGTAGTTATCTCTCTCTATCACTCTTCCTTAGTAGCGTGACAATGACAGAATTGCGTTTCGTTCGCGATTAAGCTACGCACGCAGGTAAACCTTCACCCGCTACAAAAGAATAAAGATGATTCTATTCTTTTGTGCAATCCTAGGATTGATAAGGATTGTGATGTCGATGATATGAGAGTCAACAAACCTGAGCCTGTTGTGGCGAAGAGCCCCGGCGAGAGCCACTGCTGGATGACCTGTTACTGGTATCTGAAACAATTACAAACGTATATTACTATAGTGAACAGAACAAACGATTGATTTTGAAATGCTTAGGTATTTAGAAATAAATGCAAAGTATATGGTAAAAGACCTCACGGACGCAGCCCTATACGTTGGTCTGGTCAACTCCGCGCTTGACTCTACAGTTCAAAACGCCTTCTGTCACCAGCGGTTCTATACTGCCGGTGACAGAAGAAGACAGAGGCGGGAGACGATGGAGAAGAACCTGAGAAAGTGGTGTAGAAGGGAGGTTACGACCCTTAATACTGAGGAACACGGTACAAGGAGGAGAAATAAAAGAAGATTGGAAGCTCTGGACCTACACCATCAACTACTGAAATGTAGTACAAGTGGGTAGATTCCGACTATGCTAAGTTTTCTAGCATAGTAATACCACAGACTGTGGAAGTGTTAAGTAAACGTCATAATTTTAGAGAAGTTTAACGTTTAAAATAGCATTTTAAAGCATTTTAAAGATTGACAGTTGTTTTGCTTGGAAGAGATAACGAGATTTGACTCTATGGCGGATGTTCCTACGAAAAGCCAAAGTAACAATGTTATATTTTTGTTATTTATATTATTGTACAGTATGTCTAACATGTACTTGCAGGTAATATTATAACGAAACAAACATATTTACACGTTAAATTACCTAAAAATCCTCCTCGATACAGGCATTTGATCAAGCATGTATTTGTTTAGGACCTCACCGCTACAAATCTAACTATGCCAACCTCCTATCTCACTAAACTGTGTTATTGCAATATCAATCTTGTTACTGAGGTAATAAAATTGATTTTCGAATGTTTTTCTAAGGCAGATATTTTGCTAGGGGGATTTTTATTTGATTTAAGTACAAGAGAGGTCGAGAGATGTCAGGTTAAGTGGATTCTGATTTGAATAACACGTAATTGGGCGTTTTTATTTTTTGATGTCCAAAAATCATTTTTTGCCACATAAATAACCAATTTATTTCAAATAACTATTTCAGATATAACTAACAAAATATATACAGTAAGTTACAAGCTACCTATATTTAATTTAGCAAAGGAAATTAGAAAATTTTATCTGTTTTCTACTCAGAGCTCTTTTAATCCTAGTAGGAGAAAAAAAGTCTCCTCAGAGTTTCTTTTTCAATTCGCCACGATTTTCTCACAGATTTAATATGGCGGTAGTGCAATGAAAAGTTTGAAAAATGTAAGGAATTTTTGGGACACTGTTTGCTCCTACTAGCACTGAAAGAGCTTAGAGACTTAAAGAGTAGAAACTGATAAAAATTCTAATTCAACAAAAAATTTTTTTTTGGACAACAAAAAGTAAAAATACCCAATTACTTACTTGAACGATTTCAAAGGGGTATCAAAGTTAACCACAACAACAGTCGTGCACCTATAAATATTATAACTGGCAGCATCGTTTTGAATATGTAATTATATAAATGAGAAAGCTTCGCTTTGACGTAATCACCAGCCGCCTGTTTGACTACGCTGCACGCTGACAATTTACCACTGTGTGCGTAGTCAAGATGCCAATCGCTCACGCTCATCTCTCTCTATCGCTCTACCTTATTAGTGCGACAATGACAGTTGCGTTTTGTTCGCGACTAAGCATTAGCGATTGGCATCTTGGCTACGAAGCCTGGGGTGCCAAAGCTTTGGTGGACCAGCGGGAAGAACGTGCGTTTCTCTATCCGAATCTCGTTGTTAAATTCCGGCTCGTACCAATGAGTTAACGGGACTTATGTACGAAATATCATTTGATATTTACCAAATTCTTTTCTGTGAAGAAAAACATCTTGAAGAAGCCGGATTAATCACAATAAGGCCTTTATCCTCTAGCTTGAAAGGTCAGAAGGCAGTAGCTTTCAGCAAATTTTGGGATTAGTTGCCAATGCGGACCGGCATTGGCTCTGAGCCATGGCATAAGCCGGGAAAACGCTGGGCAGATGAAGAGCTTTTACCTCTGGAGTGCAGATCTCCGACGCTGTTACCCAGCACTGGCATGCCAGCCATGCCGCCTGCTACTAGCCACTTGTCCTCATTCTACATCTGTAAAAATAAAAATAAACACATGAAACTGTGTCTATGTTCATAATAATGTGTATAAAACGCGAAAGTTTAAAGTATTGTAAGAAAAACATCATCATCATGGCATCTAGATCTGGCCAATATGCAGCTCCGGTTTTTCGTTACCCATGTGGAAGGATCGTAAACATTTTTTTTACAAATCCAACAATGGAAGTTGCTTACATTTATACTCTGCACCGTAATTAGATTCCAAAAAACTAACTTAATTCACACCTTTATTCTTTTTTAATCATGTAACTAAGTAAAATCTTAATACTTCTTTACATCATAGCATTAAAATGGCTTGTTTTTTTTTAACTTATACAAAAACAAGATAGGGAGTGAGTGAATTTAGTTTATATAAAGCGAGTGAGCTATATTTGAAAATAACATTTCAAAAGATGACTCTCACCAATCCGATCCGATCCGATCCGGGAAAATCTGTCAGTTTCTAGAGAAGACGCTACATATTTCTTTGTATAGAAACTGACAGACCGTCGCGGACCAGATCGGACCGGATCGGATTTGTGTGAGTTATCCCTTAATACAATATCTCAACTTTTCTACAGATACCTAGGTATTAGTACTGTTTTTAAACTTAATTCCACTATCCCCACGTAACTCAATACAAATGGCCTAAATATTAAAATAGTTCCTGCAAAGGCTTAATAACAAGGTAGCTTTAATAGCATACAATCCTATAATTGGCGCAAACAGTCACGTGGCCCTGTCACTCGGCATTCGTGAACAGACCAAACCGTACCTAGCCTGGATATATAGACAACACAGACCGTATTATGAAGTGCTTACAAGCAGAACGAGGTCATCGAATTTAAACTATCGTGAGAGATATTATTGTAATAACCACAGCATAGGGATGTATTCCATAGAGTAAGGTAACTTCATACACGGCCAGCGGCTCCGCTCGGTGAACGTGCCGAGATATATACCTAGGGGATACATAAACTCGCCGGCAAGAAAATGAGCAAACTGTAATTCACTTCATGTGAAGAAAAATATTGAAAGACACGTGCATGCAAATATTATAATATCCATATCAAGAAATAACACATAAAAGGAATCCTAAATAAACCGAGATAAGTATCAAGAATTGTCTGTCCCAGTGAACCAGTATGTCTACTTGTTAAGTTTTTGAAATTTGGTATGATGAAGAACTTTGTTTACGTTAAAAGCTAAGCAAACTTGTAATTGTTTGTCGCGGCTCCTGATGACGTTTTTCGTAAAGAACGAAACATGTCGAGCGAAAATCGACTAAATTACGTGAGTGACCGGTTTTAAATATTATTTAATATGTTCAAGTCTCACGAGAGTTTTATAGTTAAAATTGTAATTGTTTTATTAAAAAAAACTCTTGGTACATAAATACGTTGTTCATAGTATGCTTGTATTTATTTCATTTGATAAGAATGTTTTTCTTCTTAGATAAAACACCTTGGCAACGATGGCCATAGAGGAAGATATGTTAGTTAGGATACCATACTTCACACTACTCGACAAGGAAACAAGTGAAACAAGAACCAGATATTTTCGGTCAGTTGCACTGCACCCCCACCTCGTATGCGACTTAGGGCGGCGGCAAGTCTCGTTAAGAATTCACAACTACCAATGCGCTACTCCATACTAAACATTATTTTTAAACATTAACGTCTGCGAACTGCGAACGATACCAAAGTGAAAAACATTACCTCCCACGCTACGTACAAAGAGAAACATTATTAACTGACCATTTGTTTAAGAACTTTATTCCGTTGCAATAAGGGTTATCAAGGGTCGGTTAACAGTATTGAAGATGGTACATACTGACAATGACGTCACAAACTCCCGAAGGACCCTTGGTATGAATCAACAAACTGGCAAATTAAAAATGAATTAGGACAGGACAGTAAACAAATTGTGACAGGGCTTCATTCTAATTACGAAAATTACGATTCGGAGAACATATTGTGGGCGTCTACACAGTTTTTATACTTATCCAATGATAAACATGAACGAATTATGAATGAATGCGTGATGATATTATTATGAGGGTTAAGGATGACTCACACTAAAACGGGACGGGACGGGACGATCTGTCAGTTTCTATAGAAAATGTCAAGTGGCATCTGAGAGCTCCGTGATACATACAATGTTTTTCGTCACATTTGCTAGGAAATATATAGACTTTCTAGGCAGATAAAGAAACAATAATAATTAGCGGTATAGTGTAGTAGCACAGTTCACAGTACTCCGGAGTGAGCGGCGACTACGTGCTGCGAGCGCGTGGGGCGCAGGTCCTCCGGAAGCCCCGGGCGGGCGGTAAAGTAGCAAGAGAATTCATTAAGACCATGGGCGTAATACAGCTTTTAGTCTAAGTATGCTTACATATAATATCACCATTTATGAGCAGGTGTGATGAAAAGTTGTTTATAATATTAACATTTGGAGGAATTATTATTTTTAGGATAATATTAGGATAAGGTCAGAATATTAATCTGGTGGTCTGTGAGGGTAGTAAAACAATAACGGCCCATCCCGATGACAGCTGGTCAGAATATGAAAGTCAAGAGGGGTTATAAAAATGTATCGAAAGATAACTATTGACATTATACGTAGATTTATTGTTTGCCCCTGACCTGATATGTTTCATTTGTACAGTAGCCATCAGATATATCGGAGCGGCCAAAGCTCTCACAAATATATGAGCACGTCTCGTTCAAGGCGTTAGTGCTTGTTCAGCTATTTTTGAGCACTTCGGTCGCTCTTATATATGTATGTGATGGCGACTGTAATGTACTCGTAGTTTGACTCGTTCACTACAGGTTCATTCTTAAAACACATTAATTATAAAAAGAATTATAAGAATAAGAATAAGAAACATTTATTCGTGACGATCACACACAACACATAATAAAAGAACAAAAACAGGAAAACAGAATTGTTGTGTGCATCACGAAATGGACCCAACTCAGCATAATGCTAGTTTTGAAACTAGCGCTGGTCTTCCGTAGGGCCCATTCGATGATGCCACGAGAAGTAACACATAAAAGGACTAAAAACATAACATAACAGTATAAATTATTAAGATTACCAACATTTAAAACATCACAAAACCAAAACAAAAATTACAAGGAAAAAATACTACTCATGAACGCGACCATACCATCTGTCAAGCCTGCTTAGGCTATCTGTGCTTTTTGCGCAAGCGCAACTAGCGCCCAGCCACAGCCCAAACCAAAAGCAAGCAATCTAAATGGCATAGTCGCTCCATGGAAAAATTTAAATTACAACATAAACTAAAATTGAACACACCAAACAAATATTCAAACGCATTATCAATGTGCAAGATGGGTAAACATTTTGAAGCACCGTTTACGCTGCATAATAATAACATGACCTAACCTAAAACTTGCAAACTTTTTTTTTTATTTTTTTTTTATTTAACATACACACAACCATCTTAACAGGATATCCTAATGCGACAGTATGGAATTTTAAGACAAGAAACTAAAACAACACAAGTACATTATTACAAATCACAGTAACACAATACATATAACGTGGCCTTTGTGAATTCGTTCAAAGAACAAAAAAACAAATCTAACTCGATCGCTACTCGATTTAGGGTCCGAATTGCGCGCGTAAAGGGGGCCTGGCGAAGGAGTTGCGTTCGAGCGCGCGGCTCGGCCAGCAGGTCCGGCCGCCGCCGCCGCCACACATACCGGTCTGGTACGTTCAAACGCACCTCTGCCAGGACTCCAGGGTTGCACAACTTCCCTCGAACCAACTTAAATATATATGAAGCTAGCCCCAGTTCCCTTCTAACTTCTAGTTTATTGTATCCTACCATTCCTAACACGAACAATGTAGGATACATTAAAGGATAAAAAGGGTATACACCGTATAATTTTAAATATATAAACCTAATAAATTTATTCTGAATTCTTTCCAACATTAGCCTATATTCCGACTCGTGTGGACTCCAGATGACCGCATTACCCTCTAGATGGCTTCTGACAATTGCCTCGTACAATACTCGTATCGCATTGATGTTGGTAAACGCATGAGCCTGTCTCATCACAAACCCCAGATTTCGGAAAGCCCTTTTACATACTGAAACAATATGGTCTCGAAAGGTGACTTATAATAATACACAAAATTAAGGAATGATAAGATAAGATATATAATATATATATATAGAATTGAGTTCCATTTAATTTAAACTATCATGACTCACACTGACTGAAGTTTTGGTGGCAATAACGTCAATTAACTAGGGACTTCCTACCGATTTTAAATTTATCGATAACTGAATACTTATTTCGAAATTGCATGTCATCATTAGCTATTAAGTTCACCGGATAAAATAGAAATTAACTAAAATATGCTCACTACTGCCCATCAATGTTCTATATACTTAAAAAAAATTAAATAATTAACTTTAACAAGCAAATATTTTATATTTTCTTAATCGACGTATACGGATTTTATAATGTGCAATAGGCATCGTCATATCATTAACATACTGTCATAAGAAAGTACAATTTATCGATAAAATAATACCGCGTGGAAGTCCCTATCTAAACTTTATTCGTGCCACCAAAACTTCTATGTCTGTATTTATATATTAAATTTTAAAGAAGAAAACCTTTAGCGTAATTAGTGGTTTTCCCAAAGTAAATTCTCCAGCTCAAGAAAACACAAAGAATTAAATAAATAACAGTTTCATTTAAAAGACAATACAGCTACCCGAAGTTACTCTTATCTCCCGCCGGATCTCTAACCCGCACAATGCGATCCTGAAAGTCAACAATGGCGATCAAATGAGCTATGCTTTATTTTAAAAGGTTTCACGATACCTTTATTAAATCATTATTTTTTGTTAGACAAGCGTTTTTTATTTTAATATCGTTAACAGAGAGTTAAAGTGTATTTGATATGGGCAAAATGTAATTGGTTTTTGGAAAGGTACCTAAGTGGGTCAATCACAAAACGATGTTCCGAGTCTTTCCGTGTTTTGTTTAATCCTTACTGCGGGACTTAGTCAATTTGTGTAAGAATGTCCTGTAATATTTATTTATTTATTTATTTATTTATTTATTTATTTATCCTTAAGGAAGACTCAAACTAGAACGGGACGGGATGGATTGGGACGGGGTGGGACGGGACGGGAAAATCTGTCAATTTCCATAGAAAGCGTTACGTGACATCCGAGGGCTCCAATGAAGCTGTCACGGGAAAATTCATTTTCTCGTCCTGCCCCGTCCCGTCCCAACCTGTCCCGTGCTAGTGTGAGTCATCCTTAAAATTAAAATTAAAGGGTACCTACTCCTTTTCTATTGAATTGTATAAAACAATCATTATTACAAGACGACAATCTGTTAACTATTGACCGCAGGAAAGAAAAAGTGTGTGTTCAACTGAACTTTCTTTCTCGTGGCCAATAGTTAACAGCTTTTGGACATGTAGTCATGATTTTTATTATACAATTTAGAAAAGGAGTACATTTTAATGTGTGGGATAGTTTAATAACAAAATCAATATTTATAGCCCTTAACTATTGAAAAGTCCCTCCCTCCCGTTAAAAATAGTACATTACTGCAGAGGCCGTGAAGTAAGGGATTGCAGGACGAGTTTGTGGTAGACCGGATGAAACAAGTCCTGCAATCTCTCCTCCGGCCGAGGCTTGTATGTATAGTGCTTGTCTCAAACATTGTGAGGAAATAATCAAAATATCGCGTCAGGAATGACCTTTATTCTCGAGGTTTATAATCGTCTACTGCGTCACATTTGGTAAACATGTAACTTTGCGCACTGATTTCAAAAAATAAAAATATACTTTTCTCAAACATGATCGGAAATGTATGCATTTATGTCACGAAATGACGACATGAAGTTTCTTGTTTATGGCGGCTCCCCCCATTTACTTTTTGGCCGGATGCCGTGAAGTAATGTATGGCGTAAGTATCATCATCATCATCATTTCAGCCGAAAGACGTCCACTGCTGGACATAGGCCTCCCCCAAAGATTTCCACAATGACCGGTCCTGCGCCACCCGCATCCAGCGGACTCCTGCGACCTTCACCAGGTCATCAGTCCACCTTGCGGGGGGCCTACCCACGCTGCGTGGGTAGGCCCCCCGCAAGGTGGACTGATGACCTGGCGTAAGTATGAACGAAACATTATTGTCCGCTGCTCTAACTTTTTTAATTTGCGTACTAACACTAAACTGACAAAGGAAAAATTACATACAGCCAACGACCACTAGATACTTGCGACATTTAAAAAAACAAATTCTATGGTTCTATGTATATTTATGTGCGCTTAAACATGGTGCTCGAATAGCTCATTCAATGGCATCTTTAAAAAACAAAAAGGTGGCAAATTAAAAAATGTTTTCCTTATTAACTATTTACCTAGTAGTTATTTTAATTTTAATATTTCCTCACAATGATTGAGAAAAGCACTATACAAGCCTCGGCCGGAAGAAAGATGTGAAGAGACTTGTTTAATCCTACCACAAACTCGTCCCGCAATCTCTTACTTCAAGGGCTCTGCAGTAATGTACTATTGCATGAGTCAGATGCAAAGACATTACTTAGGTAACTCATAAAATTACGCGTAATTTAGCAGAAAGATATCGGTGTCTCCAATATGTGAGTAAAATACTAGAATGCGCACGTGCGGGCTTTATCTAATGGCATTGTACATATTTATACGACGAGCTTGAGGAGTTGATTGGTCCACCAAACCAACATAAACCTCTCTCTATCACTCTTCCTTATTAGTGTGACAATGACAGTTGCGTTTCGTTAGCGACTGAGCGTGAGCGATTGGCATCTTGGCTACGCACCCAGGCCTGCTAACGGTTCCCAGAAACTCTGGTATAGTAGACAGCTGTACTTTTCCGCACTCACGTAAGCACTGAGAATTAACAAACACGGCTGTAAGACAGCTAATTTGACAGCGCTGTTCATTACCCGAGAAACGCCCGCTAAGCGCCCGCCAGGTAAAGCCAGCCATTCACGGTACGTAAGTGGGAGGTAAAGAAAGGATTAAGGGCATTATGTAAAACAATTTATTTCAAGGTACTATTTCAGATATGACTAACAAAATATAATATTTTCTTCTGGTTCCACGATTATTGTTCACTGAAAAACACGTTAGAACGAATTAATCGCGTTTATTAACACCATGTCCCTACATTTCGAGCCTTTTACAGCACTCGTTTTGATGATGACAATGTCAATCCGTTTTAAAGTGTTTAATTTCAACAACAAAATATATACATTAAGTTTCAAGCTACCTACCTTAGATCTAAAATAGGCCCTTGAGGCATTGTAGCTATAGATTCTGGCGGCATTTACTTATTGTATCGCAATGCTGATACGTTGTGCGAGAAAGCCACCAGCTCTTCGGTCACCAGTTACATCAACCAGGACCCCATGGACCTAGAGCTTCGACCCCAAATAATAAATAAATAAATTATAGGACATTCTTACACAAATTGACTAAGTCCCGCAGTAAGCTCAAGAAGGTTTGTGTTACGGGTACTTAGACAACGATATATATAATATACAAATACATAAATAAATACATAGAAAATATTCATGACTCAGGAACAAGTATATGTGTTTATCACACAAGTAAATGCCAATACCAGGATTCGAACCCAGGACCATCGGCTTAGCAGGCAGGGTCACTACCAACTACGCCAACCGATCGTCAAAATTCAGGATTTCGCGATCGACCCGTTCTATTTTTATAATAATGTGTACAAAACGCGAAAGTTTAACGTGTTATAAGATTACGAACGTGAGCTCAATGTTGCTAGTTCCGTGATAGGGCCTATTCTGCCTAACCCTCGCCTGATTTGAATATATAAGCACAGCACACAGCCGGTGAACTCAGGATAGCCTGCTGCTAGTCGACTTGAGTCGGCAGCGCTTCATATTGTGCTTATACTCAACATTTAACATTGGAGAGCATTAGACAGACATAGAAATTGGCAACATTGACCATATAGGATCCAGCATGTTCGTCGAATTTCATTTTGGCGAATATCACTTGCCAACCAACTTTTCGCCGATGGTTCACTTGACATATCAACGTTTACGGATTATTATTTGCCAACTCACATTGGGCCGATTTCCATTTCCCAACCAGGTTAGGTTAGGGTTGGAATACGATGGTAGAGTCAGAGGCAGACAGGGGGGTTTTTAGTGGTAAACCGGGCCTCATTAGCCCGGGAGTCCCACATAACCAGTAACCATCCGGGGCCCGTCCCCACGCCTCGGTGGTATGCGTGAAGCATTTTCCCTTAAAAAAAATGCTTGGAATACGATAGTGAAAGTTACGGAATGCGAAATTATTAGTTGAGAAATGAAATTTTGGCAATCAATTTTTGGCGATACATTGTTAACCCCATTATATTTGAAATGATTTGGAACATTCATTAAGATTTTTACATTTGTATGCTAAAAGTAGAAATCTTAATTAATGTTTCAAACCAACTTAATTTTAATAAAATAATTTAACACTAACACAAACTTAGGATTTAATAACAAACGTTTGGTAATTACTTTACTCTCAATACTAGTTGTGTGGCATTAGAGTTCACACCTATGCTTCAAAGCGACGCCCATGAACAGCGGCTTTAGCCCCGTCAGCCGTGGTTAATGTACCATGGCCCTAACTTACGGCCCTTATCAGGTTGCACCCTTTGGGTACCGTCCACTCCGTTCCCACTGTACGTACAGGGTATTTTTTCAATGAAATAAAACATTTATTTTCAAAATATATACAGTACCTAAGTGTAACTTACCTAGATACCTACCGCTACTTACCTTAAATCTAAAATAGGTCCTTGAGGCATTGTACCTAGGTCCTATACTTAGGCATCATCCTAGGATGCTGGCAGCATTTCCTCGTTGTATCGCAATGCTGATACGCTGTGCGAGGAATCCAGACGTTTCGCGATTTCTACATAAAAATTTGCGTGCGCTGGGACTAAGAGTTTCGACCTCTTTTATGAAATCAACTTTTTGGACAACATTTTTGGTGATTTCTTGATTTCTAAGTAGCAACTTTCGAAATTTTATCATTCTTATAAATTAATTAAAGAGTAAAATCGGGTATGACTAAGGTATAATTTACTTACTTGTATACTATGGGATTCACTCTTATATCCCTTAAAAATGCTATGTATGTATCTAAATATTTTATTTTCGGTTTTGGAGTTGGTCTATTTCATAGTAAAGATATTACCTAGGCATTCGTCATCATCATCATCATTTATTCTACATAAATATTATGGTACATAATGTTCGTATAGTAAATCGTATCACATTGACCCTGAATGGTATAACAATATTAACATTTAAACGTACCTTATCATACAAGTACTTTTAAAATTCAAAAGCATCCTGTATGTACAGTGAGTTTGCAGATACCTACATGTAGTAATATCTTTGCTAAGGAAGCGCAGTCAAGTGAGGCTAAGATTAAGACTTCTGTTTTATGACCAACTGGTGTATGATGGCCGGCGTTATTCACGTGATAAAGCTGATGTCATCACTTATTAACCAAGTGATAAAAAACACTTAATTTTTTGGTTATGAAGGATACTAGAGCCACCGTCATATTAATGCATCGTATATTAGTGCGCATATAAAAAGGCACGTTTAATATTTCCCTTTTTGAAGTGCTTTTTTTGTTTTAATTTTTAGTTTTTGGATATCTTTGCTAAATAGGTAGTTTTCGGGTGAAAATGCTTAATTTACTTGAGAGGACACCAAAATAGACAAACAAGTGCCTTTATAAATTGAAGAATTCCCTTGATTCCTCATGAATCCCATCATCAGAACAGGATCAAATTCCTAAAAGACCAACTTAAGAACAACTCCTTTCGATGGCGCTCTGGGTAATCGGTAAACATACATAAAAACATAATAATGATAATAACATGTTCAGAGTTTTTTCAGATTAAAAAGTTAAGAGCTATAAAGCTTTATTTTGTTATTTAAACCTTATCTACATTAAGGGGTACTCCTTTTCTATTGCATTGTATGATAAAAGTAATTACAACATGTCCAAAGCTGTAAACTATTGACCTCGGGGAAGAAAAAATTGCGTGTTCAGCTGTACTGTAGAGCCAATCTTTCCTGTGGCCAATAGTTAACAGCTTGTGGACAATTAGTCATGATTTTTAACATACAATTCAATAGAATAGGAATACTGTTTTCAGTCCTCCGGCCGGTAAGCGCCACTTTACGCAAAACTAAAGTGAAAAATAGTATACAAACCTCGGCCGGTAAATGGGAAAGCCTCGGATCACATGTTAGTCGACCTCGGCTTCGCCTCGGCCGACAATTACATGGAATCCGAGGCATTTCCCACTTAAACGGCCTTG
Source organism: Lathronympha strigana (assembly GCA_949128165.1). Classification (NCBI taxonomy): domain Eukaryota; kingdom Metazoa; phylum Arthropoda; class Insecta; order Lepidoptera; family Tortricidae; genus Lathronympha; species Lathronympha strigana. The sequence continues at coordinate 7,251,274 of OX421923.1, read as the reverse complement.
GTATGTAATGTACTATTTCAGTCCTCCGGCCGGTAAGCGCCACTTTACGCAAAACTAAATTGCCGCCTGCCGGCTCCGTCGGGCTGAAAAATAGTATACAAACCTCGGCCGGTAAATGGGAAAGCCTCGGATCACATGTTAGTCGACCTCGGCTTCGCCTCGGCCGACAATTACATGGAGTCCGAGGCATTTCCCACTTAAACGGCCTTGGTATGTAATGTACTATTAATGTGTATAAGGGACGTCAATAACAAATTCATCCTTCATAGCCCTTAACTTTTGTAAAGTCCACTGGAAAGACTTCGAACATTGTTTTGTGTTTGACCTAACTTCGAAACTCTAGGTCCATGGGGTCCCAGCGCACGCAAGTATTTTGTAGAAATCGTGAAACGTCTGGTTAATGTTACTGGTGAACGAGGAGCTGGTGGCTTCCTCGCACAATGTATCAGCATTGCGATACAACGAGGAAATGCCGCCAGCATCCTAGGTACAACGTCTCAAGGACCTATTTTTGATTTAAGGTAGGTAGAGGTAGGTAGCTAGGCTACTCTTACTGTATATATTTTGAAAATAAATTATTTTTAAATATAATGATAATAAGAGATTTCGACGAAATTAAAACCTCCGCCTTTTGTTTTTTGAAGTCGGTTAAAATACCTGTAAAATCTCATCTTATTCCTTACCCAAATTACGACACTTTCCTATCCAAAGACATTAAAAAACACATTATCCCGTCTGCCACAGAACTCTTTGACGTAATAAGCGCAAAATTGTTTTCTGTCAACGCGAACTAGCGAAAACGACGCGAAACAGCCCGGAAATTATACACCGCCCCATCGGAAGTATTGGGGGGTAGATTGAGAAATAAATACCTTTGAGGCGTAATCGATTGGCGTTGACAAAACATCGCTACATGCGAAGCGACAAAAATATGTAAACACCTTACTTTCCTGCACGCATGGCACAAATCGACGTGCGAGTTGTATCGCTGACGAGAGACACAGGTGCGTAGCCAAGATGCCAATCGCTCACGCTCAGTCACTAACGAAACGCAACTGTCATTGTCACACTAATTAGGAAGAGTGATAGAGAGAGGTAGCTACGATACGTTATCAAGCGTGAGCGATTGGCATCTTGGCTACGCACGCAGTCATTGTCCTTTTCGTAAAGCTTGAACGTGAGTTTTCCACCGAGAGATAGGGTAAGTCTCCAATGAATGAACACTTAACAATTTATTCTATTTAGACAAAAAAATACCGTCATGAGTTGGAACAAAACTAAATTTAAAAAAAAATGAAAAAGTAAAAAGCACTAGTTCGCAAAAACTAACTTTGCGCACGCAAAACAGCCAAAGCAAGGACACTTTTTGAGCAACTGTATTGAAAAATCTATTAACAAAGTGTACATTTATAAACTATTTCACTTTTTAATCTAATTAAATAACTAAACACGTAAACTTGAACGTCTACTGACTGACTCTGGTTGAAAATATTTTTTTCATTTGTTTCTATTGCATAGGAAATTGACTACTGAAAAAGAAAAAAAAACTAAAAGCAAAACGTGATTTTGTTCATTCACTGGGTAGTTTAAATTCACTGGAGGGTTTAACCCTATCTCGCAGGGCGCCTTGTGCTTACCGTGCTAACATTATAGCTAAGTCGTGAACACATGTTATTGTCAGTTTCTCCACATGGATACTTTTTACCTTGACTATGCGAGAAAGCGGCCTTCATGAAATCTTCGCATTTCGTGGTTACAAAATACCTATTTCTGCAGTACAGATAAAACAATAGGCATATTCGAAACAAACATGTATCCGAGTCCTCTTTTGGGTAATCTATACAGGGTAGTGTATTAAGGTTCCATGTAATAAATGCAACTATGTACTCCAACTCGCACTGGGCCGGCCTTAGATTAACCCATAAATATCGGGCGTTACTTTGTGAAATTGCATAGTAATTACTTCAATTCATCGAGTGTGATCTAATGGATGAGGTACTGTTATAAAATGGCTTTGCTTTTTACAACCAACTTAAAAACGGGGCTTTTACATTTTACTATACAGGGTTTTGTTTTAACTCTTAGGATATGTTATACTTGTATACATCATTCAGAACAACATTAACTATGATAGGGTAGAACTAGTTCCGAAATCATACATTTATAAGATCAAACCGTTGTCATCTAGAGTCAAACCACGTCATCTCTGCTATTTAGATCACACATCAAATGAAAGGTATTTAAATACACTACACTTTACACGCAATAATAGGTTCCCTTGGTTAATCGCCAAGTGGAGTCTCAAGTTATACAAAAAACTTACCACTAACAATGAGGTAACCTATACTAAATTATTTTTCGTCTGCGAACGAAATAGAATACGAGTTTTTTTCAATAGTCTACACTTTTTTTAGTACAAGTCTCACCCGAAGTCAATTCAAGAGGTCAATTTTATCCACGTTTCCTTTGTTTCTAAGAAATACTGGGTTGTTGTAGAAGATAAATAAATCTAAACGGATATAAAATTGGATTAATTCCTGCAGACAGTGACTTAGTCTAAATGGAAATCACCCTATCAATTGTATTTAAGATAATCTCATTCCGCTCTTGAGGAAATGGAAGCATGGGCTCTATCTTACTTCAGGTTGCATGTTTGAGGTGTCCTAGTCCCCTATTGCCTCCTCCAATATCGAAATTAAGTAAATGAATGATTTTTAGGGTTCCGTACCTCAAAAGGAAAAAACGGAACCCTTATAGGATCACTTTGTTGTCCGTCCGTCCGTCTGTCTGTCTGTGTGTCAAGACCCTTTATCTCGGGACGTTTTGTCAGTTTCTATAGAAAACGTCGCGTGATACCGGAGGGCTCCGCACTACAAAGTGATTTTTTTCTATGGAAATTGACAGATCGTCCCGTCCTGCCCCGTCCTAGTGTGAGTCATCCTTAAAGATGCAAGCAAGATTAAATTAATATCACATACACATGTCTGCGGTCTTGGTCGGTAAAACCAAACCTCTACATCAACGCAATCAAAAAATACGGCCGTTTATGTCGCATTTCCCATACATTTGCAATGGGAATAAAAATGTAAAGGGTACTTCCCGTTGACCTAGAATCACGAAACACAATATCTACTACATCTACTGTAAAACGTCGGATGATACACGTGCGTTCTTCTTTTTCACCTTTGTGCCGTAATCTACTAATGAAGATTAGGTACCGCGAGTCGATTTTTCGCTAGGGGCGCTAGTAGAACGTGGGTTCTGCGGGAAGATTTCAAACGTCACTTTGACAACTCTCTCATATTGACACAGGACCCATGCATGAGTGGCGACGCCTGGTAAGCGACAATACGGTAGCTCCCGTTGAGCCCATGGTCCCATTACCTCTTAAATCAAGTTTAAGAGCTGTAACCATCTGTCCTCTAAAGGTCATTTCGCTCGATCGAATCCTTGATGTCCCTAGGTGCACTCCGCAAAATCCAATATACCGATACAAACCGCAATTGAAACAAGAGAAAGCTTTCAGAAAAGTAAAAGCAATCTGGACCTGAATGAGGTGAATTATTTGAAAGCAAGGAATAGAATTACGCAGTACGGTAAAAACGATTAACGGTAAATTAACACCGGCCGAAATGTCAATCATCGCGATGCTTTCAAAGCTAAAGAAAGAAAGAACCATTCAACACATCAAAATATTTGTTAAACATCTTGATGCGAGTTTTTAGTAACACAAAAATAATCTTGGCTTAAAATTGTTAAAACGTACAATTTTCAAAGGGTAAAAATGAATTTAAATAGCTAAAAAGTTTATATTCAGAAAACAAATTATTTGCGCCATTTGATTGCGGCTATTTGCGCCAACCAGAGTTAGTCAACCAACCGGGAGTTAGCTGACAACCTCCAAATACTTAAAATTACAGATGAAATAATAAAGTTTCATTACAACTATATACATAAACCCTATACAAGTAGAGCAAAATTCGCCCACAAACCTCGCGGGGTATTTTCTCAATTGAATTAAACATGAATTAAAAAAACAGTAGGTGTGCAAGTGGCCCTAACCTAAGTAGGCCATTGCAAGGACTGTCACTATTGCCCACGTATTCTAGTTATTCTATTTGCCAATTTTCGTTTATTTTACATATTACTGTTTATTGATTTCTTGCAACTTCTGCATATATGTACACCTACATATAGGTATAGTATAAAAGCTATTTTTAAAAATGTACTCTACGTATGAAATTTTTCGTTTATTTACTGTAAATGTTTCTTCCCGCAACCACTGAATCCATCTCAGTAAAAGAAGACCTTGAAGCAAAATGTCATCTAAACTACATATAGTTCCCATCCCATCCAATGCCCATCATTTTGCCACTCTGCATATTGAGTAGAGGTTTTATATCTGCGGTAAACATAACGATCATACGGGCAAGAGACCTATTCGTGTTTCAGAAATCTTAATTTAATTTGTCGAATGAGCAAGCGAAGTGAGGTCTCCCAGTCTACTTGGACACTCCGTCGTTTGTATGTATGTATGTATGTATGTATGTATGTTTGTTCGACGATAACTCGAGTATCGTTGATCGGATCGTCGTGAAATTTGGCAGTGGGTTAGATGAGATAAATAGAATTTTTAAGTTCAAATATTACCCAAATCGGTCAAAAGGTTACCGGGTTCGCATCCTGGTCCCTGAGTTATGGATGTTTTCTATGTATTGTATTTATGTATTTATATGTATCTATCTATGTAAAGCCTGACAACTGTTTATTTGACCCTGAAAGAATGTCACTACAAACCGCATATGGCAATAATGTGCGAACGTCATATACATTCGGGACAATGTGTATTAGTTTCGCGTTATATATTTGTAGAAAATCGAAACATTATATTTTATTTATTATTTATTCAATAAAACAATTTACAAAAACTTAAAAATAAATACAACGTCCCACAAAACTGTTTACACAGTTTGACTGTAGGATCCATGAGTTTCTTATAACTAGTGGTTAATGCATAGCTTAATTGTAATATATGGATTTAAAATATTGTTGCAAAATGTGGATAAGTATAACTTAATGAAGAAAAAAATAATACAGATTTAAATATTGTTACAAGGTGTGGATAGGTATCTAGATACTGTTGAGGTAATATTGGAACAAGGCTCTTTTGAATCTTTTTTTGTTTTTCTCTGTTCTAATAATAACATGGTTGGCCTGTAAAGTCAATGTCTTTTTGGAAAGCACTCTTACTTACTTGTTTCCGCACGGCATAAAATTCATGAATCTTGTGCCTTAATGCACATTTATCGAAGTCGTCGATGTTTATTTTATTTTTGCGTGGGACCTTGTTTTGTACTAGTGCCAATGATGAAACAGTCTCATTATTTCTATAAATATTTTTAACGTAGAGCTATAGACACCTTAAATAAGCAAATAAAAACTATTAAACTAAATCGAAACCAACTAATCAGTTCAGTACAACCGCACTATAAAGTGTCAGTACCGGTCATATCAACAACCGATTTCAGAACATTGTTTATCGGAATGTTGTGAAATATATTATCCTTTTTTTGTTGTAAGTAATTTATCCCATTCAGTATTATTTTTTAGCTTCTTTTGGTATATTTGCGATAAAACCGTTAGAATATGTAAAATATTTACCTCTTGTTTACATCACTGATATTCGATGACTTTCGACGTATGTTATCAAAGAGTACTCCTTGCCAGTAAAACAAACTACCCAAATCACAAGCCTAATTTAGCTTACCTACTTACTAGGTTGATTTGTGTAAGATTGTCCCACAATATTTATTAGTATTATCGTAGGGGACACGAGTTGACGTTCGAGACGAACCAAAAGTTTAAAATCAAGTTGAGGTTTTCATAATTTGAATATGCCTGCAGGTGGTCATGTAGTTTGACCCCTGAGGCATAAAAAAAGAATGTATCCATGAATGGCATCGGTCTTTAGCTGCGGAAGCTACCTTCCCTAATAGGGTTTCCGTCACAGACATATACTCAAAATAGACCACACAAGATTACATCCTCGACCATCACTGTGTGCAGAACTGTTCAGTGGGATGTTTATCGGTTTCATCTTTAATATCTGTAGATATTGTAAGAATAATATAAAATTGGATGGACTTTTACATGGTCGTTACTTTGAATTTATGACTTCATTAAAAAACGATAAATTTAAAAAATATAGGTATATTAATAAAAAATGTGATTAACACTATTCGAAAACGTGTTTTTGCTAATCTGTATCACTGTATTTGCTGCTTTTTAAATTAAATATCAATCAAATCTGAATTATGGGAACCAATCCTTTTATTAGTCTACTAAAATATATTTGTGGCTTTTAAATATTTAATCCGATTATCCAAACAAATAACCTTATTTTCGATTGGAAACGCATTGTATTTCTTCTATGTATTTAGTTTTTTGCTTTAATTTTAACCTAACAACAGCATTGATTTATTTACCTATTGTACTTTTATCACATGAAAATAATGTAAATAAACAAAACCATGTTACTTAGGACCATTTGCACCACCCATGAATAGCCACATAACCCTGAGTTAAGCATTTTTTTCTTTGGAATTTTTCAGCTCAACTCTACAATTGTAAAGCGCGAATCATTTATTTGTAATAAATATTTTGATTCAGGTTTTTTTTAAGTCGTCACACTACTTCCGTTACCATTTTTCAAACACTTTGTACGGCGCGGTTACAAAATGGAGAGTACGTGAAACGTTTGTTTTTTTGGATCTCTTCTCGCGAAAATACCCAATTCTGTATGATGACGGATACGAAATGTTGTAAATGACCAAGCCACATGGTATTGTTTGTTTATTTCCTTTTCATTTAACAGAAGTACAAGGTGTATTATGAAAACGTATTCGTATGTCGACGATGTACCTACATGCGTAATCTATTCAAGTATATGTCCACGGTTTCCGCCAGAAGCATAGCATCTGAAGGATATAATTTGACGACGATGCGGGCGACTCAGTTTGGCCATGACACTCTCGTTGGTCCCGATTTGTCGTTAGTACAATATTTACTGAGCAATTTGCCCTAATGGTCCCATTTCACCATTCGCGAAAGTGACTTTTTAAGAAAATGACCTACTCCGCCTAAAGGGTTTTTTTTTCTATTCCGTCATATCAAGGAAAATACAAGTTTGAATAACATTACATATCTAAATTATCTTTTCCAGATTACATTACAAAGCCCTATAACCTATAACTCTCTCTTTTCACTTTTGCAGACTGGGGTCAAAATGGGGCGGGTTGAAGCAAATTGGAAGTTCAATTGTTTTCTATGTATTTATGTATTTGTATATTATATATATCGTTGTCTAAGTACCCGTAACACAAGCCTTATTGAGCTTACTGCGGGACTTAGTCAATTTGTGTAAGAATGTCCTGTAATATTTATTTATTTAAACCTCGAAACGTTTATATTAAGTCAGTATACAATACAATACAATAACTCTTTATTGCACCTCAAAACAACAAAAAATATATCAGTCAGTATATGAGTCACGTTGATTTTTATACTTGATAAGTGTTCTGGTTGTATACATTTTAGTTTTATCAAGTTATTCAATGATAATCTGTCATTTCAGAGAGTACCTTTTTGAACCATTCGGGGTCGAAACTCTTGGTCCATGGGATCCCAGCGCACGCAAGTTTTTAGAATTCGCGAAACGTCTGGTTGATGTTACTGGTGACCGAAGAGCTGGTGGCTTCCTCGCACAACGTATCAGCATTGCAATACAACGAGGAAATGCTGCCAGCTTCCTAGGTACAATGCCTCAAGGACTTATTTTATATTTAAGGTAGAGGTAGGTAGCTAGGTAAGTTACACTTACTGTACCTATATATTTTGAAAATAAATGTTTTTTACCATTTCATTTTATAGATTTCACGGTAATTGCAAGATAAAAGGAAATCGCAGTTCCTAACTCCCCAAACACGCAGTTGCGGTTAGGAGGGATAATAACTGAGTGATATTGAACAGTTGCTAGAATCGACAAAATATTACAATAGGTTTACTTGCCAAGAGAAAGTATTACTGTAACAATATGACAACTGTGGTATAAAAATACCAACTCACCCCTCTACCATCCCTCTTCTCCCCATTCATGCCCAAATACCCTCGCAATCCTTACTGATCCAATTTTACGGTAAACCTAGTCGATGAAATACATTTTTACACACTGCTATCGAAGGATAAAAGTTAAAACGGATCTTTCTAAGGTGAAAAAACTATGCTCATCTCTTTAATATAGTACGAGCAGCGGAAAAAAGACAGCATAGCTATCCTTTTTTATGCTCCATGTTTATAATTTTAAAAAAAATACAGCTTATAATAATAAAAATAAAATAGTCACCCCTACTTTTTTTAACGTTAACAGTTTCTATAGAAAACGTCACGTGATCTCCGAGCGCTCCGGGCTCGGGCTTGATTATTTCTATAGAAGCTGACAGATCGTCCCATCCCGCCCCGTCCTGGCACGTTTTAGTGTGAGTTATCCTTAAATCGAGAATAAATTCATAAAATTGTCGTAAACCTGTCCATTTTCACGTGGCAGGGACAAATAGTTTTTGTGAAAAATCACACCGAGTCTATGACTCGTTGTTTAGAATTTCAGATGTACCCGGATGTAACGACATTCGATCAAATCAAATACACTCAAGAACCTATAAACCCATTAAATAATATTTAAAACGGGTCACTCACGTAATTTAGTCGATTTAGTCGAGAACGAAACATGTCGAGCGAAAATCGACTAAATTACGTGAGTGACCCGTTTTAAATATTATTTAATATGTTCGAGTCTCACGAGAGTTTTATAGTTAAAACTTTAAACCCGGTAATTTTAATGGATAGTTTATTTTTAATGCGAAACTTGAGTAACTCAAGTTTCAAAACTACCGTACCTATAGTCTGGTTGGCCAGATTCTCTGGTGTGAGTCATCCCTTAATCTTTTAAAATCGACTCATAGGCCTCATAGCTAATCTCTGGAATTATCTAAAACGTGCGGAAGTTATTTACAAATTGAAACCCGAATCAAATTCCATTTTTTGTATCCAAACAGAGATGATTAATGGATCTGTGAAAGGTAAATCAAAGCAAATAAAATGGGAGCGAATGAAACACATTAGTCCTAAGTTGAAATATACAGGATGACTTTGATACGGGCTTTCAAAAATATGACCACTGTAATGCAACATAATAGAAACCACTGCGTTAAGTGCTAATATGCGCCGTGCGCGCCAGTAGATGCAACCGGTATTGCAAGTCGCTCACATGCTCCCCTTACCCCGCGCGCACACATACCACTCGATCGCCCGCGCCGGGGCCTTTAAAAGGCGATGCGCGGCCGCCGCCAGCTCTTCGCGTCTCCCCGTAACTTCACCCTTAGTACCGGTGTCGGTTAAGGAAGTCAGTGATAGGGTTAGGGCACTCCGCGTAAAGAAGTCACCAGGTGCGGACGGCATATCAAACCGCATGCTGAGGCTTCTACCCGCTCATCTCATCCTCATTCTGGTTGGCATCTTCAATGCCGCCCTGGCCAATAGTCACTTTCCAGCCGCGTGGAAACGTGCAACGGTCATCGGGATCGCGAAGCCGGGAAAACCCCGGTGTTCGCCCGCCTCGTATAGGCCCATCAGCTTACTTAGCTCGCTTGCGAAGCTATATGAGCGCATCATCCTCACCCGAATTCTCAGTTTCACGACTGAAAATTCAATTCTTACTGACGAGCAGTTCGGCTTTAGATCCGGACACTCGAGCGTCCACCAGGTGCACCGCCTCACGGAGCACACAACCTTCGGGTTCTCGCGATTTAGGGGGTTAAAGACTGGTGCGATCTTTCTTGACGTTGCAAAAGCCTTCGACAAGGTCTGGCATAACGGTTTGGTATACAAACTATATCAAATCGGAATGCCGGACAGACTCGTACTCATAATACGAGATTTCCTTACGGACAGAAGCTTTTGCTACCGAATTGAGGGAACGTTATCAGACCCACACCCTATCAGGGCCGGAGTCCCACAAGGCTCCGTCCTCTCTCCTACGCTCTATTCGTTGTTCACGAACGACTTACCTAGGCACCCGCGTGTCGAACTAGGGTTGTTCGCGGACGACACCGCGCTCTATACGACGCACACTCGCTACGACCTTATTCGGAAATACCTCCAGGATGCAATCTTTGACCTAGGCCAATGGTTTCGTCTTTGGCGTATTGAAGTGAATCCGGATAAGAGCGCAGCGATAATATTCCACCCAACAGACAATATGCCGTTGGACTCGAGGGTGGAACCGGTTCGGCTTTTCGACCAACGCATCCCGTGGGTCAATGAGGTGAAATACCTCGGCGTTACTCTCGATCGTAGACTGACTTTCCTTAGCCACATCCGTAGGGTACGAAGAAATGCGAGCTTCGTACTAGGTAGGCTTGGGGGGATGATCAACAGGTTTAGTAAGATGTCACTTAGAAATAAGCTGACGCTTTACAAGACGTGTGTTCGTCCCATAATGAGTTACTCAAGTGTGGTATTTTCCCACATGAGTAAGGCACGTCTCAAGCCGCTTCAGGTCGTACAGAATCGTTTCCTCCGTAGGGCGACTGGTGCCCCGTGGTACCAGACGAACCTCAGTCTGCACCGCGACATGAAGCTTAACTCCATGTACGGTTTCTTTAAGCAAACTGCTCGGCGTTACTTCGATAACGCCTCCCATCATAGGAATCCACTAGTCAGGAATGCTGCCAATTATTTGCCAACTCCTCCACCACCTCCGGAACTTCTTGCTCACGATTCACTGATTAGGGGTCGCTCAGTCCGGCGACCTAGGCACACACTCACGGACCCGGACGACGAGATCGCAGCCGACTTCGAAAGAAGGCGCGCTGCAATATCGTCGCCCGACGCGCCGCGTACACACCAGCGTCCCCGCCGGCGGGGTCGCCCACCCCGCGACATAGACACATTCAGTCCGTTATCGACCCGGTACCGCCACGTACCGGATAGCATCAATCCGACCGCGATCGGACCTAGCTGAGTTTCTTGCTGGAATCTTCTCGGCTAGGTTAGGGGTAGCGAACCAGCAATAAAACTCCCAGTAGCTAGTTTTCTTACACACACCTCAGATTTGGTTGGACCCGGTCCAACCGATCTCTCTGGAGCGCAAACTCAGAAGGAGTATTCCAGAGTAGTAAATATCGTGTGATGTCGTGGAAGGGTCCTGGATTTTCCCCAGGCTACCATCCCACTTCACAGTCCGTACGCTCCAAAGCTCAGTGCATGGAGCCCCTGCCAGGTTTAAAAAAAAAAAAATACGTGTGGCACTCGGGGACTGCCGCGGTAAAGCTATTGCATATCATTTTGTATCAACTTATGCAATTACTAGCGCGACTTCGTCTGCGCAGTATTATAATTTTTGGTAGTTTATTTTTATTACCATAAGTATTAAATACCAAATTGACTGAAACTGTAAATTGCTAATTAAATTCCGGGGCCGTATAAAACAAACAACTAACTTGCAACTACAGTAACCTGTTATTCCTTGTTCTCGTTAATAATTCATGATATACCAAAAATGCTGGTGATCAATATTGTAATCTGATTTGGAAAAAATAGGACTAAATGTTTTTTTTGTCAAACATTTTTTGTTTATTTATTCTCCTAACCACAATTCGATACTGATTAGTGATTACACATTTAATCGAATCACCAGCATTTTTGTGACAGCTGTATGTATCTTTGACCACATATTAATCTTTCAGTGGCTGGATACGCTATAGATATGCTAAAAAGTACCTACGTCCAAGTTGACATAAATTATCTTTCAATGAAATAAGTAATCAAGGCCGAGTGTTTTTGATCACGGTTTACAACACTGCCTTAAGCTCACTGAATTTAACCCACAGAATGTCAGTCGGTACCTGATTACAACTAACTTCCCAGTGAAGAAAAACATTGCGAGGATACCAAAATAATTACGTCACGCATATAATAATTATAAACTTTCATTAGGTAGGTAAGTATATATTATGTCTCATCTCAACCAAGGACGATCTTATGATAGGATCGGCAGAGGCCTTTATTCGCATTTACACAGGCGTTCAAAAGTGCATGGGCAATTTATGAAAGAATTCATTCATAAACTGCCCATGCAATTATAGATTTGACTATTTCACTTGCTTCCTTCCCCTTTGCACCTCTATATAGGATGATTTTCATAACAAAAACTATTCTGTCCTTTCCTAGGAGTCAAAACATCCCCATGCCAAATTTCACCTTAATCCGTTCAGCGTTTTTAATTTAGTGTGAATTGGTAACAGATAATAGTTCATCAAATTTACAATATTAGCATCGCATGGAAATTTGTCCAAAATGTAATTGAAGAAACCGTGCTGGTTTTGTGACAACATCGCTACGCAAGATCAGTTTGCTAGACAACAAAAATAAAATAGATGCCATTATTAAGTAAAATGTATCTAATGAGACTAATGGCATGCCATGATCTAAGAATGTTTTTGCGCAAAGTTAAAATAATTTTAATCAAATCAATTTAACGGGGATATAGGCGATACCTAGTTCCATTAGTGCCATATAGATAGAACTGTAATAAGTGTCATCCTAATCCATCAAGTTGTGCATATTCAGTAATAAGCTGTTTTAGAAAAGTAATCGTACAAAAAAATCTGAGTTTATTTATAAACTATCCTTGTCCAATATTTAATATAAAAACCGTACTGGCTTTGTGACATTGTTCTTTGCGCAAAGGCAAAATCGTTGCGTTTGGCCATTGTACTCCCCTGGGCCCGCTATGAGGTATGTATGTCATCCGCTTGTACAATGCATGGTGGGTGTTGACAGCCATATATACATTGAGTTGCCGTATTTGTAGTGGTTGGATTCCGCGTCACTAAGACCTCAATGATATTGTCCTGAGGTCTCTTCAGTCAGCGGGTGTTCATTCCGTTCTGGAGCCACTGGGTTTAGCCGCACTGATAGCAAGATGGAGTGACCCTGGTGCTGTGGAAAACGGGGCGGTGTTCAGTGTGGGATGTTACATGCGTTAGCACAATTTCGACCACCCATATTACTCGCACTTCCCACGTAGCAGGAGCCCTCTGCCGAAACTCTAGCGGTGGCGAAGCGGCAAAAGTGTGCGCTCCCTTCTGGGATAAGATCCCAAACGGATAGCGTAACGTAATAAGACAACAGTTTGTCACCTTTGTATGACAATTTCTGATAATTCTATATAGTTACTCACATTTGACAGCAATCACCGTCGCACTATCCATGCAACTTGTCTTTTCATGAACTTATAGCATTATCATTATCAGATGACAGTCGTGGATAAGCAACTTAGGTCTATAGGACATGGATACAATACATGTTCATGCCTTTGGTTGTGGAGACAGCGGGCTGCTACAAAGTTACCATTATTAGTGATTTTATTTATTATCAAATTTATCACAGCATTAAACATATCATATTTACATAGATTTAATGGATCCCGGCACATTGGTCACTTTTCAACTCATTTCCTAAAAACACAGTTTTGTATTTTTTGTGCACTTTCGTCAGTAGTGACAAATATGTACCTACTTAAGTTTAATTTCTGTTTGTTTATGACACTACTGAACAAAAAAAACTTAAAATAAATTTGGGTACATTTTCGTCTGCAGTGAAAGAGAGCTTTTTTATAGGCGAAAAACATACGGTGATCATCGTCTTCGAACACCACAAACAAAATATTTACAGCACGCAGCAATATCACCTTTGTGATTATCACAATAAGGAACAAATCTAATATACCAATAGAAAATATTTGATAAACAAGACAAAGGCATATTTCGATACTCTACTTCTTTGTAGGTACTAATATTTCTTATGCCAATGAAATTTCCACTTTATTCCGTTGTGCACTAACGTGCTAAATTCACAAATTTAAAATGGTACTTAGTACGACTTTGCATTTGCACTAAGGTATCGATTAAAAAAACAAAACGATTCGCAGTCTAAATAAAAAATTAGGCGCCTTTTGCCTTTAATTCGATCCAGCCAGTATATTATGCATCGATTACAAAATCGATTTAACATATTTGATTCTGGCGGGAAAAAATAATAGTGTTTATTTTGACATTTGACATCGCCGTATCTCTGGTAATAAGGGCTACTGTCCTCAATATTTTGTATAGAATATGACACTTAGCGACATTCGTATGGAGATATATCCTTTCCCCGATAAAGAACTTTGTAACAAAGTGAATAAAGTCGGTTTCGGTCCGTCGGAGTGGGGAGCGTCAGGTTTTTTTTCGTTACGGAATTTCTGGATTCGGTCCCCGCGCTCAAGGCCCGCGATAGAAGCTATGCAATAGCTTAAAAAAAAAAAAAAAAAAAACCGCCAGCTCAGTTTGTCTCGCGCAGCGATCCGCTTCCATTTACATGGGACGGAGTTCCTGACCTGACGAGCGAAGCATCGCGACCGCCCAGTAGTGATTCCGTAGCACGGTACATTACCGGTCAGCCGCGACGCATTTACTAAGTGCTAGGTTGTACACTTTGTACTTAGGGTGTAGTTGCGCTAAACAATACTTCCGTAGCACGGAATATCTGTTTACGGTGCACTACCTGTTAGTGTTATTTATTTATATGAGTTAAGTTTTGAATTATTTTCTTTGCTTAGAATTTTCACTTGCCGTTTGTTATATATATGTTTTTGCCTTAATTTTCTGTTACGCTTGTACTTTGCTTCGATTAAGTGTTATTATCTTCACTTTGTTTTAATGTTAATGTGGTTTTAATGTTAATGTTTGCCTTAAATTTTTGCCAACTGTAATTAAACTATGCTTGTTGCCTACTGTTTAGCTTTATACATTTTTACACTTTTAATACTAGCTTGCCGCACTGTTTTGATGCTATTTACTGTGTAAAGTTGCACATGCTTGTTTATTTTGTTAGTTAGTTTTCTTAGTTTTAGCTAGCGCTTGACTTACTGTTTTCATAATATTTACTGTGGTGCATTTCTTGACAATATACGTCTTAAAACTTATCGTGGTGGCTTCATTAGAAGAATCTGCATTACAATCTGGCGCCCAGTCGTGGAGGCCCGACGGTACAACTTAAGACCTAGAACTGTCAAGGAAAACGTCAAGACGAAGATCATCAAGGCTGAGATGTCGTCCGAGACCGCTTCGAAGGAACCTTCTCAGTTATTGGGTATGTCAACGGAACAGTTCAGAGAACTACTACAAGCGGTTGGCAGTAGTAGGAAGAAAACATTACTTAGTAAATGTCCTGCAAGATTCAATGGCACTAGAAGTTCTACAGCAGTAGAAGCATTTATATCAGGCGTATCAACCTTTAAACAAGTGGAAGAGTTAGAAGATAGCGCTATTTTAGAAGGGTTGCCGTTAATATTGCAAGACGATGCTGCAGTTTGGTGGCAAGGCGTTAAGCATGAAATAGATACTTGGAAGGAATTTGAAAATCGTTTACGTCACACTTTTGCACCGAAGAAGCCTACCTATGAAATCCTGCAAGATATTATCGAAATTAAGCAAGACAAGAATACTCCAACAGAGATTTTTATACAAAAGAAGCGAGCACTCATCACACAGTTACCCCCTCCTCGGTTTCAAGAATCATTCGAGATAGACATGATATTTGGACAACTACGCTTCGAGATACGAGACAAAATGAATAGAGATGCTATAACGACTTTTAAAGACTTATATGAAAAGGCCAGGCATGTCGAACGCAGTTTAAGTGAAAGAGCGTCGAAGGTGGAAAAAACAATAACCAGTCACAACGCTAAATCAAAATCACGTTGCAACTACTGTAGAATACCAGGTCACACTACTGATGTTTGCCGGAAGCTGTTGCGAAGGAATGACCAAACAAATCAAAAACCAGAAACAGTTCCCAAAACAAATCATTCAGGGTCAACGTCAAACACTCCCTTGGATCCAGCCAAACCAAAATTCAAATGCTACGGATGTGGTGAGCCAGGCGTTGTGCGCAGTCGGTGTCTGAAGTGCAATACCGAGAAGGTCAAGTTAGAAGAAATCTGTTCGATTAATTCACATGGAACGGACCTTCGGCCTATAGTTCCAATCAAGATTGATCACAACATAGAATCAATCGGCTACATTGACTCATGCGCGAGATCTAGTGTTTGTTCGTACCCGTTGTATCTGAAACTCGTGGACAAATAATCGAATCTCTGATGAGCATCAATGTTCCTCAATTAACGTGTCGGTTTATAGATGAGCCTTCAAAAGTTTACGATTTGTTTCAAGAAGACATAAGTGAAACACTTATCGGCGAAGTAGTTGCTGATGTTTCGTTACCAGAACTACTTTCTCCAATGTTATCGACTCCAGAAAAGAGCATGACTGCAATGCAATCAACCCCTATGACAGAAATGAGTCTTGAGCGTCCATACGGACCTTCATTCAGTGTTGGGAGAGCTGTGACCCCAAAAATGGCCGTTAAGCGACAGATTGAGCCACAACTGGCTGATGAAGCTCCTTCTACCTCTGCGCAAAGTATGAGTAATAGCCAGCTAGCTCCTGAAGAAATCCTTAAGAGTTATGGACCTCTAATACCAATTGAACTGCGCACTCCGCCTAAACGTCAACGCAGCGTTACGCTTGACGGTTACTCACCTATTATAGATTCCCTGAAGTGGGATGCGAAGAGAGCTCTTGAAGAATCCGGTATAGAATTATCCCCTTGTTCCAGAAATTTATTCGGATCTCCGAGTACAGATATAGCCTCAATTGACGTAGGTGAGCGTGTTCTCAACTCTGAAGAGAATCAGCAGTTAAATGAGTTACTTGGCAAACATGAAAATATATTTATTTCAAATGGAAAACCTACTACGCAGGCAGAACATGTGATCGACACAGGTAGTCATCGACCCGTCGCTGTCCCGCCATATCGTTTGCCGCCAGCAAAAACTGAAATACTAAAGGCAGAAGTCAGTAAAATGCTAGAAGAAGGGATTATTAAACCATGCAAGTCACCATGGTCCGCACCCGTTGTAATGGTCCCAAAGAAGGATGGAGGGACGAGAGTCTGCGTAGATTACAGGCCACTAAACGCCATTACAACCCCTGACGTGTATCCATTACCTCGCATTGATGATCTCCTGCATAATGCGAAACGAACGCCCTTTATGTCTACGATAGACTTACGTGCTGGCTATTGGCAAATAAAAGTTAGAGATGAGGATCAAGTTAAAAGCAGCTTTGTGACGCCATTCGGTATGTACATGTTCCTTCGTATGCCATTCGGGCTCAGGAATGCACCGGCGACATTCCAGAGGCTTATGGATGGATTTCGTGTGTCTCTGAGCCATATAAAACTCTTGGTCTACCTTGACGACCTCATCATCATGTCCACATCATTTACGCAACATTTAAAAGATCTGGAAGATGTATTCGCTCGTTTGATGGAGTACAATCTGACCGCGAATAAAGAAAAATGCAAGTTTTGCGTCCCAAAGATTAAGTATCTTGGTCATTACATCACAGCAGATGGACTAGAACTTGACCCGGAGAAGATAAGCTCAATTATGAATATGCCCGCACCGTCTAATCTTAAACACTTGCTCTCGTTTATACAGACGTGCTCTTGGTACCGAAGATTCGTACCAAACTTTGCAAAGGTTGCTGAGCCTCTCACGCGCTTGACAAAGAAGACCGTAGATTGGAATTGGAAAAGCGAACAGCAGACAGCGTTTGAGACCCTGCGAAATCTCCTAGTTACAGCTCCCGTTTTAGCACAGGCTGATGACTCAAAGCCCTACACCATAAAAACTGATGCGAGCAGCTATGCTATCGGTGCAGTTTTAGTGCAGGGGGAGGGAGAATAAGAACATCCAGTTGAATACGCCAGCCGGTTGTTAAATCAAGCAGAACGCAACTATTCAACAACAGAGAGAGAGGCGTTGAGCGTAGTATGGGCAGTCAATAAATTTAGAGGATACATAGAAGGCACGCCAATTACGATCATGACTGATCATCAGGCTTTAAAATGGCTCATGACGTTAAAATCTCCAACAGGCAGATTAGCCAGATGGGCTTTACAGTTGCAGCCATTTGACTTGACTATTAAATATATACCAGGTCGAACAAACGTGGTCGCTGATATGCTGTCACGACCTAGTTGTGATTCTGACAATCAAGAAAACTGCGGGATTTGCAGTGTTGTAGTTGACATACCTACAAAGAGTCCTAAAGAGATCAGAGAGAGACAATTGAAAGACGAAGTCATAAAGAAGATTATTACAGCAATAGAGGGAAATTCAGAAGAAGACGCAAGATACTGGAGTAACAAAGGATATATCATGAATAATGGCATATTGTACAGATATAACCCCGATAGTGATGCTGAAAACAGCCAACTTGTTGTTCCAGTGCAAGAGCAAAAAGACGTTATCTCTGTTTACCACGACGAGCCTACAGCAGGACACTACGGAGCAGAGAAAACCTTTAATCGCATTAACATGAGATATTTTTGGAAAGGCATGAGGAAGGATATCGAAAATTATGTCCAGAATTGTATATCATGCCAAAGGTACAAGCCTTCAAACATGAAGCCAGCTGGACTACTCCAAACCACAGCAATGAACAAAAGGTTTGAAGTCATTGCCTTCGATCTATTCGGCCCTTTACCAACATCATCAGATGGAAAGTCATGGATCCTCATAATTGAAGATCTGAGTACTCGATGGGTTGAACTATTTGCACTAGAGAGTGCAACTGCCGAAGCTTGCGCCATGACCCTTATTAACGAGATTTTCCTGCGATATGGAATGCCAAGAAGGATGATAAGTGACAACGGTACTCAATTTGTCAGTTCCGTTATGCAACAAGTAACATATGTCCTTAAGATAAAACATGCGTTCACACCCGTCTACCATCCTGAGACCAATCCGGTAGAAAGGAAAAATAGGGATCTCAAAACGCAACTCGCCATCCTCGTAGGTGACAACCACCGTGTCTGGTCTGATCAACTACTAAGTATACGTTTCGCCATGAACACAGCGACAGGCTCAACCACTGGCCATTCACCGGCTTACTTGACATTTGGCCGCGAATTGAGAACTCCTGATGACAACGAACATGATTTAAGGGAGATAATCCTGTCGGAAAACTTCGTTCCAGAAATTACACCAAAGCTATTAACGTTAGCCGATACGCTGAAAAGAGTGAGGGAAGTACAGGAAATGAAGGAAGAGAAGAGGAAAGAATACGTCGACAAGAGTAGAAGGAATTGTCCAAGTTACAAACCTGGAGACCGAGTAATGGTAGAAACTCATGCCGTTAGCAAGACCGCTCAAGGTTTTAGCGCCAAGTTCGCCCCAAGAAGAGATGGTCCATATGTGATTCTCAGCAGCCATGGACCGAGTTCCTTCCATATTGCCGACCCTAGCCATCCGGACTGTAGCATTGGATTGTATCACGCCTCAGCATTACGCCCATATCAAGGTGAAAAAGACAGCCCATTGCCATCGCCCGCTATACCAATCCGCAAGAGAGGTCGCCCGCCAAAGAATCCTGTACCCAAAGAAGCATCCCAACGCTCTTCACGGCCACGAATCCGACAACCTCGTCAACAAGATAATCTGGCTTCCTCGCCGAGACGTCTTCGGAGCCAGAGGGGGAGATTGTAATGCAACATAATAGAAACCACTGCGTTAAGTGCTAATATGCGCCGTGCGCGCCAGTAGATGCAACCGGTATTGCAAGTCGCTCACATGCTCCCCTTACCCCGCGCGCACACATACCACTCGATCGCCCGCGCCGGGGCCTTTAAAAGGCGATGCGCGGCCGCCGCCAGCTCAGTTTGTCTCGCGCAGCGATCCGCTTCCATTTACATGGGACGGAGTTCCTGACCTGACGAGCGAAGCATCGCGACCGCCCAGTAGTGATTCCGTAGCACGGTACATTACCGGTCAGCCGCGACGCATTTACTAAGTGCTAGGTTGTACACTTTGTACTTAGGGTGTAGTTGCGCTAAACAATACTTCCGTAGCACGGAATATCTGTTTACGGTGCACTACCTGTTAGTGTTATTTATTTATATGAGTTAAGTTTTGAATTATTTTCTTTGCTTAGAATTTTCACTTGCCGTTTGTTATATATATGTTTTTGCCTTAATTTTCTGTTACGCTTGTACTTTGCTTCGATTAAGTGTTATTATCTTCACTTTGTTTTAATGTTAATGTGGTTTTAATGTTAATGTTTGCCTTAAATTTTTGCCAACTGTAATTAAACTATGCTTGTTGCCTACTGTTTAGCTTTATACATTTTTACACTTTTAATACTAGCTTGCCGCACTGTTTTGATGCTATTTACTGTGTAAAGTTGCACATGCTTGTTTATTTTGTTAGTTAGTTTTCTTAGTTTTAGCTAGCGCTTGACTTACTGTTTTCATAATATTTACTGTGGTGCATTTCTTGACAATATACGTCTTAAAACTTATCGTGGTGGTTTCATTAGAAGAATCTGCATTACACCACTTATATTTAATTTTTTATCGAACGATCTTACTTGGACAATTCCTCATTTGTATCACTACATAGTATAAAACAAAATTACTTCCCGCTGTCTGTATATATGTATGCTTAAATCTTTAAAACTACGCAACGGATTTTGATGCGTTTTTTTTAATAGATAGGGTGATTCAAAAGGAAGGTTTATATGTATAATAATAACCCGTGCGAAGCCGGGGCGGGTCGCTAGCGTATGTATGTATGTTTGTATATATGTTAGTATGTTTGTTCGACAGTAACTCAAGTATCGTTAACCGGATCGTCGTGAAATTCGGCAGGTGGTTAGATAAGATAAATATATTTTTTTACTTCAAATATGAGCTAAATCGATCGAGGAGTTGCTGAGATATAGTGGACAGACAGAGTGGTGGTGTGGTGGTGAACCGTTGCAATTTAATGTCAGTATGACTCACGATAGTTTAAATTATACAAGTGTATTTGTCGCACTAATAATGAAGAGTGATAGAGATAGATAACTACACTACTGAGCGTTGATGATTGGTATCTTGTCTACGCACCCTGACATATTTTGTTTAGGTAAATATACATATTATGAATCAGAAAGCTTCAACGTTAAAAACTTCTACAAATCCAAACGAAATAAACTAAAACCAGTATCAGTTGGCCGCTATATGATGTCGCCTCCATTTGTTTGATTACCTACTCATCCTTTCCGAACCTTACAGCAAATAAAAATGAATACATGTTATTTTAATAAACTAAAACCAGTATCAGTTGGCCGCTATATGATGTCGCCTCCATTTGTTTGATTACCTACTCATCCTTTCCGAACCTAATAAATAAAGCAAATAAAAATGAATACATGTTATTTTTCACTTTTTGAAGTCGGTTTTATTTTTTGTTTAAAAGGTTTTTCCAAGTTCTTTTGAAACATTTTCAACGTTTTTTGTGAAAGAAATTGTTACAAAGTCTCAGCAACTTTGTTTTATCGGATTAATGGAAATACTGGCTTATGTGAAAAGACGTATTTTCAAAATAGTGTAACAGCCATGACAAATATCAAATGATCTTTCGTAACGTAAGTTCCTAAGAACACCTTGGTACAGTGAGCCAGAGTTTGAACCTGCATGGCTACCAACATCGAAAATTGGCATGGACGGATGAAATAATATGCAAGTGTGACAGAAATGGCGATAAATATCTGCAAACGTTCGATTTTCTTGGTATAGGCCCTGCAACCTCCGAATGTCGGACGCCCTACAGCCAGTGGCTTAATATTAATGAAATTATCACTTTTAATACCCACGATTATAAATTTATATCGCCTAAATATTTCTGAAATGCCGTCATCAATCCTGAAAGATTAATAAAGATTAGAGTTAATTAATGAGGATTATCGCGAGTAACTTCGCCGCTAGGGGCGCTAGTGGACCGTGGGTCCTGCAAAATGAGGTTATATGTCATTTTCAGTACATTCTCATAGGTTTTTGATTGAAGTCGTGCTTATTTCGGAAAATATGCAGTTTTAGAGGAGTTACGAGTATTGCGTAGAAATATATGATATACAAAAAATATTATTTTGGCTATAAAATAAGCTTTCAATTGGAAGTGTTAAATAACACGGCCGTAAAGTACTGTAAATTTAGAGGTTAGTTTATACAAAAACATTTCTAATGGTTAAAAAACTTATTGTTACCAACCTAGAAACTACTAAAAAGTAATTAATGGGTAAATAATACAAATGCCAAAATAAAACAGTCAGAAGTTTTAAATATAGAAATAAGTATAAACTTCAAATATAATAAATAATATTAAAAATGTGTTTAATTCTTATGATTGTCCGTTTTCTTTGTAAAAATAACGCGAATAGTAATTGACTGTTTTATCAAATATTATCACACAAAAACGTAATACGTCCTTCTAATTTTTGTAAACACAGAATCTACACATTACTGAAAAATAGTTAGGATCTAATGTACCTCTTTTAATATCCAAACTAATGAAAAATAATCATTGCTAAACCAATTTCGCGCCACACAAACTCATACTAATGTCACTTGACAGGGACCCACGTATAAGTGGCGCCGCCTGGTGAGCAAAAATACGATAGTCCTCATTGAGTCGGTGTTCGAATCCAAAAATTGCCTCTCTGTGTGGCCATTCCTATCACTTTGCACATACACTGCATTTGCGATTTTTTTTTTATAAAGACACTGCTTGTCTTCTCATTATATTCGCTCATGGCATTACCAAGGGCACATAAACTCGATTAGAAACGGACTCGAAGGCTAAGGCTGTATGCTAATCAGGTGCAAAGCCCCTAGAGTTTACCGCAATATAGGTAACTAAGTACAGCAGGTACAGGGTGGGCGGAATAATCAACCGCACTATCCAAGTAACTAAGGTACTTAAACGTATTAGTGTTCGACGCTCTGCACTAGTGTTGGACTTGGGTGCTTTATGTCAAAGTGTATAGCAAATGAACTGTCAAACTTTATGTGTTATTTTAAACTCCAAACTTCTATGAAATTATGAAGTTTCTTAACACTTTCACAGTCTGTGCTATCAAAATCTGTTAACTTAGCTTAGATGAACTCTATGTATAGGCGCTAATCAACTATTTCTTGTCAATAATTGCCATGGGTACGGTATCCTAGGTTAATTTTTAATCACGATTTTATGGCAATAAAATTAAAAAAACATGATGTTTTTGGTCCAAGCATATCAGTATAACATATTACAACGTTTTTTTAACAAACTGTGCTGCATTTATCCCCTGGCTGATGGGACAGAGTAACAAAAGCAAAAGTTGATTCACCCATGTCAAATTTGAATAACGAAGATATTTCTATATTTAAATGTCAACCTTGTCACTTTGATATAAAGTGCCTATGTCGAAAACTAGTGCAGTGTCGAGCACTAGTACTTTTAGGGTGGTTTTAGTGTCACGCGGACCGTCGCTCCACGCGGAGCAATATGTATTGAAGCTTTGGAACGTTTTAGAATGGCGCGGAGGCATCCGCGCGGAGCGATCCTCAATACATATTGCTCTGCGCGGAGCGATCCGCGTGGACGGTTCGCGTGACACAATAACCAGCCGTACCTAATGTATATGTAAGACATGTCTAACTTTCATGAAACTAGTGGTTTAAATTTGAAAAAGCAAGACCTTGTAGCACAATTATAGGAAAAAATCTGATTGAAACACTGAGAGTTTCGTGCCACCAGTATTTTTAAGTACCAAAGGTCATCCTTTGTGCGGAACCCTCGGTGGACGAGTCCGACTCGCACTTGACCGGTTTTTTGTAATTAAGCTCATTAGCAGCAAATAGGAGAGTAAAAGTTTTAACGACGCGCGAAGTTACGGAGACCTGGAGACTATACTTTGTTTATACCGCCTTCAAAAAAGGAGGTCTATGATTTTAGTGTTCCGTAGTAGTAGGAATCCTTATAGTTTCGCCATGTCTGTCTGTCTGTCCGCAGTAAGATGCTTAGCTCGATCTAACTCAAACTTTTACCGGGATGGATTATTGAAATTTCTTTTTTTCATAAAAATAATAGGAGCTGTCATATTGTTACAAAAATACTTTACTCTCTGGGGCAAGTCAACCTATTTTAATATTGTGTCAATTTTAGCAATAATCCCATCTCACTCTGTTCCTATCCCTCCTAGTCCTAACCCTAACTATGGGGTGAGCTGGAAAGCTGGAATTTCGTACTATTTTGTGTTCATCGTAAAATCTTTAAAATTGAATGACAGATTATCATTGAAACATTAAAATTCAAACACCCGTAACACTTTTAAAGTAGGTATATAAATTATCGTGTCACTTAACTTTAATTGAGATTGAAACTTCGAATTCGTCCCAAACTACCCAATTCTACGGTACTTCTGTACTCAACATACGATTTTAAGCTAACATAGTCATTTGCATCATATTTACAAGTGCCATATTCACGACGTAACAGTTACGCCGTGAACAATAGCACAATGGCACCAGTAACAGTGCCAAATTATCGGGAGCTCGAAAAAACAAATATTTATACATGGTAAATATCTCGTTTTAAATAGTAATTACTTCTGTAGTTAGTTGGAATTAGTGAACGTGATTAAACACTAACCCAGTTCCGACCAAGTTCAGAGAAAAATCACTGAAATGTGTAAATTCAGACAAATATGTACGAGCCTATACACTCCTGATTTTGTCCAAACTTAGCAAAAGGCGTATTTTTGGCGCCGCCCAGCAATATGACAAATAAGGATAACTGTCACTGGTGATAGAAGAGCTGGTGGCTTCTAGCATTGCGATACAACCAGGCAATACCGCCAGCATCCTAGGTACAATGCCTCAAGGACCTACTTTAGATTTAAGGTAGGTAGAGATAGGTAGGTAGGTAAGTTACACTTACTGTATATATTTGTTAATATGGATAAATGTACATTCTACAATATTTACTTATTTGGCAAAAGCTTACAAGAGTAAAAAAACTTATGCGTTACTCGTAATACGAATAAGTATAACTTAGAATACGTAAATATTTTATCATAAAAAATACCTCTAAAAAGGTTCTAAAGCAATATGCGGCATACTAAGTACGATAATTTAAATTGCTCCACTTCCCTACATTTATATATTTGAGGGCTATAATTAGAATCATTGCCAAGGAGAAACGAAGGCTAAGGCCGACGGCTGGTGCATTTTAATCATTTGCATTGCAAGCCCCCCGAGTAATGCAATCAAAAACAAAACAGCTATGTAATAAGTAAAAATTACACAAATTATCTTGCACTGAAATCTAAAAGTTGCCACCATGAATTGAAACTGATTTTACGCTAATGTACTACGTTGGGTTTTTTCAAGGGATAAGATAAATAGTCACCCTTACCCGCCATTATAGGATACTATTTATCTTTACAATCCGTGGTAACCCGATCGAAACAACTGGTCGATACTGGGTGCGTAGCCAAGATGCCAATCGCTAACGCTCAGTCGCTAACGAAACGCAACTGTCATTGTCACACCAATAAGGAAGAGTGATAGAGAGAGGTAGCTACGATACGTTATTAAGCGTGAGTGATTGGCATCTTGGCTACGCATGCTGGTCAATATCGCTAACGATTTACTTAATTGAAGACGATATCGGAATCGCTGTCAAACCCGTGCCAAATATCGTAATGATGAATCGACATTGTATGAGAATTTAATTTCCTAGGGCTGTAAGTAGAAATGAGAGGGAGATCTGGGAGAGTTGTGACAGAGGAATAATGTGACAGACGCGATTTCTCCCTACCTGTAATAGTAAGCGTGCTGGGAGCAACGCTCGTGTGTTGCTTTAGAGAAGTGCTACTTGACTTCGTACACGTCGATGGCAAACGAGAAGGTAATTATGACGTCTGCGTGCAAAAAAAGAGAAAAGGTAAGTTTTTCTGCAAAATTTTAAGTTAACTTATATCATTATCTTTATACATAGGTGTTGTTGCATATGTTGTCTAAAGTTGTGTATTCTCAAAGCTTTGCATGGATAATTTATATTTGCAACGTATTTAGAAGACATAAATTATTATTCGGACCAAGTCGTAATTTTGCCCTATAAATAAGCCTGGTTACACCAAGATTGTACTGAAACCGAGTAGCAACACGTCTGTCATAGGAATAAGATTGATCTTGAAACGATGCCTTAATTACTTATAAAATATAATTATTTGCTATTAGAATGTTACATGGTTTTTGCTAGTGGCTACCAAATGTACTAATAAGATTATTAAATATTTTTCTGCAAATATCATGATTCATATATTTGTTATATGTATAATGGTATTTTAATACTCATACTATTGTATAAATAATTCAATTTAAAACTGTTACAACTAACCTCCGTGATAGGAGAATTGTGTCAGAGGGAGTTGTCGTACTTTTTGTATTTTTTTTCGAACCCCTTATTACCTTAATTGCTTTTGGTGATGACTTTTGAGAAGAGATGGAACGGTGCTACACTAATTCAGATAGATCATAACCGTGGAAAATTTCTACAACGAGATATGTCCGTTAAATTAAAAAAATCACAACTCTCCCAGGTCTCCCCTAAGCGACACGGGTAATAAATATAATGTTCACCTCACAACCTGGGAAAGCGCTTTTTTATCTTTTAAAACTAGCGGGGATAAATGCATTTTATCCACTAGTGCGGAAAGTAATTTGACCTTGCGCTAATTCCTATGACTCACCGCCCGACCATTATAAGTGAGACATACGACCGTTGTAAACATGCGTAATCTGAGGTCACTGCGCTACTAAACAACCACTAATAATAATTGCTTATTTATCTAATAAGGTTATTTGTTTCCTCGCAAATGTAGTAAAAAATATTGTATGTATCACGGGCGGTACAAGAATTATGAAATCGTGTTAAAATTAAATTTCACACTCGTTCGTCATTTCTTGTTTACCGCCTTTAATACACAATGGACCACGTCCAATTAAAAGCGGCGGTCCAACTTTCTCCTAATCTTGATTTTACATGTATACAGGGTGGAAAGACACGACGATCCTTCTCGCAAAGGGGGGTTAGTTTAAGTGAAGGAGAATCGATTAGTAATGTTTATATTTTTGTTACGAACAATCAGTAAAAATATTAAAATTAATTAATGTTCTTCTTAGTGACAACCCTGCTATTACTATGTACTATACCTACATGTAACTGTAATGTGACACTTTATGTTTACAAAAATTTGCTCGACATACCGCAGCACTCGCTCTTCAAACCTTGGTGCAATGTGAACTACACCTCCTCCCCATTGGTCGTTTTGGCCCGTTTGTGGTACTATGGGCTGATTATTTGCCACGCGATCAAAGGCCCGTAAAATTGACATACGGCTAGTTGGGTGTGGTGGAGGATATCTTTGTCGATAGCGTCGTAACGTCTCGGCGGCATTATAATTACACTCCCCGTATAACATAAGCAAATTTAGGTAATCGCGGGCTCCCAAGGGCATTTTGAAAATAGGTTTTATCACGTAATTTGCAATTTATTTGCGTCACTGTTTTATCACGGGTAAGACTGAGTAAAAATTAATATTTTTCCCAAACAAAATAATACAATTGTGCAAACTACCCACTTACAAAAATCTAACTTAACCATAGAGAAATTGAGACTAAGGGCAGTTACAATAAATAGGTTCATAAAGCCCATAATACACCGCCAGAAGAGCATACTAGGCGGGGTGCGTGGAAGCTAGAAAATGCTGTTGGTTAACCGATTTGTATGGAAATAAATGCAAAAGTAACATGTTTATTTGAATTATAAAAATAAAGGCTTCAGAAGATATTATTTTCAATTCTACGATTCTGCATGTATAACTGCCCTTAGTCTTAATTTATCTATGGTTAGTTAGATTATTGTAAGTGGGTAGTTCACACAATTGTAATATTGACTGGGAAATATTATGGGGTAGAAATGTTGTTTTGGTAAATGTCACTGACCTTTGTGTTATTGTTAAATGTTATTGAACCTAATGAGGGTTGTCACTTGCAGTATTTTGCATCAAAAGTTAACTGCCTATAACTTAAAAACGCTTACGAATATGAGCCTAGTTTCTTTAGAGGAAATACAGTACTAAATCTAAACAATCCCCCTTTTGCGGAAAGGATCGTCGAGCCGTTCCACCCGGTATATTTGAGGGCTATATTTAGAAGCATTGCCAAGGACAAACGAAGGGTAAGGCCGACGGCTGGTGCATTTAAATCAGATGCAAGTGCAACCGAGGGAGCCTCCAGAGAAAGCTATAGGCGGAAACAAAACATCCTGTGAAACCGTATTATTTTGCACTAGAGTTTATAAGGCACAAAATAAGGTTTATTGATGTCTCTGTCATTTTCTTAATTTGGCAGGTGGTCAGATGAGACAAAACAGAGTTTTTAAGTTCTAATATGAGCTAAATTGGTCAAGGGGTTGCCGAGATATAGGGGTCGCAAGTTCTCGTTCGGGGAACCAGCCAGTAGTATTAAATCGAGGCTTTAGTATTAAGGCGAGGCTTTAGGGATGACTCACGCTACGGGACGGGATGGGCCAGGGCGGGACGATCTGTCAATTTCTATAGAAATAAATTTCTATAGATATATACAGCTTGGATTGGAGCCCTCGCATGTCACGTGACGTTTTCTATAGAAACTGACAGATCTTCCCGGGACGGGGCAGGACGGGACAATCTGTCATTTTCTATAGAAAGAATCACGTCCCCACCACTCCCTCCCTCCCACTGGCTCCCTGCCACTGTTTTCCCAAAGGACTACAATATGGGGTTCTTCAAAAAAGGAGTGTTAAAGTTTTTAAAGGGTCGGCAACGCGCATGTAACACCCCTGGAGTTGCAGGCGTCCATAGGCTACGGTGACCGCTTACCATCAGGCGGGCCGTATGCTTGTTTGTCACCGTCGTAGTATAAAAAAAAAAAACGTCCGAGCTCAAAGCCCTCGAAGGTCACGGGCCGTTTTTATAGAAACTGACAGATCGGCCCGGGCCGGTAACGTCCCTGTCGGTTCTAATGTGAGTCACACTTTAGGAGGTTGACATGTCCAAATCACCTAAGCTGAAGCTTGGAGCTTAACGGCGACGTCTCTTACTCCAAAGCTACCACGGGTGTATTCGTTTTGAACCCTATGCTTCCTGGTTACGCCTCACATCTACCTCAGAAAGCCAAAGAAAATGGAGATGCTCATTTCTGTTCTGCTACATCAGCGGTCGGCAACCGGCGGCCCACAACCCACAAGCCTCCTTGACTACTTTGTATAACAAATAACCGTGGAAAGTTTCTTCAACGAGATATATCCGTTAAATAAAAAAAAACACAACTCTCCCAGGTCTCCCGTAAGCGACACTTGACTACTTTGTATAACGAAACAAAACTGACATTTTGTATGACAAAAAATATTAAATAAACTATTAAAAAAGTGCGGCCCGCGTCAATTTCGTTAACTACTATAGTCCTTACTTTCCTTGGCCGCTAAATGTTGGCCGACCCCTGTGCTACATGGATAGCTTGAACATGTTGATGAGTCACTGTTTGCCCCGTTTTTCACTGCCGTGCCCATGTTTCACTGGAATATAGGTAGGTGAGAACCATTCGAGAACCACCAATTTCACCATTGAAGTCGATGATTTCCTAAAATATAATTTTGTTGCTGCTACGCATGCTACGCCGTAACAGCTACGAAATGTCTATTCAGAGACAATTTTAAAATATGGTGAAGAGAATAATAATAATGAACCTTCTTTATTCCTTAATAAACATAATTTTTTTTTACATAGTTGCTTAATTTCTTATTTTATTTGTTTAATTAAGGTCCCTTTCGGGTAAAGGCCTCCTCCAACTTTGACCAACGACTTCTGTCTTTGGCCACATCTGTCCAGGCTTTGCCAGCCACTTTTGATATTTCGTCTGCCCATCGTTCTTTTGGTCTTCCTTTATTTCGTTTTCCCACTGGGCCTGTCCAAATCGTAGCAGTTTTTGTCCATCTGTTGTCAGAGTATCGGGCTATATGACATGCCCACTTCCACTTGAGGCGTTTAGCATATTGTAGGGCATCTATAACACTGGTTCTTTTCCTGACGTCTGAGTTTCTTTGCCTATCTCTAAGTTTTATGTTTAGGATGCTCCTCTCCATTGCTCTTTGACAGACTTGAATTTTTTTAGAATTTTGTTTATTATATATCCACGTTTGACTTCCGTAGGTCAGGCAAGGTAGAAGACAGGAATCCATAATTTTCTTTTTCAGTTTTACTGGGAGATCTGATTTTAATACTTCTTTATAGGACCAAAATTTGTTCCATGAGAGGTTGATTCTTCGGTTTATTTCATCAATACCTCTTGAGGTTTTGAAAGATATCAGTTTACCTAGGTATATGTATTGTTCTTCATAGTCTAGCTCTGTTTCATCTATTAAAATAGGTTTCTTCATGCTGTTGGTAATTATTTTCGTTTTTGAAGCATTTAGTTTTAAGCCGATGCTGTTGCTAACCGTGCTTAGTTCTTGTATCATTTCCGTTAGTTGTTTTGGTGTTTCCGAGAAGATAACAATATCATCAGCGAACCGTAAGTGACTTAGGAATTTGCCATTTATGTAGATACCTTTTTTCCTCCAGTTCAAGTCTTTCATGATGTCTTGGAGTACGGATATGAATAGTCGAGGTGACAGGGGGTCACCCTGTTTAACCCCTTTACAAATCTTTATTTCTGGTCCTAGTCGGTCTAACTTAACTCTGCTTCTGCTGTTAGAGTATATGTTTTTTATTATGTTGATGTATTGTTTAGGTATCTGCTGGTTGTCTAAAGCCTTCCATATACTTTCATGAGATA
This sequence comes from Lathronympha strigana, assembly GCA_949128165.1. Classification (NCBI taxonomy): domain Eukaryota; kingdom Metazoa; phylum Arthropoda; class Insecta; order Lepidoptera; family Tortricidae; genus Lathronympha; species Lathronympha strigana. The sequence continues at coordinate 7,220,365 of OX421923.1, read as the reverse complement.
TTGAGTCGAAAGCCTTGGTGTAATCAATAAATGAAATGTATAGCGGCTTTTTCAACTCTTGGTATTTTTCTATAATTTGTTGTGTTGTGTGGATATGATCAATGGTACAGTATTTTTTTCTGAACCCTGCTTGCTCTATTGGCTGATGTTCTTCGATTTTTGCTTCTATTCTTTTCTCTATGCATGATGCAAACAGTTTGTAGAGTGTAGGCAGTATGCTGATTGGGCGATAGTTGCTTACATTTTTTGGATCACCTTTCTTATATAGAAGTATTATTCTTGATTCTTCCCACCTTGATGGAATTTTTCCGTCTTGCATAATTTTATTAAATAAATGTGCCAGTGAAGTTGCTAAGATAAATTTTCCAATTTTTATAGCCTCATTTGGAATATTATCTTGTCCAGGGCTTTTATCATTTTTCAAAAAGTTTATTCTTCCAATGATTTCCAGTTCATCAAAGACTTTAATTGTTGTTGTGGGTAGTACGGTAGAGGGTGAGTATGTTTCAAGTCTGCGGTCACAATTATGGTACAGGCTTTTATAGAATTATGTTGCTATATTGACTATGTCTATTCTTGTCTGTTGTGTGCACTCCTGTGTTTGTTGCTAGATTTGGTATCCATTCCTTAGTTTTTTTCAGTTGTTTGTGTGCTTTTTTCATACTCCCTGATGTTGAAACATATTTTTCTATGATTTTTTGTCTATGGTTGATGTAGTCTTTTTTTGCTAATTTATTTGTTTTTTTGAAGAGTGCTGTTAATGTTTCTCTGTCTTCTTTGGTTTTTGGGTTTTTCTTTAAAAGTTCTGTACGTTTTTTCAACATTTCTTTAGTTTCTGTTGTAAAAATAGATTTATTTTTCTGTATTTTTGCCGAAGATGCTTCGCAGATACTATTCTTGATTACTTTTTCAATTTTTTTGTAGTATACCTCTATGTCTTCGTTTTCATTTAGTTGTAGGTTCTCAGTTTCCCTTTGTAGAGAATTTAGAAAAACTTTTTGGTTATCTAGATCTTTTAGATGAGATATGTTGTTGTTGAAATGTTTTCTATTTTTACATTGTTCCTTTAGTATGTATGTCCCTCGTACAAGCCTATGGTCACTAGGGTAGTTGTGAATGTTTAGAATCTCAATGTTTGTAAATTGTTTTGCACAGTTGGTTAGCATATAGTCGATTTGATTTTTATATTGTCCGTTTGGTGAGGACCATGTGTTCTTTCCTTTTTTTTAAACTGTGAGTTGAGTAATTGTAAGTTTTTTTCTAAGGCAAACTGCAGTAGCATGTCGCCTCTATTGTTTCTGGACCCATAGCAAAAAGGTCTCATAACTCTTTCTTCCCCTGGTTTTCCTTTCCCAATTTTTGCATTGAAATCTCCCATTAGTATAACTTTTTTGCTTGTTAGGGTTTCTGTATCTCTGAGTTGCTGATAGAATAGTTCGATATCATTATCAGGAGCATCTGCCGTTGGTGCGTAGGCTTGCACTATAGATATCTCGGTTTTGTTGAATTTTAGGTTTAAAATACAAATTCTCTCTGATATTCCAATGTAATTTTGTATATTATTTTTATATTTATTTTTAATTAAAAAGCCTACTCCATATTTTCCTTGTGTTTGTCCTGTGTGGCAAAATATGAAGAGAATAAAGAGAATATAAATAGAATGAAGAAAATTTATACCAAAGGAAGGAGGATAGATAATTCAAAAGCTAATTTAAACGTTATGTTATACTTGGCAATCTAATACCAAGATTTGGCGTAAGCTCTAGTTTTAGGGTAATAATTGGAACGTCGAATGGCAGTCGCTATCATGAATTCGAAGGCATGTGCCAAATTATGGAATTAAGTTGCCAAGCAGACCCTCGCTGAGAGTAAACTGGGAAAATACTAAGACGGTGACGAATATACAAAATGCTAAAAAGTCGTTTATTGTATATATTTAAACAATATAAAAAAGTAAATTACTGACTACTAATAAACTAACTTGTTTACGTCAAAAATGGACTAATGAATCTGTACGGAACTATTAATTAAGAAGCTTTTTATGAGAACAAAGTCTCTAAATCTTCAAAGTAAAAGTTCCAAGATACCGTACGGTTTAAGTCGTTTAAAGGCTATTTTAATATAAACAGCATCGTAATATACAATATGTACCTACATAGTATTGTTTTGCGATTCAGCGCCGAAATTATGTCTGTGTGATGGGCACCTTGCCGTCGGGTGAAGTTTTCCAATACGCAGGAGGATTTTTTAATATCATTTTGAAGGTCTGTTTATTGGTTTTATTTTATAGTTACTTTTATTTATTTTATTATGTTTTATAATTTTTCTGTAATGGCTCAATAAAATAATTGCTACTTGTATTAAGGATACTAGGATTTATTAATAATTGCATTTCATTATTTATTTCATTATTTTTATAACCAGCATTGTAAGTTTTCTTTAAATATTCTTAGTTCTTAGAATTTATATTTTTCTTAGAAAAATAAGTGTATTTAGCAGGAATTTTGCTTAACTTACTTTTTATTTGATAATAATATAGGTACATAGACCTTAAAAATGAGTATATAAATCAGAAATCAATTAACATAATACACTCTAAAGCCATCAACGACTATGGAATGGTATTTATATGGTATGGAATGGTATATGGTATTACCTAGACATCAGAAATGCATAATTATAAAAAAAAAATTATAATCAGTTGTTTAGGAGGACCTGTCATATCCGGATAGTCCCGTCAAAAACAGTAATTTCTAAATCAGTCTTGCCAGTACCGAGAAATCAAAAATCAAAATAGAAACCTCCTTAAAAAATGCAGTTGGTTAAAGTAAAAAAACAATTTTCGTACTGACCTTCAATAATTTTACAATATTTTTCTGATAATTTGATTAAGTAAACAGCTATTCCTAATCTTAATTCTAACAAAAACTTAAATATTTTTTTATAGTTTTTACTAAATCGTGTGCCATGCCAAAAACAACACCTTTATTTTCAATGACAGTGTTGATATCCAGAGTAAAGAAAGTACTGTAAAGTATTTGAGATAATGTTTTATTTTACACAACAAAGCCTTTATTATTGATTTATTTAATTAATTTACATATTTTTCAACGCCTGCCAGTTATGAGACGATTAAAACCTGTACTGTTTTAACTACTAACCTGCCATGAAAGTTGAAAATCGTCGCAAAGTTCGAGTTCAGAGCCCGGCGGACGTACGGCCGACCCGGAGCATCGCGGTTGACTGCCGCCAAAGAGAACGTTTGCCGGCCGTGTGAGCCGCAAGAAATGCAGGAATTCTAGTACGCGAAACGGTCATACGCAGTTAGGTGTTCTTGTAAATAAATGTTATAATTACATGTTAAATAAAATAATAATAGACGAAAACACGAGCAGGGAGGAAGTGTTCAACTGAGTACGCAAAACGTTATTATTCTTGTTAGGCCCACTTCCACCAAACCCTGTGTGGGTTAGCCGCTAACCCAGAGTTAAACTGTCAAATTCCATACAAAGAAAATCTAAACTCCTCGTTAAGGATGATCCACACTAGGACGAAAGAAACTCGTGATAGCTCGGAGCCCTCGGATGTAACGTGATGTTTTCTATAGAAACTGACAGATCTTCCCGTCCTGTTCCTTTCTATGTGAGTCATCCTTTATCTGGCTAACCCCAGGTGGTACAGGTGGCCCTGAATAAATTTCAATATTACTAGTTATTAAGACACATGGTCACGACTGCTACAAGCTGTTAACTATCGTCCACAGGAGAGAAAGCTGTCTATTCAGCTAAACTGCAGTCGAAGAAAATTAACCTCTGTAAATCTTAGTACCTCTGCAAACCTCTGTAAACCTGAGCAACGTCGTTTTGTGTTTGACCCTTTTAAATTTATACTTGTATCCAAAGATAGTATACACATAGCTCAAGGATAAAGGTTAATTAATATAAAGTATGACTAACAAAATATATATAGGATAAAGGAAAGAGTATGTATTTAATACTAGAACTAGATAAACACTGTGCTTTTGACTTTGACTGCGAGGAAAATATGCAGAAATATTATGTATTTTTCCTACTCCTTTTTCGTTATGTCAAGAAACGCTTTTTTTATTTCTTTATTCATAAATAGAGACACGCATAAACATTCTTTGAATTTAGATATTCGCGGTAGTTTTCTGTTTATTTGCCCCAGTTCAGTTTATAATAATCCCAACAAAAACATGGGTAAATGTGAAAATGGAAGCCAAGTTCAATATGAGAATATCTTTATCGTCGACTCCGCCAACAAAAGATCTGATATCTAAATGGGTGCCAAGTTCTGTAGAAGTTAAAGAATGTGAAGCTGAAGATTTGAATTGGCTAGTTTTTACCTTCACATAACTTCACATTATTTAACTAATTTTAACACGAGTTTGTAATTCTTGGACCAACCGTGATACACACATTGTTTTTCATCACATTTGCGAGGAAATAAATAAACTTTCTATGCAGATAATGAAACAATAATTATTAGCGGTAGTGTAGTAGTACAGTCCACAGTACTCGGGAGTCTAAGTATGCTTGCATATACTATCACTATTTACGAGACGGTGCCTTGAAAAAAAAAATGAACTGAATTTCTCTTCTATTTATAAGCTATTCAAGGTAACTAAAATGTCACGGTGCGAATATTATAAATACCACCGACGTTCTGTTTTGGCTGTTTAGGGCCAATGCCTTCGTCTTATTTAACCGTTCCAACCGTTTTCAAAAGTTTTAATGAATACATCAAACGCATGAAACAAATGAATTAATATCTTTCCCTATAATTTTTTTTAATTTTTGGATGCTTATATCTCTATAACCAATTAAGCTATATTTATGAAATTTAGAGATTTCGGTAGGCTTGGAAGTCTTAATGGATGGGTAAAATTTTGTGTGTTTATATTTAGTAGATTTTGAGTAACAAAGGGGTCAAAAGTGCCTCCCGATAGTTTGTGTAAATACACACTGCAGCTGCGTCGCCTGAACTTGGCTGGACAAGCTGCCGCGTCTCTACATTACGGTAATTATACCCGTTTCTTTCTATACCTACAGTGTTTTAAAAACGTATGCAATAGGCTACTTGACCCTTTTTTGAAGTTGTTTTTATGTTATTAAATAATGATAAAAAACTGCAAAAATATTTTTAAGTACTTTTACGTAATCCGGCGATAACGATGTCAGCCATGATAGTCCATAGATTATCTGTGGTATGACGTCACTATGTACGAAAACGACATTTGTCAAAGTCAAGTTGTTATTGTCATATAAATTGTTCCATTATTCGTTGTCTGTCAATGTCACAGCAGAGGTTACGTTACCAACTTCACTCGTATAAGATTCAGCATGAAATTAGCTTCTACGAGTATAATGACGTCACTACATGGCCGACAGCGTTTTCAGAGTTCAAAATTAAAAAATATGAATACAAATTTTTATTTGAAAATACGTAGCCATCTTACACTTTTAATACCCGAAATCAACCAATATCGGGTTCTTAAGTCAAATACTACAGACAATAATCTGCATTATGTTTATAGATGAATGCGATAACTAAAATTTTTGTACGGAACCCTCGGTGCGCAAGTCGACTCACACTTGACTGATTTTTTTTTTCACAGTTACCTGTCTTGGAATTAGAGCCCCCGAAAGTTAAAAATATACATACTAGTACACATAAACTCCATTTTTTAATTCAATACAAGTTTAAGTTCAACTTTAAAATCTTTAATATCAATAAAACACAATAATACTAAATCCTAAACTCACAATTCCTTTGTATTTGTGCATGTTTTTGTAAATATTGTTTATTAATAATCTATTTGTTAATATTTTTAAATAAATAATATAACACACTTATTACCTACTCATAATTAATTTACATATAATACGCATACAATTTAAATATAGGTAATCGCAAAACTGAACACCCGATATTTATTCGACACTGTTGCAAGCGCCATGTTCGCGGAGTAAACTGAAACTGGTTAGGTTTGAGGAGTACAACCTACGATTCAATTGTTTGCTCCTGTTATGGGGCCCTCCCAGTATATCTACCTGCTCTATCAAAGCGAAACAATCGCATACCTGGCTCTCGAGTCAACAAGTGCACGTAAATCCAGCCACTTAAATTCATACTTTAACCCTAAGGAAATAAGGTCGAATTCCCGGTACGCTAAAGCTCTACGAGTTTCGTAGCGTCGTAGCGTTGCGGCGTAGCACGTCTACGGAGAAGTTGGAAACTTATTTGTTGAAATGTTTGACAAACAACACGGAGTTTCATTATGACGGTCTTGAAAGTTTGAGGTCCTTTGAGAACAATCCAGAACTATAATTGTTATTGAGGTTGATATATAATAATGGGATTATTGTTTCATGGTTTGTATGTTATGTGACCTACGGCACGGTGACCTACGATATGCATAGAATAGTAGTTTATGCAACAGTGATACAATAATACGATCACTGTTACCCAATTAGACCCGAGAATTTTAAGAACCAATTATGAGCTGTTGCATACACTAGTTTTTCTACGACAGCAAAAATAGCGAAAAAAGCGAAATCTTGAATGGTGGCAGAATAGCCGGCCCATAAATGTATGGGAGATTTGTCTGGTGGATGCCCGGTGGACATACTCACTATGGAGATCTGACGGATTGCCCGAACGTATATGGCATATGTGGAAGATGTCGTATGCCAATTTGAGAAATTAAAAAAAATCAACGGTGTTAATATATTGTATGAAAATCCATAGGAGCATCGCTTAGCGATGTTCTTATGGAATACCATAGACAACGTTATAATGGATACTTTTTTAATATTGCTGTCAATTATCTTATGGACGGATAGAAGTGGCAGAAGTGCTGGAGTAGAAAATAGTAATATATGTGTCTGTATATAGTAACTGTACCGATCATGGAACATTTAAGAGCGAATCCATGAGTTAAAAGTTGAAAAACCCACTCTTTTTAATTAGAAAACTCCCATGAGTATCAGACATATTAAAATTGACATATCTCGCAACAGCCCTGTTCCTTATTCATGAGTCATGTGTCTGGCCGCGGCGGCTGCTCTACGCACACTCGAGCTATTTTCGACTTTATTGACGTGAGCAACCCGATTTAAGTATTTTAATACGTCCAACTCATTTTTTACATTTATATAGTGTTTTATATGTGTTTGATATCTTTATCGGTTTCACAATAGTGGCCAAATGCAAACGCATCTTTTTTGAACCGATACTAGGATTTTCTAGTGAAAACTCGTCCAATATCACTAAATATAAACATTTCTGCACTAACTGAATGCAGGTTGATTTTGATTCATGGTTAACTTCATTAACGAAACACATGCTGGTTTTACAAAGGAATTATAAATTGTGGCGGTAATTTTAAGCTCAACCCGCTAATATCGGCCCAACCTCCTTCGTTCCACCACCATTTCGAACCGATAAGACAGAAATCACCAAACACCTCAATCTTTAATAGCTGAATGACCGGTGTCAATGTTAAAATGGTTCCAAAAAGTATAGGCTTGTGTTGTCGGTACTAGACGACGATATATATAATAGATACATATAAATATTATAATTACTATTTAAAACGAGATATTTACCATATTTGTTCGTAAAATCGTATACATATAAATACTTAAGAACCTAGAAAACATCCACAATTCAAGTACAAATATTCGTGATCAACACTCTAAGAAATGCCCTAACCAGGATTCGAACCCGGGACGTCCTGCTTCGTAGGCAGGGTACCAGGCAGGGGACTAGACTAGGAGGACGTTAAACGTTGCATGTTGTGTAAAGTTACCAAACTACCTAGTAGAAAAGCTCTCGGAAACTTCATAGAAATAAAAGAAATTTCCGTTTTAGAATTTGAAAAGTTTCAATCCACAAACAAAAATATGAGTTTCTGAAATTTCCTTTGCAAAAAAATTCGCAAATTTTGATACACGGGATATATGTCTCGAAATTTTGTTTCCAAAATCGGCACGTCGGTCGCAAGCTGCTTGCTTACTGCTTCTTTTCACATTCACCCAATATCTTTGTAAACCTATTTATTCGCAAACATCTATTATTTTATAATAAAACCGACCAAGATTAAGTCCGACTCGCGCACCGAGGGTTCCGTACAAACTTTTAGTTCTAATCATTTTCAAACAATATCCAATAAACTGCATTTGACGTCAGCCCCATATATCGACAGATTGGGTCTCTTGTTTGTACAGCGTATTTGAAATATATTGATATAATACTCATTCACTTTATTTGAAAAAAAAAAAAAAATTTACTTTATTAGAAAATTGTGTTTATTTATTTTTAAGTGGTTGTAGGATTTCAAAATTTTGTTTAATTAAACAAAAACTTATGATGATATCAACAATGTTACATTTTTCTTGTAAAATTTATAATAATAAGAGCTTTAGAGTGGCTTTCTTGCACAACGTATCAGCATTGCGATACAACGATGAAATGCCGCCAGCATCCTAGTTACAATGCCTCAAGGACCTATTTTAGATTTAAATAAGATACACTTACTGTATATATTTTGAAAATAAAAGATTTCATTACATACTTCTTGTATAAAATTAATTTTGTGTTATAATTTAATATTTTTCCTTCGTTAACTTCATATATTAGGGGGACTGGTTTTTTTTTACATATTCCTTCATAAATCAAAATTATTTCACTGTAAAAAATTTTTTCAGAATGTGCACATCAAGCCTTTAATAAACTTAATACCCCATTTGATCTAGTTACTATAATTTTGGCCACCTATCGTACCAGCGTGCGAAGCCAAGACGCCGATCGCTCACGCACCTACCCCTCTCTATCACTCTTCCTTATGAGTGTGACAATGACAGTTGACAGTCGACTGACCGTGAGAGATTGGCATCTTGGCTACGCACCCCGGCCTGTTAGGTCCCTTTCCTTTTTTACCATTTTCGTACGGGACCCTAAAAACCGTTTCACGCATGAGTTCCAGGTTACCCTTTATCCTTGTTCCGCTGACCGTGCGCAAAGTTTCAAGATCGCAGATATTACGCGGATCTCACGACATGCAAAATTAATATAGGGGAGAATGGGGAAAGATGTATGTACAGTCTAGGAATATAATCTGTGACCCACTCAAGGTTGACAATCCTGTCCAACGGTATCTCATATAAAGGAAAGGTTTGCGAAAAGGTTAGAAAAAATAAATTCCTACGGGATGTAAGAAAAACACTGATGTCCTGTTTAAGCAGTTATCAGTACGTATACGTATGATCATATGTGATTCTTTTCTGTAAAAGGTTTTTCGATTGCCGATAAAGCGCTAACCTTTAAGATTTGTTTAAAAATGAACCTTATCACGAATCAACTAACTGGTACCATTTACTAAAAACTAGCATATATTTGGATTCAGAAAATGCTGAAAAATTTGATGCACTTTCTTTATACGAAAGGTCCCCAACTTCCTTTTTGTTCTAGTTCTTTTATGAAGAATTGTACCTTACTTTTTTTTCTTTCGCGTGAAAATTTGTTTACTTTGTTTTTACAACTAAGACACAAAACTGACTATTATTATATTAAATGGATTACTAGTATTTGTACACCTTGTATATAATAGTTTTTGCAACATGTGAATTAAATATGATTTAATGAATTTAAACATTTTGGAGTGGATTTAATCACGTATATTATCTATATCCCGACGTATCGAACTCTGTACCGTGATGGCGCCAACCCCGTAAATATTAATGCTTAAAAACAAGTAGGTTAAATTACTTTGTTCTACATCAAATGCTACTGATTCCTTATAAATGTGGGATCCCTTTTCCCCAGTCTACTCCAAACAGACCCTCTCGGCTCGCTGCTCGACGCGAATTTAATAAAACACAGTTAGCGCAGATATTATGCCGAGTAAGTAGCCTACTAACAGTTATTGTTATTAGTTTAGTAGCAAAAACAATGCTTATTCAGTGATGCATAACTAATGATGGGTAAGCTCTGCAGTCAATAGTAAAGAAAAACCGGCCAAGACCATGTTGGTCCATGCTCAGTGTAGAGTTCCGTAGTTTACTATCTGTCACAATAAGCGAACTTAAAAAGGGTTTTACTAGATACCATGCTTATAACAATAAAAAACCGGTCAAGTGTTCCGTACAATCTTTATGTTGCAATAAAAATGACGTCACATTATTTTTCGTGTTACTCTCAACCATCCCTTTCATTTGATACCCATATTGTAGAAGTGCATTAAAAATAACTAGTCCGCCATCTTGGATGGTCCGCCATATTGGATTTAGAATGATGTCACACATCATATTATCGGTGCATTGTTATCCAAATCAAACGTGTATATAAAATTTCCAGCTCAATCGGTTGAAGATATCTACTTCAAAATTGAGTTCAAAGATTCCACCGTAACAAACATACTTACATACATACATTGCAAGTTAAATAAATGCACTATCACCACACTTAAGATAGAGTTTGATGTTATGCAATGCACATGTATATATATACTTAATGGACGTGGGTTTTGTGTATATATGAAAGAATTGTCAAAGTAACGTTTGAAATGTTACCGTCACACACAGGTTTCTAGCGGTGAATTGACTCGCCTTAATTCCAATGGGAGCTACCGTATTGTCGCTCACCAGGCGGCGCCACTGGTGCGTGGGTCCTGTGTCAATATGAGAGAATTGTCAAAGTGACGTTTGAAATGTTCCCGCAGGACCCACGTTCCACTAACGCCTCTAGCGGCGATTCGACTCGCGGTAGTCCTCATTGCGTCGGGGAATAACAATAGGGTATTTTTTTCTTCACCATCTACTACTTCCGCTGCTTAGAATCTAATGGCTCAATTTATTAAAATTACGATTTAACAAAATGTAAGGCTTAATCGCAGTAATAAAGATCTGTCTTTCTGAAGACATTGATTTTAATTGCCTAGAGACGTCGCCAAAATGGCAAAAACGGAACCCTTATAGTTTCATCCAGTCTGTCTGACCATCCGTCCGTATGTCACAGCGGTTTTTCTTAGTAAGTATAAAACATATGGTTATGAGATTACAACAAAAGGTTTATTTGAAATTTTTTTAAATATATATTTTTGGCAAATATCTACTTATGGCACATCATCTGATAGTTCTTTAGAAATAACATGGGGAAGAATCAGGAAGATAGGATATAAGACGAACTTACCACGAAAATTATTTTAAATATATTAATTCAAGCCTTTTTTTAGTTTTTGGCAAAAAACGGTTTTTTACAAAAAGACGTAACTGCCTTGATATGAGCTGCATAAAATTACTGCTAACCCACGGGTCAAAGGCACCTATTTCAGTCGAGGTATTTATTTATAAACTTACGGTACGAGAGTGTTAGTAAAACTTTTATTAAAAAAATGATTAATATCCACACATTTTCCGCATAATGGACCTCCATCTCTTTTAGACATTATTTTAACTTCTTCTCCCAACTTAGTTACCTTTCATGGTCAGTTCAATGCAGCTGGCTTTTCCAATCATGATCTCATTTACGCTTCTTTCAATATCCGTCCACCCAAGAAAAAACATAAAATAGTGATGCGTAGAGATCTCCGCAATATTAACATGCAAGCACTTTGTGCAGATATTTCTAGTGCGGACTGGCAGAGTCTAGAGCGTCTGTTAGATATTGACCTGAGAGTGGAGGCTTTCAATGGCATATTGCTTACGATTTTTGATATACATGCCCCCTTAAGACCAATACGTGTGAAGCATTTCCCTGCGCCTTGGCTTACGCCGGAAATCAAGCAGGAAATGGCTAAGCGTGACCGAGCTCGTATTAGACTGCGACAAGATCCTTCGGTCAGTAACAATTTGCGGTATATCTCGTTACGTAACCGCTGCAATAAAATCTGTAGGGAAGCTAGACGTCGCTACATCCATAGTTCCATTGAGGAATGCCCCCCCTCTAAATTGTGGAGTTTTCTGAAGTCACTTGGGGTGGGCAAATCACAACCAAACACCTCTAGTTTTTTAGATTTAAATGGCATTAACAGACATTTTAGTTCCTCCCCAGTTACCCTTGACCCTTCTATTAAGAAAACAACATTAACGCTTCTCGCTGCGACTGGACACCGTAACATAAAAACTTTCTCTTTTGAATGTATTTCGGCACAAGAGACACTCAATATCCTTAAATCTATTAAGACGAAGGCCGTCGGTGAGGATAATCTTAGTGTAGACATGCTTATGCTCGTAGCGGACCTCATTTCCCCAATCCTCTCTAGTATCATAAATTTCTCATTTTCCTCTTGTTCATTTCCGGCATCCTGGAAATATGCCAATGTCATTCCTCTTCCTAAAACCCCCAATCCTACTTGTTTTTCTCAATATCGGCCTATCTCTATTCTTCCTATTTTATCAAAAATTATTGAACATTACGTTAACCGTCGCCTTCTATCACATCTCAATAGAAACTCCTTAATTAACTCTTTCCAATCTGGATTTCGCCCCGGGCATAGCACAGTCACTGCTTTGGTTAAAGTCACCGACGACATTCGCTTCAATATCGAGTGCAGAAAGGTTACTGTTCTTGTTCTCCTGGACTTTAGCAGTGCCTTCAATACTGTGGACTTCGAAATTCTTTTAGGTATTCTCAGCACCCTTAACGTCTCTCAATCCGCTTTGTCGTGGTTCCGTAGCTACCTTTTTGGCAGACGCCAGCGTGTCAGGGTGGGTGACAAGGCGTCCTACTGGTGTGAGCTTTCCGCTGGCGTCCCGCAAGGAGGCGTGCTTTCTCCACTTCTTTTCTCCATTTTTATTAATGGTATCACTGCAGGACTTACATCATCGTACCACCTTTACGCGGACGACCTACAGATTTATGCAGCGGGGAGTATAGAGGAAGTTACCTTATTGATCGATAAGGTGAATGCGGATCTGGAGTGCATTCGTAAATTTGTATTAAATTTGGATTAAAGGTTAACGCTAAGAAATCGCAAGCGATTGTTATTGGAAGTCCCTATTTTACAAGCAGGCTCTCTGAAATGGTGATACCTGACATTCTTTTTGATGGAACTCCCATCCCCCTCTCCTCTACTGTCCGGAATTTAGGTGTCACCATGGATGAGACGCTGTCTTGGTCTCCTCATATTGCGGAGGTGAGCAAAAAGATTTTCGGATCCCTCCACTCGCTCAGACGCCTGCAGAATTTTCTACCTCTGCATACCAAAATGACTCTGGCCCAATCTCTATTACTTCCTATCCTTGATTATGGTGACATTGCATTTTTAGACCTTAGTGAAGAACTCCTCGATAAAGTTGAACGTCTGCAAAATGTTTGTATCAGGTACATATTTGGCCTCCGTAAGTACGACCACATTTCTAAATTTCGATCCCAACTCGGCTGGCTACCGATCCGACGACGCAGAGATGTGCATGTCCTGTCATTACTTTTCAACATACTCTTTACCCCTACTTCTCCACCTTACTTAATTGAGCGATTTAACTATCTAGCGGAGGGTAGTGATCACCGCTTACGCTCAAGTACTAATTTAAAATTGGCTATTCCTGGTAACAAGACGCTTACTTACGCAAAATCTTTCACAGTACGCGCTGTTAAGCTGTGGAATGAGTTACCCTTGTCCATCAGACAATCTCAGTCTGTGGCATCATTTAAAGATAATCTGAAAAGACTGTGGCTCTCCAACCAAGTTTCAAATAATTGAGAACTGGCATAGTAATATTTGTTCATTTGTGCTATATATATATATATTTATGTATGTATTTAGTAGATATATATTATGTATAAATGTAGATATATACTATTATTATTGTTATATATAAATATATACGTAATTTATTATAACTTGTTGTATTTTACGTACTTAAGTACTTCCTTGTTGTTTTGTACATTATTGTATTTGTTGTTTGTCTATCTAGAACTCGAAGATTCTCCTCTCAATTACTCAAAGGTTAGCTGGAAGAGATCCCTTATAGGGATAAGCTCACCTTTGTTCTTATCAAAATGTTTATTTTTACTATATTTGTGTACAATAAAGTGCTTACAAACAAACAAACAAACAAACAATATCCTCATTCATGGAGTCCGGATTATCAGAATGAAAATCCTACAATGTATCCATTGTAAGCCGAGAAATCTCCCAGCGGGTTCCCGGCACTCAATGCGCTAAGTCTGTCGCATCTTCACTTGTTTTTCCCGGAGATTCGCTCATATTTGTTGTTCGAAAATAGACTCACGGTAAATCGATGTATACACAAGTACACAAGAGTACCAAGGGTATACAACCACACTTAAAAAATGACTTTGGTCCAGTGGGACGATTTTGCCAGTGTTTTAGGTTTATTCAGGAAGTGTACGGGTTCTTATAAAATCGTTCTATGAGCATGATTTTCTACGGTGAGAAATCTTGCTCTTTGTAAAGTTGTAGCTAGATCTTTACAAGCAAGCCACGAGACAACCACAACCCCGAACTACGGGTGATCACAAAAGAGTTGCTAAAACACGTTTTAAGATTTACTTTTCATTAGTTGCATACTTCTTCGTTAGTTCACTGCATAATATAAGCTATCAATTTTACACATTAAACAACTTTTAACGGACTAAAGATAAACAATCTAAAGACATCCTCGCTATCTTGAGTAGGTATCAACTGGTATCAACTGAAATACATATACAACCTCTTTCTCGCTTAATAATCTGGCGTTTAAAATGTCTTTTGCAACGTGACGCGGGACTTGACTTTTGTCAAAATTCAAAACAAACATTTGGTAACCTACGATTTTTTTACATTATTTTTTCAGTGAATCAGTGAAATATAAACAAAAGGTAAGAGAGCATAACTAGAGCACAAAATCTTGAGGACTTTTTCACTGGTATGACTTAGTGGGAACCGAAATAATATTTCCATGCCAAAACATGGCCAAAACCAACGCACGAGCACGACTTAAGTTTTCCTATATAAGTTAGTTGCAGAGAAAAACTACCTGTCGTAAAATAACTTATCAATCTACTGATAGTTTTATTTTAAACGTCAAACTTCTATTAAAATTATGACGTATACTTAACACTTTCACAGTCTGTGCTAATATAGGAAGTAGGAACATAGTCGGACTATATGGCAAAAATCTTTCCGCTTGTCTTATTCTATGGGGTTAAGCACGATACTGTGTTCTACCTCATGGCTCATGGTATAAACCAAAGGTTCACTTACTATCAATACTTAGATAGGGAGTTAAAGGGAAGGTGGCAACCAGTCGGCAAAGCCCTCTATCTCGAGGATCCCCTTTGCCGTTTTGTTGGGAGACACGAGATAACTAACGAAACTATAGTGTAGTATATAGTCGCGTCTATAAATATGTATACTTTTTATTAAAAATATATATTTGCATTATATGTGTAAGTGGGGAAGCTTGAAAGTTGAATACAGGTGAATACATACGTATGTATACCACCATAATAACCGTTTAATAGTAGACATTTTACATCGCGTATTTTTCAGCAAACATGGGCGGCGATACGAAATGCACCTTCGGGACTCGTCCCGAAGTCGATCTTCAAATGCTTAACGAGAAAATATATCGAGAAGTGAAGCATTTTAGAAACTACAAGACCTACCGCCCTAACTTTGGATGTTAGTGCCCAGTTTATAGTCTTCTTCCTAGCGTTTTTCCGGCTAATGCCACGGCCCAGGAAGCCTGGGGTCCGCTTTGGCAACTAATCTCAAGATTGGGCGTAGGCGCTAGTTAGAAAGCGAGCCATCTGACCTTCGAACCCAGATGGGTAAACTAGGTCTTATTGGGAATAGTCCGGTTTCCTCACGATGTTTTTACATACCGAAAATCTTATTGGTACGAGACTGGGTTGGACCCGCGACCTTCAGATTGAAAGTCGCACGCTCTTACCGCTGGACCACCAACCGAGTTTTTTGTGAAAGTAAAAAAACAATTACCCATCCATCTTTTTGCCTCTTCATTGATCGACTGTTTGAGAAAAAGGAGGGCAAGTAATATCCCCTATGCGCAGAGGTCTTTCCTGCGGACTACCCAAAAGGTTGATTTTCTTATCCATATGAAAGGGTACTTTTCTATTGAGCTGTGTTACAAACCATCACTACATGCTCAGAAGCTGTTAACCATTGCACACAAGAGAGAAATCTTGTGTAGAGTTTTATTTCCTGCAGATAAGTTAACAGCTAAGACCTTTGTCACCAAGCCTATTAATATCCATCTGAATTAAAATGTGAATGATCAAATTAGCTTAAAATAATTCACAGCCCTCCCAGTCGCCACAAAGTTCTACGCCCGACATGATCAGCTCGTATCCGAGTCAGAGGAGCAGACGAAGAGGGTCGCCGACTACGCCTACAACGTGGCCCAGACTAGGGCCAAAGGGCCACATAGCAAGTACCCCGCGCCTTTCATTGAGAGCCATGTGTAAGACTTGTGTGATATCTAGGATTAGTGCGATGGAGGTCGCTGAATACGCATATAACGTATCCCAGACCAGGGCCAATGGGCCACACAGCAAGTACCTGGTACCGGTCACAGAGGGCCATATGTAAGATATCTACTGTAATGTCCAGGTTGACGAAAGTTGCTGTGGAAGGGCGAAAGCTCACTTTTCGACCGTAGCTGCTGGCTCCAGCTCTGCTGTTAATACTAAAAAAGCGATTTTATGACTGATAAATAATATTTCATGATTTGGCCAGCAAATTGGTAGTATTTTCGAGCTTGACGGTTTTAATTGAGGTAGCTGCCAAAGGGCCTCCTTTTCGTAAGAGAAATTCTCGTAGAAAGCACCTAAACCATTTTCCTACACAAATCACTACACTGACATATTGTCACTTCAACGTTTAATTATCACACGCTAGTTATGCGTTTGCGCATTAGTCTTTTAAGAACGCGATGCGCGCGAGACGAGTCACTCTGCTCTCTGCAGCAGATCGCCTCTGCGTTTATGGCTGGCCACGCCTTCTTTCGGCAACCGGCCGAATGGTCTCACCCTCATAGGTGAGGGTGAGATACCATTCGCCAACCTTTCATTCTCACCAATGGCTGACAATCGCCGCTACCGCCGCCGTACGTAGTCGTGACTGATACCGTATGTGTAGCTTTATGCGCCCTGTAGCCCGGGCAGTAGAATATGGCTACTGTATCTCATATCTGTCGTAAAAAACGGCCAAAAGACTTGCGGTCCAGACGGGGACTGCTAACGTCCAAAACAAAAGGTAGGACCCACTGAGGCCTGCGCATGGGTGGCACTGGTGCGTTCTACTGGAGATCCCAGGGTCGCCATGATTGCGTCAAAATGGATTAACGAGGGCTTCTAGTCGGTGAAACTCCGACATAGCTACTGCATTGTCCCTGCGGTGCAGAAATATCTATAGTAAATTTTCGTCCTATTAAAAAAGACGTAGCTTTAGACTCATCTTTTTTATTCCTATTCAGATACGGCTGGTACCTAACCCCGCTGGTGCCCATGGACCGTAACGACCAGCGGTTCTACCACCCCAAGAAGGAGAGCTCTCACACCAAGGTCGAGGTCATCATTCGCATGTCCAACCCCAAGAAACGCGACAACTAAAGGAGTCGTGCGATATCTATCAGCACCAGAGCTACAAACCGGCACGTATGCTCTGCACGTATATTGCACGTTTGCATATAAAAAAAACTATAAGAAATGAAGTAATCAAAATATACATTTTTTTCAGTAAAACACACTTGTAGTTTCTTTTTCGAACACGACCGCAGATAACCCCTTTTATTATTATAATTATTCGCCCTTACTTATAAGTACCTGTATATACGTATGTACCTACATTTGTCAAACTTTTCGCCGCCATTCATTTAATATTCAGTCTGGTCAATCTTAATATTCAGTGAGAAAAAAAAAAGTTGATATGAGGTCATGACTTCATATCAACTATGAGTTTACCTATGATTATTTGTTGCTTGGTGATCTTGGGACTTTTTTTACGTGGCAGCAAAAAGGTTAAATCACCTAGCAAAATACACTAGGGTCCGTCTACGCTAAGTTTCATAGATTTCTATAGAAGAGAAGTTTAACAGTTCATAATTTGCTTGTGAGAGATAAGTTAATTGAGATAACGTGGTTTGACTCTAAAATATACTAAAGAAAACTCAAAAAAAAATTTTTGTGTTTTTATTCCATTCATTATTATAATATATCTAATCGACATGTTCTGAGGTATTCTTGTTCCGTTTCGTGCTAGAAGCGTACTGGTTCCACCCTCTAGGCTCCTTCCGCTTGTAGTCGGCCTTCTCTAACGGCCTCAGGTGAGCAGCGGCCACGCGGTCCCTGCAACAATTGTCTGGTTACAGTGACGGAGCGTGGACAGGCCTCCAACGAGGACTGAGGCCACGTACACACTAGCGCGTCACCTAGCGAAAACGAATGTTCGAAATCGCCCAAACTGAAAACTTGGAGCTTAACCTTGTCACAAATCACGCGAGTTTTGAAAGGGGGGAGTAGGCTCACGAAAAAATCACGAAAGATCATGTTAAGTGGGGGTACAAGGAGACCTCACGTGTATCTACATTAAATGAATATTGCCATTGATATTTAATATTGCCACTTGTTAATGTTTTCCACACTTGTAAGTATCTAAAATAACTATAGGTACCAACTATATCAATTAAATAAATGCTGTTATTAATTTGGAATAAAAAGAAAGCTGAAAGTTCCAGCCATATCACTTAGTGCGTCTCCAATAGAGCCTCAAGCACTTGCTCTCAGAAAGACTACAGCGCAGACCATAGTAGAACTAGAACTATTGCCAGACGGAACTCTCCACGCAAATTCAAATCGTTTTAGGGTTCCGTACCAAAATGGTAAAAAAGAACCCTTATGGTACGACTCAGTCTGTCTATTCGTCTGTCACATCGTTAAAATATCTCCAGAACCACTTAAGCTACTGATTTGAAATTTAGAATATTAATAAACAACCCAGACACATTGAGAGAGGATTTATCTTTTTTTTTTCAATTAAACATGCCCGGTAAAAGAAGGTGCAAAAATTAAAAGTTTAGTTACTGGGTCATGTGGGATATCATTTGAAAGGCATAGATTTGCAGCCTTAGACATATTTTTATTATTTTGTTACAATGCAAAAATTTTGATCAATAAACGAATATGTTTTATTTAAAATCCGCCGGTGCACGCCGCCGCCAGTATTATATAATACTAGCTTATGCCCACGACTTCGTCCGCAAATTATATTTTTTTAACCTATAACCTGACAGGAGACCTCCTTGACGTACCACTGATGGTTGCATATTAATCCATTCAGCCGTTTCCACGTGATGCTCGAACAAATAAACAGATAGACCGACAAACATACAAAAAATATACATTTATTGAAATGTGTTCTGTTATCAATTCTAAAAGCTCTTAATGGATGGAGGCCGAGCGTCAATTGTTTTTGCATGATATTCAAAACGATTTGGATTCGCTCTTTGTATCAGAGACAAATATATTTTCTTATTTAAGAACTGTTGCCAAGTATTGCTATGTGATGTGTTGGTACTTATAGTACCAAGTCTCCTGCTGTTTTTTTTAATAGAGTAAATCGCTAGTTTCTGGCCACCCTCCAATAACTGACCACCATAGATACCAAAAATGAATTTTGTTTACAGATGCCGAAAATTCATTTTAGTAGTAGTAGTAATGTGGTCAATTATCGAAGGCCAGTAATTGACATATTATAAGTACTAAAATGAATTATATTTATTAATTAACTTAAGTTGCTCTACAAATTTTCACTGATCGCTGCATTACACTGTGATTACACCAAGCATTCCGTACACATCCGTCTGTGATCCATCCGTTCCATGAACATTATTTTTTTAAGTCATGTCAAATCTCTCGCAAAGCTCGCTCGCGTTGCAACGTCTAGTTCAAGCCTTAGTCTGTGGGTATGGCCATTAGTTCACAAAGGAGACGCTTATGCTGCGTATAACGTATCTTTTGTGCTTTAATGTCGCTTAAAAAGCTGAAATACTGTGTCTACTTATTTTTAACCGACGGGAACACCACAAGGGAGGGAAGTGTTAAGGCGTCATAGTAAGGCCCCAGTTCTTATACTGCAAAAAAGTTGGTTACTTTAGTCAGTACCGGGAAGTGTCCATAGGACGCAACTTGCACCGACTACTTGCTTGTACGTATGGCATGTATGTAGTAACGCGTCTTATTTCAAGTGATTACTGTGTCTGCTTCTCAAAGCGTAATATACGATTTTTAGACGCCATGTTAAAGACAAAAACCCTTTCACTCAGACGCGACGTCACTGAAGTGTCAAAACTGAAGTTGAACTTAATGAGTGTTCATTAAGGTCTATGTTGCTCTGTGGTATGTGACCGATTAATCGGTCTTTGGCATTGAACCTGCGGTGCCAATATACAGTGTGCAAATCGAATACGCGCGAACCTCTTAACGGTGGTTAGTATAGGACATAAGAAATGTAATTAGGTAACTTTTAAATTGAATTGCAATTAAATTTTATCCATAGAAAATAATTCGGCCCGCAATGTAATGCAAACACACCCGCATTAAACATTAGTTGACGAATGCTGAACATTTTATTAAAAATTAATGGGGTCATAATTAAGTGTAACTTAAAAATATGTTTTAATTATTGATAACACAAAAGAATTCTATGTTTGGTTAAATTTATCGCCCATAATAGACTTACAGACGGTATACGTCTTTGGCGTGGAAAAGGTTAAGTCAACATAGTAATTTACATAGTTATGTAAATTACCATAGTTATGTAGTTACAATGTATAAAACGGGATATTTATCATGCATAATATGTGTTTTAATGAGCACCCGATATTGCGACACTGTTAGATACAAGCGCCAGGTTCACTGAGTTTTTATTTGCATTTGGTCGCATGCAGCACGAAGCACGACAGTTATTCCATATTTATTTGCAGTTGCGCCTGCGTTTTCGATCTATTATCGTAAAATTTAAACACACAACGTGACACAACGATGTTCGGACTCTTTCCGGTGGACTTTTCAAAATTATTGGAACCTTATCCACATTTAAAAGCACTCATTTTCTATTGAATTGCATGACTTCATGTCGACAATCTGTTAACTATTGGCCACAGGATAGATTGAACACACCATTTTTCTTTCCTGCGGTCAATAATTAACAGCTCGTGGACATGTAGTAATTATTTTTATCATACAATGGAATAGAAAAAGGGTACTTACCCCTCAATGTAGATAAAGGTTAAATAAGAAAATAAAGCTTTATAGCCTTTAGCTTTCGAATAGCCCACCGGAAAGACTCTAAACATTAGTGTTACGTTAGTGTTTGACCCAATTATTATGTTTTAAGGGTGAACCTGGTATATTGTAGTATAAAATTGTGTAAGGCGGTAAATACCGCCGTGCCGTAGAAATTTACAAATCGCTCTCCGAATCGCTAAACTTAAGTGGCAGTGGGCGGGGCATATTGCACGTAGAACCGATGGCCGTTGGGGTGGAAAAGTTTTCCAGTGGCGACCGCGTACCGGAAGGTGCAGCGTGGGTCCACAAGGTGGAATGATGACCTGGTGAAGGTCGCAGGAGTCCGCTGGATGCGGGAGGCGCAGGGCCGGTCATTGTGGAAATCTTTAGGGGAAGCCTATGTCCAGCAGTGGACGTCTTTCGGCTGAAATGATGATGATGATGATGATATTTTTGGAGACCTCATTTTCTTTGTTAATGCCGAGTCAGTGTAGGCCTTACACTTACAGATCTTGATGCAATACTTACGCGAACTCCTCATACGTCTTGGCGGTGTGTATGGCATCACATTTGACGTCGTTGATCTGCCAGTAGTGCTTGTCAGCCTCCACGCAACCCCGGAGCTGCCCCTCCATGGCGGCGAAGTCTTCCACTCCTAAAGGTTTGTCCATCCTAAGACCAGTGCACATTTAAAAAACGGGCCCAAGTGCGCGGCACAAGGATTCCGCACCATGGAATCCGGACACGGAAAAAAATGTTTTATTTTAATTTCTTTAACTTCTTAAACTGAATATTTTATTAAATCATTCCGTGAATATTTCAAGCGTCTGCTTGTCGTTATCAATATCGAGCAAAAACGAGCATAAAATCACGTTTGTTGTATGGGAGCCCCCTTAAATATTTATTTTATTCCTTCCGTGTTTTAGTATTTGTTGTTATAGCGGCAATAGAAATACATCATCTGTGAAATTTTCAACTGACTAACTATCACGTTTCATGAGAAACAGCCTGACGGACAGCGGAGTTTTGGGTAGGTACGGAACCCTAAAAACAATAACTTGGATATTTATTACTCCAAGTCATCGTTTAAAAGCCAACGCTACCAGCAGCTCACGTGAAAACAAGTCAAGCTTCAAGGTTAAATTACTTTCCCGACTAGTGAATAAAATACGTATTTAACCGCTTGTTGTAATTTGATTTAGAAAATTTTAATTTAGGGTACTTTTATTATGAATTTGTTTGTTTGTTTGTTTTTTTTTTTTTTTTTTTATACTACGACGGTGACAAACAAGCATACGGCCCGCCTGATGGTAAGCGGTCACCGTAGCCTATGGACGCCTGCAACTCCAGGGGTGTTTGTTTGTAAGCACTTTATTGTACACAAATATAGTAAAAATAAACATTTTGATAAGAACAAAGGTACAAAGGCGAGCTTATCCCTATAAGGGATCTCTTCCAGCTAACCTTTGAGTAATTCATTCATTTTTGAATTTCATGCGAAAGTTATGAAAAAATCGTGTTTGACTATTTAGTTTAGTTCTCTTTGATTTTGAACGCTCGGATGTTAAAAGTCGTCCCACTTCGCACTCTTTATTTAGGAATCCCACCCTGTATGTTTATTTATCTGGCTTATCTGTTTACTTTTAATTTCCGATGTATCATGTCGGTTACACGGGTCATGGTCGTGAAATTAAGGTGAATAAATATTACATTTGCTCTAGATCCAGAAGTATATTCTGAAATTCATATTAACATTGACTTTTTCCAATTGTAAAGCATGTTTTGATTCATGTTTATTCGGGTTCCGAACCACAAAAGGAAATAAGGGACCCTTATAGGATCACTTAGTTGTCCGTCTATCCGTCCGTCCGTCCGTCTGTCTGTCTGTCAAGACCCTTTATCTCGGGAACACGTAGAGGTAGCAAGTTAAGCTGTGAAAAAACCAAATCTCTACGTAAACGCAATCAAAAGTTATGGCAGTTTATGACGCATTTCCCATACATTTGCAATGGAATCAAAATGTATAGGGTACTTCCCACCCTAGAATGACGAAATTTTGCAAAAAAAGCCACTCACTCACTTACACTGACTACTTCACTCACTTACTTTTTAGTGTCACTTTAAACTTTAATTATACTTTTAATTATAGGTACCTAATGGTACCTAAACATTGAACTCTATCGTGAATTTAGTTAATTTACCATCTTTGACGCGCACTCACAACACTGCGTAGACCTCAACGATAAATATTGTCCATCAAATGGTAGCGCGTTAACAAATAAGGCTTTGACTTGACCTGAAAGGAACTTCATACAAAATTAAAAAAAAAACCTTTGCCCTAATTACTACTGAGTCAAGAGCGGTCAAAAATTTAAAATAAAATACTGGACGTTGGTGAAAATATACTGACGTTTCGACACATGAGACTGTGTCGTAATTAACTAAATTCGCGATCGACCCTCATTATGTTTATAAGACCGCGGTGGGAGTCTTAGTTACACAAAGTGAACTCACGTTTCTGATTTTAGAAAACTCCAATATTTACACTCTTTTATTAATAATTAAATACTCGAACTCCACACGACACAGCTCCTGCTATGACATTGATTAAACAATACATTAACCATAGCAACGGTTAGCGATCGCGTTACAAAGTTGTCAAAACTTGTCATCAAAGTCATAGACGGAGCATTCCACGGGGCTGGTAAAAGAATTATTTTCTACGTTTTAAGTCGATAATTAGTTCTCTGAGTATTTTTTACGCCTATGCCGCAAAGAAAGAAACTCCAAAACTTACAATCTTCATAAAATTCGTGCGGTAGACAATTCCGTGGAATGCTCCAGACCCGTCCTTTACTTCCTCACCAAGTAAAGAAAGTGTCTAAAAGAGATGTATATATGTTTGTTATTTCTCCGATTCCGTAGGTTGTTAAAGTTTTGCAGACTTCTCTCTGACTCAATTCATCCAAGCAGCTAAACATCGTTGTAATTTGTTAGTCGGTATTAATGCATTACAACAAATTGTGTCGCATATTTCGACAGTGGAATTTTTAGACTTACGACATTTGAAAAATCTACTGCACATTTCAAAATTCTCGACCC
The DNA here is from genome assembly GCA_949128165.1 of Lathronympha strigana. Classification (NCBI taxonomy): domain Eukaryota; kingdom Metazoa; phylum Arthropoda; class Insecta; order Lepidoptera; family Tortricidae; genus Lathronympha; species Lathronympha strigana. The sequence goes on along the minus strand of OX421923.1, from coordinate 7,195,984 downwards.
TCTAAAACTAATGTTTTTTTAGTCTATTGATAAACCTAAACGAAAAAAATATGAATCAAAACATTTATTAAAAACTAGCGACCCGTCCCGGCTTTGCATGGGTTACTATTATACATATAATATAAACTTCCTCTTGAATCACTCTATCTATTAAAAAATCGCATCAAAATCCGTTGCGTAGTTTTAAAGATTTAAGCATACATACATACATACATACAGACAGCGGGAAGCGACTTTTTATACTATGTAGTGATAGTGATAATAAATGATTTGATTCGCGCTTTACAATTTTCTAAGGCCGTACTTAGCATAAACAGAAAAAGTTGAATACAGGGTAAATTAAAATGCTAGGGCCGGCGCGCGCGGCACCTTAAAAATTCCAATCGACGATATTGCGGCGACAACTATTTCATAAGACCGTATAATTGGAATTGCCGCTTACACCTCAGGCGCGTTAGGGTGGCCGAACACGAGCGAACGAATGCTAAGCCTTAGGTCCGTACCAAAATGGTGAAAAGGAAACCCATTTGCCGGCCATATGTGCTCGGGCAATCCGTTACTCCACAGTGATGTTGTCCGCCGGACATCCACCAGACAAATTTCCCATACATTTATTGGCAGATAAATGTATGGGATGCCTACCACGAACATCGAAAATTGGCATTGACGGGAAAACCTCTGTCACTCCAATAAGCAAGTGTGACAGAGATGGAGATACAAATCCGCAATCGTTCGATGTTCGTGGTATAGGCGCTGGCGGATATGTCCGAACGTATATGGCCAGCATTATGGCGACGCTCTGTCTGTTACATTGATAAATATCTCGGGAACTATTTAAACAGTCGATGTGAAATTTGGAAGACTTACAAACAAGACTAACCCAGACATATACAGGGTAATATTTTTAACATGTAATTTTATTTTCTATGAAATAAGTTTAGTAACTAAATCATGTGGGGTATCATTTGAAAGGGATTGATTTATACATTCTAAAACATATACTATTTCTTTCTTTAAAGTTTTTTTTTATTATGATGGAAAATGAAATAAATACCATTATTGTCCGAAGTTAACTTAGGAAAAAATATGAAATTATTACACAACGTTAAAATTAACATAAATATTACAGGAAAATTATAACTTTGTTCGTAATTTTATTGGTATAAAAAAACTTTTCTGAACCAAATTTGAAAATCCGCCTTATAATGATTTATTTTTTATGTAAACGAGGAACAAACTCACATACTAACTCTATGCCGTGCAAACAAGTGGAAAAATAATTTAAAAAACCGTCCTAGTGCCAGTGGGACTCGCAAACCGAGGCTGCCGTACACACTTTTAATGATCATCTATAAATATGATGCATTCAACTGCATTTCGGAGTAGAAATTTCAAGTTAGCCCCATGTATCGACATATTAGGCCACTTGTTTGCACGGCATTTTAAAAGTTTGTTTCTTGGTGATAATTCTTTATCTCGTAAACCGATTTTTTCTTTACACTTTGAATGATTAAAAAGATGTTTTTAATTAAAAAATGAATGAAGATATTAACAAAGAAATAATTTTCAGTTTCATAATTTTTGTCGCTCATGATTAAAATGTAAATCGTAGTGATCTTCTGCGAGCGGCCTACGGATATCGCGGATTCCTTCAACGACTCTAGGTCCACTCCCATCGCTTCGCGAGCGATGGCGAATTTGAACGAGACCAATATTAACCGCTGTTGCTGTAAATTCACGACCGTTTATTTTATTTCTTGGATTTTTCATTTAATAATTGGTAACTTCAGTGCCTATGCATGCTACGCGCGTAGCGTAGCCGATAACGTGGGTAAATGTGTATGTAACATACTTATAGTACCTATGTAGCGTAAAGGGTTACCTACAGATAACCAAATACTAGGCCATTGGCACTGAATGTGATGTGTACATTGCCCCACACAAATGTAAGAACAACCGTGCGACTGTTTGCTACCGACATTGTTTCAGATACCATAAAATGGGGTTGGTAGTACTTTTGCGCTTTCCGATGAACTGCGTATTAAGGATACGCTATAAATTAAGGATAAGTCACTCTAGACCAAGTCGGCAGGCCGATGTATTAATTTCTATAGAAAGGAAGCGTCACGTAACAGCTTGGTGATCACGTGACGCCTATAGAAACTGGCACGTCGGTCTGGTCAGACCCAATGAGAATATAACACTACGTGCCCAACCCAGCCCGGACTGCATTGTGCCGTAGCTATGCCACTAGATGGCTGAACTTTTAGGCGGGACTCACACTGGATGCGATGTGCACCGGTGCGCCGGCGTGCAAGGGGGACGCGCGTAGCGTTATCTCACTCGGATCGGATTGGTGTGAGTCATCCTTTAGCTGATATTATTTGGTATTTTGTATTGATCGCTCGGCTTCGGTACGCGAGAGGAACAACGCAGAGCTCCAAGATGGCGCCATGGTCAGATGCAACCGCTGTTTATTTACAACGTCAGAAAATACACCGTTACGTTACATCGTGTTAGATTGCTCTTATTATAGGGGTGGAATAAAAATATTGCATGCATAGCATTATAAGGTTTAACCTCCCAAATGTTTATTAAATTAATGAATGAAATGAAATGAAATGAATGAATGAAATGAGTTTATTCCTATTAAGTACTATTAAATTAATATAAGTAAAGTACTATTTAACGAAAATGTAATTAATAATGTTATTTTATTGATGTCATGTTTAGTTTTAATTTTAGTATTGTAATTTAATTTTTAAATTTTTTGTAATTATGATATTGTGTATGCCTTTGAACCTGTATATCAAAAGTAAAGTACTTACGTCAATAAAGTCGAAAATAGCTCGACATGTTTCAGAACAGTGAGATGCTCACGTTCCACATTCCACACAGTGCCTCCATTTGAAATTTCGCTTTTTTCGGTGTCGTAAAAAAACAAGTGTATGCAGCAGCTCATAACTTGTTCTTAAAATTCAAGGGTCGCTGTATAGGTAATAGACCCGGTTGGCCACCATACAAAAAACAGGAAAAAAAGTTCGATTAATCTTAAACCGTGGCAATTTTTAGTCGTTTAATTCATGAATTGAATGAATTGAACTTATAAAATAACAGATTTAAAATAATGACAGAAAAAAATTGAGTTTTAAAAAGCCAGAAGATATTCCGAAAACGGTTAAAACCACAGAAAAAATTGAGTTTTAAAAAGCCAGAAGATATTCCGAAAACGGTTAAAACCACAGAAAAAATTGAGTTTTAAAAAGCCAGAAGATATTCCGAAAACGGTTAAAACCACAGAAATAATTCATATATTCCGTGGTTAAAACCGGCTATGATCCTTGCTCGCGGGGAGGTGGACCTACGGTCTACACAAAACCGCACTCATAAGTCATAACTATCATAAGCAGTCTATGTCCAGCTGTTCCGTCAACACACAGCAAACTGCACGGTGTAATAGCATCCATCCTCAATGGCCGGAGTCATTGTAAATGAGCTCGACCGGTGTTCAATTGATTTCTCATTATTGCTCGCAAATTGATTCGCGGGTTGTTTATTGAATTGTGCAAGGTTATTGTGGTGCCGTAGTCAAAGGTACCCTTTTAGTTACGCCATGTCGGTGCGCCTGTCCGTCGTAGCTTAGTGCATTTATCGTCAGTACAAAAAAAATAGAAATTTGACGCGGCGTCAGCGCCTCATGTATCAACAGATTGGATCACTAGTTTTCACGGCACAGTTAGAATGCGAATTTGTTTTTATCTACGCACATATCATGCGTTCAGAAACCATAGGCCAGCATTACGAACCAGCAGGAATTAACGGAACTGTAATTTTAACATTACCTCCTGGAAACAGTGGGTAATGAGTTTAAAATTGGGACAGCTGTCAAATTTAAGTGGGTGTGTATTCTACATTCAAGCGCAGCCATTCTGAGCTGTCATTTGTTTGTTTGCTTTTTACTGTTTACGAGTGAAAATTTGTGCAAAATTTGTTTGTGTATGTGTTCAATTATTTTTTTATTGCATTATTTTAACTGACCGAATGAGCGGAGCGTCTCCGTTCAGCTTGAGCAAAAATGCTTTCGTATGTCCGGCTGTCTGTCTGGCTATACATTTGTTCTCCTCTATAGGACGCATTTATCAACCAACTCTTGAACCTAATAAAAATATAGTCAAACCTATGTTTACCCGAAATATTATCTAAACCACAAGCCACACTGTGTAAGGGTATAATCAAGCGGTTAATTGTTACGGAGCGGTTAACGTAACGAGGTTGCGGCGGCAGATTACAGCGAGATTGGAGTGGGATTACCGCTCACTATACAGATGCGATATGGTATAGTAAGATCGCCGTCAATGGAACTCCATCCTGACGTCAGGTTGGCGGGTGAATCTATATTTTAAGATATCTTTTTTCCAGGAGAGATACACAGAATTTTATTAGAAGTACCAAATAGTACGTAAAAGGTACCAGATATCAGGGTAAAATTCATTCCAATCCCCCAGGTCCACCCGCCATTCTGACGCTCACATAACTATAATTTTTTTTTACATATTCAATTTTTAAATTTATTAGCTCAACCAGTGTAAAAGGTTAGCTATTTACTACTAAGCTGTGTTTTGGCATGTGCTATCATGTCTAAAGTTTTAGCTTTTTCATAATTGGCACTTAATTGCTTTCGTATAACTGTAAAGAACCTTTTACAATGTAAGTAATATTCATATTATATGTCGTATGAAAAACGAAAGAAATATTTTTTCGTATTCGACAAAAAGAAATCAAAAGAAACACGGTGTATAAACATATATCCATCCTTTTTACGGTTCTGTACCAAAATGGTAAAAAAGAGGCCCTTATGGTGCGACTCAGTCTGTCTCTCTGTCTGTCTGTCACATCGTTAAATATCTCGAGAACTACTTAAGCTACCGATTTGAAATTTGGAATAGTTATAAACATAGTTAACGCAGACACATTGAAAGAAGATTTATTACATATTTTAATTTATTATCAATGAAAAATGCCCGATAAAAGAAGGGGCAAAAATTAAAAGTTTAGTTACTGGGTCATGTGGGCTATCATTTGAAAGGGCTAGATTTGCTTGCACATTCTATGTTTCGAGCCCTTTACAGCACTCGTTTTCACAGGGTTAAGATGATGATATCGTGTATAGTGATAAATCCGTTTTAAAGTGTTTAATTTCAATGAACAATCGCGGAAACATAAGACAATAATAGGTATTAAGACCAACTTCCAAAAAGGGTCAAGTAGCCTATTGTTGTCTTACAAATATTTGGGCACACCCCTGTTATGAAACTGCCAATGCATGTTTAAATATTTATGAACCCCTTTAATGGCGACTGTACCCTATAACGAACATTTCAAGTTAAGCGCACGAATGCAGGCTTTATCGCTTGTTGACCAAACAACACTTCGAGAACAATTGCTTGTAACTAGACACATTGAAGTTGAACACTCGTATTACGAACATATACATTAATATGATTATATTAGTATGGTAACTATACCAGCTAGTCTAATATGGTCGGGTTTTTACCGAATCACCGTGGCTGTCCCTGTCTAACAAATATGTAAGTGCGAGAGTGACGCATGGCGTGATAGTCGATAAAATGGCAACCATGCTAGCTTTCCTGGCCTATAGAACTCTCGGCGCGAACTTGAATCGATGTTCTTTTGTCTTGGGTCGGTACGGGTTGTCCAAACATACCGCGCCCGCCGGTGCACGCCGCTGCCAGTATTATATACCTAATATATTTTCTAATCGTAGGCAACCCTAGCGTTGTGCGGGGGTGAGGAAGCCGAGCGGCAATTGTTTTTTGCTGTTTGTAATTGCTTTTTCTATCAGAGATGAGTATTTGTCTTTAGAACTATTACATAATCTGTGCTACAGTGATGTATACCAATGTGTCTTGTTATAAGTCGCGCGTGCCCGCGCCGCGCCGCACCGGATTTAGTAAACCGTCCGCCATGTTCCTGTGTAAGTTCAAATCTACTTCTCCATTAGTGGTTATGTTAGTTAAAGAGTTTCATATTAGTTTTGTTTATTATAGACTAGAAAATGAGGGGCGAAACGTTGGAAAACTTTGACTTAGTAACTCTCCCTTTGTACCTCAAAATTTTATTTATCTGTTTTCGTCGGACAGACATACATACAGCAGAATTATTCTACTAATGTCAGAAAATTCACTCGCTTCGCTCGCTCGTTCAATAAACAGCGATTTCAAAATCACCCTAACAAAGACAGTATAAACAATCAGCATTCCAGGTCTTACCACCATCCACGATCGTCGAACGCGATTCAGTTTAGGTCCTTAACTGTGCTTATTAGTTGTCCATACATTTATATTATAAATTGCTGATTATCGCTGCCATTAGCGACTCACTTTATGTCCTAAACTGAATCACGTTAAGACGTCATGGCATAGATGTATGGCAGCGACTCAGTTTAGGTCCTAAACTTAATTGCGTTATGGGATTGTGGTAACTTCACCAAGGGCTTTACCATGACGTCATAACGCGATTCAGTTTAGGACCTAAACTTAGTCACTGCCATACATCTGTGCCCTTACCATGACGTCTTAACGCGATTCAGTTTAGGTTCTTAACTGTGCTCAGTTGTAGGTAATAGGTATGGCATTGACTCAGTTTAGGTCCTAAACTGAATCGCGTTAAGACGTCATAGTAAGGTGGCCGGTCGAGAGTACAACGATCATTACCTACGATGTATGGATAATATACGTAGGCGGGTATTTAACATTTAAAATGTATACTTATTAAAACTGGTTACATCCCTAGATTTTCCACTACTCATCATTACTCTATGCCTCTACGAGGGCTTGTCTTCAATAGAGGTGTTTGACATATTTGACGACAGCGTGGACTTCGAGTTACCGGCTCTAGAAACCTTCGCCAAATCGACAAGTGAGGATGTTAAGTTTCAACATGGTAATCCTACGGTAAGTTGTACCTTTCTTCTTAGTTCTTCTGCCCCGCGTTTTCCCGGCTTATGACGGCTCAGGGAGTTTGGGGTCCGCTTTGCCAACTACTCACAAGATTTGACGGCACTAGTTTTACAAAAGCGACTGCCATTTGACTCTCCAACTCAGAGGGTACCTAATGCCTTATCGGAATTAGTCCGGTTTCCTCAAGATGACTTCCTTTACCGAAAAGTGATTAGTAAATATCAAATAATATTTCGTACATAAGTACCGAAAAACTCATTGGTACGAGCCGGCAGGATTTGACCACCAACACTTCACAAGGGAAGGATGAAATGGCGACAGGTCTCTGGAACAACTTGCGATCCACGCATGCCCCTTGCACTTAAAGTGAAAATTTACAGGACAATCGTGAGACTTGTCGTAATGTATGAATCAGAATGCTGGGTGACGACAGTGACGGATAAAAGAAGAGTGCACGCAGCAGAAATGAGAATGTTGAGATGGATGTGTGGAGTGACAAGAATGGATCTGATTAAAAATAAGTATATTAGAGGAAGTTTAAAAGTAGCACCAGTAACGAAGAAGACGAGAAGTAATAGGTTAGCGGATTATGAGGAGGGACAAATATCATATATGCAAAAGAATTTGGATAGACGGAGAGCAATCGGTAGGCCGAAAAAACGATGGGTGGACTGTGTGAAAGAGGATATGAGGGAAAAAGGACTGAGTGCTGAGATGACAAGTGATAGAGGAGAATGGAAGAGGAAAACAAATTATGCCGACCCCATATAACTTGGGATAAGGGCAGGAAGAAGAATTTAAACCCGCAGCCTTTAGTTATCAATCTAATATTATGTTTGTTTGTGCATACAAAATATTCAAATTAATGTTTACATTTATTTCTACAACACCTCAAGATACCACTGGTATGATCTAATGAAGTTTTTATTTTATTTAGTTACTCTGGCCTACTACCGCGAAAATCGAACGAACGGGAATATACCTATTTATATATGGGTGATTCCAATAAAAGTGGCTTCGGCAGGTTAAAGTTAAAAAAAAAAATTTTTTTTCGTTATTTGACCTTTATTGACAAAAATGTGTTTGTTTTTGTATCAATCATACCATATTTGTGGAAGGGAACAAAATAGTTGTGAAAATGTAGAAATTATGACGAGTTGAATGTTTGACCATACAGGTGAAAGTGACATTAGACAGGTTAGCAGTGAAAACATAACAGGTTAAAGTGACATTAGACAGGATAGTAGGCAAAACATAACAAGTTAAAGAGAGATACATAAATAAAAACATTTAATCATCCAGAAATATATTTTTTGAATGAAAAAAATACGGGTGTTTCGTAGATACAAATATAACGATTCATTTTTGCGGATAACTTATACATTTATACTTATATTTTCTTACTTTTATATTTTCTTTGAGTCCGCTGTAGGTCATGGTGTTAATAAACGCGATTATTGTTCTAAACTATTTAATTTCATATTTAGTTATGTTTTATTTTTCCAGTAATTACTGAATAGTTATTTATTTCTTATTAACGAAAAAACAATTGTAAAGCATGAATTAAATCTTTTGTTATTTATAGTAAATGTTTTGATTCATGTTTTTAGGTAGTCACACTACTATATATAAATTATAAATTGAAAGATATTGAAAGAGGCCGTGATCGGGTAGCCCAGTGGTTAGGGCGTCTGCCGCGAAAGCAGGAAGTCGCTGGTTCGGTCACTTTTTCTGTACTATATGACATATCTTTCAATTTATAAAATATACGTGATCATTACAATTAAAAGATATTGAAATCTGAATCTTCGTTATTGCTACCAAAAAAAATTCTTGAACGACTACTCAATGGAGATTCAGTTCGATTTTCTAGATCTTCGGTTAAAATATTATCTAATACAGTACGTCTTAATACAGAAGGTAATTCCATCTCAGAAAGGTTAGAAAAAACATTACTGCTTTCAACATTTGTGACTGCTGGTGTTGATAAATCAGTTTTATCACTGCTGTCAGAATTGTTATCGTCGTCTCTTGCTGTTGTTTCAGTGTTTGCGGTTACATTTCTAACAAAATGAAAACCAATATGTTTACCATGTCGACAGTATGATGCATTTACTAAACAGCTTTCCTCGGTACAACTTAAACTTCTGAGAGCAACAAATGATTTTTCATGTTCCCAAACTGCTTGATGAACTTTTAGAGTTCCTTTAAAAGTTTTAATTTTTTTTGGTAAAAGCGAGTTTTTTTCAAAAATGTCATCGTCTACTTCTGTCTTCTTTTACTTTCTTCTCTCCACTTTTTCTTTAGAGCTCTTTGTTCGCTTGGGGGCAAATAACTTATATTAATTACTTTCCCTTCCTGTTTTCTTCGCTGCTTTTTTCCTTATTTTTTTGTTTGTACTCAGCGTACAGTTCAGGTTTTTTTGTAATTTTAGCATATCTTTTTCTCTCATTTTCTCTTTTTCGAGCTAATAGCTCTTCTCTAGTCTTTTTTTCTTGTTTTACTATTTTACTCCTAAAAACAATAACTAAAACATGCAATTTATAAGTGTAAGGAGGGAAAAGAAAAAGGGAAAGAATATAGCACTGCAAAAGATTTAAAAGTCAAATTTGCCACGGTGGTTTAGAGTATTATACTGAAGTTAAGCAACCCAAGGAGTGTAGGTATGAGTATAATAATAGAGTAATATGTGGTAGAGCAGTATAAGTATTAGTAATATACGCTAGCGTAAATATCACATGTTAAGTTATGGTAACCACACTGTACATATAGAAAAGCACGAGTACGCAAGCGCAAGTAGTCCAAGCCGAAGTAAGAGGTATTTCCTATCAATTTTAGACTCTATTCATAGCATCTTAAAGTCTAAAATATTTGTCTCTTTAACCTGCCAGGATTCACTTTAGCCTGTCCAATGATTGCAGGTTAAAGAGACACAGGTTACAGTGAAAACCAGGAGTTTTAGGCTTTATCTCCAAATTCGTTAATAATACCACTGTTGTACTTTTAGTATAAATAGATATACCTTAATGCAATATCAAAATCATATTAGTGAACAAGCTCCCGAACCAATATTATAAAATAACCACGCCAAATTAAAGTTAACATACCCGTTACAAACTCCAGATTCCGAGTAACGAGAACTCGACAACTGCACACTGCGATCCTGCGCCCACAAACGTTCACTTCGGCGACTAGCCCAATACTGACCCCATGTTTTGCGTATATTATGGTCTCAATAAGGTTTCTTGTGTGTGAGTGAGAAGCAATACCGCAAACTCACAGGTTACAGTGAAAATATGGCTGGACAAACTTCGTACGTGAATATTGATGTTAAAAAATGATATATATAGGCCTTGCAGCATATATTATACAAACTAATATGCTTGCTATTATAAAAAATTATGATTTATTGACATAAAACTATAAATTAATAATCTATAGAGCTAAAACTAGACCAATATCACGTTTGGACAAGCCAGGTTACAGTGAAAAATGGTATTCCTATTTTTTTTTTAATACTTTTTTCACATTTACATAAAAATACTGTTTTGGCCTCGATTAGCCATGTTTTTGTCTACCTGTGAACATTTTTTCTATTTGTGAAAATTGCATAATTAGCATACTTTCTATTCAAAAACTGAATCGGAAGTTCCGGTGCCACTTTTATTGGAATCACCCATATATCCCTTTCTCAATCGCACTCAGATATTCGATTCGGAACTTACTCTCCAATAAACAATTTCAGGTGGTCAGGGGGTTCAGACCCCCCTGAACCCCGTGACCCGCTGACATTGTTTTTTTTTAATTGTCTATTTACAGGCATGCTTGGGGAACGGCTGTCTTGAAAAATCCATCGATAATGACAAACGCCTAAATGGAAATATAACAAAAACATCATTTATGGACAAATCTACCAATAATACTAATAACATAACTTATAATGGAAATATAACAAAAACATCATTTATGGACAAATCTACCAATAATACTAATAACATATCTAATAATGAAACAGCAGACAAAAATGGAGGTCTTCAACAATACAGTCTTAATATTACTACACTCGAAGGCCTGATTGGAACGTCTAAGTATAATAAGGTAAGTATTTTTCGTGTTGAATATAATAAGTCAGAAACAGTGGAACCTCGATAACTCTATCTCTTTAAAACTAAAAGTTCGTTTCCCTTGAGGTTCGTACTATCAAATCAAGGTTCTATTGTATGTTAAAGTTTCCTTCGTCATCGCGATTAGAGCTCATTAAAATTAAACACTTTAAACCCGATTAAATCACTCTACCTTGTGATAACGAGTGCTGTAAAGGACTCGAAACGTCTCGATGAAAAACATTGTGTATGCTACGAACGGTACAGGAATTACAAACACGTTTTTACTAAAATTGTCACACTCGTCAATTCTAGCTTACCGCCCTTGATACAGAATGTAGCTACTACTTATTGCAAACTATTTATTCGATAGAGAAATAATTTTTATTTTATTTTATCAGTTTTTTTGTACCATCATTTTCCATTTGCAGAATTTGTCTAGCGGATTCCCAGCGGAGATACCCGCTATGTAGATCCAACAGATTGTTCTAACGTATATGGCCAGCTATTAGTTTGCCATTTCATATCTGTGGTATGTTTCCAGAGCGCGACGCTGCCAGCCTTCCCCATCCCTATTGACCCTTCCTCTTGCCCTGAAAACGAACCTCCTGCCAACATCGGGCCCTACGAGGTACCCACGCAAAGAGACGTGGTATTCCACATACGGAGTCATCTCTTAGCCATGTATCAGGGCTTCCATACTAAGGCCATGCATTTTCTTAAGGACGTGAAAGAGGTATAGTAGTAGATATATAGTATAGTGTGCCTTGAGACCAGTCCCGTTCCATTAAATCAGGTATGTAATTGGTCTACGTGCTACTAGCGTGCTATGGCGTAACCAAACACGTCACTATCAGCGTCGTCTCTCAATTTCTCTATCAAATTTTTATTTCTAGTGATAACATACTACACTGGACGTATTCCGACAATGTCGTTACTTTTCGAACCTAGTTTAATGTCTCCTTCTATAGTAGCATAACTTACGCTGTAGCCTGTCAGTCCATAACATAAGCCGACGGAGTGCCCGAACGTATATACGAGTACCTAGGTATGCTCGGCTATAGGTACATTGTATAGGACATTGCATTGTGTACCTATTGTCACAGCGCGTCATACACAACGCGCGTCATGCAGGACGCCCTGTGCCAAAGTGGAGTGCCGATCTTTCTAAGGTGGCAGGTCGTGCCTGGATGCGGGAGGCCCAAAATCGAGCTCAGTGGCGTGTTAAAGGAGAGACAGCTATGTACGTCCAGCAGTGGACTATCTTAGGTTGATGATGATGATGATGATAGGTACATTAAGCAGCGGCCGACCCACGCGTGGGTCACATATTATGCTAGCCCGTCTTTAGTGCTTTCTGCACACTGCACAGTTGTCAACATATGGTTCCGATTCCGACCAGCAAAGCCAGTCTGATCTTATAGATGGGGAGAGCTAGCCAGGGAAATAGGTGTAAGCAATTTATAAAGCCACGAAACCCTTTTAGGTAGTGTTCCATACTATCATTAATTCATTATTAAGTAATGCTGGCGTCTGGCCGCTGTTTGGCGGTGGGTGTGATAGTTGCTCTTTGTTGTCGCCTGACGGGGTGATCGACAGTACCTATATTTGCGCCTCTATTTTTACACACACGATTTTGGAGGTCTACTCTGATGAAAAAATATAGGTCCAGACCTTTATATATGAGACGACTTTGGCACTTTTTACCACACCTTGGACGTCACCTCTGGCACTACTCCTCAATTAAAACGCCCGGCAATGTTATATTCAAATTAAATAGGGACATAATTAGCTATTATATCACACCAAACTTAAAGCTCTATAAATTGCCCAACTTCAAGTGTTTAATAGAACTCCTTTGCACCACACCCACCGCTATATGCTAGTATGGCACAAGAACTAGACGGGTTTCTTGGCTCTATAAATTTTAAGTACACCTATTTCCGTAGCTAGCGCTTAGCCCATTTTTAGCTCGGCCGTCCTTATAATTTGGAGGCCAATCAAATACAACGTAGTCAGCGACACCTCAACGGGAGCCTTGCCGTCAACCGTGAAGAATGCCCATGTTTGTTACAGGCAACACAAGCATCCTGGTCGCGCAAGATGTTCTGCCGCGGGCCCACCGAGCTGATGCACTACCGTCGCTGCGTCCGTTGGGTCGGCGACATGAGCGTGCTAACCACCAAGAGCCTTGTCACCGCCTTGGAGTCCGCAAAGCATAACATCAATACTTTCATACAGGTACCTACTCAAATTAAAGTACCTAAGGAAATCTTATTGGGCTAGGGCATGATACTGCAATTTTGCAACAGAGAAATAAGGTTATCGTTTCGCGGTAGATCCTCTGGGATACAAAGTCACTACCTAAGTGTTACTAATTCTAAGATTATTACCTATACATTTTTCAACAACAAAACTGTACAAAAAATGGTAGTTAACTTATGAAGTTCCTTTTTAACCGCATCTCATATGACAAAATGATTAACATATTTTCAGGGGAAAATCTGTAATATAAAGGCCCTGAGCGTCGACCCGATCCACCTGATTAGGATTCTCGCCGCGGAAAAGGTCTCTCTGGAATTCACGCTGCCCGACTTTCTCAGGCAACTCGACGCTTGCGCCAGGCATTGTCCGAGGTACGTTCAGCCATGTTAATAATCTTAAGGGCGCTTTATACTCATACGTGAATTAGGGCGCGACATCTTCGCACGCCATTGCGTACATCTAGGTACCTAATTTGTAAATTAAAAAATTTCGCAGCTTGACGCCTTGTTCCCCGATTTTAGTAGGTATAATAAAGAACAGACTTTAGTATCGTTAGCTTGTCATTGGTTTCCGACTTTCTTCAGTGAATTCTGTGCAAGAACACATCAGGAGACACACCGGGAGACGTTGAGACGGTATGTGAGGTTGTGATCATAATGGCATCTATGTTTTTTTTCAGCAGCAGAAAGGGATCTCCTCGAAATGATCTAAAGACTTCGCATTTAACGGATCAAGACTTCGTAATAAGACATTATTTAACACAACAGAATTATAATCAGCAACTTAATCAGAAATATAATATTTAAATGTATTTAAGATTGAACACATCCATTTGGAACGCACCTACAACGATGTATCGACTATATCGAGCTTTCACAGGAAGTACGCATACCGCAAACTAGGCGGCGCCACTATGTATGAACTTTTGACGTGAACTTGACTGAAAGTTTTAGAATAACTTAACCAAAATACTTAGCTAAGCTTTTAGCGGAATGTGCATAGTGATTATCGTGGGAAGTGAACAAAAACTATAATTAAATTATAATACAATGCATGAGAAGTGTTTGTGTTTTGTCTTTTAGTTAGCAAAAAAAACTGCCTTGTGAATAACATGATCCTAAGCTACCAAAAGAATTCCTTTTTACCAAGGTAAGTCATCCCGTGTTATTTTACTAAGATTTAGTTTATTTCCCTTATCTCATTTAAAGATTATTCTGGTAGGAATATAAGGTTATTTATATAAAACATGTTATTTAGCTATGAAAGTAGAACAACTTTCTAGTTTCGTTTATAGTTATTTGTAAACACGTTATTGTTTCTCATAGTCCCCTCTCCGCCTATTAACTAAACAGACTTACGGATGGTATCATATTCACATGTAATAAGAATAAATATTCATACAAAAGTTAGGATCTTTGATGGGAACATCAGAAACAACATATGTACTTACACTAAGATACAGGCTTAGTTTAGTTTGTAGTGTATCGTGTTTCTGTATATTATTTATAATAAATGTATTCTTATTCTTACTAGTTTAGGATATTAGAACAATTTTGTTACCTGTCTTAAAAAAATATTGAAATACTTAATTATTTTTGTTGGCTTATTACAGACCTTCTATTACTCGACCATTGGCTAGATATATTTATATATAAACAAACAGTTTAAGGACCTAAAATGGTTTCTATTCAAGTCAGGTATAATGTTTTATTATGTCCAACATGGTTCTATTCCTTGAAATGTTCTATACACAGACTATGCAGACAACACATTATGATCCGTTTACATATAGAACAAGGTCATCTCGCAGTATTTTACTTGTGAAATTCTGATTCTCTCAACACAATCTATAACATTTTATACTATGACATTCTAGGTTCACCCCTAAAACACATAAATTGTAAATATATTGAATATACACAAGTTTAGGTCTGTATTACTAAATTAGTACGGGACTGCATAATGTTGGTGGTCTGTGGTTCTAAGTGACTACCAAGAAAACTCACATTTTGTTTAAATATAGGGATATAAATTTCATGTGATGACTTGATGAGATAGGTATGTACTATGAATGACTGTGAAAGGAAGTAAGAGGGAAGGTAAGCCAAGGAAAATAACTGTTTGAGAGATTATATGAAAAGAAAGGATGTGATAAAGATAGGGCTGCCATCTGCCCAGATCTCGCCAGATTTGTCCTTGTTCACAGCCCATCCATGCTGGATTTTTAAAAGTATCGGGGGAAGGATAGGAATTATATAGGAAAAAATATATAGAAATTTTGTTAAAAATACAATTTATTTGAGCAACATGTAGTTAACATCATTCAAATTCCAATATTAATGAAAATATCAGCTTAATAATACCTTATCAAATAATTTAGTCAGCCTTAAGTTGCAAGTAGTGATCCTGAGATTTTTTCAATATATTGAGAAAAAGAGTTGGTAAAATCATCTGTAATAATCCAGTAACATTTTTATAAAATATGTTGATGATTTAATTGTCTGGATCTATGTAAAATGTATGTATTCTTAGCAAATACAGTGTATGTAACAAAACAACAGTCTACAGACAAATTGGATAGAGTTTTGTCTGAATTAAAGTCATTTTATATAACATTTTTTTGAAAATTACCTTTGTGGATGTTCTTTTTACATAGGAATGCCATTTATTTAACTTATTAAAAGAAAATAATATATCTAATGTGCCTGCTTTTATTGCTATACTTAAAGTATATGGTACAATGATTACGTATCATTTCCTACTCTTCTTTTTTTCTTTATGAGACTTCTTAGATTTACTCTTTTTTGATTTCTTCTTCTTCTTTTTTCTCTTCTCTTCCGAATCACTACTATCTGAATCTGATGATGATGAAGAGCTACTTGATGATGATGAACTTGATGATCTGAAATAAAATATGTTTCTGTTAACTCTTGAGCTAACCAAATTTCATTAATTTTAAATATATTAAAAGCATGACTGCAGTTTTTTTTGCACCAAAATCCACCATTGATTATAATAATTGTTACATACCCTAATGATGCTCCTTATTCCCAAGATAATTATAATGATAGTAGCCCAAGATAATTATAGTAGCGTGAGGGCTACTATCTAACAAGGAATATAAACTGTAGGCTGTGATATGGAAATAGACAGTTAAAAGGGTTTACACATTTTACTCAAAATGTTTATGAGACAATTTTGTCTATACATATTATTTTATGCACACATTACATGCACTCAAACATAATCCTCCTTTGACAGTTGGAGATAAATCAACACTACCTAATTCATAGGGTGCTTAATACCTTGATCTTTTCTTTTTACTCTTCTTGCTTGCTTTCTCCCGAGCCTTCTTAAGCTTCTCCTCCAGTTTCTTCCGTAACTCTATCTCTCGTAGACTCTGGAGAGGAGTGGCATAGTTTTGCTCACTGTCACTACTTGTGCTGCTTACATCTAGGACTATCTCTTTGTTTGGATCTACCTATTAATCAAATAATTTGTAACATGTTTATAATTTCCATATGACAGTTGTGTGACAAGTTAACATGCTCATCAAAAAAAAATTGAGTATTTTTTTTGAATTTTCTATCTACTTATCTAATTTAGGAGAATTCTAACTTCTTAGGAGTTGACCCAGAATTTACGCAAGTAGAATTAAAAAGGCATTGTTTTTAGTCCAGTTAAAGTGCATGGAAATGAAGAAAGGAGGGGTAAGGATTCCTCTAGTTAACGTTGGCATATAAATACAACAGAATTATCTAGAAATTACTCCAAATACTTGTGAGGACTCTTAATATTTAAATGGTATCTGAGATTTTTAAGATAAGGGTTTAGATATATATAACATAAAAAGGTATTTTAATTAGGCTATTTACTGAGTTTCTTTACTTCAATTCAAATTATTCTGGAAAGTTATGTTGAGCAACAAATATGTACTTACTTTTATAAAGTTTCTACACTGAAAAGTTAAGTGGCCAGCATAACCACACTTTTTACACGCCGCCCTCGACGAGTCCTTACCGATTTTACCAAAATCGGGGTAATTCGACATTGTTAATATAGCATAAAATAGTCGAAAAAGTATTTATAACCTACAACGCCGTCGTCGAAAAACGTCAACAATGTTTGGTTTGCGTTTCGTTTCTCGCTTGAATGACATTTAGTTTTTAATCCATCAAGGTGAACTTAAAGATAAATGACATTTATTTTATAATTTTCTTTAATTTATTCTGATTTCAAATCGTAAAATTCCTTCCATATGTAAATAAGCATACTAATTCAAAATATTACATTATTGATTTTACGATTTCTAGGTAGCGATAACAAAACGCATACAGCGAGCGTTCCGTTCTACGCATTCAACATTCCTCCAAATAATGTAACAAAAATTGATGCGGCATAATTTTCCAGGTAGCGAATCAAGAGAAATGTTACGAAATGGCGGAGTTCCTGCCTCTCTGCGATGTGCTGTTCAACGTGATATCGCTGGCCGGTTACTTCTGCGACGTCGTGTTCGACGTGGTCATGAGCTACGCGCTGCTGGAGCGCGGGTATAAGGCCACGTTCGCGGCCGCCATATCCATCGTCGTCACGTCGCTTCTTATATCGCAGGCGAGTGTAAAATAGGAGCCAACTTTAGGAAAGTTTTAAAAATAGCAAAATTTGTGTAGAGATTGAAACTTATTCAAATAAATCCGAGGGTACTTTTTCAACATTTTGGAAACTTTTCAAAACTTACTCATTTGTAGTTGTACCTACTTAAAGGAGCCGCTAAAAACTGAAATAGACTCGTGCTGTGTGGCCACGGCCGACATTGCGCTAATGAACGTGCTGGCAATATTTATTATTATTTATTTATTTTAAACTTTTTTGCACATTAAAAGAAGTACAAAAGGCGGACTTAATGCCTTAAGGTATTCTCTACCAGTTGACCCTATGGTCAAACAGAGATTTTCAAAAGTGGGTGCAGTTAGAAATTTAGACACAGAGAGAGCAGAGCTAGTAAATTACCTTATTAATATTGGTTTTATATTCATATTCATATTCATTTATTCATAAAATTATACAATTTTACATGTCAAAATAAATTTAAAATGAAATAATAATGTCAAATAAATCATGTAAATTACAATTAAAGATTCAAATAACACATTATATAAAATTAAAATTTAAGATTAGGCATAAATATTAGGATTTGCATTCAATTTAATTAAATAATTGTCATATTCTAGCATGTCATAAAATGCTTCTTTTGTTAGCCATTTTTTTAATTTCGTGTTAAATACCGTGTCATCTTTAATATTTTTTATAATAGTCACAACATGTTACATAGCCTATTAGTATGAAAATAACTATAATTATTTCGATTTGTTCCTAGCAGGTGCTCTCCCTCCGCTGGTATCTCTCCGTGTGGGGCGCGCACGGGCGCACGGAGCAGCGCCCCTGGCCGGTGGCGGCGCTGCACGGGCTGCAGCTGGGCGTGCTGTGGCGGTACGCGCGCCTGCTCGCGCCCGTCGACACCAGCACGCCGCACGTCAAGCACCAAGTGCGGGATCTCTGTGAGTTGTAGCGTGGCCCCCAAGTATTTTCACAAGGAACATTCATTCGCCGCCATCAGCCAACGATTTCAACGGTTGCGGGCCATTTAGTCTGCGACCTTCCCACGCGGCGACTTCCGAAACGTGGTCGCCAGTCAAAAAACCGCCCACTGCCTTTTAAGCCTTACGATTCACACACATCTTAGACAGATAATACGCAGGATACATGAGGCAGAAACACGATCCTAAAGCACTCGAGAAATTCGCCGACATTTGTTGAGACCAGGTGGCCTAGTCGTTATAGCGTTAACCGCGTAAGGTGAAGACCCGGGTTCGATCCCCGGCTTGCCCTCCGATGTGCTCCATTTCCTGTACTACTTTAATGACAAATGAAAATATTTAATAAAATAATTAGAATTGTATCTACAAAATAAATAAATAAATAAATAAATCTTACACAAATCGACCTAGTCCCACGGTAAGCTCAATAAGGCTTGTGGTGTGGGTACTAGACGACGATATATATAATATATAGATAGATACATATAAATACTTAAATACATAGAAAACATCCATAACTCAGAAACAAATATTCGTGATAAACACACAAATAAATGCCCTGACCAGGATTCGAACCCGGGACCTCCTGCTTCGTAGGCAGGGTCACTACCAACTAGGCTAGGAGGCCGTTTAAAAATAATTAAAAATATTGTACGATCCTAACGCGTTTCGTTTGCAGGCATGCTCCGTCTAGTCCATGCGTTCTGCGAGGCAGCTCCGATGTTGCTGCTACAGCTGCATGTGTTGCTAAGGGAGGAGCCAGAGCCTGAACCGTTGGAGTCTCCGGGCATTACCACAGGTAAAAACGTGCTTTTTCATATCACCTCAACTACTAGACAGAGATTTATATAAAAATTTAAATTACTTGCAATTATTGTGTTTACGTTACGCATACCACTCGTGTGCGTTTATGTACGAATTATTGACGGACAAAAGTATAAATATCTCAGCTCTGCAATGGCATTCAACTTGGTTTCCATATAAAGAACATCAGTAAATAAAAATACCTATCAAATGATATAATTCTCAGCTCTGTTGTTTTTGGAGCCAATTTTGCACATGGTCCTTTACAAGTAAAACTGTGCATATGTGTGGTGACCAGCACGCCTACCACGAACATCGAAAACTGGCATTGACGGAAAACCTCTTTGTCACTCCAATATGCAAGTGTGACAGAGATGGAGATACAAATCCGCAATCGTTCGATTTTCGTGGTATAGGCCCTGATTTTCTTTGCAAACGCTTCATAGTGCGGTGTTTGTGTATCACCTATTCCAAAGGAGGGAAGCATGAATATCTATTTTTTTTTACAGCTGGCAACGCTGCCTTCGCGGAGCTGAACGTAATATCGGCGTCTCTCTCACTCTTCTCAGTGTGCTGGGCGCTAGCCAGCTTCAGTAAAAACGTACGCCTACGGAATGTGCACCGTCTAGTACTGACGTGGCTCGGCGTTATTGTTCAGGTATGTATCTTACTTACTCTTCAGAAGCGTTGGTCGCCTAGTCACAGCGTGAGACTTTCGTTCGGAAAGTGGCTGGTTCAAAACCCCATGTACCAAAGTGTTTCGGAATTTATGTACGAAATATCATTTGATATTTATCAATCGCTTTGAAGGAAAACATCGGAATCGTGAGGAATCCGGACTAATCCCAATAAGGCCTAATTTGCCTCTGGGTTGGAATGTCACATGGCAATCGCTTTCGTAAAACTAACGACTACGCCAAATCTTGAAATTAAAAAAATGAAAAAATTTCGTTTATTTCATTCATTCATTCTAGGGCCTTGTAACAACATCCCTTTACATGGAACCACAAGCCCTTTTGATTGTTAGCTTTGTATGTTTTTCCATCACTATCTTCTCTCGGCCCTGACCTTTCATACTCGCTATCTCTTTTTCTATCTCTGGTACTCTCTTATATATATTTTTTCTAGTTCCTGTGGCGGTTGGGCACGATATCGGCGCGAATTTGCGCGCTCACCGCATACGCTCTAGTCTACGAATACTGGGTCTTCTTAGTTATAGGTAAGATTACACTTAGTCAATCTACGCGGCAACATTTCCATCCTCACCATTTAGATGGTTGGCAGTCCTCAATTGTGCGTTTCTCTCGAAACTCCCTGCGTCGCACAGTCATACTGTGGGACGAACTGTCGCCAGCGGTATTTCCGGACCGATACGACCTTCAAGAAAAGAGCGTACTCCCACCCTAAAGGCCGGCAACGCACTTGCGACATCTCTGGTGTTGTGTGTCCATGGACGGCGTTAATCGCTTACCATCAGGCGATCCGTCTGCTCGTTTGCCACCTATTTCATAAAAAAAGTTATGGCCTCTTTGCTGCACTTACACCAAACTAGAAGTGTGATTAACGGGTTCGCGGTAGACCGTCCGATATGTAGGTGGTGTCCGCAACTTCGTCTGCGCAATATCTACATAAATTGTAGCCTATGTGTTATTCTGATGTTTAAGCTAAATTATTGTAAAGTTTCATTAAAATCCATTCAGTAGTTTTTACGTGAAAGAGTAACAAACATCCATACAATCTTTCGCGTTTATAATATTAGTAGGATGTACCTTCTTGCAATGTTTATTATCGGCTATTAGAAGTAGGTTTAGGACTTGATTATTATCCACTACCTTGGCTCGATTTGACCAAACTTTTTAACCAAGAGTAACGCTTACTTTTGGATACTAATGTCAAAATCCCATAGTAATTTGATGTTACTATCTGAGAGTAAGCGTTATTCTCGGAATAACAATTTGGTCAAACGTAGCCTTAGTTGTAAAAGAAGTATTCTTTATACTATTCGGTTCATTTGTACGCATATTTATACCTCTTAAACTGGTGCAGGTCTGCACTGGGTATCGATGTTCCTGTGGCTCATCTCGCCCAAGAACGTGTTCGACGGCGAGCGCGTGGGGCGCGGGCGGAAGGCGGCGCTCGCCGCGCTCATCGCCGCCGTGTACGTGCTCGCCTACGTCAACCTGCAGGAGCATCGGCATAAGCAGAAGATGGCAAGAATTTCATTTATTTTTAGACGCTGAAATCGAGCATTTTTACTCCACATACACATGCCATAGCAGCTTTAGAAGTGTACATAGCCGTAGTAACACTTGCTGCCCTTTGCGATTTGTATACGTCATCACGAAAATCTACAGGAGCAGGAGGAGGCATAAGCAGAAAATGGTAAGATATATATTTTTGATTACCCCACATACAAATGCCATAGTAGCTTCAGAAGTTTACATAGCCCCGGTAAGTGCTATCTGTATCGCGTTTTGTATTCGTCAGCATTTACGTTGGTCTACAGCAGCGGTCGGCAACCGGCGGCCCGCGAGCCTCCTATTTTGTATATCATAAATCAATAAATATTACAGGACATTCTTACACAAATTGACTAAGTCCCGCAGTAAGCTCAATAAGGCTTGTGTTACGGGTACTCAGACAACGATAGGTATATATAATATACAAATACATAAATACATAGAAAAAAATCCATGACTCAGGAACAAATATTTGTGTTCATCACACAAATACATGCCCTTACCGGGATTCGAACCCAGGACCATCGGCTTAGCAGGCAGGGTCACTACCAACTACGCCAACCAGTCGTCAATATCATATTAATATCATGTTAACATACATATGATATACGAGTACAAAATAGGAGGCAAAAAGTCTAATAGTGACAAAGTGCGGCCCGCGTCTATTTCGTGAATTGCTATGTGGCCATTGGCTGCTAAAAGGTTGCCAACCCCTGGTCTACAGGTAAATGGTAATTTTTTTTAAACCTTAAAACAAGCATATTTTACCCCACATACTACTGCCACAGCAACTCAAGGAATCTACATAGCCGTAATAATCTAATTAATGAAGTGTTTTTATTTAGTTCTTTTATTTATGTTATGTTAAAGCACAATAGTAGTTTATGCAACAGTGATATAATAAGGGTTCTTAAAACTTGAGGGTCGCCGTTACAAAACGAGGCGATGCCGAGTTTTGTAATAATAGACCCGAGAGTTTTAAGACCCAATTATGAGCTGTTGCATACCCTAGTTTTTCTACGACAGCTAAAATAGCGTAAAAAGCTAAATCTAGAAACGTGGCAGAATAGAGAAGATGTTGTGCCCACTATAGAAATTAAAAAAAAAACAACAACAGTGCTAATATATTGTATGAAAATCCATAGGAGCAGTGTTCTTATGGAATACCATAGACAACGTTATAATGTAGACTTTTTGAATATCGCTGTCAGTCATCTAATTGACAGATAGAAGTGCTGGAGTAGAAAAATGGTTTATATTAACGGTTTTTTTTTCAGATGGCGTTCTATATCGTGATGTGCGTAGAGAACGCTCTGCTGCTGGTGGCGTGGTGGTGGGCCGCGCCGCGAGCGAGCATGGCTGTGGTCGGCTTCGCTGCGGCCGCTTATATCGCGGGCCTGGCCTGCATGCTACTCTACTACAGGTCTGTTACTTTTTTCTCCACCCCCTCAATAGTTTTTTTAGTCATTAGCATTTTTCTTTTTTTAGGAATCACAGTGAAACAAGGGTGCAATTTGTTAATTTATTACCACATATATTATTAATATATTTTTTTAAGTTTTACTGCCTCCGCCTAAATTGTTTTTTATGAAGCCGTTTAAGTGTCCCACTGCTGGGCAAAGGCGTCCCCCTTTATCTTCCACTCGTCCCGATTGCAAGCGATTCCCTGCCAATCGCTAATATACGCCATCTCACCATGCGGCACCCGCTCCGTGACTAATTTATCTAGCCCACCGATGATGTCATCTTAAATCTTTGTACCACATCTTAAATGCATCGTTCCTTTGCCTTTCTGGGGCACAAATCGTCCATGTTCCTTAAATGTTAGAACATTATATTTTATTTATTACCGTTTTTTTTACCGGCTTTGTAACCTTCATTAATATGTCTCACGGTAGTTTAACCCTTTGACCGCCGTTGTCACCTATACTAGACAACGATAGTACGATACACTAACGCCGTCGTCTTGTATACAAGACAAAGTTTCAACCGCTTACTAAATGGTAAAATAATAGAATTTAAAAATTATTTTGTACTCGTGTCAACTTGTTGACCCTTTGTTTTTTCATACATTTACTTTTTAAGCAGCTATATGAATCCATTGTTTCATAATAAAGGATTTAAAAAATATGCTTATAATTTCTACATTTTTCCGTGTCACTGTCGCCGTAGGCATATATAAAAGACAGCTAGGGATGGGAAAGTTCAATCGATGTGCAAGTTTTTAAAATTAATATGTTTTCAAGAATCTGGTTTTATTTAAGCGTTCAAACATTTAATTGCCAATTATTGTCATTGTTGGTAACTACTCGTAGTAAGTAGGTATATGTCGAAAAAAAAGGCATAATAATGGATAAAGTTTAGGCAGCTTCTTCAGTAAATTGACCATTGCGGTTTATTTGCCGAATAAATTATTGACCGCAGTGACAGCGGAGGTCTACATTTTAACAGGGTGTCCACTTTCTGGAAAGTCAGGGAAAGTCAGGGAAAAGTCAGGGAAGCTCACAGTGGTCATGGAAAGTCATGGAAAGTCAGGGAAATAATTAGGAGGTCAGGGAAAAATACTGCCCTGAGATAAAAATACCAAGAAGTTTTTAAAAACAGAAGTTTTTAGAAAAATCTGGTCAAGTGCATGTCGAGTAGCAATCATGCTCTGTGTGAAATCTATCACTCATCAGTTACAACAAAGATATTTTAGTAAGAACAAATCCTTTTTCTAAGAACGATTATTTCTCAAAAACTCGAAAACGTTTTAACACTTTTAATATATCAAAGTAATTATCATTGAACGTACACACGCGTTCAAACGTACATGGGCCATTTATGAATGAATTCATTCATAAACTGCCCATGTAATATTGAACGCGATAGTACATGTTAAAGACTTAGTTTAGTTTCCCAATTTTTCGAATATTTCAATATAACCGATAAAATTAAATGAATTAAAAACTGCAGAGACCCATTTTCAACTGCCTACTCACCCTCACCTCACCCTTACGTTTTAAAGCGAAATAATAAAAGTTATTTTTCTAAATCGGCATAATATTTTATATTTTTAATAGCAGCATCGCAACCTTAAGACGGATTTTAACAGACGAGTTATTTAAGTGAGTAGTAGGCTAGTAGCATGCGGAGTAGCATATCACTGTACGGATACATCTACTTGTATATTAGGAATAGGTTATGTTTTCTTGCGTTGATTTTGATTGTATGTTATTAGGTAGCATGTTGTGAAATAATTGTAGTGATGTTAACCACCATTTGTTTGTTAATCTGTTACTACTGGTGGGAACCTATAATTGGCTCTCTGTTACTTAAGTTATATAATTAGTTTATATAATTATCTTGAATTGTTAGCTGTTGGTTCTCCGAATAATAAATAATAATAATAATAATAATAATGAATATAAAAACAGCGACAGATCAGATCTCAACGATCTGAGGTGGCCATTAGAAACTGTTTTCAAGATTTTTTCACAAGGATTTTGTGACATTAGTCAAATAATTTTGGAATTAATAATTGGTAACAAAATAATAATTTATAGCAGAACGAAATTTATAATTCAAGAGACTGACAAGTGCGTGTTCCGTGTCGGACTGTAAAGGGCTCGAAACGAAGGGTCATGGTGTTAATATACGCGGTTAATCCTATCTAAAGTATTTAATTTTCGTTTTACATATATGAAAATTATACTGTATATTCTTGATTTTTTCACATAGTTTTTAAACTTCCAGAGCCAATATTTCTAGAAATATTTACCTAATTGAAATGAGGCTTAATTTAAGGTTTTATCAAATGACGTAGGTACCACACTGATTGATTTATCTAAAAAAAAAGTATTTACATAGATATATATTTAGATAGATATATAGATAGAAAAACTCTTTATTGCATACCTCTAAATACAAGGAACTCATTATTTATAAAATTTTATGAACGACAAAATGCTTCCTACAATAATGAGGCAGGTGATATTTTTATGAACACTCTAATGAAGACAAGCAAAATAAATCCGTGAAATTGATAACCTCTAAATCTAAATCTTTGCTATCCGCCTATCACGACTCGTTTTCTCAGGAAGAGGCATCAAATTGAAAATGTTGAATTTTTTTAAAAGTCAACTGTACAACTTGTACGAATATGTATATTGGTCACGCCAACAAAGTGATAAAATAAAAAGGGGTTATAATTTTTTTAGGGCACCTCCCGTACACGTAAAGTGGGGGGTGATTCTTTTTTCGTTTCAACCCTAGAGTGTGACATATCATCGAATAGGTATTTGAAAAATAATGAGGGTTTTATAAAAACAGTTTTTGATACAGTTAATATTTTCGGAAATAATCGCTCCAGAAGCTTAAAGAAATGTGCCCCCCCCCCCCTCTAACTTTTTAACTATGAGTTAAAAAAAATATGAAAAAAGTTACAAAAATAGAACTTAACAAGAGCTTTATTGGAAAATTATTTTCAACTTGATTGGTTCAACGGTTTTTGAAAAATTTTACAAAATAATTTCTGAATTACGTTTGTAATTTAACTGTATATGGAAACATTTTTTTTAAATCTTGAGTACATATTTATCATCCCGCACGTATCTTCCTTCTACAAAAAAGGATTAATTCAAATCTAGTCACGCGATCAAAATGTACCCCCGAAAATCGAACATACATAACCCGCCTAGTTTGTATAAATTATTAACCCAATTTTCCGTCAGATGGCGCTGTACCGTGGTTACTTTGCGCTTTTAAGATTTTTCCTGAGTTGATGGGGTCGGGACGGGTGTGATCTATAGTACCATCCGTTTGTTAAGTTGGTGTCTCGTTTCGTAGTCCAACTGTCTTTCATTGATATTATTAAATTGAGACGTGTTCTGTGGAATTGGAATTGTGGGAAATAGTGTAAAAAGTTAGTTCATTTGTGACTAAGTATAATTTTAACTTCTATGGGGAAAATTTTATTGATAGTTGAAGTTCTGTTAAGGGTTTAGATTGATGAGAAATTGGGTTTAATTAAATAGCATGGCGGGTTTTGCATTTATTGTGACGGATGGGAAACTACGAAACCCTACACTGAGCGTGGCCCGACACGCTCTTGGTCGTTTTTTTTAAGTAACATACTATATTCATGTGAAAATTTGAATTTCTAGACCCAATACTTGTAAAATTGTTATTGTAGAGAGAAAATTTGGTCAGGGAAATTTTAAGAAATGGTCATGGAAAGTCAGGGAAAAGTCAGGGAATTTTTTGGTGGTTATCAGTGGACACCCTGTTTAACTCGATATATATATATAACCGATATATACAGTATGTATCTACAACGAAGAGCAAACCTTAAAACTGGTTGACGGGGAACTCGAGTACAATGTAATGACGTGCATTTCATGTGCCTAAATACATGTTTTATGGCATAAAATTACTAAATTAATTACTCGAAGACCATATTTTTGCAGTCGGTTAATGGTTTTTGTAACATCCTATAGGGTTTGTTTACGTTTTTTATTTTTGACGGTGCATGCGTATTGCGTACTGTTGATATGTAGCTAGGGGCAACTAATCAACATTAACGTTGTTATGTCAATGCACATGCGCTTTGAGTTCTGTTTATAAGTAACCTAGGTAATTATTTTAATAATGGCTGTAGTCATAGGCAACGCGCAAGCGCTTTGTTAACTATTTGTTTGTAACTAGGTAAAAATCCAAACTTTAACAAGGTTTGACGCCTGTCTGTCAGTTGGTAATTTAAGAAATGTCATTTATAAGATTGTAAACAAATAATACAGGGGAGGTGCAAAACAATAATAATAAATGTAGGTATATTTTTATACCTCACGTAAAACCTGTCGTATTTTTGATGAATTAGGTAAGTACCATGCTCATATTTATGATCTAAACATTAACGGGTTTCTTTTTTTGCCTTTCGTTCTGATACATACTGTATATTATATATTATTAAATCCACCTGTTAGTTTTCTCCGAAAACCCTCCGGTAAGTAAGTATGTAAATTTATCGAGACACGATGCGCGTCCCTAATCTTATGGTTTATAAAGTTTACGTACCGACAAGCGCTTATGCCGTTGACTCAGACGCTATTATTACTTAACTCGCGCGTAAACAGTATTTGTCTACTAACTAAAGACGAGCCATGCGCGCCGTTGACATGTATAGAAGACAACTCGTACAGACTAGTGCGGTGATATTACTTCATGATTCGATAATGTTTAGTTGTTGTTTTTCATGATAAAGTCCTTTATTTTCAACATTTTCTTGTATAGTAAATCTGTTTAGTTTAGAAATTTTGAGAGAAATCTAAGTTTGGAAATAAAAAAAGCCAAATTGAGAAGAATTCCACCTTTAATTATGAATATCGATATCACTATTTGCAATCCCTAAACTTTTTATTAGTTGTTTACTTAAAATTTGCTCTGGCGTGTGAGTGAGCGTCTTGGCGGACAGGGTCCGGCGGCCAAAAGGTTAAAATCGACGTCTTCAAATTGACAGAACATTACACACAGATTAATACACTTATTTTACCCCAGAGAACAATGCCACAGCAGATAAACAAACCGTCAAAATCATAATAATTATTTACTACTCTTCACTGGCAACCTGCGCTGCGTTAAGAACCCGTACCTAATACTATCTTTGTATTTTCTAGATATTTCCACGTCCGAAGATTAGGCTACATGTTAGGAGAAAACCCACAGGGCACCAACAGTACAAATGCATCGTTACAAAATAAGAATGGTAAGAAATTTAGTATCAAACTAGTGGAAAACATAAAATCCTCGGACTAATGAACTTTGGATAGTTGTATAAACAATATGCGGTTATCATTATCACACTGTTTCAGATACAAAAGCCGCAAAGGTTTGTTATTGAATTTGTAAAATAAGTATTCTGCTTTTCCCGGGAGCTTTTTATTTCAGTATTAATACGTGCGTCAAATTTTAATATACTGTTTCTTAGTCAAAGTCCCAAGAGCTAGAGAATCGGGGTATGACAAACAAAAGCGATATGGCAATGGCATTACGGCAGATAAACAAAGTGAAGTTTGTTTTGAGATAACTACACACGCTTCCTTGCATTATCCCGCCATATGCCACGGCTTTAAGAACCTCGATCCGCTTTAGCAACCAATCCTAGTTTTACGAAATCGACTGCCATCTGAACTTCCAACCTAGAGGGTTAAGGACTTATTGGGATTAATCCGATTTCTTCACTATATTTTCCTTCACCGAAAAGCGATTGGTAAATATCAAATGATATTTCATACATAATTATGTATACGAAAATCTCATTTATTTCACCCTTTGTACCACATTTCAAAGCGAAATAAAGTTATTTGTATTTATACGAGCCGGGGTTTGAGCCCGCGATTTTTGAATGTCGCACGCCTTACAACTGGGGCTGGGGCCCCAGTTGTAAGGCGTGCGACGCTCTAACTACGCGCATGAATGATAAAATTCATAAGGAAAGATATCTATGTTGGTTGGCAAACAAGGTCTATTTTCACATAGTGTTAGATGCAGGTAATTTTTTAATACGTAATTTTGTGAAATAAATGGAATTTTGTTGATTTTTAGGTAAACAGGCGAACAGTGCGGACAATCCTGTGATACCGGGCGTGTTCAACTGCCGCTTCACAAATCCGGTCAACAACAGGTGCTTAACATTAATCAGTTAATATATTACAGTGATTAATTTGTACAGGAAAAGTCAAGAGAAGCTTCTTTATAAAGGTCTGCGAAGGATATATTAAATGGCAATGTTTGTTATAGCGCGGCCCTCCGTAAGAAAAAGAAGCCAACGTCATTCGTCCCGCCCCCCGCCGCCCCCGCCCCCGCGCCCGCCGCCGCCTTCTGGCGCCGCCCGCTGCCGCACAACCATCACGTGAGTCACACACACACACACACACACACACGCACGCACACAAAGGTTATTATCTTGGTTCCTGCAAAAAAATAATATTTCTGGATAAATATAAGTCTGGATATTTTCAATTCAAACTACGCCTAAAGGCTTTATTCTCCTTACTTTAGAATTGGAATTAAATACTAGTCCGATCTTAGGACAAGCAAGAAAGTATATCTGTTGGGGGTCTTGAATGAAATGTAATTCAGCTTTGAGTAGGAACAAAGATTTGCTCTCTTTTTATCATTAACATCACACATCCATAGGTAACTCGTATGACGTAATCCTTTACATTGCAGGGTGGTTCGTCAGAAAACGAAGGCTCCAGCGTCGGTTCCCGCGTCAACATACAACAAAAACTGCAAGAGAAAAAACAAAAACAGCTCGCCGAGCTCCGAGTCATCGAAGAGGAGATCAAACAGGGGAAACTAGCCAAAACCACGCCTGTAGCCGCAGAGGAAATATACAGCAGTCTACAAAGACAGCCCATACCCAGGGCTAAGACACACGCGGAGCCCCCCGCCTGGCCTAGCATAGAAATGACGCACTCTTACCAAAACTACCCCGTCCCCCACACATGCAACATATACCCCACATACACAGAAATAAAATCATACCAACCCTTTCAAAACAACAACACAGACAACGATCTCAAAATCCACAGACGATACGACATCTACGAAAACCCAAACATATCCAGGCCTATACATTCACCGAACTACCTAATATCTGAAAACCGAAGCTATGAAACTAATCGAGGGAGCCCTAGAACTATAAGCAATAGTCCTAGGAATTATATAACGGAAAACAACTATGAAGTCTCTTTAGATAAGCCTAGGATACCTAATAACATATATAGCGACGCGATACCGGAGTATTTTGAAAATCAACCATATAATAAGGATGAATACGTGTCAAATTTGCTTAACCAAAATATGGACGCGAGATATGAATGCTACGGGCAGGGTTGTGACCGGTTTCCGTATATGAAGAAGGAGGAAGGGAGACGGAAGATGCAGCGGTGTCGGACGCCGGAGATACTGCTTGCACCGCATTATCTGGAGGGGTGTAATAGACAAGTTTGCTGTCATTGGGGCGCGCCTTATCCGTGAGTTTTTTGTTTTTTTTTTTACAAACCTTTAACTTGCAACGTCGGTATGTATGTGTTTGTTAGG
Organism: Lathronympha strigana; assembly: GCA_949128165.1. NCBI lineage: Eukaryota > Metazoa > Arthropoda > Insecta > Lepidoptera > Tortricidae > Lathronympha > Lathronympha strigana. The sequence goes on along the minus strand of OX421923.1, from coordinate 7,164,911 downwards.
GTCAAATCTTGCAAGCTAAATTTGACTAACTTCCCGTTATTCGAACGAGCTGAAACTTCTCATGCTTATGTAGGTTAGATGACAATATAATGTTATGGTACCAAAGTACAGTCAGCGACTAAAGCTTGTATCAAAAGTCAATTTTTGTCAATAAACTTATTATCATCTGCGCTTAGTCAGCACGCTTAGTCGTTAGCCGCCGAGGGAGACCAATCAGTGTCAGAGTGATAATGTGGCATGTCTTTCTCGACCATAAGATATCCCATCCGTCTTTTGCAACTTTGCAGAGAACTTCATAATTTTCTAAGAAAAATGTTTACAAATTTATTGTAGTTATATTGTTAAAAATTTTTTTGCCAAATTAAATTTTTTGGCGACTAGAATGACCGCATAATGTATAGGACCGTACAGCGCCATCTTGCGCCAGTTGCGCTTTCAAATATTGAGGCACGATTATTTGTGGACGTTACGCGTTACGTACTATTCTTTGTATTGTCGACGGTGAGACAACAGCCTAAACAGTATTTGGTGACATTGCAGGACCAGAAAAAAAGAAGAGGGCGCAGCCAGCAGTGGCGACGAGTCAGCTGCCAGAGACACGCCGCGAGCGCCCTCCGATATTGACAGCCAGGTGAGTATCTAATATTAATGACTTTTTCATCACAACTGCTCGTAAATGGTGATATTATATGCAAGCATACTTACACTTAAAGAGCTGTATTATTCCCATGGTTTTAAAGGATTCTCATACTACTTTACCGCCCGCCCGGAGCTCCCCGAGCACCCGCCCCCCACGCGCTCGCAGCACGCAGTCACTCCGGAGTACTGTGGACTGTGCAACTACACTACCGCTTATCATTCTATCAATTCATTCTATTGTTTGTTTACCTGTATAGAGAGTTTAGTTATTTCCTCGCAAATGTGATGAAAAACATTATGTGTACCACGGGCAGTAAGGGGATTACTAACTCGGGTCATTTAAAGCCCTCCGCCTACGGCGTCGGGCTTCAATAGACCCTCGTAAGTAATGCCCTTCTTACCGCCCTAGATGCACAATGTACTAATGTGTACCACGGGCAGTAAGGGGATTACTAACTCGGGTCATTTAAAGCCCTCCGTCTACGGCGTCGGGCTTCAATAGACCCTCGTAAGTAATGCCCTTCTTACCGCCCTAGATGCACAATGTACTATTATATTTTTAATTCCGTTATTGTCGCGTTGGTGCCCCAGCGTTAGAAGCGTGCATCTTTCCGGAGGTCACAGGTTCAAACCCCCGCTCGTACGTTTTTATGTTACAAATTTATCTATCGCTTTTCGGTAAAGGAAAACATCATTAAGAAACAGGACTAGTCCCATTAAGGCCTAGTTTACCCTCTAGGTTGGAAGGTCAGATCAGATGGCAGTCTTTTTCGTAAAATTAGCACCTACGTCAAATCTTGGTAATAGTTGTCAAAGCGGACCCAGGCTCCCTGAGCAGTGGCAAAAGCCGGGAAAATGCTAGGAAGATTTCAATTTCACTTATATTTTCACCTGGCGATCGAAGCACGGCATATACTTTAACCGTCTGCCGTTTAAAGGGTTAATTTATTATAAAGATCGGTTTTACATCAAACATCATCAATAGTCCAGTTCATTTTGGATACCGTTAACTCAAGTCCTTACACCCTGGTGCTGCCTTTTCGTGCTTCCTTGTTATTAAATGTAGCTTGTTGATTGTTATCTCCAGATCTCCCTGCCGCGCTCGTACACGCTCCCTCGCGAGTTCCGCTACTGGCGGCGCCGGCCGCGGCTGCGCGACCACGTGCCCAGCAACAACAGTAGCGATGGTAAGATCCATTCCTTGCCGTTTATATGAGCATAAGACTTAAAATATACCTCCCTCTTTTTAAGAAAATTACAGTATGACTGCTTATGCACGAATGGCCAAAACCCCTCGCCAAACTGTACTAACCTACGCTTGATACATCGTCTTCGAAGTCGTTGAAAATATCTGCCCTGTCTTCACCTCAGGGGCAAAATTACAAAAAAGTTTGTGTGGAGGTTCGCATACATAACACACAAATAGGTTAACTTTCGTTACACAAATCATCATCATCATTCAGCCGAAAGACGTCCACTGCTAGACATAGGCCTCCCCCAAAGATTTCCACAATGAACTGTCCTGCGCCACCCGCATCCAGCGGACACGAATCGTTACACAAATAAATTAATTCAATTGTGAATGAAATAAATAATTGTGCCGTGATTTTTTACTTGAAAAGGCTTACCCTGTTGCTCCGTAAAGACTAGTTTGAACTGAAATCTATAAAAACAAAGCCTTGGAGCCTAATTATTTGCAACCTTGTAGGTGACGTAGATAGTGGCGACAATGACAGCGACCGGCGCTCCAACTGCTCGGCGCGGCCGCACGGCGCGCCGCTCGCGCACGACCAGCGGAGGAGGAAGCCCATGCCCAAGCCAGAGACTAAATTGTAGAAACTACAAGCCAGAGACTAAACTGTAGAAACTACAAGCCAGGAACTAAACTGTAGAAACTACAAGCCAGAGACTAAACTGTAGAAACTACAAGCCAGGATCTAAACTGTAGAAACTACAAGCCAGAGACTAAACTGTAGAAACTACAAGCCAGGATCTAAACTGTAGAAACTACAAGCCAGAGTCTAACTAAACTGTAAACACTACAAGCCAGGATCTAAACCGTAGAAACTACAAGCCTGGAACCAAACCGTAGAAACTACAAGCCCGAGACTAAACCGTCACGTAGACTATCAGAAAGTAGACGTCAGTGTTCCAACGTGGGTTCCGTAGTATACCGTCCTTCACGGTCACGGAAACCCATGCCTGAGACCAACCAGTATCTAAGGCTGGAATTGCTTGAAGGGCTCCAAATGAAGTGAACTTATGAATATGAATGTTAAATTAAAAAAAAAAACAGTGGAGAGTGCCAATCTTCCTAATTTTGAATATCACTTTACATTTAATAAGAATAAGATAAGACTAACATTCCATCGTAATTGTATGGTCAGTTCGCGATGAATCTGAAACAAATAGTTGCTGATTCGAATAATTGATTGACCTGTTTTAAAGCGTATTTTATGCTAAAAATGTGTTCCAATATATATTTATTAAACAGAAACGTGTTACTATATTATGCTTGCAAGCAATATGTGCAACTTGCGTCAATCGGGGTTAGCCATCTGACCCAGAGTTTATTGTCCAATCTCATACTTTATGAACGCTTAATTTCTTGTAAGCTAACCGTCATATGCGCCAACTTTGCCAACGGGGTATATTTATCCAAATAGACATTTTATGGCAGTAGACGATTGAATACAGTTGTGTTGAGACATGTGAATGCCAACTGCCAACAAATGACTTAGGATGTCGAAATATTTGGGCAAAGATACCCTTGGTGGCAAAGTTGGCACATAGTACGAACCCGTTGGTGCAAGGGCAGGGGTTGCTAATTACTACTCCGGCTACCCTGCTGCTCTTCCAATCGACCTACCTACCGTTATTACTTTAGCAGCCAATATTCATCAGAGGTAGTGCGGCGGGTCGGTATAGTCGCGATTACCGTGTCGGCTGATCCTGGATTTTTTTCCACATTGTATGAGTAAATTTGGGTCACTATAAAATGTACAAATGTTTTCCCATTAACTTTAGATGAGGATATTATTTTTGATACAATGTAAACTTTGTACTTATGTATCTAGTATGTAAAGAATGGCAAAGCTCAAGTCACAAATGCCTTGTAATTTTAAGTTTATTAATGCTACTAATCTAATCTCAAGACTCCACGTGTATTTATGTACTTAATGGAACCTCGGCATCCGTCCGTATTATTAAGCATTTTGCCTTTTATAAGATATGTAAATTATATTATACACTTGTAAGATATTGTATATTTTTATACAGCGGGAGACGTAAGGATGAAAATAAAAGAGACATATCAAACTTTTTATTTACTTTATTATCTATAATCCAATTGTAAAAGGGAACCAGTCGCTCGCTCACACCGTGTCACTACTGCGCTACAGATCAGCCATTTACACAAAAAAACGTCAACCAAATAAGGTTAAAAATTCACAGTTACACATTTAATGTTGTTTAGAGCTAGCTTAATATTAAAGGTGCGATCGCGCCGGGAGGCGGGAAAAATAACAGAAGTGGGATCATCCATTGCATTGTGGTATAGTGGTTACACATACATAGATATGTGGTACTCTATATCGCAATACAGGCGTCCTGGGACGGCCGCACCGTCTACACCCGCGGAGCGACGTCGGCCACACACATCTACTGCTGGCAGCACCCAACATAACACGAAGCGAGACTGCAGGACACCGCAGTGTGCTTGTAGGCGATTACATAACATTCAGAGAACGCCAGGGACGAAGCGCTAAGGTCTATTCAGGACCTTATTTTATAAAAACTACCAAAGGTATAACTGTTTACTGGCAACATTGAAGCTATTGTGATCAATGAGTTGCTCTAGCCCGGCCTTCAACCACGTTTCATTAGCTAGTTTATTCAATTAGTTTTATAAAATGAGGTTCAAATTGTACATTATATTAACTCGCGCAGCGCCGGGTCCCCGGTTAGAAACGTTCCGATTACAAGTTTCTACTTATAACATTATTGTACTAATTATTTGATGAACTTAAATAAATCATACTGCAATTGATTTTAAAATGCTTGTCAACACTATATTACATAGTGATTAGTAAATGTCAGAGTTATAGTCACGGTGTAAATACATCATTGAGACGGCGACGGGATTCGTAAGCATTCATTCTTAGATAGATATTCTTACTGTATTGTTATAATTTTGTTTGTCAAGACCAATGAATTTCAGGTAAAGTCAAGGCCAAAATATTTTCGACTTTAAATATCCAATATAATGAATTCCTCTTAGATATGACATACTACATTCAGATTACATAATATATTTAATCACACGTCCCAAACCATTGTGTATATTTACACATTCTAAAAGTACACTTAATCAATTCTTAGCCCAAATAGTTTTACTTTTGCGATAGTGCGAGACTGCGAGAAATTTCGACATTAAATCTAAGTTCATATTAAAAAAATAAACTTACGTTCCGAGAGATATTTTCATAAAAACCAATCAACAACTTTTCAACTTAAATTAGACAAATTGGGATTCCGGAACTTTGTACAATGTTTTCGATGTTACAAATAAACATTACTTAAAAGAGTGACTTAGACAGCTCGCGTTAAGGTCAATAACATAAAATGGTCCCAAAATGCTATTTTTCTGTGGATATGGTAAAAAACATGCTGAATATCTATTTTTGTAGAACTTAACGCCGACTGGGCAGTTTATTCCCTTATAATAATCAACAAAACAAAGTGAACGGCATAAACGCAACACGACAATAATAATTACAAGTCAGTGTAAACAAGATGTAAAAACTTAGAGCTGCTTATTTCATTATACTTATTTCTAGTGGAAATTATTCCTAGAACATAAAATTACATAGGCCCGCGCCGCGACGCTGCCCGGGCGTATTCGACGACTGATAAGATTATGATTATAAGACAAATGAATCTTCAGCTTTTAGGTAGCTATACATAGTTGGACCAAGCATGGTATGGTATTTTCAATGTCACTGCCAAGTTTACCAAATCAGTGCAGCGTGGTCGCACTCTATTTACCTAACTGATTGACATTTTTAAAGTTTATCTAGTTGATCTACCAATACGGTAGGTACCATATTCATTGCAATAGATTATTTTATCATTTGCCTCAAAAATCCACAATAGATGGACTATAGGACTCAAAAGAGGCCCAAATTAATAAATAAATCTGGGAACAGGAACCCTGGGCACCGAAGGGATACATGACTGGTTTTTTTCTGCCTTCTAAGTACGGCATATAGTCCTTTATATTGGCACACCCAAAGTGCCAAATTGGCACGTGACTAAGTCTGAGCATGCATTGGCTGTAATGTTAGGAACAACTGAATAGCCCAGCGAGCGGGGCCGCGGCGCGGTATTAGTCTAGGTTTTAAGTGGTGTACCTTACTTCTATGAATGTGTTTGCGGCCGAGCAGTCACTGCTCACGAAGAGATGAGCTGAAATACAAACAAAATCAATTAATATATGTGATTCAGTTATGTAAAAAGTATCGCTTTGGTGGTAGTTGATAATGTTCATTTTCAAACGACCCTTTATGGAATTAGCACCTGATCAACAACCTACAAAGTGGAAATTTATCGAAAAACATTCACATATTAACTATTTATTGAAAAATGTACAAAGTCAAAATATTTTGTATATTCTATTGAATACCAGTCAAATTGTATGAAAATAATACCGGTATATAAGATCCCTGTTATAAAATCGACCTTTTAAAATTAAGATAAAACGGAAAGAGTAAAGTATAGGTACTGTTGAAGAATTAAATACATGCAAAAATAAATATAAAGCAAAAGTCTACCTTTTATGAAGCGGGTGTTCCACTGCCTCTGATATTTCTCATAATATATTATTATTGTAATAATATAAAATATGTCCTTTTATAAACTATAGGTATACTATGAAGACATCTACACTCCGCCTTAACTCCTAAACATCTTAAATACACTGCAACAAAACAGAAAAAAAAAACAATCAAAATAACAAAAATTAAAAAACCATAAATCATAAACAATAGTCAGGCCAGCGAGTCACGTCTGCTTGTGAATTTTCTTTTTTAATTTTGTCTAGGGCAACATAGTGACATTACTGGCGACTGTATAACTTAGCTACCAAAAACCTGTTCCAAGTACGTGTTCGACCACGCATAATGGAGGGTTTTGTACCTTCCTACTATAAGAAAATCGAACAAGCAAAAGGGCGTAATTGGAAAATACATAATTCGATTAATCGACCGATCGATCGATTTATAAATAAGTACCTATTATCATAATGTGCCAAAGTACATATTCGCAATTTTTAAGCAAAATATGAAGTATATTCAATTTGTTTACGTTAATAGTAGCTTTTTAGTTTTATTAAGTCTTGTTAAAGTAAAGTAACATTAAAACTTAGGTAAGTAGTCATAAATTGATCAAAAACGAAATCTACAAAAAGTGGATAAAAAAAAGCACTAGTTCGCAAAAACAAACTCTGCACACGCTAAAAGCCAAATACAGCCTGTGTGATGCACTTCCTTTTTTTAAATTTGAATATATTATAAAACAATGACTAACCGACTTGACTGTGGCCTTGATGAAGTCCTTCTTGTGCGCCAGGTCGAAGTCGGGGTAGTGGCTGTACACCTGCTTGCACACGGTTTTCATCGTGATCTGCTCGAGGTTGGCGCCCTCGAGGATCTGTTTCACGTACTTCTTGATCTCATCGTCCTGTACAACAAAACAATAACATGTACAAATTCTCAACAGTGGATAGAACCCTACAAGGTTACCTGTTTGTCCATGATCACGAGGACGCTGTCAGTTCCGGATTAGTAGACGCTGTCATATACAGCTAACATGGCGATGTGGCTATATCTTCTACCAACTCGGGTTTCCAACACATTGGAAGGGAGACAAGACGTCAAAGCGACATCTTACCATTAAATTTTTGTCACTTTTGCGAGGGGAAACGTGCACACAGACGCACTTCTCACACATTAAATATAAAAACCAATCTGTAGTGACGTCACTAACACATGGATAATGAGACAACTACAACTGTGTGTGCAGACTAGACTAGTCACAACACAGACCCGCGTATGCTCATTTGGGCCTGTACCTCAGCAGAGGGGAAACGGTACGTATGCTGTCTCTCGTCCTGTGTTGTTTGCAGCGCTATATAAGGTGCTATCAATTTAGTCACGGATATTTTTACCGCTTATAGTAGTCGGTTCTCGGAGTACATTTAGGTAAACATCATAAGTTTTGTTATGTTTTTTTGGAGAAAACTAGGAAACAAATTTGTAACGTTAAAACACCCTGTTAGTGTGATTCTTAAATAAGTACTCATTGAACATATTTTAGTACCTCTTTTATTTAACACCTAACTGGCCACTTACGAGTAACGTCAAATCAAACACTCGATTGTCAACGTCATGCTAAACATCTTGTCAGTTAAATTTGCACATGGTGATTATTTTTAGACGGAATTATAATTATTATTTTTGTTCGGTAAATGAAAACAAAAAATTATATACAAAGGTTCCTTAATTATAGTTTAAAGTTAATTGTTTTAATACAATGTATTACTACTAATTGGCCACAGCATCTTTACAGATGATTGTTGCAGCGTCAGTAGTTTAAAAATCATCTGTTATGGGAAGGTTGTCCACAGCACCTCCGATGACTGTACAGACCAATCGCAGAGCGACATTTTCTGCTGCAGCGATCAGAAACATGACGTGAGTCCTGAGGAGGAGTGTGGCTGTACAATGTATTATCTCTTAAAATATCCGTGACTAATTAGTTAGCACCTTATATATAAGTGTAGACGGTACATTACCGTGGGCGGGCGCTTCTTCTTGTCGACGGGCGCGTCGCTGTCCCCCGCGCTCTCGTCGCTGCCCTCCTCCTCCTCGCTGCCCTCCGCGGACTCGTCTTCCGAAGACGCGGCCTTCTTGTTTGGCTTCTTGGCCGGTCGGCCCGCCGGCTTGCCCGCTGGCTTCTTCTTGGCTGAGGGAAAAACGTTCTCGTTACGAAATCGTAAACAGGAATTCCTAATGGTTTTAACCATTTTTGGTAAGTTTTATGAGGAGTCTAGTCGTTGGGTTCTTTCTATATGGCACTAAATATTGTCCTCATTTAGTCATGTAAAGCTGGATCGGTTTTAAGACTTTTCAAATCAAAAACTTTATTATCTCTCACACGAAAAGAGGGAATTATTGAAATATTACCGCCGTAAAGCACGCGTTTGCTTTACGTCGTAACTCACTACGTGTACTGTGGGTTACTACGTATTTGCTTTCTGGCGTCGATATAGACACACCTTTAGTTACTCGAGTATTTGTTATCTGAAAACAACATTTGGTGAAGATCATGAAGATAAAATGAAAGCAATGATTTTATATTAGGTTATTTTTTGACAGATTACATTATTTACCTGGTGGCGTAGGCGCTTTTCGCTTGACTGGCGTCGCCTTGGCGTTCTTGGCCACGGCTCCCTTGCGGCCACCTTGCTTCGCCACCGGCCGGCCACGCTTGGACTTTGGCTCCTAAAGAACAATATGAAGTATGTAATATTTGTCAGGTATACGAATATTATTTGACGAGAAGTCTCGATGGTGACTGCAAGTTCAATTCTGCTCACGTGGATTTAAGCACTAGTATTTGGTGCATTCCAAGAGAAGTTCCAAGGCATGAAACATTATCAAACACCATCGCTTTCATAGCATTTTCAGAAGAACCCCATTAATTAACCCCATTTGACGAGAATGTCTTTCGCTCACCAGAGGGAACGACTCATGCGTGCATAAAATAATAATTAGGCGCGAAAACAAGTGGTGCTTGAATGTTACCCGCTAGACTGGCGAATTCACTCGCGGTAATCTCCATTGAGCTAGCTGTACTGGACGCTCAATATTATGACGGAAGTTATATTGGGTACAGTGTAATATACTTACATCCGACTCCTCTCCGTCGCTGCCGCCGCCCGACTCCGACTCGTTCTCACTTTCCGACTTTTCGCTCTCCTCCTCGCTTTCGGAACGTGCCCTCTTTGCCGCTCGGCCCTTCTTGCCCTGATAAATTATAAAATTATATTTTTGTGTTAAACGCAAATATGAGAACTTCGATTCCTGGTCACATTATCGTCAAGAAGACTGAGAGTTAAACTATTACCAAAATAATGCATGTGAAACGCATCGGACACTTGCCCACGCTTGGAGCGACAGGAGCATTACAAGACTGTCTTTCACCAGTATTGCCATAGAAAAAGTTGATATTTACGGAGGACGCCTCCGACCTTTAGCAGGCAAATATTGTATAGTGCATCTCATTCTATAGCATAAGTGCAAGCAGTAAATTTACTGACTAACAGATATTTGTGTACGAAAATAATGACATATTTGACAGAGACCTGGTTTTGTCGCTGTGGTTGGCGTTTAGTTACACTTAATTTAATTTCTACCTTTGTCTGTAGCACTGCTACAACATAAAACATATTCTCCTAGAATGCGGACAGGTAGAAGTATACAGGAGTAAGTACTTAGGAACTCCAACAACACTAAAGGAAGCAATTAGCAACCTAAAAAATATGCTAAGCTTCGTGGAGGAGCTAGGGTGGTTAGAATAGGGCTACCTCGTTATCACGCAAAAAAGGCACAATAGATGTCGAGTTGCGGAAAACGCCCAGCATAACTAACTAACTAACTAGCACTGCTAACATGAACCAAATCCTTTAACAGCCCGACGCTAAGCCCGTCGCATCGCCGGGTACGCCACTGAAAGAGATTCCTGAGATCCCTCCGGCTGCGCTCTCGCCGCCCTCGGGGTCGAAGTCCGAGTCGGCTTCTTCCGAGCCGCTCGGGTTGAAGGAAACGCGAAAGCATTGTTGGATTGGTCGTTACCTTCACCTTGACCGGCTTGCCCCGGCCCCGCTTGCCGCGCTTGCCCGGCTTGCCGCTGGAGCGGCGACGGCCCGTGCTCTTGCGCTTGCGCGCGGCTCCGGCTGCGGGCTCGCCGCCCTCGGGGTCGAAGTCCGAGTCGGCTTCTTCCGAGCCGCTCGGGTTGAAGGAACCCTACGATATAAAATGTTTAGTTTATCTCAGACACCTAGTGAAATATGTCTACACTTGAATCTCTACTCAAAATATTGAATATTTTTAAAAATGAAGCAATTCATTAAGATGGCGTTAAATTTCTGTTTGGTTCTGTTTGTTTTTGGGTTTTTTGTTTTAAAAGAAAAAAAGAAATATATATATATATATATATATATATATATATATATATTTTATATTAAGTATTTGTGTCAACTTTGTTAATGCTGTTATATTCTCTTTTTTTATATATACATATATTCCTTTATTTTTTGCAATTGTATACGGGTAGGGTACACAGATAGCTCATTTTTAACTCTGTAGTACCAAAATTAAAAACGATGTTTAATGTTTTCTTAAGGAAACTGTAAGTCTTGTTTTAAGTAATAGCTCCAGTGTTATATGTATATAACTATAAAAGACTGTTTGTTTCTTAATTAAATAAATAAATTTTTCAGAAGCATACTAACATTTGGGGTAACTTAACGTTTATTGCCGTTGTTTATTTCGTTTTGGAAGAATAATAAGTATGCATACAATAACGTAATTACCGCTCAGAACGTGTACCCAAAACATTGGGGCCGGCTGGTGGTGCCAAAATGTTTTCAACCAAAAACAAGTAAACTTAAAATTGTATATGGTTAGTATACTTTAGTATCTAAATAAGTGAAGTGTGTATATTTGGCTGGTTCATCTAGGTAGTTCATGAAATAATGGTTTTAACCCGTGGAGCGTCCTATAGACACCGTGTGTCCATAACTTTTGTTGGCGGGTAGCGCCCTATAGACACACTGTGTCTATAAGAGAAGTGCTGCTATTGGTGGGCTTCTTTGTCAGATTCGGTTATGTTGTCACTCCAAATTGGATTAAAAATCAGTGCGTGACAGTTCTACGATCATAAAAACGCGGATATTCGGCAATTTACTCGAATCCAAAGCACCAAAAAGAATAAATTTCTGAGACGTGTGAAAAAATTTGAACGAGCCGCCATTACACCCCGTTTGCGGAAAGTTGTGTTTCGTGTGTTGTGACTTTTAAAATTAAAAGTTAAGTGTTACTTATATAAATTATATATCAAATTACTGGAAATTAGATAAAGATTTTGTGTTATGTATTGGTTTTTGAAAAATCGCAGCATAACTTGATGATAAAAGCCTCCAAAGTTTGACAGTTTTAAAGGCGGCACGGACCCGCGAAGCGCGCGCGTAAACATTGCGTAAATAAATAGTTCTTGTGTAGTGCATAGCGCGTCTTGGTGAAAACCAATGGTATCTGTCGACGCGGAATGTTATAACGATCAAAATGATATATATAACAAGTGTGAAATATGTGAACAAGTTGTGTGTAAAAAAGGCAAAGTGTTCGAATGAGTGACAAAAACAAATGAAACTCGAAAAGGAATGTTTGTTTTTGGATTGATAATCACAGGTCAGTTACATTTTTCTAATTGTCATGTAAGGTAAAATTACTAGTGCTCGACGCTGCACTAGTATTCGACATGGGCACTTTATGTCAAAGTGACAAGGATTAAATTCGAATATAGAAAAATTTTCGTTGTTCAAATTTAACCTTTATCACTTTGATATAAAGTGCCCATGTCGAATACTAGTGCAGCGTCGGGCACTAGTACTTTTACCTTATAGCATATTTATTCAGCTTTCTAACGATGTCTGACATATGTTATATAATTATAAAACAAAAGGTAACCTCAAATCTTTCTACTCAAATTCGCCGGGCGGTTGCGGCCATTTTTAATTTAAGCGGGAGGTCGCTCCACGGGTTAAGGGCGTAAAAAGTTGAACAAGATTTAAACGACTTTTGTTCGGCGTTATTAGTATACATACATACTTATTTCTGAATTTCATACCATTTTATATAAAAGATTTATGAAATTATGTTTTTACTGTTTAAGTTAAAATATATATTTTTTAAGTGTGAAGTTTTTTTTATTTGGAAAGTGTAGTATTACTTACATCTGAATCTTCAGAGCCATCCTTAGCTGGTTTGGGACCCTTTACTTTCGTTTCTGGGTCAGTTTCATACTCCTCGTCAGAATAACCTGAACCAAATATATTATTAGTATTTTACACACATCTATCTACATGAGATTATTAACTTAAAGGTTTCTTGACGAAATTCAAGAACAATGGACAATTTTACACAAATCGATCTAGTCCAACAGTAAGCTCAATAAGGCTCGTGTTGTGGATACTTGACGATATAGATAAATACTTAACACTCTCAGCGCCACGTGGGCCGCCGGCGGCCCACAATATTTCGAGTAGAGCAGGCCACCGCCAATATTTAGGAACTTTAGTAGCAGGCCACGTGGGTTGCCTGCGGCCCACAAAAGGTACATCTCAGCAGGCCACTATTAATTTTCATAAATTTTCAGTACCTTTTGCAGCAGGCCACATGGGCGGCCGGCGGGTCCAACCGTTAACTTCACCAGCAGGCCACGTGGTACGCAATGATCCCACAAAAATGAAAATTGCATATTTTTAACCACCAACTTATTATTATAATAAATTGCGGATAACACTAACGTATTTTTAGTCACCGCGTGCGACATATTTTGGACATCTTAGGATGCCATTATCAAGTAGCAGGCGGGCGTACTGCCAAAGTAATCCGCTTCGCCGCGCGCACTGCTCTCGATGACAAAACTGGTTTAGGATGATTCTGTCTGGGAATCGCGGGATCGTTCGACTGCAGATTTGGTTCATCCAATGTTAACGGCCGTAAGCACACCGAACTCACTGTGTCCACTAAACTGTCACTAACTGCACTGAACTATTGACTATGGATTATAGGTTTCCATGCTGGTAGTACCGACTAGCCATAATCTCGATTAAATTTAGGGCGCGGCCAATCTTGATTGTTTTTTTTTTCGTCCTATATAGCATTTTTCCTGTACTAGCAATCTCGCTTTATCGAATTGGAGATAATGCAGCGCGCTCGCATCGAAAGTATGGTCTGCCATGGCGGGATTGCCATAGTTCATCTTCTTTACTCGGCGTATTTGCTCCAACAGTCTCATGGAAACGTGACTGCGGCAAGTCATATATAGTGTAAAAACTGGAAGAAACGTGAACCAAATCTGCAGGGGAACGATTCCAAGGTTCCGAGACAGGATCATCCCTAACTGATTTTGCCATCGAGTGAGAGTCCAGCACTTTTATTTTATTATTTACATCAAAGGACCATGGGCCAATTTGTATGGAGGCTGGCCCCAAAACCAACAGAGATAAGACTTATAATATGTCTATAAACAGGTCTTATTGTCTCCCTCATTTCGTTATATGGGCAACAAGTTGAATTATATTGCAGATCTGAAATATTTGTATTAAAACGCCAGTATTATGTAAGTAAAAATATTCACAACCGCTCGACGATGATGGCGGATCCACGCAGTTTTTTTTAAGGGGCTACCCGGCATATTTCACTGTTTTTAAAGTGAATAGGCTTTGTTCAGCTCCAAGCACAACGCTTGAAAATTATATAATGTAGCTGCTAGGTATTTGGTCTACATTTGGCTCTACTAAATTGTCGAAAAACATAATACATCAAGAGAAAAAAAATAACTGTAAACCCTTTTTTCTACCTTAAATCTGTATCTACTCCCTTATTATGCGTCGTAAGTACAAGAAACTAAGACAAGCAGTATACATTTATGTTTACTTTAAACGCATCTACTGATTTTTGGATAGGTTTTGTACTTTTCGAGAAAAAGCTATTACACGCATTTTTCTGAAAACGCCGGCTCGAGATGCCTGCGCGGGCGACGGGAGCCAGTCGTGTAAGATGGCACTAGTAGTTTATAGGGTTGCGTCCTAGTACAAGCAGCTCTTCCTAGGTGACTACTTATGCTTATTGACGTATTGTATAACCAATGAGGAAAGGAAGCGGGAGGGGAAGAAAGCTCAAATCGCCGAGGTCATTGGGATAGGTGACAGCCTTAAGGGGGAATGCGTTACGCATACCACTCCGGTGCATTTATGGTACCAATTATTGAGTGACAAAGGCTATACAGGGTAAGTAAACATATTTTAGGTATCCGCTGTGGATGCATATCGTTTAGTGGCACAGCACAACGAATGTCGTCTCGCTCAAATCTGGAGCAGAGCCCATCTGGGGAAGTACCTCCACCTTACAGAAAACCGAAGTTAAATAACACTAGACCCTACTCATAGTGTTGTGTTTCTATTGGTGAGTAAGGTCGCCAGAGCTCCAAGAGGATTCGCTGTGTTGACAGCTGAGGACCCACGGAGCAAAGTCCTTGGCCCGTTTAGCTGTCAACGCAGCGAATCCTCCTTTTTTTTTAAAGGGTCGGCAACGCGCATGTAACACCCCTGGTGTCGCAAGCGTCCATAGGCTACGGTGACCGCTTACCATCAGGCGGGCCGTATGCTTGTTTGTCCCGTCGTAGTATTAAAAAAAACATATAAGTATTCACATTTTTTGTCAGCGCTTTAACATGCCGCCCGTTTATTTCTAATATAAAATATTAGAAGTGTAACTTTCTTCCTTAAAGTTGGGATCAACTTTAATTTTGATTTAAGGCAACTTATGAGTTACAGCTCAAGGTCCTGGGCAGCGTTCTTGGCAATCTACAAATCCATCATGTCCTTCTCACAATGTATTGAACGCCGCTCGTATTTACAGGGGCATCATCAGTGTCTATATAACGGCGGCACTGGCGGCAGTGTTGATTCACGGGTCACGCAGCTAGCGTTATCAATTTTTGAAGCCCTGGCTCCAAAAATAGGTCGTCGGAAATTTTGGCCTGCTGGGTGTAGACTTTGATTTGTCAAGACCGATAAAATGCAGGTGAATTTGATTTTCTAATTGTGGTACACCGGCGGCCCACATGGCCTGCCAGTAAAGTTTATAAAAATCTGAGCAGCCTGCTGGAATTCACTTGTTGTGGACGGCCGGCAACCCACATGGCCTGCCACAACAGAAATTTCGTTTGTTCTATGGCGCTGAGAGTGTTAAATATATAGAAAACAAATACAAATATTCGTGATTTTTGATCAAATGGGCCAATCCAAGTATAAGTAACGTGAGTCACGACTTCATTGCGTGTTTATTTGAATTACAGATGTGTGATTGTACGATTCAAATATATGATTCAATCAATATAGAACTAGGGAAAGTGACACTTATTTAGAGATAAATTATCGCTTGAATTTGCATCATGAATAAAGGAACATGCAATAAAATGGTGACGTTTTTCTTGTTGTTGATTGACCTTAACGGTTGTCAACGTTTGTATTTAACCCTTTAACCGCTTAGAATTTTTATTTAGTGTGCTCGTGTCGCCGCGTCACCCAAAATTACACGAAGGTTCGTCTTATTTATCAGACTTCGGCGAAATTCCAGCTTGGAAAACTCATTTCGCTGGAAAACCTTGGACTATGGCGGTTAAAAGGTTAACGTTTGTTTGTGGTAACGCGGTAGTGGTAAGATGTGTAGTGATGTACCTCTGTTGTGCACCTTGACGGCGGCGGAGCGGCGCGGCCGGCCGCCGGGCGTGGCGGCGGCGGCGGGCGGCGCGCGCGCCACCGTGGCGCCGCGCGCGTGCACGCTGTTGGCCACCGGCTGCTGCAGGAACCCCACCAGGCGCGCCGCCAGCTCCGACTGCGACCCTACACACGTACCTCTGTTGTGCACCTTGACGGCGGCGGAGCGGCGCGGCCGGCCGCCGGGCGTGGCGGCGGCGGCGGGCGGCGCGCGCGCCACCGTGGCGCCGCGCGCGTGCACGCTGTTGGCCACCGGCTGCTGCAGGAACCCCACCAGGCGCGCCGCCAGCTCCGACTGCGACCCTACACACGTACCTCTGTTGTGCACCTTGACGGCGGCGGAGCGGCGCGGCCGGCCGCCGGGCGTGGCGGCGGCGGCGGGCGGCGCGCGCGCCACCGTGGCGCCGCGCGCGTGCACGCTGTTGGCCACCGGCTGCTGCAGGAACCCCACCAGGCGCGCCGCCAGCTCCGACTGCGACCCTACACACGTACCTCTGTTGTGCACCTTGACGGCGGCGGAGCGGCGCGGCCGGCCGCCGGGCGTGGCGGCGGCGGCGGGCGGCGCGCGCGCCACCGTGGCGCCGCGCGCGTGCACGCTGTTGGCCACCGGCTGCTGCAGGAACCCCACCAGGCGCGCCGCCAGCTCCGACTGCGACCCTACACACGTACCTCTGTTGTGCACCTTGACGGCGGCGGAGCGGCGCGGCCGGCCGCCGGGCGTGGCGGCGGCGGCGGGCGGCGCGCGCGCCACCGTGGCGCCGCGCGCGTGCACGCTGTTGGCCACCGGCTGCTGCAGGAACCCCACCAGGCGCGCCGCCAGCTCCGACTGCGACCCTACACACGTACCTCTGTTGTGCACCTTGACGGCGGCGGAGCGGCGCGGCCGGCCGCCGGGCGTGGCGGCGGCGGCGGGCGGCGCGCGCGCCACCGTGGCGCCGCGCGCGTGCACGCTGTTGGCCACCGGCTGCTGCAGGAACCCCACCAGGCGCGCCGCCAGCTCCGACTGCGACCCTACACACGTACCTCTGTTGTGCACCTTGACGGCGGCGGAGCGGCGCGGCCGGCCGCCGGGCGTGGCGGCGGCGGCGGGCGGCGCGCGCGCCACCGTGGCGCCGCGCGCGTGCACGCTGTTGGCCACCGGCTGCTGCAGGAACCCCACCAGGCGCGCCGCCAGCTCCGACTGCGACCCTACACACGTACCTCTGTTGTGCACCTTGACGGCGGCGGAGCGGCGCGGCCGGCCGCCGGGCGTGGCGGCGGCGGCGGGCGGCGCGCGCGCCACCGTGGCGCCGCGCGCGTGCACGCTGTTGGCCACCGGCTGCTGCAGGAACCCCACCAGGCGCGCCGCCAGCTCCGACTGCGACCCTACACACGTACCTCTGTTGTGCACCTTGACGGCGGCGGAGCGGCGCGGCCGGCCGCCGGGCGTGGCGGCGGCGGCGGGCGGCGCGCGCGCCACCGTGGCGCCGCGCGCGTGCACGCTGTTGGCCACCGGCTGCTGCAGGAACCCCACCAGGCGCGCCGCCAGCTCCGACTGCGACCCTACACACGTACCTCTGTTGTGCACCTTGACGGCGGCGGAGCGGCGCGGCCGGCCGCCGGGCGTGGCGGCGGCGGCGGGCGGCGCGCGCGCCACCGTGGCGCCGCGCGCGTGCACGCTGTTGGCCACCGGCTGCTGCAGGAACCCCACCAGGCGCGCCGCCAGCTCCGACTGCGACCCTACACACGTACCTCTGTTGTGCACCTTGACGGCGGCGGAGCGGCGCGGCCGGCCGCCGGGCGTGGCGGCGGCGGCGGGCGGCGCGCGCGCCACCGTGGCGCCGCGCGCGTGCACGCTGTTGGCCACCGGCTGCTGCAGGAACCCCACCAGGCGCGCCGCCAGCTCCGACTGCGACCCTACACACGTACCTCTGTTGTGCACCTTGACGGCGGCGGAGCGGCGCGGCCGGCCGCCGGGCGTGGCGGCGGCGGCGGGCGGCGCGCGCGCCACCGTGGCGCCGCGCGCGTGCACGCTGTTGGCCACCGGCTGCTGCAGGAACCCCACCAGGCGCGCCGCCAGCTCCGACTGCGACCCTACACACCACGATAAACACGTCAAACACACACTAGCAACTGAGGTAACTTCATACACGGCCAGCGGCTCGGCTCGGTGGTCGTGCTGAGGCTCAGGGTTGTCAAAAACTATGCGAAAGATATTACAGTCTGATTGGCAAACTAATTTCCATTTTACACCCCTATAGAAATAGCCATAGGATAAGGGATTTTGCCGCTATTTGACTTCACTAGACTCCGACTACGCTGGGCGCCGTTCGGGAGACTACACAAAATCTTTTCGTCCAATATCCCAATCCAATATATAGTGTGCCGTGAGGCCGGTGGGGCCGGGGAGTCTGAGTGAGTGGCTCAGCGGTAAGAGCGTGCGACTATCGACCAAAAGTCACGAGTTCAAACCCCGGCTCGTAACTTAAGTACGAAATATCATTTAATATTTACCAGTCGCTTTTTGATGCAGGAAAACATCGTGAGGAAACCGGACTAATCGTAGTCAGGCCCAGTTTACCCTCAGGGGAAGACATGGAAGGTCAGATGGCTTTCGTAAAACTAGCGACTACGCCAAATCTTGGGATTACTTTCCAAAAGCGAACCCTAGGCTCCCCGAGCCGTGACATGAGCCGGAAAACCGCTCGGAAGACGAGACTGAGACAGCTGAAAAGGCCCCAGCTCCGCCTCCTGACCGGCGCCATAACAGGTCATGCCTCATTCAACAAACACTTGCATACTTTGCGTGTTACAGACAGCGCACTCTGCAGGGCCTGCTTGGAGGCAGAAGAAACAGCCGCCCACGTCATCATCGAATGCACTGGGGTGGCAAACTACCGGGCACAATACCTCGGTACACCGAGGTCTCTCCCGGAAGTCGTCGGCAACATCAAGGGTCTGCTAGGCTTCCTGGAAGAGCTGGGTTGGCAGGAGTAGTGCCGGCAACCCACCACGCAAAATAGGCGCATCATTTGACGTCGAGTTGCGGAAACTAGCCCGCGTATACCTATAACCTATATATAACCGCTCGGAAGAAGGAATATAATTGAAGAGCTCACCTTTCTTGTCCAAGTCGAGCATCTCACACATGGTGCGCACTTGCTTGGGCTCCATCTTGGTAGTCTCTTCGAGCTTGGCCTTGTACTCAGCAGATCCTATCGCCCATTCATAACCACGGAACTTCTTGATGTTGCGCTTAACGTTGCGATCGAGGCATAGTTGCTGCACAAATGAAAAATATATGTTAAAATTCTGAATGCCCTCTCAAACGTGCATTTTTACACGATTTATCTAAAATTGTCAAATCAAATACTATAAAGGTGGCGATTGGCGCGTAACATTTGCGTTTGCACTTTACAAACGGAGAACTATCGTCCATTTAATGGACATCTCAAAAACAAATGCCGATCAAAGCGAGCATTGCACATTGCATTCAAAACTCAGATATAAAACTTTTATTTGTGAAAATAGTATTAATTAACATCAATTTCGATAACATATTTTTTTCAAATTTCAAAAATCTAAATCAAGGTTTTGTGTCTTGGGTTTTGTTTCGTTTATCGTCTTGAACGCATCATGAAGAGCTCATGATATTCGTGTATATAAAGCAATTTATGCAACTCTAAATAATTAGGCATTTAAACTCGTGTGGATTTATGAAGCGAGGCGTCAGCCAAATTAAATTATATACAGTCACATAAACTACTATTTTTTCCGTCGGGATCAATCGTGTAGCACTTACCCCGTACAGGAACTGATGGAGGATTTTCTGATCCTGAGTCTTGAAGCGCGACAATGAGATCTCGACGTTGCTGATGTGGCCCAGCGGGATGCCCTTGCCGGCCGGCAGCGGCACTGGAGGTTCCGTGGGCTAAACAAACACAACAGGAGATTGTATAATATTCATATTGTAAACCATTGTATACAGGGCCCGTACTTTTCATGCCATGCTAACGATTTGAAGTCACGCTGCATCTGCATATAGGCTGATCCCAAATAGTTTTATTGTAATTATTAGTCATTGGTCGACAGTCGTCTATAATTTTAATGTACAAATACTTCAAAAGCAATCTCTATCCACACGTGGAATAATTAATACCATCTTGTTTAGTTTAGTATCATCATCAGTGCAAGTTCGCTAATGTCGTTCTAACCCACATTTCTAAAGGAAAAACTACATATCTAATAATTTTGGAAAATCTAACTGACGGTCTAAATAGAATAATAGTTTTTCAACCTAGTCGTAATCCCTATCCGTCCTTTCAATTCACAAAAGACCTATCTATGAAGTAAATGTATGTGTAGAGTACCTCTTTCTTGGGCTTAGGTTTGGGCGCCTCCTCTTCCTCCTCCTCTTCTTCTTCCTCCTCCTCCCCCTCTTCGTCGCCCTCCTCGTCATCTCCCTCATCATCGCCGTCTTTGGCTTTCTTTGCTGGTTTCTTTACCCTATTAAAAAAAAACACGCTTATTCTTACACGCTTAGACTATTTAATCATCCAGACTGGCAACTGGCAACTGAACCAATGATCATTGTGTTATTTACTTATTTATTTATTAAATTACAAAATGCACAAATTGAATCACATTGACATTACAAAATTACAGAATGGTACTTTCAGGCATCTCGCTTTCTAACACTCTCTTGCAATCTCATATCACACAGTATATCGCACTCACAAACAAATCACATTGCGCCTGTGCCTCGAGCACAGAGTTAAGCAAGCGCGTGCGCGGGGCGCCCTCTGCCAGCAGCGGATCATGTTCATTGTAAGGACTGACGTGTATTTCACAGAGCTATTTGTACGTTAAGTACGAATAGCCATTAATTTGAGGTGAACCCCACGTAAAGCGGCAGACTTTTTTTGTATAGAAAATGAATGCCAGTCCGGTCGGTTGAATGGTCTAAGCTCATACGTTATAAGTTATAATACTACTGCATGTCGGTATGTACGTAAAATTAAAAATAGGAGTGCACAAAAGCTGCGCAAAGCAGCTCAAAATGCAAGTCTGACTTGAGCACAAAGGGTACATCTATAAAAATCGAAAAAAAAACACGTTTGTTGTATGGGAGCCCATTAAATATTTGTTTTATTTTAATTTAACTATTTATTTTTAACGTGAATATGTAACTAAATATTATGGGAATGTTTTAGGCGTCTCCCTGATGCCGTTATCAATATCGAGCAAAAACAAGCAAAAATAATCACGTTTTTTGTATGGGAGCCCCCTTAAATATTAATTTTATTATATTTTTAGTATTTGTTGTTATAGCGGCAACAGAAATACATTGTCTGTGAAAGTCTCAACTGTAACTATAACGGTTCATGAGAAACAGCCTGTTGACAGACAGACGAACGACGGGCGGACGGACGGACAGCGGAGTCTTACCGGTCCCGTTGGGTATGGAACCCTAAAAATGACAGACATTGCCAGTCCTCTGATTTAATAGTCAACGTTGTTTGTTTGTTCGACAATAACACGAGTGCGTGAAATTTGGCAGTAAGATTCTGATTCCACAGACAAACCCAGTTTTCTTGAGTTTTGTGGGACTATGTTTAGTTTTAAGATGTATCCCTGTACTTAATAATTAAATAAAATAAAAATAATAATAAAAAAGAAAGGGACTTACTTCTCTTTGGGCTTCTTCTCCTCTTCCTCTCCATCCTCGTCGCCCTCTTCTCCCTCGTCCTCCTCCTCCTCCTCTTCCTCTTCATCCTCATCTTCTTCCTCTGTATCCTGTTGTAAATATACGTATATATAACAATTATCTATATAAAATCTTGCGATCCTTGTCACGATATTTCTGTTCACTACATAGTATAAAACAAAGTCGCTTCCCGCTGTATTATGTATGTATGTATGCTTAAATCTTTAAAATCACGCAACGGATTTTGATGCGGTTTTTTTAATAGATAGTGATTCAAGAGGAAGTTTTATATGGATAATATAGTAGTAAAACACTGACAATTGAAATTGAAGACGTAAATAAACACATTTTATTGCGCTTACATTGCAAACGCTGGCTGAACCCTACGAGATGGATCAAAATGATGTATACACGACCTTAATGTTCAGGCAATAAAGCCCTGTATACATATTTTTGGCACTTTGGCTCTATTCATATCTGTGTGGCTGACTGTACGAGCTTGTCACGAAAGACGCGTAACTCATAACTTGTACGCATTGGGCAAAATTCGATCTGATTTTACTTACAACTATGTTCCGTAAGTTACACGAGTTAGGCGTGACACGGCTGCGCAACTTATCGTTTTTTGAGCAGTTCTAAGTCTTACCACAACACATAACGGCTATATAGACAAAAGTTCTAAACTTAAGGTTTAAAAGTTAGTATTTGAATGAAAGACATACCTCTTTCTTAGCCTTCTTTTTGGGTGGGGGCTTCTTAGTGCTCTTTTCTTTTACGTCTTCCTTCTCGTCGTCATCGTGTGTTTCACCATTTTCTTCCTGTGAGAAAGAGACAAACGTTAACTCTATTTAAATGTCAGCTACTTCTGCTGTACAATCAATGTCTAAGAATATAAAAATGGACATTGGGACAAAAAATATGTGAACAACAATGCAATTATGAAACGTACACCACAGCCACAGTAAGAAACTCGGCGAGACTTATTTTATCAAAACAAATTACAAAATGTCATACAAATATTTACTTTTTGTATTATCTGTTATATTAATGATGTGTGGCAGGCGTCCTAATAATTGATAAGTGCGTGCAGATATTTTTGTTCCTATCAAAGTATACAATGATGACCTTGAATGTATTAACAGCATTACAAATGACTGAAGGTAGATCTTTGATCAGAAATAGAATTCTGGTATGTTCTACATAGTCATTTTAACAAAGTAATGTGTTCAAAATGTTCAAAAGAAAACTATAACAATATTACTAGAGACTGAGCTTCAGACCTCCGAAAACAGGAATAGATCAATGTTGGTAAAGACTCGAAACTTTGGAGTCTCGCCTTCGAGACTCATGTCACTTAGTAGAAGATAGAGTTCTTTTAATTTTTTTAGTCATTTGAGTCTCCTGTTGACTTGAGTCCTTTGTAAGGAAGACTCGAAACTATTACAACAACTATAAGGCGCTTTGTCATCACATATAAATAACTCATAGTTAAAATACACAAAATCTTTTAATAGTGACCATTTGTAAAGTTCATATTTAGTAAAAACCTTCAAAATTGATTAAGTCTTTATTATAGTGTTTTATTCTTTATTAGCATAGCATCAAAGGGACTCATACATCAAGTCGCGGCCGATGTATGGACCCGCGAGAACATAACATATGCTAGCCCGCTAGAAATCGGTTGAAAAATGTACGTAGAGAACTTCAGCAGAATAGAACTATCTCAGTGACACTTCGCGCGCGTTCGGTCGCTGAAGGATCAACTAGGTGAATAGATAGAATTAATAGTAACATATTTACAGTCAGTTTAGCAACATATCTTACCTTTTTTACATCGCCCCCTGCTTTCGCGTCCGTTTTGTCGTTCTTGGAGTCATCTCCGCCCGCGTCATCCTCCTTTCCGTTGGCCGTTGTGCTTTTAGCGTCGCCTGTACCGAAACAAAGTATAATAAGTCAATACAATACAACAGTAGTTTTTTAGTTTATACTTTCTGTGGATTTATTTTAAATAAATGTTTACAATCAACGCAAAACTAACTAAACTGGCGATTGAAGTCATAATGCTATCTCTTTTGCTCTTGCTGGGTCACTGAGCAGCCCCCAGAGGTCTTAATGTTGTTGATTTTGTGCGCGACAGACCAAAAGTTGGTCTAGGTGCTGGATGTTGCCAAGTGTAAAGAGATTATTAGCATTATAACTCCAGTCGCCAATTAGTTTTGCGATGAGTATAAATGAACGGTTAGACGAACACGGCGATTTCTATATCACGCTAACGATTTTCTTTTTTTTACGAGAACGACTTCCAAAAAGGGAGGTTCTCAATTCGGATTATTTTATAATGTTTGCCCGATCTGATTAGGTACTCCGAAATCCGTCATCCGATTTCAGTAATTCTTTTTTTGTTCAAAAGGAGTTACTTTCAACTTCTAAGGATCCAAGAATCCAAGGGAACTCCTCGATTTTCAAAGGCACATATACATGTGCCACCAAAATAACCATACGGAGAGGTTTAAGCTGATACGTTTGAAGTCGGTGCTAAGCCAAATAGCTATTTAAACGTATCAATTGGTAGCGCATATAAAAAGGAACATTTTATTTTTCCTTTTTGAATACGGTTGTCCTTTTTTTTTAAGTTTTTAAATATCAATTATTCGTTTTTGGATATTTTTTACCAAATTCATACTTTTCGGATACTTAAGTTACCTGAGAAAAACCCAAATTAACCATACCATATTGTATTAACATATAATGTGCCTTTAAAAAGTGAGTTTCCTTGATTCCCCATGGATCCCATCATCAGACACTATGGTACCAATTTGATAAAGAATTACTCAAATCGAGCGACAAGCTCAAAAAACATAACAACCATCGAATTGAGAACCACCTTCGTTTTTGGAAGTCAGTTATAATAAAAATGGTGAGTACGCGTACATAGTACACCGTGCGTGTACTATGTCGCATTTAACCTCAGTGATCGTTATTGAGGGAAAGCTGTTATTTGGCTTGAATGTAAACATAAATTACCCTGTGTAAATGGTCAACACGTTTGACTAGGTTCCATTCCCGGTTGTGTACATTTCTTGTTTCAGTTTTAATGTCTTAAGTAGCAAAATTATGTACATATTCGTAACACATCGTTTCTGATAAGATCCTGCTAGCTCGCTATTTGCTAACTGTACCTATATCCAGGCTCATTAATGTGAAAAACATCAGACATTATGTTAGAATACATAGGTTGCAAGTCGGACTAGCCCACCGAGGGTTCCGCACAAAGGATGCTCCCCACATTTATGACCCCTAGTAGTACTTACAATGTAGGTACTTAAAAATACTGGTGACACGGAACACGGAACTCTCAGTGTGCGGCAATTTTTCGGTTTTCGGATTTTTTCCTGTAGGTATTTGTGCTACAAGGTCTAGCTTTTTGGCAAATTTGGTAATGCTAGGTCAATCAAAAATTACCCTGTACATTTTGATTCCCATTGCAAATGTATGGGAAATGCAACATAAACGGTCGTATCTTTTGATGGCGTTTACGTAGAGGTTTGATTTTTTCACAGCTTCAGGGGTACTTATTTATTACAAATTACTACCTTTACGCGTTCCCGAGATAAAGGGTCTTGACAGATAGACGGACGGGCTGACGGACGGACAACAAAGTGATCCTATAGGGGTTCCCTTTTTTTCCTTTGGAGGTACGGAACCCTAAAAACAGCTTTGTCTTATATGGGCATATTTTTATTTTGTTGTCGTTTTTTTTTTCGCGTCAGATTTGAATGAAATTTGGTGGGTAGGTAGAGTTCCTTATTCTCTTCAAGATAGACCCAATTTTAAAGTATGTCCCACATTTTTTTCCACTGAGTTACGAAATCGTATGGAATTTTCGTAACTCAGTGGAAAATTTCATACAATTTTTTTGTCGCACATTGAGATTTTGTATCTATCTAGCGTAGAATAAGGAACTCTACCTACCCACCAAATTTCATTCAAATCTGACGAGAAAAAAAAAACGACAACAAAATAAAAATATGCCCATATGGAGACTGACATAAACGCACACCCTAAACCCTTAGGAGAAAACCCGAAAACCGTATAATTGACGCACAAGAGTTCCGTGGCACCAGTACTTTTAAGTACCTAAGGTCATAAATGGGGGGGGATCCTTTGTGCGGAACCCGCAGTGGGCGAGTCCGACTCGCACTTGGCCGGTTTATTGATAATTGACATCACGCCTACATTTAGAAGTAACATAACGTGCTATCTCTGTATAATAGAAAACGATAAGCATATAAAATAAGCTCATAAATATTCCCAAACGACGACCTTGAATAATTTACATCATAAAGAAAACCGGTAGTACTAGCGTACTAGTAACCTAGTAGGAAACAAGATTATGTGAAGATCGTTTCTTTATAATGTTAATTTACAAAAAGGTCTGACTGCGTTGACAAGATGCCAATCGTTAATCGTAATCGTAGGGTAGGGTAGGTACCTTCTCTTTCTTTCGCTCTTCCTTAGGTATTAGTGCGGCAAAGATAGTTGCGTTTCGTTCGCTACTTACTGAGCGTTAACGATTGGTATTTTGTCTACGCACCCAGGTGATGTACGAAGAACATACTACCACCGACATTTAATTACTTCAGTTATACCAGTGAAGTTTTTTTGAATATTAATTGTATACGTTGTGCACCTTGTACGCTTAGCTATCGTAGACGTACAGTACAGTTAACCAATCGGAACCGTAGGCCGCTGTAGGACTATGTCATAGTGACGCTATAAATCAGATTGTAAGAGATCTATTACTGGTTGTCATTTTGACATGGTTCTAGAGTGGCCCAGGGTTCTAATTGGTTGACTGTACCAGTGCTCGCTGCATAGGCACTTTATATCAACGTTCAAATTTAGCCTATAACTGGCCATATACGTTCATTACGTTCGAGTATATCCGGCGGATGTATGGTAAATTTGTCTGTCAGATGGCCGGCGGACATACCTACTACCGAGATCCGACGGATTGCCTGAACGTACAGATCGATTAACGAAAGCTGGCGTGGAAAATGTATGAAACTATCATTCATTTCTTAGACATTCCGCGTCAGCTTTTGTGAATCGATCTGTATATGGTCGCCAATTATTACATAAAGTGCCCATGTCGATACCAGTACACCGTCGAGCACAAAAATGGAACAGCGACACAAACCAACCGAATGACAACCATTACGACTACAAAGCCTCTAAACCATCAAGTTACAGTGACAGGAATATCATATGCTTTACCCATTTCCTTTACAAAACTATTCTGCCGACTTTTGCACGAAGGGGAGGGAGGGGGAGGTGTATTGCTATTCGTACCGTCACGTAGTAATATAGATTTGCATTATAACTAACATTTGAAACGGGATAATTACCATGTATGTTTGTTTTATTGAGCACCCGATATTTCAAGGAAGCCATTGAAATCCTTAAATATAAAAACTTTAACAGAGAAGATGGTTTTCAGCTGCCGAAGGTCTGGCATCCAGTGATCCGAAAGTTCACAAATCGAAAAGAGACTGTTCCGGTAAGAAATGCACGGGTTTCAAGTGAGAAAGCGAACGGTAGTAGTGCCAGTGCCAACACACAAAATAAGCGAACCCGTAAGAGGGTAGATCGCTATGGCGTGTGGGTAGAACACAACTAAAAACTCGCAGCTCATCAGTTTACTTCGTGAAAATGACGCAACACTATCGAAATATCGGGAGCTCAATAAAACAAACATACATGGTAATTATCCCGTTTCAAATATTATAACTAATGACCACGATAGCTTAAAATCTTATAATATGGATTTGTCAGTCCATACAATTATATTTTTCGGCATATTCATTTGGGAGAGAGGAAGGGGCCTAACTAGTTAAGGCGACATCTACCGGTGCTTTTCGTTGTGTCATACTTCCTGGCGGTGACATGATGTCTTTAGGAATTCAAAGCCACATTAAAAATTTGTACGTAATTTGTACGTATTCGTACGGTATTTAAAAAAGATTGTACTACACGTACTTACGAGAAAACAACGATCAATCTGTCACCGCTGGGAGGGATCCTTCCTGGCGGGCGCTATCTGTTTCACTATGTTCCAGTCAACTTTTCAACTTTCTACTGATACAGAAAATTTGTACGTAATTTGTACGAATTTGTACGTTAATAAACAAAAATAGTACTACTCGCATTTACGAGAAAACAAAGATCAATCTGTCACCGCTAGGAAGTATCCTTCCTGGCGGGCGCTATCAATTTCTTAATGTTAGGGTCAAATTTTCAACTCGCTTCTTATACAGAAAATTTGTACGTAATTTGTACGAATTTGTACGCAAATGTAAAAAGTAATACAAGAACTTATGAGAGCATAATAAGAAACCAAATATAAAAGCAAGTAAGTATATAGATAAAGACTGCCCACTTGACACAACACAATTTATCGAAACCAATTTGACAGCGCCATCTCACTTTTACTCCGAAATTAGCTGTCTAAGTGTGGGTGGGTGTAAATTCCCACCCACAAAACGTGAGTGTAAATTCCCACCCACAAAACGTGGGTGGGGATTTACACCCACTAAACGTAAAAGTGAGATGGCGCTGTCAAATTGGTTTCGATAAATTGTGTTGTGTCAAGTGGGCAGTCTTTATCTATATACTTGCTTTAATATTTGGTTTCTCATTATGCTCTCATGCGTTCTTGTATAACTTTTTACATTTGCGTACAAATTCGTACAAATTACGTACAAATTTTCTGTATAAGAAGCGAGTTGAGAATTTGACCCTAAAATAAAGAAATTGATAGCGCCCGCCAGGAAGGATACTTCCTAGCGGTGACAGATTGATCTTTGTTTTCTCATAAATGCGTGTAGTACTATTTTTGTTTATTAACGTACAAATTCGTACAAATTACGTACAAATTTTCTGTATCAGCAGAAAGTTGAAAAGTTGACTGGAACATAGTGAAGCAGATAGCGCCCGCCAGGAAGGATCCCTCCCAGCGGTGACAGATTGATCGTTGTTTTCTCGTAAGTACGTGTAGTACAATTTTTTTTAAATACCGTACGAATACGTACAAATTATGTACAAATTTTTAATGTGGCTTTGAATTCCTAAAGACATCATGTCACCGCCAGGAAGTATGACACTTTTCGTTTACTGTTTTTATTAGTCTATTTATTTCACGTTCTTCGATCCAGCTTAAGTCATCTAATATTTATTTACAATCAAATTTAGAGTTGTGCCCGCTCGGTCTTTGAAGGGAGCGCTCCCATCTCATTCAATCGGCCAAAGGAACTAGTTCGGTCTTTTTAGGTCTTTAGTTCGTTTAGTTTAGTGCTAATTTTGACGTCTGGGAATGAGTTTCGGGGTTTAGGTAAGTATATACAGAGCGTCTGAACTGAACTTAACTAAAGACCGAGGACCGATTCAACATTTTGGCGAGGAACTAGTTCCTTTCGGTCCGTGATGGGATTTCATTCCTTTTAGTTCTTAGTTCCTGACCGACACAAGCCCAATAAAATTATCATATCGGCGCTCTAGTAAAAATGTGACCGGGAAAGTTTGCCCGGGAGACTAGGTATATTTTTTAAACCCTTTCTGATTATAAATTACCTACTTATGTATTGTAATTACAACATGATATTGCACCGCTTACATATGTTCTGTTTTGCCCGAAGTTTGACTGGTAGAGCTTCATAGCATTAAGACGTTTTTTGTACATTATTTTTCTTTTGGTGCATTAAAAAGTTAAATAAATATAATACAGAATGAAAGAAAAAGGACCGTTTCAACTTTATACTGACCAAGTTTTCCTACAGGGACCAACGCTTTACAACACATGTGTATTGAAAAACGTGTGTGTATACTACAACACACAAGAAAACAACTTATCTCTACTACCAAATTCATGAAAACAACTTATCTCAATGCGCGTAGATTAATTTTGTTCGCTAAAATGATTAATATTGTGTAAATGTGTAACTATTGATAATGGTGTTATTGATCCTAATTGACATTTCGGTTGGTCACAGGTTGTTCTCAGATAGATAACCTAAAGCCGGGTCCATACTAACGATCATAATACGCGTTGCTGCGACCGAGATACAATAGGTAGGTACGGCAAAATTATACAAGTGTACACCCGCCATAAACTGCTTATTTTTTTTACATATTTTTTATTTACAATGTTAGAATAGTTTTTTACGTCAAATCCTACAAGGAAGACACAAAGGCGTACAGTCATATCGGGCGGCCAAGGTTTTCATAATATCTGAACACGGACTCTACCGCCTTGACAGTAGAGGCGTGTTCAGATACTTCTGAGCACGTTGGCCGCTCAGATAAATCTGATGGCGGCTGTACAGTCAAGGAATTCGACTTTTGTACCATTGCGTATCATGTAACAGTGACAATTAATATTACAGTCGCTAGGGATGTGCCCTAGTACCCCCAAAATCGAAAATTTGTATGAACCTCTATTTCACACTTGCTTATTGGTGTCATAGAGGTTTTACTATTGTACCATTGCGTATCATGTCACAGTGACAATTAATACTTCATTACTGTCGCTAGGGATCTGTCCTATAGTACTACGAAAATCGAAAATTTGTATGAGACTCTCTGTCACACTTGCTTATTGGAGTGATAAAGGTTTTACTTTTGTACCATTGCTGCGTATAATGACGTGACAATGAATATTACAGTCGGATCTGGCCCACTACGGTCGGCTTCATAAATATATATGCATCTGTATTCAATTTTGGCCCTTCTTCCCCTGTAATAAGTTCCGATGTGTCAAGATATTTATAGACGTGACTGTACCACGGAAATCGAACGATCGAAAATTTCAATGTTACACTTGCTTATTAGTTATTGGAGTGATTGAGGTTTTTCCGTGCCCTTTTTTCGATGGTCGTGGTAGCCGTAGCCGTGCTGCCCCCTTGGCTTGCTCGAGTTGACTGGTGGCGAATTGACTGCGCAATTCGATAGTAGCAAACACTATCGAATTGCGCAGTCGCTATCGAGTACGATTAGGTAGACCTGTGTGTTTACCACGAGTTGTACCTGGTCTAATTCGATAGAGTGCGGCGTTCGAAATATATCCGTCTCGCTCCTACCATTACTCTGGCAGGTGCGAGATGGACATATCCCCGAACGCCGCAGTAGTCGCAGTACCCTTGCTACCCTACCGAATACAGTTGCGTGCGACTCTTCATAATACAAGCGCGACTTGATGTATACTTTCGCTTCTCGAGCGAAATGCGGTGGGTACGAAATTGTACAGTCACCATCATATATATCGCCGAGATGGTCACCAATATCTGAACGTACACTAATGCTTTGACAATAGAGGCGTGTTCAGATATTTGTGAGCACTGTACATAAATCAAATTCTTTTACCATACCACACACTTAGTCCTAGTCACTTATATGAAGTGTCGCGATATTTACTGTAAAGGATTCGAACAATAAATACGCGTTTTAAAAGTTTGTAAACCCTATTATCCTATCGAACCTGCATAAGGATTGGTTATAAAGATGATCACTTGAGGGCAACTAATGTTTCTATTTCTACCATGAGATATACTAGTTACCATAGATTTCGACAATATGTACAGTTGCATCCCGCTTCCACCCGCAAGTGCGAGCAAGATGCACTGACAGTACGCTGACGCTATGTCAGCCGTTCGCAATGGACGTTTGTCTCGTGGGGCAGTTTGAACATTGCCGCGAGTTTTAAAATAAAACAGTAATTAGTTCTTTCGTTGTAAGAATTATAAGTTATCTAACGGCTTTTGTTTGTAAGTCATTCCGAGGTTTCATTAAAACATTTAAAATAAATTGGGATTGATTGGGAAAAATTATGAGAAGGGTGAAATGATATGATCCTTGACAATTTGTCAGGCAAACGACGATGGTAAGACAAAGACATAGTTCACATCAAAAATGATTCTCCATAAAACTAGCAAAATACAAATGAAATGAGTTAAATGTCACTGTAATTTATTAAGTTTTAGTGAATATGATATTAATGATAATAAAAAACTGCAAATCTCCTTTGATACTTACTAATTTCATACCATGAACAAGCTAGATCTGACAATGTTCATACAAAGTAGCATTCTGTCTAAGATGGAAACTTATTCAAATTATCCATACTTTGGTTGCGCAGCGCCATCTATTGAGGG
Source organism: Lathronympha strigana (assembly GCA_949128165.1). Taxonomy (NCBI): domain Eukaryota; kingdom Metazoa; phylum Arthropoda; class Insecta; order Lepidoptera; family Tortricidae; genus Lathronympha; species Lathronympha strigana. Next base: position 7,132,753 of record OX421923.1, on the reverse strand, counting down.
CATGTTGACTTGTAAAATAACTGAACTGCGTAACTGTAGTAGGGATAAACTGAGACCTGAAAAACAGTCAGTTTCGGGGAAAACCGACTTGATATGAACTCTGTCAGTTTTATAGATTTTCGGTTCATGGAGGTGTGCAATTAGGCGATTGACATACATACACAGGGATGTGTCGCACCTGAGCGAAAGATTTAACAACTTAAGACTGACTTAGAGTTAACAAATAAAATACGCTACCAACGAACAGTTAGCGTGCACGACATTTAAACGTCAGTGTGTGAATCGCCTAATTGCAAGAAACCCGTTTCATAAAAACAAGTAAAAATTTTGCTTTTTTTGTTATATGGGGAGATCAACTGTTCTTTGTTGTTATCTGTCCCAGTAACCAGGACACAAATGTAGCAGTTTGTTAGAAAAAACGTAATATGTTCTACTAACATGCTTTCCTATAACCCGTCATGGAGTGGAAACATAACCATAGTAAAAAAAAAATCTTTTCTTTAAACACTATAATACTGTGATATTAAGAGTGACCCAGTAGGCTGTAACCATGGCAACTAGTACAGTAGACAGTAATTAGTTGATTTACTCATAAAATATGTCAAAAAGACTGAGTTTAGTATCATGTTATCATGAAAAGGGTTTATGTCTAGGACGAAATGAGAACCTTAAGTTAGTATCCCACACAGGTTAGCAATGTAGATGAACAGGCCGTCCCAAACACACATTTTGACTCTACCTTCATCTGGTTTGGGTGCTTCGCTAGGTTGATCTACATCGGTGTTACCTGGAGCCTCGGGGACCGACTCACCCTTCGAGTCCTGCGAGGACTCGTCTTCTGTGGTGTGGCCATCGCCAGCTGTGGACTTCTTGTCTTCATCCTGGAGGAAAAATGGTGAAATATTAGTAAATAACCTTTTTTCCACCTTATAACATTAGTTACAAGCTTGAACCCTATGAAATGTCCCTTAATGTGGACTGCCTGTCAGCATAGACCTCCTTAAACACTTTCCATTGCTCTTTATCTATGTTCAGTTATTGAAATATTTAATACCTGGCAGAATATTCAACTTTAAAGCAGAATAAGTTTCAAACTATACATTTTATACTACAAGATTTACAAGACTGTAAAAAGAACATTACAGTGAGACTTCATTTTACGTAAAATAGTAGCAATTGTATACAAATATAAAAATGATTAATTTTTAGTATGTGATTGGTGCAAGATTTTTTATATACATTTTGGACATGGATTGCAACCCAAGTCTGTTTGAGCTGTAATTTATTACAAATAAAATTTATTATAAATTTGTTGAAATTACAATGCAATGGTAGTAATGCTACAGTCAAGAGCAAAAACGTGTACCACTCCAATAGACATAAGAGGATCTAGAACATATTTTTGACTAACAAGCTAAAATCTAATTTAATGTGACATTTCTGGAGGAACATTATTTCAACAACTAATTAATATTTTTAATGAGTTTTAACCTACACTTCAAACAACTGATTATTCAATACACATTCAAGTACTTATTATTCAACAAGTAACGAGTTTACACCAAAATTCTAAAATACTAATAGAGCCCGCGACTAACGGGACTTGGGAGTGAAGTGTTTCAATTTTGCATCTGACATGGGGGTAGCAAGAGTTTTAACAAAAGTTAACATATAAAATATGCCAATCTCATAAGTAAATTAGGTTAAGAAGATAGTTTCAGATATGAAAATACAATTTCACTTTGTAACATTTTACTTATCGCACATAACGAAATAATCAATTCATATGTAAAATTTCAATTCATACATTTCAGACGGCAAATCTGCAACTGAAGTTCCAAGCGTCAGTTTGAATTTTCCCGCCATTCCAGTTTGATTCTTATTGCACAGGCGCAAGGGTCATTTCCCTACACACTTACAATCTCGCCGCTATACATACCTACATATACAGCTGTGTACATATAGCAACTAGGTATAGGAATTATATCTAGTTTTACATTTTAGGGTCAATCGACCTCTAACATTCTGCTTATTACAAAACGGTTCTAAAACATAACTACGGCGTAAACACAACCAACATAGTGCGAAAATTGACCGAGGTCAGCATTTATTGCTCGAAAGAAACCATGTTTATTTACATTGACGGCCTAGCTCCGCGACGAAATAGCGAAGCGCCAAGCGACGGGGCATTGGAACGACAACATTATCACTCTACGTCTAAAAAATAATCGTAAAAACCAAATACCAAGGTCATGCGGATTTCCTATCAATGTCATTATGTACATATATCGCGGTACATTAACAAAGGCCTGCACCTAAATGCAAAGGGGCGGGGGTGGCAAAAATATGCGAAATCTGGAAAATAATGGCGTTAACATCAGTTTCGATAACCGATCACAATGGCATTCACAGTTTTTCTTGTGAAATATTGACTAATATCACAACCCTCCGTGGCGCAGTTCCCGCGTTTAGCGGGAAGCGAACGTTCTGTCAGCCATGTTGAGACGCAGACAAACATTAGTGATATAACACGGAAATAACATCACTTCACCACTAAAAATACTCTTAATAGACGCGCGCCACTGCATAGTAATATAATACAAAAACATATTTCACAACTATACCTGATTATCACTGATTTTCGCTTTATCGGTATCACCCGACATTTTTCCTACGAAGAAATTGAAAGCGAATTCAAAGCGTCTTCAAACACCGGACAACACAAATGCACGCACCCATTAAAAAAAGTTTTGGCGTTTAGTTATCAATATTGCTCTAATTCAAATTGGCGGCAGCTCTTAAATTTTATTAAAATATTCCACAATTCATAAATATTGATTTGGTTAAGCAATTAGTAAGAATGATCCTAGTATTTTGTATGTGAATATTGAATAAGAATAACAGAGGCAAAGGAATACTCAAGTTTTATTCAATTAAAAAAAGGAAATCACTAAATGAAATTGTTTATGAATGTGGCAAATGAATCGGATTCTTTTAATAGCATAATGTGCATCAGAAGGCATTAATAGTTATTTATTATACAAGGGGGCAAAGTTGTTGTTTAACTCTTTAATATATTGTAAGACCTACTGATGTACCCACCTATGTTTAACAAATAAATAAAATTGAATTGAACTCTCGGGTTTATATTGAGACCCGAGCAAGCGAAAGATTCCAAAATTGAGCCACGAGCGTAGCGAGTGGTTCAATACCTGGAATCTTGAGCTTTACGAGGGTCTCAAGGCACGAGAGTTGAACAAACTTTGCCGCCGAGTGTAATACAACATTTTTCAACATAGGTAGGTACGCTCCTGGTACTTAGATATTGCCAACAGCTTACCAAGTGCGGGATAAGACATGATCACATGACCAATTTAAGGTGTGACCTCTGATTGCGCATATTTACCATGGGCATATAGGACTCACTTATACTGGACTGGTGGCAAGTGATAGGAATTAGATTACTTTGCCCCACATGTGGATAAAATGCGTTTTTCCACGCTAGTTTTAAAGGACAAAACAGCGCTTTCCGTGCTAGTGAGGGGCAAAATTAATTTGTTTATAATAAAGATGGTACATATTTTATTTTATTTTACAAATATGATACTGAAGCCAAAACAAACGGCGGTGCAAGTCTATTATAAAACAAAACTAAACATTTATTTTCAAAATATATACTGTAAGTGTAAACGTACCTAGAGTCAGCCTTTTCTCAGCAAATGAACTGTCAAACTTGAAAGTGTTATTTTATACGTCAAACCACGGAAGAATAACTAGCGTGGAAGTAGTACGATAACTGTCAAATGAGAACAGTTTGGAGCGATCTATATTTTGGCAGTGGATTTCTCAAATGTCGTAAGTCTAACTTAATTACGTGCCTCTTACGACATTTGTAAAATCCACTATCAAAATATGCGACCAAGTTAAGTTGTAATGCATTGATACCGACTACCAAATTACAACGATGTGTTTAATTTGGCTGCTTGGACGAATTGCATCAAAAGAGATCAGCAAAACTGTTTTCAACCTACGGAATCGGAGAAATAACAAACATATATACATCTCTTTTTGTCACTTCCTATACTTGGAAAGGAAGTGAAGGACGAGTTTATGACTTTGATGTTTTCAATTTTGACGGGAGGCTTGCGTCAAACTGCTATGAAATTTTGACGTTTACTTAACACTTTCAGAGTGTGTGCTATCAAAATCTAGGAAAATTAGCAAAGACTGACTATAGCTACCGATGTCTACCGTACCGTACCTTAAATCTAAATCTCTAGGCACCACACATCGGAGGTTTGCGTTTTGCCTCTCACTCGCACCGAAGAAAAAATTAACTGGTACGAGCAAGAGCCAAGAAGCAATACGCAAATACCCGCAGTGTAGAGTGTCCATAAATAGGTACTTCAGATATTGTATCCAGGATCCTTGAGATATTGTGCCTATCTGGATGGTGGCGGTATTCCCTCGTTATATCGCAATGCTGATACATTGTGCGAGGAAGTCACCAGCTCTTCGATCACCAGTAACATCAACCAGTGGAAAAAAAAAGAATGTACTTAAATAAGTTTTTTCATTGACATGGTATCATTTATATTTCTAGAAATTTGCAGTTTTACAATTTACTATGCATAAACCAAACGCAGACTGAGTTTTACCATAGACTAGTATTTTAGGTTATTTATAGAGTGTACTAAGCTGACTTAATAAAATGTATTTTATATTTTTGATAAGTCCTACATAAATAAATGATAACATACAAGTTTATCTTTTATTTAAAGTATCATCTGATCTACAAATAATAAAAACGTAAGACTGATAATGAAGTAAAGGTTTTATTCAAATAATTTATAGAAATGTGTACTCTATTATAAACTACTCATTCCTAGAGTTTTCGTGTTTGTGGTACGCCGCGTCTTTTCTCGCGACGCGAGTTGCGACAACCGAATAAATTTATTTTGGGTTATTTGATCCTTTTTAATGGCTGCCGTATAACGACTGAATGTGTACTTAAATCAAACATGAGTGATTATTCTTCTATGGCTACGCTTCAAAACAATAGCCAACCGGCGGGATTTGCGGCTGCTCTACAACGTGCTAAATTGGTGAGACACTGCATTTGTACCTATTTATTTATTGCTGTATTTGTAACGTCGGCATAGTTTATGCAAAAATGTCTGTTTACCTCCTTTATTCCTAACTTGTAATGTATCTCCGTGACATAATCCACCCTCTTTTCATTGGCGGGTGACTTTAGTAGCTGCTGAAAAACGTTAAAATTCACTATAACCTACTTAAATTATGAACTTTCTCGTGGTGTTTTTACTTCCTTTAAAACAATAAGAGGTATTCAAACGTCTAATTTACATGGATTAGTGTCAATTTTGTTGAATTCAATTGATTTGAGAGTTTTAAATGGAATATAGTTGACGTAAATTGTATTTATTTAAGGTTGCTGCTAAAATCGAGGGTGGTGGTAGCAAGAGACCTTTAGAAGACGGACCAGAGCCGAGTGCAAAGAAATTGGCTTCGATTGACCCAGTCTATCAACAACAACAGGCAGCAATGAGGTAACAATTAAATCTTAATGAAAAAAAGCAAAATGTTATTTTTCTTAAAATGATAATAATTTTGTCTATTATAACAGGTAAATAAACGAAATAAGTTACATAAATTTGTATAGATACTAACAAGTTTAGATAACAATGAACTTGGCATACATTAATTATTACCTTTGATTATTTGAACTCTTTGCATATAGATATTCGTTTATTGGTTTTGTCTCTGAAATACGAATTAGGAAAATGACAGTTGTCTGAGAAACTTGACGCATTTGCTGCAGGAATCTGTATTTATTTTGCAAAATTAAAGAAAGAAAAACCAGAGCCTTTTTCTAGTGATGTGGTGTAACCAAATATTTGGTTTGGTAAGAGCTGAACTAAATGTTCAGATGCATATTCATATTAAGCCCATCTCTAATATACAATATGCATAAAAATGTTGATAAGGTAAAATTAATTGCGGGCCATAATCATACTGGTACAGGCAGTAACACATTTTCCTTGAACAGACTTATAGTAATGAAATTTTTTGTGTTAATGCTGGTTTAATAAATCCTTCATCCATTATTCTTTCGATGCTTAATGCTTTTTAGGGTTCCATAGCTGCATAGCCAAAATGGCAAAAACGGAACTCTTATACTTTTGTCCAGTCCGTCTTGTCTGCTCATCCATATGTCACAGCGGGTTTACTCAGTAACTTTAGAGCATATAATAATATTTCAGCCAGGTAATGATATTACAACCAGAGGTATATTTTTTACAGGGGGCACCCTATACATGTAACTAAATACCCAATTATCCATGGTCTGACACTCACTTGGCCGGTTTTATTTGTGAGTTTGGTAGTTATTGGTTGCTCTATCATACTGAAATTGGTATTTTCTTGCAATTACCCTTTATATATCTTAAAAATACAAAAAGATTAAGAATATAGATGTCAATACTAATAAATTTGCTATGATAAATATTCGCCATAGTGCTTATAGCCGCCATCCCATTTCTCCCGATAATCTCATTCAAGCACTTTGATTCATATGCCATAATTGACTCCTTATATCATCAGTTCCTCGGCGGCGGCGGCGGCGGCGGCTGCAGCGGCAGCGGCAGCTGCGGCGCGCATCGCGGCGGCTAACCCCACGCCACCAGCCTCGGCACCGCCTGGCCTGATGCAAGACCAGACCCTCAATGAGTACATCCGCGTGCCTGACAAGATGGTTGGCCTGAGTAAGTATAATTTGTCCTCATCAGCGCCGGCAGCACCAGCTCCTCATGCAGAACCAGGCCTTCAACACATACATTCACATACTCAACAAGTAAGTAAAGTAAGTAAACACTTTATTGCACAATTAACAAAATGGAATAGACAGAAAAGTACAAGATGGTTGGCCTGAGTGAGTATACTTTATCCGCCACAATATCTCGATCCTGCACATCAATAAATAGAAACATCTTATCTTATCTTATTAAACGGGTCTAACGCGAATTAACTTGTTTACCTTATTTACCGACGTTAAACGTTGTTTTATGCACTGTATTTCTGACATTTTTCACTTGACGAACAAAAGTGTCGAATATTTTTTTATAATCTTACAGACGGACTAATTAGATTTTTTTGTCGTCTAGTCTATTGTAGATACTATACTAGCAGACACTCTATACATACATCCACATGAGTAGGGATATACAGAGTCCAAGCTTCATACAACCGCGTTACGACTATTACACTACTACGAACGCGATTGCGCGTGTGTGCGTGGCCACAAACTCCGTGTCACGCATACAGCGCAACCGGTTTTGACTAGCTGAGTTTGTGGCCAATGCCAGGGTGTGCACTTAGGATGGGTACATGATTGTATGGCAATGTTTTTTTCGAATCCTAGCTGTGACAACCCTATCGGTTAGGGCGTGCTTTAAGAACCAAGAGAGAATTCAAGAACCGGGAATTCCCGGGAATTTCATGGTGCAGAAAGAACCGGTACTGAAGATCTTTTCCCAGTACTCCCGGTTTTTTTTAAATAGTCAATTTATTCATGTTAGATATTATTTTAATTGGACAGACACATTCACGTTAATGGACAGTTAAGCGTTAAGCTATGGAGAGGGCTATGCTGATAACATTGCTCCATAAAATTGATCTAGTACTTGTAATAATAGTCTTTTCTCAAACATGATCGGAAATGTATGCATTTATGTAGTTTCTTGTTTATGGCTCCTCCCCCCATTTACTTCTTGGCCGGAGGCTGTGAAGTAATGTATGGCGTAAGTATGAACGAAACATTTTTGTCCGCTGCCCTAACTTTTTTAATTTGCGTCCTAACACAAAACTGACAAAGGAAAAAATACATACAGCCAACGACCACTTGATATTTTTTGATTTTTGATTTGATTTGATTTGATTACCTAGTAGTTATTTTAATTTTAATATTTCCTCACAATGTTTGAGAAAAGCACTACAAACTCGTCCTGCGATCCCTTACTTCACGGCCTCTGCAGTAATGTACTATTTCAGTCCTCCGGCCGGTAAGCGCCACTTTACGCAAAACTAAATTGCCGCCTGCCGGCTCCGTCGGGCTGAAAAATAGTATACAAACCTCGGCCGGTAAATGGGAAAGCCTCGGATCACATGTTAGTCGACACATGTTACGTCACATGTTAGTGTGACAATTACATGGAATCCGTGGCATTTCCCACTTAAACGGCCTTGGTATGTAATGTACTATTTCACCATCGCACGGCTCGCCATCGACAGGGCACAATGGTCGCGCACTGTGCGGTTTTAGAGGTATTTCCTGCCATCGACGCTCCAGCTGTGGAATGAGCTTACTACCGTGGTTTTTCCGAAGGATTAAGGATTATTGATTTTCGAAACGGTGTGCAGGAGTTGAATGGGTCGGCAATGCGCATGTGAAAGAGTTGCAGGCGCTGGAGTTGCAAGCGGTAGGCCATAAACGGCCATAGACGGTGGCCGTATGCTTGTTTGCCACCGAAGTGGTTTAAAAAAAATGATTTAGAAGTTTTAGAAAATAACTAAGTATGCGAAAATTGCCATTAAGTCATTCTAACAACACATATTTTTAAATTTGTGGGAGTATTTTGAGGCGGTGATAATAATTTTTACATCCTTCGTACCTATACCACGCCCGGTAATTCGCGGGCTATCATATACTTTAATCCCCAATAAGTACCTCCTTCCCAAAACCTTACATTAGAGCCCGCGAATTACCGGGCGTGGGAACGAAGTGTTTCAATTTTTCAACTGACGCGGAACTAGCAAGAGAATTAATTCATAACGTTTTAATTATATAAGCAGATTCTTAAAAAATACTTAAAATTACTAAGAACCGGTATATCCCGGTTCCGGTCCCGCCCAGAGCCGGAAAATGAAATTCTTTGAACCAGGGCCGGTACTCCACGCCCTACTACCGGTTTAGGTATAACTTTTGCGCGCTCCTTAGACGCTTAGACTCAATCCATCTCTACTCATGTGCTACATCTTAGGAGTGTCTTTTCTTAAGGGTTTTTTGGTATACTACATAAAGAAATAACTCCTCTTAAAAACACTCATCACTTGTAAAACAATAATGGCGTTATTCATAAACGCACTTCAACAACCGTTTAGCTAAATGATTATTTTTCCTTATCTATCACTTTGACAATCGCGTTTGTCAGAATGGGAGAAAACATAATTTAACTAAAACTTCTGTTAACTTTTTATGAATAAGGCGGTAAGGCTGTGAGCTTAACACGGATTGTGGACGCATTGCGCAGCGGGGTGGTCAAGCTGAAAGTTCGTAGGTACCTTTTGTAGAATGTTTATATGCACAGTTGCACTTGTTTTACTCGCCGAAGAACTTGATTTATTTCAGACAGATGTAATGAGAGTTTCATAACATCTGGCAATTTGCCATACTAGCACGAAATTTGATAAATGCAACTCAATGCATAAACTATTTAGTATTTACTCGTTACATTTATTTCCCTTGATTTGATGATTGACTTGATTTTCGAGTTGATTAATAAATAGTTCCTGTGTTTTTAAGTAGGTTTAGGATGTTACGAAGGAGTTCGTCTTGCGTAGCAAGTAAATTATGATTGAAATAAAATAAAACTACAATCTATAATTTTATTGTATTTTTATTTCATTCATAAGATATTAAATAAGCACGAATGTGTGGTGATTGAGTTTTTTACGAGTTAATTTTTTACTAGGGTCGCTAGTGGAACGTGGGTCTTGCGGGAACATTTCAAACGTCGCTTTGACAATAGGGATGACGACTAGGTTGAAAAACTATTATATTATTCTATTTAGTCCGTCAGTTAGATTATCCAAAATTAATAGATATCACTGTTTCAAGTTAACTAAAATTGACGACGATACAGAGCATCAAAATTCCGGGGTGGGGAAGACCCCATAATAATAAACTTTTTTGTAACAGCAAATGTCTTATCTGTGAAAATGTTATTATAGCTAATTTATACACGGAAGAATAACTAGCGTGGAAGTAGTACGATAACTGTCAAATGAGAACAGTTTGGAGCGATCTATATTTTGGCAGTGGATTTCTCAAATGTCGTAAGTCTAACTTAATTACGTGCCTCTTACGACATTTGTAAAATCCACTATCAAAATATGCGACCAAGTTAAGTTGTAATGCATCGATACCGACTACCAAATTACAACGATGTGTTTAATTTGGCTGCTTGGACCAATTGCATCAAAAGAGATCAGCAAAACTGTTTTCAACCTACGGAATCGGAGAAATAACAAACATATATACATCTCTTTTTGTCACTTCCTTTACTTGGTAAGGAAGTGAAGGACGAGTTTATGACTTTGATGTTTTCAGTTTTGACGGGAGGCTTGAATTTATATCATTGAATTCGATGATATTATTGTTTTCAAATTTCAAACATCTATTCTACCTCTATTCTAATATCAGTCGAGATGACGTTTAGTTCGAAACGAAGTGTTAATTGCAAACAATGTCGCATGCATGTCGCTCGTTATTTGATTAAGAACGATATGAAAATTGGGGCCAACTTTTGGCTGTTTATCTCTGAATTAAAAAAAAATGCCATAAATGTAATGTCAGAAAAGTTTTCCTTCATAAAAGTCGTAATGGCGGTCGACTTATATGCGGTTTGAACGCATCGTGGAGAGCTCATGATATGTGTGTATATACAGCAGTGTATGTCATTGACATTGTAAATAATTAGGCATTAAAACACTCGTGTTTAAATGCGTTTCATTATAAACAATCACATGAACTACTATTAAAAATAGGCTAGACTTTTATTTTAAAACATTAAAACGTGCAATAGAAACACAAGTGCAGTGATATACACGCAACAACAAAACAACAAAAGGTTAAGGGTTAATTCATTGCTATATATATTATTATAAAATATCTTTCCACAGTTATTGGTCGCGGCGGTGAGCAGATCACCCGATTGCAAGCGGAGTCCGGTTGCAAGATCCAAATGGCGCCTGGCTCCGGTGGCCAGCCAGATAGAGTTTGCACTCTCACTGGCTCCAGGGAGGCCATTGGCAGGGCCAGGTTAGTACCATTCATAACACTATTATATAGCAAGCCTGTGACAAGTGCCCAGCAAAGCGGTCAACATGGCATATTCTTTTTGTAGGGCACGCCCCGTGAGCAGGGATTTGATAGACGGTCAAAAGCTTGTAACATTCAATATCACTTTGATGTTTTCTGATATCTGTTATATGAATAAATAAATAATTTTTTTTTTTAATCTTTATTTATTTAGAGAGGGTTTTTTTACAAATGCCACCCTCATACTAAACATTTCTTAACTTAATTACAGCCTTAACTAAATTATTGTGGGACAATCTTACACAAATCGACCTAGTCCCTCAATAAGGCTTGTGATGTGGGTAATAGGCGACGATGACCGACTTGGCTAGAAGGCCATTAAATGTTATATTTACAGAATAATCGACTGGCTGCACTTAACGATTACACCCTGCATATTTAATAGTTGGTGGAAATTGCCTATATTTCCCTCATAATTTGAGTTTATGTATTTTATAATTGCTATAAAATTATTGAAAACGCTAACGGCGATTACCTTCTATCGAGGACTCGAAACTTTACCAAACTATTTATCACAGGGAATTGGTGAACCAAATAGTGAACCATCGCGGGCGAGAAAACGCGCCCGAAGGGCCCGGCGGCATGGGCATGGGAATGGGCATGGGCATGGGCGGCGGCGACATGGGCAGCCCGCCGCCCATGCAGCGCGGCGGCGGCGGCGGCGGGGGCGGCGGCCAAGGTGGCGGCGGCGGCCTTGCTATTACTGTAAGTATTCATGTCAGTTGTGAACATCGCGACCATGAGATTGACGAGAATTTTTTATAAAGGTAGGAGTAAAAACTGTCCGCTAGGGTGCTCATTCATTTGACAGGATTGAGGGAGAAAAAATATAATCTAAGGTAAGGTAAGTTATATGAAATTCGCAAAAAAATATTTTTTTTAATTGTTTTTTTAACGGTTTTGGCCGATTTTTATATTGTAACATTAACAGGTGCACACCTAAACAGTTACTTATTACGGGACACTTGCACCACCCGGGGTTAGCCACATAACCCGGAGTTAAGCGTTTTTGAGTATGGAGTTTGACAGCTTAACTCCAGGTTAGCGGCTAAGCCAGGGCGGTTCAAGTGGGCCTAAAAGAAATAGACGCACAGAGCCGAACAAAAACGTCAAAAATGTGGGTCAGAGTGACGTTAGCGAACAATTTTGCTTTGATGATAATACAAACGATAAATATGTCGTACGAATAAGTAATATTAATAAGTGTCAAATTCATACACAGCACTACCAATACAAAATTTTATAGGCTTTTTGGCACTTAACGAAACGTCACGTTCCAAACATATACATTTAAAAAAGTGCCGCAACTGCAGCTCTGTTTTTGGCTGATTGGGTATCCATCCAGTTTTTTTCTTCTATATCTATGCCCCTGAAACACATTAATTGTAAATATATTTAATTTACACGAGTTGAGGTCGTAAACATAGCTGTAATGTAACTGAAATAAGCTGTCGCGCCCACATACTAAATTAGTACGGGACTGCATAACGGTGGTGACCGCGAACTGTCTTACAATATGCTCCGTCTAGTGGTTGAGGTGATCTATGGGAGCAAGAATACCCACTCATTCAGGGTCAGTACTTAACACTTTCGCAACCAGGCAAAATTTCGAACAATACCCCAGAAACCGACAGTACTCGCTAGGCGGGCAACGACGTGCAATGCCACACGCCGCGAACCCGCTAGGCGGGCAAGCGGCGGACGTAGCGAAAATGCAATGCTTGCCCGCCTGGCGGGTACTTTGGCGTCGCGTGTAGGTTTATAGCTCTTGCCCGACTAGCGGGTACGCCGGCATCTGAGTAAAGTTTACGAGTGCCCGCGTGGCGGGTACGCGGTGTCAACATTGTTAAGAATGAATCTTAGTTGTGATTCTATGTTTAATAGGAAGAAGTGATGCTGCCCGGCCCCAAAGTCGGTCTGATCATCGGCAAGAACGGCAAGACGATCAAACAGCTGCAGGAGCAGTCTGGCGCCAAGATGGTGGTCATCCAGGACGGACCTAATACGGAATATGTAAGTCCTACTACTTTTGTATGGTTGTTATTCCTCCTTCAAGCAAATACGTCCGAGTCCTTATTCCAGGTATTCCTTTTAAAACGCTCATGAATTTGGTATATTTTCGGTGTGACTTAATGTTAATCATAGTTTTTTCTTCCTTTCACCACCTTAAACAGGGCTATAACGCCTATAACTAATATCTAAAACGGGATAATTACCTTGTGTTTGTTTTAATGAGCACCTGATATTTAATTATTTCATAATATATGTATAATATTATCTCATAATTATGAACTGTTGCATATATTAGTTTTACTACGAAATGTCAAAATGCGGCAGAATTGTCCTATGCCAACTATAACATTAAAAATAATCAACAGTGTTATCATATTAAGGTGAATGTCATTGGACTTTCAGGACTATGTAAACAAACGGCGTCACTTTGATTTATCACTGTTACTCCTTAAAGTTTCACACCACCTCATCAAAAGTCATTGAAAACATACACTATTAAAATAGCCTTTCTCGTAAAAAACAAATAATATAGGAAAAATTACTTAATCTTGGAAATTTCATTGAAAATTCAATACGATTTAAAAGTGACGTTATTTCGACAAAATGCAATGACGTTTTTGTTTCTTTTATATTCTACGTTTGTCTATGACGTTTAGGGATGTGACTAAACTTAGTGACATTGTAATGCCGGTACTCACGGTATCTACCTGATATAGGCATAGTGTACACTACACGGTAAGTAAATGAGTAAAGGATCTTAGCGTAAGGTATAATATACTTAAAATTAAATAAATACCTAAATTCAGATGCGGATGCATGCAGTGGAAGAAATGCGTGGATCATGTAATAGGAGAAGAGCATAAAATGAAAAATTTAGACAGCATCATCGATAGGGTATACCAATGATGTAACGCCACCTTTTATAATTAAGACTAGTGACTCTAGTAAAACTTCAAGCACCGATTTTTCAGAAGATTGAACCGATTAATAATATGAAGATGAGATGTGTTTTATTTTTGGTATTTTAGTAATCGATTTATTTTGACTTAAAATAGCACTTCCCCATCGCTAGTAAATTCATCATTCAAAGACAATTTCAATATGGCGGTTTGTTTACACAGTCCTGAAAGTCCAATGACATTCTCTTTATATGAAAATCCATAAGGTATCACTTAGCGATGGTTTTTATGGAATACCATTGACAATTATAATGTTGCTATCAGTCATTTAATGGACAAATTGGAAGTGTTGGCGTACAAAAAATATCTAATGTAGATCAGCTTCCTCGCCCAACGCATTAGTATTGCAATACAGCGAGGAAACGCTGCCAGCGTCTACGGTACCATGCCGAGGGGGGAATATTTACTTTAAATATTAAATAAATAAATAAATATTACGGGACTATTTTACACAAATCGACCTAGTCCCACGGTAAGCTCAATAAGGCTTGTGTTGTGGGTAGTAGACGACGATATATATAATAGATAGATACATATAAAAACTTAAATATATAGAAAACATCCATAACTCAGGAACAAATATTCGTGATAAACACACAAATAAATGCCCTGACCAGGATTCGAACCCGGGACCTCCTGCTTCGTAGGCAGGGTCACTACCGACTAGGCTAGGAGGCCGTTAAAACTATTAACAATTATTTTATGTGTTTTTGTTGTTATTGAAATAATAGTACATTACATACCAAGGCCGTTTAAGTGGGAAATACCTCGGATTCCATGTAATTGTCGGCCGAGGCGAAGCCGAGGTCGACTAACATGTGATACGAGGCTTTCCCATTTACCGGCCGAGGTTTGTATACTATTTTTCAGCCCGACGGAGCCGGCAGGCGGCAATTTAGTTTTGCATAAAGTGGCGTTTACCGGCCGGAGGACTGAAAAGTATATTAGTGACGTTTTCTAACTTGTTTGTCACACACAGGAGAAGCCTCTTCGCATATCAGGCGACCCGAGTAAAGTGGAGCACGCGAAACAACTCGTATTCGAATTGCTTGCCGACAAGGAAGCCAGTGGTGGCGGCGGCGGCGGCGGCGGCGGCGGCGGCCGGCAGTACGACGACGTCTACTCGCCGCAGGACCAGGGCAACCACATGGGTGGGAACTCTACTGAGGTAAGTTACTTTTAAGCTGGGTCTTGTTCGAACGAGGTCATTTCCGAGATGCCAGTCCGTCGACATTACGTGCGACTGCTGCCAACATACGAACCGCGCGCTTTGCCCCGGTGCATTGTAAGTTGCTGAGTAAGAAATCAAGAATCATGCACTGAACTTAGCGTGCTGTGAGCATTCGTAGACTCTGAAAGGTAAGTCCTGAGGTTTCAACGAAAATTTCTTTATTATACTTTCTGAATAGTGTCCGACCGAAGTGTCGGTTTTTGCTTAAAAATCATGTTTCGACCAAAAACCAGTCGAACCTTTCGGCGCCGAAACTTAACAATATTTTACTTTCGGGTCGCGTTCGACTGACGTCAGGTGAGCTCGGCACGGCTCGCAGTATGACATCATATGATAATGCTACAATTTAAATCGTAGCAAAGTGAAATCGGAACATGGAGATGCTTCGTTATTCATATATTTGAAAATTAAACGGCTCACTCACGTTTTGTTCAGCGTTTTAATCACGTTTCGGTTTTGGACGAAACAAGAATCATTCGGTTTCGGTATTGATTCTTCATATATGTATTTGGCGTCGACTGACTCGACTGTACACACACTTACACAAAAAATGCACAGATCACAATTTATGCACATTCCGCTTGCCATCCTAACTTGACAGTGGCAGGATTGCTCTTTTATGACATGCCATTTTGTTTACTTATTTATTAAATACAACTACAAATTCATCTTTTCATATTGTTGTCCAGGTATTAGTGCCAAAAATAGCCGTGGGCGTGGTGATCGGGCGCGGCGGAGACATGATCAAGAAGATCCAGGCGGAGACGGGCTGCAGAGTCCAGTTCCACCAAGAGAGAGACGACGGGCCCGGAGACAAGAGGTGAGTCCATGGGTGACAGCCGCAGGAGACTGGCTGATCGTGAGTCGAGTAGACAACTAGACACGAAGCAGTGTAGAATAATTAACCATGTAGTCCAACTTCCAACAACGATCTCGTCTAAAACAAGTGACGACGCGCCAGATTTAAGCAGGTTTGAACATGTTTATTAAGGTGCTGACTCTCCGTCTGACTGTCCGTCGCCGTAGAAAGAAATTGAATTCCGAACGAGCAATTATACAATGTTCGAAGTACTGGGTAAAGAGACTCCTTCCCTATAGGTACTGTGCTCAAATTAAACGATGAAGGATGAGAACGTCGCAACGCGTAGTGAAGCCGCTGCTGTTTTTTTAGGGTTCCGTTCCCTTTAAAGGAAAAAACTGAACTCTTATAGGATCACTTTGTTCTCCGTCCGTAGAGGTAGCAAGTTGAAATGAATACTACATACACAAATGCGGTCCCTTAAAGCTGTGAAAAAACCATACATCTACGTCAACGCAATCAAAAGATACGGCCGTTTATGTCACATTTACAGAACACTTGCAATGGGAATCAAAATGTATAGGGTACTTCCCATTGACCTAGAATCACGAAATTTGGCAAAAAGCAAGAGCTTGTAGCATAAGTACGGGAGAAAATCCGAAAACCGAATAATATTCGCACAATGAGCGATGCTCCCTGAGAAGTATAACAGAAATAGAGGTTAGATTTAGGTTTGTAGTAAAATAGGAATATCATAAGTATTTTTGTAAAATGTTTTTTGTTTGTCTAGATGTTACCTACAAGGCAAACCTCACCAGGTGGATCAAGCGCGTCAAATGATTGAAGATTTAATCGCTAGCGTCAATGTAAGTATACTTCTATTTATTTCGTACTTGTAGTATTTCTCGTAATTAAGAAAACTATATGCGACAGCTTCATCAACCCAAAGAATTAGCCAAATTAATATCAGACTGCCATAGCAGTCCCAGCCTAAGGTCGTAAATCATGTATGTTCTGTTCGCGACTGAACAAGCAAGTAGCAGACAGCCAAGTCCAATTTTACATTCCAAAGTTATAAGTAACAACACGATTACATTTTTCATAAATATGCACAAATCTAAAATGCAAGCCTAAATAACACCTTCAATGTGGTATGCATTGTTGGATTGAGGGAACTTAGAATTTAACCCTTTCAACGCCAAGGACCCATAAAGACGTCATGACTTCGTGCCCGGAGCGCCACCAGCATTATAGTTTGCTGTCAAAGATACTGTGGGCCCGTTTATCAAAAACTAGTAACTAAAGGAGTAAAAGAGAGACTTCACAGCTTTTACAAAAAGGGCTACAGGGCCCTTCATGCGTACAGCTAAGGTCTATATTTGCTAGTTTGTATGCCACAGCATGTTTGTCATCTTTGCATATTGCAAATGGCGGGCAAAAGGTTAAACTAAATGAGAATAAAAGTAAATACAAATAATAAATTAACAATAACTGTGCGCAGGTCTCACACCAACGCGAATCGCAAGTGAGAAACGTTTTAAATCACTTGTGTTGTGCATGCACTGTCTTTAGTCTGTGGTCGGACTCTGACGGAATAACTATTTTATAACTAAATCCCATACGGCGCATTATTCGAACATTTTCTGGTCTTTTCTAATTAAATGAGTTAAAAAGAGACTTCTGCTGGTATATATTTTTAAACGTTTTCGTTTCACGGGTCTCTGGTCGTGCCAATTGACTGTTCTTTTAATTTACATAAAATTATTATTTGCAGCTAATTAAATTAAACGTGACTTTTATTTTATAATAGCGATTATTTGAACAGCTGAACATGAAAGATACGCCATCCAAAAGTTTAAAAAATATCGTTATTCCTTCATAGTCACACTCGCCTTGGGGTTCTTAATTCTAATAAAACTGGGTTCTATTCTAATACAAATTTCTAATACGGAAGACGGAGGCGAAAAAAGGTAATCATAAACACGCCAAATCTCGGGATTTATTACAATTTGGAAAGTGTTTATTCTTCCATAACTGGGTTTTTATACAATTATAGTAAGACAATTTTAGTATATTATTACTTCGCCTTATTTCATTTCTTATGCTTTGCAGAGAGGGGAAATGTAACTAAATTCTTGTACTTTTGTTTGTGTGAGTTTTGGGAATACCTGACGCCGAAAAAATAAAAACGGCAGTAAGTTTTCTGTGGTGTTATTAAATTCACATGGTCTTATTTGTTTTACACAGATTCACTATTTGTTAAATGGGATTTCTTTCGTTTTCTAAAAGCACGATATCGGTTACGTGTGAGATTGAAGTTTAGCTTGATTGAGATTTTATTTTTAAAGTAGTTACTGGCAAACGATATCGTGCTAAAATTTCAACACAGACAGCGGAGGGACGTTAAGGGCCCTTCACACTGTTTTTGGCAGCCCTACATAAACGCTACTGTTTAAAGGGTCTAACGGGCTCTAAAGATTATAACTACTTTTGTAAAGGATGTTTTTTTAGGGTTTGGTTTTTAAATTTGCAACACTGTTCGTAGTGAATGTCAATTTGATATTTAGCTGTATATTTGTCAGTACGTTTTGCCATTTTCACAAATAGACTTACTTCAGAACAACGCTTGCAACAACGCACAGCGCACGACACCATCTTCCACCTTCTGTATTTCCTGATAAGTACGACCTCGGTCTCTTTAAATTTATTTTGAATAAAGCTATTACTAAACTGGCGAGTTTTATTGCGGAAAACATTATATGAGCGCATAATATCCAGTAATGACCCTGTGAACATGCCTCCACAATCGTGTGATCTCACAGCTATGGATTACTTTCTTTGGGGATATGTGAAATCACAGGTTTACTCAACTAAAACACTAACGTTGGACCATTTGGAAGCTAACATTCACCGCGTTATTCAATATCACCCAAGCCGCTTGAAAAAGTGGTCGATAATTTGACTTCCCGATTAGGCTTCATTCGATCCATCCGTGGCGCCCATATGCCCGAAATTTAAGACCTATTGACATAACAATATCTTTTGAATAAAACCAATACCATGATGAATACAATTTCTTTTTACGTGCTTTATTTCATTTTGAATTTGTATACCTTTAAAAAACATCCTTTATAAAGGCGTAAGGTTAGTAATGTATGAACAACGGAACGGACTAAGCAAAAAATTTCATGCAATGTCATACAATAGTAACCTTTGCGTCGTGTTTCGGTCTGTCTTTGGGCTTGTAGCTTAAATGTAGATTTGGAGTAAAGCTTACCGCGAATAATATAAATCGCTTGCACCGTCTGACTACGTTGACTAAAAAGATTTGGCGGTAAGCTTCACTATCAAACTACACTTTGGGGTCAGTAAGAAGAAACATTAAACCATCAATGTTAAACACGGTATTTTAACAGAGGCGAGATCAAGAAGTGCGATCCGGGCGAGGTCGCGGCGGCTCCGGTCAGCGCAACGGCGATCGCGGGGATTTCCAGCAGTGGCAGGAGCAGGAAATACGCGTCACCTTCACTGTGTCTAATCTTAAATGCGGTCTCATCATTGGCAGAGGTGAGAAAACCTTGCATTGAATACAAAACATTGTAAACAAATGACAACTTGTATGTCAGCTTTTTTGGTATTTAAAATTTGCATATTTGGCTGTGTAGTACCTATGTTTATTGAACTAAAACTTTATTCTCAGGCGGCGAAGTAATAAAGCAGATAAACGCGCAATCAGGCGCGCACTGCGAACTAGACAGACGCGCTCAGGGCGCGGATCGTAACAACCGCACCTTCTACATTCGCGGACACCCCGACGCGGTCGAGCATTGCAAACGGATCATCATGGAGAAAGTCGGCATGGTGAGTTACTGTACAGTATGAATCTAGCAGTGGCAGGCTCGCCATGTGGGGCGGGAAGTAGTAATACAGTGACTAGTAAGGTGCGTTCAGGGCGCGGGTCGCGACAACCGCACCTTCTACATTCGCGGCATTGCAAACGGATCAACATGGAGACAGTCGGCATGGTGATTTACTGTGTGCCCAGATAGGCAGCAACCAACCTTACTTTCATTTTGTCTGCAGTGTCTCATTCACTTTGGTAAACCATATATTTAATAAAGCACCACAGAAAGAAATCCAAGCCAGTTCGATCCGGGATCTGCTAATAAAAACCGCCAACTTACCTATTTTCAAATCGTGGACGAACACAGACTTCTAATAAAATAGGCAAGTTGGTCAAAGTTGCGTTCTATGGACTCCCGGTACCGACTAAAATAACCCACTTGTTTTAACATTACATCTCGAAACTTTTTTGACTTGTGTCTTTTACGTGTAATGTTTTTGATGGGATATTTGTCTCGTCCAGCCCGTGAACTTCATCCAAGAAGGCAACGGCGGTGGCGGCGGCGGCGGCGGCGGCAACAACGGCAACGGCAACGGCGGCGGCGACTACTACGGCGGCGGCGGCCCGCAGGGCGCGGCCTGGGGCTACAACCCGCACTGGCACCAGCCCAACAACCAGCCGCCACAGGTAATACCTTCTTAGGGCTCATTCAAAAATCATGTGATCGTTTTTGGCCTTATTTTGACCCCCCTCTCCCCCTTGGTGATCTTAACGCTACCCCCCCCCCCCCCCCATCAAGATCACGTGGAGTTTTCAAGTGATTTTTGAGTCGACATTTTCATGCGCATCGGCGAGATTTTTATGTTGGTTAAATAGAATGTGAAAAAAAGTACACGTGATGTGGTTTGGACTCCCCCTGTGTTTGTTTCCGTCTACTGCAGTTCTTGACACTTGAAGCATCCGTAAAACTGCAGTGCGTTAACCCTCTTCTTCGATTTTGATTGTCTTACAATTCTATTGTTATTCTGAGACTAGACTTAACGTTTAATTTGTTCAGCAGCAACAAGTGAACATCAACCCGTCCACGGGCCAGCCCGACTACTCGCAGCAATGGATCGACTACTACCGCTCGCTCGGGCTCATGAGAGAAGCGGAAGCGATAGAGCAACAGGCTAAACAACAACAGCAAGGTTGGTATACTTGTAAGGCCTAAAGTCCTAAGTGTGTCGCCTGAGTGGCAAGCGGGCAGCGTCTATATGTGTTGTGTAGTGGGCGCTCAGGACGCTCTGATTCATTTGCTTGTGTTTAACACACAGACACAGAAGCGTTTCCAAAGAAAATGAGATCATCAACAGAAGCACACTTCTATTCTACCACTTTACACTATTTCATACCACAATATTTCAGGTACACCGCTAAAACACAATAATTTTATATAATTTTCACGAGCACAGATTGTGAACGTGGGTGCAACTGAAGTAAGCGGTCGCGCTTCCTTACTAAATGAATACGGGACTGCATATATGCGTTGACCGCAAGCTGTTTTGTAAATGTATTTTGATTGTGAGAATGAACGAATGTCAAACATAGGACATATACAAAAAGTTGGACGAATAAATGAAGCACTAAAAATTACTGAGACAATAAGTCAATGGGAGCTACCGTATTGTCGCTTACCAGGCGGTGCCACACATGCGTGGGTCCGTGTAAATATTAGAGAACTGCAAAGTGACGTTTGAAATGTTCCCGCAGGACTCACGTTCCACTAGCCTCTAGCGGCGAATAGACTCGATTACCGCGGTAATTCTCATTCAAAATGACGCTCAAAGTTTCGTGACATCTCCATTCACGAGTGTTGTTACACCGCACACATGTGGAGCTGCTTCGCGAGTGAGCCTTCTGGCCTATTGATTTGGTCGTCGTCTCTCAAAGTAATAGGCTAGACGACTGAAAAAATCTATTTAGTCCGTCTTTTAGAATATAAAAAAATATCGTACACGTATTTTTTCTTTTGACGACCGGTTGGCGTAGTTGGTAGTGACCCTGCCTGCTAAGCCGATGGTTCTGGGTTCGAATCCCGGTAAGGGCATTTATTTGTGTGATGAACACAGATATTTGTTCCTGAGTCATGGATGTTTTCTATGTATTTATGTATTTGTATATTACTTATATATATCGTTGTCTAAGTACCCGTAACACAAGCCTTCTTGAGCTTACTGCGGGACTTAGTCAATTTGTGTAAGAATGTCCTATAATATTTATTTATTTATTTATTTGTTCGTCAAATCAAAAATGACAAAAATACAGTGCGTTCAAGTTTCGCGTAATGTCACTCCTAGGTACAATTCTTACCTAGGAGTGACGTCACAAGCCCCCACCGCGGAACTGATGCTCTTTATCTTCGTCAATTTTAGTTAAATAATTTTAGATAATCTAACTGACGGACTAATTAGAAATAGTACATTACATACCAAGGCCGTTTAAGTGGGAAATGCCACGGATTGCATGTAATTGTCGGCCGAGGCGAAGCCGAGGTCGACTAACATGTGATCCGAGGCTTTCCCATTTACCGGCCGAGGTTTGTATACTATTTTTCAGCCCGACGGAGCCGGCAGGCGGCAATTTAGTTTTGCGTAAAGTGGCGCTTACCGGCCGGAGGACTGAAAAATAGTTTTTCAACCTAGTCGTCATCCCTATTATGTTATAGGCGGAGCCGGCAACGGCGCGCCCGGCCCCAACGGCCCCATGGGCGGCGGCGGCCCCGCGCCCGCGCCCGCCCCCGCGCCCGCGCCCTCCCCCGCGCCCGCCGCCGCCGGCGCCGACTACAGCGCGCAGTGGGCCGAGTACTACCGCAGCATCGGCAAGGTCAAGGAGGCCGAGGCTATCGAGCAGCAGATTAAGATGAAGGTAATTAGCTGTCTCATCATTCTCATCAAACTTTTATGACCAATATTCATTCATGACTTTGCAGCTTTGGTTAGCTTCACACCAAGAACATTTCATTAAATATTAAACCAATAGAGTAACTAGTGGTGTTATTTTTATTGAGATTAAAAAAAAATGGATGTACAGTACAGTAGATGTATGTGACACAGTCTTGTTTGTACCGCCATAAGAGCGTGTCACATATTTTTGCGGCCTTCACAGCGTCATATACTATTGCAGGTGACTGTACTATCGCAATCAAAATTGCATGGGCAGGAACTATGAATGAATTCATTCATAAATTGCCCATGCACTTTTGAACGTGTGTATTATTAGCCGAGATTATATAAAAGTTATATTGATCTATTTACCAAAGCCAGCGGGAATCGAAATAACGAAGGGACAGGGTTTTTTTTCTTGCAAATCGCTTTTTGGTGAAAGGAAACAAGGAAGTCTGGCTAATCCCAATAAGGGTTAGTTTTTTTAAGTTGAGAAATCAGATGCCATGCACTTTCGTAATATTTTATTACGTAATAATTATGCTTTCTAAACGAACCCCAGAATCTCTGACCTGTGATAAAAGCCAGGAAAACGTAAGAAAATGATTTGTATTGTTAGGTCCACTGTATCACCTAGAGAACCACTAACACGGAGTTGAGCTGTCAAATTCCATGCAAAGAAGCACGTAACTGTGATTTATATGGCTAGCCTCGGGTGGTACAAGTGACCCTTAGTAAAAGCACAGCGTAAGGATGTATTCCATACAGTGAGGTAACTTCATACACGGCCAGCGGCTCGGCTCGGTGGTCGTGCGGAGGCTCAGGGTTGTCAGGCAAGCTAATTTCCATTTTACACCCCTTAAAATAGACCGCCGAATTTTCATATAAATTCGGCGACATTTCCTCCCCGCACGCCCCCCATCGATGACCCAGAAATCGGCGAAGTTAACGCACTGTATGGAATGCATCCTTACGCTGTGGTAAAAGTGTGATTGATATGGCAGCAAGGGCAAGCGGCGCCCGGCGGCGCGCCCGCGGCCCCCGCGCCGGCGCCGGCCGCCACGCCGCCCGCCGCCGGCGCCGGCCTCATGCCGCAGCAGTACCAGCCCTACCCCGGCTACCCCGTGCAGGCCTACCCGTCCTACCAGCCCTACCAGTACCAGCAGCAGCCCGAACACCAGCAGTGAACGTGAGTACATGTTATCGGCTTGCATTTTGGTAAACGTTCGTCGTAATAGGCTAGACGACTGAAAAAATCTATTTAGTCCGTCTTTTTGATTATAAAAAAATATTATACACGTATTTTTTATTTTGTTCGTCAAATCAAAAATGACAAAAATACAGTGCGTTCAAGTTTCGCGTTATGTCACTACTAGGTACAATTCTTACCTAGGAGTGACGTCACAAACCCCCACCCCGGAACTTTGATGCTCTTTATCTTCGTCAATTTAACTGACCGACTAATTAGAATAATAGTTTTTCAACCAAGTCATCATCCCTATTGTCTGGAAGCCATCTCTCTACACACACATTAGACAGAATTATTACACGCGGCATGTATCATTAGGCGAGTCCACACATAGCCACCTCGCGAGGAATGTGCCACGTAACCTCGACCTGTGTAAACTTGTTTCGCACAGGTGAAACATAGGTGCGCGCGGCCGAAATGCCTCGGATGAGGCACGTCTACACGGACTAAACTGCCTCGCGTGGCAATTTCTTCGCGAGGCGGCCCGCTCTGTGAAGACCCGCCTAATCCCAAATTTTAGTAAGAACATTCTTAAAATTAAATTGGCTTCGAAATCAAAATTTAGAAGAACGATAGGTCTAGAATTAATAATGCAACTCAAATACTATTTATCTGACTAGTTTGTCAATTGATTAAATCATTTTAGACAATTTTTTTCAAAAATATGAAGTTAAAAACTGCCAATTACTCTGTATTGAGATTCTCTTGACTTTATTGTTTCATGAAATATCTGATGTTGAATTTACTGGAGTTACATTGACAAACTAAACATTTTAGTGGGTATAAGCAAAGCAAAAAGAAAATCAGTAGCTAATGGAAATAAGAAAATAGAATTCATGATCGAATCTCATATATTTTACGAATTTTGATAAATAGTACCTGCCAGGATCATTTCTCTTTGCTGAAACTTGCTCAAGCCTGTTCAAACATATACTGCTTTTCATCTTGTATCTGTGAAGCACAACTGTCAATCAATTGTATAATATTATGTGTATTATATTAGCATCGGTGTACGTGTTTAAGTGTTCAGCATGTTTAGTAGGTACCCTATTGGTTTGAATGTGGGTGGAACATTTCACTCAATGGTGTTATTATGGAATATTTAACACGTATTTGAAACTTATGGTATCTATAGATTATATTATACATTATAAAATAGATGTAATAATGTGTGCCGTATGTCTAAAACATTACACCACCGTATAACACTCATATAAATCTTACAAAATTGACTAACGTAATCGATGACTTTTACCATGAAATCGTTTTGTCAAAATATTACCTAATGTTTTTAAGTGTCAAACGGGCGGAATGTATCTTCCTCTGGTCTCAATGTATGTTAAATAGTGGGGTACTAATAAATAACTGAATATTTTAGCAAGTATTTTAATAAATAATCACCCACAACATTATATGCAAACTTTACAGGAACTTCAGTCTAAAAATAATTTTATACATTTGTGTTATAACTTATAACTAAAACCCTTTAACAATATACTGCTATGATACATTATTTTATTTGTGTTCAATAAAACCATTCATTCATTTCATCGCCATATCATCATGTACATGACGTGTATAATGTATATTGTGTCAAATATTTTACTTCGTAACAATTTTTACGCATGATACTTATTCCATGTGATATTAATTTGTTGACGCTAGATTTTCTACATGTAGTAATAGTTTTTAATAGGAATAGTTGCAACATGTTTATTTTTACAGGAACTTGTTTAAAATTAACAGTTATTTGCTAAAAGCATGTGTTAATTTTGTCGACATCTTTTTCAGTTTACGCATGAAATATACTTGATATATAAATATAAGCAGTATATGAATAAGTTTGGGTTCTGTCTAATTTCCGTAAGTTAAGGATATGAGCACTAAATACCGGAATATAAAAAGTAATCTTGGGATTTTTAAACACAACTCTCCCCTTGCGAAGTCAACTCAAATTTCCTCGTTCACCAGATCATATCTTTTGTGATAACATCTATTGCGATGTGTGACTCTGAAACAAGCACTTATACTTCAAACTCCGTCTAACTGCGTACTATTCAGTTTTATGTACACACGAAATATAATATCACTTCTTGGTGACGGAAAATATCGTGAGGAAACCTGCGAAAAAATTGAAAGACTATCCACGCCATAGGCAGGTGGCATAGAGCGTTCATAACAGGAATACGCTTCGCTAACATATTCTCATGGCGGAGGAGAAATTGTATGATGCCATCTCTTTGTATTGAACTTAACCTCTCGTGTGCGTCTTGTCGAATTTGATCACCGAAAAAGTGAAGGTGACTTTTCATATTTAAATAGTAGGTTTTTTAATTCCCACGCACGGATCCGTATCATATGCAGACAAGAGTTTGATGGCTGGTGGTGATACTAGAATATTTTATAGTATCGTGGGTAATAAAGTAAAGTGCTAGTTAGTTAACTTAACTTTCGGACTGACAAGACATTGTAACTAGTTAAGGCCTTGTACGACTGTGTACTGTTGTGTGTAGTGTTGCAGATAGGCTCGGCGGGCGTGCTCGGGAGATCCACTTAGAATATCGTTTGCCATGTTCTTTGTTTGTGATTGCAGAGGCCGCGGCGCACCCAACACCGACGAGACGACACTTCATTCTAGACTGTAAGGCCTGTCCTAGTTGAGCGATTAAAGTGACAACGAGCGATAAAATTAGAGACACACTCACTCAGAAAGGCTAGCATGGTTCCCATTTTATCGGCTATCACGCCATGCGTCATTCTCGCACTTACAAACTTGATAGCACGTGACAGCTACAGAGTTAGTCGGTAAACACCCGACCGTAATAGACTAGCAGAAGCGGATTAAATGGTGAACGAGACCGAGCTCTTGACGCTTGTACCGCTTAAATCTGTTTTGATGAGACAAATCGCGTCACCTTATCCGCTCAGCTAGAATAATAGGCCAATAACCTTAAGCCAAACCTCAACTTTAGAACGCCCACAATAAATAAAGTAACAGTACCTAAATAACACGTCTAAGACAGCATTTATTTCTTGTGGGTCAAACTATGTTAAATCATGAGATTACCAATATTATTTAACTGTGTACAACGGCTATGTGGTCTATAATGTGAACGTTGTAGAATTGTATTTCCGTGTTAACTGACGTGCCGGTTTGTCCAGGATCAGTAGACCCTCACTGCCTTTATAAGACAGCGGGAGCTGTAAGAGACAAAACGTAGAACCGCCAGCCTCGCGCCGCTGCCGGATCCGAGGTAACAGCTAAAATAGATTATCTCATGTCTTTTACGTGTTATATATTATATGTACATTCTAGATTCAAATCAATTTCAATCTACGCCGTTCAAGCGTTAGTTTAGGGCAATCGGGAAAATCTCCTTACGATTTCATAATTATGTCTTAGAATAAGTAACTTACGATTGTGAAACTCCTCTCGAAATAGGGCTCACGTCGTCGAAAATAAATAAACATACATATTTTATGTATTTTTCGATTAAAAATTAGCTTTGAATAATGGAGATTCGGTGTTAGTGTAACAAAGGTAATGTAAGTTGAGCTACATTCCTTTATAAAATTGTTCAATTCTATACTTGCGTGAGCTGCGCTCCGTTAGTTTTCCATAAAGGACATTCTATAGCCAATTTAAATTATTGGGTTTGAACATGAATTTGATATGTGAAAATGGATTTTAGACCCACTAATGTGGAACATTCGTTGGCTATACAACGTTTTAGATGGACACCAAAAGGAGCTACTCCGGTGCGATCGCTTCACGGGAAACCCCCGAGTCATTGTATTAATATTTAAGATATAAAGTGTATGTTGATTGATATGCGTGTTCATTTTATTTATTAACGATTTCTCTCCACAGTACCTCGGAGGTAAGTCCCCCCGTGACAGATCTCTCCATTTATCGACCCATCTTTGCACTGTTCGATATGTCCCGACTGTTCCGATTTGATATCGATTTTATTTTGATGATCATGTTTGTGTGCTATATGAACTGACGTGTTTAGGGCCAATACTCCTGCTCGGTTTATTTTATATGTCCATGCCACTATTATTTATGCTGTGTACATACGATGGTCTTTATTTTATCTATGGCTTGTTGATATTTGCCTCTTTCCATTTCACAGTGGTTCGAACGACGAAGTCGCACACAGAGCCAAAAATATAACCGGCCGTTGGCGTACCTGTGGGGGTCTATACCCGACAAGTCGACGACTGGTTTACTTACCCTAGTTGTGCTATTTTTTGTATATCTTGTGTTATGCCTGTGTATTTTGATATGATCTGTTATTTTTAAATGTCTTCGCATTTCATCTCTTGATGCATCACTCTTTGTTGTCGTGTTGAAGGTGGGAGATGATGGCCACTCCTTTATACTCCAAACAAATAGTGTCCTATTGGCGAAGTTGCCGCGACGCGAATTTACGGTATAGAGAATATATATGAGAGATAACGCTGGTTATAACGCATATGGGTAAGTCGTATGAAAAACACACTAATGGTTGCTTGAAAGTGTTTACTCAAAAATCAAGATAGCTACTTTATATAATTATCAAATTTGGGAATGAATCCATATGCTTCCATATATTCCTTTTTCAAATTATTAGGGTTGTAATATTTTACTGGAACTTTTTCGCAACCAAATACTACTTGAAACTATTCTCGTGCACTTGTGGACCGTTTTAATTAACAAAATCGTAAAATGTAGCGGTAACAATGTTTTGTAGCCCTATCACAAGAGTTCTGCGACAGTATCTAACGGTCGAGAAAGACGTCTGTCATTTTGTAATCGTTCGGACTAGACAAGGACAATTGTCTTTCTCGACCGCGACATTTTGTCGCGGCACGCGTGTGCTAGGGCTGTTGGATATACATACCTTACCTAGACCAAACAATTTAAAAACTATCAACACCTACTCAATCATTCCATTTGTAGTTATTTTTTATTTGAACATTGCTACCGCTGCATTTAGATTAATGACAAAATGTGTCATTTATTTAAGGGGGCTAATGAACCCTTTCTAAAATAAATGACTGCTTATGCATATTGAAGTCTTTGGTTGAATCTTCAACGACATTTTGGTCATCTAAATACTAGATTCAGACGATCAGAAGATTCATATTTCATATAGAAATGTTTTTTTTATTTAGTGAAACCAATTATTATTGCAGATTCAATCCAATTTTGTTATTTATGGTACCTATTTTGACCTGACAACGGTTGAGAAAGTGATAGTGACAATACTTTTGTGATAACTGGCGATGTGACGGTAGACCTGACAAATTTTGGAAAACGGAACACAGGGTGGGTAACACGTTGAACAGCAATGTTTGTCAGTCCGGCAGCTATATCGCCATTTATCACAAAAAATTCTGTAATTTTCTTAAATCAAATTGGACCCCTGAATACTTGTGTACGCATTTAGTAAAAGGTACTATTTTTTCAATCTTATTAAGGTTCGTTTCTAAATAAATATTTATGGCCTTAGCGCCTTATCGTCTCGCGATGAAGTGGTACTCTTTGCTAAAAACTCACATTTTAAGTGCCTAGGCCTCTACTTTAGGTAAACGTCATAAGACAAACTTGTCTTATTCAGTTACCTACAAAAATATTAAAACATTGAAATTCATTCTATATGGAAACTTGTTACCATTTTATTCAAAAAATTACAATTTCGTAAGTTATTTGGGTCGCCGATTTAATATTCAAATATATGGTTCATTGTATTTTATTTATGGTTTAGTTTATGTATATGATCTAGATTCGTACATTATTCACGTATGCTGCCCATTCTATTGCATTAACTTTTAACAGTGCAACCGGGGAATAAAATATTATGAATAATAACTTGTTTTATTTCCATAGAATGGTCCAGATGAAATGTATAACTTACTGAAATTTTTAATGTCATAGTTTTAAGCATACATTACTAACCACTTAATTACAATCATTAATTGACCTAATCTTGGAATAAACTGAGCGCGATTGATCCAATGATCAAACTGATAGTTACTCTACAATAGACTTACCAACTCGGCATAGGGCAGGGAAAAGGCCACTGTCGCCCTCATAGGGACATTGTTTTCTAATAAAGCAATGATTAGTTGTAGTCATGTAGTCCCACTCATTCTTTTCATCTACATTTGGTTAGAGCATGGTTTGAGCTTTATAATAGACTTATGCCATAATTTTAGCTAAAATGGAAAATTGTGGTCACTAATTGCCGTTCACCACAGAGACCAAAAGTTGAGGAAGTAGGACTGCAACTTGTCACTGTAGTGGATTTGTTTATATAGAAAACATCATCCCCCTAATGAGGGAGCCACTGGCTTGGCGCTACGTTTACCAATATTCTGCTACACATTCACCGTAGAAATGTAGACTGATATTTCATTATTATAATTTCAAAATAGATGAACGATTTTTGACTGACAAAGAAATACCCTGGCAGCAGACGTAAATATGGCTGGGGCCTTTCCATGGCGTCTTAACGCGATTCAGTTTAGGATCTAAACTGAGTTGGTGCCAATGGCTGCCATACAACTGAACACAGTTAAGAATCTAAACTGAATCGCGTTAAGACGTCATGGTAATGCCCCTGTACTGTACAACTCCGTAAATTTGACTGTCAATCTAGTTACTATAAAGTATATACCTAATCTAATGGCTGGCAAACTATGTGCACGTCTGCACGATCTTAGGCTTTACAACTCCACAATATCTTACTTTTACTACGACACTACTGAACACTGCTAGACTGGCTGGACTCAGTATCTAGGCGATTCATTATCGGTCAGAGAGGCGGTTGATGCGCTGGTGGACCGGATAAGTCGAGACAGGCGGGATAGCGGCGCTGTGGCCCAGGGTTCCAAGGGGCTGCCGGCTTCGGGGACAGGAGACACTCTGGAATTGGTAGACGTGTGTGTAAGTACTTATTGGTGGAAAGACTGATGAAAAGGTGGAACCAGTTTTGTCAGTGTTTCTTTAATATGGACTGTCTTAATACCTATTCAGAAATTTCAATTGTTAATCGACTTCGCCAATGGAAATATTTTTTTGAAATAATCACGAAACTTGAGGTTAACTTTTAGTCGCACTTGTAATTGCGATATTGACAAATGTTCGTTTGGAGTAGCGGTTTCGATTTATGACTTGTGGAACTTGGCCAAGTGGGATTTCCATTTGTTTTGTAGACCAGATTAAGAAACTGTTTTATTTAATATATTAATCACTAAAAACTGCGTAACCAAAGGTACTAATCTTTGCAAACAGGAACCAACACCAACACCACAAAAATAATTATTGCTAGAAGCATGAAGTAAACATTGAACCGAATGGCGATTCATTGTGGGTTGGTTCCCGTTTGTTCAGTTCAGTGTGCTGTGATGGTCATTATACATGAGGCGATATTGTGCGCGCGAGCTGAAAGCGAGTGCGCAATGAGGAAGTAATCTCTATATATTTTGCGTAAGGAAGCCGATGTGTACCTATAATATAATAAACATCCACACACGTTTCAACACTTGTGAGGAAAAATCTGTGTTCTATTCGTGGTTTTTATTTAAATATGTAAAGTTAATTGTTAGGTCGGAATGCCTACTCTTAGTTTCTTCCAACGCCTTTTCGACGTCGGTTGATGACAATACATGTTCATCTAATAAATCCACCTGAGGCCCCTAACGTCACAAATAATTTGGGCACTATTTATTTTAACAGTACTGCAACTAGATTTTCATGGTAACACTCGCGTTTAGAGGTTTTACTTCCAATGAGGATTTCCGCTAGGGGCGCTAGTGGAACATGGGTCCTGCGGGAACATTTCAAACATCACTGACAATTCTCTCTAAGCCCCTCATTCACGCACGGCAGTCCGCCGGCACTCCGGCATGGCTGGATGTAGCGGACACACGGTGTGCAAGTGGCCCAGACTGGCAGTCCAATTCGCACTTATTCGTTGAAAAATGCGCAGCGCTGCGTTGTAGCGCATACACTACTCGAATTTTAAAAATCGCCGCCATCTCGTATTTAATTTTTAATAATAATAATATTTTTTTTATGCATTGCCGCAATTCTCAATTGTTTCTTACTGTAATTTAGTGCAATTCGGACTGCAAGGGGGTGGGCGTAGCTAGCAGGATTCGAGGCACATCCTGCCCGGTGTTGCCGTACGGCACGCATCCGGCAACGACATTCACGGTACTTTATTACGTGCCGGAGGTGCCGGCGGACTGCCGTGAATGAGGGGCTATACTAACACAGGACCCACGCATGAGTGGCGCCGCCTAGTGAGCGACAATACGGTAGCTCCCATTGCATTTTTTCATAATAAAAAAGAAAGAAAACTGTCAAATGTTTTTCGAGCCCATCATTCACGGCAGTCCGCCGGCACTCCGGCATGGCTGGATGTAGCGGACACACGGTGTGCAAGTGGCCCAGCCTGGCAGTCCAATTCGCACTTATTCGTTAAAAGATGCGCAGCGCTGCGTTGTAGCGCATACACTGTACTTGAATTAAAAAAATGCCGCCATCACTTATGTCATTTTTAATAATGAATAATTAATATAATTTTGCATTGCCGCATTTCTCAATTGTTTATTAGCGTAATTTAGTGCAAGGAGGTGGGCGGAGCTAGCAGGATGTTGCCGTACGGCACGCATCCAGCAACGACATTCACGATGCTATATTACGTGCCGGAGGTGCCGGCGGACTGCCGTGAATGAGGGGCTTAAACAAGACGCCGCGCGATTGGAGCGCATTTTTTTTCGAATCGCGTTGCGCGCGCAAAATTGAAACAAAGGCCCGCCAACCAGCCAAAAAAAAAATGTTTAAAGCACTAATTATTCTGGATTATGAATAATTTAATAAAATTTCACATAACATTAATTAATGCACAAGGTTTGAATACATCAACAAATACAATTATATATCCTGACGTACTTTACTGCACATGTAGGTAGGAGTATTTATCTTCAAGTATGGCTGGCTTATCGTAGGTAGACATATATATATGTAAGGTTTAAGCAGGCCAAATGACTCGATAACTTATGATTTTTAATTATTTAATGTGTTACAAAGAATTTATTATCGGTTTTACTAATTAAATAAATAGTTATGGCCAATTTCGTAAAAGGTTGTGTAAGTGCGTTTAGGGCTTTAAAAAAATAAACTGTCATGTCATAGAGATGTCAATTGAGCTGTCAGACAGTTCCATTTCTGGCGGGATTGAAGAAAAGATAAATAAGAGCCTTAAAACAAATATCAATTGATTGATTGATAAATAAGAAAGATGAGACGAACGGGAACTTTGAATGTGATTTGGGGCATTTTACCATTAGTTCATAAAAGTGTTATAGCTGTGAGATTAACATAATATAACCTTAAAGTGATTGCAGTTGTTTGAGTCAAAATACCCTTTATTTATATGTAGAAGAAGCAAATGAATGTAGATATGCTTATTAAATAACTAACTTAAGTACCTATTTCGTCGAACGCGTGCTGTTTTAGGCCTAACTCTTCTCTCATGTTTATTAGGTTTGTTCTGCATTGGAGTAGCTTCCACTTCCGCTCCATCACCGGAACCTGCGAGTTTAAATATTATGTAAAAAAAAATAAAAAAGTGCATGGAGTAAAGTTATCTGAAAATGTATCTACCTAGTTAGTGCAAAGATAAATAAGGAAACTCAAAATAACAGATCTCGTTTGATTAGGGTAAACTCGCATTATTTGGTGATACTGTAAAGAAAAACATACTTAAAAACGTTGCAAAAAGGTCGATTTTTTCCTAGTCAGGTATCAATATATTATTTTGAGATTTCAACCTTTTTGCAACGTATTTAATAGTAGGTTGTACATTCCGATGGTAGTGCGGAAAATATGTCATTACTTCATGAGCCCCGAGGTATCTTGACACGAGCCGTAGGTAATACTCTACTCGGGATGGGTGAAAAATGACATATCCGCACGTGTATCGAACGACGTTTTCCAATACAGGTGCGAAAAAATTAAAATACATAAGAACGAGTTTGAAAGTTTTTTTAAATTATTTCCGTAACACTAATGTAATACAGTTGAACTTATTAAAATCATCTTCAAAATGTTTATCTGATCTTCTATTCTCATTTTCAATCTCATAATCATTATTTCTCATTAACAAAATAATAATTCGCATGTGACATAACGTATCGTCATCGTCATGTCTAATAGACCCTTCACATATTTACCTGATTGAAAAACGCCTCTACTTTGATGGTGCTTCTACATGCTCGGGCTCTCGGCCGAATGATTCGGCCCACCCTAGTACACGCTCATTCGAGACAGACTATATCGATATAGTGCTTTTACATGCTCGGGCTCTCGGCCGAATGATTCGGCCCACCCTAGTACACGCTCATTCGAGACAGACTATATAGATTAAGTTTAAGCCAGACCATAGACAATTTAAGCTTTTTCAGGTAGTTTCGGTGAGTTAAACGGTGATTTTAAATAGCTTTGGTTATTGAAACTATTTAAGACACTTTTTAAATAGCTTTACCCGAAGTGAAATTATTTAAGACACCTTTTAACTCAACCAAACTACCTGAAAAAGTACTTAAATTGTCTCTGGTCTGGCTTAAGTTTTCTCTATATAGTCTGTCTCGAATCATCGTGTACTAACATGGCCGAAACATTCGGCCGAGAGCCCGAGCATGTAAACGCACGGATAAAATTTAAGCCAGACCATAGACAATTTTATGGTGCTTCTACATGCTCGGGCTCTCGGCCGAATGATTCGGCCCACCCTAGTACACGCTCGTTCGAGACAGACTATATAGATAAAATTTAAGCCAGACCATAGACAATTTAAGCTTTTTCAGGTAGTTTCGGTGAGTTAAACGGTGTTTTAAATAGCTTTGGTTATTTAAACTATATAAGACACTTTTTAAATAGCTTCACCCGAAGTCAAATTATTTAAGACACCTTTTAACTCAACCAAACTACCTGAAAAAGTACTTAAATTGTCTATGGTCTGGCTTAAATTTTATCTATATAGTCTGTCTCGAATGAGCGTGTACTAGGGTGGGCCGAATCATTCGGCCGAGAGCCCGAGCATGTAGAGGCACGGTAAGCTTTTTCAGGTAGTTTCGGTGAGTTAAACGGTGTTTTAAATAGCTTTGGTTATTGAAACTATTTAAGACACTTTTTAAATAGGTTCACCCTAAGTGAAATTATTTAAGACACCTTTTAACTCAACCAAACTACCTGAAAAAGTACTTAAATTGTCTATGGTCTGGCTTAAATTTTATCAATATAGTCTGTCTCGAATGAGCGTGTACTAGGGTGGGCCGAATCATTCGGCCGAGAGCCCGAGCATGTAAAAGCACCAACAGACGTTGTTCCGTTCGTAGGTGCTGTTCCGTTTCATACACAAAGAGGCACAGACATAGAGTCTGTCTATAGGCACAGATTTAATAAGACAGTAACAACAACAAACCGGTAACAACAACAACAACCTTCTAACCACGTATAGGGCACCTTATACTGGTCCAGAAAATCGACTTTGAGGTTTAGTAAAAATCCCCTGGTTTTAGACATATTCGCACTTTTGTTATTTTTCAATTTTTGCATTTTTATTTCACTGTAATGATCGTACATGCCACAAATGAAAAGATTTTTATGATCTCATCATCATCATTTCAGCCGAAAGACGTCCACTGCTGGACATAGGCCTCCCCCAAAGATTTCCACAATGACCGGTCCTGCGCCACCCGCATCCAGCGGACTCCTGCGACCTTCACCAGGTCATCAGTCCACCTTGTGGGGGGCCTACCCACGTTGCGCCTTCCGGTACGCGGTCGCCACTCGAGAACCTTTCCGCCCCAACGGCCATCGGTTCTACGTGCAATGTGCCCCGCCCACTGCCACTTAAGTTTAGCGATTCGGAGAGCTATATCGGTTACTTTGGTTCTGCTGCTGATGGTCTCATTTCTGATACGATCTCGCAGAGAGACTCCGAGCATAGCCCTCTCCATTGCCCTTTGGGTGACCTTGAGCCTTCTTATGAGGCCCATGTTTATGATCTGTTTTTGTTTAATATTCTCAAATAGTGCTACTAACTGATTGACATTAAAGTATCTTCGTAGTAGCGGAGTTCTTTTTTTAAATTAGGCCTAATTCTAAAAATTACATTTTAGACTAACTTTTTCTACAAGTTTAATCGCATGTGGTGAAAAAAAAACTACTTATGGAAATAAAAGTGGCCAACTTCCTGAAAATAGTTTAATTAATGATGATTCGTAAATAGTATGACACATGATATTTATTATTTCGTGAAAAAAGATTTCAATAAGATCAATAAGAACGACAATTTGATTCCAGTAATAACACTGTCATTACCGGATTTGTGCAGAGATTACATTTATCTGCAATGTCGCAATTGCCCTGAGATTATCCGCAGACTGACGGACGGACGGACCGACAGACAGACTTGGCGAAACTATAAGGGTTCCTAGTTGACTACGGAACCCTAAAAAGGGCACTTTTTGAGCAACTGTATTGAAAAATAAGATTTACGTAATTAAATTTTTGATACTTATGCGCAATCCATCGGCACACAAACCTCCTCAAGGTTTTGCCTACGATGGGTCTTGCATTGTCAATTGTCATCCAACCTAAGTAGGTACATAGTAAGCATGTAAAGTTGCAGCTTATTCGAATAACGGGATGTTAGTCAAAATCAGCTTGCAATGCAAGATTTGACCGAAACAAACATAAGTACAAGATGGTGGCCACGAAACTAAACGACCTTTATATAGGTCTAGCCTATTATACTCGTACTACCTACTGCGAAATTCTAAATAACTAATATATTTGTATCTCCCTCTTTATTGGACATAGGTACATTTTGTCACTAGTTCATGCTACCTCGGCCGATGGACACGCCCGATTCCCTTCTTACCTACGACATAGACGGAGTGTTCCACAGGGTTCTGCCCAGTGGCCTGTAGAATACAAAGAGGCCGTGCCGCTCGGATGCGCGCTGCGTCTTCCCGTCGGCTTCCCAGTGCGCTGAAAATGGTACTTATCAGCAATATGTATTAAAAATAAAAATAAAAGATCTTCTAAATTCTGGTTATTGATGTAGCGCCATCACCAATTTAGCACGTAGCAGTATCGGCCTGAATTTAGAAGAACGCGGTTTTCAGTATTGCCGAGACCTCTTGTTTCGGATAGGCATTATACCAACAATTTAAGTAGGTAACTCAAAAATGTTTTTACATATCATTAGCCCTCTATAACGCGTTCAAAAACCGCATATAAAGACCCCCATAATCATAAACTTTTTTGTTACAACGAATTTCTTATCTGTGAAAATGTTAATTTATACTCTGGTGCACCGCCGGTCGGTGTCCATGATTTATGTAAATTTAGGAAATTTTTAGGTAAAATTAAGGTACACTTTTTTATTGATTTAGGTTCTGTATCAACTATATTATATCACCTCCTTAAATATTGCCGGTTGCAAAAGATACTTTCTTTCTGTATACAATCACATAAACTACTATTATAAATTCAATCTGCAACCCCTCGAGCAAGCCAGCTTTATTCAAGGACCTGATAAAAAAAAGGATACTAACGAATTACTCCCAGAACTGGGCTGGTCCTCTAACGGGGCGTCACTTTCCAGTGCACTACTCTCCGATGCAACGAAATACATCGACCTGAAACAACAAACAATAATATAGACTCTGTACGATCTAACTGGTGAGTAGATTTTTTCGATTATCCCATCTGACTAGGGCTGCCATCCGTCCGGGTTTCCCCGGATTTGTCCTAGTTTGGAGGCCGTCCGGGGAGCGTCCGGCCCGGATTTTTAAAACTGTCCGGGATAAACCCGGACATTTTTGGGTTCAGGTCAATCCCTAGCAAAAGCTAAATTTTTAAATTAAAAAATGGATTTCTTTAGTGTCCGGGGAGAGACCGCGATTTTAATGAAGCGTCCGGGTTTTTTAACTTTTTTGTCCGGTTTCGGCAATGTACGAGATGGCAGCCCTACATCTGACCTACCACAAACGTAGAAATTGATTACCTGCCTTTATTTCGCTATTGTCGCGAATAACCAAAATTTGAGAAGGAGCGACACAGTTTTCAAGTTCGTGGTAGCTCTTAGGCAGTTGTTTCGTGAGTGTAAACTGTAGGTAAAGCCAGTTCTTCATCCTTTTATGAGAGGCCGAGAACGGGAGTGTAGATGCTGATTTCGTCTCGTCGCTCACGTCACGGCCTTTCGTACGAGTACAGCCGGGGTAACGTAACTAGTATATGGGTCGAGACCTTCGACTTAGGGGCAATGATCGGAAGCTGCAAACGAGTCAGCAATTATTCTCTGCTCCCCGGTCAGTCCCCTCCTAAGGCCCATATTACACTAATCATAATATATCATAGATTAGGTATATGCCTCCCTTGTCTTCACGTTGGAGGATGACCTACGATCATAGATACATGATAGTGTAGTATGGACCTAAGAACAAAATGTCTCTTGCATACCTGGCTGGCACGTAGAGGTGCGGCGGAGGAGGCTCAGCGCGTTTTGAAGCGGAGCGGGCTCGCCGTGCTCGCGATGCCCGTCCCAGCAACACTGATTCTGAAATACAAGAAGCCGGTTAAAAATCGTTACTTATAGACTATTTCACCCATCAGCGAATACTGGAAGTCTTCATTTAACTACTCGTTTATTACCATCATATACTGCCACATTGAACAGGCCCGTCAGCGCTCCCGCCACCACTTAGCTCTGAGCGCCTACCACGAACATCGAAAATTGGCATTGACGGGAAAACCTCTTTGTCACTCCATTAAGCAAGTGTGACAGAGAGGGAGATACAAAATTTCGATTTTCGTGGTACTAGGCCAGGCCTATGTGCATGAGTTGCACGCAACTGTATTCGATAGCGACTGCGGCGCTCGAAAGTATGTTCGTCTCGCTCCTACCATCACTGGC
Organism: Lathronympha strigana; assembly: GCA_949128165.1. NCBI lineage: Eukaryota > Metazoa > Arthropoda > Insecta > Lepidoptera > Tortricidae > Lathronympha > Lathronympha strigana. Next base: position 7,093,571 of record OX421923.1, on the reverse strand, counting down.
AGGAGCGAGACGAACATATCCCCGAACGCCGCACTCGCTATCAAATACGGCCATGTAGGTACAGTCGCCATCAGATATATAGGAGCGTCCGAGGCGTTCAAAATATCTGAACAAGCACTCTAACGTCTTGACAATAGAGGTGTGTTCAGATATTTTTGACCACTTCCGACGCTCCGATATACAGGATGTTTGCTAACCGGATGCAAAGCCGAAACTGGGTGATAGTCTAGGTCTTTAAGAACATTTTAAGCCATACTTGTCTTAGACAAATGTTATTAGTTTTTTTTTAATTTAAGTTTTAAGATTCGTTGGGGAAAACTCCAAAATTTCAGACTAAATCGACAATAGTACTTTTTTTACTGTAGGTAGCATTTTTTTTTTGTTTTATTTCGTATTTTGCAATATCTAATCTTACAACATAAAAGTAATTTGAACATCTGTGTCTAAAGAAAAAAAGTTTACAGCGAATTACAAAAAATTATTACATGAAAAAAAACGATTTGAGTGATTTCTTGGGACGATAAAAAAATTAAAAAAATAGCCACGGATTTTCAAAACATTTTAAAAACATGCTTGGCTTTCACCCTTTCATTTAAGCTATCAAACACGACTGTAGCTATTGTATCTTTGAAAGTAAGCCACCTAAACCAACTGGAGAGCTAAAATGTTTCACTCGACTTGTGATGCTTGTGGTAGTTGTGGTGACGAATCGAATTCTGATTTTACAATAAAACATTGATTTTGAATACTAAGTTGGCGTTTACCTGACATTTGACTTGTTTCTAAAGGGTTAAGTGTACTGGACAAAACTGCCACATGCAATTTTAATAAACAAAGGCTTGCGGCGGTGAGAAACAAAAGGGTCTGATAGCGGCGGGCAGCGAGAGCCAATTTTTACTTAACGCGGATATCGAAGACCAACGTTTTTTGCGAAGCATTCTTTGGACCGATGAATTAAAATTTTCCCGGGAAGGGATCACAAATTTCCATAACGTACACCAATGGGCTGACAAAAACAACAATCCACATTGGAAAAAGCAAAATTCCTTTCAAAGAAAGTTTTCCGTCAACGTGTGGGCTGGAATTATCGGCAGAGTCCTTATTGGGCCACATGTTTTGACAAATTATTTAAATGGGGCGAATTATTTGGAATTTTTACAAAACGATTTGCCCAGGCTTATTGACGAGGACCAGCTGCCCGGTGCAGTAACATTTAAGCACGACGGTTGTCCCGCCCATTACTCCCTGGCTGTAAGGGAACACCTAAATAACTGTTTCCCTGACGGTTGGATCGGCAGAGGTGGACAAATCCCTTGGCCCGCTCGGTCACCCGATTTAACTCCACTCGATTTTTTCGTTTGGGCCGGGCTAAGGAGCTAGTTTACACATAAAAGGAAATTAATACAGTAAAAGAGTTGAGGGAGAGGATAACAGCGGCGTTTCAAATTATGAGGGAAGAAATGACTTTCGGATTTACCACCACGGAAGTAAAAAGACGTTTTAATTTGTCCTTATCATACAAATTCCCTCTTTTTAGATCAGGTAGTTTATTTTCAAAGATAAAATGGCTTGAGTCATCTTTGTTTAACGCCTCTCGCTGCCCTCTGCTATCAGTCCCTTTTGTTTCTCATCGCCGCAAGCCTTTGTTTATTAAAATTGCATGTGGCAGTTTTGTTCAGTTCACTTAACCCTTTAAAAACAAGTCAAATGTCAGGTAAACGCCAACTAAGTATTCAAAATCAATGTTTTATTGTAAAATCATAATTCGATTCGTCACCACAACTACCACAAGCATCACAAGTCGAGTGAAACATTTTAGCTCTCCAGTTGGTTTAGGTGGCTTACTTTCAAAGATACAATAGCTACAGTCGTGTTTGATAGCTTAAATGAAAGAGTGAAAGCCAAGCATGTTTTTAAAATGTTTTGAAAATCCGTTGCTATTTTTTTTATTTCTTTATCGTCCTAAGAAATCACTCAAATCGTTTTTTTTTTCATGTAATATTTTTTTTAATTCGTTGTAAACTTTTTTTCTTTAGACTCAGATGTTCAAATTACTTTTATGTTGTAAGATTAGATATTGCAAAATACGAAATAAAACAAAAAAAAATGCTACCTACAGTAAAAAAAGGACTATTGTCGATTTAGTCTGAAATTTTGGAGTTTTCCCCAACGAATCTTAAAACTTAAATTAAAAAAAAAATTAATAGCATTTGTCTAAGACAAGTATGGCTAAAAATGTTCTTAATAGCCTAGACTATCACCCACTTTCGGCTTTGCATCCGGTTAGCAAACACCCTGTATCTGATGGCGACTGTACAACTTATGGTAAGCACACTGGCCTATGTGCTTACCACAAGTTTGAAATCTAGGTACTGTAGAAATCTATAGCGTTAGCGTCTATGTCAACGCACTGTCGAAGCGAGATGCAATTGTAGATAACGTGACGTAAATGAAACATTTTCTACAGCAACTCATGGTAATAAATAAATAATAATAATAAATATTTGTGGGACAATCTTACACAAATTAAATAATATTTAAAACGGGTCACTCACGTAATTTAGTCGATTTTCGCTCGACATGTTTCGTTCTTTACAGTTAAAGTTACTTTATAGTTAAAATCTTACACAAATCAACCTGGTCCCACGGTAAGCTCAATAAGGTTTGTGCTGTGGGTACTAGACGACGATATATATAATAGATATATACATATAAATACTTAAATACATAGAAAACATCCATAACTCAGGAACAAATATTCGTGATAAACACACAAATAAATGCCCTGACCAGGATTCGAACCCGGGACCTCCTGCTTCGTAGGCAGGGTCACTACCAACTAGGCTAGGAGGCCGTTAATAAGCAACTAAGCATAAGCACACTTGTGTCTTAAAATCGAACGATCAATAGTTATTTATTATACAAGGGGGCAAAGTTGTTGTTTAACTCTCGGGCTTATATTGAGACCCGAGCAAGCGAAAGATTCCATAATTGAGCCACGAGCGTAGCGAGTGGTTCAATAACTGGAATCTTGAGCTTTACGAGGGTAAGTATACACCTGGTATACCCTAAACTACTCGGATGGGGACTAGCGTGAGTCAATTCGCCACTAGGGGCATTAGTGGAACTTGGGTCTGGCACGAACACTTTAAAGTCACTTTGACAACTCTTTCGTATGGAGCCAAGACCCACGCATGAATGGCGCCACCATGGGTGCGTAGCCAAGATGCCAATCGCTCACGCTCAGTCGCTAACGAAACGCAACTGTCATTGTCGCACTAATATGGAAGAGTGATAGAGAGAGGTAGCTACGATACGTTATTGAGCGTGAGCGATTGGCATCTTGGCTACACACGCTGGTGAGACGATGGTAGCCCCCATTGTCCCGACACCAGTCCCGCAATACCTACATTGAGGGCGGGCTTCACTCTGCCTACCTGAAGGCGGGTCGCTATCACTTTGTTCATGTCGGTCGCGGCGCCAGCCAGCGTCGGCGGCAGGAGCGTCGGCTGCTACCCCGAACAGACCCGACACAGCTCCCGCCACTACTTTGCGGGCCGACCTTGCTGTTGCCTGCAAACAAAAGCACTCTATGTACAAGTCACCTGCAATAGTATATGACGCTGTGAAGGCCGCAAAAATATGTGACACAGTCGGTCGGTTCTTGTTTGTACCGCCATAAGAGCGTGTCACATATTTTTGCGGCCTTCACAGCGTCATATACTATTGCAGGTGACTGTACGAGAGACATGTTAAACATGCAAGAGGATAAACGGCGAGTGCCATTCTGGAGCTGTTCGCGCGCTTTGCGAATCGAATGTTCAGTAAGGTAAGGATAGCTAAAAAAACCGGCCAAGTGCGAGTCGGACTCGCGTACTGAAGGTTCTGTTACAAACATTTAGTTGCAAACTTGTAACTGCATCTCAAAGTAGAAATTTGACGTCAGCCCCATGTATCGACAGATTGGATCATTCATTTTCACGGCATAGTGGTAGGGATGCGAGTTTGTTTTTTTATCACGAAAACCGTTTTTAACCTTATTTAAAAGACGTACGTACACGATGATTTCATTTAAATTGAAAGAAAAATAACAATCTATGGCGATTAAATTTCAAATTTAGTTTAGAAAAGATTTTTTTTTAAATAAAAAAATACGAAGATTTATTTATTTATTTATTTATTTATTTATTTAACCTTTATTGCACAAAAGAAACCTTAACGTACAAAAGGCGGACTTAATGCCAGAAGGCACTCAAGATTGGGCTTGGCAATATTTTATTTTTCATGTTATGAAAAAAAATCTTTTTTTTCCTCCGTAATTTTCGGAGATCCTTATCTCAGGAGGAAATGGTATTTTTTTTACATTTTCGTTTATAAATTAAAAAAATCACTACATGTATGAAAATTATAAAAAAATGTTTTTGAATGTGCAAATCAAGCCCTTTCAAATTGTATCCCACATGATCCAGTAAGTAACTAAACTCTGAAATTGAAAATAAATTAAAATATGTAGCTATAATATGTATGATAAATCCTCTCTCAATCTGTCTGTGTTAATGTTAACCTTGTTAATAACTACCTACATATTCTATATGTTTCAATTATCTCCGCTCTGTTAGATCATCTAGCAATTTGCTTCTGTCCTTCCCGTCATCCTCTTCAAAATTTTATAGCTGTTCTTTTACATTTCAGGCTGTTCGGCTTTGGAACTCCCTGCCCCTACACATCAGGCGCGCGCAATCTCTTGCTGTTTTTAAAAAACTGCTTAAAGAGCATTACCTGTCTCTCCCGTAATATATACTATATAGACTTACCTATCATTTATTGTCTTTCTATCTGCTTCTTTTTCACTGTATGGCTTGTATGTTACTGTTATAAGAATATTATATATATACTTATGTAAGTTTATGTATGTATATTTATACTATTCTTATATGTGTATGTTTATTGTTTTGCTTGATTTGTGTGATTGTTAAGTGCATTTCATTCTTTTTTTTTGCAACGCCTACTCTTCAAGGATACGTTTTTAATGTTTCCGCTACCCAAAGGTTGTCTGGAAGAAATCGCTTTTTAGCGATAAGACCGCCTGTTGTTTGCCTCTGTGTTAATCAAATGTTTGTACCTTGTAAATGTTTTTTTCTTTCTCATGTACTGAGGTGTGCAATAAAGAGTATTCTATTCTATATTCCAAATTTCAATATTCGGTAGCTTATGTGACAGACAGACTTGAGTTACACCATAAGGGTTCCTTTTTTACCATTTTGGTACGGAAACATGGTACGTACCATCTAACTGTAAAGCAACCATTGATTTCTATTAATATAAAAACTCAATGGATGCAACAAACTTACGCTCATATTGATATCGATCTCCGGGATTCCCTTCAGGTCGGCGGCCTGTTCGGCTAAGTTCCGCAGCTGCCTCTGATCCGGGCTTTGCGAGTCCGCCAGCAGAATCAGCTCGAAGAAGAAATCCCGGAACGACTCTACTGGCGCTGGAAAAGGCAAAACATGGGCATAGTCGTAGGTGCAGGTGTAAGCATGACCTGAGATGTGTTTAATAAATCAACTCATAATTGAAGTTACCAGGCTGCGGGACTCCAATCCTCAACAAATCCTCCGTCATAGTAATCTGGCCCACAACAGCCCCTGGTTCTGGCAGCATTCCTTGTCCTACTGGCCCTGGTACAACGCCTTGTACCGGTATGCCACCTTGTACTTGCACTGGTAATCCACCAGGCACTCCAGTGCCTGGCAAAATGCCTTGGGTGCTTGAGACTGCTTGGCCAGTCAAACCAGCTCCTGGTAAACTTCTTGGAATACTTGAAACGACACCGGCAGGAACTTGCAATCCTGTAACAGTTGTTCCGGAAACAGTCCCGGGTATCCCTGTAGTTTTTGGAACTGCAAGGGCTTGGCCTGATGTGGGCATAGGTTGGCCAACTGCAGCAGTCTGGGCTCCTGGTTTGGGAATACTTTTTCCGTTTACTAGGAGATCAGGCGTCGGTTGTTTCACTTGATCTGTGCCTGTAAATAGTAGTTGCGTTACTGTACCTACAGAAAACTTAGGCCCTGACCTCTAATTGTGTACGCAGAGTACCTAAGTAGGTAATAGAGTGTCATTGCATTAATGCAGTACATGTAAGTACGTTAGTATTTACTTGGTGCACCTTTTATGAAAGCTTTTTTATAGTATACGAGTACGTATTAGGTTAAAATATCAGTGTACACCATGAGCCCATAATATCTAAAGCTATGATAGGGAGGCCCCAACCTCTGGATTTAGCTGACTTTAAACTTGCTTCATATTTACATACCTGTGGAACCAAGATCCAGGTCATGTGCAAAAGCCATGACGTCTAAAGCGGAAGACAACGCGGTACCAACTCCGTTGAGAGCATCTCCGCCGGACAGACCGATTTGGCTGACTTCGGCTGCCGCCACACAGTCTGGCGGCGGGGCTTGTGGCCGTCTTCTACAAAAATATAATATTGAAGTTAGTTGCATCGACTGTCAGTCATCCAACGATTCGCTCTCTCCGAAGATGATTTACGAGATAAAAATAGTAGTAATAAACGGTTTGCATCCAGCAAGTAACATCCAAACACACTTCTATGTAGGTAAGTACCTACTTATAACAATTATATCAAGTAGAATTGATTACCCAAGGGGCGCCTTCGTAGGCGTTGATATGGACACGCGACCCCACATCAGCCGTCGAAGGTCTTCTCCCGTGATACCTCGTCTTCTCAACTCTGCAATAGTCACCTTCCCAACGCGCTGTCAATCAAAATTAAATATCATTAGATACGCTGCGTATTGGGCAGATTGAGGTACGAGTGTGCCAATGACGATCGCATGCCGTAATTAATGGACAAATTTGGATGTTCAGTTTCGTAATGCTTCTGATGCCGTTGTTTTTTAGCATGACAAGGTACGAACATGTCTCCGATAGAGGACACTTAACCATCTATCTGCTCATGCCGCTGCAAAACATTTGATTATGTCCTTGATATATAATGATTAGTTTTATGCTATCTAATCCTCTACTGTACAATATAGGTTACCTTCCAATTTGCAAGCGCGCCTTTCCTCTGCTTGGCCCTCGTTTTGTCCTTACTCTTGATGACCATCACGCCACGCTGCTCGTACCGCGGGTCATCCGAAGGTCCTAAGCCTATGGAGTACTCTTGGAGGTATCTGTGTGCGTCTTCTTGCGCTACGGAGCGCTCCAGGGAGACGACTATTTTTGCCCACTGTGGGAAGTAAGGTTAGTAAGGTATAAAGATCATAAGAATTTGTTTAAATATAGATCCGAAGGAACGACTCAGCAAAGCTAAGGTGTAACTTCAATCCCCAAAAAAAGTGAATCCCCAGATGATGGCTAAAGAAGTAAAGAGGGAGAAATCAGGGAAGATAGATTGAGACTGAAATTAAAAGATATGCACACATAGCGCTAATTGCACCAATCGGGGTTAACCAACTAAGCCGGAGTTAAGTGTTTTTTCAGTATGGAATTTGACAGCTTAACTTAAGCTTGACAGGGTAACCCTAGATGGTGCAAATGCGCTTACCTGTTTAACCCACTCCTTCTCGGACTGCTCGATGACATGCGCATATGTGTTGCCCATCATAGCAATCAACATGTTGAGGAGCAGGATCGGCACGAAGATCATGAACAGCGTGAACACGGACTTGGTCAGGTTGGGGTACGAGGTCATACCCAGGTCGGAGTACTGAAATCATCAATATAGATTATTTGTGTTCTGGATTTTCAGTTTACGATAAATGGATATTACACGAAGCGATCTGTCCGGGCCGATCATCGGGGATACCCTGCCCGTCCCTCAGGCTCCCTTTTGTCGACCACACAAGCCGGTGCGACCAATAGGCTCCGACGAATCGCGCTGTATAGCCTGTATATTATTACTATATAGCAATAGTCAAGAACATTGGCAAAACAAATGCGTTCATTAGTTTTTGAGTGATAAAATCTTGGTGTATTTTACTTACGCTGTAATCTCCCAGCGTAATTTGAAACAGAGCCATCCAGGTGGTAGGGTAACTTGAATACAAGGTGGATTGAACGTTGGGGAACCCTGAAAAAAGTAAACATTTACGGCCAGGCCAAACACACCTACAATGCGGAGCCGTGCTGCATTCGCATACTGTGTGCATCGCTAACATGTAACATCAAACATCATCCACTATAAAATTGCCAGTAAAGATTTACCTTAGGCACAAAAGTTATATATAGAGGTTTCCCAGTTGATACTAAAATGTAGGACCGACCAACCTACCTTTGTAGAGGAAGTAGAAGGACTGAGAAAAGCCGAAGAGCACGATGCAGTAGATGATGCCGAAGGTGAACATGTCTCCGGTGATCATGCTGTAGATCATCGTCACGAAGGGACCCGTCAGTCGAACAGCTCTGCGTATAAAATAATCTTGTCAGAAATGTTACAAACATGCTCTTACTTATGGCACTCAACTGTTTTGTGAGTTCTACAACAACTTTCATACTACAACAAAGAAGATGATGAGAAGATGTGCTAGGGAACTCGGAGTTGGTTTGAGATAGAGATACAAGAATGTATCATAAGGACGATAAAAGATAAATAGGTATACTTACATTACGTTTCGGTGTTCCTCGGAACTCAATATTGGTGGCACACTTAAGGCAATGAGGTCCACTCGAGGTAGCCCGGCAACAAATGCGAACACGGGTTGTGGAAAGCTAGAAAGTTCTTACCCCGCAAAGAACATGAGCAGGAACCAAGAGCCAGGCAGCAAGAAGATAAGCAGCGCTTCTTCTAGCATCGGTAATCGCATCAGACGCGCTGGTATACACACTAGCAGCAGGAGGTTTGATACCAGAAATATGAATTTTGCTGGCTCGTGAATCTGTGGGCAGACATAACTTGCTATAAAATTACCCTTAAAATCCCAGATCGTGCCTTCCTAGTAGTAGACAAAAGAAAAAAATGATGGAAGATTCTGGGAGCAAGAAATGAGAAGTGGAAGTTAAATTCTAATGTGATGAGAACTCTTAAATATTTACAAATTGAAAATGATAGAACCTGAGGATCTTGGTAAGATTGACCGATAACAGAGAGCTCATGAGCTGAATTTTGTTAAGTACTAAAAAGAAATTCAAACATATCAAGTAATAGACGGGTTTGTACAGTTGGGCTATTTGATTTGGGTACGATCTTCTAGATAGTTTCAGGTGTCATAACTTACCAGCTGTTTAATGTAAGCGACCACCCCCTGGTTTTTGAGCTCGTCTCCTTGCTGAAGAATGATGTAGCACAGCGTACTGACTATGGTGCCCAGTTCACTCGCCAGCCTTAAACCTCCACGAGCGTCTGTTACCTGAATGCCGCGAAATTTAAAATTAAATATCAGTCGCACTGGTCAGGAATAAAATGTAATGTAACGATATGGCTTTGAGGTATTTGAAAATGTCTCGAACTATTGATTGATCAAGCAGGTACATAGGTACCTATTTTAATGAGAGTATGCCAACTCGACAAGACAATAAGTCGAAGAGGGTCCGGTAGCAGCAATCAACATGTTCTTTTGAGATGGATGATTTGAAGCAAGAATTCACCTCAAGTCTCCACTCGGGATTAGCCTCTGCTTCTGCTGCGCTATGCCGAAGGTACACTGACAAAGACAGCAGCAGAAGATGTGCCAGCAGAATCAGGAGTCGTTTGAGGAATTTATTCTGAAAGGATTCAAGAGAAGTAAGTATTTAGAAGACTCTTTCTTTCAACATTGTAAGCATCAGGGAATTTAGCTAGTGTTGTATTTTGGTTCCCATATATGTATACTAGCTTTAACCCGCGGCTTCGCCCGCGTACTAAACTTAATTTTCAACAGTCATACAAAAAGGAGGTTTTATTATTTATTTCACGTCCGCTAAGTTGGATTTGAAAATCGTTGTTTTCGAAATCAGTGACCCGATTACGACACCCATATCAAATAAAATAGTCGTAACTATTCTTGTTTCCCGTTTAAAAAACTTTGGACCATCATTTTACCCCTACTTTGAAAAATCCTATCTTTGTGCACCGCTCACCTTATAAGAAACCTACGTACAAAATTTGGAATCTCTATAACCAGAAATAAACATAAAAACGACACCCATATTGATATTTTGAGATTTCAACCCCATCGCACCACATTTGGATGTTGAAATTGTTATTATTTTCGTAATCAGCGACCCAATACCTAAACCAGAAAAACGATACCCATATTGTGTTTTACTATATCACCCCTTTTCCCCTTTTTGGGGGTTGATTTCTCAAAAAGCCTGAAACACGTCTTTACTCATTTATCCTTAGGAAAATTCCTGTGCAGTTTCGAATAAAATAATCGAACTGATATTGTTTCCCCACACAAACTTTGTACCCCCATTCCACCCCCTTTGAAGATGAATTTTGAAAACTCCTTACTTTGTGCACCCCTACGCTTTATAAGAAACCATAGTGCTAAATTTGGAATATCTAGAACCAGAAATAAACATATAACGAAACCCGTAGTGATATTTTCAGATTTTGACACCATCGCGCTATTCGCGCTCCAACAGGGGAGATGGTATTTCACAATCGCCACGTTGTATGTTAAAACCTACGTTGTTTTTGTAATCAGCGACCCAACAAACCATAAAAACGATACCCATGTTGTTGTTTTTTACTTTTACACCCCTTTTTCCCCTTTTAGGGGTTGTTTTCTTAAAAAACCTGAAACAGGCATTTATTTTTTTATAAATACTTCTGTAAAGTTTCAAATAGAATAGTCCAACTAATCTTGTTTCCCCATACAAACTTTGGACCCTCAAATCACCCCCTTAGGGGGTAAATTTTGAAAAATCCTTTATTAGTGCACCTCTAGACTTTATAAGGAACCTACGTGCCAAATTTAGAATCTGTAGGACCAGCGGTTTGGGCTGTGCGTTGATATGTCAGTCAGTCAGTCATTCAGTCAGTTTCTTCTTTTATATATATAGATCAAGATCATTGTCTGAGTAATTTAATCTAATTTAATTTAATTTGATTTGAGTTAATTTAATTTAATTTACTTTAATTTAATTTAATTTGATTTGAGTTAATTTAATTTGATTTGAGTTAATTTAATTTGATTTGATTTAATTTAATACAATTTATTTCATTTCATTTCATTTCATTTCATTTCATTTCATTTCATTTCACTTCACTTCACTTCACTTCACTTCACTTCACTTCACTTCACTTCACTTGTCTTCAATTCACTTCACTTCACTTCACTTCACTTCACTTCACTTCAATTCACTTCACTTCACTTCACTTCACTTTACTTTACTTTATTTTAATAAAAAACGACACGCAATATTTATATGTTGACATTTCAAATCCATCGCATACCAACGGGGGCAATGGTATTCCACATTCGCCACGTTGGATCTTCAAATCGTTGCTTTTTTCGTGATCAGCGACCCGAAAAACCATATAAACGATACCCATGTTGATTTTTTCACTTTTGCACCCCTTTTACCCCTTTCAGGGGTTAAATTCTCAAGTAACCGGAAACACGTGTTTACTCATTTACCTTAAAGAATACTCCGGTGAAGTTTCGGATAATTCTTTAGAACCAGAAAGTTACGTAAAAATGACACTCATATTGATATTTTGGCATTTCAACCCCATCGCATACCAACAGGGGAGATGGTATTCCACATTCGCCACATTGGATCTTCAAATCGTTGCTTTTTTCATGATCAGCGACCCGAAAAACCATATAAACGATACCCATGTTGATTTTTTCACTTTTGCACCCCTTTTACCCCTTTCAGGGGTTAAATTCTCAAGAAACCGGAAACACGTGTTTACTCATTTACCTTAAAGAATACTCCGGTGAAGTTTCGGATAATTCTTTAGAACCAGAAAGTTACGTAAAAATGACACTCATATTGATATTTTGGCATTTCAACCCCATCGCATACCAACAGGGGAGATGGTATTCCACATTCGCCACATTGGATCTTCAAATCGTTGCTTTTTTCATGATCAGCGACCCGAAAAACCATATAAACGATACCCATGTTGATTTTTTCACTTTTGCACCCCTTTTACCCCTTTCAGGGGTTAAATTCTCAAGAAACCGGAAACACGTGTTTACTCATTTACCTTAAAGAATACTCCGGTGAAGTTTCGGATAATTCTTTAGAACCAGAAAGTTACGTAAAAATGACACTCATATTGATATTTTGGCATTTCAACCCCATCGCATACCAACAGGGGAGATGGTATTCCACATTCGCCACATTGGATCTTCAAATCGTTGCTTTTTTCGTGATCAGCGACCCGAAAAACCATATAAACGATACCCATGTTGATTTTTTCACTTTTGCACCCCTTTTACCCCTTTCAGGGGTTAAATTCTCAAGAAACACACGTGTTTACTCATTTACCTCAAAGAATACTCCCGTGAAGTTTCGGATAATTCTTTAGTACCAGAAATTTACGTAAAAATGACACTCATATTGATATTTTGGCATTTCAACCCCATCGCATACCAACAGGGGAGATAGTATTCCACATTCGCCACATTGTATCTTCAAATCGTTGCTTTTTTCGTGATTAGCGACCCGAAAAACCATATAAACGATACCCATGTTAATTTTTTAACTTTTCACCCCTTTTACCCCTTTCAGGGATTAAATTCTCAAAAAACCTGAAACACATGTTTACTTATTTACCTTGAAGAATACTCCTGTGAAGTTTCAGATAAAATAGTCTAACTAATCTTGTTTCCCCATACAAACTTTGGACCCCCATTTCAACCCCTTAGGAGGTGAATTTTGAAAAATCCTTCCTTAGTGCTCGCCTACACCATAAAAGGAACCTACGTGCCAAATTTGAAGTCTATAGGACCAGCCGTTTGGGCTGTGCGTTGATATGTCAGTCAGTCAGTCAGTCAGTCAGCTTCTTCTTTTATATATTTAGATGAATTTTTTTTTTAGATATTTAAATAAATATAAATCATTTATTCTCGAAATATATACAGTAAGTGTAAATTACCTAACTACCTACCTCTACCTACCTTAAATCTAAAGTAGGTCCTTGAGGCATTGTACCTAGGATGCTGGCGGCATTTCCTCGTTGTATCGCAATGCTGATACGTTGTGCGAGGAAGCCACCAGCTCTTCGGTCACCAGTAACATCAACCAGACGTTTCGCGATTTCTACGAAAAATTTGCGTGCGCTGGGACCCCATGGACCAAGAGTTTCGACCCCGAATGGTACAAAAAGGTACTCTCTGCCCAGGCTCTTATATTTATTACGTTTTAAAATTTCGGCGCATTCAGCCGCTCCGCCCGCTTTTACATTAGTTCGTTGGAGATGGGACGGCGCCAGCGTGTCTACACAGGTAGCATCCCACACTAGCATCCGTCCCAAACTCCAAGGAACCAAGGACACCCCATCAGGTCTCTTGCCATCATCCCTGAAAATGCCAGTCGGCTCAAGGAGAGCAGGCACGTTGATGGTGGCAAGAGACCGACGGATTATGTCATTAAGAGATGCATGTCTCGAAAAACGGCCTGCACTTTTTTTACAACACAATCCATGGTGTCCCAGTCGGTCCACGTCTGTGCCACAAGGACATGAGTGTGGCGCACACACCGAAACCCCCAGTCGCAAACCAGTCGCCAGTCTAAGGGAGGTCGGATCCAAGAAAGTACCAGTATTGGGCGAAGGATGGGCATGAAGCCAGTAACCAGCTTCCCGGGATCCGACCGCCAAAAGCCTCGCGCGATCTGGACCTGTTGAGTTATTTAAAAGAGTATTGTAAGTTAAATCGCAGTAAACATTATCCCAACTCCTTTGTGAATTTGGGTTGTCTGGAAAGTCTTTGCCCGGGCAGGCAATTTTAAAAGCATTTTTAGCATCCTCAAAGCTTGCGATCTCATAGTTTGTGGGCAAAGCCCTTAAAATATTTCCTATGAGACCGGCTGTGCTATGAGTGGATGCTAAAAAGGCTGGGGATGCCACACTGGAAATTTTGCGAATTCCTAAACCCCCGAACCGAATAGGGAGGGACGCCTGAGACCAGGAAGGCTCATTGAGCTGAATGTTTAGAATCATCTCTAAACTAATTTTAATCAAATCATCTATGGGTGATAGTAAATTTAGATATTTCCAAAAAGGACAGCATCGGAGCACATATGTAAATTTAGGGACAAAAAGACAGAATTTAAGAATCACAAGAGCATAATGAGGGCTAATTTCGAGTAAACGATTCGTGTGACTTTTGAATTTTGATATCGAGTTAGAAATATAGTCGGGAAAAGATTCTTCAAATATAGGGGAGCCTAAGAGGCAAAGAGAACGTTTGTCTACTAACTTGATATTAGGAGCCAGATCGTCAAATTTGTGTTTTAAATCGGCAAAAATACAAGATGAATTTTGAATGAAGAGTTCGCATTTTGCAAAATTCAGTTCTAAACCAATATTTTTGAAACTACTCTTAATGAGAGACAAGTCAGAGAGCACAGTATTTACGTTGCCTCCTAGGGTCCCGTCATCTAGGTACCAGACATTGAATTTTGATTTCAATTTTTGGATGATTGGATTTATAGCCAAACTAAAAATTGCTGGGCCGAGAGGGTCACCCTGCTGACATCCAACCTCAGAAGATAATTCATTTGACTTGTACATTAATTTAGAAGAGTCCGAATAGCAAAAGAAAAGGTAATTGTACAGTTCAGGAATTTTGTCCCTAATTTCTGTCAGCAAAGTGTCCCTATTAACCGAGTTGAAAGCATTTTTAACGTCAATTTTGACTACAATTTCGCAATCATCAGAGGAAAGGTAGGTCCTTAGGGCATGGACGGCTGCCTCGCACCCACCTTTCGTGCCAAAACCCAGCTGTACAGGTTCAAAAAGGCCCTGCAATTTTGATCGAATGTGTCTTACTGCAATTTTGGAAGCAAGACGTCTTATTGTAGACCCCACCGCAATGGGTCTCACCCCTCCGTCCTTTTTGGTAAGGGCGATCAGGTTTGTTTAGATGAATTAGAAGTTTTCTTAAAATTTAGAACTTACCCTGGCAAAAGTCTTCCACTTTTCTTCCAGCAATCTTTGAATAATTCCTCCGTCCAACATGTTCAAATGCTCTTGTTTCGTTCCGTTCAGGATTATGAAAAGAGCTGAGTTCCAATCTAGAACATAAAAACAGAAAGAATATGAGTTTGAGTAGCTAAGAGTATAAAATGATGAATATCATACTAGACTAGATCCCAAATTGCCTGAAACATTCGAATGTTTCAGGCAATCTACCAAGTCATTCAGAATTGAAAGATTTCCACCGCAACTTCTCAACTTCAAACGATCATCAAAGTCGGCGTCTACTTACTTGTCCTCCCATCCGGTAAAAGCGTATCCAAAGCATTAAGCGGGTATGCGGAGCAGGTGATGTTGGAATACCGCCAGAACTCCCTGCAAGACAGTTCCAACATCTCTCTGAACACAGAGTCGCGGCCGAGCTGACAGGCCAGAGTGAGAGGAGTGAAGCCGGCAAGGTTCATGCGGCCGTTGCTGGCTGGCAGTTTGGGGTGGCGGAGCGCGTAGCCGAACATATCCTGTTGGATATAGTCATGCTGATTTGAATATTCAAAAAACTAACGGCTGCCTACTTGACGACGGCATAACTACAATAACTGTAGGTACTGCTACTATTAGGTATTTTTAAGCAGAAATGTCTGCGAACGAAAGCAAAATTCAAGAATTTTTACAAATTTCCTTTCTTTCTAAGAAATTAGGTATATTAATATACCTAATGCTTTGTCATTGGCCTATCGGGACGAGACACGGCCTCGAGTTATATATGTCGCTAGTGGTTGATAGTTGATACACACCAGTTTGTCGCAAACAACGACCATATGCAGTATCATGTTCCCAAACGAGTCCTGCATATCCGGATCCGCGCCTGACTCCAGCAGCAGATTGTAAACGGACTCGTTGGCGCAGCATGCCGCCCAGGCCAGAGGGTACTCGCCCAGGTAGGCCAGGCCTTCGTAGTTGGTCTGCCGGGCTGGCGGTACCTTCTGCTGATCGCGAGGAAGGAAGAAGCTGCCTGAAATTGTATGAATAATTAAATACTGAGATGGAAGTTTGTCTGCCCAAAGATTACTTAGAAACTGAAAGTCTGGAGAAAGTAAGGAACCCCTTGTTTGGTGTTGTATAAGATGCTTGGAAAATTATATTTAGATAAGATAAGATAAATCAAGATTCTTACCAATAGCTCGTTGGTTAACATCACAACCGCAATCCACTAAATCTTGCACTAGTTCGTTGTTACTGTATGCTATCGCCAAATGTAAAGAGCTGGCTCCTAGAAAATTAAACAAAATCAATACACAATACTTAATTATAATTAATTCACAACAATCTAACATACGAGTTGGATAACTCCACGCGAAAGTCCAAGTCCTGATATATATGTAGATGGCGCTGATCTACACGGCCATCCGGACATTTTGGGTGTCCCGAAAACCGGTAAAGAATTTAAATCTTTACAATTGAACTAGATTATGTTTACCTAGATACTCCTCGCCTTCCACGACATCCATTGACAGTTTCGGAAAGCATTTGAGAAGGGTTCTAGCAAGCCTGGTGTGGATCTGAAAGAAAGATATGATAGAACGATGGTATACAGGTATAGAAGATTTTTTTTACGGATTTAAACGGGGAGTCCATAATCTCATCCAGATTACAGAGGACTGCAGAAAGCAGGGCTTTGTCCAGAAGTAAATAAAGTTTACGGCGACGTTCTTCTCGGCGGGCTAATAAATTAAATTTAGCAAGATATATTTGGCGGGCAGGTACTGCTTCCTATTGAAAATACCTTAGTGTCACAAATGATCAAGACGTGCAGCAGCGATTCGCCCAGCGCGCCTCGATAGCTCATCTGCCAACAGGACATGTGGTCCTGCCACTTCGCCAGAGGATCGTGTGGAGACAGCGACGCTTCGATTGGCAGGACCACCTGGATTTGATAGCATGTGAGTACATCTGGGGCATTCCACGATAAAGGATGACTCATACCAGTCCGATCCAATCCGATCCGATCCGGGACGATCTGTCAGTTTCTAGAGAAAGAATCACGTGATAGCTCGGAGCCCTCGGAGGTCACGTGACGTTTTGTATAGAAACTGACAGATCGTATCGTATCGGATCGGATCGGATCGGATCGGATCGGGCTGGTGTGTCATCCTTAATGTGCACGAAATGCTATTCTTCTAATACTTCTGAAAACGCTAAGAAACCGATTTTATGCCTGATAAATATTTAATTTTAATATTTGGCTAACACAAATGTAAGTACTTTATTAAGTAAGTACTTAGGTTATTCTCAAGCTTTACGAATTTAATTCAAGTAGCTGCCATACTCAAAATCCTGCATAATGGCCACGGCCACTCTAACATGACACTGATGATGAATATAAGAGAGAGCTGCCGTACATTCCCGTGGAGTTCATCATCGTCAGTCGAGCATCGATAGGCCTTAAACGCTTGGCATACCTCCATGCCTTGACCATTACCCATATAACATTTAAGAGGAGAAATACCTACCTCGCCTTTTGTATACCTACCTATCATGGCGTGTCTGCGAGTCCTAGTGACGGGGTACCTACTGATACAATAAAGCCACCCGAAGCCCAGAATTGGGAGCGCGCTTGACTGCTTTAGTTAGAGCGGATTGTTCCATCACCCTCACATTCAATTCAACGCTATCCTATCTTTAGGTTATGGCGCTTAAATTTATCTATTTTGCACGCATAACAATCATCTTCTACTATACCGAGTTGGTTGATATACCTGTTCCTGATCTCGAAACTTCCAGCGCAAGTACTCGGCACGGTTGATAACACGCCCACGCCCCCCAGCGTACATGTAGGCTGCGAACTCCTCGCGAATTAGCTTTTCTGCCGCCACCATGCCCCCTTTGGCGTATGTCTCTAGCAGGAGGCCTCCTACAAACATGGAAATTGTAGTATTTGTTCTTGCGTATGAGTTGAATTGAGTTGCAATACTTGCAATATCTCCAGGTCCAGATAGTGGTCACCACATTTTCAATGGGATCGTCCTCTGCTAAATAAATATATACGGCACTATAGTTCAGTATCAAGTATCAACACACCCATTTGTGTGTTAAGGGCGGTGTGGGAAGAGCCAGACTGCTCAAGACAAGCAACTTTTATTTGCTTGATGATTCGAGCCCTACACTCCAACAGGATGAAAAGAAGAATGATCAAGTTTCGGTTTAGTAGGTACCTAATTCAGTGATTCACGTAAATATTCGAGTTACAATAATAGATGGCGCTGAATCATTCAACTGCGTCCTGACATTTTACGCGTGCTCACGTCATAAATAATACATAGACATTGAAAGATATACGAGCATATGCTCATAGATACAATTAAGATCCGATCGTTATACTGCGACGCTGCGACACTACCTTTATGGAAATCCGCTAGCTTGTACAAAACTGTGTGGGCCTCGCTGCTCGGCTGTGAGATGACGCGGTCGAGCACGGAGCTCATCGCCTGGACCTGCGGCGAACATAGCTTGCCTAGTTTGCCTCCCATTTCACTAAAAAACAGAATAAATGGTTATAAGAAGAGTAAGAAGATAAAGTAGATATCATTCGGTTTCGGATCCTGGCCAGGGCATTTATTTGTGTGTTTATCACTAATATTTGCTCCTGAGTTATGGATGTGTTCTATGTATTTAAGTATTTATATGTAATGTATCTATCTATTATATATATCGTCGTCTAGTACCCACAACCCAAGTCTTATTGAGCTTACCGTGGGGTGGTCGATGTGTGTAATATTGTCCCTGAATATTTATTTATTATTTATTTATTTATCATAATCATAGTTCATACGTTTCACTTCTCGGCATATTAAATATGAAAGAAAACATATAATATAACCCTTTCAGCCACAATCACGACACGTTGTCGTTACGTCTATACCTACGCGGGATTTCGCTAAAAAGCAGTAAACGCGTTATCAGCTACGGCGTAGAGCTACGAGAATTCTTTTTTCTACTCGCCGACTTTAATCTGCCAATTACGAGTACATAGACAAAACTATAAGCTCATACTTTTCGATATTAGACAGTCCAACTCAACTATAATATCTCATTTCGATACGCTGTAGGCAACTATAATAGAACTTCATACAAATTCTATACTTATATCACGATTGTATAAAATACTATAGTAATATTGTAGCCCATAGGAAAATATATGCTTATTAGGTATAAACTGGCTAATTAGTGCGCTAGCTAGCTAAACTAGTGCGGAAATGTTAAAACTTTCAACCATCTTTTAACCACCTCATTAAAAAAAACTAATTGGAGTTCAGTCAGCTTATGTATTTACATAAAATGAGACTACTTAGTACTTACAGAAGATATTCGGCAACTTCTTACGATCCTACTTAGTTTTTTCATAATCACCCTCCGAATAGAAGTAGGGAAAGAATGACAAGGACACACCATCTTCAGCCTTCCATCTGTTAACTTTCCAGAAAATGCTTTTGACGAAGCCCTTTTCCACTTAGATCTGCAAAAGTACAAAAATATACGCAAATTACAATTACGAAGTTTATTCAATATAATAGGTACTTAATGTAGGTAAGTTTATACTTATGACAATTGTTAATAAAAACTCTTAATTTATAATACTAATGGTATAATACTAATTAATTTATATTACTTTTATTTATGTATAATCATAAGTATCATAAGTACTTAAATTGTATTATGCAGCTTATATTGTGAATTATTTCAGTGATCGTGACTATAAATTGTTTCTTTCTTTACTTTACTTACTTAGGCTGGTATAAGACTCGACCATTATCGTGGATTATAGGTACCTACCTAGTGCTTTATGGAAGTTAACACCGCACCAATCAATAAATCAATTAGGAAATAGCCACTTACCAAAATAATCATTAAGTTATACTTTTACACAATGCCTTTGTGTAATTAATGTACCTAATGATCTTCCTTGATAAACTATATAAGTACCTATTTCACTTTTTTTACCACACAATTTAATTAGTCACTGGCTCACTGTCTAAATAATCCCATTCAATACAATCTATAAGACTCTCACTAAACGCTTGTTTCACTAACAAAATTTTCTTAAAACTTTATCGAAGGTAAACAAATGCATATCTTTATTAAAAATCACATACATTTCCGAAAACAAACGAATGTCGAGAGAAAATACAAGCACTTTTTAGAATTTCGAGTGGTATACGAAGTAAACATTTAATGGTAACCATGGTTACTTGTCAATAAAGGGGCAGATTCGGATGTAGTATTTAATAACAAATAGTCCACCATGGGTTTGATGGGTTCCTATTACTTACCTACTCCTCCTTTTCAATAGTGGCGAGAATTTCGGAGGCGGGTTAGACTTAGAATTATGTCTCATATCAATAAGTTTTTCATAACTTACGTTCGAAATGGGCCCTGGGCTCCACGGAAGACCAGCGCCATGGCATCTATGATGCCAGGGCACATGCTGAGTGGCGTCTAATTGCAGCCACTAGTACAGTCACCAATACTATTGCAAATACTATTGCAGGTGACTGTACTATAATGGCACCATTATATTTAATAAATCGGTTTTAGTGTATTTAGCATGACTTAGTTAGTTTAAGTGTTTAGTGTTTAAGTTTCTATAGTTTGGTGCTGTATATAGTATGGTATAATGCAATAAATATTTTTCTTTCTTTCTTCTTTCTTTCTTTCAAATGTACCTAATACCTATACGTGTAGGTCTAGGTACCTATTTGACTTTGTACAGTCGCCATCATAAGTATCTATCGGAGCGGCCATATTCATGGTGCTCACAGACATCTAAAACATTCTCTATTGTCAAGGAATGATAATGCTTTGTTCAGATATTTTTGTGCACCTATACATATATGTGACGGCGACTGTACCATCCAAAATATCCAGATCCAGACGAAGTAGGTAGGTAGACTAGGTAGGTGGCAAAAGTGGGGAAAACGCTAGACTAATGATGATGATTTCTGCATGCCTTTTTTTTTTACGTTGGGAAAATGCTTTTATGCATCCCGTCCCTGGAGAGCGAGACGGGTATGACGGACTACCGGGCAAGCGCCCCGACTACCGTCTAAAAACCCAACGATTACCTCCTCCGCTTTTGACGGGACGGCGCATGATCGCAGTGAGCATTCTACTGCGCCGCTCCAGCGGGCAGCCCGGAGTGTCGAGCTGCAGGCTCAAGGCATTCTTTCAATGCCCCCCGGCCATTACCCTTTTAGTTGTGGAAGCTCTCCTACTTCCTTCATGGGTCTACTATGGTGGAGGTAGCAGGTGCGCATAGAGTCTGCGCCGACCTCCCGGCCTGCGACGACGGATTGGGTGCTGTGCAGGATCACATTCACGTTCCCGTTCTAGGGCTTCTTTCTGCGAAATGACATCTTCGCAGAAAGAGGCCACAGCTCTCCAGCCCCTCTCACTGTCAAGCATCGTGGAAGCGAAAGGTCGGCTCCCACTACTGCATGCCTACATTTCTGCATAATTAATTAATTTTAATTTGATGTAGGTACATACTTACTTAATGATAAAAATAATTTTACTTCTCGTGAAAAAACTGATTAACTACTTACTTAATTATTTGTAATTAATTACTTTATTGTGTCAATGAATATCTAATCTTAACTCCTCATTTATAAGATTTATAATTTTAAAGGTTCCGTACCTCATACCTAAGGAGAAAACGGAACCCTTTTAAGATCACTTTGTTGTAATTGTTGTCCGTCCGTCCGTCCGTCTGTCTGTCTGTCAAGACCCTTTATACCGGGAACGCGTAAAGGTACCTAGTAAGTTCATAAGTTGAAATTAATACCAAATAGTCACGTCTACGGTCTACGGTCTCTTGAAGCTGTGAAAATCAAACCTCTACGTCAACGCAATCAAAAGATACCTACGGCCATTTATGTCGCATTGCCCATACATTTTCCATGAGAATCAAAATGTATGGTGTTAGGTGTTAGGGTGCTTCCCGTTGACCTAGAACACGGAATTTGGCAAAAAGCAAGAGCTTCTAGCACAAGTACGTACAGGAAAAAATCTGAAAACCGTATAATTTACGTACACTGAGAGTTCCGTGCCACCAGTATTTTAAAGTACCTAACTTCATAAATGGGAGGGAGCAACCTTTGTGTGGAACCCTCGGTGGGCGAGTCCAACTCGCACTTGGCAGGGTTTTTTATAAGATCCATCCCCCTCTTTTGAAGTCCAAGGCATGCTGCTCTGTGGCATGGCATTTGTTGTCGCTTATTCAAACCAATTAACATATTACAACTCCGAATTACGAAATTCAACTTTATTTTATAAGCAATAAGAACGTTAACGGCTGCATTGTTGATAAGGTAGGGTACGATAGGGTCGGGTCCATGCTAGTGAGAGTAGCGATTTGGCGGTCCGTGGGACACAGTGATGTCTCGAATTTTGACATTAAATATACAGTGACACGCTGAATAATTTAGAATTGTGATTCTCACCCATGCTTAGTCCACTGTTGTAACATATTTACGTATTTAATTCTTAAAAATTATTATTATTTTAAAGAGTTATCCTAGAGTCGTACACATTGCAACTAGAGACAATGTTGGGATAAAGACATTCCATTTAAAGTTATGCATTTATTTTATCCGCAGTATCCCCACTATATGCGTTCTAAAAAAAGAGATAAGTAGACAATATCTTTATTTTTAAAAAGAAAACTCGTTCAAAAAGAAAAATTATGAGTTACTAAAAACTAAAATTTTAACAGTAATTTATTTTCTTTACACATATTTATTTTTTTAATGTTCTTTTAATAAACATTTATTTTCGAAATATACGAGTATACAGTAAGTGTAACTTACCTAATTACCTTCCTCTACCTACCTTAAATCTAAAATATAGGTCCTTGAGGCATTGTACTTACCTAGGGTGCTGGCTGCATTTCCTCATTGTATCGCAAGGCTGATACGTTGTGCGAGGCAGCTAGCCAGCTACCAGCTCTTTGGTCACCAGTAACATCAACCAGACGTTTCGCAATTTCTACGAAAAACTTGCGTGCGCTGGGACCCCATGGACCAAGAGTTTCGACCCCGAATGGTACAAAAAGGTACTCTCTGCCCAGGCTCTTATATTTATTAAGTTTCTTCTAATTGCATTCAAAGTAATAAAGGGGAAATCCTTCGAAATTCCTGTTTTCCATTGATATAAATTGAGCTGATACTTATAGCAAATAATTTATTTTTATAATAGAAACGAATATAGGTATTATTAAATTAAAGTAAACCTCGCCAACTATTGGATCCCCGCTAATCGCCGTCTCTTATCAACGAATACACATCACCGTCTCTACGGGAAACCCACTTCTGTGTGAGTGACCTCGCAACGCAACGTACACCTACATAGATACCCCGCCCCTCGCTTCACTCTTGTCATTACACATAGACAGACGTTACGACTACAGACTATAGACGAATACATTTCAAGCACGTGGAAGGTGGAAGTGACATAGAAAGTATAGAAACAGAAAATTCTTGATCAGTCTCTATCGCTCGCTAATTTGAGTGATAAAGACGGAAATAGACGAATGAAAGAACGAAATGTGTGTGAGTTGGCTACGTACCTACCTCCCGCCCCTCCGTTCCCGCGTTTGGCTATGACGCTATGTGCTTGATTGTCCGTCTCTTTTTAACTTAAGGACTACAAGAATGGAGATTCTCAATTCGACTCTTATGTTTTTTTTAAATAAGTATAAGTATGGTAGGCAATAAACGTTCGGGTATATGTCTGCCAAAAAATGTATGGGGAATTAGTCTGGCCGATGCCTGGCAGACATAGGTACACACTATAGAGATCTGACGGATTGCCCGAACGTATATGACCGGCAAATGACACGAGGCGGGTTATTTGACATTCGATTTGTTTAGTTATATCATAAATATTAAGTATACAATAAGATAAGTACTATTTAACAATTTAAATAGATATTTTATAGGTAAGTACTTAATTTTCAGGAACTGTACAATAGTACTTAACCAGATAGGTATCTTATTACCACATGTAGGTATAAGCACCTTGCAAAATAGGTAAAATAGAGCAGAAAAAACTATAATGACCCCTTTTCAGTTAATTAAATCTCCCATCACAGTTAATAATACAATACATACTTAATAACGGGCAATGATGTAGTAACTTATGCGCATATTACACATATTATTTTATATTGCATTCAAAATATCCAATAATATGCATAATCAAATTGCAAAACAAATAAATACCAAAACACAATACGAATACCGCTACTCGACCACAAATCATTGTAAACGCAGCACGAGGGGGCGAGGCGCGCGTGAGCGGTGACGAGCCTGTGGCGGGCGGCAGGCGCCATCTTGTTTACACTAGGAGTGAGCGGGACGGGGATATCGATGCGTCAGCTGCTTTGCTTGCTCGGCATGCCGAGCGTAGCAACGCGGTCTAGTCAACATAATATGAGTAAAGGAAATTTGTTTTTGGGAAATTATTATTAAATTACTTTCGTAATCGACTTCAATAAAGAAGTCTCCGGCAAACATTTCAACTTACATAAAAACAAATTAATGAATATGTTCCTAATTAAGTTGTGCTTAATTTTATCATCCATATTTTTTTGATTAGGCATTTTACAGAACTTTGCAATTCATTCGAGTATACCTTATTTAAACATTGATAAATTGTATTGTTACCTACGCCGGTCTCAGGCAGTGATGCCCTAGCCGCGAAGGTGATATCGCCACTCTGTCTGTCCGACGATGTCTGCCCGACGCAGACGAAAACGAAACATGTCACGCCTATTGTGATAAAAATACGTGAGTGATGAGTGTTAACCCTTGTAATTTAATATCAGTATGTCTCACGAAAGTTTAAATTATAAAATTGTATTGTTATTAAAAAATGGCCAATAAATAACTTTTAAATTATCTAGGGATCGGAACCGGATTTTTTTTTAAATTTCAAAGTAGCCCAATATTTTAGAATATTTTATGCTCGTTATGACTCAATATTTTATTTAGGTAATAATGTTTTATTATTAGATTGCCCCATTAACAATGGATTAAAAAGCCAAAGAAAAAAAATAAAAGAAATTATTCTGTACTTATCCGGTCCCTGAAAGTATCATCAAATTCACAAACTCCTATTTGTAGGGTTTGTAAAAGAAACAAAATTTTGTCTCTAATTATCTGGCCACGATTGTATGTCATTGTCATGATAAAAAAATGTTATTAATTTTATTTTAGGTAACCTAAATCACTGTATAATTCAACATTCAAGTAATTCAAATACCGTAATTATAATAGCACAGAAAATTGCACAATAAATATAATTTCATATTGCCAAACAATACTATATAATTATAGGTATATTATATATACAATACAATGAGTCAATGTCATGTTTATGTCACTGTTTTTGAACTTTTATAGATCCCGGAATCAGTAGTATTATTCCAACGAAAAAAATAAGACATGCCGATATGGATAGTAGGATCGAGGTGACAAGACTAACGGTGAGCGTTCTTGTTGGTATGTCAATGATACTGCTAGTATTATGATGACTAACAGGCACAACTCATTTTTTTTTTTAATTCATTGCAAGTATAAATTTAATATTTCAAAGCGATATCAATTAAGTAAATATTTTGAGGTTTCTCAAAAGATAAAAAGTGGCGAAATTGTAAGTATTATACTGAATTTCTTGTACATATACATATTATGATTTGCATTGACGTCTGCTGTAGAAAGCTGTAATGCTTTATAATGAGCAAATAAATAAATAAACTATGTGTTAGCTATTCCGCGAATATTTTATTACAATATATTACTCAATTAATTAATAGCATAAGTAAGCCTATAGGTAAAATACCTTTGGGCTTACCACAAGTTGCTGTAGTAAACAATGTCTCGTTATCATAGGGTAGCTCTACACTGCGGATATTTTCGTTTTGCCTCTCGCTCGCACCGAAGCAAAATTTAACTGGTGCGAGCGATAGGCAAAACGAAAAGCAAGCAATTTCGCAAAGCAAGCACCCGATGTGTGGTGCCGGCTTCACAGTTGCATCTGACTTCCACAAGCAATTTCGAGCAGGATGCACTGAGTTATCCAGTGAGTTAATGTAAACGCTAGCGAGTATGTAAATATCAATCTCGTGGTAAGCACACTTACCCACTCCCCGCGCCCCGCACTAAACACGTGAACGTTCAAGTAGCCGAAGTCGTTCAAACGCGCCTCTCCGCGCCCCGCTAGTCAGCCCCCCGCCCCGCTCCCCCCGCAGCCGCAAACCCGCCGTGCTCTGCTTCCCCTCCCCTTCCCTTTAGTTGCTCCGTACGTCGTCGTCGACATGACAGTTTTGTGAGTTTTGTGATAAAATAACCTAAACATGTTTTGCGTAAATAAAAGTGGAAATGATGAAGTTGCATTGGTGACTGTGATTGATCTGTGACGAGTTTTGAGCAGAAAATTTGGAAGTTTCGACAATGTTGTCAATTGTGAAAATGGATTTTGATTCAGGTAAGGTTTTTGTTTGAATGTTTACTATTTTGCTCTTTAAATAAGTACGCATTTACGTATATTGTCATCTTTGAAGCGTAGGCAGCACAGAAGCGGGTTATTGGTTTTTTCGCGTGTTTACATCTAGATTCTAGCCGTTACTACGAGTGCGATTCTCACTCGCAACTCGCGCGATGGTCAATCGACTCGTTGGGCGAATACAATCAGTAGAATGATAACTCATAGGTTCATTGTGTTATCCAATGTTTATATCACAGAAGTTTCATGACGAAATAGGAAAAGTAATATGCATTGCCAATATGTAGTATTGTAGATTGTAGTCCTTACAAAAGTTATTGGGGATTCACCGTTTTTCGAAAGTTTGTCCGAGATAACGAAAGTTGTATCCTAAAACTAGCCAAGAGCATGTCGGGCCACGCTCAGAGTAGAGTAGTAGAGTTCGTACTTTCCCTAGTTTACCGTCAGTTACAATTTTACAAACACAATAGAACAACTTAAAAGGGATTTTCATGGCATGCTCTTAACTTCACTTCATAACAAGAAGTACCTACATACAGATCGATTCGCGAAAACTGGCGCGGAAAATGTATGAAACTTTAAGTTCATTTCATAGACATTTCGCGCCAGCTTTAGTGAATCGGTCTGTATGTATCTCCGCAGCTCTTAAGACTTAATACGCCTTTTTAACTACTAAGTACATTCAAAATAATTTTTCTTTAATGCCTTTATAAAACTCTACTTTCACGACTTTATTCTTGTTTTTTAGGGATCCGTATTAAATTGGTAAAAAGAAACCCTCACGGTGTGACTCAGTCTTGACTGTCTGTTACATCGTTAAATATCTCGAGAACTACTAAAGCTACCGATTTGACATTTGGAATATATGTACAAGGTTAACCCAAACACGTTGAGAGAGGATTTATCTTATATTTTAATTTATTTTCAATGAAAAATACCCGATAAAAAAGGGGTAAAAATTAAAAGTTTAGTTACTGCGTCATGTCTCATGTGGTGTATCATTTGAAAGCTTTGATTTTTAATCAGCTGGACTGGCAACGTCTGTCATTTCCTATACAAAAAAAACTGCCATTTTTTGCGGGGGAGGGCCACGTCAAATGTACAGCTATTCGGACGTAACGTACAAATATCTATGTCAGATAAACGTCAGTCCATACAATGAGTATATCCATTGGTCAGAGAGGTAAACCTGTCAATTGCTAGGTACTCCGTCTAGTTTAAAACTCAAAGTTTGGTCCTGGCCATATGTACACGCCCGTTACCATACAAACGAGTGACCCAATCAACAACAAGTGAAAGTAATTCTAGGTGAAGTTACAACAAAATTCTTACGGAACCCTCGGTGCGGGAGTTCGACTCGCACTTAGCCCGTTTTTTTATTTGCTGTTTTTTTAATACCACGACGGTGGGGGAAATGCGGGAATGCGGTCACCGTAGCCTGTGGACGTCTGCAACTCCAGAGAGTCTCATGCGCATTGCTGACCCATTAAAATCTTATATCTCGTTATATGTAGAGGCAACAGAAATACATCATCTAAAACTATATTTTCACACGCTGTATTTCACTGTATTTATTCTTACTGGTGACATAGAAATCTCACGAGCATAGCAAGAATTTAGGACGAAGGACGTAAGCGCCATTAAGTTTCATGGCACTTAAGTCCTTTGTGCCAACATTTACAATTTTGAACATTAAATAAGCGACAAGCGATAAGACTATGTAGGTAACTTTAGAACCCGCACACAAAATGTTACGAGAATTAGTTGAGAAGTGCGGGCAATGCGGCCTAGAACAATAGGGTTGTAGATTTTTGCCTAAGTTGAAACGGGAACCTTCCCTATACAGGGTGTTCTTGGCCATTGAACACGGCCCAAACGTAAATATGCGTTACGGTGATTAGAACTAGTATACTTTGGAGCACCTGTATGCGACTCAAACCTATTAGGTAATAAACCTTCATAGAATAGTATGAAACCTTCTCCTTTTTAGGGCTCCGTAATAGTCAACTAGCAACTTGTCAACACAAATGTCATAATAAAAAAAAATGTAAGTATCACTAATACTATTGCCCAATTGCCAAAAGCACTGCCAATGATAAATACAATGTTTCTTTTTGCAGTCGATTAATGGAAATAAGTTTTGTTGAAAAATAGGGATGACGACTAGGTTGAAAAACTATTATTCTAATTAGTCCGTCAGTTAGATTATCTAAAATTATTAGACACGTATTTTTTCCTATTTTAATTTAACTAAAATTGACGAAGATAAAGAGCATCAAAGTTCCGGGGTGGGGGCGTGTGACGTCACTCCTAGGTAAGAATTGTACCTAGGAGTGACATTACGCGAAACTTGAACGCACTGTATTTTTGTCATTTTTGATTTGACGAACAAAAGAAAAAATACGTGTACAATATTTTTTTATAATCTAAAAGACGGACTAAATAGATTTTTTCAGTCGTCTAGCCTATTATAATATTTATTTTTTGTTCTAATCAAAAACATATTTACGTTAGGGCATTGCTAAGATGTAGCCCTAATCCCTATTTCAGGATTTCAGTGATTGCCCAATGGCTGAGGTCAGCCTGCATAACATTCGGTCAAATTCACGACACGGGCAGTTGAGTCGAATACATTGACGGCATTTGACGGTCGCCTTCAAATGAGGAATACCGCGAGTCGATTTTCCGCTAGGGGTGCTAGTGGAACATGGGTCCTGCGGGAATATTTCAAACGTCACTTTGACAGTTCTCTCATACTGACACGGGACCCACGCTTGAGTGGCGCCGCCTGGTGAGCGACAATACGGTAGCTCCCATTCCCCTTTAATCGCCTTAGGCTGGATTTGACCAAACCAAGAGTAACGCTTACTCTTGGATACTAATGTCAAAATCCCATAGTAATTTGACGTTACTATCTGAGAGTAAGCGTTATTCTCGAAATTTTAAAAAATTTCTTCTCTAAAAATTTGGCAAAACGCAGCCTTAGTCGGCTGTGGCCGTCACGGGAATGTCTTGCCAACGACGCCAATGATGGCTACAGCCGACTGCTTCAACAACTTAGGGTATTGGGTCCGACTTGCCTTCGACACGCCACGTGTGCTTTTTGTGTCCCACACTTATTTAACCATATTCTTTTTTTTGTCCGCAGATGTGGAAATATTGGAGAACGATATCAAAACGGAGGTTATTGACATCGACGAAAACTCTAATGAAGCGGTCAAACATGATCTGCAACAAATACCTATTGTCTACACGACTCGGTTGGACGAAATGTTTGTTGGCAGAATTTTTGATCCTATCGGGATACTTCCACACGAAGCTACCGTTAGGATAATTAAAGAAAGTAAACCAGTATTAGGAACTTATCCTGGCCCTCCAAAAAAAGGTCGAAAAAATAAAAAGAGATTCAGTGAATTACAAGACACACTTCGGAGAATATACCAGCCAGTGGATGTGGAAATTAAAGAAGAAATAGAAGCACTAAATATATGTAATACTCAAATTGATGTCAATTCTGTAAAAAGAGAAGTTGAAAATGAACCAATTGTAGCAGCGAATGCTGGGGTAATAGAGGGACAAGTAGTTAAAAATGAGATAACCAAAGACACGTGTAAATATGCGGGACTTTTAAAACAGTGTAAACCATGTAGAGTTTTACTTCCAACACTCATAGGGCATGGCCAAGTGTTACATGGTGGTCAATTGCTTAAAGCAAGTAAAGTACCAAAACCTCCTTCATCTCTAAGCATGTCTTCAGATGATGAGGTACCTTTAATAACGTTCCCTCCGGATTTGCTCTTAGAACGTAATTCCAACATAAAAGATATTGGAGTGAAAGAAGGAAAAAAAGTTGCAAACCCTGAAAAATCAGTACACCAGCCAAAACTTGTGCAAATTAATACTTTAGGCCGAAGCAAAAATAAAGTTATACCGGTGACTGATATAGGTCATCGTCTGTTGCGTAAAGGATTAATAGAAATAGAAGATGCATTCTCTAATGACCACCACTTTTATTTTACTGATGCCGAAGGTCATTTATTAGACTATTTCAAAAACGTAAAAGACAGAAGTGAATACGAGAGAACAAATATGCATGAGTGTAAATACAGAATAAATAATTGCTGCTGGGTTAAGAAAAATGAATTTATTCATTCTTTATACCCTAAAGTTCTCATATATCCAAACTCGCGGTTCATAAGAAAGCCACACCCATGTAAGCCAGGTGCTTGTATCTGCTGCTGCCGCAAAAGTGAAATCTGTAAGAAGCCTGATTTAGATTTCACAGGAGAACACCCCGTTCATACAATTATACAAAAAAAATCTGGGCTGGATGTAGTACGTGATTTGGAAGATGAAATTGATATCAGCATCATAAATATTAATAGAACACCAAAACTTAATTCTAGTGAATGGTTGAGATTTTTTTTAACTGCAAAGAAAACCAATGATGTCCCCACTAGCTTAATAGGAAGAGCACTGAATTATAAAAAACTTCCACCTGTAAAACAGACCGATAACAGGCGGTTAGAGACGCTAAAAAAAGAAGAATTTCTGAGCTCCGTCATCGTTTTCCGCAATTTTGCAGAAGATTTAACTGAAATCTATGAAATAAATGAACAAGGAGAAATTGAAACTTATTTCAAAACGGCGTGCTATACTAACACAATTAAGTCGGATATTCAAAAGTTATTAAGGAGAAAAAAATTAATAACCGGAGCAATATGTTGCTGGTACAAACGCGAAGAAGTCATATATAAACTTCATACGTCTAATGCCATGCATCCTAGAGCAATACAATTTGTTAGAACTAATCATACTTGTCAGAGTTTAAGATGCAAGTGTTGTTGCAAACCCGATATTAAGGTGGGAATACAGCTTGGAAATATATCACTTCCAAAACGAAGCTTGCTCAACTCCTCAACACTTAATGCATGGAGAAAACGTGCCCCTGCCAGTCCTCGAGAGAAAGAAGACGATGATTGTCAAATTACTTCGGTAATGTCAAGCCCTACATTAAAGTTACCACAGACTACTGCAATACCAGCTGCAGCAGTGCCCCCGAGCTTGTTCGTCACTGACGTTGTTGACGGCGACGAATTGTCAAAGGAAGTAAACTCGCTGATCACCTCTATTTTAGACAGGTTTAAAGATGTCCGGCTTACGATTAACGGCGATGGTAAAGTAGCTGCCGCTTTAAACACACCCGTTAACACATTATCTACAGTAGAGCTTAAAGTCCTCGCTAATATACTCTCATTTGCTCAAAGTCAAGTCAATGTGTTGGGATCGAAAGTAGGCTCAGGAGCGTCTTTAAGTCTGAGTAATATCATTAATCTGAAGGTAGACGACATGCAATCGGATACGACAATCGATCCCAAGACTGTTTACAAAGAATTTGGGAAAAATGTGAATCTAACGCAAAAAAAACCTGGGCAGCAAACTAACGAAAATATTGCCAAGTCGTTAAACTTGCCGCTAACGCCTATTGTGCCAATGCCGGGCAATTTTTTTACAGAATTAATGTCCGTAAAAAACCAACAATTCAATGATGCGTTTTCCTCGTTTATAAACTCGAAAATAGACGGAAACGTCGCAACTGTTACACCAGTAATTGAAAACGTGTTTTCATTAAAAGAAACTGAAACCGAAAATACTAAAGAGGAGTCTTCTTCTACAACCGTCTGGTATAGAAAACCTGCAGCTCAAGATACCACTACTAAGACTACAATAACAACTAATACAAGTATAAAACGGAACACTAATAGCAAACCAGAGACAGGAGGACCTAAAAAAATAAGAGTTCGATCGCCTAAAAAGTTAGGCACAGTTACGAAAACCTCTCCAGCTATTATGGCAGCTACGAATATACCTCAACAGCAATATCAAATACAGAATATTCCTCCCGGACTTTACGTTTTGCCAAATCTTCAGCAAAACTTTATCGTCCCGTCTGTAACTCAACCTCAAATGGTAAACTGCATGTCTCCTTCAACGCAACAGCCAATGCTTATTATAAATCCACTACAGAATTCTGGTGGGACACTTATCCCAATCAATACTCCTAATGGACACCTTCAATCGAATATACCAGGTATATTGAATAATGATAGCACTTCACAACTAATTAATACTAATGATAGTAATTATATAACTGTTGAAAAAGATATTCCTAATCAAGAACTAACGTCTAAGGTGACAGAGGGAGATCCATTGAACGATCCACAGATGGACGCTCCAGAAACTGTCTGTGTTCTAGAGGACGAAGGTCAGATATCGGACAACGAAGCGGATATGGACAGTGATGAAGAAATAGAGTTGAAATACTCCCCAGATAATGTAGAAGTAGAAGAAGACTGTATACTTGGCGTCTAAAGATTTAATAAGAGCTCCGTAATGTACCTCAGTTATAATAGCTGAACTTAAATCGAACATACGGGAACACGGTAGTTGGTTTTAGTTAAAATACATATCGAGTTTAAAATGTACATCAGTCTTGGTAATACATATATGTTATAACGAATCGCAGCAAATTGACTGCAATAGTATTTGATGCAATTTTAATATAAGCCGATTATAGGAAGAGTTATTTAATTTTTGGTAGGTATCCCAACACTGCATCAGGCTTTTTAATGTAGAGGTTTTGAACGAGCAGCACCATTTAGTTCAGGTGTCAAAACAACATCACTATACATTATTTTATTGAGTATTTTGTCTGATTTCAGCTCTAGCATATTAGATTTCGATAGGTAAGTACGCTCATTGCAATGTATACCTACCCTCAAAATGTAAGTCTATAAAATGTAAACTTACCTACTCAAAATGTATATGTATTATGTACTGAAATGGCACCTAATATATAATCTATAATTGAAATTAGGTGTGGCATTAAATCCTTATATATATGGTACAATAGATATAGTTTAAGATTATATGTGTAATAAACCCTTATTACACATATAATTATGACAATTGTTATGGATGTAGTTCATGTAGTATTCCTACGATATATTTCCTGGTAGGGCAATTACTAACCGAGGCATTACATAATTGTTATTTAATGTTTAAATTTAACCTACAACTATTCAATGGAGCGTACATTGAATAGTTTTAGGCTAAATTTAATTTTAAAGGTTATAGTCGGATTCGCATAGAAAGTTGGCCCTTAAGTCAATTGAACTAGGGTTTTTTTATGTGAATGAATACCTGTTTTGGTGAAAAATATTTATGCTGAGTATGAGCGGGCTTACCACGAACATCGAAAATTGGCATTGACGGAAAAACCTCTTTGTCACTCATATGCAAGTGTGACAGAGATGGAGATACAAATCCGCAATCGTTCGATTTTCGTGGTATAGGCCCAGGGCATACGCTAGCTGGAGTGGCGTGGGTGCACGCGTGCACGGAGCGGGTGCACGCGGCGGGTGGATTTAGTATGGCGCACCCGCTCCGTGAGTACTCCCTTTGACCGCCGTTGTCACCGATACTAGACAACGATAGTACGATACACTAACGCCGTCGTCTTGTAAACAAGACAAAGTTTCAACCGCTTACTAAATGGTAAAATAATAGAATTTAAAAATTATTTTGTACTCATGTCAACTTGTTGACCCTTTGTTTTTTCATACTAAATATTTTACTTTTTAAGCAGCTATATGAATCCATTGTTTCATAATAAAGGATTTAAAAAATATGCTTATAATTTCTACATTTTTCGGTGTCACTGTCGCCGTAGGCATACGTATAAAAGACAGCTAGGGATGGGAAAGTTCAATCGATGTGCAAGTTTTTAAAATGAATATGTTTTCATGAATCTGGTTTTATTTAAGCGTTCAAACATTTAATCGTCAATTATTGTCATTGTTGGTAACTACTCGTAGTAAGTAGGTATATGTCGAAAAAAAAAGGCATAATAATGGATAAAGTTTAGGCAGCTTCTTCAGTAAATTGACCATTGCGGTTTATTTGTCGAATAAATTATTGACCGCAGTGACAGCGGAGGTCTACGTTTTAACTCGATATGTATATATATAACCGATATATACAGTATGTATCACAACGAAGAGCAAACCTTAAAACTGGTTGACGGGGAACTGGGAAGGGCAGTCGGTTAATGGTTTTTGTAACATCCTATAGGGTTTGTTTACGTTTTTGATTTTTGACAGTGCATGCGTATTGCGTACTGTTGATATGTAGCTAGGGGCAACAAATCAACATTAACGTTGTTATGTCAATGCACATGTGCTTTGAGTTCTGTTTATAAGTAACCTAGGTAATTATTTTAATAATTACCTAGGTTACTTATAAACAGAACTCAAATTAATGGCTGTAGTCATAGGCAACGCGCAAGCGCTTTGTTAACTGTTTGTTTGTAACTAGGTAAAAATCCAATCATCAACAAGGTTTGACGCCTGCCTGTCAGTTGGTAATTTAAGAAATGTCATTTATAATATTGTAAACAAATAATACAGGGGAGGTGCAAAACAATAATAATAAATGTAGGTATATTTTTATACCTCACGTAAAACCTGTCGTATTTTTGATGAATTAGGTACCATGCTCATATTTATGATCTAAACATTAACGGGTTTCTTTTTTTGCCTTTCCTTCTGATACATACTGTATATATATATTATTAAATCCACCTGTTAGTTTTCTCCGAAAACCCTCCGGTAAGTAAGTATGTAAATTTATCGAGACACGATGCGCGTCCCTAATCTTAAGGTTTATAAACTTTACGTACCGACAAGCGCTTATGCCGTTGACTCAGACGCTATTATTACTTAACTCGCGCGTAAACAGTATTTGTCAGTCTGAACTAAAGACGAGCCATGCGCGCCGTTGACATGTATAGAAGACTACTCGTACAGACTAGTGCGGTGATATTACTTCATGATTCGATAATGTTTAGTTGTTGTTTTTCATGATAAAGTCCTTTATTTTCAACATTTTCTTGTATAGTAATTTTTTTTAGTTTAGAAATTTTGAGAGAAATCTAAGTTTGGAAATAAAAAAAGCCAAATTGAGAAGAATTCCACCTTTAATTATGAATATCGATATCACTATTTGCAATCCCTAAACTTTTTATTAGTTGTTTACTTAAAATTTGCTCTGGCGTGTGAGTGAGCGTCTTGGCGGACAGGGTCCGGCGGCCAAAAGGTTTTAACTTAGCGCTGTTCATACGATTTCTTATTAGACGGGCGTCCGTTCCGGGTAATCCGCTTCAGCTAGCGTAGGCCCTCAACATCCTACTAGTGACGGTTTTTTGACTTATGATTTTCGAAAGTTTTTTTCTTTAATGTAGTAGAATGTTGCTGTCCAGTAGGATGTTGATACACAGTAGAAATGTTTGTCACCATAACAGGTACTCACATAAAAACCCTAGTCAAATTGACTTAAAGGCAACTATGCAATTTTTTTATAATACGACGGTGACAAACAAGCATACGGCCCGCCTAATGGCGCATAAACTGTCACTAGTGGAATGTTTAGAATCTTGATTCTCAGCATAAACATTCCTCACCTACAGAGGTACTCACAAAAAAAACCGATTCAAATTGAGTTAAGGGCCGACTATGGGCACCCGACTATATGGCCCTAGTGACTGTAATTTTCCCTTGTAATGTTATTTTTAATAAGATCATAAACTAAAAAAGTAATTTACTAGTATCTAGTAAATTATGCATACATGGATACAAGTATTATTCATACTCTATTCGTGTACTTAGGTAAAAGTGATCGTTTCTATGTTAGACAATGTACCTAGGTACTAATAGGTTTTACCATAAAACTTAATTCATAACTTATGTGAAAATAAAGGTACTTAAGGTAAATAGAATATTGCAAAGTAAATAGGTTATTATAATTATTGGTATATTTAAGCGCTTTAAAGATGTAATGTGGTTGTTTTAGTAATAGCAGTAATAGGTACCTACAACTTTTCGCTTTGTTGATAAGGTTAATTTCTAAACAAATCTTTGTGGCATTAGTACCTTATCAGCAACCGGCAAAGTGGTACCTTTTACTTGTTGGGTATTCTTCCTTATAATAAACAACTTAATCTTATTAAACTTCCTTTTATTCCTTGATTAAACACAATTACATTATAATTCTACATTTTTGCCTGCCACTCGTATCGTGACTTGATCAACCACCAGTATCTTTTTTAAATCGAGACACAGACTATATCTTAGGCGTGTTTAGATGCGCGGATATTGGCCACTTCAATACTCTCCTTCAATATTCGCACATCTATTAATGTACAAATTAATAGATGTATAACATGGTACAAATTAAGCAAGTTACACATTCTTAAAAATTTTTCTCCTGACAAAGGTTTAGTTAGGATATCAGCTATCTGGTCAACTGTAGACACATACTTAACAGTAATTAATCCTTCTTCCACC
This sequence comes from Lathronympha strigana, assembly GCA_949128165.1. NCBI lineage: Eukaryota > Metazoa > Arthropoda > Insecta > Lepidoptera > Tortricidae > Lathronympha > Lathronympha strigana. The sequence goes on along the minus strand of OX421923.1, from coordinate 7,056,503 downwards.
TTTTGTTTAATAAAATTAAATTTAACATCCACATGTTTTAAACGTTTCTGGTCTTGGTTTTTAACAACTTTCATTGTACTTTGATTGTCTTCATAAATAATAGTATTATTTACCTGAATATTAAAGTCCGACAATAGTTTCATTAGCCAACATGCTTCTACAGATGCTTCACATAAAGCAATTAATTCTGCCTCTGTCGTACTCAAAGCAACAGTACTTTGTTTCTTTGATTTCCAAGTTACAGTATTGTTAAATAATTTAAATAAGTATCCACTCGTGGATTTCCTATCAATATCTCTTGCAAAATCAGCATCAGCAAAGCCAATTAAGGTTTCAGTTTGACAATTTGAATAAATCAGATTAAAATTAATTGTTTGTTTTACATATCTTAACACACGCTTTAATTCTTGCCATAATTTCAAAGTTGGCTGTGATTGGAATCTACTTAAATATGAGACCGCTGTTGCCAGATCTGGCCTTGTGCCCATCATAGCATACATCAAAGAGCCGATGAGAGATCTACACTTGTGCTCTAAAGCAGTGATGGGCAAAATTTATTCGAATGACGGATGACGGATGACGAATAACCAAATCATTCGCGGATGACGGATGAATTTTCGGATGATTATTCGTATTCGAATAAATTATTCGTCGAATAATTTATCCGCGAATAATTTATTCGCCGAATGAATTACCACGAATAATTTTTCAAATACCTTATCAACTTCTGTTTAAAATAGCTATCTAATTATGAATTCATAACTCAAGTTTCATTTCAACCGCCTAGTTTCATTGACACAATTTCTTTTAAACATTATGGCCTTACTAGTTTATATGGAATTAATTTTATATTCGGTTATTTGAATGAGAACTACGAGGCCCTTTTTAGACCGAGATAGTATATGTCATTGAAATGTACAGAAACTTGACAAAATCTATGCCATAGAAATTAGGAGGTTTCTTTGCTCAGATTTTCTTCCAGCCCGCATAGGGATTATAAAAGGACTGTAAATATAAGTGCACTTTAGAAATCAACATGGATTATTAATAATTCGTAATAAAAATCATACGTCATGATATTCTTTGTTTGAAAGCCAGAGTAAATAACATTAACTACAAAAAGACAAATGACGATATACGAAACATTAAACACGTGCAGCGTTTTACTAGGTACATTACAAAATTAACGGGGCTCATATAGATCATATCGAATAGATCACTAAAGACGATCGTGAACTTTAGTAAAAATTGTCATTTTTAATATATGTTTCTTTTTCTAAATTTAATAGAATAGCTAACACACCTTTAATATTGTTAGTAAACTTATAGGAGTAATATAATAAGTAAATCATTCGTCAAGTTAAAAACCGTTCGAAATATTTATTCGCCGATAAGTTACTCGCGAATAAATCATCCGCGCATAAATCATCCGCGAATAAATCATCCGCGAATAAATCATTCGCGAATAAAAAATTGGTGGATTATTCGTCATTCGAATGATCATTTAGATAAATTTTTATTCGAATAATGCCCATCTCTGCTCTAAAGTCATGTCAATTTCACTCAAGTCAAAGTCTAATTTAAAATTAAGTTCCATTGGTGAATTTAAACCTTTGCAATTTTCCATGTTATAACACAGAAGTACCTTCTCTAAATATTTAGTCTGAGGAAACGATGCGGCGGATGAACTGGCGAGGAGAGGGTCAGAGACACCGACATACGGACCGGAACCCATCATACCACTACCTTTATCGTACATACAAAACCGACTAAACCAACATCACAGAAACCTTCACAACAAATACTGGAATGAACTGAACACATGTAGACAAACCAAAGAAGTCCTACCGGAGTTAAACGACAAGCTCACAAAAACCTTACTTAGGACACCCAGACAACAACTACGAAAAATAGTAGGGCTACTTACAGGACACAACACACTAAACAAACACCTATACAACATGGGTATAACGGATAGTCCTATGTGCAGAGCCTGCATGGGAGAAGAGGAAACAACAAAACATATTGTACTGGACTGTAGACAGGTGGAAGTATACAGGAGTAGGTATTTAGGGACTATAAACACACTAAAGGAGGCATTTAGCAACCTAAAACAAATGTTGGCCTTCATAGAAGAGCTGGGATGGTTGGAGTAGGGCTACCTCGTTACCACGCAAAAAAGGCACATTGGATGTCGAGTTGCGGAAAAAGCCCAGAAAAACTAACTAACTAACTAACCTTCTCTAAATATTTAGTCTGATTAAGATAAATTCCGTCCTTTTTCTTTTGAATACTTATGCCTAGATACATCAGTCTGTCATTTCCTAAGTCTTTCATATTAAATTTTGTCTTTAAGAATTTCTTAACATTATCTATTCCAGTCATGCTAGGCCCTACTATCAACAAGTCGTCAACATATAAAATTAAGTATAAATCTCCTTTGCTGTAAAGACAATAGTCATTTTGAGAACGTTTAAAGCCATATTCTGTAATAACTTCTGTGAATTTTTCATACCAATATTTAGGACTCTTCTTTAAACCATATAAAGATTTTTGCAATTTTAAAACACAAATTACATATTTTATATGTATATGTTTTGCTATTCCTATTTATCGTTAATATGTTGATTAAATTTATAATATTAAAAATACCCATGTGTAAAAAAGAAAAAGTTTTATTAATATCCACTTCTATACCTACCTGCTATTTGCAGTTGTTTCAATACACAAGGTTTAAAATTATGCAATTTTCTATAAAGTCATCAAAATACTTTTGTCTATTTTGTTTGGCACAACCCTAGCTACGCTTGAAACAATGTATGGAAATGCTGTAGAACATGTCACAACTTTGCCTATGTCGTAAAAAAAAGACTTAAGTAGTTATTTAGTATTTTCTACTGACACCTGGGCTTTAATATTACTGCTACCACTTTAAAAAGGCTTTCCCTTTTTAAATACTCTATATATTACCACAGATAATCCACTAGGCAATGTTGCAGCTTTTGGCTACAACTTTGACTGCAACGTCTGCAACTTTGAAAGATTCCACAGGCCAAACTATGAGTATTTGGCGTACTTCGAACCTTAATATATTTTATTTATTTAACCTTTATTGCACAAAAAGAAAATTACAATTGTACAAAAGGCGGACTTAATGCTATGAAGCATTCTCTACCAGTCAACCTTCGGGCAAAACAGAGAATATGTAGGTGGTGCGATATCAAGTTGTAAATAAATTACAAAATAAAGTAGGTACTATAATTACACAATTGCAGATAATCTAAATATTATATAAAAATGAATTTAAATAATACATACACATATAAGAATATAATATTATTACATACTCGTATATTAAAAAAAAAATACATATACATACACAAACATAAGATATCAGATGAAACTTGCAAAAATAATTTTTAAGAAAAAAAAACCGACTTCATTTGGTTCCCGGTAAAAGTGAAATTAAGAATTTGTTTGAGTTAGCCAGTTTACTTCACAAATATCCAATACACCGCACGTATACGATCGAAAATTGAGGAGCTTTCTTAATGTCCTAGGGCTTCCATCATTACATTTGAAGTATAATCAAACGGAACTCCCTTGTAGGCCTTTAAACAAACAAAATAACAATGTGTTAAATTGGATGACAGACTGTAAATTAACGAGCATATTCATCATGCCATCCCTGATTATCAACATCAGGTCCACTCCAGCAAAATGATGGCCATAGTAAGAAAATGCCTAAGCTAATTATGAACACCCTCTAATCACAATTAACCTGCCGTTCAAATTTGAAGAGTTCTCTGAATTCTTCTAGAACTCCATCATCAGAATATAAATCAAATCAAAAAGATGAATGTCACAACTAGGATAATAAGTAGAGCTAGGTTTATTAACCAGTTCCACTTTGCGATCCCTGGTCTTCATCATCAGATCAAGTTCATCAAAATTTTGGCTCCGCCAAAACACTGTTTTAGTTACTTAAGGAAACCCTCAAATCAGAATGCATGTGCCGTTAAAATTTGAGGAGTTCTCTCAATCCCTCATGAAGCCCATCATCAAAATAGAACTATAATCAAATAGGACTATCTTGAAGGTATTTCTTTACAAAGAAAAGATGAATGTCTCAAATCGGATGATAGAGCTGGGAATTAACAAGCAGTTCCACTTTGCCATCCCTGGTCTTCATCATCAGGTCCACTCCACCAAATTGATGATGTTCGTAAAGAAATGCTCGAGTGTCTTAAGAAACTACACAAATCATCATGCATGTGCCTTTCAAATTTGAGGAGTTCCCTCAGTTCCTCATGGATCCCATCATCAGAAATTGATTTTGAAAAAAACGGAACAAATCTGGAACCATCTATTTTCAGAAAAAAAAATATTTTTTTAAATCGGACGATAGTCCTGGGAATTACCAAGCAGTTCCACTTTGACATCCCTGGTCTTCATCATCAGGTCCACTCCACCAAATTGATGATATTCGTAAAGAAATGCTCGAGTGTCTTAAGTAACTACCCAAATCATCATGCATGTGCCTTTCAAATTTGAGGAGTTCCCTCAGATCCTCATGGATCCCATCATCAGAAATTGATTTTGAAAAAAACGAGACAATCCTGAAACCATCTATATACAGACAAAAAAATATTTTTTAAAATCGGATCATAGTCCTGAGAATTACGAAGCAGTTCCACTTTGCCATCCCTGGTCTTCATCATCAGGTCCACTCCACCAAATTGATGATTTTCGTAAAGAAATGCTCGAGTTTCTTAAGAAATCACCCAAATCAGCATGCATGTGCCTTTCAAATTTGAGGAGTTCCCTCAGTTCCTCATGGATCCCATCATCAGAAATGGATTTTGAAAAAAACGGGACCAACCAGGAACCGTCTACTTTTAGAAAACAAAAAAAAAATTCAAATCGGTTCAGTAATGACGGAGTTATGAGTGAACATCCATTAAAAAAAAAAATAAAAAAAAAAATTCAGTCGAATTGAGAACCTCCTCCTTTTGTGAAATATTGAAGTCGGTTGAAAAACACTAAGAACTTGCCATTCTGCCAGCAAAATACTCACTTAAGGATTTTTAAATTTAAACCTATTCGGGCATCAATGTCTAAATTGGGAGTCTATTCCAAAGGCTACCTGAACGGAGAAAGAATTGGACATGAAACCAGTGTGGTGAGATGGTATAGACAGAGAGAGGTTGCCAGTAGAGCGAAGTTGACGGACACGGGAAATACCATAGTAGTTAAAGGAAGCTTTCAAATATTCGGGGGATTGAGGATCGTTAATGATTGAAAAAAGAGTGCAGAGCATGCGAATGTTGCGACGAATTCGTATAGGAAACCATCCAAGTTTAGAGCGGAAAAAGGAGATATGGTCGTATTTACGTAGACAGAAAATAAATCGAATACAATTATTGAGTAGACGATCTAACTTACTCAAAAGATCTTCGTTCATGTGTCTTTAGATCTAGATTAACTTAGCAATGCAAGCAAGAGCACAGATAACGTATACTTTAGGAGTTATTTAAAAAAAACATGAATTTCCGTGCAAAGCTGCAGCAGTTGACGGTACCTACCTAGATGTTTTTTTCGCCTTTTCGCCCAAAATACGCCTTTGTAACATCATTACCAAATGCTTTTTAGTTACTGAGTAAAAGCGCTGTGACATACGGAACGGACGAAACTATAAGGGTTCCGTTTTTGCCATTCTGGCTACGGAACCCTAAAAACTCGATACCTATCCCTGCCGTTTGTTGTAGAAATGCCCTGTCCCGTTGCTTTTTTTTAGGGGCCGATTATCGCCTGCCCCTCCCTCCCCCTCTCTCGTAAGTTTCCTTTCGTCGATTACACGGGGCGAGGCCGAGAATCGGTCCCTAAAAGTCGCGACGTGTAATACTAACATAAGTCATAGATTTTTTGAACAGATTTGGTCAAGTCTAATTTTTGAGTTTTTGCCAAAAAACTATTTATAACAAAAGGGTGAAAGTGCCTTGATAGTTTGATGGCAGTTACGCCTTTTTGATTGCATAGTTTTTTCATAGTATAATGGTATTGACGGTACTACGAGACCCTCAATTATGCGCGTGGTCCGACCGACGCACTTGTCTAGTTTTTATTTTGTAATTTGTTAAATTTTACCTAGGTACGAATTTTATACTTATCGAAATTTACTATCTGCCTGCACCGCACCTCTTTGCGAGTGCGCGTGCGATACAAATCTTCGATTTTTCAATAGTGGCAGCTATGTAAGTAGGCCCTCAGTGAAGCGAAAAAGTAAGGGCCTGGCCACATGTCCACGTTGCGGCGCCGTTAACGTAAAACGGTGCGTTGCCGGAGCGCAGCACGTTGCACGACGTGAAAATATACGTTGCCGCGCAACGTACAGATGCACGTTGCACGTTGCCTCGCCGCGCGCCGTGCAAACACACGTTATGCCGGATTGAGTGAATTCACGTTGCGTTGTCGCGTTGTACGACGTCGCACTTATCCATCACTACTAAATTTTGTGATCAGTCTTCAAACCGACATGGATATCATCACACGTGTTCTGCTCATGTTGTTGTTAAGAAGAAGCATGAAGAAAAAGCAAAAGAAAAGAAAATATTGGATAAATCCATATATTTATAATATGAATTACGATGGAAGTCATTTTATAAAGAAGTACGAGGCGTTGAAAACAAGTAATGACAAGTTTTATGAATGGCGGACAATTTAGATGGTTTGGCAAACATCGGTTCAAATATATTCAAGTATACAGTAAAGACGTAATTCTCCTGCTCCGGCTGCTAAGACAACGAAATAAGAAAAAAAAACCGGCCAAGTGCCAGTCAGACTCGCCCACCGAGGGTTCCGTATATCATAAGAATGATTAAAATGCGGAACCCTAAAAACTGAAACTAATACATTCGGTGAATAGCTTCCACTAGTGAAATCAAAAAGTCGACATCTAAATTCTCAGTCATTTTTATCCATTAATTACCGCGTGCGAAGTAGTGCGAACTAAGCAACATCGCTTGGTCAATGAGTGCTCAAAAGGGGTGTTCTAGGTGGAATGGTGGAAAGCAGAATATTTAACTATGGTGTGTTGTGGAATATTAAGAATAGTTAGGAGACAAACAATAAACATACCTACTGAAAGTCCTTGCCTCTCGGTGCCCCTCGGTCCGGGGTACTGACCCCGAAGGGAGTAGGAACTAAAAAGGCCCCGTTTTTGTTTTTTTGAACATCTCAGAAACGATGCGTTATAAAAAATTTCGGTTAACTACATATTGAAAGATTATTAAATTCTCTACAACTTTGACATACTATAATTTTTATATGGTGTCCAGATATGAGTTCCGAAAAATGCTCGATTTTGATCAAATCTTTATCTCTCCACACTTTTCTTTTCATTCTGTGCTACATATGTTGGGAACTCTTTATCTGAGACAAAAGCTTCTTGGAGAAAACTTTCAGATAGTTAATTTATTTTTAAACTATACCTTTACCTACATATGCATAAATATATGTATCATTTACCGTTGCAAAATTATAGGTACAACTTTAAAAAAAAATTACATATTTAGATACATCTCTTTCAATTTATAATAAATAGTAATGTGTCTACTTAAAAAACCGGCCAAGTGCGAGTCGGACTCACCCACCGAGGGTTTCACACAAAGGATGCTCAACCCCTCCCCCATTTGTGAGTTGTGACCTTAGGTACCTACTTAAAATTCCGGTGGCACGGAACTCTCAGTATGCGGCAACTATACGGTTTTCAGATTTTTGCCTGTACTTGTACCTACTACAAGCTCTCGCTTTTTGCCAAATTTCGTGATTCTAGATTAACGGGAATTACCCTGATACATTTTGATTCCCATTGTAAATGTATGAGAAATGCGATATAATCGGCGGTATCTTGATGGCGTTGGCGTTGACGTAGAGGTTTAGTTTTTTCTCAGTTTCAAGGGACTACAGACTTGTGTATGTGGTATTAATTTTAACTTGATACATCTACGCATTTTCGAGATAAAGGGTCTTGTCAAACAGATGGACGGACGGACGGACGGACACACGTACGGACAACAAAGTGATCCTATAAGGGTTTTCATTTTTGTGGTACGGAACACTAAAACTAAACCAAATCAACACATTCATAACAAATAATAAATGGTCTGATTCTTACTCAGGGTCATTGACCTTATCAGCTGTAGAAGTATCATTCGGGACACCCTGTAGATAATGATTTGAACTAAATAAAAATTATGAAAACATAGCCAATTTATTGATAAATTATAAAACTAAAGATTGTATCGTTAAGTATAAATACAAAATGAACCTGGCCTAATTGTTGACATGTGTATTATTTCGTCTGAGATTCTTTTGTTTTTGATTCCTGAGAATCTGAGAGTATTTTAAGCCGTATCTGATACAAAGCTTTATGTTATTATTTTTATTTTAGGATTTTTTGATGTTTTTATTGACGTCTTGTAAATATATTCTGGACAACCTATCGAGCTTAATTTAAGATTATCTCAGCCACTGCTTGATACGACTCAAAGAAAAAAAAGGGGTAACATGCTGCCAAAACATGTTATGTAAGTTTCCTCTTCATGATTGCCCAATTGAGCACCCACGAAATAAATGTGGTGATTTTATATTTACGAAAAAAAAGAATAACTATTTGGATTCCCGTCAACTTTTGATGCAAGAGGGGTTAGCGCGTCCCTACGCGCTAAAAGAATCAGCCAAAACCAAAGCCTAACATTCATGGCGATGGACCGTCGCTAGAGCAGGTCGATAGGGACGATATATGATAGATATATTCGATATTAAAGTTTGACCATTCCATCTAGAATCATTCGTTGACCAGGCTAATAGCTAAATAAAACTACCGAGCCGTGCGCCGTCCGCCGATGTGGTGGCACTGGCGCCGTGCCGCGGCACCGTCACCGTTCATTCTCACGGCAACGTCGACGTTAATTTTGACGTCGACGGCAACGTAAAAAACAACGTGCCACGTCAACGTCGACGTTAATTTTCACGTCGGCGGCAACGTAAAAAACAACGTGCGACGGCACGTTGGCCGTCGTGCGTCGTGCCGTTTTACGTTGGCGACGCCGCAACGTGGACATGTGGCCAGGCCCTAACGGCTTGTTTGTAAAATGACGTAAGTCACAATAGTCTCCATGTTATTTATTACATTATTGTTCTGACCGCACCGCTGAGCCGCTTCGCGCGTCGGCCATATCTGTGACGTCATGTCATCATAGGTGCTTGTATTCCGGCAGCTGGCGCGATTTTAATGCAGTTGGTGTGCAGCTCCTTTGCGTTTTTGTTTGTTTTAGAGCCGTGTGTTTAAAAATAGATGTAATAAATATACTTGCATGCATAATATTGTCTTTTGTTACCGCGATTGTTATTCATTGAAATTAAACACTTTAGAACGGATTAATCGCGTTTGTTAACACCATGACCCTAAGTTTCGAGCCCTTTACATCATTCGTTTTCACACGGTAAGATGATGACCTATGATTATCATCTTAACCTTGTAAAAATGAGTGCTGTAAATGTCTCGAAACGTAGGGTCATGGTGTTAGTTAACAAACGCGATTAATCCGTTCTAAAGTGTTTAATGTCAATATTTGCACGCATTATAATTAATATGACTTAAAATGCCAAAGTATGTAATAATACTTAAATAAAAGTAAGTAGGTATAGGTAGGTATTAAGGTACCTTACCTACTTACTTTTATTTAAGTATATTCAGCATTTATGACTATAAATATGTATGCTTTATAAACATACGAGTATATGCATCTGTATTAAATTTTGACCCTTCTTCCCCAGTAGTAAGTTCCAAAGTGTAATACATATTTTTAGTCGTGACTGTACAGGTAAACAGTATACACTACACATCACACAGGTATTCTTTATGGCCAAGGAAATATCACAACGGCAACAATGAACGAAAAGATTTTATAAAAAAAAAAACTACCTAAGCATTTTAAAAACAAAAATGTTGGAGTGCCCTTGCAGGGTTCATAGCCCTCCATTGCAATTTACCACCTTATGAGAGCAATAAATGATTACCGATACTAAATCAGGCACTTACAATAACAACTTTAATGAGGTACCTACCTACCGTATTGTAGGAAAAATATCACAATGTTCATAAAAATGTCATAATATAACAGTAACATACACATCACAATTCGAATTTCAAATTCTCCGAATCATCTAACTTCCGTTTCGTAGCCTGACGTAGGTGTCGGTACCTACTTACCTTGCCTAAACTACATCTACCGATTTATATAAGATAAGTAGGGACCTACGTCTGGCTTAGATAACTATTATAAAGTATGTAAGCATGAACTATTACGCTACCTACAACCCTCTCATGGTAGTCCAGTACCAACAATAATGAAAGAATCAGAATAAGCAGGTGCAAAATGTAAACTATTTTACTAACGGAACCCTACCTGGGTTCCAGGTAGACACATTTACTGTATAACTATTACTCTATGTAGCATTTGTAAGCACCGTGTTTATTAAGTATCTTATCAAAAATAAACGATTATTACCTACTTCAACGGCAGACATTATTATTACTTAATCACAATGCCAGGGCCCTCATATAGATGATGGAGGGGGATATTAGGGTCACAGACCACGGTACCCAGTTTCTAGAAATGCTTAAACCGACCAAGCAAAAAAACCTCGCATGACAATTAAGAGCGTACTAACACTAGGTCGAAAACCTGTATAGTGAAGTGAATACACAAACAATATGATACGTAACTCGTTTGACAACATTTTCCAACGATTATCAAATTACTTCTTCTTTATTAACTAGTAAAAATCACTTAAAAATAGAGCGCTTAGCACAGTTACCTTCAACTGAGTTCTGATATCTGAAAAAAAAAGTCAATTTGGTGGTCATTTCCAAGACACGACCGCTCCGTTCACTGCCCACGACCTAAATGAACTAAAACGCGCAACTGGCGCGCTAGAGGGAGAAAGCGTTCGGCATCCCACTCGCACTTACTGAGCGGTAGTCATGTCGATTCAACCGTCCGCCTAGCCACGTTTCTTCCATTTTGTTTTGGATCGTCACAGCGTTCACGACTGGGAAATTTTGAAACATGATTATCAAACGTGTCAGTGTATCTTCGAATTACTAATGTATCGCGTGGTGAATTTTTTTGGGAGAGCAGTTAGAAGATAAAGGTAATATTAATATATATTATTGTTGAATATTAATATTTTGTCTTGACAGCTGTTGTGAAAGCGTTATTTACTTTTTAATGCGTTCAGTTCGATATTATTTGTAAGTGATTGTCGAAGGAAGTGCTCGCGCGAAGCGTCATGCCGCTGGGAGTTTACAAGTAATAATGAAATGAATGCTTTGAATTTGTCTGTTACGGAAATAGCGCGTCGTGTTTTTTGTTTTTGTCGTTCGCCGGGACACCGACGTGCGCTCAGTAAGGCTTGTGTTTGTGAAATGAGTGGGTTGGCCGCCATGTTTTCGTGCTGCAGCGCGTAGCGGATTAGTGTTGCCACACTTTTTTGTTGTTTATATTTTCATATGAATAATAATTGTTATTCTATATATATTTTGGCTATTAAAGATATTTAGAGGGATTTCCTTTATTAAATAAGCTGAAATACTTTGCAGATTAAATTGAGAAAGTTTTTTTAATCGCGTAAAATTCATAAAAAAGGTGCCTAGGTATGTTTTAATAATTTCAAATTATGTAGGTACATATTTTAATTAAGTATGAGTTATTTCGATTGACAGGCGTTAATAGTAGGGATCTAAAACCGGTTTTAGTTTACCGGTTCTAAAAACCGGATTCTCATGCATTTAAACATACCTACGACCTAAAAATGTTTCCAATGTAAATAATGTAATGTTGATTTTATTTTTTTTACTCATTTTTAGGGTTCAGTGGTAAAACAAATTACCACGCAACAATCTTTAATAGTTTTATCATCTAGGTACTATCGCGTTCAAAATTGCCATGCACTTTTGAACGTGTGTGTAAGTACTTCGGTCTCTTCATTTGATGTGTGTTTTCTAAGAAGTTTATTAAGAAAAAAACATGTCCCATTTTTTTCCTTTTGTGTTAAACTGTACAATTGTAGGTACCCTTTCCATATTTGTATGGCGACAATAAAGACCCCTTTTGAAATGTTACATAAGTATATCAAATCTGGTCGTCATTGTTATGTCATTACAAATTAACAGATGTGTAATGACGACCATATTAAATTTGATATTGCGATCCAATTATAATGGCAAGATAAATATTAGGCATTACTGAAGTCACGGTGAGGTACTCACAAATTTTCAGCATCACAACATCGACTTATCGGCAGTAAAAATAGTTAAGTTGCGCAAATTGCAAATTTGAGCTGCGTGACAAATAAGAGCTACCTAATGGGACAAATTTGAGCTGTGACTCCTGTACCTATATTTTAGGTGTGTATCAAAATGAGGTGTTATTGAGGCATGTGACAATATTTGAGGTAATTTTGAGACACCTCTGAAGGCCTAGTATAAAAATTATACGACATTAACTCCTCGACCGCGTTAGCGTATTGGGAGTTCAAATTATGTTTGCCGTTTATTTAAATCATCCGGCAACTTTCATATTTTGACCCCTCGATACGCTAACGCGGTCGAGGAGTTAATGTCGTACAACTTTTATACTAGGCCTTCTGGTGTTGCGGGTGTCCATGGACGACGTTAATCGCTTACCATCAGGCGATTCGTTTGCTCGTTTGCCCCCTATAGCATAAAAAAAAATGACAAACTGAGGTGTAGGACATTTTTTTTTAAATGGTAAATTTTCGCGCTGTGGCAAACGAGCAAAATGACTGGTACCAATGTGGTGCCTCACGAGTGAGTAATCCAGCACTAATCAAGGTAGCGATAATATCATATGTTTTCTGTAATATCTATGATAATGTTAACTTTATGTACTTACCGTTTTAGGTATATCGTTTTTATTATTTCTTCATAAATAAAATAAATTACACTGAAAAAAAGATGATAGGTACCTACCCCTCACGACAGTAATGACATAGGTAGTAGTAGTAACTAAAGGACCAAGTATTGCCCACCATGTAAAAAACCGGCTAAGTGCATGTCGGACAACGCGTAATGCAGGGTTCCGTTCCGAACAATTCAAACGATAAGAAAATCCTGCATGCAAAAAAGCGTAAGTGTCTGGAAAATATAAAGGTACTTACATCCTTTTGTTGAAATAGTTTGAGTCAAAAATGGCTAGACCGAATATGTTCAAAATAATTTTCGTAATAAGTTTGTATTATACTCTGCCTTTTTTCGCATGTTTCGGACGTTCAAAAATTAGGGGAGGATTGTTTTGACTTTCATAGCGATTGTTTCTAAAATTATTTTAGTAAGTTAATCAAATTCATGTAAAAGAAACCTTCTGGTTATTTTTAAAGGTCTATTAAATTATGTACCATAAGTGCATATTTGTATAAGGATATTTTTGACATTTTGGTTAAAAACATTTTTTTTTCGTAATTTAATTTATGTGAAAATAAGCAGCGGCACACAAAATACTTACACCTCTAGCTGTAATCTCATTCATTACCATATGCTTTATAGTTACCGAGTAAAACCGCTGTGACATACGGATAGACAGATGGACAGGACGAAACTATAAGGGTTCCGTTTTTGAAAATAAATTGAAAAAAAGGTATTTTTCAATCGAAACATTCTGACTGGCAGATGCCATCTTTTGTTTCCGTGCGAATAAAATTTGGAAAATAATTAAAACGAATTTGCACTTTTGGAACTGATCACCGCAGCGATGCTACCAAAGCATCACACGCTCTGCTACCATGTTCGAGATCCAGGAGGTGATCAAATATAAATAAAATATAAATATGTAGTTCCAGATTTATTGTGCACTCGCGAAAGCAATAGCTATGAATGACATACATATATTGTGACATCTGTCCTAAGCAAACTAGAATATAAAACAGCCAGGAGTTTATGTTGGCACATATAAGAACTCTATGTTCTAACATTAGGTATTAGACGAAAGGGCATTTTCGCTAGAAGAGATGAAACAAAATGTTTTTAAAGGTAGGTAAATTTAATGCTTTTCCTACTTAGAATAACGAGCTCTTTCAATCTAGATTCTCTCCATTTTGTAACTGGTGTACCTATAAAGTGTTTAAGCAATGGTAACGGAATGGGAAAAAAAATTGGAACTTTTTTTCCTTTAGTGGAATCGAAAGAGCTCGTGGTTGTGAGTAGGAAAAACATAAAATTTACCTGTTTAAGAAATAGTACATTTCGATGCTAGTGCGAAAAGTATGTCATAACTTCACGAGTCCCGAGGTATCTTGACACGAGCCGTAGGCGAGTGGCAGTACTCGGGATGAGTGAAAAATGACATGTCCGCACGTGTATCGAACGACGTTTTTCAATACAGATGCGAAAAAAAAACACATAAAAACTAATTTGAAAGTTTTTTATTATTTCCGTAACACTATTGTAACTAAACTATCAAGAACATCTTCAAAATGTTTATATTATCTTCTTTACTTTCTCATTTTCAATATCATAATCTTTATTTTTCATTAACCAAATAATAAATCGCATGTGACAAATCGTATCGTCATGTCTAATAGACCCTTCGAACATGTTTACCTGATTGAAAAACGCCTCTACTTTGACAGACGTTTCGTTGGCTGTTCCGTTTCATACACACAGATTTATAAGAACTGTTTTCAATGTAAATTTTTTTAATTAATGATCATTATTATGATGAAGAGGTAATAGTAAAATATTAAATATGAATATCTTTAATATTTTTGCGTTAATAGTTGGTATTTAGTTGTATTACGTCTCGGCAAAGTTAACTAACAATAATACTCTTCGGTAAGCAGTCATGAATTAGAACAAAACAAAATTAAAAAAAATTGGAAAAGTAAAAAGCACTAGTTCGCAAAAACTAACTTTGCGCACGCAAAACAGCCAAAAAAGAGTACTTTTTAAGCAACTGCAAACTGTATTGAAAAAAAAAGTTTTTGTGTCTGTTCTCGCGAAAATGCCCGAAAGAGAGTCGAAGGAGGGAGGGGGCGAGTACCTACACCCGATTATCGGCCACGACGGAAGGCGCCGTGTAATAGGTACCTACTAGAGGGCTACTAGTATTATCAGTACTTTTTATTGGGTGTATGCGCGGCTGGTCCACTCTTATTTTATTAAAAAGGGAGAATGAGAGGTACTCGTACCTACGGTGGAAAGAAAGGGTAACATAAGTGAATTGTAAGTATTTAACTATTGTAGCTAAATCGCCTGATGGTGGTACTATCTACGGTATGATTGATAAATAGGTATGTAGAGTCCAACTAAGCTAAGTCAGCATCGATTCTGAGAGCACAGCATGCCTACCACGAACATCGAAAATTGGCATTGACGGGAAAGCCTCTTTGTCACTCCAATATGCAAGTGTGACAGAGATGGAGATACGAATCCGCAATCGTTCGATTTTCGTGGTAGGTATGCAGACTGTGAAAGTGTTAAGGAAACGTCATTATTTCATAGAAGTTTCACGTTTACGACGCTCTGATATAAAAATCGATGCAAAGTTAGCTTTGGTCTATTTCCAACTGCCTGTAGTGCCCGTAATGTACTAAACTAAGGCAGGAGCGAGACGAACATACTTTAGAAACGCGCAGTGGTAAGCACATTAGTCTGTGTTGCCCATCTAGTATTTAGAGAGGTATTTTGTACCCAAATAATCTGAAAAACCGGACATGTCAGTAAAAAAGCTGGATATTTCGATCTAAAAATCGGGTAGCCAGTTTTCCCCAAACCTGCTGATGCAATACGACCTATTAAACAGCCGAATAGGCAGACATACCTCAAAATCATGCAAAATCGGTTATGATTTGTATAAAAACCGGTTATGTTCATACAAAAATAATCGGTTTTGCGTTCCCTACATACCTGTGAAATATTTTTACCCAAGCTGAAACGTAACCTCTTCGCGATCGCTCAGTCAATCGTAGGTACTATCTGGGCCCCTCGTAACTATTTGCATTTTGCTCGTTCATAACTGGTAGGAGCGAGTTGCAAACACTTTCGAATTCCGCAGCTGCTATCGACTCGTAACTAAGTAAAACTCATGGTAAGCACCGTAAGAGTTGAGGATCGTCGGCTAAAAGTATTCGCGAAGCCTTTTCTGCTTGTTGCCCCAGAATCCGTAAGGGCATAACTACGTAGACTTGTGTATGGACATAAGACATTTAATTGAATTGGCTTAATTTGATGGTGGCTCAACGAGTATGAGCTCGCGAGAATAGCTAAAACAGAATGATGGGAGCTAGTACAAAAAGCTTAAGCGCCATAAGGTTCTATGGCGCTTATGTCCTACGTGTCAATTTCGATCCTTATGAATATTTTGAAATAGGGCGCTGGTGGCCCAGCGATTAGAGCGTGCGACTTTCAATCCGAAGGTCGGGGGATCAAACCTGGATTTTAACAATGAGTTTTTCGGAACTTATGTTAGGAATTAATATTTGATATTTACCAATCGCTTTTAAGTGAAGGAAACCGGACTAATAAATAAGGCATATCCTCTAATAATAAAAAGGGCTTTATCTTTTGGGTTGGAAGGCCAGCTGGAAATTGCTATCGTAAAAACTAGCGCCTACGCCAAATGTGTCCAGGGACTCCAGGGTTCCTGGGCCGTGATAGCCGGGAAAAACTTTAGGAAGAAGATTTTCAAAAAGTAACGACAAAAAAACTTACGTAACAAAGTATAGAGTGGAGTAGAAGTGTGAGGTATGCTCACAAAATTTAATGACAGGATCTACAGGAACTCAGCCGGACAGTCAGACAGCTGGAAATAATTTTTGCCCAAGCTGAAACAGAGGCCTAGTATAAAAGTTGTACGACAGTAACTCCTCGACCGCGTTAGCGTATTGAGGGGTCAAGATATGAAAGTTGCCGGATGATTTAAATAAACGGCAAACATAATTTGAACTCCCGATACGCTAACGCGGTCGAGGAGTTAATGTCGTACAATTTTTATACTAGGCCTTCTGCTCGTTTCTATTCCTGAAGGCCTAGTATAAAAGTTGTACGACATTAACTCCTCGACCGCGTTAGCGTATCGAGGGGTCAAAATATGAAAGTTGCCGGATGATTTAAATAAACGGCAAACATAATTTGAACTCCCGATACGCTAACGCGGTCGAGGAGTTAGTGTCGTACAATTTTTATACTAGGCCTTCCGAACATACCATAAACGCTGATGCATTAGTTGACTGAGCGAGCGCGAAGCGGGACAGATCTGTTCCGTTTCAGCTTGGCACACATTTTTTTGTCAAATTGTACAGCCCCACTAAATTTTTTTTTATTTAAACCCGGAAACGAAAAATAGGGTGTCTGAAGGCTTTACAAAGTTTAGAAATAACGGAAATGTGATAATAATTGAGGCTCAGGCTTTTAATTTCACCATTTTTCTCGGACGTAGTTACTGGCTGCCTAGTCTACATTTCCTAAGTAGGTACCCAAACTATCCAAGGTACTCGTATGCTGCATTTTCCCCGAGTTTCATTTTGCCGAATATCACTTGCCTACCAACTTTTCGCCGATGATTCACTCGCGGCTTGCATTTATTATTGTATAGTTTCTACTTTCTAATATTTTCTGGCATCGGTTTGACATTTTACATTATCGGTACAGCAAAATGTCGGAGTTAGACAAATTCAAGCGGCGCACCATCCGCTCCGTGGCGCGTCTGCTGCTCAAGGAGAAGAAGCCTCCCGAGGAGCTGTGGCAGGAAATGAAGAAGGAGACGGGCACCGACTGCAGGACACTCTGGTAAGGCTTCATATCTGTATGTACAGTCAACCAATTGGAACCCTAGGCCACTGTAGAACTATGACATAGTGACGCTATAAATCAGATTGTGCGAAATCTCTTACTAGTTGTCATTTTGACAAGGTTCTATAGAGTGGCCTAGGGTTCCAATTGGTTGACTATACATTAGTACAGCCCAGCGGCCCACCATCCGCTCCGTGGCGGTTGTTGTTTGATTCATGTTTTTAAGTAGTCATACTGCTATAACACAAATATAAATAGAAAATGTGACCAAGGCCCGCAGTGCCCAGGGCTGGGATGACGGGGCTGGGCACAATATTTATATAGGTAATATAGTTTGTGCTTTACAATCTGCAGGGCAGCACTAGACGTAAGTCTGAACTGTAAGATTTGCGGAATGCACTTTTAGCGTTTAACATAAAAAAGGATATTAAAAAGAAAAATTAAAAGGGCATTATACTTAGGAAATTTCGGACCTTCGCTGCCGTTGTCGGGTGGCCTGGTGATTAGGGCGTCGACCGCGAATGCAGGGGGTCGCTGGTTCATTTTCAGCCCTCTCACTTTTTCTGTAACTAGTATGACATCTCTTTCAATTCATATTATAAGCGGCTCTTTCTTAATTTTTTCTCGTAAGTAAAATTCACATTTATATCTCCATTTTTATTGCCCTTTGAGCAACCAAAGCCTTGGTACCTACCGACTAATCGGCACTTTTTGTCGACTAATCGCCGACTACAAATGACCCCGGATAGGCGGCTTTCCCGACAAGTCGGTATTATATCTCTAGTATAAATAGATTTCCTTTATTTAAATAAATCTAATCTTTTTCAGGGAACGAATGCGAGCGCTATGCGTAAAGAAACTAAACCGCATGATAGCGGTGGACGATCGGTCTGCCAGTCTACCGAGCATCGCCCGGTTGTCCCTCACCGACTGGCTGCTGGTCGACCTGGTGCTGGTGCATGAAGAAATAGACGTTATAGCTATGGTAAGAAGAGTTGTGTTCCTATAGCAGTGAGTCTACCAGTCTACTAGGCATCGCTTGGACGCTTACAGCCTATTGGTTGGCCTAGTGATGGTGCATGAAGAAATAGGTGTTATTGTGATGGCATGAAGGGTTGTGTTCCTACGGCCGTGGGTCTGCCACTTTATCGAGCATCGCTCGGTTGTCCCTCACCCCCACCGACTGGCTACTGGCCGACTTGGTGCTGGTGCATGAAAAATATACGTTATATCTCTGGTAAGAAAGGCTATATTCCTGCAGCAGCATGTCTGCAGACCCAATGTCTGCCAGTTTATCGAGCATCGCTCGATTGTCCCTCACCGACCGGCTATTGGTCGACCTAGTGCTTGTACACGAGAGAAATAGACGTTATGACTATAGTAACAAAGGTTTTACTGCTGTACGAGTAGCAATGGGTCTGCCAGTGTATTAGGCACCGCTCGGACTCTTACCGACTATTGGTCGACCTAATGCTGATTAATGAAGAAATAGGCGTTATTGTGATGGCATGAAGGGTTGTAATAGGTTGTCCTTTATATTGTTGTGTATGAATTATTGTACTTCAGGGTAGAAGCTGTGATCGATTAATTTTACGTCTTTGTAAAATAGCTCAATTAATAGATGGCGCCGCGTAATAAAGTAGCCTGAAATAACGATCCATTCCAGAAGGCTAGTTGTAGAGTGATGACTGATGAGTGTATCCCAGAGTCGGGAGTTCGATTCTTGCCCGCGTATCTTTGCACATTTTATTTATTTCTAAGATTGGAAATGAAGTTTGTCTTTTAAATATTCACAGGATAAACCTGACAACAACGAGCACCCAGCACTAGTAGAACTCTTCAACTTGGTCCAACGGTTCGACGTGGAGGGGCGCGCCGGGGAGCCGCTAGCGGAGGCCTGGGCCGCCGCCACCGTCTTCTACAACCGGCAGTTAGTATTTTTCTCTAGCTAGTAAATTACGAGGGGTACAACGACACTGGAAAACTACAATTGGAACACTCGAGTAGAAAAATGTAGTTTAATTTGCCGCTTTTTTTTATACATGCCATTTAAACGAGCTATTCGAGCACCATGTTTAACCGCATATAGAATCATAGATTTTGTTTATTTATTTTTTTTATTTTTTATTCAGTACACATTCATAACTTACAGCTAATCGCCAAAGCGTTACAAATGTTAAGCTACAAAAACACATACAATTACAAATGATACATTAGGTAGGTAGTTAAAACATACATTTCGATGACTCTATCACTCTTTTGTTTTATTTTTATATCGCAAGTACGCTTGTAGTATGTTAGTGGTGATTGGCTGTATCATGTATGTAATTTTTACTTTGTCAGTTTACTGTTAGAGAGTTAATTCATTAATTGCCCATGTAATTTTGAACTCGATAGTACATACTACTAGTGGTTCGCCCCGAATGTGAACTCATGACTATATCTCGGCAACCGCTCGACCGATTTGGCTCATATTCGAACTTAAAAATGTTATTTATTTCATCTAACCCACTGCCAAATTCCACGACGATCCGATCAACGATACTCGAGTTATCGTCGAACAAACATACATACATGTGTTCTCTCCCGGATGGGCTCATCGGAAGATCAGCGCTGGAAGTCACCAACATTATGCTGAGATGAATCCATTTCGTGGCATTTCTATTATTATTGTTTATATTAATTGTGTTAATTTTGTGTGTCAACGAATAAATTATTTCTATTCTATTCGTACAAACGATGGGTTGTCGTGCTTAATATGCTGAGTTGGGTCCATTTTCCCACACAAAACTTAATTTTTATATTGTTTTCTTTTCAACCGACTTCAATATTTCTAAAGGAGGAGGTTCTCAATTCGTCTGAATGTTTTTTTTTTAATGGACGTTCACTCATAACTCAGTCATTACTGAACCGATTTGGATTTTTTTTTTTTCTGAAAGTAGATGGTTCCAGGTTGGTCCCGTTTTTTATGTCTGTAAATATACAGAATTACCAGAAACCTGGTTCCATAAAGCCAACGTGTTGAAAAGTGAAGCCAAAACAAAAATAGGCTGTCTCCATCTCTTTCTTTACAATAATAATCGAATGAAATAGCTATAGGGCAATGTGTGGAAATTGAGAAAAAGTTTCTCAATTGAAATGGCTTCACTGTGCTTGACAGAACGTACCTTCTAGTGTTGTTATTATTCTAAGTGTAAATAAATGTATTTACTTATTTCTTTCTTTCTTCATTTTAGAGGCCGCCAGTGTTCCCCCATGCTCCTCCAACGTCGCTGGTACCAGCTAAAGAAGCTCACTCGTTGCCGCTTCTACAAGTTTTGGTTCTCGTACCGAGGCAACACACGCCTTCTAGAGGAGGCTAGAAAGTCCATGCCTACTAGACTGCAGATGGCCATCGCTAAGAGGTAACAAGGCATTTTGAATCTTATGTGAATTAGTTACAGTCCATTTTTAAAAGCATAATTGGTCGACCGAGTCCACTCTGGGTGATTATTTTTGCAATCAGTTTGGTTTCCTTAAGAATGTTGACTTTCAGCGAAAAGCAATAGGTCAATATCGAATAATACTTTATCCGTACATTTTTGGTAAAACTTGGTACAACGCGGGTGTCGAACCCGGATTGAAAGTCGCATGCCTTATCGTTTGGCCAGCGACGTTCATACTGCCGTGCCAACAGTAAATAGTTGTATTGAAATGTAAAATTAATGATTCTATGAAAAGAAGACACATTTCTATTGCTCGCACTTGCACTTCAGTTGGCTTGTTGGTTCAAACATTCGCACAAATATTCAAACTAGCCATAGTAGTGCCATCTTATTAATATAATATGACACAACTATTATCCGTTTCAGATATCCACAAGTGATAACGAAAGAGTATCCAGATTGGGAAGAATTAATAGAAAAGCGTTTTGTTATAATGCCGGAGGAATTCGTGAGTATTTATCCAGGATACGTTTTTATTGAAATTCTTAGGAACTTGTTAAAGCCAAAAAGTAGTTCAGGTACCTAATCACTTCAATTTCGGGACCACGAGGGCAATATCGCCCTCGAAACGTCGGAGATAAATATTTGCAGTTATTACACGATTAAGTCCTGTTTCGGTTATAAATTATGTGCATAAATCGCGAAAGTTTAAATCAATGTTCGTACGAACTTGTGTCCGTTTTTCTGTAAGGACTTGAGAAAATCGTATTCAATTAAAATCTTAATTTTCCAGGAAGCTAAAATGAGGATGCCCAATCTGCCGAAGCCTTGCAACTGTAAGTATACAATTTTTATCATAAATATTACTAAATATTTACTAAGACACTTTATAGAGTCTGACTAAGCTCAGTTTTCATCGATATTGATAGCACATACTGTGAAAGTGTCAAGTATACGTCATAATTTTATTGAAGTTTGACGGTTAAAATAACACTTGATATCAAAAACTATGCAAACTTGGTTAGGTCTGGCTCTAATACGCTTTAAAACCTTGCATGTTAACCTGAGTAACGTATTATACATTAACGTACAATAAACAAAAGAGGTTATATTATAAACTTTCTTTTCAGCCAATGCCCCAGACCTAGTACTCGTGGAGCCTGTAATTGAAACCATAGACCTTCGCATCGAATCAGATCATGAAGACCACAATGACGACGAAATGGAAGACGGTTCTGAACACAGCAATGATGCATCAGATGTAACTTATCCAGCTGCTGAAGAAGATATACCTGTGACTGAAGAGGATTTCCCAGTGAAAGACGAATTTTCTGGTATACAAGTTAAAACAGAACCCATCGAAGACGGTCTATCAAATGTACAGTTAATTTCTGCTACGCATGTTCCTGAAGTAGAAATACCAGATGAGGGCCCAGATGAAAATCTTGATGTAGCTCCTAAAATACATACGGAAGAGACACAAAATGATATCAGTCCCAATGAAGATGAAGATGATATTATAGAAATACCAAGTGATACTCCTGACGTTCATGTAGAACAGTTACCTACTAATAATATAGTGCAAACGAAAACAGCTGAAATACCCAGTGACATACCATGTGTAGTGGACAAATTAAATGACAGTGATGACGCTGTCGATGATATTATAAAAGTTAAAGCGGATGAGTACTGTCGCAAAAAGAATGAACTCACTGAAGATAACAATACAATAGATGATTTGATAAAAGGTAAAGTAGAGACGTATCTGAAGACGCCCAAAGATGCTATATCACTTACTGATAAAAAACCTGATAGTACCACTGATGATTCCAAAAATAAAGCTGAAGTAGCCGCTATAGACTTAATGGCTGATTTAAACTTTGTTGACGAGGGGATTGAATTTGTGGATGATGGCGTTGAATTTGTAGAAGAAGATCAAATACAAAATAATGGTAAGTTATTTCTCTACACAAACATTTTCCTACATTTCCTTATATAATATAACAACGTAGGTAATATGCGTCACCATTCATATTAATTAAATCAACCTTTTTAATTGCAGAATCTACTCCGAATATACCTTCTGGTGAAGATAATTTATCTCCAGTTGACGAAGAAGTCTCCAAAGAAGAAAACAAATTTGATATGAAACTATTAATGTATCCAGTAGTATATACTACAAAGATAGACCACATGAAAATATTCAAAAACAAGCAAATTGATTCAGTCAAGGGTATAGGGGATATAGAAATGTCTATCGTTGAAAGTAAACCCATCAGTAATAAAGCATTTGATCTTAAAATAAAAGAGGAGAGTGTCACAACAGTTGTAGAAGACGTAGCAGCCAGTGATGATCTTTTCACCAACCAAGAAGCATCGGAAGATGAAGATATAGAAGACGATTATTTAGTTTCGCCGAACAGCTATTTGTTGAAGAAACCCAGAACTCGTACTTACGATCCTATAAACGTTTGCAAAAATCCTGATTTCAACACCAAACTTAAAAGATTGACTATAGGCTTTCTAAGTTCTACAAGAAATCGACAGCTACTCAATGCCTGTATACCAATGACAATAGATTTAAGTAAGGCGTTTGAGTCGAAATTACTGAATGGTACATTGTACTTGAAATCCAGCGGTACAGCACAAACTGAAGTTAAACAGGAAAGTATAGAAAAGCAAGCGTCAACGATACTTCCTACAGCGATGGCTGTACAATGTCTTATTGATAATTCCAAAGTGGATATTCAAAACTTAATTTCACATTCATCTTCAACAGTGGAGCCAATGGTGTCCGAAAGAACAAAAGTTATTAATTTACCGGATATAGATAAAGTTAGACGAATAAACCAACAGCTGCTTACTGCTCAAGTGCCACCACTTCGAGTTTTCGCTGGAAATAACAACGCTAATAAACCTCACGAAGTTAATCCAACCGTCGAACCTGTAGAACCCGAAACCGAATTCCCCTCAACTCAGAATACTATTAAAATTAAAGTTGAAGGCGAAAAAAGCGTAGATACCAGTTTACCTCAAGAAACTTTACCTCCAGCCAAAGAAAAGTTAGTAAAGATGATTAATGAAGCAAAACTCTTGACTAAAGAAGCATTAGATAAAATTGATGACGTAACAAAAGCAAATGATTTTCCAATGCCAATTGTAATAAAAGAGGTCGTAACTAACATCCCTCTAGAAGTGCCAACCAGGAAACATCATTTTCAGCCCCGTGTACCATTAGCATGGGCACCTAAACAACAACCGATAAGGAATAACTTTGACGATTTTGGCTTGTTAACATCAGATACATTGAACAAGATGTTACATTTGCTGATGAGTGGTGCTAAAGCCGAAAATGGTTGCAAATGCTGTGGAATTAAAAAGAACAAGAAAAAAAAGAAACGTAAGCGTAGCGTAGATCGAGATAAGAAAGATTCAGACAACTCCGACGTAGTGCAGGAAGTTGTTGATAAAGTCAAAGTTGTCGACAAAGGTAAAACATCAGACGAAATTAAACTCGTGAAACCTCCGCAGACGAAAAACCTACAAGTGGTGCCTGTGTCGAAAGTACTAAAAACGAAGTTCTGCTGCTGGGCGAACCAGAAACTTTGTAACCGTAAGCGTATGTCGAGACATTTATGTCCTCCCAACCCGTGCACATGCTGCTGTGCAGACCAACTGGTAAAAAAAATTAAGGCTGACGAAGAAAAAAGGAGGTTACAAATAGAAGCGCAATTGGCAGCGAAGACTATAGTTGAACTATCGGATGACGAGGAAGAAAGCCTGAAGAAAGCTTGCGAGTCGATTGAGACTGTTGTGCAGCAATCAGTTGAACTAACAGATCACAGTAATATTGATCAAGGACAGGAAAATACACCTGTTATTCCAGTAGTCAGCGTTGTAGACGTAACACATGTTCCAACTGTGACCGTGGCCTCACCCACAAAACCCGTCATACCAAGTATTAGTGTTGAAGTAGTAGCACCATCGGTATCTAAAGTTACTATAGAATTGGGTGGCCCTACAACCAAAATCAAAGAAACTCCAACGTCGCCACCAAACCCTTACATGAAGATAAGAGCAACGCCTATTGCAAGTTTAATGCCAGATCGAGAAGTAATCAACCGGACGCCAATTAATCGAACGCCACAAATAACAGTTAGACCTCCTACACCAAGAATACAAATACGTTCAAAGAAAAAACCTGTGGATTCTGGGCAGTTGGTAGCTTGCTCTTGTCAGGGGCCTGCCCTCAGTCAAGACTCGCGACGGAACATAGTGATAGACGCGTCCAAAATCTGCGCCATTCATCCGACACCCATAGCAGCCAAACCAACGAGTCTTCAGCATACAGTACTAGACGCGTCTGTAAACTACACCATTCATCCGACCCACATCGCTCCCAAACAAATGAGTCCCCAGAAAAGCACCGTTCAGAATCAACACACCCCTAATCAGAGTAAAGAAAAGGTTATATACCTACACAGTAAGAGTTTAGCCAAAAGTCCATCGGAAAGTCCTATATTTTTGGGCAAGAATAAAATTTTGCTGACCACTGTTAAGTTACCTCGAAAGAACGATGAAGTTGTTGCTCCACCGACCGAAGTTTTCCAGGCACCTAAAGTAATACCAACTTTGCAACTGCCACCTGGTGTGCAGTTGGTGCTGATGCCTTCTGGTAATGTGACGTACACTGTAGATCCCGGAGTTGAGTTAGATGAAGAACAAATGGCAGGTTTGCCCACTATTCTAGCGGCAGTGCAAGAACAGCTCAATGCTTCTGGTGTTACTGCTACGGCTGGTGCTGAACCACAAGTAAACACTACCGGGGAAACTCAACCAGTTTCAGCTGTCACGCAGCCCGAAATTAGTGCACCTGAAAATGTAAACTTACCAGAACCCGATCAAACTGCTGAGATGCCACAAGCTGAAAGTAATGTTATCAATGCCATTACTGAGTCTCCTCCAACAATTCAAACATTAGAAACGAATGAAATATTCCAGGATACGGAACTACCGCCAAAAAATACGACTGACATAGATATGGAAGCTGTTGTAGAGAGTGCTAAAGAAGATACGCCAGTAAAACAGAATACATCAAATATTACTAGTGAATTAGAAAAAGATGCTTCCGGTCTAGAAAGAATAACTACACCCAATTCGGAAAAAGTAACTAGTCCCATTACTAATGATGCAGATAATCCCGAAGTACTAAAAGATGTTACTGAATCTCTCCTTTCTCATGGATCAGCGCCAGCAGTGGAAGAGAAGCAAAATGAGATACAAACACAAGAGAGTCAAAGTTCCCCTCATGTAAAAGAAACATCTGATGATAAAGATGGAATTAGCAATAGAAAATCTTTGTTGTCGGACTTGATGATGATGTCAGGAATATCTGCAGAAGATATGACAGCGCCAGAACCACCACCTCCCGAACCTCTTGGCACAGAACAAGTGCAACATGCAGCTAATATCGTTGTTAATGCTGAGGCGAAGAATCCGCCTGAACTTAGTCCGGTCACATCTTTTGCTGAACTTAAATATGCATGCGAGCATAACGGTAAATTCTTTAAACTAGACTTCGAAACCGGAATCATAGTACCTATTAATGTATGCATCAAAAAGAATCCTAAGAACAAAACGACTCCAACTAAAACAAAAGAATTCGTAGACTTGACTGATGACGTTGAAAGTATAGACGTTGACAGTCATGAGAAGCAAGATACTATGAATAAATCTAGTGAAGATGTACCACCTGATACTTCCGTTTCAAAAGAACCAGAGGAATACTTATTCAATGGTAAAACCGTTAACGTTTCGAGTACAATTAAACCAGTCAAATTATTTAAAGCTTTTCGCCCGGCTCCTCCAAGAGTATTAAGAAAGGCCGGTCCAAGTGGTTTACTAAAATCTCCTGGATTTGAATCTTCAGTCTTAATAAAACAGTCACATGTCGAAAAAAGAAAACAGAGTTTAAGAATAGTTAAAGCGAAAGTCGAAGCCAAAATCGATTTGGTTGACTCAGATGAACCTATGGAGGAAGAGTACCTTGTGGACAGTTCTGACGATGAAATATCTGATGTTGATAAGATATATGCTTCACGAAGGGTATTAGAGGCTATACAGTCCTTAGACAATTCTGATTCCGAAGATTCTTCCGATGATGAACCGCTAGCCAAAAAATCCAAGCGTCTGAAGGAAGTCGATAAGGAAGATGTAAGAGAAACAAACATATTTGACGAAATTCCTGATGCTGTGAATCCTGATGAATCCAGTGATATGGAAGACTTGCCAATAGATACAGGAACAGATATAAGTGGATTGAATGATGTACCAGTGCGGCAAGATAGCGTGACAAGTGAATTAGTTCCTGCAACCAATGTCAGTAGAAAGGACGCTACATCTAGAGAGACAGATGAACCTCCAGCGAAAGTAAAACAAAATATAGTTGGTAATGTCACTGACTCTGAAATTCCAGTGGAAAATGAGATGGATGATCCGGATGAGTTTGAAGATGAAGAAATGGACAAAGAGCCGCCTGAACTTAGGTTTTTGTCCGATCACAGTGAAGGTGGGGAGGATGACTGCATACTAGGAGTGTAATTAAACCTTGGAATAGAAATGAAAGTGCAGGTTAAACCCCAGTGCAGGTTAAACTGCCACAGATTATAAACTGTTGGAAACCAGTTGAAAGTATAGACCGGTAATAGACGGCGCGATTCGTCCCATACCTCACTCCTCTTCTCGACTTTTTTATATTACACAGCCCGATGCGAGAAATTGGGACCGACAAAACGCGACATATGTAGATAGTACTAGATGGGCATATTTTTATTTTGTTGTCGTTTTTTTTTTCGCGTCAGATTTGAATGAAATTTGGTGGGTAGGTAGAGTTCCTTATTCTCTTCAAGATAGACCCAATTTCAAAGTATGTCCCACAATTTTTTCCACTGAGTTACGAAATCGTATGGAATTTTCGTAACTCAGTGGAAAATTTCATACATTTTTTTTGTCGCACATTGAGATTTTGTATCTATCTAGCGTAGAATAAGGAACTCTACCTACCCACCAAATTTCATTCAAATCTGACGAGAAAAAAAAAACGACAACAAAATAAAAATATGCCCAGATAGTGTTTATTGACAAATAGAGCGCCACTTACGGATCACTGTGCGTTCAACCTCATTTTGTTACAAAGCTTTCGCCATTTTTACCGATAAAGGCAAAACATGAACCCTTTGATATCTATAAGTTCCACGAAATCACACGACTAATTTATATTTTATACTATAGGTTCTCAAATTTCTCGACGTAATTGAAATTACTAGAGATTTTAATTCAATAATAAAATAGTTGGGAATGTATTTAATTTATCTGTGATATTATTATTATCCGGGGATTAGGATCTCTTATTGTGTATTACTGTCTCACTCTAGCAGATAGCTGCATCCTACTCTTGCAAGCGAGACCGTAAATAGACTTAAGTGTTCTTTTTAATTAATGTGCCGCATTTTATACACGTCTAGTATATCTTGCACAAATCGCGCGACAAGCAGACATATAGCAGTCGCACCAGACGCGCCTAGATGTGCTAGACGTGCTGTACAAGTTTTAATATTAGTCTCCTACTCAAGTTCAGCTGTATATTTGGTTCGCGTTTAAATAAATAAATATAAGTTATTTAACTACATTTTCATTGTGAATTTCTGGTGATTTAAATATACCCTATATTAAATGATGTTTAGGTACCTACTAATATATTCGATTTAATGTAACATATAAGTATTTTCGGAAGTAAGACTTATATTGTAAAGATTGATACAACATGATACAACGTAGCTCAAACATAAATGACCCACTGTCATCTTAGTAGTCTTTGTGCTCTGGACTTTAAATCGAGCATAATTTTAAAAGAATTTAACAATACATAGGAGAGTCCTACACTGGAAAATATTATGTATAAATACCTAGTGTATTTTAGAAGGCTGTCTTGTTAGTGATATTATACTTAGAATGGGTATTAACGTGAGTCGATTCGCTAATAGGAGCGCTAATGGGTCTGTCTCTTTGACAATTCTTTGATACATATAGACACAAAACCCATGCATGAGTGGCGCCGCCTGGTGAGGGACAATACGGTAGCCCCCATTGTCCATACATGACCTTGATGTCTACCCTATTCTAATTGGGTATCTACTACTTATAAACACTGGTCATTTGGTGGTTTAAATAAGTTCTCAGTGTGTTACTTTTTTAAAATAATGAGTGTTTTTTTTAAAGATATTTTAGTTATGTAAGTAGTTTTTTTCTAATTTAGCATCTAATTTTGAAATTACCTAAGCGAATAAAGATGTTGTGAAATAAGAAATGTTTTTTTTAGACAAGCTTGATTTTAATAAGGTTTATGGTACAGCGCCCACTTTATTAATACGGTGTGACATTAAGACATTACCATGATAGAGAAAGAAATGAAATACGTGTGCTATTTCGTTACAAAATCATACGAAACTCACCACCCCACTACATCTTGAAAATCATAACTCATAAAATTTTAATTGATTTGAACTAGATCTTGGGCCATTCTTAGGGAACTGCAACAGTAAAGTCTGAACACTGAACCTATAAATGAAAATCGATTAAACATAATAAGGATATATTTTGCTAACATATAAGAGTACCATTAGTATGATTTACATCAACTGAATGAAGCCCGGGACCACACTGGGATAAAAAAAAAACAATAGAAGTAGGTACTTTTCAATAGTATCAATACCTACTGTTACATTTATTCTCATGTGTCCCAGGGCGCAGTGGAAACAAATGCAGTCATGCCTGTTTATACCACTTGCCCTACTGGTTACAAAAACGACATAATTCCCATATATTAGTGCCACTAGTGACAACTGGGAGGGTATAATGGGGCCTCTGCACGGACTGCAAGTCTTAAGAAACATCCCTTTAAAAATTACTCATTCGCTGATCGCATTCCACAAGTGTCCCTTACTATACGCTTTTATTTACCTAGAATGGCAGCGATTTCAATGAAATCCGTAAAGCTCGAGCAAATACCACCAATATGTTATCAGTCATGAAATGTTATCTGGCACAAAATCGCTTTCTTAGCATTTTCAGAAATAATGGAAGAATCGTATTTCGTAAGACTTCTTGTGGAACATCGCTCTTTCCTTCATATTCGAACTAAAATCTGTCATTTAGAAGGAAGGCAACGCCATCTATTGGATAACGGTTGACCTGCTGAGTTAGTTAGATGGCGCTAGTGTTAGCTTAGCTAGAGAAACGAATCTTATTTTGGACATTATCGGTCCAGGCAGTCCACATCGTTCGTTCGTTCTTCTCTTTGTCACCCGAATAAATAAGAGCGATTGAGAGGCAAATAGACGAACTAACGAAAGTGGTTCGTAGTAGGCCTCTAGGTATTATTTTTAAAATTCCATTTGCATTAGTAAAATACTCCCGACTTCATTATAATTAATATTTAAAACGGTTAACGGTTTATTTATAATGTAAATGACCATGTTAGATTAAAATCCCCGACTTCAGTCAGTTGATGTGAATCCTACATAAAGTTCAAACAAGAATCTATCTAATAGCCACATTGAATGCCGCGATGGCCGCTTCCTCGATCTCTTTATGCACTCGGTTGACCTCTGCTTGCGTTAGTGTTCTCTCTAGATGCCTGTACACGATGCTGTAGCATAGACTGTGTTTCTTTGACTTTGGGTGTACGAATTTGTCCTTTAATTTTACCTGGAACATGAAATGATTCAGTGTAGTAGTGATTAAAATGGCAAAATAGCCAAAATACATCATTAGTTGAGTTTGAATGCTCCGTAGCGTACAAGGACGTGTGAAAGTCTGGATGGCCGTGTTGACCCTAGCACAAGAATACTAAGACAGTATATTACGGTCGATACACACAACTGTCATTGTCTAATCCAAACAGATAGAAAAGGACAGGTGTATTTCTCGCCCGCGAGATACTCTTTCAGCACTCTTGTGCTAGGGCTACTGTTAGCAATTATCAAAACTGCCTTATATTTCTGTTTATTCTAACGACGAAAGCTCTAAAATAGAGTTTAAACTGATTCTGGTATGGTCACAACACAAGCTATTTTCATACATTTCAGTGGTTCTCAAACTTTTACCCAAATGCATACTAATAAAAATTTACTCTAAAAGCATTTTTATATGTATTTACCTGTTCAATAATATCACCTCCAATATCCCTGACTAGATCATAGAAATCGTTGCTCATAAATGTATCAATAGTGAGCCCCTCAGGCAGCCAGAATGATATGTCATTTGTACACTGCGGGTACATAGACACCGGTTTATAAGTTATCTCTGCATTCAGTTCTTTGTTTTGAAACTGTGTCAGAAATCCAGAGTCTGTACTCCACATTAGTCTTATATCTGGGATTTTATACAATGCCATGGCCAGTCGTTCGAGGCCTAAACCAAATGCATAAGCAATTGTGTGATTAGGTCCTGCATTCACTAATATTTCATTTCTAACAATACCACAACCTAGGACTTCAAGCCAATTATTGTTATAGTATATTTCTAATTCATAAGACGGGTGGGTAAATGGGAAGTAGGCGTCCACCCATCGGTATTTAATATTTTCACCAAATAAAGTCTTTATTAGACCAAGGAGATGATCTTTTAACTGATGCTCCATGAGTTTCGTGGCTTCCAGTGTGTGGCAGCTTTGTTTTATTGGATCTGATATGGAGTTGGTGAATGTGTGAGGTCTTGTTGGATCAAATGTTTGCTCAAATATATGTAAGTCTTCATTTTCGGGAAATAAATGCTCTCTTCTTTGTGATCTAACTGCATCTAACTGGAATAAAATAATAAGTATGTTATTAATCTATCTAACAATTATTAATTTTGAAGTTGGGGCATGCTAATATATTAAAAATTTCAAGCCCCAGATGATAGAATTTTACATACTTATACTTTTTATTGAACAAAAGTTAAAAAAGGAAAACAATTTAAATTTATTTGCATCACATGATGAAAAAACAGTACTAAGAGCTTATATATCACTAAATTTAAAATATAAGAATCTCAAATTACCTGATGAAATATAGGAAAATGTGTAGAGTCAATCTCATCTCTTCTAAACACAGGTCCTATCATAAGGAAGTTGTCTAGCCCAGACCTCAGTAGCTCACTCTGATGGGCCGTCATATGCGCACGCAGCAGTGTGTTCCTATTGATGTAGTAGGAGTCAGACTTAACCCGACTGGGATGATCCAAGGGAATTAACAAGTCATCATAGTTTTGCTTCGTTGTGACGATCGGCGACAAGTTATCGTACACACTGAACGTTGGATTCCCTCGATACGTGAATGAGGAATAGAAATAGTTCACAATTCTTTGCCGCAATATCGACAGAGGGTTATCTTTCTGTAGATGCAAATTCCGATCTAAATACGAAAGTATTTTAGGCGTGACGTTGGTGTAATCGTCGGTAATGAAGTCTGCGCCGTTTATTCTTATTGTAGATTCTGTTTTCGGTGCCGTGCTGTATTTTAATCGATGGAAAACCGCAGAGAATATGCGGCTAGATTGTAGCAGGAGTTTCGTCATTTTTATGTGAATATTACCACGTATTGAGTTGCGTTACTGTTACAAGCGATTCTGCTTTCCTATGATAACTAAAACACCACTTAGAATATCCCATAAACACAGATTTTATGCATTTTAAGTATTTGAAGTTTATTTACGTAAATTCAATTAATTTGATTTGACGTTTCCTCCTTTTTTTTTTTTAAAGGTTGTGGCCTGGATACTAGTCCTTTAAGCCAGACGTTTCCTCCATAAATGAGGAATCGAAACGTTTGGAATGTACCAAATTTGAACTCAGTTTGGAGTTTGGGGAGGACAAAAGAAAGTTAAGCCAACGATTATTCATGATAACCAACAGGCAACTTTTCTAAAATTCATCTTAATTAGTATAGATTTTCGAAAAGCATGGAAATAATATACTAGAATTTAAAATATACAGCCAACTTTAATAAGATGATATAACTAAACGCGTCTTAGCTGTCAAAAATTGATTACCTAACCTCAAAACTCTTTGGTTATGTTTAAATAACTTGTATTTTATTATTAATTTCAAAAGAGTCCAAACAAAGTCAGAATTATGATTCGAAAGCGGATAATGAATTTAGTTCAAGTGGGTGCTGTAGGATTAAGTGGATACTGCCTAGGAATTTACAGTGAGCGAAATAAAGACAATTTTAAAACTAGAGAAGATTCTGTTATTATAGATGGCAAATACATTAAAAATATGCCTGGTCTGCCAATATTCGGAAGTGTATCCGCTGCTGTGCCTTACGCTGATTCCAGCGGGGGTCAAGACCGAGTAAGTTATATTCATAAAATAAGAAATTATAAAAATAATTGATAGTTCATTTTTCCAAACTTATTCGTTTTTTGCTTGTAAGTTTGTCAAAATATACGTCGTTTGACATTAGCTTAACTTAGTGACACAATCTGTCATTAAGGTAAACAATAATGGTCCGAAAAAAATTAAAACAATTTTTACAGATATCTCAAATAATGAGATTTGGGTTCCCCGGATTAGACAATGTCCGGTCATTCGATGACTATGTGTTGTCCTACGACCGGCGTAACCGCGTGGCGCACTGGGTGTTTGAGCACCTCACCAGAGCCCATGTAGCTAAGAATGCTAGTGTGGATAGGAGCAAGTGTGAGTTTACTGTGGATGACAGCATACACCCATTTTTTAGGTGGGTAATTTATGTAACATTGCTAAATGTTTGTTAGGATTGGGGCAATGCAGTTTCAATTGGTTTTGATCATTGAGGTTACATCTAAGTGTGGGTTGTGTCAACTGCAGACTGCATGTTAAAGGCTTGTTAATGTAATAAAAAAATTGAGAATGGTGTTATCTTATAGAAAACTAACTAACAGAGCCTGAACTAACATTTTAACTTTTTCTTCAAAGAATGCTCATGAATATAGTTCTTTCTAGGTGTAATTTAAGGCAAATCGTAATAATTTTTTAAATTATCAATAAGTAGTTGTTTTTATCCTAGAGTGTGACATTTTATCTCTCTGTTTTACTCTTCCGCACCAATTTTGTAAGTTTCTGTTTGACCTAATGGCTCACTGGTAGAGAATGCCTTAAGGCATGAAGTTGGCCATTTGTACTTTCTTGTATTGTGCAATAAAGGTTAAATAAGTAAATCAATTTTAAACTTTTTACTTTTTTTTTATTTAATAGACCACATAATTAATTATGTGGTCTAATGGCATAGGTACTATTTGTATTTATTTGATTTTTTATTGATAAATGATTTTAAAAAATCAGTCAAAATCAACAAAATTTTAGTAAAAAATTGGATTCATTCAAGTTTTTGCTCTTTTACTACCTAGAATTAAGACCAGAGTATCATGTTAATTAAACAGTTGGTTAGAATTACCTGAAAGTATAAAGTCTTAAATGGAAATGATCTGGTCACTTGGTCAGAGGGAACGAGAAATGGAGCAAGCATATAACTGACTGGTACACAAGGGGTTGTGAAAGGAAAGTTGGCTCTCAATTGAAGAGATGGGATGATGACCTTTGATGAGTTGCTGGAGTAACTTGGAACAACTACTTTTCATATTGTCTCCAGGTCACAGAATACTGACTACAAAGGCTCCGGCTTTGACCGAGGGCACATGGCAGCCGCAGGCAACCACAAGTTGGCACAGAAACATGTTGAGCAGACATTCCTGCTCACTAATATGGCTCCACAGGTTGGTATTTATCATTCTCACTGGTTACACTTTTTTGACGTGATGTTCTTAGAGCTGAGCTCTACCTTCTCCTACAGTGATGCTGGGCTAGCCTAAAGTGTGTTTTTGCTTTATTTTATGCTCTGTATGTAGGACTCAGCCTTGTATATGTATGTAACAACTTGTTAATAGTAAATTGTCCCATAATAAATGAAATAATAAACCAAAAACGAAAAAAAACGGTATTTTGGAGAATATACCGTAATCCGACGCCTGCCTGTCATGTCACCCGGTCACGATGGTCTCAGCATCGAGCACCTTCAGCATGCGGGTCCACATTTACCTCGAGTTCTGGCGATGTTCTACACATTATGTTTAGGACACTCTTATTTGCCGGCCGATCTTATGAAAACTATAGTTGTGCCGATAGTTAAAAACAAGACTGGAGATACGTCGGACAAAGCTAACTACAGACCAATTTCGCTTGCCACTATTATCGCAAAAGTGCTTGACGGTCTGCTTAATACACAGTTAGACAAGTATATACAGTTACACGATAACCAGTTCGGGTTTAGGCCCGGACTTTCTACTGAAAGTGCGATACTGTGTTTTAAGCAGACTGTTAAGTACTACACAGACCGGGACACGCCAGTTTATGCGTGTTTTCTCGACCTGTCGAGGGCTTTTGACCTGGTCTGCTACGACAAACTTTGGAAGAAGCTATTAGACATGAATGTACCTCCGGAGCTTATATGCATTTTCGAAACTCTTCAATCTGTATGTCAACGACCTAATTGCCGAGCTCAGCAGCACACATGTCGGTTGCCACGTAGAGGGTGTTTGCGTCAACAATATCAGCTACGCTGATGACATGGTGCTGCTGAGTGCGTCACCGTGTGGCCTCGCAAAGCTCTTGTCTGTCTGTGAGAGGTACGCTATCTCGCACGGACTCAAGTACAACACCAATAAAAGTGAGCTGATGGTCTTTGGGGTCGGAGGAAAGTGTCCGCCAACTTTTCCATATCTCGCTCTGAATAAGAAGCCACTGAAAATAGTGACGAAATTTAAATATTTAGGGCACATCGTCACTTCTGACCTCAAGGATGGTGCCGACGTCGAAAGGGAGCGGAGGGCGCTGGCTGTTAGAGCTAACATGATTGCTCGCAGGTTTGCTCGTAGCTCGATTGCCGTAAAGGTATCGTTGTTCAGGGCCTTTTGTACTTCTTTTTACACGGGCAGCCTGTGGGCAAACTACACTCAAAAACAGTTCAGCGCCCTACGTGTACAGTACAATAATGCATTTAGGGTGCTGATGGGGCTGCCTCGTTACTGCAGTGCATCTTTGATGTTTGCGGAGGCGTGTGTCGATAGCTTTACTGCCATAATGCGTAAAAGAGCCGCTTCACTGCTCGGCAGAGTGAGGAACAGCGCCAACAGCATCCTAAGGATGTTTTCAGACCGATTTGACGGGACCTATCTGAACCACTGCAATGCGCTTCATATGCCTGTTATGAAGCAGTGTTTTGTAGTTTAGGTTACTTCTATTGTTAATTTATATGTATTAATTTTAAGTTTTGTGTCTGTTTCACTGCTATTATGAAGCCATGTGTTTTGAAATAAATATATAATAAATAAATAAATAAATATAACCAGGTACCGGTCGCAACGGCGCTCCCGCCAAGGCAACGCGGGCTGATAATTTGTTAATTTTCAGGTGGGAGAAGGATTCAACAGACACGCATGGAACAGATTAGAAAAACACGTACGGAACCTCACCAAAGTGTACGACAATGTATACTGCTGCACAGGACCACTATACTTGCCTCGGTAAGAACTTTAACAGTACCTGGTACAGTAGTAGTAGTAGTTTAGTATACCTGCTAAGGATGGCTCGTGGAGAGACGAAACGCGTGTACGCAGTGTTTATTGAAGTCAAAGTCAGATGCGCGTCCTGGGTCTTCGAAACGCCCCTAACTACTTGATACTCACGAATGACGACATAAGCAAGTTTCAGGCGGCAAAATGTATGTAAAAATAAGGGTTCCGTGCCTCAAAAGGGAAAAACGGAACCCTTATAGGAACACTTTGTCCGTCCGACCGTCCGTCCATCTGTCTGTCAAGACCCTTTATCTCGGGAAGCAAGCACAGGAGAAAATCTCGAGGGTTCCGTGCCACCAGTATTTTTAGTAGGTCATAAATGGGGGGTGGCGGAGCATTCTTTGTGCGGAACCCTCGGTGGGCGGGTCCGACTCGCACTAGGCCGGTTTTTTCTTTATGGGATAAATAAACCACTAGTACGATTTTTTGACGATAAAAATTCAAAACCATTGATGCCTCGTATTTTTTCTATCATATTAAATTAGTCAAACAAAAATAGAACTAAAATTTAGTTATTTAGAGAAAGCGGAGTGTTTTTACCTCCAGAAAAAGAAACATTGGACACTCCCTTCGCGCGCCAATCTGTCGCGTCAGATGCTGCCGTCCCTTGGTTACAAATTATATACGATGTTTACAGGAAAGAATCCGACGGCAAATCCTATGTGAAATACCAAGTGATCGGCGCTAACTCAGTGGCTGTCCCGACACATTTCTACAAAGTGGTGGTCGGCGAGGCGGGCGGCGTCTTGGACATGGAGGCTTACGTCATGCCCAACCAGAAGATACCCGATGACACGCCAGTCGCTAACTTTATGGTGAGTGGAAAATACTCTGATGTCACATCACGTCAGAAGGCTTAGTATACATTTTGACTTGTCATGTCACGGCCCGCCGTTTGCCGTGATCGGGTAGCCCAGTGGTTAGGGCGTCTGCCGCGAAAGCAGGAGGTCGCTGGTTCGATCCCAGCCCTGCTCACCGGGGACCTTGGTCACTTTTTCTGTAGTATATGACATCTCTTTCAATTTATATATAGTAGTGTGACTACTTAAAAAAAAAGAAAAAACATAAATCAAAACATTTATTACATTTAATAAATGATTTGATTCGTGCTTAACAATTGTATCATGTTATTGTTTGTTTTCGCAGGTACCTCCTGAATCTATAGAAAAAGCTGCCGGCCTTCTGTTTTTCGACAAGATACATAGAAGCAAACTGAATAAAATCAACGGCAAGAAAGTTTGATGACGCTGCGTTGTATAATTAGTGTAATTTTAGACAAATCATACCAGAAGCTAGTAAAAAGAACAGCCAACGTTGATTAGAAAGTTGCCTATTTTATTAATATTGCAGGTGGCAACACTGTAGTAAGTGAACTCTTAACTCCGGATTAGTTAACTAACCCAGTGTTATATGTCAAAGTCCGTATAAAATAAACTTTTAACGCCGGGCTAATTGGTTAACTTTGATGGTGCAACTGGGTTGCACTTTTTTTTTTTTTTTTTTTTTTTTTTTTTTTTTTTTTTTTTTTTTTTTTGACGGTGTGAAAATGCGTTACGCATCCCCCCGCGGCCCGGGGCAGGCCATTCTGGGGGGTATGTGGGACTCCCCACTCTCAGCTTTTCCTCAACTGGGAGGAATGGCTAGAGGTCAGGTCTACCCACTAAAAACACACCGGCGTCACCCTCCAGGACGTTGAACGGGGGCACTATAGGCACGCTTGCGCAGTCTTCCACAATGCCCCCCGTCTGCTGCGTCCCGACATGCCAGCCGGGAAAGCCCGCCGAGGGAGGGGCGAATCAGTGACGCATTTGACTCACCCCCCAGACGTGTAGGGCCATGCTGTGTGGGTTCCCATCCCACTGGCTCTACTGGGGAGGAATACGGTTTGCGGCTGCAAACCGACCGCGTCTTCTCCCCATCCGTCTGCGGCGGAGCGGAGGTGCATCAGCCGCATCCTCGCGCTCCCGCTCCGAGGCCTCCTTCTGCGAGATGATTGTCTCGCAGAAGGTGACCACTGCCTTCCACTTCCCCTCGCTTCTCAGCATGGCTGTCACTATGCTGTTCAGCGAGAGGTCTGCGCTCCCAAGCTCCGCTCTAAGTGTGCGGCGCTCTCCCATCCATCGGCTGCACAGCTCCACCGTGTGCTGAACCGTATCCTCGGGGGCGCCGCACTCATGGCATTGGGGCCCCGGCTCTCTTCCAATCCTGTGCAGGTAGCCACCGAAACATCCGTGTCCGGTGAGTACCTGCGTGACCCTGTAGGTCAGGGCCCCATGTCTCCTCTCTAGCCAACCCTCGAATGATGGGAGGACTGCCCCTATGGTGCGCGTTCCATAGGGGGAGCCCTCCAAGCTGGCTTTCCATCTTTCACGGAGTTTCTCCCTGGCTTCTCGCGCTAGCCGCTCCATTGCATCAGCGTCCGGGGGTTCTCCTCTCTGTCTCGCCTCGACCCTCTTAGCATGCCTCTCTGCCAGCACCTGGGCGTCCAACTCCCAGGGCGGGGTGCTGGCTAGGAGGCAAACAGCCGCGTGAGAAGTGGTAGCGTAGGCCCTCGTTATTCTCTGCGCCACCACTCTCTGCGGCCGTCGGAGGAGGGCGCGAGTCTTCTCCGATAGCCGGTCCGCCCAGATCGGTGCCCCGTATAGGGCCATACTTCTGATTACGCCCGCAAAGAGGCGCCTACACGGGGTTTTGGGGCCCCCTACATTGGGGAGCAGCCTGCCGAGGGCCGACGCTGCGCCCACTATTCGGGGAGCTAATTTGGAGAAATGCTCCCCGAAGTCCCACTTCCTGTCCAGGACAAGGCCAAGATACTTTATGTTGGCCTTTACCTGGACAGGCACCCCCTCCACTCGGATTATTGGGTTGCGGGGACGCCACCCTCTTCCTCCGAAGATGACTGCTTCAGTCTTGGGCAATGCCACCCTGAGCCCGAGGAGGCGGATTCTTCCCACTGTGAGCTCGGTGGCGACTGCCGCCCTTCTGAACGTCTCCTCGAGCTCACTTCCCCGCACTGCCACCATAGTGTCATCTGCGTAGCATATGGTGGCCATGCGAGGAAGTTGTGCGCCTCGCAAGACCCAGTCATATCCTATGTTCCACAGGAGTGGTCCAAGGACCGACCCCTGTGGAACCCCGCATGTCATGGCCCTCTCACGACGGCCTTCCGCCGTTTCGTAGAGCACTACCCTGTCAGTGAGGTAGTGCTCCACCATCGCCCTGAGATAAGGGGGCACCCCGTGATATCGGAGCGCTTCCCTTATTACTGAATAGGGGAGAGTGCCGAAGGCGTTGGCTATGTCTAAGGAGATAGCCACGACACCCTCGCCCCTGGCCGCCGCATCCTCTGAAAACTTCCTAAGGGAGGAAAGCGCGTCAATTGTGGATCGGCCCCGCCGGAACCCGAATTGTAGCTTGCTCAGGTTCGGGCCGATGTCCTCCAGGTGCCTCAGGATGCGGCCGGCAAGGATACGCTCGAACATCTTGCCGACCTCGTCCAGAAGCACTATAGGCCGATAACCGGAGGGACTATCCGGTGGACGGCCTTCCTTCCTTAAGAGACACAGTCTCCCCTCCTTCCAGCATCTCGGAAACAAGCCCCCTCTAAGGCAGTCGTTGAAGAGGTCCCTCAGCCTGTTTCCGAGATGTCTAAGGGCAATAGGGATTACCCTCCCTGGCACACCGTCGGGACCCGGCGCTGTGTTGCACCGCCTAAGTCTATTGTCAACCCGCACCAATTCTTCGTCCGAGACCAGTTGTGGCTCGAACGGTCCCCCGGGGTTGATTGCGGGAGCCGACATTATGGGCGGGTTGAACGCCGGTGCCTCCGGAAAAAGGCCCTCAATTACTCGCGTCAGGAGTCCTGGTTCCATGGAGTCCATGGGGGGAGCCACTTTCAGCTTGCTGCGGACCAACTTGTACGGCCGCCCCCATGGGTCCAGGTCGAGCGTGGCCAGGAACTCCTCTTGCGCTTCGTCCTTGCGTTTGGCAATCGCTGCTTGGAGGGCCTTTTTCGTGGCTAGGTAGGCTTGGTGCAGCGTCTCGTCTTCTTCGGCGGTGTGCCTTCTCCTCCTGCAGTGGATCCAGGCGCGGCGGCAAGCAATACTGGCGGCTCGGAGAGCCGCGATTTCCCCCGTCCACCAGTAGACGCTCCTCTTGGCTTGCAGGCGCTTTGCGCGAGGCATCGATGCATCGCAAATCGCCTGCAGGCTTCCTTTAAACTGGGAGGCCCGCTCCTCCACACCGGCTGCAGGCGGGGGGGCGGCGCCCCACGCCTCAATTATCGCTGCCTCTTCTGCCAGCTCCCTGTCCAATCTCGCGAGGGTCCACCTGGGGAGGTGCCTTTGGTCTCTTTGGCGGCCTAGCCCCCTGGCTGAGGTGGCGGTGGCGTTTATCCTGAACTGGATGTACAGATGGTCGGAGAGGGTCTCTGTTTCCTCCATGACTCGCCAGTTTGAAATGCGAGCTGCGAGGGCGGGAGTCGCAAAGGAGACATCCACTATGGACCCTCCCTGCCATCGCACACAGGTGTTGGCCCTTCCCTGATTAAGGACGACCATCCCCATCGCCACCGACCAGTCACGGAGGGCTGCCCCCTTTGGATCCGTGACAGGCGAGCCCCATGCCTCGCTCTTGGCATTCAGGTCGCCCATGACCAAGACCTGTGTTGGGGCCACCCTTCGGATCACGGTCCCTACCTCCTCCAGGTATCTCTCAAAGGCCCTGAGCGGCTTGTTGGGAGAAAAGTAAGTCGCCAAGACGACAATGTCCCCCCATTTGGCGGCCACGTAGTCTGGGCCACGGCTGAGGGGAGAGAGGGGTGGGGATCCCACTGTTGGCACGACTAGAGCTGCCGACCCGTCTGAAGCGCCCACCCAGTGTGGCTGGGGGGGAATAAAATATGGCTCAGCCACCGCCGTCAGTGCAATGCCCCACTCAGCCACGCCCTGGAAGAGCAGGTCCTGGGCGCGTCGACAGTGGTTGAGATTGCACTGGAGAATGTTGTGGTAGGGCCGTCTAGACATTAACGTCCATAAGGTTAACCTCCTCCGGGGCCGGCTGGGCGGCATCTCTTTGTTGGGTCCCCTGGGGCTTAGGGAGGGGCGCCTTTCCTTTAATAGGGAGGGGGGCGCATTGCTGGCCTCCCATAATGTGACCCGCGGGACGTCCTGCGTCGTGGCATACAGAGCAGAAGGCAGTCTTTGCTGTGCATTCCGCCATCCGGTGGTCCGGCCTGCTGCACCGGTAGCAGAGGCTGCCCCTGTCTTTCGGCGATGGGCACATTGCCCTAGCGTGCCCGGTGCCCATGCATTTGTAGCATCTCAGCGGCGCAGGGGCTAGGGCCTCCACGTGCACGCTTGACCAACCTACGAGGATTCGACCGGATGTGGTGAGCACCTTCGCCGCTGAGATGGGGCACTGCACGAGTGTTGAGCCTGTTCCATTTTGGTGGGATCTTATTTTTCCCACCTTCAGCTGATCCGACGGGCATCCGCTCTTTTTGGCAATTGCCTCGCGGACGTCTTCCTGCGTCGCCGCCTCGTCCAGGCCCGAGATTCGGAGCTCCGCCATTTTTACGGGCCTGTATACTCGGGCCTCTTCTCCGATGATTTCGGCCACTCGGCGACACAGGTCGTCGGCCTTCCTTCCGTCGTCGGCCCCGGACACCTCAATGATTCGTGCCCCCGCCGCGGTTTTTCGAATCTTCGCGTGGTCGAGGCCCACCTCAGCCAGGTTTACTGAAGCGGTGGCTTTGGCCATTATGGAGGCGTATGTTTCTTCGGAATCCGGCTTCAGGGCCACAACGATCGCGGCCGTGGCGGGAGCCACCAGTTTCCTGGGTCCGGCAACAGCGGGGGTCGCAGCTACTTTCCGTTGTTGGTTAGGAGGGGAGGCCGCCTTGTGAGAAGCTTTGCCCTTGCCCTTCCTCCTGACCACCTCAGTCCATTCCTCGGTCTGAGCGGGCTGCGGCGCGCCTTGGGATGAAACCGGCTGGGAGGAGGGAGAGACCTTCTGCTTGGGTTTATGGGGGGCCGGGACTGGCGGCCGAACCCGCGGGTCTGCCCTGGGTGCCTGTGCACGAGTTCCCCCTCTGGGCGGCTGAGCCTGGGTCTCCGTTTCCACCCGGGGAGTCGGTTGACTCGCCGTTGCGGCCCTGACCCTGTCCGCCTTGAGCGGGGGGCGAGAAACCGGCTCTGGAGGGGATTCTATGCGGGCCGAGATCATGGTCCCCATCGTAATCGTGAGTTCCCGCTCCAGTTCCTTTTTGAGCTCCCGCAGGGCCTCTCTGATGTCTAAGACCTGGTTTCCCTGAGCCGCCGGAGGCGACGAGGCTTCGGGGGTTTCGGAGGATTTCCTTTCCAAGAAGGCCCTTCGCAGGGCCTTCAGTTCTTCCTCACAT
The DNA here is from genome assembly GCA_949128165.1 of Lathronympha strigana. Classification (NCBI taxonomy): domain Eukaryota; kingdom Metazoa; phylum Arthropoda; class Insecta; order Lepidoptera; family Tortricidae; genus Lathronympha; species Lathronympha strigana. The sequence continues at coordinate 7,013,149 of OX421923.1, read as the reverse complement.
TGGGAGAGCTGCTCTCTCATCCGTTTGTTGTCGGCCTTAAGGGCCCGCAGCTCGTCCCCCTCGTTCCTCCCGGTTAGGCGGTCGGTCGCATCCAGGATATCACGGCACGCCCGGTTCATGCGTCCCCAGATCTGGCCGCTCAGGTTGCCAGATTTCCCGGCAGCGTCCAGCACGGTGTTAGCCGCTTCTCGGACTACCCTGATGTAGTCCATGTCTGAGCTGAGAGGCGGGCTACGGTCCCTCGATTCGGAGCTCAACGCTCGAGGCTCCTCTCCCCCTTTCTTTTTTGCCGCCTTTGACCTGGTCCGGGTGGGAGGGGCGGAGTTTGTTTCACCTGAGCTGGGCACCTTCTCCTTTTCCTCCAAGTCAAAAATAGGGAGGAGGGTGTTCTCCTTCGCAGACTTTAGCTTTGCCTTGGCCGCCGACATCCCTGCGTAGTGGACGGTGACTTGGCCCTTTCCCGCCGCGGTTTTCCCTCTCATGGAGGAGCTGACCTTCCGCCTGCTCTCTAGGTCCTGGTCGTCCTCGATGTCCTTCTCGTACGGCCTCTTGAAGAAGCGCCTTCCAGCGCTGCCTGCCTCCACATCTCTCCACTCCATTTCGAGAGTCTCTAGGTCGCCGGCATCCGATTCCGGTTCCGAATTTGCCCAGGAAGCCCCTTTTCCGGACGCTTTGGCACCTCCATCTTCGGAGTTCCCTTTCTTATTCTCTTTCGTGTTTTTTCCCATTTCGGCCATATTAATAGATTAATTTGGTTGTACTGCATAAAAGGGAAAAAAAGGGAGATCCAGGGTTCGCCTCTTCCTACGCGGGCCCAGAACTGTAGGGGACAGCAGAGACGGCGCATTCCACAACGACTACTGGACTTCGTTCGTTGGAATATTCCCGATGCCCGTGGCTCCGTCACGCGCTCGGGGATTTGCACATAGGCAAACGCCGTTTTTGCCTGTTCGATTTCCCGTCGTTAAACGCGGGAAACCAAACACGCGTCACATCCAGTAACACCTGAGCGGTGATTTTCGCCATGTACTTGGGGTCGAGGCCAGCGACCAATTACACCAAGATCCCCGAATCGACACGCACCATAGGTCAGAGACGTATGGGTGACGTTAGACGGGGCACATGGTCTTTGCTGCCGAACCTCTTAGCACTTCCATGGTTACTCATACACATCGAGGATGCACTGATGCCTTGCCTTACTCTAAGGACGACACAATTAAGGCTAAATTTTTTTTTTTTGCACCGCAGATCTAGTCCACACCAGATCACGGGTCGACTCTTTGTTGTCATGGGGGGGTGGTTATCCCCATGCTGGAGTTGGTTTATCCACTAAAGGGACTGACAAAACCGGCCGACTCCAGAAGGAGGACCCGTGAGATGGTGCAGACCAGTTAGATACGGCCCCGGTCAGAACCGAGTTTTTTGGATTTTCTGTTTTTTTTTTTTGTATATATAAATAAGAAAATAAATACACACACAAAAGACAAGGTAGAAGAAGAAGAAAAAATAATAATAATAATAATAATAAAAAAAAAAAAACCGCCCTTTCACTAACCCTCCGGGTCGCAGGAGGGCAACTACCCCTGCCCCACAACCAAGCCATATACACGGCGCAAGGCCCACGCAGGAGTAAACTCGACTGCAACCGCCTCCAGTCTGGTAGTTCGCAGAGGGAGAATAGCCATGGCGCAACTGAGCGGGCTATTCTCCCTCTCCCAGGTGCACCACGGGGAGGTCTACCAGCTCCGCACCCAACTGGGTTGCACCTGGGTTGCCCTAAGGTTTTGCATATAAATATAAGCTGTTTTGTGTATTGACTCCCCTCTGATTTAATAACCAAAGACTAGACAACTTTAATGGTTAGGTATGTTCTAATTTTTTTTTAATAAATAAATTACGAAACAATTTTACACAAATCGACCTAGTCCCACGGTAAGCTCAATAAGGCTTGTGATGTGTGTACTAAACGACAATATATATATATATATATAATAGATAGATGCATATAAAACTTAAATACATAGAAAACATCCATAACTCAGGAACAAATATACGTGATAAATACACAAATAAGTGCCCTGATCAGGATTCGAACCCGGGACCTCCTGCTTCGTAGGCAGGATCACTACCGACTAGGCTAGAAGGCCGTTAATTTTTATGAATTAAATTATGAATGAATTATGTAGGAATTTTATTATGTAATTTGTAGTTTATTATTATTAATCTGAATACGTAGGTATACAGATCAAGTTTGCTTATTTGAATGGACTTTGTAAATATAAATTGTGATAGAAATAAATGTTACTGTTACTTAGATTTTATTTCATTGACACCATGCCGCTCTTTAAGATTTAAACCAGACGGAGTAGCAATGAGGATTACCGCGAGTCGATTTTCCGCTAGGGGCGCTAGTGGAACGTGGGTCCTGCGGGAACATTTCAAACGTCACTTTGACAATACTCTCATATCGATACAGGACCCACGCATGAGTGGCGCCGCCTGGTGAGTGACAATACGGTAGCTCCCATTGACAGGCCTACCCCTCTGCCGAATCAGCCTCTCTGTCAGTTCATACATTGCATATGAATATGCAATGTATGAACTGACGTTCATATGACATAGCTATTTGTACAGTCGCCATCAGATATATCGGAGCAGCCAAGGTGCTCACAAATAACTGAACCGCCGCCTCTATTGTCAAGGTGTTAGAGTGCTTGTTCAGATATTTTGCACGTCTCGGACGCTCCGATATATCTGATGGCGACTGTACGATACGTACGAATAGCTGTACATTTGACGTGCCCCTCCCCCGCAAAAAATGGCAGACTTTTTTGTATAGGAAACTGTAATTTCCTATACAAAAAAGTCTGCCATTTTTTGCGGGGGTCAGTCCGGTTGATGAAAAAGTTGTTAAAAAGTCAGATATCGAAGAGTAAATAGAAGTACAGCATCAGGTTTTCAGGATTAAAAAAAAACACTAGTTTAGAAAATGTGAGACACACTTTGCAGTTTATGACTAAATCTAAAATTACAGGCTCCATACCTTACTTTTGGCAGATTTAAATGTAAAATGTAAACAAATTACATATGGAATTATGTCATTGGTCTAACAACTGAGTCACATGGTCTTCAAATCTGGCAAAAGTACAAGGTATAGTAGAATGTATATCCTCAAAATTTAAAATTATTAGTAGAACAAGATGCTAAATTTGCAGTAACTCGAGCGTCGTGGGCTTATAAGGTAAACTAACATTTTGCTTATTTATCTCCTATAAAAAACTTTAAAAACTCTAAATCAGCCATTATTCAGCGCGGAGCCAGATCGGTAAAGAAGTAGAACGGCCATTAAACTCATACTTGATATGAAGTCGTGGCGTGTGACACGAAATGTACTGACTTGATTTAAAGTAAATGACAGCGAAAAGGTTAAAGCGTGTAGACAGGACAGATAATAAAGACAAGGCTGTATAAAAGTCGTATATTAGCAACATATTCGCTATACATATATAGGTCTGCAGTTTTAGTTGTCCTCTTCTTCGTCCGACGCTCCGTTCTGTTGCGGCTCCTCGTCCATGCCGGCGTCGCCCATGCCTGCACAACAATATATACATTACAAATGGACCGATACCAGCACGCCTACTACGAACATCGAAAATTGGCATTGACGGGAAAACCTCTTTGTCACTCCAATATGCAACTGTGAAAGAGATGGAGATACAAATCCGCAATCGTTCGATTTTCGTGGTATAGGCTTTGAGGGCTTGGTCTATGGGACTCCCCGCGCGAACTAGAATCGATTGTATTTTGTATGTAACGCCACCAGTATCATACAATATTTGGGCTGGAATCGAACCAGCGACCTCCTGCTTTCGCGGTAGACTAGCCATTATAAACGTCCGAAATCTCTTAAGTGTACAGGGTGTGTCTTTTACAACCGGCAATATTTTCTGGGCATGATGGGCTGGTTGTATAACTTTTTAGTTTACGCACATTTTCGGATGATTTTGGGTGGGTTGAGATAACGTTGGAATTTTTTTTCTTAGCTTGTGTGTAAGACACGGGCATGATTTAAACAAAGAAATAACCATGATGAAATATTCTATGGCACTAAAATCTGTTATTTTTAAAGACCTCCAGGTCTCAAAAAATTGTTTAATTTTTTTTACCTGATGGTGTAAGAACCTTACAGGGTACTTCCCGTTGCCCTAGAATCACGAAATTTGGCAAAAAGCAAGAGATTGCGGTACGAGCACAGAAAAAAATCAGAAAACCGTATAATTGCCGCACAAGAGTTCCGTGCAACTAGTATTTTTAAGTACCTAAGGTCATAAATGGGGGGAGGGGGAAGCATCCTATATGCGGAACCCTCGGTGGGCGAGTCCGACTCTCACTTGGCGGGATTTTTCCTTTTGAGGTACGGATCCCTAAAAAGTGAGTGAAACTGTGCGTATGTGTGGTGACCCAATAGTAAGGAGTAAACTCAGGGAGTTGTGTGGTCATCATGAGCATACCATGATCCTCGTCTTCCTCTGCAGAGTCTCCGGCCACCTCTGCGTTCTCTGCCTCGGCGCGCTCCATTTGCCTCGCGAGCTCTGCCTCGTCCGTAGCGGTAACCACTTTAGGCTGAAAACGAATAACGAATCATATAAATTATTAAAATTCTCATAGCGGGTTACTCACGTCAATAAAGTCGAAAATAGCTCGACATGTTTCGGAACAGTCCGTGTCCCTTATTCATGAGTCATGCGTTTAGCCGCGGCGACTGCTCTACGCACAGCGAGCCCCAGCGCGGTCAGCTCTCGACCCATATCGAGTCATATAAATTACTGTGATAAATTGACATTAAACACTTAAGAACGGATTAATCGCGTTTATTAACACCATGCCCCTTCGTTTCGAGCCCTTTACGGCACTCGTTTTCACAAGGTTAAGATGATGACTGATGATCCTGTGAAAACGAGTGCTGTAAAGGGCTCGTAACGTAGGGTCATGGTGTTAATAAACGCGATTAATCCGTTCTAAAGTGTTTAATTTCAAATAACAATCGCGGTAACAGAAGACAATATTATACTGTGATAAATATTTTACGCTTGGTATGTTATGGCTGTAGATAGACTAATAATATACATATTATTGTAAAAACTGTCTGAAATAATATTATTATTATGTCTTTCCCATCACGTAGCAATGGTGTTCTGGATCTTTGGGAGGCGTACGCGAAGCCGAAGCCAACACGCAGAGACCCTTTCGACAATCTAATGAAATTTAAGGGGTACACCAAGCGGATGTTGCACCTGCGTCATGGGACGCACGCAGAGACAGTACCCGTCATTATTATTATTATGTTATGGCTGTGGCCCTCTATGGAGCCTGCGTAAACTGTAAGGGGCTTTACTTCGTTTGTGCCTCAGCAGAGATGACTCAGTACTCATGAATCGGTAGGTATGCCATGCCGACTCCGCTCCCTGTGTTGCTTGGAGGTAAAATGGAACTGAACTGTTTTTTTCCACATTAATGCATGTTTGAACCGGTGTAGCTTTATTTATTTTTAATTCGACGTTCAAAAGTACACTGTAACATGCCTACTTGAAAAATAAATATTTAGATTTTTTTTTTTGAGGTAGGGAACCAAAATGTGTACTTACCGCCATCTGTATGTTGAAAACGCCGCCTGCGGTCGTTATATTCTCCTGTATCTTATCGATGGCGTCCTGAAGTGCTTTCAACCCGTCTGTCTTCTCGGGCGTCGACGTAGTCATTACTGGAACGATCATGTTACAAATATTAGTATTCCGGGGAGCTTAATGTATGAATTTACACCAATTTACGCAAAATGCAATCCCTTACCACCACCCTTACTTACCTTAGACCATGTAATCAACCAGACCAGCATTGTCTGTCATTCGGGGGAGAGGCACCTAAAACGTATGGCTATTTACGCAACGAACAAATATCAGTCGGATAAACGTCGGTCCGTACAATGAACCTGATCATTTTGATGATTTTGGCAGAGGGGAACACCTGTCAATTGCTGGTCCGGTTGGTAAAATGGTCTAAGCCTTATCTATAAACTACTTTAGTTAAATTATGTTTTCTCGCTTTGTACCAAACGTAAATGTCCTGACAGATAAGGACATACAATTATTTGGCTAAACTGTGTTTGATCTGCGTTTATGAATAACCTAATGAATATGAATACTAGTATAATGTAAGTATGTCAAGTCAGTTTTCAAAGTGGTGATTGTTTGAATGTTTGAAGGATCATTACATTATATACCAAAATACTTTTTTTATGTGTGTAAACTAGTTATTGCTAGGAGGACATGAAAACTGTCATTTTCAAGATGTTCAGCTCACATTGAAACTGATCACAGAATTTGATTCAATATTTAAGCTTAAACCCCATATTGCAGTTATTTTTTTTAGTTATTATAGCATTCACATTAGGGTTTTTTAGTTTATACTTGTTCAAATCGCACAGCTTGGCCTTGACGTCATTGTCTAAGGCTGTAGACCAAACATTCGAGAAGCCGAGACACGAGTATACAGAGAAATGAACACTTAAATCGCTCTTTTCCCAGTAGACACTGAACTCGCTCATCTTTGAATGAGTCGTAAACATATTTACTGAACGAATCGTATGTAACATAACGGTGTTCAAAAAAATGAAATTAATGTATGTCATGCTTAAGCATATTGCAATTATAAAATCGCATTTAAAACATAACTTTGCTCGATAGAAAAAAAAAATACAGTGACATCTATTTGTGTAATTTTTTGAGTGGTATAGCTACAATATGAACTTTTTATAAACTTATAGGCACTAACATTATCTAGAAAATTTCACAGGGTTTGTCTCAATAAAATAATTTATTTTTTCAATAGAACTAAATACCAAATTCCCATATGCCTATTCTCTATCCCATCGGCCGAACATCGGGAAATACCGCCTTAAAACTTTTGTATGCAGGGTCGAGACCAGTGTTGATTGCTGTTTTAAGCTTACCATATAGAGGTGGGGCGATAAGATTGATCTTAATAGGCATCTCAACAGTAGACACGGTGAGGCCAGCTTTAAGGGCAGCCTTCACCGCGTCGATACCCTCGTAGCCGTAGCACGCGCATTCGATGTCCGCGCGGATCTTCACGGCCTGCGAGGTCAGCTTGCGCTTGATGTTGGCCAAGAGAACCTCCTTGGTTTTCTCGTCAAGGCCACATTCGTTGAGGACTGACGGGTCGCTGGGAATGTATAAATGTTGTTGAAACACCAGTATCATTAATATGGCGTAGTCAATTTTAAACCTCTCTTGAAAGTTTTCTTTTGTCAAAAATTACGAAGTTCCTACTGTTACTTTTGAATCCTATCATCAGATCAGCCAGAGAAGCCAAATGAGACTTTGAAGATTTATTTCAAAATCGATTCATAATTAATAGAATAAATTATAGCATAAAAAAAAACATTGAAATGAAGAAGCCCCATTATTTTAAAAGGTTAAAAAGAAAATAAAAGGACATAAAGATCCCAAAGTATCTAAAATTTTTTATTTGAATGCCTTCATAAGCAAAGCAGCATCAAAATTGTTTCAGTAGACAGGAAAAGGACAGGCCAAAAACAACCTTTTTTTCCTTGTGTTTTATCAGTTTTGTTCAGTGGGACACTGAAATAGGCTAATAAAAAAATAGTGTGCATACTTACATAGCAGCCTGTTTAAAGAAGTCATAAGCCGAAGCCTTCTTCTTATATTTCTCTTCAAACAACCAAGCGGTGCGCTTGTATAGCTCTTCCAGCTGCTCGGAGCTCTCGTAATGGAGGAGTTCTGCCACATGCCGGAGGATGGAGTTCACAGCCTTGGCTTTGGCGTACCTCTCTGTGCACTTGTCGATATCCTCGGCGGATACACGACGTTTTGACAAATCTATGTAACCTGGATTGACAGTAAATTGTTAAGTATAATATAGGATGCAGAGTAATCTTAGTAACTAAAAGTCTAAAATTAAATATAAAGTCTCTCAGTCAAATGAAGATCTCAGAACCCAACTACAGTACAACTTTGATTATCCGAAACCTGAATTATCCAAACTTTGCCTTAGTTTACCCGAACGCACTTTATACCTAATAGGCAATTTTTTTTATCTATCTTATATTCAGACTAAGAAGAAGAAACTTTAAACAAAATATTTAGCTGTTTTCAAGTGCTTTTTTTTTGTTAATGTATGTGCAACAATGTTTTTATGTTCAAAGGTGTTATTTTCTTAGGTATTGTCCCAAAACACCAGCTTTTGATTATCCAAACTAGCCTCGGTCCCAATTAGTTTGGATAATCGAGGTTCTAGTTTTCATTCATAGAAAGTCTCTAACATTTTTTTTGTAAAAATTTTATACATTGATCATGGTTGAACCGCAATGAAGTCAAGCTAAGTAACATATCAACATATGTAGACATGCTTTTAACTTTAATAGAAATTTTTACTTAGATAGCAAACAGATTTTCTCTTGGAAAAAACTTGGAAATTATTTAAAACACATCAGCAGAATTTACTGAAACAGAGGTATTTTATTTATGAAAGTATCTGCAAAAGCAAGCTAAGTAAACTTTTTTAAAAGGATGTCATGTCTACGTCCTACATGTTAGCCTAAGACATTTAGGGGCTTCACTTCTAACAGTTTTCGATATCTATTTTATTCATTATTCGTTTGAAAATGAAATGAAATGAAATATTTTAAATCAAGGTAAATACTATATTGTTATAAAAAAGTGAATAACTCTATGCATTAACTATTGAAACTTTTTATACGTAGACCATGGAAAACACCACGATAATGAATTTCGTTCCTACATACACAGTACATTCCTTAAAATTGATGACAGGTATTAAAGTACCAATAGATCAACAGATAAGACCGACACTAAATATTACAAGAAGATAGGAATAACTTACCTTTTTCTTTATCCACTCTGATCACCACAACAGGTTCTGTCTTGCCCACTCTGATTAATTTGTTGATGGATCTTATACGTCTCCTCGATAACTCGGAAAGCAAAATCATGCCCTCAATATTGTTGTATTCCAATAGATGCACGTATGCGCCCATCTCGGCGATGGAACGCACATTTACCATCACTACATCTTCGATTTCAGGATATTTCTCCTGGTAAAATCGACAGGACAACGGCATCTGAAAAACCTCACGATTATAACCTATACAAGTTCACAAAAACTTCACTTTGAATTATAAACTTCGGGTCAGCAAAAGATTTTACCTTGTTTTTGTGCTTGTATATCCGTTTCTAGCTAATTTAAACAAAATGGAAGTAAATGATGAAATTAAAATTGTTCACGTTGACACCGTCGGACACAACTTTTACGATCCGATCTACGCAAACTTAAGTTTTGTTACTTGTATGTTTGCCAAATGTTGAAAGTGTTTAAATAAGGATGAAACGGAACGTCATATGGTGTTGCCAGTACAAAGTATAACGGACACGTTATAACTACGTTACCGTTTCTTTTAACGTTATTTTTCTAACTGGGGTCAATGTTTTCGGCTTTACAAATGGCATCCATTACCTAGCGCTATTTGTGAAATTAGATGGATACTTAATTCAATCGAATCTTTTTGATGTTTATTCCTCCGACTACATAAACTATAATTAAACTATAATTGGTGGTTGCGTGATATGTACCATAGCCTCAGTGCATTTTATAAATAAATTAATATCTAGTAGATTACACACTTGTTAAGATTCTGGGAATATGACTCGTCTCATTGCACCTTGGCATTGTACTCATATAGAGACGATTCTCTAGAACACAGAGCATTTAAATTCTCATGAAGATTTAGATGAGGTAGGTATTATAATATAATATCCTCCTCCTTAGTCGTTCAATCTTGACAGGTCGTGGTTTTATGATGGCGGGGCGACTGTGCATAGTGTAGCCCTCGCAATGCGCCCCCACTTGTTACGGTCTTCAGCGTTACGCGAACATTTGAACTATGGTGGTTAGTGTCGAAGCTTTAATATATATGCCAATACCTATTAAAATAGAAATGACATACATTAACATGGATGAGTCACGCAGGTATATTGACTACCTACGTTTCGAGTATTTACAGCCCTGTTACAGCTTACCCTGTATGTAATAAGGGGTGCTGCAAAGGACCTGAAACGTAGGGGATGTAGAGTCAGCCTAAGCTAAGTTTCCTAGATTTTGATAGCACAGAACAATGCGATTAATCCGTTTTAAAATATTTCATGTCAATAAGTACTAATCGAAGTAATTGTGTGAGTATATAATGTATGTATATGTGTATGTACAGGCCAGGTGCCTGTATTTGTCATTTAACTTATGAATATACTAAATTCCTGAAAAGATATAACACTTTAGACTTTTGCGTTTTGTACACATTATTTTATTTTAAATATAGAACGGGTCTACATATTTGCAGATCGTACCTATATTTGTATAATTCGTGGCTTGAGTGAAAGATGTAGCTTGTACCTCCTCGTCAAATATAATTTCAAATTTGAAACTAGCGATATGCCCGTCTCTTATACCCAGGAAAAATCTGTTATAGAACCCACTTGGCCCGGACTTAACTGAGTGGGTATGCCCGACCTGCATGCACTAAAAACCACCGTTTCACTTTGGGCTGGGGTTTTCGGAACTAGCGTCACGCCTAAGCTATTATTTATTTCAAACGCACTACAGTCAGTCAAACGTCCTGTACAACGAAACCAACGTCATCGCGTCACATTAAAATTGCCTGCCTCTGGCAAATTAATTGATATATCACTGTGGATTGCGGCAGCCAAGCCGACTCCTGACGTGCGACGAACTCCCATGCGCGCGGTTGGATCTCGGACTATAAACGGATAATGTTGTAGTTCAGTTCGCTTGTAATTTTGTGTGAAAATGTGGGGGATCTGGTGAGTTTCTTTTAAGAAATAATATAAATTTATATGATTGTAAATCGGTGATCACTTGATCAGGTACTTACCATTTTTTCTAACTCAGTAATTGATAGGAATCACGTTGAAGTCGCAATTAAATGAAAAAAAACTTGGTTTTTCATAAATATAATTTTAATTTTGAGTTAAATTTTATCTAAAAATCTTTGTTACTCTACTCTGTATCTATGAGTTTATAGCTTCTCTACGAACTTAATTTATAATTTACGAGTGATAATTTCTCATTATCATTGTCACATGCATACTAAATATCCGTCAAATTAATCCGCCATAGCGATGGCACTTAACGTATCATAGTAATTTATGTACTTACAAAATATTTTGGATGACCATATTTTGTGGTGGTTAGGTACTCGTTTCAATTAGTTATAAGTTATAACTTAAAAAATAATAGTTGCGTAAAACGTGAGACCTCATCTAATAACTTTAATTTGGGCAGGATAATAATATTTTTCTACGCCTGAGTCTCCTTGACCACCGATTAAAAATCATCCTGTAGGTATATATTTGTCCACCAAACTGCCACTGTCCACCGGGCATCCGCCAGACTTTCACATATATTTATCGGCATATCCTGCAGATATACCCGAACGTGAAATGGAATGAATTTTGATTTCCTGAAAATTTCAGTTAATTACCTAGGAAAGTATTTAAAAACCGCTCGGTGCATGATTAGATTTCGTCTGTACCTATTTATCGGTTTTGAGAGTTTTATAGATCCTAGGGATGCGCTACATTATCGGCGAGACACCTGCATTTATTTCTAATTTTATAAGAGCTTATCAACCGACTTCAATATTTCAAAAGGAGGAGGTTCTCAATTCGACTGAATTTTTTTTTTAATGGATGTTCACTCATAACTCCGTCATTACTGAACCGATTTGAATTTTTTTTTTGTTTTCTGAAAGTAGACGGTTCCTGGTTGGTCCCGTTTTTTTCAAAATCCATTTCTGATGATGGGATCCATGAGGAACTGAGGGAACTCCTCAAATTTGAAAGGCACATGCATGCTGATTTGGGTGATTTCTTAAGAAACTCGAGCATTTCTTTACGAAAATCATCAATTTGGTGGAGTGGACCTGATGATGAAGACCAGGGATGGCAAAGTGGAACTGCTTCGTAATTCTCAGGACTATGATCCGATTTTAAAAAATATTTTTTTGTCTGTATATAGATGGTTTCAGGATTGTCCCGTTTTTTTCAAAATCAATTTCTGATGATGGGATCCATGAGGAACTGAGGGAACTCCTCAAATTTGAAAGGCACATGCATGATGATTTGGGTAGTTTCTTAAGACACTCGAGCATTTCTTTACGAACATCATCAATTTGGTGGAGTGGACCTGATGATGAAGACCAGGGATGTCAAAGTGGAACTGCTTGGTAATTCCCAGCTCTATCATCCGATTTGAGACATTCATCTTTTCTTTGTAAAGAAATACCTTCAAGATAGTCCTATTTGATTATAGTTCTATTTTGATGATGGGCTTCATGAGGGATTGAGAGAACTCCTCAAATTTTAACGGCACATGCATTCTGATTTGAGGGTTTCCTTAAGTAACTAAAACAGTGTTTTGGCGGAGCCAAAATTTTGATGAACTTGATCTGATGATGAAGACCAGGGATCGCAAAGTGGAACTGGTTAATAAACCTAGCTCTACTTATTATCCTAGTTGTGACATTCATCTTTTTGATTTGATTTATATTCTGATGATGGAGTTCTAGAAGAATTCAGAGAACTCTTCAAATTTGAACGGCAGGTTAATTGTGATTAGAGGGTGTTCATAATTAGCTTAGGCATTTCTTACTGTGGCCATCATTTTGCTGGAGTGGACCTGATGTTGATAATCAGGGATGGCATAATGAATATGCTCGTTAATTTACAGTCTGTCATCCAATTTAACACATTGTTATTTTGTTTGTTTAAAGGTCTACAAGGGAGTTCCGTTTGATTATACTTCAAATGTAATGATGGAAGCCCTAGGACTTTAAGAAAGCTCCTCAATTTTCAATCGTACACGTGCGGTGTATTGGATATTTGTGAAGTAAACTGGCTAACTCAAACAAATTCTTAATTTCACTTTTACCGGGAACCAAATGAAGTCGGTTTTTTTTTCTTAAAAATTATTCGTTTACGAAACAACGAAATATTTTTTGCCTCAAAATTTCTTTGGGAGTAAGGTAGGTAATTAAGGTACCTATTCCTAAGTATTTGCGACTTAGAGATTTCTTGTTGTTATTCTGTCCACGTTAACGTTTCTCCTAACAAACTGAGCTGCATTTGTCTCCTGGTTTACGGGATATAATAAGAACAAGAAATGGTTGATTCACCCTTGTATCAATATGACAACTCTCTGGTTTAACCAACTCAAGTTCAAGTTCAAGTTCAAGTTGTTTATTTGCATTCATGTTGTACAATAGGTGTTACATTGTTTTTTGTGTGGTGTTACAAACATGAGCCCTGCAAGGGCATAGCAAGGTAATACTTATAAAACTAGGTTAATTATTAAATCAAATTCTAATTAACTAACATATTATGTAAAGTTAATATTAAAACTTATCTTCTAAATATTCACGTACAGAGTAATAACGTTTGGATATGAGCATTTCTTTTAATTTATTGGTAAATTGGATTTCTTTTTCTTGGCTTTTTATGTGCGCTGGTAGTTTGTTATATATTGTTATTGACATTGACAATGGGCCGGATGAATGAAGTTGTAATTGGGACGGGGGTGGCATTAAAATTGATTGGTTTCTAAGGGAATATGTTACCTGTACTTCTTCTCGTTTGGTATAAAGTTCTGGGTATTTTCGGACAAATTTACATATTTCGAGAATGTATAGGCAAGGTACGGTGAGTATTTTATGTTCAATGAAGTGGGGTTTACAACTATCGGAGTCTGTTACGTTTACGAGTATACGGATCAGTTTTCTTTGTAAGGTGAAGAGGGTGGGAGCGTCTGTGCTGTTACCCCATAGGATTATTCCGTAACAGAGCCAGGAATAAGCATACGCATAATATGTCGCAAGAGCGGTTTGAAAGTCGGTTGTTCTTTTTATTTCGGCGAGTGCATATTTGAATGAAGAGAGTTTAGTTTTTATGTGCTTAATGTGCGATTTCCATGTTATATGTTTATCTATGACTATTCCAAGTAATGTAAATGTATCAACAACTTCCAGTTTAATGGAGTTGTGGCTGTAATTGATAGTTAATGGGTTTTTTTGGTAGGGGTGGAAAGTCATTAATTTTGTTTTTTGATAGTTTATTTCTAGGTGGTGGTCTTTCATCCAGTCTGAGACATTGTTAAGAATAGAATTAATTTTATCGTTTATATTTCCTGCGTCTTGACAAGAAGTTAATATTGAAATATCATCGGCAAATAATACAGAATGTTCTTGCAAGGTATGTGGGAGATCGTTTATGTAACACAGAAATAAAAGGCATCCAATTACACTACCCTGTGGAATTGAGGAGGTGATGGTTGTTGTTTCAGATTGAACATTTTTTATTATACCTGTTTTTGAGTCGAAGTGTTCTATTTCTACATATTGTTTTCTATTTTCTAAGTATGATGTGAGCCATTTGTGGGCTATTCCTCGAATCCCAATGCCATATAATTTATTTAATAAGATTGGATATTGCACTTTATCGTAGGCTTTAGTCATGTCTAGTAGTATTCCTATCGCATATTGTTTTGAGTTAAGTATATTAAGAATTTCTTGAATGTATTTGTAGACTGCTAATGTAGTTGATCGACGTTTGCGAAATCCGTTTTGTGAGTTATTAAATATTTTGTATTTTTCGCAGAAGGCGTATATTCTATTGCACATTGCTTTTTCGAATATTTTTGATGCAGTAGGTAGTAGGGCAATTGGGCGGTAATTATTTGGATCTGTCTTTGTATTTTTCTTATGTATTGGTTTTACTATTGCAGTTTTTAGTTGGTCGGGAAAAACTCCTTCAACGAAGGACTGATTTATTAGAGTACAAATTGGAGAAGTAAGTTCATCTGCACATTGCCGAATTAATGATGGTGGGAGGTCGTCTATTCCATAGCTGTTTTTATTCTTTAGATTTTTAACTATCGTAAATATCTCTTTATAGCCTACAGGTGTTAGGAACATTGTGTTTTCGGTTGGATGGAGTACCGGCCGACCTAAGCGCGGTCCTGTATGTTTTGTGTTATCAGCTTTTTTGCCTATTGATACAAAAAAATCGTTGAAAGATATCAGCTACTTTTTTCGGATCGGAGACAACGGTATTATTTTTTTGTAGTGATATGTTATGTTTTTCTTTATTTTGTTTTTTGTTTGTTCTTTCATTTATTATATTCCACATTGTTTTCACCATATTATTTGATTTCTTTAGTCTATTTTTATATTGTATTTTTTTGGACATAATAACAGCTTTTTTTAATGTTTTATCATACATTTTGTAGTGTTGTTGTAGAACCGGGTTATTTGTTTTTGTTACAAGTATTTTGAGTAATCTTTTGTTGTAGCAAGATAGTTTAATTCCTGCTGTTAGCCAGTGTTTGTTACATTTTGTCTTTAATTTTAGGGTTGTTTTTGGAATACAGTGGTTCAGTGTTTGACAGATCTTATTGTTAAATGCAAAATAATTCTCATTTATATTATTGTTTGGAGTAAATATATCTGGCCAATTTATTGATTTTAACGCAGTTTTGAATTTATTTACATTAGTGACACTGAATATTCTTCTTTCTATTTTCCAGACAGGTTGTTTTTGATCCACGGTTTTTATGCTCATATGTAAAACTGTTCCAAAATGATCAGAGAAACCGAACTCTTCTACTGTAGTAAAAGTGTCTTTATGAATAAAGTTCGTGAATATAAGATCTAAACATGTAGACACGGATTGTGTTATACGGGTAGGAGTTTTAATGTATTGTTTAAACTTATATTCAGTCATAAGATCTAAGAAGTTACATGTTTGTGAGTCGTTACTTAAGATATTTATATTAAAATCTCCTCCTATGATAATATTATACTTAGCATACTTTATATTTATATATTTTAATATTTGTTCTAATCGAATATAAAATAAACTTTCTTCTCTTCTGTTCCAATACATCGTGACTAGTAACATATTTTGTTCTGGTAGCTCCGTTGCGCAGACTTCTATCACATAGTCGATTGACATATCAGACAGATCCGTCCTTTCGATATGTTTGATTTTTTTCTGCAGAAGTATGAGGACACCACCGCCAGTTCTATGCTCTCGACAATAGGATGCTGCTACTTTATAGTTACTGAAGTGAATTAGACTTAATTTATATTTTGAGAGCCACGATTCGGAAATGCATACGGCCTGATAACTCTTGTCTTCTTGTAAAAATGCTTCCAATATATCTTGTTTGTTGTATATGCTTTGCATGTTTTGAAATAAAACTTTGAAATTACGAGATATATCTTCATTTGCGAAAAGTAGTTCTTTTATTGCGGTCGTCTGCGTAGTTGTTTGTATGATCCGATTCCGGTGTTATTGTATTACAGCTTATTTCGGTGATTTTACTATTAGTATTATTATTATTTCTTTCTTCCCTTATTGCGGGGTCAATCACTTTACCCTCTACGATCAGCTGTTTGTTTTTTATCACAGCATGTAACCCGTTTTTTCTTGCTAGGAACATTTCGTTACGCATAGCATTCCGGTTTCGAAGTTCATTTGCGTCCAGAAATTCGGAGACGGATAATCCAGATCCACGTAAGTAGTTATTGTTTTTTATAATATATTTGGTAATGCGTTTACTTATGAGTTCGACAACTAATGGGCGGTTCCTGTTGGTATTTCGGCCTATTCTATATGTGTCTTCAATATATCCGCACAAGTCTACTTGTAAGATCTCGCGAAAAGCTTCGATTATTCTATTGTGAAGAATATATTCCGGTTCATTATATTGTTCGGAAAAGCCATATATTACAATTTTTTTGGTGTTGGCCTCTGGTCCATAGCTTGCTGTTGAGATATTATTAGATTCAGATGTGTTAATTTTTTCAGTCAACTTCTGTATTTCTTCCTGCAGGGTTTCATTTTCTTTTTTCAGGTTTTTTATATCCAGATTAACTTTTAATATTTCTATTTTGCGTTCGTCGTTTTCTATGGTTAGTATGTTTGTTTTATGTGTAAGCTCTTCTCGTAAGTCGGCAATAGCTCTGTTTATCTCCGTTTGAATTATACCTTTCAATTCGGACACTATGTATTTATTGTTTTCTTTCAATTGAGATCTTAGGCTTTGTATAGTTAATTCAGATCGATTATCTGCTTTTTGGGTGTCTGGCTGCTCCATCATGGTGTCGTCTAGAGTACTGTTTTCTTCGGAGCCTGTTGTGTTATTTAGCGCATGAGATATTCTTTGCCTTATGTTTGCGATACTGACTCCAGTAGAGGGAGTCTGCTGTTGCTGAAAGAGTTCTCGATCGTCTGGATGCGTAGGCGTACTCGTATTTTGTGGTTTTGGTGTCATACAATGGCACTGGTGGCATATCCATGATCTTTTGTTCGCGGCGTTCATTGAATTGTAGAAACGAGTTTTTGTAACGTTAGTGCAGTCTAAATCGTATTTGTTTTTGCACTGCGAGCATTTTAAGTGTTCCTTTGGAGGTACTGTTTGGGAGCATTTGGCACATAAATCCATTGTTTATATTTACGCTCTCTGTTGGTGGCGTTTGGAACTATATATATCGATTTTGATATCAGCGCCCTCTCGTGATGGATTGCCTTTTGGTGTGTAAATGAGCGCCCTCTGTTATTAGAACTATGAGTTATTTAATTGTTAACTTAAGCGCCATCTAGTAGATATT
Source organism: Lathronympha strigana (assembly GCA_949128165.1). Lineage (NCBI taxonomy): Eukaryota > Metazoa > Arthropoda > Insecta > Lepidoptera > Tortricidae > Lathronympha > Lathronympha strigana. The sequence goes on along the minus strand of OX421923.1, from coordinate 6,995,352 downwards.
AGTGGTTAATCTTACTGTTCAACTTCTTAGAGAGGAGTTGTTAGTTCTGGTTTTCATCGGTAGATGCGTTTCTCGAATCTGCTTTGCGGGAATTGTAAAGATAGGTATGGGCGTGTCAATTTGTTAGGTTAAATTTTTACTTATTGTTTTATCTCACTTGTTTCTTCGGTAAATCTATTTATCTTATTCTCCACATTTATTTTTTATGCATTCCAGTTCTAAAAACAAACTAAGTGAACTTGACCACTTCAACTGTTATTGTTTTATTTTTTTCTTATGACGACATTGACGACACGAAATTAACACTTTTTTCACTGTTTTTATAAGAATTTTAATGTTTTTCCACTTTTATGCTGGATTGTTTTGCCTTATGTGCACTTTTCACAACTTTTAAGATAACAATCGGCACTATAGCTATTTTTAAGGAATTTAATACGCGGAGTCGATGTTACGTTGCCGCATAGCACCGGCACGTACTCGCCCCCCTACCGCCCCTACCCTCCCTATTCAATACCCAACTACCCTCGTAATAACTACTAACCCCATTTTATGGTACCAGGCGTAATTTTTAGAGGCCAAGGACACTCTTGTATAACCAATCTCGTTAACCACAAGCTATACTCACTAATTACAATAAAATAATTAAACAAAAATCTACCTTATCATAATAGATGTATGATTCACTATCGCTATGAACTTGTGGTAGTATTTTGTGTCTTTTGATCGATCGACGATCTGTAAGAGTAGACCACACGCAACCGATCCGACATCAATTTAAGACAACGCCGGGTTGTCGTCGATACATCATAATTAATTAAAATAACAAATTAGTTCGCTCGTAAAAACATCAATCGTGTAACTGGGTCGTATATTTATAACTGATTAAAAAGAGTTGAATTCTTTGCACAATTTACTTCCATCGTCGTGAAATTTTTTTTGAAGGAAATATCTCTAACGTGATGTAAGCCTATGAGGGAGTATGTTAAGTTAAGTATTGCATGGGTACGGCTAAATTTATAAATTAATATAAGTGTGACAAGTAAACGACGCAGTAACAGTGGGGCAAAAAAACCATATCCAACCCTTTTTTCGGTAACACTTGCGTACGAAAACGACAGTATGATGCTCTCTAACCTACCGTTACTGCGTTCGTTTGCTCGTAAACTATAGTTACTTACACTAAACAAACTATAGTTAGGTACCTACTTAAAAATATTCAATGAATCATATTATAATTTGAAAATTGTTCAACGCCTTTATTCTTCATGACTATATGTTATTTTATAATGTTATGTCTAATGTGTATTATCATAATATACTTTTAATAGATTACACACATTGATTTAAATGCATAATAGACTACTGGATATGTGCAAAATCTCAACATCGGTTTACCGAGGTTTTGTTAGTTACATTTTATTCATTAGAGAAGATAAAGTGGAAGTATTCATAAATAGCAATATCAACTTAGTACATGTACCTACCTACATTTACATACCTATATGTATGTATGTATTTATTAGAACCCACCACGTCTCTGAACAGCGGTTCTAGAGAGTTTTCCAATTTTAGGGTTCCGTAGTCAACTAGCAACCCTTATAGTTTCGCCAAGTCAGTCTGTCTGTCCGTCCGTCCGCGGATAATCTCAGTGACTGTAAGTATTAGAAAGCTGCAATTTTGTGCGAATATGTATAACGGTCACGCTAACAAAGTGGTAAAATAAAAAGTGGTTGTAATGTTTTTTTTAGGGTACCTACCTTTTTCGTTTCAACCCTAAAGTGTGACATAGGATAGGATAGGTAATAGAAAATAATGAGGGTTTTCTAAAAACAGTTTATGATAAAGTTAATATTTCCGGAAATAATTGCTCCAGAAGTTTAAAAAAAAATATTGAAAAATTGTACAAAATAATTTCTGAATTAAGGTTGTAATTTAACCGTATACGGCATATATGCAAACATATTTTTATCTTCAGTACTTAATACTCAATACCTATCATTGGATAGGTAATAGAAAAATAATGAGGGTTTTCTAAAAACAGTTTATGATAAAGTTAATATTTCCGGAAATAATTGCTCCAGAAGTTTAAAAAAAAATATTGAAAAATTGTACAAAATAATTTCTGAATTAAGGTTGTAATTTAACCGTATACGGCATATATGCAAACATATTTTTATCTTCAGTACTTAATTTATCAAACCGCATGTTCTCCGACTTTCTAGTAAAAAAAATGACTCAAATCGATTCACGAGATCAAAAGTTACCCCCGAAAACACAACATACATAACCCGTCTAGTTTGTATAAATTATAGTAGGTAACCCAATTTCCGGAGAGGTCGCGCTGTACCGTGGTCTGTCGCACTGTTAAGATTTTTCCGGAGTTAATGGTGTCGGGGCGGGTGTGATCGAAAGTATCATCGAATTGTTAATTATTATAAGCATATTGAGCATGGACGGACGGTAAACTACGGAGCCGGTTTTTCTTTCAATTATAAAATTTCATCATCATTCGCAGACGTCTCTGCTTATTTAATACAAAATTAATATATGATATCGGTCGGAAAGAAAGTCTTTTCGTGTTTTGTATACAAAAGTATTTTTTATTTGTTTTCTGTCCGTCAAAACGAGTGAATACCTACGAGTATGACGGAGAAATTTGATAGTTTGAATTGTTGTTAAATTGTGAAGTCGGTTGAAAAGGAAAGGAATTTCGTACACATAGTACACACTCGAATATTTATTTTAATTTCAGTAGTCTCAATGGGGAGACTTAACAATATTGCGGTTTACGTCACGTTCTTAATGTATGACCACGGTGCGTAGCCGAGATGCCCGCTAACAATTAATAGCGCAGCGTAGATTTCTCTCTCTATTACTCTTTCTTATTAGTGTGACAAAGCCTATTCTCTTTCTTATTAGCGATTGGCATCTTGGCTACACACCTAGGGGGGCTACCATGATCGCCAAACGCAATTCAGTTTAGGATCTAAACCGAGTCGCTGCTATAAAACTGAGCACAGTTAAGAATCTAAACTGAATCGCGTTAAGCAAACGTGGTAAGGCCCCAGTAGTCTTTGGACTCCGGCTATTCTTGTGCCAGGATCTCTTTCAGCTGCTGTCGTAGGATCTTCCTCCGAGAGTTCCTTGGTAGTTCTGAGACCAACCTCACGCCGCCGCGAAGTTGCATGTACCAAGTTACCTGTGGACATGAGAACCATATCGAAGTTTGCTCTTGTGAAATATCTGTAGTCTACATATATTTTATAGTAAGTGTAACTACCTACCTACCTATGTATACCTTAAATCTAAAATAAATCCTTGAAGCATTATATCTAGGATGCTGGCGTGGCGGCATTTCCTCGTTGTATCGTAATGCTGATACGTTGTGCGAGGAAGCCACCAGATCTCCTCTCCGGTCACCAGTTAAACATATTTGAAACATATGTCTATTTTATTTTTCAATTTATTTATGGGATAACAAGCAACCACACAACATATCTTGTTGTAGATATTACAACCATACATGTAGTGCTTTATGTACAGTCAACAACGTTATCCATGAATTATTTATACTTTATTAAGTCGATGAAGATTGGACGGGTTTATACGATTACCTGTGAACACAGCAATATACAGGATGATTCATGAGACGTGAGTAGGATTAACTCCACTATTTCAGTGATTAATGAGCCATTATTTCATACTAGACTTAAAAAAAAATACGGTGAATTATCAGCCTGTAAACGGGGCAAATATACATATAAATATTTATGATTAAAGAATTTATTTTTCTCAAAGAAATTTACATTTCACTAAAAATTTTACCAATCATACTCATTGATAGGTACCTACTACCTATTAGGTACTTTCGCTAGCCAATTCGGAACTGATTTACGAAATAGGTACCATTTGTATCTGCAGAACATCTTTTATCTATGAGAGAAGGCCTGTGTCTAGGGACACTGGGACATATATACACTTCAGTGGTGTTAGTGGAAACAATATCGAATCAGGCGAATGATTTAAAGCCGGATCACAAAGTAAAAATACCACGCATTTGCGAATGGTATTCTTACAAATAGAGACGCACGTATCTCGTTGTAGAAAGAAGCAGCAGCCTTTGAAGTGCTGCATACGTAATTAATTAGTGTAATTAAGTAAGTGGTGCGGCTCTTTAAACACCTTTCAATTTCTGAATTAATTTTTCATCAAGGGTTTTGTTTCAAAGGATAAAGATACCTGCTGAGCCATGTAGTCGAAATGCTCAGTATCCTTGGTGGTGCCGGGCAAAAAGGCAGTGGGCAAGTGTTGTCCCTCCACATTGGTAGGGTTTCCCACAACTGTTATTTCAAGAAACACTAGATGGCTCAATAACCCGAAGTCCAGGGCGGCTGGATTCGATTTACCTTTGTTAGCTTTTGAGAATGTAAAGTACCTGCTGAGCCACGTAGTCAACAAGGGCGGTGTCTGTAATGGTGGATCCGGGCCGTAGCACCACGAAGGCTGTGGGCAGCTCTTCCCCCTCCACATTAGTAGGCTTCCCTACCACTGCTGCCTCGAGCACCGCCGCATGTTTAAGCAGAGCGGACTCTACATCTCCAGCGGGCACCTTTCGTAGAAAATAAGTCAACAAATCGAATTAAAATATTTAAAAAATCTGGCTGCGGTTTTTTACATCAAAATCCGAGAATAGTCGAATTCTACTTTGTCTAAACTATGTTTAAACTTTTACCTCGTCTCAGCCACCATCTAAACAAATCCAAATTTTAAATCGGCATGAATACGATATTCCTTTAATCGTCAATTATGAGTTAAAAAAAAAACCTACGGCAAACACTCACAGTATATTCCAAATATAAAATCATATTCAAAACAAAATCACCTTGTACCCCAAATAACAAATAGAGTCATTCAGCCTCTCGACCAAATAGAAGCGTTTTTCGTCATCGTAGTACCCCAAGTCGCCTGTCAGGTAAAATCCCTGCTCGTCCAGGTAGGGCGAGGTAGTTCCTAGGTAGCCCTTCATCAGACGGTAGCCACGGACACAAACCTCTCCACGCTGGTTTGGACCCAGAATTTCGCGGGTTTTTACATCTACAACCTGCAATTTTTAATGGTTGCTTAGTAATCATTCAATTTTTTATGTCACTCGGGTATCTTAAGGAATAAACGATTAGCAAGTCCACAAATTATTCATTTATCGTGTAATTATTACAAAAACAGTCAAACAAAATAATAATATACTTATGTAAAGCTGGTTTAATAGAGATTCTCGGACCTTTATAGTCACACCAGGAATGGCGTGGCCTACACAAGAAACCTCTCCATTCGTAGCATCAAACACAAACGACTTAGTCCGTGTTGTAGTAATAGGACCAGCCTCGGATGAACCGTACTGATGCACCAGTTTAATATGAGGATACCTGCAAATTATACTTTCTATAGTAAGTAACTACCATCACTCACCCACATATTTACTCTACAACTGAATGGGCCGGGCCGGTGTGTTACTTTCTATAGAAAAAGTAACGTGATCTCCGAGCTCATGTCACATTTAGCAAAATGAGTCACTGCATCATACAGGCAGGTACTAAGTAAGCCCTACCACAAGAGAACCGCCACCGTATTTCGTGGTTGAGAAAGACTACTGTCAACAGCAGCGTGTGTACAGTTGTATGGCAGCGACTCAGTTTAGGTCCTGATGCGCGTTAAGACGTCATGGTAGGGCTCCAGGTGTTCTCTAAACGCCGTCCTAACCGTCTTGAGCTATTCAGAGTAGAATTAATCCTATACGATTTGTGCACCTTTCGAGGAACGCTTTTCCGGTCCGAGGGTTTAGCGCCGAGCCAGTTGCACACACAATCTTCAGTGAACTTAGATCATACTCGTCCTTCTCAGCGTTGACCATCATCTCCACGATTGCGGGCACGGTGGGCATCATGTCAACCTGGCGAATTACATTATTTCAGTTGGGGCTAAATGCTTAAAGTAACAAAAAACAACAGCCATTTTTTAAATCTCAAATAGACACAACGGAACTAATAGGCTACTAGATTTATATCAAATTTCGCACAATAAATGATTATTTTCTATAGTATTTGACTTAAGAACCAGGTGTACGACGGCTACGTATTTTCAAATAACAATTAGTATTCATATTTTTTAATTTTGAACTCTGAAAACGCTGTCGGCCATGTAATGACGTCATTATACTCGTCGAAGCTAACTTTATGTTGAATCTTATACGAGTGTAATTCGTTACATAAGCACAGGTTATGTCCTGTGACATTGACAAATGTTGTTTTCTTGCACAGTGACGAGTGTGTGTGTTGTAATTGTATTTCATTGCAATTGCTAAGTAAGCATCAAATCCTTTTCTTCCATCAACCGACGCATTTGCAACCACCCGATCAGGCGATCTGTCTTGTTTGCTTCCTTTGTTATGAAAAATTAGTAAAATGTGCGAATCCCTCACCCGGAAATCTCGCACGACGTTCAAATCGGACATAGTTTCAGTGAACACAATTGTCTTGCCAGCGCAGATAGCGGCACTCATCATAAAAATATCATAAGTGGAAGCATGGTCTTTTTCTTCCAAGTAGGTGGTTTGCAAAGGTTGAGAATGCAAAGAATCGTAGTCATAATACCTGAAGGAATAAAAGTGATATTAATGATAACATTAAAGGGATAAATAAGAGATAGAGTCCCACTATGCTAAGTTTACTAGATTTTGATAGCACAGGCTATGAAAGTGTTAAGTAAGCACCATAATTTGATAGAAGTTTGACGTTTAAAAAATCACTTTAAAGTTTGACAGTTCAGCTGCTTGTATCCGTTTGATATTCAAAATGGCGGTTGCGTTTCTTGAATAGTTATTTGTTTTTGTGTGCTAAATGTTGTTTAATGTGTAATATTTATAGCTTATTGTGCAGTAAACTAACGAAGAAGTGTGCAGCTAATGAAAAGTTAATCCTAAAACGCGTGTAATCGCGTTATTTAGTCATTACTCGGTTGTCCCGGGAACTTGGCCTCCCGACATATATATTACGTATAGCTGTAAACGGAATAAATAGCAAGGCCAATTACCGAACAACGTCGCCTAAGAGGCAATATACTATTTATATAAGATACACTGATTATATTAATACGGGACACTGGCAAAATTGTCCAATTCTCGGACGGAGGCCATAGTATAAAAGAAGAAGAAGAAGATAACGTGGTTTGACTCTACCTATTATACACTTGTAGTGTGGGTACTAGGCGATGATATCAATTCTTATATATTTATAGATACATACATACATATACATAGGAAACGTCCATGATGAAGAAATAAATTGTGACAATGTGTAGGGGGTGAGAGGAAGGTATTGGGATGGCACTGCTCGTCCTTATAATTGTCCAATTACAGTGCACTGTTCACTCCTTTCACTCGCGTTTTAGGGGCTATGTTTTCGGAAGCCACACGACAAACGGAGGGTGTAGAACTTCACCCTTTTTGACCTTTGACTCAGAGTCCGGGACACACACGCGCGATGTCTATCTAGCTCGCAAGCAGATCGCATTCTGCCGAGCTTTCCCGAACGATAGCGGCAGGTTATGATTATTGGCAAGGAAGGGTATGGGAAACGCACATTGTCACAAAATATTCGTGATAAACACACAAATTAATGCCCTTATTAGGATTCGAAGCCGGGACCTCCAGCTTTAATCGTGTAAATTTTTCGTGTAAACCTACCTCAATGTGAATATTAAATTGAAAGATAATTATGTACTTTTATATATGACTTTAATTAATCCTTGATATTACGATTATAAATTGCTGCGCCCTATCAGGGCCCTTGAGCTTGAATTGTATGTATGACCAATGTATACCATAGATGCAATAAACTTATTTTTGTCGCAGGGGCTACTAAAACCCGTTGGAGATGGGGTGGTATGTGGGACTCGCTCCTCCCGTAACTCCCTCTGCTAGCCAGAGGGAGGGGAGAAGAATACCCACTAACATCTCCTGCGGCGTTACCCTCTGTACCGTTATGGGGGAGCACCATGGGGTCAATAATATTCTACCACAATGCTACTACTACACCGGCTTGCCCAACTGAACACCCTCGCGCCAAAGGAGGAGGAGTTGTGTAACGCTACAACTTATCCTCAGACGTGTAGAACTTTATCTGCGGGTCCCAAGCCCGTGGCTCTACTGGGGAATGAGGGCGTTGATAAAATGCCGCCTCCTCATTTCCCTCCGTCATGGATGCAATAAACTATGACTATACTTTGAAAATTGGAATTGAATTCTTTTTTTTTATTTGGTAATTGGAGGATCATCAAAAATGCCGAAATACAAGAACTGGTAGCCGAACCAAATATCATTGGTGAGACTAAGGCCCATCGTCTTCGCTGGCTCGGCCATCTTGAGCGAATGGGAGAGGATCGCCAGGTGAAGAGAGCATACCTTGGTCGACCGACTGGACGTCGTCCGGTCGGTCGGCACAAGTACCGTTGGATAGATCTGGTGGAGAGGGATTTGTGTGATCTCGGAGTCATAAATTGGCGAGAGATTGCACAGGATCGGGTAGAGTGGCGTGCTCTTGTGTCGGAGGCCAAGACTCATTTTGGGTCGCTGAGCCAGCGTAGTTAGTTAGTTAGTTATACTTTGAAAAACTAACCTCCAACCCATCACTCCGGTACCACGAGAACAACGTAGGCCTTGAAACGGAGGTTACTCTTTCAAAGGTTAACGCGAATAAGACCTTTTTTACTAAACTTATGAAATTAAAAGGATTTGCTGATGTGATCCTCATGTACTTGAGGCCTTTGGAGGCGTCGCGATATGTTTTGAATGAGCACTTACCACTGAGCAAAAAAAGTGGCCTCCACGATGCAGTTGATATGTGTCAGGAGGATTCCTTTAGACATCCCAGTGGTGCCAGAAGAATACATGATGACTGCCACATCATCTCCTTTCACGGCAGCGGGCTCAAACGTCTCCACATCCAAGTTTATGAAGCTAGACATCATGGCCTCCACGGACAACTCTATGTCGTTGAGAACATCGAAACATATGAAGGTTTTGATGAAATCTAAGTCTTTTAGTATACCCTTGTACTCCTGCCAGAATGGACGAGTGCAGATGATGTACTGTGGTTTTGTTAAATTTAATTTATGGGTCAGGATAGCTGAAAATAATGTTTATTGATTCTCTATTAACTCAGCAATGAAGACATTGTTAGGAATATTTTCTTTCAAGTAAAATGCAAGAGTTAAAGGAACACACATCTTGCTTTCTTACTTCATACCTATAGGTATGTCACTTTCAGAAGGCTGTGCCCAGGCACAGGCTTTCTTTCAATAATGACATGGGTTAAAGCGGATCGGAAACTTCGCATACACCTTTGAATTTATTCTCGGATGTAGGTATATATCAAGTAGCGAGTAGGAGGTAAAAATGTAATGATATTGATTTGGTACATACGTTCCGAAAAACTCATTGGTTGATACCAATGAAGCTCAAACCCGCGACCACCGGATTGAAAGACCGTTGTCTAACATTTACATAACCTAATACTATAACGTCATAAAGAAATGGGATAGGTACGAGTACCTTCGCCGCAGTGTGACTCTATCGGAGTGAAAGAGGCACCCGTCAGTATAACAGCCAGTCCAGTTGGCAGGTTGGTGAAGTCAGGCACACCCCCTATCGCGACAACGTCCCCCCTTCCTACTCCGAGCTGCTTCAGGGCTGCTGCTAGCTTCACGGCATACTGCGCGAACTGTTTGTATGTTAATTTGCGTCCCGTTGTGCAGCTGATCTGCAATTATTTCAAAAATACTCTATTCCACAATAGGGTCTCCCTCTCGTCGCATATCAACTATTACAATTGTCATATTTTTCAAAAAATTGTTAGTCTTAGAAGTCTTCCTGAGCATACCTCGTTGTCTGTCATAATTGAGTTATTGAGTTATATTATAATTTTATTGTATTACTTTTTATTCGTATCAAATTTTAAGTCTTCTGCTTAAAGATCATAATTTTTTTAGTTCGAAGTTTCCCAATGCACAGTATTAAAATTGCATAAAAATTAAGTCATGTCTCATACAATGTGTAAGTAATGGGTATATAACCAGACATAAATTTATTTCATTAGTGTTATCATTAACACATTAGTTACACTTACTTAATTAAGATCCCATAATATACAGGCTGATTCATGAGTCGTGTCGTGAGCAGGATTAACCTTACGGTTTCATACTAGACTTAACGAAATTAACGTTAATATTCATTTATGTAAAAAAAGTTACTGTTTAGCCAGAACTTGCCTAAGTTCGTGTATTTCTACAAAAAGTTACCAAATTTTAAAAATTCTTACTCAATAATTTTGTGTGAAAATGTGTAAAAGTGTTTCATTTATTCCGTAGAAGACTATATACTGAACAAGAAAAAAAATGTTTTATTATGATTCAATAGCAATAACGTCGAAAACTAGATAGATGTTTGAAGCTCGCTCAAAAAACGGTAAAACCGCTGTTATAAAATGGTGGATTTTTGAAAAACTTTTCATTTTAAAATTTATTGAAATAACATGAAAATATTGAAACATACACATATGGTACATATATGTACCATATAACAATGTTACGCCAAACTGCGGGGCAGTTTGTTGGCGATTTATTCCACTCAAATTGAAATTATCTCCTAATTTTAGTATTAAAACATGTACAAATGTTTTTGTAACTATGAAAACCCATGGCAAAAAGTTGAGCTAAATCGGACAAATTTATATACCGGCTGTTAAAATTTTGATTTTTCCTTACAAGTGTGTTGAAAAACGTCGTATGAAACGTGTAAGCATGGTCATTATAGACATCGGCTGCCTTATCACTGAAAATACTCGCTTTCAGCTCGCGCGTATAATATCGCCTCGTGTATAGTGACTTAATGACATTAATGACCACCATAGCACACATGTATCCCAAAGTACTTCATTCTTATGTACAAATATTATAAAGTATCGAGACAAGCGAACGAAGTGACCTTGCCGCATCAGCGGCCAGCGAATTGCCAGAACCGAATCATAGTCATAATCATTTATTCGTTGTAACCATTTTTTAGATGTTCTGAAGAATTATCCCGTACAAACATGGACCCTACTAGGGCGTACCAACATTCTAGTTAGGAAGTTAACTTAACTATCCTAGGCATAACAAGTATATCTTTCGTGGTACCCCCTTTGCTCCCAAAGTCACTGTTAGGTACGACGACGAGCGAAGCGAGGAGGAGTGTTATGTTGAACTACGACCAAACAGCGCACGAGCCGGGTGAACGAAACGAGCGTGGTTGATAATTAAGGTTGGTAATGTATACTTTTGATTTATAGAAATAGTAACCACCATATACAGGGTGTAACGAAAATGTAGGTGATCCGTTTAAGGGCATATCCGGTATCAAATCGTGATTATGAAAAACACTTCCTTTTTTATTTTCAAGTCCATAAAAAAACATAAAGTAAAAAATAAAGAAATAATTAAGTCGTTTAAAAAAATGTTGCTTTCCCCTGAGTTGCTAAGTACCTAACGTCAGCGCAAGAGCGAAGTTAGCCGTCCCGTCCTTTGAAGTTAAGCGCCGCGCGCCGCCTAGCGCGCACACAAGGTCGAATGTCGCGTGACTCTAGCTAGCCCGCATTTCTTCCTCTGTGTTGCACTGTGTACGAAACATCTGCTCCTTAATCGTACCCCAGAGATAAAAATCCAGAGGCACAGGTCGAGCGATCGCAGGGGGCCAAGCCCAGGGCCCTGGGGCCTCCACGTCCGATCCAGCGAGCGCCGAACTCCGCATTCAGATGCTATCAACTCCATTTTCACCAAAAGTACCACAACACATCACAACGTACCTAACACAACACTAGTAGCAACCAGAAGAACTAATACTCAACATGCAAGCTGTTCCGACGTTTACGTGCGACTAAACAAAATTTTAAACAATTTTGCTATTGCAAATTGCCGACAGAAACGCTGCCAGAATCCAAAAGAGCGTATGTCATTTTGAATCTCGAATGAAGATACGACCTTTTGGTTTAGCATGTTGCTAATACTACGAATTCTACGAACACTAATGCGTTCTATAAAGCTGCGTTCACGCTAGACCATCATAAAATTAAAAATAATCAAATTCAAGATACGTTAAATTACGGCCACTACAAACAAATAACCTTTACTTAGGATTGTTTTTGCGATAAAAAAAACAAATTTCAGAGCATTGAACGGAATTACAAATTTCCTTAAAAATCATTTTAGAGTTTTAACTTTTATGGTGGTTGAAAAGTATTATTAATAAGCACGAAATTTCAAGTGTTTTTCAGTCCAATACTAAAACCAGTCCAGTACTAAAAGTTTTAAAAGACAGAAAGTAGCTAACACCATGAATTGGTGTAGGCACTAGTTTTCTAACGAATGCGAATTCGACTTCTTTGACGCAAATAACTATAAATAATGGTTGTTTTAGAGTTCAGGTGATTTACTTAGGGAAAATTCGTCACGTAATCATCAAAATAGTTGAAGATAAACATTACTTCTGTTAAATCGTATCAGGTATTAATGGGTGCAAGAATTAAAACCCGCAAATTCCGTTTGAATAAACTATTTGAGAACTACTCTGACCCTAACACTTACTAAAAAACTTGATAATAATCGCTTAATGTAACAAAATTTAGCTCACCATTTCAAGCAATCAACCCCATGTGAAAGACGCTTTACTTTGTAGTAGTGTAGTGTTGTGTTCTGAGAAAGCGCGCGGCGGCCTTTGTGCGCGTGCCGGCCTTTGTGCGCGTGCCGCTGGGGCATGGGCAGGTTTAGGTCGACTACAAATGATATTTTTGCTTGTTTGGTGTTGAAAATACCTTAGTGTAAATTCGGCCAGTTAGTTCTTAACGCGTTCTTCGTATCAATGTGACAAATAAGTAGTTGAAGTGTGCAGATGACGACATTAAATGCAATGTAACTGTTAAAATGTACGGCCCGTGGTCTCGCGGCAGTTGGTAATTTGGAAACTAAAAACTAAATGTGCAAGTGCAGGTGGAACAAGCTGAAGCGTGAATAAAAAAGGATATTACTTATTACCAGTGCAAAATGATTGATGGTTTTAAAAACCACATGAAAGTTCGTGATGAGGAGCATGTTGCAAAATGTTTAGGGATATTTCTGTCAAGTTACCATTTTTAGTATTTCTTAGAAAGACTTTTTAATACTTGCAAAAGATTGAAAAGGAATTTCGAAGACAACGCAAAGAGTGTAAAAACCCGAGTGCGGACAGCCTATTGGTGAGTAGGGCCAGTGAATGAGCTGATTACCAGTAGTAGTAGTAAGGAGATCGTAAACCTTTTCGTGAATTAGTAAATTTTAAAGGAAAAAAAGAAACCTTCATAACTTTTTATCTATGGCGATTTTTTTTTTGATATTTTATGTGGATACTACCCACGTATATATATACGCCCTTAAACGGATCACCTACATTTTTGTTACACCCTGTATATTATTTTCTTGAGTGATGAACAAAAACTTAAATTCTTATATTTAATCCAAATTAAAGTTTTTGTATTGCTTACCACATACGAATGATCATGATCTGTCTTCCACAATTTGTCCAAAATAAGTTTGCCAAAATTCAAATGCACTGGCACCAATATATCTCCCTCACCATGAATGATCATTTTAAGGTCTAAGATTAAATCTTAGATTAAATAGCCTGGAACGAAAATTTGCGTGTTTAAATTCATACATCTAACGCTTTGATTTATTCAAACGTACTAAATCGTTGCGTTGTCCAAAACAAAACGGAAAACTTGATTCGTCCAGATCTGGATTCGATTCTAATACTAAAAAAATATCCTAAAATATTCCTTTTTTTTATAAGTACAACTACCTATCTTTTTTTATGGATTTACTACTAGCGTGACTTGGAAACTTAAATTTTATATGGAAAATTTGAGACAATTTCTTTAATTATCATCGACTCAGTTTGTGATTCTGAAAAAATCGGGGTACCTATCGAGATTTTTTTTATGGAAACGTGGCAAAATCCCTAAAAATGCACATGCACTTAATTAGCTGTCATAACAGCGAAGCTACATTTTTCCCCATTGTCCGAAAATGGTAATTATGTCTACCGGAAAGGAGGACGAGACAAATGCTTCAATAACTAGACTTAAACACACAACTAAATGTAACACAAAATTACTCCAAATTTATTTTCACTGTAGTTATAATAAGAACCTGAACAAAAACATATTAAAGATTATATTTACTATAATAAGTCTGTGAAGTGTGTCACACTCCCGGATAACTTCGACCAATATAACTCAACTCCATATATGTACAACCTAAACTGAAGTTTCTTATATCACAAATGAATTTATTCTGCATTAAATTATTTGCAGTTTAACGATAATTACACGCTCTTAGCATAGTAACAGCAGTCCGCCATTCTATCCTTGTGACACGTTTACCCAGCTGCAGTGTGTGACGTCAAACCATCCGGATACCTATTCGAAAGTGCTGAACTGACTTTTGACTAATTTCACATATCTACTTCATATTCCTACGGCCCGGAATTTAGCGTGCGGTTTTTGAAAAGTCATAGGGAGAGAACGCCAATGTTTATCGATATATCGATAAATCAAGAGTTTTTTATTAGTGTCTTTAAAAAATAATACCTCATACTTGATACATACTCTTTTCAACGGTCAATGATGAAAAAAGTTATATGTATAAATGAGATACCAACTGTATAAGGTTTGAATACCCCTGTGGCAGTGTCTATACATATTATGGTGCTCCCACACTGGCTGTTATAAATGTTATGTTGTTGTTGTGACAAGGATAGTGTTACGTGACATCATCATGTTGGAGAAAGAGATGTAATGTTATACAGGGTGGAAATAAATTTTGGGTCAGTGAGGCCAGCTACCAGATCCCGTGTTGCTGCCCAGGATCAAAAGCTTGTATGGGCCCAAAAAGAAAATTTCGGCTAGAAAAGCCATAAATCGAGAAAACCTTTCCCCATACAATTTGTATGAAAACGTAAATACTTTTTTTTTACATGTATTTTTTTTCTGTCAATCGATTTCATTTCTATCAAGTATCAATAGTTTCCGTGGGGTCAACTTTCGGTAATGTATAAAAGAAAACTGTTTTATTACAGTTACTATGGAGAATTTATTATTTATTATTATTTATTTATTCATCTGTCACCCTAATTCGTCCTCAATCCTCATATGCTGAATGGCTTTATGAAAACACTACAGCACTAAACTTTTAAATAACAATAAAAGGGAATTTTAAACTATTTCTCTTGGTTCGATTACATTTTTAACAACAAACACATTTAAAACATTTTAACAGCAATGCTGGAAGCTTGAAGCCAAATGCTGTTTTGGCTTCTTGCAATTATTACTGTGATTTTCATACCGTATTATGATTCTTCAACGAAACAGAACTGATCAGCGTGACGTGAAAAATAATTAAAGTTCACTTTTTCTCCATAGTAAATGTATGAAAATAGTTATAATTAATTTCTGGCTTTTTTGTACATTACAAAAAGTTTAACCCAAGGAAAATATTAATACTGGATAGAAATGAAATCGATTGACATGAAAAAATACATGTAAAAAAAAAAATCATTTTCATACAATTTGTATGGGGAATTTTTTTCTAGATTTATGGCTTTTCTAGCCGGAAATTTCTTTAGCTTTTCATCCTGGACAGAAATGGAATTGATTGGTATCAAAAAACAGTTTGTCAAAAATGACCATTTTCTCGCATCCTGTATGTTTTTTCCAAAATCTGTAAATGCCATTCTTCATTAATTTGAAATCGAAGGAAGGTCTCCTAAGATCATTTTCGCCTAGCAACACGGGATCTGGTAGCTGCCCTTACTAACCCAAAACAAAATCTATTTCCACCCTGTATAACATTTGTAACAGCCAGTGTAGGATATCGGATATAGATAAATAAAGAGTTGATAACCTGAGTAGGTATTTGAATGCAAGAATGCAAGTGTTATTTAATTAAGGATAAATTAATCTCGATAATTCTATGAGTCAATAACCGATATGTCGATAGAAATTGATGTTGTCTCCCTATGACTTTTCAAAAACCGCACGCAAAATTCTGGGCCCTGGTCATCAGCATGTCATATTGAGCATTTCCACGGAAGTTCGCATTGAAATGTCACTTAAGCACGTTCGAATAGGTCTCCTGATCATAACTTCTGCAAAAAGAATATGCAGATAAATTATATCATTGTCAGCTAGTCTATGATGGTCGGGTTTTTATCGTTTACCGACGTTGCTGTCACGTTCTAACAAGTATGTATGTGCGAAAGTGACGCATAGCGTGATAAGCGATAAAATGGCAACCATGCTAACCATGCTGGGTCCGTAATTTTCATGCCGATGACAGACAAATGACGTCAAGCTTCATAAATCATGTTTTAGGTTTTACGTTTGAAAGAATAATGCTGTCATTGAATATTATCAAAACTATTATTTTCGATGTTAGAATCGAACGTTTATAGACTTTATCTGTCTTTAACTCATTTCGTATTTAAACATACTGTGTGTTTAAATACGTCATTATGACGAAATCGGTATGAATATTACGGGCCCTGAATTCATTGTATATGCACTTTTGAGACTAGTTTTAATATTACACGTCAAAACTTTTTTTTAGCATATGAACTGCGAAGCGAGACTTTTGTATTTTTACATGTATTGTTTTTGATGGGATATTATTACGCGGGATTAGTTAATGTTTAGGCTCTTTTACTACCAAAAATTAGGACTGGAGTATCATATATATTGGTACAGTTGGGTAAAATTATCTATACTTATGTTAAAATTTGAGTTGAAGTATTTTTCAAAGGCGTAAGCCCTCTTAAGGCGCGTACAGATTATGCGCGGCTGACCCACGAGCCAATGTTCTAACGAACATTTGCCCCGCGAGCAAATTTTCGAACCAATATTTGCTCCACGAGTCAATTTTCCAACCAAGAGCCTCCTAGCCAATTTAGCGTCGTCAGACTATACCATAATCATAATAGAGTAGTAGAGTACCTATCACTTGAATCTATAATATGAATATTTCACAATTTTCAAAAATATGAAAACCGTACCTCTTGATGACGCCAGAATACAAGGGTATTGGATTTAAAATACGGCTTCGTTCAGGAAATTAAAATACTCATATTGGGTTACTCACGTCAATAAAGTCGAAAATAGCTCGACATGTTTCGGAACAGTCCGTGTCCCTTATTCATGAGTCATGCGTCTGGCCACGGCGGCTGCTCTAAGCACACGTGTGCGTTTGTGTGTATGTGTATGTGTGTGTGTCGACGTCGAGCTATTTTCGACTCTGATACTCACGGGAGTTTTCTAATTAAAATTACGTTCAGGAAATTTTATATCATAAAAAGAAAGGAAATTCGCACATAAACACATATTTATTTAAATTTCAGTGTCCCTATAGAGACTTGACAATATTGCGGTTTTCGTCACGTTTTTAATCTTTGACAAGTTGTCTTTGGACTCCAACTATTCTTGGGCCAAGATCTCCTTGAGCTGTCGTCGTAGGATCTTCTTTCGCAAGTTCTTCGGTAGCTCCGAAACGAACCTCACGCCGCCGCGTAGCTGCATATACCACGTTACCTGTGAACATGAGAACCATCGATGTCCGTTCATGTAAAACATATTGCGCAATATCATCATTGATACTCTGGCTCGTACCAATGAGTTATTCGGAGCTTATTCAGAAATTATCGGTTTATTAGTTGCTTTTTGTGAAAGAAAACTGGCGTGGGAACCAGTGTATCTGCAATATGTGAATGAAAAACGAGAGGAGGCTTGTCCCCATACAAGTTACAGTGGTGGTAATGGAAACCACATACGTAAGTGGTCTGTATTTACAAGCAGATCCGGCCTGTAAATACAGAGCACTTACGTATGGTGCTCGTATGGTGAAGGATGTGAACGCGTTGAAAAGACCTTTAGACGTGTGTCATCCGTTCCGTTCCACAAAGAGACTTAAAAAAAGGACAAATTAAATTAAATTTTTCATTTTTTGAAGTAGTTTTTCTTATTTGTTAAATAATATATATTTATAAGATATGAGTTATTGTTGTAATGATTTGGACGGCACAGTCAATCAAAACACAGCTGAGTTTCTCTGTAAGAAAAGATTTATTTTGTAAATTTACAGGTAAGTTTGTCAGGAATAAACAGTGTAATTAAAACAATGATAGCAATAAACTTTACCTGTAAGAAAAGAAACGACATTTAATGTTATTAATTACTATGTCGATTCCCAAATCACAATTAGTTTTCTATTCTAAACTTTAACTTATTTTATTCCATGTTTTTCTCATGAATCATGACATGACAGTCCTTATAGGTTATAATCCGCCATAGGTTATGCATCGACCATAGATTATACAATGCGTGTATCCCGCGATCTGTTACATGACTTGAGGCGCGGGAATATTTAAATCAAAGAAAATTATATTTTTCTTTACATCTCCCCCTCCCACAGAAGGCATAACGACGACCACTCACTCGCAGGGGCTGGAGTCAGTTTTGAAATGTGGAAGAAGTTTGACTCTGATTTTCTATGGTTGGTATTTATCTTGTAAATCGAGCTTGATATTTTTTCTATGATTCTATAGGGCCCGATTCTCAATTCGTCAAGCTTTTTCCTATTCAATTTGTTCCCATTTTCCACAAAAACTATATCACCCACTTCGTAGTCAATATGGCTTCGTTTCTTATCGTAAACCATCTTGTTGTAATTATGTGATCTTAATGTATTCTCCAAAGCTTTTTTTCTGTCTTGGATCAAATCACGCTCAGTCTTCTGAAGTTTCAGCTCATTTGGCAAAATTGTAACATCGGTGCCATTTAGAAGATACTTTGGAGCATATCCAGTGACAGTGTGCTCAGTTTCGTTATAGTTTTTTACACAATCGTGTGCAATGGTGGTCCACGCTATTTTAACGTCACTTTCGTTTATCTTGCATCTTATTTTGTTGACTAGCGTCTGATTAATTCGTTCATTTAATCCATTAGAAAAAGCCGAGTCCACAGCGGTAAATATTATAGGAATATTATTTTCATCCAAAAAATTCTTGAAGTCTCTGGAGTTTATGCCAGGGTATTGGTCTGATAGGATCATGCCTATGCCATTAGCCTCTGCACAGCTTCTCACTAGTTTAATGAAGTCATTGGCGTTTTGTGTACTTGAGGTCAAAATGTAGGCGTACCTTGTGAAATGATCAGATAACAGGTGCAAATACTTCTTTGTTGACCTTGATCCCCCAAATCCTCCAATCGTATCTATAGAACAGATCTCGAAAGGTTTAGTGGCAGGACCCAAATGAGACATCAATCCATATTTGTGTTGTCCTCTTGATTTGTTTTTCATACATACTATACAGTTTTCACAGATTCTCTTAATATTTTTTGTCATGTTTTCTGCTGTGTACCATGAGCTAATCATTCTATGCATTTGATTAATACCTATGTGACCCAGATCTACATGTACTTTTTTTATGAATTGTATACTGAATTGCTCTGATAAAATTATTTTTTCTTTTTGTTTAACTTTTTTGTAATAAACATTGTTTTTTGTTATTAATTTATATTTTTTGTTCTGAATATTTTCATTTTTATCTTGGTCCTTTAAGATATCTTGTACCGTTATCATATTTACTACTTTTAATTGTTCATCCAAGTTTTCATTTGCTTCTAGGACTGGGTTCCTGCTTAAGCAATCGGCTTCAATGTTGTATTTTCCTGGTGAATATTTGACTTGGAAATCATACTGAGATAGGTAGTATGTTAGATCGCCTAGTTCCTCATCCGTTCTTGACTTAATATTCATATTCTCCAAAGGCTTGTGATCTGAAAAGACCGTAAATTTCCTACCTATCAGCAGATGTTGCCAATACTTCACACATTCTTTAATTGCTAGACATTCTAGGTATATGGCCTTCTTTCTTTTCTGAACTTCATTCAATTTTTTTGAGAAGTATGCGACTGGTTTTTCTTCACCGCCACTGGTTTGTGGTTGTTTTAGGACTGCTCCTACTCCTAGGATACTGGCATCTGTGTATATGTGGATAGGCAACTTCGGATCAAAAATTGTCAGTATTGGATGAGAACATAATATTTGTTTCATTTCATCGAATGATTCTTGGCAAGCCTCGGTGCAATGTTATTAATTACTATGTCGATTCCCAAATCACAATTAGTTTTCTATTCTAAACTTTAACTTATTTTATTCCATGTTTTTCTCATGAATCATGACATGACAGTCCTTATAGGTTATAATCCGCCATAGGTTATGCATCGACCATAGATTATACAATGCGTGTATCCCGCGATCTGTTACATGACTTGAGGCGCGGGAATATTTAAATCAAAGAAAATTATATTTTTCTTTACTAATATTGTCTTCTGTTACCGCGATTGTTATTCATTGAAATTAAACACTTTAATATATATTTTTTCGTTTTAGGATATTTTTACCAGATAAATAGTTGTCGCATGAAAATGCTTATATAACGTGAAAAAACACCAAAACCCATGGATCTCATCATCAGATCAGGACCAAATTTACATGGGATAAACTTGAAAGTAATTTAATTCGATGGAAAAAAATTATTATTCAAATCCGACGACGGAGCTCGGGGTAATAGGTGAACATACATAAAAAAATATAATAAAAGATTGTGACAAATAAAGAACCGCCTTTTTTGGAAGTCGGTTAAAATGAGAAATATACCACGCCTAGTCCACGAGCTTGGTCTGTGTGGTGACGAAGGTTGTGGGCAGCACTTATCTTCCCCACCACTGCCACCGTCCACATCCATGTCCCCAGTTGGCAGAATTTTGTACTGACTGAATCCGGTCCCCGCGTCCGGGCTGGACTCGATCCGGCAGTGTTTTAAACGCGATCTCGAATCGACACACGGGTTAACCCACACGTACCGCGCCAGTATCATACACTGCTCGTGAGCATTGCGAGAACCACGAATTCCTGAGGCTATAAGGAGTAACAATTATTATACGAACTTAGGTCGAAATACGAGTTATTTTTTTTTATATTTTCATACATAATAATTGCTAATCTAGTAAAAACGTGCCTTTAGAACTGGATTTGACGTTTACAGTCAAATTATATGGTTAAGTCTCGCAACGTCGCAATCATATCTTGCGACACCTCCGTTGTTGCACGTCCATGGACGACGTTAATCGCTTACCATCAGGCGATTCGTTTGCTCGTTTGCCACCTATAGCATAAAAAAAAAAATCGGAACGGTGTTTTATACTTGAGATTTCATTACTACCTACATTTTTACAGGAAAATGGAAATATCTCGAAAGCCGAGCCGAATTTAGCAGACGTTAATTAAGATTTTTAACTTAAAATATGGTCAGGAATATGCTGTTAAAAGCTATCGCAATGCTCACTAGCACCGTGTATAATATTTCTAATCGTAGGCTACCCTAGCGTTGTTTGAGGATAGTCAATTGTTTTTGCGTAGTGTTGGTTTGTATTCGCTTTTTCTATGAGAGATAAATATCTGTTCTTAAGAAATAAGAACAATTAAAATTGTTCTATGCATAATATAATAAACTAACAACATATATTATACAGTGTGTAAATCGAATACGGGCGAACCTCTTAACGGTGGTTAGTATATTAGGTAACTTTTAAATGGAATTGCAATTAAAATTTTCTCCATAGAAAATAATTCGGCCCGCAATGTAATGCAAACACACTCGCGTTAAACGTTCGTTGACAACTGTCAGCGTACATTGCTGCTGAAAGTTTTATTAAAAAATTAGTTATGGGGTCATAATTAAGTGTAACTTAAAAATATGTTTTAATTATTGATAACACTAATGAATTCTATGTTTGGTTAAATTTATCGCCCGTATTAGACTTACACACTGTATAAATATAATGTGTTGTTTGTTTTGACATAGGAAAGTACCTACCTGCTCAGCTACGTATTCCACGAGCTCCGTCTCGGTGGCAGCGGAGCCGGGCCGTAGCACCACGAAGGCTGTGGGCAGCTCTTCTCCCCCCACATTACTAGGCTTCCCGACTACTGCTGTTTCGAGCACTGCCGGGTGTTGAAGCAGCGCGTACTCCACGTCTCCAGGGGGTACCTTTTGTAGAAAACAAGTGAAAAACTCAAATTAAATTTTTTTCAATCTGACGGTATTTAGCATCAACATCCATCCAAATTTAATATACTAAAGGAATCTAAATACGTTCCCCTAAGTTTCAAATCCGTTCGAACACTAGTTATCACAGAGTAGAATGATGTCAGCGTTTATCCTTTTCGAAGTGTTTCTTTTCGACGGGTGTGGGTATACGAACGCAGTGACGTGAGAACAGTTATTTCATTATTATACTCGTAACTCTCGTTGAGTTCTGAATAAGCGAAATATTGCAATATTGAGTCACGAGCGAGCGTAGGGAGTCTTTACGAAGGTCACAAGGCACGAGAGTTGAACAAATTTTGCCGCCGAGTATAATACATCATTTTCACCTCACTATCGCGAGGAAAATAAAACTACATGCAATTACAAATCTTATCCAAATGTAAGCTCTCCGATACCAGTTAACTTGAAGAAACTATTCAAAACTCTAGGTCACTTTCCTCACAAGTAGATAAAAGAGCGCTTTCTAAGCTAGTGAGGTGAAGAATATAACTCCCACCTCACTTGAACTACTAACTATCGAAACGTACCTAAACATTAAACTGGCAATACATTGATTGCGTCAATCGCAAGTAAATTTCTGACAACACAGCCCTGTAGCAGTATTTACTATACAAAACATACGTCCAAAACTCACAGTATTAGTTGGGTATCCAACTAAGAAAATATCCAAAAACAAAATAAATCACCTTGTAACCCAAATAACACATACAGTCCTTCAGCCTATCGACCAAGTAGAAGCGTTTTTCTTCGTCGTAGTACCCAAGGTCGCCCGTCAGGTAGAATCCCTGCTCGTCCAGGTAGGGCGAGGTAGAACCCAGGTAGCCCTTCATTAGACCGTCACCACGGACACAGACCTCTCCACGCTGGTTCGGACCTAGAATTGCTCTGGTTTCTACATCTACAACCTGAAATTTTAGGATCGTTAAATAGCAATACATGTTTATTCTTAATTTTCGGCTGCGACTTCATACTTCGCCGTCCATCAAATATTAATTTCTCGTGTAATCATTACAAAAACAGTAAAACAAGGTAACAATATACTTAATAAGCATTACTTATCTAAAGCTAGTTTATTAATTGAAAATCTTAGACATAGGTACCTTAATAGTAACACCAGGAACGGCGCGGCCTACACAGTTAACCTCTGCATTTGTGGCTTTATTTGAAACATCAAAAACAAATGATTTAGTTTGTGTTGTAGTGATAGCTCCCGTTTCGGTGGATCCATATAGATGCACCAGTTTAATACGGGGATACCTGCAAAATATATTTAGTTATAACCATTGCATTGCGTTGCCTGGCAAATGGAAACAGAGCTGCCCCAAATCTACCTGGCGCCGTTCCGATGAGCAAGAGATGGGTGTATTGGATATGGAATGGGAGAAGGCGACCCAACTCGCATAGGACCGAAGTCAGTGGAGGAATTTAATTTTAGTCCTACAACCCATCAGTGGGTAAAAGGATGAAAAAAAGAAATAATATTGCATTGTAAACGTACATAAACAAATTTAATTTTCAGCAAGATTAGCATGCTCCTCCTCCATATGAACCAATTTAAGAATGACACGCTAGACTCCTTAATATCAAGTGACGCTTTCTATAGAAAATGACACATCATCCCGGCCCAGCTCGGCCCAGTCCAACTAGAGTTATCCTTTAATCTTCTGTCGTCTACCGTCTCATCATTGGTCACTCACACGGTCCAATTATTCCTTGTTTTTCCTTTCCGTCCATAACTCTCCACATTCATTAACTTTCTTTTGTAACCTCTCAATCTCGGTCTTTCAATTCATCGATCACCCCAATCTTTTCATTCGTCACATTGAGAATCGAACACTGTCCACGATCCATCAAACTCTTCCAACCATTTAAAAATCCAATAAAAATTGCGTACCTTTCGAGAAGCGCTTTTGCAGTCCGAGGGTTAAGTGCCGAACCGACCATACACACAATCTTCAGTGAACTTAGATCGTACTTGTCTTTCTCATCATTTACCATTAACTCCACGATTGCCGGCACAGTGGGCATCATCTCCGCCTGTATTGTTCATATTAAGTCAGGGTTAAATGCTCAAAGTGACAAAAACAACAAGAGCTATGGTTTAAATCTCAAAAGGATACAAGTGAACTAATTCCCTATTACATTTTCTATCGTAGGTAAATTTGCAAGTAAACAACTAGACATATGTTAGTGGTAAATGAAGACTACGACTTAATCTTAAATCCATTTTTTCGCACCCGATCAACCATTGCACTTGCAATCACTCGATCTGGCGCTGTGCCTGCTTGTTTGCCTCCTATGTCATAATATTGTTTAAGAAATATAAACCGACAGCAATACTTCTAAAATATATAAATCGCCAAACGTGTAGCTTGAAACACATTATGTATTTACTAAAACGGGGCTTAATCGTGTATAGATTTTGATTTTGAAACGTCGGAGGTTTGTTTTCAAAATCTATACACGATTAAGCCCCGTTTTAGTAAATAGATAATGTGTGAAAATCGTGAAAGTTTAAATAAGTGTGTAGCTTGAAAGTTGGGGAGTTTTTAATTCAGAAGACAATATCAGAAAACAATGTTAAGAAAATAATTTTTCCCCTCACTAGCTCGGAAAGCGCTGTTTTGTCCTTTAAAAATAGCGTGGAAAAACGCATTTTATCCACATGTAGGGCAAAGTAATCTAATTCCTATCACATACCACCAGACCAGTATAAGTGAGTCCTATATGCCCATTGTAAATGTGCGCAATCGGAGGTCACACCTTAAATTGGTCATGTGATCATGTCTTATCGCGCACTTGGTAAGCTGTTGGCAATATCTAAGTATCAGGAGCGTTCTTACTCTATGACAAATTTTGAAATTGATTTTTGATGGTTTCTTCAAGTTAACTTACATGTGGATAAGATTTATAATCGTATCTAGTCTGTATTTTCCTCGCAATAGTGAGGGGAAAAATGTTGTATTACACTCGGTGGCAAAGTTTGTTCAACTCTCGTGCCTTGAGACCCTCGTACAGCTCAAGATTCCAGTTATTGAACCACTCGCTACGCTCGTGTCTCAATTTTGGAATCTTTCGCTTGCTAGGGTCTCAATATAAGCCCGAGAGTTAAACAACAACTTTGCCCCCTTGTATAATAAATAACTATTAAAAATCTGAGTTCTGAGATAACTAACATTCAAAAAGATCACACGAATTTTGGACCTCCTCTTTTAAAAGGCGATTGAAAAATCAGTAAAATATGCTAAACCCTCACCTGGAAATCTTGCACAATCTTCAAATCAGACCCAGTTCCAGTGAATATAATTTTTTTGCCAGCGCAGATAGCGGCACTCATCATAAACACGGCATAACTAGAAGTATTGTCTGGGTCTTCGAAGTAGCTGGTTTGCACAGGTTCAGAAATGTGCAAAGAATCGTAATCGTTATACCTGAAAGCATAATGCGTATTGATATTCTTAGTATATGGGTTGTTTCCTGTAACAGGAGCAATACATTTAATCGTAGACAGTACTCCCCTAATCTGAACAACGTTTGTTCAGCGACTTTTAAAAATAACGTTTTATTTGATTTTTATTACACTTTAAAGTTTGTTAGAAGGCGCAATGTACTGCGAATTTTGTTGATTTTGTACTATGACAAGAGACGTCAATTAGGCTGATGTTAACGTACATTGAAAATACTATTTAGTTTGTATGAAAAAGTGAAAACCTACAGAATACACAATTTTTAAAAGTCGTTGAACAAAAGTTGTTAGCTTTGAGGAGCACTGCCAACGATTAAATTTATTGCTCCTGTTACAGGAAACATCCTGTATGTATTTATTTATTTATTTAAACTTTAATGCACAAGACAGAAAACTGTACAGTCGCCATCAGATATATCGGAGCGTCCGAGGCGTGCAAAATATCTGAACAAGCACTCTAACGCCTTGACAATAGAGGCGTGTTCAGATATTTGTGAACACCTCGGACGCTCCGATATATATGATGGCGACTGTACACATGGCGGACTGTTATTTCTATGTATGTTATTTCAATATGAATAGCAACGACACGAGTTCATCTTCGGATGAATTAGCAATGCGCCGAGAACAGTGTGGATGTACTAGAAAAATGGGAAAGAAATTGCTTGTAGAAAATAATTTGTCGATTTGGCTCCTGTACTTGAGTCCTTTGAAAGCGTCGCTCGCTGTAGATATTTTAAACGAGAACTTACCACTGAGCAAACAAAGTGGCCTCCACGATGCAGCTGACATGTGTCAGGAGGATTCCTTTAGACATTCCAGTAGTTCCAGATGAATATGTGATGAATGCTACATCATCTCCTTCAACGGAAGCGTGCTCAAACGTCTCCACATCCACGTCTATGAAGCTAGACATGATTGCCTCCACAGATAGCTCTATGTCTTCGATATTATCGAAACATATGAAGGTTTTGATGAAATCTAAGCCTTGTAGTATGCCTTTGTACTCCTCCCAGAATTGACGAGTGCAGATGATATACTTTGGCTTTGTTAGGTTTAACTTATAGGCCAGGGTAGCTAAAAATAATGTTGATAGATTGATTCTCTATTAACTTATATTAGCAAAGAAGACGACATTATAAATATCTAATTACAAGTTAAAGGCAAAAGTTAGAGAAACACATATCTTGCTGGCTTGCTTCAGCCTAAGATGTCACTTCTGGGCATAGGCCACCTCTCATGCTCGAGTCAGTCAGTGATTGGAAACTTCGCATCCACCTTTGACTTTCTTCTCGGATACAGGAGACCTTCTTCTTTTAAATAATGGCTTCTGTCCGAGAGTAGGACAATTTTGCCAGTGTCACGTATTGTTATTATTTTAGTATATTATATAAATAGAATAGTATATTGCCACTTGGGCGGCGTTGTTCGGTAATTGACCTCGCTATATGTTAAATAAGACTTAAAATATAGCTTCTCAGGGGGCCAAGATCCCGGGATTGCCGCTAGATGACTAAAATAGTGACTGAACTCGTTTCAGGATTAATTCTTCATTAGCTGTATACTGCTTCGTTAGTTTACTGCACAATTAGCTATCAAAATTACACATTAAACAACATTTTGCACACAAAATACAAAAAATTATTCCAGAGACGCCATCGCCATCTTGAGAAACAAATGACAATCCCTACACTACAGGAGACCTATTCGAATGTGCTTAACTGACATTTGACATATCCACGTCATATTCTCTACATCATTACCGTGTCATTGAACGTTTCCAAGGAAGTTCGCATCGAAATGTCACTTGAACACATTCAAATAGGTCTCCTCGCCTATTACCACAAAAACCAAAACTCGCAAACTTCGAGCAATTGTCTCTGTACCTCTAGTTACATCTTAATTGAAATTTTCCAAAAGTATTAAGATTTTTTCTAAAAGTTTGATGTTCGTAGTGGACCCTCAGGCTTTCTCACGATGTATTGCTATAGTGGGCGTTTTTATTTACCCCCCAGTATTTTCCTTGATTTGGAATTTTTATGCGATGAGAATCAAGACCTCTTTATAGCAACAGAAAAAAAGTGTCCCAAACTTTCTATACATTTTTCAAACCTTCCATTTCGTCACCGCTATACGAAATCTATGGACAAATGGGAATGGGAAAAAAAATTGGGACTTATTTATCCTACTAAGATCGAAAGAGAAGTCATATGAAATTCAATTGTACCATTGTAATGGCGTCTGCCGCGAAAGCAGGAGGTCGCTGGTTCGATCCCAGCCCTGCTCACCGGGAGCCTTAGTCAGTTTTTCTGTAGTATATGACATCTTTTTCAATTTATAATCATAGGCAATTTCCAAAATAAAAAAAGTGGGGGAACAACTTTAAATAAAAACGCCCTCCATCATAAGTTCCCAAAAACTCATTAGTACGAACCGACGCTTGATCCCGCGACCACCGGATTGAAAGGCCGTCGTCTAATGAACAGTGCGAATCAACAAACATCTTAATTTACAGTAGCTATATATTACTCCAAAGGGTAATGCTTAATGAGGTACCTTTGCCACAGCGTAACTCTATCGGAGTGAAAGTCGCGCCAGTCAGTATAACAGCCAGTCCAGTCGGCAGGGTGGTGAACTCAGGCACACCCCCTACAATTACAGTGTCCCCCCTTCCTACACCGAGGTGCTTCAGAGCTGCTGCCAGCCTCACAGCATACTGCGCGAACTGTTTGTACGTCAGCTTGCCTCCCGTTGTGCAATTATACTGTAATAATTTTCAAAATAAACTATTGTCGTAAAGAAATTGATAGGTTAATTCTAATATTATGTATATCGTCGTCTAGTACCCACATCATAAGCCTTATTGAGCTTACCGTGGGGCTAGGTCGATTTATGTAAGATTGTCCCACAATATTTATTTTATATTTTATTTATTGAAGTTTCTTTAGCATTTAGAAAAGATTACAAGAATTTTGAAGTTTAAATTGTCATCAGTAGGGAGAACGGCTACAAGCTTTCAAAGATATACAAGAATAGTTGCATGGACTCGTGCTAGTTATATCAGTTATATGTATATTGAAACTGTAAACTCCCCATGCGTCAGACAGATAGCGAGGAAGGTACGTTAATCTGACAATGACGATTGACCAGTTATTTGCCTGAACGGATAGCTTTGTAATCTCATACGAGTTGTATTGTTGTTGGTTTTATAAAGTGAACACTTGAGTTAATTTGAACACTTGAGTACCTTTAACAATTAACGAGTTTTCTTGCGTAATAAAAACATACAGCAAAATTGAGAACTTCCATTTTAATTTGATCGAAAAAGAAGATTGTACTTGTACTATCGCGTTCAGAATTGCATGGGCAATTTATGAATGAATTCATTCATAAACTGCCCATGCAATTCTGAACGCGTGTGTAAATTGTGACAGATAAAGGTAGAAATTCAAAAGTAGCAACACGGTAGTGTCGTCCCGTCTTCTTGCATATACATATTAATCTGGAAGGAACGACACTACGATGTTACCACTTTTTAATTTCTACCTTGTTCTGTCGCACTGTATATTGCTTACCAAATACGAATGATCATGGCCTGCCTTCCACAGTTTGTCCAAAATAAATTTGCCAAAATTCAAATGCACTGGCACCAAAATGTCTCCCTCGCCGTGAATAATCATGTTTAGTTCTTAGATCTAATAGCCTGGAACGAAAATTTGCGTGTCTTTAAATCGATACTGAACACCTTGATAAGATTAGATAAGAGATAAGATATATTTATTTCATTATAAAATACATTACAAAGCAATTTTAAATAGAAAACTCCCGTGAGTATTAGACACTAGCTTTAACCCGCGGCTTCGCCCGCGTACTAAACGTAATTTTCAACCGTCATATTAAAAAGGAGGTTTTTTTATTTATTTCATGTCCGCTAAGTTTTTTTTAATTGCAAGAACATAGTTACATAAGATCTTAAAAAATAAAGTAGCATTGCTTATGTTCTACCCGAAGAGGCATGCAAAATTTAAATCTTATACTATTTATGTACAATTACAATAACACATGCAGTAGGTATATACATTTTTATGCGGGATTTCAGTGTTAATCTAGTATGTCAAAAGAAATATGAAATTACATTACTTAATTAAAACAATTACAATGATAATAATTATACGGTGATTCATGCCGGTTAAGTTAAATTTTATTGAAATCTTAGATGCTATACATTTGCTGTGTCTGCTAATAAATAGTCGTTGACGGAGTAAAAACTTTTGTCTAGTAGCCATTCTGTAAGAGTTCTCTTAAAGCGTTTTGTAGGGCATTCTACAATAAATTCAGGTAACTGATTGTTAATTTGGATAGCCATACAATACGAGTTTTTCTTGTGAAGCACAATTCTAGAACGTGGTAAATATAATTTATCTTTATTTATATTTAATCTCTGATAGAACTCGTAGGTGCTCTGCATTTCAAATAATTCAGGGTGTTCTCTCACAAACATGCAGATCTGTTTGATGTACAAACATGGAAGTGGTAAAACTCGTGTTTCTTTAAATAAGGGCCTACATGGCTCTTGGTACTGAGTATTACACACGGCACTTATACATTTTTTTGTACCATAAACGCATAATTGATATCCACCGAGTTTCCCCAAATAATCAAGCCGTAACTAAGTAAAGAGGATACATAACCGTGATAAGCAGTTAGAGCTAAGTCTTTAGATGAGGTTCTGCTTAGTCTTCTAATACAAACATATCTAGTCTCTCACAGACATTGGCTATATGAGTTTTCCAGCTACAAAATTTATCAATAAAGATACCGAGAAATTTGGTTGATTCGACTTCTTCTAATTGGTAATTATTATATTTTACATTAAGATCAATGTCAGTATTTTTAAATGTCCTAAATTGCATAACGTTAGTTTTATTTAAGTTTATTTTCAGATTATTTTTGTGTAGCCAGTCAATTATATCTGCAAGTGCTTTATTAATGTCATTATTGAAAGTATCTTTGTCATCTGATTTAATTATTAGAGTAGTGTCATCAGCAAACATTAAACAGTTTTGTGTTATATGCAGTGGCAAGTCATTAATATATAAAATAAAGAAAAGAGGACCCAAAATACTCCCCTGGGGTACACCACAGCTGTTGTGGTTGTACTGTGACCTTTTCTTTACTAGTTCTCCATTCACAATAGTTTGTATTTCCGTACATTGCTTTCGATCTGAAAGGTAGCTGTTAATCCAACTGAACGCATTCCCCCTGATACCATATCTCTCAATTTTTTTTTAAAAGAATTGAATGGTTGACAAAATCAAAAGCTTTGCTTAAGTCCAGGAATATAGCTGCTACTGGGGTTTTGCCGTTTATCGAATCTATTATTAACTTCATTAAGTTAAAGCATGCTAACGTAGTTGAGCTGCGCTTACGAAAACTATATTGGTTTATGTGTAATATACGATTTAAGAAAGATGATAAGCGATTGTGCATAGCTTTCTCAATAACTTTAGAGAAAATCGGTATCAAAGTGATGGGCCTGTAGTTATCCATTTGCATTTTATCATCTTTTTTGTATATTGGTTTAACTATAGATAATCTCAGATCTTCAGGAAATACACCTTGTTCGAAAGGTAGGTTAATTATATGAGACAAAGGTGCACTGATATATTTTGCACAAAGCTTTATTACCTTAGTACTTATACCGTCCACGCCTACTGCATGACTGTTTTTTAGGGACATAATAAGTTTGAATATTTCTAATTCATCACAGGGATTAAGAAATATAGTTTTTGGATTCAAAGGCACCGATGATAAATCGTTATTAGATTCAGTATTATTGGTAATTGTTTGTTTTGTTAAGTTAATGTACAAATCGTTAAAAAGTGTAGCTATGTCAGTGGGATCACAGTATGTTGTGTTGTCAGTAGTAATGCAATTTAGGGTATTGGGTTGCGGGTGAGTTGGGCCGCTTATTACTTGCCAAGTAGCTCTCAATTTATTCTTTGCCAGTGTGATTATTCTTCTGTTATGTAACTGTTGTGCTTTATTCATACATTTTTTAAAGTTTCGTATAAGTATCGTATTCACTTCTGGAATTTGTGAAAATTTTCTTGGCTGTAATCTCTCTTTTTTAAGTAGTATGGTGTTGATTTTACATGAGTTTATGATTTGGAATCTCAATACCACTACATTCGAATACTGTTGGAATACTAAGGTCAGCACAGATTTGTAAGGGTTTGAATTTTACATCATGTTTAACCAGTATGCAAGAACCCCCCCCCCTTTTATGATGCTTACGGGAAAAGGAGCTGGCTAACTTATAACCACTGATTTTCAGGTTGTCCTCATTACCTTTTCGAATGAAGGTTTCGCTTAAGCAGAGAGCGTCCACCTGCTTATTGTTTTTTTTAGTTCCATTAGAGCGGCCTCAATAATATCCAGTTTGTTAAGAACGGCCTGTATATTTTGGTGCATAATTGTAAAATTATAAGTCTTCACGAAAAAAACTGCGTTCAGGGACGTTTTCGGAAACTGTTAGGGGCTCTATGTTAGTATCTACGGTTAACATTGCTACTGATTTTATTGCATTAAACAAGTCGTTAAATATTACATCTATACCTCGTCTGTCTCTATATATATCGTCATCGTGTCGTCGTCGTGTATATGTATCGTCGTCGTGTCGTGTCTATTATATATATCGTCGTCTAGTACCCGCAACACAAGCCTTATTGAGCTTGCCGTAGGACTAGGTCGATTTGTGTAAGATTGTCCCGGTATATTTATTATTATTTATTTTTTTATTATACCTCGTCTGTTGATTATCCCAGAGCCAACTGAAAACATGTAGTTTGAATATGTTAAATTTAAATTAGTATCTAGCAAATAAGTATATTCATGTGTTTGTGATTGTCTAGATATAACAGATTGTTGAATTTTTAAATTTTTTTGTTATAAAGGTTTGCATAATTATTCAGTACATAGTGGGTAAACAAACAATAACATTAGTGTGTTGGACTTTTTGAATTTGTTCTATTACAAATATTATTAATTTGTGATAGTTAGTAGAACAAGAGACTCTGAAATCGATGTCCCCGATAAAAATTATACAGTAATTCCTATGAGTGAAACCTTTGAGTTTTTCTTCGAGTCCTTGGAAAAGCTGCTCGGCGCCTCCTCCGGATATTCTGTAGTGGCATAAGTTCATTTCACGAAAAGTTCGTTCCGCTGTTTTCAAAATGTTTGAATAGCCGCTACTAATTATACACATGCTGGATTTAGGAGCGGGAATAGAATCTATGGGCGACTTAGTTGCGACTAAGTTGGATTTGAAAATCGTTGTTGATTTGGAATTCGGATTGAATTTGGATTCTGCTTAAGAGAATTTGGATATAAAGTAGATGTCAAAATACAAACCTCGGCCGTTAAATGGGAAAGCCTCGGATCACATGTTAGTCGACCTCGGCTTCGCCTCGGCCGACAATTACATGGAATCCGAGGCATTTCCCACTAAAACGGCCTTGGTATGTAATCTACTATTACTAGATATGTTATTTCATTGTGTATAGTGTGAAGGACCATATATAAAAAAATACCAGTTTTGTCATAAATATCTTTGGTGTTTGATTTACTAATTTTTATTTGGGCAAGTTTCATCAATTCTACTGAACTTACAGTATGAATTTTACATTCCGGTTGGACAGAAATACGATTTTATAGATACTGTAATGCTTTTTCATGGTTAGGAACATTATTGGTGGCTATTCCCGACCCCATTTGACTTAAAAACGTATTTATATGTTCTGGCACTTCAGTATTTAAAATAGATAGACCAGTATTTTTATATATTAACCGACAAATCGCATTGATTCTTCTAAGTGATGAAGTTTGCCTGAACTGCTGTGTGGTTCTAATCGCCTTGAGCTCATCTGCTATACATTCTGGTTTCCTAAAGTAGAATCTATTACACTGATCCTCTACTCTGCTTATGTCATAATATTTTGTTTTTTCATTCGTGCTTGATAGATGGTGTAATTTTTCAATAAGCTTGAAAATGTTGCCGTTGTTTCTTCCGTCAAATCCAACACTAGAAATGATCATGTATGTGATTGTGATTGTTTATTTGTGGAAAAGGTGTTTGTGGTAAGTTCATTAACGAAATGATTTAGTTCCGGTTTTTACACTAATTACGGGACCTTGACATGATATAATGTTTTTACTTGTTCACTGCACTTGGTAACTTGGTATGTTATTGTTCACTGATTTAAACATTGTTTTTCCATTTAAACAATTTTTTACAAACAATTTGTTTCTGAGACGTTGTGAGCGCCGCCATCAGCGACAACACATTTCATTTATTCGAACGTTCTAAAAATCGTTATAAAAAAAAACCCGTCGTTATTAAAAAAAGTCCAGATCTGAAAAGAACAGGTTTTCGGGTTATATTTGAAAAAGCTTTATACAGGTTGTCTTTAGCCATTAGACATACTTAACCGAAACGTACAGTCACGTCTATAAATATCTTTACACTTCGGATCTTATTACAGGGGAAGAAGGATCAAAATTGAATACAGATGCATAAATATTTATGAAGCCGACCGTTCAAATGCGTTATAGTGTTTAGAACCAGTATGATATGTAAATAAAGCCTTCGCCTTTTACATTCAACTAAATGTATCACAAAATGTATTTACCTACTCAAAATTTATTTTCTGTTTATTAAGCACAAACAAAATGATGAGGCATTAACATAAATTACACTGAAGTTAAAAAAAAAATATGATTACTAGAGTCAAACCACGTTATCTTTTCTTAGTAAATGAACTGTCAGACGTGAAAGTGTTATTTTAAACGTCAAACTTCGATGAAATTATGACGTTTACACTTTCACAGTCCGTGCTATCGAAATCTAGGAAACTTAGCATAGACTGACTCTAGGCACACTAACTTGGGGAGGTGTGTGACACTCGCAGGTTACTTCGAACAATAGAACTTCACAACTGTACAACTTACATTTAAGTTTCTTATATCACGAAGAATATAAGTTTATTACGCATTTTTTGTATACATATACGACTTATGAACAATGGCATATGAATAATGGCATTAGCATATAAAATCCTATTCTATCCGTGCAAAGTTTACACAGTTGTAGTGTGTGACGTCACACTATTTGATCATATGTACGCCCAAGTCAAATAGAAACAAAAGGTAGTAAAATTTAATAAAAAGAATATCACATTCCAACGGTTCCCTATTACGCCGATAACCTGCAAATTGCAATATAATAATAAAGAAAAGGAAAATTAATTTATATTCATTTAAACATCAAAAGTGGCCTTTGACATGCGGCATTAAAATCTAGTATATAAACCCCTGTATTCCCCTGTGTTTTTTTTCTTTGAATAGAGATGTACTACACTTATTTAAACTTGCATGATTTTCATACATTACTAATAATGTACACCTTTTTAGAGATGCACTAATACACCGGCTATCGTAGCGTCAATTTCCGGCCATATCGTATCGTAGCGTAGTGTAGCGGACCATATACGTTCGGGTAATCCGTCAGATCTCCATAGTGGGTATGTCCACCGGGCATCCACCAGACAAACCATACATTTAATGGCAGATTCTGCCGTCGACGGTTCTGACAGCATATTTTTTTCTTCCTGGCGTTTTCCTGGCCGATGCCACTGGTCAGGGATCCCTAGATTTGGCGTAGGCGCCAGTTTTATGAAAGCGACTGCCATCTGACCTTCCAATCCAGAGGGTAAACTAGGCTAGATTAGTCCGGTTTCATCACGATATTTTTCTTCACCGAAAAGCGATTGGTAAAATATCAAAGGATATTTCGTACATAAGTTCCGAAAAACCTTGAATCTGCGACCTTCGGATTGATGTCGCACGCTCTTACCGCTGGGCCAATGTAGGTAATTCGTCCGAAAATCACTATATATACCTACATATAACTAATATACATATACAGTGTAAAAATAAACAAGTCGGACTCGCGCACCGAGGGTTCCGTTTAAACTTTATATTGCAACTACACCTAGAAGTAGAAATTTGACGGCAGCCACATGTTTCTACAGATTGGGTCGGTCGTTTGTACGGCATGACGTTAGTATGCTAATTCAGTATACTTTCAGCATGTAATAGCATACATTAAAAAAAAACAATCTAAGTTGGTTAAATTTAAGCTTCTGTTCCGAAAAGGAAAAAAAAAAGTTAATGAAGTTAGGGTCAATGTTACATTTTTCCTGGAAAGTTTGTGATAATATAAACGTTGTGTAAAAAATCATATTTTTTCATATATTCATAAACTTCGGAGATAAAGGGAATGGATTTTTTTTAACATTTTCGTTTATAAATCAAATATTTTTAATTGGAAAAAAAATGGAAAATATATTTTAGAATGTGCAAATCTAGTCCATTTAAATGATATCCCACATGACCCAGTAACTAAACTTTTAATTTTTGCCCCCTCTTTTATTGGGCATTATTCGTTGAAAATAATAAATAAATATAATAAATAATGCGGTAAATCGTCTTTCAATGTGTCTGCGTTAACTTTATTTATAACTATTCCAAATTTCAAATCTGTAGCTTAAGTAGTTCTCGAGATATGTAACGATGTGACTGACAGACAGACATACTGAGTCGCACCATAACCAGGGTTCCTTTTTTACCATTTTGGTACGGAAGCCTAAAAAAGTAACATTTCCTTTGAGCAAAATGGAATAACTTAAGGATTTAAGGCACTTTCCCTCAAGGGCTCATTATTTTTTCCCACACTGAATACTCTTTTTTTTTATTACTTGAACGCGAGACGAGTGTGAGTGTCTCACAGAGAAATTTTATCTGTCACATTGACTTTATCGATTAGTGAAATAAAAATAGTAACAACCTATTACTAACCAAGGGCTGAAAGGCACGCATTTCCGACGAGGTAGTTTAATAGTGCGAAGTTAAACACTCTACTTTTCATTTCGAATGCGAGGAAAGTAAAAAAACAACTATAAAGTTAAAACTACTCCTTTAACTTATTTTAAAGTGTAGAATATTTAACATAATATATTTTGTTTTATTGAAAACAAATATAGGTAACTTTTTTCCACTGTTTACCATCATTTCTTCTTCTTATCTATCAATTATTCAGGTGAGCTTTCTATTGTACTTTAAAAATGGTGAGAATAAATAAATAAAAAAATCTACAGCAGTTGCCTTGACTTGAAAGCAACTTGAAAGGGAGACAAACTCATAATCGGTTTTCTTGGATTACGTTTAACTCGTGACGTTAAGACTTCTTTTTGGAGTTTATCATGTAATGTGATACTGAAATAAAAAAAGAACTTCACTTGATATTGATATATCAATGTTTGCAATAGAAAACTTTGAAAACCTAAAACCTAACCTCAAAATATCTTAAAACAAACATCACTTATCACCAATTAATGTTACACCAGCAATTGTATTGTATCTTAGTTGCTATTTTCCTTGAATTAAGTACATTGTTGAATGTTAATAGCAGATATTACGTTGGAAATCGTAAACTAAAATTAGTAATCCAACACAAGCAAACTGTTTGTTAAAGTTAAATGCCACAGATAAAACATAGATTACCTATAGGTACACAATTTTCGAATTATTCAAATACAGTGTTGCTAGCGACAATATTTGAAATTTGCTGCACTTTTCTACAGACAGACTTGGGTTGTTCTAATAGTATGACTGTTTGTGAACCTCTTCGTGAGCGTTTCGAGCAGACCTGTCACAAAATTTATCGAAAATTAAATAAACAAGTAATAGACAAAATCTTACCGTGAGTGAACTATATAAGATCTAATCTGCAAAACTCATCCAAGTGTAGTATTAGTCCAGAGTGAAATGTGAAATTATACTCAAAGTATGATTTGATCTTTATTGCTTGAAATTTCAACCGCAAAAGGCCCGTAATAACAAGTGACCGCTGCTTATATAACTTCACAGAACAAATAACTGATTTGATCGAACGATTGCATGACGTCACTTGAAATATCGACCACC
The DNA here is from genome assembly GCA_949128165.1 of Lathronympha strigana. Classification (NCBI taxonomy): domain Eukaryota; kingdom Metazoa; phylum Arthropoda; class Insecta; order Lepidoptera; family Tortricidae; genus Lathronympha; species Lathronympha strigana. Next base: position 6,957,559 of record OX421923.1, on the reverse strand, counting down.
TTACTATTATTTATTTAATTTACGAGTTTTACGAAATGAAAATAACAATTAACTCCTTTGGAATTATAAATTGAAAGAGATGTCATATACTAAAGAAAAAGTGACCAAGGTCCCCGGTGAGCCCGGTGATCTCTTTCAATTTATAATTTATATATAGTAGTGTGACTACTTAAAAAAAAACACAAAAACATGAATCAAAACATTTATTACATTTAATAAATGATTGGATTCGTGCTTTATAATTGTCCTTTGGAATTATTTCGTTGTGAAAACACTAAACTGCAAGTGACATCAAGCGATATAATTACAATAAACTTAGTAATAGTTCGCTTATAACTAACAGTAGTTACGCCTCTTTAATTGTGCGTGATTTTCACTAATCACCTGGACGAAAGAAGACGGTTGCTATTTTTCATCTCCTTCGCACACCGGTTACTGCATCGGTTAGTGCATCCAATATTAAACCATAACATTTGACCGTTAAATATGAGTGTTGAAATATCACCTGTTAAAGATTACGGTTCGCAACCGGACATTTCGCAACTTCAAAGAATTGATGACGCAGATAAGCAAATAACGCAACGGAAACGTAAGCAACCGCCATCGCCAGGGCCGGACTGCACCTGTACAAATGAAATATCATCTTTTCGAAAGGAGATCACGGCACTGTTTCAAAGTTTTGCTGAAGAACAAAAAAAAAACTTAAATACATTGCATGATGACATGACACTAACAAAAACAAAGATAGACACTTTACAACAAACTACAGAAAATCTCGCTGAAGACAACAATGTCATAAAACAAGACATTTTACAACTCAAACAGCATACTGTTATGAGTATGACAAATGAAAAAGTTAAGTGCCTACAGAGTGACATCAGTGTTCTCAAAACCGCAACCTCTTGTGACAGCAGTAATGCGCGCTTCTTCGACGATGAAACAATCATTAAAGAAGTCACTGAACGCAGCAACAGAGCTAAAAACTTAATAATTTACGGGATAGCAGAACCAGCTGAGGGAAATTATGAAGAAAAACAGGAGCACGATAAAAGTGAAGTCCTCAAAATAACTCGATCAATCATGGACACCGCTCAAGTCTCCCATACTATCGTGCGCCTAGGGAAATTTGATTCTACTAAAATTCGACCCGTTAAAATTTCCTTCGACAGCGCGCAAATACCAAAGCAGCTGCTACGTAATAAGAATAAGATGGAAAATAGGAAGATTAAGATCTATACAGACCTAACACCTACCCAGCAGAACCACCTGAAATAACTGCGTCAAGAGCTCCGCAACAGACAAGAGAATGGTGAAAAGGATATTACTATAAAATACGTCAATGGCGTCCCCAAAATAGTTACTAATGTCTCACCAAAAACCTCCAAACCGTAAATAACAACAATGACCAGCTGCAAACTCAAGACGATGACAAAATAACATAATTATGAACTCCCAGACACATTCAACAGCCTAAAAATGAATGAAACGATACTGAATATATTTTATACCAATAGTCGAAGCATAGTGAAGCCGGGAAAGTTAGATGAGCTTAAATGTGTAATTCACTCCGTGCCAAATAAAATACATTTAATAATATTAATAGAGACGTGGATAAAATCAGAGGAAGAAAAACAAACATAGAAATCACAAATTACTATCATTACTCAAACCTTAGAACTGATGGTAGAGGGGGAGGAGTTTCCATTTTTGTTCATGGCGACTTAAAGCACGATATCCTGGAAGGAGCGTACACAAATGGCAACAACTACATATGGATACACATCAACAAGCTAAATTTGGATATTGGCGTAATATATATAAACCCGGAGATACAAACAGCAACAAATTTTTTGAAGATTTTGAACTGAACTTGCAGAAGAAAAAGCGAGCTGTTGTACTCGGAGACTTCAATTTAAACTTATTATGACCTGAGAGAAATACATGAAGATATACAGAAATCCTCCAGGAATGTGGATTTTCGATCTTAAATAATATTGATAAAAATTATTCAACCCGAAAATCTTCAACAACCAGCAGTATACTAGACCATGTTCTTACCAATTTAACAGACAAAAAATTTCATCTCTCTCTTATAGACTCTGCACTCTCTGATCACGTACAATTATTTGTTAGTATTAGAAAACTTAAAGTGGAAACAATAAAATATGTTATATGACGCGATTGATTACAAAAATTTAGACAACTTAGCTGAAATTTATAGTTTCCATTCAGAAAATAACAACTATAATCGATTTGAATCCGCAATAAAGCATTGCATAATTAATAGTACTACGACCAAAACTAAAATACTGAATCGACCCCGCAGTGATTGGATTCATAAAGATATTATAAATCACATAAACTACAGAAATCAACTATGGAAGTTACTTAAAACTAACCCGAATAATAAAAGTCTTCACGAGAACTTCACTAAAGATAGAAATAAAACTACACAACTAATATAAAATTCTAAAAATAAATACTACTGCGAAAAATTTATAAAATTCATGAATAATCCAAAATACAAATATGGGCTCAAGGGAATGAACTATCCTGTAATAAAATTAGAAATGAACCTAACCCTCCTAAAGTTATAAAAAACTTTGTTACTATTGCTGAGGGTACAGCAGTATGTGAAATTTTCAACACTTACTTTGCAAATATTGGTCACGATCTAGCAAATAAAATACCTTTACAATATCACAATAATTCAACATGTGTTGAGAATCACTTAACATCGACTTTTGATCAGTTATCTAACTTACCTCCGTGCTCTGAAGAGGAAATTTCTAAAATAATAGATGCTTTAGACAGCAACTCCAGCGTAGGTCTCGATGGCATCAGTACAAAATGCATAAAATGTATAAATCATCATATTACCCCTCAACTTACCAAATGCATCAACGCATGTTTAGATTCGAGTATCTTCCCAGATGAGCTGAAAGTTGCGAAAGTCATTCCAATACACAAATCTGGCCCGAAAACTGACCCTGGTAATTACCGCCCCATATCAGTGTTGCCGGTGATTTCAAAAGTGTTTGAAAGAGTAATTTACAACCGCATTGACAATTATCTAAATAAAATAGGTTTTCTCTTTGACCGTCAATATGGTTTCCGAGCTAAATCTAACACTTTATCTGCAACAGTAGACTTAATTACCAAAATTAGATCAAATTTTGATGTAAAAAACCTAGTCCTTGGCATAATTATTGACCTAAAAATGGCATTTTATACCATAAGTCACTCAATCCTACTAAATAAACTTACGAGTATCGGAATTGTGGGAAACGCACATAAATTACTTAATCATACCTTTCCAATCGACACCAAGTTGTTAAAATTGGCAAATACCAAAGCACAGCGCAACCTATAACATGCGGCGTCCCACAGGGATACATTTTGGGGCCTCTCCTATTTATTATCTACATTAACAACATAAGTACTCTTAATTTACATGGCGAAATATCACTTTACGCGGACGATACATGTATCTTTTATTACGGAAGCTCAATACATAATATTACCAAATTAGCCCAGGAAGATCTTGAAATTTTACATAAATGGTTCCAAAACAATCATCACAAAAAATACCTTAGTTTGATATTGAATGACGGCCTAACTTGGAAAGCGCACATAATTTTTTTTTAATCAAAGCTGTCATCCATTCTAGCTTCCATAAGAAATATCGTTAAGTGCATTCCTCTTCATGTACGTTACAATATTTATAACTTATTAATTAAATCACATTTAAATTATCTTATCGAAATATGGGGAAGCGCTTCCAAACCTAATCTTAAAGAAATACAAATGGTCCAGAATAAACTAGTAAAGAAACTTTTTCATTTAGATTATCTTACGCCTACAGCAACAGTATACCCTAAAACTAAGCTAATGAGCATTAATCAACTTTACTGTTATAACACCATTATATTAATAAGAAACATACTTCAGGAGAAAATACACTGTCAAACCTCATTTAAAACAAATAAAGAAAGTGGCAAAAGAACTCTGCGAAGTGCAAACAATTTATCCCTACCCTTTCCAAGAACTAAAAATTTTGGAAATAAAAATATAACATATCAGGGTGCGCGTATGTACAACGATCTACCTAAAACTATTAAAATTTCTAAAAGCTTATCAATCTTTAAAAAAAAAAACAAAATTTCGGTCATCTTAATACGTCCCTGGCATATAGATTTGATATAGATCTAAGTCTTATCTTATCTCGAGCGGCCCGCTTAGTGACAATGCTAAAATATTACTACCGACTGCAGATTTCTTAATTGCTACCGCATAACGATTCTTTTTTCTCCTTTTATTGTTTATTAGTGGTAAGATTTTTATTAAAATATTTATATCAATGTTTTAAATACAGTGTAAGATTTACAAAATTGTATATTTAAATGGTAACAACTCTGTGTGTATAGTACTTAACTTACTCGCAAACCACTTATTTAAACTTTCACGATTTTCACACATTATAAATTTACTAAAACGGGGCTTGCTCTTCGTCTGGGCTGCCACTTTTTCACCTTATACCCATTCCATCTGAGTACCTCCTGAATATGTGACATCTCACTCTTTAAAAAAAAGGGTAAGGGTTCTGTACGAGACTGTGATTTGTAGTGTCGAGGAAACAATAACGCGAAACAAGGTGCTCGTGTGATGCCGAAGGGTTAAGACAGGATGTTTCCGTTATTTTAAGAAAAGCTAAGGTGCCAAAGAGTAATATTACTGCGGAGCAGCGGACGGCGCTTAAGAACCTGAAGGGAAATGAGGATATCCTGGTTCTTAAGGCGGATAAGGGGAACGCCACCGTAGTGGTAGACTCAACGATCTATGATGGCAAGATACGACATCTACTGGATGATAGTCTTGTGTATAAACCTGTGACGTACAACCCAACTGCTAGGGTCACTCGTCGCATTAGGGCCGTCATCAGGGACTACAGGGAGTTATTCGACAAAGACGCAAGAGGGAAGCGTCCTGATGTTTCAAGACAACCGGCATTTTTGCCTTATATGAAAGGGGTGACAGACAAGATTGGCACAGTGTTAGCGAAGTACTCCATAAAACCTGTGTTTACCACTTTATCCAAGATTTCGGGCAAACTTAGATCGCCGAAGGATGTTATCCCGTACCAGTCACCTGGTGTTTATAAGATTGATTGCAGTTGTGGTAGTTCCTACATCGGCCAAACGAAGCGTACCATGGCGGAAAGAGTGAAGGAATATATTGCAGCTGTCAGAAATCGCCAGGTAAACAAGTCTGCGGTTAGAGTCTCCAGACTCTAACAAATGTTCGGCAAACCACTGGATTGAGTTGCATAACCCTAAAATCCTTTCCACGGGTCGTCGTTTCCATAGTAGGAAAGTACGGGAAGCCATTGAAATCAAGAAATAGGTACCCCAATTTCAATAGGGATGACGGTTTTAGAACCTCGTCTACATGGAATCCGGTCATTGATAAATGTAAGCGTAATCGAATATCACCGGCTCAAAAATCGGACATCGTGAGTGTAGTGTGTCGACAGAGTCACATCCCTAGTGCGCAAAATGTTCAAGTTGATAATCAAGACCAAGTGCGGGTAGTTCGTAAAACCCGCGCAGCTAGATGTTGATGTCAACCTCAGCCAGTCTTTCTCCGGGACCACGGGGGCAATGTCGCCCTTGAAACGTCGGAGGTTTGTTTTCAAAGTTTGTACACAATTAAGCCCCGTTTTAGTAAATTTATAATGATACTCGCAAACGCTCGCAAATTGTAATTAGTTACAAAAATTACTCATAAAGTGAAATGTAATAATTTCTTTTGAGTAAATAAATGTCTTTAACCAGAATACTTTGTAATTTGCATAGATAAGTATGGCTGTATAACTTTTTGCCAAAATTGCTTACCTGCACATATTAAATAAAATAAAATAAACTTTGTAGGTTTATTCCTTCTTGTCACCGCTATATAGAACCAATGAGACAGTCTGACAACCCAAGGCTGCAGTAGAATTTCTTTTTAATTTATATGCCTCCCTATTTTTTTCTTAACGAAAAAAAGTGACAGAAATAATAATAAAAAATCTACTGCAGCCTTGGCTTGTCAGACTATACTTACGTTTGATCCAAAAAATCTAAATAATTTAACGAATTAATATCTTTACGTATGATAATCGCTACAATAAATTCCAATAATTTGAGAGAAAAACTGTACCCCTGGATTTGTTTCTGGCGTGAATAAATAAGAATATTGTTGACACTTTGTTCTGCTTGGTACTTATAAGTCGAGAAATAAGAGGGATATATTACTTTGCGACCCTAGGGCCGCAATGCATCGTTTTCCACCCGCTTCATAGATAAACAACAACCCACTTTCAGAGCATGAGAAATGAAAAGCAAGTTTTTATTTTTACATTTTTTACCTGGTATTCCCGGATGAGAAGAAGAATTTAAAAAAAATCTTTGAATGCAGTTTTGTGTCTTTTTAAAGATAAGGGAATGTTTCATTTCAGTAAAATGAGTTAACCTAAGGATTTAAGGCACTTTCGCTCTAGGGCCTATCAAAACTTTCCAAACTGTATATACTTAGACTCGGCAAACTTGGCCAATGACAGACATTAGACGCACTTGCCATTTTGCCACCACCTGACCTCAACCGGTCATTTGCGGCACAGCTAATCATTGATTTAGTATCTTTGCAACGCAAAATATTGCCAAAGAGCCGTATGACTCTAATAAAATCTTATAGAGAAAAACCTTTTCTTAATACTTAGTCTAAATTGGAATAAGCATTAAAACAGATGATAAGTTAGGCAACAATCGACTTTAACTGAATAGAACAAAGTCTTAAATGAGTCGTAGTCTACCTATTTTTTATAATGATTCGCTTAAATAGCCTGAATCGAAAATTTGCGCGTCTATTTGATTCAGAAAAGTTTTATTCAAACGATTTTACGCATAACAGGTATATGTACAAGAACACACCAGTGTTTTTCAGGCTTCTTTAGGTTTTTCCTTTTTTCTCTTTGCATTGAATTATTTTTCGCGACCCCCATCGGTATGAGAGAAACATTTTACCATCTATTTATGTAGAAATCGTCAAACGAATGCATGCTTTCTTACACATTTTTTATTAGCCTATTTATGTGTCCCACTGCTGCGCAAAAGCCTCCCCTCTTCTCCATTCGGTCCTAGTATCTACACATATTTATCGATCTTTTTATTACCTGGCTTAAGAACACTTTTACTATGTTATCCAATAAAACAGTCTAATTAAACCATGCAAGGGTCGAAATCTCTCTAAAACTTTAGAAATTTGGTATATGTATGTTACTGGTGACCGAAGAGCTGGTGGCTTCCTTGCACAACGTATCAGCATTGCGATACAACGAGGAAATGCCGCCAGCATCCTAGGTACAATGCCTCAAGGACCTACTTTAGATTTAAGGTAGGCAGAGGTAGGTAGTTAGGTAAGTTACACTTATTGTACATATTTCGAAAATAAATGTAAAAAATATATATATATATTGTAGGTCTGTTTTCATGTTCACACCATTTATTAAACTACTGGTCGGACAAACAGGAAAAATAAAAATTGTGTGATCGGATTAAGAAGATTTTTCAAGCTCTCGTGGTTCGATCGATCGAACTAGACGAACTTTTAAAATCCCATTTCTCCGATAGTAGGACTGACAGGATTTGAGAAGTCCTTATAGTCCGATCAATCGAGCCAACAGGAAAAAAAAATATTCGTATTCCGATTGATCGGACTAGTCAATCGGACCATGCGACCTAAGGGTAGTTTTATGGTTAATTTTGTAATCTACCAACATCTCAAAAGTGTTTTCTCACTGTAGTATACGTGTGAAAGAGAAGCGTATATCTGTCGTCTCCTACGCACGAACACGATCGCTAGGCGCGCGCACGCGCGTCGGTCTGTCTTGGACGTGAAGCCGAGTGACGTGTGACGGTGTGTGGAAGCAAGGAGCCGATATATCTTTATCATGTTGTGGAAGCGGTGTAAGTGGCAAATACCACATTTTGGCGACGAGCTGAATCGGTAAGTTGTTCTATAACAACAAATTTAACAAGGGGAGGAATAGGCCTATACTTTTAGGTTAGGATTTCGAACAGACTGTAACTAGGTGTACCTAACATTATTGGGCTAAACAAAAAAGAAATTAAGACACACTCGTTTTTGCGTATCGTAGATGGAACAGTGATACAGATTCAGTCAACTGTGGCGCGAATTCACCCAATGTAAAGTATTTAAGTATGTACGTGGGTGGTTTACGGATAATTTCGTAACAAACATAAACATTTATTTATCATTAAATATCATACAACGCAAGCTTAGTTGACTACTTACACCTTTAAAATAAGGAAAGGCCAAGTGATAGGTATGTAAACACGCGCGAGCCGCGCATGGGCTCCATGAGCGGGCGGCACCGCGCCGCGGCGTAGCTTTGTAATTCGAGATAGCGGTATGCAATATTGAACCTTGTGACGGTCACTGAGATTGTACTATTATTTATTCTGTGACTGAGATTAAAATTTGTTTGGGTTTTCGTTTATACACTTGTACTATTATTTATTCTGTGGTTATACCTACGTTAGAATGAAATGCTAGATATTATACATGTAACTCATGTAAGTAACCAACTATTATTTATTCTGTGATATAACTCGTGCAAGTCACGAAAAAATGGAAGTAAGAGGTTAATGCATGATTAAATTGATTATAAAACCTACCTATATATTTTTTTATTTTTTTATTTTATTATCAAATAAGCTGAATCATAAGTAGTTATCCGTATTGAAGTAGGTATCTAAAATACTCGAGAGTTAAGGCGCAGTGTGTCTTGCGAACACAATTTTTAAACATTCGTAGTGCGTACATAAATAATAATGTGGCTTCCAAAACATATAGATTGTAATTTTGAGGACTTGGTTAAGGGACTAGATCGACTCAAAACATGAATGAAAATAGGTCTAAAACCCACTATAAAAAATTCCAAAAAAAATATCCAATTTAGCTACAAACATGGGAATTATATCTAATTTAGCGTATTTTTATGCTTGATGGAACTTATCGACTACTTTTTGAAAATAAAAAAAAACTAAGAAAAATACTTTTTTAAAACCGAAACTGAATACCCCGATCGCACCCGGCCGACCGCTCAGTGCTCGTTGAGCTGCGTTTGAGGCCGGACCTGTGTCGCTGCCGCTCCGCGCTGCCAAGTGCAACTTTTGTGAATTTTAAAGTTATCCACCATGGGAAATAAAAAAAATAAAGAGAAGACGGAAGAGATTTAATCATTTGATGATAGCCAGGGCCAATGCAAGACGAACTAATGCCATCCGGTGAGTACGAACTGCTAATGACGCAGTAAAAGAAATACAGTATTACACTTTCACTCCCATTTAGCTTACGTTCTGTCTCTTAGCTTAGTAGCTAAGAACGATTATTTTCAACCGATTTCAATATTTTCAAAGGAGGAGGTTCTCAATTCGTCTGAATTTTTATTATTATATATTTTTTTATGGATGTTACCTCAGAACTCCGTCATTACTGAACAGATTTGAATTTTTTTTTGTGTCTTAAAGTAGATGGTTCCAGGTTGGTCCCGTTTTTTTCAAAATCCATTTCTGATGATGGGATCCATGAGGAACTGAGGGAACTCCTTAAATTTGAAAGGCAAATACATAGTAATTTGGGTATTTTCTTGAGAAACTCGAGCATTTCTTTACAAAACCTACCAGTTTGGTGGAGCAGATCTGATGATGACGACCAGGTATGTCAAAGAGGAACTGCTCTATAATTTGCGGGCCCCAGCTGTTTCTTCTGATTTGAGACATTCATCTTTTGTTTGTTATGAAATGCCTTCGAGGTAGTCCTATTTGATTTTAATTATATTTTGATGATGGATATCATGAGGAATTAATGGCTGATGCTGAACCCTGGCAGTACCTTATGGAACTCAGGTTTGGTAAAACTTACGAGAGTTCTGTTTTAGTCATTCAACTCGTTTTAACGAGCAATTAGGGGAACAGTTCTCAAGATGGAGCTGATGCTGAACCCTGGCAGTAACTAGTGGAACTCAAGTTTGGTCCAACATACGCGACTTCTGTTTACGTCATTCGACTCGTGTTAACGAGCAATTAGGAGAGAAATTCACAAGACCAAGCTAGTGGCGTTTGACCGTATAGTAGTAATAGTAGTAGTAGATTGTACATCAAGGGCATAAAGTAACACATTTTAGACAAGGCACGAGGACCAATATAGTAGTCGAGGATAAAATGGGTACTTATGCCCGAGGTATACACTCTGCTTTTCACTTCGATTGTAAGGAAAATATTATGTTTTATATCACTTTAAATCGTTGAAAATGTAACATCCATACTCGCGCGCTCCACCTGCGATCTTACTTTATGCCCTAGTGCATGAAAAGCGATTTTGTGTCGCCTAGCCACGACACAAAGGCGAACTTTTCGAGCAAGAGAAGTGAAAAATATATATTTTGTGATTTGAAACTCATTACAAATTATGACATATTAATATACTTAGACCGGGTTACTCACGTCTTTAAAGTCGAAAATAATAGTATGTCTAATACTCACGGGAGTTTTCTATTTAAAATTACAAATTATGACTTTCTATCTTTATGCCACTCGCACAGATTAGGTATTTACAGCAGAGCGCGGCTCGCTGTTTTTGTGAGTCACCAGGCACATTGATGATGGAACAGAGAGGTGACCACCGGAACTCAAGAATTAGTTGATATAATTCCCTCAATCAATCAAGCAGCAATATAGTTAACAGCAGTTGTTATTATCAAACGCAGGGTCAGTTGCACATATCTAGTTTTTAGTGCTCCGTAACCAAATTTATAACTATAATAGTACTGCAGAGGCCGTGAAGTAAGGGATTGCAGGACGAGTTTGTGGTAGACGGCTGAGTCGTAGACGAGAATAAAACAAGTCCCGCAATCTCTCTTCCGGCCGAGGCTTGTTTAGTACTTTTCTCAAACGTTGTGAGGAAATATTAAAATTAAAATAACTACCAGGTAAATAGTTAACAAGAAAAAAATTGTTTAATTTGCCACCTTTTTAATTTTTTAAAGATGCCATTTGAATGAGCTATTCAAGCACCATGTTTAACCGCACATAAATACTTATACATAGAACCATAGAATTTGTTTTTTTTAATGTCGCGTATCTAGTGGTCGTTGGCTGTATGTAATTTTTCCTTTGTCAGTTTAGTGTTAGTACGCAAATTTAAAAAGTTAGAGCAGCGGACTAAATGTTTCATTCATACTTACGCAAAACATTACTTCACGGCCTATGGCTAAGAAGTAAATGTGGGGAGCCATAAACAAGAAACTTCATGTCTTCATTTTGTGACATAAATGTATACATTTCCGATCATGTTTGAGAAAACAATATTTATAGAAATTTGGAGCTAAGATGTACGAGTACGTCCCTGCTTTATGAACCGCTATAGGTACAATAGGGTTTCAAATAAATTATTTATTTGGGCATATAAAAAATTAATATAATTAAGATAAATCTACCCCCCCTGAGATTGCATATATACCTTAATATGATATTGAAGAATGTCAAAATGTTATGTAACGGAAACCTTTATCACGCTGTTTCTGACATGCCCTTGGCCGATGTTTATATTTAAGAACGCTAGTGGTGGACATAGGCACCTGACTGCTAAAAACATTTGGTTTACTAATAAAATACATTCTACATTCCGATTCGATGTAGTACTGTTTACACCACTACTGCGCTATCTTACAATACTCGCGCACGGGGGGAGACGAGCGGGGCGCTCTCCGCGCCCGCTGCCAACCTCACCCCCTGACACGGTATTTTTCGCTGATTTTACGGCGCCTTAAATAAAGTCGTAGCTTAAAATTACGAAAATGGTGGCAATGGCGTTTAAGACTGTTTATATTACTTTCATTCAATATTATATGACTGCATGAACTCGTACTACTCATAGAACTCGTAGAATCGTTGCGATGATGAAAATATATGTATTACTTATGGTAGATTGTATGCTGTTTTGGCATAATAGTCTAGTCAAGTCAAGTTGGCAGATTAGTCAAATAGAATAGTCCAGTCAAAGTTGGAAATAGTTGGAATAGTCCTGTCACATAAAAAAAATTTGCATGATAAGTTTATGGTGATGATGATAATTTCTATTTGATTCATTTAATTTTATAATTGGATTTTAACAGGACACAATCCTGTTTGATGTTTTTTTTTTGATGTTGGAATCTAAAAAATACAAATATATTTTTTATTTACTTATAAATTTAATAGAAGCAAGATGTCGTATAGCGTGATGGCTATTATGACTTAGATGTTGGTATGCAGATGATGACTGCAATACCTGAGAGAGAAAAGGAGATTGGACGGAAGGATGTAGACTGAGTAGAAATAATAGATGGCGTCTGTTTAATATCTACTACAGCCCATATGCAAGATGTCGTATAGCGTTATGGCTATTATGACTTAGATGTAGGTATGCAGATGATGACTGCAATACCTAGAGAGAAAAGGAGATTGGACGGAAGGATGTAGACTGAGTAGAATTAAATAGATGGCGTCTGTTTAATATCTACTACAGCCCATATGCAAGATGTCGTATAGCGTTATGGCTATTATGACTTAGATGTAGGTATGCAGATGATGACTGCAATACCTAGAGAGAAAAGGAGATTGGACGGAAGGATACAGACTGAGTAGAATTAAATAGATGGCGTCTGTTTAATATCTACTACAGCCCATATATGCAAGATGTCGTATAGCGTTATGGCTATTATGACTTAGATGTAGGTATGCAGATGATGACTGCAATACCTAGAGAGAAAAGGAGATTCGACCAAAGGATACAGACTGAGTAGAATTAAATAGATGGCGTCCGTTTAATGTATACTACAGCCTATATTTAAAATATGTATAATTTAAAAATTAAAAGTTTGGATGGAAGGATGAAGACTGGGTAGGATTAAACGGATGACGTCTGTTTATTGCCTGCTACAGTCAATATTTGTTTGTCAATAGGAAGCCAACAATGACGACACCATCGTTGTCAGTTGAAAAGTTTGACTGCGAAGGTGACATCAGTTCTGTATCTATACTATGGGAACGTTGGAAGAGAAGCTTAGCAATATATCTGGAAACTGCAGGTGTCAAGAAAAAAAAAAGAAAAAAAAACGGCGAGTTTGTTACATTGGGGGGGGAATGGAGCTGCAGTAATTATTTTTAATATACCAGGGGCAGACCCTACATCAGAGGATTCCGGAGACCAGGATCAATTCCAGGCGAAAAAAAAATAGACAGTTACTTTGCACTTAAGTAAAACAAAAGATTTGAACGGCATACATTTAGACAAAGAAAGCAAGAAGACAATAAGAATTTTGAGAAGTTTTTGGTCCGACTTCGACTACTAGCGACAAAGTGTCAATTTGATGATATATAAGATCATTTCAATGATCAAATAACTGAAATATGTGCATCAGAAGAAGATCTCGGTCTCGGTCTCGGTCTCGGTAGTCTCGGCCAAAATTCGAGCCGAGATCTCGGTCTCGGCTCTCGGCCAAAAAGGGCCGAGATTCTCGGCCTCGGCCGAACCTTCCATCATGACACTTTTTGCGATTTTGGTGGGTATATTAACCAATTATAGTGTACCGTGTTATCGTACGTAATGCAAATTATTACTTTTTAGGGTTCCGTAGTCAACTAGGAACCCTTATTTCGCCAAGTCTGTCTGTCTGTTCGTCCGTCCGTCCGTCCGCGGATAATCTCAGTGACTGTAAGTACTAGAAAGCTGTAATTTTGTACGAATACCTATGTATATTGGTCATTCCAACAAAGTGGTCAAATAAAAAGTGTATATAATCTTTTTTTAGGCTACCTCCCGTACATGTAAAGTGGGGGGTGATTTTTTTTTGTTTCAAACTTAGAGTGTTATATATCATTGGATAATAGGTAGGTATTTGAAATATAATGAGAGTTTTCTAAAAACAGTTTTTCATAAAGTTAATATTTTCGGAAATAATCGTTCCAGTAGTTTAAAAAAATGTGTCCCCCCCCCCCTCTAACTTTCGAACTATGATTTCAAAATATATTAAAAAAAAATTACAATGTAGAACTTAATAAGAACTTTAATGGAAAATTAATTTGAACTTGATTGGTTGAACGGTTTTTTAAAAATTGTACATAATAATTTCTAAATTAAGTTTGTATTTTACCGTATAAGCAAAAAAAACTTATCTTGAATACTCAATTTATCATCCCGCACTTACCTTCCTTCTAATAAAAAAATAATGATTAAAATCGATTCACGGGATCAAAAGTTACCCCCGAAAACCCAACACACACAATCCGTCTAGTTTGTATTTTAGTAACCCAATTTACTTCGCGCTGTTAAGATTTTTCCGGAGTTGATAGGGTCGGGTCGGGTGTATTTATTAAAACACTTTTTAAGGTTGCCTATTGTGACGGACAGTAAACTACGGAACCCTACACTGAGCATGGCCCGACATGCTCTTGGCCAGCTATTTTCTCAAGCTTTTCTTGACTATTACAGGTTTTTTGTGGATAATGCGCGTTTTTCGTATTTATTATAAAATCTCGGTCTCGGTCTCGGTCTCGGCCGAGACAAAAAAAGAAGTCTCGGTCGGACCTTAGTATGTATGTTTATATGTAGGTATGTATGTTTGTTCGACGATAACTTATCTTTAATCGAATCGCCGTGAAATTTGGCAGATGGTTAGATTAGATACGATACATTTATTTTTTAAGTTCGAATACGAGACAAATCAGTCAAGGGGTTGCCGAGTTCCAAGTGTTCCAACACATCAAATATACATATATCTATTTATATACATAGATATAGGAATAAAACTTTGAACTAAATGTGCAATAACGGTTGCCAAAATATAATTCGTCGTCATTGAAAGGCATTGATCTGATTCTGAAGTCATCTGCCCCATTTAGATCAATCAAGGATAGTACCTACCTATTAAATCTGGTACAAATCGGTCAACACGCTCTGACAGTAGGTAATTAATAGGCCCCGGAAATTTGCGTGCGGTTTTTGAAAAGTCATAGGGAGAGAACACCAATGTTTATCGACATATCGGTAGTTCACTCATAGAGTTGTTGAGATTAATTTATCCTTAATTAAATAACACTTGGGAGAGAGGGTTTCCGATTGGCGGTAAGAAAGTATCGAATTTAAGATATGCCGATGACACCGTGCTCCTTGCTACCTCTGTGCAAGATATGCGAGAACTGTTTCGGAGACTCGAGACTGAAAGTAACGAAATGGGCCTCGCAGTCAATAAGTGTAAGACCAAGATTATGGTTGTCGATCGCGCCGGTCACTTAAATAACCCAACAAATATCATACCAGGCGTTGACACAGTTGAGCATTATATTTATCTGGGTGCCCAAGTGAACAAAGATGGATGTTGTGTACCCGAGATAAAGAGACGCATTGGTATGACCAAGGATGCCATGACCCGCCTAAACAACATATGGAAGAAGAGGGGAATATCCATGAATACTAAGATCCGATTGGTGCGAGCCCTAATATTTCCCATTTTTCTATATGGAGTTGAAACGTGGACGATACGAGCTCGAGAGAGGCAGAGGATCGATGCGTTGGAGATGTGGTGCTGGAGGCGTATGATGAGAATACCCTGGACCGCCAAACGCACCAACAAATCGATTCTCTCACAGCTCAAGATCAAAACCCGCCTGTCTACAATATGCCACCAGCGAATTCTTTCGTATTTCGGCCACATAGTGCGAAGAGGGAACGAGAGTCTCGAAAAGCTGATCGTAGTTGGGTACGCAGATGGTAAACGAGCTCGTGGCCGATCCCCAACCAGATGGACCGATCAAGTAAAGGACACGTATTCCTCTACGCTAAGCTTGGTTGTGAGGGAAGCAATGGACAGGACTCGATGGAGGCAAATTATTCACTCCAAGTGCAAGACATCCAATGATGACCACGATCCTCAGTCATGAGGGAACGACAAGAGAGAGAGAGAGAGAGAGAGAAATAACACTTGCATTCTTGCAAGCAAATATCTAATCAGGTTATCTATATCGGTACCTATATATCCGATATCCAACACTGGCTGTTACTAATGTTATTTAACATTATATCTCTTTCTCTAACATGATAATGTCACGTAACACTATCCTTGTCACGCCATGTTATATAACAGTTATAACACCCAGTGTGCGAGCACCATTATATGTATAGACACTGTCATAGGGGTATTCAAACCTTAACCAGTTGGTATTTCATTTATACATATAACCTTTTTCACCATTGACCGTGGGAAAGAGCATGTATCATCGGAAAGTTTGAGGTATTATTTTTTAAAGACACTAATAAGACTCGATTTATCGATATATCGATAAAAATTGGCGTTCTCTCGCTATGACTTTTCGAAAACCGCACGCAAAATTCCGGGCCCTAGTAATTAAGTATTCTAACACACTAAAAATCTTGAGATATCATTCATATTCACAAAACCGGCCAAGAGCTCGAGTTTGAGGCGTCCATACGGTGACCACTTTTCATCAGGCGGGTCGTATGCTTGTTTGACACCGTCGTGGTATAAAAAAAGTATGTTGGGATTTGCTCAGTGTAGGGTTCCAGTGTACGAGTAGTTAATCGTCCGTAACAATTAGTGAACCTAAAACGTGTTTCAGGATACCATGATCATAACTAACAAAACTAATATCGTCGCAGCACTTACGATAATTATACGCTCTTTCTAATAAGAGAATATGAATTTTCGAATAATTTTTAAGAAAAAAAAACCGACTTCATTTGGTTCCCGGTAAAAGTGAAATTAAGAATTTGTTTGAGTTAGCCAGTTTACTTCACAAATATCCAATACACCGCACGTGTACGATTGAAAATTGAGGAGCTTTCTTAATGTCCTAGGGCTTCCATCATTACATTTGAAGTATAATCATACGGAACTCCCTTGTAGACCTTTAAACAAACAAAATAACAATGTGTTAAATTGGATGACAGACTGTAAATTAACGAGCATATTCATTATGCCATCCCTGATTATCAACATCAGGTCCACTCCAGCAAAATGATGGCCACAGTAAGAAAATGCCTAAGCTAATTATAAAAACCCTCTAATCACAATTAACCTGCCGTTCAAATTTGAAGAGTTCTCTGAATTCTTCTAGAACTCCATCATCAGAATATAAATCAAATCAAAAAGATGAATGTCACAACTAGGATAATAAGTAGAGCTAGGTTTATTAACCAGTTCCACTTTGCGATCCCTGGTCTTCATCATCAGATCAAGTCCATCAAAATTTTGGCTCCGCCAAAACACTCTTTTAGTTACTTAAGGAAACCCTCAAATCAGAATGCATGTGCCGTTAAAATTTGAGGAGTTCTCTCAATCCCTCATGAAGCCCATCATCAAAATAGAACTATAATCAAATAGGACTATCTTGAAGGTATTTCTTTACAAAGAAAAGATGAATGTCTCAAATCGGATGATAAAGCTGGGAATTAACAAGCAGTTCCACTTTGCCATCCCTGGTCTTCATCATCAGGTCCACTCCACCAAATTGATGATGTTCGTAAAGAAATGCTCGAGTGTCTTAAGAAACTACCCAAATCATCATGCATGTGCCTTTCAAATTTGAGGAGTTCCCTCAGTTCCTCATGGATCCCATCATCAGAAATTGATTTTGAAAAAAACGGAACAAATCTAGAACCATCTATTTTCAGAAAAAAAAATATTTTTTAAAATCGGACGATAGTCCTGGGAATTACCAAGCAGTTCCACTTTGACATCCCTGGTCTTCATCATCAGGTCCACTCCACCAAATTGATGATGTTCGTAAAGAAATGCTCGAGTGTCTTAAGAAAGTACCCAAATCATCATGCATGTGCCTTTCAAATTTGAGGAGTTCCCTCAGTTCCTCATGGATCCCGTCATCAGAAATTGATTTTGAAAAAAACGGGACAATCCTGAAACCATCTATATACAGACAAAAAAATATTTTTTAAAATCGGATCATAGTCCTGAGAATTACGAAGCAGTTCCACTTTGCCATCCCTGGTCTTCATCATCAGGTCCACTCCACCAAATTGATGATTTTCGTAAAGAAATGCTCGAGTTTCTTAAGAAATCACCCAAATCAGCATGCATGTGCCTTTCAAATTTGAGGAATTCCCTCAGTTCCTCATAGATCCCATCATCAGAAATGGATTTTGAAAAAAACGGGACCAACCAGGAACCGTCTACTTTTAGAAAACAAAAAAAAATTTCAAATCGGTTCAGTAATGACGGAGTTATGAGTGAACATCCATTAAAAAAAAAAAAAAAAATAAAAAAAAAAATTCAGTCGAATTGAGAACCTCCTCCTTTTGAAATATTGAAGTCGGTTGAAAAAAAGACAATAATGGCTTAACTGACCATGTTCAAGATATTTTTTCTTTAAATTAGGTATTTTTAAAGGTGCACTTCCATGATTTTTTTCATATTTTTTGACTTGCGGTTCAAAAGTTAGAGGGGGTGGGGGATACATTTGTTTTAACTTTCGGGGGATTAATATAATTTCAGCCGAAAGACATCCACTGCTGGACATAGGCCTCCCCCAAAGATTTCCACAATGACCGGTCCTGCGCCACCCGCATCCAGCGGACTCCTGCGACCTTCACCAGGTCATCAGTCCACCTTGCGGGGGGCCTACCCACGCTGCGCCTTCCGGTACGCGGTCGCCACTCGAGAACCTTTCCGCCCCAACGGCCATCGGTTCTACGTGCAATGTGCCCCGCCCACTGCCACTTAAGTTTAGCGATTCGGAGAGCTATATCGGTTGCTTTGGTTCTGCTGCGGATGGTCTCATTTCTGATACGATCTCGCAGAGAGACTCCTAGCATAGCTCTCTCCATCGCCCTTTGGGTGACTTTGAGCCTTCTTATGAGGCCCATTGTAAGCGACCACGTTTCAGTACCGTATGTCATCACTGGCAACACACACTGATCGAAGACTTTCGTCTTCAGGCACTGCGGAATATTGGACGAAAAGATGTGCCGCAGCTTCCCGAACGCTGCCCAACCGAGTCGGATTCGACGATTAACCTCTTTCTCGAAATTGGACCTACCTAACTGGACAGTTTGTCCAAGGTATATATAATCGTCTACAACTTCGAGTGTAAAGTCTCCGATTGTCACTGGAGTTGGTGCTACATGGATATTCGACATGATTTTCGTCTTATCCATGTTCATCTTAAGACCAACTCGCCCGGAGGCTCTACTGAGGCTAACAAGCATCGTACTTAAATCCTCCATGGTCTCAGCCAAGACTACTATATCGTCAGCAAATCGAAGGTGAGTGAGGTACTCGCCGTTTACATTGATGCCTAGCCTTATCCAGTCCAGAGTCTTGAAAACGTCCTCCAGTGCAGCGGTAAACAGCTTAGGAGAGATGACATCTCCCTGCCTGACTCCCCGCTGCAGCGGAATAGGTTTCGAGTTCTGGTCTTGGAGTCGGACTGACATAGTGGCGCTCTCGTACAAACACTTCAACACTTCGATATAGCGGTAGTCTACTTGGCACCGTTGGAGAGATTGTAGTACCGCCCAGGTTTCGATCGAATCAAAGGCTTTCTCGTAGTCCACAAACGCTAAACAGAGGGGCAGATTATACTCCTCGGTCTTCTGTATAACCTGACGAAGCGTATGAATGTGGTCTACGGTACTAAAGCCTCTTCGGAAACCGGCTTGTTCGGGAGGCTGGAAGTCATCAAGCCTGCGTGCGAGACGATTCGTAATGACTCTTGAAAACAGCTTATAGACATGGCTCAGAAGTGAGATGGGTCGGTAGTTCTTCAGTAAGGCGTTGTCGCCTTTTTTGAAGAACAGTACCACCACACCTCCGCTCCATGCCTTTGGCGTTTTCCCTTCTAGTAAGACGGAATTGAACAACTTCTGAAGGGCCGTAAGGACCGGTTTACCACCCGCCTTCAGAAGTTCGGCTGTAATTCCGTCTTCACCAGGCGCCTTGTTGTTTTTGAGCTGTTTAAGAGCCATACTAATCTCGTACAGGCTGATGTCCGGGATGTCTTCGGTCCGAAAATATTTACTTTAACAAAAAATGTTTTACCGAACCCGTATTCCTCTACAATTTCCTATTTCGTTGAATAAGAAATTTAAGAGGAATACGGATACGATACCGCACACTTTAGGGTTGAAACTTGAATTAAAACGAAAATAATTGTCATTATCCATTTACAGATAACAAAAAATGCTACTCTATAGTTACATTTCATCATGGCCACTGCTGGACAAATGCCTGCCCAAGACCGTACGCCACTCACATACAACGTTTCTCTGCAATCTTGACCAGATGGTCCTGGTTGGAGGCCTTACCACGCTGCGTCTTCCACCACGTGGTCGCTTAGCAAATTTTCTGCCCAGCGATCGTCAATTCCACGAGCTGTCTGTCCAGTCCAGCCCACTATAATTTAAGCCTTGCAGCTCTAGGTATCAACACACAAATCACACTATTACCACAACGTGCGCTTATTTCATAATTAAGGTTGTCAAACAATCTCAGCCCACCACTTAAGGGTATCAGCGGCAGCAGATGAATCAAAAGGGCCGCCGTCAAGGTTTGACAGCTCTGATTGGCCGAATTTACTGACAATTGCCCCGACCTAGACCGGAATAGCGCGACAATGGGGTTAAGTACTACAGATCTACTTCTGTATTATTATAAAATTACAATTTCTTTTAAGAAAATAAACTTCTAAACATACTTTTCGGATATTACTCTGTATGCAGGATAGTCTTCAAACCTTTATGAAAAGAGCGTCTACTCCCATCTTAAAGGCCCGCAACGCACTTGCAACCACTCTGGTTAACCACTATATTTATGGGCGACGGATAATGGAAAACGCGAAAAATTAATTTAAAAAAGTGGAACTAAACTCAAACCAACTCCGGCAAATGTGTCATTATTTTTGTAAACTAACATCTGTCAATCAGTAAGCTTACTGCTGGACTTCCGGTTGATACTCAAGATGGCGAAGGCGTCTCTCGAATAGTTTTCTGTTTTTTGTGTGCTAAATTCTGTTTAATGTGTAATATTTATAACTTATTGTGCAGTAAACTAACGAAGAAGTGCGCAGCTAATGAAGTATTAATCCTGAAACGCGTGTAACCGTTATTGAGTCATTACTCGGCTGACCCGGGATCTCGGCCCCCTGAGATATTATTTTGTTACGTCTTATAGCCATAAACTTAATAAATACCGAGACCAATTACCGAACAACAAGTGGCAATATACTATTTATATAATATATGATATACTGATATATTGATAATAGGTGACACTGGCAAACTTGTCCAACTCTCTCACAGCCGCCATTAATTATAAAAAAATAAGATTAGCTTACTGCTCGCACTTATGCGACAGAATGAGATGCAGAATATACAAAGTTGCCTACTAAAACTCAGTGGCGCCCCCTCCGTAAATGTCTGCTTTTTTCTGTCGCGTTATATCGGATGGCAACTACATACCTACATGCCAGTGACCTATTCGAGCAAAACGCACGTGTACCATATGGTACATCGATATTGGCGAACTGAAGGTCTCATAACTAGGTCGCGTTCATCAATTATTGGTTGACCGACACCCATCGAGATTTAATAGCACGCAAGTGGGCCAATCATTGAATCAGTGCTCATATTGGTGCCATGGTACACAGGTTTTGGTTGCTACTGAGATACTCGTAGGAATAAGCATTAATTAAAAGTCGCCAACCAATTTGTTGGTAAAAAGTCTAATCTACCGCATGTGACATGTCGTAGGAGCAATAAAAATCGTACATTCTCCTCAAATCTAACAACTGTTGTTCTATAGTTTATAAATATTATGTAATCTGTAGTTTTTCACTTTTTCATACAAACTAAATAGTATTTTCAATGTACACACGCCTTCAAATCTGCATGGGCGATTTGAAGGCGTCATTCATAAACTGCCCATGCAATTTTGAACGTGATAGTATGTCGACATTGCTTTTCGCTACAAGCAGGAAACTCAAGTTGTTGTTCACGACGTGGCGTAGCGCTATGAGACGTACACACGCGTTCAAAAGTGCGTGGGCAATTTATGAATGAATTCATTCATTAACTGCCCATGCAATAATGAACGCAATATAGTACCTCTCTTTACCAGGAAAAAGCAACTCAAAAGATTTTCTTTTCGCAGGTGTGCTGGTTTATTCCTTTTGACCACAATTCGGTCAGCATGCAACGGTCAAACACAAGGTATGTGGTAAAATTGTAAATATCGTAAAAAGCAACAAACATAAATATGTAAACCTGGAGAGACAAATAATCACATGTTAACCCTTTCGCCGTACCCCGTACGCCACGACTTCATATCAAGTATGAGTTTACCTATGTTTATTTGTTGCTTCGCGATGGTGGCACTTTATTACTTTTTTGACGTTGCTGCTTATGAACTGTCGGCAGTGCAGCCACATTGACCTTACCTATTTTATAAACATAGCTGGGCATTAACTCGTTAATCCGTTAATCGTTAATTAACGAAGTTAACATTTTCATTAACGGATTAACTTTTAAGTTAACTTTAAAATATGTTAACGGAATCATTAACTTCCGTTAAGTTTTCCTAAGTCCGTTAATCGTTAATCCAATTCCAAAATACTTACTAAAAAGATACCGCGCCACGCGGCAAAAAACTTGTTTCCACCCGACACCCGAAATTTTCAAAAAAGAAGATTTTTTTGAATTCATGTTATTTTTTGATTATTATTCTTTATTTTTATGTTTGTTACGTCAGAACTCCGTCAATACTGAACCGATTTTAAATTATCCATGGTGGTTGCAAATTGGTCCCATTTTTTTCAAAATTCATTTCTGATGATGGGATCAATGCGAAATTGAGGGAACTCTTCAAATTTAATAGGCTTATGCATGATGATTTGGGTGTTTTCTTAAGAAACTCGAGCATTTTTCTTTACAAAAACCATCAATTTGGTGGAGTGGAGCTGATGATGGAGCCCAGGGATGACAAAGTGGAACTGTCTGTTGATTCCCATCCTATTTGAGACATTCATATTTTGAATTCATGGAATTCATGAAGAAATTAAAGAAATCCTCAAATTTTAACGGCACATGCATTATGATTTGAGGGTTTCCTTATAAACTTCAAATTTTTTTTGGGGGCTACCAACATTTTGGTGGAGTGTACCTGATGATGAAAACCAGGGATGGCAAAGTGGAATTGGTCGGTAAACACAGACATTCATCTTATTGATTTGATTTATATTCTGATGATGGAGTTCTTGAGAAATTCAGACAACCTTCAAATTTGAACGGCACGTCCAACGTGCTTGGAGGGTTTTCATAATTAGTTGGGGTATTTTCTTAATCAAGCCATAAATTTGCTGCAGTGGACCTGATTTTGAACACCAGGAATGGCATATTGAAACTGCTCGATAATTTCTAGCTGTCCTCCAACTTGAGACATTGTTATTTTGTCTGTGGCCTCGGAGGTCTACAAGATAGTTGCATTTGATTTTACTTCAGATCAAATCATGGAAGCCATGAGACATTAAGAAAACTCCTGAATTTTCAAAAGTACTCGAATGGTAAATTGGGTATTTTTGAAGGAAACTGATTAACTATAAGTTGTAGATCACTAACTCAAAAATGCCCTTTTTACCACTTGTTAACGGATTAACGATTAACGTTAACTTCCGTTAAGTCTTCCGAAAAGTAGCGCTTTAACGATTAACGAAGTTAACTTTTTTTGTAACGGATTAGCGATTAACTAAGTTAACTATTTGATTAACGGTGCCCAGCTCTGTTTATAAACATATTCTTTGTGGTTCTCTCTCGACAGCCCTAATATCGTTTGTCCTAAAATCACTTGCACTAACTGTTTTGTCCTAATGATCATAATCCCTAACGATCAATTGTCCTAACGATTATTTGCCATAATCGAATAATTGCCCAAAAAACGACTTCACACAGAATCGTATCGATGTTAGAAAAGATTAGGTTAGGTTAGAACCGTGACCTCACACAGAGTGAAATCGCTGGTAGAAGAGTAGGTTGCCACTTTGTAAGGGAAAACAATATTAGGAAATGTGAGTATAGGACAAATTATCATTATGTCAAACCATATTAGGGAACGCAAAAATAGGATAAAAAACTACAGGGATTCCGATATAAGTAAGGTCCATCATTTACATTCATAGTTTTGCTTCGTAAATATTTCAGAGAACTTCACGACCATAGCGCCATTTCCCGTCTATCTGCCCCTCAGCTGTTCTTCCTTAAGACCTGGAGATGTAGACCTACAAGGCATCGACCTCATTGCTGTATATCAGCTGGATGGACCTAATACTACCGGAGTGACCCTGGTCCGAGGGTCCCAAGATATGCAGAGGGCGTATAGGCTGAGTGACGGAGCGAGTCTAACAATTCCTTTAAGGTAATTCCCGAGGACTTCAATGACGCCGTGTTTTGAGTGAACTACCAAGACTAAGAATTGATGCAGTTTTAATTTAAAAATACCATATAGACCTTGCTTTCAAAAAATTCGTTTGAGTCACATAAAAATTCAGGGTGGAAGTACCAATTTATCTATTATTATCCATAGACTACCCTTACCTTTTAGTCCTTTCACTGGTGTGCCGATGGAAAGTTTAATAAAATGAGAAATTTACCACATGCGACCATTTGCAATTTTCTCAATTTCTACTTTCGCACTTACATACTTGTTAGAACGTGGCAGCAACAGTGATAACCAAACCATATTCAACTAGCATTTGTTTCCAAAAAAATATTAACCTTTTAAATTTGACTTCCAGGAACGTCTTTCCATCCGGCCTTCCTGAGCAATTCAGCGTGGTAGCTACCTTCAACGCCCGTAACCAGGTGAAACCCTGGATGGTGGTGCGAGCCTCGAAGAGTCTTCAGT
The DNA here is from genome assembly GCA_949128165.1 of Lathronympha strigana. Taxonomy (NCBI): domain Eukaryota; kingdom Metazoa; phylum Arthropoda; class Insecta; order Lepidoptera; family Tortricidae; genus Lathronympha; species Lathronympha strigana. The sequence continues at coordinate 6,932,529 of OX421923.1, read as the reverse complement.
TCTCCTTGACTCTGCTGCCTCGGATTGAGAAACTGGCGGTGCTTGTGGAGGGCACTAGGCTGATTTTTGAGTGTGAGAAGGTAATACAGTTTCTGAAGAAATCCGAAACTGATATAGTGCTTATCACCCGAGTTATCACTCTACTTTTCATACCGATTACGAAACGAAAAATACAGGTGTATTCATAAAATATATCTAAACTTATTCCTTTAGTACTATCGAAGAAAACGTATTAATATTAAAAATTAGATTTAATGTCGTCATTTAGGCATCTGGGAAATAAATATCAGAATGGAAATCATTGTATGATTTCCATTGCCCCCATTTTAAACAGTTTTTTATTACAATTCAAAACACGTAGAAAAAATACATTAAGAAAGTAAAACGCCTTAGGGCGGAAATGTATAATTCTCCATTCGCATCATAGGATAACAATGACTCACTTTCACAGCATGAGAAATGAAAAGTATGGATAGTACCTAATCATCTAATAATAATCTTACATGTTTTTGACCTTGCTACTTCGTATTGAGGAATTGGCGGTACTGCGAGATGAGACGGTAGTCATCCATAGAAAAATCATCAATCGATTATAGGTTTTCAAAGTACTTTAACTCATTCAACGCTATAGAATTCTCGTAGCGCTACGCCGTAGCCGATGACATGTATTTCACGCCTTGTAGCGAAAATCTCGCGTTGAGGCGTAACGACAACGTGTCGTGGTAGTGTTAATTGGTTGAACGTAGTGGTAAGATCCAAAGAGATTTACTTAAAGTACCTTTGGTATTATACCTAACTAGCTTTGGTATTATACCTAATCTGCTCACTTGCTTCAAAATGTTCATTGAACTCTTATTGCCTACGTAATAAGGGTGATAGCTGGTAACTTGTGCTTCCATTTTGCAGTTGTTCAGACCAGGCTGGCATAAGTTGCACGTCGCTGTCACCAATGATACTGTCCATGTGGCCGTCGACTGTGAAGAGGTACGTGGTTATTTCTAAACCCTCGACGCAAAAAAGGGGTGTGTGTATGTTCGGGTGATGTGTCGAGCTATTTTCGACTTTATTGACGTGAGTAACCCGATATAAGTATCATACTGTCTTCGGTTTTTGCGATTGGTGTTTCGAGCCTGAGATGATGACTGAGAGAAAAATCTCTCATAAAGATGATGACATCATCTTAATCCTGTGACAACGAGTGCTATAAAGTGCTGGAAATTAATAAACGCGATTAATCCGTTTTAAAATGTTTAATTTCCGATATAAGTATTTTAATATAAATATAAATATCATACGACCTTCTTACACAAATTGACTAAGTCCCGCAGTAAGCTCAAGAAGGCTAGTGTTACGGGTACTCAGACAACGATATATATAATATACAAATACATAAATACATAGAAAACATCCATGACTCAGGAACAAATATCTGTGTTCATCACACAAATAAATGCCCATACCGGGATTCGAACCCAGGACCATCGGCTTAGCAGGCAGGGTCACTACCAACTACGCCAACCGGTCGTCTAATATGTCTGATACTACGGGAGTTTTCTTATTAACCTGGACGTATTCGACGACTTTGTTCTGGACTATAATATAAACTGAACTGAACTGTTGTTTTCAGTTGGCGCCTCAAAACATCACGAGCCACGACCTGAGGAACGCGACGACGCTCTCAGTCATGTCACATGAAGATGGCACTCCAGCCGCTGTTAGTATTTCCTTCACTTTCCTAAGCGCCTAAACTATCAAATTACATACACATATAATAAACGCTTAACTCCAGGTTAGTTGGCTAACCCCGGTTGGTGCAAGGGGCCCTAAGTAAATTACCTACCTTTTACTCATGAACGACGAATCACATGACGAAATGATAAATGCGATACATGGCATATTAAGAAAATAATCAAATTCCTGTGTTATAAAATCCTAACCCACCCCCTAACTGATTGATGCGCCATCTTTCTAGGATTACATCTTTCTTTTCAATGGTAAATAACACATCATTGAGAATAATAGTACATTACATACCAAGGCCGTCTAAATGGGAAATGCCTCGGATTCCATGTAATTGTCGGCCGAGGCGAAGCCGAGGTCGACTAACATGTGATCCGAGGCTTTCCCATTTACCGGCCGAGGTTTGTATACTATTTTTCAGCCCGACAGAGCCGGCAGGCGGCAATTTAGTTTTGCGTAAAGTGGCGCTTACCGGCCGGAGGACTGAAAAAATACTTACCTCGGAGTAACTTACGTCGTTATAGGATATATCATGAAAATGAGCAAAAGTGCCACTATAACCGGACATAATTCCAAAAAAAAAGTTATAGAGGTCAATATAAGCGACAAGTCAATATAAGCCATTATACAGGGTGGAAATAGATTTTGGGTCAGTCAGGGCAGCTACCAGATCCCGTGTTGCTAGGCGAAAATGGTCTTACGAGACCTTCCTGCGATTTAAAATTAATGAACATTGGCGTTTTCAGATTTTGAAAAAAACATACAGGGTGCGAGAAAATGGTCATTTTTGACAAACTGTTTTTTTGATGCCAATAAATTCCATTCCTGTCCAGGATCAAAAGCTTGTATGGGACCAAAAAAAAAAATTCCGGCTAGAAAGGCCATAAATCGAGAAAAACTTTACCCATACAATTTGTATGAAAATGAAAAAAGTTTTTTCTACATGTATTTTTTTTTATGTCCTCCAGTCCTATCCAGTATCAATAGTTTCCTTGGGGTCACCTTTCGGTAATGTACAAAAAAGCCAGAAATTAAAGAAATTTGTTTTCATACATTTACTATGGAGAAAAAGTGAACTTTATTCGTATTCATCTGTCACCCTAATTCGTCCTTTTCCCTTTTTCATACCGTATTATGATCCTTCAATGAAACAGAACTGATTAGCGTGACAGAAAAATGTGAATAAAGTTCACTTTTTCTCCATAGTAAATGTATGAATATATGTATGAATGAGAATGATTTAATGATTTATGAAAACAGTTTACTTTAATTTCTGGCTTTTTTGTACATTACCGAAAGTTGACCCCAAGGAAACTATTGATACTGGATAGAAATGGAATCGATTGGCATAAGAAAATACATGTAAAAAAAACTTGTAGGTAAACGCCAATCTTCATTTATTTAAAATCGAAAGAAGGTCTCCTAAGACCATTTTCGCCTAGCAACACGGGATCTGGTAGCTGCCCTCACTGACCCAAAATCTATTTCCACCCTGTATACGGTTTATAATAAATCATTTAATATGAAAACCAACTTTTGTAGTTTAACCACGTCATAATAAGCGGCGTCACTATTAACGGATTCTATTGTATTTTTATATTTTTTTATTGTACAGTCAAGTGTAAAAATATGGGTAGACACATCTTACTAAAAATATGTCCCATAGCATTTTATTCCATTGTAATAAGAGCGTATAAGTACCATATTTATGAGACGATTTTGTCGATACGTATTTTTGCACTTGACTGTTACATACCAAATTTTAAGACTGTACCTGGTTATTTGGCGTTTTCCTACAGCGATAGTGTTAACACGTTTGGTCCGCTTTTAAAGTAATTTTCAAATGTCAAATGTGCAATTGTAGGTTGTACATACATGGATATTTAAACCTGTATTCTGTTCTGTACTGATAAAAATTGTTCATAATTTCAGGTAGATCTCCAATGGCTCTCAATGTACTGCAGCCGGTACCAACTTGCCAAATACAGCTGCGAAGAAATTGTAAGCTTTTGACCAAATTTTGAATTTTATTAAATATAAAGTTTTAAAATCAATGTCCAAACAGGTTCTAAGACTTATACCGACAGCTGGTCATCTTGTTTGAATGTTCTAACAAAGATTTAATAATCAACAGGATGAACCTGCACCTCTGGTCTCTACAGCATCTCCAGTGAGTAAAATTAACACTAAAATTGTATCTAAGGTTCTAGATACATAGTCTGACAGTAGATTTTTTTATCCCTCCTTTTTTCAGTCAAAGAAAAAGGGAAGTATATAATTTTAAAAAAATCTACTGTCAGACTTGGGTTGTCAAAGTATACCTAAAGTATCTACAATTCGCACTCGAGCTCTGAGTATACAACCTGTAGCTCTCCTCGCTATAAAAAAATAGAAAGGTTTTTTTTCGTATTGGCAAAAAGGATGAATTACTTCCATCCAAAGCAGGTCTATATACGATTCAACGTACGTTGTAATGTACAGTCAACCAATTGGAACCCTAGGCCGCTGTAGGACTATGTCATAATGACGCTATAAATCAAATTGTCAGAAATCTCATACCGCTTGTCGTTTTGACATGGTTCTAGAGTGGCCTAGGGTTCCAATTGGTTCAGTGAACCTTTCCGGTCCATCTTTCCATCCTTTACTGTATTAAATATTATTACAAAAAATAAAAGACATAAGTGACATAACCTTCGAGGAAAAGTATAGAAACGAAATATGTATGGATTTTATAAAAAAATTAAATGCTACATAAGATGTGTGTATAATGGATCACCACAATTTTTAATCGATATCCAATATTTTATAATTAGCGATTCTTTCAGTTTGAAGCCGGTGCAGATGGGATTAAATTAGCTGCTTTCAACGCGTGTAATGCTTCCTGCCCGCCGGTGAGTTGACTTTTCTATTGCTGAAAAATACGATTCAAGACTTTTTGTGGTTAAAAGCAGAAAAAGTCTCGAATCGTTTTTTTTTTTTGCAAAAATGGTAGTCTTGGGACACTCGGCAGATGGCCGATCGGCCCTCTCAGCTGGTAATCGTGACATAATAATCAGTTTTAGGGACAGGTTTGACACACGACATACAGCATTTCTGCACGTGCGACATTACTATGATCAAGGTTCCGTCGACTCAGATCGTGTCTAACTGATCCCTATCAAATCAATACATATATGGTTTCACAGAAAACATACACTAAAATAAATGCACCCAAGTAATTGCATAATAATAATTGAATGAAAATCGAATGGACCGTGTCTCTGAGGGGTCACCAGTTTGAATATTGCACGACGCGGTGAATATTTTTCCCAATGACAAAAGAAAATACCCTCACCGTACAAATCGAGGAATGCCAGTTTAATAGATTTTAAGTGATATAATCATATTTACAGGGTCCAATAGGTCCACCCGGGCTTCCAGGCGTTCAGGGAGACAGGGGATTCACAGGTCTACCCGTAAGTGCAAACTGCATTCGAGTCTATTATTTTTCTTCTTTAATAGCCTAATATGTTGTGTCCCACTGCTCGGCAATAAAAGGTTCATATTTTGGTGAAATTATATTTTATTCCTTTCTAACAAACGCAAATGTCAAAGTGACAGATAAAGACAAACAATCTTTTAGCTAACTGCTAAACTGTGTTTGATCTGCCATGCACATGGTGCCAAAATCCAGCCAGTTTAATGCTAGAAATATTTTTGTTTACAGGGCATACGTGGTATTGAGGGGCCTTCAGGACCCTCTGGGCCCCCAGGGCCCCAAGGCGAGAGGGGCGAACGGGGTCCGCCGGGGGAAATTACAACTGTAAGTCTGACTTTGCTGTCTGGTGTAAATATGGTTATATTATAAATCTTTCTAACCTGTGAGCGGAAATAAATATTAACTGAATGTTTTAGGGATCCATAGGAGTAGCTGGTCCGCCAGGCAAACATGGAAAGCCGGGTCGAAAGGGAGAGAGGGGAGACTTAGGACAGAAAGGTATATTTTGAAAAATATTATCGTTGAAAAAACTCTGTGGTGATTGCACACGGCGCATGTACGCGTTCTTCAAGCAACACGAGCTTCCAACACGTGGAAGGAAGACGGCAAAGCGATGTTTTACCATACAAATTATTCTGTCGCTATTTGCGGGGAGGGGGGGGACGTGCACACAGACGCACTTCTTACATAGACAAAAAAGCATCTGTAATGACGATACTAACACATAGAACATGATACAACTCTCCGATCTAATTTTGTGTACCTAGTCTAGTCACAACAAAGATCCGTTTATGCCCATTTAGGCTTATACATTTGGAGATTTGAGTGCGAACTTAATTTATTGGTAAATCCTGTTTGCTTGCAGATAGTGGAAAATACTGCGGAACTCTCCATAGTTTATATGGTGAATGTATACTACGAATGTCTAGTGCCTTAGCCCTTATCGCAAGATATGGCGCACGTTCCGGGTGCAATCACAGTTAGAGCGTGATGAATAGTCGTTACCTCAATATTTAAAAATCTTGCTAAATTTATTTTAGGTGAACCGGGTGATGCAGGGCTGACCGGTCTAGGAGGTCTTCCAGGAGAACCTGGCAGAGATGTAAGTTCATATATATTATATGATATTTATCATATATATACAATTTTTCATAGTATTTATAATAAATAGTATTCTCGAGAATATCACGACTCTGATTCATATTTAAAAAAGTATCTATTTTAAATTACCTACCACTGCAGTTTTCCCATTATTTATGACAACTATGACATAACAATGTCATGTCGAATACTCATATTCCGTTTACAAACCTGCTAATACAATGTGACATAAAATTAAATTGGTGATTAAAGTGATTATCTTCTAAATGGAGCTAAGTAATATACCTAATAATGTCTTTGAAAAAATAACTGAATTTAAGCTAAAGAATGCGCTTTTGAAGTTTAAGCAATTGCCTATTTGTATAAATCGCATACCTTCAGTTGATACTAAAACCCCTCTGTTGCCCATCTACTGTCACACCCACCGCTGAACAGCTGCCAGACATGCAGATTAATTAATAATCATAGTATGGCACACGAACTAGAGGGGTTTAGTGGTGTGGAGGTTTTATACAGAAACTATATTGTCTATTTATTTTGATGTCTAGTTTTTTTGATACATTTTTGTTTTACCAGTTGTCAATATATTTTGCTCTGAAACGGTCAGCTATTTTGTATTTATTATAATTATAACCCAACAGCTATCGAATTCCCGTACAAGTGGCTCTATAAATTACACACCTTCAATTAATTTTAAAACCCCTTTGTCGCCCATCCACTGTCACACCCACCGCTGAACAGCTGCCAGACATGCAGATTAATTAATAATGATAGTATGGCACACGAACTAGAGGGGTTTAGTGGCTCTATAAATTACACACCTTCAATTAATTTTAAAACCCCTTTGTCGCCCATCCACTGTCACACCCACCGCTGAACAGCTGCCAGACATGCAGATTAGTTAATAATGACAATATGGCACACGAACTAGAGGGGTTTCTATTTCCGTGGCTAGCTCTTAGACCAATTCCTGTTACAGGGCAAACCTGGCACGCCAGGCCCAGAGGGGCCTCGTGGATTCCCAGGCTTTCCCGGCCCTCCAGGGACCGCTGCTAACATTAACGCTTCACTAATTCAAGGTACCTATTTCCCACTTGGATGGTTATTAATACTAGGCCGTTCAAGACCCAGTAAATCCTTATACCTAAATAATATACAAAAAATGAGAATAGCCTAAAAATACTGTTCTTTCATGCTTGATCCGGTCTTATACCCGACCGTAGTATGAAGATGACAAAGAGTCAACATTTCATCAGGGCCTATGTACTACGTACCTATAGGACGTGGGAAGTCAGGAGGTTAGTAGCTTCAATGTATTTGGCTGTCAGTTCAAACGTGCTAGTTGAGGCAATTTTGCAATAAGTTAAAAAAAATACAAGGCAGGAAATTGGTAAGTTTCAATTCTCACACAAAAAAACCCTAAATGTGGCAATTAAACAATATTGGAAACTTTCCGTCGGTATAAAAAGCTGGCAATATTTATTTAATGCTGGCTCTATAATCGCTTACAGGTGCTAAAGGCGAGCGAGGAGCCCCCGGAAGGCGCGGTCTGGACGGAAGCCCGGGGTCTGCTGGCGCTCCCGGGCTGAATGGCGCTACGGTACGGTATTTCTGTTAAATTTATTCGTAACATGGACATTTCGTGAGAAATAGATACTAGAACCAGAATATTTGCTTCATTGTCAAGATTATCAGATAAATACCTATCTTATCCTATAATAATCGATAGATCGGATGGCAATTTCAGGGTCCTCAAGGCCCGCAGGGTCCAGCCGGTGTCCCAGGGCCTCCCGGCCTCATGGGTCCAGCGGGGTCGGGCGGCCCACGCGGCGAGCGAGGCCAAGAAGGACCACAGGTACATTATTATATCCTTAATAAATAATTGATGGATTTATTACTCAACAATTTGAACCTCAAGAATACATACAGGCGTGAGTTCAGCTTAGATATGTAAGTGCTATGGATGATGAAAACTTGATGTCTGCAAGGAAAGCTTCTACCAGAGATGGTGGCATGTTTTGGGTCTGTGACATTAACGTATATGATAATGAACCGCCAAAAGGGAAGTTAACGATAATTATTTCATCATCTCTCTGCACAAGAGGGGCAACATGAGTTATTTTTAAAGACGCTTGTTATATATGTGGAATAGATAGTGGAAGGGTCAAACACAAAACGATGTACGGAATATTTCCGGTGGACTTTAAAAAAATTAAGGGCTATGAAGAATGACTTTCTTATTGAACCCTTATCCACATTAAAAAGTAGTCCTTTTCTATTGAATTGTATGATAAAAATCATTACTACATATCCACAAGCTGTTAACTATTGACCACAGGAAAGAAAGTGCGTGTTCAGTTGAACTGTAGAGCCAATCTTTCCAGTGGACAATCATTCCAATGCAATGGAGTTCCCAGTACCCCTAAATGTAGAGGCTTAAATAAGAAAATCAAGCCTTATTGAATAGCTGTTTTTATTTTTGAAAGACTGAACTTCGTTTTGTGTCTGACCCGGAAACTATATTGGTTTAATAGACATTATATAAGATTTTAAGCTAACATGGTCATTTACACTATAATTACTATTTAAAACGAGATATATAACGAGAAATATCGGGAGCTCATTAAAACAAATGTACATGGTAAATATCTCGTTTTAAATAGTAATTTAATAGACATTAATTTAAATCTATATTTTTTCCAGGGTCGAGACGGACCTCGCGGTTTGCCGGGCCCGCCTGGCCCTCCAGGATCCAACGCTGCTCATGGTGCAACTATTCCAGGGCCTCCTGGACCGCCAGGGACCACTGGTCAGGTAATAATGGCAAATTCGTAACAGGTTCAGCAGTTTTCGAGTTTTGCCGAAGTGATTACTTTTTTTGAACTTTTGTAAAAAAAAGCAATGAAGGAAAACATCGTGAAGAAACTTGTTTGTGGGAAGACCTTCGAAATGATCTCAGTACACCCTGTAATTGGTTGGGGTAATTTCGAAAGTAGGTTGATTTCTAAAATCACAGGAAGATCACCCATAATTCCATCATTTTAATATCACTTCGAAATTACCCTTAGTTTTTTCACACTTGAAATTAACCCCAATAAGTATTAATCCCAACCAAACTCCAGATTCTTTCAGATTTAAGGTCGAAGGTGAAGGTTGGAAACCAATTCTAGTACTTATTAGTTTTAAGGCGTATGTAATAGAATTTTTGTACAACATTACAGATTTACGTCGAGTCGCACGTCGCTAGCCGTACCATATATTGACCTTGTAAAGTGTCTTAAGTAAATATATTGAGAAAAATATAGGTATACTACATACCTCAACCGAATTATATTGTATTACGTACTGAGGGCATACCAGGAAGAACTTCGTTCGTTCGTTCGTCTATTTCCCTCTCTATTGCTCTCGCATATTCGAGCGATAAAGAGGCAAATAGACAAACGAACGAACGAAGTGGGTCGTGGTAGACCCTCTGGTTATTCGACATTTAGCGCCGATTACCTCATCGTGTACTTTGCATATGCAACAGCATAGCCGCGTGCATGAATACATGATTTATGTGAGGCACCGAGTACAAGTATTTCTAATCGCTTTGCTCTCACAAGTATTCCCAAACCAATTTCCTATTACAGAAAGGTGAGCCGGGCTTACCAGGCGCGCCGGGCGTTCCTGGCATTGACGGGACCCCGGGCAGCCCAGGACAGAGAGGACCTCCAGGACTGCCAGCACCACATAACTTAATTTCACAGGTAACGGAGCAATTCTATTGTTTTAGAGTATGTTGATTTTAAGGAAAGCAGGCCCTGCCAAGCTTGTCTGTAAATTCAGGTATTGCCACGACCCTAAGCAGCCCGGGACAGAGAGGGTGTCTAGGTCGGCCAGCACCATATAATTTGATTTGACAGGTAACGGAGCAGCTTTTTAAAACTAAGTAAGTAGGTAGTTGTTTATAATATGTCAATTTAAAGGTGATCAATAGCCCTCGCACAGCTAGCCAAAGAGTGCTGCGAGAATCTGCTGTCTCGCAGTCGAGAAAGACACCTGTCTCTTTCGAACTGTCCAGATGAGACAATAACAGTTGTATTACCACAGAATAAATAATAGTACCGATTGCGAGATACTCTTGCACTCTTGTGTTAGGGTTGTACTATTATTTATTCTGTGGTTAGGGCTGCAGTACCTACCACGCGTGCCTGGACAGGTATTGACGGCAGCTTGGGACAGAGATGGTCTCCAGGGCTGTTAACACCCAAAAACTTGGTTTCACATTACGTATGTTGATTTAGAGGCAAATCTGGCGAACGCAACAGTACACTTTGTCGGCCACGTCGAATGTCTGAGGTTTTCGCGAAAGGCGTACCATTCGTCAGCTCTGGACGAACCTTGATAGAATATGGTACCTATTTTATCAAATCCAGGAGTCCGGCTTTGAAGGTTACCTTAGCAATTAGAAGATACCTACGTTGCATATAGATATACTGAGGTGTGAGATATTAAAAAGGTCTACGATTTTTTTCAGGCACCAAGCATATCGGAAAGTGAAGTGAGAAGCATTTGCGAGTCGCTTATAAGAGGTAACTATTTGATTCGTATGAAGCTTGAATTAGTTAACTAAACCAAAAATGCATGATTGATTACGTTTGCCAACATCTCGTGTGAAAAATAAAAATGTCAGATCACTTGGTACTTGGTACTTATACTTTCAGATCGCCTTAAGGAATGGACGCATGGCCTAGCAGGGCCCCCTGGGCCCCCAGGAGTGGGCAGAAGGGGACCACCTGGAAAACCTGGAGTGGCAGGTGTACCTGGTAAGTTACCACTTACTTTTACCAACAACTATAATATTACCTTATAAATTTACTAACACGGGGTTAATCGTGTAGAAACTTTGAAAACAAACCTCCGACGTTTCAAGGGCGACATTGTCCCCGTGGTCCCGGAGAACTTTCTACACACCTCGTTTTGGTAAATTTATAATGTATAAAAATCGTGAAAATTTAAATAAGTATAATATAACCTTATTTACACATTCATTGTCGTAGTTCGATTTTATTACGATAGTGTTTAAGAGTTATACATAGTCCGTCAGTTACAGTATGAAAAAATATCTATTAACAGGTTCTCGAGGTGACCCTGGAGAAGTAGGGCCTCGCGGGTACCCCGGCGAGGCTGGCGACCCTGGTAGGCCAGGCGAGGCCGGGCCAAGTGGGGACAAGGGCGATAAGGGAGAGAGGGGGCTGGAGGGGCGCGGCCTGCCTGGTCAGGAGGGTCCAAGGGGGATTGCAGGTCAGTTGTCTTTTCAGGTGCTTGAAGTGACCTCAAAGTGAAATTGTCAGGCCGGGCAAGGTCGGGCCTCGCGGGGAAAAGAGCGATAAGGGGGAGAGAGGGCCGGAAGGGCGCGGGCTACCCTGGTCAGGAGAAACCAAGGCGGAATGCAGGTCAGTGGGTTTTACAGGTGCTGGAGGTGACCTTGAAGAGGTCACCCAGCCACGCAGGGATAACCGCTTTAATAAGGAGAAGGTCGGCCATATATCCGTGCATGGTTATTGGATATTCAACGGTAAAATGCAACATACTTCTCTATTCGAAATTTTCTAGGAACCTAGCATTTATAAGAACACTTTTCAAAGCCATATCGTATCCTTTAGCCATGGCAAAAGATGATATTCCTAAAAGAACAGTAAAATACACGGTAGACGAATTTATTCAGTTTTACGAATTGACCTACTAACCATTTTTTTCAGGTCCGATTGGTCCACCTGGTCCCGTTGGACGAACAGGAGACAGAGGAGAGACCGGGAAAGAAGGTTATTAAATATTCTTTTTATACCTTTTTCTTATGTCTCGGTCATCGTCGCCCATGGACATAAGCAACATCAGAAGAGTTTATGTATATTTTTAATCTGCATCCTGTCCTTATAATTTTTACAAGGATAGGATCCATTTTATTATAATCAAATTATTTACATCTACCATTGAATGTGGTCTGCCTATAATATACCTATTTTGTTGGTACTTACTGATTGTAATATGTTCCATAGGGTCCATAGGCCCCCGAGGGGTGCCCGGTCCTCGAGGTTCCTGCGATTGCCCCACTGCAGCGTTCTACGCGTATCCCCAAGGACTTAACAAGGGTCCATAGAGGACGCTACTGGCTTCGAACGATAATACACAAATATATAGGATTCGTTCTTATCGACGTTGAATCGGCGTAACCCGAAGAATATTCAATATTCATTTGTTACCTTCGGCGGGTCACGTACTCAAAACAAAATAGGTACAGTCAACCAATTGGATCCCTAGGCGTTTTATTTATGCCGTGACTATAGGCTAGACAGACGTACCTACGCACGGTGCGCGACGCAGAATATGCCACGATAAAATCATTTTATGATCAAATAAAAATAAAAAAAATCCTAAAATGATATAAGTCGTTGCGCTTACCAAATCTGATATGTGTTTGATTATTATAATTAAATGATTTAAAACCTTATGTGTTTAATTGCTAGTTTACTTATTAATTGTCAAAAATCGAGCACATATCAGATTTGGAAAGCGCAACGACGATATGCATAAAGTATTTTTTCGTAATATATTTACTACATATTTGGACATATCTGGCCTCGATAATCATCTGATCTCCAGAGTCTTGTATTTCCATAAATGTAGGTATTAATACCTACTTAATAATGGACATCTTAATACTTTCGCATTTTGTAGGTACACATTATTATAAAACATAGATAGGGTCTATCGCGAATGCAGTTAATTTACCTTAATATACCGACGCGACACAGTTTGGCATTGGCTTGACTCTTGACTTTTGAGTCTAGCCGCGACCATGACACATGAAACGGTGTCGAATTAACTGAATTAGCGATAGACCCGTTCTATGTTTTATAATAAAATGGACATCTGTATGAATAAGTTTGGAAAAAGTAATTTTAACAGAGCTCAATACAATCGTATCGAGTTATTTTTGATAACGATAAACATACTCGTATAACGCATTTGCTTACATCACGTAAGCTTACGTTAATTGTAAGAATCTACTTAATATGAAATTAGTACTTTTTATATAGACTTGTGTAATGACAATGTGTACTTAATATATGATTAAAAATAACGAAGTTTTATTTTAGAATTTTATTTTAATATCAATTATATAGTCGTAAGTGATATAAAATATAATCTGATATAACTATCAAAAATAGTGTTTAAAATTGATAAACAAAGCTCAAAATACAATAAAGTAAGTATGAACGACATCACATAATAACAGATATTTTATTCCTTAACTTTGTGTCTTCAGAAAGTAGTTCACAATTTGTACAATTGGCATTTTGCCAATTAGGCATTTCTCCCGTTTAACCTGCCACCGTTGAATTGATATTACATAAGTCAGTGCATTTGATGCCCCATACGCCACGACTTCATAGTAGGAGTTTACCTATTTACATATTACTGCTTGGCGATTGTGGCACTTTATTACTTGGACATGGCGGCAAAAAGCTTAACGTCAAAGTTAACTTCAGAGAAAATAATCTTCTCTTGCGTATATAGTTCAAAGCATACAAATTGCGTATATGCTTTTTTCCTGTGTACAAGATTATAGCGTCCGAGTAACCAGAACATTAGCATCAGAGTCCATACTGAGAAAGCGCGATATGTGAAATTTTACGTATAAGTTACTATCCACGGGCCATGTGCTGCCTTGTGCAACGCCTGTGCAGTGCTATTAAGTTTTTGTCTACTCCAGCATTTCTCTCTGTCAATAAAATGACTGACAGCGATATTAAAAAAGTATACATTATAACATTATCTATGGTATTCCTAAGAACATCGCTAAGCTCTTATGGATTTTCATACAATACAACACTTGTTTTTTTTTTAATTCACAATGTTGGCAGACGACAAATTCGACATTTCCACTATTTCGCTGCCGTAGATAAACTAGTGTGTGTGTACTAGTGTAGTGTAGTGTATGCAAACGGCTCATCATTGGTTCTTAAAATTCTCGGGTCTATATCGGGTTGAGTCTCTGTAGCGACCCTTGAATTTAAAAAACCCTTATAAGATTACAGCTGCATAAACGACTAATACTAGTCAGGAGACGATAATTCTATTTATAAGAACATTGTCATACTATAAGGAAGCATACCAGTTTAAAGAACTTTCCTTGCTTTAACTCTGTGTCACTGCATTTATTCACCGATAAGGCTTGAGCGGGTAAATCTATAATTATTTCAAACTTCATACCTCACATAAGCCGATTCAGATGCGGTGACATCCCTATACTTTGATAATCTATTGAATCTTTTATCAATAATCTACCTGCAATTCTTTAACTGACCTTGGGATTCCCAGGGATCGATGTCCCTGACTACCTGTTTCCGTGATGGAAGGTTCAATTATTTGCCGGCTCGATCTCTCGTACTGTTTCTATCTCCGCTTTGCAGAAAAAACACTGTTTGCTGTTCAGCATGTGCTGCATAACGCAGGCTCTGAAATTATAAAAAATTGTGTTTTTATTCCTTTTGACGAACCCAATGCGTTGAACTAACTAGGTCAGCTCCGTCACAAGGTTTCGAAGCGATCCACAATGCTTAGAACCGGAATAGATGGAGCTTCGACCTTTAATGTGGGTTGCTACCCAAGGGAGGGAGAATAACAAAGTAGTAGTAGAAAGTTCTAGCATTCTTACCTGCACGAATGGTGTCCACATGGCATGAACGCTGTGTCTGCGGGGCGCGCATAGCAAATAGTGCAAAGCAGTTCAGATTGCGTCCCGCTGCCGCCTGGCGACGTTTCCTGTAATAATACACAACAAGAAAAAAAAAACTCAAAAACATATTGAGGTTGTAAGATTATATAGATTTTTTTAGGGCGGGTTTGTACACGTAGGTACAATTTAAGAATTTTAACGTAAATATTTTTTTTTCAATTGAAAGATTTCATACAAGAAAATTTTACCAATAACGGTGATTGAACAGACGGTATCGTGCAACGACTGTAAGATGTTGACATGTAATATTTCAGTATTATCAATAAATGAGTATGAGTAAGGGATATTACGAGTATACCACCAGGGCCCGTAATTTTCATACCGGTTTCAGCACACAGGATGTTTTAATACGAAATGAGTTAATGAAAGATAAAGTCTATCAACGTTCGATTTTAACGTCGAACGTAATAGTTTTGACACTATTCAATGACAGCATTATTCGTTCAAACGTAAATTCTACAACATGATGTATGAAGCTTGACGTCATTTGTCTGTCATCGGCATGAAAATTACGGGTCCTGTATATCACTGATATAATAACCATTCGCCTTACCAAGTTATTTTTGGCTGCTCGAAGTTTTTCAACCACCGTTTCTAACGCTTTCATCTCTTCAACTGTGACATCTTCGGGATCTATTAAACATACAGTCTTTTTAAGTGCATAATTGATCACATACAGGTTGTCCTTAGCCATTGGACATGCCGAAACGTACGTACGCGTTACCTACGTTGTTTAGAACCAGTAAGTACACAATAGTATTAGTTAACCCTTTTTCAGGCGTAGTACGTATATTGACAACATGCGAGGCAATATAATTTGAACCTTAGAACCTTAGTTTAAGGTTTACATTTAATCGCATTTTAGGGAAATTTGACCCTGCTTTAAATGGATCGCCAAAACACAATAATTTGAAATATATTTGGTTTTCTGCGGAAAACTGCATAGTTCCTTGGGGCCTGGAAAAGGGTTAACGCGACTGTAGTACATAATGATATTACAACATGAGTAGGGGTAATGATATCATACGAGTGTTTTAATGCCTAATTATGTATAGTTGCATACACTACTTTATCTACACACATATCATAAGTGTTCTAAGGTGGGTTCATGGACCATAGGGAAATGACCTGCATTATTACTAGTAGGCTGGTAAACAGCAGGAAAATACTCGTACGTTAAATTTGTTTTTGATATTAAGATGCGTCCATCATCACAGAAGTGGGACACCACCGCTATCATGCGCCATTCGCGAACCGCTCGCGCACTCGGGGTTCACAAAGTAGCTACCAACATTTGAATAAAGTGTATAAACTTTTTGTTGACACAAATCAAATTATTTTATTTAATATTTTTTGATTTGTTATTAAAGTAGGATGGAAGTCCTAAGCAACGTCGCTTGTACTTAGAAAATGGCCACGGGCGTCTTGCCTGTTTCTAAGATTGCATATACTCGAGAAATTCGCCGACATTTCGATAGGACCAGTTGGCCTAGTGGTTATGGCGTTAGCCGTGTAACTTCAGCTTACACGGCTAACGCCATAACCACTAGGCCAACTCGTCCTACCCTAGATGAGAGTTTTACTTGTCAATTTCTACGATTCTACGAGCGTAGCCGACTACCACCTTACACTATTTTACACTACAATATTTCAGGCAAATTCAGTATATTAAAAATTAAATAAATATAAATAATTTAAATTTTCACGAGAACAGATCGTAAACGTGTATGTAACCGAAATAAGCGGTCGCGCTTCCATACTAAATTAGTAAGTACGGGACTTCATATGTGCGGTTGTGTCTTGTATGCTCTGTCTAGTAGTTGAGGTTGTCTATGGCTACCAACCGCACCAAACTCTGAGGAAATAGGATACTTACAGTTGTAGAAAGAGAAATCCTCCCGCTTGCACTTTCCTAACATAAAGTCGAGTCCATCGATATGGAACAGGGGCTCGGAGACCAGCGCCTTTGTTGCCCGTTCCAGGTGCTGTCAACAGACACGTAGATAACGTAATTGTATTCAATGGGAGCTACCGCATTGTCACTCACCAGGCGGTGCCACTCATGCGTGGGTCCTCTGCCAATATGGGAGAATTGTCAAAGTGACGTTTGACGCCCTGGAGGGCGTCTGCCGCGAAAGCAGGAGGTCGCTGGTTCGATCCCAGTCCTGCTCACCGGGGACCTTGGTCACTTTTTATTTAGTATATGACATCTCTTTCAATTTATAGCTATGGTATAGTTATTTAGTCATATTTTCCATATCGCAACCACTTAAATTATTATACATATAGCATATAACTATTACAGCTACCACTGAATGAAAAGGGTATAAAAGCTACCTATAACTATTGTTCCTACCATGAGTAATTAAAGTAAAATACCTCCTGCGAAAGCTTCGGATCAAGCATTCTGACGATGCTGCCGGCGACCGGCGCGAGAGCAACGTAGTAGTGGACCCGATCCGTATCCGGCAGCCCCCGGGCCACGAGACGGGCGAAGCCGGCGCCACCGCCCGACCGGACGCAGACACGGGAGACCACCGCCATCAGTATCTGTAGGTACACATGATAATAGTAGTGCACCCGTATCTGACAACCCCGGGATACGAGCCGGGCGAAGCCGGCCGTTAGAGAGGACGAATAGAGGGGACGAATGACATTGGTCACATTAAATTGGAACGGTTAACACTCACGTAATTTTTATCACAATAGGCCTGACATGTTTCGACTGCATCGGGCAGTCATCGTCGGACAGACAGAGGGGTGTTGTCACCTTCGCGAAACATGTCACGCATATTGTGATAAAAATACGTGAGTGTTAACCATTGCAATTTAATATCAGCATGACTCACGAAAGTTTAAATTATAATTATGACATTGGTCACGAATGCAATCAATATCTGGATATAAGACAATGTAGTAGTACAGCCGTTTCTGGTAGACCCACGAGGCGGGCGAAGGCTGCACCGCCGCCAGACCGCACGCATACACGGGTCACCACAGTCATTAGCAGGGCCCGTACATTTTATGCCGATGACCAATAACGTCAAGCTTCATACATCATCTTTTAAGTTTTACATTTGAAAAAATAATGCTTTCATTTAATTAGTTGAATAGTGTCAAAACTATTACATATGTAGTGCATATTGATAATCCTCGTATATTCTAGGAAACGTTCATATTTGTCATGCTACTTCAATCGATGTCGGTACTTTTAGTATGTACCTACTGACAAAGTCTGAAATAGCATTGTGACGTTCGGGCGTTCCGTGAAAATACGAAGAAGAAGAAAGAAAATAATTATGCACTAGGTACATCTGTCCGTTCGACGTTAGAATTGAACGTTGATAGACTATATCTGTAATTAATTTCGTATTAAAACATCCTTTGTATTTATATACTTACGTCATTATGACGAAACCGCCATGAAAAGTAGGAGACCTAATCATTAGTATCTGAACATTATTACAAAATATCACAAAACTCTAACTTGATGAGGACAGTCTAATGGAAGCGAGACATATAGTCATCTCATCAGATATTCCAAAGATCAGGTAGTGACCCGAAAAGTTACAGGTCTCTCTCGGGTAATGTTTAAAGAAACTCTTACCTGACATGTCCTCCCCAGCAGAAGTTCATTCTGCCCATCACAGGAGTCCGACTTGGTTAGGACTGTAGGAGCGAGACAGATAGCCATCTCCAGGGCCCGCGCCAGGCCATGGTAGAGGTCAAAGCAGGTGGCACACAGCTTGATTTGACGTGACTCCAGGTTTGAGTCCACGCTTATTCTGTCCATCTGTAAATAATTGATTTAAATCGTTGTTTTAGGCTGCAATAATGCTTGAAATGGACGCTCGAGTGATGAGACGACGTTTTCGACGGCTCAGGGAGCTTATGGTCCGCTATAGGCGCTAGTTTTACGAAAGTGACTGCCATCTGACCTTCCAACACAGAGGCCTTATTGGGATTAGTCCGGTTTCGTCACGATGTTTTCCTTCACCGAAGAGAGATTGGTAAATATGAAAATAATTTCCGAAAATTCAGTGGTACGAGTCGACCTGCGTATTGGAAGTCGCAAGCTCTTACCGCTTAGCAACCAACGGTCTTAATTTACTCGTAGTATCTATACCTTCGCCCTTCAAACTCAAGCCAAACTTTACAACCCCGAACGGGCAATCACGCATTATACACATTACACAACTTTGTCAAACTAAGAGGAAACTGTTATTCGTCCGGCCACCGATGGCTGTTTTATAACAATTTCACTGGACAAAAGTTATCGGATGTTCGCAACTGGGAATATATCCGTGCCAAAGACAGATTACAAAATACTGTGTTAGACACTCCACAAGTGTTTAGGTAAGTAACTATTTATCTCTGCACACTTGCTATTAGGATACTGACTTTGCGAGTACATACGCTTTATATTTTTTCTGATATTTAGGTATATAGTTTTAACATATAAAGTCAGACCAAGCTATAGTCAAACCCCGTTATCTCTTCAAAGCAAACGAACTTTTAAAGTGTTATTTTAAACGTCAAGCTTTTATGAAATTATGACATTTACTTAACAGTTTCATAACCTGTGCTATCAAAATTTATGCAAACTTAGCTTAGTCGGACTCCATGTATATCAAAATAAATGTCGTGGAACAATCTGACACAAAGAAAGAAAGAAAGAAAGAAAGAAAAATTCTTTATTGCGGAAATATTCACAATATAGTGTGTACAATACAATTTCAGTATTATATAGGTACTATGCGTGACAAAAGGAACGGGCTCAGCATATGTTATTACGTCAGCTTATAACTGCGCAACGCTGGTTTTCAGTCCGTCCCCTTTTCACCAGAACACATTAACATTTTGCTGCGGGTAGAAACAGCCAAATAAAAAAAAGTTTACAGATGTATATATTCAATATAAAATATAATATATAATGGCAATATTATGAAGTGTATAATATAGCTATGTTAGCTTCATTTGTATCCTATTAACTAGTAAGCAAAGGCCACCACTCTCTTCTACCACTCGTCGCGGCTAGAGTCCAATTAAGCTAAATTTTCATCGATTTTGATAACACAGACTGTGAAAGTGTTAAGTAAACGCAATGATATCATTGACGTTTGACGTTTAAAATAACACTTGCGCATTCTCTATCAAAATCGATGAAAACTTAGCTTGGTCTCTCTCTATGTGCATTCTCCTACCAGTATCAGTAGATTTCCTACTAGTAAGTAGTATACAGTTTTGAATGCATTTGGTTAACTAAGTTCTAACCGACTCCCACTTGACTTAGAGGCCCTAAAACTCACATCTTCGACAGCACCTTTGGCGTGATGACGACTATGTTTTTCATAATTGGACTAGAGGATCGCAACGAATGCAAAATCGCGACCCCTATATCGGCTATCCTTTCACTGATTTGGCTCATATCCGAACTTAAAAAATATCTCATCTAACTACCTGCCAAATTTCACGATGATCCAATCAGAATCAGAATCAGAATCAGAATCAGAATGATTTTATTAATACTCGATTATCATTATTTATCATCGAACAAACATACAAACGCCAGATTGTTCCAGTAGACTCGGAGAACTTCGCTCACTCGGGCAATAATTAGGTGGCATATCTGCTGATATTTACTTATCCGTGTAAAAATACTTGGTACGCGTTGGCGTCGGCAGAAAAGTTGTAGATAAAGTTTAAACAAGCTTCAAAAACATGATATGGAATTACGGATAAATTGTATATATTGTATCAAAAAATATCTAAGAGTTGGACTATTTTGCGAGTTATTATTAGTAGGGTCTATTGGGGTAATTACTAATGTCAAAAATGCAGTGTAATTTCGAATGTCAAAAATGTAGAGTAATTTCGAAATTAGACTCTTAAGATGATGGAGTTATGGCTGATATTCCTGTGATTTTTAAATTACCGTGCTTTCGAAATCAACCTAATACACCGTAACAACAAATCCGTCGGACTATGATAGTAACCAGTAACTGCTAAGATTTCTTCTCATCTTCAACAATTAAGTAACTAAGTACTTTATTTTTATTTTTATTGAGGAATAGGTAAGCATTTGACCACAATCTCACCTGATGATAAGTGCTTGGTGCTAAACAACGGGTGTGACAACTAATTCACGAAATTGCAGAGTTACAATGAGATGTAATACGAATATAACTGCTTGCAATGATATCCCTAAGTAAAACAAGACAGTACATGACCTCTTGCATCATAGTAATGAACTCGGAGAAGGCCCAGTTGAGCTGACTCAGCAGAGAGTTGAAGAACGACGCAGCCGCTTTAGGATGCGAAGCCAGGTAGTCTCGTATTCGCCTTTGGATTACTTCAGACGGACAAGGACCTGAAAACAATTGGGTACAATAAACATTTTGTCAGAAATGTTAAATAGAAAACCATACTAAAATATCGGGTAATAATCGGGTTACTCACGTCAATAAAGTATGCGCCGAGCAGCCGTCACGGCCGGACGCATGACTCATGAATAAGGGACACGGACTGTTTCGAAACATGACGAGCTATTTTCGACTTTATTATCGTGAGTAAACAGGTAAGTATAAATTGAAAGAGATGTCATATACTACAGAAATTACCAAGGCCCCCAGTGCCTAGGGCTGGGATCGAACCAGCGACATGCTTTTGCGGCAGACGCCCTAACCACTAGGTCAGTCGACCACGGCGGCCAGAGTCCGAAACTTCCTAAATATATGCAATCCTTTCTTATGTTTGAAACGCTTTAGGTGCGTTCCGCCAATCCTACAGCTCAGAATTACGTCTAGCGCTGTCTTAAAACTTAAAAACGTGTATTAAAACATTTATTACAATTCATAAATGATTGAATTCATGCTTTGTACGCGATAGTTAATCCTACGTGTTTGTCAAACACACTTGACAAACACCGTCCAAGGTTTAACAGCCTCCTTGCCAAGTCAGTAGTGACCCAGCCTGCCAAACAGGACTGCATATACTTATTCTTGATTTGATTTGATTTGAAACGACCCAGAGGCCGTAGTCCAAAGTCCAACAAGGTGGTCAGATCAAGTCCGATCCGCCCTGGACGTGCAGCTACACGTCGCGCTTCACGAAGCCAAAGACAGACGAAGATGGCGGGACATCGTCAGAGGAAAGTTGTTTTCGCGGGGACTTCACGACCCTCAGCAGTGAGGAATGCGACGCGAGGAGGAGATATCGTCCTTTGCTACCCACAACACAAGCCTTATTGAGTTTACTGTGGGACTAGGTTGATTTGTGTAAGATTGTCCTATGCTATATATTTCTTTATTTATTTACTTGATCATCTGGGCGCCGTATTATGTTATGATTTAACTCTAGGACTGTATAATGTAACATTACGATACAAGTGCGAACAGGAGGAAATTGGCAACGAGTGGTGATAGTTAAAAACACGACCGTAGGGAATGTTTTAAATCGACACGAGTTGCGAATTACCTCTTCGTACGTGTATTGTACGACGTTTTACAGTCCATATGGCCCTTTGAATATTCGACGCAGGCGCGTAAAGTGCTCATTATCGCCCTAGGGCAGTAAAGTAGCACCATGTGTACTGTAAAATAACAAATAACATATAGAGTAGCGATACAAACCAAAACATTGGCTCATCAGTCCAGCGTCAACCTTGGCACCTAGATTGTTGACTGTCGGTTCACGGTCACCGTATCTGGAAATTATGCATTTAAGTTGGAACTGTTGGTAGTGCACGGGTAAAATTCTTGATTTATTTTTATGACAGGCATGACAAGTTTCGGCCGTGAGGTTTTCCACTTTTCCTTTCTTTCTACAAATTTGGTATCTTTTCTTTTTCTTTTCTTAGCAGAAGTTTCTGCTTAAAAAAATATGCATATATATGTAGGTAGTTTACATATCGTGTAGTCTAGCATATCTGGCAACCTAAACACCTGCACTGCACGCAAAGTCCTGTACTTAAGCATATCACATTTTCTCATCCAGTATTCACGGGCATTGCTAGTATAGCTACTATACTCGTGAAAAAAAAGGTAAGTAAAAAAGGTTGGTCGTTGAGAAAATGTTTTGGCTCACCTGGCAGCTAGATGTGGCCACTGTCTGTGTCGGAAACCGAATCCAGTACCGTGCCAGAAGCGCACGAGTACCCAGTTAGACTGCGCCCAAGCTCGGTTCTGGTACGGACGTATCAGTTCTTCAACCATGCACATTTGACTGAAAATATTTGAGTAATTTATTGAATCAGGCATTACTTTGCGGAATTCTATATTAATTACGACAAAGAAGGACGGAAGGACGACGAAGCCTGTTGCTGAATGCTTCATTGTTTGTGTGATGATGGCACCTGTTGCTGTTTTTTGTTTCTAACCACTTGACAAAGCCTACGTTGCGGATTTGAATTTGTGAGCTGTAAAATTAATTTAATTGCCAAGTAAAAAAAGACAATAATATTGTTTTACTTATCAGCCAAATAATAAAGCGCTAGTCAATGAATGTAAAACCGTTTACTTATGTGTTTTTGCATGTTATGTAAACAAATAAAAAAATGCTAATTAATATAAGGACAGAGTTCACGAAAGAAATGATATCAAATGTGTAAGTATGTGTATATGGTGTAAAACCGTTAAATTTTGTTTTATTTTGTTTATTATTTTTTTCTTTCTTTCTGTTTCACTATTTTCTTTTGATATGGTTTCTTGCAGAACGACATATATTGTAAATATTTTTACTACCTGCCTACTTTTGTAATTTGTTTTGAAAAAATAAGTCCCGCCGAGTTTCTTGCCGGTAATAATCTTCTCGGGCTGTGGTGTAGGGATAGAACCGGTAGTAGCTTTTTTTTTGACGTTCATAAGTGCATTGTAATGTGCCTAAATTGAAAAATAAAGATATTTATCATTTATTTATAGATTTTCAACTTGAGGCCGTATTTAAGCGATTACGGACTTAAACGAGGAGTTCACCCGTTTGCATGTTGCAGGTTGCAGGTCATCATCATCATTATCATTTCAGCCGAAAAACGTCCACTGCCGAACAAAGGCCTGGTCGTTAATGCTCCTTCTGTTATCGTAGCTAACACTTACTGCTTGACAGGCACGCGTTCTATAGCCCTCATAGTGGGTGGCTGAGTAGCGAAAGATGCCAAGGTCTGCACCAGCGACTCCCGAGTGCTGGCCAGCACAATACGCTGGTCCGCAAACTCAGAGCACAAGAATGAAGCGCAGGATACCATCAGATCTTCCCATTCTAGAACCACAAAGAAATCAGGAAACAAATTGCTATTGCTGGTCTCTTCAGCCTTAGGTAGGTAGGTAGGAGAAAACACAATTTAACTAAAGCGTTTGTTTACTTTTTTTTGGATATGGGAATTCGATTCTTCTGCTAAACTATATAGCAGATACTTGAAAATCCAGGTTAGTTATCTAGGCTAGTTAGTGTAGGCGTGCGGGTACACCACAACTAAAAAGTCGCAGTAAATCAGTTACACCGCTTGTAACATTGCCAAAATATTAGGAGCTCACAAAAAACAACATGGTAAATATTTCGTTACAAATGACCATGTTAGGTTTAAATCGTATATAGTTCTGAAATATACATAGCAAACCCCATACTCGCTATATGGGGTTTCCTATTTAAGAGATGAAAAAAAATAGCTTTTTCAACCTTTTCAGTTCATTAAATTATAAAAATGATGTTGTGTGTGCATTACTAATTGGGCCCAACTCAGCATATTACTAAAGAAGCTGGCACTAGTCTTCCGTAGGGCCCAAGATGCCATAATAGACAACACAAGTTACTGTCAAGTTTTCAGAGATATCGAGAGAAAATCCTTTGAAGGTCGGGGGTATTAGTTACTCAGCTTACCAGGTATCTGATGGACAGGCACTGTGGGATGAATGTATAGCCGGAGAGTGTTGCAGAGCTCCAGCATGGCGTCCACGTGGTATTCCGGGACGAACGCGAACAGGGGCTCTGAGAACTCACGCATACCTGATTCTGCAGGAAAAATAATACTATATATTACCCTTTTTTAATTCTGCTGGGCAAAAGCCTCAAAATACATATGTCACTAGAATGGATATTTTTTTAAAAGTTGTCTGAAAAATTGTACTTACAATTTTGTGGACAATTTTTACACTATCGACATAGAAATAAATGCACTGATAAAGCTGAACAAAAGTTGTTTAAAATGTGTTCCACTTTTGCGCCCATAATATTTTTACCATAATTTATTCTACTTAACCAGTCAAATATAAAACATTTCACTTATTAAGACCGGTACTATTTTTTTTTTAATCCAAAGTAAAATTATCAGTTTATTTGTTTTGAACGGTTAAAATCAGTTCGTCACCACCAACCGGCACCAATTTTTAGGGTACACGTTTTGAGCGATAATTACGTTTCTTCCAGATCTGGACTTGCTTGTACTCATACTACTAAGAATCACGAACTGATACGATCGCAATTAATAAAAAAAAACCATAAAAAATTAGGTTTCCACTACTTCACGCTCACAGTACCTAAGTAAACGTGATGTAATGAATAAAAAAATGTGAAAACTTTTTTACAATAAGTATTGAATCAGCTCGTGATTCTGAGAAGAATGAGCCGAAGCAAGTTCAGATCTGAAAGAATCAGGTTTCATGTTTTTTTTTTGAAAAACGCTCCTAAACGAAATGATATTTACTGCAACATTGAAAATAATGTTACTTTGTTATTCCGCCAAACGTGCTAGTCATAGTGTCAACCCGTTATACCTACTTGCGTATTTTTTAGCATGCAATTAATAATATAATAATTTACTGCAATATAAAATTCGCAGTACTTACGATTAGCTGATCCGACTTGAGTATTTGACGTGTTCCGAGGAGTCACCGCCGTGGATGTAGGTGTCTGAGGACTACAAAGAAGGTAAGAGCCCGGTATAGAAATTCGGCGGATATGGCTTAACCTTTTGCAATGAATTTTTGTACAAAAGTCGAAGTTCGCGCATATTGGAATCATGAACGGACTCTTAACCAATTAAAATATACCTACTCAGGCAAGCCATTTACAGCAGTAGGGAAGGGAAGGTTGCAAATTTTAAAAAGGTAGGCGGAGATCTGAAAATTTTGCGCCTTTACCTAACTGTTGATAGAATTTGTTTTTCAGACTGATGGTATAAAACGAGCATAAACACACATCGTCGACCGTAGCTTCAATTAGGGTAAGAGACATGGAAATCCCTGTCCATTACCTTAATGGAACCTACGGTAGACGATATTTTAATGAAGACAAAAGAGCAGTATCAGTTTGTCCTGCTTGCTAAGCGAGAACTGATATTAAATAGTGGTTGAAATGTGTATGCGTCCTCCGAGATAGAAGTAGATAGAGACACCTTAAAAGGGAAAATGTGTAGCTAGATTTTGAAGTTTGCTCTCCGTTGCCATGGCGACCGAAAGGACGCCATTGGAAACTGTAAGGACGATTGGTTCTAGATTGAGCGAAGTCGTTCATTGTGCGGTCGAAGTACGGTATGAGCGTCTCTATTATTGATCTCTTTGATGATAGTCTCTACCTAGCACTGGAACTGTCCGTGTACTCGAGTTGTAGAGACGCGTAGCTTCCAAGGAGAGAGCTCTTCCCTGGCAGTATTTCCTTACTGGGTGCCTGTTAGCAAACAGAAAACATAAACTTAAAAGAGCGAAGAGAGTGGGAGATTAAGTGCTGCAGTACAAAAACATGTTTATAGAATACCTGAATATGAGTAGCATACTCCGTGTCTGAGGCAAGCCGCATGGAATGCAATGTGCCAGCGAAGTGCTTGGCCAAATCCGCTTGTCTATTCTGTGTCCATACAGCTCCTATCACCCAGGCCATTTGTAATGCTCCGGCGTTTAGTTTCTCCTATATAAAAAATGTTACCATAGACTAAATAAAAAGTCACCAAAACTCATCCGTGGATAGTCTCGTAAATACGTCAGAACTAAAATTATCCCATCAAAAACATTAAATGTAAAAAGACACTTCGCAGTTCTTATGCTGTAAACAAGTTTTGAGATGTAACGTTCAAACAAGTCGGTTATTTTAGTCGGTACCGGGGGGTGTCCATAGAACGCCACTTTCACCGACTTGCCTATTTTATTTGAACCCTGTGTTCCACTACGATTAAAAAAAAATTCGTTGTTGTTGGGGGCACTGCTGTGCTGTGTCCGTAGATTTGTCATTATCATTATAGATAATCTGACAGACGTCTTCTTGGATACCTACCCTAGGACGCCTTTAAGAAGTCCAAAAAATTGCATCCGCTAATTTAAGCGGCCTAAGATTAAATGTTTGATTTTATTTACACAGACTTTACTTAATTTCCTTTAAAATAGTTATTCATAAAAAAGGGCACATAACTTAAACAATCCACAACGCAGGTTTCGTTAACTCACAGGCAATATATCCACCACAGGTTTCGTCAAAAAGAAAGGTACTTACGCTAAACCAAACATCACCCACAACACGTTTCGTCAAAATGACCTACTAGTGGGATTTCTAATAAAATATCCCTGATTACCTCATATACACCTTTGAATCTCTCTAGTTCTCGAAAAATTTTCTAGGTCAATTCTCCTACCTTTCCTTTAAAAATCCTCCTCCTCCTCCTTCCTTTAAAATGACCTACTACTAGTGGGATTTCTAATAAAATATCCCTGATTACCTCATATACACCTTTGGATCTCTCTAGTTCTCGAAGAATTTTCTCTGTCAATTCTCTTTTTGATTTCTCTCGATCGGATTTATTAATTCTTTCTATGGACAAAGTGCATTTTTTTAGATTGACGTGTGGAGAGGAACTTATATATTAGTCCACTGTGACTAGCTCTAAAACAAAGGTATGCTCTAAAACAAAGATATTTGGAAGTTATATATTTATACCTGCGGCCTGCAATTCGCCCGTTATGGCTGTAATTCGGTTTTCTATGTCATGTAGACAGTCCGCCATGTCTTGTTGGTTGTCTCTCAGCTCGCATAGCTGCGAACAAATTTATAGGTCAGTTAAGTATTAAATATTTTTGTCTTTTAGAAATTTTGTATATTAGCTACTGTTACGAAAAATGTCGCTGCAGAATAGTCTGCCGACAGTTTTTCCGCGTAAACTTCAGAGGGGTGATTTTGAATCTTAACTTAAGCGCTTAAAAGCAAACAACCCAGATCGTATATAATCCCACATAAGTCATACCAAGTTTGTTACGATTATTTATGCATGACATTATTAATCATCTGTATGGTATCCTGCTTCGACTCCTAGGCGTGAAAATTGACAGGGATTTGATTAGAATTTAGTTCCTCGCACCTGAATATCGTCTGACATCATCTACTGCAAGTTCCAGTTTCCAGTTCTTAAATCTGACTTATAGCGTCACAATTTTTTTTTTTATACTACGACGGTGACAAACAAGCATACGGCCCGCCTGATGGTAAGCGGTCACCGTAGCCTATGGACGCCTGCAACTCCAGGGGAGTTACACGCGCGTTGTCGACCCTTTAAAAAAGGAGGACAATGACATAGTCTTACAGTGGCCTAGGGTTCAAATTGGTTGACTATACCTACTGAGCGCACAAAATTCTTTGGATTTAAAGGGCCTCACCTGCTGCAGACACGGTGGTCCAGGACCTAAGCAAGATGCCCCACGCCAGAATACACGCATATTAACCCGGCTGCTGAGCCGAGGGTCATTACGATTGCCTGGCATTCTTCCCGCTCCCCTGAAGACTCCTGCCTGAGCAGAGCAGGTCACCTATATCAGCCGCGCCGATAACATCAACACAGAGTTTCCCAGGGGTACTGCCTTTTGACGGGTATCTCAAAGAATCGCCAAGCTGAAGTGGCAGTGGGCTGAATTTATTGCCAGAAGAACTGGTGGTTGGTGAGTCTAGTGTGTTCTTGAGTCCGGTACCACGCACCGGTCATCGCAACGTTCAAATGCTCCTCCCAAGATGGACTGATGACCTGGTAGGTGTCGCAGTAATCCATTCGATGCGAAAATAACACGACCGATCGATGTGGGAACTGGGGGAAGCCTATATTCAGCAGTGGACGTCTTTTGACTGATAATGATGATGATGACAGGATTTTTCATTCGAACTAAACGCCCAGACCCATACGTACAACTGTCTGATTGAGGGTGTCAAACTATCAGTTACATAAAAGTCTAGTGTCTACGACTGACGGACGTGCCTACTGCTCCCCTGAAGACTCCATCCTGAGCCTGCCAGCCGGTGGGTACAGTCGCCTGCAACAATATGCGCTATAATGGCTGTAAAAAAATCTGACACAATCTTATTGGTGCAGTCAGAGCGTATCACAGGTTTTTGAGCCTTTCATAGCGGAAGATGCTATTGCAGGTGACAGTTCTCGCAGGCTAGCTGACTCAGGCTGCTTCAGGGTATTATCTGCGGTGCTATCTGCTTGTATCACTAATACTGTGTGAGAAACCTGTTTCAGCGCCGTTTACAGCATCAATAACACGAGCATAGGTGACAGCAAGCAACGCTTAGGGAAGTCACTCCCCATGTTTAGTCCTAACTGCCACAACTTTTATTTTTTATTTTTTTCAAAAATTTTACACAGCATTACAGTTTAATACCAATGCACTGTGAAAATCATAAATTATACATAAAAAAATAATATATAAAGCACAAAAGAGAAACAATAACAAACAAAAATCACTTAGTTCTAGGCGACGCAATAGCGTGGCTCCGTTGCGTCGTCTGAACCAGCGGCATGAGATTCGGCAGGTTGCCCCGGAACCACCGAAACACGACACCCAGAACACACGACGACCAGAAGTCTGCGCTCGCGATGGTGTCCTATGATTATCTAACATATGATTATCTATCTGATCGAGCCAGATACGTTCTGCTTTAGTGATACTTTCTTATCATGATTGATGGCAACGCAATGGTAAAGCACGCGCAATACGTCCTGGAGTCATATTTTTTCCTAACTTTGATGAAGTTAAAAGTGGCCAAAAGCACTTACATAGCTCTGGATTATCTGTTTAACCCCGGGCGGTGCAAGTGGGCCTAAAGACGGGTAGCCTCTTTCATCTCGCGCGTGACTGCTCTGTTTATAGTGTGTTGTGATCTTCCGTTACCTTCTCAGCATGTTTGATAGCTGACCCATGGTATAACGCAAGCAGTCCGTCCAGGAGACGCAGATACCCGGTCTTGACGTTGATGGAGCCAGCGCCAGGCATCATGGATCGGGTGCCCTTGAGCGCCAGTGCCGTTTCTCCTGTAGACCTAAGGATATAATTTGAAAAACAGGGTGCGGTGGAGTCAATACCCATCCTATAAATAAATGGGTCATCACTCATCATTATCACCATTTCAGATTTTTATCGCCTACATCTTTGCATAGGCCAATCTTCGCGTGCGTCACTGTTAGTCATAAGAATAAATCTTGTTTTATTTATTTATTTATTTAAGCTTTATTGCACAATTACAAAAAAAGTACAAATACTGATTAACTTTTACTAGGTGGCCAATGCCGAAATCGCGAAAATACATTTGGCTGGCCCATACAATTCGGCGGCATCCCACCGGCCGGAATGTATGGAACAGCCAAATTTTCCTTACTCGTTTTTTTATTTCATCCTGTGTAAGTACAATGTACTAGGGTGTACTTAGTACATACTTGGATACCTACTTGGTGTCTCATTCCATCCTTCGTAGTGATTTTTACTGCTGCAACTTCATAGTTTTCTATAAAATGTATCTCTGCTGTCCGTTTAGGTGAAACAGCCATCTTGGATTCCTTACCTGTTTGGTATCGGTGGTAGCGTAGCGTGCATGAAGCGTGCCATCGAAGAAATGACCTGGGGCAGAGTTGCTAGACCGGGAGAGCCTGCACCCATCTCACTCACACCTGCAATTAGAGCATCTACTCTTAATGCTATGGTTTAGTATCTGAGCTTAGTTAAATGTCTGACTAAGTTAAGTGTCTAACTGAGAAAATAATTGAACCACGAGCGTAGCGAGTATTGCGCGTGAAAAAGGCTTGAGAGATGACAAAAGTTTGAAATTAAATAAAGTGAATTAAACCCTCCACCATGTGAATTAACGCCTACAGACTTTTTGTTTTTATTATTAGTTTCCGCTACCTAAAGGTTGTCTGGAAGAGATCGCTTTTTAGCGATAAGACCGCCTGTTGTTTGCCTCTTCTTTTGTTCGCTGTATTCTCTGTATTTGCTTCATTTGAGGTGTGCAATAAAGAGTATTTGTATTGTATTGTATTGTAAACACAAACCAAAGTGGCAACACCTATTTTTGTAAACAAACAACTGCCAAACAGTAACCTTACTTCTCGCACTTATGCGACAGAATGAGGTGCACAATATACAATGTTGCCTACTAAAGCTTAGCGGCGCCCTTTGTAAATGTCTAATTTTTTCTTAATTTGAACACGAGTTCGTAATTCTTGTACCACCCGTGATACATACAATGTTTTCATCACATTTGCGAGAAGATAAATAAATTTTGTAGGCAGATAAAACAACAATAATTATTAATGGCAGTGTAGTTGCACAGTTCACAGTACTCTGGAGAGAGCGGTGACTACGTGCGGCGACGTGAGGGGCAGGTCCTCCGGGAGCTCCGGGCCGGCGGTAAAGTAGTATCAGAATCCTTTAAAACCGTGTGCTTAACACAACTCATTAACTCTAAGTATGCTTAGCATATAATATCATCATTTACGAGCAGGTGTGATGAAAAACAATTTTACCGACGAACTTGGGTCCCCAGAAAATTTCTTGGCACTTGGTCGAGACCAGTACACTAGGTACAGTCACAAAAATATGGACGGCACAATGCACACAACAAAATATTAGTGTTTGAATCCCATTAAATATGGAATGAGTTACTCGAGACCGACTGTTTCCATTTTTAATGGAATGCACTGGGTTTGAAAAAGTTGGGATTTATTCATAAGACAAGAGTTTATTATCGTGCATTTTTTTTGTGTTACTGTATTAAATATCCACAAAAACTCGTTTATTTTCATAAAGGTAGTAACAAAAGCCAGCCAAGTGCGAGTCCGACTCGCCCACCGAGGATTCCACACAAAGGGTGCTTCCCTCACACCCATATAGGCATGGAACTCTAACTGCGTGTCAATTATACGGTTATCGGATTTTTTCCTGTACTTGTGCTACAAGTTCTTGCTTTTTGCCAAATTTCGTGAGTCTAGGTTAGCGGGATACTTCCCGCTTCCCACAGGGTACTCTTTATGCCTACATTTTGATTCCGTTTGCAAATGTGTGGGAAATGCGACGTTAACGGCCGTATTGTTTGATTGCATTGACTAAACAACTAAAGCATTCAAAATTGTCTTGACATCACCTTATCTTCACAATAAGGTCCGACTATGAGCGCCGCGCCGGCGCGCCGCCGCCGCCGGTAAAAAATCTCGCGCCGCCGCCGCCGACGACACCACCGGCGTGGAATCGGCGTGACCTTGATGAGGCATACCGAAATTACACTTATTTTGGAACCATACAAATTAAATGTTTTTAATAGCTAAAATCGTTGTAAATGCCACCTTTCGATATGTTTTATACTTAATAATTAGTAGGTACATAATAAAACCAAATTTATTCGCGAAGATATATTATATACACGATGATTTTTAATCAGTGATCAGGTACTATTTTATTTTACTCAGTAATTGATGGGAATCACGTTGAAGTCGAAATTAAACGGATTTTGTTTAATCATAATTTTAATTTTGATATAAATTGTATCCTTAAATGGTCTCTTTCCATATTTATACATATGGTATGGTAGACGCACTGATACGACAAAGCGCCTGGACTACACAGTGGAACGACAACCAGCCCTTTTACCGTATGTAAAGGGAGTGTCAGATAAGGTTGCTAATATTTTAAAGCACTAAGTTGATAGTACTGCTACCAACGGCGTATAAGATCTTGTCTTATGTATTGCTCAAAAGTTTAGAACCTTATGCGGAAAAAATCCTTAGCGATTATCAGTGTGGGTTTCTTCCTAATCGCAGTACCATTGACCAGATCTTCCTGCTCAGGCAGCTAATGGAAAAACGGTGGGAATACTGGGAATATGCACAGAGCATTCACGTGTTGTGCGTGGATTTCGCTAAGGCTTATGATAGTATAGATCGACACGCCCTGTAAACCATACTGAGGAATTTCGATATCCCATGTAAGCTGGTAAGAATGATCGAAGCGGTCACAAAGAGCAGCAGTATGAAATTGCGGGTGGAAGGTGATCTGACAGAAGCCTTTAGTGTCACCACAGGGTTGAAACAAGACGATGCCTTATCGCCGATGCTTTTTAATTTAGTGTTAGAATATGCCCTGAGAAGAGTCTTAGCTTTAGATGTGGGGCTAGAACTGAATGCTAAGCATCTGGTGGTTGGGTATGTGGATGACCTGGCTCTATTAGGCAAGACGAGTTCCGAAGTGCAACTATTAGCTAAAGTTCTTGAGACCGAAGCAAAGAAAGTAGGCCTGAGTATAAACCACGCCAAGACTGAATATCTCCACATGAGACAATATAACACAAGTCGCGGAAGACCGGCGGATCTACGTGTTGAGGATATTGTGTTCAAATGGGTGGCTAAGTTCAAATAGGTACTGAGGCTTCACTATAACTAACGCCAACACTCGGGACGAGGAAATAGATGCCCAGGTTCAAAACGCCTTGCGATGCAGTGCCGCCCTGCACAAAGTTTTAGTGTCCAGGCTTCTCAGTAGAAGCACTAAGATCCGCATTTACAAGACCGTAATTTGACCAATTTTATCATACGGTTGTGAAGCCTGGACACTGACACTTAAGGAGGAGAACAAGCTCTTGGTGGCGGAAAGGAAGATCCTGCGAAAATTCCTCGGCCCAACTTAGAGACCCGACGGCAGTTGGCGAATTTGGAAGAATTCGGAGCTTGAAGAGCTACTAGCTGAGCCGAACATCATCGGAGTTACAAAAGCGCACCGTCTTCGTTGGCTTGGGCATATGGAGCGAATGGGAGACGATCGGGCCGTTAAAAGAGACTACCAGGGTAAACCTGTAGGTAGACGCCCGGTTGGCCGCCCCAGGTACCGCTGGGCCGACGTGGTGGAGGCAGACACAGGCTCCAGGCTGTTACGTGGAGATAAGTTGCACAGGATCGGGATCAGTGGCGTGCACTCGTTTTGGAAGCCAAGACACACTTTGGGTCGCTGCGCCAGAGGCGTAAGTAATATTTTAAAGAAGTTTTCGGTGAAAACTATCTTCATCCCCTACAGAAAACTGTCACAACATTTACGGACGCCGAAGGACAGTTTCTCACTTGAACGTCCAGGAGTCCATTTACGAAATTGTAGCTATGGTAGATCCTACATAAGACAAACTAAGCGTACAATCACGTGCCGTATAAAAAAGCACATACAATCGTTTAAAAACAACGAAACCAGAAAACCGGCAGTCGCTGAACATCTTTTGGAGGCAGGAACAAATCACTAGATTGAGTTACATAACCCTCAGGTAATCTCAACAGAAAAGCATTACAAACCTAGGATGGTTAAAGAAGCTATAGAAATCCTAAAATACTAGAACTTAAACTGTTTAAACTGACGAAGGTCTGGCATCCAGTGATTCGAAAATTCAAAATCCCAAAAGTGATCGTGGTTTGGTAAGGAATGCACCAGTCGATACTGTAAGTGTCGTGTGTCGTGAACGCGATCGAGATCCAAGTGAGAAAGTGGACGGTAGTGGCGGCAGTGACACCGCGCAAAATAAACGAACCCGTAAGAGGGTAGATCGCTACGGCGGTAGACCACAAATAAAAACTCGCAGTAAATCAGTTACACCGTGAACATGGTGCTGGTGGGAACTCACAAAAACAAATATACATGGTAAATATCTCGTTTAAAATAGTGATTATAATATTATTATACGTCTTTCTCATCACGGAAATCATGGTGTTCCGGACCTTTGGGAGGCGTACGCGGAGCCAAAACCGACACGCAGAGTCCCTGTAGACAATTTAATGAAATGCAAGAAGAACAGCGAGCGGATAATGCACCTGTCCGAGTCATGGAACGCACGCAAAGGCAGCACCCGCCAAGGTGTATGGACTATTCAGAATTATTGGAATCTAAAATATACTGGACTATAAGGTGGATGGGGTGAACTAAATCTGGGTAATGGAGAATAAAACCGAACGCCTGCCTAATAAAATGGGAAGTAATTTTATTTCCGGCAGACGGTGACTCGCATATAACATAAGATGGAGACCTCACGAAAAGCGACATCTAAGATGGCTCAAGGGCAGTATCAGTATGAGGGCAGAGGGTAGAGATGTGTCACTGGACTTTAAACATATAGCCAAGTCGCCACTTAGGTTTCCAGATCTACCCTGGTGAACACAGCCCTCGCGACCCCATTCTGGACGGCTAAGGCAAGTCAGAGGCAGAGGACTTGGTCGGATGACAGAGCACCCCCGGAGCGCTCAGGTACGTGGGATCGCTACTCCCCAACAACTCGCGACAAGCTGCCCTGCGTTGACTGATTCGAAACCAATGGGCAATGGGTTCGTCAAACCTTAATCCCTTCTTATGCCATATTAATATTGTTTTTTACTGTAAATACTTTTATCGAATCATAATCATTCTGCATTTTAATCGAGCAAATACTTTGAATTCTATATTTGTATGTGTTGAGATTTGTTTGAAATATTGTTACATTATTTGACATTGGAATTTGTAAAATACTCAATTATTTTACTACAGAACTGATTACGTAACGCATAATTAAAGAAATTTGTGATATTATAACGTAATTTATTTATTTTATAAATAGTTGTGGTTTTATTACTTTTAATCCTATAGACAAGTGTTTTCAAGGCCACGCCGCCGATTCGCCGCCGCCGCCGATTGATTTTGACCGGCGCGCCGCCGCCGACTATTTGGCCATCGGCGCTCATATCTACCCTCAGGTAATCTCAACAGAAAAGCATTACAAACCTAGGATGGTTAAAGAAGCTATAGAAATCCTAAAATACTAGAACTTAAACTGTTTAAACTGACGAAGGTCTGGCATCCAGTGATTCGAAAATTCAAAATCCCAAAAGTGATCGTGGTTTGGTAAGGAATGCACCAGTCGATACTGTAAGTGTCGTGTGTCGTGAACGCGATCGAGATCCAAGTGAGAAAGTGGACGGTAGTGGCGGCAGTGACACCGCGCAAAATAAACGAACCCGTAAGAGGGTAGATCGCTACGGCGGTAGACCACAAATAAAAACTCGCAGTAAATCAGTTACACCGTGAACATGGTGCTGGTGGGAACTCACAAAAACAAATATACATGGTAAATATCTCGTTTAAAATAGTGATTATAATATTATTATACGTCTTTCTCATCACGGAAATCATGGTGTTCCGGACCTTTGGGAGGCGTACGCGGAGCCAAAACCGACACGCAGAGTCCCTGTAGACAATTTAATGAAATGCAAGAAGAACAGCGAGCGGATAATGCACCTGTCCGAGTCATGGAACGCACGCAAAGGCAGCACCCGCCAAGGTGTATGGACTATTCAGAATTATTGGAATCTAAAATATACTGGACTATAAGGTGGATGGGGTGAACTAAATCTGGGTAATGGAGAATAAAACCGAACGCCTGCCTAATAAAATGGGAAGTAATTTTATTTCCGGCAGACGGTGACTCGCATATAACATAAGATGGAGACCTCACGAAAAGCGACATCTAAGATGGCTCAAGGGCAGTATCAGTATGAGGGCAGAGGGTAGAGATGTGTCACTGGACTTTAAACATATAGCCAAGTCGCCACTTAGGTTTCCAGATCTACCCTGGTGAACACAGCCCTCGCGACCCCATTCTGGACGGCTAAGGCAAGTCAGAGGCAGAGGACTTGGTCGGATGACAGAGCACCCCCGGAGCGCTCAGGTACGTGGGATCGCTACTCCCCAACAACTCGCGACAAGCTGCCCTGCGTTGACTGATTCGAAACCAATGGGCAATGGGTTCGTCAAACCTTAATCCCTTCTTATGCCATATTAATATTGTTTTTTACTGTAAATACTTTTATCGAATCATAATCATTCTGCATTTTAATCGAGCAAATACTTTGAATTCTATATTTGTATGTGTTGAGATTTGTTTGAAATATTGTTACATTATTTGACATTGGAATTTGTAAAATACTCAATTATTTTACTACAGAACTGATTACGTAACGCATAATTAAAGAAATTTGTGATATTATAACGTAATTTATTTATTTTATAAATAGTTGTGGTTTTATTACTTTTAATCCTATAGACAAGTGTTTTCAAGGCCACGCCGCCGATTCGCCGCCGCCGCCGATTGATTTTGACCGGCGCGCCGCCGCCGACTATTTGGCCATCGGCGCTCATATCTAGGTCCGAGTAATAAGGTCAAATGTTTTTACCTTGTAAATGTTTTCTTGTACTAAAGGTGTGCAGTAAAGAGTATTCTATCTATCTATCTAAGGCCATGCGATGATGATTCTGAAGACATTACATGCTGAGCCAAGTCTCACGCTGTCTGTTTTTAACTTTGACTTCTTAATCAAACGCCTGTTATTTCCTATGTAATACATAAGAGTCTGGCATTTTTTGCGGGGGAGGGGTAAGTCAAATGTACAGGCTATTCGTACTTAACGTACAAATAGCTATGTCAGATAAACGTCGGGCCATATAATGAGTATGATACTATGTCATACCCATTCGGTAGAGGGGTAGCCCTGTCAATGGGAGCTACCGTATTGTCGCTCACCAGGCGGCGCCACCCATGCGTGGGTCCTCAGTCAGTATGAGATAATTGTCAAAGTGTCGTATGAAATGTTCCCGCAGGACCCACGTTCCACTAGCGCCCCTAGCGGAAAATCGACTCGCGGTAGTCCTCATTGCTACGTACTCCGTCTGGTTGAAAACTCAAAAGGTTTGTAATGATATTATCACTAACGTAGAAATAGACAATATTGTTTTTACTCTTTATTAATATGTTTCACTGACCAAAGCCATTTCTGAGTACTTACCCATGTCAATACCACCGCCTCTGT
Organism: Lathronympha strigana; assembly: GCA_949128165.1. NCBI lineage: Eukaryota > Metazoa > Arthropoda > Insecta > Lepidoptera > Tortricidae > Lathronympha > Lathronympha strigana. The sequence continues at coordinate 6,894,324 of OX421923.1, read as the reverse complement.
TGTAGGTGGGCTCGAAGCTCTGTACGAAAGGATTTTCCTCTCCTAACACGTTGATCAGGTCTTGCCTGAGGAATATAATAGCAAACTATTAGAGAGAGATACGTCCTTAAATGGACCACCAAAGAGAGAATGAGAAAAATAAATTTTATACTGAATTTTTGAAAAAAAATCAGTAGCAACGACATGCTAAAAACGATATCTAACGAGCTAGATGCGTCTTTCTTGCGGAAATGGATCAGATGATCAATAGATTAGAGAGTTAGCTATGTTTTTGCTTGTTATGCTATTAAACAATATATTCATAAAATGTACTCATTCAATCGAAATCAGACAGTGAACTTAAAGTTATGACCGATAGTGTAATGCTTGCATAACAATATCGCCATTTACGAGCAAACTTGATGAAAAAGATACAGCGTACCTTAGAGTCCTCACGAGGAAAGGCAGCACGCCTCCGAGTCGGTCTACGTTGTAATAGTCCAGGTCGCCATCGATGAAAGACTTGGGGGGTGTGTATGGATTCGCGGCAGAAATGCTGGAAATAGTAGATTGTGTTACCTACAAGGGATCAAAATTACATATTTTCGGCTAAGGCGTACATTGAATTCAGAATGAAGCGATGGATTCTACAATAGGCCGCAAAAATATTTATCTTACCCAATGAGCTCAGTTGCCACAGAACGCCTTTATTTAAGTGCAGGACTCATACAAAATTGTATTTTATTCAAGACAAGACATTCTTTGTATAACAGACCTATAAATTCTGTCAGTATTAACCACACTTGGTGGGTATAAAGGTACTTACGTGTGACCCAGCGGCTTTTCATCCCACAGCTTCAGAACGGCGGACAGAAGTCGAGCATGGCAGCACCAGGAGATAGCAGGCGAGTTACGCGATATATTGAACAGTCTCTGTATAATACACAATTAGTTAATTGAATGAAGGATTTCATTAAAAACGTAGTGGTCCAGCGGTAAAAGCGAGTGACTTTTAATTTTAAGGTCGCCGTTTCTAACGCGGTTTTTTTTGTCAGCCAAACAGCTATACATCCAAATAACAAGAGGTAAAGACAACACTAACACATAGAAAATAATACAACCACACGAAAAAATCTTGCACACTTTGATCTGTTTTCGTGTATGGATAGCCACAACACAGACCCGCGTATACCCATTTGAAGTCAGCCTACAATGTCATCAAAAAGCTATGCTGAAGTCATAAGGTAAAATTACCATGTCCAAAATACAATTGTCCATGATGTATCTCCGGAACTTCTCCATAAATATCTTCCTTGTTGAGGGCACCATGTTTGTCCCGTCTGAGTTCTCTAGCAGCATCAGGAGGAACTCCAGCTGCAGAACACGAGAACCGGTCATGTAGGTATTATAGACCAGTATAAGAATGACACATACAGCTACATATATAGATGCAAAAAGGTAGTGGACAACCATAGATATGGAATAAAAGAACTGGATACCCAATTAGCCGAAAACAATAACGACACTAAAGTACTGCCATTGCAGTACTTTTCATATAGTCTTGTTTGGAACGAGAGGTTTCGTTAAGTGCCAATAGCCAATAAAGTTGTAACAGTATTGGTAGTTCTGTGTATGAATTTGCCACTTAATGCTTAAAGTCAGTAAGCTCTTTTTCGTACGAAACATTTGTCGTCGTCATCATCAAAAAAAAGTTGCCTGAGCTCGGCTATGCCACGTTAACCACTACGTCAGTCAATCCCTTACATTCCGTACCTCGCCAATAATGTACTATATGATAAGTTAGACCATTACGTATCATTTAAACATAGTATGCCTACCACGAACATCGAAAATTGGCATTGACGGGAAAACCTCTTTGTCACTCCAATATACAAGTGTGACAGAGATGGAGATACAAATCCGCAATCGTTCGATTTTCGTGGCATAAGCCCAGATTTGAAGATACCTGGATCTGCTCCAAAGGAGCAATGGCTTTAGTGATCTTATTGCAGTCCTCTTTGTACTGCGTCTCTTTCACAATATCATTGAACGACGTGACGTATTGAGATTTAGTTTCTGCGAAAATAATAGGTACCTACTTATTCGAAATTCCAAAAAGCAACTAATCAAAATAATTAAGTACAGGTATAGAAAAATTATAAGATCTGACACACAACAGCTGATAATATCAATGCCCCTTAGCGATTCAAGTGAAATATTATAGAAATTGTATTTTTTTTTAACTTATGATAGATGCATATTCGATCAGCTGGTTCGTACAAAATATTTTTTTAAATAATTTCTTTTTTTTTCTACGTGCATTGCATTCAGGTTCATTGACCTTATCATCTGTTGAAGTATCGTTTGGGACTAGAGTCAGTCTATGGTAAGTTTCCTAGATTTTGATGGCACACACTGTGAAAGTGTTAAGTAAACGTCATAATTTCATAGAAGTTTGACGTTTAAAATAACACTTTCAAGACTGACAGTTCATTTGCTGAGAAAAGTTAGCGTGGTTTGACTCTATCTTACACCCTGTAGAAGTGTTTTATTGTAAGATACAGTCGGGTCTCGCTTGAATGGCTATTCGTACAGTTCGGTAGTAATACACATGTCTGTAATACAATAATATGATATTTCTGCATATTATTTTAGAACAGAGTTAATTCTTTAGGGGACTGCTTTTTTAATGAACGTCATTTCATGGGGCCTCGCGACCTCTACTCGTATGATTCGCGACAATTGTGACCCATAGTTTGAAAACCCCGGTGTACGTATTCTATCACCAGACTTCAGCGCAATTCTTATACCTTCATACTATGTATTTTTACGCCGTTCCGTTCATTTATCATTCATTTCATTCGCCTCTGCATTTCAAAATCACGTTGAGAACCAGAATAAACCTTACCTCCAGGATTTGCATTAGAAGGACTTGCTATTGTGCCTTTTTCTGCCATTTCTGAAAAGAAATACTGTAGTAAGTATAGTTATTTATAGGTTATATTTTTATTATTTATTGGTCTTTACCACTTCTTGGGACCAAGGTACCAGAAATTGTGGGAGGCGTACGTGGGGCCGAAGCCAAACACCCCGGAGGCGTTTTAGGACACTTTAATCTAATAAAGGTCTTCGTTGATGGTGGATACCATCTTCGATCGCACAATATGACACACCCAGAGATGGTCCCCGCTAGACGCAAAGACTATTGTAGTGCAGCGTTTTAGATGCGTTGCAATTATGCCCTGATATTGACTATGGGGAGGCTAACGGACACCTGCCGTGACAAATAGTCTCAAAATTGTAAAAGGCAGGCGGTGCCTTGCCCATTTAGAGGTCACCACAATGGCCGCACGCACAGTGCAACAATGGCGCAACACTTCGGAGCGGCTGTTAGGCAGATGAGGCAGGCGAGTTGGTAACATATATGGGATAATGGATGTATACCAGCTATCCTAGGATCCGTCTCTCCCTGGACAGGCGTAGGCTTCTGCCACCACGGGCTCCTGACAACCGTACGCAGAACCGCTTCATCCGGGCACTTGACATTCAAGAAATTATCGAATCTGTGCAAAAACGAAAGCTACCTATATCAAAAACACACTGTAAAGTTTGACAAACCAATGGCTTGGTTATTTTCTTGTAAACGATGGTTTTATTAGCAAGTATTTTATTATCAAACGTGAGATACGAAGGTACTTTGATAAAAGTTAGAACAAATTCGTAACTTCGTTGTAAGTATAATCTGGATGGTCCTATCAGGTCAGCACTGCCCAACTACACTTGTGCTATTGTTTTGTTTGTATTATACTTGCTTGTAGTATCATGAACATGAATAAACATATTATGAATGAATAAATGAAATCATACGAGATCTTATTGAAGAACACGTATTTGACGAGGTGGTGTCTGGTTTCCACGTGCTGCATCAACCCGCAGAGAACGTACACGCCCTCCAACTGTTGGATGAACTTGATGTCCTAAGTAAAAAATACATAATTTAGTACTAAAAATTAAGCTAAAAGCCCCCTGGATGTGGATGTGGTGGAGCAGAAGCTTCAGAAACTAACCTTATATCAGACAATTAAAAACAGACTTGAGGCTTTTATGAGAAGGAGCCAAATTGTAATGATTTTGGTGATGTGCAACATATTACCAAAACGCTATTGTCAAGCGTAGGATTCCATTATCAAGTGTCAAGTACCGTGTACGACAACGCAGGCGAGGAGGAGGCCCACTATGGAGATCTTAGGGATTGCCCGAACATGCATGGCCGGGTATTGTTAATTTCGTTCAATGCTTAGCGCTCCATAAAAATGCATTAAAAAATCTTTTATTTCCCACCATTCCTTATTTTATTAATTTCTTTATTTGAAATTTATCGAGTGTTGCTATTTGCAAACATTTTTGGTCCCTACTGTATACCTGTGTTGTGTGTGGACCTGTAATGGTCGTATTACCGGAGACACCAAATCGAAGAGCAGACACTCCCTCACGACGCAATGCTCAAATATATCACACAGCGCTGCCTCGTCCAAGAAAGTCCACAACAGGTCCAGCAATGTGCACAACTTCGGCTGGGCTTGAGTTAGAAATTTGGACGACAAATCGGTCTGAAGAAAAGTAAAGAGTATAAACACCACCTGCCTGATATTACGCTACTATCTAGTATTTGGACGGATAGCAAAAATATGGCAAGATTGGCCGGATACCGGATAGTGACCGGACATCAATTGCATCTCTAGCCTCTTCACATCGTGTGCGTTTTCTGGAATCAAGCGACATCGAGCTTCATTTGTTTTTTGCGTAGTGTATTCCAAACGGGTTGTATTCGCTTCTTCTGTTCGATAAATATCTATTCTTAAGAGCTATTCTATAATTTGTGAAGCAACTACTGCTGCTAGATTCCAGTACTTACAAAATTCCTCTCCCTCGCCTTGCTATAAAACTCCGCCGCCTGTGCGTCCACGTTTATGGACCTGTTCTTGACGCCAAGAGCCCCTCGAAGACGAGGCAGAAGCTCTGACACCACGACGTATGATAGACGAAGGCTGATGCCCAGCTCGACGACTGCCAAGCGAGCCAACGACATGAGGAAAGCCTGAAAAAACGATAAACTGAAGATGTTATACACTAAGGAAAAAGTGAACATGGCCACCCCGGATAGGAATCGAACCTCCGTTCTCTATTACGCGGCAGCTACCGAAGAACCTGTCTGTCCGCTTGAGAATCCCTCCACATTCGAGATATAAAGTATTATCGCACTGGAAGGTTGATTCATTGCTTCTGAGATCAAGGAAGCTGTAGAAAGTTAAAAAAGTAATCACAGAAGTTTCGCGTCCGGATGGTTGATTAACAGTAAATCACCATCAGGGATTGTTTTTAGTAAGAAGAATCACTTTGTTACTTCTTGATATGGTTAATCTCTAAAGGAATCTTTATAGCATTCGCGCCTTACAAATTGACGCATTGATACCATTTACTAAAAACCATCGCATTTCAACGATATACTCTTAGATAACCTCTTGTTATCCGAACGTAACGGTGACCAAAATGATGATGATACAAAAGTTTTGGAGTATACATAGTGTTTGAAAACTTTTATTCGTAACTTATTTAACATTGTATCTGTTTATAGAATGTTTCGCTTTTGTACCGTATGAGCGGGCGAGACAGAATGTACTTACCTTTCTGGATAACCTCTTGCTATCCGTGCTGTTCGTAACAGAAACCTGATGAGGCGAGGGCTTCGGAGTATACGTGGTGTTTGAACTGTGGATGCGCAGTGCTACCTCTTCTTCCGCCGACTTGGAAGTTTCTGACCTGGCCTAGATGAAAATATATGTTAAGTACTTATATAAATAAATTCGTTTTGTTCAAAATGCATTTGGTTGACTGTTTCGCTAAAAAACACTTGGGAACCATACTCGGCTTTAGTTGCGTGTACTTCCATAAACTTAAAAGAATTTGATTGAGGTTTTATGCACTTGAAGATGTAGTAATATATTGATATGCGGTAGAACCAGTTTTTAGCAAATAATAATGACATGTGTGTTGTGATATCATTAAATAGAAGTAAGTACCTACTACCTACTTTCTGCGAAAATGTAATAGGACACAATTTGATAGATAAGACTAGCGGCGTCAAAGTAATATTCTGTCACTCTCTCGGCTACTCAACTAAGGTAGACAGCCTAGTGGATGGCACTGACACAGTGGATGACTTTTTGCAGTTTACTTGAGAAAATTAAGATATCGCTATTAACATAACCAAAAATAGACAGCTTCAGACATTTGCGAATTGTGTTCAAAAACTTCCATTGATTTAATAAATAATTTACTATTTTAGAGACAGTTTCCGTAACTAGGTGTTTTTAGCGAATATTTTAAGAACTTGTACCGTGAAAGTCCAGATCATAACCACAATAAAATTATGATTGTTTTTAGTAGTTGATTATTGAAACTGTTAGATAATTTTATTAAACTATTGATATTGCATGTTTGTATCTAATTATTTTGATTAAATTACTATTTTGGAGGTCGGATGGCGGGTAGAGGGATTTTGCCTGTCATTCACTGGTACAATTTCAGAGGTAGCAGAAAACTGAAATAGTTAGAGAATGGTAAGGATATAATACATGTTATGGCCCGCATAGCATGCAGAAAAAAGTGGTTTACATATTTGCCCAAGCATGCATTCAGTATGTTATTTGTAAAAATGTGTGAATTCCCTCCTTAAAGTGTCATCCACTGGGCCGCTTACCTTAGGTATAAAAAGTAAGAGAAGGATAGTCAAACCTTACTGCTCTTCGCTGAGATCGGTCTAAGGTCGTTGAATCTGGCCAACTCGTCTAGCAGTGCGTCGATGGACTTGAACAAAATCGCTGCGCGCGCGCAGTCCCGCACGGGCGGCAGCTGGAGCGGCGCGAAGGCCTCTTGCCCGAAACTGCCAACATCATTTAATTCCAATTTTTAAGCAACAAGTTCTGCAAACGATACCTTTTTAAGAAAGAAAAAAAACTCGTGACTCTCGATCTTGCGACTCTATAACACACCTATTGCTATGACAACTGAGCTACCGACAGTTAGCGACATCCACCGTAATCGTAATATAACTTAAGATTCCGCTAGCCACTTAAGCAAATTTATTAATCTTATTATATCTCATCACATCAGAAACAAGATCAACAATAGGAGCACTCCGGACGTACCAAAATAGACACATAAAAATTGACGGAGTAGTCTAGACAAATTAGGAAATTCAAATTTGGAATCTGGGCGTTTTTATTTTTTTTTGTAGAAAAATCATTTTTGTTTTAAATTTGAAATTTTTAAATTGTTTTCTATTCAGAATCGCGACCTCTTTCAATCCTAGTAGGAGAAAAAAAGTGTCCCAATATTTGTTTTCCATTTCGCCACCATGATGGTGTTCATAGATTTAGTATGGCGGTAGCGCAATGAAAAGTTTGAAAAATGTATGGAAAATTTAGGACACTTTTTTCTTCTGTGAAAAGCTAGCGATTCTGAGTAGAATAGAGATAAAAATTTCCAATTTAGCAAAAAATGGTTTTTTCTACAACAAAAAATAAAAATGCCCATCTACTTTGTTGAAGAACTCGTCGAACGTCGCAGACTTACACAAATGGCACGTGTCCAAAGTTGGCGTACAGATGTTCCTGCATTGCTAATGAGACTGCCGGGAAGTAGGCAACGCCGGTGCCGTGTGTAACGTTGTTAAATGCTACGCCCATGGAAACCCCATTCCTGTAAAATATCAAGATAGTTAGTCCGCAGCAAAAGATGCACAAGAAAAATAGAATAGGAAATAATTGAAGCTGTCGATGTAAAATATTACGTTGTTATCTATACGAGGGTTACTTCAAGTACCAAGTCCCTGTCAAATACGGATCCCTCAGGTTATCACGATCGTTCTTGTCGTAGTAGTAGGATCTCGGATTCCCTGACAGGATGCGTAATACATTGCAGAAAAGTAATTTATTGAATCAGGCGTTACTTTGCGGAAATCCATATTAATACCTAACGACAATAATGTTACCTTGCTATTCCGCCAAACCTCACCTTCATCTGTCGGACGTCAGACCGACAACATTTTCTGCATCTTCTCCGGAGTATGCCTCAGGTAGTTTTGTATTACTTGTTATATTTATTTGAGTATTTATTTATTTGCGGCGGGAGGGTTATTGCATGCAAAAAATACGCAAGTAGATATAACGGGTTAGCACTAATTGATTAGCACGTTTAGCGGAATAGCAAAGTAACATTGCGGATTCTAGGTTTTTTTAGAATATGTGGGTGGATTTTTAAAATGTGATTTTTGCATAATTTTCTGTTTTGGATTTTGAGCAAAATGACCTTGGATTATGAAAACGAAGTAAAATGGTACATTAGGCACCTCTTTGAACTTAATAGTTTCGTAGTAATAACTTGGTCCAGGAAATGACGCCAGTGCCAGGAAAATTGCGTTTGATTGCAGGAAAATGACTGACTCAGCAGAAAGTGACGTATGTATTCGAAAAAGTGGCATTCTGATGAAATAAAATCGTAAATTTGAACACTGCTGTCACATAAAATATCTCGTCTATAAAATATAGCTGATGATCTATAACTACTCAGGACACCTGCAGTTATATATTATTATAGGTATATAATAATATATAACTGCGGGTGTCCTGAATGTCTCACTCACTACTTGGACACACTTAGTGGAGTTTTACCTAAAATACTCAAGTTTTCCAGTATCCAAGTCTATGCAGGACCCTATCACATCTCCAGGCAACCACGCCTCCCCATATGGAGTGGTGGCCACATTCCACTTTCTGACTCTGCCACCGTCATACGCGTAGGAGTGGGCAGTGTCCCCCACTCCTGTATCCATGGAGAAAAGACAGGAACTGGTGCACCAGCCGATCTGGAGAAGTTCAATTTAGGAGTTAGGGATAAGTCATGCAACTCGACAGATGTTAGAAAATATAAAAGTCAAAATTGAACTTATCTTTGATTTCTGGCAATTTGAGTGATAGGTAGTAATAGTCTTATAGAAGTTTATAGAAATTTCTTAATCTGAGCGGCTGAGAATAGCTGACCAAGTTATTGCAGTCCTACAGTTTAGTACAGAACACCAACTAAAATTATATATACTTATGGATTATGATTATGGCGAATTTCCTCCCGCGGACGCTCCGGCTGTGGAATTAGCTGCCGAGGTTTCCCGAAACTGTAATCTTTTCTTATAGGTTTCTTCAAAAAAGGAGTGTACAAGATTTTAATGGGTAGCAACGCGCATGCTACCCCTTGGAGTTGCAAGCATCCATAGGGCTACGGTGACCGCTTTCGATCAGGCGGGCCGTATGCTTGTTTGCCACCATCGTGGTATAAAATAAAATTAAAATTATGATAGCTTATTATTTGGCTAAGTTTGAGGCGCGATGAAAGATACTTGTATAGAACCATGAGGATAACCAATAAAGCTACCATCCTTTCGGTTTGCAACGCAGATGAGTCATCATAATCACCTGCATAATCCCTTTTGTTCCAAGCTGAACTTCAAACATCCACTTCCCTGCGTACACGCAAGCCGTGGCCCTGATTGTCGCGAAGCTGGAGAGACCCTGCACGCTGACTCGCTCGTCTCCAACCAGGACTAGGCGTCCAGTGCCTGATGATGAAAACATTCTGTAGTTAGACAGTAGCTGCAGTATATTAATATATAAAATTTCCAGCGTGTACAGTCGCCATCAGATATATCGGAGCAGCCGAGGCACTCACAAATATCTGAGCACACCTCTATTGTCAAGGCGTTAGAGTGCTTGTTCAGATATTTTGAACATCTCAGACGCACCGATATATCTAATGGTGACTGGACGCAATCTGCGAGGTCCTCAAACAGAAAGAGAGATATTGTCAAGAGAAGATCTCATCTTTCTCTTCTTTCTTAAGTTTTCCAAGCTTATGCCACGATTTGCTCAGGGATCCTGCGTGCGTAGCCAAGATGCCAATCGCTCACGCTTAATAACGTATCGTAGCTACCTCTCTCTATCACTCTTCCTTATTAGTGTGACAATGACAGTTGCGTTTCGTTAGCGACTGAGCGTGAGCGATTGGCATCTTGGCTACGCACCCTGGAGTCTGCTTTAGCAACAAATCCCAAGACTTGTTGTAGGCGCTAGTTTTACTAAAGCGACTGCCATCTGACCTTCCAATCCCCCTGGGCTGGTGAATTAAGTAATAAGAATTAGTCCGGTTCCTCAAGATGTTTTTCTTCACCGAAAAGCTGTTGGTAAATATCAAATAGTATTTCGTGAATAAGTTTCGACAACCTCATCAGTACGAATCGGGGTTTGAACCCGGGACGTTCGGATTGAAATCGCACGCTGTTACCGCTGGGCCACCAACGCTCTCTCTGATGAGTTGTACGTGATCGTATTCGATAGCGAATGCGGCGTTCGGGGATATGTCCGTCTGCCTCCTGCCAGAGTAATGCTAGGCCGGACGTACTTTGGAGCGCCGCTGTTGCTATCCAATATAACCAGTATAAGGATATATCCTGGTATAAGGATAGCCAGTTGCATGCAACTCATGGTAAGCACACTGATAGTGATCCTTAAAAGTGCTGAACTTGAGAAATTCTGTATAGCGCTTCTGAAGAAATGAAATAAATGATTGATTGATTGATTAACTGATTTCTTTTGTTCACATATTTACGGCAACAGTTTCCCCGTAGATAAATGAAATCGATACATGTTCCCAACTTGTGTAAGTGAACACTTAAAAAATAACACATGTCAACGATTACGTAAAACCTGTAAATATCAGTATTACATTAACTCCACGTGTCAAAAAACTAGCAATGTATATCGAACTCTATGTTAAAGGCAATGGGTTTCTTTCGTGTAAGACTGTATTGAAAATAAAAAAACAATATAAATAATATTTATAACTAATGTATGCTTAGAATTTAGTATGACGTGCGAGATAAGCTAAAGCTTGTATTGCTTGTGCGTAACCATTGTTAGTGTATGTCAGTATCCCGCACAAAAAAATAATCATACAAAACTGCATAATAGTACATTATGATAGAAGTGCGAAAAGGAGGAATTTCGCAATGAGTGGCGATAGAATAAAACACAACCAAAGGGAGTGCTTTAAATCGACACGAGTTGCGTATTACTTATTCGCACGTGTATCGTACGACGTTTTACAGTACATATGGCCCTTTGGATTTTTGACGCAGGCACATAAAGTGCTCATTATCGCACTAGTGCGGTAATGTAGCACCATATGTACTATAAAAAGGTTTCATGTTGCAAACATTGACTTATTAAAAGAAACAGTCACACAACGCAGAACAAAATCGTCAAATCGTGTGGTTCAAAATGACATTAGCGAACAATTTTGCATCGATGATAACAAACGATAAATGATTCGTACGAAAAAGAGCTACACAGACAGACTATATGAAAAAGTTTCATATAGTCTTCTATATTCTATTTGTTTCTTTTGGTTTCATTTTTTCGGCTGTTTGGGTATGCAGTTCTTTTATTTTATATCTATGGTGGCAAAGGCCATTTCGTTGCTTACCATGAGTTGCATGCAACTGGCTATCCTTATACCAGGATATATCCTTATACTGGTTATATTGGATAGCAACAGCGGCGCTCCAAAGTACGTCCGGCCTAGCATTACTCTGGCAGGAGCGAGACGGAAATATCCCCGAACGCCGCATTCGCTATCGAATACGACCACGTACAACTCATCAGAGAGAGCGTTGGTGGCCGAGCGGTAACGCGTACGACTTTCAATCCGAAGGTTGAGGATTCAAACCCCCCCCCCTCATACTAATGAGTCTTTCGGTACTTATTTGTATGGCTAAAACGGAACCCTTATAGAGATGGAAATTGCTTTCGTAAAACTATCGCCTACACCAAAAATTTGGGATTACTACAAAACAAACCCCAGGCTCCCTGAGCCGTGGCATTAGCAGGGATAACGCTAGGAAGAAAAATACTTTGTGTCCTAAAGTTCAACTGACCGCACTAGTAAGGGCCCTGGGGCCTTACCATGACGTCTTAACGCGGTTTAGTTTAGGGTTGAGTTTAGGCTCAGTTATATGGAAGCGACTCAGGTTAGGTCGTCAACTGAGACGCGTTAAGACGTCATGGTAAGGCCCCTGGTCTGGCTAGCAAAATCGTCCAACTCATTGAGGAAAATCGGCGTCAAAACTTATAACCGTCTAAGCCTTCCACGAGGCTCCTTCGTATGAGCTGTTTATAAAAAGACTAATGGATTTTTTTATCGAAAATTATTTTTACAACGTTGACGAGTTTTTAAATAGTTAATTCATTCTCTATTATAAATTCAATTTCTAATTATGTGATTTTTTATTCTAATTTTACTATTAACAGTTGTACCTACCTGACATATTTTATTTCGAATATAGGTACTTTGAGTAATTTTAATTGTAATATTTTTTTTGAGATGTGTTTCTTTATGACATTAAGGATTTTGGACTTGAACTTGAACTTGAATTATTAAAATCTCTGGTTAGAAGTTGGCTGCGAGAAATAGAGTCACGCACCTCTTTCTGGCACGCGAGAAACCCCGTTCAAAATTTTATGGAAAATTTATGATAGATAGATAGATAAAATCTTTATTCACACCCACAACATACATGGCATAAAGCACAAAAAAAAATTACAAAAAAGCACTTGGGCAATTGCCCATGCACTTTTGAACCTGATAGTATATTATATATTATACACCTTTTGGTTTTATTTTAATATAGTTACGTGGATACACAGCTCGAAAGCCGACAGTACACTCGCATTCCAAAGGCCCAGAACGTGAAAAGTCTCTCGCAAGACGAGAGCTCCCAATTCCTTCGCGTCTTCGGCTTCTCAAATCCAACTGTACAGCCAGCATAATGTATGCACATGTCCACAACCCGTGTAAGTAAACAAAAGTAGTGTATATACCACGCGTTATCGTTTGCGTAAAACGTACGCATGCAAATATACTATTTAATTACTTACTCGTGTAAATAACACGCAAAATATATTAAACTTTCAATTATGCAGTAGGTAAATTTCATACTAAACCGTAGGAAAATCATTAAATAGAAAAATGCGATAACTGGAAACATTCTTGTGCTTAGAATGTTTCTTTAGTATGACGTACAAAATAAAGCTGTTATTGTTTGTGCGCAATATTTGCAAGTAGATTTAGTTAGATAGTTAGTCCGTTATTCTGGAAAAAGCCCAGAAAAGCTAACTAAATAAGTAGGTATCTATCAGAAATCCGAAAAAAAAATGGATGAAACCGCATAAAAATCCCTCTTACAGGAGTGGATACAGAGTATCCACTCAATTACTTCTGGTAACTGTGGTTACCAGCTGTCATCCTTATTTTACTAGGCAATAGAGTCCACCAATAAATATGAGCAACTGAGTGGGTATACATTACTTAGTTACTAGTCGTCTTGTCCTGTCACTATCTATAGTAGCGGCCACGGTGTTCAAAAATATCTGAGCAAGCACTCCTACTTCACAAATAAGGCGTGTTCAGATGTTTGTGAGAACTTTGCCGGCTACGATATATCTAATAGCTATGTACCTATGTGATAGCTCACTAAATAAAAACTGATTAAAGCCTTCAGTGATTAGGGCAGCGTCAATGGGGATTAACGCGTGTCAATTCGCCGCAAGGGTCGCTAGTAGAGTCACAGAATAAGTAATAGTACAGAAGCTTCTCTTTCCTATGTTTGACGTTTAGCTTCTCAAACATACAAATGTAAAGATGATATTAACATTAGGGTTGTCACCATTCTGTCAGGTGCGTATGGTGGTACAAGTACAACAGTCTGTATAAATATATAAACAGGAACAAAATATGTATCGGAACATTATTTGTATTATTGAGTATTTATTAGTTTTGGTATTAATTTGAATAAGCATAAATTAGTATGCGGTGTTTGAAATAAAAATAGAACTATCTGATCGAATCCGTACGGTAATGCGCGTTGCGCGAACCCTGACAGTTTATGCCGCCCATAGGTGGAAGATTTTGTGTCAACGTAAAACGCGGAGCGACACCCCCTGGTAGAACGTGGGTTTGGCGCGAACATTTCAAACTTCACTTTCACTATTCTTGGTTATGGACAAAAAACCCACGTATGAGTGGCGCCGCCTGGTGAGCGACAGTACGGTAGCCCCCATTGAACCTGCATTTACTACATTATCATCAGACGCCATATAGTTATGGCGCGTATTTTGCTTCTTTGAAAGTTGCTCCACGTTGGCTAAGATGCACAATAATGGTGAAATGTTAATAATGTTAAAATTTTACTAAAACGGGACTTATATCGTGTAAAACTTTGAAAACGAACCTGTTTCAAGGGCGACATTGTCCCCGTGGTCCCGGAGAAAGACTGGCTGAGGTTGACATCAACATCTTCTAGCTGCGCGGGTTTTACGAACTACCCGCACTTGGTCTTGATTATCAACTTGAACATTTTGCGCACTAGGGATGTGACTCTGTCGACACACTACACTCCCGATGTCCGATTTTAAAGCCGGTGATACATCATTACGCATACAATTATTAATGACCGGATTCCATTTAGACGAGATTCTAAAACCGTCATCCCGATTGAAAAGGTTTACACGATTAAGTCCCGTTTTAGTAAATTTATAATGTGTGAAAATCTGAAAGTTTAAAAAAGTTTGTTAAAAAAATTATTTTACACTGAGCGATTTTACTTACATTGATACTTTAGTTAACAAGTAAAACAACCTCTTTTATTAAGAAAATATAAGTTTTTTGTAAAAACCAAACATGACTTAATTGTACCATGATATTATATTGTCATCCAACCTATAATTAATAAGCATCTGAAGTTTCAGCTTCTTCGAAAAACCGGAAGTTAGTCAAATTCAGCTTGCAAGATTTGACCCTAACAAATATATAAACACACATACGTTGCAAGTTAAGTTATTTAAATAAAATATTGTGAAAATATTTAAGTTTAACTGTGTCAAAGTTATAAAATCGCCGTCAATAGAACTTACAAACAATGTAAACGAAAGATATCACATGTTTTGTCACTATTTCTCCTTAAATTTTCACGCTACATCCTCAAACACCACTGAAGACGTTCACTACTGATATGGTCGTATTATTGTAACATACAGAACGTAAGATAATAGTACATTACTGCAGAGGCCGGGAAGTAAGGACTTGCAGGCCGAATAGGTATATAGGTATATATTTATTTTTAGAGAAATTATAAGTAAACACAAGACGAAAACTAAAACTAACGTGTGTGTATTAATATTTAGCTATATTTTAACTCAGTTTTAATAGAAAATACATTTTTTATACGCATTGGTATTGGGAGAATATCATGATGCCTGTGCCACAAAATGTGGAATGGAAATTAAAAAAGAGGACTTTTCCGGCCTAGACCTTTAACATTTGTATAAAATTCCATTAAGAATCTCTTGCCCTAGCCGCACCTGAAACGCCATCCTTCACGGCCTATATTTATTAAGGAACATAACATCAATATTTCATTGCATGTTTGAGCAAATATCATTATCTTGGAGATTTCATCAAAACATTAAAGTTAGTATTACGATAAATATAGCGGTTTGTTTACATTGTTAGGAAGTCGGATTGACGGCGATTTTAATAAATGTGTCGCGACCGCCATAAGTCACTTTATGTTAGAGTGCCTTCCATCCTAGGTGATCCTAGGCGAACCGGTTGGCGTAGTTGGTAGTGACCCTGCCTGCTATGCCGATGGTCCTGGGTTCTAATCCCGGTAAGGGATGGTTATGTGATGAAGACAGATATTTGATCCTGAGCCATGGATGTTTTCTATGTACTTGTATATTGAGTACCCGTAACACAAGCCTTCTTGAGCTTACTGCGGGACTTAGTCAAATTGTTAAAGGATGTCCTGAAATATTTATTATTTATTTATTTTCGAGGCACGTTTGTTTCTGTAAACATGTTCTTAAATCAATAAATGCCTGCTTATGCTTACGACTACTGAACCCTTTACTGTCATTCTTTACACCTTGACGTCATTACATAGGCATGCTTCGTACATTCTTTTTATATAAAATATAGCTCGCTTCCTTCTGTATTTCATTACGCCGTAGTCTTTCACTACTCAAGTATCTATCCATTATTTCTTCAGAATATTCAAAAATGAAAGTCTTTGTAGTACTTTTCTGTACTACTGTTGTAACTTTCGGTTTAACCATACCTAACCCACAAGTTCACCTAATAAGTCACCTTATAAGCTCCGATAATGAAGAACAGGCTACCGAAAAAATATTAGAGTATTCATCGGAGCAAGTACAAATCCAAAAACAATTAAACAAGGAAGCCGAGAAGATTCGAAAATTATTGGAGAGCGTGAATAGAATATTAACACAGGCATTTACTAACGCAGATACGGCTGATACTCTCGGTAAAATTGTACCTGAACAAACACAGGAAAATAGTATGTCACCTTATTACGAAATTAATATTAAGTACCTATTCTTTTATTTATTGGAGGCATTTGAGCAACAACGGCTTAAAAAACAATTGATTGAGGAAGCTATGCATACTGGAAAATTACTAGGAAGCGTGGATAATATATTACCAGAGACATTTACTAATACAGATTTCGTCGAACCTCTCGTTGGAGACGCACCTAAACAAATAGAGGATATTAGTTACAAAACTAATAAAGAGAAAATATTATATTATTTCTGGGAGCAATTACAATTCCATAAAAAAATGAATGAGGGAACCAAGGAGACGCGAACATTATTGGAAAGTGTGAATAATATGTTAAAAGAGGTATTTGATAACACAGATACCGTTGACACTCTCGATGAAATTTCACCTGACCAGACACAAGAAGATGGCATGTCACTAAATGACAAAAATATTGAAGAGAAAATACTTTATTATTTCTCAGAGCAACTCAACCTACAACAACAATTGAATAAGGAAGCCAAGGAGATTCGAAAATTATTTGAAAGCGTAAATAGTATTTTAGAAGATGCATATATCGTCAGTTGTAATATGAATTAATGTAACCGCCAAAATGACGAAATTGAGTTAAGTATACAGTTCGACTTTTCTGCTCCGTCGATCACTGTCTTTAAAATTTCGGTATTTTGAAAAAAAAATTGATTACGTTAGCAAAAATTACTTCATTTTGTTTCATTTTAGGATGTTTTTGTTATGTATCTTACATTTTGTAAAATAATCTAATTTTAATTTAACGTATAGGTGTCTCTTTTTACTCTATGTCAAAAAAATCATAGTGTAAGAACCACATTTGTCAGATAGGTACAGTAACATCGTCGTATATTTTATGAGCTCTAATGGTAGGTACTTACGCTACCTTTTCTGCATGTATGCATGAGTTATGGCGCTTACGTTAAGGATTTGTAGTAAGTAAAATTAATTTTGGCGTTTATTAGTCGCAACGGCATCAAGCTGTTAAGGAAACTGGTGCTTACGTAGTAATATTACTAAGTAGGTATTTGCAATTTATTTCATGAATTATAAGAGCTATGCCATGGTAGCGGGTCTTTGGTTGACGTAGCGAAGGAGCCAACGTTTTCATACAAAATGAAACGAAAATACTCAATCGCAGCACTAACGAACCAGCTTTCAGAAAATTTTGTTGGGCACAGGTAAACGGATACGTTTGTGTGCGTAAAACAGGTTTTTATTGTTGTGGTTGACAGTCAGTTTATTGAGGAAAAAAAAATACTCTTAACTGATTGTCAAGTATCTTAATTAATTAAGATACTTGACAATCAGTCGCGTCGAGTTGTGCTAGGCCACCACCAGATGAAATGGTATAACGTATACATATTTATATCGTAAAATGTAAATGAGCTGTTGACTCATATAATTTAAACTTTCGTGAGACATACTTTCACCTACGGAGACGACCCGACGAACGCCGATTTCGCCCGAAGACACACCGGTGCTTCGTGCTACAAACTGCGTCTACGGCGTAGTCAATCAAGAACGTTGTTATACTTATCAAAAATAACTATAAACAGTGCTATCGGATCCTATATTTTGAAAACCAAATCGACTGGAGTAAAATACAAAGAAATGGGTTCTTCCAAAAAACTCAGATACAGATTTTGCAAGTAGCATGGACGAGTCTAACAAGCAGACGGCTGCTCGTACGAAAAGAAAAATGCTCCAGCCCTCTCGAGTCTCGAGCATGGAATTAGCAGAGATGCGCGATGAAATGAACCAGCTATTTGCTGACGCAGCCGCGAAATGCCAAGATTGATGCTTCAATTACGTTCCTCCAACAAGAGAATAGCGACCTTAAGTTAAAAATAGAGGTTAGAGTGCCTTCCATCCTAGGTGATCCTAGGCGAACCGGTTGGCGTAGTTGGTAGTGACCCTGCCTGCTATGCCGATGGTCCTGGGTTCTAATCCCGGTAAGGGCATTTATTTGTGTGATAATTGATCCTGAGCCATGGATGTTTTCTATGTACTTGTATATTGAGTACCCGTAACTCAAGCCTTCTTGAGCTTACTGCGGGACTTAGTCAAATTGTTAAAGGATGTCCTGAAATATTTATTATTTATTTATTTTCGAGGCACGTTTGTTTCTGTAAACATGTTCTTAAATCAATAAATGCCTGCTTATGCTTACGACTACTGAACCCTTTACTGTCATTCTTTACACCTTGACGTCATTACATAGGCACGCTTCGTACATTCTTTTTATATAAAATATAGCTCGCTTCCTTCTATATTTCATTCCGCCGTAGTCTTTCGCTACTCAAGTATCTATACATTATTTTCTTCAGAACATTTAAAAATGAAAGTCTTTGTAGTACTTTTCTGTACTACTGTAGTAACTTTCGGTTTAACCATACCTAACCCACAAGTTCACCTAATAAGTCACCTTACAAGCTCCGGTAATGAAGATCCGGTTACCGAAAAAATATTAGAGTATTCTTCGGAGCAAGTACAAATCCAAAAACAATTGAACACGGAAGCCGAGAAGATTCGAAAATTATTGGAGTGCGTGAATAGTATATTAACAGAGGCATTTACTAACGCAGATACCGCTGACACTCTCAGTAAAACTGTACCTGACCAAACACAGGAAAATAGTATGTCACCTTATTACGAAATTAATAATAAGAACCTATTCTTTTATTTACTTGAGCAACTACGACTTCAAAAACAATTGAATGAGGAAGCTAAGGAGATTGGAAAATTACTAGGAAGCGTGGATAATATATTAACAGAGACATTTACTAATACAGATATCGAAGAATCTTTCGTTGTCGATGCACCTAACCAAATAGAGGATAGTGAGTCACCTAATTACAAAAATAATGAAGAGAAAATATTATATTATTTCTGGGAGCAATTACAATTCCATAAACAATTGAATGAGGGAACCAAGGAGACGCGAACATTATTGGAAAGTGTGAATAATATGTTAAAAGAGGTATTTGATAGGACAGATACCGTTGACACTCTCGATGAAATTTCACCTGACCAGACACAGGAAGATCGTATGTCACTAAATGACAAAAATATTGAAGAGAAAATACATTATTATTTCTCGGAGCAACTAAACCTACAAAAACAATTGAATAAGGAAGCCAAGGAGATTCGAAAATTATTGGAAAGCGTAAATAATATTTTAGAATACGCATATACTAACACCGTACCTGAACAAATACAGAATGATATTATGTCATCTGATGACGAAAATAAATATGTAAATAGATTAAACTATGCTTCGGAAAAAAAGCAAATCCAAAAGCAATTAATTAATGAAGGTATGAGTATTGGAAAATTACTGGAGCGCGTCAATAATATTTTAATAAATTTACTAACTGAAATACGAGTCTCCGCCAAGATTTCAACTCTGGGTAAGTATCTATTCTATTTAGGCTCTTTCAGGCATCAATGTAAGGCTTCAATGAAGACCTTTAGCCGAGCTAGGCGTTTTTGTTTTTTGTTCTCCAAAAATTATTTATTGGGAAATTGTAAATTTTGGGGGGGTTTTGCCGTAATCGCCACGCTTGGCATGCGGGTTGGCGATCGCAGTGTCTCCACCGTAACTTAGGGATGCTGCTGCCCATCCCCCGGTGGTCTTGGTCGTAGTTTTAGGACATACCCGGGTCCATATATAGTTGTCTTGGCTGAGACCATGGAGGATTTAAGTACGATGCTTGTTAGCCTCAGTAGAGCCTCCGGGCGAGTTGGTCTTAAGATGAACATGGATAAAACGAAAATCATGTCGAATATCCATGTAGCACCAACTCCAGTGACAATCGGAGACTTAACACTCGAAGTTGTAGACGATTATATATACCTAGGACAAACTGTCCAGTTAGGTAGGTCCAATTTCGAGAAAGAGGTTAATCGTCGAATCCGACTCGGTTGGGCAGCGTTCGGGAAGCTGCGACAAATCTTTTCGTCCAATATTCCGCAGTGCCTGAAGACGAAAGTCTTCGATCAGTGTGTGTTGCCAGTGATGACATACGGTATTGAAACGTGGTCGCTTACAATGGGCTTCATAAGAAGGCTCAAGGTCACCCAAAGGGCAACGGAGAGGGCTATGCTCGGAGTCTCTCTGCGAGATCGTATCAGAAATGAGACCATCCGCAGCAGAACCAAAGTAACCGATATAGCTCTCCGAATCGCTAAACTTACCCCACAACCTGGTGAAGGTCGCAGGAGTGTGCTGGATGCGGGTGTGGAGCAGGACCGGTCATTGTGGAAATCTTTGGGGGAGGCCTATGTCCAGCAGTGGACGTCTTTCGGCTGAAATGATGATGATGATGATGTAAATTTTGATGTCGTTTTAGGGATTCGTACATCAAACGGAAAAAACGGAAACCTTATAGGATAGGATCAATTTTTCGGCCATCCTTCCGCCCGTCCGTCTGTCTGTCAAAGGCCTTTAACGGGAACGCGTAGAGATAGCAAGTTGAAATTAATACCATCACCAATACACAAATCTGCGGTCACTTGAAGCTGTGAAAAAACAAACCTGTACGCCAACGCAATCAAAAGATACGGTGATTTATGTCGCATTTCCCATACATTTGCAATGGGAAGCAAATTGTATATCCGTTAACCTTGAATCACAAAATTTGGCAAAAAACAAGGGCCTGTTGCACAAGTACAGGAAAAAATCGAAAACCGTATAATTGTCGCGCACTGAGAGGTTCCGTGCCACCAGTATTCTTAAATACCTAAGGTCGGTATTTCTTTACACGCCTTAGCAGGCACGTTTACCCGGTTACCTGCGACTGGTTGACCAGCTACGCCAGCATAATCACGCTCACGTGACTTCGAGGAGACAGGAGGTGGACGAACGCGCGGGGTGCGCTTAGAATGCGCCGAATACAACGCATATGGAAGCTGTTTATTTTCCGCACCTGTTTAGCATACGACATCCAAGTCTCGGCACCATTCAAGAGTATGGATAAGATGCATGTCTGATACACGATCATCAGTGTGTTTACTGTGAGGTGACAGTTGTTCCATACTGTACTAAGCTTACCGAACATCGCGGATGCCTTACCGATGCATTTATCTCCGCATCTAGTGAAAGGTTATTTGACATAGTAGATCCGAGGTATATATGATATATGATATAATCTATTATTTCAGGTATGTCTACAATCCAATAACGGGGAAATGCGAACAATTATATGACGGCGGATGCGAAGAAAATTATAACCAGTTTGATGATCTTATAGGATGTAAAAGCATTGTGTGAAAATATATATTAAATACTTGTTGACCTCTAGTCGCCTACAGCCCTATAAAAGGACCATACCATTGTATTTTGAATATTTATTGGCAAATTTTTAACTGTTATTAGAGGTTGCAACAATAGATTCGATCATGTATTACAAAAAAATTAAAATTGAAATTCCATTAGTATTTCATTTGGTTTCTAAATTAAGATTCTGATACGTTTAAAACTGCACGTACGATGAGTATGCGTGAATGTTATATTACAAAAACTCACGAATTAACACAAAAAATAAAACCGTAAACTCACAAAACATGGTTAAAATTTCAATATTATTATATAAATATAATATTAATATTATTATAAATCACAGATAACGCTTACGTATTTTTAGTCACTACGCGCGACAAGTTTCGCAATACTTAGGATACCAATCAAACGTCGAGTGCTGTGCACGATGACGCAGGTACAAAACCGGTTAAGGATGATCCTGACTCGGAATCCCTTCTCCCGCTCTCCTCGGAATTCCATATTTGTGTTACAGCTGTTTAGGTTGCCTACTATTTCAAATTATGAATATGACTTCATTCATTCATTGTCCCTGAAATTTTGAACGTGACGGATCCTTAAAGCGGGCGTAAATAACAAAACATGGCGTAGCTGAGTAACGTTGCATACAATACTATCTCTATGACAGTGAAGAAACTGGTTGTAAAAAATATGGCAACGTATCTCCCTTACTAATTAAAAATAAGAGGTGTCAAAAAACAGGCCAAAAGCATGTCGGGCCACGCTCGGCGTAGGGTTCCATAGTTAACCGTCCATGACAGTACGTGAACATATATACTATATACGTGCTTTTACTAAGATGATATGTTTTTTTGCAACAATAAAAGACTTAGCTGACCATGTTCAAATAGTACATTGTGTATAGGGAGGTAAACAAGAAATTACGAACGAGTGTAAATTTGATTTTAATTTTAGCACGAGTTCGTATTTCTTGTACCGCCCTCGATACATACAACGTTTTTCATCACATTTGCGAGGAAATAAATAAACTTTCTAGGCAGATAAAGAAACAATAATTATTAGCGGTAGTGTAGTAGTACAGTCCACAGTACTCCGGAGTGAGCGGCGACTACGTGCGGCGAATGCGTGGGGGGCAGTTTCTCCGGGAGCTCCGGGCGGGCGGTAAAGTAGTATGAGGATCCTTTAAAACCATTAGCTTAATTCAGCTCATTAAGTCTAAGTATGCTTGCATATAATATCAATATCACCATTTACGAGCAGGTGTGATGAAAAACTTTTTTTTCTTAAATCTTTATAAAGCTACTTAAGAGGCCACAGTGGCCAAATTGTTATCATTCAGACGTCTAGATCTCAATATTGATAATAACTAGGTATCTGATATTCATACAACTAAAACTTCAACATATTTCCTTCAAACTGGTAAACGTGAAAACATGATTTTTAACAAAAGCCTCGATACTTTTATTTTTCAAACATAGGTCCTTTTTTACATGTTTTTGGTTAGAACGTCGAAACCCTTGAATTTATAAACATGATTCTTAGTTAAACAGTTAAGTAATAAGTAGTTCTTAAATCTGGTAAAAGCTTTTATCTACAGAAATTGTAGTTATCGTGTAAACAGCAATTATCTGATTATGCAGTGTATTTTGACGCGCCCGCCTACTATCGCCTTTTCATGTTTCGCGTGCACTTGCAATTAGGTCTATCCCGCTCTCTATCCGGTTTTCTTGCTCGCATATGTGGACTCTTAAAATATTTTTGACAGACACCTGCTCTGTTTCAAATATCTATCCAACGATACCTTAAACTTTAAGATTGAATCTAAAAAAATATTACCACCCACTTTAGGTCTAATTTTTTTTGCCACTTTTTATTATATCCCTTTGTCAGATTGATTGATATGTATGTTCATAGCAAACTACAGCTTTCTAGTACTAACGGTCACTGACGCCGCAGACGGACGAACGGACAGACCGACATGGCGAAACTATAAGGGCCCCGAGACTACGGAACCCCAAAACTGATAATGGTTATACGAATAACATTTTTACAATAAGTAATAGTAAGTATTCAAGATAAGGTGTGGGTTAGAAAAAAATGCACTTACCAGTAGAAGCATCGAAAACCACAATCTTAGGTCCCACGCGACCAGGTCTGTCATCTTGGCTATCTGGATTCTGTGAAAATTGAATAATAGCGTAAGGAGAATATTTTTAGAAAGAAAGGGAAATGGATAAACTCATGATCTCGGCCGACACTCGGGCGGTAGTGTCTCGGTTGCTCCGGTAAAGCGATCGATATGTATCTCAGAGTCGCGAGTTCGAGTCACGCCTGAGGCCACAAGTTTTCCTTTCTGTCTAAGTAATTTGATATTATTCGCAGACGTTTCTAATTAAAAAAATATTGAATCTTTTTAGATAAGTTACCTAGGTATTTGCCTTGTTTATATACAGCGTGGATATTTGATACGGACAAATAATTAATCCAACTATAGTACCTGTTTATATGAATCGTATGAGATAATAATTTCGTTAAATTGTGTTATTAATTAGGTGTAATGATTTTTCTAAGGTGCGTTTAGATAGCTACTAGTACGTTAATTTATCTGGATGAAATACATTGCGTGCTGAATTTTATGTATGAAAAAAAAAACATCTTAATTCTTTAAATAAATAAATAATAATAATAATCCAATAGTAATCGTCATTAAAATATTCGCCCGTATCAAATACCTACCCACGCTGTATTATGGACTCTAACCTACCTCACAATAAAAAACGTTGTTTAAGGATAGACTTTGCCTCCTTCTGTATTCTATTGCCAGTACAATGGGTCTTGTTCTGAAAAATTGTTTGACATGATGGCAAGGACCACTTTTCAACATCGCACCGCTCGTCATCGACAGGGCACTTATCCTTGCAACCTAAATGGTTGCGCACTGTGCGGTGTCAGAAGAAATGTGGAATGAGCTCCCTGTTGAGTCTTCCCTAAGGTTTTTTTGGAAAAAAGGAGTGAAGTTTTAACAAAAAAACACAAACATCAACGATTACCGCTGCAGTGTGTTTCTTGCTCGTTTTGTTTTTGTGGGCAGACGCGGATGCCACTTTGCTGTCCAACATTTTAGGCAGGTTCTCCCGAATGTGACTGAGATACTTGCCTCTCCTGCAAAAAAATGTTATGTTTAATTGAATGTATTTAGCTAATTTCGTCATAGGGACTATATCGTCTAAAGCTCACCTGCGTCGAAGGTAAGCACAGTACGCTACTGCAGACTCAGTAGAAAACAGCAGCAGGCTATCCTGACTTTATCGACTGAGTGGGCAGCTGTGTATTGTATTGTATTTATTTATTGCTATTCACATGTACATTACAGACATTACACAACAAACACACTGTTAAAGAAGGTAGGAACATAAATGCCATATGAAACCCTGACGCCCCTGACGGGCGCAGCAATGCAGGTGAATGCTTACTACCGACCGGTCCGAGCGTAATCTTATCCATTATTTCGAGAGTGTAGTAACAATATTATTGTTCTATTTTGGTAGATTAGCGTTCGGAAGGTATTAATACCTATATATATTAATAAGCTATGTGTTTATGTTTATGTTTATGTGTCCGGCCGGAAGAGAGATTGCAGGACTTGTTTTATTCTCTACCACAAACTCGTCCTGCAGTCCCTTACTTCACGGCCTCTGCAGTAATGTACTATTATTTTTGATCTCACTATGGTGAGAACAATACAACCTGCAAACGATTTCAAATCTTAACAATTTTTTTATGCAGAAATGTCTACGAACTACTCGTATATCAATTTTCTCAGAAAAATAGGAAAACCGACCCCGATCAAGCCCAGAGGTCATTAATTTTTCCACTTTTCCTTTCTTACTGAGAGATTTGAAATTTCATCCAAATGAAAGCTACCCGATATTTATTAAAGAAACCGTCATTGCACTTTCAGGAGTGTGTAAACAAACCGCCATATTGAAATTGTCTTTGAATGATGAATTTACTAGTGATGAGGAAGTGCTATTTTAAGTTAAAATAAATCGATTACTAAAATACCGAAAGTAAAACACATCTCATCTTCATATTTTTAATTGGTTAAATCTTCTGAAAAACCGGTGCTTGAAGCTGTACTAGAGTCATCAGTATTAATTATAAAAGGTGGCGTTACATCATCGGTATACCTTATCGATGATGCTGTCTAAATTTTTCATTTTATGCTCTTCTCCTATTACATGATCCACGCATTTCTTCCAGTGCATGCATCCGCATCTCAATTTAGATATTTATTTAATTTTAAGTATATTATACCTTACGCTACGATCCTTTGCTCATTTACTTACCGTGTAGTGTACACAATGCCTATATCAAGTAGATACCGTGAGTACCGGCATTACAATGTCACTAACTTTAGTCACATCCCTAAACGTCATAGACAAACGTAGAATATAAAAGAAACAAAAACGTCATTGCATTTTGTCGAAATAACGTAACTTTTAAATCATATTGAATTTTCAATGAAAATTCTAAGTAATTTTTCCTATATTTTTTTGTTTTTTACGACAAAGGCTATTTTAATAGTGTATGTTTTCAATGACTTTTGATGAGGTGGAGTGAAACTTCAAGGAGTAACAGTGATTAATCAAAGTGACGCCGTTTGTTTACATAGTTCTGAAAGTCCAATGGCATACGGTTTACTCAAAAACCGTTTCGTTTAAAAGTCAATGCTGCCAAATTTGAAGAAACCGAAATGCAAAACTCAAGGTCAAGTTACTTTCCCCACTAGTGGATAAAATTTCTTTTTCCCTAAAATATTAAATTATATTAAAAGACATACAATTTTAAGCTAACATGGTCATTTGCATTATAACTTATATTTAAAACGAGATAATTACCATATATGTTGGTTTTATTGAGCACTCGATATTTCAGTTTACTCCGATAACATGGCGCTTGCAACAGTGTCGAAATATCGGGTGCACAATAATACTAACGCACATGGTAATTATCCCGTTTTAAATATTAGTTATAATTATATTAATAAGGTCAGGAACCGTTTCTTTAAATACATTTGCAAATAATATTAAAATACATTTGCCAGTTTTTAACGGTTTACCCTTTAGTAACAATGCATCCGGTGAGTTCGTCGAATGCATAAGTTCCGACCTACCCGCCAGATCGCAAAAAAAAACCGATGATTTTAGTTACACCTCAGAGATTGCACCAGTTTATTGCTCCGTCGGTTCACCAACATATTTAATTCCGCGCATTGGTTTGACGATTTCCTCTAAAGTTGTGAAAAAGTGTTTTTGTTGGAGTTGTGAGTGTTTTGTACATATTTGTGATTGACATTGGCGTGCCCGAACTACCGTTACTTTGCTTCACACACGGGATTTAAAAGCAAGATAAGAATATTACAGGTATGTGGCACTTTATAGTAATCGACTTATTATCGCGCCGTTTTTCCTTAGTAATATAAAAAACCGGCCAAGTGCGAGTCGGACCCGCGCACCGAGCGTTCCGTACAAATTTTTTTTTGCAACTTCACCTATAAGTAAGAATTTGACGTCACCCACAAGTATCGACAGATTGGGTCACTCGTTTGCATACCTCACATCCCCTACACTGTAACTAACTTTAAATTTTTGCCCCCTCTTTTATCAGGCATTTTTCATTGAAAATAAATAAAAATATTAATAAGTCCTCTCTCAATGTGTCTAGGTTAACTTGTTTAGATAAGATAAGATAAACGTTTATTTGCCAAACATTATGTACATTTTAAAGATGTTTACAATATACGAGTTCCAATAATGCTTTAAACTACTTATTCCAAATTTCAAGTCGATAGCTTAAGTAGTTCTCGAGATATTTAACGATGTGGCAGACAGACAAACAGACAGACTGAGTCGCACCATAAGGGTTCCTTTTTTACTATTTTGGTATGGAACCCTAAAACTATAAGGGGAAAAAACAAAGGTTTGTCTACAATGCCTAGAAGGGCT
Source organism: Lathronympha strigana (assembly GCA_949128165.1). Taxonomy (NCBI): domain Eukaryota; kingdom Metazoa; phylum Arthropoda; class Insecta; order Lepidoptera; family Tortricidae; genus Lathronympha; species Lathronympha strigana. Next base: position 6,866,517 of record OX421923.1, on the reverse strand, counting down.
TTTAAAGCTAGTGATATTGCCTGAAGGATATTTTAAAATAAAATTAAAATTGAAATAAGTACCTACTACGTGTCGGAATGCGCATAATCGAGGGCTCCGTACCGTCAAACGAAGAAAAAATGGTGCAAACAAAAAGGTGTATGTGCCTTCATAATATCAAGCATTTTGAATACGGAACCCTAAAAACCCTGTGAGAATTAACATACATAGGTAGGTACATACTTGCGACGCTTCTCTGAAGGAGAGAAAGAAGCGTCAAGAAAGAAAAGGGCTCGTGGGGCCATGGTGTTATTAAACCGGGTTATCCGTATTATATAATAATAGCGGTAGCAGAAGACAATATGTGCTAGTTTTTCGGAATTTATGGCATTATCGCCTTATTGTCTAGCGACAAAGTAGTACCTTTTACTTAAAACGATCACATATAGTAGGGCTGTCAATACTCACACTAAATGTCTTTCTGTGTTTTCTTTCATGACCATATCGTTGCCAAAAATACGACGAACAGTGTCATGCACCTCGCTCTTCTCCGCCGACCCGCTGCACACCCCGAAAACAGACTTTAATACGTTCATCATTGGGTTTGGTTTCGTCTGAACCTGTACACGAAAATGTAGAATTAGGAGTTACTTACGAAATCGATTAGGCTTCTGTCCGAGAGTTGGACAATTCTGAAAATATTAGTGTATCGAATGAATATATTATATTGCTACTTGGGTGACGTTGTTCAACAGTGGGCTTCGCTATTAGTAAAATGTATAGCTAAATGTTTAATGTTACAAAATTAAATAGTATCTCAGGATGCCGAGATTCCGGTACTGGTGCCAATGTCTAAAAGAGTGGTTGAACGCGTTTCAGATTATTCCCAATAAGGCTTAGTTTACCCTCTGGGTTGGAAGATTAGATGGCAGTCTTTCGTAAAACTAGTGTTTCCGCTATATCTAGAGATTACTTGCCAAAACGGACCCCAGACTCTTTGAGCCGTGGTACATATTAGCCGGGAAAATACTAGAAAGAACAATAAATCAAAATATAAGCTTTACCCGAACGCCGCCACTCTCAAAACGCGAGCTATATTCACTGTTTTGGAATAAAAATGATTAAATTGTGGTAAACATTGTATAAAATTGCCTTTTATTGACAATTTCAATTGACACTGTCAGTTAAAGCTGAGTAAATCCTGTTTATGGTACACTTAAGGTTTTAGTGGTCGTAAAAAGTTTTGTTGCAAGCGGATACAATCTATAAAATGATAATAATCTAAGATTGTTGTACACTCGCCATCAGATATATAGGAGCGTTCGAAGCGTTCAAAATATCTGAACAAGCACCCTAACGTCTTGACAATAGAGGTGTGTTCAGATATTTTTGACGACCTCGGACGCTCCGATATATCTGATGGCTACTGTACATAGCTTAGTGTTAAAGTTAAACCACGTTATCCCTACCAAGCAAATGAACTTTCATACTTTAAATTTTTAAAATAACTCTGGTATTTGATTACAAATATAACTAACATAATAATATACACGGTAAGTTACAAACTACCTACTTAAATAGACCCTTGAGTCTTTGCCCTTGAGGCATTGTACCTAGGATGCTGGCAGCATTTCTTTTAAAGTGTTATTTTAAACGTACGATTCTATAAAATAATGACGTTTACTTAACCCTTTCAGTCTTTGCATCTAAGAAAATTTGCACAGACGAAATTTATTAAGTGGGTACTCTTATTATAGGCCCTTTTTTTAAGAATTTAAAAGTAACGACCGATTTTGCTTACGTTTCATTAGTAATTTTGTCGACTCTAGAAAATATTATTTAAAAAAAAATACACGAATTGAGAACCTGCTCCTTTTGAAATCGGTTGATATTATTACTTATTTGACATATTTCCATTGTTAAGGTTATGGTGAAGGAAATCAGAGGCAAATATCCTAGCTAATAAATAAAATGGGATAGACACTTCCAACTTTATTGGCGATGTTTGAGCAGATAATTTTTGAACGAGTTATTTTCTGTTTAAAACTTGACGTCACACGCAATCCGCGGTTGGGAGCGGTCTGCACGCCTACCACGAACATCGAAAATTGGCATGGTCGGGAAAACCTCTTTTTCACTCCAATATGCAAATTTGACAGCGACGGATGTACAAATCTGCAATCGTTCGATTTTCGTGGTGTAGGCCCTGAACTTGACGGAGATGTTTTGGCTTTTTTGCCGTGCGAGGGTACGCATACACGTTTTGGTTATATCTCGATATAGTTATGTGGTGCTAATGCCTTATTACCTGACTGCCAAAGGACGGTTATGTTTTTCGAGCGCATGTAGGAACCAATTGGAACCCTAGGACTGGTAGGACTATGTCGCCAAAAAAAAGTGTCCCAAAATCACATTACATTTTCCAAACCACCCACTGCGCTATCGCCATACAAATTCAGTTAAAAACATAAAACGAAATGGAAAAAATATCTTGGTACACTATTTTCTTCTACATGATTACTAGAGCTCGCAATTCTGAGTAAAATAACGTAGAAATGAAGTTGTCCAATGATTGTCGCATAGATGTCGGAAATAAGCGACAGGGATTATTCCGAAAAAATCCTCGGAGCACTCCCCGTTGTAAATACGATAGGATTATTATCATGCCTTTTTGGCTGTTTTGCGTGTGCAAAGTTCGTTTTTGCGAACTAGCTAGTGCAATACTTTGTTTTTTTTTTAGTTTTGTTCCATTTAATTACTGCTTACCGAAGAGTTTTATTATTAGTAAACTTAACCGAGACGTAAAAAAATCTAAAAACCTACTATTACCGCAAAAATATTAAAGATATTGATATTTCTTATTCACTATTTACCTCTCACTCTCACTTTCTTAGCCCCTCCAACAACTTCGAACGAAAATAATACAATGTTCGAAGTTGGACTACTGGGTCTCCTTTCCTATACTGTTTGCATTTAGTAGGTACATCATTTTCCAGTACATTATATTTATAAATACGTCGGTGGTAATAATTTCCCCTGGGGATATACCATTTCCTGGTTTCAACATAACTACTCATTTACACCCTCGCATTACGCATATGCATTATCAACACATAATTTTATTAACAAATGGACACAAAGCGCGAGGGAATGTTTTCGTTACAGTTTCGAATATAGTATATCTCGATGCTAGTGCGGAAAGTATGTCATTACTTCAGGAGTCCCAAGATATCTTGAAACTATCTTCAATACTTGGAACAAGTGAAAAATGACATATCCGCACGTGTATTAAACGACGTTTTTCAATACAGATGCGAAAAAATTAAAATACACAACGAATTTGATTTTTTATTATTATTTCCGTAACACAATTGTAATACAGTTGATCTAAAGAACATCATCAAAATGTTTATCTTATCTTCTTTACTTTCTCATTTCGAATCTCAAATCATTATTTCTCATAAATAGAAAATATAAATCGCATGTGACAAATCGTATTGTCATGTCTGATAGCGCCTTGAACATGTTTACCTAATTGAAATAAGGATTCTAACGATACGTAATTTGTCGAAATCGGTTTAGGCATTCCAGAGTTATGGTGGCACACAGAAACTCACAAACAAATTTGGATACATGAACCCCTAATACATAACACTCTTTTTTGTTTTGGGCAGTCGTGTAAAAACGCCTCTTCTTTGACAGACGTTTCATAAGCTCTGTTCCGTTTCATACACAGATTTATAAGAACTGTTTTCAATGTTTAATATTTATTCAATACAGTTGCTCAAAAAGTGCCCTTTTTTTGGCGGTTTTGCGTGCGCAAAGTTTGTTTTTGCGACATAGTGCTTTTTACTTTTCCAATCTTTTTAAATTTAGGTAGTTGTGTTCCAATTCATGACTGCTTACCGAAGAGTATTATTGTTCGTTTACTTTACCGAGCCGTAATAAAACTAAATACCTACTATTAACGCAAATATATTACAGATACTGATCGCTACATAGTATAAAACAAAGTCGCTTTCTCTGTCCCTACATCCCTATGTATGCTTAAATCTTTCTCAAAGCAGCCAAAAAATCCTTTCGTTTATCTGATTCGCTGTACAGTTTTCCATTGTAGGTACATTACTCTCTCCGGATCAAAATATCATTTAGCTTGTGTTTTGTTGCTTGTTTTGTCCGTGACCGCTTTCCATCATTTGTGAAAATTTCAACTGTCTAACTATTACGGTTCATGAGGTGCAGCAGCCTGCAGGTGACGGACGGTCAGCCGAGTCATAGTAATAGGGTCATGTTTTACCCTTTGGGTACGGAACCCTAAAAGAAACCGGCCAGGTGCGAGTTGGACTCGCCCACTGAGGGTTCCGCACAAAATATGCTCCCGCCACACCCATACAACGCGGTACCTACTTATAAATACTGGAGGCACGAAAATCTCAGTGCGCGGCAATTATACAGTTTTCGGATGCTATCCTGTACTTGTGCTACAAGATCTTGCTTTTTGCAAAATTTCGTGATTCTAGGTCAACGGGATGTACCCTACACATTTTGATTCCAATTGCCTAATTGCAAATGTATGGGAAATGCGACATATACGGCCGTATCTTTTGATTTAATTGACGTAGAGGTTTTGGTTTTTTGCCAGCGTCTAGGGACCGCAGAACCGGGAACGCGTATAGGTAGCAAGTTGCTACCTATACGCGTTCCCGAGATTAAGGGTCTTGACATACAGACGGACGGATGGACATACAACAAAATGATCTTATAAGGGTTCCGTTTTCCCTTTTGAGGTTACCTACTACTATTTTTTGACAGTTAGTATCTTTTTTCTTCCCGTGTCCCGACATTTTATCTAACAAAATATCTCCCGGCTCGTGGAAGCTATAAAACATAAATACACAAACTCCGCAGACGTACTTGTAGCCGAATGACATTGAACTTGTTTTGACTAATATCCATAAAGACATGCCTGTTGGGGTTCCTTGCTTACCTAAAATCGTATTGTATAATATACTACAGTCAAATAAGGGTTTGACTTTGAAATGACAGGCAGGGCATAAGCCGGCAACTTGATAATTGCCGTAATTTTGGCGTTATAAAAGTGGCCTTAAAAGTCACCAAAAATTCAAAGTTATTCAAGGTAAAACGTAAAAAAACGGGTTTTGCCAATATATAAGTTTCTATAGCTCTAATTACTTTTTCTGCACTCCGGCCGACAAACAACAATTGCAGGCCGCTAGGCTAAACAAATTCGCCCCTTGACGACTGTGTCGAGCAGAAAAATCGTGTACAGACCTTGGCCAGTAAATAAGAAAGCCTCAGATCACATGTTTGTCGCCCTCAGCTTCGCGTCGGATGACAATTACACGAGATCTAAGACATTTCTTACTTTACAGGCTTCGGTACGTAGTCTACAATTACGTCTAGACTAGAGAGAAGTACCTACAGCGTAAAATTTGCAACATTATGTTTCAAACATTTTTTCATACGATAAACCAGCTTATTATACGATAATTCCATCCGATTCCGAGGTTGACCCCATTTTAGGATACGGAACCCTAAAACGGGGTCAACTAGGAACCCTCATAGTTTCGCCATGTTTGTTCGTCTGTCTGTCCGCGGGTCTGTCTGCAACGGACGGTAATCTACGGAACCCTACACTGAGCATGGCCCGATATGCTCCTGGCAAGTTGCATATTGGATATTGCACTTGCATATTCGATAAAGAGGTTATTCCGTCAATGACAATTTTCGATGTTCGTGGTAGGCCCTCAGTACCCAATAATGTTCAAGTCAGAGGATGTAAACATGCGAATTTCTTTTTATTACTATTCGGTATGTGGAATTTCCCGTTTAATACTACGCCGTTGTCAGACAAGCATACCTACGTCTTGAACGGAAGTCTCCAAGCTACGGAACCCGAATACTATACTTATCCAATATCTATCCCCTTTCCGCCCTATTTATTCAGCGTCGGATAAAAAATAGGCGTTATGTGTTTGACCTCCCTTTTGCTGTCTTTAGACCTAATTTCATGGCTTATACCCGAATCGGAAAAAACACTGCTATTCGTAGGACAAGTTGTAGAAATGATTTAAGTGATTTAAGATAATTTGGTCGATACGATATTTTGATTAACAGTGTAGTAGAAGTTTTGTTCTAGTTATTGATAGTAAAAGAACTTTGTTTTTCTTAAGTTATTTTGTCTGACAGCAATAATGGATGTTGTTTTAAGTATTTTGCTTCTTTATAAGGTTATATTTTTCATCATGAAAAAGATTAAAACTGGTCTTTATTTATCCCCACCTCCAAACAAATAAACAAGATATAGATTCCATTCGTAGTATTATACTTAGAAGTACAGCAAAACTGAAAGAACTCATAGCCGTCGAACTTGGGTACTGTCAAGTTCTTTAAAATATTGTGTAAGTAATTAGAAAAATACTAAGTATCTCACAAGTAAGGTGATATTTTTGCGTAAGTACTTAACTTAACTTCACAGACATCTACTTAATTTTGTTATAGATACCTACTTTCTCACTATACGTTCAAACATGTATACACTACACACGTGCAAAATTGCATGTGCAATTTACAAATTAATTTATACATAAACTGCCAATACAATTTCGAACTCGATAGTACTTAGTCCTTAACATGACACGTTGACGTTTCGCCTCTGGGAACCATTTTTGGGAATATTGTAGGCTACGGCGTAGCACTACAAGCGTAGCTCAGCGTTGAATGAGTACATGACTTCTCTAGTTATTCGTATGCTTGTTTAGTATGACGTGAACAATGAAAACAAGTAATCATATTTTTATATTATTTAAATCAACCACTAATTTTCTAATCGATCAAAAAAATATACAGATAGTAATCAACCAGCAGTTTTCCCTCGTCCTCCCAACAAATCTCAATCACAGATTCTTTTATTCCAAGTCGGCGGGCCAAGTAATTGCGTATTAGAGGCGTTTAGCGAGAGTTAATATGTAAAGAGTAACACATCTCGAGAGAATGTTAAACTTTATTTTTATAGTCTCTTCTGCTGTTCCATATACCTTCCATATACCACATACAACTTGAAACATTGTATAAAATTCAATACAAACTCGTGACGAAACGAGCGTAAATCCATGTGTGTACTCAAGTAGGTACGCATGGATGTTGCTGCGCAGCACGTCCGTTCGCCATAAAGATCACAAAAAGACTGTCGGGCCGTGTGATGTACTGGCGGTTTTTCGCACCGCGGACTTTAGAAGTTCAAGCATGCACAAAAGGCTAGCCAGCAAATGCAACGGTGTTTAAGTCCGCAGACTTGTAAGAGCTCCATTGGCGGCTTAAAACATTGGCTCGTGAATTCATTGGCGTAGCAGCGGTTTTGCTCGCATATGGATCACCGGGTAACACATTTCGAGATAATGTTCGATAGGTATAACAGAATAACGGTATATACTGTAACGATATATGTTTTAACTTTTAACTAGCATTATCTTCATTTACTGCAATGAAATTTATTTATCATTAAATAAAGGTAAAATGGGTCAAACACGCATCGCGTATAATAAATACATCCCAAAGTTTTACTCGTCGTCGCAGCCAAATGAGCCACTGTGTACAATGGGGGTTGAAACTGTGGCTCGGTTCAGGAATCGGATACCGGTATTTTATCCATACAAAAAGAACAGAATTATTTCGTTCTTTGACTTATTAATACATTGCTAATGGGGCAATCTAATAATAGGACATTGGTACCAAAATAAAAGATTCAGTCCTACATAATTTGAGATTTTAATAAGATAAAAAAATATTTATTTCCAGAGTGGTTCGTGATGCTACGCAGTAGATAATTTCGGGTTCATAAACATAAATAAAACAATTTAAGTCGTCAATCAAAATAATACTCGTTACCTTCTGTAAAATAATACCACCTCTTATAGGATCTTATACTTGACACTTTTTCAAGTAAGCATTATGAAAACTTATTAAAACTCAACTAATAAATATAACAACAATAAATACTTACTTCGTTAATTTGATAGGGACATTTCCGGGTTAAGTGATGAGTCAGAATCTGATCTTGAATATATGAAGATAAGTAAAGATAAATCGGATTTGCTTTATATCGCTATTGATGTAGAAAGACATGACAAACACGCTATTAAACAGACAGCAAAGACATACGCTAATAAACTGCATGCCAATAGTCGGTGGACCGGGAGCCTCTTACAAGTGTGAATAGCGTGATAAGGATCAAATCTTTTTTTAGGATTAAAACGGGATCCTATTACTAAGACTCCGCTGTCCGTCTGTCCGCCCGTCCGTCTGTTACCAGGCTGTATTTCATGAACCGTGATGTTAGCCAGTAGAATTTTTCGTACGGAACCCTTGCGCGAGTCTGACTTGCACTTGGACGGTTCTTTTTTATAATCTTCTTCATAAACCAAAATTTTCACTGTAAAAAATTAGGAAAAAAGTCCTTTACTACTTTAATACTTACCTGACCTTACTGCACCTGATCTATAAAAACTTATCTATATATCAGACATATTTCATAAAAATAAAAACATAATATGTTTATAAATTTTACTTTCAATCCGTCGGGGTTAGCCTTCTACAAATTTAGTAGCTCTCGAGATATTTAACAATGCGACAGACGGACGGGCCAATGCCACAAAAGGCATACAAGTATTGTTTGTCCTATATATTTTTTCATGTAACTATACTAATAGTTCGGGAAGTTAGTAGTTAGTGCCTCGGTAATTATCGAACGAGCGAGCGAGTCGAGTAAGTTCGCCCAGTCAGGTTGGACAATTCGTCGTATGTATGTATTATGTTTGTGTTAGTTTTGTTCGACGATAACTCAAGAACTTTGATTGGTTCGTCGTCAAATATGGCAGGTGGTAAGATGTGATAAATATAATTTTTATATTCGAATATAAGCCAAATCGGTCAAGGGCCTAGAGAGGTCGCGAGTTCAAGTTCGGGGCGATCCATTACCTAGTTAATTTAATGCAATATTTTTGCACCCTGCTGCCGTTTCAAAGCATATGTATATTGATAAACATATCGCTCCTGTACTATAACATCTATAACGGGCTCTCAACAGATGGCGACACTGAAATAACGTCTGAGCCTTTGAAGTGCGTGCGCGCACGGTCACAGTAAACATAGTGATAGTAAACTCATTTCAGGGCTTTCCTAACTCTATCCAGATCCAGGCCCCTATTTCTTTACGCTGACAAGTGTTACAATTCCCTAAAATTACTGAAATACTGGAGTTTCAGGCACCCATAGGCTATGGAAACCACTCACCATCGCGCGAGCTGTGTGCATATTTGCCACTATTTCGATAATTTAATTAAAGTCGTTACATATCGTCAATAAATAATTTCCTGGTGAAGACTTTTTGACGATTGTCATGAGATCTAATAGCGTTTTAAGGAATTTTCTGTAGTTTTTGACATCAGAATGATCCTGTGTCGGAATTTCGTGAAATATGTGGTGCTTCTTGTGACAAATATCAAGAAAATAAACGATTTATGTATTTTTTTGTACTCCAGCTATCTGTCAATTAGATGACTAACAGCGATGTTAAAAAAGTATCCCTACATTAAAACGTTATCTATGGTATTCCATAAGAACATCGTTTAACGATGACCCTATGGATTTTCATACAATATAGTAACACTGTTTGTTTTTTTTTAATTTTTAAAGTGTCATACGACATCTTCCACATTCTGCCACCATTCAAAATTTCGCGATTTTTGCTGTTTTTGCAGTAGTATAAAAACTAGAGAATGCAACAGCTCATAATCGATTCTTAAAATCCTCGAGTCTATTATTACAAAACTCGACTACGTCTCATTTTTTGAGAATGACCCGAGAGTTTTAAGAACACTTGTTATATCACTGTTGCATAAACTACCATGTTTTCACACTTACAAAGTTGTTAGAACGGGACATGTACGGTGATAATTACGGCCATATTACACCAGCAGACATTTAAGAGAGTTGGATTACTTGCGTGTATTTACACTGCGACGGTACGTTATAGTAACAGTATTTTATTTTTAACCTTCCAGGCGCCAGATAATGTTGACATTTATCAGACACGTCAAATTAAGGATTACAAAGTATATACGATTCTAAGCTAACATGGTAATTATCACACAGTCTATAACGGGATATCTGACTGAAACGATGAGATTTTCTTTCGTATTAAGAAAATCTCATCGTTTCAGTCAAAAAGGGTTTCAAGTGTTTCAACCAACTTTGGTTAAAAAGCAGCACGTCAAACTACCAACACTCCTTAAGCAAAACAGTTGCGTATATCTTGAAATTTCATTTTCTGGTCTCAGAAACTGTATAATAAGTGAATTTAACAAGCTTCATAAAGTCTTAAAATCTGAAGTTAGTGGCAAGTAAATTGATTGCGGAGACGAGCGGTAAGAAGTAACTTGTTGCTTTGAAGATGGTAAATGTTTACTGGCAGTTTTATTTTATCTTTTGAGTGGTAGAGAGTTTAATATATTAAAGGTACAGTCGCCATCAGATATATGCTCTCAACATGCTCTCTAACGCTTTGACAATGGAGTCGTGTCCAGATATTTGTGAGCACCCCGACAACTCCAATGTATCTGATGGCGACTGTATATCGGACTTTTTATATGTAGTCTTTATACTCAGTTTCTTATACTACTAATGTGGACCATATAAATATGGCATGTAAGTCGGGATTTTACTTTCTTGCTTTGCTCCATTAACAAAGTTTTGTGCTCCGTACAAAACTTAGTGGAGCACTTATGGGGTTAGTCCGTTACTGTAAGGGCCACTTGCACCACCAATGGTTAGCCACATAACCTGGAGTTAAGCGTTTATTAGTATGGAATTTGACAGTTTAGCTCCAGGTTAGCAGTTATCCCTGGGTGGTGCAAATAGGCCTAAGGGTGTTATAAGTTTAATGTGTACGAAGTGTGTTTGAAGACTTTGAAGCGTTAGTGGTCCAGCGGTAAGAACGTGCGACTTTCAATCCGAAGGTCGCGGGTTCAATTCCTGGCGGCTCCTACCATGAGATTTTCGGAACTTTTCTGGACTAATCCTAATATGGCCTAGTTTACCTTCTGGGTTGTAAGGTCAGGTGGCAGTCACTTTCGTAAAACTAGCGCCTAAGTCAAATCTTGGGATTCATTGTCATAGCTACCCCCAGGCTCCCTGCATGGGCCGTGACACTAGCCGGGAAAACGCTAGGAAGAAATGTGTATCTGTGTTTCTGTCTGTGGGATCGTAGCTCCTGAATGGATTAACAGATTTATATGTGGTGTTTTAATCGAAAGCCTTATTTTTAATGCTCCGTACAAAACTTTGTCTTCGGAGCACTTATGGGAGCAGTCCGGCACTGTAAGCACAATTTACGCTGTCGCCTGTCACTACATACATTAAGTCGCTTCCGATGTATGGACCCGTAACATACACCTTTCTGAACAACTAGCCGGATGAAATGCTAAATCGGGAGTCATAGAGATCTAGGAGAGAGGCCTTTCACACTCAAATAGGCTAGTGAATAATAATAAATATAACATACTCGTAATCCATAAGCATATTAGGTATCTTTGGAAGATTTGTACCGTAAGCTGTTTCTGTCTGTGGAAACTTGTAATAGACTTACAGTTTCTATATTACTATAGTTCTTGTTAGTTAAACTGTAAGTTTTCTGTTAAAAATAAAACTACTTAAATATGAGCCAAAACGTTCAAGGGCTTGCCGATATATTGGGGTTGCATTGCCAGTTCACTGAAGAACAGAACATACATAACCACTAGTTATATGTCTGTGCTAAGCTTTACAATGAGATAGTGTTACAAAATTTACTGATTCAGGGAACGTGCGCCCATTTTTTTTTTCTTTTTTTAAATTAGCATTTGAAGAGCGTCATACCTGCTCCACCATAAATCGCAAGCCCCATAAATGTTTGTGTTATAAACGCTCGGAGGTAATTGTGTTTTGCTCCTGTAATAGTGTTGTGACGGCTCAAAGCTGTTTTACATGACGCTTCCTGATTTACTAACAATCATCAAAGTATAAATTATATTTCCCGTAACCTTTGGAAGCTGAAATTTGGCAGGAGATTAGGATACAGTCCTTTGTTGAAAGGAAAAGTGTGAAGGGTAGACATTTTGAACTTTTGTTTGATGTGATGTGAAAGTTTACACGTGGTTGCTGATTCAGTAAATGTGTTGCCGAGGATTCATAGGGCTGCTTTCTATATTTTCTCGAAATGTTTGCCTAATTATTATAATTTTCATTAAAGAATATACAATTATTTTAGTTCTAGCAAACGACAGGTGGTATAAATAACATCAGTCAAGGACATTAATCTGTGATGTGATCCACTTAAGGTTGACAGTCCTGTCAAACTGTATTGATATTAAGAGAAAAACCTTGCGAAATGGATCACAAATTAAAGACCGCGACCAACCAGTCAACCAATTGAAACCATAGGTCACTCTAGAACCATGTCAAAATGAAATTTCTTACAATTTGATTTATAGCGTCACTATGACATAGTCCTACAGTGGCATAGGATTCGAATTAGTTGACTACCTACTGTCTGAGTACGGTGTATATCGATACCAATAAAACTACTTATGTGGTGATGATATTTTTTATTGCATTAAAATGAAACCGCACTAGATCAAACAAGTCTGACATGAAAGCTCTTATATGACCGAAACATCATAAAAACGCCGGCAAATTACGATTTATCGATACCGAAATTCCTTGATCCGAAAGTTATTGGAATCCTCCCGCCTCGCATTGCGCAATTTAAGAAATCCACACTGATTCCTTGTGATTTATTCTTACGGAGATTCTGGACTCGTGTGCTATACGACAGTTTTTCACACTTTAGGTGATTGGAAAGAGCGTTGAGGTCGTGGAGAAACATTGATGGCCCAGAGGTATGGCGTGCGACTTTCAATTCGAGGGTTGGGTTGCGGATTCAATCCAATCAGTTTTTCGGAACTTACGAGTATGTACTTAACTAGGAAATATCATTTGATATTCACCAATGGCTTTTCCACTTTTGGCAGTCGCTTTCGTAAAACTAACTCCAACGCCAAATCTTGGGAGAAGTTCAAGCTTCCTGAGTCGCAGCATAATCCGGGAAACCGCTAGGAATATAAGTTTAAATAACTTATTTAAACTTCAAGTACTTTTATTCCTTTGAGTAGTCGTGTAGTCATTTGACAATGTTAAGAACCCCGATATTCAGCCCTTCCGATTTCATAATTCAGTTTAGACATTACATAAAACTTGTATTAACAAATCAAACATAAAACTTGCTTATTGCTGCTATACAGGTTGTAAGAGTAAAAAATTGACCCATTTTATTTTTGTATGGAGGGTTATATTGATTTGATATGTCGTGCCCCATAAATTTTCTTCTGTGATTTTTTTTCCTTATTAGTATCATGGACTGATTCGAACCTTATAATACAATATAATATAATAGATATTTTTTTACACTCTGTAACGTATTTTCACCTTTCATAGGCTTTTAGAAACCTCGGTGGGCTAGTCCTTGGCCGGCCTTGTTATATCGGCTATTACGGTTCATGAGATACAGGTGACAGACGGAGGGACAGAGGGACAGCGCAGTCTTGCTAATAGGGTCCCGTTTTACCATCTGGGTACGAAATTCTAAAAATTACAATGGAAATAAAAAAAAACTTAACTTACAATGACCTTCCAAAGGTCTTACTTGTTAAAATAGTTACCCCAACAATTTGACTTGCTTCTACCGTTAACAACAATAAAAATACACAGCCCAATGACACTCGTGGATTCGACGAAACATGTCCAAATTGGACCGCTGACAGACGTATCCACTTTATAATTCAACCTTCACGGATTCGAATTGGATATTACTCTGAATCATTCATTAGGGATGATTCACATGTACTTGAACTAGGCGTAATTAAAGCTTAATGCCGTAAAATGGGGTGTGTCGAGACGAATCCGAAACCTCGATAAAATTTGATATTTATTCGTGGCACGTTAATTAGTATACCTTATAATGTATGCCATTATACCACTTGATAAACTGTCTCACTAGCAGCGAGTGAATGAGAATAACATGTCTAGATATCTGGCAAGTGTATAAAGATGTTGATATGCCTGACCGTACGAATATAAGGCCGTCTTGAGAGCCTCATCCACGATTAGCTTTTACCGACTCCATCATCTAAAATTGAATTTTAACGCCGATCCCGTAATCTAAAAGCGGAACAAGGACGTATGCACCATTTAATGTGTACCGGTGTAGTTTGAGAATGCAGGTGCCTTATGTGTGTTTGAAGCGTTTCTACTAAACTCAGTCTAAATATAAATCAACTGATCGTTTACTGCTCGTACTGGCTCTGCATTCATTCGCATTTGAGATGCCGAGAATCGGACTATAATAAAAAGAAAAATATAATTTACAATGAGATTTGAAGGAGATAGTAGAGATACATATTGTACAAAATGGGAAAAAGAAAGGAACCAGTTATTCTCGTACTCCTAGGCCTAAACCTAAAACCTGCTAGATATAAATGACATTCCTAGATACTATAAATAAAATGTAATACACAAATACCTAGGTACATATATAATAAAATGTATAAATAAAACAAAACTTATATTTCGTCCGAAAGTCATAGAAAAAAACTTTCAATTATTAAATGTAAATTTCGTTCGAAGGCGTCTCTGCCTACGCGTACATTTTTTTTATTATAATTTGTTCATTCAAAATTACAACGAAATACAAAATATAAACCTATAAATAAAACCAGTGCCCAGAAGGCTGGCTGCGTTGCCACATTGTATAGCAATATTGGTAATGCATATTCGCTGGGCGAAATACAGTCATCTGAATAAAAAAAAACCAGCCAAGTGCGAGGTGGACTCGCCCACCGAGGGTTCCGCACAAAGGATGCTCCCCATTTGGTACTTAAAAATAAAATAAAGCACGGAACTCTCAGTGTGCGGCAATTTCTACAATTTCTTGCTTTTTGCCAAATTTCCCTTACCCTTATACATTTTGATTCCCATTGCAAATGTATGGGAAATGCGACACATGCGACTAAATTTGTAAATTTGCTCTTTTTATACGCACAATACAATTATAACGCAGCTGAAACTCTAAGACAATACAGGGAAACATACCCACCACCACATCCAACTGGGCGTAGGACAATTTTACGTGCTTACGATCGTGTGATCAACAAACAGCTGATTGTACCAGGCGCACCAAAATGACCAACGTGGAGCCTCCGGAGGAGCCGTTGTTAGACTTCCGGTTAGGCTTGAGGAGAGAGTGCTGCAGTAATTTGATCGTCATTTAAGAGCTAGTTCCACAGCAGCAGGTCGACATTTCAGAATGACTCACACAGCGGTAAATTTAATTAATTAATTATAAAGGATTCACATTGTGTTCTCGAATTACGAATAAAATTAAACAGAGAGTTCGGCAATCAATGGATATGCCGTATGGACCGCACCGATGGCCATCCAGATCCCCGGACCTAACTTGCCTAGATTTCTTTCTGTGGGGCTTTATTAAAGATAAGGTGTATAAAACGGAATGCGACACTGCAGACGAAATGAAAGTAAAGGTCCAAATGTCAATAATAATACATACTTCGACGCTCTGCGTCGGAAAAATGACGAAGAGCAGACCCTAACGCGTGTCCACCGACATACTCGGGCACGAGCTGCGGCGTGCGTTATAAGACACGGTGGCACCATTGAACACCGCATGTGAATATTGTGAAGATAGCCGTTAGGTAATATTATTAATAACAATAACTAATAAAGTAATTGATAGAAATATTTGCGTATTTATTTGATTTGACATTTATGTGTCAT
Organism: Lathronympha strigana; assembly: GCA_949128165.1. Lineage (NCBI taxonomy): Eukaryota > Metazoa > Arthropoda > Insecta > Lepidoptera > Tortricidae > Lathronympha > Lathronympha strigana. Next base: position 6,850,632 of record OX421923.1, on the reverse strand, counting down.
TCATACAATAGTGTCTTACGTCAACGCTCGGAAATAAGCGTAAGAGCTCCGAGTTCACCCGACAACTATTCCTTGATCTAGCCGTGATGTGTAGAGTGTAGATGCAATAGGGTTGTCACCACAGTTAAAAAGTAGTGAATTTGAAAAAAATAAAAATTCTTTAATTCATTATTCTAAGCATTACAAATCTACTGTTTATCACTGAAACGATGCAATACTTTCAGGAAGGTCCATGGTTCCATTCCTACCTGTATAACGATTTCCGAATATGAATTCACGTCGTATTTGTAATTTTAGCGAAGTTTACAAAACAAATGTTGTTTATTATGGTTTTACGTATGACGTGATGTATTTCCGAGTTTGAGGTTATTTGCAGTGTTCGTTTAAGTGACCTGTGTTTGTGAGTAATCTTCATTTATACTAGTTGTTTAAGCGGGTTGAAATGTACACACACGTTCAAAAACGCATGGGCAATTTATTAATGAATTTATTCATAAACTGCCGATGCAATTTTGAACGCGATAGTACATTTTTATTCTCTTTGCAGAGTGGTAGTAAAACACTTTATTAAAAAAAAGACAAGTAAAACAATAAAAATAACACACATGTGTACAAAGGTCCCTTTAAGAGACTTGTTAACCTTCGAGCAATTGAGGGAATTTTGTAGATGGTATCGAAAATTGGCATTGACGGGAAAACCTCTTTGTCACTCCAATATGCAAGTGTGACAGAGATGGAGATACAAATCCGCAATCGTTCGATTTCGTGGTATAGGCCAGATACGTAGTTCGTACAAAACAATATCTATTCTACTCGCCTGCAATATAAAAGTAGATAATAATAATATCACGACCCGTGTTTCAATTTTAAATTGAAGGCTCTGATATTCTATTTGTCAAATATAAATTCACGACCGAAGGTTGGCGAGCTCTGACATTGGGCGGGTCAAGGCTATCAATTTTAAAATTTCAGTGGCCGCCCACCTTTATATTTAGTTATGAAAAGTTTTAGTGCTGGCGGCACACGCGAATAACAAAGAATAATTTAAAATATTAAAAGATTCAAAGCTCTTCTTTTGTTTTTGTTACTAACACAATATGGATTAATGTGGTCTGAATTAAAGTATTTTTATTTTTAAAGCATTTACTTATTCAAGCGTTTTTTTTCCGCCCCTGTAACTTTTTTTTAACTTGATGTTTTTATGTGATTTCTACCCAGAATGGCGAGCTCTTTCGATCTTAGTAAGTTTTTCCCATTTCAGTACCATTTCAGTACAAATTTTGTGAAATGGAATGTTTGAAAATGTATGGAAATTTTGGGACACTTTTTTTTACAAGGATCAAAATATTTGCGATTCTGAGTAGCACAAAAAAATCCAATGAAAAAAAGGACTTGGCGGAAACAAACACGAATGACGACCAAGTTCAATTTTAGCAAATGTAATTGTGGACGTGCCATTGCATTTCAATCAAAACCGATCATTTGAATTAATGACCAATTAACCTTGTTTTAGACCTGTATGTGTGTTGTGTTATAACCTGTGTGAGTGTAATAATTAAGGTTGACTCACTCTTGACCGGGCAGGGCCGGGCTGAGGTGTCAATTTATATAGAATGCGTCACGTGATAGTTCTTTCACGATCACTTTCCATAGAAATCGACACATCGCCCGGTCTAGAGTGAGTCATCCTTTATAAAGGTATAGTCAGCGTCATTTAAATAGCAGAGACCGAGTGTCAAAACGTTCTTTGTACACGCAACTTTGTGTAGCCGGGCCTCGAACAATCACAGCTCGTCGCAGCCAACACAGTACAACTTAGACATAAAATCATTGAGCAGAAAAATGCCAAAACAGGAGGTAAACTAATAAACGAATAATCGGCAGTTTGGCTTAATAGTCTGTAAATCTGGCGGTCAGTTAATAGGCCGTTACTCTTTATGTCCAAGTTAATGTTGGCTCGAAATATTAGCCATTACAGGCACGTTTTATAGGGAAACAGTTAAGAACTAAATAGGCAGTCTAAGGCGGTACACCGACACTACGTAGGCGAATGAACGCGATGGTGACGCGATTGCGACGGGATGGCGACGCGATGGCGACGCCCTGCGGTGACATTTCAACGCGATGCTGTGCGGTAATTAGGGAGGGTCATGTTGAGCAGGGGATAAGTTAATATCATTTGACATGTGGCGCCGGAGTTGGTGACAGGCATTGTTTATTTTTTTGCGCTCAAAAGTAAGAAAACTAGATTAAAGTATTTTTATTTGAGTCATCATCTTAACCCTGTGAAAACGAGTGCTGTAAAGGGCTCGAAACGTAGGATCATGGTGTTAATAAACGCGATTAATCCGTTCTAAAGTGCTTAATTTCAATGAATAACAATCGCGGTAACAGAAGACAATATTATTTTTATTCGAATTTTATGAAAATATATGTCTTGAAAGTCTGGTAAAAGCTGTCACTTAATAAATTTAAGTGTATTTTGAATTTTACTATTACCTATTTTGATGCAAGTAAAAATAAAAATATTTGTGATTAGTTTATTAGATAAATGTTATCTCTACCTCTGTTCAATTTACCCCATACCATTATTATTATTATACAATAAAACATGTTTGGGGATATTTATAACCAGATAAATTTCCTAGCAATCAAAGCGAGTTTCATTTTCTTGGCGCAAACCAGTAAGAAAATATACGACTGTGATTCCAAAATTGCTCAATGTTCCCCGCTCTACCCTTTGCCGTTTTGCTTTCTAATGTCATAAAAGTCAAGAAAGAAACCGTTGATATATATCGGAGTGTCCTAGTAAGCGGGGCGTGGTGTGCCGCTTCGCGATCGCGTAACGATTTAACACGTAGCACACTTCCTTAAGTACTCGTATCAACGATTCGTTTTTTCGTATCGCGAATTTGAGTTTAATTAGTTTGTCTTCGGTCAAACCACACACAGATTCACTGTACATTTTACAGACCGGCTTTCACACTATGCCCCACATTAAAAACCACTTGTTAATTAGGAAATGTCTTCTATGTTCTCGCTTTTTCAACCGACTTCAATATTTCAAAAGGAGGAGGTTCTCAATTCGACTGATTTTTTTTTTTTTTTTTTTTAATGGATGTTCACTCATAACTCCGTCATTACTGAACCGATTTGAATTTTTTTTTGTTTTCTAAAAGTAGACGGTTCCTGGTTGGTTCCGTTTTTTTCAAAATCCATTTCTGATGATGGGATCCATGAGGAACTGAGGGAACTCCTCAAATTTGAAAGGCACATGCATGCTGATTTGGGTGATTTCTTAAGAAACTCGAGCATTTCTTTACGAAAATCATCAATTTGGTGGAGTGGACCTGATGATGAAGACCAGGGATGGCAAAGTGGAACTGCTTCGTAATTCTCAGGACTATGATCCGATTTAAAAAAATATTTTTTTGTCTGTATATAGATGGTTTCAGGATTGTCCCGTTTTTTTGAAAATCAATTTCTGATGATGGGATCCATGAGGAACTGAGGGAACTCCTCAAATTTGAAAGGCACATGCATGATGATTTGGGTAGTTTCTTAAGACACTCGAGCATTTCTTTACGAACATCATCAATTTGGTGGAGTGGACCTGATGATGAAGACCAGGGATGTCAAAGTGGAACTGCTTGGTAATTCCCAGGACTATCGTCCGATTTTAAAAAATATTTTTTTTCTGAAAATAGATGGTTCCAGATTTGTTCCGTTTTTTTCAAAATCAATTTCTGATGATGGGATCCATGAGGAACTGAGGGAACTCCTCAAATTTGAAAGGCACATGCATGATGATTTGGGTAGTTTCTTAAGTCACTCGAGCATTTCTTTACGAACATCATCAATTTGGTGGAGTGGACCTGATGATGAAGACCAGGGATGGCAAAGTGGAACTGCTTGTTAATTCCCAGCTCTATCATCCGATTTGAGACATTCATCTTTTCTTTGTAAAGAAATACCTTCAAGATAGTCCTATTTGATTATAGTTCTATTTTGATGATGGGCTTCATGAGGGATTGAGAGAACTCCTCAAATTTTAACGGCACATGCATTCTGATTTGAGGGTTTCCTTAAGTAACTAAAACAGTGTTTTGGCGGAGCCAAAATTTTGATGAACTTGATCTGATGATGAAGACCAGGGATCGCAAAGTGGAACTGGTTAATAAACCTAGCTCTACTTATTATCCTAGTTGTGACATTCATCTTTTTGATTTGATTTATATTCTGATGATGGAGTTCTAGAAGAATTCAGAGAACTCTTCAAATTTGAACGGCAGGTTAATTGTGATTAGAGGGTGTTCATAATTAGCTGAGGCATTTTCTTACTGTGGCCATCATTTTGCTGGAGTGGACCTGATGTTGATAATCAGGGATGGCATAATGAATATGCTCGTTAATTTACAGTCTGTCATCCAATTTAACACATTGTTATTTTGTTTGTTTAAAGGTCTACAAGGGAGTTCCGTTTGATTATACTTCAAATGTAATGATGGAAGCCCTAGGATATTAAGAAAGCTCCTCAATTTTCAATAGTACACGTGCGGTGTATTGGATATTTGTGAAGTAAACTGGCTAACTCAAACAAATTCTTAATTTCACTTTTACCGGGAACCAAATAAAGTCGGTTTTTTTTTCTTAAAAATTATATGACAACCCAATAATATACAAAGATGTCATTCAATATGTTATGAGTATATTCACATAACTGTTTTGATCTAGAAAACAAAAGTTCATTTATTTGTAAGAATTTGTAATACCGAACGTGTAATCACGGATCGGATACCGATATATTCTCCATACAAGAAGAAAATAATTATTTCTTGTTTTTTCGTTATTTGGCTTATTAATCCGTTGTTAATGGGGCAATCTAATAATCCGGCGTCGTTACCTAAATAAAATATTGAGTTCTACATACCCAGAATATAATATTCTAATATATTGGGCTATTTCGAGATTTGAAAAAACAACCGGGTCCGAACCTATCATGTAATATTTTGTATACATTATAGCAGATTATGGGATAATTGTAGTGTTTGAGCAGTTAATTATTGATCAACGAGTTATTTTCTGTCTTAAACCTGACGTCGCACGCAGTCCGTGATCGGAGTAGACCTGAAATTGGTGGAGCCGTTTTGGCCACTTTTGGACACTTTTTGGTTCTATTTCGGTAGAGTTCTGTGATTATAATATAATTATATACCAACAAGGTCACGGGAGCGGGGAACATCTAAAAACGCAAGGTAAGGTGGGAAAAGAGGAAAATAAAAAAACGATAAACTTCCTATTTGGTTTTAGATTTTTAATGCTGGTATCATTATTTAAGCCACCATCTTGTTACGATCCGCCGCTTAGTCGATGTGACCGCCCGGAGTGTGTACGTATTATGTGCCATTTTGTGAAGGTCACCATTTTTTTTTAAATTCGTCGATTTTCAATCTAATCCTGTAATATTTATAAGGTAAGTAGATGAGATTTTAGACACTATTTTAATCATATCCCTCGACCATTCCATCTTAACACACATCTTAACTTTTTAGACAACAATGTATTTCAATTTATTATATGTATTGAAATTAAACACTTTAGAACGGATTAATCGCGTTTATTAACACCATGATCCTACGTTTCGAGCCCTTTACAGCACTCGTTTTCACAGGGTTAAGATGATGACTGAGAGAATGCGAATTCTCCCCGTCAATCAAAAAAGTTACTTGTGCAAACTACCTACATACAAAAATATAAAAATAATTTAAAAATAAAAACAAAGGTTGGTCTACAATGCCCAGAGGGGCTTATAAAGCTAGTAATACATAGCCTGAAGGGCATTCTATAATTAAAATCTTTTCAAACAAAGTCTCTGTTCAGAGACTTTGTTTGAAAAGATTGAAAACGGATAAAAGAGGCAAAATGGGGTAGTTTTCTTGTCGCTTCTTTCTGCTCCATAAGCCAGTTAGGGAAGCGTTCGTAAGTTGTATGTATGTTAATCCTCACAGGGTTTAAACATTTTTATTTTAATTATAGAATGCCCTTCAGGCTATGTATTACTAGCTTTATAAGCCCCTCTGGGCATTGTAGACCAACCTTTGTTTTTATTTTAAATTATTTTTATATTTTTTTATGTAGGTAGTTTGCACAAGTAACTTTTTTGATTGACGGGGAGAATTCGCATTCTCTCAGTCATCATCTGAACCCTGTGAAAACGAGTGCTGTAAAGGGCTCGAAACGTAGGATCATTGTGTTAATAAACGCGATTAATCCGTTCTAAAGTGTTTGATTTCAATGAATAACAATCGCGGTAACAGAAGACAATATTATTATATGTATGTTTTAGAAAAGGCGTAGCCGAGTTTTACCCACAAAATGCAAAAATATAGTCCTTGCCCATGCCTTCTAATTTAGACAACCGAAAGGCATCAAATAGTTTTTTTTTATTTTTACAAGGGTTTCAACACAACACTGTCTATCTCATCAAAAAACCATCCAATCTTCGCCCACCTTACCTACCTACGAAGAAGCAGTGATCGATATGTTCACATATGTGGCGCGGACTATCTGAATAAAATATTACGTTAAGTATTCTTTTTCGTCCGCTACACATGTTTATTTCGATGTTTGTATGTTGAATAAGTCGTTAACGAGACTGCATAGCTGGGCATTAACTCGTTAATCCGTTAATCGTTAATTAACGAAGTTAACATCTTCATTAACGGCTTAACTTTTAAGTTAACTTTAGAATATGTTAACGGAATCATTAACTTCCGTTAAATTTTCCCAAGTCCGTTAATCGTTAATCCAGTTCCAAATACTTGCCAAAAAGATACCGCACATACCGCGCCACGCGGCAAAAAAACCGTTTTCACCCGACTTAAAATTTTCAAAAAAGAAGAATTTCTCAATTCGTGTGATTTTTTATTATTTTCTTTATTTTTATTTTATTTTTATGTTTGTTGCCTTAGAACTCCGTCAATACTGAACCGATTTTTAATTTTCCATGGTGGTTGCAGATTGGTCCCATTTTTTTCAAAATTCATTTCTGATGATGGGATCCATGAGAAATTGAGGGAACTTGATGATTTAGGTGTTTTCTTAAGAAACTCGAGCATTTTTCTTTGCGAAAACCATCAATTTGGTGGAGTGGACCTGATGATGGAGCCCAGGGATGGCAAAGTGGAACTGCCTTATAATTCCCATCCTATTTGAGACATTTATATTTTATTTATAAGGAAATAACTTCAAGGTCCCATTTGATTATAATTATATTCTGATGGTGGAATTCATGAAGAAATTTTATTTTATTTTATTTTCTTTATTGGAGAAACAACAGAAGTATGTGACACAGCAGTATTTTACATTATAAGACATATATATGTTTACAAGAGATTAAAGAAATCCTCAAATCTTAACGGCACATACCAATGCATGTGATTTGAGGGTTTCCTTAAGTAACTTGAAAAAATGTTTGGGGGGTACCAACATTTTGGTGGAGGGTACCTGATGATGAAGACCAGGGATGGCAAAGTGGAATTGGTCGGTAAACACAGACATTCATCTTTTTGATTTGATTTCTATTCTGATGATGGAGTTCTTGGGAAATTCAGACAGCCTTCAAATTTGGACGGCACGTCCAACGTGATTAGTGGATTTTCATAATTAGTTGGGGCATTTTCTTAATCAAACCATCAATTTGCTGAAGGTTGAAGACCAGGGATGCCATATTGAAACTGCTCGATAATTTCTAGCTCTGTCATCCAACATGAGACATTGTTATTTTGTCTGTGACTTCGGAGGTCTAAGCCATGAGACATTAAGAAAATTCCTCAATTTTTTAAAGGTACTTGTATGGTGAATTGGATATTTTCGAAGGAAACTGGTTAACTCAAACTGAGTCAAAATTTAACTTTTACCGGGAACAACAGTTCCATAAGTTGTAGATCACTAACTCAAAGATACCCTTTTTACCACGAGTTAACGGATTAACGATTAACGTTAAATTCCGTTAAGTCTTCCGAAAAGTAGCGCTTTAACGATTAACGAAGTTAACTTTTTTTGTAACGGATTAGCGATTAACGAAGTTAACTATTTGATTAACGGTGCCCAGCTCTGGCTGACTGTAGCTTTTTTTACGATACGAGTAGTCATGTCAGATTACGTGTTGTTTATGATTACCTAGATCATTTCATTTCGTTTCGGGTTCATTACGGGAGAACCCTGTATCCAAATTTAAATTGAACCGACCCGTAAATTTTTTTAATAATATTATCGAAATCGATAATATTTTTTAGTTATAATAACCTTTTTTACAGATAAGAAATATGTTGTAACAAAAAATTTTATTATTATGAGGGTTTAAAGATACCTAAATTGTTATACGACTAGGTTGCTAACCCATAGCCCACGACTAGAAAATGAAATCGGTTATTATTTGCATGCGGAAAAGTCGGTTTTTAACCGTAATCGCGGTATTTTCATACAAAACGGTTAACCGTTGCATTTCCTACTCACAACCCACTTCAACCCATAACCCACAGTTGACATCCATGCCAGGAAAGGGGTTGGTGGAACCGTCTCTAAACCTGTAATACATACATGAGAAACATAAGTACAGTCAACAAATTGTAACCCTAGGCCACTGTAGGACCATGTCATAGTGACTTACGGTTGATACTCAAGACGGCGAAGATGTCTCCAGAATAGTTTTTGGTTTTTTGTTCGTTTAGTCGGTTAATGTGTAATATTGATAGCCTATCATGCAGTGAACTAATGAAATAGTGTGCGGCTAATGAAGAATTGCTCTTGAGATGCATCTGACCATTGTTTTGTCATCACCCGGTAATTCAAGCTGTAAAGTCGGCTGTAAAGTGTCAATCAAGTTGTAAACAAGCAATTTGCTTACCAAAACCCTCACCGTACAATGTCGCTCTTAGGGCATTTTTTTTAACTCCCCGTACATTGTAGCCTATGTGGCAATATACCTTGCCACTGGCAAATTTTTCCCACTGGACAGAAGCCATTCTTCTAAAAAAACTGAATTACTGCTTGTCATTTTGACATGGTTCTAGCACAGCGTAAGGCACTGTATTCCATTCAGTGGGTTAACTCCGCCGATTTCTGGGTCATCGATGGGGGGCCCGCGGGGAAGGAGGCGAGGAGGAAATGCAGCCGAATTTCTATGAAAATTCGGCGGTATATTTTAAGGGGTGTAAAATGGAAATTAGTTGGCCAATCAGACTGTAATATCTTTCGCATAGTTTTTGACAACCCTGAGCCTCAGCACGACCACCGAGCCGAGCCGCTGGCCGTGTATGAAGTTACCTCACTGTATGGAATGGAATACATCCCTACGCTGTGGTTCTAGAGTGGCCTAGGGCTGCAACTGATTGGTACCTACCTACTCAAACCTTGATGACATACACATACATTGTAGTTTTATTGCACGTTTTACGATCTCAAAACACGAAACATCGGAAATGTATTCGTAACAAGAATTTCTAATTTCACTAGACTCTAGTGAAATTAGAAATTCTTGTTATTCTAGTGACTAGAGTAAGCAAACGTCCAAGCTAATTCTCACGTGTTTCGTCTCAACATATTAAGTGGATTCCCGGGTTGATATGGAGGGCATCCGATGTGTACGTGAGGCTTTAGGGGGAGAGGGTGTGAAGGCAAGTCTCGTGCAGGTTATTTTTTCAAAAGATACAGTGTAAAATTACGAGGAAATTAGAGTTATGACTTATGAGTCAATACAATCACACATTATCTTAAACAGTCCTACAAAATCTAGACATATTTTTGTAGGAAATGCGTGTCTACCCGTTTTTGGTTTTATACCGTGACGCAAGCAAGGCATATCAATCTAACAAGGAACTGTTCTCATCCGTGCATAGTTATGCTGCCTTTTTTTTACGCGTGTATTGCCACTGGAAAAATGGAGGCAAAGAAAGTTTTTTTAATCTACTGTCAGACTTTGTTTGTCAGACTACTTCTTCTTTTATTTCGTGAATAAAATATATACAGTAAGTAAGTATAATTTTATTTTAACTTAGAATTACTTCTTATATTTACAAATTCAACATTACTGCTAACATGAAAAATACCTCATGTGACTTTTTCCTGAGGAGAAAACGGGTTGAAGTAAATACACCGCGAAACCTCGGGAAGGGGAGAGGGATCCACTATCTGAGACGTAAATAGTGGACGTTTCCTATACAGCAGGAATTCTATTTTCCAGGACAGTCCGTTATTTGCAAAAAGCTCATATCTCTAAGAAACTGCGCCCATAACTATCCGGGGAATGTACAATAACCACACCATAACGCGTACTTTATGAGACAATCTCGCAAAAAATTTCAATAGCATCCCAATGAGTACAACAATGAACATCTAAATACTACCCAGCTCATTTAAAAACTACTGAAAACGCATGTAAACTCTGCGATAAAACACCTTTTTAATTTAGTCGGTTGCAACGCCAACAGGGTACGAAAGACTTTTCCGTTAAGCGGCTATAGAAAGAAGGTTCTTTTTGAATAGAAAAGTGGCGGAATGGAGGGCTTTTGAAATTTGCTAGGTATTCAGCTCATTTTAGCCCCGCCCTATCAACCCCTGGGCTCCATTCATACTCGGCCCGGTCGCCGCGCGCGTTGCCCGTGGCTGTTCGAAATTTGAATTCGTTGGCGTAAAAATAAACATTGAAAATTTTAAGTTGAGTTCCGCTTGCGTGGCTGTTTGACAACTGTCTTAGTCTAGAGGTAAGTGGCCGTATTTTAAAAACCTGTCCGTTTTGTTTTTTTTTCGGCCACGTGTTGACAATGCCAGGCTGTTAGGAGTGATGAAAATGTTTTTCGTTTAGAATCTCTAAATATTATAGTTGATATTAGGTTGTACTGATGATTAATGATTAGATGGTTTTTTGTTAAAAGTATTTTTATTTATATACAAAGACGTTAGTGGATAAACGCGATCATTTCTGTTAGTATTTGACATAGGTACTCTTGTCTACGTATTTTTACAAGTAATTACTTTATGTATTTCTAAACATTAAAATATTAATGTCTATAATTGCAATATGGTAAAATAAACATTCATTGCAAACATATATTTTTAGTTTTTTGCTGAACTATAAATATGTGTTTTAATATGTAACTATGCCGGGTGTTTTCTGTAATAGGAGCAATAAGTTTAATCGTAGGTAGAAGGTACTCCCCAAACCGAACAACGTTAATAGCTCAGCGACTTTTAAAACTAACGTGTGTCTTGATTTCTATTTCATTTTAAAGTTTGTTATACGTCGCAATGTACTGCGATATTTGTCATTTTTGAACTATGACAAAAGACGTCAATTTGGCTGATGTTAACGTAAATTGAAAAAACTATTTCGTTTGTAGGAAAAGAGTACCCACAAATTACATTATTTTTAAAAGTTGTAAGTACCTCTATCACAGGAAACAACCGGTATACAGGTAGGTATATTTATCTAAGTAATTAATAGGTACATTACTAATTATTTCACAATTAAGTACACTATAGTAGGTATATGTATTACATTTGATATCTTTATATTCCTACTAACTAAATACTTCTAAATAGAGTAAGAAATTATAATAATATTATTGCGTCAAATACTGCCAAACGTTTTAAATTACGGTAAACTAAGTACAGTCAAGTGCAAAAATACGTATCGACAAAATCGTCTCATAAATATGGTAATTAACACGTTCATTGCGGCAGTCCATTTCGTTCACTTTACGTTGCTCCTGTATCAGGTACATTAGACCTGTTTCTTAACTATTCATTGTAGCGTCATAGGGTCGTAAAGACCTGTTCGAGATGCATATATTTTAGAGCAATCAACTGGCTAGTAGTAATCATATGTGTCTGTTTTTTTATCGTAACATACTTTCGACGAAAGTCTTTACATAATACTTAAGCCGTTTCTAAATCAAGATATCAGAAGACTATTAAATGTGATAAATAATCTGTCAGATCCTTTCGACCCCATGTTCGTTCTCAATGATTAACTTATCGATAAATGATTAGGGTTGTGAAAACAAAATATCGATGAACTTTATGGGTATTTTATTTAAGACATAAAGAGTTATTTTAAAAAACAAATCAATGTTACGCAGTCGATATAAAAAAGGCATACTTTCGTTACTCGGTGGTCTAGTATCAGTATCTTCATTATTTCTTGGACGTTTGACGTTATTTTCAACATCCCCAGTGGACATTAATAGAATTCGTCTGGACCGCCTCATGATGTAACGCAATCACAGTCAAACCACAAAACAATTTTTGTACTTTATTCACGCGCGCGCACATTCAGTAACTAGTCTATCGAATGTTGTTTACACAGACTGCACTTCAGGGCTGCACTAGATAAACTAATCATAAGTCTAGTGCGGCTATCAGGTTATCGGGTATCAGGTCGAAAATATCTTATACCCGCACTAGGTGAAAAAAATTCCTTCGCCGGCGGTATGAGATACAAATGACCCGATAGGCTTTTATTATACCGATGTAAAATATCCAGAGAGACAATTCTAAATATATATTTGTCTCGTTCCTACTCCTTTGGAAATAGAAGCTACCTGTCCCGTACCAGCGGTAGGAAAAGTACTTTAAGTTCCGCCCCGCGGGATAGTTCATCATCGGATCTTATAGACCTGATACCGCAATGAACGTGTTAATAATATGTATCTATAGTCTGATAAATTAAAAAAAAATCTACTGCGGCCTGTGTTTCAAATCATACTCGTACACAATAATAGTCTGGCAAACACAGGTTGTAGTAGATTTATTATTTATTTATATGCCTTCTTTTTTTAGTCACAAAAAGACGCACTAAAATTTAAAAAAAATCTACTGCATCCTGTTGTTGCCAGACTACCTAGAGGGTAAAAATATAATTCAAACAATAATAACTAAACATCGACCAGAGGCCGTACCACGATCTCCTAACGCGATTCAGTTGAGGTTTTTAACTGTGCCTGGTTAGGCGATCGTGATATCCCCGTTATTTTTTTCTAACAAAACATATGTTTTTATTCTTCCTAATTTTTTTTTGATCAATATGAAATGTATTTTTAATTTCTGCGGTCCTGTTACTTAAAATATGTACATCTAAATTAATTGTATAATATATACAGTAAGTGTAACTTACCTAACTACCTACCTCTACCTACCTTAAATCTAAAGTAGGTCCTTGAGGCATTGTACCTAGGATGCTGGCGGCATTTCCTCGTTGTATCGCAATTAATTATTATATTCTTCTTAATTACTTAGCTTTTATGCTACATCAAAATCAAAATTATTCAAGCAAGAGTACTTCATTAGCTTCCATAAAAACTTCGCTTATTCAGTACAAAAGCTCCCGAGGACTTTTAAGCTTTGACTACTGCAGAAAGTTTGGAAACTCTCGTCTTCATATACATTCGTACGTAATTACAGTCCTGCAAATAGTTTGGGAACTTCTGTCTTTATGCAAGCATTTTTGTATGATTAATTTAGCCTGTAATGAGAAGAGAAAAGTTATTTTAGTGTTGTTTAATTCATAAAGTTCGGAAATAAAGAAAAAAAAAACGACCACGAGCAAGTCGTGCAATGCCAAGTTTAGGGATCCGTAGTTTACCGTCCGTCGCAAGGCAAACTTAAAAAGGGTTAATAGAAACCATGCTCAATAAACAAGGAGTTTCTTCGCAGCTTTTACGACTAATACGCCATTTAGCAAATAAACAAAAATGGCCCAATTTCAATATAATTTTCTTTGAACAATTCTTTAATTTTTTTTTGTACTTGAGGTTAAAAGTTAGTGTGTGCGTTATGTTTTTCCTTAACACATTATGTTTAATTTCAAGCGCTTAGAATAATAACTACACTAAAAGGTATGTTCTGGCATAGGCAGTAAAGCCATTACAATTGAACTACTTACAATGAACTTCTTCCACACATACAAACAATCTGTAATGATGACATTAACACAGTCATAGATATTTATACAACTGAGAAGTACACTAACAATTCTTGGACACTTTATACTACTACTAGGCCTTCTGAAGGCCTAGTATAAAAGTTGTACGACATTAACTCCTCGACCGCGTTAGCGTATCGAGGGGTCAAAATATGAAAGTTGCCGGATGATTTAAATAAACGGCAAACATAATTTGAACTCCCAATACGCTAACGCGGTCGAGGAGTTAATGTCGTACAATTTTTATACTAGGGCTTCTGATCTATTTTTGTGTATGGACTAGTCACAACACAGATCCGCGTATGCCCATTTGGGCTTGTACTTCCTCAGAGAGGAAACAGTACGTTTGCCGATTCCCCTCCCTGTGTTGCTTGAAGCTATACCGGGTGTTTCCTGTAATATGAGCAATAAATTTAACCGTAGGCAGTACTCCCAAAACTAAACATCGTTGTTCAGCGACTTAAAAAAAAACGTTTTATTTGATTTTTAGTATACTTCAAAGTTTGTTAGAAGACACAATGTACTGCGAATTTTGTTAATTTTAATTTATTTAATCGTATGGCTTTATACAAGAATAGGCAGATACATAAATGTCAATTAAAATTAAATGTTTATATTCAGTGCGTTCAGCCAAATAGTTAATTTTAATTTAGGACAAGAGACGTCAATTAGGCTGAGGTTAACGTACATTGTGTGTGTGTACAGTGGGTGTGTATTAACTACATTATGCAGCGTTCCTCACTTTCATCATGTTTGTGAACTGATAGGTTTTTCTTTTTAAGCTATTGCATAGCTTCTATCGCGGGCCTTGAGCGCGGGGACCGAATCCAGAAATTCCGTAACGAAAAAAAACCTGACGCTCCCCACTCCGACGGACCGAAACCGACTTTATTCACTTTGTTACAAAGTTCTTTATCGGGGAAAGGATATATCTCCATACGAATGTCGCTAAGTGTCATATTCTATACAAAATATTGAGGACAGTAGCCCTTATTACCAGAGATACGGCGATGTCAAACGTCAAAATAAACACTATTATTTTTTCCCGCCAGAATCAAATATGTTAAATCGATTTTGTAATCGATGCATAATATACTGGCTGGATCGAATTAAAGGCAAAAGGCGCCTAATTTTTATTTAGACTGCGAATCGTTTTGTTTTTTTAATCGATATCTTAGTGCAAATGCAAAGTCGTACTAAGTACCATTTTAAATTTGTGAATTTAGCACGTTAGTGCACAACGGAATAAAGTGGAAATTTCATTGGCATAAAAAATATTAGTACCTACAAAGAAGTAGAGTATCGAAATATGCCTTTGTCTTGTTTATCAAATATTTTCTATTGGTATATTAGATTTGTTCCTTATTGTGATAATCACAAAGGTGACATTGCTGCGTGCTGTAAATATTGTTCGAAGACGATGATCACCGTATGTTGTTCGCCTATAAAAAAGCTCTCTTTCACTGCAGACGAAAATGTACCCAAATTTATTTTAAGTTTGTATTGTTCAGTAGTGTCATAAACAAACAGAAATTAAACTTAAGTACATATTTGTCACTACTGACGAAAGTGCACAAAAAATACATAACTGTGTTTTTAGGAAATTAGTTGAAAAGTGACCAATGTGCCGGGATCTATTAAATCTATGTAAATATGATATGTTTAATGCTGTCATAAATTTGATAATAAATAAAATCCCACTAATATTATAAGCGAAAAAATTTTAGAGGGTTTTTGAAAGTTGCAATAGAGTATTAAATTTAGTAAATTGGAAGTTGTATTTATGCAATGTGATTTAAAAATGTCGATAGCGTGATGTAAAACATTTGCAATTAATGCAAACTTCATACGTTTCAAATACTTTAAACGTGTACTACTATACGTGATTTCCCGTTTAAGAAGCATATTACGGTAAATTTAAGTTGATTAATTCCAACAGTTATTAATAATGTTCAAAAATCCAAAAAATATTTTAATTCAGGTACACTGCCGCCATCTATTTGCTTAGATATGAAGTAAGTGAATATGCCACGACAAATTCATGGTTTTATGGCAATATTTTGCTAATCAGCAGAACTTATTTTAAATAAAATTGTGCCACATTTAATACGTTTATCGGAAGAAATGGGCACAAAGGCATAAAAGGTACATTTTCCCGTTCATATTATGTTTATTACACTGTCATCTATATATTACACGTAGAACTACTTAAGAGCTGTAGGTATCTAACTGTTTCGTTCTAAGGAAACATACTAAGCCGCGAAGTCTTCTAGATTTGTTTGATGGCGCTGTTAACAGTTTAGTAGGTTTTGTCAAACAAAATCTATGAAATGAAATGGGTAACCTAATGGTATAAATTGAATATACTGAAAAATTAATCACAGCCAGTTACTTAAAAACTGAATTACATATAAAAAAACCCAAACACAAGTCTTATTATAATAACCCGTATTTCGCCATTCTTGATGCAAAAGAGCCCAGAACACTAGCGGCATTTCCATGCTGGATGGCTACGGACAACCTTGGATCGGGCTCCTCTCCCTTTTGTCTGAGTCGACGGCTTATGTCATGCAGAACAATTTGGGTTCCCCCAAAGCAGCCCGCAGTCTCCACTACCAAAGGTATGAACATGTATTGTATCCATGTCCTACAGACCTAAGTTGGTTATCCACGAATGTCATCTGATAATGATAATGCTATAAGTTCATGAAAAGACAAGTTGCATGGATAGCGCGACGGTGATTGCTGTCAAATGTGAGTAACTGTATAGAATTATCAGAAATTTACACACAAATGTAACAATGTGTTGGCCTATTACGTAAGTATCCCGCTATCCGTTTGGGATCTTATCTTAGAAGGGAGCGCACACTAATGCCGCTTCGCCGCCGCTAAAGTTTCGGCAGAGGGCTCCTGCCACGTGGGAAGTGCGAGTAATATGGGTAGTCGAAAATGTGCTGACGCATGTAGCATCCCACACCAAACACCGCCCCGTCTCCCATAGCACCAGCGTCACTCCATCTTGCTATCACTGCGCGTAAACTCAGTGGCTCCAGAACGGAATGAACAGCCGCTGACTGACAGACCTCAGGACAATATCATTGAGGCTATAGTGACAGATACGCGGAATCCAACCACTACAAAGAAGGCAACTCAATGTATAATATGGCTAAGCTTAGATTTTTTCGTATGATTACTATACTTAAAAGGCTAAAAATTACTGAATATGCACAACTTGATGGATTAGGATGGCACTTATTACAGTTCTATCTATATGCCACTAATCGAACTAGGTATCGCCTATATCCTCCTTAAATTGATTTGATTAAAATTATTTTAACTTTGCGCAAAAACATTCTTAGATCATGTCGTTAGATTTAGATACATTTTACTTGGCATCTATTTTATTTTTGTTGTCAAGCAAACTGATGTTGCGTTAGTGAAGCAGTCACAAAACCAGAGCACGGTTTCTTCAATTAAATTTTGGACAAATTTCCATGCTATGCTAAATTGTAAAGATGAACTCTTATCTGTTACCATTTCAAAGTAAATTAAAAACGCTGAACGGATTAAGGTGAAATTTGGTATAGGGATGTTTTGACTCCTAGGAAAGGACAGGATAGTTTTTGTTACGGAAATCATCCTATATAGAGGTGCAAAGCGGAAAGAAAGCAAGTGAAATAGTCAATTCAATACTGTGCATTGCACTTTTTTACAGTAGTTTTGTTTTTATCTTATGTTGAGTAGGTACATGCGAATAAAGGCCTATGCCGAACCTATCATAGGATCGTCCTTGGATAAGACATATATACTTACCTACTACCTAATGAAAGTTTATATGCGCGACGTAATTATTTTGGTATCCTCGCAATGTTTTTCTTCACTGGGAAGTAAGTTGTAATCAGGTATCGAATGGCATTCCATGGGTTAAATTCAGTGAGCTTAAGACATTGTTTTAAACTGTGATCAAAAACACTCGGCCTTGATTACTTATTTAATTAAAAGATACGAGTAATTTATGTAAACTTGGACGTACTTTTTACCATATCTACAAAGTATTCCAACCACTGAAAGATTAATATGTGGTAGATACAAAGAGACATACAGCTGTACAAAAATGCTGCTGATTCGATTAAATGCGTAATCGGTATCGTATTGTGATAAGCAGAAAAAATTAACAAAAAATGTTTGTCAAAAAAACATTCAGTCCTATTTTTTCTAAATCAGATTACAATATTGATCACCAGCATTTTTGGTATATCCTGAATTATTAACGAGAAAAAATAATAACAGGTTACTGTAGTTGCAAGTTAGTTATTTGTTTTATACGGCCCCGGAATTTAATTAGCAATTTACAGTTCAAGTCAATTTGGTCTTTAATACTTATGCTAATAAAAATACACTACCAAACATTATAATACTACGCAGACGAAGTCGCGGGTAACAGCTAGTCACTAATAATGGTAACTTTGTAACTTTACTGTTAGAAATAAAACTGAAAAGGACCAATTCCCTTAAAAATACAAATAGCTCTTAAATGCTACAATTAACTTTTTTTTTACTAGTATAAATCTATCTTTCGCTCGACTAATATTTTGTGTAGCCGCCATCAGCTGCTTTTACGGCTGCTAAGCGAGTTTTCATTGAACTCACGAGGTTTTAAGAATAGTTCCCCCTAGCCTCCGTAGTATTAGTGTAGTAGTATTTGTTGATGAATATGTCCGCGTAAACTATTATTGCTTTTTCAACCGACTTCAATATTTCTAAAGGAGGAGGTTCTCAAATCGTCTGTTAAGTTATTGCATAGCTTCTATGGCGGGCCTTGAGCGCGGGGACCGAATCCAGAAATTCTGTAACGAAAAAACCTCACGCTCCCCACTCCGACGGACACGGAGGTGTGGCTTGAAGGCCGTGCATCGTCTAACGTCGTTTCAGTTCGGCAGTCTTCGACACGGCGTTGTCGACACCGCGTTGTGTGCTTGTTTATTTATTTAATAATAGAAAAAATTGTTTTCTTATCGGTCACCACGCTCAAAAAGTGTAACTTGAATTAATATCAAAGAAAAAGAAATACTGCATGAATAAAATAAATAAATAATTATAATTGCATAAGTTGATACAAAATGATATGCAATAGCTTTACCGTGGCAGTCCCCGAGTGCCACACGTATTTTTTTCTGTTTTTTACAATAAACTGTTATGCCTTACAATTTATACTTAGCTATATTTTTTTGTTCCGCTGTGAATTGTAACATAATATAGACTAATGGATAACTGTTATTGGCCCTAAACTATGTAAGCATTATTAAGTCTTAGTTATATTTACGGCTGTTGTTATTATTAATACCAATAAAATAAATAAATTGAAAATACTATTTAGTTTGTATGAAAAATTTAAAACCTACAGAATACATAATCTTTATAAGAGTTATTGTATTGTATTGTAATCTTTAAAAGCCGTCGAACAAAAGTTGTTAGGTTTGAGGAGCACCACCTACGATTAAATTGATTGCCCTGTTATATGAAACACCCGGTATACACTTAAATATCTACCGAAACCGTGCCGATTGTTCTATTTTTATATTCGCAGCCCCAAGAATATCGAAATTCGTACTCTGGTCACGAGTTCTCGGAAAAGCGATGCTGAATCTTGATAGGTGACCTGACCTCTCTATGCCCAAGAGTACGGTAAAATCGAATTTAAAATTTGACATTAATCATTATACTTTTATTCTTTGATGCTATAGAGTCCAACTTCGAGAAAGTGTTTAACGGTTTTCTTCGGCTTTTTTCGGTTGAAAATAAGGAGTTATCGCCATTCTCGGGAAATCTTAGGGCACATGAGTATATTAGATATATATGTGCTTAGGGCGCGGCCGGAATATGATCGAATATTATGGAAATATCCTTGACATGTTTAGGCTGTAATGATGATGATAATGATAGTGGCCATAGAAAAACATAGGTACACTGTAAAAACATGACATGTTTTCCTATTACAAGCTTAAGAGATACAGCCACACATTCGGATAAAACAGTCACACAGCGGAGGCTTAATTTAGTCTGACAACCCAAATTGCACAGTAAGTTAATAAAAACTATATCCTTCCCTTTTCTCGAAGTAGCAATACAAGCGTAAGACAGTATGATTCTCACTGCTTAATATGCATGAATGAGAACAGATCCTGGTCAAACAATTAAAGCTTCGAGCAACACGGGCTGGAAGCCGAAAGAACACGTTGGAAGGGAAACTTCAAAGCGAAATCTTACAGTACAAATTATTCTGTCACTTTTTCCAGAGGTAAACGTGCAGACAGACGCACTTTTTACACATGACATACAAAAAACAAATGTATTGACGACTCTAACACATAGAGAATGATACAACTACAATATCGAATCTTGCAGACTTCGATCTATTCTTGTGTTGTACGGACTACTCACAACACAGAATCGCGTATGCCCATTTGGACTTGTATCTCAGAGGAGAGTATAAAAGGCTTTGTCACCCTCTTGTCAAAAAGCCTGAAAAGTAAACAGAACTGTGTCCATAATATGTCCGTAATACTTTGCGTGGGTAGACTGCGTGTTTGACTAACCTTGGCCGGTCAGAATTAATATTTCGCGTTATAAGATAAAATTAAGATAAACATCAACTAAGTTTGTCGTGGAGTGGCAATGACAAACGTAATTAAGTAATAATTTATTTACAATTACCATGTAAAATTTATTTCCGCGTTCAGTTATGTGAAAAGGGTTAAGAGGCATGTAAAGTGGTTCTGAAGAAAAACTTCACTAATATTTTCCTTCCTAACGTAGAAGTACGAGTGCTCGACTCTGCGACAGTATGACATGGGCACTTTACGTCAAAGTCATATTGGTTTTTGATTGAGTGATTTTTCGATAAATGAATTCAAACTATTTACCGGCCTCCTAGCATAGTCGGTAGTGACCCTGCCTACGAAGCAGGAGGTCCCGGATTCAAATTATTAAACATACCGTGGGACTAGGTTGATTTGTGTAAAATTGTCCCATAATATTACTTTTAATTTTTTTATTTATTTAGACTGTCACTTGAATGGTACTGGTGCAGACTGCAGCATCGAGCACCGATACTTATATTATCCGCACGAAATGTTTAAACAGCAACTTTGCATTGCTGTATAACTACTATTAAGAATGGGAATTTATACTAATATGTAAGGATGTTTACACAGTACCTACAAATCGGCGTCGATAAGTGGATTGTCACCCTAATATAGGCTTTGAGTCAGTGAACAGTAAACGGGGAACTGGCTGACTAATTTTGTTTATTTTTAACACTCGGTAGTTATTTATTTTATTATACAAGGGGGTAAAGTTGTTGTCTAACTGTCGTGCTTATATTGAAACCCGAGAAAACGAAAGATTGTAAAATTGAGTCACGAGCATAGCGGTTCATAAACTGGAATCTTAAGCTTTACGTGGTACGAGAGTTAAACAAACTTTGCCACCCAGTGCAATACAACATTTTTCACCTCACTATCGCGAGGTAAATAAAAATTACATTCGATTACAATTTCATCCAAATGTAAGCCTATATTTATTACTCAAAACTATCATTTCAAAAAGCTCACCTATTCATTTGAAATCAGAACTTTATACTCATACATTCTGTTAACGAAGGCTGAAGGCGCTAATCTGCACGCCTACCACGAACATCAAAAATTGGCAATGACGGAAAAACCTCTTTGTCACTCCAATATGCAAGTGTAACAGAGATGGAGATACGAATCCGCAATCGTTAGATTTTCATGTTACTAGCCCTGGGGCCGCTTTGGCAATTTATTATTTATTATTATTTTTGGTAAACATTTCTGTTTTCTCGGCTTTCACCGGCGTACCTACTGCTATGCACGGGCCTAGGCCAACTGCATCTCAGGTAAGTGTAGGATTTATAATATCTTCAGCAAGTAAATTATTATTATAAAGTTTTCAGACATGCCACGTCTAGACTCTTTGTAACATGAATTTCTCGTCAATGCCAATTATCGATGTTCATGGTAGACCTCCAGGCTCCCTGAGCTGTGGCAGAACCTGGTAAAACATTAGAAGAAGAGGAGGAGGAACGGTTTTTAGTCATGTTTTGTACAGCTGCAGGTATTAAAGGAATTGTATTGTACCTAAGACTTAAAACTGTCTGGCATGAGTAGACATTTTCCGGCCGGAATGTGAGTACATAATTTATATCTTTATCGATTTGCGCCGACCGTGGCATTTGGGGCAACCCTAGTTTACGGGTTCCGTAGCCACGAACATAACCCTATATTACTGTACCATTACCATGGTTTGCAATAAAGGATACTATACTATACCTACTATACTATACTATAAATACCTAAACTTACTATCTCCTTTTTTACTACGAATATTATCACAAAGTGCACTTTGCGATTTATCCGCAGTCATTAAGATATCCAACCGTAATTTATAAAACTAAATAAATTTAAATTTATTTTTGATTTAAGGTAGGTAGAGGTAGGTAGTTAAGTAAGGTACACTTACTGTATATATTTTGAAAACAAATGTTATTACTTCCATTTAAATTGTTTCAAAAGATATATTTGAGCGGAGAGTGTACCGAAACTGATACACCGAAAAACAATTAGCGGGTCTCTCAAGTTTCATTTGATTTGGAACGGTTTATTTTTTGTTTTCCTTGTTAAATTATAAATAACTGGTAAACAAGTTGGATGTCGAATATATACTTAAATATAGTCTAACAAACTAAACGGCGCAGTAGATTAAAAAAACTCTATATAGCTCCCCGATCTCGAAGCGGCTTTACACACGTACGAAACAGACAGTATAGGCCTCTCTGCCTATGGACGAATGAGAACAGATCCTGGTCAAACTATAATTACAATTTGAGCATTTTATTCATTGTTATCCTACTCGTATAATGTGCTTATCTTCAATTGCAACGGTTAACACTCACGTATTTCTATCACAATAAGTGTGACATATTTCGACTGCATCGGGCAGTGATCGTCGGACAGACAGAGTGGTGTTGTCACCTTCGCGGCTCGGGCATCACTGCCCGAAACCCGACAGTCTGTCCGACGATGACTGCCGCATGCAGTCGAAACATGTCACGCCTATTGTGATAAAAATACGTGAGTGTTAACCATTGTTAATTTAATATCAGTATGACTCACGAAACTTTATATAATGTGCTTATTTATTTCATATTGAAAAGAAAATCCTTATACATATGGGTTAATCAACTATTTCTTGTCTCTAGTTGCCATGGTTACGGTCTCCTGGGTCACTTAAAATCACCGATTATGGCATTGAAATTCACAAAACATGTTTTTTTTGGTAGTTATATTTCTTTTCCGTGGTGGACCATCTACCAAGCATGTCAGTAGAACATACTACAACGTTTCTTCTAGCAAACTGTTCTACATTTGTCCCCTGGCACAGAATAACAACAAAAAATAGTTGATGTACTTTGTCGATGAATTTCAGTTTATGGATGAATACCCACGAGAGGACTCGTACACTGTCCGATGACGGCTATAGTCTGACAACCCAGCGAGCGCAGTAACAGTAGGATAGAGAGCATCATACTGTCTTTTTCTTACGCTAGTATTACCACCCTGAAAAAAGGGATGGATATAGTTATTTTGTCCTACTGTTACTGCGCTCGCTCGCTTGTCAGACTATATGACGACTGTCAGACGCACTCGAAACATGTCACGCAAATAGGGATTAACGCGATTAAATTCGTCGTTTGGGGCGTTAGTAGGGGTCTGGTACGAAAATTGCAAATTTAATGTCGCTTTAACAATTATTTCATATGGACCCACGCATGAGCGGTGCCACCCGGTGAGGGACAATACGGTAGCCTCCATTGAGATAAAAATACGTTAACCGTTGTTTCAATGGTTAAAACTCACGTATTTTTTATCATATTTTTTATATAGACGTGAAATATTTCGACTGAATCGGGCAGTCATGGCGGACAGACAACGTCACGCCTATTGTGAAAAAAATATGTGATATTGTTGTAATTCAATGTCAGTATGACTCTCGAAAGTTTAATTATACTTTGTTTGATTGTCTTTTCTAATAAACCATTTTATTTCTCTATACCCCACTTATTGTCATTGGTCATTGTAGACCTACTAATTTCCCTCGGCTCCATTATGACTCGTGATCTCCTGAGAGTTTAAATTCTGCCTACACAAGATCCGTAAAACTCATTAGTACGAGAAATATTGAATCAGCGACCCCCGGATTGAATGATAAACGTCTTATAGCTGGGTAAATAATTAAATAGGTAGGTACGGTATATTCATATGTATATTTCAAAGCATGTTTTCCATGTTCAAAGAGTTGGTTTGCTTAAGAAATTGCTATACAGTCTGCTAACAACAAGTTCCAGAGCATCGTTAACTTAAAAACTAATTATACTGTTCACACAATAGTTGAAAGATGGAGGTGTCGGGTACACACCGACCAAACTCAACTGAGTAACACTCAAAAATAATGAAGTGAATTTTAGGCAGCGTCATTACTTACATGAACATTTCACGAGTGCAAATGAAATATAAAACAGCTCTTAAAAACATGATTTCTTTTGAGGCTTAATATAAACGAGGTTTTTTTTTCTTAATTTTCCCACTTAAGGATCGTCTGATGACGAATGATCGCTATTAAGAGTCCTTACGTCTTACGACGAATCTATATGTGGTTTTAATACCTAATAAAAAATAATTATTATAAGAGCCACGACTTAAATTTATTTAAAACCCATTTTTAGCTTAAATTTAGTCGGTTTCGAGTGATTCTTGAATCAAGAGTTCTCAATAAAAATTCACTAAAATACACACAAAGCGAACATGCCAGTAGACCATAAAAGCCCTGTGTAAGGTAGGAAGAGAATGTTTTGATTGAGGTTAAATTATACCGAATAAGTTGAGCTAAATTTATGAGCGTTTTTAAAGGAATAAAGACTCTTAAAGGCAATTTAAGTACCTACAACAAAATAATCTGCAGCGAATTACATCCCATAAAATATGAGTGTGCTGCTTTAAGCCTTTCGCCGCCATTGACTTGATATCAAGTCAGTATATTTCGTGCCCCACACGCCACGACTTCATATAAAGTACTTATTTACCTATGTTTATTTGTTGCTTGGCGATGGTGGCACTTTATTACTTTTTTGACGTGCCGGCGAAAACGGTTGTCAATGTTGCCATATGAAATCGAAAAGCATTAGAACGTTATTTACAAGCGGTCGTAATGTCACTAATTAATAACATAAGTAGCTGAAAACTGAGCTTTAGAAATGCAGTCCTTTTCATGATTTTTTAATTACATTTCTGTGCAATGATAACATAGGCAGTGTACTAATGAATCTTTCTTGTTTCAGGTAAGTTGTTCTTTACTACATTAAATACGTGTATTGACACGCCCTCGACTCTCGACGACACATGACACGACCTCCGGCAGCGTTGAAAATGGCGTTTGAGAGTCGTAGCCAGCCAGCGAACTACTCGTAGTTTCCACCAGTTAAGAAGGGGTAAGATGCAAACACTATCGAATGGCGCTATCTAGTAGGTACGGTTACGTGGAATTCATGGTAAGCATACAAGACTAAATACACGGTGTGTACCGTATTATTTCCTTAAGATGATGAATCGGGCCCCGAGGGTCAAACATTAGATTACCTTGGAACTTATTAGGATTGTTCCAGTTTTATACACACTTTGGTCTCAAGGGGTTTCGTTTCTCGAACAGGATTACAACTGCACAAGAAAAGTTCCGTAAAGATAGCTCTGCTGAGAACGAAATTAACGCTTGAAAGGTCTGACTCGATTTTCAGGCAATAAGCATGACTATCTTACATAACCACAAATCGACTTGGGTACCTATAATAGGTACAGACAACCAATAATTGAAATCCTAGGCCACTCTAGAACCATGTCAAAATGACAAGCAGAATTATCTTACAATCTGATTTATAGCGTCACTATGACAGTCCTACAGTGGCCTAGGGTTCCAATTGGTTGACTGTACCTAAGCTTATTAAGTAATTTGTATGTTGTGGGTACCTATAATGGACTACGGTATTACTGCCTTCATTGTGTATTTAGGGTGGTAAACAAGAAATTACGAAAGAGTGTGATTTTAAGCCGAGTCGAAGACGAGGACTTAATTTTAACACGAGTTCGTGATTCCTGTACCGCCGGTGACATACAATGTCTTTCATCACATTTGCGAGAAAATAAATAAACTTAATTGGCAGATAAATAAACAATAATTATTAGCTGTAGTGTAGTAGCTCAGTCCGCAGGTCACCGGCGTGAGCGGCAGTTACATGCGGCGTGCGCGTAGGGCGCCGGTCCTCCAGTAGACCCGGGCGGCCGTAAAAGTACTGTGAAAATCCATTCATCATGGGCTTTATACAGCTCATAATGTTTAAGTAGGTATTCTTGCATATAATGTCACCATTAACTAGCAAGTGTGCTGAAAATAGTTTTATGACACGTTAGGAGCTGAAACGACTTGCCGATGCTAGTTTTTCATTGTCATTATTTTTCAAAGTAGTCCCCGCAATATTTTTTGTGAATTTGGAATTTTTTATTTGTTTTCTACTGAGAGTCATGAGCTCTTTCGATCATAATAGGAGAAAAAAAGTTTCTCAAGATTGTATGGCGATAACGGAATGGAAAGTTTGATAAATGTATAGATATTATGGGATTTTTTTTTCTCTTATTAGGATTGAAAGAGCTCGCGACTCAGATGAAATCATATAAACAATACCCATGTTAAAAAAGCGGGGTGGTGGGGGGGACCTTGAAAAATGGCCTATTTATTAATTTTATTCGTTGTTTGATTACTTGATGGCTGGACATCTACAAATGTAATCCCTCATACTCGTATTTCACTTCCGGACCCGGATGTTCCGGAAGATAAGCGAACCGTTCCGGCGATAACAGATAGCGGCGACCGGACGCTCACTGGGATATTGAGATTAGGCTATTTAATATTGACGAAATGGTTCAATTGATATGGATTATTATCACTACATATTATAAAACAAAGTCGCTTCCCGCTGTCTGTATGTATGCTTAAATCTTTAAAACTACGCAACGGATTATGATGCGGTTTTTTTTAATAGATAGAGTGATTCAAGAGGAAGGTTTATATGTACCTATAATAATCGAAGCCGGGGTGCGTTGCTAGTTAATTAGATATAATAATAATAATATATTTTTAATAATAATATATTTTATTAACCAAAAGTAATTTACATAAAATTAACAGTATATCGGTGACTCCCACACTAGGCACAGCCTGTATCGTGGAAGTCAGAAACATTTGTACAATTACCAAAAACAGCGGCTTATCAAAATCTAAACAAAGTGCATGCAGTCTTAAAACTAAAAGAACTATTGAGAATAGATTAAAAACATGGTGACAGAGTTTTCATCAAACAATACTGCGTGTAAGTGTAAGTGAACAAGTGGGTGTAGGTGTATGTGTAAATGTGTAGAGATGAGGGGGTGGAGGTGATGTAGGGACTAGTATAGCACTTATGAGACCTCGCTACCTGATAATTTTCAGACGCAATTTAATTCAGTATTCACTCTCTTTAGGACAGCATATCCTCAGACTCCTTGTATGATAGCGGCAGTAAATAATTTCGTATTATGATTTTAGCTTTAGCAAGGTGGCAGTTCTTAATAATGCTACAAAATAAAAATAATTTTCTTGTTGTCGGTTTAGTTGTTGTTTGTTCGACTGATGGTGGTTGGGAAACTAAACTTTTTGTTTCTTTCATATATTATGACCTACTGATAGTAAGCGGTCACAATATTCTATAGACGGTTGGAACTCCAGCAGTTTACCTAGTAAGTAAGTACTGCGCAGTCTTGATTTCTTAGGCCAGGTATATTAGTGATCAAATTTGTCGATAGATCAAGATTAGATTGTAGGTAGATTGGCGCTGTAATCGATAGATGCTTATTTCTAATTCGCGCTATTGTTTATTGCATCATGCGTAAAACAGATGTTTAGAGTCAAACCACGTTATCTTTTCCAACTAAGAACTGGCAAACTTTAGAGTGTTATTTTGTTAGTAAATGTAAGTGTTACTTTTATGAAATTATGACATTTACTTTACACTTTCGCAGTAGTTGCTATCAACATCTAGTAAACTTCACATAGTCAGACTCTAGTCTCACACTAAATAGCAATTTTTTCAATATTATAAGGTATTCTAGTCTAGTCGTCTATTCTATCTCTTCGTTACTTACCTACCTTCTGTTCTTTACTAGTAAATTTCGATATACATATTTCACTTCGTACCCAGCTTGCTATCCGGGTCCGATCGCCAACGGGCGGGTCGAACCCTTATAAATTGGCTCAAACGCCTAAAATAGTTTTATAGCCCATTCCCTTTATAGGTCCCGAAAGTTTGTGCTTCAGGTTAGATGATTACATTTTATAATAAGTTTATGAAATTATGACTAACCTTTGTCCGCGTGTAAGGCGTTACAATAGGGATGACGACTAGGTTGAAAAAGTATTCATAATTAGCCTCTATATTCGCTCCAGATTTATACACCAATGAATCGTCCGCTACAAAGCAGAGTGATGACAGCAGTTTAGTCGCCATCACATATATCGGAGCAGCCAAGGCGCTCACAAATATCTGAACACGCCTCAATCAATTCGCTATTGTCAAGGCGTTAGTGCTTGTTCAGATATTTTGAATACTTCGGACGCTCCGATATATCTAATGGCGACTGTACCACACACGTATGACTTAAGGATGAAAACCGTCAACATTCCAATAGCTAAATAGCCACAAAATAGAATGATGCCATTACATAGATAATCATTAACTGTTTTATTTATTTAGCACCCAATAAATACTTGTGCGGGCGTAGAGTAGAGCCCTTCGTGTGTTTACGGAATGCGATGAAAAAATAATTGACTGAAGACAAATTTGTATGAGAATTAGGTACACTATTTACAATTGTGTGTGCTAATAGAAAAAAAGTGTATAAAATCATTTTTTTTAATACTCTTTTATATTCTATTAATAGGAGGATTTTACTCGGCAGGGATAAATGTAATAATAGTGCAACCAAATCTAACAAACTGTTATAAAAAACGTACAAATATATAAGCATTTCATTTTTAAAGCACTGAACTACAGAAACTGAATGAAAAAAGCTATAATAATTACAATGAAATACAATTTTTCAATATTAGCAGGATATTTACATGCATGAGACAAATATCAAAAATCCTCCAAATTTTCTCTTAAATGTCCCGTGATCGGTATACTTACATTATATCAAAATATTTTCAAAAACTCCGGGTAAAATTCTTAGGCATCAGGTCATAACTCACTTACATTAGTATTTCCATCCAATAAATTGAAGTAGGTACCTACGCGTAGGTATAACGTATATCATGATACTCACAAAAAAAAACCAGCCAAGTGCGAGGACTCGCCCACCGAAGGTTCCGCACAAAGGGTGCTCACCCCTCCCCTATTCATGACCTTAGTTACTTAAAAATACTGGTGGCACGGAACTCATGTGCGGCAATTATACGGTTTCCGGATTTTTTCCTGCACTTGTGCTACAAGCTCTTGCTTTTAGCCAAAATTCGTGATCCTAGGTAATCGGAAAGTACCCTATATATTTTCATTCCCATTGCAAATGTATGTGAAATGCGACATAAACGGCCGTATCTTTTGATTTCGGTGACGTAGAGGAGGTTTGCTTTTTCACAGCTTCAAGGGACTGCAGACTTGTGTATGTGGTATTAATTTCAACTTGCTACCTCTACGCGTTCCCGAGATAAAGAGTCTGACGGACAGTCGCACGGACGGACGGAAAACGAAGTGATCCAATAAGGGTTCCGTTTGTTCCTTTTGAGGTACGGAACCTTACTAACAGGTCTCATTTACTTCATTTTACTCGCCCCCTCTATTCGCTAATATCGTTAATCGCTATAATCCTTCCTTCATCCCGTAACTTAGGCGACAGGCACGTCCCTCTAGGCTGCTCAAACAATAGGACGTGCGGTTGTATGAGCCTTATCTTCTTAATTAGGTTGGTGAGATTTATGTTGGAAATACTAGCCATGTGCTCGAGTATGTGCTGCTGGTAACTATATCACAATTTTCTAAAGTTTCTCGGCTTATGCTACGGCTAAGGGGTACGCTTTGGCAACTAATCCCAAGGTTATAATTAATATCTAAAACGGGATAATTTGTTCTATTGAGCACCCCATATTTCGACACTGTTGCAAGCGCCATATTCACGGAGTAAACTGACGAGCAGTTTTTAGTTGTGATTTACCTACACGCTATAGCGATCTACCCTCTTACGGGTTCGCTTATTTTGTGTGTTGTCACTGGCACCACTACCGTCCGCTTTCTCACTTGAAACTCGATCACGTACAATGAATCCCAAGATTTCGTGTAGGCGGTGTCTTCCAAACCAGTAGGTATTTATTAGTCCGGTTTCCTTTTGGGATTAGCCCGGTTTCATTTGATATTTACCAAGAGCCATTTGATATTTACCAAGAGCCATTGGTAAATATCAAATAAATAATATAAATAGAAATAAAACTTGGTTAATTATTAACGCATGTACAGTCAACATCGAACAGACAATACAAGCCGAAGTCCAAATATATCGCAACATTACTTTGTAACTGTTACTTGAGACTGTGCGCAGCCGTTTTGAAGCTAATAATCGCAACTTGGTTTGTTATTATTATCACATAACCATGATCGTTTCGCGTAAAAATACGTACCGCTGGACCGTAACGAAACCGCAACAAGTTAAGATTTTACACATCGAATCATCCCCCTGTAGAGGTGCAACAGGAAACTAGGAGTGAGATGAGACGCTTGTTTCAACAGAAAACTGTTACCGCTAACAAATAATTCAAAAGGCACTCTCATTCGTTGTTTCGGCCATGGCCACTATAAAATTGAAAGGTCTTCAATAGTCGAGTGTCATCCCAAATCGTAAAGAACGGGTTGAATAATATAACAAGTTTAATTCTTGAACATTGATTCCAAACCTGTGGAGGAGCCGGTAACAGTTTTTGTACCTATTTAAAATTATATTTATTTAATAAAAAAATTAATACTTAAATCTGACCACCGAACGAACGCAGTAACAGTAGGATAGAGAGCATCATACTGTCTTTTTCTTACACTAGTATTACCACTCTGAAAAACGGGGATGGATATAGTTTTTCAGGTCAAAAGTTTTTAGTGATAATATTGATGTTTTTATTTATAAATGACGTGTTGGTAGCCAACACGCATATGGCCCACCCAATAGTTAGCGACGCCCATAGCCCGCGGACGCCTGTAATATCAGCAACAAGGATGCTGACAATCGCCACATTAGTCACGGTGACATGGAAGACTATTTCATAGAGAATCCCAAAGCTTGTTTGGCTGCTTAATATAGGTACTAAGTAGAAAATAAAATAATCTTTAATAATACTATATATTTATAACAAAGAAAGAAAATACAATACAATACAATAAAATATTCTTCATTGCACGCCAAAATGAAATAATTGAGAAAAACTTCAGTATACATAAAATTCCGATAAACAATAGGCTCATATCGCTCATTTCAAAATGTATTTATTCGTGGCTTTACAGAACAGAAAAATAGGAATATATATTTTGCCATTTTGCCTTGAGCCAGGAAATGGTCGAATGGCCTCAGCATTTATTAAGCCGTTTATAACTTCTTTTGTGACGCTAACCAAACGCGTAACCTTTCGTACGCTTCCCTCATAACTTTCATTTTATCTTCGAGTGTCATTTTGTCTTCCGTTAAAATCATAACCCTTCCCGATTGACAGTCTTCGTCTGTAAAAAAATGATTTTATTAATTATACAAAAAAGGAGAAAAACAATATATCATTTGTACAAAGATGAACTATTTAACATTATTTTACCACACTAGCTCGGAAACCGCTCTTTTATCCTTTAAAACTAACTAGGGAAAACGCATTTTATCCACTAGTGGGGTAAGGTAATTTGACCTTGCGCTAATTCGTGTGATTGACGTACCACCCGTCCAAAGTGAGACCTGTAGAACCGTAGTAAATTTGCGCAATCAGAGGTCACATCTATAAATTGGTCAAGTATTATCCCGCACTTAGTAAGCTATTGGCAATATCTAAGTACCAGTACTAACTACGATATTTTTTGACCCTGAGTTTTGAATGGTTACTTCAAGTTAACTTACATTTGAATAAGATTTGTAATTGTATGTAACTCTCGTGCCTTGAGTGAAACCCTCGAGAACTCAAGATTCCAGTTTTTTAATCAATCGCAACGCTCGTGGCTCTAATTAGAATCTTTCGCTTACCCGAGTCTGAATATAATCCCGAGAGTTAAACAACAACTTTGCCCCCCCTTTTTACCATCCTAAGGTTGGAGAAACACTTTTTTAATGTTAAATGTCATTTATTATAACTTTTTTTTTTCTTTAGTCACAAACAGTGCCAAACAAATAGCACTAGTCAAATAACCCGCCCCGTGTCATCCCTGGTGCAAACGTGCCCATTACGGTTGCGGCATTGCCACGCTGAATCGCGATTGACAATCTTTGCACCAGGAATGACCCGGAGCGACTTGTTTAATTAATTAACTCGTTAAACTAAAATTGTACTCTGCTCCGATACAATCCATCAATCCCCGTTTTAACCTTTAGGGGTTGAATTCTTCAAAATTGCTTCTACGTGTACACGTAATAGATGAAACATAATGTACAAATTTCATATTTCTAGCGGTTGTAGTCAGTTAATGAATAATGAGTCATTCAGATCCAGGACATACGCATTTATGCTTTAAATCTATAATTCTATTAGACCAATTTAGTACCTACCACGCTAAACTATTTTATACTATAAAATTGTTCACCTTTAAAACACGTTAATCGTAAATATTTATATAATTTACACAAGTTCAGTGGACCGTTTTCGAAAGCTTGTAACTTGCAATACAAGCATCAGTCTCTGTTTAACTTCTTTTATTAGGCAGAGACTTCCAAGTTTACAAGTTACATACAAGCTTCTGATAAATGTAGATGCAACCGAAATAAGCGGTGGCGCTGCCATATTAAGTTAGTATGGGCCTGCATATCGATGGTGACCGGGAGTTGACAAATATGCTCCATGCATGTAGTGATCTGCACACAATAAACAAAACCGGCCGCACAAAGGATGTTCCCCCCATTCATAACCTAAGGTTAACTTAAAAATACTGGTGGTACTGAATTTTGCGGTTTTCGGATTTCTACCTGTACTTGTGTTACGAACGTCTTGCTTTTTGCCAAATTTCGTAATTCTAGATCAACGGGAAGTACCCTATACATTTTGATTTCTATTGCAAATGTATGGGAAATGCAACATACATGACCGTATCTTTTGATTGCGTTGACGTAGAGATTTAATTTCTTGTTGTTAATTTCAATTTGTTACCTCTACGCGTTCCTGAGATAACGGGCCTCGACAGACATAAGAACGGACGGACAACAAAGTAATCCTATAAGGGTTCCGTTTTTTCCTTTGGAGGTACGGAACCCTAAAAATGAAAAGACTTACCTTCGGCAGGAGCTTCGTGTACTTTTTCGTGTTCATGATCAAAATAATCATAATAGTAATCTTCCGCATCATGATCATGATTATGGTGCGCAGTTTCAACCAGTACCCTGGGGTTCATATTATGTATCTTATTTTTGGCTCCCGTTGTATCTGGTATAACAGCACCCAGAGCCAAAACTATGGAACACAAAAGCACTGCTAGTACAGCCTTCATACTGAAATGATCTGAGTACTACTAGTATACTTCGATGCCTGAGTATGTTATTGATGGTATAGCGAAGTTGAAGCTGTATTTTATACTAAATGAATGTGACAAGTCTAATAAGACAGTTACGGATGAAGGGTTCTGGCTCACACTTATTTCAAACCGTGAAATATTAATTTAAAAATAAAATAAATATCATCTGATCATTTTACACAATTCGACCTAAGCCCACAGTAAGCTCAATGTTTATGCTGTGGGTACTAGACCATAATATAGGACAGACGGTTATATAATTAGGGACACGATTTTATCTTATACCTGCAAATAGGACTGACCAATTTATTTACTAACAATTTATCAATGTATAAATAAAAATCCGTGAAATACCTAATTGAAAAAATATGGACGACCAAACAAACACTTCCACTGAATTAGGAACAAATATTTGAATAAGTTAAGTGTTATTTGATCATCCATATTTTTGACAAATGAGATTTATTATTAAAATGGCATATATTTGTTTCTTTTTAATTTGTTCAGTTTGTTCTGGATTCGTGAAAAAAAAATATTTTGGTGGTCTCTAAAATAATGATTCATCATATTTAGGAATTTATAACAACAAATATTATTGCTGTTAACTATCACATATTTTTACTATCTGTTACTTTAATGTTTTCTTTTTTTTATAGTTATTTACACATGGCAAATATGATTTATTAAATACACGCGGATGTAACACGGGTACACCATTACACGTGCCTATGACATGAACTTAAAATAACCTTGAAACATATATGAGCGTCATATATTCTAAAATTTTAATTTTCTAGTTTTTATATTATTATTTTTTAGTTTGTAATAAATATTATTTATATAGGTACATGTGTTCATAAGTGCTTTATTTTAACACACAATTAAAAAAAACATTAATAATAATATAAAATTTGTGGATTATTTTTTTATTTTATTTTTTTTTTTATTTTTTTTGTCGCTTTTTGTGGGGGCCCATCTTATGTGGGCGAGTCACCGTCTGCCGGAAATAAAATTGATTACCATTTTGTTAGGCAGACGTCCGATTTTTTTTTTTCTTCTCTCCATAACCCAGTATTTAGTCCACCACTTTCACCTAATAGTCCAGTATATTTTAGATTCCATTAAATCTCAATAGTCTATACACCCTGGCGGGTGCTGCATCTGCGTGCGTCCCATGACTCGGGCAGGTGCAACATCCGCTCGGTGTACCCCTTACATTTCATTAAATTGTCGAAAGGGCCTCTGCGTGTTGGCTTCGGCTCCGCGTACGCCTCCCAAAGGTCCGGAATACCATTGCTCCGTGAAGGGAAAGACATACAAAAATATAAAATTTAAATGAACTTGCTAAAAACGAAATAAAAGAAGAACTTACAAAAAGAAAATACTTACCTACCTAAAAAAAAAAGATAAAAGAAACTACGCTATAAAAAGAAAACCCCTTCCAAAAGCTCTACCTGCGGCATCGACCCCATAACGCTGGCAGCGTTACCCCTCTGTATAGCTAATGAGATACGCTGCGAGAGGTAGGCGCCAGCTCTGGGGTCTCCTGAGGCGTCGACCAGCCTTTTCGACAAGGCCCCCATAAAAGACTTCATATCAGCCGACCAAGGACCCATTGTTTCTACGGCAAGCGCCGCAAACTCGTAGTATTTCTTTCTTTTCGTAGTTTTTATAAATTAAATATCTCAGCAACATACTGATTTTAAAATTTGATTATATAAGTAGGTGCCTTTATATTTATAAACATAATATATATTTCCTCAAAAACTTTTACTATGATATTTTTCATAAGAAGAAAACGGATATGGATTCCCATGCGAACCATCAAACATAACGCTTTGTATATATCGACATGAGAATCTTATTTTTACAGAGAAACAAGCTAGTGTGATTCTGATTTACGTATTATGAGTTCAGTACAATGAAAATTAAATCATACATTTTGATGCTAGTATGTCCTTACTCCACGGGTCCCGTGCAATACTCGAGAAGAGTGAAAAATGACATATCCGCACGTGTATCGAACGACGGTTTTCAATACAGATGCGGAAAAAGTACAAGTACCTATAAGAACAAGATGCGGAAAAAGATTGAAATCTCAAAATAATATATTGATTTTTTAGAGTATGTTTTGTTGTATTAGAAGAACCACCAAATAATGCGAGTTTACAATACCTAAAATACCTCGACTGATATAGTAGCCTTTCCACCCTTGGTTAAAAATCTACTAGTATTGGTCACAAGATATGATGTTACATACTGGCCTTGACGTCTATTTCAGACGATTTATAGTGCAACTTCCGTGGAACATCGCTTTTGATGACTGAATAGACCGATGCGAGAGCGACATATTTTGCCACAGAACTGACAAGGGAAGTTCGCGACAGATTGTTAAACTGTTAATAAGATGAAGGGGTGGAAATCTATGCTAAAGTATAGCATGGCCAGGAGGCTCTGCTCCTCCAGCAGCAAGTTAGGGTTACAAAACCAATGTAAGTTGATGTACTAAATGATATTGCAAAGTAAACAATCATCGCCGTTGATCACAGACTGCTAAGAATAAGCCTTTCTTCTCGTACGCCACTAGCTAACCTACTCAAGAAGTGTCCCGCAATTTTTCTTATATTGACCACCCATCGAGCCTTTTGATCCACCTGCCATCACTCTGCCTTCTTAAAATACTCTACTTAATTGAAACATGAAATAACATCCTGTTCCCTTCTCTTAAATATTACATGCATATAAATCTGAAATGCTTAAAAAGTAATATGTTCCACCTGCGCAGCCATAACTGTCGCCATAATTTTAAATATTTAATACTCTCCTTATGCGGGAGTTTCGGAAATTGATTGATGACGTAATAACTGAAAAGAAAGCGAATTTGTACGGTTTAAATGATGATGTATCGTCTGTTTATGTGGATGAAGATATGCAATGGTGATAGGACTGATAGGGTGGGGCGTGGAAAAAGAACGTTGATAGTATCCTACGTACTGCCGTTACATGACAAATTGCTGTAACCATAGATACATCAATTAGTAGTAACAAGGTTCTATTGACTTTTTGTCATGTTATACCCATGAAGAAAAAAAAAACAAATTCAGATTACAAGGAAATGAAAACGTCGGATGTAACTTTAATAAAAGTGCATGAAAATAATGCGGTAACTACAGTTACAATAGTTTATCATGACACAGTTTCTACTACACAGTTGTTACGTTACGACTAACTGCTGTAATCGACGTTACTCAGTTAACAATAGTAAAATTGCCAAAAAAAATTGGTACGGCCGACTAGGCTAGGAGGCCATTTTTGTGATCTTAATCTCTAATGCCACGACATAGGATCTACCGATGATCAGTTAAAACTGTAGATGTTTGTACGTAGATTATATGGAGATAGAAAAGCGCATTCAAACTTCCTAATGTAAGTTTCCAAGTCTTTGTGCAAGAATGCATCTAGTATTCACAAACAGATATTTAATTCGGAACTGCATCTTCTTGCTTTCTCATTTTAAGTTAAAATGAAAGCGAAGAACTAGCAATAAAAGCATTTGCTCTATGATAGAGACAGGTAAATAAAACGATTGTCAATATAATATGGAGTTCGCGAAATTCAGTTGTGTAAACTGTTGTCATCGCTGTGTTGCATGACGACTTTCATGGCTAATATAAAGCGATAAGATGTTTTGTATACAGATTATTGTTGTCTAGGCTTCTAAGGAATGCATAGGGCCTCCACATGACCCTTCCACGCCTTTCTATCTTAAGCAACCTTCTCACCTTTGGTCCAGCTTAATCCTACGGCTCGCAACTCGCTCTCCACACTTCGTCGCCACGTGGGTACAGGGCGTCCACAAGCTTGCTGTCCACCTTGAGGCCTTAACTCAAAGGTGATACTAGCGCTGATTCTTTCTTATCCTCGAAAAGATAATAGAGATTACCAATATTAAATCATTGAGATAATAACTTCGAAAAATGTGCTTAAAGGAAACTCTTAAGTACTCTATATATTCGATGAAAAAAAATTGCATTTGGCGACACGCGACATTCCTGTCAGTTTTGGATACAGTACATAAACAGTAAGACTGTGTTGACTTAGGTACATTAACACTTTCCGTACTACACTCGTTGGCTGCGTGCTTCGCTCGTAGTCGATTCCAGCGTTTTCCCGCTTTAGAAAAGAGCAACTAAGTCGTGAATGTGTTTTTGCAGACTTCATTATTTCTCTGTCTCCGGCGGTAGCTGTAATGTTACCTGACTAACCTTGTACGGTATTACCTTGAAATGGCGGAATCTAACAGTAAAAGAAGTTCTTTTGCGCTGTTTTGGAAACAGAAGACATGCGAGTTCGTATGTCTTGGTACAGTAGAAATTATGCGGGCAGTAGGTAAGGCTAATCTAAACAAGGTTTCTAATCAAACACTTGGAAATCGAGTTTTTTACACAAAAAACTGTTAACCGTTGCATTCTCTAACCAGAAATAAACCCTCCCTGGAGTCGCAGGCGTCTATAGGCTACGGTGACCGCTTTTCATTAGGCGGGCAGTATGCTTGTTTGCCACCGTAGTGGTAATGCGGTGGTCAGCGTGGTACCTATTTTAAAAAAGTTCTTCCAGCCTACTTGGACAACCCTTCGTCTGTTTGTATGTATTTTTGTACGTATGTTTGTTCGTTGATATCTTGAGTATCGTTGATAGAATCGGTCAAGGGTTTGCCAAGATATAGGCGTCGCGAGTTCACGTTCGGGGCGAATCACTAGTTATAAGTTTTATCATTGTTTCATCTAGTCTGACTCACAATTACAAAATTTTATTTATTGCAAACATTTCTTACTGTTTATAATAACGCTGCTGTACAAAAAAGCGAGCATCGGAGTGAAATAGAATTTCCGTTTTCTCTCTCTTCCGTTAACTCTCATGTAATTTGCATGAGCGCTTGTCGCCGAAAGAATTTGTACTTTATTGACTGATTTTAAACATTCTCATATACAAAAATAAAATAAAATTGAATAAAACAAAGTTAAAAAAAATGAAATGTTGACTTAATTAACTCGGAATGCGCTCTTTTATTCTTTAAAACTAGCGGGAGAAAATGCATTTTATCCACTAGTGGTAACGCAATTTGGCCTATAGGTAGAGTTTTGCATGGTTTCTTGAATTGACTCTTAAACGATGGTTTTGAGTAATACATATGGGATAGCTTATATGATATTTATAATTATATGTAATTATTATTTTTGAAAATTGTCGCTTTCTCAGGTCTTAATATAAGCACGAGAGTTAAACAACAACTTTACCCCCTTGTATAATAAATAACTATTAAAACCTACTAACTAAACTACCTTAAAAACTATTGGGGCCTAGTTTTATTAGTTTTTGGAAAAAAATCTATCGTTAACCTATTTCTCAAAAATGTATTAGTGATTATTAGTAATTTGTAAAGGTCATTGGGCGTTTTTGACCCGCTTTATGAAAGTTCGCGTACAGAGACCAAACCAATTTTAAATTAAAGAGCTTAGTCCCGCTTCTCAAATTATATTAAAATTTTCAATTTATCGGCCGGAGGAAAAAAGTTATAAAAAAAAAACAGATTTGTTCAGCCATTACATGACTTCATGAATTAGTATGAACTTTGAGTACGTGTCGTAATAATAAATTTAATCTCAACGCAGGGCAGCTTGTGGCGAGCTGTTGGGGAGTAGTGACCCCACGTACCTGAGCGCTCCTGGGGGACTCCGTCGTCCGACCAAGTCCTCCGCCTCTGGCTTGCCTTAACCGGCCGTCCAGAGTGGGGTCGCGAGAGCTGTGTTCTCGAGGGTAGATGTGGAAACCTAAGTGGCGAGTTGGCTATATGTTTAAAGTCCAGTGACACCTCTCTACCCCCAGCCCTCATACCGGTGTTGCCCTCGAGCCATCTTAGATGTCGCTTTTTGTGGGGGCCCATCTTATGTGGGCGAGTCACCGTCTACCGGAAATAAAATTGATTACCATTTTGTTAGGCAGACGTCCGATTTTATTCTCCATAACCCAGTATTTAGTCCAGCACTTTCACCTAATAGTCCAGTATATTTTAGATTCCATTAAATCTCAATAGTCTTTACACCCTCGCGGGTGCTGCCTCTGCGTGCGTCCCATGACTCGGGCAGGTGCAACATCCGCTCGGGTGTACCCCTTACATTTCATTAAATTGTCGAAAGGGCCTCTGCGTGTTGGCTTCGGCTCCGCGTACGCCTCCCAAAGGTCCGGAACACCATTGTTCCGTGATGGGAAAGACATACAATTTAATCTCTATCAAAAATTTTTAATGTTTTCGCTGTCAAAATTTTACTTTTATAACACCATACAAATGGATAGGTGCTAGTAGTTTAACTTTATTTTTTGTCTTACTGTTTATAACGATGACTCTGTGTCCACTATCCGACGACAGAACGAAATAGGATTTCCTTTCCCGAGACCAACTCTCATGTACTTTGCTCGAGCGCTTGTCGGCAATTCGTACTTTTATAAAACTTTCCAAATGTCACGAAAGTTCTTAGATATTTCTTGTTGGAAATATCTGTAAGTACGTGTAAGGTAGCAAATAGAATAAGAGCTAGTCACGGAAATAGTAAAAAATTGAGAGTAACGAAACATGTGTTGGTTTGCTGTAGTTGTTTTATGGAGGTTAGACAGCGGGCGTTACCACAAAAACACTATAAAGCCTACCAAACATCCTCGGCATTGCATAGTAGCATATACCCAAAAAAAAAAATCGCTCAGATATATCCTCTGGTTGTCTTAAAGTTGTCCCTCCCACTTTACATTACCTATTGATTATACTTAGATACTTGGGACACTTTTTTACTCCTGTTAAGATCGAGAGAGCTCGCGAATCTTACTAGAAATCACAAAAAATAAGAATAGATTGAACTTTCTATGCAATTGTATAAAATTTGATTTTACCAAATTTTTTTCATCGACCTTGAACCATCATCTTATATACATCAAGTGTTAAAATCCATATGGTGACTCACAATAACTGAAAAGAACGTGAACTCATACAGGATACTACAAATTATGATCACACACTGACATTTCTTCATACAGGATGACTCACAGTAGTCCGTTCCGATCCGATACGGGACGATCTGTCAGTTTCTATACAAAAAGTCACGTGACATCCGAGGGCTCCAAGCTATCACGTGATACTTTCTATAGAAACTGACAGATCGTCCCGAATCGGATCGGAACGGAACGGACTACTGTGAGTCATCCTTAATAGTCATAATCTTTCGCCTTAATGTTCACATTCAAAATGCTAAACTAACACAAATCTCTCTCAAGTTAGAACTATTATAACCCACAGAAGTTAGCGTGAGTTGTCTAAATAGTTTAATCTGTAAAGTTCGCGATGGTATCAGCTGTAGTTGGAGTTGATTTACAACTCTGCATTCTGTGTGATATATTAGTTTTGAGTTTAGTATGAACACGAACCTAGCACAATGTCTGATGCCAACTATACATTTCGTCGTAATTACGGCTACTTCCTTCGAGAGATTTCTCAAGGGATTGATAAAAATATATATTTTCTTTAAAAACATTCTTAGTTCCGGGCTAAGCGGGAAACTGATAATAAATCGGGTCTCTCTCATTATCCCTCATATCGTTTGTCCTAAAATAACTTGCCTTATATAACTGCTTTTTCCTAATGATCATAACCAACTTGCCTTATATAACTGTTTTTTTCCTAATGATCATAATCCCTATAGATTAATTTTCTTAACGATTATTTGCCATAATCAAATTATTGCCCAAAAACGACTTCACACAAAACCGAATTGCTGTTAGATCAGTCGATTAGGTTAGGTTAGAACCGTGACGTCACACAGAGTCGAATACTCGAAAAGTAGGTTTAAACTATGTTAGGGAAAACACTATTAGGTCACAAGCATGGCCTCTTGTATACTTTGTAATTTAAATTATTCTATAGGTAATCAGTGAATTAACTAGCGGTCTTTTCCTCAACATGTTAACTTTAAGTTTATGTGATATATCCTTCTGTA
Source organism: Lathronympha strigana (assembly GCA_949128165.1). Classification (NCBI taxonomy): domain Eukaryota; kingdom Metazoa; phylum Arthropoda; class Insecta; order Lepidoptera; family Tortricidae; genus Lathronympha; species Lathronympha strigana. Next base: position 6,808,715 of record OX421923.1, on the reverse strand, counting down.
TTCCTTTTTGTCCCATGGGTGTCCTGAAAACCAGCGCCATAGCTAAGTATCTCGTATCCTAGCTATCGGCATATGCTGAGTGGCATCCATTTTGGTTCTCTCTGATATTTTGTACAAGATGTAAATAGATTAAGGTTTTTTCTGTGAATCAAATAAATAATTTCTATTCTATTCTATTCTATAATGAGTTTAGGGCAAATTATCATTAGGTCAAACAGTATTAGGGCAAAACAAAAATAGGATAAAAAACTTTGGGATTCCGATATAGATCCAGTCCGGTCACTTGCAGAAATAATTAACCCCTCCCCCCTTCTTCCCTGTATAGAAAGTCAGCTGACTGTACATTAAAGGTCGCGCATTGAGTTATGAGCGCTGACCTTGAATGCGCAGAGTAGTACAGTACAGTGACTGCACTAGTAGAGTAGCACCCAAGTCCACCCAAGCCTGGAATAAAAATAATTTTCATGGACGGTCATTAAATTATTTCATTTTAAGGTATAATAAAACCAATAAGTGCTTAACTATGTCCTAATAAAAAATTTCATCGGTTATCACTCAACTGTACAAGCAGCTTGTCGACTCAAGCCGCATAACCAAGACTGAACGACTAGTCTTTTAAAACAGTGGAGTCCTTTAGTCTTTTAAGGGGTTTTAGGAACACTGAGCCTTTTTGCAGACGACTGCCAAATTTAGACTCAATTCTGGGTTAAATTTCATAAAAAAGAGTCAAGTGTTATTTAAAAAAAACTTAAAACTCAGTTCTTTCATCACTATTGGAGTCTCTTCCGGGGTGTGAGGTAAAATGCGCTTATGTGCAAACCACCCTACCATTTTCCCTGAGCGCTCATAACTCGTTGCGCGTCCTATAACGACATAAGTAGAAAGTTGTATTAGGTAAATATTTTTAGTTCAAAAATATCAATATGTAAAACAACCAGGACATCATTTAAATTATTTAATAAAAGGTCATTTACAACGGGGAGTGCTCCAAGGAATTGTTCGGATTAATCCCTGCGGCTACTTTCCGACCTCTATCTACGCAACATCATTATCAATTACCCTCACCATTTGGATGTTTGGCAGTCTTCAACCATGCGTTTAACTCGAAATGTCCTGCCCCGCACAGCTAAACTCTGGAATAAATTGTCGTCAGCGGTAGTTCCGGACCGATGTGACCTTGAAAACTTCAGGAAAAGAGCGGACTTCCATCTCAAAAACACACTCTCTCTCTCATCTCACATATGACGCCCCAGATGTTGCAAGTATCCTTGGGCGCTGATAGTCACTTCCCATCAGGGGATGGTCTGCTCATTTGCCACCTATTTCATTAAAAAGATGTACCTAAATTACAAAGATTAGGTAAGGTGTATATTGTTACCCAGGCTACGCTAACCCAGAGTTAAGCTGTAACTCCTGGATGAGACTAGCCCTGGGTGTTGCAAGGGGTTCTTAGAGCCGGAAAATGCTATTCTTTTATACTGCATAATATAACCTAAAAAATCACAGCAGTTGTATAAAATTCATTTACAGAATTTTATGAACTTGAACATAATTCTGTCATAAGAATTTGGTAGTAAATTAATTTTTTACGGTTCGACCGTTAAAAATGATATGTTGTGATATACTCGTTGATTTACTTCTCTGTGTACTGTTTATGATTAATAAGTTTACAGTGTGCTATATTTTCTTGGTTGATTGAAGATCAGTTTATCTAATTATTTGCATGTTTACAGTATATAGTTGGATGAATAAATAAGGGATTGCCGCTCAAAAAGTGTACCCAAAAAATTAGTAGTATGGCTGTTAGTGCCGACCTGGGGCCTTTCCATGACGTCTTAATGCGATTCAGTTTAGGTTCTTAACTGTGCTAAGTTGTATGGCAGCGACTCAGTTATGATCCTAAACTGAATCACGTTAAGACGTCATGGTAAGGACCCTGATTTTAACCATTCAAAGCAACGGTGGCCGGACTCTACCATCGGCTTGAATACAAACGGAAACACCATATAAAACATACAGCACGCATTCAAACTTCGGAAAATCCCCAATCTTCGTTTTCCAATTCCACCTTCGCTGGTTATTTCCCTCCAGTAATTTGCGGTAAATCCGTAGAGAACCCATTCTCGTAAAGACAGTGAAAATTCGCGGCCCGCGTTTAGCTCCATTCACTCGAGTTAATAGGCTCTTAAGACTTGGAAGCTCGATCGATACCGGCGTCCCCACAAATTATGTTTTTGCTCAAACAACGCAATGTTTTTGATGCCGTTATTCGACTTCTTTTATTTGCAAATATGACTTCGACAAACACACTAGTCACTACACAGTATAAAACAAAGTCGCTTCCGAAAGTATTATACTTAAATCTTTAAAACTACGCGACATATTTTGATGCGGTTTTTTAATAGATAGAGTGATTCAACAGGAAGGTTTATATGTATAATAATAACCCGTGCGAAGCCGGGGCGGGTCGCTGTCGCTAGTTCTATAATATATTTTGAAACAACATAAAAAAAGTCTCAAAATTTCCAAACGTTTTACGTACTCTCCATTTTGTAACCGCTGTACAAAGTGTTTGAAAAATGGTTATAATGGTAACTAGTAGGATCGAAAGAGCTCGGGATTCTGAGTAGAAAGAACATTTAATTTACCTGTTTTAGAATAAAGGTTTTTGGTTCTGTTCTCGCGAAAATGTCCAGATAAATACAATTTAATTTCCAAAAGCATCCAGTCAATTGTGGTAGATCTGTGGGATATTCATTCCCGTAAAATGCAGTGTGAACATTCGCAGCCTACGATTAGCTGCAATCACTCGAGTTAATAGGCTATTAAGACTTGGCTGCTCGATACCGACTTCCCTACAAATGTTACTCTCACTCAAAAGTTTTTTCTGTTTCAAGTAGAGGATAGAATGATGACTACGTTCTGTGTTCACTCAGGCTGTGACTACGTTGTGTTTTATATATTTATTTATTTAACCTTTATTGCTCAATACAAGGAAGTACCCATGCCTTAAAGCATTCTCTACCAGTCAACCATTGGGCATTGGGGTGCGTAAGATTAAGCCAGAGAATTAATATGTCACATTTTCACATTTTTTATGTTCTCATTTAGGCTTAGCATTCGTCAACTATGGCACTTTTATACAATATTACTGCCACAATCAGTACACATGGTTGATCATGCTATTTTTGCCTTTTCTCGTAGTTACCCAATTTTATCGTGCGTGATTCACCATAACACAATCGACGCTGAAAAAACCCCAAATCCGCTTTAATGTTTTTTTCTTTCGACAGATTGCAAAATACTGCTGGGCATCTAAAGTTTTAGTGCTAAAAGCTATTTTTACTTAAACCTGTTCGTGATAAATGGTGATATTTAATGGAAGCATACTTAGACTTAATGAGCTGTTTTAACCGCATGGTCTTAAAGGATTCTCATATTACTTTACCGTCCACCCGAAGCTCCCGGAGGAATATCGTGTATGGTTGCCGGATTCCCGCCCGCCCTTCATAATGGGAGTCGATGGTCGCTCGCAATCAGGAGCTAAAAGCAGGGGAAAGGTTTTTTATTGAATTACTGACGTCACGTGCAAATGGTTTTTGGGAAGCGTCAACCAATTGAGATTAATGGAGACGTTTAGAAAATGGCGGCTTATTTGCAAGATGTTAAGAAATAAAGCAATACCTAATGATGTTTTACCTAACTTAAAAAACACTATAGTTTTTCAATATAAACGTTCAATAAATTTTCACAAACCACAAAAAATACGGGGTTGCAAAAATAAATATAAAAATATTTAGATATAGATCAATCAAATATTACGTAATAAATATAATAATTACCTATTAGAATTGTTAAAAAATAATTGATAACAAACGTCTCGAACATTTATAACCTCGTCCTGTCTAATATTTTTTCACAATCATTATAATTTTATTTACGATTCTGTCCAATGTTCTCATTAAGGATGACTCACACTAGCACGGGACGGGAAAATCGGTCAATTTCTATAAAAAGAATCACGTGATAGCTCGGTGCCCTCGGCTGTCACATGACGCTTTCTATAGAAATTAAGAGATTTTCCCATCCCGCCCCTCTCGTCCCGTCCCGTCCCGTTATAGAGTGAGTCATCCTTTAAGCATACATTAATTATAATGCTTCCTGGCCACGACAGTTTTTGAGCAAATAAATATGTTAAAGTAGGATTCTTTATATTAAAAAATAATATAAAAATTATACACAATTAATAATAAATTTTCATTAATACTTATATATTAAATTTAATGTCACGGTCAAACGCTTGGCGCCAAATTTTAATAAATTGACCACATGTTGGCACAATTTCCAGCCTTTTTAAAAAACAGTCGGGCAGGCACTTCTTAATTAAACTATTATTAATTGACAACATAGGGCAGGAAGAGGATAGGTATATTTGCATAATGTTAGAGAATCGAGATACCTAACGTTTTATCTGACTTTAAAAAATAGAGCGGTTAACAATATTTTTTTCAGAATCAATGTACCTATATTATTACCAAACCACAAAAAATAATTATTTGTTGCCAAAATAAAAGTATATTGTTTAGATAAATATTTTTATTTCATGGTCAATTAAAATCGAACATAATATAAACATGATAAAAATATTCACTGTAGATATTGGCCTCATCTCAGCAATCTGAAATCAAACGAAATTGTTTAATTAACATTTTATCCTGCTAGTATGTAGTTAGTGTTTCTGGTAGTGAGGGTGGCTTACGAGGCAGGAGCGTTTATGTGTTCATTACGAATGTTTGTTCCTGAGTTATGGATGTTTTCTATGTATTTAAGTATTTATATACATCTATATATTCTATATATCGTCATCAGATACCCCATCACACAAGCCTATTGAGTTTACTGTGGGATTAGGTTTATTTATGTTTTAGATTCTTTAAAATAAATAGGAAATAGTAATGGAACGCTCATTTGTTTCTTGCATCAAAATATATGGCTTCATAGTTAAAAAACCAACCATAATTTGTAAAACGACCAAAAATCTTTTGGTGGTACGGGAGCATCCCTTAAATGTTAATTATATTCTGTTTTTTAGTATTTGTTGAGCGGCTACAGAAATACATCATGTGTGAAAATGATAACTGTCTCACTACAACATTTCATGAGGTACAGCCTGTAGCAGTACCATGAGTTGCCAACAAGGCGTTAGTCGCTAGAGACTAACGCTTTCTAAAGTATTTGCAACTCGCTCGCACCAATGAGAAAGAGCAGGGTGCAAAATACTCTGGATTCTAAACCAGCTATAGAAACGTCACTGTCAAATGAGCACTTAATTTGGTACCATAGGTTTTTATTAGCGCTGGCGAAGGCGTGAGAAGCTCTGGCTACGCGATCGCGCCTAGGGTTGCCATATGGACAAATTGAATTTCCCGACAAAAATTCCCTACAATCTTCACAGAATGTCGGTAATGACAATTTTTCATGTGGTGTTTTTGGTCAATTTTGAAATAACAAGGTAGAGAGCCCAGTAAAGTGATGTGCAAAATTTGTAGCAGTTACTTTAGCATAAAATATAAAGGTGCAACAGACATTCAGAACCATATTTAGACTGGCAAGCATCAGAACAGAACATCAAAATAGTGATTAAAAAATACAAAACTCGACGCATTTATTAAACCCCAAAACTCTTCTGGAGCTACGCAAGCCGCCTATGCTACTTCCACAGTCCACACTATAAAACACCATCAATAATTTAATTCCATGAATTGCACATCGTATTTGATGCCAACAAATGCTGCGAAATATCCTATTTCAAATTGCTACGAAAGGAATATTATTGTTTTGTTGATTACTGTTTGCTTATATTTGTCATTTAATTCATAATGTTTATGGGTTAATCAACTATTTCTTGTCACTAGTTGCCATGGTTATGGTCTCCTGGGCCACTTTTAAAATCATGTTTATATGGCATTGAAATTCACAAAACATGTTTTTTTTTGGGAGCTATATTCCCTTTCCATGATGGGCCATCCACCAAGCATGTCAGCAGAACATACTACAACGTTTCTTCTAACAAACGGCGCTGCATTCGTCCCCTGGCTGACGGAACAAAATAACAACAATAAATAGTTGATTTACTCTTATACTGTAAAGATTTGTGTAAGATCCAAGAAGATTATCCAAGATGGTGGACTAGTTATTTTTTCTGCACTACCACAATATGAATATCAAATGAAAGGTGTTGCCGAGGAGAACACTAAAATATGCCCAATAATAACTAAAAAAATAAAGTGACTGTAAAAAAAACTTTTTAAAACGAGCTTTTTTGAAGTGGCCCAAAAAAGATGAAAATAAACTTTTAGTTAAATCAAAGTAACTAATTTAGTTTTAAAAGTTTTTTTACAGGTAATTTGTTCTTGGCTTGTACAAAATCGCATGATTATAATATAATTTTCCCAGCAGAGAGGGGACCGATTTTTGAGATTCGATCGTTCGAATACAAAAATGAGTGATCGAAAATAATCGCACGTGAAAATTTGTCACGATTATTTTCGTATGATACCAATAATGGGCGCTTTTATTTTTTGTTGTAGAAAAATATTTTTTTAATGTCTCAATTGTGGCCAGATGCTCCGCATTCCGCATTTTCGTCTATAGATCCGCAATCCGCTCTATGGTGAAACGGATCCGCATTTTTAAATCATGCAATTTTCATAGTGGGAAATTACATAAAATCATAAAAATCCCGAGCTCTGATTTAGGGCCATATTTCACTATACGGTATACGGTTACTACCTGAAAGCCGAAAGTAAACGAGACGACGACGTAGAAGATGTTTTTTCTTTTCATTTAAGTAAAAAACAGTTTAAAATTATATTCCGCTTTTTTATTTATAAATACGCATTTTTGAAGCTTCTTGTTTTTGCATTTCAGTATCTGGCAACACTGTGTCTCATTGACTTTTGACGGGTGCCACTAATCCGCATCCCGCGAAAAGGCAGCCCAATAATCGGCGACCCAATAATTGGCGACCACGATGTACATGGATTATTGGGTCGCCGATTATTGGGCTGCCTTTTCTTGGGTCGAGGAATCTCGAAGCAGGCCAATAATCGGCAGCCCAATAATCCATGTACATCGTGGTCGCCAATTATTGGGTCGCCGATTATTGGGCTGCCTTTTATCGGGTCGGACAAGCTCGGTAGCGGGCCAATAATCCGAAGCCACAGTTTTTGCAGTACAATAATCAGCAACACAATAATCCGCAACCAAAAAAATGGAGACGAACAATGGGGCTGCCTTTTATGCGGACTCACTTTTTTTGACTTGAGTTTATCTGTGGAATGTGTTTTGAAGTTTTGATATTGTCAAATTGATAATCAGTTTTCTTTTACGTATCCCTGTGATTTCTAATAACCTGTGACTACCATGGCGTCTCAGAAGCCCTATGCTTCTGAATCCGAAGAGTCGAGTGCTACGGCCTCCTTCCTCTTCTGGTGTTGTGTCGCCTTCTAGTGCGTCAGTGTTGGACTCTTTAGAGCCGCCTACGCATGCAAAACGTGCGCTGTGGGCTAACAACCTCAAGATACCTCGTGTCAAGCAGCCCCCAAGACCTATTTCAAGCTGTTGAAGAAGATATCACAATTCCTAAGGCCTGTAAAGTCTAACTTGCCTCTACAAGATGCTGGGGTCTACAGGCTTGACTGAGAAGCGATACATTCCCAGGTTGCTGCGCGAGGCTATTGAAATCAAGAAGGTTCCTAATTTCGATAGAGAGGATGGCTTTTCAGTACCACCAGTTTGGGATCCTGTATTACATCTCATTAAGGATCAAGCACGACACAGCGCTGGAAGACCTTAGTGTGGACTTTGTTTTGAAAAGATTGAAAAGGGAAAAATAGGCAAAATAGGGTAGTTTTCTTGTCGCTACTTTCTGTCCTATAAGCCAGTTAGGGGAAGCGTTCGTAAGTTGTATGTATGTTAATCCTCACAGGGTTTTAATAATTTTTAATTTTAATTATAGAATGCCCTTCAGGCAATGTATGTATACTAGTCTAGCTTTATAAGCCCCTCTGGTCATTGTAGACCAACCTTTGTTTTTGTATTTAATTATTTCTATATTTTTGTATATAGGTAGTTTGCACAAGATAACTTTGTTGATTGACGGGGAGAATTCTCATTCTCTCAGTCATCATCTTAACCCTGTGAAAACTAGTGCTGTAAAGGGCTCGAAACTTTGGGTCATGGTGTTAATAAATGCAATTAATCCGTTCTAAAGTGTCTATAAATATTAACCATGAATATCTCCATAACCATGGGGTTACACAGGGTGCGGGTGGTATTGGGGGTAGCCCTCCTCCCATAATTCATATTTTAGTTTATATAGATATCAGATATATGTGCACTAGAAAAGAAAAAAAAACAAGTCAAGTGATATTATGAAAATTTTATAGAAATGTTAAGTAGAAATATGGAATAAATCACTGACTGTATTGTTGTTATTTTAGATTTAAAATTGTTTTGTCTATATAAGACAACATATCTTCTATTAGCATATCATTATTATCATTATTAATGAATTTATAGAAAAGTTTTAGTTAAGTGTACAATTTTATCAAAGTAATAATTTATTATACTATGTTATTCTATACTGTAAAAATGGGAGTAGGATCTTGTTAGCTCTTTTAAAGTTGTTAGTTAAGTTTGATCACTGTGTACAGTCAAGTGCAAAAATATGGTTCGACATAATCGACTCATAAATATAGTACTACGCTCTTATTACACCGGCATAAGGTGCTATGGGACATATTTTTGAATAAGATGTGCACCACCATATTTTTACACTTGACTGTACCCATGAACATTGTTGATTTTTATATCTGTCACATAAGAACTGAGTGCAATGATTGTTCATTATGATGATAAAAATAAAACTAAAAATCAAATATCATGTTGAATTTTATTTCTCTGTCTGTCCTTACACACAGACTGACTGACTGTTTCGAGTTTTCCTCGTGGTCAGAGTGGAGAAGGTAACACTAGAGCTGTCACCCAAGGGAAAATTCATAAGAGTACTGTAATAACAAAGTACACTGAATTTTTTGGACTGAGAGTTGAAAAAAGTGGACTCCACATTTCAGAACAGTCACCATTACTGGCAGCATTACCAGATAGTCTCCTAGGTCACTAGGAGACTATCTGGTAGACACTGTCATTGAAGTGAAATGCCCTTACGCTGCCAGGTACATGCCTGTTACTGCTGTGACAGTTCCATACCTTGAACCATACAATTTGAAATATACATTTATTTTGCCTTAATTTCATCATGGTCAAAAAGAACTGATCTTCCGTACCTAACAGAATAACAGAACTAGAATAATACTGTATTTCATCTGCCATAGGACTTAAAGTTGAGTATACAAAAAATAACTTCTTGTAACACTAAAAAAAATAACTGTTTATTTCAAAATATAAATTATCTTCTTACATGGTAGAGCTCAGTTACAATCTCGAAGTTTGGAGATTCTATTAACTGAGTTCAGCCTAAAATGATTGTATGTAGTTAGTGCTCATGTATTGATTTAACGTTAGTTCTTATTAAGCTCAACCAGCGCTTTCTTAAATGTATTCTTTACTTTATCAGGGTAATTATCTAAAGTTTCTTAACTTATTTGGGTAAGCTGTTCAGGGTGCGAGGTAGGTATGAGAACCAGCGCCGTCTACCTTTGTCATTGTTACTCTTAGGTATCTTAAAGTGTGGTTCATTGGTTAATATCCCGCAGGTGGGATGGCCTATTGTACCTGTCGAGCAGACCCATCAAGTGTTCATGTTCTAACACAACAGCTAGTTTTACTTTATCATATACACTAAAAGTTCTACAATAATTAAATAGTTTGTGATAGTTATTTTTATACTGAAGTTTTATTTTCAAGGGAACTATGGTTTTTAATAATCTTATTTGGATAATAAAATTTTTTTGTAGATATGTATTATATGTTCGCCCATAGCTTATTACAGAGTCAGCCAACGCCAGGTATAACATACAAAGTATAGTACCTGTATGGCATTTTGTTTTAATATACTAAAGTTGCTTAGGATTGTCCTAAGTTTTTGGCACACATGGTCAACATGTGCCCCCAGTTAAATTTGGTAATTTGGTAAATATGCTAATTTGGTGTGAGGTCTAAATAGGTATATTGATCAACAATTTCTAGTTTTTCACAGTTGCAGCTTGTTGACCATGTGTGCATGCATACATGCTCGTGAGCTACAACGCTAGGTATGTTATGTAGTTTAAACTATAATACATTATTGCTATGCCGATGGTCCTGGGTTTGAATCCCGGTAAGGGCATTTATTTGTGTGATGAACACAGATATTTGTTCCTGAGTCATGGATGTTTTCTATGTATTTATGTATTTGTATATTATATATATCGTTGCCTGAGTACCCGTAACACAAGCCTTATTGAGCTTACTGCGGGACTTAGTCAATTTGTGTAAGAATGTCCTGTAATATTTATTATTATTATTTTAGTTTTTTTATAGTTTCAGGATAATCCTGCGTCATGCACCCATTTACATAAGATATCAAATTCACTTTGCATCTGACTCTCCGTTCTCCTGACATCTTTGTTGGCTGTTATTCAGCTTGTGTCATCACTTCATCAGCAAATTGGTACACAGGGGCGGTCTTGAATAAGTTACACATATCATTGGCATAAATTAAGTACTTTGTCGGGCCGTGCCATAATTAGATTTTCTTAGATCACTCTCCGGCAATACTGACTGCATTGTATCTATTGTGATGGTAATCTTTGAACCAGTTTAATGTTGGCCCCTGTTGTCGCGGAGATTGCGAGGTCTGTTATTATGGTACGTATCCAAACTGTCACTCTTAGCGTATTCTTCACTAACTAGTAACACTGGCGACAGAGGTGAGCAAGTGTCAGACGTGAGGTGACAACCAAGATGGCGGGAACGAGTTAAGCGAAATGGAGAGAGGCTCTGAGGATTGGTACGTAATACGCCGTGTTGCACGCATACGAGACTATTGGTAAGCGAGACATTCCTATATTCTGATATATATGGATATTGCAGTGACCATGAGTTAATCGCCACCTTGAGATAGAGATGAGTTGTTGAGTTGAGTAACATTCTTTGTGTATAGCTCGAGTTTGAATGTAACATGTGAGGTGGCTGGTTGTTATCGGTTTGAGTTACTGGAGGTTTTATTATGGAGGCTGATGGATGAGCTGTAGGGGTTGTTGTGGAGGCTCGTCGGGGACCACATGGTTCCCACCTCAGTGCTCATCGCAAGATATTGAGAATGAGATAAGAGTTATGAGTTGCGGGATGCACGATGAGTTCTCCTTCGGAGATTCAGTTGTGCCGTGCATCCACCGATACGAGCCACGGGACTCGGGGCCCTTCTAATTTCCCTGAGAGAGTTCTGAGGTTGCATTCATAATAAGAGACATAAGAGTAAGAGACGGATTGTACGTCCATCAAGTGTTGATTCATGGTCGGTGCAATAGCTATTCTATACTGTGTTATATATATATAGATCCATGTAGCGAGATTATTATTATTACATCCCTTCTAGAATAAATCTCCGCTACATGTTTGGTGGAGATGCTTAAAACCAAACTTTAAACAGTCTGTCGGTTGCGGTTGATGTGTTTAGAATGAGAAAATGACTGTCGCATTTAACGTTGAGTGAGAGTTTTCTATATGCAAATAGATTTTTTTTGGTTTGGGTATGCCCATAGTAGTGGTGTTCACATGCGGGTAGTTATGACCCATTGTGGCGGTTACACACAGGCAGTAATATTATCCAGCCATGAAGAGAATGTGATCGTCTCGAGCTCAGTACTTATTGTTGCACGGATGACCAGCCGACAGACGATTTTAATTTTTTTTGTCCTATAAGTTAAAATTCATTTACACAGTAGTAATCCATTTTTAATAAATAAATAAAAACCTGCCAACACTGGTCTGTTTACGTTCAGAAATACACAACACTTACTTACGTTCGGAATTTCTTATACAATTCTGTCATTCTACGGACGTTTCATTGTTAGTTTTATTACAGTAATCTTGTTTTGGCGATAGGATGATAACAAATATATATATTAAAACATTTACTTGTTTTGTTTTTTCCTTACGGCCATTTTTTTACATTGCGGTATATTTATTGTGTCTGGTATGGACTGATCGCGGACACGACAGATAAATCGGTCGGTTTGTGTGAAGGAGCTTTAAGATAGAGTGAAGTGTAGTCTATGGTTTTATTTTGTAAACCTACCGTTTACTTTTCTTACGTCTTTCGTGTGTTGGGATAAAAGTTTGTTTCCGAGAAGTTAAAAGTGAATAAAACCCTGCAAATACTTGATTAAGGAGTGCTAAAGTGTGAAAGCAGATTGCTAAATAACTCGTTGTAAGTAATAGTTTTAAGGCGACTTCGTTATGAAGTAAATACATTCTCTTATGTTTGTCCAACAAGCTTTTACCCTTTAAAGTAGAATCAAAATCAATGCATTTCATTGCAGATTAGCATCTCATATGACACACAAAGGATTATAAAAGCAAATGATAAGTATCAGGAGTTTGCATTGCGTACAAAATGGACTTTTTAGCCTCGACATTGCAATTGCGCCTAGAAAGGCTAACAGAAGCTTTAACGAGAGCCGGCGAGGTCCTGAATAGTATTGAGACTGGCGTAGAGAGGGACAGGATAGTTGCCGTGAAAATTAATGTTAATAATAGATTGCTGTCATTAACAACGGACCTTAATAGATATTTGTCTGGCAATACCGCAAATATAAAAGAAGACCTTTGGAAACAATGTTGTGACGTGCAGATCAGAGCTGAGGACGTGCTAACCGAATTGGAAATTACTATGAAACTCTACTGTCATGAAGGAGACAACAATAATAGAACACGTTTACCCAAATTAGAACTAGGGAAATATGATGGTGATATTCTGAAATGGAACACCTTCTGGGACAAATTTTCAGCTAACGTGGATAATAAAGACATTGCCAACGTGGAGAAACTTTCGTACTTGTTGGCATCTTTAGAGGGACCAGCCCTTCAAGCAGTTGAAGGCTTAGAAACCACAAATATGAACTACCCGATAGCGGTAGACATTCTCAACAGCCGTTTTGGTAAGCCCACGAAGGTGATTGATGCTCACAACGAAGCTCTACAAAATCTTGCCGTTGCAAAGGATTCACCCGAAGATTGCAGGCACACTCTAAATATTATAGAGAAGCACCTGAGGGTATTGGAGGCTCTAGGGGAAAAAGTAGACGCTAGTCACCTTAGAGTTATTATACTTAATAAATTCCCATCGAAAGTGGTATATCAAGTGCGACTTATGTCAAATGATGACTCGTTTATTGCAATTCGTAAGGCATTGGATGCTGTAATAACAGCCATGGAGAGTTCAGTTGTTATAAACCCGGAGGGTTCTGCTATTCCGGTGAAGTCAAGCACAACGGAGATGGACACACCTGCTTCAACAGCAACACTGCAAGTTAGTACTACAAGAAAACGAAAATGGCAACAAAAAAGAGAAGCCATTTCAAATAAGAATAGGAAACGCACTAAGAAGACATGCATATTTTGTAACGAAGAACACTATAGTGAAGATTGCACCAAATTCAATACCTACAAAGAAAGGATTAGGAGACTGCAAGACAGGTGCTATCTGTGTTTTCAAATAGGGCATCGTGCTACCAAATGCACCAGGAGAAGGAAGTGTGTGCATTGCTCGAGGATGCACAACAGAGCTTTGTGCCGCCAAAAAGTGCAGCGGGGTAAGAACAGGGATATGATAGTTTCAAATGATACTATAGTTAATGTACAGCTAAATAAGCCATCAAATTTCTTACAGACAGCTGTAACCCAAATAAGGACTGCGGAGGGGAGAAGTCTGCACAGTAGACTTTTACTCGACTCGGGAAGCCAACGTTCCTACATCACAAACAAAATAGCTAAATTACTACATATTAAACCTGAGGGAGAAGATTGTCTGATGGTTTATACATTTGGATCAGAGAAGCCTAGAGAAATGCTGTGCCCCTATGCAACCATTACTATAGTAAGTAAACGTAATGTCGAAAGACTGATTAGAGTGAATATAGTCCCATACATTACCACAAAGGTACCAATGGCTAAGATAGAATCACCAATAATAGACATCTTAGCTGATGATGGTTCTACTGGTGAAGGCATTGATTTGTTGATTGGAAATGATTTATACTTTTCATTTATCAGAAAGAGTGTTGATTTGGGGAATAATACTTTTCTAGTAGATTCTGATTTTGGTTGGTTCCTCGCAGGAAGTGCCACCAACATCAGGGAAGGGGACACTCTATCAGTGGCTACATATTGTCAGTGCCATGAAGCTAGTCAAGACCTCTTTACAGAACCAGATCTTCCCTTGCGTACCATAGACGTCAAATTCTTGTGGTCACTTGAGAGCATTGGGATATGTGATTCTCCAAAAACTACATGTGAGGAAGAAGCTGTTCAGCACTTTAATAAGACTGTTAAATACAACGACGGAAGGTACCAGGTCAAGTGGCCATGGATAGAGTATCCACCAAAATTGCCTACTAATTTCGGACTTGCCTTTGGCAGATTAAAGGGTGTATTACGACGATCAAATAAAGAAGATAAAACAGAGTATGAAAAAATCTTAAAGGAACAGCTGGAAGCTAACATAATAGAAGTTGTGGATCCTACCATTGAAACTGAACATCCAGTTCACTATTTACCTTTTCATATGGTTCAACAGAAAGGAAAAAGAGGCCGACTGGTCTATGATGCTTCAGCGAGGCTAAAAAACGAAAAAAGCTTGAATGAGTGCCTATACAGGGGCCCAAACATGCTGGAAGACCTGACAGGTTTGCTACTGAAATTTAGAATTGGGAAGATTGCTGTCACTGCAGATGTTGAAAAAGCATTTCTTCAGGTTGGCCTGCAGGAAGAGGACAGAGACGTGACCAGGTTTCTCTGGGTTAAAGATTTGGGGAAAGAACTGACTGAAGACAATATTGTGCAATTTAGATTCTGCAGAGTCCCGTTTGGGGTAATATCAAGCCCATTCCTCTTAGCAGCAACAATTCGACATCACATCTCAAGGACTAACAAGAGTCTTCTTCCAGTGATAGCAGATAAATGTTATGTGGACAATTTGGTTACTTCGGTCCAATCAAGAGAAGAGGCCTTAAAATTATATGCTCAAACTAGAATTTCATTTAATGAATTAGGAATGAACATACGAGATTGGATGTCTAACGACAAAGAGTTCATAGACAAGATTCCCAAGCATGAAAGAGCTAAACAGGAGAGTGAGATGAAGATCCTCGGTTTGGTATGGAATTTAGAAAATGACACTTTACGTCTCAAGCTGAATAATGAAACATTTGAAAGTGAGACTATTGACAGAGGCGTTACAAAGAAAGGAGTCCTGAGTATATTAGCCCGTCTGTATGATCCATGTGGGTTCGTATCCCCACTCGTGCTACCAGGAAAACTCCTGTTCCAGGAGATCTGTACTAGAAAGTGCAAATGGGATGAAATTCTGCCTGAAGACTTGTTAATATCATGGAGGAACATTATAGAGAATTTAAAAGCTGTTAAGCAAGTAGAACTGCCACGACATGTTGCAAGTGGATCAAAGCCGGATTGTACTAAGTATGAACTACATTGCTTCACTGATGCATCGAAGAATGCATATGCAGCAGTCGTCTACCTGCGCGTCATAACTGAAGAGCATATATTGACTTCGTTTCTCATGTCTAAGTGCAGAGTAACCCCGGCAGAAGACAAGGATGACCTCAAAATTCCTAGACTTGAATTGCTAGGGTATCTGATAGGAAGTAGACTTTTGAGATATGTTAAAAGCCACATAGATCTAAATATATGCAAGATATATTTGTGGACGGATAGTCAAGTTGTCATAGCTTGGGTCAAATCAAGTAGACTACTTCCACCATTTGTATCGAGGCGAGTCAATGAGATCAAACAAATTAAGGATATGCTAGGAACAGAGTTGTGCTATGTTAACTCAAAAGAAAACCCTGCAGATATAGCTACTAGGCCAGAGTTGTGGCACCATAAACAGGATCTATGGCTCCATGGTCCAGATTTTCTTCTACAAGATCAAAATAATTGGCCAAAGCAACAGGAGAATGGAGAAATGTGCCTGGTTGGGAGGGCTCTGGACATGGTGGACGGTCCAGAGATGACAATGAAAGGCTATGAAGACCAAGATAATGCACCTGACCTTCCTGAAATGGAGGATAATTCGGCACCCACTGCACTTTATGAAAGTATACATTCTTTGCAAGACCCCTCAGATGAAGGAAAGTGTGAAGAGACAGTGTCTGAAATAAAGAAGTTACAAGAAAGCTATTTTTCAGAAGAAGTTGCAGGAATTGTCACTAGTTTGTCACGAAACTTAGGTCTCTTTAAAGATGAAGATGGGATCTTGAGATGCAAAGGAAGGTTCGCAAATGCAAACTTATCATATGATAAGCGATATCCGATCTTGATTCCGAAGAAATCACCCTTCACAACCGAGATGATACTGAAGACGCACAGAGACAACTATCATGTTGGCGTCCCGCACACGCTAAGTATATTACGCGAGAAGTATTGGATCCCTCATGGTCGAGCCCAAGTACAGAAAACCCTAAAAACATGTTTACAGTGTGAGAAACATGCCGGAGGCCCTTACAAATTGCCACCACCACCTGCACTACCCAGCGAAAGGGTTAACTATAGTTCTCCATTTACCTTCACTGGATTGGACTATCTCGGCCCGGTTTTAGTGGAGACAAATACTGGCAGAGAAAAACGATGGATTTGCCTCATGACATGCCTAGCAGTTCGTGCTGTACATCTGGAGTTGGTCAAAGCTTTGACAGCTGAAGAGTGTTTGCTAGCAATACGGCGGTTCGTAGCAGCCAGAGGACCACCTAAAGTATTGATATCGGACAATGCACTACAGTTCAAGCTGACGAGTGAAGTGCTGATCCATTCATACTGCCAGGAGAAACATATTAAGTGGAAATTTATCACGCAGCTTGCACCCTGGAAGGGCGGTTTCTATGAAAGATTAGTGGGCCTGGTAAAACACTGCTTGAAGCGCACACTTGATAAGCATTTATTAACTGACAGTCAAATGCAGACAGTAGTGAAGGAGATTCAAGCTGTCTTGAACACTAGGCCTTTGACTGCAGTAGGTTCGGACCCGGAGAGAGTGCTGCGGCCAGCAGATTTTCTATCTCTAGGTCAGTGTCTAGAGATAAACCCAGAACTAGGCGAGGGAACCCCACAAGGCACCAATACCAAAGTCGATTTGGTCAAAGGATGGAAGAGAGGCCAGAAGATACTTAATGAATATAAAGAAATGTTCACCAACCAATACCTACCAAGTCGGTGACATCGTACAGATAAAAAATGATTCCAAGAATAGGATCAATTGGAAAGTTGGGAAAATTTCAAGTTTGATCCGAAGCCGTGACGGTGAATGCCGAGCAGCCAAAGTGGTAGTTGGGAATGCAGAGTTCACGAGATCAATAGCCCAGCTGTATCCGTTAGAGTCGGATACGTACGGCCCAGCAGATTATGCACGTTTACCATCACAAGACAATGATTTGGCAGAGATACCAACTGAACCCACTGAGATGGTTGAAGTTAGAGAACCCACAAAAGCATCTGACACAATGGTATTACCCGAGCCCGAGATGGAGATTGATGAGTTAACCCCTGCTGAATCTACTACAGAGGGAGAAGTTTCTGTGTTAGATTCTGAAACTAGTCCTACGCAGATCGAGCAAGCTCCTGTTATTGATATACCCGACGAGACAGAAGTAAGCGAGGCACATGTTGTGGAAGACCAGCCACAAGAAGTGACAAGAGTAAGGAGGAATGCTGCCATCGAGGCTAGAGAAAGAATAGCCGAATGGACGCGTCAGCTGATGACGCTACTTATGTGATTTTCTCGCCTTCGGGAGTGTCGCGGAGATTGCGAGGTCTGTTATTATGGTACGTATCCAAACTGTCACTCTTAGCGTATTCTTCACTAACTAGTAACACTGGCGACAGAGGTGAGCAAGTGTCAGACGTGAGGTGACAACCAAGATGGCGGGAACGAGTTAAGCGAAATGGAGAGAGGCTCTGAGGATTGGTACGTAATACGCCGTGTTGCACGCATACGAGACTATTGGTAAGCGAGACATTCCTATATTCTGATATATATGGATATTGCAGTGACCATGAGTTAATCGCCACCTTGAGATAGAGATGAGTTGTTGAGTTGAGTAACATTCTTTGTGTATAGCTCGAGTTTGAATGTAACATGTGAGGTGGCTGGTTGTTATCGGTTTGAGTTACTGGAGGTTTTATTATGGAGGCTGATGGATGAGCTGTAGGGGTTGTTGTGGAGGCTCGTCGGGGACCACATGGTTCCCACCTCAGTGCTCATCGCAAGATATTGAGAATGAGATAAGAGTTATGAGTTGCGGGATGCACGATGAGTTCTCCTTCGGAGATTCAGTTGTGCCGTGCATCCACCGATACGAGCCACGGGACTCGGGGCCCTTCTAATTTCCCTGAGAGAGTTCTGAGGTTGCATTCATAATAAGAGACATAAGAGTAAGAGACGGATTGTACGTCCATCAAGTGTTGATTCATGGTCGGTGCAATAGCTATTCTATACTGTGTTATATATACAGGCTGGAAAGACACGACGATCCTTCTCGCAAAGGGGGGTTAGTTTAAGTTATGGAGAATCGATTAGTAATATTTTGATTTTTGTTACGAACAATCAGTAAAAATATTAAAATTAATTAATGTTCTTCTTAGTGACAACCCTGCTAATACTATGTATACCTACATAATACGTAATTAAAATTACTTCGATTTTGCTCGAAATACCGCAGCACTCGCTCTTCAAGCCTTGGTGCAATGTGAACTACACCTCCCCGTTGGTCGTTTTGGCCCGTTCGTGGTACTATGGGCTGATTATTTGCCACGCGATCAAAGGCCCGTAAAATTGACATACGGCTAGTTGGGTGTGGTGGAGGATATCTTTGTCTTCGTAACGTCTCGGCGGCATTATAAAACATAAGCAAATTTAGGTAATCGCGGGCTCCCGAGGGCATTTTGAAAATAGGTTTTATCACGTAATTTGCAATTTATTTGCGTCACTGTTTTATCACGGGTAAGACTGAGTAGAAATTAATATTTTTCCCAAACAAAATAATACAATTGTGCAAACTACCCACTTACAAAAATCTAACTTAACCATAGAGAAATTGAGACTAAGGGCAGTTACAATAAATAGGTTCATAAAGCCCATAATACACCGCCAGAAGAGCATACTAGGCGGGGTGATTTGTATGGAAATACCTACCTAAGAAATAAACCGATTGAATACCGCCATATTGTAGCGGGTGGGTAGTATGCATGTAGTGTATGTACAAACATGTTGTTATTCTTGATAGAAGTATGCTATTAAGGCGGTAGGTATAGGATGGGCTTTATGAACCTAATGTGTTGTTAATGTATGTTAAGTAGGATTGGGTCTGGCAGGGTGGTACTGGCTGTCAGATGATGAAGTAAAGGAACGATCGAATTTGGTTTGCTAGTTTAAATACTTTTCTTATGAAAGATTAGTTGACGTAGGTATGATTCAGTAGGAAATACGCCTAACTTGGCAAAAGTAACATGTTTATTTGAATTATAAAAATAAAGGCTTCGGAAGATATTATTTTCAATTCTACGATTCTGCATGTATAACTGCCCTTAGTCTTAATTTATTTATGGTTAGTTAGATTATTGTAAGTGGGTAGTTCACACAATTGTAATATTGACTGGGAAATATTATGGGGTAGAAATGTTGTTTTGGTAAATGTCACTGACCTTTGTGTTATTGTTAAATGTTATTGAACCTAATGAGGGTTGTCACTTGCAGTATTTTGCATTAAAAGTTAACTGCCTATAACTTAAAAACGCTTACGAATATGAGCCTAGTTTCTTTAGAGGAAATACAGTACTAAATCTAAACAATCCCCCTTTAGCGGAAAGGATCGTCGTGCCGTTCCACCCTGTATATAGATCCATGTAGCGAGATTATTATTATTACATCCCTTCTAGAATAAATCTCCGCTACACCTGTATACCATTTTGGTGAAGTTCAAAGAATCAGATGCTTTACTGAAACCAATCATAATGACTATTACATGTTTTCTATTAGTGAAATGACCATTAACTTCTGTCTGTAAATTATTGAGCTAGTAGCTGTGAGGTATTTTTTCCTTTTTGAAAATGAAACTGTCTCAGGGATAAAATGTCACTCAAAGCCTGTATAAAATTGAATAGCTTTGTCATCATTTTTAAATCGATGACTTGTCCCAAACACATGTTCCATATCAATTTGCATTCCTTTTGATGAGAATTCTTGATTATCTACAACAGGCACTGTACAGTCTTTTATTTTAGCACTGGCAGCAATTTCTATTTCACTGTCCACTTCCATGTCTACTTCCATGGCATTTGGAGGTATTTCCTCTTCATGCTTGCTGTTGCAGTTATATTATCTTCAAATTGTAATTTTCTCTGAGACGTCGTCTCAAGTCGCTGCTGGCGGGCGATTGGACTTGGTGGTACTTACACCAAGGGCAAGGGTGGGCCACCAACCTATAAAATGTTGAATGAGAATATAGAAGGTACAGCAGTTTTTCTCAGGAATCTTGCTTTCGGTACGTAATCTGAAAGAGAGCCACGATTGTTTAAAAGCTTTAAGAGATGCTTAAATGCAGGATAAGTAAAAATAATAAGAGAAACTTACTTGTGTATATACTTTGATCGTAATAGCACAGTGTAAGGACTCTATACAGTGAGTCAGCTCCGGCGATTTGCGGGGCAACGATGGGGGGTGTGCGGTGAAGCGGGCGGAGGGGGATTTCCTCACAAACTCCATACAGATTGTGAGGTCTATTTTCGGGGCTGTCACGTTATAGTATTTTGATAGGTGAATTTATAACCTAGGGAGGTACGCCATTTTAGAACGTGATTTTGTTCGTTGTAATTTCTCAGGAAATCAGTATTTGTGGCTGCGAAGAGTTTATTGTTGATTTTAAAATATTGTGAAACTGACGCCATTTTGGATTTTGTAAGGATTACTCCGATTTGGATAAAAATCGATATCTGACGATCCGGCCGGGTCCCTAACATGAATCCAGTCAAAATAGTAAAATATTGACAAAACCGACGCCATCTTGGATTTTGTTAAATCAACTCCGAATCGATATCTGACTATCCGGCGGGGCCCTTAACAAGAATCCAGAGTGAAAACTGTAAAATATTGTAAAAACTGACGCCATCTTGGATTTTGTCAGATTAACTCTTAAATTATTTGTATCAAAATCGATATCTAACTATTCGGCGGGGCCCTTTACATAAATCCAGAGTGAAAACTGTAAAATATTGTAAAAACCGACGCCATCTTGGATTTTGTAAGATTAAGTCCGATTGGGATGAAAATCGATATCTGACTATCCGGCGGGGTTCTTAACAAGAATCCAAAGTGAAAACTGTAAAATATTGTAAAAACCGACGCCATCTTGGATTTTGTAAGATAAACTCCGATTTGGATAAAAAACGATATCTGACGCTCCGGTGGGGTCAATAACATGAATCTGGTGTCAAAATTGGAAAAAAAACTAAAAACCGACGCCATCTTGGATATTGTTAAATCAACTCCGATTTGGATAAAAATCGATATCTGACGATCTGGCGGGGTCCCTCACATGAATCCAGAGTGAAAACTGTAAAATATTATAAAAACCGACGCCATCTTGGATTTTGTAAGATTAAGTCCGATTTGGATGAAAATCGATATCTGACTATCCGGCGGGGTCCTTAACAAGAATCCAAAGTGAAAACTGTAAAATATTGTAAAAACCGACTTCATCTTGGATTTTGTAAGATTAAGTCCGATTTGGATGAAAATCGATATCTGACTATCCGGCGGGGTCCTTAACAAGAATCTAAAGTGAAAACTGTAAAATATTATAAAAACCGACGTCATCTTGGATTTTGTAAGATAAACTCCGATTTGGATAAAAAACGATATCTGACGCTCCGGTGGGGTCAATAACATGAATCTGGTGTCAAAATTGAAAAAAAAAATTAAAAACCGACGCCATCTTGGATTTTGTAAAATCAACTCCGATTTGGATAAAAATCGATATCTGACTATCCGGCGGGGTCGTTAACAAGAATTCAAAGTGAAAACTAAAATATTGTAAAAACCGACGCCATCTTGGATTTTGTATATTCTTGTTAAGAACCCCGTCGGATCGTCAGATATCGATTTTTATCCAAATCGGAGTTGATTTAACAATATCCAAGATGGCGTCGGTTTTTAGTTTTTTTTCCAATTTTGACACCAGATTCATGTTATTGACCCCACCGGAGCGTCAGATATCGTTTTTTATCCAAATCGGAGTTTATCTTACAAAATCCAAGATGGCGTCGGTTTTTACAATATTTTACAGTTTTCACTTTGGATTCTTGTTAAGAACCCCGCCGGATAGTCAGATATCGATTTTCATCCAAATCGGACTTAATCTTACAAAATCCAAGATGAAGTCGGTTTTTACAATATTTCACAGTTTTCACTCTGGATTTATGTTAAGGGCCCCGCCGGATAGTCAGATATCGATTTTTATCCAAATCGGAGTTTATTTTACAAAATCCAAGATGGCGTCGGTTTTTAAATTTTTTTCCAATTTTGACACCAGATTCATGTTATTGACCCCACCGGAGCGTCAGATATCGTTTTTTATCCAAATCGGAGTTTATCTTACAAAATCCAAGATGACGTCGGTTTTTACAATATTTTACAGTTTTCACTTTAGATTTTTGTTAAGGACCCCGCCGGATAGTCAGATATCGATTTTAATCCAAATCGGACTTAATCTTACAAAATCCAAGATGGCGTCGGTTTTTAAATTTTTTTCCAATTTTGACACCAGATTCATGTTATTGACCCCACCGGAGCGTCAGATATCGTTTTTTATCCAAATCGGAGTTTATCTTACAAAATCCAAGATGACGTCGGTTTTTACAATATTTTACAGTTTTCACTTTAGATTCTTGTTAAGGGCCCCGCCGGATAGTCAGATATCGATTTTCATCCAAATCGGACTTAATCTTACAAAATCCAAGATGGCGTCGAATTTTACAATATTTTACAGTTTTCACTCTGGATTCTTGTTAAGAACCCCGCCGGATAGTCAGATATTGATTTTCATCCAAATCGGACTTAATCTTACAAAATCCAAGATGGCGTCGGTTTTTACAATATTTTACAGTTTTCACTCTGGATTCATGTGAGGGACCCCGCCGGATCGTCAGATATCGATTTTTATCCAAATCGGAGTTGATTTAACAAAATCCAAGATGGCGTCGGTTTTTACTTTTTCTTCCAATTTCGACACCAGATTCATGTTATTGACCCCACCGGAGCGTCAGATATCGATTTTTATCTAAATCGGAGTTAATCTTACAAAATCCAAGATGGCACCGATTTTTGCAATAGGTACCGATTTGTACAATCTTTATTTTGTTACAATTTGACTTTCCGAGAAATAACAACAAAAAAAAAACAAATCTCAATAGCAGATGTTGCAAGATAAAAAAAATTAAAACATGTCACAAAAGATTTGTGACAGCCCTGAGTTTCGGACAACCCAAGACGCCGAACGATTAGGTTGTATGAACCTTGTCCACTGTATAGAGTCCTTACACTGTGGTAATAGTCTGATGTAAAATGCATCGAACATAAACGGGATGAATGTTTTGTTTTGAAGTTTATGATACGTAACGAACGGTCCCAAGCCTTTCGACGCTTGTGGTCTTTTAGAAATGCGTGAATGCCTTGATTTTTGCAGTTAAGCACTACAGTGAGTCATTTTGTAGTAGAAATATCTTAATTATTGCGAATGCGCAATGTTATTTACATATGTTTATGTAATTTTATTGTATTGTATGGGATTTGACAGATGACAAGTAGACATTAAGGAACGTCGATTTTGCTGAGACGTGGCGGGATAAAAGGCAGCTTTTCTCCTCATTTGTGTAGTTTTTATAATTTATAATACAGGCGGCGAAGGTTCGATTGCGATGTACAATCCATAATGTTGGTTCCCGTTGCTACAAATACTATTTACACAGCCAACCGTCGTTCGTTCTAAAAAATAGTTTATCATTTCCGAACGCACCCGTCACTGTTAACCAATAAATGAACACTTTAAAATGCAAAATACACGATAATCCGAAATTTGCCAATATATGTTGTCGACTCAAAACTCTTATTTTTTTACGTTCTTTCATTTGAGTATAGTTTCATTCAGTTCCGTGTAATTTTGTAACTGACAGTAGGTTTAGAATTAGAATGTACTGACGCCATTATGCGTTTGTCACGCACGACTTTGGCGGTGAGAGTCGTAGCTACAGAAGCTAACGCCTTTTTCTAAAGGCTTCGTCAGACTAGCGCGTGGCGTGAGCGGGGCGCGAGCAGAGCGCGATAGAAGCGGGGAGCGCGGCGCGCTTACATCGCGCGCGTGTCAGGCGCGCATCGCGCGCGGGTCACGCGCGCGTCGCGCGAGCGCGCCGCGCGCTGGATTCACCGAGTATTTTTCTTTGCGCTGTGACTGCGCGGCGGTCGCGCCGCGCGCGCGTTGAAAGCGGGGCGCGATGGGAGCGCGGCGCTAGCGCCGCGCTACGTCCAAGCGCGGGTCGCGCTCGCTTCGCGCCCCGCTCACGCCACGCGCTAGTCTGACGAAGCCTTAAACCGATTGTCAAACTTGAAACTCATGGTACCGCAATTAACAAAATTGTATGGGTTTGACAGCTGAGCGTTAGACGCTCACGCACATTTTCTACAGACGCTTTCGATATCTACACCAGCTCACGCCTCGTTAACTATGTAACTCATGGTAAGGGTACTTGTGATATACGGACAGACAGATAGATATACAGACGGACAGGACAGCACAGTCTTAGTAATATGGTCCCGTTGAACCCTTTTGGTCCGGAACCCTAAAAAATAAACGTCAAAATAATATTACTTTGTCATCAAGATATGTATAAATCACATATACACATATAAGAGTTGAAGCTCCATAAAAAACTAGCAATTTTATGTTATAAACCTTTTAATATCCTAAAACCACAGTTAAAAGAAAATTAATGAGAAAAAGTTGGTTAAGAACAGAAAAAATCTTGCCTGTTTTTATTGCACGTTTCGGCATTTAATTGCTAATTGTTTATGGAGCTTAAAAAATTTATTACGGTTCACGACTTAGATGTCACCCTGTAGTGTAATAAATAGTGAAAAATTAAAAAAATCGTAATTTTAATAAAACGCAGACGTATAGGTTTCGAATAGAAGAAATCTTCCAAACTACCTTCTAAAATTAAGAATATCAAATTAGTACTCACGATCATTTGAAGCACGCCAACATGTCAGTGAAAAATTTCACCAAACATTGCAACATGTTGCCCCTCATACCAACATCGCTCCTTATCTCTGCATCGCCTTTCTTCATGCAACTCGTGAACTCCGCGATGACTTTGAGTAAGCACGTCGGATTGAAATGATTCTCATAAGATTGGACTTCAGTTTCTATGTCATGTTCTAGAGAAGATTCTGGACGTTCCTGGACTTCAGTTTCTGTAGGGATACAGTGAATCCCCAAGAAAATTGTCAATAAAATGGTTACAACGACTGTCTTCATTTTAATTAAGT
Organism: Lathronympha strigana; assembly: GCA_949128165.1. Taxonomy (NCBI): domain Eukaryota; kingdom Metazoa; phylum Arthropoda; class Insecta; order Lepidoptera; family Tortricidae; genus Lathronympha; species Lathronympha strigana. Next base: position 6,782,878 of record OX421923.1, on the reverse strand, counting down.
GCTTTTGTGTCACTATTGAAGTTTTGAACGCGTTTATATATAAAATTTTACGGAAATGTGAAAAGATAATAAGACTTTTAAGGTTGGTGGCTCTTAAGATGTTTTTAAAGTAGAAAACATTCATTTGAAATCATTAACTCGCCATTTTGTTCGTTATTACAATGGTATAATATATACTAAGTGTGTATATGCTTGGATAGATAAAAAAAATAAGCGCTACCGGTAAATCCAATAAGGGTTTATTTACCATAAACGAATAAGTACACGTTTTTAATAAAATTTATATTGATAGTGGGTTTAGGAATTTATTTTTATGGTAATAACAAATATTTGTGTATACGATCATTTAGCAAAAGCTACATGTATATTATTTTCAATGTGCCACTTATAACGCATGTCTAGATAATTTATAATGTGCTTACTGTAGGTAAAGTAATTGTAAAGAAAGAATCAAATCATGTACTATTATTATACGTATTAAATGTTTTTATTCATGTTTTTAAAAATTAAAAACATTTATTCTCGAAATATATACAGTAAGTGTAACTTACCTAACTACCTACCTCTACCTACCTTAAATCTAAAGTAGGTCCTTGAGGCATTGTACCTAGGATGCTGGCGGCATTTCCTCGTTGTATCGCAATGCTGATACGTTGTGCGAGGAAGCCACCAGCTCTTCGGTCACCAGTAACATCAACCAGACGTTTCGCGATTTCAAATAGTGCTACTTCTATGTATAAATTTTAAATTGATAGAGATGTGATATTCCGCAAAAAATCGAATTAAGGCCTCCAGTGCCTCAGCCATATCCCAAGATTTGGCATAGGCGCTAGTGTTACGAAAGTGACAACCATCTGACCTTCTAATCCAAAGGGTAAACTAGGGCCTTGTCAGGATTAATCTGGTTTACTCACGATCTTTCGGCGGTTTTTTTGTAGTTGTGATTTTTTCGCGTCAGATTTGAATGAAATTTGGTGTGTAGGTAGAGTTACTCTATGCTATATAGATACAAAATCCCAATTTCCGACAAAAACTTTGAACTAAATTTTCCACTAAAGTTGTCGCTTCAGTTTATCACAATTCCTTGTAACATTTGGAAGCAGTCACATCAAATGCACGCTCCTTGCTCAAGTTGATTAAGGCCAATACAGCAAAACAGGATAGCCGGGCGTTCAGCTTCAGCTTCATTTGACTCTTAGTTTATTTTGATCAGTACAGAATAAGCATTCAAATCATTTACATACACTATTTTTATACTACTACGGTGATAAACAAGCAAACGGCCCGCCATGGTAAGCGGTCACCGTAGCCTATGGACGCCTGCAACTCCAGGGGTGTTACATGCGCGTTGCCGAACCTTAAAAAAAATAAGAATTCGATGTGTTGTCAGCTAAAAAGGCAAGTTTTGCTCCGTGGGTTGCTGGGTTGCCAGCTGTCAACACTGTGAATCTGCTTGGAGCTCTGGCGACCTTACTCACCGACAGAAACACAACACTATGAGTAGGGTCTAGTGTTATTAAACTGCGGTTTTCTGTAATGTGGAGGTACTTCCCCGGATGGGCTCTACTCCAGATTTAAGAGACGACATTTGTTGTGCTGTGTTCGTATATTTTGTATTTAAAACTGTTTATTATATTTTATACGATTTTAAGCTAACATGGTCATTTACATTATAATTGATATTTTAAACGGGATAATTACCATGTATGTTTGTTTTTTGAGCACCGGATATTTCGACACTGTTGCAAGCGTCATTGTCAAGCGTGACAACACACAAAATAAGCGAACCCGTAAGAGGGTAGATCGCTATGGCGTGTGGGTAGATCACAAGTATCACAACTAAAAACTCGCAGCTCATCAGTTTACTCCGTGAACATGACGCTTGCAACAGTGTCGAAATATCGGGTGCTCAATAAAACAAACATACATGGTAATTATCCCGTTTTAAATATTAATTATTATATTTTATCAGTAGCCGTGTGGTCTGAACCGGCGACCTTCGGATTGGAAGTCGCCCGCTCTTGCCGCTGGGCCACTAACGCAAATATATAGAACAGGTAGAAATATAATAGTAACCCCACAGCGTTATAGTGGTTCGCCCCGCACGTAAACTCGCCCGTAAATCTTATTTTTCAAAACTTAAAAATTCCATTTCCATGTTTAAACTTTTTTTTTAATAGCCTGCTATGTTGTGTCCCACTGCTGGGCAAAGGCCTACCCTCTGCTCGGCCACTCGTCACGACTTAGTGCATGCTCACGCCAATCGCTACGAAATGAGTCTGTTTAAACCTAATAATTATATTTATCTCATCCAACGAACTGCTCATGTCGATCCGATCAACAATAGCTACCCAAATTATCTTCGAACAAACATACATACAAATTACTCGTACACACAATAAACACATTGTGCATATAGACTAGGAGAACTTACTCGCTTCGCTCGCTCGTTCGATAAATAAAGGTATTTATGTATTTTTCAGGGTTAGAAATAATGCATTTTTGCACTTAGGTACATACTATTGACAAAACGTTACGTTTTATAGCTAATAAAACAAAAATTCATAAATATATCACCTAGCAATAAAATCAACACGTTGCTAAAATCCAAGATTCTTTCAATACCTCTTACCGAAATGTCACAAGTTACTTTTATTTTCCATGCAAATATTTCTTTATGTATACTACAGTAAAGTCTATTACAGTATACCGTTTATATACATTTATCTATTTTTTTTTAATACAGTTACGTACTCGTACGAGTATATATTTAAAGTTCTCCAATACACAGAGCACACCATAACTAGCCTTGTTACTAACTCCATCGCTTCTCAATCTTTCGGCTAAGCTCAGAGTGAAACTTGTCAGTAGGTAACACTCCGTACAAGATGAAAACCATTATTTTGATTGCTCTTTTCTCTCTCATCGTGGCAGTTCTATCTGTTCCAACAGAAGAAATAGATTATCGAACTGAGCTTGTAGCGGTCGAGGATAAAACTATCGACGTTCCATGCGCTATTAAAACTGTTATAAAGTATATAATTTGCTACTTTTACACTAAAGAAAAGAAACAAAACTGCGTCAACCAATTGACTAAAGATGTTTTGAAATGTTTAAGTGGTAAGTATATTTTGTATTTTTTATATATTTTTTGCACCACCACAGTTAAACAGCGTAGGTCCCAGCGAAGAGCAGACTTTAATCCGAGGGTCGCAGGTTCTAACCCCGTCTCGTGGCAATAAGTTTTCGCATCGTGAGGAATCCTGATTAAACTTCATAAGGCTTAACCTCTGGGTTGTAAGGTCAGATATAACGTGGGAATAAAACGTGGGAATAAAACGTGGGATTAGTTGCCAAAGGGGATCCCAGGCTCCCTGAGCTGGAGCACAAGCCGGGAGAAAACGCTAAGAAGAAGGAGCGTTTTGGCTTGGCACCGACTTCAAACTTATCAGTTGGTAACGCAAATAAAAATGAATACATATTATTTTCCACTTTTTGGAGTCGGTTTTCTTTTTTTGTTAAAAACTTAACTTTAGAGCATTGTCAATTAGCAATTATTTTTAGTTACTGTGCGTACCAAATAATTGGATTTGTAGGAATCTGGTATCAATCTAGATAAAAATAAAATCAAAATATTGCCAGTTTTTCATGTAAGTCAGTGTGTGTGTGGGCATATTGAAAACGGGAGAAGAAGGAAAAAAGTCATACAGACCAAGTGTTATTTTTTTACCTACGTATGTCCATCCGTCGGCCAAATATCAATATTAATATTAGATTTTATTTATTTTCAGATAAATCCAACTGATGCAAACACTTGCCTCATTCATCGTTGCTTAAACTCATAATTGGAATTCAATAATATTTTCTGGTTTTATGGTGGTGGTATAATATACTCGTAAATAAAAATATAAATATAAATTTACACATGTGATTTTTTTTAATTTTCCTGTTTCCTTTAGCAATAAAGATATCATAGACATCTAAAAATATTAAGCAGCTGATCGCTCAGCTGTATCATTACAGCAAATGCTATTCTACAGAGTTTTGATAAGTCGTTCAATGTAAAATCAACAATTTAAAATTAAACAGCAATAAAACCAATGCCATACTGTTTTCGGCAACAGCGAAAAACTCGGATACTTTAGAGATTAGTTTTAATTTAACGGCAACAAAATTGCTCAAACCGATGTTGTTAAATTTATGGGGGTTCACATTGACGCGCAACTTAACTAGAAGCATGAATTACAGGCACTGAGCAACGCTATTAGTTCGTCTTGTTATACCCTACGAAGTCTGCGAGACTCTATACATACCGCGCAATTAAAAATGGTATACCACGCTCTTGTGGACGCAAAACTTCGGTACAGCATTAAATTATGGGGAACAGCTGTAATTATAATACCAACGCTGCCTTCATACTTCAAAAAAGAGCAGTCAGGACGATTGTTCGCATACCACAAGGAGCATCTTGCAGAGAGCACTTCTACAAACTAAATATCTTAACCACACCGCGTATATATATACTTGTACTATTAACAGACCTAGTAAAGCATTAAAAAAGTATGAAAGCGCGATTGAGAGAAAAAACAGGCTGTCAACAAGGCAAAAAGACCTTAAAAACCCTGTAGTCCCGAGGCTTAACATAATGAAATGAAGCACGCAGCGAGTTATCAGGCAGTGTTTCTGTATAATAAATTGTCCACGGAATTTAAATCAATTACAAATCATACAATTTTCAATGCTAGACTCAAGAAGTATCTTTTGAAAAAGTCATATTATTATATAACCGACTCGACTTTGCATTCGATAGTCTTGAATGGTACTTATTTTTTTGTGTTTTTGGTATCTTGTATCCTTCATTATTAAAATTAAAATAATTTAATTTCTATATTTTTTAATTTGTTATTATTCAAACTGACTATATTATTATTATTTTATACCATTAACTAAATTAAACTTAAATGAAATTTAATGAACCTTGACCTGCAGTTTAATCGTATTATTTACAATAGTATTTTTTTTATTTTTGTATCGTCAATTTGGAATTATATTACTTTATGGACTTTAGTTATAAGATATCATATTATTGAGATGTTATTTATAGTTACATTTCGTGATCTGAAATGTTTATGTTCAACACAATATTGTTTGTTAAGACTTAAGAGCTAAATTTAAAAAAAATCTTTTTACCAATTTCACTTTAGGATTAAAACAACCATTAAAACTACTTGTTTGAATTAAAATGTCAGTATAACTCACGTGAGTACAAATATTATACTTTTGACTTTAATAACAGCTCGTGAAATGGTAAATCTATTGGTGGGAAAACACTATACACCGTGTCAAATATAATAGAATAGAATAGAATAGAATACTCTTTATTGCACACCTCGGTACATGAGAAAGAACAAAACATTTACAAGAAATATATTTGGATATAACTATGATACATCATAATAATAACTACAAGGTACCAAGAGACATGAAAAGGACATTATATTAAAAATAAACAAGTAACAATTATTTACAACAAATATTTAAGAATTACTCCAGTTTTAAGTTTCCGAACCCGTCACATGCGGCACGCACTACTTTCAGAGGCTTCTCAAATGAGCTCGATATTTTTTTTATTGGTTCATAATTTCGATAATTTGTAATTATCTAGTTTCGAGGGCATATTAAACCATACATAAAAATCCAAAGGATTTAAGTACAGGGCCCAGGGATGCCATTAATTCTTTGGTAAAATAATCTGCAAAATGTGTCTTACACCAAGCTTGAACGCTGTTTTCGGTATGGGAAAGTGCCGCATCTGCCTAAGAAAGTCTATGGACTTCACGTTCCTTGTAGGCGTAACAACTAAGATCATTGCTCAAAATATTAAGGACAGATTTTCTGCACATTTTCAAGCTGGCTACTAGTTTTCGAATAGATCGATGATTTTTACGTCTCATTCGCTCCCTCACAATTTTAATTACCAGATATCTGTAATTACCGCGGCCGACCAAACCTTCGATCTTGTGTTAAGGAAATATCCTTATATTGTTTTAATGTTCTATAAAGAAAATCATGTTGATCCCAAGAGATCATGGAATTGAAAATGTCAATAGGGCGCTCGCCATTACGGTATTTGAAAAAAAAATTATTTTTCTTAATTGCTTCATCGTGTTTTAAACATGAAATATGGCAGACATTTTAAATGGCTGTGTTTTGTTTCTGTAAATATGTGTGTAAATTTTATACACAGGACAATTTATTTGGGGCTTGTTATTTATACAAGTTCGGAACATATTGTAACTGAACTACACGGTGTAAGTGGAGTTTATAGCTTGTTTTTTTAAGTGTCCATTGCGTAACGTTTTGATCCGTTTCAAGGTTTCTGAAACGAGTACTGCTATTTTTTGTTTTCAATACTGGCAGTATTAAAAAAATCGACCAGGCGTATACACAAACTATACAACTATTACCAAATTATATTGTTTTCATCTAGATGAATTATTAACTATTTTAAGTAAAAACACTAGTGGTTTGCCTGGAAACGAACTCGCAACCGCTATATTTCGGCAACCTCTTGACTGCCTCGTATTCGAAATTAAAAATTATATTTATCTCGTCTAACTATGATCGAACAATTATACCATACATACAAACGACGGATTGTCAAGTAGACTGAGAGGACTTACTCGCTTCGCTTCGACGTTTGACTAGTTGGTCTTCCGTTTGATATTCAAAATGGCGGTTGCGTTTCTTGAATAGTTCTTTGTTTTTGTGTGCTAAATGTTGTTTAATGTGTAATATTTATAGCTTATTGTGCAGTAAACTAACGAAGAAGTTTGCAGCTAATGAAGAATTAATCCTGAAACGCGTGTAATCGCGTTATTGAGTTATTAATCGGTTGCCCTGGGATTTTGGCCTCCTGAAATATTTATTACGTATAAGCTGTAAACGGAATAAATAGCAAGGCCAATTACCGAACAACGTCGCCCAAGAGGCAATATACTATTTATATAAAAACACTGATATATTAATACGGGACACTGGCAAAATTGTCCAATTCTCGGACAGAGGCCATATTATAAAAGAAGAAGACGTTTGACTAACTGTCAAATTTTACGACGATCCGACCAACGATACTGTCTGTGTGTGTCGATTCTGTCTAATAAACAAACATACCAATATACATATCACTTGTTTCTTCATACCACCTTTTCGCTGACGACTTACAGATCTACTCGGCGGCCAGCATCGGCAATGTGGGGGATTTATTAAGCCAAATTAATAGGGATCTCGACTGCATCCGCGATTGGGCTTCTTCATTTGGCCTTATGGTTAATGCGAAAAAGTCGCAGGCAATAATGATTGGGAGTCCCCATTTCATCTCCAAGTTGTCTGAAATGGCAATGCCTGAAATACAATTTGATGGTACACACATTCCTTTTTCAGTTACTGTCAGGAATCTAGGCATTGTCATGGATCAGACACTCTCTTGGGCTCCTCATGTGAGCGAGACTAGCAGGAGATTGTTTGCTTCGTTGCACTCGCTTCGGCGTCTTCAAAGTTTTCTCCCCATTCACACCAAAATTATGCTTGCTAGTTCTCTTCTGATTCCTATCCTTGATTATGCGGATATTGCTATGACGGATCTCACCGAGGAACTGCTTGACAAGCTGGAGCGTTTGCAAAATGTGTGCATAAGATACATTTTTGGCCTCCGTACGTAAGTTTGACCATATTTCGTCTTTCCGCGCCAAACTTAAGTGGCTGCCTATAAGGCGCCGTAGAGACACCCATGTACTCTCTCTTCTTTTTAGTGTCCTTTTTTATCCTTCTCCCTCCTACGGCTACGTTCCAGTGCGGATCTCTCTCTGTCAATTCCACCTCATGCGCATCGGTCTTATGACAAATCTTTTACAGTTTATTCGGTTAAACTCTGGAATTCTTTACCGCCTTCTCTCCGTCAGTGTCAGTCGGTCGCATCGCTGAAGGCGAATTTAAAGAAGTTGTGGCTTTCGGACGAAACGTAAGATATATGCGGTTTTATATACTTGTATATGTATGTATGTATTTATTTTTGATGTATGTAGTTTATGTATTCTTTTTCATAAATTATAGTATGTAATTTATATTTAATAGTTTTTGGGCTACCTATATAGTAGGAACTAGCTGGGTTTCTTCTTTTTTTTTAATGTATTTTATACAATACACATACACATGTCTACCATCTCCAGTTCTCCTTTAATTGCTCAAAGGTTAACTGGAAGAGATCCCTAAATGGGATAAGTTCGCCTTTGTACAAATATTTGTGTTATTTATCTTGTTTTTTTCCCCTATTTTGGTGCAATAAAGTGTTTTACTACTACTACTACATATAAACGATGAATTTTCCAAGTAGATCTTCGCAGCACTTACGACTCATCTCATATGCACCCTTTTTTCTAAGAGGATATGACTTTTCATGTTCCAATGTTTTTTTAATAAATTTTGGACTTGCGGTTCAAAGCATTCTTTTTTTAACTTCCAGAGCGATTCATTCCGTAAATAAAGCTAAATAAAATTAGTATGACTAAATAATTAAAAGTATCAAAGCTATTTCTGGGAATGAATTTCTCGAAATCCTTTTTATGGATCTGATTTGCTTGGCCTATGTTTATACTCTCGTGAGTTATACTGACATCAATATTAAAACCAGTATTTGTCCGCGATGCGACGTGATATAGGTAAACGGATGTTGCCTTGCTCCAAATAAAGTAATCCTGATTTTCGTACGTTGTATTTTACTAATAATTAACGACACATCCAAGTTTTTGACCTCGGAAGCCCGTCGGAAAATTCTTTTAGAACCATGAAACTATCGGTCTTTTTCAGTTTTTACCACCCAGCTCCAGGTAGACTTTAACGATAAAAGTATCTACGAAAACTTTGCAAGAGAAGATAGTTTTTATGATAAAACTATTAAAAAAATACCGTTACCCCTCAAACTTAATCACCTTTTTTCTAATAAGGACAACAAAGTTTCAAATCTCTCACTTCAAATTTTACCCCGAGACCCGAGAGATCACAGGATATATCAAAAAGTGAGAACTACCTACCTTCTTAAATGCAAGGCAAAATGGACTCTGTCCGATGATGATTGCCAGCTGCGATCGAAACATGTCTGGCCAGTCGTGATAAAAAACGTGAGTTTTAACTCTTTTTTAAATCCTTAAGTCAAAATGAGTTCCAAAATGGCAAAAAAGGAATATTTTTATTGCTAAAGGAAACAGGTAAGTCAAAAACACGTAGGTAAATATATGTGTATATATTTTTAATATATATTATACCACCACCATAAAACCAGAAAATATTATTCAATTCCGACTAAGTGTTTAAGCAATGATGAATCAGGCAAGTGTTTGCATCAATAGTTAAGAATCTGAAAATAAATAAAAATCAAATATTAGTATTTTTATATAATAACACCTCGTCCTTATGATTTTTTAATTCCATTTCAAGTTTTTTTTTATTTGAAAAAACTGGCAACATTTTCATTTTACGCACGGTAGCTAGAATATTAAATAAATCTAAAAAGCCAACTATACATTACTATAAAAAGAGTCAAACCACGTTATCCCTTCCAAGCAAATTATCTGTCAAACTTTAGGCCGTCATTATACTGGTACTCGTAAGTTTTACTTACGTAAGCAAGGACGTAGCTATACGCAAGAAAAAGACAGTTACCTAAAAAAATTATGAGGTCACCACAGAGCTGGCTTGTTCCTCGCACAACGTATAAGTTAGCTATCCAAAGGGGGAACGCAGCCATCATTATGGGAACTCTTCCGCAAGATTCGGATCTCACTGAGCTCAACTAAGTAGTTAGTTTTTTTTTTAATTTCATATAGTTATATCCGTGTGTTTCTGAGTTTTTTCGTAATAAACTTATAATATTACGAATGTAATGGCCGGCCTTAAGGTGTTATTTTTAACGACAAACATCACGTAAATTATGACGTTTATCTTTGACACTTTTACTCTCTGCGCTATGAAAATCTAGGAATCATAGTATAGCTAGACTAAAAACTGTTCAACTAAAAAAGCGAAAAAGTGAAAAATTATAAATTTTCATTTTTATTTGCTACAAACAAATATATTTGAAGTCAGTGCCAAGCCAAAACGCTATTAAACTTAACGTGAGTGGGCGATAGCACAAACAACATACAAAAAATACTTACCACGTGTGCATTTTAAGATATCTTTGCCCAATTTGTTAGTGCAGTTTTGTTTCTTTTCTTTACTATAAAACCAGCATTTTGCAAATTGCATAATGGCTTTCAGAGCGCAATTACCGTCGATAATTTTGTCCTCGACCTCTATAAGCCCAGTTTCGTAGTAATCTATGTCTTCCGTTGGAGCAGAGAGAACTGTCACGAAGACAGAAAAAAGAGCAATCAAAATAATGGAGTTCATCTTGTACGGAGTGTTACCGACAAGTTACGCCCTGAGCTTAGCCGAAAGATTGAGAAGCGAGCGATGGAGGTACTGACAAGGCAAGTTATGGTGAGTTCTGTGAAATGGAGCAGTTTAAATACATATTCGTACGCAACTGTTTGTAAAGAAAGAGTAGTTATCTTTTGAAATGTTAGACTATAATAGACTTTACTTTAGTACACACAGAGACATTTTTACATTGAAAATAAAAGTAGCGTGTGACATTACCGTAGAGGTGTTGAAAGAAACCTGGATTTTTTATTCTATTATACGCACGTGTTAGTTATATTGCTGTTTAATATATTTTTGCATATTTTGTTTTATTAACTATAAAATGTAATAATCGGTCAAAAGTATGTACCTAAATATGTGCAATAATGCAGAATTTTAAACCTTCATAAAACATAGATACTTTTATTTATTATTTTATTGTCAACGTTGAATATCTTTGCCATTAAGTTTATGTTTTAAACCGTAGATAAAGAGTAACCAATAGGCTACTAGACTCATATCAAATTTGGCATAAGAAATAAATTATTTTCTGTAGTATTTGACTTAAGAAACCAATATCTATAGATTTAGGATATTAAAAGCTTTGATTTTTTAATCAACTGGACTGGCATCGTCTGTCATTTCCTATACAAATAAGAATGCCATTTTTTGCGGGGGAGGGGCACGTCAAATGTACAGCTATTCGTACGTACAAGGACATTTTTGCGAGAAGAGGTCAAAAAAAATGTTTTTAAGGTACCTATGTAAATTTATGTTTTTCCTATTCAGAATAACGAGCTCTTTCAATGTATGAGAAAAAAAGTAGGAAAAAGAAGAGGACACAAAATTTTCATACGTTTTACGTAATCTCCATTTTGTAACCGCTGTACAGAGTGTTTGAAAAATGGTAACGGAATGGGATTTTTTTATTTATTTCTCATAGTAGGATCGAAAAAGCTCGTGATTTTGAGTAGCAAAAAACATTAAATTAAAAAAAAAAAGTTGTTGGATCCCCTCTCGCGAAAATGCCCACAAATACGAGTAGCTATGTAAGATAAACGTCAGTACATACAATGAGTTTTAAACTATATCATACCCAATTGTAAAGCACGAATCAAATCATTTATTAAATCTAATAAATAATAAATGTTTGATTCGTGTTTTTTTGTAGTCTACTATATATAAATTATAAATTGAAAGAGATGTCATACCCATTCGGCAGAGAGGGAGGCCTGTGGATTGCTACTCCGTCTGGTTTAAAACTCAAAGATAAAAAGTGTACCACGGCTGCATATATTAAGTAAAAAAATTGTACTCTGTCAACGCTGTCGGCCATGTAATGACGTCATAGGACTCGATGCTAACTTTATGCCAAATCTTATGCGAATGGTGTTCGTTATGTAACTTCTGCTGTGAAATTGATATTTATGACTGGCGTTTCAGACTTTTGGATTGTCGGTTGAAACTCAAGATGGCGATGGCGTCTCTGGAATAGTTTTAGTTATTTGTTTGCTAAATGTTGTTTAATGTGTAATATTAATAGTTAATTGTGCAAACTAACGGAGCTAATGAAGAATTAATCCTGAAACGAGTTCAATCACTCCTTTAGTCATTGAAATTAAACACTTTAGAACGGATTAATCGCGTTTATTAACACCATGATCCTACGTTTCGAGCCCTTTACAGCACTCGTTTTCACAGGGTTAAGATGATGACGTTCTAAAGTGTTTAATTTCAATGAATAACAATCGCGGTAACAGAAGACAATATTACACTCCTTTAGTCATCAAGCGGCAATCCCGGGATCTCGGCCCCCTTAGAAACTATATCTTATGTCTTATAGCTATAGACTTAACATATAGCGAGGTTAATTACAGAATAACGTCGCCCAAGTGGTAATATACTATTCTATTTATATAGACGTAAATGGCCCGCTATAGAAGCAGTAAATAACAATAATAAATCCTCAAAAAACCCCGTCTACTATACGAGTTAATACGATTACATCAAGCATTTATTTTATAAAAAGTGTAAACTGTACACTTTTTCAATTGTTTTTCGAAATATCCACATACGATAATCGACGTCATCACTCAACCATATACTTAATGTGATGTTATAATTCCCACATTTGATTTAGTAATTATGCCTGGTATTCCTATTTAATCCACGTAGTCTATTATTCTGTGTAATACCCATTATACCAGGGCTTACAATAATTTATGTGTGGATCAACATAGTCGCAATAATTGTGACTTACGCGGTATCATGCCTGCTCCATACAATGGGCCATAATCAGCCGCTATACGGAACATATCAACGCGAGATGGCAATATCGTGGGCAATAGCGATGTGCATTGTGTAGACGAGCCAACACACTAAGAAAAAAAAAGCATTAGATTTGATAAATAGACAGGCATATTAACTATTTTTGTAAGTCTAGCCGTCCAAAAGCATCTGATTAGCCTTTACACTCTTTAGAGGAATATAATTATACTAAACGTATTTTGGTTTAATAACGTGTCTTCTACTACTACTACTATAGTATTCAAAACAGTATCATATAAAGTACGAATACCTTGTTGTGTTGTGAGAAGAGTATAAAATCAACAGTTTATTACATAGCAGCATTATTGCCCACGGCATGACCTCAAACGGCACTAAATCACCGCCTAAAGTGCCATTTCGTCCGCAGAATCGGCACTAGTTGCGCCCAACTCGGCACTTAAGGGGTAATACGATCTAGCGTTCCTTTTTTTACTTTTATTTAACTTTGAAATTAAAAAGTTTCGGGTCATCGTTGTTATCAAGACTGGGGATAAATGGAGTTTTCATTTTACAATGTGACAATAGAACTTGAAGCGACGGGATGTCGTTAGTCCGATAGATAATATAATAGTTCTAATAACAGGTTTTGAACACTACCTACGCAACAATCAATTGACGCTTGGCCTAGGGCTCCCCCACACAAATGCTAGGGTTGCCTGCGATGATAGCGCGCACGGGTTGTGTAGGCAACCCGTTGATAGTATGTGTCGTTAGAGATACAAGACAAAAGACAATCGATTCTAGTTCGCGCGGACAGTCCCGGCAACAACCTCGTCAGCCATCTTCTTTGCCCCCCGGTAGTACCCCCGTCAAGGTGAACCTAGCGCCAAAACCCTCGATTTTGACTCAGGTATGGTTTGTGAAGTTAGGCTAAGAAAGGTGAGCCATTTTATTTTAACCTTCCCCCCCTCTACTTTTTTAAACATTGATTTTTTTAAAGATATTAATAGGAGTTTTTTATGTAGTGAAAATTTGGGTCATAAACCCCTTGTTAATAAAAGTGGGGGTAAATTTGAAAAAAATTACCCAGTAGGGGAGTGTAGAGTTAGAAGCGCCTCTACGTGAGTTCTGATAACATTTTTACAGTGTGAGTCATAGGTCTCGTGTTTTCCATGAAAATGGTCTTTATTGGATATGTGTAGGTACTATTCCCCTTAAGGGCGGTAATCAATGGGTCGCGTGCAAGACTCCCGATTTATGCTAATAGTGTCACTCGCCGAGTAATGGCCTTGTTCATTTATGTTTGTTTAACTCAATTTATGGTTATAAAATGAACGCCACGAAACGAACAACAATGATTTAGAGAAATCTTGTTAATATATTTATCCGTCATCCGAAATAGAACATTTTAAACTAATTAAGTCACGTATTGGGGGCACGGCAGTGCCCCTAAAAAGTTGAGCAAACCAAGGCATGGCCGTACCATCCTTTTCTCGAAGCAGTTCGGGGGCCTTACCATGACGTCTTAACGCGTTTCAGTTTAAGTTCTGTATAGGCTCAGTTGTATGGAAGCGACTCAGTTTAGGCCGTCAACTGAAGCGCGTTAAGACGTCATGGTAAGGCCTCAGGTGATTTTTAACCTCCTGTTCGCGCTGGTTAAAGCTAAAACACTGAACTTTCAGAAACCTGTTAGCTATAACAGGATATAGATATATTCTAAATAATATCTCATTTGAACTTGTAGTTCAAAAACTATCTTCCTCAAAGTTCCTTAGTTTGGACAGTCACTCATTCACCGATCGTAAATAGTTTATAGCCTATGAAGTCATAGAAAATAAAAATGGAAGTGACATACCTACTGCATGTTATTAATTCCAAGTAAATACATACGATTACAAAGCTATTTATGTAGTTCATGCAAATGTTATACCTACAGGTACACACTACGATATCAGTATAAATATCATGTATAAAAAATAAGTTCTGCCTACAAAAATATATTCATGTAATGCACAGCTAGAGCAGCTATGCCCGCAGTTTCACATAACCATTCCAGTGCGAACATATAGCTGCTGCATCAGTTATTAATAGTCAAACACCGGCAAGGAGCCTTGAATAGGTAACAAGATGCAAATAGCACCGATTACAGGAAATGCACTGAGACGTATTCAAATATATATAATATGATACTAGTAATTTATTGAATCAGGCGTTAGGGCCTGGCCACATGTCCACGTTGCGGCGTCGCCAACGTAAAACGGCACGACGCACGACGGCCGACGTGCCGTCGCACGTTGTTTTTTACGTTGCCGCCGACGTGAAAATTTACGTCGACGTTGACGTGGCCCGTTGTTTTTTACGTTGCCGTCGACGTTGCCGTGAGAATAAACGGTGACGGTGCCGCGGCACGGCGCCAGTGCCACCACATCGGCGGACGGCGCACGGCTCGGTAGTTTTATTTAGCTATTAGCCTGGTCAACGAATGATTCTAGATGGAAAGGTCAAACTTTAATATCGAATATATCTATCATATATCGTCCCTATCGACCTGCTCTAGCGACGGTCCATCGCCATGAATGTTAGGCTTTGGTTTTGGCTGATTCTTTTAGCGCGTCCCTCATCCCTCTTGCATCAAAAGTTGACGGGAATCCAAATTGCTATTCTTTTTTTTCGTAAATATAAAATCACCACATTTATTTCGTGGGTGCTCAATTGGGCAATCATGAAGAGGAAACTTACATAACATGTTTTGGCAGCATGTTACCCCTTTTTTTTTCTTTGAGTCGTATCAAGCAGTGGCTGAGATAATCTTAAATTAAGCTCGATAGGTTGTCCAGAATATACAATACAATACAATACAATTACTCTTTATTGTTCACCAACAAGGAAATAAAAACAATATACATTAAACACTAAAATATAAACACTGGTAGACAACAGGCGGCCTTATCGCTAAGAAGCGATCTCTTCCAGACAACCTTTGGGTAGAGGAGTCAATACACATGGAAATCCAAACAATGTATAGGTAAACCAAAACTGAGTACATAATTAATTTAATTAATTAATATAACAAAAAAAAATTAACATAAAAGGGAAGTCATACACATACTTATACAAAAAATATATAAACATACATAAACATACATACACATAAATATTACAAAACACAGCATAACAGTAGGAAAACTGTTAGGTAGAAGAAAAATAAAAATCTTTCAGTTTATTTTTGAAAATTGGCAATGACTTAGCACGTCTAATGTCGACAGGTAGAGAGTTCCATAAAATAACCGCCTGGAATGAAAAGGAGCTCGTGAAAAATTTGGAGCTGGAAGAAGGAACTGAAAGAAGCAAGTTTTCAGCACACCTAGCGGAGGTTACATAATTAAAACGTTCTTTGAGGTAGCGGGGAGTAGCAGGATTAAAAAGTATGCCAAAGAGAAGTGAAAGAATGTGAAAGTTACGTCTAAGCCGGATAGGAAGCCACTTGAGTTGGGAACGGAAAGAGGATACATGGTCATATTTTCGTAACCCAAATATGAACCTAATACACATATTTTGGATACGCTCAAGTTTATTAAGTTGCTCCTCTGTAATATCAATATAGGAAACGTCAGCATAATATAAAATTGGGAGTAATAGAGATTGAGCGAGCGCAATTTTAGTAGCGATGGGGAGCGATGGGGATGGGGAATATATTTACAAGACGTCAATAAAAACATCAAAATATCCTAAAATAAAAATAATAACATAAAGCTTTGTATCAGATACGGCTTAAAATACTCTCAGATTCTCAGGAATCTCAAAAACAAAAGAATCTCAGACGAAATAATACACATGTCAACAATTAGGCCAGGTTCATTTTGTATTTATACTTAACGATACAATCTTTAGTTTTATAATTTATCAATAAATTGGCTATGTTTTCATAATTTTTATTGAAGACTGATCACAAAATTTAGTAGTGATGGATAAGTGCGACGTCGTGCAACGCGACAACGCAACGTGAATTCACTCAATCCCGCATAACGTGTGTTTGCACGGCGCGCGGCGAGGCAACGTGCAACGTGCATCTGTACGTTGCGCGGCAACGTATATTTTCACGTCGTGCAACGTGCTGCGCTCCGGCAACGCGCCGTTTTACGTTAACGGCGCCGCAACGTGGACATGTGGCCAGGCCCTTACTTTGCGGAATTCCATTTTAACAACGAAAATAATGTTACTTTGCTTAGTTAGGCGGAAGCCTAACGTGCTAGTTAATTATGTAGTACCAACTCGTTATACCTACCTACCTGCGTATTTATTTTTTGCGGCGGGAGGGTGGGAACACTAATTGCATGCAAAAATACGCAAGTAAGTATAACAGGTTGGCACTAATTAACTAGCGCGTTTGGCGGAATAGCAAAGTAACATTATTTTCTCCAATATGCTCGGAAATGTTCACATTAATGTAGCAAAATTGGTACGAAAAGAACCTCCTTATGTACCGACTCAAATAAAAAAAAATCGAATTCATTATTTTACCGTTTTAGCGTCCAGGAAGTTGTACTAAAATCCATTACTGTATTGTTTTTTACTTTTTAAATAAATATTTGGACTATCAATATTGCAAACAGCCAAATATACTTTAGCCGCGACCAAACGGTCTGCACAGACGGGACAATCTGATTGACATCAAATTGTCAATCTGATCATATCGTGCTTAAAAATGCCCCGTCTGGGCTGGCCTTGGTAGTAGTGTAGTAGTTCTAGAGAGAAGGGGATCAAATGCTTGGTTGTCTTGTCTCGTTCTATCGCGAGTTGCATACGGCTCACTGTGCAAGGTCGTGTAGATACGGCTTAATAAAACTAAAGACATTTCAACTTTTTTTATGAACACAACCCTGCATTAAAAGAAAGTTTAGGCGGGAACCTTATTTTTCCTTTCAAATCGTATGCAAGAATACATTTTATTTCCTTTCATGTTTGGAGAAAAGCACTATATATGCCTCGGACGGAAATAGAATTTCGTGGATTCGTATGTAATTGTCGGACTCAGCTTCGCTTCGTCCGACAAAAAATACTCATCCACGAAATTCGGTTTCCCGGCCTGTGCAATAATGTACTATTTCGTTGTAAATATAATAAGACGCTCCTGCTGTTTCACAAACAGTCGCTATCAGATATATATAGGAGGGGGTGAAGAGTTCAAAAATACCAGAACAATCACTCTGCCTTAGCAATAGTGACTTTTCTGCAGTATATGACATCTCTTTCAATTTATAATAGTGACGTGTTCAGATATTTGTGAGTACTGTGGCTGTTCCCATTTATTTCTTGGCGACTGTATTACTAGTCGCGCTTCAAGTCTTGGGGAGGTTTGAGGCATTCATTAGTATTGACATTTAATTTATGACTGGTTAATTAAACAGTCAAAAGTGATACTTCGCTTATTTAGATCGCGTTATCAAGTTAGAAAGAAAATCCGCCTTGCTTGTATAGTTTACAATGTTACGAAAACAATTCTTATTTTTCGAATATGCATTTTGCAATTTGACGCGTGAGCGCCGCTATGCCATGCCGCAGCATTGTAGCTTGTAGATCCTATAGGTTATGTAAAATCCATAATAATGTGTGACCTAAAATTGCACTAACGGTTTTGTCCTATAACCTATTTATCAATTTATTATTTATTTACCTAATGATCAATTGATATAATAGTTACGTGCTAAATTCATAAAAAGAAAACGACCTTATTCAGATTTTCAAATCTTGATTTGTTATAGTTATGATCTGGTTTTGCTACTCGCAGGCAAACCTTACTCGAAAGATATTTTACACTTTTTCTTTGACTTCGTTTGCTTTCAGCTATTAATCGAAGTCCCGTTTACTTCAAGATAAATGTCCTTATAAACGGTTAGCAATTCCGGCAACTTCGCATAAGTGGAAGCAAGATAAATGGAAACTCCTTACTTTGAAGTTAGTGTAGGGTAACCATGGAACTCGTTCTTTGTGAGATTCTCTCATCTTATCAATTTTTTTTTTAATTATTTTAGTTTATTGTTGATCTTCCTTAACACTTCTCAAAAAGTAACCTGGTGACGGCGGATGAAATACAAATTGATAAAAAAAAAACTTTGGTTTGTCTGTCAAGAGTTTATTGATAGCCGCAATGGTACCTGTTGGCTATATGCACGATCTGGAACGACGAAGTTACACAGTCGATATTCACCACTATCCAGTATCGTCGTCTTTTTCGTTATTCCATCTAGTCTAATATAATCAGGTTTTTAGCAACGATCACCGTGGCACTCCCGTTCTAACAAGTATGTAAATGCGAAAGTGACGAATGGCGTGATAGTCAATAAAATGGCAACAATTCGCGGTTCCAATAAATTTCACCATTTTCGTCATGTTGCCTGATTCGCATATTCAACATCATTTGATGATAAATTTTAAGGTTTAGCTTAACAAGCCAAACAAGCCAAAAACTGTATGCCCATATCTAAGTATTTTACTAAAGTCCTTTACCAAAGTTGTAGCAGGCTATAACAGAAAATTATGTGTCAATTTCTTAAGGCAATATATTAATATTCGGCTGTATGGAAACAATATTAATATGTAGCTTGTTCCACCAAAGTTAAGTACACGAGCACAATAACATTGACACACATCAACTCAAGTGAAACTACCTATACGTACCTAATGTGGATATTTACAGAAGACCATTTCAGTCCGTCTCCGTTTCGTTGTCAGTAAACACAAAATTATTTGGTCACCCTGCGAAGCCTGATAAATCTTAGTAACCGCCGTTTTGTTAAAACTCCCAACTCTTTAAGACAATGGGGGTATTTTTTAAAAACTTTGGCACACAAATTAGAATTAATGTCCAAAGTTGTGTGGTATCTCGTCCTGCGGGAAAATGTTGAGAAAGTTTCAGATTATTGTACCTATTTTTGAAAGTATTTAAGATTTTTATCTAGAAACCATATTAGAGTTAATGAGTTATTCATTAGCCAATGCAGTAATAGTACAATATAAATATCGAGTGAACACTGAGCATTGCATGAAACTGGAAATTGTGTTTAACTTTTGAGTAAATGTAGGTCAATTTTTACAAAAATAAAGTGTCCCTATTTAATTTTTCATACAAAAACTGAGCATCAATTTGAAAAGGTATAACAATACTTATGAAAAAATTGCATAGATAACTGACGAAAAACTAGTGACAGTTTTTTTTTTAAATCGGTACTTAGTGATTGAATGAACCATGCCAATAAAGCCAAAGAGTGAGACAATTGAAGAGTAGGTATTATAGCGAAGTTATCCCTATGAGGCCCACTTGCACCACCCAGGGTTAGCCGCTAGCCCGGAGTTAAGCTGTCAAATTGCAAACAAAAAAAGTTTTAACTCCGGGTTATGTGCCTAACCCCAGGGTGCAGGGTGGTGCAAGTGGCCTTAGTAATATTTACCAGCTAACCTCAAACGCGCATTGTATATTTGATTGCACGTACATCTATGTACGTTGTGGCACCTTTTCCGTATATTTAAAGATACTTTACCCCAGGTGAGCGTAAATTCTCAACTCAGAGACACAATTTGTCACTTTACCATTTATTTCTGCGTTTTCGTTGTCACGTAACACCTCCATTTTTCTTTTCACTACTTACGTTTTCGCCTGCTTTCCGGCCTTTATCTTTGCCACTCTGAAGTCGACCTTATTGATCTTATCACAAGGTGGTAATTTCAACAAGTCGACTGAATACAGGGGGAGAATTGTACATTTCATTAAGGATTTTTTGTAAACAAACTCAGACGCAAATTGAGACTTTTTTGGTTGGTAGGTACATTTGTGTTTAACGTTAACGCTTAACGGCTTTCCTTGCCTAGTTGGTAGTGGTAGTGACCTTGCCTACGAAGCTGGAGGCCCCAGGTTCAAAATCTGGTAGTGGCATTTATTTTTGTTTATCATGAATATGTCTTCTTAAGTTATAGACGTTGTCTATGTATATATTTAAGCATGTATATCATCGCCTAGAAGCCATAGTATTTTTTTTCTCAGTTGTAGGTTAGTTCGATCTGTTTAAGATAGCCAATACTGCTGCGATATGTCGAATGGTGCCATATTATTCAATTATGGAAGGCATTGCTATTTGCTCGATTTCTCAAAAGCTGCATTGAAAAAAAACCCTGTTAACTAAATGTACCTATTAACATAAAGTGTAATGTTGTTTGTCTTTGTTTCAGAAACTAACAATTGTGTTTGCTTGTTACAGATGCCGTGAAGACCTAAATCCTACACAGAAACAAAACTACCTTCAATATATAAAAAATATATTTACAAAAAAACAAAGTACCTTTCCTGACAATAAAAAGCCAAACTTACAATTTATTTTCATAATCTATTTACTAAACTAGATTCATTCCATATTTAAAAAACTTTAAAGATGAGCTTCGATTCGCCAACGTCCGCCAAGAGGCTGAATTTGGAACGGGCGAACAATTTTATGAGACAATTTAGGGATCCCGATTCTAGGGAGTTGAAGAAACTGTCCGCGAATCAATTTATGGAAGTGTGGAGTCACTACGATCGGGACGGTGAGTACTTATTAAAATTTTAAGTTGTTTGATTGTTAGAAATTTTAAGTTTATTTAAAGTTTCAGTCATAGTCATCAGCTTTATGTTGTACAGTCGCCACCATCTGGACACCACTTTATCGTCAAGGCGTTAGAGTAGTGTTCAGATATTATTGAGCACCTCAGCCGCATCGATATATCTGATGGCGATTATACTAATGTGCTGGCCGTGAGTTGAAACCTAAGTTAGATCTTTTTGTGATGTGTTTACAATCAGCGCGTCCACTTTATGCGCATCAGCCGCCAGCCGGGGTCGAGTGTAGGTGATTTTCCAAGTTATCAGCAATCACTCTGACCTCCACCGATAAACTTCTGCCAGACGCCTGGAGGTTTCGTGGTTTTCAAATTCGCTAACCATTTTACGGGACCAGTGCTTAGACTATGAAGGACTCAGAGGTTCCCCGATGTCTGAGATCTGAGAACATGTAACCTGACATTGACGAAGACATACGTTTTGTAGGTACTTATGGCCTGTTCATTTCAGATAATATTTAACAGTGTTTGAAATACAAGGTTCCACTATTTCACTGGTTGATATACCTAGTACATTTAGATGCTAGTGCGCAAAGTATGTCGTTACTTCACGAGTGAAAAATGACATATCCGCACGTTGCGATTTTTTTTTTCAATAAAAGTATAAAAACTAATTTCAAAGCTTTTATATTATTTCCGTAAAACTGTTGTAATACATAACAATTAAGATTATCTTCAAAATGTTTATCTTATCTTCTTTACTTCTCAAATCCATCTATCTCAAATATATCAAAGAATAATTAATGGCACACTTGGTATTGCAAATCGCATGTGACAAATCGTATCGTCACGTCACGCCTCTACTTTGACAGACGTTTCGTAGGCTCTATTCCGTTTCATACGCACAGATTACTAAGAACTGTTTTCAAAGTTTGATATTTTAACTACCGGCAAAAGATAGTGTTTCGCGATATGCTCTAATTTTAAGACCAATACAATGTACCTACTTATGTCAAACGAATAAATATTCTGCTTCTGATTCTGATTTTAAATAAATGATCATTATTCAAATTCAAATTCAAATAATTTTATTTCGGAACATGTCCATAGAGTGTTAGTATACATTACTAGCTTTAACCCGCGGCTTCGCCCGCGTACTAAACGTAATTTTCAACCGGCATACAAAAAAGGAGGTTTTTTTATTTATTTCACGTGCGCTAAGTTGAATATGAAAATCGTTGTTGGATTTGAAAACCATTGTTGTTTTCGAAATCAGCGACCCGATAACGACACCAATATCAAATAAAATAGTTGTAACTGTTCTTGTTTCCCCTTTACAAACTTTGGACCATCATTTTACCCCTTATAAGAAACCTACGTACTTACCAAATTTGGAATCTCTCTAGAACCAGAAATAAACCTAAAAACGACACCCATATTGATATTTTGAGATTTCAACCCCATCGCACCCCATCAGGGAAGATGGTATCTCACGTCCACCTCGTTGGATGTTGAAATTGTTATTGTTTTCGAAATCAGCGACCCAATAAACCAGAAAAACGATACCCATCGCATGTTGTTTTTTTACTATATTATCCCTTTTTCCCCTTTTGGGGGTTAATTTCTCAAAAAGCCTGAAACACGTCTTTACTCATTTATCTTAAGGAAAATTCCTGTGAAGTTTCGAATAAAATAGTCCAACTAATTTTGTTTCCCCATACAAACTTTGTAGCCCCATTACACCCCCTTTGGAGATGTATTTTGAAAACTCCTTTCTTTGTGCCCCTACACTTTATAAGAAACCTAAGTGCTAACTTTGGAATCTTTAGAAACAGAAATAAACATATAACGACACCCGTAGTGATATTTTTAGATTTCGGCCCCATCGCATCCCAACAGGGGAGATGATAATTCACAATCGCCACGTTGGATTTTAAAATCTACGTTGTTTTCGTAATCAGCGACCCTATAAACCATAAAAACGATACCCATGTTGTTTTTTTACTATATTACCCCCTTTTCCCCCTTTTTAATGCACATGTATCTATAAGCATAAAAAGCCTTGTAAATTTAAAATGTTACGATTCATCTTATTCAATTTGTTTTGATTGATTTTTTTATGTATTTCATTTCATTTCATGTCATTATCATATATTTCGTTATTTTATTTTATATTATTTTAATTTATTATATTTAATTTAATTTAATCTATTTTGATTTGATTTATTTAATTTAATGTAATTTAATTTATTTTATTTTAGTTTACTTTATTTTATCTTATCTTATCTTATCTTATCTTACTTTATTTCACTTCTACTTTACTTTACTTTATTTTAATAAAAAACTGCACTCAAATTTATATGTTGACATTTCAAGCCCATCGCATACCAACAGGGGAGATGCTATTCCACATTCGCCACATTGGATCTTCAAATCGTTGCTTTTTTCGTGATCAGCGACCCGAAAAACCATATAAACGATACCCATGTTGATTTTTTCACTTTTGCACCCCTTTTACCCCTTTCAGGGGTTAAATTTTCTAAAATCCTGAAACACGTGTTTACTCATTTACCTTAAAGAATACTCCTGTGAAGTTTGAGATGAAATAGTCTAACTAATCTTGTTTCCCCATACAAACTTTGGACCCCCGTTTCAACCCCTTAGGAGGTGAATTTTGAAAAATCCTTCCTTAGTGCTCGCCTACACCATAAAAGGAACCTACGTGCCAAATTTGAAGTCTATAGGACCAGCCGTTTGGGCTGTGCGTTGATATGTCAGTCAGTCAGTCAGTTTCTTTTATATATATCTATTTATTTGATATGTTTGCGTTAATAGTAAGTTTTAAGTTTTATTACGTCTCGGTAAAGTTAACTAACAATAATACTCTTCGGCAAGCAGCTGAATTGGAACAAAACTAAATAAATAAATAAACTACTAGTTTGCAAATACGAACTTTTCGCACGCACAACAGCCAAAAAAACCAACAGCAAGCCAACTGTATTGAAAAATATTTTAATATGCGCTACCATGATACGTTTGAAGAGTTGAAAAGGGAAGTGAAATCTAGACCCAGAGCCAGTGGCGCGACCGTTGAGGTATATGTATATATTCCATAGTGTGTACACTGTGTAGAGGCTCTTAGGCTAGGACGCTTCAAGTGTATGCAAAGAAAACATCTCGCAAGCTCTGTATGCACACTAGTGTTTGCAGACTCAAATCTCATTTTATCCAAAGTGATTTAACCTTGAGTTTAAATGATTTCTCCCAGTTAACTGGTAGCATTGACTTTTAAACGATAGTTTTGAGTAATAAATATTTACATTTGGATAAGATTTGTAATTGCATGTAGCTTTTATTTTCTTTGCAATAGGGAAGTGAAAAATGTTGTATTACACTCGGCGGCAAAGTTTGTTAAACTCTCGTGCCTTTAGTTAGACCCTCGAAAATCTCGCTACGCTCGTGGCAAAATTTTGAAATATTTCGCTTACTCAGGTCTCAATATAAGCCCGAGAGTTAAACAACAACTTTACTCCCATTTAACTGTTGAAGTCGGTTTTCATTTTTCATATACGCTGACAAACTCGCCGACGAACGTTAGTAAATAGAGCGAGGTAGAGCTAGATTTTTAGGTATGCTCTAAAAGACCTGTGCCAACAGAATTGTGTCAAGTGTAAGTGACAATGGGTTAGTTTTAACTTTAACCTCGACCGGTCATCGGTGTCAGCTAGTTTAAAAATAGAATAAGCCCCTTAAGTAACTGCAATTTTTAAATTTCTTAAGCAGTAAGTATTATATTTTTCACGCTAAGTACTCGGAAATTTGGCAATAGATGGTCTGAATCAAAGCTGGAAAGTAGACTTTAGTTGAACACTTTTTTGGAGAGTTGGGGTTTTGTCTGCACTTTTGACCAATCGCCGGGAGTAATGTAAACTGCTGGGCAGGAATTCGATGGGCCTAAATATAAATTTCAATTAAACTGTATGTTATAATTTTTTTACTCTTCAATCTATAGCTCACTTCCTTAGCCTCATCAACTAGGCTTAAACGGGAAATCAGTCGCACTCGTATGAAAATGTACATGGGCAATTTCGAGATAAAATATCCAAAAACTTTTTTTTTTTCTAAAACAAGGAAAGGACGTCATGGTAAGGCCTCTGTTGTATAGCAGCGACTCAGTTTAGGTCCTAAACTAAATTGCGTTAAGACGTCATGGTAAACGGCAGTTCGGCAGCACCACCCGGCACCAATTTTTTGGATACACATTATCACCAGTATTTATTATCCATACTTATTATTTTTCAAAGGAAGCAATGTTAAATATCTATAATTTATGTTGACATTGAAGGCGGTGACAGGTGATGGCAGCGGGCATTCAATATTGATTGGATAATTGTTTAGCCAGTCGATACGGCTATTATAGTCTGGGCTATTATGAGTCTACCACACTGACTGTGTTACTATATTCCTCGTAATACTTTTAACAGCAAGCATCTTGGGTATTAGAAAATTAAGTAAATTGACTAACTTAACTATCTTTTCCCCTTACTAAATAGCTCGGAAAGCGCTGTTTTATCCTTTAAAACTAACGGGGAAAACGCATTTAATCCACTAGTGGGGAAAGTAATTTGTCCTTGCGCTAATTCCTATGACTTACCATCCGTCCAGTATAAGTGAGACCTGTATGACCGTAGTAACTATGCGCAATCGGAGGTCACGTCTTTAAATTGGTCATGTATTATCCCGCACTTGGAGCATACTCTATGACACTTTTTGACGTTTTTATTTTCCTCGCGATAGTGAGGTGGAAAACGTTGTATAACACTCGACTCGGTGACAATGTTTGTTCAAATCTTGTGCCTTGAGACCCTCGTAAAGCTCAACTTTCCAGTTTTTGTACAGCTCAATTTTTGGATCTTTCGCTTGCTCAGGTCTCAATATCACCCCGAGAGTTAACTATTTTGTACTTATAATTATCTTTCTGAAGACAATTTTCTTTATTGTAATATATATGTAGAATATTAGTTAACCTCGTAGGTTTTAATTTATAGAAATATGTATGTATGTATGTAAACTCTTTATTGTACAAAACACAGAAAAATTAAAATTTACAAAAGGAAAACAGTAAGTACAAAGGCGAACTTATCCCTTTAAGGGATCTCTTCCAGTTAACCTTTGAGAAATAATCATTATTTAATATAGAAAGTTTCCACACGAAAACAAAAACCTGTTTGGAAATTACAAACTTATACGTATAACACCCCTCTTCTCCGTCGGGATAAATCCGTCCCTCAAACAACCTGAGTCGAGGACAGATCCGGAGTCTGATCGGGCTTAGAGTTGTGAGCTTGAATAGCCGGCTTTGCACTTACCTTCGGCTTTCGCGACTTATGAATATATTGCGTCAGTGCCTTTGGTACCTACGTAATAAATTACTTCAAAACTGAAGTGTAAAAATATCGCTGCAAGCATCATACTCAAAAATATGTCCACAGCACTTCTGTCGACGGATTAAGACCTATTTTGAGTAAGTTGCATACACCTATATAGTTCTATTTTATTAAGGTCGACGGCCCAGTGGATAACAATTTAAGGAGAAAATTCAGATATTTACGAAGAAAACTACTTAACTATGAAACATACTTACTACTAGCGACCCGCCCCGACTTTGCACGGGTTATTATTATATATATAAACCTTCCTCTTCAATCACTCTATCTATTAAAAAAACCGCATCAAAATCTGTTGCGTAGTTTTAAAGATTCAAGCATACATAGGGATATAGGGAGGGACAGAGAAAGCAACTTTGTTTTATACTATGTAGTGATATGTTGTTGCTGTCCTATGGCACCCCAGAGGTGCAGAGGGCCTTCACAAGCTCGCGCCATCCCTTCCTGTCTTCCGCGACCCTTCTAGCCTCGTTCCAGCTCAGTCCGACTGCACGCAGCTCACTCTCGACGGACCGTCGCCAAGAGTTTATAGGTCGCCCGGAACCACGCTTCCCATCTGGGGGTTTCCAATCGAAAGCGATGCTTGCGTTATTCGCATTTCCTCGTCGAATGGTGTCCCTATCCATCTCCATTTCCTTGTCGCGATCTCCATGTCAATGGGTGTTTGCCGGCATACGAGTATTCTCCACAGGTCTTCGTTCCGAATCGTTCTTGGCCAGAAAACGCGAAGGATCGATCTCAGGCACTTGTTGACGAAGACTTGTATTTTGTTCGTCAGGCCCTTAGTCACTCTCCACGTTTCACAGCCAAAAAGGAGCACGGATAGTATATAATATATAGTTGATATAGTATATGCAAATTTATAAACCGGTTCCTTCTCAAGGTTATATAAACCATGAGGAGTAGAGTATATTTCTCAATTTCTCAAACCATTAATAAATTATTCCAATTTTCCGCGACATCTCAAATTATACCAGTGTATGACATTCCACAAATGTCCCAGTAAATGAATATGGAAAAATGGGATCGGTGTCCCAGTGTATGACAGGGGGTAATTTCACAGATGATTACTGACCGGCTGATACACTATGGCGAACTCATGGATTGCCCGAACGTATGTGGCCGGCATATCCCGTCTACATCGACGCGCGCGAGCGGTTACCTACACCGGTCGCAGGCAGTGCTGTCTAAGCCGCGGAGGTGACAGCACCACTCTGTCTGTCCGACGATGACTGCCCGATGCAATCGAAACATGTCGCGCCTATTGTGATAAAAATACGGGATATAAAAATATTTAGATTCACGTTCCTAAGAACATTTCGAGAAGTTCGTCTAGATTTGCAGATTGTTTTCAGAAAATGATAAACCATATCAACATTCTATAGCATAAGCTATATTGATAGAACTACATTATCATCTGCGGGATAAGACCATAATTTTTTAATTTGGTTAGAGCTTACAACCATACCTAATAAAAGTATGTAAGGTACGTAGGTTTACGTATCCGATTTTTGTATAGACCCTTAACATTGAGTCCCAAGGTCTGGATAAGGGCCCCTTTTGAGATATTCTTGACATTGAACCCCGTCTTAAGGTCCTTCAGTACAACCGACCTTCTCAGCCGTTCGTTTTAAGATTTTTTAAAAATCGCTCATTTGAGTTTTTTGTCTTTTTCTGTCTGTCAAGACCCTTTATCTCGGGAACGCTCAGAGGTAGCAAGTTGAAATTGCGGTTCCTTAAAGCTGTGAAAAAATCAAAACTCTACGTCAACGCAATCAAAAGATACGACCGTCTATGACGAATTTCCCATACATTTGCCATGAGAATTAAAATGTATAGGGTACTTCCCGTTGACCTAGAATAAATATGGCAAAAAGCAAGAGCTTGTAGTACAACAGGAAAAAACTTGAAAACCGTATAATTGCCGCACAGAGAGTTCCGTGCCACCTTTTAAGTAAGTACCTAAGGTCATAAATGGAGGGGAAGTATTCTTTGTGCAGAACCCTCGGTGGGCGAGTCCGACTCGCACTTGTTTTATATACTTTCTCAATTTTTTCAATGATAGCTCTCATTATCTAAGATAAGAAATAACGATATCGAGAATCTCACAACAAACGTAATCGCCCGTCAAAGAACTTTTTAAGAAAAAAAGAAACGTCTAATATTCTTCAAAGCTCGCGCTTTGTTTCCTTTGATTCTTTTTTTATCCCGATACTAAACTTATAAAACAACTTATCCGACTTGGAAGTTTTATTGGATTTTAAAATCTATTAACGCGAGTTGAGATCGGATTTCCCGTCTATAGGTTCACGCTCTGAGTTGTAGAGCGTCTTACTTATCCTGTAAGTTCAGAGAAGATTAAACTTTATGAAAAAGGGTCAAAGTTACTTTTGGTGTTTAAGTAAAATGGTTAATGTGTTGTTACAAGAATCAGTCGTTATCAAAAGTTTTGTTGGTTGATTGACTTAGATTAATTAAAAAAAGTTAGATAAGAATTTCGAAATAAATGATGAAATATTTGACGCGAGAAGAGTCAGTCATGTTTCAAGTTGTCTGCTATTTTAGATATTTAGTATAAATAAAGAATAAGTTATAATATTTTATGCAAATAGGTACTCTTATTTGGTTGGCTCTGTATGTTTTTTTTATAGGTATATATTTATATATAATGTATGTATATGTTTGTATGTTTATTTATCTTTTTTTTGCTACAAAATTGATGTGCTATTTCCACTTCTATATTTTGCAACGCCTACTGACTAAGGTTGTCTGGAAGAGTTCGCTTTTTAGCGATAAGACCCCTGTTATTTACCTCATCTTTTATTCGCTGGATTCTCTATGCTCTGTATTCAATATGTGTCAACTGTCAAGTTATCAACCCATTAAAGCCATTTGTTTTTGTAGTCAATGTATGCCAATCAATGTATGGTAAAGTCCGGCAGATCCAACAGATATGTCCGAAAGTATATGGCCAGTTATACTCTATACATATTTACATATAAAGGCTAACTCGAGAGAGAATACGAAACACACACGGATATATATTTTTTGCGGGACGAGATAAATATTTCGGTTTCACGTACAATGTTATCTGGGGGATCAGAAAAATCAGTACCCTTTCCTTTTTTGCCAAGATATACTAAAGTTTTGGCTTATTTCTCCTCATCATTTTGGGGGCAACAACATATCAATAATATCCATCATGTGTGTCCGTTTTGGTACACATTTATTGAAATAAAAAGAATTGGTACCTTTACCCTGAATTCGTCTACGTACTAGTAAAATACAAAATGGGTGACAGGTCGAGCGTCGCGTCTTGCGGTGCAGCGTAGGCAAATGCAAGCGTATGCGAATGCCATCAATAAATGCTGGGTGCGTAGCCAAGATGCCAATCGCTCACGCTCAGTCGCTAACGAAACGCAACTGTCATTGTCACACTAATAAGAAAGAGTGATAGAGAGAGGTAGCTGCGATACGTTATTAAGCGTAAGCGATTGGCATCTTGGCTACGCACACTGGTCAGATTACGAGTAGATACATGGCCGCTGATCATCGTGCTCGCCGCCCCGCTGGTCGCGTCGCAGGACGCTCACCACTGAGTTATACCCTCGGGTACCTATAGACCTCTTTGAATGTCCTAACGAATTTTTTTATTTATATACTCTGAAAGCCTTTTTCACCATAATAAAGACGAATCGAGGCCGAGCTTAATATCAATTAGAGTGAAATATGGCCTCGACGGGGCCGACTTAATTGGAATTCACGAGAGTCTATTTGAATATTGATGAATTTGTTTGTCTGTACCTACCTGTCGATGAGGAAATTGACGTCTTCTGGGCCCTGGGATTTTATTTTTTCTCGTCAACTTTAATGTTTCATTATAAATTGAAAGAGATATTACACTATTTACAGAAAATGTGACCAAGGCTCCTGGTGAGCAGGGCTGGAATCGAACCAGCAACCTCTTGCTTTTGCGGCGGACTACCTATAATAAATGATTTGATTCATACTCTACAATTGTTTAATGTTGAACTTAGACCAGGGTAGTAGTAGGGTAGTACCTGGTGTAGGTATAGTCTGACAAGCCAAGGCACTTGTTCGTAAATGGTGATTTTATATGCAAGCAAATTGAGACTTAATGAGCTATATTAATCCTAAAGCCGTAATGGATTTTCATTCATTAATTTACCGCCCGCCCGGGCCTCCCGGAGGGCCTGGGCCCCACGTGGAAGCCGCACGTATCCGTCGCTCACCGCGGAGTACTGCAGACTTTACTACTACACTACCGCTAATAAGTATTGTTTATATATCTGCCTAATAAGTTTATTTTATGTCCTAGCCAATGTGATGAAAAACATTGTATGCATCACGGGCGGTACAAAAATTACGAAATCATGTTAATTTAATTCACACTCGTTCGTGATTTCTTGTTTACCGCCCTTGATATACAATTTACTATTATGTGCATCCCTTTTTTTTGGTACGCTTTCGCGTAACTTCGACGTCGAACACTTTTTATACCAAAGCAAAAAGTGAATGGTAAGTACTTACTTGATTTTTAATGCCTAACTAAGTCGTACATCTCACAGATATCCAAACGAATGAATCATAATTTATATTCTCAGAAAGCCTTTTTCACAGTGATACTAAAGACGAATCGATGATGTCCTTAATATCAATTAGAGTGAAATATGGCCTCGAAGGGGCCGATTTCAATGAAATACGAGAGGATATTTCAATATTGATGAATTTGTCTGTACCTATATGAGAAAATTAACGTCTCCGGATAGGGTGTAAGATTTTTTTATGTTAATAGGTATTGGACAAAGACCTTTTCAATACAGTTGCTCAAAAAGTACCCTTTTTTGGCTGTTTTGCGTGTGCAAAGTTCGTTAAATGCGAACAAGTGCCTGTGAACAAGTGCTTTATACGATTTTTTTTTATTTAGTTTTGTTTCAATTCCTGACTGCATACCGAAGAGATTTATTGTTAATTTACTTTACCAAGACGTAATAAAACTAAAAACCTAATATTAACGCAAACATATTAAAGATTTCATATTTCACTAAATACCTCTTCATCACACATTTATTAAACATTGAAAACAGTTCCTATTAATCGGTGTGTATGAAACGGAACAGAGTCTACGAAACGTCTGTGAAAGTATCACCCTGCTGACCCGTACTCCGTAGTCTCCACTGAAGCAGTATTACACGGGGCGATCAGTCGGGCTCAATCCCTAGATGTGTAAAAGGGAACCTGTAGAGGATAGGGAGGATTACGAGATGTGTCACATAATTTTTAGAATATTATGGTGCGACTTCTTTGCTTGCCATGACTTTTACTCGTACGTAACCGTAATCTATAGCGACTGCGCGATGCGAAAGTGTTTGCATCTTGCTTGTTTTAAACTGGTGGCGAGATGCAATCACTGCACATTTTTATACCACAATGGTGGCAAACAAGCACACGGTCCGCCTGGTGGAAAGCGTTCACCGTAGCCTATGGACGCCTGCAACTTCAGGGGGGGTCACATGCGCATTTCCGACCCATTAAAATCTTGTACACTCCTTTTTTGAAGAACCCCATACTGTAGTCTGTAATATTTCGGGAAGCTTCTGCGGGAGGAAATTCTTCTGAAACCGGACAGTGCGCGAACATTTTGGCTGCAAGGTGAGTGGATGAGCGCCCTGTCGATGGCGAGCGGTGCGATTATCCATAATGTATGCAAGTAATCAGCCATACGCTGTCACCTTTATGCTGAAAACATCACAAGTAAACTTTGACCGTTTCCCTTTCAGATTCAAATCGCGAGACGCTAAATATTCATTGTTGACGCCGAGATAACTTGAGACGCGATTTACATATTGATCTCTTATCATTTATCATTTATCATTGTATGGAGTTTGACAGTTTAACTCCGGGTTAGCGGCTAACCCTGGGTGGTGTACATGGGCATTAGACTATCAGATCAGCACGTTAGGTAAGCTTAGTTAGCAAGTTGGCACGCGAGATATCTCGTGGTGGAATAAGACACCTGACACTTTCAAACTGTACGGATTAGACTGGAAGGTGTATTTCTCTCGACGGCGACATAACTCGCGTACCGGTTTGTGTTAAACGTGCAGAATTACTAACTGACTAGAGTTCGTCTAGGCTAAGTTTTCATAGATTTTGATAGCACAGACTGTGACAGTTTTAAAGAAGACGTCATAATGTCATAGAATTTTGACGTAAAAAATAACACTTTAAATGTTAGTCAGTTCATTTGCTTGGTAGAGATAACGCGGTTTGACTTTATAATCATCTTCTTATAAGGTTTTGTCATAAAGGCCGTTAAGTTTATACGCAGGTGTTAAAAGCCGATTTAACTCCAGGTGTTTTATTTTTTATATTTCATTAAATCGGTCTAAACGAAGAGCATAGCTAAGATGGATTGGTCACTGTCGCGTTGTCCACGGTACAACATGTAGTCAGTAAGTCTCGATATGTTGCGACTCTACGCGATAAAAATGTTGCGTGATTAACACGACAGTGTCAAATTCATTTTTAGACATGCACGCTCACTTACTATGTATGCCATTAGTAGAGCATCTAAACTTTAGGATGAAAAAAATAAAATGAAAAATATTTATTTCTTTAGATTTTGACACAATGGGAATAACTGGTTTAGACTTTCTTTTAAGTAAATAATACATGTGAGAAAGCATCCAAACGGTAATACAATAGTTAAAATGCAGTAATATATGTATACAATAAAGGATGACTCACGTTAGGACGGGACGGGACGGGACGATCTGTCAATTTCTATAGAAATAATTACGTCTGAGCTCGGAGCTGGAGTTCACGTGACGTTTTCTGTAGAAACTGAAAGATGATCCCGTCCCGCCCTGTCCCGTCCCGTTCTAGTGTGAGTCATCCTTAAGTAGGAGGCCCTTGAAACTTTCAATCGGAAGGTCGCGGGTTCAAACCCCGGTCAATGAGTTTTTCGGAACTATGTAGGAAAAATCATTTGATATTCAATCAAATCACTCTTTCAATCGCATTTCAGTGAAGGAAACATTCTCATAAAACCGGACGAATCCTAACTAGTTTACCCTCAAAGTTTTAAATCGCTTTCGTAAAACGCGCATTCGCGAAATCTTATACCAAAGCGGATCCCACGCTCCCTGAGCCATGACGTAAGCCGGGAAAACGCTAATAAGAAAAAGACAATAATATGGCAAGTGGGAAAGTTAATCTGATAAGTGTGAACAACGCTTACCTGGCATTTCCATTTCTCGCTGACAATATGTTCCTGTGCGCGACGGCTTACTCCCGTAAGCTCCGGCTTATGCCGGATTTTATCGATCTTTTTTTATCGCCGTAGACACTTTACCTTTTTCTTTAGCCACGATAGCAATATCGCTATTCTGCGATGTAATAAAATGCTAATAAATTAGTACTATTATGTTTAAGCAGAAACCAAATTCCTAACCTCGGGCGGGACTCGAACCCGCGTCTCTGAGATACCAGCTCATCGCTCTTCCAACTGAGCTACTGAGACCACACCCGTGGCCCCGAATATCTCCACCACATCCCTCCTCATATGCGCCTTAGGGGGGGCACTTAGCAACATCTACCGTAAGAAAGTACTTCTTAATCGGCAAGTGAAATATCAAGTTCCTCAAAGTTATCAAGTACCTGAAGTACCTCGTTTTAAATATTACAGAATTACAGATGAAGAAAATCCTTATAAAACTTATGTACATATTTACAAAAGTCTCTTTGAATTACTTTGGCCAGCCATATACGTTTGGGCAATTCGTAGGATCTATATAGCAGGTATGTCCGCCAAGCATCTGGCCGGACAAATCTACCATACATCAATTGGCAGACCTGGCGGATATATATGACCAGCTTTTGTCGTGTTGCTAAAGCATGTCAGTAAGCAAATCAAGATATGCTTCCGAATTCATTCTTTCTTCAGGAGCCTTGCCATAACGTCTTAACACGATTCAGTTTAGGTTCAGCGTGCGTAGCCAAAGTGCCAATCGCTCACGCTTAATAACGTATCGTAGCTACCTCTCTCTATCACTTTTCCTTATTAGTGTGACAATGACAGTTGCGTTACGTTAGCGACTGAGCGTGAGCGATTGGCATCTTGGCTCCGCACCCAGTATAGGCTTAGTTGTATGGAAATGACTCAGTTTAGGTCATCAACTGAATCGCGTTAAGACGTCATGGTAAGGCCCCAGGTTTACTATTTTCACCTAAAGAAATCTCATCTCATTAAAACTTCTACCGGGGTAACTTTAGTAACATCAACTGTAGCACAAGAAACTAACTCAAACTAACGTGAGCTCGACCTAAAGTTCTAAGTCTAGCTTAGTTAGTTCTGTTCTATTTGTACAGTCGTGTTCATAAATGTATGAGCATTTCCAAGGCTTCAAAAATATCTGTAATTGCGTTGAGACTTCATGTTAAGGCCCCTGAGCACAGTTAAGATCCTAAAATGAATCGCTTTAAGACGTCATGGTAAGGCCGCTGGTAATAAACCACCGATACTTCGATACGATATAGGAGCTGTTAAGTTTTAACCTATATGTTATGAACCATAAACAATTTGATGAGACATTGTATTATTGCTCTATGACCTACTCCAATACAATATAGCAACCTTAACCTAATCTATAAAGGTGACCCCTACTCATAAATATATACACAATTACACATAGCTACTCGTACACATTGTCAAGCGGGCCATCCCGAATTGACCAGAACTAGGTCGCGGTATTAAATAAAGAGAACTTCTTCGGCTACTCTATACGTGTAGCTAATATAGTATTAATGAATAAAATAAGGACTGACAATGTATACAAAGTCGTATTCCAATGATATAGAACCTTTTAACAATCTAGATTGGTACTGCAGCACCATCTGGGTTTTTTCAAAGTTGGACACTCCGCTTTTATTTTTGGTAATTTTTGTGTAATTTCTACTGAGTCACTACTATTCCATACACTTTGTACGGTGTTAATGGAATGGAAGGTTCTAAAAATGTATGGTAATTTTAGGACACTTTTTTCTCCTATAAGGGTCGAGAGCTCGCGATTTAGAAATTACACAAAAAAAAAAAATCCGTCCTAAAGTGTTTAATTTCTCTTAAATTTACTTTCACTAAAACTAATCTAGACCTTCAAAATTAGATTATTATTACTCTTCCTTCATCGGTGTCATTACTGGAGCAGCAATTATTGGCTCCATCCATTTTATACGATTTTAAGCTAACATGGTCATTTGCATTATAACTACAATCTAAAACGGGATATTTACCATGCGTTTATTTTTTGAGCATTCGATATTTCGGCACTGTTGCAAGCGCCATCTTCACGGATTATACTGCGAGTTTTTAGTTGTGATCTACCCATACACCACAGCGATCTCTCTACACTATTACGGGTTCGCTTATTTTATGTATTGTCACTGGCACCAGGTACGACCGTCCGCTTTCGCAATTGAAACTCGATCACGTTCACGAGACACCACACTTACAGTATCAGCCTCTGCATTTCTTACCGGAACAGTCTCTATTCGTATTTGGGAACTTTCGGATCACTGGATACGTTAGACAGCTGAAAACCATCTTCTCGGTTAAAAATTTTATATTTAAGGATTTCAATTGCTTCCTTGACCATCCTAGGAATGCAGTGCTTTTCCTTCAATAGAAATAACTACCGAATTCGAAATTTACTCTTGGAAAACATTAATGGAACCAAGATCTAGGTACTGATGCGTATGTGAGCTCTGCTTTACAAGCCTGAATTTAGAAATAACTCAAGTTATATAGACGTTGTTAGTCCTCTTGTTGTTAGTCCTCTTGTTTCTTTGATTCGTGATTGCTAGTGGATAGCGATTTTCCGTCCCACTGCTTCAGAAGCTTTTTCTATTTATTCTTCCTTATCTGTTCACACTTCTGATCTTCTGATACGCTTTATCGGCTACGACGCCTTACCAGAGCTGAGCTGAGAGTTGAGTTTCATTCACGCTGAATGTACTAAGAATGTGTATGTTATGTTTTAGGGAAAGAAGATATTTATTTTTACATAAAAATTGGTAGAGGCCCAGCCTACGAAGGAGGAGGTACAGGGTTCGAATCCTAGTCACGACATTTACTTATTTGTATTTTAAATATATAATATTTTTAATATTTCTTTAATCTTTTCCGAACTTTTTGAGCTCGGCACGGCAGGCAATATTACATCATATGATAATGCTAAAATCCGAGAAAAGTGAAATTGGAACATGGAGATGTTTCTTTATTCATATATTTGACAAAAACGGCTCACTGACATTTTATTCAGCGTTTTGATCACATTTATCAAAGGTTCGGTTTCGTCAGTCGGATACTATTATTCAGCCACTCTGACTTCCACTATTTGAAGCTATAAAGTCAGCTTCATTTAAAGCTGTTGTATTAAATATAGCTGTTGGATTGAATCAATAAAATTAACGTTAAAATAAATATTGATCTAGGAGTATGCCATTGTTTAAAGACGAAGTTTGCAAACTGGGTCACCATTTAGACCACCATTTGGACTTATAAATGGCTTCTAATATGTGATCATCGATCGGTCAGGTTTGTTTATTTACGGATTGAAAGTAAACATATGTAAGTATTTTTTTCTACTCCAGCACTTCTATCTATTACAATACAATACAAATACTCTTTATTGCACACCTCAATAGAAATAGGTACAGAAATACAAAAAATACTTACTATTAATTAGATGACTGACAGCGATATTAAAAAATTATAACGTTGTCTATGGGATTCCATAAGAATAGTGCTCTTACGTGGGTCACTCGAAAAGTTTTGAGATACAAAAAAACTATTGAAGATATAAACACTATTTATTTTACATTTTCTCAAAATACTCTCCATCGTTCTTTATACAAAGTTCCATTCGTCTAAACCAACTTTGGAAACACTTTTGCCAGTCTTGATCGGATAGGTCAGAAATCGCTCCTTCATAGGCAGCCACGGCTTCTTCGACACTCGAAAAAAGCTTGCCTTTTATTTTTTCCTTCACTGTTGGGAACAAAAAGAAATCGCAGGGAGCCAAGTCAGGGCTGTAGGGTGGATGAGGCAAGGTTTCAACCCCAGTTTCTGCAATAAACGCCTTTGTTCTGAGGGACGTATGTGAAGAGGCGTTGTCGTGATGCAGCATGATTCCCCGAAGTCCAGCCTTTGGTCTCCTCTCCCGCGCTGCTTGGAAAACTTGCGGCAATGCTACTGTAGTGTACCATTCCGAGTTAACAGACCTATGATTTTCCAGCACTGAAGTCGACAGATGTCCCGCCCGAGAAAAAAAACTAGCCACCATTTTTTTGCCTACGTTTCGAGGTCTTTGTAATTTTGTTGGTAACTTGCCCTCTGAGAACACCCATACTGACGACTGCCGCTTACTTTCCGGATCATATTGATAAATCCATGTTTCGTCACCAGTAATGATTTCAGAAACACGTCTTGATGTTCCGTTTTCGAATTTTAAACGCATTTCATGACACCAATCCACACGAGCCTGTTTCTCAGTTCCGGAGAGCAAACGCGGGATCCAACGGCAACAAAGCTTCCTTACTCCAAGATGTTGATGTAGGATGATATTAACACTCCCCGAAATAATGCCTAGGATCTTCTCGATGTCCGTGTATGTAATTCGTGGGTCTTCTCGCACTAACATTTCAGTAGTCCATACGTTTTCTGCAGTTACTGCTGTTTGAGGGCGACCACTTCTGTGTTCATCTTCGAGGTTGGTTTTGCCCCTTTTAAATTCACTAAACCATCTAAAAACAGTTGCCCGGGATGGAGCAGAGTCTCGCTGCAAAGTCAGTTGTTCGGTTAAACCAAATTTAAAATCGTAATATATCATAGCACGAAAATGTTCGCGGTTCAGCTCCATCGTTTCAAAGAAAACCCACGGAAAACGTTGTAGCAAAACAACTGGAACTAATCTATTTTTGAAATTAGAGTGTACTGGATACTAGTGTTCTATTTTTAAATAAATTTGCTTTTTAAAAACATATAACATGGGTGCGTTCCATTTTCAAATTTCGAGCATCTCAAAATTTATCGAGTGAGCTTAAAAGAAATATACACAGGAAGCAGATCAAAAACGCCAAAAAATGTGGGTCAACATTTTTTTTTTGCATTGATGTTCATATACGTATGGATTGTCATCACTATCACTAGGTACATAGTATAAAACAAAGTCGCTTTCTCTGTCCCTATATCCTTATGTATGCTTAAATCTTTAAAACTACGCAACGGATTTTCATGCGGTTTTTTTTAATAGATAGAGTGATTCAAGAGGAAGGTTTATATGTATGATAATAACCCGTGCGAAGCCGGGGCAGGTCGCCAGTACAATATATTAGCAGTAGTGTGCAGTTTTGTGGTACAATGTA
Organism: Lathronympha strigana; assembly: GCA_949128165.1. Taxonomy (NCBI): domain Eukaryota; kingdom Metazoa; phylum Arthropoda; class Insecta; order Lepidoptera; family Tortricidae; genus Lathronympha; species Lathronympha strigana. The sequence continues at coordinate 6,743,672 of OX421923.1, read as the reverse complement.
GTTAGCATAGGGTGACCACTGTAATGATCTTTTTTTTTACACCACGACTGTGGCATACATTCATACGGCCCGCCTGATGGAAAGCGGTCACCGTAGCCTATGGACGCCTGCAACTCTAGGGGGCTCACATGCGCGTAGCCGACCCATTAAAATCTTGTACACTACTTTTTTGAAGAACCCCATTCTGTAATCTTTCGGAAAAACCTCGGCATGGAGCTCAGTCCATTTTGGTTGCAAGGTGTGCGCCCTGACGATGTCAAGCAGTGCAATGGTGAAAAGTAGACATTGGCATCATGTCAAACAACTCTTCAGAACACAACCCATTGCATAGGCGGTAGAACACACATAAGGAGGGAAAGTATCTCCTTAAACTTAAGGGTTCAATACAGACTGTGAGTTTGGGATCAATAATAATAGTAACTATTTTATTTTAAAGGTAACGGCTACATCGAGGGCACTGAGCTCGACGGGTTCCTCAGAGAGTTCGTGTCGAGCGCAAACTTCACCGACATCAGCCCTGACGTGAGTACCTACTTTTATCTTGACGTATCCCCTTAGTAACAGTAGCGAGAAATAAAACTGACTATGTATTTGGGTTAATCAATTATTTCTTGTTACTAGTTGCCATGGTTACAGTCTCCTGGATCACTTTAAAATCACGGTTTAACGGAATTTAAATTTAAAAAAAATATTGTGTTGTCTATTCCCTGCACCAAGCATGTCAGTAGAACATACTACAACTTTTTCTCCACAATGCCCTCCATATCCGGCGATATGGAGGGCATTGTGGAGCGGATCTGATGAGACCAACGAATAGGTCCACAATTTCTTTTAGCGTCCACTTTGCCGGTCACAATGAGTTTCTCCAGATTGCCACTATTTTTCCTAGCAAAGTGACCAAAGTATTCCAGGATCCTACATACGCAGACTTCTGTATGCAGTACCATTATTTCCTATTATGTGGTTAAGCTTTGAACACAATACAAGCCGTACCAAACAACTACATACTCTTATATAAAAGTACAGACAACAGAAGTCGGCATTTTTCGCGTCAGCACAAAATATAAATAAATAAATAAATATTATGGGACAATCTTACACAAATCGACCTAGTCCCACGGTAAGCTCTAAGCTTGTGTTGTGGGTACTAGGCGACGATATATATAATAGATAGATACATATAAATACTTAAATACATAGAAAACATCCATAACTCAGGAACAAATATTCGTGATAAACACACAAATAAATGCCCTGACCAGGATTCGAACCCGGGACCTCCTGCTTCGTAGGCAGGGTCACTACCAACTAGGCTAGGAGGCCGTTATATCAACTCTCTAAGGCAAGGGGTGTCCATCACGGTCAAAAATAAAATAGATTCTTAAATATTTTACACGGAAATATGAATTTTAAGTCGAATGTGATAAGATTCAATATTGCTTGTGAAGATAAGGTTTGAATATATTTTGGTTACTTTACTCAAAGCATGTCTCACTCAATGAATGACATATCCCTAGTGACGACAGTGAGAAATAAAATTCTTTTTTACATTGTGTTGTGGGATTTCTTTAGAAATATATACTTATAGTGGCATACAATATAAGTACAACTTAATAAGAGAGTATATAAAGCTTAGAATACTCGTATTTACGTCCATAATTTTAAAGTAATTTTTCTGTACTATCGGTATGTTGTAGTAAAAGTAGTGTATGCGACATTAGTGGCTTTAGAAACGAATACCTTTAGATTCTCGAGTAAAAGGATATTAAAACAAACTCTAACTTTCCCGGATACCTAGAAAAGCTCCCGCTAAAAGCTTTGGCCAATAAAACAGCTTTCTTGTGCTTTCAAATAATGTAACAGCTCGAAAATTACTGGACTTTCTTAGTGCACTTCCGTAGAGTGTAACGGCAAGATCGCATAGTTTATTTAGTTAAAGATAAAACGTGTAAAGATTTCCTACTTATAGGCTATTAGTAGTTTATGTAACAGTGATATATTAAGGGTTCTTAAAACTTGAGGGTCGCCGTTACAAAAAGAGGCGAAGTCGAGTCTTGTAATAATAGACCCGAGAGTTTCAAGAACCAATTATAAGCTGTTGCATACCTACGCTAATTTTTCTACGACAGCTAAAATAGCGTAAAAAGCAAAATTTAGTAACGTGGCAGAATAGGGAAGATGTTCTGCCCACTGTAGAAATTAAAATTAAACAATAACAGTGCTCATATATTGTATGAAAATCCATAGAAGCAGTGATCTTATGGAATACCATAGACAACGTTATAATGTATACTTTTTTAATATCGGTGTCAGTCATCTAATTAACAGATAGAAGTGCGGGAGTTGAAAATAGTATTTTTCAGTCCTCCGGCCGGTAAGCGCCACTTTACGCAAAACTAAATTGCCGCCTGCCGGCTCCATCGGGCAGAAAAATAGTATACAAACCTCGGCCGTTAAATGGGAAAGCCTCGGATCCCATGTAATTGTCGGCCGAGGCGACCCACTAAAACGGCCTTGGTATGTAATCTTCTATTATACAATCGTGATATAATGAAGAGTTTTTCAGTCGAGTACCGTGTTTAGGCCACGAAGCTTGCTGAGTGGCCTAAGTAAGGTACGAGATTGAAAAACTTAATTATAACAATACTTTTTCTACGAGTCATCATCATCATCATCTATGGAGGAACAATTTCATCATTCAATTTCATTGACTAAACACGGATGTAATGTAACACAAAAAGATGTAATTGCGCGCGAGGGGCGCGGTCGGGGCAGTCGCGGGGGGCGCGCTCGGCGCAGGCGCGGGGCGCGCGCTCGGCACAGGCGCAGGAGGCATCGCAAATAAGTATAGAATTTGTATGAAGTTCTATTATAGTTGCCTACAGCGTATCGAAATGAGATATTATAGTTGAGTTGGACTGTCTAATGTCGAAAAGTATGAGCTTATAGTTTTGTCTATGTACTCGTAATTGACAGTTTAAAGTAGGCGAGTAGAAAAATGACTATTTTAATGTCGCTGTCAGTCATCTAATTGATAGATAGAAGTGCTAGAGTAGAAAAAGAAAATTAGTTAATTTCCAGGAACTAATTCCCACCCAACACGCTGGATGTCGTTTTAATACCTTCATTATCATTAGGCATGTTAATACCGGCCCTGACCAAGATTCAAACCCGGGAGCTCCTGCTTCGTAAGCATGGTCACTACCGACTAGGCTATTAGGAGGCCGTTAAATCTTATTTAAATAAATTACTCCTATCGAAATAACTTACTCGCTTTTATCACACAAATAAATGCCAGGATTCGAACACGGGAGCTCTAGGTTTCTAAGTCACACACTGTGTCTAAGTCATACCTTACCGACACCAAAACAAATTTGGTTTTATATTTAGCATCACCCTTAAGTAAACAAATTGATAAAATATAGAACACGCTAAAAGTAACCTTATGAAGGTCGCCGGGAGACGCTGGATGCAGGTCGCTTCCAACCGGTACATATGGAGGTCCAAAGGGGAGGCCTATGTTCAGCAGTGGACGTCTTATGGCTGATATGATGATGAAAGTAACGCGAAGTAAAAAATCGAAAATGGCGCTCCCATATATAGCCGGCCACATACGTTCGGACATATCCACCAAATTTTGCCGGCCATATACGTTCGGGCAATCCGTCAGATATCCTAGTGGGTATATCCGCCGGACATCCGCCAGATAAATTTCACATACATTTATTGGCAGATCTAGCGGATTTACCCGAACGTATATGGCCAGCAAACGATGGCAGATTTGTCCGGTGGGGACCCGCTACGCTGATCCGACCCGGACGTATATGGCCGGCTATTGTCACTGCCAATGCCAAACTTAGCATTAATTATTCATAAATTGGATGATTTCATAACTTTAATCCGTCAATTGAGGTAGCATTGAGCGCAAATGATGTTACTTACGTTTAAACTCCCTAACGACATGTCTGGTGCAAGTGGCTAACGCAGTTACTGTAATGCATTGCAATTAGTCTGGTATGCGCCCGCGCCCAGCTGTAGGGTTCACACAGAAATGCGTTAGCTTAACATGAATGCTCAAGGTACTTAAGAAAGACCAAACGAAGGAAGACAAACAACATTGCCATTACATGTGCCTTCCAAAACTCAGGAGTTATTTTACTCTAAGATTTCTGATCAGGTCAAAAGCAACGTTCATGGATGTTGGAGGTATCTTTCGGGCAAAAAACAAATCAGAATAGTAAATTCAAAGAAAAAACTAACACTCGAATTGAGAACTTGTTTTACGTCTCCAAGAAGTCGGACTAATGGACATTGTAACAATTTTAAGACTTAAAGAAGAAATTGGGTCTATATTGAAGAGAATAAAGAACTTTCCCTACCTACCAAATATCATTCAAATCTGACGCGGAAAAAAACGACTACCTACAAAGAATTCCACCCATTTACCATGCCCTTTGCCACTACCAACAGGAAACGGTCATAAATTCCCTCAAACCGACATCTTTGCCAACTCTCCGCGCTAACACCTGTTGCCCAGATTGCGATAAGCTACCCCTACCCCCTACGCCTTAACCCCCACCGCTACAAGTCGGCATTTAACGACGCGTTGCAGCGTAAACCTTAAGTGGTATTAAAGTCCTACTCTTAGACTAATGTGAAGGATTTACAGCGTAATAATGACATAATAGAACGGAATAATCGAATGAATGAGCAAAGCGAGTTGGTTCTCCCAATTTACTTAGTCGTCGTTTGTATGTATGTATGTATGTTTGTTTGTTTGACGACAACTTGAGTATTGTTATTCCGATCGTCGTGAAATTTGGCAGGTAGTTAGATGAGATGAAAATCATTTTTAAGTTCGAATATGAGCCAAATCGGTTAAGGATTTGCCGAGATATAGAGGTCGAAAGTTCACGTTTGGGACGAGATCTTAAGATCTCTTGTGATTGCCACTATCCAGCAGTGCTGCTGTAAATCATTATGATCATAATTTAAACCTACTGAAAGCATTGTAGACTTTCCTGTAAATAAATGTGCCATTATTTAATATTTTCCAGTGTTATCTTTCGAACAATCAGCTAAGTCAGGTTCATTGTCCATTCCATCGACATAGAAAGAAATAGACTAACGCCGAACAAATTAAGTTTAAAACCTGTGTTCCACTTTGTATGCCCTTAAAACCATAATAATTTCTTCTAGTTAAACAGTATACAGTGCTTACAAATTAGTTACTGATATTTTAACAGGCGATACTTTACATAATAGATTACGACAATTAACTTTAAATAGAAATTAAGAGAATTTTTCATATATTTTTTTTGCTTTCATTTACCGAACAAAAAAAATTTTATTCCATCTTAAAACAATCACCATGTGCATTTAGTTGACAAGATGTTTAACTGTTTAACAATATCTGTCACGTCAGCAGTCAAGTATTTGATCCAAGCCCCCAGTCAAAACGGAGAACATCAAATTCATAAGCCATGTAAAGGAAGTGTCAAAACGAGATGTACATATGTTTGTTATTTCTCCGATTTCGTAGGTTGTCAACAGTTTTGCTGATCCCTTTTGATGCAATTCGTCTAAGCAGCCAAATTAAATACATCGTTGTAATTTGGTAGGTAGTCGGTATCATTGCATTATAACTTAACTTGATCGCATATTTTTATAGTGGATTTTACAAATGTCGTAAGAGGCACGTAATTAGGTTAGACTTACGACACATTTGAAAAATCCACTGCCAATTTCAAGGCCGCTCCAGACTGTTGTCATTTGACAGTTATCGTACTACTTCCATGCTTTAGTTATTCTCCCGTGATTTGATCTTTCAGCGTGAAGCAGCCAGGTGTTAGGTAAAGGAGATATAGGTATACTAGAATCTATTTAAGTTCTCATTTAATGATCACATTAACAGGATGTTTTTACGTAATAAATTAGTTTTTTCAGTTTTCTACAAAAACATCGTAAAACCTATGATCTCATTTGTTATCACCTTGTAGGTACACACTTCTCTTTTTTATTTAGACTAGGTACTAAAGTATCCTATATAAAACCGGTAAAGTTTTGAGTTTACTCATTTTGAATGGTTAGAATCAGTTCGACACCACCAGTCGGCGTCAGCATCCTTCCAAGGTCTATTTCTATGCTTTCATAATCATAGTATAAATATAAATTTTACAAGTCTGTTTTCTTATCTAACTATTTTTTAAAGAGTAAGTACTATGAAATAGTTAGTAATAGAGGAAAAACACAGCTACAAGCTAAAATTCTCATTAATTACAATAATTACAAACTACTTAATTAATCACTTAATCGTTGCATAAAAATATTAGCTTAAATGAATCACCGAGTCTTCATCAGGCAGTACTAAAGTAAACTCTAATCAGTCGAGAACACTTTTTGGAAAGATAAGTGCTCATAGTTTAAAATATAATAATGCATGTTCCTGCAATTTAAACTATGTAAAGAACTGCAAATGTGTTTGCAAAATTTTGTGCGTGTAAATGTTTTTCACTTCAAGAAAAAAAGAAAACGAGTCAGTGACACCCAAAACCAGATCAACTCTCCGCTTCTTCGTTCCAAAAAAACTCAAGATTTAAGGGAAGGGGATTTAAGGTCGGAATGTGAACAAGTTTACAGAAAACACGACCAGGAGCTGTGGTGATCCTTAAGGAAGACCTAAGTCTAGCAGTACCGACCTTTCGGTTTGTTAGACACACCTGCAGCTGAGCTCAGCAACGACTTTCAACGCATCTACCTCGCTCACTAGACTGTGCATTTAATTATTGCTTGGAACCGTCGTAAGCCAAGCGTCCGAAGAATTGAGTGGAGTCTGTCATCACTTCAACATAAAGCAACAATGTTTATCAAGATATTTATAGTAACAATATCCTTACAACTCATTATTTCTGCTCCTAAAACACCATATTCCTTCAACGATTTCAGAAGACCACTTGGGCTAAGGAGAATGCCGGAAAGAGAGAGCGTGGAAAGTAGAAAGAAGACATTTTTCCCAGAAAGCTATAAGAGCTTGGTATCGATAGGAATTCGGTCTAATGCCGCTTTTGTTGGGAGTAACTGCGCGACAGGACATGCTAAGTTCAATGGAATGTGCTATGATATTGATTAAGCTATAACATTTTCGACGCCATGTTAACTACAAACGTCACCGAAGTGTCAAAACTGAAGTTGAACTTTAAAAGTGTTTATTAAGGTCTATGTTGCTCTGTGGTTTGTTACCGATGAATATGTCGCGTTAAACCTGCGGTGCCGATATACAGGTCTTTGGCGTGGAAAATATTTTAAAAAATCTGCCGAAATGTATCTAACACATGTAAAAGTTTTGTTAAGACGACGAATGACCTAACTAAAGCGTTAAAGGAAGGACCATGAAATTTGGAAAAAGTAATTATCCATTTCGTCCATTTCGTGATGCACACAACAATTCTGTCTTCCTGTTTTTGTTCTTTTATTATGTGTTGTGTGTGATCGTCACGAATAAATGTTTCTTATTCTTATTCTTAATTATTCTTCAAATCTCGTATAAAGGATTTTTTGTAACGGAACCCGGAGCAGGAATGGATGAATTGCAGTTGAAAAAGACTGAAGGTTAATGTGTGATACTCCTTTATTGCTGATGTAAGATTTTACGGATCAAAGTGTTATGTTGTACATTTGTAAGTTATTTTTTGCCGTGAATCTTCGAGCAACACGGACGTCCAAAGGGAGATATCAAAGCGATATGTTACATTATTCTGAGACGCACTTCTCATACGTTACCTGTACCACAAAACATGTACCTAATGACGACACTAACACATAGAAAATTTCTCCACTAACAAATCTTGCTTACATCGATCTGCTTTTGTTTACGACTAGTCACAACATATACACGCGTATGCCCATTTGGGCTTGTACTTCGGCAGAGGGGCAACCGTATGTATGCCGAATGCCCCTCCCTGTGTTGCTTGAAGCTGCGGCCGAAATAAATGTAAAAGAAGTCGTAGAACGTATTTTACGGTTTTAAACATTGTTTAAAACGAGTTACGTATTGTCATGTAATATGTAATATTAATAATAAATAGGTAACTAGCTGATCAAATATCAAGTTTTTTTCTTCACTTTAATAGAACTAAGGCGGTATTAGAAAAAAGAACCCTATTTAATGAAAATGTACGTAATTACGTAAATATCCCCGTTTCCGTCGAAATGCTTGAATATAAATCATATTAATAAAGCCTCATTCACCTGTTTTCGTGGAACATGCCCATGTTTGTTCCATTAAATGTCCCAGCACAGATCACCTCCCACTAGATGGGGCATATTCGTTGGGGATACACGGTTCGTCGGACCTTGCGTCTTTTGGATGTGTCTTGCTGACGAACCCACAAACGTATGGCGGGAATCGGATACGAAGGTGAACTAGGCACAGCCCACGGACGGATCTGAACGTGTACTCCTGTCCTAGCTATTAGTATGCATAAAATAACCTACCGGTGATGTCACATATATGTCAATTAGAATGATGATTCAAATGACCGAAGGTAATTATTTTGCCAATAACGAGCGCTATCGTAGTTTTTATTATCTCCACCAAGCATCTCGCTCTTATTTTACTGCGCATAGGTAGTTAAGAATTTTGAATTTGAATTTTGTTTGCTGTTAGAGATATTACAAATTATAATGTTAAACAACTTTTACCACGGTTTCTTTGTTAGGTAATCGGTTAAAATGTAGCCTTATGACACATACGCTACAAAAGCAAATCGATTTACACTTCATATTTTTTCACCACAGATAGGAAATTTGGTACCTATATGCTTCAAAAGTATTAGAGCAGGGTTACAAAACCGTACATATTTTAGAAGACCGATTGTATTAAGCCCGTTTTAAGCTGGATTTCGTGGTTAATTGTAAACTTTCCATGTTTTATTCATTCTGTGACCCCTAAAGAGCACTTTTATGTAATTATCACAAATTATATTTACACATACTCACGCCTGTATCCCATTGGGGTAGACAGAAACTACAGACCGCCAAATACAACGATCCTTACATACTTCTCTCTGATCTCTGAAATTTATTCCAAATATGTCATTCATCACAAGTACATCATAAATTTTTAACCAGGAATCTTCAGGGCGTTATCTGTGGTTCCGGTACATCAAAGTGATATTGATTATCGGAAATATGAGGACGGGAAGTAATTAGTTGCGGTACTCATATTTAACCAATCAATTTAAAGTATTGTGTGGGTACATTTTAATTAAATATATGTAGGTAAGAGAAAACGATATTTGAGAGTCACCGGTGACTTAATTGGGTTTGGGATTACCGCGAGTCAATTTTCCGCTAGGGATGCTAGTGGAACGTGGGTCCTGCGGGAACATTTCAAACGTCACTGTCAATTCTCTTATACTGACACAGGACCCACGCATGAGTGGCGCCGCCTGGTGAGCGACAATACGGTAGCTCCCATTGACACATCATGTGTGTGTAACGGCCTCCTAGCCTAGTTGGTAGTAACCCTGCCTAAAAGCCCCGGGTTCGAATCCTGGTCAGGGCATTTATTTGTGTGATTATCACGAATATTTATTCCTGAGATATGGATGTTTTCTATGTATTTATATCTATCTATCTATTATATATGTGGATTTGTGTAAGATTGTCCCACAATATGTATTTATTTATTATCCCGTTCCGTTCTAACTTGAGTCATCCTTCAGTCACATCACAGCTCCAAAATTAATAATCCCTAATTACTTACAAATAATTAATAAGACAAAGTCCTACCCGTACCCAAAAACTTAGTTAAACATTCATCCGACGCCATAGTTATGGGAACTAGCAACTGTGGCCAACTTAAATTGCTTTAGTTGTGATTACTGCTATTATAAGTCGCTAAATAGGCGTATTGATTTTAATTAAATGCTAGTCACTAACTTAACTTGGTCTTTGTTTAAATAAAATATTTTCAAACCAAAATTTTGTTCGTGACTCCATTTCTTGTCCCTAAGGTAAGTGATATAGGTAAATTTGAACAACGAAGGTTTTTCGATATTCGAATTTAAACCTTGTCACTTTGACATAAAGTGTTCATGTCTAATACTGGTGCTGCGTCGGGCACTGGTACTTTTACCTTAATACGTCAATCATTCCATTTTATTGAAAAGAAAGTGTAAAGGATCAGGGAATCGATCTTCTAAATTAAACGAATGGATTAAATTCTTACTGTGTTTATTCTAAACACTAATGGCGTTATTCATAAACGCACTTCAACAACAGTTTATCTAAATAATTGTTTGTCCTTATCTGTCACTTTGACAATCGTGTTTGTCAGAATGGGAGAAAACATAATTTAACTAAAGCATCTGTTAACTTTTTTATGAATAAGGCGGTAAAATATGGGAAATATAAGATGAACAACGTGTGAACAGCGGAGACAAGAGAGAGTGTTAATTTCCACACGCCTAAACTTATGTTACATTTTTACTGCAAGCAAGATGTTTCGTGTAAAGAAGTTTTTAGACCGCCTGTGGGATTTAGGTGTTTCACACAAAAAGGCTTCTCAAGCCCTTCCGAATGAGCCCAAACCCGTATAGGTACGTGAAGTTTTCCTTCGAGGAACCTTAGAAATTGTAAGAAATTGGGTCTCACTTGCAGACGTTACTGCTACACCGAGACGGGCCGTATGTTAATTTCTATAGACAGTGTAACGTGATCGGCTCGGAAAGGACGAAGATCACATGCCATTTTCCATAGAATTTGACACATCGGTCACTGCCCTGCTCGTTTTGCATTGTCCCGGCCCGGTGTAACGTGAGGGATCCTTAAAAATAATAGTTGAGTTTGACCTTATTCTCACTTCGACACATCATTTGCATCATATTATTGGATGTTTTACAAGCTTAGGGCCACTTTCACCACCCAGGGTTAGCCACATAACCCGGAGTTAAGCGTTTTTATGTATGGCATTTAACAGCTTAACTGCGGGTTAGCGGCTAACTCTAGGTGGTGAAAGTGGGCCTTAGAGAGATAAACATTTTATCTATATATTTAGCTCTACAGAAATCCTATACTTCATATCATTCCCCTCTTTTTTTAAAGCAAGTCTTCTGTCTGTGACGTTACTGGCTAAAGTTACCACCTTGTCAAGGCGCCAATGTGGTACCTTTAAAATTCATTTTTAAACGGCGTTACTACGGCGTTGTCGGTCTATCTATTTTATGTCGATGATTACAACAGAAGGTGCTGCTAAAGCTGTACCTAAGTTATAAAATAGACGTGTAACATTTGCAGGGTATTTGCTTAATAACGAAAGATAAAGAAAAAAAGTTTTCGAGTCTTTCAATAATAAAACACACACACGCACAGTAAAGTTAACTTATTTAACTAAAACCTATATGGGCCTTTTTTATCAAAGTTGTACCTCCACTTCTTATTTATTTGGATTTTTTTATGTGACTTTCACCCCTATATTATAAAAAATCCTCCTTTTCGGTCGGCTAATAGGTAAACATATTAAATCTTAAGTAGGTCATCTTTGCACTGGTTCGTTGAGGCGATGTGCTTCGCAGCGATATGAATATGAACTCAGTAAGGGCTTACTAATATAATATGAAAATTTGTTATAGTTAAAACTTTGTCCATCTAAATGTGGTCTTATTAAATAGCAATTTAAAGTTGGGCTACAATTACTGGTAACAAGGTGATTAGTCTAATCTCTATTGATTGATCGACAGTAAGGTCGGTAACAGTAGCCATTTATTTTGTTAATATTTTTGATGAGACATGATTATAGGTTAAGGAATAAAGAAAACGTATTGTTAATATTTTTCATCAATATGAGTATGTTACATCCGTCCGCGACGTAAAATCGTCGGCAATCCAACTTGCAAATAATGTAAACAAACCGAAGGCGGTTAGGATTGTGACAACCCTAATGTTAATGTAATCGAAATTTGCATGCTTGAGAAGCTAAACGTCAAATGTAGGAAAGAGAAGCTTCTGTAATTAAGTACTATTACTTATTCTGTGATGTTACAAACAACCATAAAATAAGTCTTGATACCGAAAGTCATAAATAATCAATCAATATGCCAACAAACAAGACCATTACAGTCCAACTAAACTTAAAATACTATTCTAGAGCTTAAAACAAGGGCATAACGCCGAAATTCGCGTGTAAACACGCTTGATTTAGCACAAAATGAATTACCTAAGACCTAACTTAAGTATGACATATATTGTTCCATCTCGACTGTCTCGTTGTTGTAATTTGAGTCTTATTTTAATGTAACAAGATTCATATTTCTTTGCAAAGTTTAGAACTTTGTAGAACCTTTTCAGTATAAAGCATATAGAATTACCTGTCTCCCTAATGTATTTGTTTTCGTAGTGTACCTACACTCGGGTGCCATACAAACGGATAGCTTTGTATGAAGGTTTCTATAAAACGTGACCTGTTTTGATTGGTATTGTGTGTAATTATGTGAATAGTTATAATATAAAAGTTGGTCGACCTTTTCTGTCTGAGTATATGGAACGTTATGATTAAGCAGTTTCTTCTTCCTAGTGTTTTCTCGGCGAATGCCACGGCTCAGGGGGAGAAAGTGACTGCCATCTCACCTCACAACCCAAAGGGTAAACTAGGCCTTATTGAGATTAGTCCGGTTTCCCGATGTTTTCCTTCACCGAAAAGCGATTGGTAAATATCAAATGATTTTTCGTACATACGTTCCGAAAAACTTATTAGGGTCGGATTTGAATCCGCGACCCTCGTATTGAAAGGCGCTCTTACCGCTGGGCCACTAACGCTCTTAAGAAGTTTCTTCGCTTTTAAGTTTTGGGATGGCATATTGATTTAGAAAGGTAATTTTCTCTGCCACACCTGCGTGCGAAATGAAAAGAGCGACAAGGAGGCAAAACATCCTCTCCCTCTAGTCTAGGAAACTCGGTAAGCAAGAATTTACGAAAGAGTGTGATTTGAAGCCTGGCTGAAGGTGACGCCTTCATTCACACGTGTAAAAAAACCAACTTTTTCAAATGAAAATAGTACATTGTGTATTAAGGACGGTAATCACCACCGAGTACCGAGTGTGAAATTAATTAACACCAGTTCGTAAATCTTGTACCGCCAGTGATATATACAATGTTTTTCATCACATTTGCGAGGAAATAAATAAACTTACTATGCAGATGAATAAACAATACTGATTAGTAGTGGTAGTGTAGTATCACAGTCCACAGTACTCCGCGGTGAGCGGCGGCTACAAGCGGCGAGCGTGTGGCACCACGCGGTCCTCCGGGAGCTCGCGGGCGGGCGGTAAAATGAATGAAAATCCATTATGGCCATGGGCGAGCAAGTGTGATGAAACAAATTACGTCGCACTGGAAGGTATGATGGATATAGGTAAGAATGTGCCTCGTCGCCTACTTACAGCTAAGTCCAAATTTAGGGTTCATGGACCGCATCGCTTAGAGTCCGATTAAGCTATGTTTGAAATTTTGAATCGATTTTGATAGCACAGACAGTAAAAGTGTTCACAGTCTGTGCTATCCTGTTCCTTATTCTACACTAGATAGATACGACAACCCATGGTGCGACAAAAAAATTGTACTAAATTTCCCACTGAGTTACAAAAATCTCATACGATTTCGTAACTCAATGGAAACAATTGTGGGACATACTGGAAAATTGGATCTATCTTGAAGGCAATAAGGAAGCTACCAAATGTTATTCAAATCTGACGCTAAAAAAAACGACAACAATATAAAATCCGCCCTAATATCTAAATCGATACACACTAGTTTGGTCTGACTGTACATGTTATACATCTTTTACGAGCAAGTGTGATGAAAAAGTCAATGTTGATGAAGGGACGGATATTACGTCATTTCTTCACGAGTGCCGAGATATCTTGCCACGAGCCGCAGTCAAATGGAAAGGAAACGCTCGAGCCGCAGTCAAAGTAAAGAATGACATTTCCGCGCGTGTATCAAAATACGCGTTTTATACGTTTCTAAATACAATTGTGATAAAAAAACAACAAATCATATACATTATTACGTGGGTATATTGGTATAAATTTTTTTAAAGACACATAATTGAATTTTAATAGCCGTACTTTTCGCTCAAATCTTTGCTTAAAAACCGTCTTTTGAGCAAGTAGTCAATTCAAACGGTTTTCATCGGTGAAGTAATTAAAAATAATACATACTGTTTAAGCGTTAATCCAAGCGAATATGCGTTAATCAACTATGTCTTGTCGCCAGTTGCCACGGTTACTGTCTCCTGGGTCACTTTTAAAATCACGGTTTTATGGCATTAAAATTCACAAAACATGAATAGGTTTGGTAGTTATATTCCAAAACATACGTAAGTAGTTTGGCGAAATTCTTCAGAATTGTTTGTACTTATTCTGTATGTTAGAAAACAAATAAAACAAGTATTAGAGTCCGTCTATGGTAATAGTTTCATAGATTTTGATAGCACAGACTGTGAAATTGTTAAGTAAACGTCATAATTTGACGTTTAAAATAACACATTAAAATTAAACAGTTCATTGGCTTGGAAGAGATAACGTGGTTTGACTCTATTGCCTTAAATAAATAAATAAATAATGCAGCTGATATCAACGTTTAAAAAGTCAGTGTCAAGGCATTCAGGGCAGTCCGCCGGCACTCCGGCATGGCTGGATGCTGGATATAGCGCACACACCTCAGACCAATGATTCTATAGACTAGACAGTAGCGTACACCTGTAAGGGACAGAGATAAAGTAGATCAAAAATAAGTGTTGCTATGTTGACAGAAATTACCCTTATATTTCTGAAATTTCAATTTTGTACCTTGATGGCTACGTAAATTATAGGTTATCTTAAAATTCGAAAAGAGGGTGTCTATATAAGATGAAAATTAAAACAAAAATGTTGCTAATCATTTATTTTTATATAAAAATAACACAGTAGCGTTGTTAACGTAAATACGGCTTTCGAAATACGACTGTACTTAGTTGGCTACCAATTTTGTCGTCCAGTAGCCGCTAACCAAGAATTGCGTATAGCCTCGTCTTGCGGAAACCTAGAAAATTGACAGTTTACATACACGTGTCGAATAACATTATTTGTTTACACATAAATTTATCATCTAACTGTATAAACATTTATAATATCAAAATACCTATTACTGTTAAACATTCCGGTTCTGGAACAGGCATCTTCATAGTTATAGTCATAGTCATAGTTTAT
This sequence comes from Lathronympha strigana, assembly GCA_949128165.1. NCBI lineage: Eukaryota > Metazoa > Arthropoda > Insecta > Lepidoptera > Tortricidae > Lathronympha > Lathronympha strigana. Next base: position 6,728,424 of record OX421923.1, on the reverse strand, counting down.
TGCATCCATGGTATACATTGGTCTTACATACTATTCAGTAGCACATGGGCTCTGACAGGGCAATCTTCATTAATTTCTTGTTTAAATATTATATTTTTATAAATAAAAGACATTAGTGACTCAAACAAAAGTTACACATTTTAAGCTTTTGTGAATTGGATCAATTTCCCTAAACTAAGTCAAATTTTTCCCCTAAATTATGCCTGTTTTGATCTGGTATCCCTAACAGGATTGCTATGCAGCCAAATTGAAAACCCGTTTTAAGATGGCTGACAGCTCACAATACATGATCTACTGAATTTGGTCGGATATTTCTACATATAATGTTGATTAAATTTTTGTTAATTATCGTATTATCTCCGTTGAAATCGTTTAAATTTACAAGGTCTAGAATGTAAATTAATTGTACAATGCTATCATTACATATTAAGTTAAGAGAAAATTGAAAAACATGATACTTACGTGTGAAAGGTTATGTTCTCATTTCCTTGCTCAGTGCGGCTTTTACAGCCCAATATAGAACAATTTACCATTGTGTACTTGAAATTCAAACACTAAACACTCCGATTTTCACTATGTTTCACAGGAGAAAGGATATTTGTGTTAAAATCAGGATAATTTGATATGCGCACTTAATGAGTTTGACATATCAACTACTTCTTTGTTTGCCACAAACTCGATTGTGGCAGTGGTGAAAAAGTGAAACTATAACAAAGACAAAAAATATGTATCTTTTTCTTTGTCACTCTTATTTAAATTAGCATAATGTCATCTCTTTCGGTAGTGGTATTATTACTTGGTTGTCTAGTCTATAGAATCATTGGTCTGAGGCACACACGGTGTGCAAGTGGCCGAGCCTAGCAGTCCAATTCGCAATCGTGCGTTTATCCATGCGCAGCGCTGCGTTGTAGTGTACATTCTGTACTCAAACTTCAAAAATTGCCGCCGTTTCGTATGTAATTTTTAATAACTTTTGAAATTTTTAATATGTTATGCATTGCCGTATTCCTCAATTGTTTATTACTGTAATTTGTTTACAATTCGGACTGCAAACGGTGGGCGGAGCTAGCAGGATGTTGCCGTACGGCACGCATCCGGCAACGACATTCAGGGTACTTTATTACGTGCTGGTGCCGGCGGACTGTCGTGAATGAGGGGCTTTAGAAATTAGAATATTGTATATGGTTCTACCACATTATTATTTATGATATCTGGTATCGATTCTCCATCATCCGACGTTCGAATATAACTTCACTTCGACCACCGATTGAATAATTGCGATGAGAGATACAATTTTAGAATTACAATTAATGCTATTGATTTCGTTTTAGTGGCGTTCTGAATGTAAGTATATATTGTTGTGTTTAAAATGAATAATAAATTGGAAGAGATGTCATATACTACAGAAAAAGTGACCAAGGTCCCCGGTGAGCAGGGCTGGGATTTATTTTAAATAATAAATGTTTTAATTCATGCTTTACAATTGTTTAAAATGAACACTTTTTTTATAGGGAAGGCACATGCATGGCGATTTGGGTGTTTTATTAAGAAACTCGAGCCATTTCTTTACGGAAACTATCAATTTGGTGAAGTAGACCTGAAAACGAAGACCTTGAGGTGCATATCTCCCCGCGCAAAAAATGGCAGACTTTTTTGTATATAAAATGGCAGATAATGCCAGTCCGGCTGGTTAAATGGTCTGAGGCCCAAATTGACGATTTCATATAAATATTTGTTGAATTTTGAGATTATGTTATGTTTTCATTAGGCATAAACCCATCTCCCCTTCTTTACCCACAGTTTCCCTAAGTATTTGGTTTTTGTAGAGTAAGCACTTGACATTGAATTACAAAACCCAAACAAATAGGTATCTTCTGCCGTGTCTGGCCAATTGGGCAGCGGCCAACACACAAATCATTATCCACAGGGCTTGGATTTCACGGGGCGCAGACACGTGGCGGGGTCACCCTGTATTCCCGTCGATTGCGAACTTAGTGTGCTTATTATGAGTTCTACGTAACCGGACTCGGTAGTGACTGCGCAATTGGATAGTGTTTGCATCTCGCTTTTACAAGTTCAGAACGAGCAAGATGCAACTATCGAATCGCAAATATTTTCCAACAGGGCCGTATGTTTATTTGCTACCGACGTGGTATAGGTTATAGTAAAAAATGTATATCATAACTAAGAGCGGGATTAGCGGGCAAGTGATGTCCAAATGGTATTAAATTAACATCCATTAATTAGATTCCTGGAACTCGAACCACATTAGATTAATGTTATTGGAGCATATTAGCTAATAATTAATTAGCAGACAATCAAAGCAGATGGGATTTCAAGATAACATGATACCGCACTGATATTATTAGCCAAATATTCGGTTCAAGGCATTGCCTGAAGGCAGCTTAATTGAATACGAATAATAATAAGAGAGTTATGGGCACAGCGGATGCATATCGTTTAGTGTGTTAGGGCACAGCACAACGAATGTCGTCTCGCTCAAATCTGGAGCAGATCTGGGGAAGTACCTCCACCTTACAGAAAACGGCAGTTTAATAACACTAGACCCTACTCATAGTGTTGTGTTTCTGTTGGTGAGTAAGGTCGCCAGAGCTCCAAGAGGATTCACCGTCTTGACAGCTGGGGACCCGCGGAGCAAAGCTTGCACCTTTAGCTGTCATCACAGCGAATCCTCCTTTTTTAAAGGGTCGGCAACGCGCATGTTTTACCCCTGGAGTTGCAGGCCTCCATAGGCTACGGTGACCGCTTACCATCAGGCAGGCCGTATGCTTGTTGGTCACCGTCTTAGTATATAAAAAATTTAGTAGGAATAGGAATTAGTTTGTAATTTCAGGAATGGATCCACTGATACTCGAAATAACTGTCAATGCACGTTCGGGCATATCCACCGGGTTTGTCTTTTGTTTTTGTTTATCTGGCGGAAGCCCAGCACACATACCCGCTATGCAGTACTGATGGATTGCCCGAACGTATATACGTTCCCGTAGCCGGCTATTGACAACAAATCACAGATATGTCAGTCGGAACTCTCTCGCCAATCAAAGGTACCAATTACGACATTGAACCAGGACACAGAGGACCTTGGATGTAGTTTTGATTCTCTGTCTCGAATTTGTCCGGACTGCTAAATACTGCCTTTATGCTACCGTGACCTGGTGGCCTAGGTTATGGCGTCTGCCGGGAATGCAGAGGAGGCTGGTTCAATTCCTGGCTGTCTTCTCTTGATGCCTTAGTCACTTTATTTTAATATTGCGACAATAATGATACTTTGCTATTCCGCCAAGCAACCCGTTTCACCTACTTACGTATTATTTTCATGCAATTAATTGTCCCACCCTCCCACCGCATAAAATAAATACGACAAACCACCACCAATCATAGAAAAATCGATACGTGTTTCGCCTCTCTACGATGCATCCTCAGGAGGTGCAGGACATGTTGTGGGTCTGGCGTCCGACAAGTAAATGGCATATCTAGACTGTTCGGCCATATTCATAACGTGACGTGACGTCGATGTTTTATGTAAAAATAGGGTAACCGCCCGCATGCCTTTTAGAATCCTATCCTAAAGAAAACTTATTTGGCTGTATCACTTTAATAAATTTTTTTACAAAAAATATTTTTTATTTATACAATTTTAGGGGAATATGAATAAAAATCACTTTAAATGACATACATTTTTGTTGCGCTTACCTTAGTTAGGTACTCTAAGCCCGTAGACCTATTCAAATCACAAAACAAGTTGCCGCCCGCCTTCTTGTAGGTCACCCGACTGCAAACTGCTGTATTTACAAAAATATAGACAGTATTGACAAAATATATACTGTTAAACAAAGATGAACATTTTCGGTATCATTTACAAAAAATAATCATTTAAAAACAGAACAGAAACCAACCAAGATAGCAAAGAAAATCATGGATTTACTTACCACGTCCTCGACTCAAACTCAAAACTCACGGATAATGGTTGACCGTTTGTCGTTTATCCAAAACCTCAAATCTGACGCAATCGTTCAGAAATCATCCAAATAATACATGGTTAATTTAAAGTTCTATGATAGGTTGAATTTGGAAACGTTTCTAAAGGACTATTGTGCTTCTATAAGTTGTATGTGGCAATACGCTTGGGCCGGAGCCACTAGTCAATCGCAAACCTTTAGATAGGTCTTTGGGCGCCTGGAGGTTACTGACATACATTACAGCTCTCCTATAATTTATATCTAGAGCCTAAAAAATAAAGCCCCAGCGGTCGGTAAACGTTCGGAATGACAGAGCTCCATCCTAATTGGAGAGGTCGAGAGATTTATGGGGACTGTCGTTGAGCGTTAACAAAGGAAAAGTCCTCGTCGGTCAGTGTGGGGACAATGTGCCGATTTTGTCGTGAAACTGATGGGATCCAGTAGCTAAAATGAATTAAAAATATGTATATATCGAAATACATGTCTTAGAAATAAAAAGTGGAATAGATGACAGTCATAATAATATACACGGTGCTCATGAGCATTCCAAAACAGTATAACGGTGCATTCCTGTGAATACTTAGTAACTAAAATGTATTTTTTTTTTAACCTTTTCAAGATGTTTTTCGAAATATTGTTTTCTTCATAAGTCGGTACAAAACACCTTTTTGACTACGATGTTGCCGCTTTGTGCTCTAGTCTGAACATACCTATTAGCGGACAAATAAAAATAACTTTTTAGTTCATTTTAGGTACCTAATGGTTTTACCAATGAAATTTACATTTTATTATATATAAGTGTTCAAAACATTAATAAAAATCAAAACACGATATCTTTTAAACCGTGATAGTTAGACAGTTGAATTTTTCACCGATGATGTATTTCTGTTGCCGCTATAACTATACTAAAAAACCGAATAAAATATATATATACGGAGGCTCCCATACAACAAACGTGATTTTTTATCGTTTTGGCTCGATATTGATAATGGCAGCAGGTAGACGCTTGATATATTTACAAATTATTCAGCTACATTCACTTTAAAAATAAATTATTATTCTAATTTATTTATTCTAATTTTCTTCATATAATTTACCAATTTAATCTTGATTGAATAAAACAGAAAATTGTACAAATGGCGGACTCAATGTTAAATAAAAATCGTTGGATACTGTAACAAAAGATTTTTAGGAAACTCGATTCTTAAATGGTTTTAAAAATACGATAAAGTCGCAGAAAACTGCGGGTCTTTTCTAATGAATAGCAAAGCTAATATCAAATAAACTTTTCGGCTTGGACCGCAGAGCCTGATAAAGAAGTTCACCTGATGTTACCTCAAACCCATCTCCATGCTACCTTTTCGTAACGAGCTCCACCATTAAACTAAATACCTTATTAAGATAGCCATTCAGCTCCCATCACTATTTAGAAAAGAAAGAGGGAAACATAACCTCAAAGAAACTCATTTCGCGTCGCATTTTCCGTCCGTACTTTTTGTACAAAAAATGTGGTTCATCCCGAGGCTGGTTAGTCAGTGGACTGAATGTACTTCTTTTATTTATAACTAGAATAGGGATGTGGCAATGGGTGGACAAAGAGCAATGGGGACGTTGAAGTAGATTTTTTGATTGAACGAATAAATGATTGATAAACCAATAATGTATAATCAAATTTATTGGTTTCAAACAAATCATTGATAAAATGTTGTACGTATCTTGATTTATTTCCATTAGAATTCATTTCGGTATACTACTGATACTTCAGTGTTAGTATCAGTACACATAATATTCATTCGAAATACCCTCTCTTACTACTTCAATTAATTAATTAATGTTTGATTTCATTAGTACTGTACAATTAAATTATTATTATATGTTATAATTTCACAGCAACGTTTTTATAAAACGTAGGTAGGAAGAGGAGAAGATTCAATAGGTTTAAAAAATCTACAGCTTTCAGATCCACTAGATGTAAACCGCCATTTAGCCCATTGCCAAAGTAAAAAAGCCTTTCCGACAGTTTCTTGGGATAAACAAGAATATTGTTTGAACTAATACAATAAAAAGGAACATAATACCTAACTTTATCTCCTTTTGCAGCCGATTGAAAGCGCTAAGCCTTTGTCTCAGCCTTATTTTATTTCCACAAGTGTCGGGAAAGCTCTATTGACGGTCGGAAAACTCGGAAACCGATACAAATGTAACTCTACCTCGAGTGGAGCTGACGGTACACAACGTAACTCTACCTCTAGTGGCAAATAAAATACGATACTTTTACGGCGCTACTGCGATTTAGCTTTGCAGAAATGTAGAGTATCCTTTTTTATTGGGTTATAATATTAGGCCATTGAGAGAAAATCTGCATCTTTATTGACCGAGTGAGCGAAGCAATCGTAGCGTCTCCGCTTCAGCTTGGGCAAAAAAGCTTTCGTGTGTCTGTCCATTTGTTCTCCTCTACAGATCGCATTTATCAACTAATTTTTGTGTAATTTTGAAGGCAAGTTCGTTAATAACATAATAGTTATTTATTATACAAGGGGGCAAAGTTGTTATTTAACTCTCGGGCTTATATTGAAACCCGAGCAAGCGAAAGATTCCTAAATTGAGCCACGAGCGTTGCGGGTGGTTCTATAACTGGAATCTTGAGCTTTACGAGGGTCTCACAAGGCAGGAGAGTGGTACAAACTTTGCCGCCGCATGTAATACAACATTTTCCCCTCACTAAGGCGAGGAAAATAAAAAACAATTTTTTTTTATGCATATTGACATAGTTTCGTTTAAGTATCATTTCTCTGTACCTATTGAAGAAACCCCGATTATACAAAGTTAATAAAATTTGTAAAAAAAAAACAAACAGCAAAACAATCCAAACTTGTGTTCGACTTACATTTTCTGATAGTTTTTTTTTCGTAAAACAAGTCTGTCATAATTTTGTACAGACAAATTTATAAAAGTAATTTTAGTATTTGACCCATAGTAAATGTTATTCGATATAACCTACCTAATACATAATATTAATCTCATACATGCTGACATAGTAAAAGCCATTAAGATATTGGCAAATTTGGCCGAAGGGTGTCGTGTTTCGGCGTTGCCGGGGCAAGTTTGAATTTTACTGCAGAATACTATACTCGCCAGCGTCTAGGTCAACTCATTTTGTCAGTGCATCTTGCTCACACTTGCTGGTGGGAAAGAGATGCAACTGTAGATAACGAGACGTTAACGAGACATCGTTTCCTTAGCAACTCGTGGTAAGCATTAGGGTTTGTGCTCGAGATTTTTCAAACTCGAGACTACTGGAGAATTTTGGTTCCATTCGAGACGAGAAAAAAATGTTCATGCCTCGAGAATTCTTGTGGCATGCGCGGCGGGTGCCAGACTGCGACGTTTTTTGGCTGTGGTTGACATCGGCTATGTGTAAGAAATACATGGAACACTCCGTTTTGTTTGCTTATTGTATGGGAGACCACGTTCTACCGAGTGAAAACAAGTGATGAGAAGGAAAAAATACTGAATCAATATGCAATAAAATTCATAGTCCAAAGAATTGTATATAAAAAAAAGATGAAATTATAGAATGCTCTACTTATTTAGAGGTTTGTCTTAAAAAGGGTAAACATGTTTTGAAATAATGACTACTAACCGAAAAACATTAAAATTACCATCTCTCAAAAATGCCTCGAGACTCGAAAAGACTTGAGAAATTGGGCTCGAGATTTCTCGAAACTCGAGAATACAAATGGGCTAAGAAATCAGAAACCCTAGTAAGCATAGAATATCGTGGCAATAAAGTACCAATAACCTTTTAGAAAGCCGTTCATACAGACTTTTGAATACCTACTTGTTTTAAAATCATGTTTTGGCATAGTTCGTATAACCGCAGACAATAATACTTATGCAAAATGAAGAGCATGCTACATATGTAGCTGTGCACTATCATAAAAGTTTATTATGCCGCCCAATTTTAGCCAGAAAATAAGCAAAAGTGCTTTAAAGCGATAAATTGGGATTTTCAAGCAAATATTGTAGGTGCCGCAAATTTGGCACCCAACACGTTTTCAAATTAAAGTAACAGTGAACAGAGGCGTAACAGTATGACAATATTTTTTCATATCCCATACTCTGAAAGTGGGTTTCCAAATGCATATCTTTCTTAAGTTTTTATGTTTGCACTAAAATTCAGCTTAAATCGATACGATTGCCATTCTGATATTTATTTCCCGAATCCATACCTACATACATCTGTAGTTTTTTCCTCGTATTCGATATGAAAAGAAGAATGTTTAACTCGAGTGAAAAGCACTATTTCATTTTTATTTATATAATTAAATAAATATTATGGGACAACCTTACACAAATCGACCTGGGGTGCGATTTTTGAATCTCACCGAGTGACTAATTCTCACAAAAATGAGTGATTTCCGAAAATTCGTATTTTTGAATCTCATCGGTGACTTCTGATTCTCACGCATGTGAGTTCAATTCGAATGCCCATACCCACTCGTATTTGAAATCATCGGTGAGTATTTTTGACAGTTGACTTATGTAATCTGCCAAAGTGTGTTGGAATTGGAAAACAGTATGTTGGAGATTTAACTGAATTAGCAGCGGGGCTCGCTGTAATTTCGTGAATTTCGCACATTTGTGAAAAGAATAAGAAATGGCAAGCCTGGAAGATTACATTAAGATGAAGATAACGGATAGCGAATATGGCAAAGCAGCAATAGAATAGAACGAGGCCTTTGAAGAAGCGCGTGCTGCGATAGAAAGGTGTACCTAATGGCATATTAAAAGGCCGATTCCGCTGTTTATTAAAGCATAGAGTACTGCACTATGCACCGGAGAAAGCGTCGAAAATAATAAACAGCTGCGGGGTGGTCTACAACATCTGCATTCAAAACAATGTCGATCTTGGTCATGCATGACAATGAAGATGATGTTTTGGATTTTGGCCTGTACTTACCTGATTTGTTGGCAAGAGAAGCTCTACGAGCATCGATAGTGCGATATTATTATTTGGAAGATTAAGCCACCTAGCTAGCGAGTAGGTGTTTGGTCTATTTTGTCACTTGCTGAAGTTTTTGTTCATGTTTTGTTATTATAGTGCACAATAAAGCATGTTATGAATATCTCTTATACATTGTTTTTAATTCCTTGTACGTCCAAGTAAATTACTTATATCAACCAAACTTCCATACCTCCAGTTAATCATAAGTTAATGTTAATCATAGTTCAGTTTTTGTCTACATGAGTAGGGTAAGGTTAATGTAGCTAATTCCATCGTAGGGCCTATTCTATCTAATGCTCGCCTGCATTGAATATAAATAAACACAGTATGCATCGCTATAGACAGAGTCAATAAGCAGCAGGCTCTCCGGAGTTCATAAACTGAGTCGTCAGCTGCATATTGTGCTTATATTCAACGGAGGCGAGCATTAGATTGAATAGTCAAAATGACAGAATTAGCCACATTAACCTTATAAGTATAACATGGATAGGTTTTGCACAGACACTGCACCTGTGCAGTTGTAAGGTATGCGGGCTGAGAATTTTTGTATGTAGGTATAGCATAGGTACATGTTGCTCTTCAATTAAAAAGAGGATGTAAATTAGTTCTCAAATGTATCAGTAAGGTACACTTACAATGATAGGGCAATATGGAACAGGCAGGAGGCAGGCATTAGGTAGCTGTAGAAACTGAATGAAACAAGGGGAGTTTGTGTAGGCTTTATATATTATTTCTTGTAATTTAGGTATAGTCTACCTACATAGGCTCATTCTAAACAATTGTTTAGTTTAGTGTAAGCAACTTAATTAGATTAGGTAGTAGTCAATAGTTGCAATGTGCTTAAGCAACTCTGTGACTTCTATTTTATAGAAAGTCAAAGTGTTAAAAGTTACAGTTATGGAGAACACTAGTCCTTTGCTCCTAACATAATTAACATTTTAATAAGACCGCCAATAGCCTTAATGTTAGTGAATGTACATTAAACATCAAAAATATCTATACAACTCTCCTCTTATTATAAAAGAAATAAAGCGAGAGTTGTATAGGTATTGCTGACGCTGACCGTACAGTCTGCAGCAGATGTAGTTAAGCATGCGGGGTGTCCAATATGATCTTGATGCACCCTTCTTTTGAAAACAATAAGATTGTGCTCAGACCATTTTGAACACCTTGCCTGCTCTACTACTTCTGCTGCTAGCCATATGATTACTTATACATTGACAAAATCAATCAGTTTGAATTTCTCAACTAAATAATAGGCAAATTAAATAAAGCCTTACAAGATACCTATTAATAAAACATCAGTCTAAAGCTTCGAATTTTACATTACCTCTTTATTATCAAGAAGTGCATTATAAGTATATTAAAAACATCAGCCTAAATATCTGAACTAAATAATAATCATCTTATAATCTAACATCATACATAGAATTTTTGTATCAAATCACAGCACAAGTAGGTAGCACAAATTGGCAGGTTTCACAACTTGCCACTTTCATTTAGAAAGATTGAGAGATATACTGTATGAGTTATCACTTTAAATGAGAGAGGTACAATCCAGTCAATTCAGCCATTCTACTTTTTCATCATTAATAAATTTCCTTTATTGACAGGTATGATCCAAATCAGATTGCAAATGGTAGTTAAAGTAAAAATACAAAAAATAAAAGGAACATAAATAAATAAGTTAAAATTAATAACTTAATTTTAATTTGGTATATACCTACGGGTATAGGTAGTTAGGCTTTTATCTGTTGGTCTACAAAAACTTATTTTTTGTTCCACTCATGGTGTACAGAAAACCAATATGCATACATTGTATTGTCTACATACTTAGACAAGCCATGGAGAATGCTGTTATCCAATGTTTGTAAGAAACTCCAAAAAAGTAGAGAAGTTGCATTGTCTTCTTGCCGCTTACCTGAAAGTACAAAAAAACATTCAATCATAATAGAGTTCTATTATCAGCTATAAATTAGATTTTCAATGTATCCTGATCCTTTAATAATTATGTAACAGTTTGAGAAAACATCTGGAGTTACAGATGTATGTGTATCAAAGATGGTGAAATTTAATTTGAATATGTTGCAGTCAACTACACAGAGGTGCACAACAAGTAATGTAACTGATTGTAATTTGATCAGTAGCCCTGTTGTGTAATATATTTATATCCTGGTCACAGCTAATAATCAACCTGGCAAAATGCATCAAAGCCTTCCTACAAGATATTAAAAAGGTAAACAGTCAGACCAATATAGTAGTTCATTTTTGCCTTTGGTTTGTATAAATTACTAATTTTTATATGCTGGGAATTGGTGTGTAAGTTAGTCAGTTGGTCTTGGCATTTTCTGCAAGTTGACAACCATTGTGCACTCAGCAGCAGAAATTGCTAAGTTGGTAAGGTGACCAAAATGATTTTGGCACTGCCTAATTATTAAGACAATAAAAGTGTATTAGGATCATTGTGAACACCTTGCACGCTGTTATACCATTGGGAAATTTCTCTGATATGATTTTAGTTATAAATTTAACCTGAATGAAAGAATAACAATGAAAAGATCCTACCTTTCTCCACGCCTTCTAGTCCTGGAATAGCATTTAATTCGGCCGCTATATCCTGCCAAACTTTCAAAGTTGCTCATTGAGCTCATTCTCCCGCACAAGCGCTTGCAGTCGAGTTTTCTGTTATATTCCAACATTCCTCTTTAGTGGGACTGGGACCGACGACGAGCATCTATAAAAGGGACAATAAACAATTATCAGGTTAAACAACACTATATATTACGATAATAGAACATATGCCACTAACAAATGTACATACCTTTTTTTAATCATTTCTATGCAATAAATGAATTATGAATGAATTATGAATTATGAATTAATACAACTGTCGCTTTCTTCGAGTAAATTTCAAGCAATCCTTGTAGTTCTTATAATAAAATGTTTCCAAAACTAAGTTTTCTTTTAAATTACACTGACACTGACTGAGACTGACTGACAGGTAGGTACACCACGTTCTACGTTTGACCGATTTCATTGAACCTATTTTAAGTTATAGTATGAGAAATAAAAACCGGTATCTGCTTAAAAAGGAACGTCATGGGACGATTGTCTATGACTGAAGTTGTAAAATGTCTGCATGTTGGTAACCTGCGAGTGAGTTTCAAAAATACGACATTTAGTAATCGGTGATATCAAAGTCACCGGTGAGAATTTTAGTCACCAGGCGAGCTCAACTCACGAGTGAGATTCAAAAATCGCACCCCTGGTCCCACAGTAAGCTCAATAAGGCTTGTGATAGGGGTACTAGAAGACGATATATATAATAGATAAATAAATAATTAAACACACAGAAAACATTCATACTCAGGAACAAATATTCGTGATGTATACTCACAAATAAATGCCCTGACCAGGATTCGAACCCTGGACCTCCTGATTTGTAAGCAGGGTCACTACCGACTAGGGGGCAGTAATAAAATAATAAATAAATAAATATTAATATTAGGCACGTCATTATCAATATTTAGATTTTGTGGCCTAGGTCGTAGAAATTAAAAGAGGGCTGTATTATAATAGGCTGGTTTATTTCGCATTAACCCGGCCAAACAGAAAGAAAAATTTGAATATCGGTGTCGTCCGTTGACGGTGGAAATAGGTGAAGCCGAGTGTCGTTTGCGGGTCGCCCGCACTCCGCCGCGCTGACGTCGCGCGCTGCCCGCTGTCCGAGGGTCTCCTCCCGTTGCTTAGGTATCCAGTTCTAGACATGGCCTCTTAACTCTATGTTAGTGTCTAAGCCTGGCCCCTGGTTGGCGCAATTGGCCCTTACTGATTCAAATCTGTGTACTGTATCGCGGGGAAGCCACGTCGACGGGCTATTCACTGGTTTTGTTTTTTTTATATATTTATAACATTTAGCGATTTGGCTTAAGATAATAATTTGTATGAGGTTAGAAAAAAAACCTGATACAATTAAATAATATTTAAAACGGGTCACTCACGTAATTTAGTCGATTTTCGCTCGACATGTAACAATTACGTGAGTGACCCGTTTTAAATATTATTTAATATGTTCGAGTCTCACGAGAGTTTTATAGTTAAAACTGATACAATTCCTCGTATTCGATATGAAAAGTAGATTAGGTAACTCAGGTGAAAGGCACATTTCAGTTTCGAACTATTGGCGCTAAAATACCTCTTCCGTGGGCACCTTTCTTTACTTGGTTAACAATCTATTATTTACTAAGACTTAGAAAAGAAAAGGTCGAAAGGAAGTCCACATTCCTTTTAAATATTTTTAAGTGCCTCTACTGGTGATTCAAATTAGGTATTACGAGTAGTTTTACATTATCCCTAGTATAGGCTTTGCGTAATTTGAGACTATGTCGATCTCTTAAGATTGTCTTGTACCATTCACTAGTGTGTGGAGGTACACATTAGTGAATGTTACAAGACAATCTTAGAGATCGACATTAAGTCAGCTACAAAGATATAAATCCAGCCAAACTGCCAAAAATATGTATGTTGAGGTCTTGTATTTTTTTGGCTTGTACATATTTTTGGCGTTTTAAATGTATTCATATTTTTATAACCTCGAACTTATCGAAAATAGCATTAACAGAATCAAAGCCTTCTGTATACTAGGGTTTCTGTTCGAGATTTCTCGAACTCGAGACAACTCGAGAATTTTGGCTTCATTCGAGACGAGAAAAAAATGTCCATGACTCGAGAATTCTCGAGTCATGCGCGGCGGGCACGCGCCTTTTCGCCCCGTACAACTAGACTTAAAGAAAATTAACTTGAAAATAATAAACGCAGAACTTTTATTATTTTGTTTTTATAAGTTATACTTCTTCATTACAGTAAGCCCAGTAGGGTAAGTTGGTTCTGTGTTAAAGTCGTGACAAAGGCTTCTAATCACGATTTTTTTAATTCAAGACAACTAGCTACACTTTTTAGCTACATTTTAGATGGGATAAAAATTACCGGAAGTCAAGAAGTATCAAGTCTTCTGATGGACCGAACATCAAAGTTAATTTCGGACGTGACAGCCTTAATGCTCAACGCGTGGTTCTACATCAAAACGACTTTTCCTGCTGTCTATTTATCAATTTTTCTTACAAAAATACTTATTATGGTTGAACTAGGGTAAGCAGTACAATAATTGGCCCTTTAAGATGAACTTCGAGTTTCAAGATTTTTCCTTCCCAAAAAAGGTGCTAAATAGTAAAACTTTTGATGACAAGTTATCCCTAGAAATATTGAGAATTTGAATAAATCACAACCATAAATATATTTAAAACCAGTTGTGAAATATAATGCAAAAACCAAAAAATGGGACAAAAGTATAATCATTGGCCCCTAGGGTACAAATATTGGCATACCAAGAGTACAATGGTCGGCATGCCAATAATTGTACTTTGTATTTATTGGCCCTGCCAATGATTATACCATGGTAACCCAATGGTGGCCCAATCACTAGATTAGTTTATTTTTATTGACGATAGTGAATAAAAACTATAACTAATATAAAACAACGCAAATATTACATTTTTAATACCAATTAAAAGAATATAATAGTTTAAAAGTACTAAATTCTTATGATTTGCTTAATACAACACACTTTTAGCTTCGATCGTTGCAAAATGTTTTATTTTACGTGTGTTCCAGCTATTATGCTGGAAAACTATTAATTACACTATATACTGTTGTCAACAAAGAAAAAAAAATTTTTTTTCTACATTCTACTCAAACGTAGGTATATCTTAATAAATTGATTTTTAGTTCAGGGGCCAATGATGGGGGGGAGATTACTACCGCTTACCCTACCCCGAAATGTCAACTATTCAAGACTCGGATGAAATCAGCGGTGACGATGATAATTCTATCAGAAATTGGAATCTGAAACTGCAAAAAACGTGCAATATCTACAGAATATTATATATTTTTATAAAAAATATGTTATCTGTTAAAAGTTCAGCAATAGCCCACTGAAAAACATCTTACAAAAGCATGTAGGGACCTCAAAGAAGAAGATGCTGATGCTGAAAGAAGCTACACTGAAACTCATTCCGTATTTTTCCTTTTATATTTTATTTATTCTGAGACAATCGAACTGCCACTGTTTTCCCAAAAAAGGAGTGTTAAAGTTTTTAAAGGGTCGGCAACGCGCATGTAACACCCCTGGAGTTGCAGGCGTCCATAGGCTACGGTGACCGCTTACCATCAGGCGGGCCGTATGCTTGTTTGTCACCGTCGTAAAATATAAAAAAAACGTAACAATCTTCCAGTTCTGTACTTAACTTGATCCTCGTGTTAAATCGTTATAATGTACAGGATCCCAAGCTGGTGATACGGGAAAGCTTCCTCAGTATTGAAATTAGGAACCTTTTGATTTGAATAGCTACGCGTAAGATCCTAGAGAAGTATCGCTTTACCTGGCGAGAATGAGAGGATTTTCACACTTTATTCAATGGCTTATATTAATTCGATGAAGGCAGACTGCGATGTTTTTTGGCTGTGCTAGACATCGGCTATGTCATGTTAAGGAATACATGGAATAGGTACTCCGTTTTGTTAGCCCATCGAATGGGAGATCACGTTTTGCCCTTTGCCCACTGACAACGAGTGCTTTAAAGGATAACTCTTAAGCGGTTAAGACTGGATAAAATGCTTAATTCAAACCTCATCGCCAATTCATTGTTATAAAAAAGTTATATATAAGGAAAACATATAAAAAGATGCCGTTATAGGTTGGCTTATTTTAAGAGGTTTGCCTTTAAAAGGGTAACAATATTTTAATAATGAATACTTACGGTGGTATCCGAAAAACATTTAAATTACTATCCTCCAAAAAAAGACTCGAGACTCGAGAAGACTCGAGAAATTGGGCTCGAGATTTCTCGAAACTCGAGAATTCAAATGGGCCGAGAAATCAGAAACCCTACTGTATACAGAAGGCTCTGATTATGTGATCCTGATTATATTATGAAAAAAATAATGCCAATCATGTTCTTAAGTAATGACGCAATTACTGGTTGCTCCTACAAAGCGACTTGCAAAGGTCCGAAAGTCGCTCAGTGTCATTGGGCCCAAACTATATAATAAAATTCCCAATGACATAAAATCAGCTGTAACTGACATAATATTCACAAAAAAATTAAAAGCCATATTAGTTGACCGTGTCTGTTATTCAGTAGATGATTTTATGAAATAAATTAATAAACTGACATCTAAATGTTATTGCTTATGTGTTTGACATCTTGATTAGTAATATTGTGAATTAATGAATGAATTTGAAAATAATGTAATGATTTTGAATGAAATTGTATGTTATTAATATTTATTTATTTATTTATTTTAAACTTTATTGCACATTAACAGAAGTACAAAAGGCGGACTTAATGCCTTAAGGCATTCTCTTTTAATATTGTGTATTAATTAAAAATAATGTAATAATTTTAAATTAAATTTATATTGAATAATGTAATTAATAAATAATGTAAGAATCTATTTAATTTTTGATAGATATGTAATTGAATTTAGGATGTTTTATGACTTGTAAATATATTTTTTACCAACAAAATAAAACAAAAACAAAACAAAACAAAACAATGAATACAAAACTTTTATTTGAGAAAAATGACAAATATACTCGAGATAATATCACAATAGAATTGTATGAACGACCAAAATTTCACGAAACAGACTATCGGCCCCAAATATCAATCAAATAATAGTATCCATAACCCCTCAGCGACTGCACGCTTAACGTCACATTGGCATATCCCAGGCCGCCACTTCTGATCCAAATGTTGGGGTATTGAGTGTAGTATCCTTGCTCTGTGGCCTGAATGGCGGATATCCTGGTGGTGGTGTTTCCGCGATAGGTGAAGTCTTCGTACTGTATTGTGTTGACTACACCGGGCCGGTAGAGGTAGGATCTGAAATATAAAAAATCGTGTTTATAAATAATTACCTAGTAAATCACATTTTCAGCCGGTAAAACTTAACAATAACTTTGGGTGAATAATTTTTTTCGAATTTGTCCCATCTATAAACTGTCTTTTAAATACTTTAAATAGTGTGAGTCATCCTTAATCCGACCTAAACAAACACCTACTTGAATTTAAGCACCTACTGAAATCGTTTTTCTTCTGTTACTATTTAGATTATTTAGCTAAGTACCTACCTAGTTATATTTTATGACGGGCGCATGTTTTGTTCAGTTATTTGTACCATCGTTACTGGGCATTTACAGAAAAAATGCACCATTTTAAAGAACATGGGTCCTCGATTTTTCATACAAAAAAAATCAGTTTCGTAACGGCGCATACAAAATGTATGAAAAAATGCGTTAAAAACTGACCAAAAAAAGGGACACTCATTTTCTTTTCTTTAAATGAATAGTACTCGTGATTCTGGTATAAAAAACCCAAAACTTCCTATATAAAAAAAAAAAAAAAAAAACAAAAAGGAAATGGTACTTTTTTTGAAAATCCTATACAAATTATTTATAGAGTAAAATGTACTAATTTGTTAGTTGCTGATAAGGCGCTAATGCCATAAAGATTCCTTTAGAAGTATCTAAACCTTATCAACAAGCGACAAACTGGTACCTTTCACTTAAAACAAACACATACAATGTGGGTTCATATCATAAATTCGCCCACGGTGCGTCAAATGTAAATGAGATAACACCCACATCCCTTCAAGGGTTATGGTCCCGTCACTCACATGTTTTGCTCAGTCACGATCCTTTATTCCAAGATGGCAGCCAAACGAGAAAATTCGTGTTTCTACTGATTTTGTAACGTATTTGCTCCTTCATCATAAGATGAGTAGGCATTTAAGCAATTATTAAATTACAAGATGTAAGAGACTAGGGTGGCAGGCACCAATGATGTAATCAACCAATTTGAGCCACTGTAGGACTATGTCATAGCGACGCTATAAATCAGATGATATCCCTGGTATGCTTTAGGGGGCCGCTGAGTAACGCTGCAATCCATTTGGTTACGTTTTTAATTCATATTTTAACTGTAACAGTTTTTTTTAAGTCAAAGATTGGGACTCTTTTTCCTCAGTGTCAAAATATTCATGTAAGTGACCACGATTCTGGGTAGAAATTATATTGTAATTCCGACAGGTAATACCTACTTAACTAGAGAACTTAAGCTAATTTTGCATAGATTTTGATAGCACATACTGTGAAAGTGTTAAGTAAACGTCATAATGTCATAGAAGTTTGAATGTTTGACAGTTAATTTGCTTCGAAGAGATAACTTGGTCTGATTCAAACAAAAGTTAGGGGTTCAACAAAACGCCCATTTGCCGGCTTTTTGTGTGTACTTGCCACGTAAATGTTGCTAATGGGTCCGACCCCTCGAGGGTCTGTGTCCCCGAGTAACCTGTTTCACAGTGACAGGCGACAGGTGACGTGTGACGTTCACAGGGAATAATTTTATCTCCATCGTGACACATTTTACGCGATATTCGCTACAATTAGGGAATGTAGCGGTTAACCGTTTTTGTATAGAAATAACCGAGTTTTTCCCGTACATAAAATAACCGATTGCATTCTCTAGCTATAATCCTGTGCAGCGTTCAGCGTTCTAGTATAGGACCTACCATGAGCCACTTTGTTCGTTCGTCTATTTCCCTCTCTATTGTTTTCGCATATTCAAGCGATAAAGCTCTTTACTCTAGTGCGTCTACGGCGAAAGTCGCTGGTTCGATTCCAGCCCTGGGCTCTCGGAGATATTACTTTTTTGTAGTAAGTTTATGACATCTCTTTCAATTTATATCTCGTATATTATTTCTCAAAATGGAGTGGTGAAAAATTGTATTACACTCGGCAGCAAAATTAGTTCACCGTTCATACCTTGAGACCTTCGCAAGATTTTACAGAATGCGAGTGTTTTATATATTTAGAAGAAAATTAAATTACAACGACAAATTTTGCTTAATACAGGGTACTCCGAACCCGGCAGAATTCATTTTATATTAAGAAAAACTGGAGTTCCCTCTTATACTTCAGTGAACATAATTACGTTTACCAAACCCAACGTCCCTTGGCTCCTAATCGATTCACAGCTTGAGGGCTATCAGTCATCTGTCACTTGTAAGAACTGACAGGCCCTGAATTAAATTGTAAAACAGTACTTTTTTTTTTTAAGAAACCGTATAATAATTTTCAAATCGCTCTATGTTAACGGTAACTCATTTGTCATAGTCCTTCAATATCCGGGATTAGCCAACTAACCCCGAGTTAACTGATAAGGGCCAAATGCACCAACCATTAATGTATAAATTTTAATAAATAGAACGATATATGGTACCTACTGACTACTCCGGCGATTCTCATTAGTAATCACAAAAAAAAATACCCATGCGGTCATGTTAAAAAAGTAAGGTGATTTTTGAAAAAAAAAATCCTGAATACCTGATTTTCCATTAATTCCAGTGATTCTGATTCGAATGAACCCAAGCAACTCCAGATCCGGAAGAATTGGCTTCCAGGATTAAAAAAAAAAGAAACTCGGGTATTTATATGAAACGTTCATTCACACAGGCGCACTTCTGACACATTGCATACAAAAAAACAATGTGTAATGACGGCGCTAACACGTAGAAAATAATCTCTCACACTTGGATCTATTTTTGTACACAGATTAGTCAGATCACAACACAGTCCCGCGTATGCCTATTTGGGCTCGTACTTCGGCAGACAAGAGATGGTTCAGTTAACGATATTGGAACCATTCTAGAACCATGTCAAAATGACACGCTGTAGGATATTTCTTACAATATGATTTATAGCGTCACTATGGCATAGTCCTACAGTGGCCTAGGGTTCCAATGGGAGCTACCGTATTGTCGCTCACCAGGCGGCGTCACTCATGCGTGGGTCCTGTGTGAGTATGAGATGATTGTCAAAGTGACGTTTGAAATGTTCCCGCAGGACCCACGTTCCACTAGCGCCCCTAGCGGAAAATCGACTCGCGGTAGTCCTCTGGCTGACTGTAGGTATGCCGACTCCCCTATGTTGCTTGAAGTCACGACAGCTTTACCTGGATAACAGTCTGTCGCCAGGATAGGCAGCACCAATATTAATGTTGTTCCGTGCGCTCTTGTCGACCAATACCGCGCTCTGAGCGATCGCGGCCAGTGCTAACAAGCAGAATATGGTTTTCATCTGAAAATAACGTGAATATGTATAACGAGGGACTTGTAGTATTTAAAATACAAATTAAATTGTTCTAAAGGATCGGCTATAGCCTTGCTCAAAAGATGTTCACGTAGAGACATTCCCTTAGGAAAATGTATTGCAAAAACAACATAAGTACTTATTCGAGTCGCCGCAGCGTATACGATTGCGTTTAGTTCCTATTTTTTCCTCACATAACTCGAGATAAAACCAAAAATTGTTTGTACTTCGCGTGGCGCCATTTCTCTCCGTCAACTTCAGACCGCTCGCGACCGCGGACTGCGTGCGACATTTTAAAGTAGGTACATGTAGGATAGCCAAATAAGAGGTATACTTACATTTAATTTTTTATATTTTACTTTACGATTTTTTTTTTTAATTAAAAAGTATTTTTTTATAAACATCTTATTTAGGGATGAAAAATTCATACAAAACAAAAGAAAAATACCGCAAGACAAGAATCAAAAAGACGGCCAATTTTGATAAGATTTTCGCAGCTAACAGGATATTTTGGCTGTAAAGTTTTTTTTTGTTTGGAAATAATGGCAATTTGGGACACTTTAAAACTGGTTTCCGAGAGAAAATTGACGAAAATGATCACATTTCCCGTTGTGGCGTAAGTATACATTTGCTACACATTTAGTAAATTTATTGCTTCACGTAAAATTGCCATCCCTCAATAACATATTTTTAAATAAATATGTACTTTACAAGTATAATTAAAAACAAAATTATACCTAATATTTAGTCATCCTGTATTTGCTATTAACGTAGGTATGCAAAATATTACTCGCACATATTGTTTATTTTTTTCTATCTCGATATGTTTTGTACTGTCTTGAGAGTAAATTTTCTGAAAAACCATGTAGGTAGTATTTGTTTTTTCAATGTGCTCAACCCTGAGAGGGGAATATAGTAAAATGAACAAGTTTCAACATAGAACTAAAGTTAAAACGGAGACCGGGTCATTTGCCAAAATGTTATTACGAAGGCGCAAGAAAGTAAATATCAGCTTTATATAACAAAACTTACTTTTGTTAAGAAATCCTTTCCTCACGTATTGTTATTAGTGTTTGATAAGAACTACTCGTCCTAGGATACTTTTATACGACTGTCATGTGATAAGATTGCGCTATCACTGATTCAGAGAAGTGATGGTTTACAAATAGCGCATGACTAACCTGCCACAGATTGTTTTGGTAGAATGATCAGTCTATACTTTTTTTTTAAACTATAGACATAGATATTGTCTTCTACTACCGCGATTGTTATTAACACCATGACCCTACGTTTCGAGCGCTTTACGGCACTCGTTTTCAGTCATCATCTTAACCCTGAGAAAACGAGTGCTGTAAAGGGCTCGGGTGTAGGGTCATGGTGTTAATAAACGCGATTAATCCGATCTAAAGTGTTTAATTTCAATATAGACTATTCAATATTTTAGTTCGTTTTCCTGGGGTTTTTCCGCTAATCGACATCCATTGTGCCTTTTATGCGTGATACCTAAGTAGCTCTATTCTAACCACCCTAGTTCGTCCACGAAACCTATCATCATTTTAAGGTTACCAACTGCCTCCTTTAGTGTGCTTGGAGTCTCTAAGTATTTGCTCCTGTATACTTCTACCTGTTTAACTATAGATTATGCTACTAATACTAAACGCATGGCCAAATTAGGCTGACTGTGGAACCTTGTGCTACTGTATCCGCCAACAACAAATAAGTCTTTCGAATAAAAAAACCTCTACTCAAATCGGTTTGGGAGCTACGATGCCACAGACAACACATAACACACACAGATGAATAAGTGAGACTTTTTATACTTACCCCCTTTTTCCCAGGGTTAATAATCAGTGTTTATGTAGAGTCCATATTAGTTTTTTTTATTCAAAAGTGAGAGGGAGTTCCGAGTAGTGGGACAGGGTCGGGTGAACTCATAGAGTCAATGGTAGACCTTGGATTGTTAGACAAAATTATGTTAATTGATTTTACCATCCTTTAATGCATCAAATCCAAAAAAAGTTTTGAAGAGTCTACAGTTAGCAAGAAAATCGACCATTTAACGAAAACAATGTATTTGATTTAAATACACATCGATCCCACATAATCCGCAATGTCACAATTTATTTAAACGTGTAGAATAGGGTTTCTGGCCAACCACTGGAAGCCGTCAGTTTCGCTGCTTCCAATTGAATTGTCAGCGATTTATAGCTTTAATTTTCCACTGTGACAGTTCAGCTCGTGACGATAAAATAAAGGTCACGTATCGCCCTCCTATATTTAGCAGCATAAATTATTTAGCCTCGTGATTGATGGAAATGTGGACCTTTTAGCAAGCGAAATTAAGCCTAAATTTAGATACCGGGTGGGCCCCATAACAGGAGCAAAAAAAATTATCGTAGGAAGTACTTCCAAACTGAAAAACGTTTGTTCAGCTACTTTTAAACATAGCATTCGCAGTAAATCAATTACCATACATTGATTGGGAGATCCGGCGGATATACCAGCTATAAGGTCAGCTATGATATAAGTTACACTTGACCCCATATTCTATAGATTCCTACGATACCCATGACAGCAAAGAGGTGAAATTCTTAACCCGCAATTGCCTTCTGAAAAACTATTTTTGAGGTCGTAGGAACACGATTTTGTAGAGATATTCCTGTCCTCTTGTTTATTCGTCACGGTACTATAATTATTATATAAATGCTGGGCTGAAACTCACAGCTAAGCTGTGATAAATGGTCCCTGG
The DNA here is from genome assembly GCA_949128165.1 of Lathronympha strigana. Lineage (NCBI taxonomy): Eukaryota > Metazoa > Arthropoda > Insecta > Lepidoptera > Tortricidae > Lathronympha > Lathronympha strigana. The sequence continues at coordinate 6,705,478 of OX421923.1, read as the reverse complement.
GATCTCGGGTCGCCGAGGCCACGCGTCTCTGAACACGTTTAACTGACACTCTGAAGGTCTTTAAGTAATTAATTTCCCAACATACGACACTCATATGATAAACATTTCGGAAAACTTTGGGGACAGTCCCACACAGATCGACCTAGCCTCAAAGTAAGCAAAGCGTGTACTATGGGTACTAGACGACGATATACTTGTGCATACTTATGTGAATATGTAGATAAATACATATAAAAACGTAGAAAAGGTCCATAACTCAGGAACATTATATTCGTGATAAATACACAAATAACTACCCTTACCTGGATTCGAACCCGGGGAGGAGCTTCGTAGGCAGTGATGGCAGGGTCACTACCAACGGGTACGGCGGCGGTTAATATTGTATGAAAAAATCGAAAAAAATATTTTTGGATCTTTTCGTAGTAATTTTTTGGATAAAATCGTAGATAGGCATTTGGACTAGTTTTGTTTATACTATCAATGTCATATTTTATATGAGAATCATATTTCTGTCAGGGACAATCTGTATAAAATCAATACCAAAGTCAGAAATGCATGTCAAAGTCAGACGTTCAGTGTTCAGACACTTCAGACGTCTTCAAAATCGCCCCTAACTAATTCATACTTGCGAATGTCGTCATTTGCAGGTTTCAGATGGCAAAATGTATGTGAAAATAAGTAAATTGCGATTTTGATCGTGAAGCATTGCGTTTAGATGTATAGTTGTTATACAATTATTATTTCTTTTTAATGTGAGAAATCCAATGGTACCATTCATTAACCTATAGTGTAAAGGTTGTAGAAGAACTCACGGTATCGTTTAAAATCCTAAGTATACCTTCTGTTTCCTTCATTATCTGTGTTTACAAGAAAACAGTTTATGTACCACTTTGCCCGACATACATTGCTTATTATAATTCTATTATCTTTTCCATAGATCTATGCCATGACTAATTAGCGCCTATTTTAATGCAGATTAGTAAATTATTTATATCTATGATGACACCGGTTGTTTGTTAAGGAAAACAAGATATGTTTATGAAGTACTTGCACAACTACGGTTTCCAAGAAAGGGTTATGAAGAAAGTCACACCGATAGTTAGAAACGTTAGGGGGCTAATTCGAAGTTTAAAATGATAACTGGTTTTGTTATTTTATTAGGTACCAAGTCAATTCTAACAGCGCAATCTAGTGTGTAGAAAAATGTCTTTAAACCGTTTTAAACAGACAATCACTTATCTCAAAATCCCCATTTAAATCGGTTTATTTCTTTGGAAGCTAAGTTCCCAAAGACAACACAATACCAACAATTATTTACCTTATACTTTATTTACATACAATTTAAATAACAAGAAAGTGTGGGTTGTTTTAGAGGTAGGTATTAGTTTTTTTTTTTAATTTAATTGTATTTTCTTTGTTTATTTCAGTTTAGTTTAAGTTATAAAACTTTCTAATTAATGAACACGTGTTCTTGCCAGAGGTTTTTATTAAAATTGAGCTCCTGGTATATTAGCGATGTTGCAACCGCCATGTTGACGAGAAAACTGAAGTCTGCGGGTAGGTTGACACTTAAGGATAACCATAAATGATCTACTTACCCTCTTTCTTGCTCTTTTGTGTTTAGTAAAAAACCATAATAATATCCCGTGTTCATTAATTAAAAATTTCAAATAACCGCGATAGTTTCTAAACCAGCCAAGAGCATGTCGGGCCATGCTCAGTGTAGGGTTCCGTAGTTTACCATCCGTCCCAATAGGCGAACTTAAAAAGGGTTTTAATAGACACCATGCTCATAACAATAAAAAAGGAGTAGTTTCGCTTACAACTTATACGCCTTTTTAACCAAGAAGATACGTTTTTATGCAAAAAACAAAAATGGCTTAACTGACCAAATTCAAAATAATTTTCCTTGAAATTCTTCATAAAGTTCTATTTTCATAATGTTTTTTAATTTTTTTGGATTTGCAGTTCAAAACAATTGTAACGCAATATCTTTCAATTTCTAATTTGCGGTTCAAAAGTTAGAGGGGGCAGCACATTTGTTTTAACTTCCGAAGCGATTTTTTCCGAAAATATTTACTTTATCAAAAATTGTTTTAGTAATCCCCTATTATTTTTCAAATACCTATTCAACAATAACTCACACTTTAGGGTTGACATGAAGGAAACTCAACCCCACTTTACTTGTATGGGAGGTACCCTAAAAATAAAAGTTTTATGACTTTTTATTTGACCACTTTGTCTGCATGATTCATGTGTATAGTCATACCAAATTACAGCTTTCTAGTACTAACGGTCACTCAGCTAAGTCGCAGACGAACGGACGGATAGACAGAAAGACAGAGCGACACTATAAGGGTTCCTAGTTAAAACCCTAAAAATGTATTTAACTTATAACACCCATTTTTCGGTCAAAGTAAATTGATAAATAATATTTATCAAGCGCCCTTCAGCGCCTTAAAGCGATTAATCTGACAAATCCATAAGTATTAATAAGTAACTTTATTGGAACTAATAGCATTAGCCAACTAAAGTGACAAATTTACGCACTACCCTTAACCAGGAGACGTATTCGAACTTTGAAATTCCCAATTTGATTTGTATATACCCAGCGTAAACGAAGATCTCCGTGAAGGTAAGTTAAGCCAAAAATCCTTACACCTGTATGTCCGTCTACCTGTATGTCCTCGACCGATTCTCATGGAATTGTGTTAGCAGGTTGTATTACATTTTGTGCCAGTTTCACCGTCCGGGGTTAGTCTACTAACTTAGAGTTTTAGCCCTGACGTGTTTTTGCGGTAGCCGAATGTGAACTTTCATGAAATGTCATAGGGACTTTGACGATGTACGACATTAGTACGTCAGCGGTTAAAGGTTAATATGGAATTTGACAGCTAACTCCGGGTTAGGAGGCTAACCGTGGTAGGCGCAAGTGTTCATCTACATTTTATTTATGGTGTTTGGTTTTTTGGAAAATGTTGAAAATACTGGAAGTTGACACAAAAAAACTTAACCACCATAGTATAGTATCTTCAACCATTTCGTTTTATAGCAAAGTCTACAGCTTACAGTCCTCACAGAGCCGCTAGTTAAGGTAGCATTCGGATCTAAGCAGCCACTGGCCGGCAGCCACGACACCGCTCAGTAAGACAGCGGTTGCCCCGATCCGAATACTACCTTTAATAATATATGACCTAGCTCGCGCTAGTCGGAGTCCTGTCAAGTTCGTATCATATCATTAACATTTTAGGATGGATTTTAAAATGTCGAATAGTCTTCCAGTAGGGCTCTGGATTAAAAGGGATTAAAAGATTAATTTCCGTTGACTACGATGTATCTGATCTTTGGTCAATTTGGTTTAATCGAAGTTGGAAAACACTTTTGGGAAACGTATATGTATGTATATACTACCTATATAGGTATATTTACTCAGGTTTGATTCAAACCGAATTGAATGTGTGTAATGTACGCAATTCAGAGACTGAAAGTACCCACTAAAGGATGATTCACGCTGAAACGGGCCGGGACAGGCCAAGCCGGGACGGGGTGTCAATTTCTATCGAAATCCACACGTAAGGAAGTATACTCCGAGTACGTACTTTACGTAAGTAAAAAATAACACAAGTAGATACGATGTGTGTATATTGTTGACATATTTTTCCGCGGCCACCTAGAGGGTAAGGCCAAATTGGCCTCGAAGAAGCTCGGTGTGCTCAATAGATCGAGGCAGTATTTCACGCCGGCCCATCGCCTACAGCTTTATAAGGCGCAGGTTCGCCCGCATATGGAATACTGCTCTCATCTTTGGGCAGGGGCACCTAAGTACCAGCTTCTTCCTCTAGACCGCATCCAACGGAGAGCAGCTCGAATTGTCAACTGCCAACGTATTTCTGATCGGCTTGATCCCTTGGCGCTGCGTAGAGATGTGGCCTCACTCTGTATTTTCTATCGCATGTATTATGGGGAGTGTTCCGAGGAATTGTTCGGATTAATCCCTGCCGCTTCTTTCCGCCATCGCCCTACGCGACAATATTTCCACTCTCACCATTTAGATGGTTGGCAGTCCTCAACTGTGCGCTTTTCCCGAAACTTCCTGCCTCGCACAGCTAAACTGTGGAACGAACTGTCGCCAGCGGTGTTTCCGGACCGATACGACCTTCAAACCTTCAAGAAAAGAGCGTACTCCCACCTTAAAGGCCGGCAACGCACTTGCGACACCTCTGGTGTTGCGGGTGTCCATGGACGACGTTAATCGCTTACCATCAGGTGATTCGTTTGCTCGTTTGCCCCCTATAGCATAAAAAAAAAAAAAAAAAAAAAAAAAATATATTATTTGCCAGCATAAGTATTACACTTAGGTATTGTAGGCAAAAAATATCTGTCAAGCAAAAATGCTTTTAGAAGTAACAATTTCATGTAATTTATCAGTCATAGGGTTGAATTTGTAAACTATTCTCTATGTTAATTATGATTTGATTATAATTATTAGGTATTAGTAGAGTCTAACCACGTTATCTCTTGCAAGCAAATGAACTGTCAAGCATTTAAAGTGTTATGCGTTATTCATAAACGCACTTCAACAACAGTTTAGCTAAATGATTGTTTGTCCTTATCTGTCACTTTGACAATCGCGTTTGTCAGAATGGGAGAAAACATAATTTAACTAAAGCTTCTGTTAACTTTTTTATGAATAAGGCGGTTATTATACACATTAAACTTCTAGGAAATACGACGTTTACTTTACACTTTCACAGTCCGTGCTATCAAAATATATCCAAACATAGCTTAGTGGAACTCTACGCAATATATATCTATGTTGGATATAATATCCCGGGTGCACAATATATGCGACAATTTGTCCACACACTGTCTATGCATGGCGCGTCGCCAAACACTCATAGTCCGAGAGCCAGCGGGATATTAACAGTCTTTGTTAAAATTTATATAATCTTCTATATATATAAAAGAGGTTGTCCTCATCTACGATCAACGCACAGCCGAAACGGCTAGGACTAGAAACTTGAAATTTTTACCAAAGCTTCCTTTTAGTACGTAGACGAGAGATAAGAACGGATTTTTGGAAATTCTACCCCTAAGGGGGTGAAAAGGGGGTTGAAAGTTTGTATAGAAATGGAAATTTTTTTTGAGCTAGAGACTTGAAACTTTGTGTAAAGACTTTTAATTACAATTGAAAAAAACTTTTTTCATGGTTTTTGGAAATTCTACCTCTAAAGGGGTAAAAAGGGGGTTGAAAGTTTGTATAGGAATAGAATTTTGTTTTGAGCTAGAGACTTGAAACTTTGTTTTAAAACTCTGTATTACAATTGGAGAAAAGTATTTTCAAGGTTTTTGGAAATTCCACCTCTAAAGGGGTAAAAAGGGGGTTGAAAGTTTGTATAAGAATGGAATTGTGTTTTGAGCTAGATACTTGAAACTTTGTGTTAAGACTCCTTATTAGAATTAAAGAAAAGTGTTTTCATATTTTTGAAAAATTCAACGCCTATGTGGGTTAAAAAAGGGGTAGAAAGATTGTATGAGAATGGAATTAATTTTTGAGCTAGAAACTTGAAACTTTGTGTAAAGACTTTTAATTACAATTGAAGAAAACTGTTTTCATGGTTTTTAGAAATTCTACCTCTAAAGGAGTAAAAAGGGGGTTGAAAGTAAGTAAATGAATAGATTTTTGTTTTAAGCTAGAGACTTGAAACTTTGTTTTTAAACTCTGTATTACAATTGAAGAAAAGTGTTTTCATGGTTTTTGGAAATTCCACCTATAAAGGGGTAAAAATGGGGTTGAAAGTTTTTATAGGAATGTAATTTTGTTTTGAGCTAGAGACTTGAAACTTTGTGTTAAGACTCCTTATTATAATTAAAGAAAAGTGTTTTCATGGTTTTTGGAAATTCAACCCCAAAGGGGTAAGAAAGGGGTAGAAAAATTGTATGAGAATGGAATTTATTTTTGAACTAGAGACTTGAAACTTTGTGATAAGACTCCTTATTAGAATTAAAGAAAAGTATTTTCATAGTTTTGGAAAATTCAATCCCTATGGGGGTAAAAAACGGGTAGAAAGTTTGTATGAGAATGGGATTTATTTTTGAGCTAGAGACTTGAAACTTTGTGTAAAGACTTTTAATTACAATTTAAGAAAACTATTTTCATGGTTTTTGGAAATTCTACCTCTAAAGGGGTAAAAAAGGGGTTGAAAGTTTGTATAGGAATATAATTTTGTTTTGAGCTAGAAACTTGAAACTTTGTTTTGAAATTTTGTATTACAATTGAAGAAAAGTGTTTTCATGGTTTTTGAAAATTTCACCTATAAAGGAGTAAAAAGGGGGTTGAATGTTTTTATAGGAATGGAATTTATTTTGAGCTAGAGACTTGAAACTTTGTGTAAAGACTCTTTATTACAATTAAAGAAAAATGATTTAATGGTTTTTGGAAATTCTACTACTAAAGGGGTAAAAACTAATAAGGGGGTTGAAAGTTTGTTTGAGAATGGTTTTTTTAGCTAAAGTCTTGAAACTTTGTGTAAAGACTCTTTATTACAATTTAAGGAACGTGTTTTCATGATTTTTGGAAATAAAGGGGGTGAAAAGGGGGTAAAATCTTTGTATGGAAATGGAGATTATTTTTGAGCTTGAATGTTTTTGTAAAAACATTTTATTTAAATCAAAGAAAAGTGTAACTTTCGTGAGTCATACTGATATTAAATTGCAACGTATTTTTTATTACAATAGGCGTGACATGATTCGTCTGCGTCGGGCAGACATCGTCGGACAGACAGAGTGTTGTTATCACCTTCGTTGCCCGAGCCCGGCGTAGGTAACGGTTCGCGCGGGAGGAAGCGGAAGCGGGGTGATTCGCGCAATCCGGCGCCGTCGTTGCGGGAGTCTGATTTGTCGGATCGTCTGACGGGATCAACGACAAGCACACCGAACTAACCGTGTCCTCCAAATCGTCACCACACAAATTCACGTTCCCTCTAGGAAGCACTGGTTTCCAAGCCGGTGGCAGAGTCCAACCTCCGTCGATGTTGAAATTACGGATCTTGCGTGGCACGTAACATTTTTCCCGTGCCAACAACTTCACTTTATCGAACCGAATGAAATGCGTCGCGTCCGTACCGAAAGTATGTTCCGCTACCGCCGAATGCCTTACGTCCTGACGCCTATTGTGATAAAAATACGTGAGTGTTAACCGTTGCAATTTAAAGAAAAGTGTTTTCATAGTTTTGGAAAATTCAACTTCTAAAGGGTTAGAAAGGGGGTTGAAAGTTTGTTTGAAAATGGTATTTTTTTGAGCTAGAGACTTGAAACTCTGTGCAAAGACTGTTTATTATTAAAATATAAAAAAGTTGTTTGCTAAGGGGTTAAACGTTTGTATGGAAAAGGAGATTCTTTTTGAGCTAGAGGCTTGAAACTTTGTGAAAATTAGAACAAAAGAAAAGTGTTTTCATAGTTTTGGAAAATTGTACTCCTAAGGGGGTAAAAACAGGGTTGAAAATTGATGAAGCGGGGAAATAAAGATTTTTTTGAGCTAGAGATTTGAAACTTTATGCATCGATTCCTTATTAAAATAAACTGGTTTCATGGTTTTTTTGGAAATTCCAACCCATAAAGAGGTGAAAAGAGTGTTGAAAGTTTCTATGGCGGAAAGTTTTCTTTTGTATCCATAGACTTCAACTCAATTTTGTTATTCAAGTATGTAGGTAATCATTTATGCTATTTAACCGGATAGTTTTCTGTAAGAGACAAATGTTGCCTTTTAGCGATAATACCGCCTGTTGCCAACATCTACCTAATAAAAACTTAAACGTAAACGCAATAGAAAATATTTGTATTATATATGTGTAGATTATATCAAGTCACATTGTAAAAAGATAAAACAAGGTATGAAAATCTGTAGGAAGAACCCTATTATACGCGGACGAAGTCGCGGGCAGAAAGCTAGTATTATTATATCACTGTAAAGTCGGGTTCATTATGTACACCTACATAGGTATGTAGGTATGTAAAACCCGGTTTAATTTTATTTTCTATTTTGGTGTGAACATTAAAGGGATACCTTCATTGGGTAGGTATCTATTTATTGTTTTATTTAAAAAAAATGCTATAACTACCTACCAACCTGACTATATACAAGGAAGTACATAAGTACATAACAGCTATGAATTACATTAGGAGTAGTATGCTATAGTTGACGGTCCACCGAATCAGGCTGCTCGGACTCGAGGTGTCCATCACCAAGACCGAAGCCATGGTCCTGGGGGGCCCGAGGGGTTGGAGGGTGAGGGCGGACACTGCACTGCGGGTGAGCGGCGAGTCTCTCCGGGTCGGGGCGCACTTAAAATACTTGGGCCTCGTCCTGGACAGAAAGTGGACCTTTGAGGAGCACCTGAGAAGGCTAGCTCCCCGCCTAGTGGGCGCCGCAATGGCGTTGGGCCGCTTGCTGCCAAACATAGGAGGGCCTAATGCCCCCTGCAGGCGACTGTACGCCGGGGTCGTCCGCAGCATGGCGCTCTACGGAGCGCCAATTTGGGCCGTACGGCTCAAGGAGGGAACGAGGGCGTTGCTCCGAAGACCGCAGAGGGTAGTGGCCCAGCGGATCACCAGGGCCTATCGCACCACCTCCCACGCAGCGGCCTGCATCCTCGCTGGCACCCCGCCCTGGGAACTGGACGCTGAAGTCCTTGCGGACAGGTACCAGAGGCGGGCGGAGGCAAGAGGGAGAGGGAAGGCCCCAGACCCCGAGGAGGAGGCGGAAAGGGCCGAGAGGGCAGCAGCGGAGCGCCTTCACGCCCGATGGAGGGATGCCCTGGAGGATGCCCACTACGGAGTCCACACTGTAGGGGGCATCCTCCCAATAATGGAGGACTGGCTCAAGAGGAAGGGAGGGACCCTATCTTACAGGGTCACGCAGGTGGTGTCCGGACACGGCTGCTTCGGACATTACCTGCATAGGATAGGGCGGGAGCCAGGTCCCGAATGCCTGGAATGTGGGGCAGATGATGACACGGCCCAGCACACTCTAGAGGAGTGTAATCGCTGGGCCGTGGAAAGGACGGAAATGGTGGCAGTCACGGGTCTGAGGGACCTCTCGCTGCACAGCGTCTTAGAGGCGATGCTGGGCAGCGAGAGGAAATGGAAGGCGGTGACCTCCTTCTGCGAACAAGTCATGTTGCAGAAGGAGGCAGCAGAGAGAGAGCGCGAAGAAGCGCCTGACGCACTTCCGCTCCGACGCAGGCGGCAGGGCCGACGGCGACGCAATTTTGCTCGCCGAGACCTGTAGTGGGGCTTGCGGGTTCGGGACCCGCAATGCACGGCCCTACTCGAGTCGTCAGGGGGGAAACTAAGCGTTTCTAATCTCCCCCCTCCAGTAGTGCGGATGCCCAAGCGCTAAGCTGGGCAGTTCGGGGGGCGCTGTGGTAGAATGTCCAATGACAAATCCCACTGCGCCCCCAAATAAACGACAGCGAGGGTGAAACGCCGGAGTGGGGTTTAGTGGGTAGTCCTCTTCCCCCCCCTCTCGTTAGGAGAGGGGGCCGAAAGAGGGAGGCCCACATACCACCCCCCCCCCCCCCATTATGGCCTTCCCGCGGCCGGGGGGGAAGATGCGTAAATGCATTCCCCACTTCGACAAAAAAAAAAGGAGTAGTATGCTATAGCAGCATATATATATATGTATATTAGTATATATAGCATAGTTACCCTCCCTAATCTAATCTATAGCGACTCCGTCTGTCTAACAAACGGCGGCCTGAAATTCCGCTTGTAATATATACCGTTAATTAGATACAATATCGCACCTACATAATGAGTATTTGTATGTGTATGTATTCGTATGGATACACTTTTTATTATAACCCTACATTGGTTGACTGGTAGAGAATGCCTTACGGGATTAAGTCCACCATTTGTACTTTTCTTTATAGTGCAATAAAGTATTCTTAAATAAATATCATATTCGATTTTTCAACTGGTACTGGTGGCTTTTGAGTAAGTGTGGGCAATCGACCGCATTAAGTGGCGCAATGGTATTAGGAGGGCCAACCCCAAATAAATATGGGAATGGTAATGGCCAGGAAGAAGAAGACTGGTGGCTTTTGAGTAGATAAGTATAAGTATTGTATCGTTTCGTCGTATTATCATTCGTATTTTGAACTAACAGGACCACAATCTTTAAGACTAATCTTTAAGGTTGAGTAGTAAATAGAAAGCCCTTAGCCCTGAAGAATATCTGCAGGTTAGCCGGGAAGTCCAGGATATGAGGAGATCAAAGAAACACGTCCGTTCGGTATTCCATTTAATCGGGTGACGAAACCAAATGTGAATCTACCCTATATTGTAGAAGCATAAGTCTACCCACATATATTACACCTCCACCCTTAATTATTAATACAGCTGTTTATTGATTAAGTATTTGAATACAATGCTAATTACATTATTGCCTAAAATTAATGTTCTTATAGTATATTAACCTAATCTATTTCAAACCCATATCTCAGCACGGGTTTACGTATGCGCTTTGGCCGGTTCGCCGGGGACGCGGTATCTATGTGAGTACCCTCTGTACCCAGGGGCACCACCTCCTCAGACGTTAGAGATGTTTCCTCCACGTCGGGTTCCACCAAACTTTCCGGCGCGTGCGGAGACGGAGTGGCATCAGTCTCACTGACTGCAGATACCTCGCCTGGCGCCACCTCTGACACATCTGGCAAGGTCACCGAATAACTACTACGCCTTTTTTTAATTTGATCTATATGTCTTTTTAGTTGTGGACCACCTTCCCTGCCTATAACGAAATTCCGAGAGCCCACTTTTTTCTTAACCTGGCCACTTAGTTAGTTAGTTTGTTAGTTTTTCTGGGCTTTTTCCGCAACTCGACATCCAATGTGCCTTTTTTGCGTGGTAACGAGGTAGCCCTACTCCAACCATCCCAGCTCCTCTATGAAGGCCAACATTTGTTTAAGGTTGCTAAATGCCTCCTTTAGTGTGTTTATAGTCCCCAAATACCTACTCCTGTATACTTCCACCTGTCTACAGTCCAGTACAATATGTTTCGTTGTTTCCTCTTCTCCCATGCAGGCTCTGCACATAGGACTATCTGTTATACCCATGTTGTATAGGTGTTTGTTTAGTGTGTTGTGTCCTGTAAGTAGCCCTACTATTTTTCGTAGTTGGTGTCTGGGTGTCCTAAGTAAGGTTTTTGTGAGCTTGTCGTTTAACTCCGGTAGGACTTCTTTGGTTTGTCTACATGTGTTCAGTTCATTCCAGTATTTGTTGTGAAGGTTTCTGTGATGTTGGTTTAGTCGGTTTTGTATGTACGATAAAGGTAGTGGTATGATGGGTTCCGGTCCGTATGTCGGTGTCTCTGACCCTCTCCTCGCCAGTTCATCCGCCGCATCGTTTCCTCTTGAGCCACTATGTCCCTTTATCCATTGTACAGTCACTCCGTTTCCTTCCTCGGTTAACTCCGTGAGGTTATTGTGGCATTCAAGTATGAGTTGTGAGGTAAGTTTGTCGCTGCGTAGCGCTTGCAGTACTGATTTACTGTCTGACAGTATTAGTATGTTTTCGTTTTTGGTTTGACGTCTGCTTACTGCCTTGCAGGCTTCTATTATTCCCACACATTCTGTTTGGAATACTGTGTTGTGTTCTCCTAGAGGTCTCGAGATGTGTATGTTTAGGTCTTCTGAGAAGACACCACATCCTGTTCCCTCATTTGTTTTTGAGCCATCTGTAAAAATTCTAAGGCTCGTTTGGTTTAGTCCCTCTTTCGGGTCTTCTGTTAACGATATGGCATATTCCTTCCAGAAGATCATCGTTTTCGGTATTTTGTCAGTCGGTGCTTCCAGTATTGGCATAGTAGAGACCATGTTGTCATAGATCTTTTTGTGTGTCGAGCTGAGGTTTGACCACAGGTTTAGGTTTTTTAGCCTCAGCGCTGTGGCTGCCGCTTCCTTCTGTATGTGTATATGTAATGGTAGGAGTCCTAGTATTATTTCTAGTGCTGCCGTCGGAGTGGTTCTCATGCATCCTGTAGTGGCCATGCATGCTAGTCTTTGTGTTTTGTTTAGTTTGTTTATTGCAGTGGTAAGCTGTGTGCGAGGCCACCACACGACCGCGCCATAGCTGATCATTGGCATTATAACCATTTTGTATAGCCACAGTATAATGTAAGGGGTTAGCCCCCATCTCTTTCCCACCATCCTTCGGCATTGCCAGAAGGTCACTGTTGCTTTGTTTAGTTTGTTGTCGAGGTGTTTTCCCCAATTTAGTTTTTCATCTAGGATTATTCCTAAGTATTTAACTTCCCTTGAAAGCGTTAGCCTTGTTCCGAAGAGCTTCGGCATTTCGTAATTTCCCAATTTTTGTTTGTGTGTGAAGAGGATTGTGTCGGTCTTTTTTGGGTTTACCGATAGGTCATTCTCCTTGCACCATTCCTCTACTATATTTAGTGCGGATTGTGTGAGATCGCATAGTGTGCTTATTACTAGGCCGCTGATTAGTATCACCAAGTCATCTGCGTATCCTATAGTCATAAAGTGTTCGTTATTGAGTTTCACTATCAAATCGTTTACTACCAGGTTCCAAAGTAGTGGTGATAGTACTCCTCCCTGGGGGCACCCTCTCATGACTAGTGCCTGATGGTTTTTATTTTCAGATAGTATTACTACTCTCTGTTTAAGCATGTTCATTATCCATTCTGTTATGAGTTGATTTGTTCCATGTCTCTGTAAAGCTAGTTCGATGCTGCTAAAGTTAGTTTTGTCAAAGGCCCCTTCTATGTCGATAAAAGTGCCCAGACAGGAGTTTTTCCTCTCTAGCGCATTTTCTATGTTGCTTACTACAGCGTGAAGCGCCGAGTCTGTTGATTTACCTTGACTGTAGGCATGTTGGTTTGGATGGATTGTTATGTTCTTCAGAGCCGTGTCCTTCAGTTCCCTGTCGCATAGTCTTTCTAGGGTTTTCAGCAAGAAGGATGTGAGGCTAATTGGTCTAAATGACTTTGGGTCCGAGTAGTCAGTTTTACCGGGTTTTGGCAGGAAAATAACTTTTACTTCCCTCCATTTGTGTGGTATATATCTAAATGCTATGCAGCTGCATAGTAGATTTGATAGGTGTTCCATTAGTTTATGTCCTCCCCACTTTAGTAGTGCTGGATAGATTCCGTCTGTTCCTGGTGATTTGTAGTTGTCGAAACTGTTCACCGCCCAGATCGTTTTGTTTAGTCTTGTTATTCGTTCCGCTATTTCCTGCCTGGCCACTTAACCTGGCCACTTAACCAGCTTCCCCCCGCGTGATCCTTTGCCCATACTGAATCGCCTACCTTAATCTCCCTGGTTGTTCCCCCCGCGTGGGCTACTTGTTTATCCTGAGCCTGTTGTACTCGAGATTCGACTTGCCTAGTTCCGTTCAGCAAATCCAACCTCGACCGCAGCCGTCGGCGCTGTAACAACATGGCGGGAGCCGATCCAGTAGAACTATGTTCCACGTTCCTATACATCATCAGATACGCTTGAAGAGCTTCGTCTATATCACTACCATCACGAAGTGCCTTTTTGATAGCTCTCTTGCATAACTTAACCGCATTTTCTGCAGCGCCATTTGAAGCTGGGTGATACGCTGGCGTAAATGTAATTTTAACGCCATTTATCGCCATAAAATGCGCGTATTCCTTAGAAGTAAACGGAGGGCCGTTGTCGGATACCACTTCCAATGGCAATCCAAAACGGGCAAATGTTTCACGTAATGGTTTTATGACTGCCGTGGCTGTGGTCTTCGGCATTTTAAAAATTTCTAACCACTTCGTCGACGAATCTATAATAACTAAAAACGTTTGACCATGAAAAGGACCCAGAAAATCGATATGTAACCGCGACCAGGGCTCCGGGTTATATGGCCACGGTTGTGGCGGAGCGCGCGGCGGCGCGGCGCCCTCTAACACGCATGTAGTGCACCCCTTGCATAACTTCTCGATATCGCTATCTATTCCGGGCCACCACATCACGCTACGAGCGACACTCTTCATTTTAACGATACCTAAATGTCCGACGTGTAATTCTTTGAGTAAATGGTCTCTTAAAGCCTTGGGTACTACTAGCCGATAACCCCAAATTATACAACCTCGATCTATATACAATTCATTGCGTCGCAAATAATACGGCTTGACAGCCTCATCATCACAGCCGTTAGGCCATCCGGACAGCAAAAACAAGAATATTTTCTTTAGCACTTCATCCTTACTTACATGATCTTGTACCATTTTCCGCGTAATTGGTAGGAAATTCTGAATGAAATTTAAATATGTGATCTCCTTACGCTGGCTTTTTTCCCTGTCTACAGGCAAGCGCGATAAAGCGTCCGCGGCATTCCGTTCACTACGCACATACTCGATGGTGTAATCATAACCTGCTAAGATGACGGCCCACCTTTGCATTCGACTTGCAGCCATGACTGGCACTCCCGTTTTATCGCCGAAAATTGTCACCAATGGCTTGTGATCGGTTCTGAGAATAAACTTCCTACCATACAAGTATTGGTGAAATTTCCGGACTCCGTAAATTATCGAAAGTGCCTCACGATCAATTTGCGAATATGACTTTTCTGCGGAGTTAAGTACTCGCGACGCGTACGCTATCGGCCGCTCGTTGACGCCCGCATCGCCCGCGCCGGGCACGAGGTGCGAGATCACCGCGCCCACCCCTACGCTGCTCGCGTCCGTTGTCAAAATCAGAGGGAGGTCCGGCGAATAGTGCGCTAATATATCGCTAGAAATCAACATACTCTTCACCTTACTAAACGCACACTCGCATGCTTCACTCCACTCATACTTCACATCCTTCCGCAATAGTGCATACAGCGGCGCGAGTATAGTGCTTATATTCGGCACGAACTTTGCATAATACATGACTAGGCCTAAGAATGATCGTAACTCCGCCACGTTCCTTGGCGCCGGTACTTTCTTGATCGCTTTGATTTTCTCAGGACACGTATGAACGCCTTGTTTACTTATAACAAATCCGAGGTAAGTTACCGAGTCCGCAAAAAAAGTACATTTATCTTTTTTAACTCGAAGGCCATATTTCCTTAACCTTTCAAAGACTTCATGCAGCGTGTCTATGTGCGACCGGTCATCGACCCCCGTAATAATCAAATCGTCCAAAAACACACCTACTCGTGGCATATCCGCAAACAATTGCTCGAGTTTTCTCTGAAAAATACCGGGACTAGACGCAAGCCCATATATCAATCTATTATACATAAATAAACCCTTATGGGTGTTAATTACCGTGTATTTCTTAGACTCATCCAATTCAAATTGAGCGTAAGCTTGTGAAAGATCTAATTTAGTAAACTTATCTCCGCCGTGCAATTTAGTAAGCAAATCTTCGACTTTCGGTAAAGGATAGTGGTCCACTTCTAAACATTTATTTAACGTTAATTTAAAATCCGCACATACCCTTATAGTGCCATCTTTCTTAATAACCGGCACTATAGGCGTGGCCCAGTCGGAGGTGGCAACAGGCGTGATGACGTTGTCGCGCGTCAGCTGGTCCAGCGCGCGCTCCACCGGGTCGCGCAGCGCGTACGCCAGCGGGCGCGCGCGCAGGAACACCGGCCGCGCGTCCGGCCGCAGGCGGAACCCGACCGTCCCCCCGGTGAACCGGCCCAAGCCCTCCGCAAACACCTCACAGTATCTGGAACTAAATTCCGTTTCATTAAATAACATATTTACATCACTCCTTATTTTTTTACATTCGAAGTCAGACATATCTAATATGTCCAATTCCTTTAACCAACGCCTTCCTATCAGGCTAGTTTTACCGCCGTCAATAATATACAAGTCTAAATCTTTACAAACTCCATTACATTGCACTTTAGGCGTTATCTTACCTACAGGTTTCACCTTAAAGTTACCTGTTAAATATCCCAATACTAGATTACTTCTTTGCATTTCACAATGTGTAAACAACTTTTTATAACACTCTAAATTAATACACGAAATCGGGCTACCTGTGTCTATCTCCATAGACAACAATGCTCCGGCAATGTAAACATCTATGCGGTATGGTTCACACAAAAGCGATTCGTTGCTATTTAAAGAAAAATTATTTACCTCTTCACTTTCACTGCTTCCTGAATGGTCCATATACACAACCTTCTCATCAGTCACGTGATATAATGTTGAGTTGCCTCGCAACTTGGGGCACACTTTTTTTAAGTGACCCTCCTGGTTACATACTCGGCAGACGTAACTCCTGAATTTGCATCTGTCGGCCTCATGATTCGCTCCGCACACCTTACATGCTTCCTTCGAATATGTGTTGTTATTTCGACCGAATCCAGGAAACTTTCCGCTAAACGCTCCGCTCGTGACGCTTGGACCGCCGCCGGCCGTTATCTTCCCGCGGCTCGCCCTGCCTGCCGCTGCCGCCGCCGCCGCTCTGCCGCCGTCCACCGCCGCTCGGCCCCGGCTCGCCCGCCCCAAGGTCCCCAATTGATGGACCGACGTAGTCGCGTTCGCTGGTATACCGTCGCCGGTTCGATTCCGAGCACAGTCCTCTACTAGCGCCGCGTTCGACTCGGCCGCTTCCATTGACACGGCCAACGTGTACGCCCTGTCGAACGATATCGTATCGTCCTCCGTAAATAGTTTCTGCCTGATATCGTCATTTAAGAGGCCACACACAAATTGATCCCTCAAATTCTCCTTCAAGCTATCCCCCACAAAACTGCAATTTTTAGTTAACTTCTTTAGATCCGTCACAAAGCTCGCAATAGTTTCGTCACGGTTCTGCACTCGCTGGCGAAATTTAAAGCGTTCTGCGAGCAAACTCGGTTTAGGGTTTAGATGACCTTTCATGACCGCTACGAGTTCGCTATAAGTCTTGCTCGCGGGCTTCGCGGGTGTGCACAGATTCACCATCAGTTCGTAAGCCTCACTGCCCATGACTGTTATTAGAGTAGCTACTTTCACTTCACTTTTTAAGTCGTTCGCTATGAAGTATTGTTCCAATCGGTCAACATATAGCTCCCAATTGTCGTTCACAAGGTCAAACGGCCCAACCTTCCCCACTGGCATTTTGAACCGTTACGTAAAACTTTCACACTTTTTTGTAAAACTGTAACTGCACTAGCGTCCAATTGTTCTCGTCGCCACTGAAGAATATCTGCAGGTTAGCCGGGAAGTCCAGGATATGAGGAGATCAAAGAAACACGTCCGTTCGGTATTCCATTTAATCGGGTGACGAAACCAAATGTGAATCTACCCTATATTGTAGAAGCATAAGTCTACCCACATATATTACAGATTTTTTGTTTTAAAAGTCAGAAGAAAATATGTCTCTGGTTTTTGAGTTTTTAATGCTCTTAACTACCGTACTCGTAAATATTCGGTGACATGATATCTCTCAAGTCGTCGCTCGTACTACTCGTTCGCAATTTTACTTTATTGGTTCGGATTTTCGGAAGGCCAGGCGGGGATGTAGCGGGACATGAGAATACCTTCAGTTAGACACGATATCGTGCCAGTTAGCAATATTACATTTTATAATTTGTTAACACTTTTATTATATTTAGATTTTAAATTGTCCGACTAAATAAACACCCCAGATTTTTGTCATACTTTTAGTTTTAGTAGCAATTTTACTGCACTGAAGTAAAAAAAAAATAAAGATTTAAAAATAAATTTATGCTTGACTCTTTATTGACTAGTTATTTAAAAAAAAAAACATAAATAGTGTTTTTCGGTACTGAACGGTGACAGCTGTCATCTAATCTCCATGCAATGTATAACCTTAAAGTGCTACACAGGTTATAATTTGTATTGATATGACAACTGTAATTTCACCTACACTATATGAAAAATATGATTGCTTAGATTTAATTTCTGCTAAAAACATCATGGCACGTACACAATTTGAATATCATAAATTAAAGCGGGAATTGAAATTTGGAACGGAACGCGGCGACAGCTGTTCCGAGCAGGGACCGGAAAACCCCTCTTTAGGCTTAAGCCTATCGAGTTGGTTACCTAATCATATCTGTTACCCAATGATACTGTAACAGCAACATTCAGTAACCAAATACAAACGGTAAGCGAAATGTTGCTGTAACAGTAACCATAACCCGGTTAACTGCAAAACCCAATCCCGATAGGGTTTTTGTTTGGGGTTTTCTTTAGGTTACTGTTAACCTTATTATAACAAACGATTATACTCTTTACGTGTAAGTAAATTAGATTCAATATCTAATAACAGTAGAGGCTGGCATCGGCAAAGACAATTCCGTGTCAACAGTGAACGATAGAAATGTCGTAAAGGACATATAAAAACCTCGTACTTAGGACATTTGTATCTTGCACTGTTTATTGGGTCCAACAGGTAGAATAACCCAGGTTTGTTTCATAGTTGTCACTTCAATCAATTTTGAACTATAAGCCGTTACACTAGAGTTGTATTAATAATAACAAGCGGTTTCTACGTCTTACACTTTCAAATTAAAGCGAAGACGGCAACGCGACGGCACGTGTTAATAATTTCTTATTTTTCTTCAAATACACAACAACCCGTTAGATTGAACTAGCTTATTTCATCAAATAAAATGTCATCATACCTTACAACTTCAATTCACGTTATAATAAATAAAAATACTTCTATTAATTACGTGAATTTCTTAAGCTTTCGAAAATTAAAAGTGTAGTACTAAACAAAATTGCAATTAATGAAACTGCAACATCATTACGTTTGCTTGCATGTTGTGATTTAAAGTTATTCGTAGTGTTTATTTTGACGGATTTAACTTGTTCAACGAATTTAGTGAATATCTCTTACGAGTCTTACGACTAACGTCGGTAGGTGATATTTTGTTAAGTTATTTAATCAAAACATTCAAAACCATTGTAGTAGGAACGAATAGGAATAAATCGTCTAATACCGCACGTGCAATGATAATTAAACAACTTAGGTAGCCAAGTTTACAAGTCGGGCTCGCGTGTAATTTAGATCCGAGTATCCGTGGTACTCGTAGAAACAGATCTTAAATACACGCGGACCTAACCCATCCTTATCCGTTACCATAACGTTTTAGGGCATTTTCAAAAATAGGGTACCATTTTCATTTCTTTTTGAATATAGGAAGTTTTGGGTTTTTTGTAACCAGAATCACGAGTACTATTGGAAACAAGAAAAATAGTGTCCCGTTTTTTTTGTCAGCTTTGTAACGCATTTTTTTCATACATTTCGTATCGGCCGTTACAAACCTGACAAAAATTTTTTTTTATGGATAATTGAGGACCCATTTTCATTAAAAGGATGCACTTTTTTCTGAAAATGCCCTTTAACGCAATTCAGTTAAGGTTCAGGTTCAGGTAAGGAACCTGTATTGAGTTGTATGGCAGCGACTCAGTTTAGGCCCTAAACTGAATCACGTTAAGACGTCATGGTAAGGCCCCTTGGCGTGTAAAGTAACAGTGCATGATAATTAAAATAAAAAGTAGGGATACAAACAAAAAATTAGACATACTCGTAGTACATATTATGATCAATGTGAACAACAATCAAAATACAAAATATTCAGCAAAAACAATTCTACAACGATAGTAAAAAATAATATCACACTTTTGTCTTAAATCTTCATAATAGGTAGGTCTTCCCATCACGGAACAATTGTGTTCCGGACCTTTGGGAGGCGTACGCGGAGCCGAAGCCAACACGCTGAGCCCTTTCGACAATTTAATGAAATGTAAGGGGTACACCGAGCGAATGATGCACCTGCCCGAGTTATGGGATGCAGAGGCAGCACCGCCAGGGTGTATAGACTATTGAGATTTAATGGAAACTAAAATATACTGGTCTATTAGGTGAAGGTGGTTGACTAAATACTGTATTATAGAGAATAAAATCAGACGTCTGCCTAACAAAATGGTAATAAATTTAATTTACGGCAAACGGTGACTCGCCCACATAAGATGGGCCCCCACAAAAAGCGACATCTAAGAGAGCTCGAGAGCAACACCAGTATGAGGGCTGGGGGTAGAGAGGTGTCACTAAACTTTGAACATATAGCCAACTCGCCACTTAAGTTTCCACTAGGGCTCGCGGTCGTGTCCGTGATTCGTGAACCCGTAGCCGTACGCCCGTGTTCGTGATTCACTGCTACGGTTTTCTGGTCCGTTCCGCACGTGACGTTCGGCTACGTGAAATTAGGGTACGTGAATCCGTGTAGATGCGTGTAGGCGTGATCACGGCTTCACGTTCTTTAAGAACACGCCCGTTCGGTCCGCCCGCGACCTTGAGTGAAGATACGATGCGGTCTCTAAGAGCTACGAATAAAAATGTATCGTGTGTTTTTTATTCATAGCTCTAATTCCGTTTCATTACTTTTGAATTAAAATTTATTTCTAATAGTAAGGCCTTTTAAATATTAAGTAAGTAATAAATGAAAAGAACCAAATAATAAATACATTGAATAGCTACTTTAATAAACGGGTTGCTAAAATAACCCAACTTCTCTTCATTGTTAAATAGTAACACTAATCATACATTAACAATAACAAACAAAAAATAACGAAACATCAACAAAAATAACTTTAAATTCACAGCTGAATTATAAATTGAAGATTTGTGATGTCAGGAGTAACTAATGACAATGAATGCGAAAGCAAAATTCTAAACTCCAGATTAAATAAAAAAATACCACGAATTTGTGAAACAAAACATCGCGGTCACTTCTTTCAACTTCACGAACAAAGGGTAAAGCCCAAAGCTACTTATGCATATTGTTTGTTTCATTGTAATAAGTCGCTTGCAAATCTTATTATCTTTGTCTGCACGTGCAACTGCACTTTTTATCTACAAAAAAACCCCGGTAGGTTGGCTTAGCTTGTTAGTCATACAATAAAACACTCTAATAATAGTACCTATGCCATTATTACCTTCAATCTAGAAATAAATAGTACTCTTTAATGTGCCGAAATAGTCCAGAAGGCCTAGTATAAAAGTTGTACGACATTAACTGCCGGATGATTTAAATAAACGACAAACATAATTTGAACTCTCGATACGCTAACGCGATCGAGAAGTAAGTGTCGTACAACTTTTATACTAGGCCTTCTGCAGCGCTGGCTATATGAGCCCTGGCTATAGGAGCCCTAAGCTTAACGAATATTCATGTTAATTCTTTTTCGCCTATGAATACTTGGTTAACATGTAAATCTGACATTTTGTTTTGTGTCACAGATATAATTTGCTTTTTGAGTAATTAGATAATTTGTGGTAAATATTTTCATTTTGGATTGTTTTGAAGAAAAGAATATTCGAGACTAAACGCATAACTGTGTTGTATTTAGAATAGTATTTTTGGTGTGGAAACGTTGTTTGTGTCACTTCCGTCCTCTGTAATCCTATGCAATGTCATAGTATTCCAAATCACTCAAATAGTACATTGTGATACACGTGTGCTATGATGGTCATTATACACGAGTCGATATTGTGCGCGCGAGCTAAAAGCGAGTGCGCAATAAGGAAGCCGATGTGTACACCATGCACACACGTTTCATACGACATTTTTCAACACACTTGTAAGTAAAAATCAAAATTTTATTCGTGTTTATTAACTTTTGTTAAATACGTTAACTTAATTGTCAGAATTACGTCAGAATTATAAATGGCATATGAGTTTGACTGACCTTTATAGACTACATGAAGCTTCTTGCGATGCCTTTTCGACGTCGGTTGATGACAATACTTTATATTTTCAACCAATAGATCCACTTAAGGCCCAAACATCGCAAATAAGTAGGTATATTTATCACTACATCAACTAGATTTTCATGGTAACACTCGCGTTTTGCGGTTCCAGAGATTTCATCCACATATTGTTATAGTTTTACTTCTAATTCTCTTTTTGTTGCATTTTATCATAATAATTAAGCGAGAAGACGGTCACAAATGTTTTATGTAAACAATTTACCGCGGCGCGCCATTGGAGCGCATTTTTTTCGAATCGCGTTACGCGCGCATATTTGAAGGAAAGGCCCGCCAAACAGCCAAAATAAAAAATGTTGTAATTTATGTTTAAAGCACTAATTATTGTAAATAATGAATAATTTAATAAAATTGTACATATATCAAATAATTCTGAAAGTTTTAATCCATGTATTCAACTAAATACGGAGATATTGCTTTTTAGCGCATAAGCTATTATGCGACTAAAAATAGTGTAAGTACTTGTTTGAAAAAAAACCTTTTTAATCCGACATAATTTGAATGTATTGTTTGCGTACGTAACTTAGTCTTGTAGGGTACAAACTGAATTTGATGGGTTTATCTCATTACCACACTAGTTCAATAATTATAATGAGAAAGTACGCGTGTTTAATATCTTGGATTATGAGCCTAAAAGTGGTACGATAAGAACCTCGTTACGAGCAAGTGTGTTGAAAAGATTATTCGAGTTAAAAAGAATACCTAAATTACCACTAAATACCTAACATGACACAAATTATTGTTATTAGGACTGAGATGGTTTAGAAACTACCTATATGTTAAATAAGCAACATGAATATTCTTAAAAACTTGAAAAGTTATCGCTGTGACTAAAAGTCCGAAACTGATAAGAACTGCAGCTGTGTACTTTTTTTTCTGTGGCCCCGTACATGTTTTTGTTGAATTTGTTTACCTGTATTACCTTTATCATACCTACCGATGATTTGCAGAATTTTACCCTTTTGTTTCTTAGGATTAGGGTTGCCTTCTTTATATTTAGGCTTCGTTATATTATTTGATAGTACAAAGGTTTTACTAGTACGTTTCATTCATTACATTAATACTTAACAGAAAAAAAGTCTCTTGATTTAATAATAACAACCAGTAGCACAGTGTTGCTTAAGTTCATAATTATAATGATACGTACTAGGGAGTTTTACACCTTATATTTATATAAGTGCAATTCAACGGGCAGGTCGCTAGTTTTGACGAAAATCAATAGCTGGTTATACATAAAACAGAATATCCCCATAAATTACTTAGATATAACTATTATATTCATGCAAAAAATAAAATCTAAGTTTAATTCACAAGTAAATGTTTGTCCGTTCGTCCCGTATTCAATATACTACGTGGTAACTCAATTCAATAATACCTTAGTCCTTATTTATATTTCTCCCGGGCGTGTCGAACCTACGAGACGTGCGATAAGTAAGTTCCCAATGGAACCGAGCCCGAAGCTCTGCGCACGAACGCAGGTACGGGCTACGTATCATGGCGTGTCACGGCGTGTCACGTGAATCCGTACGCGAACGCAGGTACGAGGTACGTACCTTGGCGTGTTCGTGAAATTCGTGATCTTAGTACCGCCGGGCTTAAGAACACGTAGCTACGGATCGGCGTACATCACGGATATCAGGAGCCCTAGTTTCCACATCTAGTAGGTAGGTAATTATTAGGATTAGCTTTTGGAGCCGACGTGCTCATATTAACAAAGGCTCGTTTATAAAACAAAAAAATGGCCTTGCACGTGCAGACTACGGATAGGTATGAGTTGTTGGTAAGGGTATCGTTATAAAAATTATGGCAATTTAAAATGATAATATTGAAAGCAGCTCTAGAAATTCCTGCTTCAAAAACTTTACTTGCATTGTTTTTACTAATTACTCTCATGAGACAATGACATTTAAGTGCACAAAGATGAATACCGACCGAGTGCAGGCTTATTGTTATTGCCCTTATCGGTTCCACATAAACAATGAATCTCGGCAATGTCTAAGCCGCGATGCGTTATATTATCTTGGTCTGGTATTTTACATTAATATTCTTACAATTTACGTAATCCAGTCAAATTATTATTACACATATTTTGAGTTGATACTTTGTATCCCGATACCTATACCTACTAATTGGTGTCACGGTAAACACTTCCGCTTTTCTATGTTTTCTGTGTGTATGTACACGAATGCATAGAATGAGCAGAAATCTAGATCCTGGATGGCTTTATGGATCTAGGGTGCCATGAAACATTGCTATTAAAGTAATATAAATAGTTAAATACAGTATAAGAGGGCAAGCGTACTGTTGGCTAAAAAGCTATCTCAATGGGCAGCGACAATGTGTAGAAGTTACAAAAATAGTTAAAAACCTTAACAAAACGTATAATTCGCCGTTCATCATTAACACATGCGGCGTGCCATCGGGTAGTATACTAGGGCCGTATTTGTTTTTACTTTACATCACCGATTTACCTGGCGCCACACAAAATGACACTATACTATTTGCAGATGACACAACCATAGTAATTAAAGAAAATACAGATGGTTCTCTAAGAAATATTATTACATGTACCTACATTAACAAATGTAACAAATTGGTTAGAAAATAATAATCTCAAAGTTAACTTAACCAAAACACAACTGGTTTAATTTCAAACTTATAATAGCAAAACCAATTAGATTATCTGCCGATTTTAATGGCGTAAGTACAACTTAATGAAACGGAAAGTGCAGTTTTTCTAGGAATTAAGAATGATAAGTTTTGTAATTGGAAAGCCCATATTAATACCCTTTGTAATAAGCTACATCGATTTAATTATATTTTGTATCGTCTGCGAGCAACCGTCTCTGAGGCGGCAGCAACGGCAGCCTATAACGGTTATGTATCGTCGCAAATCTGTTACGGAATAATAATATGGGGCAACTCATCAGATGCTGATAAGGTTTTCTTAGCCCAAAGAAAGTGTTTACGAGTAAGATCTTTGTGTGGAGCATATTACCTAGATAGTTGCAAGCCATTATTTAAAAAAGTATACTACCCTTGCCATCCTTATATGTATTTGTTATGTGTATATTCGTAAAACATAATATAGAATTGTTTAAAATGAAAGGAAGGGAAAAACGATATAAATACGATCTAAATACCGACACATCAGACATTAAAACTATTTCAAAAAATACGTGTGGCACTCGGGGACTGCCGCGGTAAAGCTATTGCATATCATTTTGTATCAACTTATGCAATTATAATTATTTATTTATTTTATTCATGCAGTATTTCTTTTTCTTTGATATTAATTCAAGTTACACTTTTTGAGCGTGGTGACCGATAAGAAAACAAATTTTTCTATTATTTAATAAATAAAAAGTTAATATTGTTTAAAATGTTTTTATTATTTTACAATACATGTGGGTTTTATTATCTTACAGTAGCTGTTGGTTATTCAGGAATATTTATCATTAAAACTATAGGTTTATGATAACTGAAATAAGAAACATAAGTTTGCGACTTAATATCCTCTAAATACCTAGAAAATACCGCGTCAATGGTGGTCCCATATTTTGTTGTAGACTCTTGTGGATCATTATTCATTTTCAAATTCAATGTTTTTGATAGAAAAGTTGTCAACATTATTTTACAATACATGTGGGTTTTATTATCTTACAGTAGCTGTTGGTTATTCAGGAATATTTATCATTGAAACTATAGGTTTATGATAACTGAAATAAGAAACAAAAGTTTGCGACTAACATATTTGATTTTGGCGGGACTAAAATAATAGTGTTTATTTTGACGTTTGACATCGCCGTATCTCTGGTAATAAAAGCTACTGTCCTCAATATTTTGTATAGAATATGACACTTAGCGACATTCGTTTGGAGATATATCCTTTCCCCGATAAAGAACTTTGTAACAAAGTGAATAAAGTCGGTTTCGGTCCGTCGGAGGTCGGAGTGGGGAGCGTCAGGTTTTTTTTCGTTACGGAATTTCTGGATTCAGTCCCCGCGCTCAAGGCCCGCGATAGAAGCTATGCAATAGCTTAAAAAAAAATTCTAACTCTATGGCCATCAAATTATATTATAATTATTCTTCCTGTTACATATGAGAGTTCTTAAAGGAAATAAAATCAGTAGAAAACTCTTTTTCATTGTTAGATTTTGTATATAATTAGATATTGTTATTATAATTTTAGTATTATAAATTTACGAAAACGGGGCTTAATCGTGTATAAACTTTGAAAACAAACCTCCGACGT
Source organism: Lathronympha strigana (assembly GCA_949128165.1). Classification (NCBI taxonomy): domain Eukaryota; kingdom Metazoa; phylum Arthropoda; class Insecta; order Lepidoptera; family Tortricidae; genus Lathronympha; species Lathronympha strigana. The sequence goes on along the minus strand of OX421923.1, from coordinate 6,679,453 downwards.
TTCAAGGGCGACATTGCCCCCGTGGTCCCGGAGAAAGACTGTAATTTTAGTAGTATTTCCGTGAATATACCTACTTAAAAAAGTTATACCCAGAGTATCTCGAGATGCGATATTGTAATGTAATAAAATAAATTATAGATGTTTAATTACTCATTTATTGTCGGTACATTTTCAAATTAATTTAAACACATTACAGAAGCGTCTTGCCACACACGATACCGGTTTTCTGCTCTGTTTGGAACATGCCATTAGGCCACGTGTAATTAAGACACGACTCGTGTACACGGAGCCACGTGTCAGCGTGTACTCTTGTAATCGGGAGCCCTAATCTCAAACTCGTACGATTATACAAATTTTGCTCATTACTACGATAATACGAGATACGAAAAAATAATATAATAATAAGTATCCAATATCAAAGTATGTCATAATCATTTGGAGCACCGCTTGCTGCACTTGCTTACAATTAACTCAAATACATACTTTTGTTTTGCCAATGGTAGCAAATAGCGGTCTCAAGTGAAAACACGTCAGACGTCAGCGTGCGTAGCCAAGATGCCAATCGCTCACGCTTAATAATGTATCGTAGCTACCTCTCTCTATCTCTCTTTCTTATTAGCGTGACAATGACAGTTGCATTTCATTAGCGAGTGAGCGTGAGCGGTTGGCATCTTGGCTACGCACCCAGGTAATAAAAGAAAGTAATTGCCGGCAAAATCGTATTAAGATTGGTAATAAACAAGACTTTTATTGTCGCATTATCACTCTTGACGCATATTTTTTTTTTTTTTTTTTATGCTATAGGGGGCAAACGAGCAAACGAATCACCTGATGGTAAGCGATTAACGTCGTCCATGGACACCCGCAACACCAGAGGTGTCGCAAGTGCGTTGCCGGCCTTTAAGGTGGGAGTACGCTCTTTTCTTGAAGGTTTGAAGGTCGTATCGGTCCGGAAACACCGCTGGCGACAGTTCGTTCCACAGTTTAGCTGTGCGAGGCAGGAAGTTTCGGGAAAAGCGCACAGTTGAGGACTGCCAACCATCTAAATGGTGAGAGTGGAAATATTGTCGCGTAGGGCGATGGCGGAAAGAAGCGGCAGGGATTAATCCGAACAATTCCTCGGAACACTCCCCATAATACATGCGATAGAAAATACAGAGTGAGGCCACATCTCTACGCAGCGCCAAGGGATCAAGCCGATCAGAAATACGTTGGCAGTTGACAATTCGAGCTGCTCTCCGTTGGATGCGGTCTAGAGGAAGAAGCTGGTACTTAGGTGCCCCTGCCCAAAGATGAGAGCAGTATTCCATATGCGGGCGAACCTGCGCCTTATAAAGCTGTAGGCGATGGGCCGGCGTGAAATACTGCCTCGATCTATTGAGCACACCGAGCTTCTTCGAGGCCAATTTGGCCTTACCCTCTAGGTGGCCGCGGAACTGGACTTCACTCGAGATGTCAACGCCAAGGATTCCAATACTGGCTGTGGCAGATAGGGGAGTGCTCTCAAAACGAGGTGACGCGACGAACGGAAGTTTTTTTGCGGTGAACGCGCAAACCTGTGTCTTTGTAGGGTTAAAATGGACCAAATTAAGTCGACCCCAATCTGAGACTTCTTTTAGGGAGGTCTCAATTTCAGACACAAGTTTGTTCCGGCTCTCAATGACGTTTTCCCGGGAAATATTGGCGCGGCCGGTGTAGGAGGCATCACCCGTACTATCATCAGCATAACAATGAATGCCGCTAGTTTGCAACATGTCATTGATATGCAGGAGGAATAGCGTGGGTGATAGCACACAGCCTTGAGGGACACCAGCATTCACAGACATTGAGTCTGAGCATTCACCGTCAACTAGGACCTTAATGCTTCTGTCTGCTAGAAAACTGCTGACCCATTCGCATAATTTCCCGGGGAGCCCATAGCATGGAAGTTTCGAAAGAAGTGCTTTGTGCCAAACGCGATCGAAGGCCTTCGCTACATCCAAACTAACTGCCAGTGCCTCACCTTTACTCTCTATCGCCTGTGCCCAGCAATGTGTCAGGTAAACTAAAAGATCACCAGCCGAACGACCCCTACGGAAACCGTATTGTTGGTCACTCAGCAGCTGGTGATCCTCTAGGTACCAGAGGAGCTGACGATTGATGATGGACTCCATAATCTTAGAGAAAAGGGAGGTTATAGCTATCGGCCTGTAGTCGGATGGATTTGAGCGGTCGCCTTTTTTAGGGATCGGGTGCACCAAAGCTGACTTCCACGAAGTCGGGACTACGCCAGAAGAGTAGGAGAGCCGAAAAAGACGCGTTAAGACCGGCGCCAACTCAGGAGCACACATCTTGAGAACAATTGCAGGGATTCCATCAGGCCCACTGGACTTATGGGTGTCGAGGGAGCGAAGAGCCTTACGCACAAAGCTTTGGCGGAACTGTACATCTGGCATACAGCTCTCGCACCGCGGTATAGTCGGCGGCGCTTGTCCCCCGTCATCCAAAGTCGAGTTGGACGCAAAAAGCTTACCCAGTAGATCGGCTTTGTCTTTTGCGTCGTGGGCCAACGAATCATTTCCCGTGTGCAGAGGTGGAAAAGACGGCGTGCAGAAATTCCCCTGGATAGCTTTGGCAAGAGACCAGAACGCACGAGTTCCCGAGGGGAGACGCTCTAGTTTCTCGCCAATCCTACCAATGTGCAACGACTTTGCTCTGGCAATGGCTCTTTTGAAGGACCTGGAGGCAAAGTTAAACTCCTTTTTTAAAGCGCTGGTCTTTACATCCTGTACCGCCGCTGCATTTACCCAGGCTTGGTAGCACTCCAGCTTTCGGCGAGACGCCTTTTTGCAGGAGCGATCAAACCAAGGCTGGGTTTTGCCACCAACAGGTACCGCAGAGGATGGAACGAAAAGTTCCATTCCCTGAAGCACCACGTCAGCAACAGAGTCAGCAGCGATATCAGGATCATCCGGCGTGAAGCAAACCTGCCCCCACGGGTAAGACGCAAAGAACACCCGCATCCCGTCCCAGTCTGCTGACTTATAGTGCCACACACGGCGGCTACAAGCAACTCGCCGACGCGGCGGGCACGTGAGAGGCACTGTACTCCGGATGAGGCAATGATCCGAGGAACCGAGAGGGGCTGCAACGGATACATCATAGCCAACCGGGTGAGAAGTCAGCAGAAGGTCCAACAGGGAAGGTTCCTGGCTCTCCACATCTGGGATTCGCGTAGGCGCAGTAACCAGTTGTGTCAAGCCGTAGGTCAGAGCAAAGTCGTGAACAGATCTCCCCGCATGATCAGTCTTGCTGGAGCCCAGCCATTCGGCATTATGGGCGTTAAAATCGCCAAGAACGATGATCTCAGCGGATGGGATCTGCTGCTGCACTGAATCCACAGCCGTTTGAATCTGCTCCAAGAGTCGGTCAGTTTCGGCATCACCGCTATGGGACCTATAGAGGCACGAATAGACGCGAGGGTGATCATCACAATCAACACGTAGCCATAAGGTGGAAAGGTCCCTACCTTCAAGATTGCTGAGGCGACGAGAACTGATATCGCCTCTAACGTACACACACACTCCAGCCCTAGGCAGAAAGGAATGCTCTAGTTCGTACCCAGGGTAGGAGAGGTATTTTGTGTCCGCTGGAGACGATATCTGCGTCTCTGTCAGAAAAAGCAAGGCCGGCTTAGCTGTCTCGAGGTGATGATGGACAGCATTAAGATTAGAATGCAAACCCCTGATGTTGCAGAAATCCACAGCGAGCGTGGCAGGGGCTGCCGTAGCCGTCTTGCTCTTGCCTCGGGAGGATGGCGGATGGCGGAGCGCGGATTTGCCCCCCCCAGAGTACGAAACGGGGCGCTCTCGGCGTCCACGCTCAGGCACGACAGTACCTGAGCATGGAAGCCCAGAAAGGGATTCTCCAGCGCTAGAGCAGCTGGTACCCTCCTGGGGTAGCTTATTAATCTGCGCTGTCATCGTCATTAAGGGGGAGGTTGGGGGGATTGGAGCTCTGGAAACCTTACTCACCGTGAGGAACACAACACCACATACCTACAAAGTAAGTAGTGATGTTATTATGGCTTCGGTATTCTGTAAGGTGGAGGTACTTCCCCAGTCAGGCTGCTCCAGATTCAAGCGAGATGACGTTTCGCTGTGCCCTACCTCACTTGTTGGACGTAGTTTAAGGACATACCCGGGTCCAAAACCAACAACCAAAAAACATATATGAGAAATTAAGGAAAGACAAAAACTATTCACCGTTTTATAATGTAAACAGTTTGAAATCACGATTTCCACTTGAAACTTATCTGCTATGAATAGCATTGTAGTGTCTTTTGTTAAACCCAATCGCTAATTACCTGCAGAAAATGAAATGCAGTAATACAAAAACCTGTAATATAAATTACAAATTTATTGTCTTAAGAATAAGGGTCAAATTGGAATAGGACGCATTTCACATAAAACCTTTTAGAAATGAAATATGATCTGACCACCTGGGGACAATTGTATAATTTATTTTGTAACTTAAAATATTAGCGGAACTCTCTTTCTAATAAAAGGGATTGAAAAGAGACTTCCGCTAATATTACAAGCTACAACTGATTATGCAATAGGCCTCCGGTAGCGTGTTTTGCAAGTCTTAGAGGGTGGTATTTATTATATTATTTTTGCTGTAGTTGAGTAGTGTATGAACTAAGCATGGATTAAAAATTCAAGAATCCAAATGCATTAAAAATCCAAAAAGTAGGCCAGTTGTCGATTGTAAGAAATATCGGGAATAGAATACAGTGTAGCTAACGTTGCCGGTACTTGGTAGCGTAGCGACTGAAGCTTGCACAATATCCTCAAATCGATAAGAAATCTGTTCCCACTTTTTTTAATATCTACCTACGTAAGTTGCAAAATTTAACACAAGCTACAATAATCAAATCAACTTTTAATTATGAAAAATAAACAGACACCTGGTTGACCACGCCTCGGTTCTTAATTTCAAAAGGTTATACGTTGAGTGCATGCTATAACAATTTGAACTTTATTGCCAAAGGAATACTGTTGTTATTAATAAAATATCTCTTGTTCTTTATGGTACTATTTCGTGCAGGTAATTAGCTGTTGGTTTTACAAAGGATAACAATGTCGAGATTTTAAAAAGTTTTAACTTTACCGACAGCCGTCACAAGATGTACTCACAAAATAGCACTATTTGCTGAATTTTATCGCTTCGTAATCTGAGACTAATAGTTATGTTTTGTTTTTAAATAATATCAGAATAATTGCGCTAAGTTACCCATGTATGATGATTATTTATGACTCTACCTATATTTGACTGATTAACTACAAGAAAAATAAATAAACTTGAGCATAGTAGAAACAAACGCTCACGCCGCTTTCATTTGTATGTATGATAATAAAAATGTTAGGCCTAAAATGTTAGGTTATAGTAAGGAAATAAAGAAACGATGCCACACTAAGAGCAAAACAAACCTGGTTCCACAGCGAGCGACAACGTCCTAACTCCTAGCCATGGTCATTCAATATTAAGTCTAATTCCTGGGCGTATAAAGATTACTTTCGTTTGAACTGTTCAAAACAGAATAAAACACTAACAGAATTCATTGGGGTTAGTTACTGGTTAGAGGTTAATTGGGGTTAACTGGACCGATAAGGTTTCCGAATGATTAAGGTTTCCGTATCATGAGTTAACCGAATTGGAGGTGTTTTGAAAACAACCTTTAAAATAACCTTATGAAAAACCCGGGTTATGGTAACCGGTTCCGGTCCCTGGTTCCGAGTTTAAAATTGCTTCCATTCAACATGGCGGCCGACAATGGACGCGTTCAAGTCGCAGATGATAATTTAAAAGTAGGTTTTGTGCTGAAATGAAAAGGATTGGACTACTTTTGAATACTATTTGCTTTTTAAAAGTTTTCAGTTTCAATAGGGTACGGCTTTGCTATACCTATGCGACGTTATGTTATGTGTTTTTTTATTGCGTTAACATCGGCATTCTTTTTAATCTCTACAGAAAAATATAGAGATTAAAAACCAGCCAAGAGCATGTCGGGCTTATGCTCCGTGTAGGGTTCCGTAGTTTACCGTCCATCACAGTAGGCAACCTTAAAAATTGTTTTAATAGATACCATGCTCAATATGCTCATAATAATTAACAATTCGATTGTGCTTTCGATCACACCCGTCCCGAACCCATCAACTCCGGAAAAATCGTAACAGCGCGAAGTAAACCACGGTACAGCGCCATCTCTCGGGAAATTGGGTTACTAATTTATACAAACTAGAGGGCTTATGTATGTTGGGTTTTCGGGGGTAACTTTTGATCGCGTGAATCGATTTGAATCATTTTTTTTTATTAGAAGAAAGATACGTGCGGGATGATAAATTAAGTACTCAAGATAAAAGAAGTGTTTGCATTTAAAGTTAAATTACAAACATAATTCAGAAACTATTTTGTACAATTTTTCAAAAACCTTTCAATCAATCAAGTTCAAAATTATTTTCCAAGAAAGTTCTTGGAAAATAATTCTATTTCTTTTAATTACTTAATGACATGAAGAGTATGTTTCTCAACACGAATTTAACCTCAAAACGACCGGGTTAAACGTGTGATCTTTGGGCGAGGTTAAGGATTGGTTGTTTATTGTTGCAGGCGGTGTCGGATTCAATGCTGGTGGAGCTGAAAGCGTGCTTCATGGAGGCCTACGATGACAACCAAGATGGGAAAATTGACATTCGAGAGGTAACAGCGCCATCTAGGCTGCAGAAATAGAAGTACAGTAGAATCCGCATATAAAGACATCGAAGCGAATAACAAACACGTCATACTTAACCAGACAGTATACAAAGTATATGAAAAAATAATCAAATTCCTATGTTACGCCTGCCCTTGTAGACTTACCCCCTATATTAATGATTCGTCATATTTAATGCATATTTAATTACATCTTTCTTTCCATGGTAAATGACATATCACTGAGAACAAAAAGATTGATCTCGGGCGCAACTCACGTCGTTGAAGGATAGATCACATGATGAAGAATTACGTCACTATATCGTATATAATTCCACAGAAATATGCATAGTTTTGTGTTTCTGTTGGTAAGTAAGCTGTGTTGACAGCTGAGGACCCACTGAGCAAAGCCCTTGGCCCGTTTAGCTGTCAACACAGCGAATCCTCCTTTTTTTTAAAGGGTCGGCAACGCGCATGTAACACCCCTGGTGTTGCAGGCTTCCATAGGCTACGGTGACCGCTTACCATCAGGCGGGCCGTATGCTTGTTTGTCACCGTCGTAGTATCAAAAAAAAACAGGTCAATGCTTATATTGACCTTAATATAAGCGAAATTACTTGGCTTTGATTGAAGTAAGCAGCGCTTTTGCCATACAAGACCAAAACGTTTCGTAAGGGTTTTCATGGAATGCCTCTCCTATGGATTTCACACTTTGTACAGTCGAGTCACAGATATTTATGAACCCAACTGTATAATAAAAACAATGTTTCAGCTGGCGCAACTTTTGCCTATGGAAGAGAATTTCCTGCTGTTGTTCCGATTTGACAACCCGCTAGAATCCAGCGTCGAATTCATGAAAGTAAGTATATATACATATACTCTGATGAATTTAAGACCTATCTACCTAATCTTTGCAATTATTTTGTAACGAGCCGTAAAATTAAAAATTCAAAAAGGAACAACGTTTGTTCAGCGATTTTTAAAAATAACGTGCGTTTTGATTTTTATTAGTTTTTCTGCCCTCCGGCCGGCAAGCAGCCAATTGCAGGCCGCTACGTTAAACAAATTCGCCGCTGGCCGACTGCGTCGAGCAGAAAAATAGTATACAGACCTTGGTCAGTAAAGAAGAAAGCCTTAGATCACATGTTTGTCGACCTCAGCTTCGCTTCGGACGACAATAACACTAGATCTGAGACATTTCTTACTTTACTGGGTGCGTAGCCAAGATGCCAATCGCTCACGCTCATTCGCTAACGAAACGCAACTGTCATTGTCACACTAATAAGGAAGAGTGATAGAGTGAGGTAGCTACGATACGTTATTAAGCGTGAGCGATTGGCATCTTGGCTACGCACGCAGGCCTCGGTACGTACTCTACTATTATTACTTTAAATTGTTAGAAGACGCAAGTTACTCGAATTTAGTCATTTTTGAACTAATAAATTTAATGATTTGGTTCGTGCTTTACAATTGTATGAATTAGTGGTTGTCAGCCTCTCAACGTTAGGATCGGCTACGAGCGTAACCCGTAGCACGCCGAGGCACGCGAGACTACGCCAAATTTTCGCTACGTGCTGCTGCGAGCTACGGCGTAGCGACCGAGGTGGCTTTAGCTAGTCTAGTCTATATGTCACCGTTAAATTGTGAACTGTAGGGCTGGGTGGAAACGAAGCAGTAGATAAGTTTGCTAAAACCGCTGTAATGGATGGTTCTGTGCTAGGTTCTATTCCATATTCCAGTGAACTAGTTCCCAGAATTAAAAAACGGTGTTTAGAGAAATGGGAATACCATTTTGGTGAACATTCTTTATCAAAAGGTGTAGGAATCTGTAGGGTTAGCATGGTTGCCATTTTATCGCTTATCACGCTATGCGTCACTTTCGCACATACATACTTGTTAGAACGTGACAGCAACGTCGGTAAACGATAAAAACCCGACCATCATAGACTAGCTGGTACAGAACAATCCAAACTAGGCCCTTGTGGACACCTTGGTTTGACTCTGCTAGCCTTGCTACGTATAGAAAAGTGTTAGTCTCAGCATTCAGAGTACGATCTGGACATATTCCAACTAACAAGTTCTTCTGTATGATGGGTGTCAAACCATCACCTCTGTGTGATGATTGCCAGAAGCCTGATGACCTGTCTCATGTGTTGTTGGAGTGTGTCCGGAATTCGGAGTTGAGAAAAAGAATTGTGGAACGTTTTGGTTCCATGCATAATGGCCAAATCAATTGTTGGTTGGCAAAACCGTTATCCAAGAAAGCAATCACTGTATACCACTTTGTTGATCGTTCCCTTTTATAGGGAATTGGGATTGGATAGGCTCCCATGAGGCTGACATGATCACCTGCAGTGGTCAAAGCCTCGTTAAAAATTAGATTTAAAAAAAAAAGATTGTGAACTCCCGACAGTTTATAATTTGACTAGGGATATTATAAACTAACCTAACCTATCCGTTTGTTTACAATGTTAGTTTATAAACTAACGGTACTCACAATTCTGCGGTGACATATATAAGCTCAATGTGGCTCATTTCGTCATAGGGAGTATTCCATCTAATGCCGGCCTGCATTGAATATAAGCACAGAACCGCCAACTCAAGAATATCAGCGCTGCGTACTGCGAATTAGCCACGTTGACCAGATAAGCACATATGCTTACCATGAGTTGTACATGGCCGTATTCGATATTGACTGCGGCGTTCGGGGGTATGTCCGTCTCGCTCCTGCCACAGTAATAAGGAGGGAGACGGACATACTTTCGAGCGCCGCAGTCGCTATCGAATACATTGGCGTGTAACTCATGGTAAGCACACTAAGGTATAATTGTTGTCATATTGTTTTTCTATATAACGGCGGGGAGAACCCAAGCGCGCGAGCATGGATGTTACATTTTCAACGACTTAAAGTGAAATAAAACCTAATATTTTCCTTACAATCGAAGTGAAAAGCAAAGTGTATACCTTAGGCATAAATACCCATTTTATCCTCGACTACTACATTGGTCGTCGTTGCACTCGGACCAATAAATAGCGTCGTCTAAAATGGGTTACTTTATACAATCTACTATTGTAAACCGCAATATCTATTGGATTCTACATTTATTCGGTGTTGTTGAAAGTCTTTCAACAGAAAATCACATATTTTTGTACATGTTCTCAATAACGTGTTTATTTCAGATATGGCGAGAATACGACACGGACGGCAGCGGGTACATAGAGGCAGACGAACTAAAAGTAAGATATATTTTTGAGAATGGAATGATTTTAAATGTAAATAAAAGATAATGAGAGAAATCTTTTAAACAAAATTGACTAGATGAAGATGTGGACAGTGCGCCATACTCGTAAAAAGGTAGACATTAAAAAGTGGGAACATCGTAGTGTTGTCCCTTTTTCTTATATATATTGATTTGAAAGGGACGACATTACGATGTTGCCAGTTTTTAATTTCTACCTTTTTCTATCGCACTTTCTCTCTCTATCACTCTTCCTTATTACGAGTAGTGAGACAAAGAAAACGAAACTCAACTAAGCGTTAGGGATTGGCATCTTGATTACGCACCCGGATTTGCCCGCCAGATGTCATCCAGCGGAAGTGAATCTGTCTATGTATGGTAGGAATTTGGCGCGGATACATGTCTACCACATGTCCAGCGGACAAAACTGTACGTAAATGGGCTATTGCCGTCTACTTAAATCCAGCATGACACAAAAAATAGTATGACCTTCGTAGTCGTCCCCTCGGTTGCAATTATGCTGCAGTGCAGTCGAGATAACGACGTCCGTTTAAACATATGCATATGACATACATAATACGCTGTATTATTTACAGTGTTAATTAAAAAGTAGCAACATAGTAGTGTCGTCATCACTTTCAAATCAATATAGTTATGCAAAAAAATGGAACGTCACTACGATGTTGTTGTAGTAATTATACTACCATTTCCGGTAGCACTGTAGGTATATGAATCCGAAACGGTGGACTTGGTCACAACACGGCTTTAGAAAATGAATAAAACATAATAGGTAACTGATTGTGTAATGAATCAGGTATTATCGTTAAATATTTAATAACTACATTTTTAAACCATTTGTACCTACATGAAAAAACCTAATATTATCAGGATTTTATTTATAGTTTCGATGCGTCATGCGCGTTTACGGGCTACTTTACTACGGGCGTTGACATGTGTCAAAAGGTCGTTCTTAGACCTAAAAAGTATAGTTAAATTCAAGTCATGAGCGAATCGTCAGCGGAGACGTAACCCCTCTTTAGCTCAAAGCTGATTAAACGGAAGCTTCGGGGCGTTCGTCATTAAACTCCTCGGCCGGTGACAGCGCAATTTAGGCTCATTTAGGGTTGCCAAAAACATTGATGCGAATACCTTGAAAAACACCTTTGAAATAAGGTGAATTGACTGATTGATTATATTTAGATGTCGAAAATCTAAATAGAAATTTCAATACATATAGGGCTCAAGCACAAATCACGTGAGGTTCTTTTCAGCTGTTTTTTATACCCCCGCTCCTCCTCGACCCTCACCAGAGATTGGTAATCGGGTTCGAGGCTAACCCCCCTCCCCCCAAGCTACCTCTCGTGTATTTTTCCCTCAACGAAATTTTTAAATAAATATGATTGTATTCTTAAATCTTAAACACTTTAGAACGGATTCTAAAGTGTTTAATTTCTTAAATCTTAAACACTTTAGAACGGTTCTAAAGTGATTAATTTCAATGAATAACAATCGCGGTAACAGAAGACAATATTCTTAAATCTTATTTAATAAATAGTTTCTTCTACGGGAAGTACTACCTGCGATTTAATTTATTGCTCCTGTAACAGGCAACACTCGATATAGCTTCCAAAATTCTAGACTCGATTTTGAACTATGAAGTTTTGGTCAATGTAGAAAAATACACGTGAGGTATTTATATTGTAAAGATAAATTTATCTTTACAATTTTTAATTTTTTTAAGGTTGTCGCTCTTGTGATTTCACTCAAAAGTGCGACACAGAGGCAAAACTTAAACTCAGCTATGGGCGTTTTCAGAAAAAAGTGCACCCTTTTAATGAAAGTGGGTCCTCAATTTTCCATACAAAAATTTTTAGTCAGTTTTGTAACGGCCCATACGAAATGTATGAAAAAATGCGTTACAAAGCTGACAAAAAAAAACGGGACACTCTTTTTCTTTTTGGAAATCAATAGTACTCGTGATTCTGGTTATAAAAAACCCAAAACTTCCTATATTTAAAAAAAAAACGAAAATGGTACCCTATTTTTGAAAATGCCCCTATATACGTAGAGATTCGTCTGACAGATTAGTCTGCCAGACTTGGCGTGGATTTTTCAGCCGGATGTGTCTGGAAGACAAAAATCCCACCATAGATTAACAGTTGGTTGGACACATCTGGCAGACACATCGGGCGGAGAAATCTCAACGTGTACAGCCGACTTAAATCACCGACAGCCCTAACTCCGACCCAACTCACAAAAACAAATTAACATTTGGCTTAGCTGTCAAGCGAAGTGTTTTTAAATTCCTCTAAAAATAACAAGGGCCCTATGTTTTAGAGGCGGAGAAACGTGAATATATTTGCAATTATATAGTAGGTAGACGTTATTCTTAAAATAACGTGAAACATCATAGTTTTAATATTTAGACGTCAAAATGTCAAACATTTAACAACTTCTAAAAAGTCTTTAAAAAAGTTTAAGTGAAAGTTAAAGAGCTATTCGCACGGGAGCTATTTCAACATGCGTTAAAACAGCGTTCTGGTGCAACATGTAGGTATGTGTTCGCATGAAGGTTCTTTTTTATCGCGAACTGTCGGGTTTTAGATGTTCAGCGACTTCAGCGTTGACGTTGAATCGAATCGACCTCACGGATTCCTGTTTTGATGAGTGTTTAAAAAAACCCGCCAAGTGCGAGTCGGACTCGGGCACCGAGGGTTCCGTAAAAACTTTATGTTGCTACTTGAGTTAGAAGTAGAAAATTGACGTCAGCCACATGTATCGACAGATTGGATCACTAGTTTGCACGGAGTTAGTATGAGAGTTAATTTTTTATACTTTATTTACAAGACCGTAGTTATACAGCATACTACCATATAAATAAATAAAAAACAACCTAAGTTGGTTAAATTACACATTTAGTTCAGTAAGATTTTTTTTATTAAAAAAATAATGAAGTTAGGATACATTTTATATTTTTCCAGTAATATTTAGGATAATATGAATGTTGTGTAAAAAAACATATTTTTACCTTCATAAACTTCGGAAATAAAGGGGGGATGGTATTTTTTAACATCTTTGTTTATAAATCAAACCACTTTAATTGTAGAAAAATTATAAAAATATGTTTTAGAATATGCAAATCAAGTCCTTTCAAATGATTCCCCACATGATCCAGTAACTAAACTTTTAATTTTTACCCCCTCTTTTATCGGGCATTTTTCATTGAAAATAAATTAAAAAATATAATAAATTCTCTTTCAATGTCTCTGGATTAACTTTGTATATAACTACTCTAAATTTCAAATCGGTAGCTTAAGTAGTTTTCGAGATATTTAATGATGTGACAGACAGACAGACAGACGGAGTCGCACTTATGGTGCGACTCCGTCTGTCTGTCTGTCTGTCACATCCTCACTGACTGTCTGTCACAGGGTACCTTTTTTACCATTTTGGTACGGAACCCGTGTCAGTTGGCCGTGTGCTTGAGATATTTTCGCATGTGTTGTGTTTCTGCAAGCACCATCTAATGAAATTACACCGGGGGAGCTAGGTCATGTAACCGAATGCAAAATGTAGTTATATGGGTAAGGGCTGACCAAACGCAGAAAATTGAAATTTGAATTTGTGATTTTTAAGCGTTCGTATGAACACAACCCGTTGTTATTTTGTACAATAAAAATATTTTTTTTAAGTTTTTTTTTTTTTTTTTTTTTTATGCTATAGGGGGCAAACGAGCAAACGAATCACCTGATGGTAAGCGATTAACGTCGTCCATGGACACCCGCAACACCAGAGGTGTCGCAAGTGCGTTGCCGGCCTTTAAGGTGGGAGTACGCTCTTTTCTTGAAGGTTTGAAGGTCGTATCGGTCCGGAAACACCGCTGGCGACAGTTCGTTCCACAGTTTAGCTGTGCGAGGCAGTTCTTTATTTGTAGATATTTACTATAGCCTGTCAATACAACTCTGCCAGTTGATTGAAAAAAAAACACTTTATCCATCCCTTATTTCTTATATTCTCCTTTTCTTTCAGAACTTCCTACGAGATTTGTTGAAAGAAGCGAAGAAAATCAACGATGTGTCCGAAGATAAACTGATTGAATACACGGATACCATGGTAACGACCCTTTATAGACTTGTTATTTAAAAAAAAAGTATATAAGACCATCTACTTATAATACTTACTTATGAGCACAATAGTTATGGTCATACTGAGAAAACATATCCGGGTCAATCCACGTAAAAGTAACGTGAGTCACAACTTCATTGCGTGTTTATTTGAGTTACAGATGCAAAAGTATATATCTAAGGAAAGTAGCACTTATTTAAGAGATAAATTATCACTTAAATTTGCATCATGAATAAAGGAAACATGCAATAAAATTGTGACTCACGTTACGCTTGCCGCACATTGACCCATCTGCGGGCTAATGGGGATTAATGCGAGTGAATTCGCGGCGGCGGTAATATTTCAAACGTCACTTTGACAATTCTTTCATATGGACACAAGACCCACGCGTGAGTGGCGCCGCCTGGTGAGTGATTGCATCTACGTAGGTAAATAAAATGTGTGGAACACAACCGCAAGATATATTTTCTGTAGAAGATCGAACAGTTCACCACGACCAGAAACAAAATTTAAGTTTATTCTATGAAAACAGCACATTATAATGCAGGTTATATTTTCCTTTTCAGTTGCAGAATTCTATTACTTAAATATTTAATTGTATGCTATTATATTCAAAGCCAGCAAAGCTATTAGCGAAATTTAAAATTCTTAACTCATTAAGTGAAATGAAATTAAATTAGGACAATTTGCTCAAAAGTCGTATTTCGTCGTTTTTATAATTAACACAAGGAACATGGCCATCCAAACAACGACATGTTCAAATTATATTTATATGAAACTTCATATAAATAACAGAATTATACGTTTTTTTTTTGTGGATGCAGTTCAGTTCTTTAAAAGTGTTAAATGATCTGAATCTGTCTTTATTAAATATTACTTTGACACAGCTGTTTATCAAGATTTTTTTAGACTGTTCGTAATTTTCCCAAACATACCGTTTTTAGGACAATATAGAATAGTTCCGTGGCTGATGGAGCAATTACTATTATTTACTATAAGCACAAGTGTAAGATTAGAAGGTTATACTGATGCATAGCAAAGTAATTGTTAGCAAAGTAAGTAGTTGTAGTAAGTAATTGTCAAAGTAATTTATCCTCTGGACAATCTAGGTATTTCTCTATCGATGTAGTCAACCAATTGGAACCCTAGGCCACTCTAGAACCAAATCAAAATGACCAGGAGTAAGAGATTTCTCACAATCTGATTTATATCGTCACCATGACATAGTCCTACACTGGTCCAGGGGTCCAATTAGTTGGCTGTAAGTGTAAAATATATGGCTGCAAACACAACATCCCCTAGCGTTTTATTCCGGTGTAACAGTCTTGTTTGTACCGCCATAAGAGCGTGTCACATATTTTTGCGGCCTTCACAGCGTCATATACTATTGCAGGTGACTGTACTTATAAGTAGCGTGCGTAAAAATAAATTAATGATTTAAATTCAATATGTTTCTTTTTCAGCTGCAGGTATTTGACTCAAATAAGGACGGTAGACTACAGCTCTCTGAGATGGCCAAGTGAGTTACATTTGTAACACTCTCGTTTCAATTCTCAATGGTCTCATTAGAGCCTACATTTTGCCTACAGCGGATTTTTAACAAATGGGCAAGCACCTATTTTAGTCAAGGTATTTTGGCGCTCGAAATTATTGAGGACGCTTTAGTCTGAAATAGTTAAAAACTCTACATTCCATATCAAATATGAGGAAAGAAAAATACAGGTGTATTTATTTCTTCTACTCAGAATAACTAACTCTTTCGACATTGTAGGCTACCTAAGTACTTTCTATTTTGTAGCCGACGTACTCAAAATGTTTGAAAAATAGTTACGGATTAGAAAAATAAAATGTGGGACGCTTTATTTTTCCTCGTCGGGTTGAAAGAAAATGTGATTCTGATTTGGAAAAATATTAAATTATTTTAGAAAATTGTTTTGCTTTTTTGTCGCAAAAATGCCCTAACATTAGAAATATGTTTATTTTTTAACGTACATATGTGTGCAACATGGGTGTAACTGTACAATATTGACTAATACTCCTTTGACAGACTGCTTCCGGTCAAGGAAAACTTCCTCTGCAGACAGGTATTCAAGGTAGGTTTCCCGCCAATATAACGGTCATGTTATTTTAATGAAATTTCTGTGAGGTATTTTATAAGAGGGTAGATGAAGTTTGGAAATTGATTAAAATATTAATAAGCTTAATTGAATCCATTATTTTCATCCTTAAATACAACACTTATCCTTGGATTACAATACAAAAATTTAAAGAAATTGCTTTTGGTTTCGAAGTGTTACGCCGTTTTTTTCCAAAATCAAAAGTCTTGGACGTCGATACACATTTTACGCGACTGAGCTAAGTTTACTAGATTTTGATAGCACAGAGTATGAAAGTGTCAAATAAACGTCATAATTTCATAGAAGTCTGCTATTTAAAATAACACTCTAAACTTTGCCAGTTCATTTGCTTGGGAGAGATACCTTGGTTTGACTCTATAACAAGTTAATCGAAGATATTTTTTTTTTAGAGCAGCAGGTAATAGTTTTTTTTCTACGCGTTAAATGGCAAATATTCTTACAGTTTGTTTGGATTGCTATGACACTTAAAAATAGACGGCAACGCGACGTAAATAAAAAAATAATAAAAAAATAACTTTATTCATTAAATTAAGACATATTTCTGCATACATGAATTTAACGCACTACATTAGAAATTATGTTACATATTTATGCCGTTATTTCCGTTACTTAGTTTGTTGTTTTCCCTTATCTGTCAGTTTGACATTTGTATTTGTTAAAAAGGGACAAAACATATTTGAACTAATGTGGGTCTGTTAAGTTTTTATGAATCGTTATTCGGCTAATTAAAGTAAATATTAAATGATGTAGTCCTCAGTAGCTAAAGACATTGAGTAATAATCCCTAATCTTCACGCCTACCATGAACATCGAAAATGGGCATTGACTGGAAAACCTTTTTGTCACTCTAATATGCAAGTGTGACAGAGATGGAGATACAAATCCAAAATCCGAATACAAAACTTGATCCCAAACATGTTTTTATGTACTTACTTTCCGCTGAGCGAGTTTATACCCAGCGAAACCCTTTTATCAATGTTACCTTTTTACATATGGAAATATCTTTGAAACAGCCTGGCATATGAAAATTCCAACTCCGTCGGATTTCCATACTTAATCTACCCTCTTCTTTGCATACAAGTTTAGGTACAGTCGCCGTCAGATATATCGGAGCGACCACGGTGTTCAGAATGTCTAAGCACGCCTCTATTGTCGAGGCGTTAGAGGAGTGTTATAGTATTTTTATAGTCTAGTATATTGGCTTAATTAACACGAGTTCGTAATTCTTGTACCGCCTGTGGTACATACAAGGTTTTTCATTACATTTGCGAGGAAATAAATAAACTCACTAGGCAGATAAATAAACAATAATGATTAGCGGTAGTGTAGTAGTAATAGCACAGTCCACAGTACTCTGCCGTGAGCCGCGGCTACAAGCGGCGGGCGGTAAAATGTATAGGGGCGTAATACAGCTCATTAAGTGCTTGCATACAATATGACCATTTACGAGCAAGTGTGATGAAAAGAATATTTTTGAACACCTTGGTCGCTCCGATATATCTGATGGCAACTGTACGTGTCTCGTATATTTATAAAGTGCCGAATGAAATAAAACTCTATATGCCTTCTCGCGAAAGTACATTTTTGTCTGACAAGATATGACCACAGATAAAATAATTTTAGAACTAGTGTGAAATAGATGCCATGTTTTCACTCGCATTCTGCATGATCGTTTCGTGTTTAAAATATAGATGTCATTATTGACGTTGACGAATTGCCACAGACAATGTGGATACTTTTTAAGACAGCCATTTTTCGGTTACTTTAAATTAATGATCAAAAGATATATTGTCTGATGTTTAATTTGTCAAATGTCATTTATTAGCACGCAATGCATTTTCAAACCTAATTCTAATTTTAATTCATTTTATCATCATTTCCATTCTTATTATTTATTTAAAACACACGAATACGTAAATGTATCTTCATTGTATTTTCAAACTCCCATTTATATAAAAATACACACACCCTGTCACGTACATACATAGTTATTAATCGAATATCATTAGAAGTTACATTATAGACATAGAACTATTTAAGTATACATAACAATCATATGCCAATTTACATTAAAAATTACTATTCATTCGTAGGTAGATTATGTCCATACAATTCACACATGTCACGAATATTTCACACTATAATTCAAAACTATTAATTAAAAATAGTTTTTTAACCAAAGTTTCTAATAGAAATAAATAGTCGTATGTTCTAGACTTCTAAAATACTAGGTACCTATTCGCACTTAGTATGATTCAAAATAAACTAGTACCTACTTACACAAAACAAATACTAGGTATTTGTACTTAGTATAATTTTTACTTGCTTGAACCTATCGTTTTTTTGCCTGTCTATGTCCTAACACTGAGCTTGTGTTGCACCTCGCACTCTAGGAAGGTATGGAGGGGAAAGAGGTGAGTCACTGTGAAATATTGTCACAGGTATTTTCGCACTAGGTATTTCTAGTATAAATACTTGTTCTTTTAGGAAATAACGAGTATTTTAACTTTACGTATTGCATTCGTTCGCCGTTTGTTTGTTTGTAATATAAGACAATTTTTTGAGCAAAGTAATATTTTATTTTCCTTGAATGAGTGCAATATGTAAAAAAATACTATATGTAAGTATCATTTTTGCACATACATTTACACACATAATGAATACTATTAGAGCACCTTTTCGGTAAAAAAAACATTAACTACTACTATAAACTAAACTTACTAGTCTTTTAATTTATTTCATTTTCATTCGCCAGTGTGTTTCCAAAATTAAATTGTAGTTAAAAGTTTGCTTTAAGATTCTTTGCTTGAATGGGTCTCAAGAATAAAGTCAGGATCTAGTGATGGGACCCTGGACATAACCATGGAACTAAAAATTATAGAGTTAGACCAAGCTAAGTCCGCATCGATTTTGATATATAAGAGCCTGTGCAAATGTTATTTTAAGCGTCAAAATTCTATGAAATAATGACGTTTACATGACTCTTTCACAGTCCGTGCTTTCAAAATCGAGACAAACTTAGCGTAATGGGACTCTAGTGTCGTTATCATAGTTACTATTACATATGCTCATTACTATCATGCTTATTAGCAAAAGAGGAAGTGGGGGGAGGGGAGTCCCGCTCATATACCCTTCCTAATAAGCATTTAGTGAATATGTGTAACAGTAGCTTAAGAGAGACATAAGAGAGAGATAGAGAGAAGAGAGAGTGTATTATGTATGTATCCATTCTTAGAATACAATTATGAATTCATAATCATTAAACACAACTGATTATAATATCATTAATCGATACGTATGTCTTAATGCGTTCAGGGAGCTACGAAGCTGACGAAGGACGACATTGAGCGCGTCTTCTCACTGTACGACAGGGTAAGTTCGTTCACCTAATGTTGAGAATCTATTCAAATCAGTCCCAAGTTTAGTGTAATTTGACCTGACTTCGATACGGACTAAGCAAGTGGAGTTTAGCAATATTATAAAACAGAACGCGATTTCTCATTTTATACAGGGTAAGTTCGTTCACCTCATAGGGTAAATAAACAAGATGAGACCATTGTGTCTCGGTAGCTCAGTTGACAGATGAGCGTGTATCCCAGAGTCTCGAGTTCGAGTCTCGTCTGAGGTCATGAGTTTTCCACTTTCCTTTCTTTCTAAGAAATTGAGTATCGTTCGCAGTCGTACTTAATAATAATAATTTTATACAGTAAGCTTTATAAACCATATAGGTTGTAACAAAGTCCTGAACGATACCTCAACAGCTGAAAAGGTCAATGACCCTAAGTATGATTCAAGTAGCAAACAATCGAAATTCGAGTGCGTGGTGAGTGTGAGGTTCATTTTGCATACAAAGAGATTTTTTTTTTTTCAATTTCGAGTTTTTCGTTTGCATCTTACTCATTGACCTATCTGGACTTAGGTAACACCCTGTACAGACACTCGGGTCAATGTCGTTCTTACTTAAGATTTCTATTTCAGGACAACAATGGGTCCATTGAGAACGAAGAACTGCGAGGCTTTCTGAAGGATTTATTAGAATTAGTGAAGAAGGTAATGTATTATTTTATTCTCGTTACTTTATACTTTTATAGGCGGTTTTAAATTATTTTCTTAGAATTCTTGAAATAACGACGAGATGAGATTTGGAGTAAACCCATTGAAAACTTGTAGAGTTAAGTAGGGTACCTACCATAAGAGAAGATTTAAGCTTCATTCAATATTTTTTTTTTTCTAGATACGTACGTAAAGAAGAAAAATGTTAAAAAATAAAATACCAACAAGTTATGCGTAGACCCACGTTTATAAATAATACCATTAGTAGGTACCTACCTATTACGGAAAATCGCTAGTCGGGCGGATTTTTATATTGTTGTCGTGTTTTTTTTTTCGCTTTGGATTTGAATGACATTTGGTGAGTGGGTAGAGTTCCTTATACTACGCTAAATAGATACAAAATCCCAATGTGCGACAAAAACTTTGTAATAATTTTCCCACTGAGTTACGTTTTCGTAACTCCCATACGACTTTGTAACGTAGTGGAAAAAATTGTGGGGCCATAGTGGGAAATTGAGTCTATCTTCAAGAGAATATGGAACTCTTGCTACCTACAAAACTTCATTCAAATCTGACGCGATAAAAAAACGACAACAAAATAAAAATCCGCGCAGTAATTGGCCACCTGATACCAAATATGAACTATTATTGTGGCCAGTAATTGACATCTTATACTAAAATGAATTATAGGTACAAAAATTTTATTTTTAATGCAGTGGCCAGTTTAATTGGAAAGTGGCTACTTGCTGACTAATCAACATACTTACCTATTGTGTATCGTATCCTTGAAAGTAAAATATGCTCAGTTGGTTAGAAAAGTTTTTCTAGCCATTGTCAGCCAGCTCTGTCAGTAGTAAACAGCGCTAAATTCAAATTTTGTATGAATAATGGCTGACCACTCGTAGAAAATTTAAACTTCGCGCGATTTTCTACTGACAGAGCTGGCTGACCGGAGTATAATAGGTATTCATTTGTTTTGACGATTTTTAAATGTTACTGTAATTTAATTACTTCACGTCCCGAAAGATGTCGCTATAATCAACGGTGTTAAAAACATTAAAAACAATTCCAGGACTACGATGCCCAGGACCTCCTAGAGTTCGAAGAGACCATTCTCCAAGGCGTAGAATACAGCAGCGACGGCAAAATAAGCAGGAAGCAGCTCACCATGATCCTTCTAGCACTAGCCAAGCACCATCAAGAGGAAGAAGTTACCACGCCGTAAGCGCGCACGCGTGCGTCCGTCAGTCCGTCCCGATTTCTGAACGAATTTTGTAGCAAGTTGTCACCACTTAAGCCATTATCAGACCATCCGATTTAGTTTTTTTTAAAGATGATATTTAAAAAGTATATAATTGATAAATCCCCTTCGTCGCTCGTAAATTTCGACTTCGACATTGTATCGCATTTTATAGCTTGTCAAGTTGTCATATACGAGTACTCATTTTATTTGTTTATTTAATAAGTGTTTATGCGTTTCCAGCGTTATCACTAGTATGTATATAGGTAATATTTGTAAAAACATTTATTTAAGTAAATATTGTTTTATATGGTGGTGACGACCTTATTACTAGTTTATTTTAATAAATATTTAGTTTCTTCTATCGTCATCCAGCGCTCCCAGGCATTTGATTGTAATATGGATGTTTTACTTTTTGACGACTATAATGGTTGGCGATGAATTAACCTAATGCTAAAAACAACTAACGATAATATTGTCTCACTAGACCTAAATATATTAATCTAAAGGTGTCATTACCATCGGAAAATGTCAATGAGACTTCACTTATCGTACTATAGTCTCCCCAACCATATACATATAGTCCAGTACTGCAACTATGGTCCACAATTTTAATGAGTAATTATGCATGTATGCAATGTATTTTTTTGGTTTTATGTAAGTTTTGTCATCTGTTAATTAAAGTTGCACATAAAATCGCCAATTCATAAATAAACACATTTAAACTTGTACTTATATTTGATCTGATCATGTTATTTGACCATAGTTGGGATTTTTTGGACCATAGTTAGGGAGTTTTACGGTATAGAAATATTGTATTATTGTAATTTTAGCATTCCTTATTCGTCACATGTCAGAACAAATATGATAAAAGCTACAACGTTCAGTAAATTAATGAAACGGTCTACATGTAAGTACAAAAATATTGTAAAAGTACGTAATAGGTAAATCGTTAGTAACTGACCACGACCCTGCAATAACTGGCTACCTTATGCCATATAGTCTGACAAGCGGCCGATCGCGGTAACAGTAGGACAAAAAAACTATATCCATCCCTTTTTTCGGGGTACTACCGTAAGAAAAATAAAGTATAATGCTCTCTAACCTGTTACAGCGTTTGATAGCTTGTCAAACTATAAATGAACTTTGTTCATAGGTGCTCAGAATTCATTTTTGCGTGAATCAACTATTTCATGTTGTATTCTGTCCCGTCAGCCAGCGGGCAAATGCAGCACAGTTTGTTAGAAGAAACGTTCTAGTCTGTCCAACTGATATGCTTGGTAGATGGCCCATCATGGAAAGGTAATAAAACTACCAAAAAAAACAAGTTTCGTGAATTTTAATGCCATAAAACTGTGATTTTAAAAGTGACCCAGAATAGCGTAACCATAGTAACTAGGGACACGAAATAGTTTATATCACTGGTCAACGGAGTATACGCGTCTCTTGGTGTAGATGAGACTGGTTGCCAAAGCGGACCCCAGGCTCCCTGAGCCGTGGCCATGGCATAAGCCGGGAAAACGCAAGGTTGAACAAGAAGGGGTAAATGCGTCTATTGAACTAATATAACCATACCGGGTGCGCCCTATCTATACCTAATAACAGGAGCAAAATTTTAATCGTAGGTAGTACTCTCCAAATTGAACAGCGTTTGTTCAGCGACTTATAAAAATATCGTGGGTTTTGATTTTTATTACACTTTAAAGAGACGCAATGTAACAAATTTTAACATTTTTGTACTATGACAAGAGTTGTCAATTAGGCTGATGTTGTTAACGTACGCGTTCAAAAGTGCATGGGCAATTTATAAATGCATTCATTCATAAACTGCCCATGTTCATTCATAAACAGCCCAAGCAATTTTGAACTTGATATTACATTGAAAATACTATTTAGTTTATATAAAAAAGGGAAATCCTGCAGAGATTTTTTAAAGTTGATGAACAAATGTTTTTAGGTTTAATGAGGTTGTACTATCGCGTTCAAAATTGCATGGGCAGTTTATGAATGAATGCATTCATAAATTTCCCATGCACCTTTAAGCGCATGCGTATCTACGATTAAATTTTATGCTCCCTTTGTGGGGCCCACACGGTATACCTATTTAATTAATTATTAATTTTACAACACATTTTTGACAACACAAGAACGCATGACACATTTACACTCCAGTTGACTAAAAGTATGTTTATTTGCGCACTTTACGTCATGCTTTCATATCATGTGACCGTTTTTACGAAAAGGTATCCGTAAAGGCGCTATGCCTTAAAGATTAATTTAGAAATAACTCTTATCAACGATCGACAAAGTGGTACCTTTTGCTTAAAACGAGTCACATATATTTGCGACTGTATACGACATTGCTGATGTACAAAAGATACTATTTTAACAAGCAGTTTTTCATAGTTAATATTGGAAATGTATGTAAATTTAATATGTATAAAAGCTAGTATATTTATGCACGTGTAACCAGGGTTGTAAACATGAATGATTTAATGTATAAAAAGTAGAGAAAAGGTAAAACATACTTAAAATATATAACCTAATCCTTAAATAACTCGACTTATTTATATAATAACTATTACTTACTCTTGAAAACTATCTCTCGATTGAAAATTATAAGCCAAATCAAATGCCAAATATTTAAGATTATCTATGCTACATATTTTCATAAATCATATAGTAGGAAATGTAGATTTTACATCCATAAATATCATGGCAAAAATGGTACTCCTACATATCATAAAACATTTTAAAAGTTTTTAATGGAAAACACATTGTGAAACGTCTTTTGATAAGCACAAAACATTATAATAGTTAAAGTCTCCAAGAGCTTTTTAATTAATATTTAAAAAAAATAGCTGGAATAAATGTCGTACAATGTACATTTCTAGAAAACAATTTTAAAAACATGCAATTTTATTAAAAGTCTAAATTGATCTTATTTCAGCAAAATATTTTATGTCTTTGAAATATGACAGTTTATTTTTATTCTGCATGCTTTGTTTAATTTTAATGTATTTTTAATTTCAATCCATCAGCGATAATTAACGAAAACAAAAATTCTGGTATTTGTGTAGATAAAAAAAAGTTGTGTATTTGTAAATAATAATGGATTTAGAATTAACAAAAACATGTATTTAATTGTTGTTTGTTGCTGTTAATTGTCTGTTTTAATGATAATAAATTCATAATTTAATTTATTTTATATGAATATGAATGTTTAGATTGTCTATTTACCATTAATGTATTTATTAGATGGTTTAAGACGGATATCCGGTTATATTACTGAAAATATGTTATAGCATGTATTTTATAACTGCCGATTTTAATAAAATCGTTTTCGAATTGCGATAATTTAAATCAATCACCTTACCAAATGAAATATTTTTTATACAAAAGTGTAATTCTTCAATCAGTAACAGAAATTCTTATAAAGATCTTTTCTGCCCTCCGGCCGGCAAGCAGTCAATTGCAGGCCGCTACGTTAAACAAATTCGTCGCTTGCCGACTGCGTCGAGCAGGAAAATATTGTAAGTACATACCTTGGCCAGTGAATAAGAAAGCCTCAGATCACATTCGTTTCGGACAACAATTAGCTACTCGATATCTGAGGCATTTCTTACTTACGGGCCTCGGTATGTAATCTACTATAATTACTCAAAACAAACCTTTAAGAACTGGCCATTCATTGGTCCCTTTTCCTCTTTAAAATTGAATACTATCATTAATTTACTTAATAAAATTCATCACGAATTCATCCAATCATCGTCCTGGATCGTCGCTACAGATCCTGCGGTCTAACCTGTCCCAATCAATCTAGTTTGATACGGATCCGCACGCTCTGATACGCAACTGTTGCGTCACTATACAGACAGAGTGTACCAAAAATGCTACATCAATCTGTTTGACGTAATGAGTACCGTATACTGATGGAAAAAAAAATGTTTTTTTGACGCGAATATAATTGCCACACCAACCCATCCAAAAAAAATTGCGCCAGAAAAATGTTCAGACCACGATACTGATTTCGCCCGATAAACGGATCGCCAACATTTTTGTAACACCTTTTGTGCCCGCATAGCGCCGCACACCGGAGCGATTTACAGTTTACGGATCTCGGCTCTTGCTCACACACCGGAACGGTTCACGGATCTCCTTAGTTCTCTGACGGGTATATAATAATATTAACCAATCGTCATAGATGGCGCTGCATGCTCTAAGTAAATAATTATCTGTGTTAAAATAGACGTTGTGATCAAAAATATAGTTAGCTTTAACGTGTATCGTTAAGAATGGAATGATATGCACAAAACGCCAACATTATTACCTAAGTATAATTATATGTAGATATGATACGGAAGATTATTTTGTGTCAAGCTTATAAATATCCTTGGATTGGTGTGACAACCAAAGTGCTTACCCTGAGTTTTACTTAGCCACGACTCGATAGCGACTGCGCGATTCGTAAGTATTTGCAACTCGCCCTGTGCTTGTGTGCTTACCATTAGTTTTGCATAGCTAAGAGCCATGAGTTTTACTTAAGAACTTAAGAACGAGCAAAATGCATGTACTTTTGAATCGCCCAGTCGATAGCGATTCGATAGCCAGAGTTAAGAACGAGGAAAATGCAAATCGAATCGAAAAATGCACATTCGAAAGCGATTCTAAAGTGAGAGCAATGTGCTTACCATGAGTTGTACTTGGCCGTATTCGATAGCGATTGCGGCGCTCAAAAGTATGACCATTCCTCTGGCAGTACTCCAGCTGAGAACAACTCATGTTAAGAATACAACTCATGGTAGGTACCGATATAGTTCAGAACGTGGAAAACGCAAATACGTTCGAATCGCGAATTTGTTAGAGGGAATACGCAATATTGCCATCGCGTTTTACTGCCAAGCTAGTAGCTACGTCCCGTATCATGGCCTATACAGCAGCAAGTTTTTGATCTTTCTATGTTCCGGATACCGCAAACATAGAACGATTCCCACCGCTGAACAGCTGCCACGCGTCCGGATTAATTAATAATGATAGTATGGCACACTAACTAAAGGGGTTTCATGGCTCTATAAATTGTACACCTATTTCCGTGGCTAGCTCTCAGTCTAATATACCTAATGAACTAATAGTAATACCATCCAAGGATCTTTATTTGGCTTAAAGCTGAGCATGTTAATAAGTGTTGCAATAACTTAAGTACAGTCAACTTTAAAAATACATCATTGATAGGTACTAAACCGACTACCAAAAATCTCAACAGTAACGACTCTATTATTCTGGCGGCATGTATGGCCCGGAATGACGCTGTGGGGCGATAAAGATGCGATAATGATGATTTTTAATCCGCGTATTAATATTCGTAATCGGCGTATCGGCGACGATACGCTAGGTTACACAGACGATATTCACCACTACCCAGTATCGTCGTTCCAAAGATCGTGCACGTAACCGGCCCCATTCTCCGGTGTATTTATTTCCAATATATACACCTACCTGCTGCACCCCGTTCCTTTCAACTCAAAAATGAAAATCTAAATGAAGTGTCACATCAATTTATCCTTAAGAATTTTCAAAAAATATATCAAAATTAGTTATTTTAAATAACTATTTCAGATATAAGTAACAAAATATTTACAGTACAGTACTAACTAAGATAGGTAACTAAGGTAGCTTAACCTACCTTAGTTACCTATCTTAGATCTAATATGCCCTTGAGGCAGCGAAGTAGCGGTTACTAATCTAGTTGTGGGCGAAGTCGCATTGCGAGGCTCTATAGCCTAATAGTGAATTGAACTTAGCTCTTCGTGGAGTTCGTAGGATTCAATATCTTTGCTTTCTTCATGTTGAAGCACTGTACCTCACTCATTGCATTGCTTTTAAAGTTCACTACAGGCGCCATAAGATAAACATCCGTGGTATCTCATAAATGCTTTTGTCTATGAACTCGTCGGCTTTTGCAGTAAAATCACTGAAGCCGGTTTAGGAGTACGAGTAGGTATTAGAATGTAGATATTTTTGAAGTTGGCTGTACTTTTGAATGTATTTTGATGGCATTATAATATCTAAGGCAGGATGTTAGTATAGATTGAATATTGTAAGTGATTTTATTTAGACATCTGGCTAAGTTATTCCCAAGCCTGCACTGCGTGTTGAAATACGATATTTGTTATAAAATGTTTATATTTGTAAATGTTTGTTTTATTTTATCTCCTGATAGGGTGGATGGCTGGATGGGTATAGGTACCCTTTACGATATATGATATGTAGGTACTTGTTTTAAGTGAAAGTTTCCTTTTTGTCGCTTACATAGGTAAGGTTAATTTTTAAATAAGTTGTATGTCATTCATGAAGGCCTTATCGACATCCGATAAAGTGGTACCTTTTACGCCACACAATCACATATATTTCCCATTTCGGCGCTTCAAAATTTGAAATATTTGTTCCCCATTCAGATGGACCAGTGATCAGGCAATTTTCTTCCGGCTATCCATTCTCGCCGAGACAGTGAAACAGCAAAGGGCCCAATAAGAACACTGAAATTTGAAAATTTCCAGTAAAATATTTCACTTTTGCTTCAATTAAGACGTATCTACTTATACGTATATAGACGTTTATACGTGGGACATTTAAGAGCGAATTTGGAGTAAGTACCTAGGTACTTTTGATATTTCTCTGATACCTGTAAAAGTTGTACTGTTAAGTGCATTAAAAGACGAAAATCCTACTCTTATTTGGCCATGGCCATGGGTCTTATAGTGGCCAAATGAAGACGCATCTTTTTTTTAACCGATAATGGGATTGTATAGTGAAAACTAGTCCAAGTCTCTAAAATAAACATTTCTGCAATAACAACTTATTGCAAGTTGACCTTTCATGGTTAACTCAAAGAAAGAAACACATGCCGGTTTAAGGTTTTATAAAGATATTTGTATCGCTAATTTTAAGCATAACTTACTGATATCGGCCCAACCTCCTTCGTCCCAGCGTCATTCTGAACTGACAAGACAGAAATGACCAAAAAACCTCAATTTTTACTAGCTAAATGACCGGTGTCAATGTTAAAATGGTTCCAAAGAGTATAAACGACTTAATGAAGATTTTTTTTTCGTTTCAGTACCCATAGGCCATCCATTATAGGTGCGTTTACTATTCCAACCTTTTCTCACAAATAATGCTACTGTGTGTAAAATCTCACTTAGAACTGCTATTCCGAAAAAAACTTGACTATTATCTATATCTATGATTCTATAATTACAGATATCTATGATTTACAGGCGCCACCAAAAAAAGTAAGCTTACTCCTTAATCGAAGTACTTATTGATTAATATAATAAGCAAATTCAGAATATTATAAACTGTAGTAGGCTTAACAAAGATATTTAAAATATAGTCAAATGTAAAAAAAATATAATATACCTACAGAACAACAGATATTAGTCAAATAAACCGCCCTGAGTCATTCCCGGCGCAAAGGTACCCACATGCTTGCGGCATTACCGCGTTGAATCGCGATGGATATCCTTTGGGCTTTGAACCAGAAATAATCCGGAGCGAGAGTCAGGACCTCTCTCTCGTAACCGCCGCCCAATCTCTGCGATGAAAGCCTTGGCTTCAGACCCCCAACACCCAGTCGTCTCCACAGCAATCAAATTCACTATAAGGGCATTTTCAAAAATAGGGTACCATTTTTTTTTTATAAGTACTTATATGAGGAATATCGGTGACGAATATGAGGTACTTACCTACCTATGAAGGTTTTTACTATCAGGAATTGTTTATACATGTAATAAAATCTAGCATATTAAGGCTTTTTATTGTGTACAGTCACATATCCAAAATCTTAAAAAAAAATTGGTTACTGTAGTCACATAACAGCTCAGCTCGGAGAATCGTCCCAACGCTGTTTTGGGGTAATAATACCTACCTACTAGCTTAGGAAAAACAGTATGATTCTCTAACTATGCGCGTATGAGAAGATCCTGGCCAGACTATACATACCGAAGTTAAGGACTGTTAAGGACTGAAGTCGATATTTCGATATTTCATTTTGGTTTTAAATTGTTCAATGTTTTCGTTAGTACTTTGGTTAGTACTGGTTAGTACTTAGTAGGACAGAAGGTTCATGTCATTGAGCTTTATTTCGCTGTTCTCTGCAAACAAATCGGATAGTGCAACGTAGCCTAAGAATTCGTCTATGGTCAAACGTCAAAGTCGTCAAACATTCGTCCAATCACAATCGTTCCGAACGGCGCCATGATACCATAGATTGTAATATTTTTTTAGCGGCGTAGCGTAGCGTGTAGCGTGTCGATTGTTCGTACTGTTCGTAGGCGTACTAGGCGTGAGGGAGAGGCGGTGCATTACCTTAGCGTGGTTTTCGAAATAAGTAATTGATTTGTAAATACAGCAACAATCATGGGTGTGACCGTGGACACTATCACCCCTGGTGATGGTAAGTAAATTTTCTTGTAATAAAATATACTCATTCCACATTTAACTAAAATGCGGCTTAAAAAATTTCCTCTGTCATGTATCATATTTAGAACTCATCAGTAATATCTCACTCAGTACTTCAATTTTATTAAAGTACGAAAAACACCTAATAATATATTTATCATGGTTAATTATCTTTTTATTGATCGTTATTTGTTCATAAGGTGACCTTTAAGACGCCGCCTCTCTGCCGCCATAAGCAAGCTCTTAACCTATTCGCGTCTACTAAGTAGACGCGAATAGGTTAACTACTAGTTCCATATTAGAAAACATGCCGTTGAACTATGCAAAGATGTCGCTATTTTTTACTTCAGAATTTCTCGGCTATTAAGGAATTTGTCTACACTTCAATAGGTCTTACGCTCAGCTGGAGTCTAAATATATCTAAAGGAAAGCAGATATACCTTGATTACCTAGGTAGTACAGCATGACAAGGTCGTAGTTTTCCATTAGTCTAAAGCCTTGAAGGCTTTGACAGTGTCTATTCTGTCAATACATGGAAATATGAAACATATTATATCTTATCATTGTCTAGTGTTACTATAATTAGATTTTATAAAGCACATAGTTAACTCATTTACTGATTTGCTATTAAATTTGTAAACTTGTTGCATTGAAATCTTGTGATTGCATCGCAGGCTGAATGCTTTGATTTGTCAGACTACTAAAAACAGTATACTTTTGTTCTAAAAGCAAGCGCTAGTACTTCTATAGCTGATACTTTTCTAGTATTAAATAATCTTAATTATTCTGTTATCTTTAAACAAAATTTTTTGATAAAAATATGTCCTAGATGTTGTCCAAATACAAAAAAAAACGAATATTTTAACCTACACCTCCTACATTTTTGTAGCTATTCTTAGCTTTCTAAAAGTTAACATCAACACAAACGAAGTCTCTGTGACTTGAAATTCCAGAAACTAAAGAAATACACTTAAAATTACCAGTACCTATTTCAATTAATTTATTTTTTGCAGAGTCCACATACCCAAAGAAGGGCCAGACTGTGGTGGTCCACTACACTGGCACGCTGACCAACGGACAGAAGTTCGACTCGTCCCGTGACCGCGGAAAGCCCTTCAAGTTCAAGATCGGCAAGGGAGAGGTCATCAAGGGATGGGATGAGGGTGTTTCCAAGGTAACAAACTTAATTTGTAATCAATAGTGTGGGGAATAAGGCTGAGATTCTTTTGTGTCATTTGATTTTAAAACAAATGCAACTTGGGTCCAATTCTAAGAAGTTTCAAACAAATTAAATTGTGTTGCTTAACTTTGAAGTCAGGTCGGGTCATTCAACCCTTGGCAAATATCTATAAATATCTACCTTATTACGTACCAAAATCGCATTTTGAACTTCGCTACTCATTTATAGTGCAACTAATTAGACCTATGGGTAGGACCATCGTCGTTGGAGCCTCTAGACTATAAACTTAGGGATGTCATATACAAAATAAACTTGATTTGTTCTACAATATAACAATACTAGCTTTATTCTCTACCGGCCCAGCCTTAAAAGTTTTTAAATGTGTGCAGCTATCCATGGATATATCATGGATGCTAATTAGAATTAAAATATTTGCAATAAGAGCAATTGACATTCAAGTGTGATGCTGGGCCATATAGAAGCAAACTTCATCCCAGTTAGTTTTTGCTTGTTAAAAAACTTGCATCTCTAATTTAATATTTCTCCATTCCAGATGTCAGTAGGCGAGCGCGCCAAGCTAACCTGCACGCCCGACTATGCATACGGCCAACAGGGCCACCCTGGCGTCATCCCCCCCAACTCCACCCTCATCTTCGATGTTGAGCTCATCAAACTCGAATAAACCACCAATAGCGCCCAGTCTCAAGATCTCCTAGACTAGCTTTTATCTAGCTGTACTTAAACTGTCATGGTCAACAGTGAATCAAGTGGGAACAGTAGTTTATTTGTAAACTGACAGATTTTTGAACCACGTTCCCTGTGTTCAGGTTTGTGCAATATAGGATGTTACAGAGCCTTGTTAGGCTTATTTTGTGAGATTGTTTCTTACAAAGTTGCCTGTTCTTTCTATTAGAATATGCGTAAAATTACATCTAATTTGGCAGTTATTGTAAGATTCATAAGTTTGCTAAGTATGCATAAAGCAATGGGAAGCCTCTGCTTAGTTTACTTTTCTATATAGGAGTTTCTTGAGTATTTCACCTAGTACTTGGGTTATTTTCAGCCAAACACTAGATAAGTCAATTAGGCTAAGAAACCTAGCATCAAAGCCCCATTTGAAAATTCAGTCACAATTTCACTTGATTACATTCCAGAAGCATTTTGACCAGTAGATGGAGTATTTGTATTCTTTTGTATAAGATATATTATGGTCCTTTTTTAGCACAAAATGGGAATGTTTTCATGTGATGGTTTGGGTTTTGCACGCACGTGCCGTATATATATGTATACATCATTTCAGTCGAGCTCTAAAATGAAGTAAGAATAAATTTATTGCGAAAATGTTTTGTTTTATTGCAATCTGTCCTCTATTTGTCAGTTATTTTTATACATTTGTGATCTCGTAGCAGTTTGGTGACAATTTCAAGGGAGATTGTCGATTTGGCAGTTAAAATCCCAATTTGTTATGTAACATGAAATTCAGAGGTAAATCCAATTCCTATTATTTAAGAGTCCAAAAGTTGGGGTATGACTGCAATGATTATACCTTACCTACCATTTATTATAAAGAAAAGGAAAAACACAATCCCCCAATGAGGGTGCCTCTATTTTAGATTTATGGTACAGTTTTATACTCCAGGCTGGATTTGACCAAACTTTTTAACCAAGAGTAACGCTTACTCTTGGATACTAATGTCAAAATCCCATAGTAGTACGTTACTATCTTTGAGTAAGCGTTATTCTCGGAATAAAAATTTGGTAAAACGCAGCCTTAGGTAGGTATATACTTTTATCAAACTTTTAAATTGATCACTTAAAAGGATAAAAATGGTCGCACTTTTTGCAATTTAGGTGATAAAGCAAAAAATATATGCTTAATGAAACTAATGAATGTCCTAATAACCAAAAGTTGGGGAATTAATAAGACAACGATCATATCCCAACCATATGATCGTTGTCCTACATGTATAGAGAAATGAAATATAGTTTATAAGCGAACAAAATCCCCCCATAAAGACGCCACTTGACGTTCTACGCCCTCTAAGTGAACGTGATTGGACGGTTATGGCACTAATAGGGTTCCCTATCTAGTAGAAGTATACATTTGTTTGAGTTTGTTTTCCCTTTATATTTTTTCATCACGTAAACTATTTTTTTATACTTTATTTAAAAGACGGTACCTACAGCATATTACCAAATAAATTTAAAGAAAAAAAAGACTACCTAAATTTAGGTCAGTAAGGTTTTTTTTATAAGATCAATTTTATATTTTTCCTGTAATATTTAGATAATATTAATGTTGTATAATTATAGTTATTTATTATACAAGGGGGCAAAGTTGTTGTTTAACTCTCGGGCTTATATTGAGACCCGAGCAAGCGAAAGATTCCAAAATTGAGCCACCAGCGTAGCGAGTGGTTCAATAACTGGAATCTTGAGCTTTACGAGGGTCTCAAGGCACGAGAGTTGAACAAACTTTGCCGCCGAGTGTAATACAACATTTTTCCCCTCACTATTGCGAGGAAAATACAGACTACAATACGATTATAAATCCACATGTAAGTTATCTTAAAGAAACCATAAAAAATCAATTTCAAAATTTGTCATAGAGTAGGTACGCTCCTGGTACAAGACTTAGATATTGCCAACAGCTTACCAAGTGCGGGATAAGACATGATCACATGACCAATTTAAGGTGTGACCTCCGATTGCGCATATTTACTTACTATGGGCATATAGGACTCACTTATACTGGACTGGTGGTAAGTGATAGGAATTAGATTACTTTGCCCCACATGTGGATAAAATGCGTTTTTCCACGCTAGTTTTAAAGGACAAAACAGCGCTTTCCGAGCTAGTGAGGGGAAAAACATATTTTTACCTTCATAGACTTCGGAGATTAAGGGGGGAATGGTATTTTCTTTTTTGCATTTTCTTTTATAAATTTACCATTGTAATAAAATTATAAAAAAATGTTATAGATTGAGTGTTTGCCCCCTCTTTCATCGGGCATTTTTCTTTGAAAATCAATTTAACAAATTCTCTTTAAATGTATCTGGATCAACTTTGTATATAACTATTTCAAATCGGTAGCTGTAGTAGTTCTCGAGATATTTAATGATGTGACAGACAGAGTTGCACCATAAGGGTTCCTTTTTTACCATTTTGGTGCGGATCCCCAAAAATAAGTGTACGGTATTTTAATACGCCCCAGGCCTCGTATTTGAGCAACTATTGTTGGTAAGACTGTTTCTATTTAGGTGCATACGAATTAATTAAAAAACGTTGTACGTTATTCATAAATATAGGAATTTATTTTCGAACAAAATTACAAAACTTCTACTCTTACATCTATCTATTTACTTAACCTAATATTCCAAAAATTCAAATCATAATCCGACATTCCGCACAGAACTAAAAATCGTATTATGTCAATAATTGCATAAAGTCTCTTTCATAAGTATTTTAGTTATAACGTAAATAAAAAGATCTACCTCTGTATATAAAAATATTTTGACAATATCTTAGAAAGTACTAGTAATGTACAACACCAAAATGGTTGAGTTGTATTTCACATACTGTAATAATATATTTATATTTATTGATTATTTTTAACTATTTCAAGGAAATTGCAGGTTTATTTAGTATACTTAAACGATTTTACTAAATCAGTCGAGACAACTGCAAACATAGCGAGGTGAGGACCTTAACCTTTAGCCCCTATACAAAATCACGTTCCGCAAAAAAATCAGGCTATTGCCAAATAGACTATAGCAGCTAATCTCAGTTCCATCAATTTTGTTCGACGCTTACACGTCTAGAGCACGCCTGCGGCAGCGCCATCTATGGAATACAAAACTTCAAGCAACAGAAGGGGGGAGTCCGCACCGTACCGTTTCCCCCTGCCGACCTGACCTGAGACTTGAGTTAGTCACACCATCTATCAACAGCCTGAATAAACTGCATGTCTAAGAAACGTGATTTTGTAGGCATTTATCATGTCCCTCATGTTGTAGTTGCACCGACATGAATGCCAAGATAGCAAATGCATAGACTTAAAATGTATGTATGACCACAGTAGTAAAATAACCAAGAGAATGAACATCCATGAAACGTTGTGTTATCCCGCACTGTAGATGGCGCTATTTACAGGTTTTGAATTTTAGATTTATGTATGAAAACTCCTGGATAATTATATTGTGTAGCAATATTGTTATCGCAAACATTTAGGCTATTATAGTTGCCGACACTAGGTGCCTAGGTTATATAACTCAGTTCTTATTTCACTACCTATAGAAAATATTAAGACAATAGACAAGTCTAATACATACAAATATGCAATATGTACTAGTCGGTTTTATTATACATTAAACTAATAATGCACACGCTTTATTTATAGCATACAAAGCGAATTCAAAAATAGTAACAAGTTTTTTTTTGTAGATGAATTTCTACACGGATCAAAATAAAAGTATTGTGTGCTGTACAATTTTAGTTTCAAAGACATGTGTATAAACATGCTAGTTCTTTTTGTACTAATAATATACCGTTTTACATTAAACAATAATAATCAGTACCGTGTATTAAACACAGAACTGCTTATTAGTTCTATTAAAAAAAACTGAACCTAATGTTGAAATTAAAGACTTTAGAACGGATTAATCGCGTGTATTAACACCATGATACTACACGTTTCATCATCATCTTAACCCTGTGAAAACGAGTGCTGTAAAGGGTTCTAAAGTGTTTAATTTCAATGAATAACAATCGCGGTAACAGAAGACAATATTATGAACCTAATGTATTCGTATACAATCTAATATAATAATTTCCTTTCATAATTGCGAATGTTTCGAGTATTAAGTATTACACTTCAACAAAAGTATATCATATACATTTGAAACAAAAACAAATGCATTACAACTAAAATTTTCTATTTTTGAACGTTTATTTTTATAAATGAGTATACATGTCTATGTATAAAAATTAAATACTTTGAGCCAACTGAAAGGAAGAATACTGTAATTGTTGACAGGTCTAACTTACAATTAGATAGTCTAGTTAAAGATTCTGACTTAAGTCTCATAATAAACGTGACTTCATTAAAACACGAGTTAGAATTCTGCAAATCCAGATTTAAAACTGACGAGAATTCGTCTCTCTCGCGCTTACTAGCTAGTAAGGGACGAAAACTCTGTCAGACATAAGACGCTTTATGAAGTCCATAATCAACCAACAGGAAATTAAATGAAATACCTACTTAACTTACGTGTTTGGTAAGGGTTTTAAAGGTCCTAAACTAAGTAAACCGTCGGCCCCAAGCGCCTGCAAGCTCGAAGTCATGCCGTTGTTCATATTGTGCACCGATATCACTGGGATGCCGAAGCAACCGCTCGCTTGCTCGCGGTTCGCAAGGGGAATGAAACTATATATACCTAAGCTACTTAACCTCTGCAAATTCTCCTCCTGAGACAGGTCGACTACGGGTAAACCTAGCTCTCTGTTAGGTCCAGTCACATTGTGGAACACTCGCTTATGATGTTGTAGTTGTAGTGACTTAGGGTATGAAGCGGGACACTCGTCACATTTGAACCCTCTCTGTGGATGGGCCGCCGCCATATGAGTTGACAGAGAGGTCGAATTTGAAAACATTTTCCTACAGATCTTACACGTGTGCATGTTAGAGCCGACTTTTGCTTCGGGGATGGAGAAATTACTAGATTTGGATGTGTGTTTAATACTAACGCCGGAGCCTAAGTTAGGAATGTGGGGGATCGGCCGCTCCGGCGTCGGCGATCGACTCTTCTGCTTCTGTTTAACGCTAATGCCTCGCGACGCTAGCATGTTCGCCATGGAGTTCGCTTCTTTGTTAACCGTTTTCTTGGTTATAGAAATCTGGCTGCCGAGATTCAGTTTGTCTTTGGCTCCTTGAACGCTCGAGATCATCGGTAGACCCTCGCGTTGCTTTTGCATCGCCATGACCTGGCAGTCTTCGTTGTCATGTTTGCCTGGTAGCAACATATCGGGGCGTCGTTTCTGGCCGGGGCCGCCGGCCATGTTGGCGGGCCTCTTCATAGGCATGCGTGGTCCGCCGACCTTGCCGCCTCGGACCTGGCCGTGGACTTGTATTCCTGGCCGGATGGACGGGCGGACGCCGCGGACGGGCATGCGCGGTCGAGCACCTGTGACGTTTGCGCCAGCTGCCATCCTTATCTGACCAGGAGCAGGCATTTGAGTGTTTGGACTTGCGCCTGGAGCGAGCTGCCCTGGAGGGAAGGTCTGTACATTCTGTATCCTAATTCCGGTGCTCGTTGGTGGCTTCATACCGCCCGGGCTCGACGCAGGGTAGGGGTGACTAGGCGAAGATCCAGGGGGACCCATCTGCCCCATCGGCGTATTCATCATGCCGGGTGCAGTTTGCCCATACGCTTGCTGCATGTTTTGAAGCGGCGAAGCCGTTGAATATGGCGAGGAAGGAGTAGTGTAAGAGTTCTGCGACATTCCCGGCGAAAAACTAGCCTTTGACATCGGCGACTGATAGCCCATTGAGGATTGTTGCCCGTATCCTCCTGTATAATGTTGGCCGGGATATTGGCCAGGCATGGGGCCACCGGCATTTCCAAACATGCCGTTCCCAGGCATTTGCTGGTAACCTGGCGGGTACCCTTGCTGTCCAGGCGGGTACGCATTGTAGCCTGGCTGGGGCGGTACCATCCCGCCTCCAGGATAAGCCTGGATATTGATCATAACGTTCTGCTGATGCGTGAAGCCAGGCCCGCTGTTCATTCCAGAGAGCTTCCCCACTTGATCTGCCAAACATTTCACTGGTAACAACTGTGATAAAATACTATTTGTTCCCGATGGATTGTAAGGTAGTAAAGAAGAAGTCGGTGCAACGATACTTTTCGTGTGACCCGTCATTCTTATATGATCGTCAAGCAGTGATATATTAGTAAATCTAGTATTGCACACGTCACAGGAGTGTTGTGGCCCTAAGGTGTCTAAAGATATGTATTCACTAGCATCAGATAAGGAATGTTCCTTTTTAGTAGCATTGGAGAGAAGGCTTTCGAATATTTCATCTGCACTCTTTTCAAGCATATCAATAGGTGGTTTAGAGTCTGGTGCGTTCCAGTTGAAGGAATGCTGCTTCTCAGTAGAAGAACCACCGCCAGCCATAGAAGTCAGGGATGACGCTAAGACTGGTGTAGAGCTGTAGCTGGACTGTGGGGTATGGGTGGTATGGTACGCCGGCGGAGGATAAGAAGGCGGTAACAGCGGTTCCGTTTTCGGAATCAAAGAAGGTTTAATATCGGGAGCTGGTATAGCAGATACAACACAGCAGTCATCGTCGTCATCACCAGAATCACCATTTATTTCAATAACGGTCACACCGGTATCTTCTTTCTTTGTTACGGGTAAGAGTGGAGTCTCGGCTCGACTGAATGCTGTGGAAACCGGGCAGTGAGCGGCAGGGCCTGCGTCAGGGTCGGATTTGATTCTAGCAATAACTGGAGAGCTCTCAGGCGGAGCGGCTGCATTTGCAGGGGGCGGCGAGGCTCTTTCCGACTTAATTTGGCCAGAGAACAAAGGTGTTGTTCCAGCAGTTTGTTCCGTTGACGGTTCTTCCACTTCTTGTTTAACAACTACGTTTTCTGCGCTCGCTTGACTAGCATTCGAGTCTCGCCGTTCAGGTGTCGAGGTTGTAGATTTATTCCCTTGAGTAGGTGTAGATTCCCTTGATGCTAGCGGCAGATTCGCGCCTCTCTTAGGTGTCTGTTTGACAGCTGGTCTGACTGGTTTTGCGAGCTGAACTTTAACGGGGGAAGGTGCCGCAACGGGCTCCGTTTTAGGGGGTATTATTTTAGTAATATTGATAACTTTTTTATTTCTTAGATTTATCTGACTGTTGATGGTCATTTGTTTGCCTGTTTTGTCATTAACTGAAAGACTTCTCTCTTCCTTGTCTTCCTCATGTTCGTCACCTGACGCCTCTTGCTCTTGGTCATCACCTTCTTCTTCAGAATCCTTTGCATCTTTATTATCATCTTCGTTCCCGCTTTCTTGGCCTTCGTCGTCAGAAGTTTTAAAGTCTTTAAGACCGTTTACGACTTTGAACGAATTTGCGTTGCCATCGGATTTCAATTTAAGTTTGATGCCTCCAAGATTGCCCAGTTTTTGTACGACATCATTAGTGGATGGTTCTGGTTTTTC
This sequence comes from Lathronympha strigana, assembly GCA_949128165.1. Taxonomy (NCBI): domain Eukaryota; kingdom Metazoa; phylum Arthropoda; class Insecta; order Lepidoptera; family Tortricidae; genus Lathronympha; species Lathronympha strigana. The sequence continues at coordinate 6,640,073 of OX421923.1, read as the reverse complement.
CTCTTTTATCGGCGTCGTACTCTTTTTAATAGTAAAACCGAGGCCACTGAGTTTGCTTAATGCAGATTCCGAATTAGTGTTGGAAGTGTTTTCTCCAGGTTTCTTGATGGAAATGCCGGTTTTCTTCAGAAGTTGTGATATTTCTATTTTTTGAGGTGTTTTCGGTAGTTCCTGTTTTGGTGGCGGGGAGGCCGTCTCCTCGTCGGACCACTCGTCTCCGGAAGGGGCATACTCGTCGTCGGACGGCAGCTTGTCGAGTACAATGGACGGCAAAGAAACGTGTTCAATCAGATGTTTCCCTAGGGTTTCCCAGTCGGGATAGTCTTCTTGACAAGTGAAACACCGATATTCCTGCTTAACAGGTTTTTTTATAAGAGCTCCAGAAGACTGAAGCCTTTCCAAGAGGCTCTGGACATTAGAAGGTTGAGAAGGACGAGCTTCTTCTTCTTCTTGGTCTGGTTCGGGATCTTCTACTGAATCGTCTTGTTCCTCCCCATCTGAAATAAAGAAACAAGAGTCTTAAACAAAGAGAAAAAGAGGTGTTATAATGATTCCTATCGATAATTACTGTGTTACAAATGGGGTCCTTAACCCATTTTATATCGATTAAATTGAGTCTGCGGAGATTATGGTATAAGAGTGAACGAGCTAGCGAGCGTATTTATGTTAATAGGTATGCTTGTTTATATGTAACTGAAGTACTGTTGGTCGGATCGTTGTGAAATTTGGCAGGTTGTTAATGGATTTAACTCTTTTTCGTGTACATAATAGTAGATTACATACCAAGGCCGTTTAAGTGGGAGATTTTGAGAAAGAGGGGTCTTTTATCGGGCAATTTTCATTGAAAATTAATTAAAACATATGATAAATCCTCTCTCAATGTGTCTGAATTAGCTTTGTTTATAACTATTCCAAATCGGTAGCTTTAGTATTCGGTAGTTCACGAGATATTTATTTTAACGATGTAACAGACAAACAGACAGACTGAGTCACACCATAAGGGTTCCTTTATTACCATTTTGGTAAGGAACCCTAAAAACGAATCAATCCATTCCATTAAAAGATATTCTCGTCACCATCGGAGATTTGTAATTGCTAAAGTAATATTCAAAATCAATTTGTTATACACATAATACGCGCGAGTCGTAATTACCTTGTAGGTGAGGTTTTCGCAATATCAAACTTGGTAGGTAAGTAAGTATTAAATAAGTCAGAAACTGATTAGTAAGCAAATAATCATTGTAATCTGGACGAGAAATCAATTAGTTATGTAAAATTTAAATCAGGCAACTCCCTGAAAGAAAACAGACTAAATAAAGAACCAGTGACTCCAGTGAGTAAGTAGGTATTGTCAGGTCCAACCAGCGAACTTAAAAAACAACTGTTTTTTAAGTTCGCTGGGTCCAACATAGATAATACTCGTATATCTAAATTGTAAAACTATACTGCTTTTGTCATTTCACGATATGGTAAAGAAAGCCATTGACATTTTAACGGTTAGGTTGTCACTACTGACATTTCATTTCACAGGATGGTTCATGTTTTTGTATATATTTAACCTTTTCAACGCTTTTCCTCTCGCGTTAAAATGTGGCCTACACGCTAATATCTCGACTAGTGAATCACGAATGTAAACCCTTATCAGTCAGCAGGACAGTTGCTTTGACAGCGTCCACCATGACACCTTTAGGTATCGTTGGCGTGGTAGGCACGACAGTGCTTGGCACTTTTAGGTGTTCTTGGCTTTGAAAAGGTTAAGTATAAATAAACTGAGTGAACTCGAACACTTGAGCGTTGCGTGCTGCGTAGCGGAGGTAGGGCGTGCAGCGTTCATTTTAAACAAATGAAAATGTACGCATGCGGTCGGAGAGGACCTTGTACTGTAAAGTTCCCTTTGACGCTTGACACCACGCTAGACGCTCGCAAAGTAGTCCGCACATTTAGATGTGACGGTGTATTTTTAGTAATGTCAGTCGACTCAGACGCATGCACCCAGAGGTGGGTAAAAAGTAAAAATAGTCGAGAAGTGGGCGAGAGGCCGTCAAAAGCTGGGGACACTAGCCGATAACTAGAAAATGCTCCCGGTGCTGAGTTTGTATGGCGCAAAACAGGAATTCTAGTTCTGATGAAAAACAGGAATAACCTGGATACGTAAGTCCCCGTTTGTCCCGCAGTGAGACCCCATGTAGGCTTTAAATAAGAGCCACGGATATTAATATACGGAACGAGATACCTACACGACACCCCTTTAATCATCCCCGGTAAAATTACATTTAGTTTCGTATTCTATTTATATTTATTTATTATTATTATTTGTGTCTCCTTTGCGGATCACGGGCCTGTACATCCCGGTCTTTTGGTAGGCTTGCGTGGGGATACAGATCCAACACGTAGAGGCCTTTTGGAGAATTTTTCTGTGTAGTACACCTGCTAGAACCCATTCACGGGTGCATCAATAGATACCCGTGAACCGGTCCCAGCAGGCGTTGGAGCTATTGTAAGGAAAGTGGAAAGAATACCAGGCTATGGCGTTGAGGTTTGGGTGGATCAGAAATGGACTATTGCAAAGAGTTCCGGTCACCTGCCATAACAATGTTTAAAACAAGTTATCGAGGCAGGCGGTGACTTGCCGCCGACTAGATGGGCCCCTGAAACTGCCGTCGCAAGGACGGCCAGGAGCAACATCGGTGTGAACGGCTCAGGGGTGTCGAGAGGTGTGCGCCGCTTTCTACCCAGTGGCTGTTGCCAGCCACTGTGCCCACTCGCGTCTTATGCATATTTCACTTCCACCCCTGGAGCATATCGCTCTAACGACTCCTCTCTGGACGGCCAATGAAGGCAAGCCAGAGATGAGAGTCCTACGGGTCCCCTTGGGGTCCACTCCGACCGACGAAGACACGCCGTAGATGGAGACCCTGACCGACTCTCTGGAGCACTCGGGTCCGTGGGGTCGTTACTCCCCAACAGCTCGCCACAAGCTGCCCTGCGGGCTTATTATTATTATTATTATTTATTCAATAAAACAATTGACAAAAACTTAAAAATAAATACAACGTCCCACAAAACTGTTTACACAGTTTGACTGTGGGATCCATGAGTTTCTTATAACTAGTGGTTAATACATAGCTTAATGGTAATATATGGATTTAAAATACTGTTGCAAAATGTGGATAAGTATAACTTAATGAAGAAAATAATAATACAGATTTAAATATTGTTACAAGGTGTGGATAGGTATCTAGATACTGTTGAGGTAATATTGGAACAAGGCTCTTTTGAATCTATTTTTGTTTTTCTCTGTTCTAATAGCCATAGGTAAGGCGTTAAGTACATACGGTAAGCGCTTTTCGATGAGTCTATCCCCATAGTAATTGCTTACTCTGGGGACAGCATACTTACCTGTAGCTACAGATCTAGTGTCATGTTTATGGCACATTTGTGATAAGTTACTCTCTTGATTGCTGTGTTGATCTACCTACCTACAGCAAAACAGACGATAATGTCTAACGCAGCGGGGTGCAGCTTTATTTATAAAATAGACCCGACTCTCTCAAACCCCTAAGGGGTTCGCGGGACCGGAAATGGTTTGCGATAATGTTGGAATCGAACATAAATGTATCTAGATATACCCGTGAATATTACTATTGGCAACTATAAATGAACATCAGGGTCGCATTCGTCAGTGGACATCTGCGGACCTATTTCGAACATCGAAAATCTAAATAATTTCTGCCTCTCTATCGAGACAGAGACAAATGAACGAAGTGGTTCGCTTTGATTTCATAACAATTTTGTCAAAAGCTTGCGAACACATTCGATAACAAGAAAAGAAAACTTTTTAAATATATATGAGTGGAAAGTGGCTTCCGTCAAGAGCTTACATATCCGCAGAGTCTGGCAATGAATATATAGATTTGTCCGGAGGATGCCCGGCGGACATACCCGCATGCAGATTCTACGGATTGCCCGAACCAATATGGCCTGCTTACGCTAACTGCGTAAACTCATAGTCCACGATGCAACTGGTGCAAGCAAGATGAGAGTTGGGGCGGGCTTAATCATGGTAATGCAGTGTACTACGCGATAGCGAAGCGATGCGATGCGGCGCGGAATAAACAAATCGTTTGAAACCTATGTTACGCGAACGCGAAGTGATGCGTCGCTTCACGCCGCTCACCTGAGACTAGGATACTCTGATTTGTGTCAACGATTTGTTTCTTTACATTTACGACAAAAGGGGTGACGACTAGGTTGAAATGTTTTATTTTATTTACTCCCTCAGTTAGATTATCCAAATTTATTAGACACGTGTTTTTCCCTGTTTCAAGTTAACTAAAATTGATGACGATACAGCGCATCAAAGTTCCGGGGTGGGGGCTAGTGACGTGACTTAGAGGTAAGAATCGTACCTAATTGTGACTTCACGCGAAACTTTAATGCACTGTATTTCCGTCGTTTTTCATTTGACAAACAAAAGAAGAAATACGTGTCGAATATTTTTTAATAAACTAACAGACAGACTAATTAGATTTTATTTGTCGTCTAGCCTATCGAAGCCGCATACCGCGCGCCATCGCGTTCGATCGCCCACGTATTATACCGCCTAATAATGGTGCTGTTACTCGTATGAGGAAATAATGATGTTGTATTAGTTAAATATGATGTTTCGATATTTATGATGGAGAAACCCCTCGCATAATCTCTCCGGAGTAGTCCGGAGTCGCGCTAGCCTAAACCTAACAACTGTGCCTTTCATAAAGTGAAGTTAGGACGATAGGGACTCGTTAGATATTTTTCATTAAAAGCTGATGAACCATGCCTAGATTAGTAATTTGACGGCCACAGTCAGCTGCGATTGCTGCGAAGGACGGTCGAGTACACATTATTAAACTAGTGGTTCTCTCTGAGTCTCTGGAACTCGCGACCGCTAGGTACCTATGTATATCTTGGCAATTTAAAAATTCATTACCACCAACCAAACCTCACAACCCAATCAACGATACTAGAGCTATAGTCAAACAACGTAATTACTGCAGACTCCGGGCGGCTAACCTGAGTAACGGGTAAAGTACATATCAAGATCAACGCAAGCTCAAGTGTGTAGGTAGATTATACGACTGACGTGCACCGTGTCAAAAAACCTGCCAAAAGTAAGTCCTGTCCTGTATGGTTTTACTTCGTGCACCTTCCAAAAAAGATTGCTGAGGCCTTACGCGATGTACTTCATGTAAAGTCAGCTGCAGAGTTAAAAGCCCCCAAAGTTTGTGGGGGGTCTCTTAACTCTGCCGCTGACTGCACTTCGTGGGTGAAAGAACGCGATGCGGTGCAGTGGTTTCAACTCGACGCCGCGCGGTACATATATGGTTTTATCTTACGACAAATTGTGATTTGAAAATTGTAATCAAATTAAATTAAATTTAAAATATACATATTTGTATTAATTATAATTGATACGGGAGTTGGAAGAATTCTACATAATCGTAGAAAACTTCGCTCTTCAGCCACATTTTCAGTTTATATTTAAAGCTCGCGCGCGGTGGTAGCTGCGTTTCGAATGTATTCTGTTAGGCGATTATACGCGGACGGTCCCGTGCAGTATACGGATCGCTGGATTCGCTGGGACTTCGCGAGCCTGTGCGGTTCGGCGATCAGCCTGTATTTGTTAGCGTTGCTGCGGACGTGGTAATTATCATTTATTCCGTTGACTTTAAACATGTTTAAACTTTCATGCGTGAAAGTCGCCACTAGGGAAAAGTAAAGGCAGGGCAGCGGCAGTATGCTGAAGTCTCGGAAAAGATGTCGCGCTGGGGCATCCCTGGGTTTTCCGACTAATAATGCGGACGGCACATTTCTGCATAGCAATCTACCATATGGACCTGGTGTTATCGCGGTCAGTATACGAACATATTTTTCAAAACAAGCCCACAAACGCAAAACGTTATCAGTTGCAGTTGCTGCCAAGTAAAGAGGTCATTCGGTCACTCCTGATAAGTAGTAATGCAGCCATAAAAAATAATTGATCCCCTAATTTTAAACATCGAAATTGCAATGCCGTTTGACCGATTTGGCTCATATACGAACAAGCCAAATTGACTACTTGACCCTTTTTGAAGTTGGTCTTATATTATTAATTAATGACCAATTAAGGGAAAAAAATATATCCATATTTTACTATGCGTTAGAAAACTGCAAAAATTATTTTTTAAAGTTTACATAATCCGGCGAAACGATGAAGCCATGGTAGTCCATAGATTATCTGTGGTATGACGTCACTATGCAGGAAAACAAAATTTGTCAATGTCACAGCAGAGGTTACGTAACGAACTTCACTCGTATAATATTCAACATGAAGTTAGCTTCGACGAGTGTAATGACGTCACTACATGGCCGACAACGATTTCAAAGTTCAAAAAAAAAAAGAATACAATTTTTTATTTGAAAATACGGAGCCGGCGTACACTTTTAATACCCAAAATCAACATTTATTGTGCCAAATATGATATGAGTCTAGTAGCCTATTCACGACGATCCGATCAACGATACTCGAGTTATCGTCAAACAAACATACACTACACAACACAAATATACAAACGGGTTGTTCCAATTGTTGTTGTCCGGAGAACTTCACTCGCTCGTTCAATTCAATTCAATAATATATATGTAATACTATTTTGCTTACGAGACCACCTCTTAGATTTGTAGGTATTTTAAACTGTTACAGAGATCCAAAAAGATAGAATCACTTATTTAATGGTACTCCTTTTCGTAATATTATAAATTTTATTTTTGTTGTTAAAAAGCGATATGAAAACACGCTAAAGAAAATTTGAATTGTGTACCTGAGGCAGTTGTTGAGAAACTGCCTGCTGGGAAACAGACAGACAAACCGTGGATATTTAGTAATTGGATTTTGTTAATCACACTTACAGAAAGTATGACATTATACTTAAAAACTCAAAATAAATGATATTATTAATTATTTCAGTTTTTGGAATTATATTATCAATAAAATATAAACATGTACATGTAGTTATAATAAAAACGGATAACACTCCACATTTTTTGTCACTATGCGCGGCATGTTTCGGAGATCCTATGAAGCCATTATCAAGCGTCGAGTACCGTGCCGTACCGAGAGTTTAACCGTAAATTTATTATAATATATGTATGTTATTTAATGTATAATAACTATAATAAAAATTAAAAAGACTTGTTTAAAAATTCATACTAATAGGAATACCACATAAGAATGTAAACATTATACATGGGAACGAATATTAATCTGTTAAAAACAATATAATGAATAACAACAAAACTAAATATAAAGGCTAAGCCATTAAATGAAATAGGCTAGAAATGAAATTACTCACAAATAATAATAGGTAGCTATGTAAAACCATGACATGAAATCAGCAAACAATGAAATGAAATGAGCTAGAGATGAAGTACCTATTTCACAAATGAAAACAAGTAGTAACCATAGCATGAAATCGGAAAATAAAGAAATAGGTACCATTGCAAATGAAATTAAGAAAGTTTACATCACCATACAGGGTGCCTTATTACAATGTGATAAAGTTCAATCTTTACATTATGAAATTTGTAATACATATAATGACAATGAAATGAATTTTAAAATTTTTAAAATGTTTTCGAAGAATATTTCCACCATGTTTCATACCCTAATTACATGCCACCAGCATGTAATTATGATATGAAACATGGTGGAATGCTTTCAACGCTTTCTATATTAAAGGGGCAACAAAGATATAAAAATGGTATCTATTATTACAAAGTGGATGAATGTGGATGGTACAAACAATGCTGTTAATACGTTGCAATATCATACTCAAAGTATATATTATATTAGTCAACTATAGTTGACATTGCAGATGCCAATAAATAAGTGACAAACCGGAGCGTGTCTAGGAAATAATTACAAACGGTTAGTACTAAATACAAATAATTAGTACCAAATAAACAAGTGACTAAAAATAATAAACAGGCGACAAATAAAGCAGAAATAAAACAAACCTGAATCATTGTTTGTGGAAGATAACGGGTAATCAGGTTCTAACTTTGTAGCCATGATTTACCTGTAAACAAGTAGATTTCGATTAAATAAGCACCCAAGAACTTGGCACACTGTTGATTGGTGCTACAAATTTGTTATTGGGTATACTTATTCAGTTGGTATGGCCAATTGGTGCAGATGCATTTTTACATTTTAAAAAAATAACAGAAAAAAGTAAAAACAAGTTATTAATTTTTGTGTTTATGAGTGAAATGTTAGGCAACATTTAGATGCAAGATTTTATAGTGCAAATGCAATGATTAATATTGGTTTTGTGGTTGTTTATTTCTTTGGTAAGAAGCAAGGAGGCATTTAAGTTTTAAAACCACAACACGGAAAAGATTTGATTACAACAACAATAAAAGTTATGTGCTTAGGAAATGCACAAATGTATTCATTCCATCACATTATGTCTAGTTTTACACTACAGTTCGAGATCGTGCCTTTTAAAAACAATGCACAAAAACCAAAGAAAAACAATAACATGCCGCCCTTGCACCGTATATCAGTTACTAAAAATGGTTTTAATATTTAGATTTACTTACGCTCATTGTCCGCTTAACACGATTTTAGTAAAGAAAGTCCCAATACAATGGAAACTCTATAAGATTTTTTCAAAAAGACGCGTTAAATCACATCCCACACTTGAAACACTTAAGTTGGCGTCAACCGCGACAATCCGGCATAAAACACATATTAGTTCAATACACAAACATGGAAACAGTATCTTTCACAAGTTCTTATTCACTTTTCCGCCAAAACAATGAATAATAAACAAGAAATAGGATTTTCCGCGTACTTTCTATCTGTCACAGTTTCTCTTCGTGAATACAAAATGGCTGGACAAATAAACGAGCACTTGTCAAAATGCCGAGACTCCGAGAGTGGAGAACCCGATCAAATAATCCGAACAACCGAATGAACTTAAATAGTGTTCAATGTAATCCAATCAGAAAAAATCTTGAACGTTTAGTCAGTCGTTAATTTATTCAAATAACAGCAGTAATCAGAGGTATGGTTTCAAAACTCTGAAATGTCCGCGAGCAATGGTCGATTCAATTTCGCTTAGACCGGCCGGACGACACAAAGCTTGAACCGAATGGTCGAACGACGCAGATGCCAGCCGGCCTGTGTAGTATGCCAGTACAGTATTGGCTGGCTGGCAATTCCTAGCACAGAGACGGAGACTGACGCTAATATGTTCCGTCTCATTCGCACCCGTGGATGAGTGTGTGGCTGTCTCGCATATACTTTCTATAGACGTGACGTGACGGTTATACAACATAAATATCTGTAGGAACGCGACGAGGCGAGGTAGGTACCGACACTACCGACGGGTATTATTATCGGCGCGGCTCGGGTTGGCGTGACCTCGCTGGCGCGCCGACTCGAGCCGTTTCGAGCGGAGCGGAGTAATAATAAGAATTCGTCGTTATTATTATGCAGCGTGTAACCGGATGATCGCTCGCGGTGCGACGAAGTCGTTTCGTTAGCATGACCTCATTTCATTATCACAAATCACGTCACGTAGAATTGATATCACTGTTCATAATTACGTTTTGCCTTTTCAATTATTTCCTTCATGATTAATCAATGTAATGTAGGTTCCTACTTCCTAATAGAACTATGTAATCAGCTATTTACCTAAATACCTACTTTTAAATAGTAGTGTAAGAAAAAAATATAGATAAAAAGCATAGCTGGGCATTAACTCGTTAATCCGTTAATTAACGAAGTTAACATTTTCATTAACGGATTAACTTTTAAGTTAACTTTATAATATGTTAACGGAATCATTAACTTCCGTTAAGTTTTCCCAAGTCCGTTAATCGTTAATCCAGTTCCAAAATACTTACCAAAAGCGGCCGATGCCGCACATACCGCGCCACGCGGCAAAAAACCTGTTTCCACCCGACTACAAATTTTCAATAGAGAAAAATTTCTCAATTCATGTGATGTATGTATGTATGTATGTAAACACTTTATTGTACAAAACACAGAAAAATTAAAATTTACAAAAGGAAAACAGTAAGTACAAAGGCGAACTTATCCCTTTAAGGGATCTCTTCCAGTTAACCTTTGAGTAGATGAGAGAAAAAATGAAAAGAGGTAGACAAATACACCTAATGTACAACAACGTACCAGATAAATAATAATATAAACTATATATATATTTCCAAAATACAAAGGAAAAGTATATATATCACACTAACAAGGAAATGTGAGACAACACTAATAAAAAATAAAAAATAAAAATAAATAAATAAATAAATAAACAGAGTATACAGATAAACAAAGAGATAACAGCAACCAATCACACAGAAACAGGTAACCACAACTTCTTTAACTTCCCCTTGAGCGACGCAATTGACTGGGACTTCCTATACGAGACAGGCAAATCATTCCACAGTCTAACCGAGCGTACCGCAAACGACTTGTCATAGCCACGAGATTTGTGAGATGGGATGGGATGGGATGTGATTTGTTCACTATTATTCTTTATTTTTATGTTTGTTACGTCAGAACTCTGTTAATACTGAATCGATTTTAAATTATCCATGGTGGTTGCAAATTGGTCCCATAAAAAAAAATACATTTCTGATGATGGCATCCATGAGAAATTGGGGGAACTCTTCACATTTAATAGGCTTATGCATGATGATTTGGGTATTTTCTTAAGAAACTCGAGCATGTTTCTTTACGAAAATCATAAATTTGGTGGAGTGGAGCTGATGATGAAGACCAGGGATGGCAAAGTGGAATTGGTGGTCGGTAAACACAGACATTCATTTTTTTATTTGATTTATATTCTGATGATGGAGTTCTTGAGAAATTCAGACAACCTTCAAATTTGAATGGCACGTCTAACGTGATTGGAGGGTTTTCATAATTAGTTGGGGTATTTTCTTAATCAAGCCATCAATTTGCTGCAGTGGACCTGATTTTGAACACCAGAGCGCCTACCACGAACCGCGAACGAAAGTATACCTCCCTTTCGCACTTGTGATTTCTCACTCAAGTGCGACAGAGAGGTGAAACTTCGTTCGTGGTTCGTGGTAGGCCTTCAGGGATGGCATATTGAAACTGCTCGATAATTTCTAGCTCTGTCCTCCAACTTGAGACATTGTTATTTTGTCTGTGACCTCGGAGTTCTAATAAATAGTTGCATTTGATTTTACTTCAGATCAAATGATGGAATGGAAGCCATGAGACATTAAGAAAAAACCTGAATTTTCAAAGGTACTCTGATGGTAAATTGGATATTTTTGAAGGAAACTGACTAACCATAAGTTGTATTAGATCACTAACTCAAAGATGCCCTTTTTACCACGTGTTAACGGATTAACGATTAACGTTAACTTCCGTTAAGTCTTCCGAAGAGTAGCGCTTTAACGATTAACGAAGTTAACTTTTTTTGTAACGGATTAGCGATTAACGAAGTTAACTATTTGATTAACGGTGCCCAGCTCTGATAAAAAGCAACTCGAACTATTACGATGATGATATTACGATTTGAAACATTACGACTCGAACCTTGTTACTAAGTAACATAAACCGGAATAACCGGAATAATTTATGCCCCTCGAAATAAGCCGCTGCAATTCCATTTAACAATGTACCTACGTATAGGCAGCTAGTGATAAAATTGAAAAGGCAGTCGCAAGTTATTGAAATTGACCGAGCGTTGGCGAAGGTCCCCGTTTCAGCTAGGGCAAGAATGCTTTTATTTCGTATGTAGGTAGGTATTAGGTATGTACGGCAGTTCTCTTTTTTGAGCTGATTCAAAAGTTATGTATGTGTAATGTTATGTTTTGTTTTTTTGGGATATATTCAAATAATTCAAAATGGTGAAAGTTGGCACAAAGAACTTAAGCGCCATATAATCTTATGACCCTTAAGCCCTTTATAGTACCAACTCCCACCATATAGTTTCCATTATATTGGGACTTTCTTTACTAAAATCGTGTTAAGCGGGCAATGAGCGTAAGTAAATCTAAATATTAAAACCATTTTTAGTAACTGATATACGGTGCAAGGGCGGCATGTTATTGTTTTTCTTTGGTTTTTGTGCATTGTTTTTAAAAGGCACGATCTCGAACTGTAGTGTAAAACTAGACATAATGTGATGGAATGAATACATTTGTGCATTTCCTAAGCACATAACTTTTATTGTTGTTGTAATCAAATCTTTTCCGTGTTGTGGTTTTAAAACTTAAATGCCTCCTTGCTTCTTACCAAAGAAATAAACAACCACAAAACCAATATTAATCATTGCATTTGCACTATAAAATCTTGCATCTAAATGTTGCCTAACATTTCACTCATAAACACAAAAATTAATAACTTGTTTTTACTTTTTTCTGTTATTTTTTTTAAATGTAAAAATGCATCTGCACCAATTGGCCATACCAACTGAATAAGTATACCCAATAACAAATTTGTAGCTCCAATCAACAGTGTGCCAAGTTCTTGGTTGCTTATTTAATCGAAATCTACTTGTTTACAGGTAAATCATGGCTACAAAGTTAGAACCTGATTACCCGTTATCTTCCACAAACAATGATTCAGGTTTGTTTTATTTCTGCTTTATTTGTCGCCTGTTTATTATTTTTAGTCACTTGTTTATTTGGTACTAATTATTTGTATTTAGTACTAACCGTTTGTAATTATTTCCTAGACACGCTCCGGTTTGTCACTTATTTATTGGCATCTGCAATGTCAACTATAGTCGACTAATATAATATATACTTTGAGTATGATATTGCAATGTATTAACAGCATTGTTTGTACCATCCACATTCATCCACTTTGTAATAATAGATACCATTTTTATATCTTTGTTGCCCCTTTAATATGGAAAGCGTGGAAAGCATTCCACCATGTTTCATATCATAGTTACATGCTGATGGCATGTAATTAGGATATGAAACATGGTGGAAATATTCTTCGAAAACATTTTAAAAATTTTAAAATTCATTGCATTGTCTATGTATGTCCAGCCCCTCTCTTTTACAGGTTGCTTTACTCAACTGATTCTCATTTAATTTTTGATGTAAAAGTTATGTATGTGTAATTTTATCGTTTTGTTTTTTGGGATATATTCAAATCATTCAAAATGGTGGAAGTGGGTACAAAGGACCATAGCTGGGCATTAACTCGTTAATCCGTTAATTAACGAAGTTAACATTTTTATTAAAGGATTAACTTTTAAGTTAACTTGAGAAAATGTTATCGGAATCATTAACTTCCGTTAAGTTTTCCCAAGTCCGTTAATCGTTAATCCAGTTCCAAAATTCTTACCAAAAAGATACCGCACATACCGCGCCACGCGGCAAAAAACCTGTTTCCACCCGACTACAAATTTTCAAAAAAGAAGAATTTCTCAATTCATGTGATTTTTTTATTATTATTTTTTATTTTTATGTTTGTTACGTCAGAACTCCGTCAATACTGAACCGATTTTAAATTATCCATGGTGGTTGCAGATTGGTCCCATTTTTTTCAAAATTCATTTCTGATGATGAGATCCATGAGAAATTGAGGGAACTCTTCAAATTTAATACGCTTATGCATGATGATTTGGTTGTTTTCTTAAGAAACCCGAGCATTTTTCTTTACGAAAGCCATCAATTTGGTGGAGTGGAGCTGATGATGGAGCCCAGGGATGGTAAAGTGCAATTGTCTGTTAATTCCCATCTTTTTTGAGACATTCATATTTTGAATTCATGGAATTCATGAAGAAATTAAAGAACTCCTCAAATTTTAACGGCACATGCATTATGATTTGAGGGTTTCCTTATAAACTTGAAATTTTTTTTGGGGGTTACCAACATTTTGGTGGAGTGTACCTGATGATGAAGACCAGGGATGGCAAAGTGGAATTGGTCGGTAAACACAGGCATTCATCATTTTGATTTACTTTATATCCTGATGATGGAGTTCTTGAGAAATTCAGACAACATTCAAATTCGAACGGCACGTCCAACGTGATTGGTGGGTTTTCATAATTAGTTGGGGTATTTTCTTAATCAAGCCATTAATTTGCTGCAGTGGACCTGATTTTGAACACCGGGATGGCATATTGAAACTGCTCGATAATTTCTAGCTCTGTTCTCCAACTTGACATTGTTATTTTTTCTGTGACCTCGGAGGTCTACAAGATAGTTGCATTTGATTTTACCTCAGATCAAATGATGGAAGCCATGAGACATTAAGAAAACTCCTGAATTTTCAAAGGTACTGGTGGATGGTAAATTGGATATTTTTGAAGGAAAATGATTAACTATGAGTAACATGTAGATCACTAACTCAAAGATGCCCTTTTTACCACGTGTTAACGGATTAACGATTAACGTTAACTTCCGTTAAGTCTTCCGAAAAGTAGCGCTTTAACGATTAACGAAGTTAACTTTTTTTGTAACGGATTAGCGATTAACGAAGTTAACTATTTGATTAACGGTGCCCAGCTCTGCAAAGGACTTAAGCGCCAAATAATATTGTGGCTCTTAAGCCCTTATAGTACCAACTACCAACTTCTACCTTATAGACAAGCTCTGAAGTCTACAACTCTATAGCTCACACTTCACAATCCTAAGGACAGAGCCACTAGTAATAGATAAAAAGCCACTAAACTCAATCTATACGATAGATTAATCTGAAATATTTTGAGTCAAATCTTGTTACTGCGTGACAGTGTAGTGTGAAGCGGTGCGGTGCGGTGACATTTCAACGAGGGCTGGCTCATTTCAACGAGGGCTTGTTTATGAACTTTGTGAAGGCATAATATAGTCTTCTGTTACCGCGATTGTTATTCATTGAAATTAAACACTTTAGAACGGATTAATCGCGTTTATTAACAGTATTAACACCATGATCCTACGTTTCGAGCCCTTTACAGCACTCGTTTTCACAGGGTTAAGATGATGATGATGATGTCATCTTTAGTTATAGTTGCGTAGAAATTTTGTCGTTTAATAAGCACCAAAATATATAATGATACATAACTTATACCTTTTTTTCTTTTTGTCGGTGTCAAAATACTTTATGCATAGCTCCCTAGGGGTATTGATTGTGGGAGGTTATGTGGGAGTAGGACTGTCCTCTCCTAATCATATACATATACCTACCTAGTCTAACTAGTATACCTAGCTATAAATACATAGGTACTTAGGTCTTAGATACATAATATAATGAAGAAGGAAAATAACCCTTCCTAATCTGTTTTTATTTATTCATATAAATCTTGACGCGACGCAACTGACGCAAGGCCTTACTTAAATAATCACTTCCAAGTCTTCCAACAACCTACCAAAACTACATACAATACTATAGTGCCTGTGCCTACAGACTCAGGCAGGCAGGGAGGGGTCCCCGCGGCGTGCCGTGCATGCGTACTGTGCCAAACCAGTTTCGACCGGTTTCCTCCGTCTCGCTCGCACCCATAGGGATTATGAACGTAATGATTTTCAGAATTAATGACACTGCGCCACGAAGAATCGCGGAACAGGCGGTTTCAACGATTGTGAAGCGTAATGAATGAATTGCGGCGCGTATTGAATTGAATTGAAGATTGCGTATTGTTTCAAGTACCTACCTATTGTTAGTCTTGTTGTACTTGTATTGTTGTTGGGATAATCAATTTGTACTTAGTAATTTCAATATATTTAATTCCATTATAGTTATTAGTACTTTTTAATGTTTTTCCCATCACGGAACAATGGTGTTCCGGTCCTTTGGGAGGCGTACGCGGAGTCGAAACCAACACGCAGAGGCCCTTTCGTCAATTTAATGAAATGTAAGGGGTACACCGAGCGGATGTTGCACCTGCCCGAGTCATGGGATGCACGCAGAAGCAGCACCCGTCAGGGTGTAACTATGGACTATTGAGATTGAATGGAATCTAAAATATAAGACTATTAGGTGAAGGTGGTGGATTAGATACCGGGTTACAGGTTACAGAGAATAAAATCGGACGTCTGCCTAACAAAATTGTAATCAAGTTTATTTCCGGCAGACGGTGACTCGCCCACATAAGATGGGCCCCCACAAAAAGCGACATCTAAGATGGCTCGAGTCGAGGGCAACACCGGTATGAGGGCTGGGGGTAGAGTACGGTACGTAAGTGACACCACCTTATTTGCGATTTGCGAGTAATGTAATGTAACGTTATAGGGTTTACGTACTTCACAAAATGGAGCGCGTTAACCTTAAGTTTGGATTGAAGATTAACAGATCAAAGACAAGATTATGATCTTGGACCGCGCCAATGACAACTCGCCAGAAGTGACAAAGATTGCGAACTGCGACGTGTTTGAGAGCTACGTATACCTTGGAATTAACCCACTATTATTTACATGATGGGATTAACCTGACGTATTTGCTTTTCAGAACCTGAAATAAGAAATTTGGTTTTTGAGGGATTTAGAATAAGCTGCTCTTATTGGACAATTCCCGGGGCCCGGAAATTTGCGAGCGGTTTTTGAAAAAAAAAAACAGAGAAGGAAAACCAGTTTAATTTATCCTTAATTAAATAACTCTTGCATTCTTAATATTATCTTGTTACCGCGATATTCATTGAAATTAAATACTGTAGAACGGATTAATCGCTATTATTATTAAGTATAACTTTTTTAGAAAGTTTGAGGTATCATTTTTTAAAGACAACTATATAGATAAACTTTGGCGTTCTTTCCCTATAGATTTTCAAAAACTGCACGCAAAATTCCGGGCCCTGCATCATTAATTCAATTGACTCCGGAGGTGATTTCTCCAGGCGCGAGCGGCAGATATAACTGGAGGTCGTCGGCATAAATCTGATATTGACAGTTTTGAATCGTATTTACTATATCTGCGCTATACAAACTGTACAGTTTTATTTATTAAGCCTTCTGTAACATAACATATAATTACTTTATAAAATGTACAGTACTGGACCTAATATCAAGCCCTGAGTAACGCCACGACCCACGAGTGATGAGAGAAGCGTCAGAGATCCTTTTAATACTATCTTCGTCCTCATCACAAAATATCACGAGTATTAAATTATCATGTCATGACTCATCGCAAATTGTCATGGCTTATCATAAATTATCATGATATATTGTGTCTTATCGCATTCAGCGTATGCATTAAATTAGGTAGTTATGATTATTTGCGGGTTTGTTTATGATTTAGTCTACTTAAAAACATTAGGAAATTTAGTCTACTAATCTACTTTAAAAACCACCTGAGGAGGTACTGACAAAAACTGCTTAGTTCTTTTGGGTTCCGGTCCAAAATCTGTAAAGTGCCAAGTTTTGGCGGTTTTTTTCTATTAATTACAATGTTACGTCAGGTGCGAGGTCAAAAGCTTCGGTTATTCATGAGGCCTAACATCATAAACATAAAAAAATCATAACTACCGGATTTGACTCACACGAGCCCGTAACCAAGCGACAAGATAACTGGAATAGGTCAGACGGAATCATCAACTCATGATTACGGCATGTCGAGCACTTCGAGGCGAGTCAGATTGCCCCGAACTTGTACAAAGTCTTGTGCGATTGTGTGTCCCTGATGTCCCAAAGATGGTCCTCAGACCACGGCAACGCGACCTGCTGGCGGTGCCGCCGGCGCGCACCGTGTCGCGCAGTAACTCGCCGCTGCCCCGCGCCCTCTCACAGCTCAATGTGCTCCTGAAGGCCTAGTATAAAAGTTGTACGACACTTACTTCTCGATCGCGTTAGCGTATCGAGAGTTCAAATTATGTTTGTCGTTTATTTAAATCATCCGGCAACTTTCATATTTTGACCCCTCGATACGCTAACGCGGTCGAGAAATTAATGTCGTACAATTTTTATACTACGCCTTCTGAAATCGACACCTGAATGCGACTTATTTGCGTGGCGCTGGCCGGTAGTGTCTAGAGAATGCTTGAGATTCTGGGAAGCGATGGATGCTAGGTGCTCAACTGTGCCTTTGTGGTTATTACTTATGTTTGTGAAATGATCTGAAAAATAATCTTTATTTTGTTAGTCTTAAGTTTCGTGACGCATTGGTTATAATTATACTTACTGTAATGTCATGTAAACGATTTTATCAATAAATAATGGAGGGTTTCGTAATTTCATACAATCAGGAAATCGTGCAAGTAAAAGGGCTCTTACAGCCGTTGAAATACTGGAAATATCAAGTCACTTACGTCATTTTGTTTTAAATAGATTTTTGGCAAGAACTCAAAAACGGCTATACTGAATATGTTCAAAATAATTCTCGTGATAAGATCGTGTTATGTCCTATCTTCCTGATTTATTTCACATTTTCGGACTCACTATTTAAGGCTGTCAGGGCGATTATTTTTGAACCATAAAGTTATTTTTCCCCTCACTAGCTCGGAAAGCGCTGTTTTGTCCTTTAAAACTAGCGTGGAAAAACGCATTTTATCCACATGTGGGCAAAGTAATTTGACCTTGCTCTAATTCCTATCACTTACCACCCGTCCAGTATAAGTGAGTCCTATATGGCCATAGTAAATATGCGCAATCGGAGGTCACACCATAAATTGGTCATGTCTTATCGCGCACTTGGTAAGCTGTTGGCTATATCTAAGTACCACTAGCGTACTCTATGACAAATTTTGAAATTTAATTTTGAATGGTCTCCAAAATAACTTACATGTGGATAAGATTTGTAATCATATGTAGTCTTTATTTTCCTCGCGATAGGGAGGGGGAAAAAGTTGTATTACACTCGGCGGCAAAGTTTGTTCAACTCTCGTGCCTTTGACACCCTCGTAATGCTCAAGATTCCAGTTATTGAACCACTCGCTACGCTCGTGGCTCAATTTTGGAATCTTTCGCTTGCTCGGATCTCAATATAAGCCTGAGAGTTAAACAACAACTTTGCCTCCTTGTATAATAAATAACTATTTAAAGGACCTATCAGATGACGTGCCACAATTAGATATATTTTATTTAATAAATACACTTACATGTATGGGTGCTTAAAATTGTAAGTGGCTGGGGGGTGACATTTTTTTAACTTCGGGAGCGATTATTTCCGAATATTTTTAAACAAATGTGACTGGTGACCCCCTTTTCTTTTTCGAGTATCTATCTAACGATACCTCACGCGAAACGATAAAGAAATCAGCCCCACTGTAAGTGTAGAGGAGGTACTTAAGTACCCTAAAAGATATATTTTTTTCTTTTCTTTTTACTACTTTGTCGGCGATATTGTTGTAGGTGTATTCGAACCAAACCCAACAGCCACCAAATTCCAAAACCACAGATTACCAAATTACAGATTTCTGACACTAACGGTCACCGAGATTTACCGCAAACGGTCAGACAGACAGACATCAGACATGGCGGAACTAGTTGCCTACGAAACTCTAAAAGGGTTAAGAAAAAAACATTAAAAGAAAATATTTTGAAAATTTATTAGAAGAATATCAACTTACATATTATTACATTGTTCTTTTGATCACCACCAAAACTCATGCAAAAATAAATTCATGTTTCATGTTGAATTAGATATCTATTATATTTATCTAATGATTGGGCAAACCATGAAAGCCCACATAACTTCCTAAGGCCCAAGGATTAGTTAAGATCGTTATTCAGATCCGGCTATTTCGATGGCTATGGTAATAAGATTAAATATGAACGAATTAAGAAAACAACAAATTTAGCACGGAGATCCCTAGAATCCTGAGAGATATATGGCACGTAATGGCGTAAAAAAGAATGTGTTCTTAATCTTTTTTCTTAAGAAATAGAGTTGATAATCGCATAACAGTTAAGAGTAGTTCTATTTTTTGCATATTCGGCGCCGGCGCCTCAGACAGATAATGCTATTGTTAACAATTGCTTTGTTGTACGCTAATCCGTAAGGGCTCAGCTGAAAAGAGACTAACTATTCTAGGAGCCGAATTTTTCTTTCTGCCTAAGAGGGTATGGCTACATTTTAGTAATGCTCTAACGTAAATATCTTTTTGATTAGAAAAAAAAACTGGTTCTACGTTACGGCTTTATCCAATGGCTACTTCACTATATTTAAAGGTTAGAAACGTTTACATTCAAAAACTCAAAATCTCCAAATAGTAAGCCTCATAAGCTTTATAAGGTTTGCCGTCATCCGTCCTCTGATGCGATATATGGTTTTTGAACTGATTGTTGGACCATAGAGTAAGGTTCTCTCTGCCCTGGTCTAGAGTCTTGCTGGTCTTTTGGAGGCTACGGAGGTTCTCGTCGAGGCGTTTCTTGACTTTGTCTATGATTTGGTCCTCTTCGTCTGTGTGTTTGCTGATGTCTGAAACAAAAAAAGGATAATACTACAGTGAAACCTGGATAATTGAAATTTCAAGAGACCGGCATCGGCAGTTTGGTGTTTAATTAATCCGGAGGATAATAAGGAGGATAAAAAAACAATTTCGTTTCAATGGCAGCTACAGTATTGTCGCTCACCAGGCGGCGCCAGTCATGCGTGGGTCCTGTGTCAGTATGAGAAAACTGTCAAAGTAATGTTTGAAATGTTCCCGCAGGACCCACGTTCCACTAGCGCACTAGTTCCCTAGCGGAAAATCCTCATTATAGAGGCTCTCTATAATAAAGGTTTCGGTCTAAGTAGTTTCTTTTATTGAGGTCATATATGTCGTAGTCATAACAAGTATTTATGAATCATATATGTTTTATTTATATGTGGTAGAAATAATAATGTGACATTAGGGACTTATTGATAACTAAAATGATAAATACATTTTGTTTAAAATTATGTTAATTCGGCAAGTTTTCATAAATACTTCAAACGGCCAATAGAAATAAACAGAATGTTGTGAACAGTAAAATACCCTCCATCCCTTTACTGGTAAATAATGTGAAACTACCAACTAATCAGAAAATATTATTAACACTGTTTCAATTATAGAGGCTCGGGATGCCGACACTTCAATTACAGAGGCCACTTTAATAAAAAAAATCCGAAATAATTTAACCAGGCACCGACATTTCCACTATCGACATTTGTCTTTGTCATGAGGTCTGGATCGGACATTCCGTTGCAATTACATAACTATATTCCATTAATCGAGGTCTCAATTATCCAGGTTTCACTGCAGGTATGTGATTGTTAACCAGGTATGCATTTGCCATAAGACCCACAGTTTAGTTTTGTTAGTGACAGCTCTGGTGAGAACATTGAGACAGTTGAGTGGAAGATGCGACCTGAGACTTAGAACAGCTTTGTGTAAGTATACTCACCAACATTGATATTAAAGTCAGTCTCATTCTGTCCCAGGGCTCGCAGCCTAGCTTTGTGAGTGACAGCTCTGGTGAGACCCAGTATGTTGAGTGGCAGAGAGTGCGACGGACATATAAGTCCGCTGACGACATCGGCGGTTAGCCAGCGGGTTTGGAGGCGGTTGGCGGCGGAGCGGAGCGTTTCGAATATCCAGATCTTTTCGCCGCTGAAACGTAAAAATAAACTAAATTTTAGTAAATGTGATAATAAAATTATGGCAATATTTGTTCCTTTAAATTGTTGATTAATTAATAGTGTAAGACCGACTTCAGAAAAGCGTCAAGCAGCCTATTAAGCATAGCGGTCCAGTAGGGTATTATTTTATTTTGTAACGAGGAGAACTCTTATTTTGAAAGAAAATACGAATTTATCCCATACGCACATATAATTTGGGAAATAAAATCCCAACCAACAACATTAATTATGGAATATCATACCTGTCTAAAACAAGTTTTCTATTCTTCTCCAAATTGAATTTCTTCAAGTATATTCTCAGTTCATCGATGAATCGCGCGTTGCTCAAATCTAAAAAGGTGTATATAAATATTACTGTAAAAAAACAGGATTCGAACAGTAGGTACGTATATTAACATTTGACGCAATTCAATAAGGCTTGTGGTGGGGGTACTAGACGACGATATATATATAATATAGATATGTATATAAATACTTAAATACATAGAAAACATCCATAACTCACGAACAAATATTCGTGATAAACACACAAATAAATGCCCTGACCAGGATTCGAACCCGGGACCTCCTGCTTCGTAGGCAGGGTCACTACCAACTAATCTAGGAGGCCGTTATAGGACATACCTGACAAGTCGTTGAAGGAGTTATCCGTGGCGTCAAACTCCATGCTCAGCTCCATCTTATTTCGCGAGCGTTTTCGTTCGTAGAACTGACGGAGAGTTGCGATTGTATCGGATGGCAGGTCGAGTTGTTGCAAGCCTAACAAATAAGAATTGTATAAATATCAGAAATCAGCAAACTTGACGTTTTTTACAGCTCCGAATCTAGCTTCCTGGCAATTAGTTGCCGTTACATGGAATCCATTTCTGCTCGAAGCTCCATTCAAATATAGCTTTGTTTACTTACTATGTTAGTCATCATAGTAATATATGTAACATGTATATACTCGTATATATGCTTTTACTCCTGTTTCTGTCCTGTATAGTTAACACGTGTAGCTGGACTGTAAGTGTTGATTTTAAGGAATATACAAATAAACAAATAAATAAACAAGAAAACTATGACTATACCTATTACCTGACGAAGCCTGCGTTGTGGATGTTAACACATGACTTTTTTTTTCTTTTTTGTATTGCTATTTTGTTTATGTTTTAGTTTTAATTTTATTTTTAGGCTTATTATTGTAATTGTGACCAACTTTGTGTGATTTAATAAATGATTTCTTCTAGAAAACTATGATAATATCATGTTAATTATATATATTTTAAAAACTAGCTTTAAATTTTAAGTATTTTTTGTTAATTTTATTGAGTTGCAGAGACATGTAAATATGTGCCATACGAGAAATAAATAATTATGAGAATGAGTTCGCACCGCTCGCCGTCGGCAGGGTGTTCACCCGCATACCCTGGAGCCTAAATGGTCTCGTACCGTGCGGTTTAAGAGGAACTTCCTCCCGCGGACGCTCGGGCTGTGGAATGACCTCCCTGCCGCTGTTTTCCCAAAGGACTACAGTATGGGGTTCTTCAAAAAAGGAGTGTTTTTAAAGGGTCGGCAACGCGCATGTAGCACCCCTGGAGTTGCAGGCGTCCATGGGCTACGGTGGCCGCTTACCATCAGGCGAGGCGTATGCTTGTTCGTCACCGTCGTAGTATAAAAAAGGCTTGGTTAACTGTACACACACGTTCAAAAATGCATGGGCTATTCATGAATGAATTCATTAATTAACTGCCTATGCAATTTTGGACGCGATAGTACCTCTGCTGTGACTGATGTTGGCATCGGGAGCATCGTTGCGGAAACCGTTGAAGATGGCGGTGAGACACTCTCTCACGTTCTGTATCTTCCTCTCCGTCGTCGCTAGAGATGATATCAC
This sequence comes from Lathronympha strigana, assembly GCA_949128165.1. NCBI lineage: Eukaryota > Metazoa > Arthropoda > Insecta > Lepidoptera > Tortricidae > Lathronympha > Lathronympha strigana. Next base: position 6,616,650 of record OX421923.1, on the reverse strand, counting down.
GTTTTTGATCTCGTCTCTCTTGGATTCCTGAAAATATAATGATATTTCAGAATCAGTTAGCAGATGATGACGTTTCAGTGACAATTTCCAAATAAAATAAAATAAACGGCCAAGTGCGAGCCGGAATCTCCCACCGAGGGTTCCGCGCAAAAGATGTTCCACACCCATACAAGCTTTATCGTCAATTGCTTACCCTTCATGAATGGTTACGTAACTAACGTAGGTACTTAAAAATATTGGTGGCACGGATTTAGTGTGCGGCATTTATAAGGTTAGCGATTCTTTCTGTACTTGTGCTACAAACTCTTGATTTTTTTCCAAATGTCGTGATGTTAGGTACCTAAACGGGAAGTACCCTAAGGTTAATTTTAGTTCCCTTTGCAAATGTATGAGAAATGCGACATAAACGGCCGTATCTTTTAATTGCGTTGACGTATATGTATTATTTCTTTGACGTGTATGTATTAATTTAATTTCAACTTGCTAGCTTCTACACGTTCCCGTGATGAAGGGTCTTGACAGACAGACAACAGAGCGATTCCATAAGAGTTCTGTTCCTTCCTAAAAATAGTTAAAGGTGTATGAATCGATCATCAATCGAACAAAAGATTTAGCATAGCTTGGGACTGGTTCCATAACCAAATACAATACAAAAAATGTTTAACATGAAACATTTTGTTTTTCTTTTTTCCTTTATAGCCCTTTAAAGGATCAGCAGTGTGATGTCTTGTAAAACCACAATTAATTAATGAGCTTATTTATTTCCATTTTAATACAACCGTATTCTATTCTAACAGATTGACGCCATCTTGTCTAGATCGAGAAACCGGGCATAGAGGTTAAGGTTGTTACACATCGTCTTGTGTAAGGGTTAGTGTACATAAAATACACTACAAGCAGTATTATCGTTACATCATCATCATCATCATTTCAGCCGAAAGACGTCCACTGCTGGACATAGGCTTCCTCCAAAGATTTCCACAATGACTGGTCCCGCATCCAGCGGACTCCTGCGATCTTCACCAGGTCATCAGTCCACCTTGCGGGGGGCCTACGCGGTCGCTACTCGAGAACCTTTCCGCCTTAACGGCCATCGGTTCTGCGTGCAATGTGCCCCGCCCACTGCCAATTATCGTAACAATCACTCACAATAGCTTTATCAATCCTGTGTATCTGCGCGGCGGCGGGACGCGAGTGTTCGACGCGGCCGGTGGCAAACAACCCCTCGGGCGCGGCCACCTGCCGCAGCGCGTCGCGGAGCGCGTGCACGCGCGCCTCCGTCCGCGCGCGCTCGCACCGGAGTACCAGGAGCTCACAGGCTTCGCTTGATAGTTGACTCTGCAACATCACAGTTTACCAGTAAGGTCCGACCGAGATCTCGGTATCGGTCTCGGTCTCGGCAGTCTCGGCCAAAAAGGGCCGAGATTCTCGGCCTTGGCCGAACCTTTCGCCTTGGCCGAACCTTCCATCTTGACACTTTTTGCGATTTTGGTGGGTATTTTGAGCAATTGTAGTGTACCGTGTTATCGTACGTAATGCAAGTTATAACTTTTTTTCTCAAACTTTGACTGTAAATGTTGTGTTTTAGTGATGGCTATATTAAACAACAGGTTAAGTCTTGACTATTACATGTTTTTTGTGGAAAATGCGCGTATTTCGTATTTATTATAAAATCTCGGTCTCGGTCTCGGTCTTGGCCGAGAACTCAATTTAATCTCGGTCTCGGTCTCGGCCGAGAAAAAAAGAAGTCTCGGTCGGACCTTATTTACCGGGCTTCATGATACATCTGCCTTGGGTACGGTCGGCTTCATAAATATATATGCATCTGTATTTAATTTTGACCCTTCTTCCCCTGCAATAAGTCCGAAGTGTATAGTTATTTACGTGACTGCACTTTATTTTATTTTATTACGTCCCGAACGTGAACCCGCGACCCGTGCATTTCGGCAACACCGGGACCGATTTGGCTCATATTCTAACTTTAAGATTCTATTTATCTCATCTAACTACTTGCAAAATTTCACGACGAACCGACCCACGACACTCGAGTTATCGTCGAACATACATACATACATACAAACGACGGATTGTCCAAGTAGACTGGGAGTAGTTACTCGCTTCGCTCGATCGTTCGATAATAGAAGATATTTGTACGTGCACCTGGGTCTATTATTTGAAACAGTATTTTCTACCGGCAAACAGCCAATTGCAGGCCGCTACGCTAAACGAATTAGCCGCTTGCCGACTGACTCGAGCAGCAAAATTACACGATATCTGAGTCATTTCTTACTTTTAAATTAAAGTAAAAATAAAAATTAATTTTTAATTTAATTTAAAAGAAAAATTACTCGATATCTGAGTTCTTACTTTACAGGCCTCGGTACGTAATCTACTATTTACGCCCTCCGGCAGGCAAGCAGCCAACAAATTCGCCGCTTGCCGACTGCGTCGAGCAGAAAAATAGAGTATAGACATTAGCCAGTTAATAACAAAGCCTCATAGCACATGTTTGTCGACCTCAGCTTCGACCGACCGACAATTACACAAGATTGACAAGATCTAAGGCATTTCTGACTTTACAGGCCTCTACGTAATCTACTATACTTACATTCAATGCCTCGACAGCATGTGCAAGACGTTGTTGAGCCAACCGCGTCATTTCACGACACTTAAACGCTTCCAGTGTCAAAGTGCACTGTAGCGCTGCAGTTTCGCTCAGGACCGCTTGGAAGCTTGGCCTTGAAAGTATAAAATGTATATTACGTATTTTATATACCTACATATCATTAGCCCTCAATAATGCGTTAAAAACCGCATTGCAAGACCCGCATAATAATAAAGTTTGTTGTTACAGCAAAAAAGTTAGTTAAATTAAACTAAATTAAATTATTATGGGACAATCTTACACAAATCCACCTAGTCCCACGGTAAGCTCAATAAGGCTTGTGTTGTGGGTACTAGACGACAATACATATAATGGATAGATACATATAAATACTTAATTACATAGAAACCATCCATAACTTAGGAACAAATATTCGTGATAAACACACAAATAAATGCCCTGACCAGGATTCGAACCCGGGACCTCCTGCTTCGTAGGTAGTCACTACCGACTAGGCTAGGAGGCCGTTAAGTTAATGTTGTTATAGCTAGTTTAATATACTGGTACAAAATTTACGGTCGCTAGCTCTGTTATATTCAGTAGAGTGTAGATTGTCATACCGAGTATTATCGGCCGTGGGTTCTCCTCTGCTGCTTAATGCATTCACAAGGGCTGCTCTTCTCGAGTACAACTCGGTCCATAGCGCGTCGCCGCGACACTGGATCAGCTGATTTATGTGCTCTTCTGTAAACAACAAAATTAACGTCATTATCTTACAGGTATACTTTAAGTCTCACAATTGACTTAACAACGGTTAATTTCTAATTAAAAGAGCTGAAAATAAGACAAGTTGCAGATTTTCGTGTAATGAGCCCTGGATGGTTGTTGATACAACAGATACAACACAATACAATACGCTTTATTGCACACCTCACATTAAAAAAATACAGTTGCAAGAGAAAATAATAATTATTAATAATACAGAACAGTAAGGGGTAACAACAGGCGGTCGTATCGCTAAAGAGCGATCTCTTCCAGACAACCTTTGGGTAGTGGAGTACAGACCAAAATAAACATGGAGTGAAGAAGAGAAACGACAGTGTCAAAGAGGAAAAGCTAAGGAAGAGAGAGATAGTATTCCTTGAGTTTCAACTCCTGATAACCCTGTTGTCCTCTCATGTTAAATTTCAATGACAACACCATACCAGTTGAATGTGTGATTACAAGTAAGATGAATAAGACGCGAACGTCCGTGGTCCATGATTTTTTGGTTAGGGTGCGGGCATTGGACGAGACAATCGTATTATTCCACAATATCCGCATGGTACTTGTGCCGTGTGCAAGCACCATGAGTCTAACCTTCCAGATCACCGTTATTGACGGTCGTGCTGCTGTTGCTGATCATGGTGGAGGACGCGACAGCCGCGGGCTGTCGGCGCTGCGATGACAAACATCTCTCTAGTTTCGGCTGCAACGAAATTAATACAAATAAATAATAACCTTGTCCTGCCCATCATACTCAGATCCCATCGAAATTTAGACCAAAATATTAAAAATAGAGTTAATTTTCCTTTGTTTTTAAGGGAAGAAAAGAAAGTTCCGATGTATCCTCAACCTCACCAGACTTTCTATTCATAATTTTCTAAACATGGAATATGTCCTTTAGGCATCACATTAGGCAGAACGAGGATAAGTACCTAGGCATGGAGCAAAACAAAGGCGAAGTCTTAAAAAACGTCTGCGCACAATTAATTATTAAGGTACATATGGAGCATTGAGCGTTGGTGGCCCAGCGGTATGACGCGAGACTTTCAATCCGAAGGTCTCGGGTTCGAATCCTGCCGGCTCGTAACTATGAGTTTCTCGGAACATATTCACTAATATCATTTGATATTTACGTGAGGAAACCGGACTGATCCCAATAACGCCTAGTTTACCCTCTGGGTTGGAAGGTCAGATGGCAGTGGCTTTCGTGAAACTAGTTAAATACGTCAAATCTTGGCATTAGTTACTAAAGCGGACCCCAGGCTCCCTGAGCCGTGGCATAATCCATGAAAAACGCTAGAAAGAAGATTAAGTATTATTAATCTTATAAAATATTATTTTAAACTTTCGGATATTTTCGAGTTTTAGTTTTACTTAAAATATAACTAATATTGACATAACACACGACATGATATCAACGTAAAAGTTATACCCATTTTAAATGTCAATTTAAGGTCCCACCGAGACTACTTTATTTGTCTCCGCCGAGACCGAAATCGAGAAACGCGCATTTTACACAAAAAACATGTAATAATCAAGAGTAAACTGTCAGTTGCTGTACTCCTAAATACTCGCGGGCGGGATCCCGTACTCACGCCTCCAAGCCAATACCTATTCCAAAAACCTATTCCAGTAAATACGTTTCACCTGGAGCCTAAATGGTCTCGTACCGTGCGGTTTATGAGGAACTTCCTCCCGCGGACGCTCCGGCTGTGGAATGAGCTCCCTGCCACTGTTTTCCCAAAGGACTACAATATGGGGTTCTTCAAAAAAGGAGTGTTAAAGTTTTTAAAGGGTCGGCAACGCGCATGTAACACCCCTGGAGTTGCAGGCGTCCATAGGCTACGGTGACCGCTTACCATCAGGCGGGCCGTATGCTTGTTTGTCACCGTCGTAGTATTAAAAAAAAAAACCTCTATCTGTTACCTCTACACGCTAAAACTTATTATAATAGTAGATTACATACCAAGGCCGTTTAAGTGGGAGATGTCTCGGATTTCATGTAATTGTCGGCCGAGGCGAAGCCGAGGTCGACTAACATGTGATCCGAGGCTTTCCCATTTAACGGCCGAGGTTTGTATACTATTTTTCTGCCCGACGGAGCCGGCAGGCGGCAATTTAGTTTTGCGTAAAGTGGGGCTTACCGGCCGGAGGACTGAAAAATAAAATAAACTTTATATGGTATGGAAAGGTATGGAAGGTATGGTATGGTATGGTATGGAAAGACAGGATGGTTTTTGTTCTAATTCTATGCAGACGAAGTTGCGGGCAAAAGCCAGTAAATAATAAATAATACCTGGACATCAGTATGGTCTTGCAAATTACACATCTCCTCAGCAATCACCCGGGTTTCTATGAGGCTCTGTTTTTTGGTGCGGAGCTCTTCTGCAAGCAGCTGTAGAAGCCAGCCTCGCCGCTGCAGCTCTTGTACGCGCTGACGCACCAGGTTGCGTTGGGACACTGGTGGTAAGTTATATGATAGTTTAAGATGGCAAGATTCCGGGCAAGTTGATTAAAAAGATGATGGAATAGTAACATTTTTACAGCCTTCGGAAGAGCAGCAGGTATTTCCTATCTCTTTCTCTCAACATTGTAGAATTATAGATTCTAGAATTGTAAACATTGTAGATTGTTTTAATGAATAAATAAAATATAAAGCCTCTGATCTCCATAACTTAGTGAGTCCTTAATTGAGAAAAGTAAGCTAATGAACTCAAATTAGGAATTATGTTTAGTAGTATGTACACACGCGTTCAGAATTGCATGGGCAGTTTATGAATGAATTCATTCATAAATTGCCCATGCAATTCTGAATGCTATAGTACATTTAAACAATCGTAAAAACACTTATATTTATCACAATAATGTGACATGTTTCAATTACACTTTTTTATCAGTGTTTGCTAATTACCAGTGATCGGTTTTTTGGATTCGACTCGGGGTGAACGACCTCAATCATTATGTTAGTATGGATATGCCCCCGGGAATCCGAGCTTTATGTTGTTAGAAAAGGCAAAAAAAATACAATGTGTTTATTTTATAACACTTTAAAACATCTAAGTAGCTGATAGACACACGTATTTACTCTCCGTTCTTTTATCTAAATCGAACAAATGAGCACAAGTGTTTACACTGGCAGCTCATTTGCTGCCTCCAAAGCAGCACATATTGTACCGTTTGGATAAAAGTTCGGCGAGTAAGTACCCGTGTCTATCAGGTTAATTGTTTGAATAAATCTATTCGCAATATCACAGAATGATTTAAAAGCTGGATTTTTGATTTGCTGCAACGGAATGTTGCAAAGAATTAAGAACTGGATTATATCAAATTAAAAACCTTCTGTCTACTGTTGTAATCCTCTGTGCTTGGCACTTTTAACTTGTTTTTTAACAATATTTGTACTCGTACATCCGATGGTTACTTCACATTTTGAACAAAAGATTGATTGCTTAGTCGACTCATACATCAAGTCAACGTGGGGCTCGATCCAACTTAGAATATTTTCATCCTTAGGGAAAGAATTAGGTTTTCGGGGCATGTCAACTAGTGTATAACACTGCCTTACGTACTCTAGTACTCCCCGAGAATATTCCAATTCAATTAGAGTAAGCCACAGTTGTCGTAAAAGATAATCTCAGAGTCCAAGAAACAAGTTGATGAAATGAAAATTGAACCACAAATCACAGCGAACTGCGAACTTAACGTGGATATTTATTTATTGGATCGCCTTTGAGCTATAAGATCTATGTATTTGCACTTATACGATAACCTGTGAGCTAACATTATAGTATAAATTATACAGCTAATACCTATTTATTTATGCAATCCTTAGAAGCAAATAATTAGAACTGAAATCCAGAGAAAATAATGATATGTCAATGTTAAGATTTTTAAGTATATTTTCCATCATGACAAATATATAAGCTAACTAGCTTTAACCCGCGGCTTCGCCCGCGTACTAAACGTAATTTTCAACCGGCATACAAAAAAGGAGATTTTTTTATTTATTTCACGTGCGCTAAGTTGGATATGAAAGTCATTGTCGGATTTGAAAATCGTTGTTGTTTTCGAAATCAGCGACCCGATAACGACACCCATATTAAATAAAATAGTTGTAACTGTTCTTGTTTCCCCTTTACAAACTCTGGACCATCATTTTACCCCTACTTTGAAAAATCCTATTTTTGTGCACCCCTTCACCTTATAAGAAACCTACGTACCAAATTTGGAATCTCTAGGTCTAGATCCAGAAATAAACCTAAAAACGACACCCATATTGATATTTTGAGATTTCAACCCCATCGCGTCCCAACAGGGGAGATGGTATTTCACAATTGCCACGTTTCTACGTTGTTTTCGTAATCAGCTACCCAACAAACCATGAAAACGATACCCATGCTGTTGTTTTTTTACTTTTCAAACCGTTTCCCCCTTTTAGAGGTTGTTTGTTTGTTTGTTTGTTTATTACTAATATATTTACACAGCATTACAGTTACAACTAATACACTGTGAAATTACAGATGAAACTAATGTTAACATAATACACTGGATTGCCTTTTATCCATCATCTCGCAAAAACTGAGACATTCCTGATACACAGCCGTCCATCGCCATGCAAGCAGGTCACATTCAGGTGCTGATACCAGGAGCGCATTCAGCAGAGTCAGGGCTCTTAGGATCGGCGAGTTTCTATGCGCCACCGTCCGCGCTGCCGGCACCGCTAACAGGAGCCGCACACGTGGCCTAAGGGTTATATTTTTAATATCGGGCACAAACAGCCTCACAAGCCTTTCCACCAGTTCTGGGCAATCCGACTCCCCTCGCAAAACTCGACATGCGAAAACGAGCAAGCTGGAGTTGCGTCTGACTTCTAAGGAGTTAAAGCCAAGAACTCCCAAGAGAAACTTTGTAGGGTACAAGAAAGGATAATATCCATACATATTTTTATAAAACATTCTTAGGAATGTTTTTTGAACCTTTTCCAAGAGAAGGATGTACGTTGTCTCATGGGGGTTCCAAACGAGTGCGGCCGCCTCCAGTTTGCTTCTCACAAGGGCATTGTACAGGATCTTTATAGCATCCTGATCATGAAAGCCTCTCACGTTACGGATAACAAAGCCAAGGGTACGAAAGCAACCAGTGGCAAGAGCTTTGATGTGGTCGTGGAAGGTTAGCCGCGTGTCAAATATAACGCCCAGATCCTTCACTGAATTCACTCTAACAATTGGCTCGGCTCCAAGTAAATATTGAGCATGTATGGGACTAGAGGCTCGACTGAAGGTACATATCTGGCACTTGGAAATGTTGAAACTAAGTTTATTAGCCAGGCTCCACCGGAACACAGATTCTATATCTTCTTGCAATGTTTCACAGTCCGACCACTTCTGTATGCCGTATATCAACTTTAGGTCATCGGCATAAAGTAGACAACGAGCATTACGGATGATTGTGGGTAGGTCATTGACCATAACACCGAATAGAAAAGGTCCCAAAATTGAACCTTGGCTAACACCAGAGCGGGTATGGTATAGGTCTGATGCAAAATGGCCATGCTGAACGTATTGCATTCGATCGCGAAGATAGCTGGCGAAAAAGTTAAGTAGGTTTGGACTAAAACCAATTACATCTAGTTTGGCCAGCAAAACGTCATTATCTACGCGATCGAAAGCCTTGCGAAAATCAAAATACAATACGTCCACTTGAATCCCCATGTCAAGATGTTCAGATATAGAATCGACTAAAGTCAAAAGGTTTGTGTCTACCGACCGTTTAGCTCTGAAACCGTGCTGAGAATCACTTAAGAATGGTTTGACTTGCTCAGACAATTTCCGGTGGAGTATGGATTCAAAAAGCTTTGCCAGAGCAGGGAGAATAGCAATCGGCCTGTAACTCTCCACATTAACAACATCACTGGTCTTAGGGATCGGCTTTACTCGTGAGGTCTTCCACTGCGGAGGATATGAGGAAGTGGAGAGTGCAAGGTTAAAAAGAAAGAGAATGGGCGTCGCTAAATAATCTATACACCCTTTCAAAATGTATGCCGGCAAATTATCAGGCCCAACCGCACTCTTCGGCTTGAGGCCCTTCACGGCCATTTCCAAATCCTTCATTGTTATGCTACTAATGTGGATATAGTTTGCAGATGGGTTTTGAATAGTGTTATTAGCGAGCCTAGAATCGAGACGGGGGGGATCCGGCAAGAATACGCTCGAGAAGTAGGTGGCAAATGCTTGAGCAGATTCGGGACCAACATGTTGTTTACCATCCAACGTAACTTGACCTACGAACCCTCCCTTGGATTTAAGACTTTGAATATGCTGCCAAAAACCCCGTGGGTTACTCTTTAAGTTTGTTTGTATATGCCGAATATAGCCTTCGTATGCGGAAGCGATCCCTTTTTTAACTTCCGCCCTAAGCTTCGAGAATTCGGCATAAACGCTTCTACTTTTTTTGGCCTTCCACTCACGATGCAGATTAGCTTTAAGTTTTATGCAACTAATAAGATTAGCCGAAAACCAAACCGGGTATCGCCGCACACTATTTTTGCATCGGGTTTTTTTCGGGATGCAAATATCAAAAATGCCGTACATAATTTTATAAAACTCATCTACCGCTTGGTTTAAATCTTGTTTCCTGAGAACATCCTTCCAGTTTACTTCTGATACAAGACTATATAATAGATTGAAGTTTCCCTTTGCAAAGTTCCAGTCCCTTTCCCGATTAAGGTTGCTGGGATCAATGTGTTCAGGGGGCGCCCGAGAGACCCCGTCAAAAAAGGGGGCATAGATGTCCAGGGGCGGATGGTATAAATCTCGTCGTGGAACAAGACCGCCACCCTCAACCTCAAGCACACTAACTCCATTTATGCGCTCTGACACCAGCACAACATCTAGCATACCGCCATATGCATTCTTCACCTTATTCATTTCAACGAAACCACAAACAGATAAAAAATAACCATAATAACAAAGAATGTTTTGAGACGTGTACCTAGGGTTCAAATTCAAGTCCCCAACAATAATCACCATACCATTATTTAGAGTAGGTAACACAGATTCCACAGACTGGAACCACTGCATATATACATCGTCTGATGCGGATGGAGGTATATAAACAACACACAAGTAACACGAAACATGATATTTGCCTATCACCACCCACAAGTTTTCACAATGCGATGCCTCCAAATTCCGGCAACGTAGGGGCGAAAGATTAGTCCTCGCGGCCAGCAACACTCCACCTCCACGCGTCCCAGTATCACGGTCTCGACGGAAAACACACCATTCGTCGTCGGCAAGCTCCGAATCTCCGACCGCTGCGGTCAAGAAGGTCTCAGTCACAGCTACAATCTCGCAATCAAGGCTTAGTAAACTTAGCTTAAAGAAATTAAGCTTGGTGTTGAGACCTCTTACGTTTTGATACATTAGGTGAAGTGATGGTCCAGTCGCGTTAGTGTTCAGTCTGTTGCCGGACTGCTCCGTGCCGGCTCTCACTGATGGTTGATTTGCGAAATGACCACGGACGGATACGAGCGTTATCTGGCCATACAGACGGCGACATGCAAGCATCATACATCGTTGCAGGGACCCCTAACTTGAACGACTTGTACTGACCTTTTGGTTTAAGCTCTTCAACTGTGCAGAGAGTCTGAGTGAGGTGGGGTGGGATGAGTGTTTGCACATATGATCGGACTTCATCCAGTCCAGAAGCCATATTCCAGAGATGGATATATTTCCATGTTGTGTGTTTGAGGCCCAGGTATTCCACATTCGCCACATTGGATCTTCAAATCGTTGCTTGTTTCGTGATCAGCGACCCGAAAAACCATATAAACGATACCCATCTTGATTTTTTCACTTTTGCACCCCTTTTACCCCTTTCAGGGGTTAAATTCTCAAAAATCCGGAAACACGTGTTTACTCATTTACCTTAAAGAATACTCCTGTGAAGTTTCAGATAAAATAGTCTAACTAATCTTGTTTCCCCATACAAACTTTGGACCCCCGTTTCAACCCCTTAGGAGGTGAATTTTGAAAAATCCTTCCTTAGTGCTCGCCTACACCATAAAAGGAACCTACGTGCCAAATTTGAAGTCTATAGGACCAGCCGTTTGGGCTGTGCGTTGATATGTCAGTCAAGTCAGTCAGTCAGCTTCTTCTTTTATATATATAGATACTTTGTGGAGATTTTAATATATTTTGCTTAACATAAAGTGTAGAGATTAGGAAAATAATAGAAGTTTTAGTCTCAACTGGTTGCCATGTAAGAGTAAAAAATTCCTTAGAAATAATTTATATTGTTTTATTTTTGAACGATTTGTTCGGTATCGCGATAAACTGTCGTATCTATACTAACTTTTCTACTTGATATCCCGCGAGGGAGAATCCAAATAACCGATCACTGCTAATTACCCATTGCAGTCAACACTGTCTCCACTGGTGGCTCAGACATCGAAACATGACGCCATTGTGATAAAAATATTATGTGGGTTTTAATGTTATTTTAATATAAATAGTAGTATTACTCACAAGAGTTTAAATTGTATTTTAAAATTTTTCAGTGGTGTTTGAGATATGGATCTCATTCAGGTAAAGGTCTCCAGGCCTCCTTGTACAGTCACCAGCATAAATATATGACGGTGAACAGCCGTGCAAAAATATCTGACGCTCTTTTGGGCGCATAAGTATCTGACGACACTACCTTGTAAAAAATATGTGATGCTTTGTGGCCGGCAAAAACATCGTTACTCCGTATCCGCAAAAATATGTGATTACTTATAAAAATCAAAATTATGTGATCACTCTCATCGGCAGAAATATCTATCCACTGTAAAAGCAAAAACATCGGCTGACTGATAGGTCACCTATATATCTGACACGATATTTAAAAATATTTTATGAATCTGCAAATTAAAACCATATCTGGTTGGCATAAAGCCGTAAATTGTAGGTAGTGATTTGACAATTCACGAAAAGAGTGCAGACTTGTCATTACATATGTCTGTCTCATGTTTTATTCTGTCATCAAATCGACGTTTAAAATTGCTGAAATATAAGAATAATAAAGTTGCTCTGAGAGATGTGAGAGCCTACCGCAAACATCGAAAATTAGATTTTCGATCTGCATCTTTTTCGATCGAATAGGTATAAGTATAAGTGCAATAGAAAGGGTGATAACTACATTTTTTATTTGTTCGACTTTCTTGGTAGTAGACCTGCACGCCTACCACGAACATCGAAAACTGGCATTGACGGGAAAGCCTCTTTGTCACTCCAATATGCAAGTGTGGCAGAGATGGAGATACGAATCCGCAATCGTTCGATTTTCGTGGTAGGCGTGCAGGCGTGCGTGTCCAACCAAGCCCTCCATCAAAACTAAGAACATCATAGTCCTACACCTTTCCTTCACTTTCTTACTAAATAAAGGAAGTGTCAAAAAGAGATGTATATATAATGTTTGTTATTTCTCCGATTCCGTAGATTGTCAACAGTTTTGCTGTTCTCTTTTGATGCATTTCGTCCAAGCAGCCAAATTAAATACATCATAGTAATTTAGTAGTGGTGCATTGGCACGATTCTATGTTTTGTGTGGTCGTGCAGTCGATACGTCGCCCTGACAATGGCGTTTCATTATAAGTTATTATAATACTTATATTAAATATTATTTACAATCCCTGCTTGATGCTATATTTTTTTGTGAGTTATGGCCTGAGTGCGATTTTCTGAAAAGTGACATATGATGAATGTTGAATTTTTCCTTTGGAAAAAGGAGGTTGATCACTATTACTTCACTACTCACATCTCATAGGAAAAGTCTTCTGATGCCTGAATTTCAGTTATGTTACTATTTAAAATTGCAAATGGAAAAGTGTGAGACAGACATATCCAATGACAAGCAAATGACAAGTCTGCACTCTTTTTGTAAATTGTCAAATTGCTTCATACAATTTACGGCCATCTTAATGCCATACAGATATAGTTTGTCCATGCTGATTGATTTCACAGCTTTGAATATATTGTCAGATATATAGGCGATCCATCAGTAATCCGATATTTTTGCTTTTGCAGTGGATAGATATTTCTGCCGATGAGAGTGATCACATAATTTTGATTTTTATAAGTAATCACATGTTTATAAGCGCCTCGATCCGATATTTATGCGGATACAGCGCAACGATATTTTTGCCGGCCACAAATCATCAAATATTTTTACCGAGGTAGTGTCGTCAGATACTTATGCGCCCAATAGAGCGTCAGATATTTATGCTCGGCTGTTCACTGTCATATATTTATGCTGGTGACTGTACATCCTCACACTCATACTATTAAAATAATATGAAAATTAATCCAAAAAAGATACCCATTCTCACTTTTACTAGAAACCTTGTCCATGATCTCATTGAGGTCTTTCTTGGCTTCAGTGATGCGGGTCTCTGCTTCCAGCACCTTTTGGCACACTTCAGTTTGCTGCCGCCATAGTGCAAGCTCTGGGGGTTTTTGCACATTTGTGTCACGCTGAAATAAGACAATTTAAGCATTAAAAGAATAGAAATTTTCTTAAAGCAGAAGTTGTAACCATTTTAATGTGAATGTGTGAAGTTTGAGTCTTTTGACCCTTAAAAATTACCAACATTTTAAATTATATGATTTGCCTGCACAGCGGAGTCATACAATTTAAAAACGGTATTTGAGAAATTAAAGCAGAAACATCCGCAAACTACACCAAATATCTTAGAAAGCTCGAGCCATGAGTGCATGTCCAGGATGGCCGTTTTGAATGTCGCCCGATATCACGACTCTGGCTACTTTTCCTTCCTTTCTAAGAGATCAAATTTTCAGCCTATTTCAAAATGATTTCAAGCAACCAAATAATTGAAACAACCACCATGATCACATGAGAGTAGTCATGCTGAGTGCATAATGCAGGTTACCCGATTTTGTGAGACTACACTGAGCAAAACTTTTTAACTTTCATTAGACTTTTGTTAAGTCCACCAGCTGCAAAATTAATGAATATTATAAATAAATTCTATAACTATTTATACTAGAGATCAAAACAAAAATTCTCTTACTTCTGTGAACAGATTCTTTTTCTTACACCTCCGCACATCGTCAGCAAATACTTGAAGTCTCTTCTGTTTTATTATGTCCTTTGCTTCCACCTGTTCCATTAGATTTCGCCACACTAAATAATAGGTTCCACGGCACATCCTGCGAACATAACAAGTATGTAACTTAGTAACTCAAAACAAGGCCGTAACATCGAAATCTCTTAAGAAGAAACATACTGCGAAATTTTGTCCACTGTAGGCACTTTTTCGGGAGGACACCCCATTGCCAGCAGCCAGTCAGCAAACTTTGCAGGCACTTCATCGCTACTAAGTTTTGAGTCACTCATGTTTAGCTTAACGCATGGAAAACGAATTAAAAGTTAAATAAATAATCACGATTCACAATCATAACGATATATTTGACAATTTTGACATTCCGTCAATTCAGCCGTTCGAAATTTGAAAATTGGTGACAGTCAGTGTTGCTCTGAAAAAAAAAGACGTTTATGAAGATAGATACGCATATTTAATTTTGCGGATATAATTAAGAATTTAACCAATTACGTTTCTTATGTTATGCTATGATCTTAATGTAAAATTGAATAGATAGATACGCATATTTAATTTTGCGGATATAATTAAGAATTTAACCAATTACGTTTCTTATGTTATGCTGTGATCTTAATGTAATTGAATTGAATTGAATTGAAAATATTGGTATTATGTTTTAAAATGATACAACTTTGATTATTCTACCATTAGAATATGTTGCTGTAATTCTGTAATGATTCAGTAACATGCCTTGTAAACGCAACAATAAGGCGTTTTTCAGAGTTCTTTAAACGGCGACTTGTGTTAAGCTTTCACATTTAGTTAATACAAGGATTTTATTGACAATGCCTAAAAAACTTTCCTAACCTGTCAAAACAAAGCGCTGTTGCATTGCATGTGATGTGATGTGGACTGCAAAAAAATTTAAAACTTGTATTTTCACTTTCCCATTGAAATGTTAAGCAATTTGAAAGAGTTTATTTCTGTGGTACAAGATGGGATAACATCCAACAGTAATTTGCGGCAAACATTACAAGAAGTGCAGAAAGTGAAGAATATTTTTAAGGATAAACAGAAGCTAGTGAACGAAAGTCAGGTGAACTGTGGCGCTGGGTCGAGTTTGCTGGACAAATATCAGTCAGAATGGGCGTCGTTACATGAAAATGCCGATATTAATGCCAAAGCAGCAGAAGATGCTGATAAATTGATATTGGAACTGCACGAAACAGCGAAAACAAAGTTGCAAACTGCAAACGATTTGGCCCAAAACCTAGCTCATTTACCGAGTCTTACGGCATCCGTGGCGCAGTGTATTGATAGTTTGAAGAACTTGGAGGTCTTAATGAGGACTGTGGAGCAGGATTTGGTGGACTTCGAGGATGTTGTGGAAAGGAGTAAGATGGAAAGATGGAAGTTAGATCATCATTATCATCTCACGTTGTATAAGGAGAAAAAAATGGGTATATTGCTTTTTTTTATTTAGATTTAGTTTAAAAATAATCTTAAAAAATTAAAGGTGATTTGGCTTCTTATTGGATTTAATGAATAGAGTCTAATAAGACCAGTTTTGAACTTTAACCCAGATTTGTATTTCAGTCTAATAAGTTTCTAGTTAGTCTTTTTTTATACCATATCAGTGGCAAACAAGCACACAACCTGATGGAAAGCAGTCACCATAGCCTATGGACACCTCAACCTCCAGAACTTCAGGGGTGTCACATGCATGTTTCTGATCCATTAAAATCTTGTACACTGCTTTTTTGAAGCACCCCATACTGTAGGCCTGTAACAGATATATTAAGTTGATATGCACATTGGTGTGCATAGGGAGGACAGAGATTATCAATGAGTTAAAATATTTTGATGGTTTCTGACAAAATTTCAAATAAAAGAAATGCAACACATTTCCAATTTAAATTTCATTGTACTAATTAGTCCTTTGGGTAGGACCATGGTCCTTAGGAGTATATTAAAATATTAATTTGTTTACTGAAGCTACACATAATGAGGTTAATTAGTCCCATGGTAATTGATGTTGAAGACATGTTTACACTTTCGGTTCTTATTACAGTCTAGTAAGGTTCAAAAATGTAAACATATATTTAATATTGGACTGGCCTCTGGAGGCCATTAGTGGGCTTGCTTAATGATACGGTTACATGCAAAACTATGTAAATGTAACACAAAAATATGTGACTAATGTTTTCTATTTTTAAGCAGAAATGTCTGAGAACTATACAAAATTTGCACGGTTAGAACAGGATTTTTAACAAAAAGCATCCAGTTAAGCTTGTAGGTAGATATTTCTGCAAACACTGCAATGTGGGTAAATGCATGCATGCATTCCCTCAATATTCCTGCACATTTTGTCTAGCAGCGGTCTTATAATATTATAGCTGATACATCTATGCTATATCCAACTATGCGGTTAGACCGGAATGAGGATTACCGCGAATCGATTTTCCGCTAGGGGCGCTAGTGGAATGTGGGTCCTGCGGGAACATTTTTAACGTCACTTTGACATTTCTCTCATACTGACACAGGACCCACGTATGAGTGGCGCTACCTGGTGAGCGACAATACGGTAGCTCCCATTGCCTTCTGGGGTTGCTAGTATAGTACTAAGTGTCCATGGCAGTTTGGGAACATGAATAACAGACTTTCCGGGTGAAGATATCGCTTATTACCACAAAACTATATCACCCTCTGCTTCTTCTTCCTAGAGTTTTCCCGGTTTATACCACATGTCAGAGAACCTGGGGTCCGCTTTGGCAACTAATCCCAAGATTTGGCGTAATCGCTAGTTTTACGAAGGCTACTGCCATCTGACCTTCCAACCCAGAGGGTAAACTGGGCCTTATTGGGATTAGTCCGGTTTCCTCACGATGTTTTCCTTCACCGAAAAGCGATTGATATAAAATTATATTTTGTACATAAGTTCTGAAAAACTCATTGGTACAATGAATTAATTAATAAGCCTTTATTTCCATTAATATACAAAGTTTTACATAACGTTTACTTAGTTTTATTTTGTCTATTTAATGGGCAGTCCATAATTGGACGAAGGCCTCCTCCATCTTGTGCCATATGTCCCTGTCGGCAGCTATTCTTGGCCATGTGGGCCCTGCTACTTGGATGATGTCGTCGCACCATCTGCGGCGCGGGTCCTCGTGGGCGCTTATCCTCGCGTAGCCACCAGTGTAGCACCCGTTCACTCCATCTGTTATCTTTTATTCGTGCCACATGACCTGCTCATCTCCACTTTGTTCTACAGGCTACTTCTGCAACAAATTTCAATTTTGTATTCTTCCTTATTGTAATACTTTTTATTCTATCCTTCAGTCGTAAACCCAGCATACTTCTCTCAATCGACCTTTGGAATACTTGTAAGTTGTGGATAATATTTTTTGTGGATTGGTACAAGCCGGGGTTTAAACCCACGACCTACGGATTGAAAGTCGCACGCTCTCACTGCTGGGCTACCAACGCAAAACAAATTCAAAAATATGTTTACTTGAATATTTCAGCTACGCTGGAAGATACCCGGATCAAGTTATCCAGACAGAACTCCGTCCAAAACCAGGAAAGGGAGAAGCGGCAGCTAGCGGAGTTGCAGACTCGCAGGGACCACAGTGCCTCGGCGTTCCAGCAGGATATGGCCAGGTATCTGGCCAGTGGTAGTGTTCCTGCAGGTAACTATGTCTCTAATAGGCTACATACACTTGAAACGGATTATATTTTACTCTCGGAAACTATCGATTTTTATTAAGTTTATTTCTTTTTTGCTGTTAAAATAAAAAATAAAGTCGAGTGTGACGTCAAAGTATAATGGCGGCTGTACACAAAACAATCGAGAAACCGAGAACCCAAATGAACAGAGAGCTCTGTACACTCACGTCTCGGTTTCTCGAATTTGTGGTACAGCCGGCCTTAATATGACGTCACAGCCAAGCGTGCCAGAAGTCGGGCGTTTAATCTGTTAGAACTTTTTGAAGATTTATATTACTACATTTTAGTTTTTTCTTGCTGAAAATTATTTTACAATATAACGATAGAAGCATTATCCAACAATATAAAAACAATGAGTAAATATTGCCTATTTCATTCGTGTAGGCTGCCGATTTGCCACAGCAATTAAGCAGCAGTGTGCTTACCATGAGTTGTATTCGATTGCGACTGCGGCATTCGGAACTATGTCCGTCTCGCTCTTACCACTACTCTGGCAGGAGCGAGACGGACATACTTTCATGGTAAGCACATAGAACACGTAGGTAACTTCGAAGGATTTTCGATTCGATTTTTAAGGCGTTTTATACATGTTGGCACTCGTATGAGAAGTGAGCATTGTACCGCCATCTGTTAGGGTTATGGTGCGCCACGGGAATGGATATTAACTGCCAAAGGAGAGGCCACACGCTCGAAAAATATAACCCTCCTTTGACTATTGGGTAAAAATTTACCTTTTAGACGCCATACAAAACGCTTTCACTCAGACGCCAAGTCAAATGTCAAAACTGAATTCGAAATTTGTGAGAATTATGAGTGTTCATTAAGGTCTACGTTGCTCTATGGTCTGTGACCGATTAATCCGTCTTTGGCGTTGAACCTGCGGTGCCAATACATACGTCTTTGTCGTGGAAACGGTAAAAATTATTTTTCACTTCTCTTGCTCGAAAAGTTCGCCTTTATGGCGTGGCGAGCGAGGCACAAAATCGCTTTTCATGCTCTAGGACATAAAATACCATCGTAGGCCTCGCGTCCCACGTTCCCGGCCGAAACCAAGTGCGCGAGCTTGGATGCTACATTTCCAATGAATTAAAGTACAATGAAACCTAATATTTTCCTTACAATCGAAGTGAAAAGCAGAGTGTATACCTAAATAGCCTCGTCTAAAAATGGTTACTCTATGCCCTTGATATACAATCTACAATTTTTTCAGCTGCATCAAAACTGCAGGAGGTGTCATTGGAGCAAGTGCAATTAGATGACGACCGTACGGCGCTGGACCAATTTCTTGAGAGCTGATGCAGAGGACCAATGGTGATATGAAGAGCTTCTATTTTAAAGTACACTTGTAAGTTTTATTCCAAAGTTAATATTTAATATAAATATTGTTGATACAACGTTGTTTTTTTAATGCGTACGCAATATTCAGATTGAGCAACAGAGTTCTTATTGGTGTATATATTATATTATATGAAGTGGCTGAGCGGGTGGGGTGTTCAAAATGATCTTGCCTAGTTAAATTGAAATAGATGTCATATACCTACTACGAAAAAGTTACTAAGGCCTCCAGTGCCCAGGGCTGGGATTGAACCAGCGATTTCCTGCTTTCGAGGCAGACTTATAATAAATATTTAGACACCAGGCCTAGTGGTTAGGCAGTGGTTTAACATTTGTTATATTATAAATAATAAATTATTTGACTCGTGTTTAAAAAATTGTCGTGCCAAGATAATTTTAAATACCTCGCCTGCTTAACTACTTCTGCTTCAGACTACAAAATGCACTAAACTGAGAGCGGCAAAATTAGAAGTTAAGTTATGGCTTGCGGTGCCATTTGTTTAAAAAAAGCATTTAGTTGAAATATACTAATCCCTAAACAATTCTTTTTGGGAACGTAATAGTAGGTATCTGTTATTAGTGCTTATTTATTTCATTAACCAATTTGGAACATTTCTATATTGTTAGAAAAGCTCTTGGAAATGTCGTGAAAATTACATAAGAATGAACTTCCATTTTACATTTCGGGAAGTTTCAATCGCCATTCCAAAATGTAAGAATATTTCGGAAATTCCATCATTCCACTTTCCATCGGCACTTTGCACAACTTTGCATCAATATCAATGAAACATTCGATTTTGCAACAGAAATTTCCGCTGTTTATTGTTTGTTTATTTACTGTATATTGTTTAGCGATGCAACTATCGGCAGTATCGCTAGTGTGTTAAGGGCCTATTTCAGTATGCACCATAAGTTTACCACGGTCACAATTGCCTTAATTATAGCGAACGCATCTAGCAATGCATGCCGCTCGTTTTCTATTGATATTTAAGCTGGTGCAAGTGTGATATTTTAACACCTTCATTGTCCTTATAAAACCGTAAGGTTCACATGCCAAATCGGGACAGTGAACGTGTTAACAGTGAGTTTACCCGGACTCTAGTATTTCACGAACTTTTGTTACATATAAACGGATCCATATTACACTGGCCCTAGATTAGTATTTCGTTGAGGACGAAATACTCGTTAAGGAACAATAACTTAATGCGAATAGTTATGATCTAAAATAATCTGTAAATCTGTGACCGATTAATCCGTCTTTGGCGTTGAACCTGCGGTGCCAATACATACGTCTTTGTCGTGGAAACGGTAAAAATTATTTTTCACTTCTCTTGCTCGAAAAGTTCGCCTTTATGGCGTGGCGAGCGAGGCACAAAATCGCTTTTCATGCTCTAGGACATAAAATACCATCGTAGGCCTCGCGTCCCACGTTCCCGGCCGAAACCAAGTGCGCGAGCTTGGATGCTACATTTTCAATGAATTAAAGTACAATGAAACCTAATATTTTCCTTACAATCGAAGTGAAAAGCAGAGTGTATACCTAAATAGCCTCGTCTAAAAATGGTTACTCTATGCCCTTGATATACAATCTACTATTTTTTCAGCTGCATCAAAACTGCAGGAGGTGTCATTGGAGCAAGTGCAATTAGATGACGACCGTACGGCGCTGGACCAATTTCTTGAGAGCTGATGCGGAGGACCAATGGTGATATGAAGAGCTTCTATTTTAAAGTACACTTGTAAGTTTTATTCCAAAGTTAATATTTAATATAAATATTGTTGATACAACGTTGTTTTTTTAATGCGTACGCAATATTCAGATTGAGCAACAGAGTTCTTATTGGTGTATATATTATATATTATATTATATGAAGTGGCTGAGCGGGTGGGGTGTTCAAAATGATCTTGCCTAGTTAAATTGAAATAGATGTCATATACCTACTACGAAAAAGTTACTAAGGCCTCCAGTGCCCAGGGCTGGGATTGAACCAGCGATTTCCTGCTTTCGAGGCAGACTTATAATAAATATTTAGACACCAGGCCTAGTGGTTAGGCAGTGGTTTAACATTTGTTATATTATAAATAATAAATTATTTGACTCGTGTTTAAAAAATTGTCGTGCCAAGATAATTTTAAATACCTCGCCTGCTTAAC
Source organism: Lathronympha strigana (assembly GCA_949128165.1). Lineage (NCBI taxonomy): Eukaryota > Metazoa > Arthropoda > Insecta > Lepidoptera > Tortricidae > Lathronympha > Lathronympha strigana. Next base: position 6,594,961 of record OX421923.1, on the reverse strand, counting down.
TACTTCTGCTTCAGACTACAAAATGCACTAAACTGAGAGCGGCAAAATTAGAAGTTAAGTTATGGCTTGCGGTGCCATTTGTTTAAAAAAAGCATTTAGTTGAAATATACTAATCCCTAAACAATTCTTTTTGGGAACGTAATAGTAGGTATCTGTTATTAGTGCTTATTTATTTCATTAACCAATTTGGAACATTTCTATATTGTTAGAAAAGCTCTTGGAAATGTCGTGAAAATTACATAAGAATGAACTTCCATTTTACATTTCGGGAAGTTTCAATCGCCATTCCAAAATGTAAGAATATTTCGGAAATTCCATCATTCCACTTTCCATCGGCACTTTGCACAACTTTGCATCAATATCAATGAAACATTCGATTTTGCAACAGAAATTTCCGCTGTTTATTGTTTGTTTATTTACTGTATATTGTTTAGCGATGCAACTATCGGCAGTATCGCTAGTGTGTTAAGGGCCTATTTCAGTATGCACCATAAGTTTACCACGGTCACAATTGCCTTAATTATAGCGAACGCATCTAGCAATGCATGCCGCTCGTTTTCTATTGATATTTAAGCTGGTGCAAGTGTGATATTTTAACACCTTCATTGTCCTTATAAAACCGTAAGGTTCACATGCCAAATCGGGACAGTGAACGTGTTAACAGTGAGTTTACCCGGACTCTAGTATTTCACGAACTTTTGTTACATATAAACGGATCCATATTACACTGGCCCTAGATTAGTATTTCGTTGAGGACGAAATACTCGTTAAGGAACAATAACTTAATGCGAATAGTTATGATCTAAAATAACAGCCCAAACTTAGAGCAAATCATATAAATTTAATTTTTATATTTTGTTGAATACCTAAAATGTTTAAGCTTGCACAATTATCCTTTGAAGAACTGAAATTCTTTTTCTTAATATCAATAATATCGTCAAAAATACAAAAACGTATATACAAAGCATTTATGACTAGTAAAAGCACATAGACTAGTCAGACTAGTCGGTACTGTCTGCGCGGTATAAAAAAATCCTGAAAGAAAACGAAACAATCACACACAATAACGGGACATCAGAGCTTTATCTTTCACCAAAGTGTGTCGCAGCTCCGTTAAACATCAAGCGAGTCGAGCCTCTGTCAAGTTTTTCTCATTATAAGGTCGCCTCCGCCGTGAGCGGAATGCATGCCTAAATGTTTAATACAAGGCCCAGCGTCTTTGATAGAGCGAGAATCTTCCATCTCCTCGTCCGAGGAGAAATCAGACACGCACAAAGTCATATGTCTCTTCTTCGGAACGACGTGAAGCGTCCAACGCGAGCTCTTATGACTTTTAGCCTCGCGCGCTTCATAGTCAGTATCCGAAGCGGCTTTCTGACTGTCGTTTTTCACACTCCTTTTATTAGGCCTGTGTTGTTGGTGTTCCTTTTTTTCCCCCCTCGGGGGGGTGTGGAAGTTTTTTAGATTAGTTACACTGGCAGTCTTCGAGTTTAAATCTGGAAAGTTCTGCGAATATATCATGACGCTATCGACCTTTTCTTTGTGAAATTTTGCCGCGCGCTTAGGGCTCTCAGGCACTGCCTTTTTCTCACCACTACTGCAACTAGTATTGCTATTGCTAGTGCTGTATTGTTCTTCCGCCTGTTTTTCTAACTCTTTGAACTTCGTATCGATGCTTTCGTCGGACGCTTTATATTGTTCCAGAGCTTCCTTTTCAAGCTCTTCGAATTTGTTTTCTCTGATCACAGGTATGATTTTGGGGTTTAGTTTTAAAAGTCCTGGCGTGAATTTCTGTAGTCTGACACAATTTTGTAGGTTAATAGTTGAGGGTGCGCTCATGCTTAAGACGGTGCTGTAAAGGCGTTTTTTCATAGCTGCAGCGCTGGTACTCGGTTGTTGATCATCTAGGATTTTTTCTTTAATTTCTGCTTCGGGTTTTGCCTCCTCAATGTCATCTTTTTCCTCTTTGACTTCTTGTCGGACTGGTTTCGGAGTATCTTTTTGTCCGAGTCGGCGTTCTGGGATTCTTCGGTTGGTGGGGGCGTAGCGGCAGACGGTGGTGCCGCGGTAGGGAGCGGCGCGGCAGAGAGTGGGCAAGCGGCAGGCGCGCTGGCACAGCGGTGAGGGAGGCGCATCGAACTGAAACTTCAAAAGGTTACAGTTACCACACTTATGACGTAAGAGAAGGGATGTGATAAAAGCCAATATATTTGACTTGTGACAATATTTAATTTAAAGCCTAAAGCTTGAGTCTTCAATCCCTAAAACGATTAAACCATAGAGTGAGTGAAAATACAAATACTAATGAGATAAATGATAGATATTAAAAAAGGTACCATAATATAGTAGACAAATTAACGTTATCTTGAAACATGATGTAGGACTAGGTATGTTAACTATGCGCATATTGCACGATATATATTTCAGCTCTTATTGCTAGTTCTTGCTGTGCTGCAGGCACGCATTGGAAAGCGTAGTGTAGGGCGCCCTACTTGAAAAAGGTTCTTAAAGACTGGTAGTGGCTGGATAAGAGTCACCAATGATCGTACTTTGTAGCGCACTCTTGGGGAGACCTACGTGCAGCAGTGGACTGCAATAGGACGATTGATGAATGCTAGTTCTTTACTATCTTAGCCAAGACACTTAATAGTAGATTACATACCAAGGCCGTTTTAGTGGGAAATGTCTCGGATCCCATGTAATTGTCGGCCGAGGCAAAGCCGAGGTCGACTAAAATGTGATCCGAGGCTTTCCCATTTAACGGCCGAGGTTTGTATTATACTATTTTTCAGCCCGACGGAGTCGGCAGGCGGCAATTTAGTTTTGCGTAAAGTGGCGCTTACCGGCCGGAGGACTGAAATAGTACATTGTGCATCTAGGGCGGTAAGAAGGGCATTACTTACGAGGGTCTATTGACGCCGACGCCGTAGGCGGAGGGCTTTAAATGACCCGAGTTAGTAATCCCCTTACTGCCCGTGGCACACATAATGTTTTTCATCACATTTGCGAGGAAATAAATAAACTCTTTATACAGGTAAAGAAACAATAGAATGAATTGATAGAATGATCAGCGGTAGTGTAGTTGCACAGTCCACAGTACTCCGGAGTGACTACGTGCTGCGAGCGCGTGGGGGGCGGGTGCTCGGGGAGCTCCGGGCGGGCGGTAAAGTAGTATGAGAATCCTTTAAAACCATGGGAATAATACAGCTCTTTAAGTGTAAGTATGCTTGCATATAATATCACCATTTACGGGCAGGTGTGATGAAAAAAAATGTAATACCTTGCACTTGGGATCGCACAACAGCGCCGGCGCTAAGCAGTACGCCGGCAGCGGCGCCCTGGGCGGCAGTCGGCGCGGCTGGCGGCGGCGCGCGCGCATCTTGCGCGGCGCCGGCGGCGGCGACGGCGCGCGCGGCGCCCACAGCCCGCGGACGGACAGCACGCGGGCCGTCAACGCCGCCTCCGCGCGGCCGTCGCAAGGGCCCCAGCGCTCGCTAGCTGCCGATAAACACGTGTAATGTGGCTCGATCGCTTGCTATTTCGGTACAGGTTTATGTCAAAAATCGTACTTTACAGCTTGTGCAACTTACAGTAGACGAACCACTTGTATCTGTTGTTACATAACGTAGGTGGAATAGCAGACCCTTTCGAACCCCTGATCATGAGACTTTACACTGCAGCGTTAGAGTTTGCGAATTATCTCGATGTTGGCCTACTACACTTCGGAACTTATTACCGGGGAATAAGGTGCAAAATTGAATACAGGTGCATATATATTTATTAAGCCGACCGTACCTTTTTGCTTTGCGTATATATTTTTTTAGGCTATACAATTTCAGAGCTCTTTAATCTAGTGTCTTCCTCCGTGTCGAAGTCTAGCCAATTCTATGGCTACTACCAGACTCTACGTTGACGCAACGGCGACGCAACGCAATGCTATATTCAGAGTTGAGTAGACGTGACACGAACCTGAAGTATAACCGGACTGAACTTTTCGACCAAAAGGTGTAACGACATGAGCAGCCAAAGCAGAAACTTGCATCTCGAGAGCCCTGTGCCTCAGGCGATGCTCTGTAGACGCTAGAGGCAGTGTATTCATCGTGTTCCAAGTTCGGACAAAAATACTTATGAGCGGATCTCGGGTAAAAATAAGTTACGACGTGTGATGTATGCTATGCGGATCGCCGCCGGGGAGGGGCAGACCATCGTCGAGGAAAATGTTCGAAGTTGAATTACAAAAAGAGCCTCCCTCCCTACGTCGTGCTTAAAGGTGAGGGGGCCGGCTCTAAGGTCCTAGTAAATATAAGTAGATGCACGCACAAGTCGTCACTGGGCATGCGGTGGCGGCGACGCGAGCACACACGCTCCGGTCCGTCGTCTAGCAGCTTCCGGAACCAGTACTCCACCTGGTCAAACGTCGAGGGTTTATTCAATAATAAGGGTTTAACATTTTGACCGCCGCAGTCGGCTGTGGCGGTCAACGGAAAGGCTTGCCAAGGACTCTAGTGGACGCTACAGCCGACAGATTGGTCAATGCGATAGGAACTTACGCGGGACTCCGCAAAGTTCAATTTCATTTAAAAAATCGCGATCGCAAGAGATATTCCTTCGTCGTATGGCGTTCAAGAGGTAAAGGTATGCTTTCGTTGACAGTTACGGACGCGGCTGTCAGTACACCTACGTGGAAAGACAGAACTTCGCAGAGATTCCGCAGTTCGCACCGTCAGTGTGCTAACAGCTTAAGGCCGGCCACAGACGCACGGAATCCGTATGACGGTTTCCTGATCGGGAATTTTGACTCGGAAACCTGAAAGAGGCCGCAGACGCACGGTTTCATGCTACGGGTTCCGAATCCGACGTCATTCGGTTTCTTTCCGTTCTGACAGACCGAACACACGGCTGTCATTTGAAGGAACTTCAGTTTTTTTTGGTTGGTAATTGGTTCCGTTTCCTCCGTGTGCGCCTTGTCATACATGTAGTATAAAGTGCATTCAGGTTTCCTAATCTGACTTTCCGATTCAAAAACCGTCGACGGACTCCGCGCGTCTGAGGCCGGGCTAAAGATGTGCTGCGATAATAAATTTATCACGTCTCAATTTGCAGCTAGGGGTCACAGACGTAGCAATTCGTGTCATGATTGCTTGTGTCCCTGTGAAATTCGTCACAAAACAAGTACCTAACAGTAAATTTCAACCACATTTCCGTCGACCATCACAAAACAAGTGACCACCTATGAGAGCTCTTCGCGCCGGATCTACGCCACACTACCGCGAATTAAAGCGAATTCGATCGCGGTAGCCCTCATTACCCTAGTACCCACATGGACCCATTAGTGTATTACCATGAAAACCCACACGATTTGACAATTTACGGACTCATAATATTAGTCTAATACCGTTCCAGAACTGGGCCTCAGATCGCGCAACGAGTTATGAGCGCTCGGCGAAAAGGGTGGGACGGTTTGCACATAAGCGCATCTCGCTCCTCCAACCCCAAAGTGACAGTACTAGTCAACCTAATATATCATTCATAAGTACCCAACCTATAGGTATATTTTCACTGTCGTGATAAATTAATACTTCGGTATACCCTATGCTTTATAAATAAATAAACTAAGAATTTAACCTCTGGAAGCATCCAGCACTCTGTGAGGTCGGAATTTTCGCATCCCTGGCCGTTGTACCCACGCCAAGATGATTTGTCATTGGCATTGGCGTAGGACTTTTCTCTGCAATCAAATTTTAAATAAAGATAAAGTAACTTCAATTAACTGTACTCTGGGACTGGCGTCCGCTGAAAAAATGTGAATGAGAATTACCCAGAGAAAATTGGTGTTTCGTGTCTATTCCTGCCTGAGTTTCTTCTACTGATAAAAGTGTCATCAATTTTATCAGTAGAAACTCCGGCATGGCTAATGCCAAGCTTTATTTTATCTACTAGTGTTGGACCATCCTGAGTTTGCACAGATTTGGCACTCTTGGCTGTGAGAATGTATAGAGTCCGACCACATTGAACGGTATTTTACCTACTGCTGTGGCTGTAAACAGCCACTGTGCTAACTCGCGTCTTATGCATCTTTCACTTCCACCCTGCGAGCATATAGCTCGGACATCCCACTCTGACCGGCCGGTTAAGGCCAGAGGTAAAAGTCCTGCGGCCCCTGCTGGAGTCTAATCCGGCCGGCCAATTAAGGCAAGCCGGAGAGAGGGGCCTGAACGACTCTCGGGTTTGAGGGTTTCCTTGAGTAACTTGAACATTGTTTTGGGCGGACCAACATTTTGGTGAAGTGGACCTGATGATGAAGACCAGGGATGGCAAGGTGAAACTGGTCGAAAAACCCAGCTGTACGTATTATCCGAGTGATGATGGATTTCTTGAGGAATTCAGAGAACTCCTCAAATTTGAACGGCACGTGCATTGTGATGGGGGGGGGGGGGGGTTATTCATAATTAGCTTGGGAATTTTCTTACTGAAGCCATCATTTTGCTGGAGTGGACCTGATGTTGAAGATCAGGTATGGCATAGTGGAATTGTTCGATAATTTCCAGTTTGTCACCCAATTTGACACACTATTATTTTGTTTGCGACCTTAGAAGTCTACAAGATCTATGTCTACAAGGTAGTGGATATTTTTGAAGTCAACTGGCAAACCCAAACTAATTCAAAATGTCACTTTTACGAGGAAGGCCAAGTGAAGTCGGAGAAGTTTTTTTTCTTAAAAATTATTTTACATTAAAATTGCTAATCTATAACAAACAGTATCTATAGACTGTATACTATATATAATACTATAGTATAAATCGCGATACTTACCTATTGTTTCATATTTTAGTTTAGTGTAATTCAGATTATGAGTTTGTTTTAATAGTTCGTATTTGGTTCGCATTTAGATGTACAGTCAACTAGTTATAAGATATGAATAGATGAATACATCCAAAGTGCCAAACGTATGTATACCTACATGACTTTGATATTCAGGCAATAAAGTCCTGTATTGGCACTTTGGCTGTATCTTAGTAGTGGACTGTACCTAGACGTTTGTACTAGTAGTGTACGAGGAAAAATGAAATTGGTTAGGTAAGTAGAAATCATCAGAAAAACGATAATCATGAATTAAGAAAAACCTTGCGTCGTCGTAATAAAAATTTCCATAAAACTGTGCCAATCTCGATTCAGGTATAACGTCTTTAACGCTTTTCCGGCTGCAACCGCCATTTTCTTGACTTTGACTCGACGTTGAACGTTTCTCTGGAACGCAAACTATTATTAGGATAGGATTCCTTTTATTTCTAAGGCGTGAGGTTATATTTTATGTTTGTTTGTTTGTGCAATTTGTCGCGTTTTATTGAAAAGGTTTCTACGGAAGATCAGCGTCAAGGATCCCAAACCGCACCTTGACTTGACATCAAGCTGGGTAGAAACCTTTTCGGTGACGCTATTGTTCTAACCGTATTGTTTTTAAGTGCTATATTTTTGTACATTTAAACGTCGCGAATAAACGTTATTCTTTCTTTCGAAAATCATTGAGGTAATAAGTAAACTAGAGAAGACAACTAGAATAAAACATGTACGCCATATTGCCCATGTTTGAGAGTCGATGAGCCAAAGAATGCAACTTAGCTAGAGATCAGAGATTAGAAGAGCCGGCGCATCAACTCAATGCTGAAAGATGTTCTTTGGATGACGTGTCTAGTAAGTAAGCCAATGGGTATAACACATTATGTTGGTTACTAAACTATCGGTGGAAAACTATAGTCTGATAAGTCAAGGCTGCAGTTGTTTTTTTTTAATTGTGTGCGTCCCTAATTTTTGGTAGGTATGAAAAAAATAGGGAAGCATATAAATTAAAAAAAAATCTACTACAGCTTTGGTTTGGTTTGATCAGACTATAATCAGATCAGATGATTGTCCTGGCCAGGTGGAACCGAGTACGAGGGAAATTGCCCAATCATACACGTTCCTATCGTTGTTTACACGAGCTTTACACGAACCGGAAAGAAATGAGATATAGAGTGGCCGTACGCCTCGGTTGCTGTTTTTGTACTTGCCTGATTGTTCACATTGATTGCCTGACTGTGAAAGTTGTGAATCTGTGGAGTCCTGCAGCACTTGGGAGACACGACAATGTTGTGCCCATAGGCGCTAGAACCATAAAAAAACATGAGCCGTAAGGTAGGTACTTCCCCAGCACGACTTTAGTTCCTGCCGACAGCCGACATTGTCAGCGTGGTGAAAACAAGGGCCAGACCAGAGCTTCCCAGTGATATCCACAACGAACAGCCATACTCATACGCTGCCATCATAGCACATACTCATATGTGCCTTTGCGATTTTAACCAGATCTTATTTCATTACCTCGGATGATAAAAGGAAGGCTGTACCACCAGGTAGGCACCACCGAAATGAGAGAACGTTTGAGATGCTGTTCATTATGGTCATACCTTATAGTCACTTAGTATAGTGTACTCTTTTAAGTATAATCCAAAGAAAAAAACACGTTTCAGTTTCCCCTTATGCTAAAATAATAGTATAAACTGAGAATAACGAAGTTCTATCACTCTCATTCATACAATTTGATATAAATCAGCTGTAAATGACATTTGATTTCAACCGCGACATATTGCGATTTATGCCTTGAAAATGAATGGTAGTACCTGATTAGCTATAATAAAGTCATCAGGAGGTTCTGTAGCCCATGTGAGATCCGCACAAAGGGCAATGTGGGCCCACGCAGACAAATACCGATCCACTTCGAAGCTCATTCAATGTGACATCTCATGCAAACAACTATTTAACTATATAAGAAACTAATATAACAATCACTAAGGGAAAAACTAACGGTAAAATTGATAATAAAAATGACGACAATTTGAAAGACATTAGTTAAATCTACAATAACAAATTTTCCTCTTTTTTAACAGATACATGATTTTTTCTTCTTTTTAAATCGCTTTTCAAATTTCGTACCAATCATTTATTTTGTCATCTCGATGGCTAAGCGGTGACCATGTAGGTATCACTACGAATCTCTCTGGTTTTGACAGCAGTTTATGTAAATGCTTGTATTCTATAAACATTTAAAAGAAAACACTTTAAACTCCATACTTTTAACTCCTAAATCTAAATTAGGAACCGCTTTATCCTTTAATGGGTAGAATATTTTTTACTACTGGCAACATTTTCGAGTCAGGGACCTTGATTTATTGTAGCGGCATCCCCGACCGTTAGTTTGCGCAGGTGGCGCTCCGAGACGCACGCATGCGTTCAGCTGCGGACGAGAACCGACATTGACAGAGTCAAATAAATTAACATTTATTTAACAAAAAATAATTTAAAACCCATCAAACTAACTTAAACAAATACAGTGCGCTACTGAACCGACGAGCAGTGAAGTGTGCGAGTTTGAAATTAATGAAAAATAAAAAGTTATACAAAAATCGATTGTAAAAAGCGACTTTTCTTTATTTTCTGGTTGGTTTTCTCGTTGTAAATCGACTTGGAGGTATCGTGGGTGTTGTAAGTTTTGCAACAAGTGCAGGTTGCTAGTGTTGGGAACAGGTTTTCGGGGACCGTTGGGTTTTTTGTTGTTTATGTACATTTAGGTGTGTTGTTTCGCGAGTGTGTGCGGTGAGAGGAGTCGGGCTGCGCCCGGCGATGCTGCAATCTCGTGCAAGAGGCTAAGACCTGTCATCTCTGCATGGTAAGTCGTTGAATATAAAGCTAGCCTTATTTTAGATATAGATATACCCATACATATACACTGCTCGGCTCTAGAAAGTGTTAGTTGGCTGAGTTTTTGCCCGTTTTTTTAAATGTTTATGGCCTTCAATGGTCATCGTCAGGAAAATTGCGCTCGTCAATGGTTTCAAAACATTCACCAAACAATGGTGCAGTTTAATAAATCAGTTAAAAAGTTATTAAGACTTGTGAAGTCATTCATAAGACAAATGTTTACATCTACAAGAGGAAAAAAAAACAAAAGGACATCATCTACCTACATCTTTATCTAGTCTTTGTTCAGACCAACAGGTAAGGAGGCAGGTATGGTCAGGCGCAGACTCAAGTGCCACCACTCTGGCAGGAGCGAGACGGCCATACTTTCGAATGATGCAGACGGTATCGAATACGGTTAGGTAAATACAACTCGTGGTAAGCACACTGGTGGACACGAATTGCAAATACTTTCGAATCTCCCAGTCGCTATCAACTCGTAGCGACGTAAAACACATGTGTTTACAATGAGTTGTACCTAGGTACGTAACTTCAGAAACGCGCAGTCGATAACGCCTACGGTCCCATACAACACATAAATAGGGTCATGGTACACATAAATAGGGGACTGACTGAGTCATCATCTTAACCCTGTGAAAACAAGTGCTGTAAAGGGCTCAAAACGTAGGGTCCAGGTGTTAATAAACGCGATTGATCCGTTACAAACTGTTAAATTTCAATGAACAACAATCGCGGTAACAGAAGATAATACTCGTATTAGGTGACTGTACTTACACACATAGGTGATTAGATAACAATAGCTCTTTGGGTCGCCTAAAAATTATATCAGCCTTATATAAAAACAAAGCTCATCGCATTCAAAGTAGGTAAATCAGAAGTATCAGAACACACATTTATCAAATCTCCGATACGCTCCGCCATCAGCTGTATATTAACAAATAGGGCAGAGATAATGCACTTAAATTTACATTATAATGGCCGAAGCGCCGTGAATTGATTATTAAAGCTGTTTTATAGCTATCATCAGATTTGACGTGGGATATGTTGCTTATGGCATTTATGATCTAAGGGTGAAAGAAAAGTGTCTTCAGTCGAGACACAGGATCATTAGGTACCGAAAAGAGTTATCTAATAAATGAAAACCTTACTAAAAACCATCGCATTCGTCAACTAGACATTGTAAGTAAGTAGGTAGGTAAGTGGTGTTTCTACTCCAGCACTTCAATCTGCCAATTAAATGATCGACTGACAGCGATATTTATAAAGTATACATTACAACGTCGTTGTCTATGCCCATAAGAACATCAGTAAGCGATGCTCTTAAGGATTTTCATACAATATAATAGCTGGCCATATATTCCGTACAACAGATGACACCGTTGGACCAGACTTGTCACGGAATGGACACCAATGGTCGTAAAAAGAAGACAAGGTAGACCAAATTGCAAATTGCGAGCTGGGAAGGTTCGACAGACACTGGTGGAGAATAGCGCGCAGTAAAAAGGAATGGGAAAAATTGGGGGAGACCTTTTCCGCATAAGCGACGTGCAAAAAGGTAAAAAAAAATGCATGAAATAAAGGCTACTATAATAACACTGGTGATTTATTTTAAATTTGTATAATATACGACAAATTCCACATTCTGCCGCCATTTAAACAAGTCGAACAGGTCATAAGTCATAACATAATTCGTTCTTAAAATGCTCGGGTCTATTATTTCAAAACTCAACTAAGTGCGTCTCGTTTTAATTTTAAGAACCCTTATTAGGTATATCACTGTTGCATAAACACAATCTTATTTGTAAAGAACTTATATTAATTTATACTTAGACAATATAATACCAATCCTAATAAATAATTCATAAAATAAATTAAATTAATAACAAAATGTCATAAAATAAACTACTATTACTTACTTTCTCTGGCGCACCGACGCAAAGCGAGTCCTCCGACACGAGTTGTCGCCACCGATTACGGTTTCGCGCTGCTTCCCGCCAACTACTTCTTGACCGAACGTCGCTACTTCGATACCCGGGACGTTCTGACTGGTCTTTGCTCTAGTAGATACCCCAAGTAGTTACTTGGGGTGTTCACTAGGGCAAAGACCCGAAGAGCCCGTTTAGCGCTATTCCATTCCATCCTCACAATGTGAGTAATGTGACCAAGCCAGTGAAGACGATGGGCTTTTGTTTCCTTTCCTCAATTCCCCTATAGTGGTTTATGTCTCCAATCGGTTTATACGTTCAAAAGTAGCAAAAAACTTCACGACATATCCACAATGTGGATAAACCATTTACACTACTTATACTTCCCTCAGACAATGTAAATTTAAATTTCCATACAAAGTGGCTTGAGTGTATTTTCCCCTGTTTATTATCATACGCATAATGCTCCGACATAACCTGATCATCATCTGGTCGATACCCCTCGCGACACCATTTTATTTTGAACGCAAATGCCATCCTATTACCGGCTTTAATAAAACGAAAAATTAAACCGTCTAATGGGGTCACCCAGCACATACCGTACAGTCAGTGAAGTCAGTCACAATACTCACAATAGTGCTTAGCTTACAGATCTTTCTTGTATACTTTTGTAACGTGAATTCTCAACTCCTGTGTCTTGACAACTCCTTCTTACGCGATTTTTCGCTTGTCTGATATTTTCAATACAAAAATATTCTGGCTATTCTCACTGCCGTAGTACTGTTCAGCCCATACAATGATATGATTTTTCTGCATATTGTTTGACAGAGGGGAAATAGTAACTTAATGGATTTGGCTCATAACTAGCGATGAAAATAACGTGAAAGATACATGTATCTTACAAAGGCCCCTGTATTTTTCAATAAAATACAGTATCTTTCGTTGCAGATCTTCGATTGAATCTTTCGCAAGTTTCAGTTTTTTACGAGTAAAATACATTGTATTTTACGTGTAAAATACATTGTAGTGACTCGGAATATTATTGGCTCTCATACAAACAGGTGACTTTTAATTTCGCTCAGACTATATCTCGATATCCGTTAACTAAAGAGGTTGAAATTATCAATTATAACGAAATACTTACGAATTGAAATCGTTAATATATACTCTATGTGACGTCACCTAGCGAGAGTCTCTTAATATTATTATTATTTGTATGTTTTACCTCTTCACGGGACCATGTGGTTATTTTATTATTAAGTCAATAGATTATGAAATAAACATGTAAAATACACAGTATAAAACAGGTATTATACGTATTATACGTGTATGATTGTATTTGTCAGACAAACGTCAGTTTTGTTTTTTTCGAAAGTTACATGTTATTTATAGGAAAGATACAAAGTTTCGAAAGACACAACATGAATCTTTCGCCATTTTCATCGCTACTCATAACTTAAAAATCCTTTGAATACAGTCGGCGATAAAAGGTTGTATCAAAAGTTATATAAAAACTTGCTTAAATGCAACTCACGCGGACTGTACTCGGAAATATTGCAACAGACACCAGTTTCAGGTCCACGTTTAGTAGCGGACGTTTAGCTCGTTCGGTTTAACGCCGCTTTGATGATGCCTTTATTTGATAGGTTTGCTCTACAAAATACCTGGTGTTGTTTACGTGAATTGAAATACGATCTGCGTAAAGTATGGCGATGTCCTAATATAAGTCCTATTGGATTTTGGTTCTGATCTGATCTGATCAAGGCGTTCATGAGGAACAGGGGTTACCTACTCACGTCGAGTTGTACCATGAGTTGTACGTAACCGTATTCGTTAGCGACTGCGGCATTCGAAAGTTTGTCCGTCTCGCTCCTTACCACTGTAAGCACACAGGTATGCATCCATACGCGACCGTTATTCATGAACAAACATCGGATTGACGGGTGCAAATCTGTACTAACCTTTAATATTGCGTGGACACATTAAACTAATTTTGTCAAATCAAAATCAAAATACACCCGTTGTTTAACTTTAAGAATTTGAACGATACACTAAAATAAACTATAATATAATTTTCATAATACCTACGATCAACTTTTTTTTTCCTCAGACTTTAACCGTCGCCTAGGTGACAATATCCATTTTAGCCTACTAAATGATTTTCTAGGTCAACTGTAGTAATTGGAGATAATTCATAATAATTTATAGTTTTGATTATGATACATTTCTTTTGTACTATTCAGTTCTATTTATTTCCCGGACACGTAATCATTTAATGTTTTAAAAGTTGAAATGAGAAACTTAGTCATTAGTAATGACATGTTGAAAAATAATCTTTTTATCGATGTCGATAAACTTAGTCGATTTTTAATTATTCACTAGCACTAGTACATTTTTGTCCCCGTCAATCCGATGTATGTTCATGAGATGCCCTCGCGCGGGTTGATCTTTGCGCACCACTATTTTCCATTTTATACCTGTAAGTAACCCTATATGTAAAAGCATTTGAACATGTCTGATAATAGTGATAATCACTTGAATTTTCTGTTCAAGAATTTCCTTTTGAAAACACTAATTTCAGCTTGAAGCAAGGCAAGCTATGGAAACTTGGAAGTTAAAGATATTTGTACATACTTTTATAATAGGTGCAGCGAGATTACTGCGCTTAATTACATCAAGCTCATATAGATTCTGCCCTCACTATCCTATAGCCTGTAGCTTGTATATTATAGTTGTTGTTTAGCAGAACGTGGGCGTCGCGAATCCCGCTCCACCATCACAAAGGCCTAGAACCGGCTCTTCCAGTTCAGACCGCAAAACTATCCTCCGAGTCATCCAAATAGGTTACGTAATTCCTCCCTAGACAGAACAAGCATTTCCGTATTACCAACGGATTGAATCATAAAATAAAGAAAGTAAAGAAACTACAGCAAAAAATGTTGCCGAAAAGGTCCCGATGTTCCCGCAAAGGTATAATATTTTATCTAAACGACACGCGCAAAAAACCTACGTGGGTTAAGGACATTGCCCGAAAACGGGCCAAGGTCGCACCGAAAGTTCCCGGGCTCGCTGCAATAGCTCACGCTCAGGAAACCAGGATAACGTGGGCTCCGGTTACATACAGATGTCACGACTGTTTAGGTCGCCGTTACGTTGGTAGGGCAGCACTCGTTACCTTCATCATATCAGCCATACGACGTCCACTGCTGAACATAGGCCTCCCCTTTGGACCTCCATATGTACTCATTACCTGTACTCCTTTAAAGGCAACCCGCTGTATGCTATTGAGAAAGTAATATAGGTACTCACACTAGTAGATATGTAATATGTATGTCGTATCAATGAGTTTTTCGGAACTTATGTACGAAATATCATTTGACATTTACTAATCGCTTTTCAGTGAAGGAATACATCGTGAGGAAACCGGACTTATCCCGACAAGGCCTAGTTTACCCTCTGAGTTGGAAGGTCAGATGGCAGTCGCTTTCGTAAAACTAGCGCCTACGGCAATTCTTGGGAGTAGTTGTCAAAGCGGACCCCCAGGCTCCCTGAGCCGTGCCATATGCCGGGATAACGCAAGGAAGAAGAGAGACAATAGTAGATATGTAGCTCTCGATTTTACTAGGTTTTAAATCCGGCGCTCGTTGTGCAATGGGATTAGCCCAGACCTTTGCCCGGGACGGGACGGCGAAAAAGTTTGGCGTCTCAAATAACAAATTGATTGTTTGTTTAGGCACTAGCCAGACAATCAGAAAGGACGCGTTTTTGTCGGTTATAACAAATTGTCGATACATTTCGGGCACCCTTAATGTTTTTCTTAAACATTCACAAAGGATACCCGAGCGCAAAGTGGGTCAAGGTGCCCTAATGCCGGGACAAAAGCATTTTCGATTGCTCTTTGTGGGGTTTACGCTAATCTGTTTGTGAATTTAATGAACTAACTTTACATGAAGTGCTGTCATGTTACAATGCCATTCAAACGTTATTGTTACCTCGGTATGATATAAAAATCTGCGTGACTATTAAGATAGGTTTGGTGAACTTTGGTGACTTCGTGGGAATTTTTTTTGAAGTCTTATGTGCGACAATACGAATCTGATTCTTTGCGTCTGGTATTTGTATTATCTACTTCTAACAAATCAGAATGCGTTAACAAAGAGCGCAACAAAAAAATCATATATGCATTATATCTCATGTGACCTGGGTTCCAGCAGAATATCAATACTTTTTGAAATATGGAAGCGTATCACTGAGTCGTGAACCCTTTTGTCTTGCTGCAAGTGCTGCAACGCACACAGCATACCTGACGAAATAATCATATTTTTGGCATTGATGGGTGCCATATTTAAAAACGTGAAGAAGAGGTCGGTTATAAAGGTTTTACTTAGTCTTGATAACGTCATTTGATCGATTTGCTAAGTTTGAAACGTACTGAGTTTTCCATTAATGGTTAACGAGCTGTATCTCAAAAATAGTTAGAAATATCAGCATATAAGTGATAATTAGCACTTAGCCTGAACAATGCCCCGTTTGCTTAAAAGTTCTTCATTAAGTTCTACCCTGTATCTATTTATCAATATTGAATTATGTATGAGGATTACTATTGTTTATGTACGACAGTCGCCAGCAATATTATATTGCACAACGATGTCTGCGAAATACGCTCTTAAGGTTCTACGAATAAGACAGTCTTTGTCGTTCTAGATATTATTGTTCCAATTTTAGATCGCTAGCAGCTAGCATCAACTTATTTACAGAAAGCCCCTCTGTTGCTTTTGTTTATTTTGCTCTAAAACGACTTCACTCTATAAACTTCCAGACAGATTGTTTAACGAACTAAATATAAATAAATAAAGCTCAAGTTACGATATTCTTAGAAGAGATTCTGCTGAACAAATGTGCTTGATTTCAGTGAACGGTACCATTTTTGTCGCTTGATAATAAGGTTCATTTCTAAACCAATCTGTATGGCATTAGAGCCTTATTGGCAACCGAATTAGTGGTCTTCTTCTTTGTCGTTTCGCTCTTGACAGAGCGGTCGTGGTCACGTTGAGGCATCAATGTCTTGTGCTCTCATGTGTGACTTTCTTGGGATTGTAGTCGCAGTGGTTTCCCCTTGCCTTCTGCGCCAGTCTGTTAGGGGCTATTTAGACCCCAAGGCTACTGAAACCTCATCTAGCCAGTTGCCTGACTAAGTGTATGGATATCCCGCCACTGCTCGGTCGCCATTTGGTCGCCTACATGGTTTCATACGGAGTGTCCTTCTCCGGCCTGTTGGTCCGCGGGAACTATTTTATTTCATGCCTGCCCCTATCCGCCACCTGGGGACGCGTCTCCTAGGAGTGAGGCTCTCCCGAAGAGAAGAATTAGTGGTACCCTTCACTAAAAAAACAATCACAAATGTTCACTTATACATTCGTTCAAATTATCCGATTCTTGGAGGGCCTAAAATGGTCGAGTTTTTATAATTTTTAGAGGTTTTTATTATTATGATATGATCTATCTATTAAAACTCTTTTTAAGTTCGCCTATTGTGACAGACGAACCACATCGGTGGCAAACAAGCACACGGCCCGCCTGACAGAAAGCTGTTACCATAACCTATGGACGCCACAAATTCCAGGTGTGTCACGTGCGCGTTGTCACCCATCTCTCCCAGTGGTTTAAATAACGTTACTATTTTATATTTGGAAGAAGATAATTGCCTTACGTTAGGCGTGGAGTTTATTAGCCCAAGTTAACGGTTTTCGCTCGAGGCGTTGCCAAAAACGTTACGCTGCCTCAATAATTGCCTATGGTCTATAATCTATAGTTATTGTATCACTTCCGAATATGTTATGTATGGCATATATGGAACGAAAGCACAGACTTTATAATATTGGTAGAGTACCTAGCCGCAGTAGCAGTTAATGTTATAATTCTGTACGCGTGATGCTTCTATATTCTTGTAATGTACGATGAATGTAATAATAATTAATTGCCGTGCATGTAAATTACTTTTTGAGCTCTTGCAGAATTTTGACTTTATTCGAAAATATGATAATTGCCCAGCGATTGCTATATATACCAGTGTTTTTCAAAGCTTTTTCTAGTGCGATCCCCTTGCATGCATAACTTTGTCGCGACCCCCAGTATGAATGAAAAATTTCTCGCCGCCCCTTCCCGCCGCTAACTGTAACTGTATTGGTTTTATTTACTAAGGCTTTGCGAGCCGTCGCGACCCCCCAACAGATGCTTTATGACCTCCTAGGGGGTCGCTACCCACACTTTGAAAATCACTGCTATATACGATCAGAATCAGAACTCAAGGGGTGCACATGGTATGTGTCATACCCGATGAGTGTTTATGTTATGCATGCGTGCGTATTGGGTTGTAATAGTATAACAGTTATCTCTTGGCGACTCTTATTCTGCCACTTATCAAATCTTTGGTCGAAAGCTTATAATAATTTGACATAATGACGATTGTGGTATTATCTTTCTAACTAGTTTAACCAGTTTGTAAGATGGTTGCTACTTGCTGCAGTTGCTACTTCCTTGAAAGGAAATGTTGCGGTTTATCCGAGTTCATCTCGTAAAGGTTTTGTAATAATTGCGTTTATTTTTAATAAAACGCTATGTCGCTTGTAGATAAGGTTAAATTCTGCATAATTCTCTATGGCATTAGCGCCTTAAGCGACAAATTGGTACCTACTAAATGCAATCACATATTATGTATACACGTACTGGTGAAGTTAGTGTTTAAGAAAAGTAAATGAATATATGCCCTTAAGTTGAGAAATGCGGCCTGTAGAGATAGAGATGAACAACTACCGGATACCGGACATAGAAAAGCATTTTTGAAGAGGCAAAAACGGAGACCTTCGATATCGCTCGGTCAATTAGCGGTCTAAAATGCACTCAGCAAAATTACCAGCATTACAACCAATTTTACTGTGACAGGTCTTCTGTGGTAGGGTAAGTACCTAAGTGTTTTTTTATTGAAGGTTAAAAATATTCTCTCTTTATAGTGTGAACCAGTCACCATACTGCAGGTTGAGCGCCACACACATAAATAAGCAGACATTTATCTTCGCCTAGAATGCAGCTAAGTCTGCGAGCACACTGAGCACGATTAATGCAAATCCTAGCAATAACGTATCTATAGCACACATTGTGTTTAGTAGGCTATGGGAATGCGAGGAGACAACGGTAACATCGTGGGATACACAACTACGTTTCTAGATATCGGGCGTAGACATACTACTGTATAGACGTCGTAAGTGTAAAAAGAGGTATCTTCTTTGTCGTCACACTTGACAGGGTGGTCGTGGACTCGTGGTAGTCTCATCAGGGGTGCTGGCAAGCTTCAGAACTCGTCGCCACTCTTCCCGTAATAGCTTTTCATGTACAGTCAACCAGTTAACCCTAGGCCACTCTAGAACCATGTCAAAATGACAACCAATAAAGATTTCCTACAATCTGATTTATAGCGTCACTCACTATGATTTAGCCCTACGGTGGCCTAGGGTTCCGATTGGTTCACTGTACATTCGTGGAGTGGGCCATCGAGTGCAGTTTTGACTTGGTCGGTCCAACGTATCGGTAGTCTACCGCGCGCTCTTTTGCTTTCAACTTTTCACTGCACTTCAAATCGATACGTAGATGTGTCTTTTAAAACAGGTATACAAAACAGAATAACAGATGACATCTTTAATTTTGTAAAAATAATTATACATAGTACATACCCTGTTTAAATTTATGAATACTTTATTGCAGTAAGAATAGCGAACTTCATGCCAAATGCTTCATGATATATAAAATCATAATGATAAAATGTTTGTTACTGAGAAGAGTCAGAAAGTGACCTTTGTTTTCTCCGACTTAAACTTAAAAAATACTTAACTAACTTAACTTAAAAAATTTACACGAAACAAATTGACAAGATTGCTTTTTAGCAATAATACATCGATTTTAATAATGTTTTCTCTTATTGACGTGCGCAATCTATCGATGTAACTAACTCAATTCATTGTCATAAAATAACTGATGCATTTACTCGTAACACTTACGTATCAATTAGAATCAGCAGCGTTTGATTAGCATGCGAAGCAGCGCTTGCGTAATCTACGTACCTAGAACATATGTCTACACTATAGAACGGTATAGGGTTTTATCAAGACCTAGTTATGAGCTAACAATGGTGGAAGAATTTCGATTGCCGGTGGAAATCGAGTGAGCTTCATTAATGGCTATTATCGTGTTTTCGAGAAGGGGATTGTAGGTAACAAGTTTATTAGTGTCATCAGGGCATTTTCACACACACACAGTATAAAGTGTTTGAAAAATGTTAACGAAAAAACGAAACATTAAATTGGGACTCTTTTTTTCTCATAGTTGCATCGAAAGAGTTTGTTGAAAAGAAAAACATTAACTTTACTTGATTTAGAAAAAAAAGTTTTTGGATTTCTTCTCGCGACAATACTTATCAACGTAAGTTACTATTAGAACCATATGTAAGTATGTACAGTCACGTCTATAAATATGTACACACTTCGAAACTTATTAATGGGGAAGAAGGGCCAAAATTGAATAGAAATGCATATATATTCATGAAGCCGACCGTATGTCTTTTAGGTAATTGCATATCCCATCAAAAACATTAAATTTAAAAAGACATAGGTCTCGCGAAGTCACGACGCAGTTCTTATTTCACAAGGCTCAAGAAGGTGAGAGTTTTTTTTTTTTATACTACGACGGTGACAAACAAGCATACGGCCCGCCTGATGGTAAGCGGTCACCGTAGCCTATGGACGCCTGCAACTCCAGGGGTGTTACATGCGCGTTGCCGACCCTTTAAAAACTTTAACACTCCTTTTTTGAAGAACCCCATATTGTAGTCCTTTGGGAAAACAGTAATTCTATAGTCCCATACAATAAGGTCCTGTCAAGATAATTTTGAACATGCAGCACCTGCGCATTCGGAAAGTGTATACCGAATGTATTTATCACGAGATAAAAGGTCTTATATTTAAGGCTCTTGCGAAAACTACGATTCATAGTTATAAACTTAAAAAGTACGGCACCTACATTGTCTGCCGTCTTTCAACCCTTCGGTTGTCCATGACTATTGTGTAGTGGGACAATGGCAAATGTCACTGTGTCAGGTGTCAAGGTGGGCCGAGGGATGCACCATGGCATTGTTATTTGTTATGGCACATTGTAGTCAAGAATAGATAAGTGACACTGTGACATACACCTACCTAGATACTGTCTAACATTTTTTAAAGTTATGGTTAGGTTATTTTTGAAGCTGTGATTATGATTGGATAGCAATTTGGTTTGGTTTGACCTGGTTAAATTAATAATCAGAAAGGTCAGAAAGTTCTTGAGTGGGGAATGCGTATAAGACGCAGCATGGTAAGACCTCCAACGAGGTGGCAAAACGATGGCCAGCGCAGCGTCATCACCATCAGTGCAACCTGGGTCCTGGATATACGTACATATCGATATCTCGCTCACACACCGGAACAGATAAACAGCGCTTTAAATTCATACCACTATCAATCGAATTTAATTATTATATGGCTACGTTTTAAAAACAATTAAATATGCATTAGTAATCACAATAATCATTGTTTATCTAAACTAGCTCAGTACTTTTTCCAAATCTTAATTGCTTCTCAATAACGGTACGGATTTGGTGAACAAAAACTCAAACGATGACTCTTTAAAAATTACGACGAAAAACTGGTCTTAATGTCGGTGTTTTTCATTTGTTTCACGAAGAAATCGCTTTACGCCATGATTGATTTGAAGCTCCGACATTTAGTCTGAGGGTATTTCCTGTGTTAAGCGACTGTGTGACTGGCGGCAAGTAAGTGAACAGCGACTGATTATTTTCTCATTAACAAAATGTGTGCAGTTTGGCCGCTAGCGTGAAAGGGATGAATACAAATTATTTTCTCTTTATTTACTTTTATTCTTAGGCTAGGTTATTTATAATATGATTATAAAAGTAAAATACAAAAACACGTACAAAAACAATACAAAATACATATAAACATATTATATATATTGATTGTACTATAATGTAAGTTAATGCATGATAGTAATTAAGTATAAATACCACGACAATTAGCACGTAAGGTTTAGCTGTTAGTGCTGATTGTAACTATAAACAAATAAACAATAAACAAACAAACAACAATATAAAAAAACCTAACCTAGGGTGCCGCCGGCAACGGGGCAGGGCCCAGGCTGCCGGTGGTTAGGGCCGCAGAGAAAGAAATCGCCGGACAGTACGCGCCATTATTATTACCATTGGGCTATTGATGCCGCGTCGACCAGTTGTGATCAATTGTGGCAGCGCTTTATAAATCATTACTGATTCCCGTTGGAGTCCAGAAAGTTCCAGATTCTTTGGGCTGTGATGTGTTTTGCAGTACGTGTTTTGTGTACGTACCCAGCCAGGTCGATACTTATTTTATACATTTAGTGATCAGCATGAGCAGAGGACCCAAAAAAAGGCTTGAATGTTTTTTCTATGGAGACCATTAACATTGTGAGTAACGAATTTCCTCTTTTATTATTTATTTATTTATTTAAAGTTTATTGCACAAAATACAAAAACAAATGTACAAATGGCGGACTTAATGCCCAATGGCATTCTCTACCAGTCAACCATCTTTTCACTTTCTTTTGCAAATTTATATATAGCAACCACACTAATCACTGATTAAGCGATTACAGCAACTTCATAAGGTACAACACTAGCTTCCAAAAAAAACTCGCTCATTTCTATACAATTGTATTTATAATAAATGTTTTTATTGGAAACAGCCATCATGTGCCGAAAATCTGAAAGCTATCAATAAATGCTCTAAAAATGCAGAAGTATAACCTACTGAATGAATGATCAGTTATGATCATAATACTTTTCATAAGGCACAACATTGGCCCGCTATGAATTAACTCCATCATCTCCTCGCTAATCTTAACCGGTCTAACAGTTGCTTTAAACTAGCAAAACGTCAAAGCTGGAAACGACCATCATGTGCCGATAATCCGAAAGCTATCAATGATAAATGCCCTTCGAAAGTTTGGCTTCAGAAGTGGGATCGGATGAAATATGACATCGATTAAGTTGGCCCTTTGAATGGGTTCTGGTTAAGTCGTGTTTGTAATTAATATCCTAATTAAGTAAGTTTACGGGCATGGGTTACACCCATCTGTAACTTATTTATTCTTTCACAAAAAACTGCCTAATCGAGTTAATTTGGAACACAATACCTTTGTTTTTAGTAAGTCAGTCTATTCCTCGTTTTTAGTAAAGTCAGTCTATTCCTCGATGGGAATAGACTGCTTTTGTTCTACGTGTCTGTCTGTCATGTATCGTAGCTCCCTAACGGGTCAGCCGATTTGAGTGAATTAGTTGTTTTCATCATCATCATCAGCCAGAAGACGTCCACTGCTAAAACCAGGCCTCCTCCAGATAATGCCAAATCGATCCGTCGTGCGCTGTCCGCATCCTATGGATTCCTGCAACTTCTACCAGTACTACCAGTTAATCTTGTGGGGGCCTTCCCACGCTGCGTCGACCGTTACGTGTTTATATAAATAACATACTACACACAGAAAAACAGTAGAGGCAGACAACAGGCGGTGTTATCGCAAAAGAGCGATTTCCTACGTATGACGTATGTGGAAATTTACCCCGATGTTTATATTATTAATTTAAGAGTGCATTGAAAATGTTATATGCGTGTTAAAAGCTAGTAGTAATAGGTCACGTGGTAAAAATTGCAGACGGTGCACCCGCGGCGGTGCGAAATGCCGACGCGGCAGATAACGATATCGCATGTTTTCAATTGGCCGATTTCATGATTTGTAGCTTATAATACAAGTTTTTTTAAATGCTGGTATTATATATTCAGGTGCCCTAGGTAGATTGTAATTAAATAATATACATCACTACACTAAGAACACTGTTATAATAGTAGTTTATGCAACAGTGATATAATAAGGTACTCTCGGGTCTATTATTACAAAACTGACGGCGACCCTCAGGTTTTAAGATCAACAACAGTGCTCATATATTGTATGAAAATCCATAGGACCAGTGTTCTTATGGAATGCCATCAACGTTATAATGTATAATTTTTAAATATCGCTGTCAGTCATCTAATTGATATATAGAAGTGCTGGAGTAGAAAACAGGGTTGCCAACTCAAATTTTTATTTACCACTAAAGCACAAATTGAAACCCCCTAAAACCGTAGTGATTTTTCGGAAAACCCCCTAAATAAAAAAATTAATGAATATTAAACAAAATTTCTTTATTCAACATTAATTATCGACATTATTTTACGCCACAGATTTAGTATTTTTGGTCAGAAAGGTTGAATGATGGCCTGTCCAGACGGGACTACTAAATGCAATTTGATAGATTGAGAGAAAATTTCGTCCCCGTTAGGATGCCTCTTCTCTTATGGTGCTTTTACATGCTCGGGCTCTCGGCCGAATGATTCGGCCCACCCTAGTACACGCTCATTCGAGACAGACTATATAGATAAAATTTAAGCCAGACCATAGACAATTTAAGCTTTTTCAGGTAGTTTCGGTGAGTTAAACGGTGTTTTAAATAGCTTTGGTGATTGAAACTATTTAAGACACTTTTTAAATAGCTTTACCCGAAGTGAAATTATTTAAGACACCTTTTAACTCAACCAAACTACCTGAAAAAGTACTTAAATTGTCTCTGGTCTGGCTTAAGTTTTCTCTATATAGTCTGTCTCGAATCATCGTGTACTAACATGGCCGAAACATTCGGCCGAGAGCCCGAGCATGTAAACGCACGGTTACACATCACTGTAGCGAAAATCGGAGCGTTTGAGTTCCAGTCGTATATTTCTTTCTCAATCGCACACTTGTGAGTTCGAGCAACTGGGAGTGGAATGGACTGCAGTATCATTTCATTTTCAGTAATAATTTCGCTTCTCAACACATTTTTCGCTGTCACACATACATGGAATGGGAAAATCAAATATCCCTAAATTTACCCCTAGATATATTTCACCCCTAAAAAAACCTCACGCGTCTTGTTTACCCCCTAAATCTAGGGGGAAAACCCCTAAGTTGGCACCCCTGGTAGAAAAATATATTTATATGGAAAATAATAAACCGGCACACAGAAATACTAAACGTCAAAGGTCATGATTTTTTTTTCATTTTTCCTTTCTTTCTGAGATTAGCGTCAGCAAGTTCCAATAATATGACACGAGTGTTTCAAGGCCTTATCTACAGTTGCATACACTACTTTATCTACACACATTTTATCTATACCCCGTTGGAAGTCCTGCTGCTGTGTTAAGTCTATGCATTGGTTGTGGTAATGCTGTTCAGTTACTATGCATTTTAGAGCAACAGCAATATGTGGGTAGATAAATATGGCTGACTGTCTCAGTGTTAAAATGTTAATCAACGATGTGCACGTGATAATTGCACATGGCACTCCCTGCGGCGATGCGCAACAGCTGACGTGGCAGATAACGATATTGCATTGCATGTTGTAAATGCGGTTTAATGATTTGTAGGCGACATTGCCAGTTCGCTTCGTTAATGTCAAATCAATACAAGTGTTTTTTGCCCTTCGAGCAACGACACGTTGGACGGGAGACGGCAAAGCGACATCTTACCATGCTAACTATTCTGTCACGGTTTGCGAGGGGAAATTTGCACATACGCACTTCTCACACATTACATACCTACCGCCTTATTCATAAAAAAGTTAACAGAAGCTTTAGTAAAATTATGTTTTCTCCCATTCTGACAAACGCGATTGTCAAAGTGACAGATAAGGACAAACAATCATTTAACTAAACTGTTGTTGAAGTGAGTTTATGAATAACGCCACTAGATTTTTGTAGGTATATGTAATGACGACATGAACTCATAGAAAATGATACAACTACACTAACAAATATTCTATTGGTATTTATAATAAACTACCCGACAATTTAAAAAATATTAAAGATGACACGGTATTTAACACGAAATTAAAAAAATGGCTAACAAAAGAAGCATTTTATGACATAATAGAATATGACAATTATTTAATTAAATTGAATGCAAATCCTAATATTTATGCCTAATCTTAAATTTTAATTTTATATAATGTGTTATTTTAATCTTTAATTGTAATTTACATGATTTATTTGACATTATTATTTCATTTTAAATTTATTTTGACATGTAAAATTGTATAATTTTATGAATAAATGAATATGAATATGAATATTGTGTCACAACACAGACCCGCGTATAGCCTGACTATGTTAAGTTTGATAGTTTCCCAGATTTAGATAGCACATACTGAATAGTGTTAATTAATCCTCATAAGTTCATAGAAGTTTGACGTTTAAAATATCACTTTAAAGTTTGACAGTTAATTTCCTTGGAAGAGATAACGTGGTTTGACTCTATGCCCATTTGGGCTTGTACTCCGGCAGAGGGGAAACGAAACATACCTATGCTCTCCCTGTGTCGCTTGAAGTTTGGGCCAAATGCAAGTGAACGGTACGTTAAGATAATTTCAACCTTCTCTCTTCTCAAGTTTGGTAAAGCGGGGATTTCTTTGTATAGGGGTTATACAGGACAGTATAAATGAATTTAATCCTGTTGTTTAATCGGGTTAGGATATAGTAATTCTATTTTATTTTGGTCAAAACAACGGAGATAAACTATGCGGGTTTATTTTACCTACCCTAGAGCATGGAATATCGGAGCCTTTTTGCAATACCGGTATTTTTTCGATATTGAAATTTCTAGTACCGGTTTTTCGATAATTTCGATATTTTCGATATTTTTTCGATATTGGATGAGAAAAAGTAAATAACTTTAAAAAAACCAGCATATTAATACAAAATTTACATTTATTATGATGGGTTACTTATATAACTTATATTATAATACACCATTATTAATTATTTCAACTTAATTTTCAAATTAGCTAATAAGTCATAGTTAAATGCTAAAAAAGTTAAGTATAGAAAACAAAAAGTCAACGCAGTATTTACATGTAATACTGCTATATTTATTTGAGAATGAATAAAAACATTACCGACATCAACCTTCAGTTCAAGCTGGTTTCCGCCCTGCATTTTCCACTACCGACACATCTTCACATACTCGACCAGATCATTGAAAAAATTACCGTGTACATTCAATAGAAGCTAATAATATAAGCTTTAAAGTTGGACTAAGGTGATGACCAACAGCACGAAACGTGGGGTCGATGTAGACGAGTAGACTATACACCTCCTCCTCGAGTCGGTGTCCTCATTACTGAGGGTCGTGATTCCCCCGTTGCTGGGTTATCATGCGTCTGACAGTATTTCGCCACTTTATTCTGTTCTTGGCTGCATGGAGAGCGTTGTGAAGGTTGGTGTCCAGCGTTGAGCGGATTTAGTCAGACCATCTCAGTGGTGATCGGCCCCTGGGGCGCTTCCCGTCGACCTTTCCAGTAACCATGAGCTGTTCCAGGTTATGCCCATCTTTTCTGGCAATACTCGTATGACCGAAAAATTCCAATGTTCTTCGCAGACATATGGTGGAGAGACGGGTCTTTATTTGCAGTTCGCGAAGAATCGACTCGATGGCGCGGAATGCTGTCCACGGAATCTGCAACATTTTTCTCCAGCACTACATCTCGAAGGCATCAATTCGATTCCTATCTGCTTTCTTCAGCGTCCATGTTTCCGCTCCGTAACCGAATATGGAGAAGACGAGGGTGTTCACCAGGTTGACCTTAGACCTGCGTCTGATATTACGGTCCTTCCATATTTTATGGAGCTGCGATATCGCCGCTTTACCCATCCCTATCCGTCTCCTTATTTCTTTTTCACACGAGCCAGAATCGCTAATGTTTGGGAGCTAACAAATGAAATCTTTCACTATTTCGAGACCGAGAACACCGAGGAATTGAAGCTTGCTAGCACGGTCTACCACCATCAGCTTGGTTTTAGCGTGGTTTATTTTGAGTCCCAACTCCAAACTAATCGTCTTCATCCTACGCAGGAGTGTATGCATTTCAGCTTCGGTGGTAGGTAGGAGCGTTGTGTCGTCTGCATAACGAAGGTTGGTCAACTTGGTGCCGCCTATCGAGACTATACACAGTATACACTATATTAACGAGCATATCTTATTGCGCCAGCTAGTCTTTTTTAGCAACAGGCAAAAGACTAAGAAGTCGAACGATGGGTCTATTACGCCTGAAAAAGCTACTGGTCCATGAAAGAGCTAATGAAGGGTAACCTTCCATTGTCACTAAACCGAAAACTCGTCGACAAGTGTATTCTGCATGTCCTAACCTACGGTGCAAAAACATAGTCGCTCACAGAGATTCAGAAGTCCAAATTGAAGACTTGCTAGCGGGCTATGGAGCGCAGCATTTTAGGTATCAAGAGAACCGATCGCATTCTCCACTCAAAAACCCGCATTGCTGATGTGCGAAAAAGTTGCTAGGCTCAAATGGGAGTGGGCAGGCCACGTCTACCGCATGAATCCGGACAAGTGGGCTACTTGGGCAAGTATTGCCACCAAGTGGATCCCGCAAAATAAACGTGGACGGGCAGGCCTAGACGGAGATGGCGGGACGACATGGATACATTTTTTAAGAACTGGCCAGGGGAAGCACAAAATCGGGAGCGGTGGAGATCAAGGGGACAGATATTTCGGTCTTTGCCCAGCAGTAGGACACATAAAGTGACGCTAAGCAAAAAAACCAAATCAGTAACACTTAAGAGTCCACATGATTGAGCAAAAGAGAGCGGGATAGATCTAATTGCAGGATCAAGTGAAAAATTTAAAGGCGATAGTATGCGGGCGCGGCAAAATAAACCGCGTAATCAGATAATTGCTGTTTACTTACAACTAAACAACATTTTATGTACATAATTTTTTTACCAGATTTAGGATTTACTATTTAACTAAGAATCATGTTTATAAATTCAAGGGTTACGGCGTTCTTATCGAGGCTTTGGTTAAAAATCATGTTTTTACGTTTACCACTTTGAAGGAAATATGTTGAAATTGTATGTACCTATGTGAATATCAGATACCTAGTTGTATATATTGAGATGTAGATGTCTGAATAATAACAATTTTACAACTGTGGCCTTTTAAAAACGTAATTTTTTAAGCATAATGTTAATATCGAAAATATCGAAAATACCGGTATTTGAGAAATTCAATACCGGTAAAAAAATATCGGAAAATAGTCCGATATTATCGAAATTTCGATATTATCGAAAACCGGTATCCATGCTCTAACCTACCCGCATGCACTTGTGTCAACCTGAACCGTGATTAGGGACAGATCCATTATTGGACCGCCGCTTTATTTATTCGTTTTGTATATTTAATTACCTATCTATAGGTCTACCGTTTTTCAAGGTGTTTGACAAAGAATTTGATCTAGTGAAATTAAAAAAAATATGGATTATTTGGTGATTTCCATGTAGCATAAATCTGATACCAAAAATAGTTCAATCATTGTGTTTTTATGTACAGAGCGACAGAAAGAGGTATTAAAAAGTAGCAACATGCGTCCCGTTTTCTTAATAAGTATTGATTTGAGAAGGACGACACTACGATGTTGCCACTTTTTAATTTCTACCTTTTTCTGTAGCATTGTAAGTTGACGACAAAATGCGTAACAAAAGTAAGTACAAGAAGCTTAGTCGAATTACGTAACAGTGGTCGATAGCGACTGCGCGATTCGAAAGTGTTTGCATCGTGCTTGTTCTTAACTGGTGGAAGCAAGGTGCAAACACTAGAACTTACTGATTACCCCCTCTTTATTTAAAGTCAGTTAAAAAATTCGCTAAAATAGGACCTATTCAAAATTATAAAATTAAGTATAGCTTCTAAAAGCACGATAGTATACTGAGCTGTCACAAACCGACGTTCAATTTGCATACGACTCACTCAATATTGTGCAACGGTGTGCGAAACCCAGGTGTTAAATATAGTAAATACCTACTCGTATTGCATTACATTGCTACACACACTGAACAAAATAGTACACTATACATATAGGTATGTATTAAGTATTAGCGATGTAACGAATATCGGTTTTGGAATATTCTTGAATACGAATAATAATAATAGTGATCTTATTATCGATAATAATATTCACGAATGAGAATATTGGTTTTCCCCACATATCACTATTATTTATAGTATAGGTACTTAGGTACCTACACAAAATTTCGTTAGAAATGTAAAAATATTATACAGATGCAATGGAACACAAGGACCATGTGCTTGAGCGTCGATATCTTTAGTTAAACGAGTATGTTACAGTGACAGCTAGTGACATTTTTGCATAACGCTTTTGTAATTTCACTGGTGAAAAAAAAAGAATTTAAATGTTCGCAATTTTCGCATTATATTTTGCGTCAGAATATTCGTTACATCGCTATAAGGCAAATATGAGACATTTGTGTCCACTGTTCCTTAATTTTAATACTAGCTCCTGCCCGCGTCTTTGTTCGCGTAGTAAGTACTTCCACTGCGGTGGGTGCTTGAATCATCTCATTTGGGCTCCTTAGGAGGTGAATTCCGAGATAAAAAAGTAGGTAGTTGCCAAATGTCATCGATATCAGTTGATTTTTTGCTTGATGGAGCACAATAATTCTAGAACAATTATCCATACTTATATTTTTGCCATTTATAATACTAGTTCTATAAATATCTACACCATATAAAAAAGTGACAATTAAAAACTAGGTACAGTCGCGAACCGAGATCGTTGAGCCACTTAATGCAAATCGATATGGTAAATGTCAACTGTCATCTATTGTAAACATCGGTCATTTATTGCACGGCTAAATTACGAATAACCAACCAAGTGCCAGTTGGACTCGCCCACCGAGGGTTCCGCGCAAAGGATGCTCGCCACCCCATTTATGACCTCTTAGTGTGCGGCAGGCAATTATACGGTTTTCGGATTTTTTCCTGTACTTGTGCTACAAGTTTTTTCTTTTTGCCAAATTTCGTGATTCTAGGTCAACGGAAAATACCTTATATACATTTTGACTACCATTGCAAATGTATGGAAAATGTGACATAGTTAAACGGTCGTATCTTTTGATTGCGTTTACGTAGAGGTTTGGTTCTTTCACAGCTTTAAGGGACGGCAGACCTGTGTATGTGGTATTAATTTCAACTTGCTACCTCTACGCGTTCCTGAGATAAAGGGTCTTGACACTCTTGACAGACGGGTTTTTTTCTTTTGAGGTACGGATAAAAATGGCAATCCCTGTTCGCGACTGTACCTAATAATTTTACTCTGTGTAGTGTCTCCGTCCTCCGTCCAGTGCTACCAACTAAACGCAGATAACTTTTTTTAACTTCCGACAAATAAGGCAACAACTCTTAATAAGGCAATACAACTTCAATGCCAACTGAATCCAAAACGTCACAGCCAATCATTACACAACGTTTACAGGTACTTCGTCATATAAACACTACAGTTAAAAGTACATTGACTCTGAGAGAAAACTGTACCGCGACATTATAGATTTCTTTCACAGTAATGGTACTGGTAATTATGATCAATGTGGAGTATTGGGTACCAATTTGTACATTATTGTTCTGCTCTAGTAGATGCGGAAAGTCGTGGAAAGCGGATATGTTCGTGTGGAGATTATATGTTTCATTAGAGCAAATCACGATTGATTTTTTATTGATAGTAATATTTCGGTTACCGCATTAGTTGGTATCGAAACGAAAATACAGATTCTTACATAAACTCATTGCTGTATTCCGAAAAGGGGCAGTTAGAGCACAACATGAAAATGCTCAAGATTCGATACCACTTCTACCATCTAAGGGGTTTAAAAATAACGAAATTATAATATGACATTGCAGTGACAGGTTCGTATTGGTAGCCCATAGGGCATCATCATCATCATATCAGCTATAAGACGTCTACTGCTGAACATAGGCCTCCCCTTTGGAACTCCATATGTACCGGTCGGAAGCGACCTGCATCCAGCGTCTCCTGGCGACCTTCATAAGGTCATCTGTCCATCTTGTGGGCATGCAATCACGGATTTTTTTGTATGGACAATACCGGAATTCATAATATATCAAATATATTTCATAATCAAGGGATTGTCAATTTGTCATACAATCCAATACCGTGATTGCATGCCCTAGTAGCCCATCGTTCACAAGTCTCACAACGCACTTGAACCCACACACGGTATGGAACGGTTTAAAATGGATTTAAACTATCGTGAGACATATTAATATTATAATAAATTAACCCGTTTTTTCACCGAGAGCGCTGCGCGCGGCGAATCTAATCTCACGGATGAAATCGCGTATATTATCTACATCGTAACGTTTCGTTTCCTTTTCAGCTCTCGTTGCCGACGGCACACCACCACCATCACCACCAGGGGCGGTCTAAAAAAATTTGCTCTCAATACATTGCTAGTAACTATTGTTTTTGCGAGCTTCCGATATTTCGGTATAATATACCTATATTATACATGGTAAATATCCATGAGTCCAGTAAATTACCATGTTAGCTTAACTTCGTATATTGCATTACATACGTTTACAAACTACGATCATTTACTGCAGTGCTAGTTAGTAACCATAGTCATTATAACCTTGGAATTGTCCGTCTTCGAGCTCTTTAGCAACTTTCTTTAAACAATGACTTAAATGGCCATTTTAATTTCACGAGTGCTCCATTGTATACTACATTCACAAAAGCTTATATGTTCTTACTCAATTCTTATTATTTATGCCGGTCTGTGCATCAGAGACATAGACATATGTAAAGTAACTACCTAGATCACGCAAACGCTCTAAGAGTCGCGTGCCAAAGATTAGGAGCAGAGATGTAACTACCTCGCAGTGGCGGGGCGTTCATAGAACTCGATTGCTGCCGGCTTCCGCTGCGTGAGCCAATTCAGCACATTTTTTTCTTAACTCAAAAAAAAGGAGGCTAGGCAGGCACGAGAGGTGACGAGAGGATGAGAGTGGGAAAATTGATAAGGGTGTGGTGTCAAACATCCTGTTCACGTCCCGAGCCAAGACGGAGATAATTCAACCTACTGTTTGTTTAAGACCTACGGGACAAAGTTCTTAATAGTATCAATTGTGATCAACCCGTAGGCATCTAATTCTATGATCGCTCCGCCATGTATTAATAAATGGTTTCTGTCAGGAACGAGGCGTGCATTAAACTTGATTTCGACCAGTTTTCCTTTCCACCTGATATCTTCTTCCAACAAATCGAGCAAAACAAAAGCATGGCCGTACCATTTTTTTCTCGAAGCCATTATTCGGGCCATTTCCAACGTCCTGTAATTTCGCGCTGGTTAAAGCTAGAACCCTAAATGTGACAGTGACATGTTGGCTATAATAGGAAATATATATATTATTAATAACATCTAATTTTTTTATTTTTATTGAAATAACATGAAAATATACATACATGTACCATACAACAATGTTACGCCAAACTGCGGGGCAGTTTGTTGGACTAGTAGTTTTAGAACTATCGAACGTCAAAGTTCCTTAGTATGACACTCACTCACGTATCGATCATCAAAACTCTAAGGTATTTCTAGCGGGCCCAGGAGCTCCAAATTGTAAACATAATTAGTTTATAACCAATCAAGTCACAGAAAATTCAGAAAAATTGAAAAAGACATACCAACTGCATAAGTAAGTTTGTATATAAATACATACAATTACAAAGTTACTTATGTAGTTCATACAAATATTATACCGACAGGTGGGTACAATACACTACGATGTGATTAATGTCAAAAAAAAATTGCAGCATAAGAAGTACGGAGCGAGACTTGTGTTTTTTTTTCTAACGATTTTGATGGGATTTACTTTTAACAGTCTAACAGGCCAATCTTGGTACAAGCGGCGTCTATATGAATCTATATAAATGTCTGCAACTGAGCGTTAGTGGCATATGTCTTTACCAGGTGTGTGACCACACGCAAGCAGCCAACCGTAGACCATGTAAGGTGACTACTATTACTGTTTTTGTAGGACAATTGTCTTTTATATGGACTGTCTTTTATATGACAATCTTAATTATGCCTAGCCTAGCCGTGTTTGGTGAGTAATATAGTTGAATCGGTGCTAGTTTTTATATAAAGTACAGTCAGTAGCAAAAGTTTGCATACAATGCTTTGAAATGAAAAGTTAAGTAAAGTATTGACGTCTCTTTGAATTGATATAACGAAGTACACAGAGTAAACATGTAACGGATAACATAGTATATATATCTTTTCTATTTACAAATAGGCGCCTGTCTCTCGTTGTGTTTATTTGTAGTAAATAATTCAGTTTGTTATCAAAGTATTTGTATTTTGTCTATGTTTATCTAGTCTACGTTACTTGACAATGTAGATAGTGTGGTAGGTACTAATACGAGTAGTGACGTAACAACATACAACAATCTTATTTGTAGTATAGTAATTAAGAACTACATATTTTGTACTTCATATAATAACATAGAATAAAGATGTCGTATACCTATTAAAAACAGGTGACCAAGATCTCCAGTAGCCCGGGTAGGAATCGAATCTGGATCCTCTACTTTCGCGGAAAAAAATACCTACATAAAGATTGATTGTGTTGTATTGTACCTACCTATACGTCTTTTTGTAGACTTTATGTTAATTCAATTTAGGCAATACTGGGCATTTTTATTTAAAGTTGTCATGCTAATTTTTTTTCTACTAAGATTTGCGATCTCTTTTGATCTTAGTACGAGAAAAAACGTCCTAAATTTTTTTCCCATTCCTTTAGCATTTTTTCATACATTTTGTATGGCGGGTGATGAAATGGAAGGTTTGAAAAATGGAAAGTTTGTTCTAAAGGGATCAGCTACTTGAATTGATACTATATTTATTGTAGCAAAAAGGGCAACGAGAGCAATTTACAACCCTGGAGCGGGGCACATTATTCACGAACGGAGTCTTAAAGGAAATAAGTACCTAAGTAGGTACCTATTTTTATCTCATATATGCGTCTCGCGTAAAAAACGCCAGAGTAAACGTAGGCAAACTCCAAAAAACACTGACTTTGGCAGTTTGAAATTAGAGAATAAACAAGCATGTTCCCTCCAACTTGCTAACTCCCCGAATCCTTTCGAGAATTTAAAGTGGTTCCGTAAGAAGCCGGCGCCCTAATGAGGTTAAGACGGACGGGAGTTACGGGACATGGTGACTGCTAATCAGGTCTACTAACTACCTCTATCTCTATCGCGCTTGCTTATACGTGTGAAAGAGAGGAATTTCGAATTTTCGATGCTCGCGGCGGTAGGCACTTTGAGTCGGCTGGCATTTTGCCAGGAAGCTTCAGTTAAGCTGACGAAACTAAATGGTTAAACAGCTACTTTGGTATGTATTACCGTTGACACAGTTAATTATTTGTCAACCTTCACACAAGGTAATAAGGTCGAGGTTTGAAATACTGGTGCAATTCTATCGGACGTAAAATTAAAGAAAAAATGGCCGGACTGATAATTGTAGGTTCCGGCTACAACCGTTCGTTGTCGTGAATGCGGGATGCGACGTCTGGCAATATAGACGTAAAAATGATAAAAAAAATTAAATGGATCGTTTAATATCCTGTATTTTACAGAACATATGGTTACCCGCAACGCAACATATAATAACCAGTGCGGGTTGCCGTCACGCTCGGCTTGTGTCGGCAGTCGGCACTGCCAGACGTTCGGTGTGGTTATTCTTACGTTATCCATTCATTCATTTCCCTTGAATGAAAACATTCAGCGTAGACTAAGGGAGGCTAACCCTGTGTGTACAACCATAGACATCTTACAGCTGATATGACGATGACGATAAGCTGTACACCCATCCTTTAATATCTCATTTTACACATAAGGTATGGTCACCTGCAACATATCCCGTGTTCTACAAAACATATGGGTATCCGCAACGCAACATATAATAACCAGCGCGGGTTGCCGTCACGCTCGGCTTGTGTCGGCACTGCCAGACGTTCCAACGTGTGGTTATCCTTACTTTATCCGTTCATTCATTTCCCTTGAATGAAAATATTCCGTTCCTTAATACAGCGAAGACTAGGTGACTAAC
The DNA here is from genome assembly GCA_949128165.1 of Lathronympha strigana. Taxonomy (NCBI): domain Eukaryota; kingdom Metazoa; phylum Arthropoda; class Insecta; order Lepidoptera; family Tortricidae; genus Lathronympha; species Lathronympha strigana. Next base: position 6,559,155 of record OX421923.1, on the reverse strand, counting down.
CTAACCCACATATAGGTATGTATTATGCTTAAATGGATGTTTTGTTTCTGACGGCGACTGAAGGCGTTGGCGGCCCCAGGTCGCGGGTTCAATCAAATCCTGCCGTATCGTACCAATTAGTTTTTCAGAAGTTATGTGTGAAATATCATTTGATATTTATCAATCACTTTTCGGTGGAGGATAACGTCATGAAACCGGGCTAATCCCAAAAAGACCTGGTTCAGACTCTGGGCTGGAAGCTCGGATGGCAGTCGCAATCGCAAAACTAGCCTACGTGAAATCTTGGGATTAGTTGTTACAGTAGACCCCAGGCTCCCTGAGCCGTGGCATAAGCCGGGAAAACTCTAGAAGGAAGGTGGTTTGGATTCTGACCCAGTGGAAAAAAGATGACGCTCTGTTAATGAGAATAAATAGGTGAAATAACCCCTAACATTTGCTGGCTATAGAGGTTTGGGCACATTTTCCGGATCTGCCAATAAATGTATGAGAAATTTGTCTGGTGGATGTCTGGCGGACATACCCGCTATGGAGATATTGGAGACCTGGCGGATAGCCCGAAAGTATATGGCTGGCAATTGGCTGCATATCAAAACCATTCGCGAGGCAGCTGCAGCTTTTTCTTCATAATTTCATGATCCATAGTGAAAATAGAAAGTTAACTTTTTAACGGATTAATCGTCATCATTTAACCCTGTGAAAACGAGCGTTGTAAAGGGCTCGAAACGTAGGGTCATGGTGGTAATAAATGCGATTAATCCATTCTAAAGTGTTTAATTTCAATGAACAATCGCGGTAACAGAAGGCAATATTAACTTTTTAACTTAATTAAACATATTAAAAATTAGACAAACCAGGCGGAGTCTAGAGTCGAGTTCTATGCGCTCCGAGAAATGCCTGTAAACGTCCCGTAACCCCAGTTCAGACCTAACATTAGTTCTGGACAAACATAGGCTATATATTCAAGTTCCTTAAGTAAATTCAAAGTCCTTCCAACACTACCTAAAAACTTTTTCTTATTTTCCCCTATAAGCATAAGAATATTCAGATAAGCATTATCGCGAACCCATCAATCTCGATATCGGGCGGCCGCGATTTGTTTTCGTAACGGGCCTTGTTGGAACTTGGCCAAACGATGGAAGCCACGCGTAGGCCTGTTACATTATAGGTAATCACGCAAAAAATACGTTTTTTGAGCAACTACTCAACTAGTAAAGAAACTCAGTAAAATAAAGCCGTGTTTATGTTATCTCATACATAAGTGATTCATGTGGAGGTACGAACACCTAAATATAATATTTTATTTTAAAATGGTATCTTTTTCATTCATCCCATTCTTGGCTGTAACTTAGGTGTTATAACAAAGTTCGAATCCGTAAGGCCGCAAAAATATATGACACGCTCAAATAAGATTGTGACGGATTTTTTTGCGGCCTTATTATCGGAAGATATTATTGATTAACAAAACTCTTTTACACAATTGTAAAGCACGAATCAAATAATTTATTTCTGCCGCGAAAACAGGAGGTAGCTGGTTCGATTCCACCCCTGCTTACCGGGGGCCTTGCCTTGGGTCACCTCTTCCGTAGTATATGACATCTCTTTCAATTTATAAAACTCTTTTATGAAAACATGAGCAAACCAACTTACCAACTTAATGCAGACATAACAGTCATTTCAGGTACCTCAACAGCCACCTACGCACTGCCTAAACAGCCTTATAAGACAATCCGACAGAGTGAGACAAACGACCGAAACCTGAGACGAATAACTCCATATTAAGTTAACAAATGACTTGACCTGAGCGAACGCCGAACTCCAACTCAATTTAGGTTATTGTACCTCAACATTGTAATATGAGGAGAAAAATTATTCGTTTAGGCATTTTGTCTTATTAATTTTGTAAAGTTATTACCTTCAGCCCGTGTCGTGTCAGGTTACAAATTTTTCCACCCCTTTCCTCCCGTTCCGCGAGTCCAAAAATTATAAAAAAAATCATGATAATATAGCTTAATGAAGACTTTCAAGGAAAATTATTTTGAAATTGGGCAGTTCAGCCAATTTGATTTATTTCATAAACACGTTTACGGCCTCCTATTTAGCCTAGTTGGTAGTAGTGACCCTGCCTACGAAGCAGGAGGTCCCGGGTGGGTTCGAATCCTAATCAGGACATTTATTTGTGTGTTTATCACGAATATTTGTTCCTGAGTTATGGATGTTTTCTATGTATTTAAGGATTTATATGTATCTATCTATTAGATAGATCGTCGTCTAGTACCCACAACACAAGTACCTATTATTGAGCTTATCGTGGGACTAGGTCGATTTGTGTAGGATTACTTAGCGATATCGCTGACTAATTGACTATAGCAGCCTAATATCAAACGAAAGCAACATTCCAATTTCTATTTAGCTTAAAGCTTTTTCAAATTTAACTTTTCCGTGACGGTGCAACTTGATAACTAGCTTTACTATCAATATGTCAAGAGCCACTGAACAGTTTAGCACCTTGTAGCATTTTGAGTAGACTCGGACCTGTTCTGTGCCATTACCCAAGTTACTTCGACAAAGTCCCTACTAAAGTACAGCGACTGATGTGAATAGAGGTAACTCAACAGTCAACAAATATTATGCAACAACAAGTAACCTTATTCCATTGCAATAGTGATTACAAATGGTCAGTTTGCATCTTGCTCGTTCTTAACGGGTGGAAGTGAGATGCAAATACTACCTATCGAATCGTGCAGTCCCTAATGTCCCTATCGACTAAAATCGCCGTCAATAGAACTTACAAACGATGTAAACATAAAGATCATCATTGTCATGTCATCTTTTGTCACTGTTTCTCCTTATATTTTTACACTCTCATCAAACACCACCGAAGACGTTGTTGACTACTGATATGGTCGTATTATTTTTACATACAAAACGTAAGAAAAATAACTTAATATTGGAGATTTCGTTCCAAACATAAAAGTTAGGTTATTACAATCAATTTGGCGGTTTATTTACATTGTTAGGAAGTTTGATTGGCGGCGATTTTACGGTTACGTACCCATGGTAAGCACACTGCACCGAGTGCCGACTTACATTTCGCGTGCTTATTAGATTCGAAGTATCGACTTCTGATTACGTGATGTGATGAATTTGTGATTTTTTGTTCTTACTGTACGAGTATGCATGGATCATTAAACTGACATAACGACACATTGAGTAAAAGCTATATGAGTGTTCCAACACTTTCTCTTATTTACTAGATGACTTATTTCTTATACTGCTTTATCAATTATCAATATTATCATTGTTCTTTAAAGTTGACAATTTGATATGTCGGTAGATGTGCCTCGTCTCAAATTAAGTGTTTATTTAGCTTTTCATCAGTCTTTAAATTATTATTTTTGTTACAGGTACGTTACTTCCGGTGTGCTAGCTGCCAGCAAAGCCAGTTTGAATCCGGGAGCTGTAGGCATGAGTGGCGATCAATAAATTGTGCTGCTAAACATAAAATATACAATTTATTCGACACCCTTTGGCGTATTCTGATATTGCGAATGTTTCTAATCTTTCAAGGAAGATAGGTAGTTTAGAAAAGCTCATGCAGAGTCAAAGAGTCAAATGAGTCACATTTATTTAAACATTAAGGCAAGCAACATATTTTTTTTTATATACTCGTAATACGAATCAAATAAGAAAATAAACTGAATTGCAAATAATACCTAGTTGAGGAAAAAACAATGATTTAAATTGAAAAAATATTATTTTTTCGTGTTTAATATTAATGGCACTATATATATTCTTCACAAGATCACAGGTTTACTTGGTTACAAAGCTTAAGAGCCCGCATTTGGAACAGATGTTGTGACTTAAATTGATAAATGTGTCTCCTCATTTAACCATTTTAAACGACCACATGTCGGGCATAAAGTAAAGACTGAGATGAGATGACATTTGTTTCAAATGGAGCGGTTCCTAACCCAAAGGGTAATTTTACTAATTTTACACTGGGAACGACATTATGTATATTTAGTTAGACTCGGTAGTCGCGGGGCATTTAATAGGTATATGCCACTTTTATTCACTATGTGAGAAAAAATAAGCATAGCCTTGAGCTCTCACCGTACATATTTTTAACGGACTTCCAAAAAAGGAGGAGGTTCTCAATTCGTCGGAGTCTTTTATTTCGTTTTCGTCGTTGGATTTGAGAAATTCTTTTATTGGTCCTATAAGCTCCTCTATATTTGGTCCTGGTCCGATGATGGGATGAATGAATGAATGAATGAATGAATGATGATTTATTTGAAACACACAACACAACGATGTTACAACTTGCTTAAAACTAGTTAGGAATGTATATAAAATTTAACAAACGTTGAGGGTGGTCTCAAAAAGGAGTCCACTCAGCATGTGCCGAAGCCTGAGAGGCCACGACGCTGGTTTTCAGTGAATCCATTTAACATTTACATAAACATTACAGAACAGAACAACAATAACAAATAACACCAAATTAAAAACAGAATAGTTTTACAGCAAATCAACATTAACAAAAGAACTGCGATAAATATTTACATAAACTAAATAAATTACGCGTTTTAAATGTTTGTATAATGTATTTTAAATAAATAATATATAAATATGTATAGAATATATAAATGTATATTTTCAATCGGCGGCTAGTTAGAGGACGTTTGTTCCGTAAGCAGATGAGTTTTCATTTTGTTTTTAAAAATAGCCACTGTACCTGAGTTACGTATTGGAGGAGGAATGTTGTTCCAGCATCGTGTGGCAGCGTACCTAAAACTTCCACGAAAACTAGCCATTCTATGCCGTGGGCAGATGAGGCGCGGGGCTTGTCTTACATGCTTATTTGAGAAAGTTAGCCGATCATAAAGATACCTAGGCTGTGTACTCTGGACAATCCCAAACAGTAAACTTGCAAAGTGTAGTTTTCTTCTAGCATCCATTTTAAGAAGTTTGCTATTGTTTAAAAATGGGGTCACGTGGGCTCTGGGTGGAATAGGGAAACAAAACCGGGCACAGGCATTCTGAAGCCTTTGCAGCTGCGTTTTTGTACGTGATAGCAGGCACTCTCCAATGACAGTATCCGCATAATTGAGTTTTGATAGAATCAATGTGTCGCAAAGCTTGATACGCATGTCTATGCTTAAGTGGTTACGTATTCTATACAGTACTCGAAGTCTGTAGAAGCAATTATGGATACATTCTAGAGCATGATTTTCAAACTGCAGTCTTTCATCCATGAGTACTCCCAGATTTCTAGCTTCTGTTACACGAATAATGGTTTCGTTTAGGATACAAACTTGTGGATTACGTGACAAAGTTTTCTCATTTGATGTTTTGTTCCTAAGACTATAAATTTGGATTTTAGGGGGTTCAAAACCAGACCATTTTTACTAGACCATGAAGCAATCCGATCAAGATCATGATTTATTTCTGCGACGGCTAGGTTAGTATGCTCAGGTTTAAATGAGATATGTACCTGTAAATCATCTGCATATAAATGATATTTACTATTTCTAATACTACGTACTATGTCGGCGCTATATAATATAAATAGGATTGGCCCCAATATGGATCCCTGAGGAACACCTCTGGACACCTCAGACCTCTCCGAGACCATTGATAATCCCTCAGAACTCCGGACTTCAACCTGCTGGGTACGCTCACCGAGGTACGTTGCAAACCAGTTGACTGACTTGTTATCAAACCCGTAATACGTTAATTTTGATAGCAATAACGTAGTGTTTATTGTATCAAAAGCGCGTGAAAAATCTAATAGGACTAAAATTGTGGCTTTTCCATCATCCTGGGCTGTGAGAATATCGTCTACCACATCAAGAAGAGCAGTTGCTGTGCTGCGTTTCTTCCTAAATCCTGACTGATTTGGGGGTAAAATATTGTTCCGTTCCAGATATTCAACTAGCTGCACACTTACCGCCTTTTCCAGTATTTTGGACATAAGAGGAAGAATGCTGATAGGTCGTAAATCTTTGAAGCTGGTAGGAGATGCTACTTTAGGTATGGGTCTAACCACTGCGCTCTTCCAGGCTTCAGGAAAAACGCCCGTGACAATGGACTGGTTAACAATAGCTGTAATAATAGGCAGCGTGCGTGGCAATGTCATTAGCAACATGTCAAGAGAAATTCCGTCACAGCCTTGTGCCTGGGTTTTGATGGAGTGTATTATTTTACTGACAGTAATCTCTGTTACCGGCTGAATTACAAAATGTGCGTCTGTGTACCTATTAAATTCGTAGAATGTCAGGTCCGTGATGTCAGTCCTATTTTCACCAGGTACGTCAAGAAAAAAGTCATTAATGCCATTTGGGTCCAATAAATGTTGTGGTAAGTCAACTTCTTTTTTTTTTAAGTCTTTTATTTCGTTTTCGTCGTTGGATTTGAGAAATTCTTTTATTGGTCCTATAAGCTCCTCTATATTTGGTCCTGGTCCGATGATGGGATGAATCGGGTCGGGAATCAAAGGAACATCTCAATTTTCAAAGGCGCATAATATTGTACCCGTATTTCGAGAAATCGCCAGTTCTCCCGTGCCGTAAGGTTATGTTTTTCAAACGGAAAACGTGTGGATGTGAGGAGTCACATTCGTCTTTAATTGTTTTATTCATGTAGCTAAACATAATGCAATTTAGCGGGGAAACATGGCGTCTGCTGTGTTTTATTTGGAAGTTTTCGGTGTTAAGGCCGTCCCCTATGCCAATGACCTCGGCGATTTGAGCTTTCTTCCCCTACCGCTTCCTTTCCTCACCGGTTATACAATACCGGTTATAAGCATAAGTCGTCACCTAGGAAGAGCTGCTTGTACTAGGACGCAACCCTATAAACTACTAGTGCCATCTTATACGACTGGCCCCCGTCGCCCGCGCAGGCATCTCGAGCCGGCGTTTTCGGAAAAATGCGTGTAATAGCTCTCTCTCGAAAAGTACAAAACCTATCCAAAAATCAGTGGATGCGTTTAAAGTAAACATAAATATAAAATGCTTGTCTTAGTTTCTTGTACTTACGACGCATAATAAGGGAGTAGATACAGATTTAAGGTAGAAAAAAGGGTTTACGGTTATTTTTTTTTCTCTTGATGTATTATGTTTTTCGACAATTTAGTGGAACAGAATGTAGACCAAATACCTAGCTACATTATATATTTTTTTCAAGCGTTTTGCTTGGAGCTGAACAAAGCCTATTCACTTTAAAAACAGTGAAATATGCCGGGTAGCCCCTTATTTTAACTACAACCTAGATTGGGATGTTTAAGTTGTTTAACATGTAGGTTTGTTTTTTTAAATGAGCACCCGATATTTCGGCACTGTTGCAAGCGCCATGTTGACGGTGTAACTCCATAAACAGGCACATGGTAAATATCCCATCTTGATAGAAGTCATAGTGTAAATAAATAGATGTAAGCTTAAAATCGTTTTCACAACTCAGTTCAAGTGTTATTCGGTTTTCAATGAGTTTTTAAATCATTAGTCAGGTGATCAGATCTCGAAAATCAGGAGTAGGTACTGTCTATTCTCCAATAAAAAAAGTCAACCTTTTTTTGCGGATTCAATAACAGGTACATTTCTATAGGCAGTGTCCTTCAAGCAACAAAGGGGGGGGAGGGGAGTCGGCATACGTACCGTTTCTTTTCTGCTGAAGTACAGGTCCAAATGGGCATACGTGTGCCTGTATCGTATACGGACAAGAAAATAGATAGAACTATGCAAGATTTGTTATTGTGTCATTTTCTGTGTTTATGTCGTCATTACGGATTGTTTTTGTATGAGAAGTGCGTCTGTGTGCACGTTACCCCCCGCAAAAGGTGACAGAATAATTTGTACAGTATGATGCCGCTTTGTCGTCACCCTTCAAACGTTGGAACTGAACGAAATGTACAAACGAATTTCAAAAACATTTTCGGTTTGTCAGGCGTTAATGAATAAAGCTATTAAGGTCTGATAAAGCTCATCATCGTTACTTATACGAGGCGCTTATCATTAGACGAGTCATATGCTCGTTAACCTAGACGCCATCCATTTATGTAATACGATTTAGGGTCGACCGTGTCTTATTTGGCCTCCTAGCATTTTCCCGGCTTATTGAGCCACGGCTAAGGGACCCTAGGGCCCGTTTTGGCAACTGATCCCATAATTTGGCGTAAAATTAAAGCGACTAACATCTGATCGTTAAACCCAGAGGGTAAGGAACTTTGACGTTCAATAGTGCTTAAATTACATGTTCAAATTAAATTTTATTGAAACTATATCTACGAGTATGTCATGTCACTGAAAAGTCAGGGTTCTAACTTTAACCAGCGTGCAGCGCGAAATTACAGGAGGTTGAAAATGGCCTGAACTGCTTCGAGGAAAGGATACCGTACCTACCGTGCCCCCAGATTTCATCTCGCTGGCTGTGAGAGTCTCCTCTCCTATGAAGGACTGCTCTATTCCACTATTTAGGCAATCAAAAAAAATGTTTAAGAAGGGGGTCCATGTGTGGATGGAATATACCATGCCGGGGGCATGTGGCTGTAATATACCGGAAAAGTTTACAGCATTCCTATGTCGGTAGGTACAACTCTTCGCGTCCCACAATATAGGTACGCCCTAAGTAGATAGATAGGTACAGTCAGATGCAGAATTAAGTGGCCCCCTTCATACAAACTTCCTATGTAGAAGGTGCCTTTACTCTGCAGCTTACTGTACTCTTAGAAGGCATGCATGTTACGAACTGGTATAGAATCAGTGATATTTAATAGATACTACCGCAACAAACCTTTCTTTTATACCGAAGCAATCTCATAACTTAAGGTCAAACAAGCAAATCTTCTAAATCAGGCTACAATCGCAGACGTGGCCGGCGAACGGCGAGGCAGATTAGAATGACTCACTGTCTGTACAAACGGCATCCTTAGCTGGCCATCATTAGACCATATGTCGTTGGAATAGGGATGAAAATTGGTCGGTTAACAACGATGGTACAATCGAAACAGTGAACTGGCTATTTGTGAACTCAATCGCAAAGGAATAAGGTATATAATGGTATGTTAAGTGTGTGCTGTTACTGTTACTCACAATCTGCCTGTCTATACTGCACATCACTGAATCTTAACACTGGATAGACTCCAGTTCTTTATACAGATATATATCTCATATATATAGCACTATCTCGCTCATGCCGTCGCCGCTTGCGTTAGCGGGACCATGTGATCAGTTGATCACCTACGTCGGCGTGTTAACCCGACTATGGCAAAGACATGATTTTATATTTTGGCTAGGATCTCTTCTAATTCGTGCAAATCGTGCATAGCCAGAGAGAATCCCACCGTCTTTTTCTTTTGCTAGTACCACCACTTCCAAGAGAATGGATATAAGTGGGTTTTTTGTACTGTTACTGAAAATCTGCTTGGCCATATACGAGTAAGTACTCGTAATAGTTTGGCCAGTCAATCTGTCTGTTCTTCCGTAATAACTTGCTGCTACGGCTACTATGTTTTAACCGAGTTCCATAAAGGAGGCGAGGATCAGGGCGTGCTCCTGATACTGGTTTTCTACACAAATACGGTGCCGGGATTTGTATGTTTCGATTGTTTGTATGGCGACAACCGGTAATTCCTGGTTCACGCCATACAAACTCAGTACCCGGAGCATCCCCTCCCCTAACGAGGATATACAAAATATATGCAGCGTATGCAGTCAGTAAGACGGGAGCACAGTAAATTTGGATCCATTCCACAAACAAGCATATAAATGGATATATTAGTAAACATTCAATTTAGCAGTCAACACGAGTTAATCAGCTCCGTAACAAAAATACACAATTCGTGTACAGTCGCCGACAGATATATCGCAGCGCCCGAGCGGTTCAAAAATATCTAAACAAGTACTCTAACGCCTTGACAATAGGGTCGTGTTCAGACATTTATGAGTGCCTTGGCTGCTCCGAATACCGATGGTGACTGTATTCCTTTAACATTATAAATAGCAGACGTCCATGTTTGTTTAGGACTTGTGTATTTAACCACGAGAATCGAGATTCTGTAAATAGACAGATAGCGCAGAACACCCACTTTACTAGTTAATAAAGCACTTCTGTACAGATTTAACATGGAGACACGATTATTACTAGCATAGACTAAACAAGTATGAAGCATAAATGAAAAAATCTCGCGCTCTGAAAATGTTCATACAAAATCGAGTTCTTTCAAAGGGGAACGGCTTAGGCTATCCTTAGGTACCTATTTGATTTAGCGACATCTAACGAGATTAAGATGTGTTATTTTCTTCTTCTTAGTCGGTTATTCAAGGCCGAGGGTCGTGATCATCAGGAGCGCAGTTCCTGACCAGCTTTCCGCTGTTTTGGGTCATTTGCATCGCTCCCAGGATGTTTAACACCTCTGGCGTCGTCACGGATCACACTCCTCTTACCTTCAACGCAGCCAACCATGATATGCTTTTCGAAGAGGGTTATTAGCGGGTTAAATGACCAAATAAATTTAATATTCTTTGGAAACATGTGTCTGAAGGCTGAGTGGTGATGTGGAGCTCAATGAGAATGCATTAGTGCGGCGGCGTTGAGTCCACAGCGCTGTGTTCTTTTACATCTTTTTATGTTTTAGCATCTAATTATCTACACTCAACTCAATAGATGTCGCGTCGCAACTTATGTTGACATCCCAAGTATCCCATATCCTGATCTGAACAGACACCCATTCGAAGGAACGCGAAATTTATAGGTATGTATTTTGTTAGTCTTCTTCTTGTAGATTTTAGGATTACTAGTTATTGCAAACTCTCTCTCGTCTTAACTGATTTTTTGTTTGTCTGTTACCACATACATTACGAATAAACTTATTTAAATAAGACGGGAATTTTATTTTTTAAATGTATTTTCCTAAACCTTTAAAACGCCGTTCGTTTTGCGGTAAACATAAACGGAAATTGTATCACATTTCCTGCCACTTTTAAATGTCAATGTAAAATGAAACCGTTTCTAAATTGAATTTAATTTAATGTCGTGTAGCTACGACACATGCTTTAAATTCCAACTTAATATGTATTATTAAGCCTAATTTTATTGTGTTTATTCACACAATAAAACGAGGCTGTGGAATTAAAAAATCTAAAACACATTCCACAGAATTGATATTGAATGCGTTGGTGGCCCAGCAGTAAGACGCGTCTTTCAATCCGACGGTCGTGGATTCAAATTCAAACCACGGCTCGTACCAATGAGTTTTTCGGTGAATGAAAACACCGTGAGGAAACCGAACTAATGCCTAGTTTACCCTCTAGGTTGGAAGGCCAGATGGCAGCCGGTTACGTAAAACCAGGTAGCGCCTATGCCAAATCTTGAAATTGGGCGTTTTTATTGTTTGTTGTAGTTTTTTTATTGCTGTATTGGAAATTTTCATTTCATTCATTCAGAATCGCGAGTTCTTTTCTTTCCATCCTAGTAGTAAAAAAAGTCTCCCAAGATTTTTCTTCCATTTAGCCACTGTTTTTTCACAGTATTAAAATGGCGGTAACGCAATGGAAAGTTGTATGAAAATTATGGGACCCTTTTTTTCTCCTACAAGGATTGATATATACTCGCGATTCTGAATAAATAGAAAACATTTAAAAAGTTCTAATTTAGCAAAAATATATTTATCTACAAGAAAACATGAAAACGCCCAATTAGGTTGCCAAAGCCAGAAAGAAAAAGAAGAAAAATCTGTTCCAACGTAAGGACGAATCTAATGACACCACATACAAAGTAATCCGTCAAACGGTGCAGGATTGCAGGAATTAGGCTATGCTACATATCTTCTGATCAAAGTATCTTCTGATACTTTGATCAGAAGATATGTACTTACCTATACAAATTTATATGTAAAAAACATAACTCTTTTACGACAGTCGGATAAAAAAAGCTTGTAAAATAGAAGGCCGTCGGAAAGTGCGTTGAATTATTGCGAAAACTCCACATATTATATTACCATAATTTTGATGACCTCTCTGAAATACCTGTCGACTAAGCAAACAGCAATTTATTTTTTTATGCCTATTAAATGTGAACCGTCTACTGAAAATGTAATTCTAACACACATACGAAGGTATAGTGATCGTGTACCAGTATAACGAAAGAAACAAACCATTGAGACCTATGGAAGTGTCCTACATCTATCGTTGTGCGTCTCGACTTACGGCGTGGAAGAAACACCGAAGTCACCTTTACCTATATCATATCCAGTGTATTTATCGGTTCGCTTCGCAGCGCACCCGTATGCGTAACTAGTCATATAGAACATCGTTTCGTGTTGAAATCGCGCCGCACCGCACCGCTTCGCGTGTGATTCTTGATCGCCTGGGTAGTAGCTATACCGCGTACGCGTAAGTGTACACACCGAGTGGCCTCAGCTGCTGTTAAGATTGCCCCGCATGTCGCTGACAAACGCTCATCGCTGAGATCGTACTTTGAATGCACTTGTTTAATGGTTATTATCACTCAATAGGTGGCGCCACTCATGCGTGGGTTGAGTCAATATGAAAGAATTGTCAAAGTGGCGTTTGAAAGTTTCCCGCCAGACCCACGTTCCACCAGCGCCCTTATTGGCGAATTCACTCGCGGTAATCCTCGTTACTTAAAGTTATCAATTTCAAAATTTCTAAGTTGAAGTTACACTGTGCACTGGTTAGTCTAGCGTGCCTTTACCCGGTAAGCAAAGAAAACACACGGCCAATTACTGTGTTAATACTAGGAATGTGCGTAAACACAGTTTTCCTGTTGATTAAGTGAGTTCAATGCACTTTGATTTGCTTTTCGATTTGGTCAACCTCTTTGATAGTCACATTTCTGATGTGCTCATTGAAATTATCTCACTCTGTTTAATTTATTTTGCGGTTAAACAGGCAATTTATGGTTTGTTAGTTTAAACTATAGGTGTCGGTATAAGAAAACGTTACGTGACAAAAAATTAGAACCTCGAAAGTTAAATTATCAAGAATATATAGGTAAGTGAAATACTGCCAAGTTCGTAAACGGTTTCGTAAATGTAGGAAATGAGATGTTACTGAAAATCAAGTTCTTTCAAAGCTACTTAACTTTTCACCTCGAAAAGACTTACTTTGATGCCTGAAATCAATGAGTAAAACTTGTTTGTCTCCACGGTTCATAAAGTACCTATGTATATTGCATACAGTCTAATGTCCTGTAACGTTTGGTCAACCATAACGTCCATAACTGACGTTTACGACTGATAATTGCCAGTAGTTTTAATTGCACATTGTGACATTGTCCACCTTAGGAATAACTTCTTGCCAAAGTGTGCAATGCTGTTATTTTTGATGAGCAAAGCGACGCATGCCTAGAGGCATGCGTCGCTTAAACAAACAATGATAGTATGGTATAGATACCATACTATCATTGTTCTAATACCAATTAAGCGGATTACGTAGACTAGATATTGCCTATATCTTAGAAGTTAATTCTAAAGCTCAAGCAACGTTGCAAAGTCACAATGTGCAATATATATACACAACATGTCCAGTGTGCAAACGGTTTGCTAGGGACCTATAGTGGATGTGAATTTTCATTGGTCCAGGTTTTCATATTTATGTGCCAATGGCAGCGAACTTAAAGAACATGGAAGAGGAGCTTCAAACAAATTGTCAACATAAAACGGGGTAAACACTCGATATGCGCATGCACGCTACGCTGCCAATCAAACTCGTCAAAATTTTCAGTCGGTTTTAATAACTCAAATATCCCAAAATATCATTGGTCAACGTCAATATGGTGCGGTGGGATTGGTCTGAGCGCTGACACTTATAGATGACACAACAACTGTGACATTGTAAACGTATTGTTAGTAGACGGGTGTAATGCAATAAAGAGCAAGTTTAACATGATATATTTTTGTTGTGATAAATTTTAATCAAATTTTCAGTAAACAAAGATAACTTACTTTATTGATCTCGTTGGTTTGCTGTAGGATTATTAAAATATGTAATTAATATGAATAATATTGTAACGTCCATAATACCGCAACCGTGCCAATTATTCGCGATCTCATTTTCATAACCTGGTATATGATCAAAAGTACTCTTAAATTCATAGGTGGGTGTGTCAAGTCACATAAATATATCAGATAAAAAAAAGAGATTTTTTTGTCCATGAAGTTACAGGCAATTATAAGAACCCTTAGACACGTATTTTAGGAATATGGTAATGCCCCTTGCTGTCGTAACAACAGTGTCGTTAAATATGTTAAGCCTTGAACAGCATAATTCAATTGACATAAGCAATATATGAATGAAAATAAACGCGTAAACCAAAGAAAATAATAACTATGATTACGCAAATATTTCATTCTGGAAAAAGTATGAAAAAATACTTGCCATTAACATTTTCACATATTTATAAAATGGATGTTATAAAATGATCTAAGACTTTCACTACACTATCTACACCTAAATCTTAAACTTGGAGTCCGGTTATTTAAAGCCCTAGCTGAGCCATTGAGGTATTCTGTATTGTTGTATAATAAGTTTTTTTTAAAACATACCGTACAAATTGGGATTGAACCCTTTTTTAAATTTGTTAATCCTTTATTTGTTAAGTACATGTCGTCCTCGTCGAAATGCATAGAACAAATATTTGTGGATTTGGTCGGTTGCCATGTTCGATCATGCCTTTCTAATCTAACGGCATTGGTCCACATTTTCCTTATATAAGGGTTGGTCGGAAATCTGGAAAAATACCTATGTTAATATTTAATCTTAAAAATATAAATTCTGATTACACTGATACACTATCTATTTCACTTGTTTGATACGTCGGGATTGTAACTAATTTAATTATAATAAAATATATATCCCTTTATTATAATTTCAATGGTTGTCCAAAAGTTGGCATAATACCATCCCCATATAAAATGGTCCCGGATCAAAGAAATTAAAAATAATGTGTAAAATAACTACTTACAGATGAAAAGTAATGCCATCTTTTTCGTGGTGTTTATCCGTGCGACTTCGTTACCATTTCACAGCGCAAACGGGGAATTTTTATTATATATTATTACATTTTACGTTATCTGTCAAACTGACCACATCGCTGACGGCCATTTGTATACTAAACAGCACGCTGGCGTGCCTGTGTAAGCCCCGCCTCGCGTGGCGTGCGTTTTGTGGGGTCATTATTTAGAGCTTATTAGTCTTCCATGTTTTTTAAGTTCGCTGGCCAATGGTGCCATACGTCAACTGTCAAATAACTAATGTGTCCCAGATGCACAGCTGCCGTTGGCTTCCCTTCGTTGTTATCGTATTACACAACAACTTTCTTTCTAAACAACTTGAACGTTGTCAATGCCCAAATATGACACCCAATGGTCATTGCCGGCAATAACATTTTGTAGTTTTTGTCCGCATTATCGTCAGTTCTTTCTAACGTTTCAAACCATTGTGATTCAGTGATTTTTTGTAGTTACGATCGTTTTGCCTTGGACGGCGTCAATAACGCTCAATAACTTTGTCCTTGTTACCAATTGATGACGGAACGATTGTCTTGTAGTCTAGGGTTAGCAACTTTTATGTTAATCCGTATATTTTGATGAAAATTATAGGGCTATTCTAGGTATTTATAGAATGTTATAAGCGTAATGTGGCTCATACTGTCAGTCTGATCTAATCGGAGAGACACCGGAAGATTAAGTATTTACTCGAGTTTACAATTTGTAATAAATCCTATGCGACACTTATACACAATGTTTCTCATTACATTTACGAGGAATTTACATTAAAAAATTGTAAAGTGTAATATCTAAGTACCTTGTTTGATTACAGAACATTCTTAGCTACACTTGGTAGACGTAAAAAGATTACCACCTCAAATCGGAACTAACTAAGTGGATCTGAATCAATATTGAAGCGTACCGCCGCGAATTTTTAATCAAACGTTTAGTTTCAGTAGTTTCCTATTCAACCATTTTCACTGTTGCCGGGGTTTTTTTATTTTATACAACTTGAAATCAGTATCAGACAGCCCTCAGGCAGCCATATTATCGAACAAGATGGCTCCCTGTTAGTTTAACTGCACAGCTCTCCGGTTTGTTTGGGCTGTCTGTTTACGCAAGTTTAATCTCCTGTGTTTCTGAAATCTACAAAAGCGCCCTCTACAAACGAACGTCACGAGCCTTTCCCGTTACAGATTTCGTCATAACTTTTATAAATGTGTATTTGACAGCCCTGGGGCAGCCATATTGTCGAACAAGATGGCTCCCTGTTTGTTTAACTGCACAGCTCTTCGGTATATTTGTGTTGTTTATGCGAGGTTGTGTAATATATGTCAACGTAGCGTTATATGAGCGTGCACAATGCTTGTGTAAAATGAATGTGACGTTTATGTAAATCCCCGACTTAGGTGAAATAAGCATTTTATTTGTTAACTAGGTGTACAGTCGCCATCAGATACATAGGAGCTTTTTTTTTTTTTTTTATACTACGACGGTGACAAACAAGCATACGGCCCGCCTGATGGTAAGCGGTCACCGTAGCCTATGGACGCCTGCAACTCCAGGGGAGTTACACGCGCGTTGTCGACCCTTTAAAAAAGGAGGATTCGCTGTGTTGACAGCTAAAGGGGCAAGCTTAGCTCCGTGGGTACACCCCACTCCCCAGCTGTCAACACAGCGAATCCTCTTGGAGCTCTGGCAACCTTACTCACCGACAGAAACACAACACTATGAGTAGGGCTGGTGAGCTGCCGAGGTTTTCACAAATATCTGTACACGCCTCTATTGTCAAAGCGTTAGAGTGCATTTTCAGATATTTGTGAGCACCTCGGCAGTTCTGATATATTTATCTGATGGTTTTTAAAGATATTTCTCACTAAGTAAATAATTATTACTTATTGGTACAGAAATAACCAGATAATAACGGACAAATCATTGAAAATAGACGTATAATTATAGCTCCTGATAGCACGTTTGTAAACAACGTTAACAGCACTTAACCCACTTACTCATTCAACTTGAAAACTTCACAGCTCAATCATATCATTCTTTCACGGTGTACACGAATCTCCTAAACCAGGGGTCTTCAACCCGCGGCCCGTAAAGGTTTCATCTTGAGACTGCCAACAGCTAAGCTATAGCCCTTTATGCAGAAAAGGTTGAACACGCCCTGTCCTAAAGTCTTTCATCGAAACACTTTCCAAAGCACCAATGGATATTCGATATCGTTACGATTTACGATAATTCGTGCATAAAAAGCAACGATAAGTCCGTTCACTTCCACCTTGTAACAGAAATAGACTCTATTATTATGGTATTAACAGTTGGATTCGATTACCAGTAGATGTCTCATCTAGGCAGAAAAAATTACGCGTAGCGAGCGGTCATCACTCATCAGGCGAAGTGAACGAGTTGGTTTAAATTGGATCCAATTTTTAAGGACTATACCTACTAAGGAGACTACGGAGCACTACAGAGGCTCAAAAACATACAAGATAATTGAGTCGCTTAACATCAAACTCGGGTAAATCCATCTGTCAGATTATGCGATTTTGGTATTAAGAAAAGGTAATAAGGTAGATATTTGCAGAGAGGGTCGAATGGATTTACCCGAGTTTGAACTTAAGCGACACAATTTAGCTCTATGTGCGAGTTCGTAATTTTGCAGTTGAAGTGACATGACAGTTTTCTATTGACAAGAGTCAATAATAATAGGTATGTAACAAACAGGTACTTACCCTCATGTCATCTCTCTCATATTGTATAGATTATGAGAGGATTGAGAGGGATAAACGTTCATCCCGAAGACGATAAATTGACGCAGCGACGCGTTTACCTTTTTAGGACTTAGCTCCGAGATCTAGATTCTAAAAATAGAATGCGTAGGACACTGAATGACAAATAAGGTAAGGTTTAAGCTAATTTTTGGCGATGTATTGTATAGCATATGAATATACCGTCTTCAAAGAGCGCGTGGGTGGGTTGGGGTCGTTGGGGAGAGCCTACTGAATTCTGATAGCTGTGCCCGCGTAAAACGGGGTGAAGGACCTGATCCTGGAATAGTTACCGATGTCAATAGGGTTTTTTTTTTATAGATTATGAGTAATTATGTTTGCGTAGCTATGTGCTGTGACGTCTTGTGGTCGCCTAACACATGGCTCGTTCTCTTTCTTGCACACACTAAACGCAGGACCGAAGAAAACCAGAGAACTCACAATATCTATACAAATCCTTTTGCTTAATTTTTTGATGAGTTTGATAACGCATGATACCCGTAGTAGATGACATCGCAGAGTAAGTATATTGAATAATCACTACATAGTCTACATAGTATTAAACAAAGTTGCTCCCCGCTTTCTCCAGTGTGTAAATCAAATACGGGCGAACCTGTTAACGGTGGTTAGTATAGGATAGGACATAAGAAATGTAATTAGGTAACTTTTAAATGGAATTGCAATTAAAATTTTATCCATAGAAAATAATTCAGCCAGCAATGTAATAATGCAAACTCACTCGCGTTAAACATTCGTTGACAACTGTCAGCGTAATTTTTTTTATAAAACATTGCTGCTGAAAATTTTTATAAAAAAATCATTATGGGGTCATAATTAAGTGTAACTATGTGTGGTTAAATTTATCGCCCGTATTAGACTTACACACTGTATATGTATTGTAGTGTGTATGCTACGCCTCACACCCAAATATGTATATACTTATCCTATATATACTCATGCACGTGTCACTGTAGACGGAATATAATCATAACTCAACGCAACTAGTCGTTTCCTTTACGCCCAACACTACATGGCGATCCTGCCAGTGCGGCCTTGTGCTGCACTGGCGGCGCGCTGCGCCAGCCAGTCACAGTTAATTCAACGACCTTGGAAGTGAAATGGTGGAACTTTTATTCTTGTAAGACAAGTCTAAACTGCAATTAAGTGGACTAAAGTATTAAAAAAAAAAAAAACTTATTTTATGTACAATTGTGATAGTTATGAACAGATAAAGGTAGAATAGAACTGAAAAGAAAGTGCAACTTTGTAAATTTTACCGGTGCAGAAACAGTGACCTTGACTTTCTGAAGTATGTATCCAAATGAAATTACCTACTATCTCTACAAAAAATGTGAAAAGTGAATGATCAAAAATTCACCACAACTCGAACGCATATAAAAGGAATAGTTGCAGCTGGGAGTTGTTCGTGTCGTTGGAGGTCACAGCTGATTCGCTGATAACCTTCTGCGAAAAGGACGACACAGGAGACGGCATCCAGAGCAAGTACTTAGAAATTTAAAAAGTGGTCAAAGGAACAGTAACTTTTTTTTCCACATTTTTTTAAACATTCTTAATTAAATAGTTTTATGTAGCATCTTCAAAGTTGTGTATGAGTGTAATTAGTTGATAGTATTAGGTACTTAAGCGGTTTACGGTAGGAAAGTGAATTGATAAACATATATTTTCTACAAATAAGTAAGTTGCTTGATTTTAAAAATAAATTATTGTTTTAGTTTAAAAAGTATTCTTTATATTTCTAAATATTAGTATAACGCCGCTTGACGACGAAACTAATATGGTTAAAAGGACTATTAAGGCTTATAAAATAATGTAATTTCCAAATTTAAATGATTTTTATTGTGCAATGTTCATGTAGTTCATTTTAAAATAGGTACAATATAAACCAGGTATGGCATGGCACTCGGAGCGCGTGTCCTCCATAAAAGGTTAGGTATGCATGTTCTGCTATTACATCTCAAATTTCAGTTACAACTCGAAGTATTTGTGCACAGATTTAGATTATTTAAGTTTTATCGTAATGTAATTAATTAAATGATATGATGCCGACTTTTAACCATACCTTAAGTTTTACTTTTTAGATAAATAAATACATAGTGTGTATTTATGTTAAGTGTTTTTCTTCAGACTAGTTTTGTATCGGAATAGACTTTTTTAAATACGGATTTGACAAATTTAACAAGGTCTAATGAAGTGAAATGAGATAATTAATGGTGATGTTTAAAGATACATGACAAAATATGAATACTATATAGGTACGGTTTTATTATGAATAAATATAAAAGATTTTGGTTAAAATCTTTGGAAGAAAGGATATTGGTTTGATATGGGAAAAATGTTGCTTGAGAAAACTAAAGCAGATAAGTTTTTTGACGTACGATTAGATTGATCAACTGAGAGTTGTTGAAATTCTTATATGTTGAAGTTTTTCAAGGAGTGATGTAATATTTGTATGCATTTTGGATGGTTTTATTTTTAAATAATGATGAGGTTGAGATTTCGGTACAGTATGGAAAATAATTAAAAATGCCTATTGCATCTTCGGTTGCCCGAGCGGCGGCCTTGAGCCATACGGTATAGCAAGGGTATATCAGGACACAAGACAGGCAGGAGAATCCTTGGAGATCGGATCATGGTTCGGTCGAGAACCAACCGTGACGACCCTTGGACACATGGAAGGTATGTATGGAAGTGTTAAATGAACTGCCTGGGTGAATAAATAAAATGTATGTGTGAGCGCTCGAAATAAATAATTATCTTGTGTCCTGAGCAAATAAATGAATTGTATATTAAGGTCGGCCGGCCATGAATGTATGCGCTATATACCCTTGCCAGAATTGCATGCTTGGATGCACAATTTATGTAATTAAAGAAATAAAAATATAATTATAAAATGACGTCAAGAATAAGTCAATACATATTGATACTAAATAAAAGAATATAAAGGCTTGCAAGCACTTACACATAAATGAGAAATAATACGAGTATAAGGTACCAATTATGTTTTTTAATGCATGTAATGTGCGTAGCACTTACACTTACTTAAACGGATTGTAAAAGTACTTAGTGTATTGACGAATACACTACGTGATTGGAAATAGAGAACTATATTTAACATTAGTAGTTATGTTTAGTTATATGTTTAAGCTTGTTTTTCACGTAGATAGTAACAATTTTTTTTTTCTTTCAATATTTTAAGTACTTTAGGTTTATTCAGGTACATATCTAAGTGTCGTCGCCAAAGCGTAAATAAAATATTGAACATGTTACTAATTAGTTAATAGCATTAAAATGAAAATTATAAACCAATAACCATATTTTTGTGTAATGATGGCATTTCAGTTAATTCAGTCAATGTTATCATAAAGTAAAATTTTGTTTGGAGTTATTTTTGTTAATTGTAATTTCATGTCAGTACAATTGTTGTGTATGTAACTTTGTATTAATGAACTTTTGATATTATCTTAAAAGTATCTAAAAAAATAGATTATTATTAAGGTATTATAATCATTTTTTTTTCTTTAAGGAGGGAGGTGTAGTGTGTATGCTACGCCTCACACCCAAATATGTATATACTTATCCTATATATACTCATGCACGTGTCACTGTAGACGGAATATAATCATAACTCAACGCAACTAGTCGTTTCCTTTACGCCCAACACTACAGTATGTATGTATGAATGCTTAAATCTTTGAAACTACACAACGGATTTTGATGCGGTTTTAATAACCTGTGCCTTCACCCGTGCGAAGGCATCGCATACATTTTGCCTCATTTCCATACATTTTGTTCGGAGCTAGGTTCGACAATTATTAACGATAGAAATTAAATAATGTGGAACTAAACGCAAACCATAGTGGCAGGCAACATCTCTCTATTTCACCTCTCTTGTGAAATAAGTAGGTATGCCAATATTTTCGTAAACAACCATTCTGTCAAATACCAAACATACTGCTCACACGTATGCGACAGAATGAGATAAAAAATATACCTAAATGTTGCTTGATCTTTAGCAGGCGCCCTCCGAAAAATGTCTACCTTTTTTGTCGCACGATTGGTTTGGTTTTGGTTGTACATCTCATTTCGAGCTCGGGTGGGGCCAGGATTGACCATATGGACAAATGAAATTTCCTGATAAAAATCCTGACATCGCGCTTCGGACATTTCACGTGAAGATTTGGCGTCGCGGACATGCACTGCGTGAGTGACGATGGTGTCGAGCAGTAAAATACAATTTTTAGATGAGATCATTTCTAAAAATCCTGACACTTACCAAGTCCGCCCGCATTCCAGACCAGAAAGGGTCAAAATTGTCAAAAATCTTGACATATGGCAACCCTAGGTGCGGCAGCGCCATCTATTGAATTTAATGTGAGTCATTTTAACAAGAAGAGAAACGCCTACAGAATGATTAAGATTTATTTGTTTCTGCTAAAACCAACTGTAAATGAAAACATACACATCTGTGACTTGTTATGGCTAAGTCGGATCACTCGTCCGGCCATTAATAATATGTTTACTGCAGTGAATCTGTAAGTGCACTCAATGCAAGATGGCGGACTGTGATGCACTGATGCACTCGATCTAACCTTTCAACGCTAGTTTTAATAGTCGATGAATTTGTAGACTGTTGGTGGGCCAGCGGTAATAGCGTGTGATTTTCAATCCGAAGGTCACGGGTTCAACCCCGGCTCGTACCGTATTTGATATTTACCGATCGCTTTTCGGTGATGAAAAACATCGTGAGGAAACCGGACAAATCCCAATAAGGCCTAGTTTACCCTCTGGGTTGGGAGGTCAGATGGCAGTCGCTTTCGTAAAACTAGCGCCTACGCCAAATGTTGGGATTAGTTGCCAAAGCAGACTGAGCCGTGGCGTAAGCTGCGATAACGCTATAGGAAGAAGAGAGAGCTTAATATTGAATGTCATAAAATAATGCCATCATAAACGTTTGTTTACTGTCTCCCTAACATATAGCTGTGTCCCTCTCGCACTAGTTCATAAATATCTATGTATTATGCATGATCTATGAGTCAATATGCACATTACAAAACTCTTTTCTAATCTGGCGTAGTGACATTCAATTGGAATAATACTCTACATCGCATCGCCATTGGAATTTGAAATTTAAGCCTTTGTTGTAAGGATTGAAATGGTTTAAACGTTATATGTCATAAAAAATCATATGCATCACTTACTCGTAGTGACGCTTCTGTTTTCAATCACTGGTTTATGGTAGGACGTCAAAGAGGATTATATTTATAAGTCTTATTATTACTAAACAGGCTTAAGAGGAACTTGGCGTTATTTTGTGCATATGAAGTTTAGGTTTTTGACTAAGTACTTTTTTCTGAAAGAAATAAGTTTTACTTATTTTCCTATAAACCTAACAATTATCTCTTTGATATAGGTAAAAGTTTGTCTGGAACTAAAAACTAGTTTATAGTCAATTGGCAACATTGTCAACTTGACACATAAATAAGACTTAGGTATTATTTATTGCGCTCTAAGCTTATATACTCTACACTATGCGCTCTAAACAAATGTGTAATTTTTGTGAGTTTTTGGCAAAAAAACTAGAATATGATCTTTGTTTTCGACTTTAAAAACAGAAAATGCATCAAAATTACTGTAAGTACTTACCTCATTTGAACCAATACGAGCGATATTGGTTCAATATAAACCTACAGTCTTTTTTCGTGTAATTAAACATGCAACACGAATATTCGGGCAATAAGGCCAACAGAGGACAGAATTGCCCACAAAAAAGGAGTGCCATCTTCGACGCGTGCGCATGAGCCGTTCTGATCCTGCGCACAGTTCAACGACCCCGCGTTTGTCAATCAATGCACCATCACTGTAAACTGAAACTGACCAATTTAGATCTCTATTGCCAACGATATAAGGTCCACCAATGGTTAGCTTAGAGGGTTGCTGTTCGTCGTCGTCAACACTATTTGCTGATCGATTGTAGTTTCTATTGCTAGGTCATTAAGGTTTACCGATGGTCAGGATGTTTGTTTAATGTCTCCTTTTGACAGCGTTACGAGCGCTTCGAAATATGGAGGATGTTTTGGGGTATAACTTATTATGAGGCGTGCGTGGATTTAATAGTTACACTTTGATTTAGTGCACGAATATTTTAATACTTTGACTTACAGGAACCAATAAAAGCTTTCATACTAATATTAGAAATGATGTTTGGGTGGTTGGATGTTTGTTCCTTTACCACGCAAAACAGCCTGATCAAGTCGTTTGTTTTAGTCAGTACCGGGGACTGCCGATATAACTCGACTTCCATCGACTTGCCTATTTTCACGTCGTAGAGGAGCACAGAGTACAAATAAACATAGTCAGCGTAAGTCGAAGTTTATGGACATGGATACTCCCCAATACTGATTAAAATAACCGACTGTGTTAACATTACATCTCAAAACTTATTGTGTCTTTTTACATGTAATGTTTTGATGGGATTAAAATTAACACAAGTAACACACTCGACATCCTTTAGGAATTTACGATATTATATGTATGTATACTAGCATATCATGAATTTTGTTGAAATTATGACAAAATTTAGCGGTGATCCATAATTAAACATGTCAAAAATGTACCACTAAAAACTTCAATTTGATTGTCTATGCAAACCTTTTCAAACCTATATTTCAAGATAAAAATGTTTAATGAAAAGCTCATTAACACCCTCATACTCGTACCTATATCTAATTCTGCACTAACGATGTGGAAATCATTTCACCATTTCAGTAAAACGAGCGAGATTCGTCGAGTCAGACACTCTATGAATGAAATTATAGCGGCCACAGTAGTCTATCACACTGCAGTATGCGTAATATTTATTTATTAGAAATCTTTATTGAAAACATGCTGCTGGCTGGCTTAGAAGCATCAAGGAAATATAACAGAAGCAGAACATTATTATTAAGCCACACTACCAGTAACGTTCTAATAGTTTCATTGTTAGAAATAAACGCTTTTGAGACGGAATACTGTGATGCTGCTATGCTGTATTCTAGAGTTACCGATGTTCTTATTCCTAGCGTTTTCCCGGCACATTGCATTCAGCAACTAATCCCGAGTTAGGCGTTATTAAGATTAGTCCCGTTTCCTCACGATGTTTTCCTTCACCGAAAAGCGATTGGTAAATATACTAAATATCAAATGATATTTCTTATATAAGTTCCTAAAAACTCATTGGTAGCCAGGGTTTGAACCCGCGACCTTAGGATTGACAGTCATATACGCTCTTACCGCTGGGCCACCAAGTCCACCAACGACGCTCCTAAAGTTACGTGGGCGTGAGCCTGAGCGTCGATTGACGGAACGTCGATTGTAAAATGTTTGTGACAAAGTTGGACAAAAAAAATGTATTATTTTATTTTCCTCTTTTCCTATTAATGCCATCGGACTCATCGGAGCAAGAGAGAAATATGTTGCCGAATTTATACTCGAGACCGGCGTGCGTAGCCAAGATGCTAATCGCTCACGCTACGAAGCGTAGCGTAGTTATCTCTCTCTATCACTCTACCTTATTAGTGTGACATTGACAGTTGCGTTTATTTAGCGATTGAGCATTGGCATCTTGGCTACGCACCCTGACCGGCAACCGATCGTCTTACTGTTATAATGCGAGTGCTAAGCGTGGGCGTATTATAGCTACAACCGTGGTTGCCTATAGCGACCGCCTCGCTTTGAAATGCGGATCGATAATCTCCACCATACTGGTAGAGTCAAAGTCATCAATATGTATACATACTTTGACTAAGGGATAAAATATCTACACATCATAACTCACTGTTCACATATTTTTGTCCCAATGTTCGTTACAATATTTTAGTTAGACCTTAACCGTACTTATTCTAGTTTTGTAATATGTAATTGGCATGACGACACACTTCTACTGATTCCGAAAAACAGAATATTTCAGTACAACTGTAAAGCATGCATTAAATAATTTACTAATTAAATAGGATTTATGATACTATGATTACTAATTAATTAGGATATTTCAGCTATACGCATTCCTTTCAGTCTACTTTGAACCTTGCTCGAAAACGCTCAGCAATGTCATGGCGTCCGATTGTGACGTCAAAACTCAGAATCAGTTATTTAGAGAAAAAAAACGAAAGCGAAAGTAATACCTACTGTTCATTGGTTCTTTGAAGTGCACATGAAAATCTTGTATTTACAGATTTTTGGGTGAATACGATGACGTTTTCAAAGGTTCGGCCGTCTAACTAATGTATCACGGATACAAGATACGACAGTCAGGTACAAAAATTAGTATCGACAAAATCGTCTCATAAATATGGTACTTAACTACGCTCACATATACCGGAATATACTGTGGGACATATTCTTGAGTATAGGGCTGCCATCGTATCGTACATTGCCGAACCTGGC
The DNA here is from genome assembly GCA_949128165.1 of Lathronympha strigana. Taxonomy (NCBI): domain Eukaryota; kingdom Metazoa; phylum Arthropoda; class Insecta; order Lepidoptera; family Tortricidae; genus Lathronympha; species Lathronympha strigana. The sequence goes on along the minus strand of OX421923.1, from coordinate 6,532,935 downwards.
AAAGAATTAAAAAAACTAGGACGTTTCATTAAAATCGCGGCCTCTCCCCGGACACTAATGAAATCAAGTTTTAATTTAAAAATATGATTTTGATAGGGATTGACCTGAACCCAAAAATGCAAAAATGTCCGGGATCACCCCGGACAGTTTTGAAACTTCGCGCCGGACGCTCCCCGGACGGGCTCCAAATTAGGACAAATCCGGGGAAACCCGGACAAATGGCAGCCCTACTTGAGTAAGATGTGTGCAACTGTGCACCCATTTTTAAACTTGACTGTGTTCTTATTCAATTGAATAAGAACATCGTTCGGTATATCAGCCACTTAGGCCGTCATATTTTTATATGTACATGTATATTTTTGAGTAATTTTTATGCCCCTGGCTGTAGGTACTTTTGCACTAGACTGTCTGTACTAGCTAAAGGATCGATATCAGAAAAGCCCGTAAACTAGATTAACCTGATCACTAGCCTAATCACCAATTACTATACAGTTTACTCGAGGTGTGGTCTTATAATTGCAAATCACTTTCTCCGGCAAATTGAGCATTGATGGAGCTTATGTCGTATGCAATAAGACTCAGGAATAATCAGTCAACTGTCCGACATCGCTAACAGTTTTAACTGACTATTTGTATACCTTATAGCAACGGCATACGGTCTACTATGATCGGTTTACCATTGTTGACTGATACTAATCTTACAGAAACACTCTTAAGTGGTTATCACTCGGATTGCCGCTGTGGTGTGCGAGCAAAACAGCGCTATGCTTGTCTATAGCGGCTCGCACTGAATAGACATCCGAAGACTCAAATGATCAAAGATGATCTTTATACCTTGGTAATAAGGCTGAACGATGCTCAGTTATTTGTGTTGTTGGTATAGCAATATAGGCACTTCCGAAACTCATTAGAGAGGAAATTAAATGTGTAATTGAGTAAAAGTTACCGGTGCGAAATATTACATCGAAATGTAATTAGATATTAGAGTACATGGTTTGATTACATAATTTTTTCACGTGTTTTTTAATGTTACAAATCTTAACTATGCTTCGTTTTTTTATATTAGAGAAATAACGGTCGATTTTGCCTACGTCGCATCAATGATTTGAATAATCTCTTAAAATTACTTCATTTTGAACGTGACTTCATGGTGAAAAAATAAGAGGTAGATAATGCCAGCTTTTAAATCGTTTTCCTAAAAATCCCTCGACGACAATCGCACGACTTTTCTAATCCTAAAAAAAGAGTACTGGTAGTACCTACTTTGTGCCAATTTTGAAATCTTACCTATTACTGGAATACTTGTATATGTTGTATGTATGTAATATGACACCTATGCCATATTTCGATTTCATTTCCCATAAGATGCCTCTTTAATTCTTTCATCATGAGTTATCTTACTTATCTTATACAATTATGGAAATTCCCTTCACTGCCATCACCCTGTGTGTGTTAGATAAGGAAACTGGTTACTTTAGCGTAAATATTCCTCGTTCAGCACCGCCTATAAAACAGCCGCATAAATCCAGCCCACATTTGGAGTGTAAGGCAGCTGTCCGACCGACGGATTTACTAATTTCACGTACGAGAATCCTACGTGCAGATGTTGTACACGTAGGTTTCTCTACTGCCAGCACCATACATCGGGTGTTTGCGTATTGTCTCTCGCTCGCACCGAAGCAAAATTTGACTGGTGCGAGCGAGAGGCAAAACGCAAATACCCGCAGTGTAGAGCTCTACCCTACCACTACCACACAAAAAAGTTGTAGTCCGGAGGGGGGGTGCCAGTTGGCGCGCCGTGTGGCACCCCCCTGGAGCCTGTGGTACCCGGGGCGGCGCGGGTCACACAATCTGTGACTGTCATAGTAATGTTGGTTGTCGTAGGTACTAATGCTAGTAATTTCCAACAGCTTCCGAATGAATTTTAGATCAATAAAAATATGTGTGTAGATAAAATTGTTAAACATACGAATGGTGAGTGCCTTCAACTCACGTTCCTCTTTGAGAAAATACTGGGCTATCGCTACTTGTTCGTCGCGGTCGCGTCGGTCAGACACCAGCCTAAACCAGGCTCCCAAAACAACCCACGCTCACCCACGCACTGTCGAAACCTGCGGTAATTGTGTTTAGCTAGTCAAGGCTAATTTATTATATTGCAATTATATATACAAGTCGTTTTAGTAACTTTTTTGCTCCAGCACTTCTATCTGTAAATTAGATGACTGACAGCGATATTAAAAAAAGGCAATAAGGCATTAAAACTCGAGTCTGGGTTTATGAAACGAGGCGGCAGCGAAGAAGCAACGAGCTAACATGTCATTGAAAATGCAGGGTTCTAGCTTTAACCAGTGCGAAATTACAGGAGGTTGAAAATGGCTTGAAGTGCTTCGAGAGAAGAATGGTACGGTACGGCCATGCCTTTGCTTTGTTCGACTTGTTGAGGGCACTGCCGTGCCCCCGGTTAGAATACTTTTTTTTAATTCGTATAGTTGGCATACGAGAAATTCCTCATTCTGCCCCCACTTGAGATTTGGGGGCGCGGTCTTCACCTCATCTACACATCTCACAGGTTTTCATGTTAATTCATAGAGTTCCGAAGAAGGCAAATCAGTAGGTAGGCACATTTTATTCCCGAAGCCTAAAACCAGCCTTCGTAGGCTTTCCCCCGAAAGATTTATTATTCTATTTTCTTACCAATAAGCCCGGAAAAGCCAAGAACGTGCCGCCTACAGTTTTAGGGATTCACTTTCGGGTATCTGTTTACTTGTTTTTTGACGTTTGATTTATTATTGGAGAGAGAAGGAATTCGATATCTTAAAAAAAATTACGATTTCAACCGAAACGAGGGAGATTTGTGCCATTCTCGGGAACTGCCTCAGTATTGTATGGGCTATATTCTCGAGCGAGAAAAATCTCCATATAAATCAGAGAATGTCCTCGATAAGTACAAGTCTGCTTCTGGGCAAAGGATTCCCCAAGGATATCCAAAACATACGATCGTGCTCCACCTATGTCTCTACCATGAGTTGCTATAGATTTCGAAGTATACACCCGCAAGTACGATTGAGATGCACTGACAATGTGTTGACATAGACGCTGGCGACTATAGACTTCTACAGTAGATTTCGAACTCGTGGTAAGCACACTAGTCCACCTGCATCCTACGGTTTTCTGCGATCTAGACCAGCAGGGCTAAGATACCAAGCTCATAACGTGATCTGATGTGACTTACTGGATGCGACTACAGTTTGTTAGCATTTTATGACCATTTCCGATAATTTTCAACAGTTAACCACATTTCACAGCAATCCGATATCCGTGCAACTTGTCTGTTTATCAACTTATAGCATTATCAGATGACATCCGTGGATGACCAGCTTAGACCTGCAGATCGTTCTCGTATTAGCGCAAAATGTTGTATTATTTTAATTCTACTATGTATATAGACATCATTTTTTAAGCGTTAGCTTTTAACGGCCCGAAAGTGACCCTGCTTACGAAGCAGGGCTGTTACCGCGAAAACCGAAAATCGCTCTAATTACGTCTTAATTGGAGTAAAAATAATAGAAGCTCGAAATTTTGTCGAATGTCGTGCGGTGTGGGCTATTTGGCCTACCGCGAACCACTTCGTTTGTTGGTTTGTCTATTTGTCTCTTTATCGCAGAACTAAGTAAGAGCGATATCGCTATCGCTCTATAATGGTTTACGTTAAACCCGCAGGAGATCTCGGGTTCGAATCCTAGTAAGGACATTTTCATCTCTCTTGCACCAACATATCATTACCAATCACGGCCGTGGTTAAATTATGGTAGCCATACTGAAGTAGGTACCTGCGACGCCATTTTGGTATTAAACGTCAGCTTGACAATCTTACCGCATAATGCACTGTAAAATATCAACTTTTGTCACGTAAATCAAATCTAACGATCGATTCCTATTGTTGCAGGTACGTGTACAAGACGTTTTGACGTAACTACGTGCGACCTGCCGTAACGTCCGTATCCACAACCGGTTCCCACGGATTTATTGGTGCTGCTAAACAAGTTATCGTGTACGGAAAACTAGTAGTATAAGTTTTAGCTTTAAATCTCGTCTTCTTTAAGGCGGTGTACTTCGTGTGCGAACGAATGCGGATGACCAGCGACACGGCGCGGTGATATTAGAACGCGACGCCCCGCGGTATGCCGCTTCGCCTTCAAATGTCAATGTGTCAAGAAACAAAACAACCCGTTGATATCCGTCAAGAGTCATAGGTGAGCGGCGGGCCGCGCCGTACCGCTTTGCAATACCGTAACGATCGCCCATGTAGGACAGTTCCATAGGAATCAACGATTTGTTTTATCTGCACCGCGCCGCATCGCATTGCATCGCGATCGCATTGGTTCGCCCACGTATAACACACACGACAGAGGTGGGGACAGAATGGATAAGAACGCTTTCCTGTGGATCATTTTTTGTGGATCAGTTTTTCTTTGTATGTGTATTTATCATTATTGGTGAGCAATAAAGAATATATTATTATTATTATTATTATCATTTCTGGCCTTCCAACCCAGAGAGTTTGACACTTAGGTATGTAGGTATAGTGGTAACCGATAGTTTCGGAAGAATTTATATATGAAACTTGAAGAACTCTAGCATTAAAATTAAGTCTTATTTGCATTTCTCGCAGTTTTTTCCTTCACCATGCGACCATGATACCAGAGATAGGCTTCCATAAGCGAGTGATAACTTAATGGGAGCTACGCTACCGCGTTATGTCGCCCACCAGGCGGCGCCACTCACGCGTGGTTCCGGTGTCAGTATGAGAGAATTGTCAAAGTGACGTTTGAAATGTTCCCGCAGGACCCACGTTCCACTAGCTCCCCTAGCGGAAAATCGATTCTCGGTAATCCTCATTGTCTGTTCTAAAGTCAGCTGAAATCTGACATGGAAACTCTGAGTTACATAAATATATCGCGGCGAAGTAGCATGAATTTCTAACTACAGAAAAAACTAGTACTTCGCCGTCGATATACGTCATGACATCCGTAATCTCCTTTACATTTTGTGTATGAACCTGACGGCTCAGGTCATATTTGTTCGCCGGAGGCAAACCCTTGTTAAGCTTGCTGTACACTTTTTCTGGCTGTATGCTTACGCCTTGATCAAATAAGAAAAGAAACTCGTTTGGCGGGAAAGCAATTAAAAAGTTTGGGGTTGTTTCTGAGCTTCCGTTTTATGCTTTTTAATTTTGTTCTTTAAATGCATTCTGGAGGGCCAGTGCGAATTGTTTTTGGGTTAGTAATTTTATTTGGATTTCTTTGAGCTGCTATATTAAATAAGCAGCACAAAACTAAACTGGAAGTTCTAATGAGCTTAGAGTTTCGGCTTTAAAATTTATCAGCAAACACTGTAGCTACTTTAAATAATACATCTTGTTTTCCTTTGATATAAATAAGCAATTCGATTTAATTTCGTTACATAAGGAAGGAAAGAGAATGAGTGTATTTGTATTAGTCCGGTTTCCTTACGATGTTTTCCTTCAAAAAATATTTCGTACATATAACTTCCGAAAAACTCATTGGTACGGGCCGGCCGGATTCGAACCCGAGACCTTCGGATTTAAAGTCTCACGTCATACCACTGGGCCACCAACGCTCTAGTTTGAAACTAATTCAAATATGAAATTCGACAATGAAGGTTAGGGTAACACAATGAAACCGTAACGCGCAAGATTAAGCAATTGTACACTAAAGGAAACGATTTTCATTCAAATTAGGCCGATTGGATGAAGGATTTATTAAAATTATTACTTCCTTTTTGTCCCATGGGTGTCCTGAAAACCAGCGCCATAGCTAAGTATCTCGTATCCTAGCTATCGGCATATGCTGAGTGGCATCCATTTTGGTTCTCTCTGATATTTTGTACAAGATGTAAATAGATTAAGGTTTTTTCTGTGAATCAAATAAATAATTTCTATTCTATTTCTATTTCTACTTACAAAATTGGTTATTTTATGTTCCCACGCCACCAGCCACTATACTTGCAATTTTGACCACAAGTTGCTCTTGAGATTTTGCGGCCACCAGCCGCCATGTGGTGGTCACATCTGAATTGCAAAAAACCGCTTATACATATCGGTTCTATGCCATTTGCATCTTTGTAAGGTTAGCAGCTAAATGAGAAGGCGTATAAAATTATCCGAACGCGGACCATAATTTTCGCTATCAACCCTTTTCCCGGCTTTTGCCACAACTTAGGGAACCTGACTAGTGACAACCTTTTTAACCACCTATCAGTTCTAATCTAGTTGTATGAACGCCCTACTAGGTACTTACTATCACCTATTCCCAAGATATGGCCCAGACACTAGTTTTCACTGTAGTGACTGTATGTGCATGTTTCTAACATCTTTCCAAGAGAATCATTACCTTAATGTTAAATGAACATTCAACAGGATAGCATTAAACATCTGCTTTAAAACGCCAAATACGTCTCTTTTTGGGAAAAGCAACCTTAGCCCTATTTAAACCATTTTTTTTAAGTATCAATTCAGAGTTTTTCAAGTGTCAACTTCTCATACTCTTAACCGCAAACAGGATGTAAATTGAAACAAATCTCTTATAAATAGTATAATGTTACGAAGCCTCACAAATCTCTGTACAGGTTTAATTAAATACTGTTCACAATAATCCATAGCCAGTATAACTCTGACCTCCGATCACTTGGAGTTATTATGAAACTTGTTGTTCAGTTTAAACATCTTCCACAAAGTTAACTGAATGTAAACCTTATTACAACTAGATCGGTCTACTAATACCCAGGTAAGTTGCTGTCAGGAATAGGAACCACTCCATCAGCGGTAGAAGAAGAGCTGGCACCAGAAATGGTACATTTTTTGGAGAGTAAGGAAATTAGATAGTTTTGATTTACCTAACCTATTCTATATGTATAACTCTACTCTTAAAGGTCTGTGCGGTTGGGTTGAGCTGGATCTAGGCTAAAGGGTCGCGGATGGCAGAAAGAGATAGCGCGAGCTTGTGAAGCCCCTCTGCACAGTCTGCACCTCCGGGGGGATTAAGGACGACAACAACAATTCTCTCGTTGCAATGATCTAGCCGTCTGCGAATGTTCATTGATGCAGGTCAGATAATACTAGGCACTTGAAGGATTAAAGTTATTCTTCTGGTTTTGGTTTAGTATTAAGGGTTACTTACTGTGATTAATATGAATGAATATAATAGTGCTAGGCGATTCTGTTGGGGTAAAATGTAGTTTCACATACTTTGGAATTATTTATCCTTAACTGAATAACTCTGAACTCTACCGATGAATCTGCTTGGCGCTCAAATCTAGTTAGTTAAATATTAATGAGGATAGTAAAGCAAACTTAAAAAGACAGGTTTCGTTGCTCTACTACTCGTTGACCAATTCCCGTGTATATCTCTTAGTCTATACTGTTTTGTGAATAGGCAGGTTTTCGAGCAACTTGATCGGGATTATCCTTGGTGTCTGACAGCGGTTTGTAAATCTCGGTAACCCAATTTGGACGTTATTAATGGTTGAGTTGTCAGCGGAACTGTGTAGGTAGGCACTTAGGTGTTGTCTCAATCAATAAGGGTCATTTAAATATTTGCAATTTCAGTGTCTATTAGCTCGTAGTCTAGACTGTTTTTCGAATAGGCAGGTTTTGAAGCAACTTGATCGGGATTATCTTGGTTGCGACATCGGTTTGTAAATCTCGGTAACCCAATTTAGTCGTTAATGTCGTTATTAATATTAATGGCGGTTGAGTTGTCAGCGGAACGGTGTAATGTAAGGTAGGTACTTATACCCTAGGTTATGTTTGATGCAATTGCCAATAGTGGTATGAATCATGTAACGGTCTAACGGAAGGGTAGAACGATATTTTTATGTAATATTTATTTGGGTTATAGTTATACCAAACAGTGCTATTGGGTTTGCGCGTTTTATAAGTCAAAGCCACTATATCTAGTTTTCTATTTGTGATTGTTTTGTTTATTCCCGGGTATCATTTATAAAGGGTATCATTTTCTCGTTAGTCGTTAAGGCGCTAATGCCATAAGGATTCGTTTACAAATGAACCTTACCAGCAACCACAAAGTACTTTTACTAAATAATACTAAAAATACCTTTTATTAAAAATATGCGCATATTTTTTTGAGTTTAGTAAAAGATGCCACTTTGTTGCTTGTTGTTATAAGCTTCATTTCCATTAGCTTAGAGCATTTTCGACAAGTTAGAAAAAGTGTTACTTTTTTCCTAAAACTTCAGGTATAGAGTTGCAGAGTCGCTGTTACGTCAAATGTAGTATGTATATCTAAATAAGTAATACCAATTAAGCACAACTTAAAGAAACTTGAAGGTACTTAATAGGGATCAACATTCGAAGCATCAGGTATAGTAGGTATACGTGACTGTCCATATCTGTATTTAAATGTTTGCGTCATTATAAAGTAACTACTTCCATTCCAGGGCATCGCCTCATTGTTCTGGGCCGGAAGTACAGTCAGCAGGGAATAAAATGGCGAATGCTAGACGCATAACGATTGGCCGACTGATGCGGTTATGAAACTGGCGCGGATCCGCACGCCGCTACGGTGTTTGAGTAGGACAGTAGATGTAGATGTTCAAACAGCAACACCCTTAAAAGTGCACATATGCGAGCGAAAGACAGCGGGAAAAAAAGGCGATAGTAGGCGGCCTCAAAATAAACCGCGTAGTTAGTTAGAATAGTCAGATAATTGCTGTTTACCAATAAACTACAATTTTTGAGATCTGGACGTTCACTGACCATCGTCAGACTTAATGCCGTAGCAACACGCATGTTATATTGTCAGTTAACTGTGTTGCCGATGGTGCGTAGACTGCCAAGCCTACTTAACCTTTTTTTCTTCATAGATAAGTGATCCACTCTACTGTAGGTACGTACTACAGCACTAACGCGTGACAATAGAGGTACAGTCAACCAATTGGAACCCTAAGCCACTCTAGATTCTAGAACCATGTGAAAAGCAGTAGGTAAGAGATTTCTTACAATCTGATGTATAGCGTCACTATGACATAGTCCTACAGTAACCTAGCATTCCAATTGGTTGACTGTACCTATATTTGAGAGTGATATCTGATGGCGACTGTACAATGCAGGGAATAGGTAATTGCGAATAGACATAATGATTAAACATGATGCCTATAATGATCGATCATGACTGAGCTTTAATTAGCGATACTCATTAGCCTCATTAGCGTTTAGCTGTTAATTATACTGATGAATATAAGCCGTTGTGGACCTGTATGTATATATTATGTATTGACTGCATATACCTACGAGTATTGAGTCAGGAACACAGGGAGCTTTTTTTTTAATCATATGATTTAAAAAAAACTTCCTAAAAGCTCTTGCTTTTTGCCAAATTTCGTGATTCTAGGTGAACGGGAAGTACCCTATACATTTTGATTCCCATTGCAAATATTTGGGAAATGCGACATAAACTGCCATAACTTTGGATTGCGTTGAAGTTGAGGTTTGGTTTTTTCCCAGCTTCAAGGGACCGTGCATGCACACTATGCACAGGATGTGGTTTTCATTTCAACTTGCCTTTACGCGTTCCTGAGATAAACGGTCTTGACAGACAGATGGACGGACGGACGGACAACAAAGTGATCCTATAAGGGTTCCGTTTTTTCCTTTTGCGGTACGGAACCCTAAAAAAGGGATTTTATACCTCTGTTGCGTTCGGTAGCTACTACGCCCTAGATAGACGCTTGAACTATAGACTGAATTTAAGGAGAACGCAATTTTAATTTGTGTAGACATGGTCAAACTTATCTAGATTCTTAGTACTCTTAAATGTAGGTACTAACCTACACTCGCCATCAGAGCCCGCCGCTTTTCTCAAGGCGTTAGATTTATACCTTGGCCGCTTCTATATATCTGACGGCTACTCTAAGTTATATAAGTTCGGGCTTTTCCACAGGATCTGCCAATTAATGAGTGGTAATTTTGTCTGGCGGGTGCCCGGCGGACATACCCCACTATGGAGATCCGACGGATTACCCTAACGTAATATGGCCGGTTTATAACAGCAATATCAATACCCGTTAACCATCCCTAAAGTGTAGGTTAACTAACATCACAGTGCGGTCATTTTCCATCAACATTCTAATTAGTTAAGATTCTCAACTAGTTATGCACGGTTTACACACTTGATCAGCTCCTTTATCCGTTATGGGTCATGCCTCGCTCATGCGTCGGTGAGCAAAGGACGTCCGGTTTGACGGACGTGCTTCGATCGATTTTAACCGCATCATGAGGGAATTGGGTATGTACTTACAATCACTCAGTGATGGGCAAAATTTATTCGAATGACGGATGACGGATGACGAATAACCAAATCATTCGCGGATGACGGATGAATTTTCGGATGATTATTCGTATTCGAATAAATTATTCGTCGAATAATTTATCCGCGAATAATTCATTCGCCGGATGAATTGCCACGAATAATTTTTTAAATACCTTATCAACTTCTGTTTAAAATAGCTATCTAATTATGAATTCATAACTCAAGTTTCATTTCAACCGCCTAGTTTCATTGACACAATTTCTTTTAAACATTATGGCCTTACTAGTTTATATGGAATTAATTTTATATTCGGTTATTTGAGTGAGAACTACGAGGCCCTTTTTAGACCGAGATAGTATATGTCATTGAAATGTACAGAAACTTGACAAAATCTATGCCATAGAAATTAGGCGGTTTCTTTGCTCAGATTTTCTTTCAACCCACATAGGGATTATAAAAGGACTGTAAATAAAAGTGCACTTTAGAAATCAACATGGATTTATTAATAATTCGTAATAAAAATCATACGTCATGATATTCTTTGTTTGAAAACCAGAGTAAATAACATTAACTACATATAGATCATATCGAATAGATCACTAAAGTCTTAGACGATCGTGAACTTTAGTAAAAATTTGTCATTTTTAATATATGTTTCTTTTTTTAAATTTAATAGAATAGCCAAAAAACCTTTAATATTGTTAGTAAATTTATAGGAGTAATATAATAAGTAAATCATTCGTCAAGTTAAAAACCGGTCGAAATATTTATTCGCCGATAAGTTTCTCGCGAATAAATCATCCGCGCACAAATCATCCGCGAATAAATCATCCGCGAATAAATCATTCGCGAATAAAAAATTGGTGGATTATTCGTCATTCGAATAATCATTTAGATAATTTTTTATTCGAATAATGCCCATCTCTGCAATCACTGCAGTGTTAGTCAGCATTAGAAGTTAATTAACGAATGAAGCGTAGTAGAATTCTAAAGTGTATCTGTACAGAGATCTTGCTCTTTTGAGAATAAAGGCGGGAATAAATAAATGTTTTGTTTACATTGGAGCAAAACAATGGTGAGTCGTACAGGCAAGCAGTAAGAGATTTTTTTCAATCTGCTTTATAGCGTCACTATGACATAGTGGCTCTTTCGTTGCATCCGTACGAATCGAGTACGAATAGGAACGAAGCGAAAAATCTAGAGCCTATAGTGAAAGATTCCAGAGATACATCCCAAGTTAATAGTACATTTCGATGCTAGTGCGGAAAGTATGTCATTACTTCAGGAGTCCCGAGGTATCTTGCCACGAGCCGTAGGCGAGTAGCAATACTCGGGACAAGTGAAAAATGACATATCCGCACGTGAATCGAACGACGTTTTTCAATACAGATGCGAAAAAAAAAAATACATAAGAACGAATTCAAAGTTTTTTTATTATTTCCGTGACACGATTAAATACAGTTGCTATATTAAGAACTTCTTCAAAATGTTTATCTTATCTTCTTAACTTTCTCATTTTCAATCTCATAATAATTATTTTTCATAAACAAAATAATAAATCGCATGTGACAAATCGTATCGTCATGTCTTAGAGGCCCTTCGAACATGTTTACCTGATTGAAAAACGCCTCTACTTTTACTGACGTTTCGTAGGCTCTGTTCCGTTTCATACACACAGATTTATAAGAACTGTTTTCAATGTTAATATTTTTAATGAATGATCATTAGTATGATGAAGAAGTAATTATTGAAATATGAAATATCAATATCTTTAATATTATTGCGTTAATAGTAGGTTTTTAGTTTTATTACGGCTCGGTAAAGTTAACGAACAATAATACTCTTCGGTAAGCAGTCATGAATTGGAACACAACTAAATTTCAAAAGATTGGAAAAGTAAAAAGCACCAGTTCGCAAAAACAAACTTCGCGCACGCAAAACAGCCAAAGAAAGGGCACTTTTTGAGCAACTGTATTGAAAAAAAGATTTTGATTCCATGTGGAGTACGTATGCTGCTTTTCACACCTTATTTTTGAGGATAATTAAGTAATACTCACAACTACTCCACTTCATACCCAAATAAGTAGACTCTTGACCAGAAAAGCGGTTCTTTCATCCCTCCCCGCAGGGAAGAAAAGTTATACGTAACCGTAGTCGATAGCGACTGCCCCTTTCGAAAGTATGACCGTCTCGCTCCTACCACTACTTTGGCAGGAGCGCGGACGTAGTACTTTCGATTGGCGCAGTCGCTAACGACTACAGTTTCGTACAACTGACGGTGGCGATACTTTTTTAGGATAAGTAGTGTGACAACTATTTTTGGTCTCATGGTAAGGAATGCTGGTTATAGTGGTTATGTTTATGTACGGTGGGTAACACATGTGATTGTGGATGCAGTGACCCTTCGACTCTATGCATATGCTATGTGTTAAACGGAGATAAGTGAGCAGCTTTGCGGTGGGTAGTAGGTACACTTGCGCACTAAAGCTCATAAATAGTTTATTTGCAAAACTCAAAATAACTTTGCCGACAACGACACTGACATCATCGGATAGTGTTACTATTTGCTATACTTATCAAGAAATCTTGAGCGCAGTTTATACATAGACTAGCAAGTAGCAACCCGCCCCGGCTTCGCACGGGTTATTAACTTATTATTATACCTACATATAAACCTTCCTCTTGAATCACTCTATCTATTAAAAAAAACCGCATCAAAATCCGTTGAGTAGTTTTAAAGATTTAAGCATACATACATACAGACAGCGGGAAGTGACTTTGTTTTATACTATGTATGTAGTGATAGTGATTTGTGCGAATATGTTGTTTTCATCAATCCGGATTATTTAAATGGTCACTTTTAAATGGAATTTTTTGTAGAAAATGATAAAATTATTATAAAGTCCTTTATTAGCACAGTATCTTTCTACCCGACATTTCTTCACCGAATTTGACAGCTAACTCCGGGTTAAAACACTTATTTAAACTTTCACGATTTTCACACATTATAAATTTACTAAAACGGGATTTAATCGTGTATAAACTTTGAAAACAAACCTCCGACGTTTCAAAGAAAGTCCCGGAGAAAGACTGGCTGAGGTTGACATCAACATCTGCTAGCTGCGCGGGTTTTACGAACTACCCGCACTTGGTCTTGATTATCAACTTGAACATTTTGCGCACTAGGGATGTGACTCTGTCGACACACTACACTCACGATGTCCGATGTGTCGGAGGTTTGTTTTCAAAGTTTATACACGATTAAGCCCCGTTTTAGTAAATTTATAACTCCGGGTTAGTTGGTAGACCCTGGTTGGCGCAGTGGCCCTAAGATGGTATATTTTCGAAACTTTTTTCGTAAGTTTAGCCTAGGTACTTGTCACTGGAGCATAGACGATTGTTTACCTAATACGCTAGTAATATCAATTCAAAAGAAATGATAATAATATAGGTTTTTTTTTTACCAAACTGCAGTGTAGCTGGTATTTTTTTAATAAATTTAAAACCTTATAAAGCCTGTCGTCACAAGAAGCAGTAAATCTATTCCTGTCTTACGCTATTGTTCCATAAACTATTCACGGCCACTTCTGTCATTTCCCTCGAGGAAATGACACCGTTTGCCGTACGTAACCGGCAGCCATTTTAAAATAGAACGTTTAAGTGCTATTTATCTTTGTCTAGTCTTTTCTAGATTATCTGTGATTCTTTAGGGACGTTTGAAAATAATCTCTTGCACGGGAATGATCCAGTGTATAGTAGCAAAGCTGTGCAAATAAAAACTTGTAAAATACAAATATAAAAATACAAAATTATAAATAATTCTTTATTTCAATAACAACGAACTCACATAAAGCTAATACATAATATATTAACAACGACATTCAGCAATAAAAATGTAGTTAGATTATAACATAATTTAATAACAACTGTTCGTAATGCTTGGATATGTTTTTTTAAAAGGACAGTAAAACTAGTTATTTATGAAATTAAAAAATAAGCTTGTGTGCACGACAGTACAGTGTTAAATATTCGACGCATGCGCCGGTTCGTTCACATCGCATTTATTTACACTCTTTTACACTTTAAAACCAAAACGTCATAACTTTCCACCAGCTCCATACGTTTTTACTGCTTTTTATCTTAGTGTAATCCTAAAGAGCGACATAAGTAAGAATTCATTGTTTTGAGCACTGGTCCTGTCCCATTGGTTGATGCGCACGGGCAAGACCAAATCTAACATAACTTGAACTTGTAATCTATAACATCCATGCGTAGTCGGAGGTCTTAATTATACTGGTGCGTTTGTTGAAAAGTTAGGACTAAGAAGCCAGTTTTTAAAATATGCATCCAAGAAGAATGCGTAAAAAACAGATTTTTTATTCATTTGTACTTATTTGTCTGCTTCGTATCGTGTTATGGTCCTTTTTAGAGTTCCGTAGAGTAGAACAGAGACTTGTTTCTTCGCCGTCGTTGTTCAAACGACAACACCATCGCACGGTGGTCTGGCTAGTACTCATAATTCAAAAAAATGAAGGTTTAATTTTAAATATCGAATGCTGTCATGTCATTGGCCGATAAATATACTGTAATTAACTATAAATAGATCATGGATAGCTAATCGTTTTCATTCCTTAAGGAAACTCGAAAGTGAACACAACTTACGTTTGCACGCGCATTCTTATCAGTGACTCATTAAGTGACCGTTCATTAGCGGTTATCTTTAGAAGTTAATAATAAAAGTGACCATTTATAATAGTGGACTTTCAAGAATCAGGTATGTTGTTTCATTTTATCTTACTTGTTTGTCATGTTCATTGAAAATATAGATATAACAACGGGTCTACGACACGAGCTATTTTCTATAAAAAAAGTTCAAAATTATAATTCACTTAAACTTTTAACTATGTTCTTAATCTAATATAACGATGTTTTTTTCTTAATGAAGAACTTAAATGTGTCTAGATTAACGGCCATAAACTTTTGTCTGCGGAAATTTGCGGATTGTCTAGTTAGAAGCCTGCTACGCCTGCGTAGGCCGAAGCGTAACAACGCTACGACAATGTTTCAAATATGCTTATTGACTTTGTTTTATTTTTTCAGATGGGCAGTACATTGGATCCTTTTTAAGGGATTTTATATTTGAACTATGGCTGTCTACGAGTGGTTCAGACACAGAAAGATACCTTCAAGTGTTACAGCAGTTCATGGACATGGTGCCGAATGTAGACAACATAGATACTGCCAATTTGGATCCGATTATCAAGTATGTTTGCCAACGACTTTCCGTTTTATGGAAATCTACTTCTCAGAAAAAAAATACTGTTCTGAATAAACATTCTTAATGGCTGAGTGAGAAAGAAAGTGTAAATCTACCGAAATTATCCATATTAAACAAAAATACGCCACGTGATATTCCGCACAAACCGCGGAGCGGCGGTAGTGGTACGTCAAATGACGGAAATACGGCACGCAAGTTTTTTAAAAATCCGGCTGTACCTGCTGAAATGACAGGTATCTAACAATGCCTTATCGAAAGGTGTGGAGTTCTTTTGGAGTGTATGTCATCTGGCTACAATATAATTATAAATAAGTTTGATGAATACGCAAAAGAGACGGCCAAGCAACTCGTGACAGCATACCCATGGTATCCCTTACCTTCATCTGTGCATAAAATGCTCTTACACGGTGCTATAGTATTAGAAAACGCATTAGTTTCTATTGGTGAGCTGTCCGAAGAGGCTGCAGAATCAACTAATAAAAATAATAAAAATATAAAGGCGTTTAGGCTCAATCATGCCAGGAAAATGTCACGAGTCTTAACAAATACAGACCTTTTAAACAGACTTCTACTGAACACAGACCCATTGATCACATCCATGAGGCAATTCCCCGAAAAAGAAGACTTTACTGTCTGTAAACGTTATAAGTTTGTTAGATTTTTGTTCAATTAAAAATTAAAAATTAAATAATATTACATGTCATGTCCATGTAATATTACTTAATTTATTTATTTATTTTATTATTTGTACTTACTAATATAGCTTATAGAACAATTATTGTTAGATTTTAATACAATAGAACACCTGTAACTAACAATCTATATACCCTAAGTTTGCTGTTTAGTTTTAATAATTGTATACTTATTTTTTGCTATTTTTTATATAATACATTTATGTGTAGCATTCCCCAAATTGAGTTTTTTTTTAATAATCGTTAAATCCCTAAATTATAAAAATATTTCCAATAAAAAAAAACAAGTAATTGAGTAAATAATTAATTATGAGCGCCTTACTTAGGCGCGCAGCCCACCGTGCATCGGTAGACCTAATGCAGTCGCGATAGGGATGACAAATGACCAGTTAACAGTGTTGGCGATGGATGTATGTCGGTCTCTATTTTTATTACTTTCAGCGAGCTGCATCAAAACAGTCGTCTATTCGTCATACGCAGTGTGCGTGGGCGAACCAGGGACCGGAAAACCCCTCTTTAGGCTTAAGCCTATCGAGTTGGTTACCTAATCATATCTGTTACACAATGATACTGTAACAGCAACATTCAGTAACCGAATACAAACGGTAAGCGAAATGTTGCTGTAACAGTAACCATAACCCGGTTAACTGCAAAACCCAATCCCGATAGGGTTTTTGTTTGGGGTTTTCTTTAGGTTACTGTTAACCTTATTATAACAAACGAGTATACTCTTTACGTGTAAGTAAATTAGATTCAATATCTAATAACAGTAGAGGCTGGCATCGGCAAAGACAATTCCGTGTCAACAGTGAACGATAGAAATGTCGTAAAGGACATATAAAAACCTCGTACTTAGGACATTTGTATCTTGCACTGTTTTTTGGGTCCAACAGGTAGAATAACCCAGGTTTGTTTCATAGTTGTCACTTCAATCAATTTTGAACTATAAGCCGTTACACTAGAGTTGTATTAATAATAACAAGCGGTTTCTACGTCTTACACTTTCAAATTAAAGCGAAGACGGCAACGCGACGGCACGTGTTAATAATTTCTTATTTTTCTTCAAATACACAACAACCCGTTAGATTGAACTAGCTTATTTCATCAAATAAAATGTCATACCTTACAACTTCAATTCACGTTATAATAAATAAATATACTTCTATTAATTACGTGAATTTCTTAAGCTTTCGAAAATTAAAAGTGTAGTACTAAACAAAATTGCAATTAATGAAACTGCAACATCATTACGTTTGCTTGCATGTTGTGATTTAAAGTTATTCGTAGTGTTTATTTTGACGGATTTAACTTGTTCAACGAATTTAGTGAATATCTCTTACGAGTCTTACGACTAACGTCGGTAGGTGATATTTTGTTAAGTTATTTAATCAAAACATTCAAAACCATTGTAGGTAGTAGGAACGAATAGGAATAAATCGTCTAATACTGCACGTGCAATGATAATTAAACAACTTAGGTAGCCAAGTTTACAAGTCGGGCTCGCGTGTAATTTAGATCCGAGTATCCGTGGTACTCGTAGAAACAGATCTTAAATACACGCGGACCTAACCCATCCTTATCCGTTACCATAACGTTTTAGGGCATTTTCAAAAATAGGGTACCATTTTCATTTCTTTTTGAATATAGGAAGTTTTGGGTTTTTTGTAACCAGAATCACGAGTACTATTGGAAACAAGAAAAATAGTGTCCCGTTTTTTTTGTCAGCTTTGTAACGCATTTTTTTCATACATTTCGTATGGGCCGTTACAAACCTGACAAAATTTTTCTTTTTATGGAAAATTGAGGACCCATTTTCATTAAAAGGGTGCACTTTTTTCTGAAAATGCCCTTTAACGCAATTCAGTTAAGGTTCAGGTTCAGGTAAGGAACCTGTGTTGAGTTGTATGGCAGCGACTCAGTTTAGGCCCTAAACTGAATCACGTTAAGACGTCATGGTAAGGCCCCTTGGCGTGTAAAGTAACAGTGCATGATAATTAAAATAAAAAGTAGGGATACAAACAAAAAATTAGACATACTCGTAGTACATATTATGATCAATGTGAACAACAATCAAAATACAAAATATTCAGCAAAAACAATTCTACAACGATAGTAAAAAATAATATCGCACTTTTGTCTTAAATCTTCATAATAGGTAGGTCTTCCCATCACGGAACAATTGTATATAAGTTTTATAATTGTGTATAAGTTTTTTTGCTTTAGTTCTTTTTGTTTCTGCACCTCCTACTGTTTCTTTATTTCCTGTTTTATTTGCTCCGCTACCCTAAGGTTGTCTGGAAGAGATCGCTTGTTAGCGATAAGACCGCCTGTTGTTTACCTCTACTTTTTGTGTGTGTTTTTATTTTAATTTATATTATTTTTTCTGTATTGTTTTGTAAGGTGTGCAATAAAGAGTTATTGTATTGTATTGTATTGTATTGTATTGTGTTCCGGACCTTTGGGAGGCGTACGCGGAGCCGAAGCCAACACGCTGAGACCCTTTCGACAATTTAATGAAATGTAAGGGGTACACCGAGCGAATGATGCACCTGCCCGAGTTATGGGATGCACGCAGAGGCAGCACCGCCAGGGTGTATAGACTATTGAGATTTAATGGAAACCAAAATATACTGGACTATTAGGTGAAGGTGGTACTAAATACTGTGTTATAGAGAATAAAATCGGACGTCTGCCTAACAAAATGGTAATAAATTTAATTTACGGCAAACGGTGACTCGCCCACATAAGATGGGCCCCCACAAAAAGCGACATCCGTATGACACAACACCACCGGTATGAGGGCTGGGGGTAGAGAGGTGTCACTAAACTTTAAACATATAGCCAACTCGCCACTTAGGTTTCCACATCTAGTAGGTAGGTAATTATTAGGATTAGGTTTTGGAGCCGACGTGCTCATATTAAAAAAGGCTCGTTTATAAAACAAAAAAATGGCTTTGCACGTGCAGACAACGGATAGGTATTAGTTGTTGGTAAGGGTATCGTTACAAAAATTATGGCAATTTAAAATGATAATATTGAAAGCAGCTCTAGAAATTCCTGCTTCAAAAACTTTACTTGCATTGTTTTTACTAATGACTCTCATGAGACAATGACATTTAAGTGCACAAAGATGAATACCGACCGAGGGCAGGCTTATTGCCCTTATCGGTTCCACATAAACAATGAATCTCGGCAATGTCTAAGCCGCGATGCGTTATATTATCTTGGTCTGGTATTTTACATTAATATTCTTACAATTTACGTAATCCAGTCAAAATATTATTACACATATTTTGAGTTGATACTTTGTATCCCGATACCTATACCTACTATATGGTGTCACGGTAAACACTTCCGCTTTTCTATGTTTTCTGTGTGTATGTACACGAATGCATAGAATGAGCAGAAATCTAGATCCTGGATGGTTTTATGGATCTAGGGTGCCATGAAACATTGCTATCAAAGTAATATAAATAGTCAAATACGGTATAAGAGGGCAAGCGTACTGTTGGCTAGAAAGCTATCTCAATGGACAGCGACAATGTGTAGAAGTTACAAAAATAGTTAAAAACCATAACAAAACGTACAATTCGCCGTTCATCATTAACACATGCGGCGTGCCATCGGGTAGTATACTAGGGCCGTATTTGTTTTTACTTTACATCACCGATTTACCTGGCGCCACACAAAATGACACTATACTTTTTGCAGATGACACAACCATAGTAATTAAAGAAAATACAGATGGTTCTCTAAGAAATATTATTACATGTACATTAACAAATGTAACAAATTGGTTAGAAAATAAAAATCTCCAAGTTAACTTAACCGAAACACAACTGGTTTAATTTCAAACTTACTCGTATAATAGCAAATCAATTAGATTATCTGCCGATTTTAATGGCGTAAGTACAACTTATTTATTTATATTTATTTATTGCAAGCCTATACTGTCCCACTGCTGGGCAAAGGCCTCCCCCCACCTTCTCCACTCTTCCCGATCGAGAGCAGTCTCTGGCCATCGTTGCAAAAAGGAGTCAAGCTCGTCTCGCCATCGCCGGCGGGGTCTGCCGGGTCCTCGATTTGAGCTGTCAGGTTGCCACTCAGTGGCAATCTTGGCCCACAACTCCTCCGGCATGCGGCAGACATGACCAGCCCAGTCCCACTTCAACTTGGCCGCCTTCCGAGTTACGTCTACAATTTGAGTTTTGGAGCGCAGCGTTGTATTTCGGATTCGGTCAATTAGTTTAACATCCAATATGCTACGCTCCATAGCTCGTTGGCAAACCCCGAGTTTGGACTTCTGAGATAACGTCAAAGACCAAGTCTGTGCACCGTAGGTGAGAACTGGAAGTATGCACATGTCCATGAGCCTCCGCTTAAGTGACAAAGGGAGATCACTTTTCATTAGATGTTTTAAAGACCAGTAGCTCCTCCAGGCGTTTTCAGTCCGTCTTTCGACTTCCCTCTCCTGGCGCGCCTGAAAGGAAACTAGTTGGCCTAAGTACGGATACTCATGGACATATGCAATCGATTCACCGTTTATCTCTACCCTTTTTTTTTTTTTGACGGTGTGGAGAATGCAGTCACGCACCATCCCCCGACCTCGGGTAGGTCATTTGGGGGGTGTGTGGGACTCGCCGCTGCTTGCTCCTTCTCCTAGCGAGAAGGAAGCAGAGCGGCCCTACCCACTAAACTCCACACCGGCGTTTCCCTCCTGGCCGTTAATGAGAGCACCGTGGGATCAATATTATTCCACCTCGGTGCCCTCCGGCGGCCCCGGCTTTGTGCCGGGGCATCCGCACAAGGAGGGGGAAGTCAGAAACGCTTTGACCTCCCCCCCGACGGCGTGGGGCCGTGCAATGCGGGACCCGAACCCGCTGGCCCCGTTAAGGGTCTTGGCGAATGAACGCCAAGCGCCTTCGACCCCGCCGCCTGCCACGGAGCGGGTGAGCATCTACCGCGTCTTCCCGCTCCCTTTCCGCTGCCTCCTTCTGCGCCATAACCTCTTCGCAGAAGGAGGCCACCGCATCCCAATTCCTCTCGCTGCCCAGCATCGAAGCGATGACGCTGTGCAGCGAGAGGTCCACCAAACCAGTCCTCGCGACGAGGGCAGCTCTTTCCACGGCCCAGCGGTCACACTCTTCCAGAGTGTGTTGGGCCGTGTCATCCTCGTCGCCGCACTCATGGCACCTATCGTCCTCCTCCCGCCCTATTCGATGCAGGTAGTGTCCGAAACAACCATGCCCGGACACCACCTGCGTCAACCGGAAGGTCAGGGCCCCTTCCCTCCGGTCGACCCACTCCTCCATCTTTGGGAGGATAGCCCCTATGGTTCTGACCCCATACAGGCTATCCTCCAGCGCCTCTCTCCATCGACGCCTGAGCTGCTCCTCTGCCGCTCGTTCCGCCCTCTCCCACTCCCCCGGGTCTGGGGGCTCCTCCCTCCTCCTAGCCTCATCCCTCCGCTGGTGCCTCTCTGCCAGCACCACCGCATCCAGCTCCCAAGGCGGGGTGCCAGCAAGGAGGCATGCCGCTGCATGGGAGGTAGACCTGTACGCCCGCACCATGCGCTGCGCTACCACCCTCTGTGGTCTCCGGAGGAGTGCAGCGGAGCGATTGCTCAGCCTCCCGGCCCAGATTGGCGCCCCGTACAGCGCCATGCTGCGCACAACGCCCGCGTAGAGCCGCCTGCACGGGGCGTTCGGCCCGCCAATATTGGGCAATAGCCGGCCCAACGCCGAGGCAGCACTCACGAGACGAGGAGCCAGTCTCGCGAAGTGCTCCTCAAAGCTCCACCTCCTGTCCAGTATAAGGCCCAGATATTTGATGTGGGCCTTAACCTGGACCCGCTCCCCTCCAACTCTCAGGGCGGTTCCCGCCCCCATCCTCCATCCAATTCCCCCCCCGAGGACCATGGCCTCCGTCTTCGGTAGGGCGACCCGCAGTCCCAGGAGGCCGATTCGGTGGACCGTTAGTTCGGTCGCCACCTCGGCTCTCCTGAGCACCTCTTCGAGCTCCCGGCCACGCACAGCCACCAGTGTGTCGTCCGCGTAACACACGGTGGCCATTCGCGGGAGCTGCACCCCACGGATCACCCAATCGTACCCCAAGTTCCACAGGAGGGGACCCAACACAGATCCCTGTGGAACCCCGCACGCCATGGCCCTCTCATTCCTCTCCCCACCCTGTTCGTAGAGCACTACCCGCCCCGTCAGGTAGTGCTCCACTATCCTTCTTAAGTAGAGAGGCACTCCATGAAACCGGAGTGCCTCTCTTATGACCTCGTATATTTTTTATCTCTACCCTACGTGCCGTGCTATTTGTCATGAGCTTAGTCTTTGACATGTTCATCGTCAATCCAACCTCGAGGCTTGCGTCGCTCAGGTCTTGGAGCATATCTTGTAATTCGGAAGTTGTTGAAGAGAAAAGGACGATGTCGTCGGCAAATCGAAGAAGTACAACTTAATGAAACGGAAAGTGCAGTTTTTCTAGGAATTAAGATTGATAAGTTTTGTAATTGGAAAGCTCATATTAATACCTATATTTTATATCGATATTTTGTATCGTCTGCGAGCAACCGTCTCTGAGGCGGCAGTAACGGCAGCCTATAACGGTTATGTATCGTCGCATATCTGTTACGGAATAATAATATGGGGCAACTCATCAGATGCTGATAAGGTTTTCTTAGCCCGAAGAAAGTGTTTAAGATCTTTGTGTGGAGCATATTACCCAGATAGTTGCAAGCAATTATTTTAAAAAAGTATACTACCCTTGCCATCCTTATATGTATTAGTTATGTGTATATTCGTAAAACATAATATAGAATTGTTTAAAATGAAAGGAAGGGAAAAACGATATAAACACGATCTAAATACCGACACATCAGAGATTAAAACTATTTCAAAAAAATTGTAACTCTATGGCCATCAAATTATATTATAATTTTTCTTCCTGTACATATTATTATAAGAGTTCTTAAAGGAAAAAAAAATCAGTAGAAAACTCTTGTTCATTGTTAGATTTTGTATATAATTAGATATTGTTATTATAATTTTACTATTATAAATTTACTAAAACGGGGCTTAATCGTGTATAAACTTTGAAAACAAACCTCCGACGTTTCAAGGGTGACATTGCCCCCGTGGTCCCGGAGAAAGACTGTAATTTTAGTAGTATTTCCGTGAATATATACCTACTTAAAAAAGTTATACCCAGAGTATCTCGAGATGCGATTTTGTAATGTAATAAAATAAATTATAGATGTTTAATTACTCATTTATTGTCGGTACATTTTCAAATTAATTGAAACACATTACAGAAGCGTCTTGTAAATGTCGTTGTCACACACGATACCGGTTTTCTGCTCTGTTTGGAACATGCCATTAGGCCACGTTTAATTAAGACACGACTCGTGTACACGGAGCCACGTGTCAGCGTGTACTCTTGTAATCGGGAACCCTAATCTCAAACTCGTACGATTATACAAATTTTGCTCATTACTACGATAATACGAGATACGAAAAAATAATATAATAATAAGTGTCCAATATCAAAGTATGTCATAATCATTTGGAGCACCGCTTGCTGGACTTGCTTACAATTAACTCAAATACATACTTTTGTTTTGCCAATGGTAGCAAATAGCGGTCTCAAGTGAAAACACGTCAGACGTCAGCGTGCGTAGCCAAGATGCCAATCGCTCACGCTTCATAATGTATCGTAGCTACCTCTCTCTATCACTCTTTCTTATTAGCGTGACAATGACAGTTGCATTTCGTTAGCGAGTGAGCGTGAGCGGTTGGCATCTTGGTTACGCACCAAGGTAAGAAAAGAAAGTAATTGCCGGCAAAATCGTATTAAGATTGGTAATAAACAAGACTTTTATTGTTTATTCACCGTTTTATAGTGTTAACTTTTTAAAATCACGATTTCCACTTGAAAACTTATCTGCTATGAATAGCATTGTTGTGTCTTTTGTTAAACCCAACCGCTAATTACCTGCAGAAAATTACAAATTTATTGTCTTAAGAATAAGGGTCAAATTGGAATAGGACGCATTTCACATAAAACCTTTTAGAAATGAAATATTATGATCTGACCACCTGGGGTCAATTGTAAATTTTATTTTGTAAATTATAATAATATTAGGGGAACTCTCTTTCTAATAAAAGGGATTGAAAAGAGACTTCCGCTAATATTACAAGCTACAACTGATTATGCAATAGGCCTCTGGTCTAGCGTTTTGCAAGGGTTAGTTAGAGGGTGGTATTTATTATATTATGTTTGCTCTAGTTGAGTAGTGTATGAACTAAGCATGGATTAAAAATTCAAAAATCCAAATGCATTAAAAATCCAAAAAGTAGGCCAGTTGTCGATTGTAAGAAATATCGGGAATAGAATACAGTGTAGCTAACGTTTCCGGTACTTGGTAGCGACTAAAGCTTGCACAATATCCTCAAATCGATAAGAAATCTGTCCCCACTTTTAATATCTACCTACGTAAGTTGCAAAATTTAAAACAAGCTACACTAGGTAGCTACACTAGGGTTAGGTTAGGTATCAAATCAACTTTTAATTATGTAAAATAAACAGACACCTGGTTGACCACGCCTCGGTTCTTAATTTCAAAAGGTTATACGTTGAGTGCATGCTATGACAATTTGAACTTTATTGCCATAGTAATACTGTTGTTATTAATAAAATATCTCTTGTTCTTTATGGTACTTATTTCGTGCAGGTAATTAGCTGTTGGTTTTACAAAGGATAACAATGTCGAGATTTTAAAAAGTTTTAAATTTACCGACAGTCGTCACAAGATGTACTCACAAAATAGTACTATTTGCTGAAGTTTATCGCTTCGTAATCTGAGACTAATAGTTATGTTTTGTTTTAAGTTACCCATGTATGATTATTTACGACTCTACTTATATTTGACTGATTAACTACAAGAAAAATAAATAAACTTGAGCATAGTAGACACAAACGCTCACTCCGCTTTTATTTCTATGTATGATAATAAAAATGTTAGCCTAGCCTAAATATAGTAAGGAAATAAAGAAGCCATGCCACACTAAGAGCAAAACAAACCTGGTTCCACAGCGAGCGACAACGTCCTAACTCCTAGCCATGGTCATTCAATATTAAGTCTAATTCCAGGGCGTATAAAGATTACTTTCGTTTGAACTGTTCAAAACAGAAAGAAAACACTAACAGAATTCATTGCGGTTAGTTGCCGGTTAGCGGTTAATTGGGGTTAACTGGACCGATAAGGTTTCCGAATGATTAAGGTTTCCGTATCATGAGTTAACCAAATTAGAGGTGTTTTGAAAACAACCTTTAAAATAACCTTATGAAAAACCCGGGTTATGGTAACCGGTTCCGGTCCCTGGGGCGAACAAAAGCGATTATGGAAGTGTCTTATGCACGTTGCTCATCTAAGACACTAGTACATACATATCAAAAGTTTCTTAAGTAACTATGTAAGTATGTATTCCTTCCAAACGCTAAGGTGCGTTTTTGCCAAACCTAACAGGCAAACTTATGTACTGACTCCGTTATAGGTTTTAATTGCATTTTTAGGGTTCTGTACCTGAAAAGGAAAAAACGGAACCCTTATAGAATCACTTTGTTGTCCGTCCGTCCCGTCCGTCTGTCTGTCTAGACCCTTTATCTCGGGAACGCGTTTAGGTAGTAAGTTGAAATTAATGCCACATACCTACAAGTCTGCGGTCTCTTGAAGCTCTTGTGCCGGTATGGGGGAGCATCTTTTGTGCGGAACCCGCGGTAGGCGAGCCCGCATTTAGCCAGTTTTGTTTTTTGTAGGTGTATTTCGCTTTAACTAAATACCTACCTACAAACAATACGCAATGTGCCCATATGTCATACTACATAGTACGCGTGGTTAAAGAAGATTTATGTAAGTATGCCCTAAAAAGTTCCCGCATGTATGAACCGCGAGCCGCGACATGTGGTCCTTGCGGTCGCAATATCGCAGTTATTAAAATAACTTGGCCGTTATTACTTCCGCGGTCGCAACCGCCGTTTACCAAGAAAGTTATTGCATATCTACTTAAGATAGCTACACACGGGATAGCAACATAGTATCGAACACATTTTGAATAGAAAATAGCAATAGGAAAGTTTAAGAAAGGTACAGAATGTCCACTGTGTAGGTACATATTAAATTGATTTTTCTGAAAGTGAGTCGTTAACTTATGAAGATGGTGTTAATTACGCATATGTGCCCAAGAAGGTCGTGGTGTTGGTATGATGCTGTTTTCGGTTTTGGTTATTTCCTCTTAGTTGGTGTGAAAAGCAGTGTGTTACACGGAATCAAAATTATTTTCGTCTTGGGCGTTAACGCTTGAATCCCTCATTACGCTCAGGATGATACAATAGAATCCGGCATATTAAACCTCTCCTTATCTTCCAGTACATTTCCTTCTTTGTGGAAAGATGCCGATATCATTCCTCTCCCTAAAAAATCCAATCCTAGTTCTTTTTCTGATTACCGCCCTATTTCGATTCTTCCTTATCTATCCAAAGTCCTGGAGCGGCTAGTGCATCAACAATTAACTTCCTTTTTAAATAGAAATAGTCTTTTAAATCAGTTTCAGTCTGGGTTTCGTTCTGGCCATAGTACTACAACAGCTTTAGTCAAAGTCACTGATGACATTCGATTGGGCATGAATGATAGAAAGCTTACTGTGCTAACCCTTCTGGATTTCAGTAATGCTTTCAATACAGTTGACTTTGACATTCTACTTGCCATCCTACGCTCTCTTAATGTATCTACTGCAGTGCTTGGCTGGTTTCATAGCTATCTAAATGGTCGCCGGCAAAGAATTAAGGTGGATACTTCGCGGTCTTCGTGGTGTAGCACGCTGGCAGGCGTCCCGCAAGGCGGCGTGCTCTCCCCTCTTTTATTTTCTATCTTCATCAATTCCATTACTTACAATCTTTCATCTTCTTATCACCTGTATGCCGACGATCTTCAGATATATTCACAGGGTGGGCTGGGCGATCTTCCGTCCGTCATTGAGAGCACGAATGCTGACTTGGTACGCATTTCAGACTGGAGTCGCAACTATGGTCTGACAGTGAACCCTTCAAAGACCCAAGCCATTATAATCGGTAGTAACAAATTTATGACGAAAGTTGATTATAATAGTCTCCCTCCGGTTCTCTTTGATGGGATTCTAATACCTTTTTCTAAACAAGTAAGAAACCTGGGTATAATTCTGGATTGTACGTTATCCTGGATTCCCCAAGTGAGCGAGGTGAGCAGGAAGGTGTTCGCTGCAGTAGGATCCCTCAGGCGGCTTCGTAATTTTTTACCTATCGCCACTAAAATTGCGCTTGCTCAAACGTTGCTTCTTCCTATACTGGATTATGCAGACATATCTTATCTTGACCTTACCGAGGAGCAACTAAACAAACTTGAGCGTATTCAAAATCTTTGCATAAGGTTCATTTTTGGGTTACGCAAATATGACCATGTTTCTTGTTTTCGTTCTCAACTCAAGTGGCTCCCTATCCGCTATCGTCGTAATTCCCATATTCTTTCACTTCTCTATAGCATTCTTTTCAACCCTGCAACCCCCTCCTATCTCAAGCAGCGTTTTAGTTATCTCAATTCTCTTCGTTCCTCTCAAAACTTGCTTCTGACTGTGCCATCCTCCTCTTCCAAATTTTATAATACTTCTTTCACTTTTCAAGCAACCCGGCTGTGGAACTCTCTCCCTCTTGATATAAGGCGTGCTGAATCTGTTGCTTCTTTCAAATCTCTCCTTAAAAAGCACTATTTATCACTTCCTTAGTTCCTGTTCATGTAACTATTGTTTTCCTTTAATTTGACTGTGTAAAATCAGTAATCTGCTATCATCATTTCGCTTAATTAGTTTGTATTTGTATATATGTATTTATATATTTATGTATTTTGGTATGAACATATAATATGTATGTATATGTAATTGTGTGTGTGTTTGTTTTCTTTTTTTTGGAGATTTGTTTTTTCTGTTTATGTCATATATTTTGGTTCTCACATAATACTTTTTCCAGTTTTGCACCACCTACTGTATGTATACTTTTCTTAGTGTAGTGTCTCCTCTACCCAAAGGTTGTCTGGAAGAGATCGCTCTTTAGCGATAAGACCGCCTGTTGTTTGCCTCTTTTTCATGTGTAATCTATACCAGTTTGTGTTATTTTTGTTGTTTTGAGGTGCAATAAAGAGTTATTGTATTGTATTGTATTGTAGAATCCATCGCTTCATTCGGAATTCAATGCCTCACCGGAAATATATCATTTTGATACCTTTGTACCTAATTGTAACACAACCTACTATTTTACCACACTGATTGTGTTACAAAAAAATACTTTATTTCAGAACAATTATCCCATATTTTTTTAATTCATTTTGTACTACATACTACTTGTATACAAAGAGACAGCCACGATTACAGGCGACAAAAATGCCACTATCTTAGGCCCATCGTCCAACTTTAAAATTTACCTCTGTCTCACAAAATAGTTGTTCGCGACAATTGTCACAACTTTTATATAATATATGATCTTATCACCAGTGTGCGTAGCCAAGATGCCAATCGCTCACTCTCAGTCGCTAACGAAACGCAACTGTCATTGTCACACTAATAAGGAAGAGTGATAGAGAGAGGTAGCTGCGATACGTTATTAAGCGTGAGCGATTGGCATCTTGGCTACGCACGCTGCATTTGAAAATTGACATTGTCAGCCGACATGTTGACAATTGTCAGCGTGGTGTAACAAGGGTAGACATACTTATGTAGCTAAAATCCTTGACGTGTCAAGTCTTAAAATGTCACACGATACGTCGGTGCAGTGATATTGATATCTGAACACATGGCTTACAGCGCATATAACCTTTGATCTTCTATTATCAATGCTATGCATGACCTGATTGTGTGTGTGTTAGTAATACTAATAAATTGCCCCTGGATGCAGTGACGGCGCGTCGAAGCCGGAGGTATTTAAGCCTTACCTACTATTATTCCGTCTAAAAACTAGGCAATCCGGTGGGAATGGAGTTGTATGGATGCCCTACGGATAGGGCATTTAACTTGTACCTATTATACAACCAAGGAATGAGAGGTAGTCTTCATTGCTTTTGTGTGTAATTAGTCCATACTAGGGCATGCAATCACGGTATTGGATTGTATGACGATCCCGGGATTTATAATGAATCCCGGTATTGTCCATACAAAAATCCCGTGATTGCATGCCCTAGTCCATACATATATCGTGGAAAAGAAGAATACGGAACATACGGAAACAGTATCAGTTCCATAGAACTGTACAGGATATGTACTCGTACTACTCGCTGTAACGAAACTATCGCCGCAGCTGTTTCCGATAGCCATATAGTTTCATTACAGCGGTTATAAGGCCATTTGATAGCTCCATATGTTCCGATAGACCGTGAGAAACTCAAACAACCGTTTAATACAATTTTATATTAGTACAAGTAGTTACCGCCCGCTACTTCGTCTGCGTAGAAGTCCCTACAATGTGTAACTACCCCGTTTTAACTCTTGGAATTATGCAAAATTCCAGCTCCACGACTTTTGAAGAATATAGTCGACCGTAGGTTCAATGAGGATTAACGCGAGTCGATTTCCCGCTAGGGGCGTTAGTGGAGTGGGTCCTGCGGGAACATTTGAAACGTCGCTTTGACAATTCTCTCATTCTGACACAGGACACGCATGAGTGGCGCTGCGTGAGCGACAATACGGTAGCTCCCATTAGGGCAACGGACATGCAAACCCTTGTTGAACCTACGGTCGACGATACGTTCGGTTTTACACTTTCGGTTATGCGTAGTACCTATGCTGTATAATGTGACTGTTTTAAATATCTTAATTACTCTCTCAAGCAAATACTTGGTAGTCAAGTAGTTTGCCTTGCTTCCCAAAAATCAACACTATGGATTTATGATTATTTCATACCACGCTGATTTCCTCGTGCTTGTATTACGCGCGACATGCACATTCGCGTGCCAGTTTTGTTTTTCTTTTATCTATGGTTTTTAGCCTCGCTCTGGCAATCTATTAACGATATGGGCCCTGGTCTATAATCTATAAAATCGCCGTCAATAGAACTTACTAACGATGCAAACAAAAGGCATCTCATGTTTTATCACTGTTTCTACTTGTATTTTCACACTGAAACTATTCACTACTGAAACGGTTGTATTAGCGTAACATACAAAACATAAGATAAATAACTTAATCTTGTAGATTTCATTAAAAACTTAAGTGTTGTTATTACGATCAATATGGCGGTTTGTTTACATTATTTGCAAGTTGGATTGACTGCGATTTTAATTGCTTTTGTTATATTACAAGTATATTAGAAGGCTCATTTGATAACTTCACGTGTGAGGAAACCGAACAGAGTTTGTTTATATTCTACGTCCATACAAGTAACACACGTGGGTAATAAAATAATACGCCGGTGTTTTCTCAACATGGATAAGCGATAGTTCAATAAAAGACTAAATTTTTCAAATTATTGTATGAAACTACATAAATATAACCTGTCAACTGCGAGACTTTGGAATCGCGGACCGAGGGCGTAAAGAGTAAGTACCTATATGTCTCTTAATGTGAATCGTTGAGATAAACTCAATACTCGCATAGAAACTACTGACTATGCATTTAAGTGTGCCAAAACATCCACTTTGACCTACTTGCATATTTTAAAAACAAATCTTACTACGTGACAAATCTTACATAACTAACCAGGTCAAGTTAGGTCCAGAAAAGCATGTAATTCGCCGAATAATCACCAATACTGACTAACTTGAAAACAACGTAAATTGGCCGATGAGCGTGTCGGAGCGATTATAAAACAATTGACCTTGCTATTAGCCATAGACACGGTATGAATCTATGTCATAATGGGGTAAGCCTCTTTCATCACACTTGCTCGTAAATGGTGAGATTGTATGCAAGCATTCTTAGACTTAATGAGCTGTATTACGCCCATGGGCGTAATTTATTTTCATACATTTTACCGCCCGCTCGGAGCTCCCGGAGGACCGCGTGAGGCGCGCCACGCGCTCGCCGTTTGTAGCCGCCGCTCACCGCGCAACGGAGTAGCTACTGTGGACTGTGCTACTACTACACTACCGCTAATCATTATTGTATATTTATCTGCCTAGTATTTTTATTTATTTCCTCGCAAATGTGATGAAAAACACTGTATGTATCACGGGCGGTACAATCCTTACGAACTCGTGTTAATTGAGCCCTCGTATTCGTAACTCCTTGTTTACCACCCGTCTTAATACACAATGTACTATTACAATAGTTCACTGTGTCTGGGCGTCGAAATAATTATGAACACTAGAGCAAAAAACTTGCCGCGAAATAAAGCTTCACGCCGAAGGTCCGTAGTCCTGACGAGATTCCTTAGACTCCTTAGAGAGAGAGAGAGAGTCCTTAAACTATAGGGGTTACGAAACGAAGTTGTTCTAATACTTATAATTTAAACTTTCGTGAGACATATTGATACTAAATTGCAACGGTTAACACTCACGTATTTTTATCACAATATGCGTGACATGTTTCGTCTGCGTCGGGCAGACATTGTCGGACAGACTGAGTGGTGTTATCACCTTCGCGGCTAGGGCATCACCCTAGCCTAGGTGATGAGACACACCAATAAGGAGGAAATAAACAAAGCCGAAAACAGCATCATATCAACACCTCGATGCCACTAGTTAATGTCCGAAAACGTAAAAATGTGTAGTCCTTGAACAAAAAAGTGCCACTTTGATCCCTCCCAGCAGGGAAGAAAAGTACCACTTTGATCCCTCCTCGCTTATTCATATCAAATTACAGCTTTCTAGTACTAATGGTCACTGAGCTGAGCCGCGGACGGACAGACAGACAGACATGGTAAAACTATAAGGGTTTGCACTATAGTATAGAACCCAAAAAAAACCGTATTATGTATAGGTGGTCTGACCTTCTAAATAATAAAGCATATCATATTATGACCGTACCATCACCACTAATGTAGCAACGATGCGCCCGCGTCGATTTCGCAACGCATACAGTTATCCACCGTTATACCAAAACGCCATAATGTTTTTTGATAGCAACTGCACTTACGACGTTTTAAAAATCTGTTAAAGTTAGCGGACCATATCCGTATTAGCATATTTGCATAAAACTTTAAATATATTTTATTTTGGTAAATTAGGCGCCCCGTTGTTTTATAGGATAACGTTACTTTGTTTATGGAAAGCGGCGTAGGTACCATACCAGTTATTTGATAATTAAACTGAATTTAAAAGGAAAGAGAGCATGTCTACTTTGACACACTCTCGTATATACCTTAACGTGTAATCAGACATTTTCTCCTTATGGTGGACCTCCTACAGTTAAATAACTAATGTACATATGCGTTCAAAAGTGCATGGGCAATTTATGAAGGAATGAATTCATAGATTGCCCATGCAATTGTGAACGCGATAGTACCTCTATCATAGAACTACACGTAACTTTTACCTCGCGACTAGAACAGAACAGTAGGATAGAGAGCATCATACTGTCTTTTTCTTACGCTACTATTACCACCCCGAAAAAAGGGATGGAGATAGTTTTTTTGTCCTACTGCTACTGCGCTCGCTGGCTTGTCAGCCATACAAAAAGTATGCCACGTGCCAAGCGTAACCGCAATATATTTTGATATAAGTAAGTAGACATTTTTTCCGTGAATTAAAACAGCTTTAAAAACAGATAGCGAGCAAATTGCTTAAAGCTTTAAGTTTACCGTTTAATTTTCAAGATTACAATTTTGTTTAGCTAATTAATGTTGTAATCGAGTATGTTCACACTAACCCACAACAGTACTTACCAATTGTCATTGCGGTTCTTTGTTATTTACATATAATTTGTTAATATTAAGGAAATTCCAGGTTTAGACCGCTTGCAATGAACACTTTTGTAGCTTAATATTAAACCGTTCGTTTCTAAATAAATAAAATAAAATAAATATTTCTTTTCTTTTAGTGTATCATCATTAATATAACTTCTTTATCGTTAAATATGCTAGTTTTTTATTTTCATTTTGCACAAGGATGTCCCAAACCCTCGGAAACTGCCGTCGTTTCGCCCGCCGCGGTCACATTTTAGAACGACCATACGCCCGCTGCCCGCCGCGTGCGGCGCCTATCGCCCGCCGGACGCGGCGCACGGCGGCTGGTCAGAACGACCGAGGCCTAAGACTTATACATCATAAGACTTGTATTTTTGTCCGCCCATCAAAATTCAAAACGACGCTTTAAAATACCTAAATAGCCCCCTAGATAGACAGCTGTTTAGTTGTCAAAAGTGAAACCGAGTAACAGATATT
This sequence comes from Lathronympha strigana, assembly GCA_949128165.1. Lineage (NCBI taxonomy): Eukaryota > Metazoa > Arthropoda > Insecta > Lepidoptera > Tortricidae > Lathronympha > Lathronympha strigana. The sequence continues at coordinate 6,499,213 of OX421923.1, read as the reverse complement.
GATATGATCCTCCTTATATAGAAATTCATTTATGAAAGAATCGTCCAAACGATCTATTTGTGAGGCTGTATAACTGATACAGCCTATTACGTACACAATTTGCGCCTTTATTCCATTGACATAAAGATGAAAACGGCTAGCGTTGGTTGAACTATTGTGTTTATAGGCAGTTTTGTAATGACTGTGTGTGTGTGTGTAATCAAAATCGGCGTTGTTTGAACTGCGGCCCGGCCGTGGCGTGGGTTACGGAGCGGCATATTAGATTAGCGCGTGGTTTGTATTATGAAATGTGGCGTTTTTACAACCTTTTACTTAACTTGCATTGTATGTTGTTGTGTAACTATGTACTTAATTACTTCCACGATCCTTATTATTATTATATTTTTTTTACTTGTGTAAATAATTAATTGGAATGTGACGATGTACAAATAATACAAATAAATGATCTATCTATCTATCTATGTTTGTTTGTAAGGGTTAATCTTGCAAACTGAATTTAACTAACTTCCCGTTATACGAATAAGCTGAAACTTCAAATGCTTAATGTAGGTTGGATCACCATACAATATTATGGTACCAAAATAAGTCAGCGATAAAAGCTTGTACCTATAAAAAAATATTTATTTGACAAAAAGTTTTTATTACATACTGTGGTAAATGTGCAATCATAAATATCTCGTAGCCGAAATTATAATTTGATTTAATTAAAATTTATCTCATACGAAAGCTGAACGAAAAGCCGGTATAAATATCCGTGGTATACATATCCGCACCATTCCTAGTTCCTAAGTCCTAACTCCTACACTGTGTAAACATGACGGGTTTGGCGTACGTAATGCTTTTTTCACCTCAGCAGCTCGAAAAGGCTTACTTTGATATGCGAAACCAGTGAGCAAAATGCGATTTTGCTGCGAGCGTGAGGAAAATAAACGTCCGATTGACAATGTTCAGTCAAAACATGCAACTTTTTTTGTAAATGGCATCCTGGCCCGTTCAGCCAGATGAGGCCAATTTTCTAACAATTTGATCAAATTGGCAATTAGATTATATCGTTGCAAAGTTTCATACAATCACATCAAAACCAATTTGATTGTCCTGTCTGTACGGACACGTCTAGACGGTGCGTTTTGTCGGGCTCGTTCCGTCGTACCCTACTATGCAATACAGGAATAGGCAATGTGAGATCGAGGGAGTGCATGAAGGACGACGGCAGTGACGGCTCGCGATAAATCGCCCCGTCTAATATCATGTTTAAACAGAGCCAGAACCACGTTCAAAAACTCGTACGAGTTTTCATTTTTCAATATCAGTTTAAAATTTTGTGATTTTTATTTTATTTTTATAAGTAGATACGTTTTATAATTTTTATTTACCATTTGTTGATTCACGTTTCCTCACGTATAAATCTGTAGTAATAGTTATTTTCTTCCTGCTGAGGTGAAAAGTTGTATGTTCAACTCGAGACCAACGTTATTTGCATCTCGTGCCTTTGAGTCCTGAGCAAGTGAAAGATTAGAGCGTAGCGAGTGATTCTAATTTAGAATCTTGAGCGTGATAATTGGCACTCAGAACAAATACGAACTTTGCTCTCTTGTTGTACAAATAACTATTGTCCGGAATCTGTTTTGAATGTTAATGTAGCAGAAACATAATCATAATATTGGCATACTAAAGACGAGTTAGGTTAGGTTCGAACTGGGACCGAATTATTCGGACAAATTAAATTCTAAGCCATAACAGTTTACGCGCAAACCCAATGCCATGTAGAATTCTGCATAAAACAAAATGCGAATACAGGTGTGCTTACCATGAGTTGCACGCAATGCTTCTACAGCGACTGTGGCGCTTGAAAGTATGTCCATTACTCTGGCAGGATTGACATTTAACATACCCCCGCAGTCGCCATCATATCCCTATAGGTACGTCCAACTCATGGCAAGCACAAGGGTCAACCAAAGATGACATGTGTAAATCGCTATCGCTCGTGCTCTAATCCACCCGAGCAGCGCTTCATTGATATCGATCTTCGGCCATTCATTTTTCAACATCGCTTCTCCGTTACTCCGTAGGGCTGTCAGCTGTTCGGATTTAACCTGCATAATTTGAACCGATACGATGGGAATCTCAATAAAAGCAATTATTTTTAAACTAAAGTTAAACTTGTAGAATCCTATAAACAATATGTTTGTGTAAGATACTCCCAGGGGGTAGGTACTTAATACTGTATGCAATGTACCTCTATATACTACTCGATTAGGGTTTGCTCCCAGGACTGGTTTTGTATGGTGAGTGTGAGTGTGTTTTGTCGAAGTGACATTCGAGTGAGTTCCAATAAACGAACAAGAAAGGTGTAATTAGGTAACGAGTAGTACAGTTGCCATCAGATATATCGTAGCGACCAAGCTGGTCACAAATATCTGAACACGCCCCTTTTGTTAAGGCGGTACAGCGCTTGTTCAGATATTTGTGAGCACCTCGGCAGCTCCGATGTCAGATACATCGTGCGACTGTACATAGTTTTATTATGCTAACAAAACAAAGGTTAAAACTACTTGCGACATCCTGTATTTTTTAATATTACCTCAAACCGTAACCAAACGTAGGTTTTAGTACTATGAACCAATATTGCAAGGTAAGGTTTTCGTTAGTCTTAACCACCAAAGCGTAATGATTTTTTGAAAATTTATCTAGCAGCAATGTATTGCGTACACTGGTTTGACAGCCGTTAAAAGTTATCACTTGTGACAGCTGTGACGTCACGGCACGCGGCAGTAAGACAAAGTAGCGATAGGTACATTGCGTGCTGAATTATTTTATAAGGAAAAAATTAATAGTTACAGAGTAAGTTTTAATTGCAATCGGTTCATAGCGCAAACGCCTTTGCGTGAAATGAACGTGTTTGATTGGTTACTGAAGATGAGTTTATTAGTGAATTGTAAAAAAAAAAATTACGTCACTAGCAATTGCCTCGATGACCATGTCGTTTTAATTGAGTTGTTTCCTTAGGTTACTTTCTGATCGCGTAATCATATCAGCTCCGTGTAAGCATATTTTAATTGCATTTAAGTTAGCCAATTTTATCTCAATCGGATACTCGGAAGTCTGAACTTTTTTTATATTAAAATTATTGCAAGTTTTTAAGATATTCAGGAAACTTTGTCATATTGTTATTGACGAATATAACCAATCGTGCTCATTAATTTGTGCGAATGCAAAAACGTACGTATTTGTTAGGATTTAAAATATATTTTTGTATTAACACACAATAATTATATTAATTTTATCGACTTCACGCAAATAACTTAAAGTGATCGACGTAATGAAACGATAGTAACACAAAAATATTAAGCAAATTCGTCATAAACTGGCAAAAACTATATGAAAAATTACCCATGCACGTCCTTAAAATATTTGATGAAAATATGTCAAAAGTGTTTCCAATAAAGGATTAATATTTAATACTCACAAAGGCAGGTATATGTACAATTTTGTGTATTTCCGACTAAACAAAAATAACTAAATGAAGCCAATCTATAACCCATTCAATGTTTTTGTGATACAATCTCAGCACAAAAGTAACAACAGTTAGTTCGGAAATCAGCCCAGTACCAAAAAGTCACAACTAAACCGAGTCAAAATGACCGTTCCATCTTGGCCACAAGTAACTGACTATTGGTAGACTGTATCACAAAGGAATAAAGCCTATTTTAATCAATTTACTCTGTCAAGTTCAAGTTGTACATAAAGCAACACACGACTTTCCATCGGTAGGTCTTATATCTTGACAACACAGACTAGAATTGATTGGCTAACCATGTTGACTATGGTACTGCTTTTGGGTTCCATAAAGATTTGTGGCGTTTTAATTTTAAAACAGATTTAGTTCGTGACTGTCCGCCAATGAGTAGGCGATCTCCAAATCGTATGCTGCAACCAACCAAGGTGTTAGTTAGTATTAAGAATTATTTATTTTCGTTTGTAATACTAATAACAATATTTATAAATTAAACACTTTATAACGGATTAATCGCGTTTAATAACACCATGACCCTACGTTTCGAGCCCTATAGGTACAGCACTCGTTTCACAGGGTTAAGGTGATGAATGCCATCGTTTTAACTGTCAGCCTGGTAGGGCCATGGTGTTAATAAACGCGATTAATCCGTTTTTAAGTATTTTTCATCACACACTCGGTAATGGTGTTATAACGCGCAGGCGTATGGAGCGGTTAGAGCCGATTTAGTCCCCTCGGGAGTTATGGATTTTACTACAATATAACTCCCGAAGGAGTTATGAGTTTAGTTTTAAAATATCGTACGTCATTTCACTTCAGACTAAGGAGGTTTTGCATCAGCTAAGGCTTATTTCAAATCTTCGAACTTGGCTTTAAACCAACTTTACTGTGTATTAAACTTCAACGCAATATTTATCTGCATTATATATAATATTTTACTATTATTTCACGTGTGATGAAAAACATTGTATGCATCACGGTCGGTAAGAGGATTACAAACTCGAGTCATTAAAAGCCCTCCGCCTGCTGCGTCGGGCTTCTAACAGACTCTCGTTAGTAATCCTGTACTTACCTCCCTAGATGCACAATGTACTATAATTTCAATGAATAATAATCGCGGAAACAGAAGACGATATTAATCACTATAGATCATTAATCATTCATCATCAGGCGCTAACCTAGGAGTCTCTCAACGAGTGCGCAAGCCCAGCTTCCAGAGACGGAGAGCGGTAGTGAGACGTTGCAGGGAGATACGTGTAACCACGACTACTCTGTCAAGAGTAAAAGACTGAAAAGAGAGAAGATCATGAAATGTTTTTAAAAGTAGCTTTTACGCAGAAAAATATACCATCATTTAGTACCATCGATGTGATCTGATCTGATGATGGTGCCAGAAGGTGGATAGGATCAAAGTACCGTCATAGGGTCTATTCCGTCTTCCGTCTAATGCACACCTGCGTTGAATATATATAAGCTAGGAAAAGATATGCAAAAATCGGCTAGGAAAATCAATTTGACCAAGTCACAAATAATCAGTAGATTTGACGAACGTTACGTCTTAGCCTCATCTCTGCAAACTTCAATGGATAAATGTAAAAAGGTGGTTCTTAAATAGACCTCACAAAGTATAGTTACGCAGTGTTGCCGAGTCTGTCGACAAGCTGCTGCTTGGATAGCCTAAGTTCAACGACGGAGTGTACCTACTGCGCTCATATTCAACTTAGGCGAGCATTAGAATAGCCTATTTTTATAGCATTAGAATAGATAGAGCAGCAGAATAGCCCCATGAAGGAATTAGCCTCATTGAAGTTAGGGGAACCTTTCGAACAAACAGTAGACAGTAGACCCGTAATCGTAGAGTCGTAATCCTAAAACATGCAGTCGGCAATAAATGTGTCTATTCTGACTGTAGTTATTTACCTTCCGTTACATGATAAGATAAATAGGTTTTTAAATTAAAGTTTGGGTCAGAAATTCAATATGCATTGAACAAAGCGCAGGTGTAATTAGGGTCACAGCCAGTTGGCCAGGCGCCAATATGGCATATTCCGATTGCTTTTACAAAAGGACCTCTCGGGTTCGTCCATGAACCGGTCTTGTGTGATCCCAAAATCTATCATATTAAAGTGCCTAGTGGTTAGCTAGGGATATGTATCCATCTGTATGTATCCATTAGGTCTGTCTGCTGATATGTTTGCCGGGGGTCTCTAAATGATCGCCAAAACATTTTGCCGAATATCACATCCCAACCAACTCTTCGCAGAATTTCATTTCGCCGTAAGATCAGTTGCCAACTGTAACGTTATACAAACGTATGTTGCGCATATTATCATAATCCAACCTAATCTAGCCTAGTTGGCAAATGAATATTCGGCCAAATGATAGTTGACAAATATTAATTAGGTAAATGTTGGTATGCCAAGTTAATCATCTGCGAAAAACTGGTTAGGAAGTGATATTCGGCGAAAAGGCAGGATACCGTTTGCCGGCGATATATATGTCAGTCAGTACCTACCCTTTTTGAATGCCTTCTATCTCTTTCTCCGCAGGACATAATGCACCAGACAAGCAGACACGTGAATCCCTAATTATTGAATCTTCGAGGCGCGATTACGAGGAGAGACTGGCTGAAGAATTGCTAAGTCAGCCAAACGCCTTTTAGTCAAGCCTTTAGTGAAGCTGTGTTACAAATATCCCGACTATCGAGTCATCCGCGACCTGGGAACGAAATAATAAAATACCCGATAGCCTGCCTACGGCACTGTGCTAAAATAATACCTATTGGCCTGAGCTTGAAGCGACGGGAATCCATAGCTCCGAGCCTTCTGGAGTTAATTAAAACATTAGCTAAGCCGCCATGTTGCATTTAAGCGCTAATGAGTGCAGCCATTACAGAACGTCACATTTGTTCATGATAGCAGCTAATATGTACTACAGTAGGTACTCACTGTTATATTTAACAATGGCTATTTGGCCTAATTCAGGGATCGAAAATTGTTTTCGATGAATTTTTGATCGTCCTTAAAAAGAGCGAGGCGGTTTGTTGTCAATATCTGTAACAACATTTTGTTATTGAATAAAATCTTCTATAATGTAGAAGCATTCAAAAGTAGCACTAAAATTATCTTAGACCTGAATGATTCCAAGGGGATCCAATTGGCAACAGAAATGGCATACAATTACTAAATTACTTCTGTATTAGATATTATTTTACTCCAATCCAGCATCGGGTTCCACGGCTGAAAGGTACACAAACAAATATACGTAACTGGAGCCGACCCGAGTGAGTTACACAGTATACAGTTAGAGCAGTAACTTAACTAGGGCGTTTGAAAATGATAACCTGTCTCACGTGTTTAAAAAATTACACGTCTTATATCACTGCCGTGGTGCCGTGCTCTTGCGTCGCTCAAAGGGATAAAACACCGAACAACCTAGGATTTTTCAGAATATTGACAATGACGCGTGACGTATAGTATCCGGCGAGGTTCAGCAGCTGTTTTAGGTTTCAACGTTATTTAATTCGACCCCATCATGTAGTATGTATCAATATTATTTGTATTTTTACAGTTCAGAAGGGATCGTGTTTTATTATCTCTAAAATTCGTTAATACTGACTGAGGGCAACGACACCGTCTCAAAAGTTGAACCAAGTTCATAACATAAGTAACTTAAAAGTCTGCCTATTCTGCGTAAAGTTTTCATTCTATTCACTGAAGAACTCTTATAACCGGGTACTGCTGTGAGTATACTATGACTTTTCTCCCGTCCATTACTTGTTTACTACTGACATAAGCCGCAAGATATACGTACAGAGCTTAGCGGGAACATACGAGTGGAATTTGTCGATGTATCGGTTTCCGATACTCACAGTTCATGCTAAGACTCCTGAGGGTTCTGTGTACATTCCGATGCAGTGTGGAAATTGGGACGTGTAATATAACGTGGGATATTTAGCACTAGCAGACCTATGGAACTCTCCGCGCGATCTCGCATCGATTGCCTTTTCTCTTGTGTCTGTAACTACACATATTATCAACGGGCTGCCTGCACAAACCGCGCGTGCCCGCCGGCGCCAGTAGATACCTATTGTATAATATTTTTTAAATCGTTGCCAACCCTAGCGTTTGTGCGGGGAGTCGAGCATCAATTGTTTTTTGCGTAGTTTTCAAAACGGTATGTATTCGCTTTTTCTATGAGATAAATATCTGTTCTTAAAAACTGTTATATAATCTGTGGCAATAGTTCCTTCGGTGAAGGAAAATGTATGTATGTATGTATAAGCTTTATTGTACAATAACACAAGAAATACAAGAAATACAGTAACATAGACAATTTGATACAACAAAGGCGAACTTATCCCTATGAGGGATCTCTTCCAGTTAACCTTTGTGGAAAATGTCGGGAGGAAACCGGATAATCCTTATAGGACTCAGTTTTCTTCTTGGATTGGATGGATGGTAGTCTTCCACAAAACAGCTGTTTTGTGTAGTCTTCAGAAAACCTTGTGATTGTATGATTGATACATACCTGGGTTCCCCTTGAACAAGAAAGTGCTTTCATGACGAGGAAAAATGGGTACCACGGAGTTGAGGCTGATTCCTGATGTGAAATAACTGGAGGTATCTACGCATCATACGGTAAATTAATTGTACATAATAACCCCTAAAGAAGAAAAGATCACAGTTACAGGCGAAGCCAACCGGGAATTTCAACTTTCGAAGATTGTCCAGTGCCATCTTGAATTGTAGGAGTTACAGAGATGACTGCTATCGTCCAAAACAAAAGATAAGAATGGACCCCAAGAGGACCCCCGTGACGCAAGGGCGGCACTGGTTCGTTCCATTGGAGCTGCCAGGGCCGCCCTGATTGCGCCGAAGAGGACCAAGGAGAGGTTTTTAGTCGGCGAGAGCCCGATACAGCTTCTGCACTGCCCACCCTGTGCAGACGTATCCATAATGGAATATCTCCCATAAAACAAAACAGTTAACGTGATACTCGCACACTATTTTGTTTCCATGTCTGCGATAGGCCAGTTTGTCTGATCTGAACATTTGCGTAGTTTACGCACGTCTAGAAACCTAATTGAACCGTCTGGAAAGTTCCCCAAATCGATGGCCAATTATGAAATTGATTTCACCGCTTGTTTTCTATACTCTATCTCAATATGCCCTAACTCCATAATATCTAACGCATGTATTACCTTCAACGCGGGTTAAACCATCGCCAAGTTAACTGATCAATTGCAAACCCTTTTTCAGCGACATACGGTTCACCAATGGTCAGGGTATTGTTATTTGCTACCTTCAATGCTCGTTGTAGTGAGTCATGTAATCACATTTTTGATAAACTTGACCGTTGAGGTCGTTACTTCGTTAGTTGCGGTTTCTATCATGTTTAAACTTAGAGGTAGCTATGGCTATTCTAAAGCGGTTTTGACTATTTTTACAAGCTTTTATTGTTAAGATTAAATCTACCTTGAACCAGATACGAATAGCTCGTTTTTTAGGATTAGAAAAATAACGGTCGAATTTGCCTACGATTCTTCAATTATCTCAAACATCTCTGGAAAATATTAAAATAAGATTACATATTTCGATTATTAATGATATAATAAAGAAAGTAAGACAAATGTATGACAGTTTATAAATCGTTTAATAAAAGACAGAGAGAACTTATACCTAACGTCAGGTACAAAATTGCATGAACAACGAACAACTTATGAATACCTACTTAATTCGTAATTTGCCCATGCACTTTTGAACGCGACTGCACTCCTATATTGGAAAACGTTTTTAATTTGCCTTCACCCGTTTCTTATATATGGTATATGAACGTTTCGTAGTAATTACTAGTACATACCTGGTTTAGTGTCCAACCAAGCTAGATGAGGATAGCGCGATACGTCGAACTAGAAAGTTAAGATCCGCGGGAAAACGAAAGTACGTGAATACATACAAGTTTTTTACCCATGACGCGATTAACCGAACAATTATGTATGAGACCGTCTTGACAATGGCGATAAACACGGGGAAGTTGTAAATAAACTCTAGCAGGTAATCTGATAGGAGATAGATGGGTTTAATAAAATTATAGATTATCATACCGCTTCTCCTAGTAGACTTTCGTTACGGCTAATATAGATGGTAATTTTGATAGAAACTTTTTTGTTGCATAATCTGTAAACTACACAATAATTATCGTAAACTAGACATGCACTATAGCAAGGTTACTAGTAGCAGAGCGTACATCCATCTTAATGCCGGCAACGCCATCGCAACCAGGAATGTTACGGAGCTCTGGTTCTGATTCCGTTAAGTCGGAACTTCCGAATATTACACATCCGCTTCTGGTACGGTTCCTTTACTTTTGAATCGGAAGTTATATCGGACCAAGCCCTCCGTTAAAACTAAGAACATCTAAGTTCACTTCCTTACCAAGTAAAGGAAGTGTCAAAAGAGATGTAAGTATATGATATGTTTCGGCTTAAAAATAATATTTTAGGCCAAATATAAAACATTACAACAAAAATCAAACGATTTTTTGTTTTCGTCATTAATGTTTGTTAAAAATAAAAATATAGCCAGCAAACAACGCCGGTTAATTACGGACGTCGGCAGGCCAGACGATCGACACCTTTTGTCCGAAATATTCGGGTCAGCACTTTATTGTTGCAACAATGGCCCAGGTAACGAATGCGCGGCACAGCAATTATAATATGTGACGTTTTCAGACTGAAAGCAGTCAGTGAAAGCAGCAAATCGATTGTATTTTGGCTTGTATTGGATTTGGATCCGACTTGCGATCTGCAGCCAGAAGTTAATACCTTATACCCGCCTAATGGGAAGCGTTTCCGTAGGCAATGGCATCAACGATATTCCAGAGGTGTCAATTCAGATTGTAGTAGTAATAAAAACCTACATTATTCCTGTTTTAGAGAGACCTGCCTGGAGCCCGTCGGGAAATCCTCTACTAATCTAACTTTGCCTCGGTTTAGTTCTCGTTTGCTAAATCTACTTTGCGCAAATAGTTTTATCTCATTAACTAGTCAGGCAGACGGTCCAATATCCGAATGCTATACAATATGATTAGGTTTGAAAGTAGCACCAGTGACGGAGAAACAGAGGAGTAGCATGTTTGCTAGATACGGGCATACCTACAATAATGATTTTGATGAGTAAAGATAATAGTCATATACGTAAAATAATGTTAGGGATGAATGCGGATTACGATTGGAAGACCGAAAAAGCGATGGATGGATTGTGTGAAAGAGGACCTGAAAGGGAAAGAAGTGATTGCTGAGACGACGAGAGATAGAGGAGAATGGAAGAAGAAAACATGTTTTGCCGACCCCACATAATGTAAAATTAGGGAAGGAAGATGAAAAACTATGACTTGTCTTCGACTCGAATTCACACTTGTTCGTAGTTTCTTGTTTACCGCCCTTAATACACAATATACTATTGCGGCACATACACTTAATTGAACATCCTCGGTAAACCTTATGCCGGTGCGATCAATATTACAAATGGTCGGTGAATATGAATAGTGTTCGCGATGGTACTGTGAACTAATTGGAACCCTTCTCTAGAACAATGTCAAAATGACAAGCAGTAAGATATTTCTTACCATTTGATTTATAGCGTCACTGTGACATAGTCCTCCAGTGGCCTTGGTTCCAAATGGTTGACTGTCCCTATATAAAGGAGTGCGTAGTAATGACACCATCATTTTCACTATTGTAAACCCTGTCTCGTCGTAATAAGGTCTATAATTGGTAAGTTAAATGCGTTCGCAGTTTTTGGTGAACCGGGCCGCATTTTTGTTTTAATAATGCATTAATTATAACAAATTATATGGTAGCCGCGTTCGCACCTGGCTTTCTGTCTTTTGTTATCGTGTCGTGTGATTTTTAATGAATTTTGCCGCTATAGAAAGTGAAATAGAAATAGTTGAGCTTTATTTTGACACGAGTTGATTTTAATATAATTCTTTAAAAAAAAAATGTCGACCGTACCGACTACTTTAACCGACTTTAATGAGAAAATAGATGAACTTCGAAAGCTGCTTGAGGAACTTAAGAAACGACTTAACCAGTACCAAGTCAAAATAAAATTTAAAGTTATTTCCGACGTTTGGAGCTTCTGACTTCCGGGGGGCCCCGGGTTAATTTTCAAGTTTACCAGTATTTACACGCAATTAAACCCTTTTCTGGGAAATAACGTGAAAAATAGTGTAAGTTTAAATCAGTGTTTACATATACTAACGCCACAGTTGGACAAATATCTTACGATACGACCCACAATCGAGATACCGAAATCTATGTCGTTATTTTGCTGATCTTACGGCTCGAATTCGCAAATAGTTCACACTGTTATGAATGCATAGTTTAAATGTAATCCATCATGGTTTTCTCGTGTCATCTTTTTAGGAGTGCCCGTTTGACCCATACAGCTCTCTATTTTTATTGAACTGGCCTATTGTTTGGACACTGGCCTAGTGGATGTATAGAACAATAATCGCATAGAAGTGTCAATCTATGCCTTCTATAAGCCATTATGGAAGTCACTTTGTTTTACTGTTATTAAGTATATTTGTATTATTTGTCTTAATTATATAATGGTACTATATGACAAATACCCACTTAATGAATATCTTACTATTCAAATACCTAATGGGATCACTTTCCAGGCAGTAGGAACATATAGGTACTTTCTCAATTTGTATTTTTATGGGACAGAACGGAACGATTAACAGATTGTTCATGTACTTTTGAACGCCCTAGTATCTACACTAGGGCGTTCAAAAGTACATGGACAATTTATGAATGAATTCATTCTTAACATTGACTTTGGCACGCTAGCGCCGGTACCCGGAGTATCATTCTAACATCGAAGGTCCTTCTGTCATAGATTGACGCTCACGGTCTGTATTAGTACACGTTTCTAGCTAGATTGTGTGTACAACATTTATGCGCAAACGTTTGTTTCCATTGATTTTCAAACCGATTTTATTGTTACACATCAGCGGTGATGATTCTTATAAAAAGGGGAGGTTATAGGGAGTTCATTATTCATCTGAAAACAATAAGACTAACATTCTGTATCTCTTTCTTTTCCAGATATCAGACTTGGCGGTGGTGTTCGGGCTCGTTTGCCGAATGATGTGTGGATCGAGGCAACCGACATGGCTGCGCTCTCCTGCTACCAGCCGTGCCGGTCGCACCTCGCGCAGCCCGCTAGGTGAGTCCCCTTGGATCGCTCTCCTGCTACCAGCCGTGCCGGTCGCACCTCGCGCAGCCCGCTAGGTGAGTCCCCTTGGATCGCTCTCCTGCTACCAGCCGTGCCGGTCGCACCTCGCACAGCTCGCTAGGTGAGTCCCCGTGGATCGCTCTCCTGCTACCAGCCGTGCCGGCCGCACCTCTCACAGCCCGCTAGGTGAGTCCCCGTGGATCGCTCTCCTGCTACCAGCCGTGCCGGTCGCACCTCGCACAGCTCGCTAGGTGAGTCCCCGTGGATCGCTCTCCTGCTACCAGCCGTGCTGGACGCACCTCTCACAGCCCGCTAGGTGAGTCCACGTGGATCGCTCTCCTGCTACCAGCCGTGCCGGTTACACCTCGCACAGCCCGCTAGGTGAGTCCCCGTGGATCGCTCTCCTGCTACCAGCCGTGCTGGTCGCACCTCGCACAGCCCGCTAGGTGGGTCCCCATGGATCGCTCTTCTGCTACCAGCCGTGCCGATAGCTCAGTTCTCACTGATATCGATCATGCCCACAGACGTCCACTTCTGGACAAAGCACTCTCCAAGATTTTCCACAGCATTCGATTATGCAACAACCGCATCCGAGGGTCCAAGCGATTTTGAACAGATCGTCGGTCTGGCCACCAATAAGGTATTCAAGGTCTTCCCACGCTGCCTCTAGAACTTGTTTGCCGGTCGATAACCTGCCACAGAGGCCGTTAGCTCTTTGAGTCATTTCCACGGCCTAGTAGTGCTACTTAATACTGACCACTGTCATAACTATGTCGACAAGCATCATCCAATAATCATCTTAATCTAGTAGACTCATAAAAAGCAACTGTCAATTCCAGGTGCCTAGACGAAGAGGAGGAGCGGTTGGCGTCGGCTACCCTCTCCCTGCGTAGACGGCAACTCGCGGAGCGATGCCACGAGCCCCGCCGACACGACGCCATACCTGAGGTCTCCGTCAAGGTGATAAACTGTCTTACTTATTATACAAGATCAAATACATTGACCATCCAAAGTGGTAAGCTCGATAGACCACACTGCGTTCTTTCCACGCCACCAGTCGCTTTGCTAGAGTTTCACACCATGATACAATCTACATCGTTATTCCAGAACCTTATTTCAGAGGCGCAGCTAATGATAGCTCCACTTAAAATGTTCGGAAGGCGGCAGGAGTTACTTTGATATTTCTGTTCCTCGTGATCCGTTGTAAAAGTACACAACTGGTTAAAAGTTTTTAGCTTCCTAGCTTTCAACTATTTCCTACCTTCCCTTACCTTCCCTTCCGAGGTACATACCACAGTTGCTCGCTGTCAAAACTGGTCTTCCTTATACGCAATACATTTTTTTAAATAATACTTTAAAAAAAATGCACAAGTGTCTCATCCGAGCGTTTGCTAGCGTTGGCAAGCGCTGATCTTCTGATGAGACCATAGGCGGTTGAATTAACATTAATTACTATCATAATTCTTGCCGTATTTATTAGTGTAAGATTAAGCCCTAAATGGTGTATCATTTCAAGCTAGAACAAGCCAATAACGTAATCAGTTCGATTTACAGCGGACGCGCGAGGAGCTAGCGAAGCATGCGGCACAAACCCCACTGAACCGCCGGCTCAATGTGGAGTCGAGCTGGTCCAAGGTCGAGGAAGTGAGGAAGAAGTTCGAGAGGGCTGCTGCTGAACCCTCGTACTCGAGGTCTTTCGAATCGCCCCCTAGGTGAGAACAATACTTTAATGCATTTTTCGTACCTTATTCGAATATCACGTTCCATCCGACTTCATAAAATGAATGTTCAGGATCTTGCGCGCTGACCAACGGAGATGCCGCGCTGCGCGTAGGTTGTTCCAATGATAGTTTCACTCCCACTGATTTTAAATTAGGTTGTAACGTTTTAATGTCTGATGTTACGATGATAAGTGGTTTCAGAAATGTTTTATGTGTATCGGTAATCGGTATACAGAGCGTTACACCAGCCACTACGAATAATAATCTCTAACACCCCATATGTATAAGTCATACTAAGCAACTTTTATATGACACTAACCCCGAAATCGCGAAAAATGAAATTACTTTTTCATACATTGACATTTTGTAAGACCAAATTTTTTTTCCCGATTTCAGGGTTGTTCCCATAGTAAAAGTTGCTAAGTATGACTTATAAATATGGAGTGTCTGAGGTTTTCAGTGGTTGGTGTAATAACCTGTATTTTCTGTCTGTATGTCATTGTATGATATGTAACAATTTTTCCTATTCAGACGGCGGTTAGCGGACTCCCTATTCGCGAGCTTCAAGCTTCCCCGCAAGAAAGACGCCATGTTGACCCCCCGTGCGCCCGCGCAGCAGAAGCGCAAGAGCGCCGTCGAGATGTTGGCAGAATCCAAGGCGTTCTACGTCAAGTCTGAAACGGTTCTGGATAGGAAACAAGAACTGCCTCTTAGGGTGAGCTCATCATTACTATGAAAGCTAGAAGGATAGAATTCCCGCAAGAAAGACGCCTTGTTGATCCACGCAGTGACGCAGGTCGAGATGTTAGCAGAGTTCAGGGGTCCTTACCATGACGGCTTAAAGCGATTCAGTTTAGGTTCAGTTGAATGGAAATGGAAGCGACTCAGTTTAGGTCGTCAACTGAATCGCGTTAAGACGTCGGCCCCAGGGCTTTCTAAGTAAAATGTGAGACAGATTTAGACAGAAAGCAAGGGCTGAGTTCATCGCTTCCCTCCCTACATCCCTGTTATGGGGATAACTGAAGGGTAGAAGGATAGCAGACCAAGCTAAAACTAAAATATGTTAGCGGAAGTGTAAGAGCGCTGTTGGATTTGGATATGGTCGTATTATAGTAACATACAAAACTTAAGATAAATTACTCAAATCTTGGAGATTTCATTAAAATCATAAAAGTTAGGTTATTACGATCAATATAAGCGGTTTGTTTACATTGTTAGGAAGTTGGATTGACGGCGATTTTAGTTCATCAAATCATTAATAATTTTTAGATAATTAGAGGTAAGAAGCTTTCGTTTAAGAAAAGCAAGCTGATTATAAAAATCTATTATTTAACTACTAGTTTGTAGGTATAATTAAATAATATTTCAATGTTATGGTATTTTGTGTTTGACTGTATTTTATTTTATTTATTGCAACTATGAGTTTAAGATTTCAAATAAAGAATTAATATTATAAATTGTTTAATAACAGGTGAGCAGCGGCCTGGGTCAAGCGATTGCTGCCGGGGGCTGCCACTTAGTCAGTTCCAGTACGCTCAACAATGACGCATGCTGCAACCCCTGTAAGAAAACAACTCTATATTTTGTACATGCATATGGATCTGATAAGATGAAGTGATGAATCAGTCCTATCAGGAGGGTGTATATGGAGATATCCGCGTTATACGTTGTAATAAACTCGGCCGCCTCGAGGCGGCCGACGAGCCGTTCACCTAGCCTGGCATAGTGGTTAGGGCGTCTGTCACGAAAGCAGGAAGTCGCTGGTACGATCCCAGCCCTGGGCACTGGGGGCTTTGGTCACTTTGTCTGTAGTAAATGACATCTCTTTCAATTTATAATTTATTCTGTGGTCCTATTGTAACTGTAATTATATTATTATCAATGAAATCGTGATAATTGCGATAACATTGCTTACATCTCGTTGATCTCGTGTGTTGGGACCTATTTGTGATTGGCGCTACAGAATCGCCTTCACGCCGTTATCGGCCCAAGCGCAAACATCGACAAGAAAGTTTCTTTTTATCTGTGTCTAGAGTTGTACTTTCCCGAAAACGTTCTCCGATTTCTATGGGGAATATTCTTGAGCGAGAACATTCTCCATGCAAATCAGAGAACGTATGGTATTACGAACCAAGTTTTGACCTAGGCAACCTCGATTTCAGACGCCACGACTGGTCGCGCTGTGAGCACGCGGCGAGCCGTCAGCGCGGGGGAAGGACTCCAGAGCACACTCCGGAGGTTACTGCATGCTGACAGTAGGGAGAATATGTATCCTCAACATTATACTTGTAAGTTCTACGTGAGGCGCCGTCCATTTCTATGGAGATAATTAGTGTCCCATATAATGGAAACAAAGCAAAAGTGTGAAAACTCTCTTGGGCTAGTCTCTAACTACTCTGAGTTAAACGCCTATCGTTCTTCCAACTGTGCTACCGCGATTTCTCCTTCGCAATACCTTAACGCCTAGCGAGTCGCTAGTAGCGACATCTACCGAAAAAAGTTTGTACTTAAGCGGCTAGCGAAGTCTCAAGTAACACTGAGAATTAACCGCCAGCAATACATTTCTGTTCCGTTGCTATATACAAGTCAGTTGAAAATGGAAACACTTCGTTACCAAGCCCGGTAATTCGCGGGTTCTAATTTAGGGAGGGTGAGGGAAGTAGGTAATACTTACCTATTGTCATACCCCGCAACCCAACTAGCAAATCGGTAGCAGATTGACGTCAGGGTTGTCACTGTGTACTAACTAAGAACAAATCAAAAGGCATTATTCAAATCAACAATTTTTTTTTCGTCCTTCTTCATAATAAAATGTAGGTAATTAATACCTCCACAAGAGGGTCAATATAGTTATCAACTTATCATTAAATTGTATCAATCATACATACAATAAAATAGGTAAGTACTTCATCGTAACTGCCAACCCTGATATAAAACTGTCAAATGCTACCGATTTGCTACTTTGTTGCGAGGTATGCCTATTGTGTACCTAAGTACATGATAACCCGGTAATTCGCGTGCATGGTAGACGAAGGATTAAAAGTATTTGATAATATTTTATGTTTTTATTTTAAATACGTTTTTTGTCAATAATTTAATTTTTGTTACAAGTTTTTATCGCTGTACTTTGGTACAATAACATTGTATTGTCATCCAACCTTCATAAACATGTGAAGTTTCAGCTTAGTCGAACGGGAAGTTAGTCAAATTCAACTTGCAAGATTTGACCCTAACACATACGTTGCAAGTTAAATAATAAAAGTTTGTAAATAAATTAGTTGTTCCTGAAATAATATGTTCTTTAACATTTTTTTAACTAGAATTTAATTATTTATTTCTACGAACAGCGCACAAAATCTACGCGGAGCCCAGACGCGTGAAAGACTCGTACCCCGACCGGGAGCCCCGGCCCCTCGCCGGCACCCTCTCCGGCACGTCTTCCTCAGGCTCGGGCTCCAAGCATAAAGAGGACAAGCGGCCCCTCAGCTTCGGCGACGCGAGGGTATTCTTCCCGGAGTCCTTTGTCATACCGCGGCAGAGGGCCAGCGAGGTGCGAGTCAAGAGCGCCGTCGAGATACGTGAGTATTGCTACATACGATAGCTGCGATAGTATCATCACTATCGCAGCGAGAGACAAAATTAAGTGCATTAGATAGAATTAGAGCACCGAGCATCTCCACAAGGAAGAGAAAGTACTTGAGTTTGAAAGAACTTACTTGTGCAAACTTTTTTTATTGATGGGGAGAATTCGCATTCTCTCGATCATCATCTTAACCCAGTGAAAATAAGTGCTGTAAAGGGCTTGAAACGTAGGGTCATGGTGTTAATAAACGCGATTAATCCGTTCTAAAGTGTTTAATTTCAATGAATAACTAACAATCGCGGTAACAGAAGACAATATTATATTTACCTAAACTTAAACAATCTTCATTTTTACAGCGAGTTCCTCATCAAGCCCTGAGAACGTCGAGTTACCTGAGCCAATATTGAGCGCTGAAGGATCGCCGGCTGGCGAGCCCTTAGACGCCATCAGCCCCCCAGCTCAATACGCCCATTCTGCACCTAGATACATCAGGTATGTTGTAGAGTCAAACTCCCTGTTAACTCTGTCTGTGGTGTTGTATCGGGGATGAGTTACACAAAGGTTTATATTATTGTAAAGTTGCCAACTCGTAAAGCTCAAGATTCCAGTTATTGAACCACTCGCTACGCTCGTAACGTGGCTCAATTTTGGAATCTTTCGCTTGTTCGGGTCTCAATATAAGCCCGAAAGTTAAATAACAACTTTGCCCCTTGTAAATAACTATTATTTCCTCAGTTTCCTACGGACTCAAAAAAGTGAAGAAGCTAATCTTGATTGAGTGTGTGTCTACCTATTGATACATTTTTGTTTGTTATAGATCTAATTCTCACTCGCAACCGAGCATGCGCGAAGAGGATGGATGCACAAACATTAACAGTCACAAATCCCTACCTGATCTCCACACGCAAGCGAGAGGCTACCATGACCAGTAAGTTGAAAACGACAATAATGTTACTTTGCTACTCACATTTTTGCTATTTTGGCTTTCACTTGTCTGACGCCAGGCCTACAACATTTCCTGCATCTCCTGAGGACGCCTCGTGGAGAGGCGAGACACGAGTCGAGTTTTGTATTATTAGTTTGTTATTACTGTCCGACCGAAGTTTCGGTTTCGTTATCGGTTTCGGCCTAAAACCAGCCGAACCTTTCGGCCGCGCCGAAACTTACAATATCGTAGTTTCGGGTCGTTTCGGGGATTTTTTTCCGCTTCAACCCTAGTGTTAGGTATCGTTAGACAGGTATTTGAGAAATAATATGGGTTTGCGAAATAGTACATTTCGATGCTAGTGCGGAAAGTATGTCATTACTTTAGGAGCCCCGAGGTATCTTGCCACGAGCCGTAGGCGAGTGGCAATACTCGGGACAAGTGAAAAATGACATATCCGCACGTGAATCGAACGACGTTTTTCAATACAGATGCGAAAAAAATTAAAATACATAAGAACGAATTTGTAATACAGTGGATATACTAAGAACATCTTGAAAATGTTTATCTTATCTTCTTTACTTTCTCATTTTTAATCTCATAATCATTATTTCTCATATGCAAAATAATAAATCGCATTTGACAAATCGTATCATGTCTAATAGGGCCTTCGAACATGTAAAACATGTTTACCTGATTGAAAAACGCCTCTACTTTGACTGACGTTTCCTTGGCTCTGTTCCGGTTCATACACACAGATTTATAAGAACTGTTTACAATGTTAATATTTTTAATGAATGATCATTATTATGATGAAGAAGTAAATATTGAAATATGAAATATCAATATCTTTAATATTTTGGCGTTAATAGTAGGTATTTAGTTTTATTACGCCTCGGTAAAGGTAACGAACAATAATACTCTTCGGTAAGCAGCCATGAATTGAAAAAATTTGAAAAGTAAAAAGCACTAGTTCGCAAAAACAAACTTTGCGCACGCAAGACAGCCAAAAAAAGGGCACTTTTTGAGCAAATGTATTGAAAAAAATGTGTCCTCTCCCTCTGACTTTTGAACCGCAAGTCCAAAAAATAAAAAATAAATCATTTAAGTGCAGCTTTATAATTTTTTTTTGAAAATGGTGGAAATTGTCTTAAAACCGTGTGCTGGCGAGGTCTATAGCTCACAATCGCTAGTTTTCAAAGAGGAGTTCTCATTCACAAGCGTTTATCAACTGTAAAAATTCTATCTAATCTGTGGTAATGTTCCAGTACGGCTATTGGCAGTACGGATACCATCGGACGCTCGCCGCGGCGGCGTCGCCACTCCACGCACCAGAGAACTGCGTCCTGCTCTTCCAAAGGCACAAGGTATGTCACTATCTCTTTCCGATTTTGATACGGTTGATACGCGCAATGGGAGCTACCGTATTATCGCTCACCAGGCGGCGCCACTCATGCGTGTCAGTATGAGAGTAATGTCAAAGTGACGTTTGAAATGTCCCCGCAGGACCCACGTTCCACTAGCGCCCCTAGCGGAAAATAAACTCGCGGTGATCCATTCTCATCATTCTCTCAAAATTTCTGAAGACACTTAAATCGTAAGAATCCGCACACATTTAAGCGTCTTCAGGACTCTTGAGGAGAAAGATGATTTTCTTATTTATTTACCTATCACCCATATTTTTTGATTTAGTTTGATGTTTATTTGTTTATAAATTTCGCCAGATAATCTTATCGAAACCTCAGCGTTGGTCGCTAGCTAGGTCTCGCTGCCATTTTGATTTCTTGTATATTATGATTTATGAGTAAAAATCTGAATCTGAATTTGTAGGGCAGGTTTTAAGCGATGCTTCTTGATTTTCGACGTACTTTTGCAAGTACATTTAACATGAATTATGAAGATTAAACTATAATTATATGAAACTTACCCCACGATTCTGCTTCAGGTCTAACCACTCGTCGCTAATGTCGAGCGAGGCGTTCTCGGAGCACCCGTCGCCCGGTGACGACAATTATCAGTCGTACAATAGGTAATTAACTAATCAAAATCAGTTCACGAAGACCGTATCGAATATATCGTTTTTAATATAGTTAGTTAGGTTTTTGCAATATGTTATAAGGATTATAATAATTACCGGCGCCTTTGGGGACAGGAATCGTTACCGTTATAACTAAAAATATGAATATCATCCAAGATTCGCCATAATAATTTTATTAATTTTCTAAAATTGTATTTAGGTAATTATTATTTTTATTATTTATTATAAGGAGTACCAACAGCTTACAGAAAACATAGTAGTAATAGGAATAAATGACATAAAGCCAATTACAGGTCCTCACAAATAGTAGCATAATAACAGTTAGCGGTTAACACTTATGTACCTACATGCAACATCGTGATCCCAAAATACATGTGGTTACAATGAATACAGTAAACAAAAATTAACTAAGACTTAAAATATGCGAAACAGAAACAACCACTACACACCAAGTTAGGGCACACTCACTTAAAGAAATCATTTGTTAAATTGCGCCTTAAAGTAGAGATTTTACTATTGAAAACATCCACATCCACATATTTAGATAATGCCAATGATTTATCAGTTTTGCTGAATAAAATGCTGAAATATACAGTCAACCAATTGGAACTCTAGGCCACTGTAGGACTGTGTCATAGTGACGCTATAAATCAGATTCTAAGAAATCTCTTACTGCTGGTCATTTTGACATGGTACCAGAGTGGCCTGGGGTTCCAATTAGTCGACTGTACATTAAAATCCGAGATACCAAAATTAAATACCAGTTAATTAGTATGAAAACAATACCGATATACGATCCCTGTTTGAGGGTGGATAAAAACCGACAGCGCCTGGTTCGGGCCGCGGTAGGTACGCTCGGGCGAGGCATATCCGACGGAGGATTTGCCTCTCGAGGCGGCTCACTAAGTCCCAGCTATTTTGACTCTTTTTTTTTTAATATTCTCTCGCGTTAATCTAAAACGTGTAACATTCCCTTAGTCGTTGCGGCTCGTCGTTCGCTCGCGACTCTGGCGGCTCGAGCGGGCACTACACGCAGCACAGCGCGCCGCCCGCGCCGCGCCCGCCCGCGCCGCGCGACCCGCGCGACTCCGGCTGCTCCACGCAGAACGACCACCACGAGTGAGTGACAGAGACGAGACTATACTTACACACAACATTCCCTTAGTCGTTGCGGCTCGTCGTTCGCTCGCGACTCGGGCGGCTCGAGCGGGCACTACACGCAGCACAGCGCGCCGCCCGCGCCGCGCCCGCCCGCGCCGCGCGACCCGCGCGACTCCGGCTGCTCCACGCAGAACGACCACCACGAGTGAGTGACAGAGACGAGACTATACTTACACACAACATTCCCTTAGTCATTGCGGCTCGTCGTTCGCTCGCGACTCGGGCGGCTCGAGCGGGCACTACACGCAGCACAGCGCGCCGCCCGCGCCGCGCCCGCCCGCGCCGCGCGACCCGCGCGACTCCGGCTGCTCCACGCAGAACGACCACCACGAGTGAGTGACAGAGACGAGACTATACTTACACACAACATTCCCTTAGTCGTTGCGGCTCGTCGTTCGCTCGCGACTCGGGCGGCTCGAGCGGGCACTACACGCAGCACAGCGCGCCGCCCGCGCCGCGCCCGCCCGCGCCGCGCGACCCGCGCGACTCCGGCTGCTCCACGCAGAACGACCACCACGAGTGAGTGACAGAGACGAGACTATACTTACACACAACATTCCCTTAGTCGTTGCGGCTCGTCGTTCGCTCGCGACTCGGGCGGCTCGAGCGGGCACTACACGCAGCACAGCGCGCCGCCCGCGCCGCGCCCGCCCGCGCCGCGCGACCCGCGCGACTCCGGCTGCTCCACGCAGAACGACCACCACGAGTGAGTGACAGAGACGAGACTATACTTACACACAACATTCCCTTAGTCGTTGCGGCTCGTCGTTCGCTCGCGACTCGGGCGGCTCGAGCGGGCACTACACGCAGCACAGCGCGCCGCCCGCGCCGCGCCCGCCCGCGCCGCGCGACCCGCGCGACTCCGGCTGCTCCACGCAGAACGACCACCACGAGTGAGTGACAGAGACGAGACTATACTTACACACAACATTCCCTTAGTCATTGCGGCTCGTCGTTCGCTCGCGACTCGGGCGGCTCGAGCGGGCACTACACGCAGCACAGCGCGCCGCCCGCGCCGCGCCCGCCCGCGCCGCGCGACCCGCGCGACTCCGGCTGCTCCACGCAGAACGACCACCACGAGTGAGTGACAGAGACGAGACTATACTTACACACAACATTCCCTTAGTCGTTGCGGCTCGTCGTTCGCTCGCGACTCGGGCGGCTCGAGCGGGCACTACACGCAGCACAGCGCGCCGCCCGCGCCGCGCCCGCCCGCGCCGCGCGACCCGCGCGACTCCGGCTGCTCCACGCAGAACGACCACCACGAGTGAGTGACAGAGACGAGACTATACTTACACACAACATTCCCTTAGTCATTGCGGCTCGTCGTTCGCTCGCGACTCGGGCGGCTCGAGCGGGCACTACACGCAGCACAGCGCGCCGCCCGCGCCGCGCCCGCCCGCGCCGCGCGACCCGCGCGACTCCGGCTGCTCCACGCAGAACGACCACCACGAGTGAGTGACAGAGACGAGACTATACTTACACACAACATTCCCTTAGTCGTTGCGGCTCGTCGTTCGCTCGCGACTCTGGCGGCTCGAGCGGGCACTACACGCAGCACAGCGCGCCGCCCGCGCCGCGCCCGCCCGCGCCGCGCGACCCGCGTGACTCCGGCTGCTCCACGCAGAACGACCACCACGAGTGAGTGACAGAGACGAGACTATACTTACACACAACATTCCCTTAGTCGTTGCGGCTCGTCGTTCGCTCGCGACTCGGGCGGCTCGAGCGGGCACTACACGCAGCACAGCGCGCCGCCCGCGCCGCGCCCGCCCGCGCCGCGCGACCCGCGCGACTCCGGCTGCTCCACGCAGAACGACCACCACGAGTGAGTGACAGAGACGAGACTATACTTACACACAACATTCCCTTAGTCGTTGCGGCTCGTCGTTCGCTCGCGACTCTGGCGGCTCGAGCGGGCACTACACGCAGCACAGCGCGCCGCCCGCGCCGCGCCCGCCCGCGCCGCGCGACCCGCGCGACTCCGGCTGCTCCACGCAGAACGACCACCACGAGTGAGTGACAGAGACGAGACTATACTTACACACAACATTCCCTTAGTCGTTGCGGCTCGTCGTTCGCTCGCGACTCGGGCGGCTCGAGCGGGCACTACACGCAGCACAGCGCGCCGCCCGCGCCGCGCCCTCCCGCGCCGCGCGACCCGCGCGACTCCGGCTGCTCCACGCAGAACGACCACCACGAGTGAGTGACAGAGACGAGACTATACTTACACACAACATTCCCTTAGTCGTTGCGGCTCGTCGTTCGCTCGCGACTCGGGCGGCTCGAGCGGGCACTACACGCAGCACAGCGCGCCGCCCGCGCCGCGCCCGCCCGCGCCGCGCGACCCGCGCGACTCCGGCTGCTCCACGCAGAACGACCACCACGAGTGAGTGACAGAGACGAGACTATACTTACACACAACATTCCCTTAGTCGTTGCGGCTCGTCGTTCGCTCGCGACTCGGGCGGCTCGAGCGGGCACTACACGCAGCACAGCGCGCCGCCCGCGCCGCGCCCGCCCGCGCCGCGCGACCCGCGCGACTCCGGCTGCTCCACGCAGAACGACCACCACGAGTGAGTGACAGAGACGAGACTATACTTACACACAACATTCCCTTAGTCATTGCGGCTCGTCGTTCGCTCGCGACTCGGGCGGCTCGAGCGGGCACTACACGCAGCACAGCGCGCCGCCCGCGCCGCGCCCGCCCGCGCCGCGCGACCCGCGCGACTCCGGCTGCTCCACGCAGAACGACCACCACGAGTGAGTGACAGAGACGAGACTATACTTACACACAACATTCCCTTAGTCATTGCGGCTCGTCGTTCGCTCGCGACTCTGGCGGCTCGAGCGGGCACTACACGCAGCACAGCGCGCCGCCCGCGCCGCGCCCGCCCGCGCCGCGCGACCCGCGCGACTCCGGCTGCTCCACGCAGAACGACCACCACGAGTGAGTGACAGAGACGAGACTATACTTACACACAACATTCCCTTAGTCATTGCGGCTCGTCGTTCGCTCGCGACTCGGGCGGCTCGAGCGGGCACTACACGCAGCACAGCGCGCCGCCCGCGCCGCGCCCGCCCGCGCCGCGCGACCCGCGCGACTCCGGCTGCTCCACGCAGAACGACCACCACGAGTGAGTGACAGAGACGAGACTATACTTACACACAACATTCCCTTAGTCGTTGCGGCTCGTCGTTCGCTCGCGACTCTGGCGGCTCGAGCGGGCACTACACGCAGCACAGCGCGCCGCCCGCGCCGCGCCCGCCCGCGCCGCGCGACCCGCGCGACTCCGGCTGCTCCACGCAGAACGACCACCACGAGTGAGTGACAGAGACGAGACTATACTTACACACAACATTCCCTTAGTCGTTGCGGCTCGTCGTTCGCTCGCGACTCGGGCGGCTCGAGCGGGCACTACACGCAGCACAGCGCGCCGCCCGCGCCGCGCCCGCCCGCGCCGCGCGACCCGCGCGACTCCGGCTGCTCCACGCAGAACGACCACCACGAGTGAGTGACAGAGACGAGACTATACTTACACACAACATTCCCTTAGTCGTTGCGGCTCGTCGTTCGCTCGCGACTCGGGCGGCTCGAGCGGGCACTACACGCAGCACAGCGCGCCGCCCGCGCCGCGCCCGCCCGCGCCGCGCGACCCGCGCGACTCCGGCTGCTCCACGCAGAACGACCACCACGAGTGAGTGACAGAGACGAGACTATACTTACACACAACATTCCCTTAGTCGTTGCGGCTCGTCGTTCGCTCGCGACTCGGGCGGCTCGAGCGGGCACTACACGCAGCACAGCGCGCCGCCCGCGCCGCGCCCGCCCGCGCCGCGCGACCCGCGCGACTCCGGCTGCTCCACGCAGAACGACCACCACGAGTGAGTGACAGAGACGAGACTATACTTACACACAACATTCCCTTAGTCATTGCGGCTCGTCGTTCGCTCGCGACTCGGGCGGCTCGAGCGGGCACTACACGCAGCACAGCGCGCCGCCCGCGCCGCGCCCGCCCGCGCCGCGCGACCCGCGCGACTCCGGCTGCTCCACGCAGAACGACCACCACGAGTGAGTGACAGAGACGAGACTATACTTACACACAACATTCCCTTAGTCATTGCGGCTCGTCGTTCGCTCGCGACTCGGGCGGCTCGAGCGGGCACTACACGCAGCACAGCGCGCCGCCCGCGCCGCGCCCGCCCGCGCCGCGCGACCCGCGCGACTCCGGCTGCTCCACGCAGAACGACCACCACGAGTGAGTGACAGAGACGAGACTATACTTACACACAACATTCCCTTAGTCGTTGCGGCTCGTCGTTCGCTCGCGACTCGGGCGGCTCGAGCGGGCACTACACGCAGCACAGCGCGCCGCCCGCGCCGCGCCCGCCCGCGCCGCGCGACCCGCGCGACTCCGGCTGCTCCACGCAGAACGACCACCACGAGTGAGTGACAGAGACGAGACTATACTTACACACAACATTCCCTTAGTCATTGCGGCTCGTCGTTCGCTCGCGACTCGGGCGGCTCGAGCGGGCACTACACGCAGCACAGCGCGCCGCCCGCGCCGCGCCCGCCCGCGCCGCGCGACCCGCGCGACTCCGGCTGCTCCACGCAGAACGACCACCACGAGTGAGTGACAGAGACGAGACTATACTTACACACAACATTCCCTTAGTCATTGCGGCTCGTCGTTCGCTCGCGACTCTGGCGGCTCGAGCGGGCACTACACGCAGCACAGCGCGCCGCCCGCGCCGCGCCCGCCCGCGCCGCGCGACCCGCGCGACTCCGGCTGCTCCACGCAGAACGACCACCACGAGTGAGTGACAGAGACGAGACTATACTTACACACAACATTCCCTTAGTCATTGCGGCTCGTCGTTCGCTCGCGACTCGGGCGGCTCGAGCGGGCACTACACGCAGCACAGCGCGCCGCCCGCGCCGCGCCCGCCCGCGCCGCGCGACCCGCGCGACTCCGGCTGCTCCACGCAGAACGACCACCACGAGTGAGTGACAGAGACGAGACTATACTTACACACAACATTCCCTTAGTCGTTGCGGCTCGTCGTTCGCTCGCGACTCGGGCGGCTCGAGCGGGCACTACACGCAGCACAGCGCGCCGCCCGCGCCGCGCCCGCCCGCGCCGCGCGACCCGCGCGACTCCGGCTGCTCCACGCAGAACGACCACCACGAGTGAGTGACAGAGACGAGACTATACTTACACACAACATTCCCTTAGTCGTTGCGGCTCGTCGTTCGCTCGCGACTCGGGCGGCTCGAGCGGGCACTACACGCAGCACAGCGCGCCGCCCGCGCCGCGCCCGCCCGCGCCGCGCGACCCGCGCGACTCCGGCTGCTCCACGCAGAACGACCACCACGAGTGAGTGACAGAGACGAGACTATACTTACACACAACATTCCCTTAGTCATTGCGGCTCGTCGTTCGCTCGCGACTCGGGCGGCTCGAGCGGGCACTACACGCAGCACAGCGCGCCGCCCGCGCCGCGCCCGCCCGCGCCGCGCGACCCGCGCGACTCCGGCTGCTCCACGCAGAACGACCACCACGAGTGAGTGACAGAGACGAGACTATACTTACACACAACATTCCCTTAGTCGTTGCGGCTCGTCGTTCGCTCGCGACTCGGGCGGCTCGAGCGGGCACTACACGCAGCACAGCGCGCCGCCCGCGCCGCGCCCGCCCGCGCCGCGCGACCCGCGCGACTCCGGCTGCTCCACGCAGAACGACCACCACGAGTGAGTGACAGAGACGAGACTATACTTACACACAACATTCCCTTAGTCGTTGCGGCTCGTCGTTCGCTCGCGACTCGGGCGGCTCGAGCGGGCACTACACGCAGCACAGCGCGCCGCCCGCGCCGCGCCCGCCCGCGCCGCGCGACCCGCGCGACTCCGGCTGCTCCACGCAGAACGACCACCACGAGTGAGTGACAGAGACGAGACTATACTTACACACAACATTCCCTTAGTCGTTGCGGCTCGTCGTTCGCTCGCGACTCGGGCGGCTCGAGCGGGCACTACACCACGAGTGAGTAACAGAGATGAGACTATACTTACACATAACTTGATGCGAACAGTGACTGCAGCAGCCTTACCATGACATTTTAACGCGATTCAGTTCAGAACTTCAATTGAGGCGCTGCCATACAACAGCATAGTTAAGGACCTAAACTGAATCGCGTGAAGATGTCAGGTTTCTTAAGTTGCGAAACCTACATATACCGGGTGTAACGCCAGTCCCTGAAAACATTAGACACCCGATTTCCAGGTTGGTCCCATAGTAAAAGTTGCTCAAAGGTTTTTATTGATTGGTATTACGCACGTACGTTTTATAACTGTATCTGAAATATACTAGAAATCCCTCTGCCGTGCCTAATTTTTGAAAAGCTAGTTTACTAAAAACGGTTTGAATTGCAGTCGCTACGGCGGTTACTACGGGTCCTGGGCCGGACTAGAAGAGTGCTACGTGTCCGCGCCGCCGCAGTTCCAAGATGGCGCGCCGTCGCCGCCGCACGCGCCGCCGCCGCCGCTCTACCCGCCAAGAGTCGGCATACACTTCCAGGTATGTTACAGCTGCCACGGCTCATAGTCCCCGTGCAATGTAGAGCACAGTGTTACGTCTCGGCACCGCACCCGCTGCCGACTCCTCCAAGAATCGCCATTCACTTCCGTGTGAAACAAGTGAACGTCAATGTTAATCTCTTTTTATTAGACACTTTCAAGCGTTTGATAAACAGGGCCCAGGGGACCGATTTTTGAGATTCGAACGCTGGAATACAAAAACAAGTGATCGAAAATAATCCCACGTGAAAATTTGTCACGATTATATTCGCATGATACCATAGTTCGTATTTTTGAAAGTCATTGAAATTATCACTCGTAAGGCTAGTGGAGTTTCTTTCTACTTCGTTTTTATTCACTTTCGAATAAAATATTCGAGCGTTCGAATCTCAAAAATCAATCCCCTGGTATATAATATAGCTATAGCGGCTACGGCCCGTAGCCGATAAGTGCAGTGCCACAAGTACTGTTCGAAGCCGACGTGCTGAGGTAGAATATTTTACCCTTTCATCGCTCTAGTCGGCTGTGGCCGTCATCAGCAAGTCTTACATTAGTGACAGCTTTGCCAAAGCAATAAGGACTTACACGGGACCCCGTAAAGTTCAATTTCCTTAAACAAGCGCCATCGCCTGGCGTCCGGGGCACGGCATATTCCTTCGCTGTCTAACGATCAAAGAATTAACAGTGCGTCCGTCCAAGCGCCGCCTCAGTTTTAAGATGGCGCACAGTCGCCGTCATGTACTTCAACGAGAGTGATGCATTTAATGAAAGGCTAAGGAACTCATAGTTATAACTTTTT
Source organism: Lathronympha strigana (assembly GCA_949128165.1). Classification (NCBI taxonomy): domain Eukaryota; kingdom Metazoa; phylum Arthropoda; class Insecta; order Lepidoptera; family Tortricidae; genus Lathronympha; species Lathronympha strigana. Next base: position 6,469,641 of record OX421923.1, on the reverse strand, counting down.
CTGCCAAGAATCCTAACTTGAAAGTATGTTATCTATTCACAGGCGAGCGCCCCACCCCCGCAGTTCCAAGACGAGCCCCCGTGCTATGACTACAACGACTACGACTGCGGCACTTACAAACCGCCCGCCAAGTGCCGCGGCCGGAAGGACTATCCTAGAGAATCAAGGGACTATAACAGGTAACAAATCAAATGACGGTTTGACAAATATTCATTCTGAGATTCGATCCAGATATTTTTTTCTCAACGAAAGTCTGCAATGAAAGAAATAAGAAAGAAAGAAAGAATTTTTATTTGCGACGATCACAATAAACAGACATAAAACAAAACAATATAAAATATAAGTTGTGTGTACATAACAAAATGGACCCAACTCAGCATATTGCCGGCTAAGAAGCCGGCGCTGGTCTTCCGTAGGGCCCATTCAGTGATGCCACGACAGATAACACAGAAATTTACCTTATTTAATGTGCTGTGTATACTGGACATGGGTACCCTAAATAAGATGATAAAAAATTAACTCCGTTTTATGTAACTGCTCTATAAGTGTGATCGCCATCGATTACTGAATTAGAAAAAATGCTTCCTGGTACACCTATTAAAAATCATTGTGTAGATTTTTTTTCAAATCTACTGTCTCCCTCCCTTTTTTCGACGGTGCAATATCAGCGTAAAAAGACAGTATGACTCTGCCTATGCATGAACGAAATATTGTGTATAACCAGAGTGGTTTTTGTGACCCACAAATATGTAACAGTAATTGTTTTGAATTAGGTATCACGAGAGCGGCGCGGAACCGATCAACAAGCAACCGCAGTATGCAGAGCGGCGCGCGCGCATCGACGACTCACAGGAGTACGTCAATGCCAGCCAGGTTAGTCATTATGAATCTTATGTTGGTTGTAATAAAGTTGATATTAACTCGACGTTAACTTGGTGCTTTTATTATACATTTTTATTACACTCTGCGCCCCCTTCACAAAGTGGCAAGGAGAATGAAGAAACTTCTTACAAATATCTCAGATGAGAGTTAGTAAAAAAACAAAGTTAATCTCTTTTCAGCTGAGCCCTTACGGATTACGGATTACAACAAAGCAATTGTATTCAACAATGGCATTATATGTCTATTAGGCACCGGCGCCGAATATGCAAAAAAGAATTAACTACACTTAACTGTTTTCCCATTATCAACTCTATTCCTTAAGAATAAAGATTAAAACTACATTCTCTCTTACGCACGTACCATATTTCTTTCAGGTAAATCCTAAGGACCACCGTGCTAAATATGTTGTTTTCTCAATTAGTTCATATTGAATCTTATTGCTATAGCGATAGAGTCTTAACCACGGTTAACGTGACCGAATCTTTTTATGCAGGCAGTAGCACTTGCAGCTTGCTAACAGTAAACAAAGGGGATTTGTTAGAGGCTCAGTTTAAAATTGAACTGCTATAACCATAGATGTGATGTTTCCAGATGTGTCCCGCCGAAGAAGTGACGTCCCCGCTTGGTACGTTCAAACGCCAACGTTGTCTACGGTACAAACAGCGGCGACCAAGACCCATCTTACGATCCAAGTCTGACATCTCTGATAGGTATGATTAACGTTAGTTCGGCACCCTTAACTTTTTGACGGCCACAGTTGGTAGGCGAGACAACCAAGAATTTGATATATCTCTCTCGCTTTATACCATTTATTGTTGGCTGCTTGTTTTATTCTTAGTACAAATGTGAATTAATAGAGTAAAAAACAATACAGTAACGCAATTTCCGGCCGCTAAAACACAAATACTTACAGTAATGAATTAGTTTTTTTTTAAATTCATAATGGAGTTTCTCCCGTACCATTTCCGAGCGTATTGGAGATGAGATAACTTAATGGGAGCTACCGTATTGTCACTCACCAGGCGGCGCCACTCACGCGTGGATCCTGTGTTAGTTGGCCGAGAGAATTGGCCAACAAAATGGGCTTGCCAGAAAGTCAGCGCTGTCCTTCGGGATAGCATTATGCTGAGGCGAGTCCATTTCGTGGTAAAAATATTCTGTTTTTTCTTTGGTACTTAAATGTTTTCTTGTATTTCTGATTTTTACCATGAATAAATATGATTTTGATTTTTTTTTAATTGTCAAAGTGACGTTTGAAATGTCGTTCCACTAGCGCCTCTAGTGGAAAATCGCGGTAATCCTAAATGGGTTTCTCTAGGTACAGGCGCAGCGACGGGCGCAGCCCCGCCTCCGCGCCCTGCGAGGACGACTCGCCCGACAGCCCGTCGTCGGGCGAGCAGCTGCAGCAGTTCTTCGAGAGGCTCGGCCTGGAGCCCCGCCAGTACGACGCGCTGCTCAGGGACGCTCTGCCGGACAGCCCGGTCTTCTTCTCGTCGGCCTCCACTGTGGACTCCAATCAGTTGGCTAACGCTGCTGACTATACGGTAAGCTTAAAAGACGACCTGACACTGCCCGCCGTAGTTAAAGCTATGGTGGGTGAAGACAGGTCATGGCAGGCTCTAAAGACCTTCTGCGAGAGAGTTCTGCTCCAGAAGGAGCAAGCGGAACGGGCCAGGGAGGTCGATCCAACGGCCGACCAACGGCGCCGCAGACGCATTGGGCGCAGGCGAGTCGCTAACGACCGCCGCATGCCTCCGTAAGGGAACCTGGGATGACAGGCACGGGGACGTCTGTCATCCGAACACCTCCAGGTCCCTGCGAGGGCGGCCGTCATACACGGCAACTGACGAAAGAGGCCAACACTGGCCTCCGGAGGCGGTCCGGTAAATCGGACAAAGTGCTGGTGGTGCTGCAGAAGTTAAGCGCGAGCGTTCCGGCAGCCCACCGCTACAGCACACTGGTGGCAAATAGAGGGGTTTTTAGTGGGTACACCTGGGGTCTCATTAGCCCAACAGGGAGTCCCACATAACCGTTCCGGGTCCATCCCCGCACCCGGACGGTATGCGTAACGCATTTTCCCCTCTTAAAAAAAAAAAAAGCTTAAAAGACTCCGAATACCATTTTAAAACACGAATAAAATAATTCATTATCTGTATCTTTTTTTTTATTCAAGAAGTTTGCATTACATGATAAAAAGATACATGGATATACACTTGACATATACAACACAAACTAACTGAAATGGAGATGGCTTAGCTTGTGTCTGTGCCATAAGCCCTTCAGACACTTAGGCCTATCTCATGAACCGTTACAGTTACACGGTTGAAATTTTCACAGATGATGTGTTTCTGTACCTACCCGCTATAACAACAAATACTATGAATCAGAAAAACAATATTTAAGGAGGCTCCCATACAGCCAACGTGATTTTTTAGCCGTTTTTACAGATAATAGTTCGGAACCCTTCATGCGCGTGTCTGACTCGCACTTGGCCGGTTTTATTTACCCGATAGCGGTTATCCTTTGTTCGATTTTTGAGCGAGAAAATAGCCGATAACTCATCGCTTACTCGCGTTTAGTGCTTTATGCTGGCAACCATTAACATTTGATATTCCAACGACCATATCATTTTGTATTCGCTTCTATCTTATAATAATTTTTCCACAGGTCCAAGGCCCGGGCGCACAAAAGCAGATCTACCGCAACACCGAACCGCCGAGCGTGGTCGAACGCAATGCTCGTATCATTAAATGGCTCTGTCAGTGTCGCAAAACGCAGATGCAGACGCCGCAGTAAGGACACGGATTAAACGCAGTGGGGACGTAACTTAAAAGTGGGCAGGTGTATACAGTACAGCTTAAATGCTAGAAAGTGAGGACATTTGTATAGTTTGACAAGCAAATTTCTTCTGTATAAAAGGCGCCAAATTATTAAAATGTACGGCTAATCATACAAGATTTGAATTTGTCATATTTACGAGAAAATTGGTTTGTCAAGCTATAGCTTAAGAGATACAATCCAAATTTAGTCAGCGTGTGGACTCAGCTTAAACACAGTTATCGCAGTGAGTACATAGCTTAAGATATAAAACGCCGATGGTTCTAACATACTGTACCTATTCAAAAGCTAAGAACATTATTGACAAATATCTATAAGTCACAAACATAAATTATGGTTCATTATTCAAATAAACTATTGTTCACGCAGTGGAGACACAGCTTAATAAAATTAGTGGTATATCAATCGATTGTTCGGACGCGCGAGACTTAAGGTGGCGATTGACGTGTATGTAACATTTGCTCGACGTCATGTCACAAACCGTGAACAATGCTCCATTTGATGGACATCTCAGAAACAAACGCTGATCAAAGAGAGCATTGCACGCGTGCTCACATCGAGGAAATGCTTACTTCAGTCGCCACCTTTAAGCCCCTCATTCACGGCAGTCCGCCGGCGCTCCGGCATGGCTGGATGTAGCGGACACACGGTGTGCAAGTGGCCCAGCCTGGCAGTCCAATTCGCACGTATTCGTTGAAAGATGCGCAGCGCTGCGTTTTAGCGCATACACTTTACTCGAATTAAAAAAATGCCGCCATCTCTTATGTCATTTTTAATAATGAATAATTAATATTTTTTGCATTGCCGCATTTCTCAATTGTTTATTACCGTAATTTAGTGCAATTCGGACTGCAAGGAGGTGGGCGGAGCTAGCAGGATGTTGCCGTACGGCACGCATCCGGCAACGACATTCACGATGCTATATTACGTGCCGGAGGTGCCGGCGGACTGCCGTGAATGAGGGGCTTTAGCCTCAGGGCTCACCATAGGCTATAAACCCCGCGTGTAACGAAATTTAGTCATAGAGGCTTGATCGTAATGTCTCATTATAGTCCTTTGCAGATAGCGTGGATACCGTGACAGCTGTCATCTCATCTCATAAAATTATACAGCTGTCACCATATACAAGCTATCTGAAACGGACTATAATTCTATAGTTCTAGCACAGTGGTGTGCAGTGATATAATAAAATAATTTGAGAGAAGTAGTCAGTAATAAGAACGACTGATTCTCATTATCTTTAACAACCGTAATAATTAATATCGAGGTATGATTGGAAAATATTAGTATGAAGATTATATAGTCGATAAACATTTAAACTTCTGAAGAGGTAAAGTCATTTGTAAAATATAAATAGTTTGACTAAAATGTCTCAAGCTAATAAATATCGATACAATATTTAGATACTGTTGTATGTATTGTATACCTAATTGACAGCATGGAAAAGTCGAAAAAGGCAACTCGACCTTACTCTTTCGCCGTCAGGTGTTTAAAATAGTAGTTTATGCAACAGTGATATTAAGAGTTTTAAGAACCAGCTTTTGCATACGCTAATTTTTCTTAGACATCTCAAATAGCGAAAGAAGCAAAATCTCGAAAGGTGGCAGAATGTCGAAGATATCGTATGCCCACTATAGAAATAAATAAAAAATTCAACAGTGCTCATATATTGTATGAAAATCCATAGGAGCATCGTTTAGCAGTGTTCTAATGGAATACCATAGACAACGTTATAATGTATACATTTTTAATATCGCTGTCAGTCATCTATTTGATAGATAGAAGTGCTGGAGTAGAAAAAAGGTTAAAGAGGTCGGCTCTATTCTCGCCGGACGTAAAGGCAGACCGCTCTTGTACTTTGTGATATACATAATACATTTGTATTATATATAAAGCATGCTGTCAACTCGGCAGTAAACAGACCTTTTTAATAATACCTGAAGTCTTCACTAATATTACAACAGATTCCTCGTTCACTTTAAATGCCGAAATTTGTTGTGATTATAAAATACCAAACTATATCTATAAATCCAGAATTATTATTCAAAAAATTTACATTCTTAGTCTCAAAGTTCTCTAGCACGTAAAAATATTTGTACTGAGAAAGGTGCTTTGTCAACGGAATAAATGCATCTGGGTGAATATACGACATTCGGTTTCAATTCGTAGTGCGACTTTGTACTTACTTGCAATCAATATTTGATAGTTGTTTGGTGCTCTCAAAAAGAAACAACAAAACATATTCTCCTAGAATTTGAACAGGTAGAAGTACCGGGGAAGAACCGGAAGTACAGGAGTAAATATTTAGGGACTCCAAGCATGTTTCGAGGAGGCAGTTGAAATCTTAAAACGGTGCTAGGTTTCGTGGAGGAGGTGGGTGGTTAGAGTAAGGCTACCTCGATATTACGCAAAAAAGGAACACAACAAAGGCAGCAATACTTGTTAACTCGAAGTAACGGCTTAAATGCTTCTGCATAAATGTACGTAATTTCAATTTGCATCATTTCATAGGTATGTTATGAAGTGACGTTCAAACAGTGAAGTCTCGCGACAATTTCGGCATTTAAAATTAATATTTGTAAATAAATGTAAAATACGTAATATCAGATGGTATTTTTGGTCGCATTATAATGTTCAAATTCGGAAAGATATCGAAAATAAGTATTTTTGTCCCTAACAATGTACAGTCAGCTGTAGACATAGTTCGGCAAATCAATATTGTCAGTTGCTGGGGAAAAAATGCACATTTTTGGGCCACTGACAGATTGTCCAAAAATTTTCTCTGGCTGATTGTACGAGTACAACATACAAGGTGTCGAGCTTAGTGGATAATATGTATTGTACAATCTAAATTCAGATAGTTTGACTATCTTTATTTAACTCTTTCAACGCCCAGAACGCCTATAGGCGTCAGTAATCGTGTCAGCTCCAAGAACGCAAGTCATGTTAATAAATGGCGGAGAAAGGGTTAAGCTTCGAAAAAGGTCCAAAACGGTCTAAATACGCCTAAGATGTATACTTTCCGAAACTTTGGCTATCCTAAAAGTACAACTTAAAGTACATTTCAAGGTTTTAGAATTTAAAAAAAGGTTTTTTGAAATGTTGCCAACGTTTGTGTTGTCTTTTATCCTGTTTACTTAAGTCTCGACATTGACAAAAAATATTGTGTCAGATCGTAAATTATAATAAATCAGAATTTAATTGACATACCTAAGTTTTAAATTGTTGCATTTACGTTATATTTTCATAGTTTATCTTATTATGATTTGTAATTATTGATTGCATTTCAATTAACAAAATTATGTGAGATATTATTAATGTTCCTATTATGGATTTGTCTCTAACTGTGTATATGTATCGCTCTAGTTATATATTTAAATTATATAATGAATGAATGACAACTATTACTTGTAAGCTCATTATATTTGTGATTTGGGAGCACAAAATGGAACAATTTAGCAAAATACTGTATCTAACTGTGCCAAATTACTTTAAGAAACTGATGCAAGTAGTGGGATAACATAGGGAGTGAATTCTTAATAATTTTACAGTAAAATGAGTCATGCATGATGTTATAAAAGTTTTAGAATATCGGTTAGAATAAGGGTTGCCAGGAGTAAAATTCCTCAGGTCATATAAAAGACGTTTTAAATATGAAACCAATCCCGAAAATGTGAAGAATGCACTGTTAACTAAAATATTTCAAATAATAACTAACTATGGACTTAGGTAATTATTATTTTAACGCTTTCTACGGGACAACAATTGTTTTGCCATTTCGGTGTGGGTCTCATAAGTAAAAGTTGTTCGGTTTGACCTACATATCGAATTTAAACTATCGTGGGACATGATCATATTATAAAAAAATACGGATAACACTAACGTGGTTTTAGCCAAGACGCGCGACGTGTTTCGGGTATCTCAGGATTCCATTATCAAGCGTTGAGTAACACAGCTGACGCTGCGTCGATTACAAAACCGGTTGAGGATGGTCCTGTCTCCAAATCCCGGGATCGGGACCGGAAGATACGTGAGTGTTATCCCTAATTTATTATAATACGGTCAGACAGCAAAATAACCCTGTGTAACACTGGTTTTTAAAACTTTTACAATATTCAAATCATTACTTGAAGGACATGTAACCATAATAAATAATAACTTAAACGACAATATCATGAATCGATCTATATATTTAATTCTTAAAATAGTTAACTATAAATGATGATAACGCAACAATTAAGTAACTGTGTTAAGTCGACTAAATGTAAATAAAATAATGCCTAGTTAGAATAGGAAACAAAAGTGTTTTATGAACTTAATTCATTTTTATGGAAAAAACCTCAAAATAAATGTTTTCGTGTGCTGTTTTTGGGCATGATAGTATTGGAAATAATCAAGCAAACTTTTAAGGTTTATTAAACAGTCATGTGTAATAAACCACAATATATGCAGTTGTTTTGAAACCTTAAGTGATACTTATTATGTGGTTTTTGATATAAGTACAACCAATGCAAATATTTAGGTTTTAAATAAAACTTCTGTTTCCGAAAGTTAAGGACACTAAACCGAAAAAAACACCTTCAATTTGTGTGACGAAAGTTATATTTAAACTTAAGTAAAGTATCAAAACCTTAAGAATCAGAAAAAAACAGTATCAAAAGTAATACAAAACCTTGAGCTCAACCTGAACTGCCAACCTTCGCATCAATTTTTATCCCAATTCGGGCAGCTACTTATCTTACTGTTAAGCACTGGCGTAGCGACGGCAGGGTAAAGGGGCATGACTTCGTAAAAGAAGGCACCAAAATGGACAATTACAATTAAATATTACGGTGGCGCTAAGCTGGACCCGGCTCACCTATGCTACGCCTCTGTTAAGTACGAGTAGTTCATTTAAAAGACTGTTATTTTTTCTTAAATGTGTGTTCTGTGATATAATGATTCTCCATGTAGAAAAAAATGCATGTTGTAAATCGAATTTAAATTAATTTTTGTACAATTTCAAAAAGAGATTTTATCAATATTATTTGTTTGTTTTGCAATATTGTTATATATCCGTTTGTTTCCAAATTTTATTTACTATGTGTTGATTAGACATCAAAAGGCACCTCACGAACCTAATTGACGAGCAATGTAGGCATAGTCCGTGACTGTTAAGGTACTGTTACACACGCTCATTAGCAAAAAGGGACGTGGAAGGGGACCCGTTCCCTACCCTTTTTGCTAATAAGCATGTAGCATCCTAATAATGAGCATGTGTAACAGTACCGTTAGTACTTATACTTTAATTTGTAACGGTTAAGTATATTAGATAGACCTACTTTCTCTGATGTGTTTTTTTTTAGAAATGTGTCCCTCACGGGTAATGATATGTATGGCTTCTTGACGACCGGATATGAAAATTTGCCAATATAAATTTAACTATGTCAAATTGATAATGAGTCTAAATTTCATTGGGGCCTATGTACTACGTATAATCGGACGTGGGAAGTCAGGGGGCTAGCCTTATGCATACGCATCATAATAATACGTATCTAGATCGAGGCCTATTGATATTATTTTAACAGTTACTTTTTGTTGTTTAGTCCATGGTTCATAAAACCAGCCAATGTCGGTAGCAGAGTACTAACATATTGTCGGCAGTAGGTTCAGTTAGTGTATTGGACAGGGATTTACATATCCTTTACCCTATTTGAAACTACATACCTTTCTTTGGGTTGACTTGAGTCTTGGTGATCCTCGTACGAGTATGTGAGTTAAATGCACTCATTTAACCGCTGGCTGGTTATAAGGTGGCGGCACCAGTAATGGATATTCACTCTTATTATAACGGAATAAGGTTCATTGCATCAATCAATTGATAACCGTATGATCTTTGAATTAAGTACGAAGAATTTTTTAAACGTTCGTGAGTCATATTGACATAAGTACATTGAAACGGTTAAAAGTCACGTATTTTTATCACAATTGGCGTGACGTGTTTTTATCAGTGATGCCAGAGCCGCGAAGGTGACACCACTCTGTCTGTCCGACGATGACTGCCCGACGCACTCGAAACATATCAGTCACGCCTATTGTGATAAAAATACGTGAGTTTTAACCGTTTCAATTTAATGTAAGTACGAAGTGTCCATCACTGGTGCCGTTCAATGTAAAGCGATCATTCGTCCCGTCACCCTAGTTGGAATCATTTTGGTATATTTTGCTACACTAAACGGTTAGTGTTACAGTATTAGGTGGTTCTGCATTCAATGCTTCCAATGTGTGTAAATATGTTTTAACTAAATTGTTAGATGATTAACGTGATGAAGAAATTATATTGTGGTCTAATTATTATTGTGTTTTATTTTCTAATTAAATTCTAAATAAATACAGATTCGCCGACCGAAGTGTTTTCGACTAAGATATTCACAATAGATTGACAATATGGAAGATTCCATTTGTTACCCCTTTCACCGCCAACGGAAAGTCGTGTCCTCAGAGCGACATACTTGTGACGTCACGGTGCTGAAGGCACGTCACCGTCGACGTGATAGGACGTCTATGGTGATCAAAGGTCTTAACGAATATATCCACCAGCACAATTTTAACGAATTGGATTATCCTTTTCCGAAGTAAAGAACTAGGTATCACACTGAAATAAAAAACAATGATCGGTGTAGTGTTTATTGGTGTAAACAAAGACTCGAGGCTCACCCATACAACGTATAAATACGTCATACACTCATGACAACTAAATAGCCTAAATGCTCAGCTACCTTTACAATTTACATGGATACCGCAATTGGAACTACAAGACCGCTCACTTCATTAAAAAACATAAGATCAATAATGTATATTTATTTGAACAGAACATTTGTACAGTCGCCATCAGATATAATAGGAAACCAAGATGCTTAAAAATATCTGAACAAGCACTTATTGCCTTGACTATAGGCGTGCTCAGATATTTGCGAGCACTTTGGTTGATCTGATATATCTGATGGCGTCTGTACGAAGGTGCAAGAGTACACTAACCTTTTTCGACGCCGTATCAAACACAAAATATGTCACTCAGCCGCCACGTCACTGAAAAATGTATGTGCTTTATTTAGGTCTATGTTTCTGTGGGCTGTGACCATTGACTTATTAAAAGAGAAAGACACACAAAGCAGAACAAAAACGTCAAAAAATGTGGGTCAGAATGACATTAGCGAACTTGCATTTACGATGATACAAAACCATAAATATTTCGTACGAAAAAGAGCTTACTGACGTAAGCATTAAGTGTCAAATTCATACTCAGAACTACCAACACTGTTAATAGGCTGTTGGCACTTACGGAACGTCACGTTCCAAACAAGATCCAAGATTCCAAGTCATTTCGGTCGATTGGGTATCCAGTTCTTTTATCCTATATCTATGGATGTGACGGATTAATCTGAATTTGGCGTTGGACCGCTGGTCTGGGTACTTGGCGTCGAAAAGGTTATAAACACGGAATCTGCGTCACACCGCATTTTCGGCCCGCTTCCGCGTGTATAATAAACCGTTTGAATAAATTATAAATAATTTGTGTAAATAATCACAATCACAATGATTAAATATGATATTCCATATAAAAGGAAATTCATCAGAAATAATAAGCGTGAGTGGTCTCAATACAAATATAACACTACATGCCATAAAAATTGACAAATTAGTATTATTACTGTCGATTTTATACAACACTACGCTCTTTGCACAAAAATACTATTTTATATTTAGCATTGAAATGTTTTTTGTGCAAAAAGAGTAGAAAACGACCCTGTTTTAAAATCAACGTGGGAGCATCAGTCTTATCGACCTGAACATACATTAAGTGTTTATAACTACTAGTAAAATAGTGACTTCTGTCAAAAATAATTAATTGTAAATAAAATTTATTTAAACCAATTTATAAAATAAATACAAAAAAAAATCATGGACTCGAATACTGAAATAAAATATCATAGCATCGAAACTACAAACTATCGTGTCTGAGATCTGAGCTACCAACTTCATTCGTCCAATATAAGATGGTTTTAACGTCTAGTCCAGCGGTCGCCAACAAGCGGCCCGCGGGCCTCCTTAACTATTTTGTACAAAGTGCGGCCCGCGTCAATTTCGTTAACTACTATGAGGCCCTAGGCAGCTAAAAGGTTGCCGAACCCTGGTCTAGTCTATACTATAGTGTCATGCGTCACACTCGCAGACGATAAAAAGCGCGACCATCATATACGTTTCATGATGCGCAGGTTTAACCAAACCCTAAAGAAGCCCGGGATCCGCTTACCGTATGGTGGCGGCAAATGGACAAGGGACCATTCACTCTTATTATAAGGTTATGCATTTATTTTGTGTTAATCGATTGACAACAATATGATATTTGAATTAAGTGTCCATCACTGGTGCCCGTCGGCTTAGTGTTCATAATTGGTGCCGTCACCATAGGCAGAATTTTCCAGAGTAACTATGACTCCAAATGCAAAATTTAAACTATTCAGGGTTATAGTCATATTTCCAATGATCCTATTTGACTCAAGTTGGTGACTCAAACAGGGCGATGTTAGAAGTACAATAATGACTTTACAATTTTAAGACATCGAGGTTAATAGGTTCTTAACTTCGAAGTTTACTTAAAAATAAAACTTATAACCTATTCTAATATTACAAACATACACATGTTATTTTTGAAAGTTAGACCGACGTTCTGAAAAATCTGCAGGGAACCTTTTCATATGGACAGTTTACGACCTGCTGTGGACATCCTTTGCCTAGTAGTAAATATATCTCAGCTGATAAATTAGTATTTCGCCCCTAAGAGTTACCACTAATGGCCTTCTAGACCAATCCTATTATTTTATAATTGTATTTATCTAAAACTACTTTTCTGCTAAACTTAATTCATATAAGACCAACACAAGGGACATTCAATTATTAAAATCCGTCCCAACTAGAACCAGAACTCGAATTACTATCGTTAGCCATACGGTACTCGGCGCTTATGTGCAAAATATGTCACGCGTAGTGACAAAAAATACGCGGGTGTCCGTAATTTTATAAAATCAAAACTCACTTCGATCGGTAGATGATTATGGTAATTATCTAAGTTTATAGTATAGCCCAATCCATCTTGTTGTTCAGAGGTCTGTGCCCAACAGAGTGTAGTCGTCCAAAAACCAATAACATGTGTAGGTAAGTACAAGTTAAGTATTTACTGTGATCACGATAGGCACCCGCCATCAAAATAATACAGCATAGAGCACTCTCAGCAAATGCCCCACCACAGTGCTTTGGGGTAACTTCGGTAACGATGTAATTCTAATCGCAAATAGGTTTTAGGTTTAGAATTCTTCCTTCTGATTACTATTAGGTAAGTTTTCATATGGGCCTTCTACCCAATACATAAAAAATGCGGTAGCGGTAAAACAAAACAAAAATAATTATATCAGTTAAAAAACTAAACAACTAGACAGATAACACTGGCGCTGGGTACATATGATTATGTTATTAAACTATCAAGTCCAAGTTCATTAGATATTCGCGTTTGTTCGAATGATCTCGTTTCTAAAGTTACCCCGATGCACTTTAATGTAAGTATCTCCGCAAAATATGTGCCAAATCTGGTATACATGATAATTTTCCCACCCCCGTAAATTCTTGGCTGATACATATGTTGAAACTTTAAAATTGTTTAGTACAATCTCTCTAATACGCACAATAAGACTAAACGGAGGGTTGAAAAAACATCCTGTATGTGTAGGTTTTAGAAATTTACATCAATTAAAATTAATACACGAACACAATTTACAGTGCATTAGATTTAAAGTGCTTAACCAGAAATGTGACACATCGAATGAAATTACAAATAAAATAGGACAAATACTTACACCTTCCACTAAAAATAATTCAAGTTTGATTGTAGTTTTTATTTACATTTGACATTCGTATGCGAATTCGCCGATAGTTAGCACATTTGAATGTCGCAACTTAAATGTGAAAGGACATATACCAACTTAGATCACTGTCGTATGTTTTAAGGTACCAGTGTTGGACACATTGAAGTCTTCTGACGGGTACAACGGGCAATAAGTTCTTAATTCCGAGTCATAACCCTTATTTGCCTTAAATAACAATTAATGTTAACTATCCGGTCTCGGTCCATTACTGGTGCCGTTAACCAAAATTGTACCAGTAATGGACACTTAGTTTCTAGTCCAATACTGGTGCAGTCACCCTACGGGTTCTACAAATTTCAGCCTTTTCGGGAATCCTTAGAGCAGTGTCAGACCGAGTTGAGTATATTTTTATTTAAGCTGGACAACATTGATAAACAATTATTTTTTACTTAAAGAAATGTAAACGGCAAATTCGCAGCCACTATGTGTATTCATATTATTGTCCTCCAGTGTGCTATCGAAAAACAAACCGCTCCTTTGCACATATAACAAATGCCATAGATAAAGCAAACTATCACATAAAAAAAAGGCTACAGCGTAGGAACGGAAAGTTACTGCCAAGTGCTATTGCTGGCAACATTAGCGTTCGGAAACGCGTTAGAGAAACCCTGGCCTAAGTTTAAAGAGCTAAATTGCTGAGCAATAGGTTGTTGTTGGGATTGGTTAAAAAATTGATTAGTTTGTTGGTTAGTTTGAAAAGCTTGCGGCTGAGAATTGAACTGTTGTTGACCGAACCCCTGTTGAGGTTGAGGTTGCTGGAATTGCGCCGGCATCGATTGGAATTGATTAAATTGCTGCATCCCATTTTGGGGCGCGTTATTGAACGGCTGCGATGGAAACGCGTTAGCGAAACCTGCGAATTGATTCTGCTGTTGATTGAATTGTGATTGGTTGAACTGATTGGCCGGTTGGTTGAACTGAGCGGGTTGATTGAACTGACTCTGATTAAACTGAGATTGGGCGGATGGATTGAAGTTTTGCTGTGTGAATTGGCTTGGTAAATTCGATGGGGTCTTACTATATAGAGCTAGGATGCTGTCTTTAGTTAGTTTGTTCTTTTCCTTTTCAGTTGGGGCGGGTTGTTTGAAGAAATTTTCTTCTTCGGTCTTTAAATCTGGTTTAACTTCCTTCGGAGGCTCAGGTTGTTCCTGAGGTGCAGAGAAAAAGCTTGAGAAGATGTCATCTTGCTTAGCTTCAGGTTTAGAAGTGTCTAAGCCGAGGAGGTCAGCAGAGCTTGTGGGCTTTGGGGGCTCTGGTTGGGCAGTCGGGGTACTCCGTCCCAGCTTTGGGCTGACTGATGATTTGGGCTTTGGTATGCTTGGGATTACGTCTGATTTCTGTAAAAGAAACGTGTTTTAGTAATAGCTTTTGACATACTTAAAAACATCACAGGTTTAACGCCAACGGCGGATTAATCCGTTAAAGACCACAGAGCAACATAGATCTTATAGCTCATCCATAAGGCCTCACCACGGATACTCTATCGATACTCACCACGGAAGTATAACTAAAGCATGGAAGGAGTAAAACATTGCATCAAGTTGTCAGTAGTGTCACCAACTTCCAACTGTCACTTGGAATCCAAAATATTCATGCGACCAAGTTACGTTGTAATGCATAGGCACCGACTATGACATAACTAATGATGTATTTATGTCTATACAGAGCGCGGAACTACTGATTGGGTAGCTCTTCAACGCAGGTATTTACGTTTTGCTTCTCACTCGCACCAGTTAAATTTTGCTACGGAGCGAGAGGCAAAACGCAACCACCCCATGTGTGGTGTAGGCTATTCGTATCAACGTTTTAATGGTTGTCGCTCCGTCTGAACTGAACTAAAGAGTGAGGATCGATTTAACTTTTTGGCGAGGAACTAGTTCCTTTCGGTCCGTAATGGGATTTCATTCCTTTTAGTTCTTAGTTCCTCACCGACACAAACCTATACGGAAGTAAAGGAGAGTTTGATACTCACGTTGTATTTCTTATCGTTGCTGGGCGCAGGCAGAGGCCCGAGACCGGACGACGTCGACTTCTTTTTCCGCTTCTGCCGCTCCATCTCCTCATCGATCTCCTTGTCCCTGAAATAATAGAAACTATGTGCTCACATCAAAATGTTTCTGTTTTCTTGGATAAGCAGAGTGGATAAAAAATAAAAGAACCGGCCAGGTGCGAGTGGCCTCGCGCACCGAGGGTTCCGTACAAACTTTTACTCATAGCGTTTATCTACAATGGTTTCTTAAACAGATTTAAGAAAAACGTCACTTCTGTGAACAAAACATTCAGAGTTAACCTTTCGGGTACAAGCAGGATTTTCTCATTTTTACACCAATTATTTAAAAAAAGTTACCCGCCTGTAAGAGTGTCGCGTAAAAATTAGCATTAAATTCTCTTAACTTTTGCGATGTCCACAGGAGAGATACAACGCGTTAACCATACAATGAAATCTGTATAAACCATTAACATGCTGCAATAAACTACATTCATCTATAAACGTGATGGAATAAACTACATTTCGAAGTAGAAATTTGACGTCAGCCCCAAGTATCCACAGATTGATTGTGTTAGTATGTGAATTTATTTCTCGTTCTTAATGCTTTATCACGCAAACCGATGTTATTCTTTAAACTTTATTTAATAAGACGTCTTTACAGCATGATAATGCGGCTAATTTTCAAATTTAGTTCAGATTTTTTTTTACACGAACAAAAAATTATGAGGTTAACGTCTAAGTTATAATTTTCCTGTAATATTTATGTTAATATTAACGCTGCAAAAATACCATATATTTCCTTCGTTAACTTCGGTGATAAGGATTGTATTTTTTTTTACATTTTCCTTCATTTTTTTTTTCACTACTAAAAAAAAACAAAAGTATGTTTTAGAATGTGCAAATCAAGCCCTTTTAGATGATACCCTTGTGACTAAACTTTTAATTTTTGCCCCCCATCATATCAGGCATTTTTCATAGAAAATAAGAATAGATGGGGAAGCCTTTTTTGTAACTGTGTATTATTAGTAGTTCCCGAGATATTTAACAATGTGACAGACAGACAGAAAGACAGAGCGTCGCGTAAGGGTTCCCTTTTTACCATTTTGGTACTGGCTCCTAAAAACAAAAATTAATATCATAAACGGTAGAGGTCCGACAAACATAACTTGAAAAAAAGAAATGGTACCTATCTTAGAAATAAAGGAAAAGGGAAGGGAAGGAGGGCGGGGGGGGGGGGGGGAGAGGGGAGGAAGGGTAGGTATTTTCTAAGAAATTTCTGCTTAAAAATAATAGTTTAAAAAATGGTATGTTTTGTAATAATAGTTTAAGAAATGGTGAGCATCGGTGGCCCAGCGGTAAAAGCGGGCGACTTTCAATCCGAAGGTCGCGGGTTCAAACCGTGGCGACTCGTACCAATGAGTTTTACGCAACTTACGTTCGAAATATCATTTGATATTTACCAATCGCTTTTCGGTGAAAGTAAACATCGTGAGGAAACCGGACTAATCCCAATAAGGCCTAGATTACCCTCTAGTTTGGAAGGTCAGATGGCAGTCGCATCCGTAAAACTAGTGCCTACGCCAAATCTTAGGATTAGTTGTCAAAGCGGCCCTTAAGACCCCCTGCATGAGCCGTGGTATAGGGCGGGAAAATGCTGGGAGGAAGAGACTACGACTCTAACATTTTTAACTTTGATTAAATTGAATACAATTGAATAACACTGATTCATATATAGAATTACTAGCTAATGCCCGCGACTTCGTCCGAGTAGAATAAGAATAAAATGTATCTTATGTCCTTTCCTAGGAGTCAGTTTTAGCGTGAAGAGGTATTAGTATTATTAGTATGGATTAAACACATTACCCTTCTTTCCGTTGCCCAGTCAGGTAAAAAAGAGGATAGAGACAAAAATTACATATTAATTCGAGAGGTGGGTCTCTCTAGATGACATTGGGCGGGGCGCGTGGCACCCTATGTTATTCTTTAGGTCATACTTGGCGCGGATGAAGGCCTCCAGCGAGGAGTCATTCTGCGGCCGGAAAGAGTCAGGCCGGTTTCGGAGGGTGACGGCACCAATGATGAACGCTTTACGTCGACAGGCACCAGTTATGGACACTTTGTTCTTAATTCAAAGATCATACGGTTATCAATTGATTGACGCAAAGTAAATATATGAACATTCTTTCCTTTAAACAAGAGTCTTCTTTTTCTTACTGGCGCTTCATGGCTTATGCCACGACTTAGTGAGCCTGGTAATTAATCCCAAGATTTAGCGAAAGCGACTGCCATCTGAACTTGGGACTTAAACAAGAGTGAATGTCCATTATTGGTACCTTGTCCATTACTGGTGCCGGCACCGTAGTGCTCCTCCACTATGTGAGACTCACCAGTTGACCTTGGGCGGGGCGGGCGGCACCCACTCCTTGGCGATGTACTTCTTCTGCTCGTACTTGGCGCGGATGAAGGCCTCCAGCGAGGAGTCATTCTGCGGCCGACGGAACGAGTCGGGCAGGTTGGCTTCGTAGACCGCGCGTGCGCGGGAGTTGCCCATCTGTTGGAGGGATACCTGCAAATTGTTGACATTAATAGTAACTGATTATACTCTCAAGCAACACAAGGAGGGGGAGTCGGCATACAGGTCAAACACAAAATGATGTTCGGAGTCTTTCTAAAGACTATTCATACTATAAAGCTTGATATTCTCATTTAAGCCTTATCTACATTACGGGGTACTCCCTTTCTATTGCAATGTATGATAAAAATCAATACTAAGATTGGCTCTACAGTTTAGCTGAAGACACTCTTTTTCTTTCCTGTGGTCAATAGTTAACAGCTTGTGGACATGTAGTCATGAATTTTATCATACAATTCAGTAGAAAAGGAGTACTTTTTAATGTGGATAAGGAAGGAGATTAACTTATGCGCAAACCGCCACACCCTTTTCGCCGAACGCTCATAAGTCATAACATAACTCTTTACACGACTTATACTCATATGTTGTAACTAACCGGCTAACTTACTCGTAATTTCTCCAGTCATATAAGTCGTATTGCTGGGCCCAGCTCTTATACATGAGAAAGAATTGAGATATAATGACCTCACGCTTACCCAAAGCGGGTTTGAATTTCTGCGAACAGGGATTGTTGAGCCACTTGCCAAATGGCAAGTGGCTCAACAATCCCTGTTCGCAGAAATTGCAATAAATGACCGATGTCATCAATTGACATTTGCCATACAGATTTGCATTACACGGCAAAGTTAGAAATATAGTCAACCATCCAGGTTCGCGACGTGAAATACCTATCTAGAGTTCCTCGCGACGTTTTTCTTCGCCGACAAAGTAAGTGGTCAAATTCTGTGGGCCCGTAAAGTACATTTAACAATGGGTTAGTGTAATACGTATGACATACCACTTGCTCCGGGGTCCAGGAGTCCAGGTTGACGCTCTTGACCTTGGAGATATGGACGCCCAGGTTACGGTGGATGCCGGCGCAACGGATGCACAGGAATATACCAAGGTTCCATGATGCCCAGCGCGGCCCTGCAAGTCGCACAAGGAAGTTAAAAACCCTTAAGCCAGGAAATCCGGGAGAGGAAGTGGCGTTGGATTGGACATGCGCTTCGAAGGCCAGACAACCACCTGTCAAAGCAAAGTCTACGCTGGCAACCTACCGGCAGTAGACGGCCGGGACGTCCCCGCACTACGTGGAGGCGTTCAGTTGAGAAGGAGGCTAGCTCAATTGGTTTCGGCTGGAAAGATCTGGAGGAAGCCGCTGAAGATCGAGCTAAATGGAGAAATCTTCTTAGAGCCCTATGTCCCTAATGAGGGATAACAGGAACAAATCATCATCATCATCAAATAAATATTGTAGGACAATCTTACACAAATCGACCTAGTCCCACAATAAGCTCAATAAGGCTTGTGATGTTGGTACTAGGCGACGATGTATATAACAGATAGATACATATAAATACTTAAAGACATAGAAAACATCCATACCTCAGTAACAAATATTCGTGATAAACACACAAATAAATGCCCTGACCAGGATTCGAACCCGGGACTTCCTGCTTCGTAGGCAGGGTCACTACCGACTAGGCTAGGAGGCCGTTGCTAGGCGTAGGCTAGGGTAGGAGTTGGAACGATGACCGTGACGTTGACAGGCGGTTTCGTGTCGCCAACGATTAAAAATTAACAAAATGAGCAAAAGAGATGCCGATTGCCGAATATTTCACGAGTGCGAAAGACACACAACAATTGAAAAACGTGACCTTTTTTGAGCTTCCAAGTATAGCGTGAACGTGAACTTCGCGACTCCTATATCTCGGCAACCCCTTGACCGACTCGGCTCATATTCAAACTTAAAAATTATATTTATCTCATCCAACTGCCTGCCAAATTTCAAGACGATCCAATCATACTCAAGTTATCGTCAATCATACATACAAACGACGTATTGTCCAAGCACACTGAAAGAACTAACTTGCTTCGCTCGTTTGCTGGATAAACATGATTTCCATTTAATAGGAATAATACATTCCTATTAAATGGCACCTTGACTTATGCATTGAAACATTATGAAGGATAATCACTTGAATTTAACAAAACGGGGTTAAAGGCAGGAAAGCGTAATTAGCAGTTTCCTCTTTTATTTCATGTTTACAAGTGTGGTATCACAATAATATCATTTTCTTCTTCTTCTTCAAACTTAAGAGCTGTGCTCTTGTCGGTGGAGCAATCTCCAACTTATCCGGTCCTCTGCCAACTCCTTAACCTTCTGGTACGACACAACCTGAACCTTCTCTTTTATTTGGTTAAAATAACTTTTTCTCGGTCTTCCTCTTCCTCGCTTTCCCTCTATCTTTCCTTCTATGATGTTCCTAAGAAACAGGTCATGTCGTAACAGATGTCCAATTAATATTCCTCTTCTGTTTTCTATTGTATCTATTAAATTTCTTTTTTCTGTAATCCTCTGTAGAACCCTCACGTTTGATATCTTTTCTGTCCAGCTAATCCCTTCCATTCTCCGCCAACACCACATTTCGAAGCTTTCTAATCTTTCTCTATCTCTTTGGGTCAGTGTCCACGTTTCGCAGGCGTATAAGGCGATGCTCCATATGTAGGATTTAATAAAGTGTTTTATTGTGCTTTTAGATATTTTTGATTTAAAGATGTGTTTTTTGTTATTAAAGGCTTGTTTGGCTATTGCAATTCTGGTAATAATATCTTGGCTACATCTCGACTTGTTGTTAATGATACTCCCAAGGTATTTAAAATTCTCGACTTCTTCCAAAACAGTGTCATTTAGTTTAATTGGTCTATTGATCTCATTAATTTTTGATGCTATCATGATTTTTGTTTTGTTGATGTTAATTTTTAAATCTGATTCCTGAAAAACTGAGTCCATGTTGTTAAGCAAAAGTTCTAGCTGGTCACTATTTTCAGCAAATGCTGCTATATCATCAGCATAACGTACGAAGTGAATTTTTTGCCCGTTAAACTTGACACCTCCCTGGTCCTTCTCTGTTATTTTGTTGATGGAGTTTTCTATGAAGGCGTTAAAGATTAGTGGCGAAAGTGGACACCCCTGTCTTACTCCTTTTTTGATCTTAATGCTTTCTTTTTCTTCCCCTATCTGTATTAAAGTTTCCTGCTCTCTATATAATTCATATATTACTCTTCGGTCTCTATAATCTACTCCTATTTCCTTTAGCGTCTTCATCATAAGTTTCCAGTTTACCTTATCGAAAGCCTTTTCCAGGTCTATGAAGGCGATGTGCGTATTCAAACCCAAATCCATTTAATTCAATGATATTATTGTTATACCAGACTTGTTTGATTAATTTAACAACAGCACAAAATGCAAACAATAGCATTCCTTAGAAAGGAAAAGTAGAATAACTCATGGCCTAGGGTGAGGCTCAAACTCGCAACTCTGAGATACATGCACATCGCTCTACCAGCTGCTATTGAGACACACCCAGTGACCCCAAATTTCTTCACCATATCCCTCATATCCCTAAGCAATTTTAGCAATATCTATGTTAAGAAGATAGTACTTCTGAATCAGCAAGTGGAATTTTAGGTAACTTCATATGAAAAATGCCAGGTTTTTTCATACAAAATAAACCCAATCCAAATTTGTAGAATATAGATTAAGGCAGGCGTAACTGAACTTCCAGAAGCTCTCTGATTCCAACCATGAAAGGAAGTGATAGAGCTAAACGCAGTACAATGTAGCCTGTAAAAAGTAGACAGAAAAGTAATATATAAAAAAGTTGTTACAGTTTAATACATTTATAAGGTTAAATTACCTGTCATGTGAGCGCTAGATGTGTATTGTGTCAAGTGTTTATTGAACAAATTAAATTGAGGGCAAATTCTTCTGTATTAATTTCGTTTGAAATTATTTATTATTATTTATTATTATTATTTATTATAACATGTTTTAATTATTTTTTTATGGATATGGTTCAAACAAGCAAAAAAGTTGGTAAAGGAATAACCTATGGGTATAAGCAGCAGGGTCACATACACCTTGCCAACCTTGTCATAGTGGTAATAAATAAATAAATAGTAAATATTAAAATCAGGTTAATTCAGACAAAAGTCCATATTTGCAATCAGATCTCTATTTTACCATTGCTCAGTGAAATTGCTCACTAAAAATCTAAATCTTGCCCTGTTATTTAAAATATTTCTTGAATAAGCAACCAAAGTATTGTGAAATCAGTCAATCATTTATGAAAAAGTCATATAACCATATTTATCTTCAAAGTTTAGTTGAAAAACCATATATAATTCTTAGCATTAAAATGTCATTGCAAATATACTCTGTACCCAAATTGATAGTTAAATCTGGTATCCTAGTTCCACATTTATGCTAAATAGGCATATGTGAGAGTATTGGAGATACAAACTTGTTATAGGTAACATAATGGCTTCCCAATTATTTATGATAAGGAGAGACTTAAAACCATTTTTTTTAAGATTTGTCCTCTGTATAACATTTTTTTATTTGCTACATTATATATTTTTTATAGAATCTTGAAATTCATAAATTAACTCTGAGTATAGCTTAACTTATCATACTCTTTAGTAAAAAATCCTGACTGTAGAAAATTAAAATTATATGTTAGTATTATAAATGGCTGGTTTTATCAGTGGCTCTGTAATTTTAATTAATTTAGAAATGTCGTTTACCCCACTTAACTTTTAACATCTGGCAGAGTAGTCACTCTTCCTTTTGAAAGAGTTTTTTATTATCAAATATAAAAAAAATATTATAAGCACGTCTTTAAACAAAAGAATAAGAACTTGAGGAAATCGACGAACGGAAATGCACGTAAAATGAGACCTGGCATTGATAATAACTAAATTGTTTGAGGATATCATGAGTCATTGATTCCAATCTATGAAGACCTCACGGTTCACCGAGTTCAAGGATCCAATTACGATACGGCCCGCTAGAAATCAACTAGCTATCTATTACTACTTCTAAGCAATTCTATTCGATGAAAACAACATTGAAAAGCAAATAGGAAACATGAGAATCATCGTACCTTTGGCATCACAGTCAACACAATATTTGTTATCTTCGTCCTTCAGCATAACCAGCAATATGTTCTGACATCGGTCCTGGATCTGTTTGGCCCGGTCCTTTTCGGTTTTCGACGTCATTTCTGTTAGATATTTGTAGCAAATGGCTTGAAAATCACTGGAAATGGGTGGAAGGATTGTTTGTTGAAGGCAGCAGCAGAAACCATAGAGTAAAGTGAAGTGACAGCCGGATTGATGAGGTGTATTCTTGTTCATGGTTGAGAGGGAGGCTGGCAATAATTATGCTTATAAAAATAAATTATTTAATTTAATTTAAATGCAATATTTAACTATTATTTAAGGATTTACTTTTCCGTGAATTAGGAATAAGTTATTAACTAAAAATTGGAGGGAATCAGTTCTTTACATTATTTAGTGAATCTCTATCTCTGTCACTCCAATGAATCAAAAGCGAATAGAAGTGGAGACAGCCGATACTTGCCAGTATGACCGATACTGCTAGTTCATTCTTTGGCTAGTTCATTCTGAATGAATGAATGAATGTTCATTGCATACTGGGGGTAATGCAATTAAATATTGCAAGTAAATATTTAAACGTCAAATGTCAAAATAAAAATTGTCAAAGTCAACATAACATAATCTTTGTTTTGAAAATAGACAAAATTTGTGAATATCATTAATTATTTCACGTAAAAATATTTCTATTAATCTTTTTCATTATCAACTAGAGAATATGGACACATAAGATTCAACCCAAAATATTTACAAAAGATATTTTTAATGTGAAAAGTTCTAGTCAATTACAAGTGTAAGCGTTTAAAAATGGGGAATCAGCTGGTGGGTCTAGCCCCGTCGCAAATATACCCAGTGGAGCATTATCTAAGTGATCATGCAGACCTGACATTCGATATGAGGTAATTACATTATGTACATAACATATGCCAGCAATACTCTACTGCCAACCACTATTACTGAGGCTTTATACATCCCACTAGTGGGCACTTGCCTCTTCTCATGCACAAGGGGGATTGGGCTACAGTCCTCACACATACCCAAAGTGGATTGGAAACTTTAAATACATTTTTTAATTTCTTTATGGATGTATACAGTTTTTCTCACTATGATTTCATTTACTGAACAGCAACCTGTAAATACCATACAATATTTCGTACATAAATTTCGAAAAACTCTGTCGTGAGCCAAGGTTTGAACCTGCAACCTCTAGATTGAACTTCAGGTGTCATGCCAACAGGCCACCAGTGCTTTTGCACTATCACACACTATAGCAATAACTGATTAGATTGAAACCTGGAAATTTTAAAACTAAACTTCCGTTTTTCAGCCTGGGCTCTACAAGGTTCCTAAAAGTGGCTCGAGCTAGGTCAAGAGAAGGCCTGGTGGTGGTGAAAGTATTTGCAGTACATGACCCGTCATTGCCTCTTGCTGAGCATAAGGAACGGATCTTGAAAATCAAGGAGCAGCTGGTTTCTGCTTTCAATTGCTTGCCATTTCAGAGGGTTATAGTAAGTATCTGTATAAATTAAAAAGTTTAGGAAAGGCTAATTTTATTTCACCTTTTCAACACCATGTTAAATACAAACGCTTTCACACAGACATCACATCAGCAAAGTGTGTAAACTGAAATTGGACTTTATGAGTGATTATTATTATTAGGTATATGTTGCTCTGTTGTCTGAACCAATTAATGTCTTTGGCATTAAACATGTAGTGCCAATATATAAGTCTTTGGCATTGAAAAAGTTTTAAATTTAATTTGTAAGTCATAAACAGACCCAACTAATTGTATCTCATTTATGCGGATACTAGCTTATACCGGTTTGAACCCAAAGAATTTGTATATTCTATTAACCTGTTTTTACCCCATGAAAGTTAAATTATTTTTGTAAATTTGTAAATAAACCAACATAGTGATAAATTTCTAATTTTCCAGAACAATTTTACTGTAATTTATGTTAGTGGTAATCAAAATGTATAAGGTACTTGTACCTACTTCCTGTTGACCTAGAATCACGAAAATGGGCAAAAATGCAAAAGCTTGTAACACAAGCACAGGAAAAAATCCGAATACCGTATAATTGCCGTGAACTTAGAGTTCCGTGCCTGTACGGGGGTGGTGGAGCATCATTTGAGCGGAACCCTCGTTGGCAAGTCTGACTCGCATATGGCCGGTTTTATTTATTTATTTAAATACTTTTTATTTTCAAGATATAAACAGCAAGTGTAACTAACCTACCTACCCCCTTCTACCCAATTTAAAATCTAAAATAGGTCCTTGAGACATTGTACCTGAGATGTACAATGATGATTGTTTTTTTATTAAAATTCCCGATATTTCGGTGATGTTGCAAGAGGTGATAGTCATGACTATATACCCTCTTTCTTGTTACACAATAACTTTTGAACCGCAAATCAAAAAATTTGTAAAATTTCACGAAAATAGAACTTTATGAAGATCTTCAAGGAAAATTATTTATAACTTGCCAATTGTGATTTTTTACAAAAAAACCTTCTCGGTTAAAAGGGCGTATAAGTCGTAAGAGCTACAGAGACACTCCTTTTTTGGGTTTTTTATTGTTATGAGCTTGGTATCAGTGTCAGACTGTAAACTACGGAACTCTACACTGAGCATGGCCCGACATGCTCTTGGCCGGTTTTTTCATTATTCTTATTATAATGTTTTTTTCAGCTAACAGACAAAGCTGGTCTCCTAATGCGGGAATACTGCAAATACAGCGTATACGACCGCATGTCTACTCGGCCCTTCCTCACCGTCCTAGAGAAGAAATGGATATCTTTCCAAGTGTTGTATGCTCTGCACCGTATGCATAAACTGGGCATATGCCATGGAGATATCAAGGTAACGATTACCAAATTATGATAAATAAGGCACTAGGCAGGCGCGACTTGTTTCGGACATCTTGGGATGCCATTATGAAGCATCGAGTACCGTGCGCGACGACGCAGGCGGGCGTACAGCGTTGCGCTTCAACGCGCGCAGCGCCCTCAATGACAAAACTGGTTGAGGATACGTGCCTGTGAATACGAAGGATATGAAAGGAAAGTTTTGTCAAGGATCACGCCCACAGGCAACTGTTTCGCCAATATATTAGGGACTAGTTAAGTTCCGCGTAAACAATCGCCATTGCCTGGAGTCCAGGGCACAGCATTTTCCTTCGCCGTCTGGCGTTCAAATGGTTAAAGCGACAGTTTTGGAGATGTAGGCAGACCAATGAAAATATCCGCGCGAACTAAATCGATCGTCTTTCGTCGGACACAGGCTGCCCAACGCCACATCCCGCGCCCGCCATTATTATATAACATTTATAACCGTAGGCAACCCTAGCGATGCGCGGGCGTGAGGGGTGACCGAGCGTCATTTGTTTTTTGCGTAGTGCTCAAAACGGTAGGTTTCGATTTTTTTATGAGAGATAAGTAATTAATAAATGTCCTCGGTACCAGGCCGCAGGTGCCTGTTTTAGATTTATTTTAGTTTTTATTTAATTTTATTTTAGTTTTGATCTAGTTTTATTTTAGTTTTTAGTTTAGTATACTTCTAGATTTAAATTTGTGTTTTAATATGTTTTAGTTTAATTTCTTACAATAAATCTTATTTATTCATAAATAAATATCTGTTAAAATTATCCAATATAGCTGTTGGAATTCGTGAAGAAAAACCGTTTTTTTTTTGTTCTAGTTGGAGAACATAATGGTGACGTCATGGCTCTGGGTGCTGGTGACGGACATCGCGTCATTCAAGCCGACCTTCCTGCCGGACGACAACCCGGCCGACTTCAGTTACTTCTTCGACACGTCCCGCCGCCGGCTGTGCTACGTCGCACCGGAGCGGTTCGTGGCGCCTGACCCGCGCCGGGCGGTATGTAGCCACTGACGCTATCTGTCCCACTGTAACAGTAACGAGCCGACATATAAGGTGCTACTTTATTAGTTGCAGATATTTTAACACGTGATACTCTACTTTAAAACAATTAACTTTAAATATAAATTATGAAATCTTTTCATATGATTTTTTTGTTTTCATTTGCCGAACAAAAAAAAAATCTATAATTTCGTCTAAAAAGAATTACCATGTGCATTTCACTGTCAAGACGTTTAACACTATCCGTCATATCACTGATGTCAACAATAGTTAGTCTTAAATGTCATTATGGTCGAGATTTATCGACGTGAAGTGGCCAGTTACAGTTAACTGGTAGGTAAAAGAGGTACTAGAATCTGTTCAATGAGTTCTCATTTACTGATCACATTAACAGGGTGTTTTTACGTAGCAAATTTGTTATAACGTTTTCTCCAAAAAAACATCGTAAAAGGTATAATGTTTAATACGTAAATTTACTCCAGGAACCGAGTACTATCAGCTGCAAAAAATTCTGCAACTAATAAAGTAGCACCTTATATGTTGGCGGATGACAACCCGGCCGACTTTAGCTACTTCTTCGATACGTCCGCCGCCGGCTGTGCTACATGGCACCGGACCCGCGCCGCGCGGTACATTGCCACAGACGATATCTGTCCCATTCTAACAGTAACAAGCCGACGTATGTTACCGGACGACAACCCAGCCGACTTCAACTACTTCTTTGACACGACCCGCCGCCGGTTATGCTACGTGGCGCCGGCCTCGCGCCGGGCGGTAGCTACATTTGTCCCACTCTAACAGTAACAAGCCGATGTATGCTGTGTGTTGCCCTATGGACCCTTTTCCCACCCACTACCCCGCACAGTCACACACACGTGTCTCTAACAGGCAACAATAGATTTTTCTAATAAATTTTAGCCTCTAGGGGCTTTATCAATAAATTCGTAGTTTACAGTTGATATGACATGACATGACGAGAGCCAATAATATTATACCCCCACTGGGATGCATATCTCGTATAACAGTTTTGAAGCGCGTGATTTAAAATGTATTCACTATGAAAGAGACAGGTGTTTTCGTTTCTTGCAGAATGAAAGAGGTGACATGAATTTCATACGCTTAAGTGTTTACTTTAATAGAGGGTTTCCATACTTTAGGGTACTTATAATAATCTTCACACGAGCCCGGTGTAGTTCCTTTTTCTGTTACTTTGACACGTAACCCTCCACACTTCCCACACAGTGAATAGTGAAGAATTTCGCAGCCAACGGGTGAATCTTGGTAGCTCAGTTAGTAGAGCGCTGGGCGTGTATATCAGAGTCGCGAGTTCGACTCTTGCCCGAAGCCGAGAATTTATTCACTTTAGAACGGATTAATCGCGTTTATTAATACCATGACCCTACGTTTCGAGCCCTTTACAGGACTCGTTTTCACAGGGTTAAGATGATGACTGAGAGAATGCTAAAGTGTTTAATTTCAATGAATAACAATCGCGGTAACAGAAGACAATATTCCGAGAATTTATATTTTGGCTTTATTCCAAAAAATATCCAATCATTCTCAGACTTTTCTTCTTTAAAATCTTAATGAATGCCGTTTGTTTCAGAATGACGATAAAAATAGCAATTTATTGTTGAGCGAGTCCCCTTGCAAAGTGGGAGAGCTGTTGCCAAGCATGGATATATTCTCAGCGGGGTAAGCCTCATTCAAGTCATTATCATCACCATTTTAGATGATACCTAGATGTCCACTACTGGAAACAATCTCTAAGAATTTCAGGTTACAGATTGCGTTCGACTATTTTCCTGTTTCGGTACAAGCAAACTATTATCCCTACAAAATCATTTTCATCCTTCTTGTTCCTAGCATTTTCCCGGCCTGTCCTTTTTATATGCGCTACCAATTGATACGTTTGAAGCCTGTGCCAACCCAAATACTTATTCAATGGTATCCTTTGAAAATGCACTGACTTCATATCAGTTAATAGCGCATATAAAAAACAACATTTTATTTGCCCCTGTTTGAAGTCGGTTTAGTTTTTATTAATAAGTTTGGCTATTATTTTTTATCAAATGAAAAATGAAAAAAAAAAAATGACTCAAATCAGACGACGGAGCTCGAGGTGCTCGGTGAACATTTACATAGTATTCATAGTAACATAAAGAGGTTCCGAGGAATTGATAACTCCTCCTTTTTTGGAAGTCGATTAAAAAGACAAGTTGTCTATAAATGTTGCTCTATGCCGTGACACTGACAAATTCATCATGCGGAGTTAAAAATCACAGTTAGTCGCGGGAAACAACTACCTCTAGTAATTGATACAACTTTTCAGGTGTGCCTTACTTGAACTCTGGAATGATGGCACCCCAGCCCTCGACCTGCCCGCTCTCCTGGCGTACCGTAACGGATCTCCACGGCCATCCAGCATGACTCTGCAGGGGGCGGAGCCCGCGCTACAGGAGCTGCTGCTGTCTATGACGGAGCGGAGCCCTAAGGAGCGTCGGAGCGCCGAGTTGTATCTAGACGAGGCGAGGGGAAAGTGAGTGTTCTCCCCTTCATGCGTCCGCAATTTTTTTTTATATATATATTTTTTATTGTATCTTGTACAGTCGCCATCAGTTATACAGTGTGTTTCACAAGCCATTAAAACGTCAGACACCCCATATGTATAAGTCATACTGAACAACTTTTAGTATGGGACCAGCCCGGAAATCACTCTCGTACTATAAGGTCATGTTTAGATATATTTTATTAATACACCTGTATCTTTGTTTCTTCGTATTCGATATGAAAAGTAGAGTGTTTAACTCAGGTCAAAGGCACTATTAGATAACGTGGTTTGACTTTATTTACTATTAAGGTTTGAACGTCTAGCCAGCCAGCTTTTTCGGCTTACCGTAAAAGGTCTGCGAAACCCTGATCTAAAATGTGAATGTTCCCCAGAAAATGGTGAAATTACCTTTTCTTTCAGATTGTTTCCCGAATATTTCTACTCGTTCCTGCAGTCCTACATGCTGATATTTTCCGCGCAACCTATCCTGCCGCCAGACGAGAAGATACTCCGAATCCATCAAGACATAAAGAACATTATCAAGTAAGTCTAGCGATAACCAAGTGAGTTACAGGCGCCCCACAGCTGGACATAGGCCTCCTCCCTTTACGTCCCTTAACAGAGAGTGATCGCTGATCAAAAACCAGTTTAACATCATAACGTAGACGTACCAGTGCTCGACTCTGCACAAGTATTGGATATTGCCACTTTATGTCAAAGTGACAAGGTTTAAATTAGAAATATTAGAATATAGAAAAATCTTCGTTGTTCAAATTTAGCCTTTATAACTTTGACATAAAGTGCGTATGACAGGTTATACTTAAAGGAATACAATTACTTCACGGACATATGATAATGCACGATGTTTTCCTTCACCAAACAAACAGACACACACACTTTCCCATTTATAATATTAGTATGGATATGCTTCGTCTTATGGTTGAGGTGGTCAGTGCTCTCATTTAACCTTTATTTTCAGAATCTTCACCCAGCCCTCCGACGCCAAGAACTACCAAGATCTGGTAGAGGAGACCACAGACAAGAGTGACACTATAGATATGTTAAAAAAGGATGGCTTCAAAGTGCTCAACGTCAACATTGTTGACAAGGAGGAGGATGAGAAAGGTAATGCTATCCTATTCTAACCAATACTTTCAGAATCTGCACATTGGAGCATTGGTGCTCCGGCTCGTATCAGTGAGTATTTCGGAACTAATGTATTACATACTAGGTGGTGCCCGCGACTTCGTCTGCGCAATATCTTTCTAAATTGTAGCATGTGTTATTCTGATGTATCCCGCCCGTCTGTCCGTCAAGACCCTTCATCTCGGGAACGCATATACGTAGCAAGTTGAAATTAATGCTAGGTATACTGCGGTCCCCTGAAGCTGTGAAAAAATCAAACCTCTACGGCCGTTTATGTCGCATTTCCCATACATTTGCAATGGGAATAAAATAAGGGTACTTCCCGTCGACCTAGAATCACGTAATTTGTCAAAAAACAAGAGCATGTAGCACAAGTACAGGAGATAATCCGAAAACTGCATAATTGCCGCACTCTGAGAGTTCCGTGCCACCAGCATTATTAAGTACCTAAGGTTATAGGTCAACATTTATATTGTTTATCTCATTCTATCGCATAAGTGCAAGCAGTAAGTTTGACACGGAAGAATAACTAAAGCATCGAAGTAGTACAAAAACTGTCAAATGAAAACAGTTTGAAGCGGCCTTGAACTTGGCAGTGGATTTCGCAAATGTCGTAACTCTAACCTAATAACGTGCCTCTTACGACATTTGAAAAATCCACTATCAAAATATGCGACTAAGTTAAGTTGTAATGCATTGATACCGACTACCAAATTACAACGATGTATTTAATTTGGCTGCTTGGACGAATTCCATCAAAAGAGATCAGCAAAACTGTTGTCAATCTACAATATCGGACAAATAACAAACATATATACATCTCTTTTTTACACTTCCTTTGCTTGGTGAGGAAGTGAAGGACGGGTTTATGACTATGATGTTCTTAGTTTTGACGAGGGGCTTGCTTTGACAGCTGTTTGTGTACGAAAATAATGACCTTCGAGCGTCAATTCTGTTTGTATTCGTTTTTTGTATGAAAGAAAAATATATATATATATTTTTTATTTATTTATTTATATTAAAAAAAGAATACACATGACTTAAAAACTAAGATGCGCCACAGAAACCTGTAGATATTTACTTAAGAACTATTATATTATCTGTGGATATAAACTTAATTCTTCTTTATATTTTTT
Organism: Lathronympha strigana; assembly: GCA_949128165.1. NCBI lineage: Eukaryota > Metazoa > Arthropoda > Insecta > Lepidoptera > Tortricidae > Lathronympha > Lathronympha strigana. The sequence continues at coordinate 6,437,680 of OX421923.1, read as the reverse complement.
CCTGGTTATCCACTACTATTCCAATTGTCCAGGTGTCGAGAAGCCGGACCTGGGTCCAGACAGCGAAGGCCTCATCCTCATCACGTCGTTAGTGACCTCCTGCATCCGCGGACTGCAGCACTGCACGTCCAAGTTGCGCGCGTTGGAGACATTGCAGCTGTTGTGCGAGAATTCCAGCTCTGAGACAATTCTGGACCGGATTCTGCCTTATGTGGTAAGGTCTATGCTATATATTAAAAAACTAACTATTGAACACGGCTTTTTGTCTATATAGAGCTTCCGATATTTCGGCGATGGTGCAACCACGTTCACGAGAAAACTGAAGTCTGCGGGTAGGTTGACATTTAAGGATAACCATAACGATCTACCCTCTTTCTTGTTCGTTTGATCGGGAGCTCAATTTCAATAAAAATTGTAGTAAGAACCCGTTTTACTGTGCAAAAGTCTTATCTCGCGCGTATTGGAACCTATCTTACTCTTAACCTTATCAACAAAGAAACAAAGTGGTACCTCGTATTAAAAACTCCCACATTAAGATCAGAATATTGTATACTAGCGACCCGCCCCGGCTTCGCACGGGTTATTATTATACATATAAACCTGCGACCTTCACCAGGTCATCAGTCCACCTTGCGGGGGGCCTACCCACGCTGCGCCTTCCGGTACGCGGTCGCCACTCGAGAACCTTTCCGCCCCAACGGCCATCGGTTCTACGTGCAATTTGCCCCGCCCACTGCCACTTAAGTTTAGCGATTCCGCTGGATGCGGGTGGCGCAGGACCGGTCATTGTGGAAATCTTTGGGGGAAGCCTATGTCCAGCAGTGGACGTCTTTCGGCTGAAATGATGATGATGATATAAACCTTCCCCTTGAATCACTCTATCTATTAAAAAAAACCGCATCAAAATCCGTTGCGTAGTTTTCAAGATTTAAGCATACGTAGGGATATAGAAACAGAGAAAGCGACTTTGTTTTATACCATGTAGTGATATTTAACAATTGGTTAAAATTACCTATAGGGCTTATTCTTAAAATCATGTGATCGTTTTTGGCCTTATTTTGATCCTCCCTCCCCCTTGGTGATAGTTGGTGCTGATCTTTACGCTACCCCCCCTCTATCAAGATCACGTGAAGTTTTCGAGTGATTTTTGAGTCGACATTGTCACGTGCGCCGATGCGAGATTTATATGTCGGTTAAATAGATTGTTATGAAATTTCGTTGTTCTGTGTTATTATGCTGTGTGAAAAAAAGTACACGTGATGTGGTTTGGACTCCCCCCTCCCCCATCGTGATATTTCTTGGACGAAAAACGATCACATGATTTTTGAATGAGCCCATACTCTATAAGTTGAGTTGAAATATGATTCAAAGGCGAATGGCTTGATATTAGATTTTTTCTAGATCCACCTCTCCCACGACTCGGTGTCCCGCGTGCGCGCCGCCGCCGTGTCGGCCGCGGCGCGCTGCCTGGCGCTCGTGCGGGCGCTGCCCAAGTCGGACTGCAACGTGTTCCCCGAGTACATCCTGCCCGAGCTGGCGCCTAGGGCCACGGACTCGGCCGTGCCCGTCAGGATCGCGTACGCCAACAATATAGGTGACTACTCTTGTCATATCAGTGAGACAGATATAGTATTAGGACATTTAGTTTTAAAATACTGAGAGACAGAGGTTGTGACCCTCGTTCCGGATCGTATCTAGAGCAACATATCTCCCTGGCCATTCAACGTTATGCGTTATGTATAACGCTAGCGTTATGGGGACGTTTGGGCCGGGTACGATTCGGGACGGTTCGGACGGTAAACTAAAACCCATTCTGTGCCATGCATGTTCCAAAAGTTCCTATCACGCTCGCTGCGTTACCACGCTGCACAGCGATGGAGACCTATTGGACCAGCCAAGACCCAGAGCGGGGGTCATGACCCCTCTCCCTCAACCGCCGACCCAGTTCCTTGAAAAACTATACTATTTAGTTTTTGTTGTAGATAAATAATTTTTTGCTAAATTGGAAATTTTTATCTCTATTCTACTCAGAATCTTTCAATCCTAGTAAGAGAAAAAAAGTGTCCTGAATTTTCCATACATTTTTCAAACTTTCCATTGCGCTACCGCCATACTAAATCTATGAAATGATGGAAAACAAATCTTGGGACACTTTCTTTCTCCTACTAGGATTGAAAGAGCTCGCGATTTGGAATAGAAAACAATTAAAAAAAATTCAAATTTTCATAAAATGTTTTTTCTACAACAATAAATAAAAACGCCCAGTTAGCAGGTCTATGTAACTGTTTGCGTAAAGTCAGATTGTTCTTCTTTTGTCTTGTGCGGCATTGACACTTAGCTGGCCACACATTCCGCGCCTTCCGCCGCCAGTATTATGTATATTTTAAATCGTAGGCAACTCTAGCGTTGCGCAGGGGCCGAGCTTCAATTGTCTTTTGCTTAGTGTTCTAAACGGTTTGTATTCGCGGACTGAACTCGAGCGAAGCCAAGAATTGCTCAAGATAGAAAGCAGTGGAAGAATCTCGTGGAGTATATGCACCTATGGGGTGCCCTAGGAGCTAGAACAGCAACATGGTAACATATGAGTCGCTTAACTTCAAACTGGGGTAAATCCATCTGTCAGATTATGCTATTTTGGTATTAAGAAAAGGTAATAAGGTAGATGGGGCCAGCGCACGCAAGTTTTTCATAGAAATCGCAAAACGTCTGGTTGATGTTACTGGTGACCGAAGAGCTGGTGGCTTCCTCGCACAACGTATCAGCATTGCGATACAACGAGGAAATGCCGCCAGCATCCTAGGTACAATGCCTCAAGGACCTATTCTAGATAGGTAGGTAGAGGTAGGTAGTTAGGTAAGTTACACTTACTGTATATATTGCATAAATAAATGTTTTAATAATTATAAGGCAGATGTTTCATGACAGGGTCGAATGGATTAACCCGAGTTGGAAGGGCTTTAATACAGAGTGTTTTCAATGTTGCTAAATATTTGCCACTTTATTACCTTTATCGCCACTGTTTAAAATGGGTTTAAAATGAACCTTCTTGCGGTCAAAACGTTTAATATTTGTTTTTAAACGTAATAAGCTAGTTTTTCTGGAGTGATTAAAATGTTGAGGATTACCAAAATCAACCTACAATGCCGTCTCTCACTTTATAATCTCAGTGCAGAAAAATACTTAAACCAAGTATGTTTTGTATCATCCTAACAAATGCAATTGACCAAGAGACAGATAAAGATTATTGACGAATTAACCTTCTTTCCGCCTAAGACGTCAACTGACCACGGGAAAGTCGTGCCCTCAGCGTGTAGGGCTTTTCTAAATAACGCTATCACAGTTTTATATAACTTGTTTGTTTCAGCTAAACTCGCGGAGATCGCAGTTCGATTCCTGGACCAGACACAGAACATGGTGGACAAGGAAGCAGCCATCAATTATGAATCGGAGCTGTCCGCTTTGCATGAAATGGTTCGTATTGTTTATTTTTAGATATCGTGTACACAATCAATATACACGATATCGGATCATTGGCGATGAATGTGTTAACTCACGGTCGTGTTTTTAGTTCGTTTTGTTTTTGGTTCATTATATAAAAGAAAGAAAAACTGGTGCAACGATGTGTCTTACTTATGTTAGTCCGTTACGGCAGAAGATTATCATGCTGCCGCCCACCATACAACGAAAGTTGCCAGTTAATTTTGAATTTATTGTATAGTTTATAGAATTCAATTTCGTTTGTTTTAAGATCGGACGAAACGAAATGAAGTGGCGGAGACTTTTTAATAGGCCCCTGGGCGACTAGAGTTTATTTTCTATCAATGGCCTATCCATTCCACAGTCTACCGATTGGAACACTAGGCTACTGTAGGACTATGTCATACCGACGCTATAAATCAGATTGTAAAACATCTCTTAATACATTTCATACTCCTACAATGGACTAAGGTTCCATTGGGAGCTATCGTGTTGTCGCTCACCAGGCGGCGCCACTCATGCGTGGGTCCTGTATCAGTATGAGAGAAATGTCAAAGTGACGTTTGAAATGTTCCCGCAGGACCCACGTTCCACTAGCGCCCCTAGCGGAAAATCGACTCGCGGTAATCCTCATTGGTTTATTGTACATTTTGTTATCAAATTCAACGTGTGTCATCCCTATTTTAGGTCCGTTCCACCGTGTCGTACCTACTAACTGATTCGCAAGCGGTCGTAAAGCGAGCGCTCGTCGACAACGGCATCACAAAACTTTGCATATTTTTCGGAAAACAAAAAGGTAAGTACTTAGTTAGGAATTTTTTGGCTCGAGCATCAAGAAAAGGACGATTTCAGAAGATTTTTTCCATGAAGAGATTTACTTAAGGTAAATAAATGTTATTATAAACCTTTAACTGCCATAGTCGGCTGTGGCTGTTATTGGAAGGTCTTGCTACAGCTCACAGTTTCGCCAATGCAATAAGGACTTACGGGGGACTCCGTAAAGTTTAATTCTGCTTACATATTTGCGATCGCCTCGTGTCCGGGGCGCTACATATTCCTTCGGCGATAAAAGTGTTAAAAATAAAATGATGGTTCATTCGCCAAAATGCTGCAGTTGGATTTTTCAGAAAACCGAACGCATATACTCGTACTCTTAACTCTACACTGACCGAGATGCTTATATGTTTCTTGCGGCAATTTACTCACGAGGCGGCTCTTCCATTCTATGCCTGTCTTGGTATTGGTAAGTAGTTGTAGTTTTAGTTTTACTTCTTATAAAAATTATTGTGTACCTACATTCTATTCATTGCCTTATTATACCTAAATTGTAATTTCTCCCTCTTTGATTGACCTTGGATGGGCTTAAAACCAGCTAAGCTGTGCCCATACCTTTTTCCTTTGTCAGTGCCTAATTCTGTATTTTATGTTCATTGTTTTGTTCAAGGAAATAAACGATTTGTATTTGTATTTGTATTTTTGTATTTTGTCTTTATCATTCCTTATTATTCCAGCAAACGACGTAATCCTGTCCCACATGGTGACCTTCCTAAACGACAAGGAAGAGGCGGCATTACGAGCCTGCTTCTTCGAGCGAGTCGTCGGCGTCGCAGCCTACGTGGGACAGCACGCCGCACCCATACTCATGCCGCTGTTGCAACAGGTGAGACAGGGACAGACATCCTGAACAAGGAGGTGAGACAGGGACAGACATCCTGAACAAGGAGGCGAGACAGGGACAGACATCCTGAACAAGGAGGTGAGACAGGGACAGGGATGTGATGATGCTTCTGCGAGCATGCATGCTACTTGGGACACGCAGTCCCGATGCTCATGTCGCTGTTGCAACAGGTAAGACAGGGACAGACATCCTGAACATGGGGGTGAGTTTAATGAATCTTTACAATAATATAGCTCAGAACAACAACACACTACAATTTATAAAGATATTGTGTGAAGCCGACGAAGTCGCGGGCACCGAAGTCAGTATAAAATAAAAGAATATATATGGATACACAATCAGCCGAAAAAAATAACGCCATAAGAGTGCTTCTCCTACACTAAAGAGTCCGGTTGGAGAAACTCATTGGTACAAACTGGGTTGGAACTCTTGACCTTGGTATTGAAAGTCGTATGCCGTATTGCTGGGTTACCAACGCTCTAATCACCTCACTAAGTAACTATGTGTCTGAACTTAACTATCCTCCTTGCATCGTGTTCCTCGGCATTGAGGGTCGTGACCTCCCTTCTGCATCGCTTTCGTACGGACGTTCTTTTTAAATTCCTTCTGTCTTGGGCGGTATGGCGTTGTGGACTGTAGAGTCAAGCGCGGAGCGGATCAGAACAACGTATAGGTGTGGTATAGGGTTGTCCCGTCCACGAGGTCTTTTACCATCTACTTTGCCGCCAACTTCTCGAGATTGCCACAATATTTTCTAGCTGTTACTTAACTATAACTATTGAATAAATTATGTTATTTTTGCAGGGTCTGACAGACCAGTCGGAGTGGATAATAGCGAAAGCCCTACGAGCGACCAGCAGCCTGGCAGAACTAGGGCTTCTGCAGAAACAGGCCCTGTGTGATCTAGTAGCTGAGAGCGCCGTGTACCTCGCGCATCCTAATTTATGGGTAAGTTAATAAAAATACAGTCAATTTAGCGATTTAACATACTATTGCACTTTCAGGCACCGTGCATTTACAATATTTACATGCAATTAAAAATCAATAATGTATTAAATCGTTTTCGATATATTAAAGGTAGACGCACTTCGCCACCTGTTTTGTAAATTTTAATGGCATAAAATCGTGATCTTAACCTTTTCCACGCCAAAGGCGTATATATTGGCACCGCAGGTTCAACGCCAATGACCGATATATGGGTCACAGACCACAAAGTAAAATAAACCTACACTGGCAAAGCATAAAGTTCAACTTCAGTTTTGACATTTCGATGACGTGGCGCCTGAATGATAGCTTGTGCGTTTGACACGGCGTCGAAAAGGTTAAAAATTACTAAGAAATAGTTGATTAAAACGGTAAGGCATATCGTTTTTTATAGATTTGTATTTATTACATAATTGTATTGTTTTCTACAGATAAGACACGAAGTGTGTGGCTTGGTGGCTTGTGTGGCGAGCCTGCTCAATCCCATCGATGTTAATTGCAAGATATCGCCGCTAGTGTGGCCCCACCTTAAACACAAACTCATACAGGTATTTCTCTTGTATCACTCTCTATGGAGTAATTTCTTAAAAATAAATAATAACTAAGTCCCCAATGTCACTGTTACTTGGCAAGGCTTCCAATAAGGCTGGCTGCGTTGCTTAGCCGAATAGCAATATTAATTCGCTGGACAAGGCTAACCGGCTATCCCTACGGTCAGCAGAGACCGGATGAGCATGTAACTTAACTTACAAAAAAAATTAATTGCTTCCTATCCTATGGGTCAAGTCTCTCCCATCCAAAAAGCACAAATATGTAGCGATCGCCTAGCTTTACGTGTACAGTCGCCATCAGATATATTGGAGTAGCCGAGGCGCTTACAAATATCTGAACACGCCCCTATTGTCAAGGCGTTAGAGTGCTTGTTCAGATATTTTGAACACCTCGGACGCTTCGATATATCTGACGGCGACTGTACGCCCCGTCTGAACGTGCCATGCTATTTCAGTCAGTGTCAGTACTAAAAGTACCAAAGTCGATCGAAGTAGCATGAAAAATAAGAGCGATATCCGAGAAAATACGAGGGCAAATCATTATGCAGTACATCTGTACTTGAATAATAGTAGATTACGTACAGTCAGCCACACAGCTATGAATACAGCCAAAGTGCCAAAAATATGTATACACGACCTTAATGCTCAGGCAATAAAGTCCTGTATACATATTTTTGGCACTTTGGCTGTATTCATAGCTGTGTGGGTGACTGTACTGAGGCCTGAAAAGTAAGAAATGTCTCAGATCTCGTGTAATTGTGATCTGAGGCTTTCTTATTTACTGGCCAAGGCCTGTACACTATTTTTCTGTTCGAAACAGTCGGCAATTCGTGAATTTGTTTAGCGTAGCCTGCAAATGGCTGCTTGCCGGCCGGAGGGCAGTAAATAATGTTTAAATTTTAACCCTCAAAGTAAACGCATGAGTTATAATTTTCAGGTTATTCTAATCAAATATTGTCTTCCTAGGTGGATAGAGCAGAGTTGCTATTAGAAAGCCTAGAAGAGCCGATACCCAGAAAGGTTTTGGACGCAGTCCTACGTCACGGGGACGTGGACCGGTTGGTGCAAACTCTTCGGGAACGAAGGAGCGCTAGACTCAAGGTCAGATTCCATTACCAAGGACCGTTAAAGGTGGCGTATTTACTTTGTATACACATTTGTGTGTACAAAATAAATACGCGTACAATATGTATACAAAATAAAGAATTAGGTATTAAACACCTTAGAACGGATTAATCGCGTTTATAAACACCATGATGACCCTACGTTTCGAGCCTTTTACATCACTCGTCTTCATCTTAACCCTGTGAAAACGAGTGCTGTAAAGGGCTCGAAGTGTATGGTAATGGTGTTAATAAACGCGATTAATCCGTTCTAAAGTGTTTGATTTCATTGAATAACAATCGCGGAAACAGAAGACAATATATATTTCAACTTTCACGATTCTCACAGATTTTAAAATGTACTACAACGGGACTTCATCGCGTAAAACATTGAAAACTAACCTCCGACGTTTCAAGGGCGACATTGTCCACGTGGTCCCGTAGAAACACTGGCTGGTGTTGACATCAACATCTTTTAGCTGCGCGTGTTGTACGAACTACCCGCACTTGGTCTTGATTATCAACTTGAACATTTTGCGCACTAGGGATGTGACTCTGTCGACACACTACACTCACGATGTCTGATTTTTGAGCCGGCGATATTCACTTACGCTTACATTGATTACTGGCCGGATTTAACGTGGACGATGGTTTTACTATCTCATCCTCTAATCTCCATGCATGACTTTAAATTATATGTTTTTTTTAGGTGAAGCAGGGTGTAATGCCGCAGTACTGCGAGATGGGGCCGCAACTCAGAAATCTCTTCAGGAGACTGGCCTCCGACGGTACTTTTAATAAAATATTATCTACTAAATTACGTTCATGGTAATAGTAGTTTATGTAACAGTGATATAATAAGGGTTATTAAGACTTGAGGGTCGCCGTTACATTTGTAATAATGAGCTGTTACATACGCTAGTTTTTTACGATAGCTAAAATAGCAAAACCTAGTAAAGTGGCAGAATGTGGAAAATGTCGTATGGGCGTAAACCCTTTGAATACGATAGAAAAAAAACAGTGCTTATATATTGTATGAAAATCCATATGAGCAGTGTTCTTATGGAATACCATAGACAACGTTATAATGTATACTTTTTAATATCGCTTTCAGTCATCTAATTGACAGGTATAAGTGCTGGAGTAGAAAAACTATCATATTAACATTCGTAGACCCCGTAAATAATTGTCACCCTACAACTTTTGTCACTTACTGTTTAGAAAGTGACATAACTGGTAGAGAATGCCTTATAGCATTAAGTACGCCTGTTGTACGTTTGTATTTTCTTTTGTGCAATAAAGATTAAATAAATAAATAAAATAAATAATGGCATCCATAATGGTGACCAATCATTGTGAAATCAATCAGTGATCGGGGAAACTGGTACAAAACTTCAACAAAACTTGTTAAGTCGACATTAAAGAATGCTTACAGCCATGAAAATATTAGCTTTAAGATTTTGTTAAAGTTTTGCAGCCATCCCGATCTCGAGTAATCATTATCTTCCTGTTTTAAATTTTGAGTAGTAACATTGCAGTTTTGAACTTTAGCCTGCTTTTTTTTATATTTATCCAGGCATGACGGAACCGGTTGAAAACCAGCTGCTGGGTCTGAGCGCACATCTGATTAAGATCCAAGGGTCTTCTACGCAAGTAAGTAAATAAAAGTTATATGTGCGAAAAGCACGAATCACATAATTTATTATTTATATAATTCGCTTGCTTAGGTCTGAATAAGTATAAGCACGAGAGTTAAACAACAGCTCTGTCCCCTTGTTTAATAATAGTAGATTACGTACCGAGGCCTGTAAAATAAGAAATGTCCCAGATCTCGTGTAATTGTCGGCCGAAGCGAAGCTGAGGTCGAAAAACATGTGATCTGAGGCTTTCTTATTTACTGGCCAAGGTCAGTACACTATTTTTCTACTCGACGCAGTCGGCAAGCGGCACATTTGTTTAGCGTAGCGGCCTGCAATGGGAGCTACCGTATTGTCGCTCACCAGGCGGCGCCACTCATGCGTGGGTCCTGTGTTAGTATGAGAGAATTGTCAAAGTGACGTTTGAAATGTTCCCGCAGGACCCACGTTCCACTAGCGCCCCTAGCGGAAAAACGACTCGCGGTAGTCCTCATTGGCTACTTGCCGGCCGGAGGACAGAAAATAACTATTTTAAAGTTTATTAATTCATATTTGTTAGTTTTTTTGAGGCAATGACATACACGGGGCCAAAATTATAGCGTGTAGTAGTGAATGACACCCATGTTATAATTTTGCATATTTTTCCATTTTTCCATAGTCAGTCATTTTGGTCTGTTTCAGCACATAACGGACGCCCCAGGGCGTCTATCAATAACCAGTAGTAGTATATCCCGCTCCGTGCAACTGGACCCAGGCGGCGACGCGATGCCTATTGACAAGATGTATACCTCGCAAAACAGGTAATGTCAAAATTTCGCAAAACAGGTAATATAATATCAAAACTATATTAACTAGTGGTTCTGTGAGCTGTAACCCCGCGAGATGGTACTGGTAGTAGCACAAAGGTCGTAAGCGCCTTTGGGTGGTCCACGGCGCTTAGGACCTTTGTACCAATTCCCGCCATTTTGAAAATTTCGATTACGTAATCAACAAACTTGCTTACAAATTTTAACAAGAATTGGTTGATAAATGCGACCTGTAGAGGAGAACAAATGGACAGACACACGAAAGCATTTTTGCCCAAGTTCAGCGCTTCGCTCGCTTTGCTCACTCGGTCAACTAAACAGCATCCACCGCGAATGCATGAGGACGCTGGTTCTATCCCAGCCCTGGGCACTAGGCCTTGGTCACTTTTACTGTAGTATAAGATATATCTTTCAATGGGTTATCAATACATTTATTTTCAAAATATATACTGTACAGTTCACTACTGTACATATTTTCCGTTTACGTTGCGACCTACTTTAGGCTACCTTTAAACATATTATTCAAAAGACAGTATATACCTAACTAGCATACGAGACGCATCAATTGATGCAAAACTTAAGATAGTTGTCAATAGAAGGAAAAGCCATTACAAAATAAAATTCAAATTAATCGAAGTTGAATGCCACGTTGTCGTTGGACGCGAGATGTGGAGTCGGGCGCGGTGCGGGGCTGCTCGTCGATCTCGCTCTCGCTTGTGGCCGGCTTCTCTCCTCTGGTATCGGTTGTAGTTCTATATCCTCGTAGTGAGGCTTCACTGATTGCAGTGAGCAATGCTTACGCTTCCTTAGATTACATAGATGAGGATAGCGTCTTCCCACTCCCCAAAGAATGGCAACTAAGATAGCTGCTGCCAGCAAAAGGTAGCTGATGGCATATTGATGAATGTCATGAGTAGTGAGAACCGTGGGTAAGTTTTGTTCCTTATTCTTCTCGTATAATATTCTTCGGTCTATTTCTTCAGTGTCAGCATCCTGATGTTCAGCGTGGTACAGATGTGGGATGCTGTGATAGGTCAAGTTTGCAATGCGATTGATCGACGATGTTACGGAGGGCACGTTGATTTCGTAGTCGATCTTCACCTTACTGTTGTATTGGTTAAGTGAGTGAATAGTTAGGTATTTAGATTGCAGTATGCAGCCTTGTGCTAAAGTAACTATTGCGGATGACGTCATAGTGTGTGACGTTACATCTTCTTCACATATAGCTCGTAGCGTACAGGTATCACAACAAATAGCGAGCCAGCTGTTGGGTGAGTGTAACTCGATCCAGGCGTCCTTGCATGACGTGTGCGTTACGTCGCAGGGCGAACTCGTGCGATGACTTATTAGTTTTGCCTCGCATGGAATATTTTCATTGTGAAGATTGAACACAGGCATGTTTTTGTTACATATGAAGTTGTCGAGTTTCAGTTGGGTGCATTGTTGTAGGTCATCTTCCTTAAGCGAAATGTAGTTATTTTTCTGAAAGTTGACGGCTATGTATCTGGCGCTAGTTTGCACGATGATAGTTTCATGGGCCGACTTGACAGGCAGCGGTACGGCACGATGTAGCGTGTATTCTTCGTCCGAAATCAGTGGTATATGAAGTTCGAACAGGAAATATTGGTCGGTGACTCGGGCTTTAACGTAGAGTAGCTTGTATAAGTCCTTGATGTCTTCACGAATATTGTTTACAGGCAACGATATGGTTCTAGGAAGCTTTCCTGCGATAATGTTCATTTGTTCAATCAAGTTGACCGGCGTCACAAGGTGGACGTCGATGTGACCCTTGTAGACATCAGTTAAAGTGTTAAAGAGCATTTCTTGCATGTTCTTTAAGTTGTTGATAAGTAGGTATGCTGATAGTGCGGCTGAGTTGAAGTAACTGGTGGCCATGGCAATTTCCACTGCAGATTCAATTTTTGCCAAGTTTATGTTTGTTTCGTTCATGAACGTTTCAATGACGTTGAATTGTTGCATGATGTTGGCTTCATTTTTCTTTAAAACCGTGTTTTCTAACTCAACGATAGATGTTTGGTTTTTTATGAGTTCGAGCAAGTAGTTTTCATTGTTATGCACAGCTTCTATGTCGTTTTTATATTTTTCGGCGAAACGCTGGTCTAGAATCCCGAATAGACTGTTAGTTAAATACCCAACACCATCCATGAGCCCTCGTTTCTTCCTGTTAGTTAAATGTTTGTGTGGGGCGAGTAGCATGGCGTTGTTGTGCTGCAGGAGATCCATTTCGTGATAAAGTTGGTTAAGGGTAGTTTTGCAATCTCTTGGGTCCGTCTTCTGACACCAATCTTCCACTCCGTGCAGATAAGTTTCAATACGACGAACTCCTTCCCAATAGTTAGTTAGATTATAGTACATAAGTAATGTCCATTTGTTATGTATAACTTGTAGCTTGCCAATTGTGTCGTAATATATGGGTCGCTCGGGTTCAATGTTCGTAATAAGCGCTGTCAGCGCTGACGACGGCGCGTCGGTGGTATGTGCCCCTGAACTGAGGGCACATATAGTTATCAAGTTTGTAAACAATGTAAGAAAACATTGTTTGGTTTTTTGAGTTCTTATCCATGCGGTGACTCGTATTACCCGTGTCAATGAGCTGTGTTTATTGAGCAGGTCATTTATTATGAAGTTATTTTCGTGCTTTGTAGCTAGGGCTGCCTCTTCGTTTTTTGAGGTACCCAAGTCAGTTGTAAAATGACAATTCAAGTTTTCCAGTTCGTCTTTCTGGCCAATTTGCTCAAGTGACGGTCCATGCCACCAGCTGTCGAAGTTAATTAGTTTGCTCGGGTACATGCCTCTTGAAGCGCAGTCACTCGGGTTGTGTTCAGATTTTATGTATTTCCATTTGTCTGCCGGTATTATTTGCTTGATTTTCGTAACTCGGTTGGCCACGTACTTTTCCCAACGTGACGCATCTCCCTGCAGCCAAGCGAGAGTTACTTGAGAGTCGCAGAATGCTCGTATAGTTATATCATATTCTTTGTACGCTTCCATAACCTTTTTCATAAGTTGAGATAGCAGAAGGGTTCCACATAGCTCTAGTTTTGGTAGTGTAGTTTTTTGCGATATGGGGGCAACCCTAGTCTTCGCTGCTAGTAGAGTAAGTGTAACTACCTCTGCCTACCTTAAATCTAAAATAGGTCCTTGAGGCATTGTACCTAGGATGCTGGCATCATTTCCTCGTTGTATCGCAATGCTGATACGTTGTGCGAGGAAGCCACCAGCTCTTCGGTCACCAGTAACAATAAGGTAATATTTCAATTTGTTCAAATATAATGAAAAACATGTAACTTCTGACAGGAGGACTCACAAAACTTCAGTATCGCAAGAGACACACATGAACACAGAGTGGCAACACATGTTTGGGCAGGGACACGACCCTACTTCTATTAGAGGTAACTGATTATTAATATAATTATGATATATGTTTCCTTCGGATCTATATCGGAATCCCTAAAGTGTTTTTATCCTATTTTCGCTTTCCCTAATACTGTTTGACATAATGATAATTTTTCCTAAACTCAAATGTCCTAATATTGGTTACCCTAACATGTTTTTAAACTACTTTTTTACCAACGATTCGACTCTTTGTGAGGTCACGGTTCTAACCTAACATTACCTAACCGACTTATCCAACAGCGATGCGGTTATGAGTGAAGTCGTTTTTGGGCAATAATTATATTATGGCAAATAATCGTTGATCGTTAGGGATTAGGACAAAACAGTTAGGGCAAGTGATTTTAGGACAAACGATATTAGGGATATCGAGGGAGACCCGTTTCCTTCATACTACACTTTTTTCTTTTACACATTGTAACGGATAGCCGAAAGAAGGAACTTGATAACAATCAAATATATATATAAACCGGCAAAATGCGAGCCACACTCGCCCACCGAGGGTTCCGCATAAGGGATGCTCCCCCAAACCCATATACGCGCGGAACTCTCAGCGCGCGGTAAATACGGTTTTCGGTTTTTTCCTGGAATTGTGCTACAAGCTCTTGCTTTTTGACAATTTCCGTGGTTCTAGGTCAACGGAAAGTACCTTATACATTTTGATTCCCATTGCAAATTTATGGGAAATGCGACATAAACAGACCGTATCTTTTGGTTGCGATGGCCTAGAGATTTGACTTATTTACAGCTTCAAGGGCCTTAGACCTTTGTATGTGGTATTAATTTCAACCTTGCTACCTCTACGCGTTCCCGAGATAAACGGTCTTGACAGACATACGGACGGATAACAAAGTGATCCTATAAGGGTTCCCTTTTTTCCTTTTGAGGTAAGTACGGAACTCTACAAATTTGCTACACAGCAACCGCATAACATATTTTTGTCTCACGCAGCCTCGGAGTCTGTCTCAGTCTCGCAGGCCCCGCCCCAATCGCAAGCGGTGTCGACCGCCAGCAACATGGGGCGACAGAGCGCGTCGCTACCGACCCACTCCCAAATGGGGCACAGCGCGAGCTACGTGCAATGTAAGTCGTGTTTTTATTTCTCATCTAAAAATCCGTATGCGCGGACCTGTGGGCGAAAATAAGCACATTGCGGGTTCTACAAAACCGAGTCCGGCGTCAAGGCAGACCACGAGAACGGATAGACAAATTTGGCGACTTTCTTGCCGACTGGCGGGATATTACTCAAAATTGGGATGTGTGGAAGAAAAAGGGCCCTTTCCCCAGCAGTGGAACACCTTAGGCTCTTAAGTAAATAAAAATTATAGATATTAAAAAAGCGTGGTACAATTTGTTCGCCAAACGTAGCTACTGTTGCACTCATGCAACGAGTTAGTGCTTTGATAGTTAAGGTTTAAGATAACGTGGTCAATGATAAGGCATATAAACTGAATAATAAATAAATAAAAACTGTATAATTTTTTTACAACGTGTATGGAACACCTGATTGAAAATGCACCTTTTTAGAATAAGTTTTACTTGCCTTAATTGTACTCAGGGTCATTTACCAAAATGCACCTATCTCCATATACTTATACAGTGTTTTTTTTTTTCGAATTTAGAACCATATCAGCTGTTAAAGACTTCGGACTTTTGTTACATCCAGTATACCGCCTAAACTTTTCTTAACGGCCTCCCTAGTTGCTAGTGACTAGCGTTGAAAAAGTGGTATCTAGGTATCATTCGGAAAAAAACAATGAAAGTTTGCGCTCTAATTTTCAATTCTAAATCAATGTATGTTAGGTCTAATTTACACCTACAAAGGGACTACCTACATCGATTATGCATGTATACATGTATGTATTTTTGTACCCATAAGTACAAGCTTTGCTTAGTTTGAGACTTGTTCGATCTGTGTGAGATTGTCCCCAAATATTTATTTGTTCTTGCAAATAAATTGCCTTATTTTATTTTAATATGTTTTTAAAACAGACAGCATGGCGCCGTGCCGCGTTGAACTAAGGAATTTGACGGCGAGGATGCAACAGAAGTTCCTCAAGAGTCTGAGGTAAATAAGTTAAAACACCAAAATGATTAGCATGTTAAATAGTCATACCGCCTTATTCATAAAAAAGTTAACAGAGGCTTTAGTTAAATTATGTTTTCTCCCATTCTGACAAACGCGATTGTCAAAGTGATAGATAAGGACAAACAATCATTTAGCTAAACTGTTGTTGAAGTGTGTTTATGAATAACGCCGATAGAGTATATTATAGGGATAAAGTATATTTCTCTATGCCACGGCTCAGGGAGTCTGAGGTCCGCTTTGGCAACTAATCCCAAGATTTTGCGATGGCGCTAGTTTTACGAAAGCGACTGCAATCTGACTTTCCAACCTAGAGGGTAAATTAGGCCTTATTGGGATTATTCCAGTTTCCTCACGATGTTTTCGTTCATCGATAAGCGATGGGTAAATATCAAATGATACTTCGTACATAAGTACGCTCTGTACGTACAGTATATAGTGGTACACACATATTATTTTTGTGTTGCGATATTCCTTTATTTTTTTTAAATCCAATTTTAGCCTCCACCGTCGGCTATAAACGACAACGAGTACAATTTGAACGCCAAGAGATTTTTTAGTGTAAAAAACTAGCGTATGCAACAGCTCATATTTGGTTCTTAAAACTATTATAGTATATTCTTAAAACACTGGTGCATAAACTACTATATTTTATTCTGTTTTGTAGTATTTGTTATAATAGCGGCAATAGAAATACATTATCTATGAAAATCTCAACTGTATAACTGTCACAGCTCAATTGATGCAGACGGACAGACAGATGGACGTACAGCGGAGCCTTAGTAATAGGTCCCGTTTTACCATTTGGGTGCGAGACCGTAATAAAGATAACATTGGTTTCAGCTCAAATGACGACAGCATAGACAACTGCGAGGAGGTGCGACCGCCGTCCTCTTGGCGGCCGGGGAACCAACTGCTGGCGTATTTGCATGAACACAAGTCAGTTATCCTACATAATACTCTTCATACGAGACGACTTTAATAATAGGTTCAGGTCTAGGAAACTTTCCGCGCGAATTCGAATCGATTGTCTTTTGTCTTGTGTCTGTAACAACACATATTATCAACGGGTTGTACACACAACCTGTGCGCGCCCGCATTCACTAGTATTGTATAATATTTCTAATCGTAGGCAACCCTAGTGTTTGTGCGGAGGAGAGGCGGGCCGAGCGCCAATTGTTTTTTCTCTTTTTTTGCTTAGTGTTCAAAACGGCTCTTATACGCATTTTTTATGAGAGACAAATACGTTCTTAAGAAATTGTATAATCTACGATAGTATTGAAGTACATCTACTTTGTAATAACTGTTCGAATTATTAGCGCATTATAAAACGGACATTTAATTAAATTCAGAAACGGTATACCTTAATTAATATAATTTCCTCTTATTTTTTCTGTTCACAAACAGGGCTCGAGTGACTCAGCTGGTGACATTGCCAGGCCAAAAGAACCTTTTCGGCTCCTGCTCAGACGATGGCACCGTGAGATTGTGGGACGCCAACCGTCTCGCTCAACACGCCTATGTGAACAAGTGAGTGTTTCGTAGTTTGTCAACACGTTGTATTGCATCACTCTCATTTCATATATTAAGGAAAGAGATGCAACGTGACATTGCCGGGCCAGAATAACGTGTTTAGCTCATGTTCTGACGACGGAACTGAGATTATGAGACGCCAACCGTCTCGCTCAACACGCCTATGTGAACAAGTAAGTGTTCCGTAGTTTGTCAACACGTTGTATTGCATCACTCTCATTTCATATATTAAGGAAAGAGATGCAACGTGACATTGCCGGGCCAGAATAACGTGTTTAGCTCATGTTCTGACGACGGAACTGAGATTATGAGACGCCAGCCGGCTCGCTCAACACGCCTATGTGAACAAGTGAGTGTTTCGTAGTTTGTCAACACGTTGTATTGCATCACTCTCATTTCATATATTAAGGAAAGAGATGCAACTTGCCATCGCCGGGCCTGAAGAACCTGTTTAGCTCATGTTCTGACGACGGAACTGAGATTATGAGACGCCAACCGGCTAGCTCAACACGCCTATGTGAACAAGTGAGTGTTTCGTAGTTTGTTAACACGTTGTATTGCATCACTCTCATTTCATATATTAAGGAAAGAGATGCAACTTGCCATCGCCGGGCCTGAAGAACCTGTTTAGCTCATGTTCTGACGACGGAACTGAGATTATGAGACGCCAACCGGCTAGCTCAACACGCCTATGTGAACAAGTGAGTGTTTCGTAGTTTGTTAACACGTTGTATTGCATCACTCTCATTTCATATATTAAGGAAAGAGATGCAACTTGCCATTGCCGGGCCTGAAGAACCTGTTTAGCTCATGTTCTGAAGACGGAACTGAGATTATGAGACGCCAACCGGCTAGCTCAACACGCCTATGTGAACAAGTGAGTGTTTCGTAGTTTGTTAACACGTTGTATTGCATCACTCTCATTTCATATATTAAGGAAAGAGATGCAACTTGCCATTGCCGGGCCTGAAGAACCTGTTTAGCTCATGTTCTGAAGACGGAACTGAGATTATGAGACGCCAACCGGCTAGCTCAACACGCCTATGTGAACAAGTGAGTGTTTCGTAGTTTGTTAACACGTTGTATTGCATCACTCTCATTTCATATATTAAGGAAAGAGATGCAACTTGCCATTGCCGGGCCTGAAGAACCTGTTTAGCTCATGTTCTGAAGACGGAACTGAGATTATGAGACGCCAACCGGCTAGCTCAACACGCCTATGTGAACAAGTGAGTGTTTCGTAGTTTGTTAACACGTTGTATTGCATCACTCTCATTTCATATATTAAGGAAAGAGATGCAACTTGCCATTGCCGGGCCTGAAGAACCTGTTTAGCTCATGTTCTGAAGACGGAACTGAGATTATGAGACGCCAACCGGCTAGCTCAACACGCCTATGTGAACAAGTGAGTGTTTCGTAGTTTGTTAACACGTTGTATTGCATCACTCTCATTTCATATATTAAGGAAAGAGATGCAACTTGCCATTGCCGGGCCTGAAGAACCTGTTTAGCTCATGTTCTGAAGACGGAACTGAGATTATGAGACGCCAACCGGCTAGCTCAACACGCCTATGTGAACAAGTGAGTGTTTCGTAGTTTGTTAACACGTTGTATTGCATCACTCTCATTTCATATATTAAGGAAAGAGATGCAACTTGCCATTGCCGGGCCTGAAGAACCTGTTTAGCTCATGTTCTGAAGACGGAACTGAGATTATGAGACGCCAACCGGCTAGCTCAACACGCCTATGTGAACAAGTGAGTGTTTCGTAGTTTGTTAACACGTTGTATTGCATCACTCTCATTTCATATATTAAGGAAAGAGATGCAACTTGCCATTGCCGGGCCTGAAGAACCTGTTTAGCTCATGTTCTGAAGACGGAACTGAGATTATGAGACGCCAACCGGCTAGCTCAACACGCCTATGTGAACAAGTGAGTGTTTCGTAGTTTGTTAACACGTTGTATTGCATCACTCTCATTTCATATATTAAGGAAAGAGATGCAACGTGACATTGCCGGGCCAGAATAACGTGTTTAGCTCATGTTCTGACGACGGAACTGAGATTATGAGACGCCAACAGGCTCGCTCAACACGCCTATGTGAACAAGTGAGTGTTTCGTAGTTTGTCAACACGTTGTATTGCATCACTCTCATTTCATATATTAAGGAAAGAGATGCAACGTGACATTGCCGGGCCAGAATAACGTGTTTAGCTCATGTTCTGACGACGGAACTGAGATTATGAGACGCCAACCGGCTCGCTCAACACGCCTATGTGAACAAGTGAGTGTTTCGTAGTTTGTCAACACGTTGTATTGCATCACTCTCATTTCATATATTAAGGAAAGAGATGCAACGTGACATTGCCGGGCCAGAATAACGTGTTTAGCTCATGTTCTGACGACGGAACTGAGATTATGAGACGCCAACCGGCTCGCTCAACACGCCTATGTGAACAAGTAAGTGTTTCGTAGTTTGTTACCTCGTTGTATTGATGCATCAATCTCGTTTGGTATATTAAGCCGCCATTGCCGGGCCCGAAGAGCCCTATATGTCATTGTAGAGGTGAACATGATGTTGAAAGTTTTGACGACTTCTGTTACTAACGGATAAAGTCATTTCTTAGGGTTCCGTACCTCTAAAGGAAAACACGAAACCCTTATAGGATCACTTTGTTGTCAGTCCGTCCGTCAAGACCTTTAACTCGAAAACGCGTAAAGGTAGCAAGTTGAAATCAATACAACATAAACAGGTCTGCGGTCTCTTGAAGCTGAAAAAACCAAACCTCTACGTCAACGCAATCAAATGATACGGCCGTTTATTTCGCATTTCCCATACATTTTCAATAATTTGGAATTTGGCAAAAAGCAAGAGCTTGTAGCACAGGTACAGAAGAAAATCCGAAAACCGTATAATTGCCGCACACTGAGAGTCCCGTGCCACCAGTATTTTTAAGTACCTTAGGTCATAAATGGCCCAGCATCCTTTGTACGGGACCCTCGGTGGGCGAGTCGGGCTCGCACTTGGCCGGTACTTTTAATTATATACTCTAAGCAATTTTCTTTTACTTGTTATCAGATCAAAAGCCATGTACAATCGCGGAGCGGGGCCAGTGGTATCAATGGCGGCGTGTGAAGGGGGACAGTCGTTTGTCGCTGCCACACAGGAGGGCTCCATATTTGTACTCAGGTTTGTAAATCAATACATTTCTGCAAGTATAATATTAGTTCGAGAAGAAAGTCTTTTTGTTTAAGTTATGATGTTTTTTTTACGGTTTAGATCTGGTTGGTTTTTAATTATATCATAAGTGCCACTTGCACCACCCAAGGTTAGCCACATAACTCGGAATTATGCGTTTTTTAAATCGACGGCTTAACAGGCTAACCCTCACTGGTGCAAGATTGATGCACTGGAGCCTAAAATTACCTATTCAAAGATTAATAAATTAGACAAAAATAGTTACCTGTCATTTTTATTACTTTTCTGCTCGTCAAAACGAGTAAATCTAACTATAATCCTTTATTGCTGCACCCATCAGGGTTTAAGATGTCATTTATATACCTAAATTAATCAGTGTGTTTTATTGTGTGTATTTAATGTATATGTGGAATTCAATAAAGACACCCAACTAATATCTATAGTTTTTCACGTACAAACTTTCAAATAATAGATTGAACGAATGTTCTTATAAGAACCATGGCCTATTATTTACGGAGTACGCATGTTTTGAAATTACAGGCCGGACTCCGGGTCGTCGCGCATGACGCTGTCACAGTGCCGACAGCTCGAGATGGGCGCTGAGGTACGTATAGTCTGACAAGCAAACGAACGCAGTAACCATTGACTTAACCCTTCGTCTGTGTTTGATAAGGATCCCGACCACATTTTTTGGTCATCTTTTTGCATTTTTTTTTTCTAAACAATTTCATTTTTTTTTTGCCCTTTACGATACCATCGAGGTTTGAACTCACGACTTTTTGACCCACCCACAGACCATGGGTTAATAAAAGAAATAGACACACAAAGCATAACAACAATTGCTGTAAATATATAATTTAAACTTTCGTGAGTCTTACTGATATCAAATTGCAACGGTTAACACTCACGTATTTTTATCACAATAGGCGTGACACGTTTCGACTGCGTCGGGCAGTCATCGTCGGACAGAGTGGTGTTGTCACCTTCGCGGCTCGAGCATCACTGCCCGAGACCTTCGTAGGTAACGGGTTGCGCTCGACCAAGCAGGCTGATTCGAGCAATCAACGACAAGCACACCGAACTAACCGTGTCCACTAAATCGTCACCACAAAAATTCACGTTCCCTCTAGGAAGCACTGGTTTGTGATATAAATACGTTAGTGTTAACCGTTAGTGCTGAAAAGGGCTCGAAACATAGGGTCATGGTGTTAATAAACGCGATTAATCCGTTTTAGTGTTTAATTTAAATGGATAACAATCGCGGTAACAGAAGACAATACAATACAATTAATTTAAATATGTTTGTATTTAAGGGTGGGTGCTGCTGCGTTACATGTGCTGGTGGAGTCGTGGCGTACTGCACGCTGTACGCGACCGTCGTGGGCTGGGACCTGCGGGCTCCAGGTAATCATCGTAATACCACAGATTATATAATTATTCTAAATAACAGATATTTATCTCGCGATAAAATCGAAAACAGACTGATTTGAATACTACACAAAAGCAATGGGAGCTACCGTATTGTCGCTCACTAGGCGACTCATGCGTGGGTCCAATGTTCCCGCAAAACCCACGTTCCAGTAGCGCCCCTAGCGGAAAATCGACTCGCGGTATTTCTAATTGACGCTCTCTTACTTGTGCCCGTTGTAATGTATTTCTTTTAATTTATACTGTGGTTTTTGCATCGACTCTCTCCAACAGGCAACGCATGGAAGCTCCAAGGCGACCTAAAACAAGGCGTGTACACCTGCATGTACACGCGAGGCGGGTACCTGTGTGCGGGTACCTCCAGCGGTGCGATTTGTGTGTGGGACCTGCGCTTCCAGCTACCTATCACATCTGTGCGACATCCTAATTGTAAGTGTACCGTAAACATAGACAAATAAAACTTCCCCATCCTTGAGAAATGTGCTGTGCCCCGGACACCAGACGATCGCGACTATACTGATGATTGATGATGAAGACCACAAATAGTGGCAATGTGGCTTTTACATAAGCCGGTAATTCTGAACCCCGTTTGCTGATATGAGTTTTTTTTTTTCGAAAGTATAATAATAATTTTCCCTCGCATGTTGTGTTTTTTGCATAATGATTTTCCCTCGTATGTTCTCGGAAATCGCTCCTATTTGTCGTGCTACTTCAATCGACCTTGGTACTTTTAGTACTGACACTGGTATTTACTGGTTTGATCATAGTTTCTACGAGGCTAACGCTATAGGTACCCACTAGGCCACCTCGTCTCAACTAACGTTGGCGGATTTCCCGAGTATACGCAATCTTTGTGACAGGCAAGATGCCAGTGGCTACATTAGTGACGTCAAATTATTTAATTAAATAATTTGATTTGTTTCAACAAAACGTTGTTAATCTTTATTTACTTTTAAATTACTAAGGGTGTCTCTATTATTTGTGTTACAGCGGAGCGTGTCCGTCGCATAGTCGGCTTCGGCAACGGGCAGTCATCCCAAGTGTGGGCTCTCGGGGCCCGCGACGCGGCCGCGTGGTGCCTCGAGAGCACGCAGCGGACGCACGCGCTGTGGCCCGCAGCCGCGGGGCCCGTGCCGCTCGACTACCAGGCACCGGTGAGTACAGTCATCCCAAGTGTGGGCTCTCGGGGCCCGCGACGCGGCCGCGTGGTGCCTCGAGAGCACGCAGCGGACGCACGCGCTGTGGCCCGCAGCCGCGGGGCCCGTGCCGCTCGACTACCAGGCACCGGTGAGTACAGTCATCCCAAGTGTGGGCTCTCGGGGCCCGCGACGCGGCCGCGTGGTGCCTCGAGAGCACGCAGCGGACGCACGCGCTGTGGCCCGCAGCCGCGGGGCCCGTGCCGCTCGACTACCAGGCACCGGTGAGTACAGTCATCCCAAGTGTGGGCTCTCGGGGCCCGCGACGCGGCCGCGTGGTGCCTCGAGAGCACGCAGCGGACGCACGCGCTGTGGCCCGCAGCCGCGGGGCCCGTGCCGCTCGACTACCAGGCACCGGTGAGTACAGTCATCCCAAGTGTGGGCTCTCGGGGCCCGCGACGCGGCCGCGTGGTGCCTCGAGAGCACGCAGCGGACGCACGCGCTGTGGCCCGCAGCCGCGGGGCCCGTGCCGCTCGACTACCAGGCACCGGTGAGTACAGTCATCCCAAGTGTGGGCTCTCGGGGCCCGCGACGCGGCCGCGTGGTGCCTCGAGAGCACGCAGCGGACGCACGCGCTGTGGCCCGCAGCCGCGGGGCCCGTGCCGCTCGACTACCAGGCACCGGTGAGTACAGTCATCCCAAGTGTGGGCTCTCGGGGCCCGCGACGCGGCCGCGTGGTGCCTCGAGAGCACGCAGCGGACGCACGCGCTGTGGCCCGCAGCCGCGGGGCCCGTGCCGCTCGACTACCAGGCACCGGTGAGTACAGTCATCCCAAGTGTGGGCTCTCGGGGCCCGCGACGCGGCCGCGTGGTGCCTCGAGAGCACGCAGCGGACGCACGCGCTGTGGCCCGCAGCCGCGGGGCCCGTGCCGCTCGACTACCAGGCACCGGTGAGTACAGTCATCCCAAGTGTGGGCTCTCGGGGCCCGCGACGCGGCCGCGTGGTGCCTCGAGAGCACGCAGCGGACGCACGCGCTGTGGCCCGCAGCCGCGGGGCCCGTGCCGCTCGACTACCAGGCACCGGTGAGTACAGTCATCCCAAGTGTGGGCTCTCGGGGCCCGCGACGCGGCCGCGTGGTGCCTCGAGAGCACGCAGCGGACGCACGCGCTGTGGCCCGCAGCCGCGGGGCCCGTGCCGCTCGACTACCAGGCACCGGTGAGTACAGTCATCCCAAGTGTGGGCTCTCGGGGCCCGCGACGCGGCCGCGTGGTGCCTCGAGAGCACGCAGCGGACGCACGCGCTGTGGCCCGCAGCCGCGGGGCCCGTGCCGCTCGACTACCAGGCACCGGTGAGTACAGTCATCCCAAGTGTGGGCTCTCGGGGCCCGCGACGCGGCCGCGTGGTGCCTCGAGAGCACGCAGCGGACGCACGCGCTGTGGCCCGCAGCCGCGGGGCCCGTGCCGCTCGACTACCAGGCACCGGTGAGTACAGTCATCCCAAGTGTGGGCTCTCGGGGCCCGCGACGCGGCCGCGTGGTGCCTCGAGAGCACGCAGCGGACGCACGCGCTGTGGCCCGCAGCCGCGGGGCCCGTGCCGCTCGACTACCAGGCACCGGTGAGTACAGTCATCCCAAGTGTGGGCTCTCGGGGCCCGCGACGCGGCCGCGTGGTGCCTCGAGAGCACGCAGCGGACGCACGCGCTGTGGCCCGCAGCCGCGGGGCCCGTGCCGCTCGACTACCAGGCACCGGTGAGTACAGTCATCCCAAGTGTGGGCTCTCGGGGCCCGCGACGCGGCCGCGTGGTGCCTCGAGAGCACGCAGCGGACGCACGCGCTGTGGCCCGCAGCCGCGGGGCCCGTGCCGCTCGACTACCAGGCACCGGTGAGTACAGTCATCCCAAGTGTGGGCTCTCGGGGCCCGCGACGCGGCCGCGTGGTGCCTCGAGAGCACGCAGCGGACGCACGCGCTGTGGCCCGCAGCCGCGGGGCCCGTGCCGCTCGACTACCAGGCACCGGTGAGCACATTACTGAACACGTCACTGGAGTCGCACCCCGCACTACAGGCCACCAAACAGTGTCACAGTCAAAGAAACCGCATTGTAAAGCGTTCGCAAAGAAAATTAGGCCACACATGGACAGTTTTACTTGTAAATTTCTACGATTCAATGAGCATAACCAACTACCACACTACACTATTTTATACTACAATATTCCAGGTTCACCCCTAAAACACAATCATTATAAATAGTTTTGTGTGTGTGTGTGCGTTTAGTTAATTTCATCTATACGTTTGTAACGCCTACTCTCGCTGATTAGTTCTCATTGTTTCCGCTACCCAAAGGTTGTCTGGAAGAGATCGCTTTTTAGCGATAACACCGCCTATTGTTTGGCCTCAATCTTAAATCGACTGGTTGTATTTTCTTTTTCTTTTTTTGTTAGTTACGCTTTTCTTGTATTTAACTATCTTTTCTTGTATCTAACTTAAACTTGAGGTGTGCAATAAAGAGTACTTTATCTATCTATCTATCAATTATAAATAGTTTTAGTTGTCACGAGAACAAATCGTAAATGTGTATGTAAATGAAATAAGCGGTCGCGCTTCCATACTAAATTAGTACGGGACTGCATATGTGCGGTGACCGCAAGTTGTCTTGTATGCTCTGTCTAGTAGAAGTAGTAGATGAGGTGGTCTGCGGTAAGGTCCGACCGAGATCTCGGTCTCGGTCTCGGCAGTCTCGGCCAAAATTCGAGCAGAGATCTCGGTCTCGGCTCTCGGCCAAAAAGGGACGAGATTCTCGGCCTTGGCCGAACCTTCCACCTTGACACTTTTTACGATTTTGGTGGGTATTTTAAGCAATTATAGTTTGGTGGGGCAGTGATGTCCTAGCCACGAAGGTGATAACACCACTCTGTCTGTCCGACGAGGTCTGCCCGACGCAGACGAAACATGTCACGCCTATTGTGATAAAAATACGTGAGTGTTAACCGTTGCAATTTATATCTGCAGTATGTCTCACGAAAGTTTAAATTATACAATTATAGTTTACTGTGTTATCGTACATAATGCAAATTATAACTTTTTTCTCAAGCTTTGACTGTAAATGTTGTGTTTTAGTGATGACTATATTAAACAACAGTTTAATTCTTCACTATTACGTGTTTTTCGTATTTATTATAAAATCTCGGTCTCGGTCTCGGCCGAGAACTCAATTTAATCTCGGTGTCGGTCTCGGTCAGACAAAATAATAAGTCTCGGTCGGACCTTAGTCTGCAGTCACAGTCGACTTAGGCAACTTGTAACCGTGTCTAGTCGTCTCCGAGAACTAACCTTTTCCCGTTTTTACCGTAATCGAGGGTTTATCAAACGCTTTGCTTCTTTTCTGGTTTTGCTACGGAGTAAATGGATTTGGCATTACGGGTAAATTGTTAGAAAACTAATATCGCCGGCAGCCGGCACGCACACATTCGCATTATAGTATGCAAAGGTTGATACACACATAGAAATGTAATACATTAGATGTGAGGGGGTGACGATCATGTTTTACTTTATTGTTGAGTTTACTTTATCGATAGTTAATTAATAATCGATAGTTAAAAGCATATGCAAATTCTTGCTAATGCAGTGTAACGCGTGCGCCGTTCATTCACGCTTCTATAGTATTCTTTTGCTCTGTGGTTTTTACGAAGGAAAATATATTTTTTTCTTTGTTTCCACAGGCATCACACTACTTAAGCTGCGGCGTAGCGGGCAGCACAGACGGGCAGCCGTGGCTAGTGACGGGCGGCTCCGACCAGCGCCTCCGCTACTGGAGCCTCTCGCGCGCCGAGGACTCCACCGCGCTGTCCCCGCCAGCACAGCACCAACACAGGTATGTAATACGTTATTTGTCAAAAAGGAAATTTTGGATACAAACGCCGACTGTACTTTCCTTTCCACGATCAATGTATACTTATCGAGACTTAAGAAACCCAATCACAACGGGGTTTGTTTTGTTTCATCACAGAGTTCCTATGGCCACCTCCGGTCTCCATCCGATCAGCTTGATGGTACCATAACATTGTATTGTCATCCAACCTACATAACCATGTGAAGTTTCAGCTTATGCGAGCAACGCGAACTAATTCAAATTCAGCTTGCAAGATTTGGCCCTTACAGACAAACCCACAAACATACATTGCAAGTTAAATTAATTAAAGCTTATAAAAACGCGACGCCGCCCTCAATAATACACGCCAATACGGGATCATAAACTGCTTAGTAACTTTACTGACATATGCCCACCAGAGTGTACAATAAACGTGCCGCAATCCTCAAGCATACACAAAATAGTCCATTATATATTTTTTGGAAATATGAATGTATTTTGTTTTTGTTTCTATTGAATTAGTTTTGTTATTTTTTGCACCTTCTACTGTTTCTTTCTGTTACATTTGCTCCGCTACCCTAAGGTTGTCTGGAAGAGATCGCTTATTAGCGATAAGACCGCCTGTTGTTTGCCTCTGCTTTTGTGTATGATATATATTTTTCTGTAGTAATATTTTTTATGAGGTGTACAATAAAGAGTTATTGTATTGTATGGTATTGTATTGTAGTCCGTTCTCGATTTCTTTGCTCGATAGAGTCTGGCTATCCTAAATTTCATAGATTTTGATAGCACAGACTGTGAAAGTGTTGAGTAAACGCCGTAATTTCATAGAAGATTGACGTTTAAAATAACACTGTAAAGTTTGACAGTTCATTTTCTTAGAAGACATAACGTAGTTTGAATATAGATGGCGTTTGGGCTAAGGGTCTCGTCAAATATCCAGTAGCTATTTACCGGATATATGAGGCCCGTAGGTCGTCCTCAGAATTTTTTCTATAAGAAGATTTTACGACTAAACAGATTTAATTTTACCTACAACGTGGCACCAATACAACATTTTTTTACTCTAACCTAGCTCAAGTTATTTGAAAACGATCTCTGTGTGACAATAACTAATTTGACTTTTTATATACTAATAATCTTTTTCCTGAAATGACTTCTAAATTATAATGTTATTTCGATTTGATTTGTATACTTACACAATTTTAAAACTCAATAATCCACATAATAATATATAATTTTTATTGTAATTTTAATGCAGAATATATATGACGTGTAATATGTAACAATATTATTAATAAATGAGTATGAGTAAATACATTAAATAGTCGATTTCATTTTTAGGAGCCGCATCATAGATGGCACCACAGTCATCCAAGAATACTGCAAAGCGCCACAGCCGCCAGTGTCGGCCGTAGACGACAATGTGTACCGCTGCGTGGAGTCACGCTCGTTCCAGCACTATGCGCCAATCACAGACCTGGCTGTTGTGGAGGGCCACAAACCGTATCTCGTCAGTTCGGCCGCGGATGGAGTGATCAACGTTTGGAAATAGGCCAACGTTCGAAATGTTTTATCTCCCTCTCTATCACACTTACATTGGAGTGGTAAAAAGGTATTCCGTCACTGCCAATTTTCGATGTTTGTGGTAGGCCCTCAGATCTGGGAGGCGATCATGGGGGCTGTGGACGACAGCGTGTTCCGTTGCGTGCAGTCGTTCGTTCCAGCACTTTGCGCCTACTATTTTCCTCGCTGTTTGACTACCCTTACCTTGTTAGATCAACCGTGGTGTCTTCAACGTTTGGAAATAATAATTTAGTATAGGGTTGCCACAAATACGAGGACGTCGAAGGTGGCCAGCAATTAAGTAAGAGTAACGACAATGTACAGGCACAATAGCCAATACACAATTTAGAAGGATCGAATTGAGTTATCGTCTGTTAAATATTTTGATCAAACTTAACTGCTACGGCAATTGTATATAACATGCTTAACGTTATTGAAATTAATGAATGGTTCTTTTTGGCGTATAAATATAACGTCGCATATTAACACAATCTTGAAATATAGCCAATAATGTCGAGCATAGTTATATTATATTATGTTTAGGGTATAATTTTGCAATTCCAGTAAGATGCTAACATGTGATACTTTGACTGTTGTAAATAGTTTTATGTTGTTATTACTGATTCATTGCAATGTAATATTGTAGATAGGTCACGATTTCATGTAAACAGAATTATATAACACGAGCGGTGTATAAAAACGCCGTGAAACGATTTAACTTTACCTGTTTGATATAAAATAAAAAAGTTCAGAAAAAAAAATATTTTACAGATTACACTCAGTTTAAATTTCCAATAATTGATTTAGATCATCATGGCTCAAAAATTTAATTCTACAAGAGTGTGGGGTACAGTCAGGTACAAAGATATGAATGCGGCCAAAGTGCCAAAAGTATGGATACAGGACTATATTGCCTTTAATGTTCATTAAGGTCGTGTATACATATTATTGACACTTTGGCTGTATTAATATATCTGTAGTTGACTGTACTCCTCAAGTTTTTGAGCTATGGAGTTCTTTATTTACGAAATAAGTTTTTATTTTCTGCTCATTTAGCATTATTTTTTTATATAATATCAATGTTTATAAATAAAACACAAAATAAATTCGAGTTTGTTTTATTTTGTCATACCTACCTTCAGAGCTGGGCACCGTTAATCAAATAGTTAACTTCGTTAATCGCTAATACGTTACAAAAAAAGTTAACTTCGTTAATCGTTAAAGCGCTACTTTTCGGAAGACTTAACGGAAGTTAACGTTAATCGTTAATCCGTTAACACGTGGTAAAAAGGGCATTTTTGAGTTATAGTAATTAAGAGTTTTAGTAATCTACAACTTATAGTTAATCAGTTTCCTTCAAAAATATCCAATTTTACCATCCAAGT
Source organism: Lathronympha strigana (assembly GCA_949128165.1). Classification (NCBI taxonomy): domain Eukaryota; kingdom Metazoa; phylum Arthropoda; class Insecta; order Lepidoptera; family Tortricidae; genus Lathronympha; species Lathronympha strigana. The sequence goes on along the minus strand of OX421923.1, from coordinate 6,407,832 downwards.
ACCTTTGAAAATTCAGGAGTTTTCTTAATGTCTCATGGCTTCCATCATTTGATCTGAAGTAAAATCAAATGCAACTATCTTCTAGACCTCCGAGGCCACAGACAAAATAACAATGTCTCAAGTTGGAGGACAGACATCCCTGGTGTACCAAATCAGGTCCACTGCAGCAAATTGATGGCTTGATTAAGAAAATACCCCAACTAATTATGAAAACCCTCCAAGCACGTTGGACGCGCCGTTCAAATTTGAAGGTTGTCTGAATTTCTCAAGAACTCCATCATCAGAATATAAATCAAATCAAAAAGATGAATGTCTGTGTTTACCGACCAATTCCACTTTGCCATCCTTGTTCTTCATTATCAGGTACACTCCACCAAAATGTTGGTAACCCCCAAAAAAAATTTTCAAGTATAAGAAACCCTCAAATCATAATGCATGTGCCGTTAAAATTTGAGGAGTTCTTTAATTTCTTCATGAATTCCATGAATTCAAAATATGAATGTCTCAAATAGGATGGGAATTAACAGACAGTTCCACTTTGTCATCCCTGGGCTCCATCATCAGCTCCACTCCACCAAATTGATGGTTTTTGTAAAAAAAAATGCTCGAGTTTCTTAAGAAAACACCCAAATCATCATGCAGAAGCCTATGAAATTTGAAGAGTTCCCTCAATTTCGCATTGATCCCATCATCAGAAATGGGACCAATCTGCAACCACCATGGATAATTTAAAATCGGTTCAGTATTGACAGAATTCTGACGTAACAAACATAAAAATAAAGAATAATCAATAAATAAAATGAATTGAAAAGTCGGGTGGAAACAAGTTTTTTGCCGCGTGGCGCGGTACGTGCGGTATCTTTTTGGTAAGTATTTTGGAACTGGATTAACGATTAACGGACTTGGGAAAACTTAACGGAAGTTAATGATTCCGTTAACATATATTAAAGTTAACTTAAAAGTTAATCCGTTAATGAAAATGTTAACTTCGTTAATTAACGATTAACGGATTAACGAGTTAATGCCCAGCTATGCCTACCTTATTATAAAGTCGCATAATTCATATAAAATCTTATTCATAATTATATTAGGTAGTGCATTGAAATCACAACACAGAATTTTGTTTACAAATTATAATCAAATATAGGAAGTGTAATTAGTATTTACCATTTTAAGCAATATAAAAACTTTCATTCAGGGTCAGACTAAGGCAAAAATTATGTACATGTCCATTGCACAAATTCCACTACAAAAGCATAAAAATATATAGTTAAATAACATTTTTGCATGCTAGTGAGAAAAGCAAATGAGAAAAGGTCTTCAAATTTTTTTTTACTCTTAAATTGTATAAGAAACAACTGTCATTTTGTACAGAGGGAATGAAAATTGTGTTGATGACTTTGTTCATACATGCTCTTTAATATTTACTACACATAGGAAGCCCATAGAATAATTTCGACCTAATCTATTCTATGTAACTACTGTTACTCAACAAAATGAGTGCAATGAAATTCTAAAACTTGCATTATCAAACCATCAGTTTTATTTTATTACATTATAGCAAATGTACTTGGTACTAGGTGGAAATATATTTTTCAGTCCTCCGGCCGGTAAGCGCCACTTTACGCAAAACTAAATTGCCGCCTGCCGGCTCCGTCGGGCTGAAAAATAGTATACAAACCTCGGCCGGTAAATGGGAAAGCCTCGGATCACATGTTAGTCGACCTCGGCTTCGCCTCGGCCGACAATTACATGGAATCCGAGGCATTTCCCACTTAAAGGGCCTTGGTATGTAATGTACTATTTCAGTCCTCCGGCCGGTAAGCGCCACTTTACGCAAAACTAAATTGCCGCCTGCCGGCTCCGTCGGGCAGAAAAATAGTATACAAACCTCGGCCGTTAAATGGGAAAGCCTCGGATCACATGTTAGTCGACCTCGGCTTCGCCTCGGCCGACAATTACATGTAATCCGAGACATCTCCCACTTAAACGGCCTTGGTATGTAATCTACTATTACATAATTTAACTTATTTAATCTGTGATGCCTAAAATAACAGTTCTTATAGAACTAGCAAAATTATAACAGTAACCATTCACACTCGTCCAAAAGAAACTTTGTAATTACACCAATGTGGATCCGCACGACGCTCCGGTGTGCAAGTGAGACAGCGCATCAAGTACATCGCGATGTCCCACTCGCACACCGCGACTCTACACATCTCCGTATATCTTAAACCGATTCCGGATTACGTACGTTTGCAGTGGGCGCGTGCAACGTAGATGTTTGCCTTGTGAGGCAGCTCGCATCGCCGTGCAAAGTTGCCTTAAGTGGATATTACACGGGGCAATCCGTCGGGCCCGATCCACGGGGGTACCCTGCTTTCGATTTTTCGATTTCACCTGCCAATGTAACCTATTGGCCCCGACGAATCGCGCCGTATAATACTAGTACTGTACTGGTCTGGCGGAAAACTATCAAACGTCATATTGCACGACCCACGCATGAGTGGCGTCATCTGGTAAGCGGAAACACGATAGCCCCCATTGTACAGGTACATCTGAGTGCGTAGATAAGATGACAGTCGCTCACGATGCGTAGCGTGGTTATCTCTCTCTATCACTCTTCCTTATTAGTGCGGCAAAGACGGTCGCGATTCGTCTGCTACTGAGTGTTAACAATTGGCTTCTTGTCTACACACATTCACCATTGGTACTAATGTTCTTGTAATTATAAAAACATTCATTTCATTCAACGATCTCTCTCTCACTGTGTTTCCTTAAATCTATTTCTTCTCCTCTGGTATATCCTCCAGCAGTTTCTCCAGATCAACACCATCTAGTTTAGGGTTAGGAGCCTTAGTGGCCTGTGCTAGGAACAGCTCTTTGAGGAACTGGAGCTCTTTAGTGAGAGTCTTGACCTTATCTTCTAGCATCTGGTTCTCTGCTTTTAGTTTGCTTACTCGGGTGAATGTTTCTTGTGTGCGCTGCTTTGACTTGAATCTGCTCTTTTTTACAGCCTACAAAAAAAAAGTTATTTATCAATATATTAATTATGTAGGTTGATAAGGTAGAAATAAGACTATTTTTAATCCATATTGTTTTTAGGGTATGCAAATGGTAAAATGGGACCCAATTACTAAGACTCCACTATCTGTTTGTCCGGGAAGCCGGAAAGCCGGAAAGTGGAGCAAAAAGGTCACGGAATGGTACCCCAGGGATGGCAGCAGAAGGCAGGGACACCAGTTTACCAGATGGGAGAATGAGCTTAAGCTGACTGTGGGTCCAAATTGGAGAAGGGTCACGCAGGACAGACCACAGTGGAAGGAGTTGGAGGAGGCCTTTGCCAATCGGCACGCCGAACTAAGAGACATTCTTTAAATAGTCTCTGACACGGAATAAAAGGGGCTTATTATTATTATTATTATCTGTTTGTCCATCGTCTGTCACCATTTTCTTGATTTTGATAATGGCAACAGATAGACGCTTGAAATATTCACAGAATATATAATTTAATTAAATTGCATAATGACTGGAAATTGTTTCACAAAGATGTTGATGTCAGATGAATTGACCATAAAAGTGAGATTCATAATAAATACAAGTGTTCCCCGTGTGTATGTACTGTAAATAGTAACATACAGCAACACACCTTACTCCCAAAAGTAATAAGGTTTTATAAATTGAGAGAGATATAGTATAGTATAACACAAAAGTTAACCTAATACTACCATTTCATAACATTGAATCACACTTAACTCAGATATTTGAGTTAACTAGTCTCTGTTATAAATATGTCAACATGGAATTTGAAGTGTCCCTCAATACTCCAATTCCAAATTTCAACTGCTAAGGAGATATCATTTTGGGAATAAAAGTATCCCATAACATTTTATGGGTAGTGAACTTTGTAAAAAATATTGTTATAAATGTATAACAATTGATCTAGCAATTTCGGTGTGAAAAAATAACAAATATTTAACCCTTTATAAGGCAGAGGCGATTTGGAAACCACTTAGTTAATAAACATTTATAGAGAAGAACATCCTCTTTTTTATTTAACTATTATGGTATTATATAGCAAATATATCAGGCTTTCTTTTCTTATTTATACTTTTTCGGTCATAATTTAATTTTAGTGAAATTAATTAATCTAAAGTTTGTGGTCAATGAATGCACTATGCCCGTTAAGGGAAGCAAGCATTTGTCACTGTTTCCATTATACTATTAAATATATAGACTGCTAAAATCATAACCCTTTCTTTTGGCTTTGCCGTAGTAACATACACAGTAGTAAAATACACAAGTAGTAACCGTAGTAAACTACACAAGAACCGTATTAAAATACACAAGTCGCTGTATCTAATAATTTCTATTATAGGCGAGTGGTGAGACTGTTATTGGTATGATAATAAGGTCTAATTTTGATAAATCCACTCTCCATCCACGCTCCATCGTGAATTGCAATATTTGCAATAACTGAACTACGTTGTTTGTAGTATCAGGAAAGTGTATCATTTGCCACCTAAGATTAATAAAATTATAAAAGGTTACATGCTATATCGATAAATATTGTACACACACAAAACAAAAACACAGTAAACACCAGTCTGTAATGAGCATCATTATGTTTGTTGTCAATGTCAATGAATAGGTGTATTGGAAACAGATCATCTGAAAACTCGAGTGCACTAACGGGCAGAGTGCATATAATGACCACATGTTTTTATTAATGATTTCGGTTTTTTTTTGCCGTAGATGTGTTCCCCAGTGCATTACAAACTTGGTAGTGTATTTAACTTTCACGTAGCATATCTGTGTAACTGCGGCCTTATAAAGGGTTAAACATACAATATTTCATGTATTAGTAGGATTGATTTGTGAGCCAGCAAAAAAACTCCCAGTACCTTGATAACACACACACACCTCAGATTTGTTTGGACTCAGTCCTCTCTCTGGAGCGCAAACTCAGAAGTATTCCAGAGTAGTAAAAAAAACACGTGAATTTGCGGGTGGGCCCTGGATTTTCTCCAAGCTACCAATGGTATCCCACCTCACGGTCCTTTGCTCTAACGCGTAGTGCATATAGCCCCGGCCAGTTAAAAAATAAACACTAACCTCGTTATTCCTGTCCCTGCGCTTCCTGTAATCGTCACTCTCATCGTCAGCGTCACTGACTCCACGTCTCCCTTTTGCAGGAGGCATCTCGCAACTATCTTCAAGCTCATATATCATCAAGTAAATCACAGGTCCTCACACTACGCCAACATTAACGCGACTGAAATCGCACGTTAGACGCTGGAGGAAATCCCTGCAAGAATTGACGCAATAATTTTGAAACAACAATGACGCAATATTTATCTCAATTCATTGCTCAACATAATGTATTGCGAATTTTTGTGTTAAGTATTTTCAAACTGACCTAGATTTTTACTTCTTCCGTTTTAATTTTGCATCCCCGTTTGATTTCACAACAAAAACAAAGCTTACGCTGTCTTGGAGATGGGGAAACTATTTTTATACAGGAAAAATAGAAAATATGGAAATATATGCACTGACGTCACGCTCAACTACTTTACGTTTACGTCAATGTGACAGTGACATGTATAATGTATAAGATAAAGTACTCACGCTCCGACTGATAGACAAGGGTTCCGTTGTCAAGATCTGAATAACTAAAATAACAAACTTGGTTTAATATAATACCATAATATTGATTAAAACGAGACACTGCAAGGACACAAGGAACCTGTTGTTAGAATGAGCTCCATAAAATTGCTACATTGTACTCTTACAACGTAATTTGAATCGTGTATACAAGGATTAATAGAGAAGGATAAAACTAAACGCTTTGTGTATAGAAAAATATCCTTTTAAACTTTTTACGCTGCATGAACCAAACGCCGCTACTTATTGAGGCAATGCTTGAAGCACCTATTTCGTCGGTATTTTCATGTTTTTGTTAGCAATTCGTTATCTATTTGTGTAAAAAACTTAACAACATGGAAGATGGGTAAGTGTTTTACATATGACTATTACTGTTGTTACAAGAAAAGTTGAATATTTTAATAAATTTCTTTAATTGCGACAAACCTAAACTTTTATTTTGGCGCGCGCGGCCATATTGTTGGAACAGCTGTTACGCTCTGTGCGGGCTCTCTGATTGTTTTTATAATTTTACTAATGAAAAAACGTTTAAAAATATGTAAATATAACTCGATAAACTGTGGAACACCGTGAATATGTGGAGTAATGTGTGGTGGAATATTAAAAGTGTAGTTTTCTGTGTGTGTTTACGATAACAGTCATGGCTTGTGGGTTACAATTCGAAGACAATGACATTCCCACGGAGGAGATGGAATTCCAGGCAAAGTGGGGTAGGTTTTCGGACTGGTTGCACTGTATATGCGTGGTCACGTTCGACTTGGAGCTGGGGCAGGCGATGGAGAGTGTTTACCCCCCAGGGGTGAAACTGTCAGACCAAGAAAAGTGCAATATTTGTTATTTGGCGTTTCCAGATTCTAACTCGGGATGTATGGGGGACACACAGTTTCACGTGCGGCTACGGTCACGCGAGCCGCTCTCGCGTCAGCAGTTAGTGTATAATGAGGACAGCGTGCCCACGCTACGCGCGGATGCTACGCATTACTGGGGCTTCGTATATTTCCGTCAAGTGAAAGACCCGTCGCTGCCCCGAGGATACTTCCAGAAGAGCATAATCCTGCTCACGCGGCTGCCATTTATAAACCTATTTTACAAGGTCATTCAATTAATAGCTCCCAAGCATTTTGAAGAAGGCGAGAGTAGTTTGGAGGCAGCTTGCCATGATATAAATAGGTGGCCAGTACTAGATGCAGGACAGAATGTTCTGTTACCGGTTTTGGGCACAGTTTTCCAGTCATACATCCCTAATCAACAGACTGGTAAGATCACACGGTCAGATATAGCTAAGGTCATGTCTCCCAATGTACCTCATATTTTAGCATCTATACAAGATGTGAATGTGTTTGATGCACTGTCAACATTAATATCACACTTACACTTGCTTTGGGAGCTGGTACTCACTGCGGAGCCTATAGTAGTCATGGCAAGTTCTCCAACGGAATGTTCAGCACTTGTCCAAGCACTAACACACTTAATTCAGCCTCTTCCATATGCCGCTGAGTACAGACCCTATTTCACAATACATGACAGTGAATTCAAAGAGTTCACCAGAAAGCAGTATAACCCACCTTGTGTAATCCTAGGTGTAACAAATCCGTTCTTTACAAAAACATTGCAACATTGGCCCCACACTATCAAGCTGGGTGACCCAACATCTTTGAAATCTAAACTGCGGAAAGTGGGTAATATAAAGCTATTAGACACAGCTCCAGGTGTCTACACACAGTATAAAACCTTTCTGGAGAAAGACAAAGCTATAATCAAGAAGCTGCATAATGGGATAAAGTCTGATCGTCCTTCAGAAGTTCAAACTGCTATGGTGCGGAGGCACTTGCTAGAACTAACCCAAAGTTTCATGATACCATTAGAGCGGTATATGGCTTCTTTAATGCCATTGCAAAAGAATATATCTCCATTCCGAGCACCTCCTATACCTAACCCTTTTAATCCAGAAGACTTCTTTGCAACATTACAGCAAGCTGGACCTCAACTGACATCGGGAATTAAAGGAGATTGGATAGGTCTATACCGGTCCTTTTTTAAAACACTAAACTTCAGTGCCTGGTTTCATCAGCGACATAGCAACTTAACCAACAAACTACACGCTTTACAGCTCGAAGCATTGGCTGAGAGTGATTTAAAACAGTGGTCAATAGGTAAAAAGGAAGTAGAAATTGTGGATATGGTTCTAAAACTCCGGGAAGTGTTGAAGAAGAATCCGCCAGTAGCGGATAACACTAGGACTTTGCTAGCAAGGAGATTGGATGATCTGAACTGCGTTTTGCCAGAGGATATGAAGAGTATTTTAAACGCAGGGTTGTGACACGAAGAATGCTGCGCCTCACAGCTGAGAGGTTGCAGCGCGGACTGCAAAATCCAGTTGAGTTACTGCAGAGCTATTGCTTGCTATTAGACTAAAAGTTTACGTACACTTTTCAACTGGTTAAAGACGCAAGGGGCGTTGCTGTTATAATGCTGGGCTGACAAGTGTGTGATGCCCTTGACCAATTCCTATCTGAGCGACAAAAGCGATGACGCAACTTTAAACATTGGAGAATCGGTATGCTTTGGGGAACCTATGTGCTTACCACGTGTTTGGCATTTTACTGTACAAATCTATAGTCATTACACTCATTACAGCGTCTACGCTCTACGTCAACGCACTGCCAGTGCATCTTGCTCTTTCATAACAGGTAGGAGCGAGACTAACGAGATCGCTATCGACTACGATTACATAGAACTCTTGGTAAGAAGACTAGAGTTCCCTTGGTTTTTCTTTTTACATCAATGAAATTCGGGTCGTTACTGTGCTGCTTTGGCAATTTATGGTTCACACAAAATGGACATTATCTTCAGTGTTTGCTGTTATGTAGCATTTGTCGTCTCAGGTAGACAAATACTGTATGAATATATTTTATAAAAGAGTTCTCTGACATTTTTGAGGGCAAATCATGAACAAAGCAATGTCTCTCCTCTCTGTCGTACTTCATAAGTGCGAAACAGAGGCAGAATCCCATTCTCAAGTCACGGTAGGCACTCAGGGGGCAAAATATGATAAGGTGGCACTTCAGTCGGTGTGTTGGCCCAAATATTCGTACTAATATTAACACTAAGGACCAATATTAGAACCAACACGTCAAATCAAATGCCAGCGCGTTAGGTTTTTAGAATTTTGGTGTCGGTTTTGGAGTTTTGGCTAACAAGTCAAAACGATTTTGTAATAATATTACATATGTCCTTTTTTAACCTTGCAATATCATTGACAAGTGACCCTGCTAATTATGCGATTCATTGTCCAACAATACATTTGAAATTAAATGTAAATACCTAATACCTACATGTTTAAGGCTTCGTCAGATTAGCGCGTGGCGTGAGCGGGGCGCGAGCGGGGCGCGAAGCGAGCGCGACCCGCGCTTGGACGCAGCGCGGCGCTAGCGCCGCGCTCCTACCGCGCCCCGCTCACGCCCCGCTTTCAACGCGCGCGCGGCGCGCGGCGCGACCGCCGCGCAGTCACAGCGCAAAGAAAATTGCTCGGTGAATTGAGCGCGCGGCGCTGGCGGCGCGCTCGCGCGACGCGCGCGTGACCCGCGCGCGATGCGCGCCTGACACGCGCGCGATGTAAGCGCGCCGCGCTCCCCGCTTCTATCGCGCTCTGCTCGCGCCCCGCTCGCGCCCCGCTCACGCCACGCGCTAGTCTGACGAAGCCTTTAGAGAGCTCTTATTTTTCTTCCATTGGTACTCAATAAGGTTTAGTTAGCTTGTACATAATCCAGAAAATGTCTTGTTTATTTTGTCTACTTGTTTAATGTTTTCCTGTTACAATAAGATAATTAAGTTACTGTAAGTAGCTTCATCGGGCGCGTCATAAACAATTCTTTGTAGTGGCTAAAATGTTGTTTTATAGTTTAGGAACTTTTAGCAAAATAATGGCATACGTAGTACGCACGGCAACGTCTGCAACTCAGCAGTTCCTACAAATATTACAAATCGTTTTTTAAGCGATGCAGTTGACGTGGCGCATACGCAATAGGTGTAGCCTAGCCTTAAATTTATTTAAGGATTTTAAGGTAACGAATGCTTGGATCGATTTTCCGTGTTTTTGATTAGATTTTCCATTGAGTAACATTATGCCTAGACTAGGAATACTTCTCTTCTACAACGGTTCTAATTATGTATGTCATCCTCACTTACATATATAACGGACTGAATGTTGAATGCATACAACCCGGGCGATAGACGCGCATGCAGCACGGCTCGGCTGCGTAGCGAGGCCCCACTAGTATGTTGCGATGGGTCGTGCTCGTGGTATATCATAGAAAATCATTTTTACAATGACATACATGATGCGACGAAACGCAACAGTAGCCCTAGCATAAGAGGGCTGGGACAGTATCTCGCGGTCGAGAAAGACACCTGTAATTTTTAGGGTTTCGTACCTCAAAAGGAAAAAGCGGAACCCTTATAGGATCACTTTATTGCCGGGAACGCGTAGAGGTAGAAGTTAAATTAATACTTATCACATACACAGGCCTGCGGTCAGAGATGTTAAAAATAGGTAGTGAAAGGTATTTAAATACAAAATGCAAATACTTTGATATTCTACCTATTTCAAATAAAAATACAAAATAGTTCCACAAAAAGGTATTTGAAATACAAAATACAAAATAGGTATTTCTAAAATATTTTTATTCAGAAAAAATACTTTTTTGACATTAGTTATTTAAGAGGCACACAACACCCAAGTCATGTTCTTTAGGCAGTTTTTTAAGAAAAACTATTTATTTGAATACTGCTAAAAATATATATAGTTTCATTATATTTCAAAAACCGAAGATAGAGAAATTATTAATTTAGCGAAGTCTTCTTAAAAATGCAAATCTTGTGCCGATGTTGAAAAAAGAGGCCTAGACTCCGATACTTATACCTACATCAGTGAAGCCCATGGTTGTCGGAGATGGCTTGACCATTGTTTAGTTAGTAAATCGGCTTGGCAAACTATTCAAGATATAGAAGTTCTACATGATATCTACTGGTCGGACCATTTCCCAATGCGGGTTGAGTGTGATATGGGTATAATTAAGGATAAACTACAAGTAAGCAATAAACATAATAAAAATGGTGTAACATGGGGAGTCCGGAACACAGAGGAAATAATGAATTACCATGACATATGTAATGTTAACTTAAAACTTATGAAATTTCCTGCTGAGTTCCAACTGTGTGCCGATACTTTTTGTAAGGATGTGACACATATTAAGGTCATAGACAGATATTATAAATCAATTGTTGATATTCTATGTCAGGCCTCAATTGATAGTGGTGCAAAGAATCTCAGTGCAAGTGTCAGTAAAAACAAGTGTTTGCGGGGCTGGAATAAACATGTTGCAGGGGCGCATAGACAGGCCAGGCTTGATTTCGATTTGTATATTCAGCATAAAAAGCCTAAGAGTGGGCCTGTTTTTGAAGCCATGTGCCTTAGTAGAAAGATTTTTAAATCCAGACTTAAGTCATGTCAAGCTAACCAAGAACAAATAAACATGGATATTCTGGCCTCACAGCATAGAGCCAAACAGTTCAATAAATTTTGGAAAAGTACTAAAAAGTTAAATGGAAAACCCTCGCTGCCGGTTTGTGTGAATGGTATAAGTGATCCGGTTAGTATTGCCAACATGTTTGGGCAAGCTTTTAGGGTAGACTCACCACTGGCGTCACAGGTGATGCAGGGTTCACTAGACAGTACTGTTAGTCCTAAATTTGTAATAACAAAGGAATTGGTGTCACAGACAATTAAGGGCATGAAGGGTGGTAGGTCTCCGGGGCATGACGGGCTGAGCATAGAGCACCTTCAAAATGCTGGCCCGCATCTTAGCCGGGTCCTATCCTTGTTTTTTACCTTTTGTGTACGTCATTCTTATTTACCATGTGACTTAATGAAAACAATTGTGATACCACTCATTAAAAATCAGACGGGTGACAGTTCTGACATAGCAAATTACCGACCTATCTCACTGGCCACAGTTATTGCGAAAGTTTTTGATAGAATACTGGACGTACATCTTAACCAACATATTCAACTATGTGATGCTCAATTTGGTTTCCGGGAAGGGTTAGGTACTGAAAGTGCCATCTTAACACTGAAGCACACTGTTGATTACTATACCATGCGAAAGACGCCTATATACGCGTGTTTCCTTGACTTATCAAAAGCGTTTGATCTCGTATCTTATGATATTCTTTGGACTAAGCTAAGGGAGACAGGCGTAGCCCCAGAGGTGGTAAATATTTTTTCGTTTTGGTATAGTAATCAAAAGAATAAAGTGAGATGGGCTAATGCTTTCTCCGATGAGTACTCGCTCAGCTGTGGTGTGAGGCAGGGAGGGGTAACATCTCCTCGTCTATTTAACTTGTATGTTAATCTGCTGATAGGCGAACTGAGTAGCATGCATGTCGGCTGCCGAATAGATAATGTTGGTGTTAATAACATAAGTTATGCGGACGACATGGTGCTGCTCAGTCCGTCTTTCTATGGCCTACAGAAGTTGCTTAGTACATGTGAAAAGTATGCTGTGGCGCATGGCTTGAGGTACAATGTGAAAAAGACAGAGTTCATGATATTTAAAGGTAAAAATAAGCTGCCAGGTAACATTCCTTCACTTCTTTTAAACAATGTACCAATAAAGCAGGTGTCAAAATTTAAGTATCTGGGTCATGTGTTAACTGATGACCTTAGAGACGACATGGATATAGAAAGGGAGCGAAGGTCATTGTCCGTTCGGGGTAATATGTTGGCTCATAGATTCACTCGTTGTACTGTGCCTGTTAAAATGTCTTTGTTTAAAGCATACTGCCAAAGTTTTTACACGAGTGGTCTATGGGTCAGTTATACGCAGCGATCATTTAATGCACTCAGAGTGCAGTATAATAATGTTTTCAGGGCACTGTTGCGGCTCCCTCGCTACTGCAGTGCGTCTGGGATGTTTGCGGACGCGGCCGTGGATGATTTCTATGCCATAATTCGCAAAAAGTCGGCGTCCCTTATAAGACGTGTGCGAGGGAGTGGCAACAGAATCCTGCAAATGATCGCGGACAGGTGGGACTCGCCCGTCCTTGGCCGCTTCATAGATCTGCATGTGAAGAGAGGGGAAGGGGATCGATGAAGCGGGGGAGGGGGGCTTGTTGTAAATATAAGCGTAGCAATTAGCATACTAACGTAGCCTGTAAGTTATACTAATGAAATATGGAACCAGTATTCTGAAATAAATAATTTTTATTTTTATTTTTATTTTTTTTTTAAAAGAAAATCGTTGAAAAGATTAGTCTTAAATTCATCATTAAACGATTATATACCTATATGCTATGTCTTTATTTTTTTTATTTGGGTGATGGAAACCGCCAATGTGTCACATTTCACAAATATTTCTATTTATAGTTTTCAGGTTGTTTTTTTTTTTCTAAAACCAGGCCGGCCCGCCTAAAAGTTATGTTTAGGTAAAAAATAAAGTAATATGTTGAAAAAGCTCAAACAGCTCGACCAAACGAGGTAAAAAATTGCCAGCTTCATACAAAATACGTAACTGTAATATTTGGCATAGGATTCCTTTCATTTCATAAGTGTCACGTTTCAACATACCTGTAATTAATTATGTTCTATCTACCGTTGAGCGAACTGAAAGTGACCTCTGAAAACCTCTGATTTTTAATAAAGATCGTAATAATACTTAATTTGCAATTTCAAAATTTTAGCTTTTGTGTTAACTTTAATGACGCTGTTTGAATAATTCGTGGAAGTTAGACGTCATTGACGTGTTCAGTACCACTAATGCGAACCCTAGCGCATTTAATCGAACGATTAATTAATTTCGTTTCGCCCTATGTAGGTACTTGTACATCCGGTAGAAATCAGTTTACGTTAAAAAATGGCAAAAAGCATTTTGTATTTTAAAGGTTAAAAAAATACAAAATATGTGAACTTTTTAGTATTTTAAATGCTTTTATTTCAAATAGTTAACATCTCTGCCTGCGGTCTCTTGAAGCTGTGAAAAAACCAAACCTCTACGTCAACGTAATCAAAAGATACAGCCGATTATATCACATTTCCCATACATTTGCAATCACGAAATTTTGCAAAAAGCAAGAGCTTCTAGTACAAATACAGGATAAAATCCGAAAATCGAATACTTGCCGCGCACTGTGAGTTCCGTGCCACCAGTATTTTTAAGTAGGTACCTACACCGCGTTGTCTTGATGAGGCGGAGTATGCGGGACTCGGTGGGCGAGTCCGACTCGCACCTGGCCGGTTTTTAACTGTTTGGGTTAGACAGTTGCAGTTGTCTTTCTTGACCACGAAATACTGTCGTGGCACTATATGTATAGGCGCGTTTTCATACCGTTAGCGTGGCGTTACGTGTTGCGTGCGCCCTACTACCCTGCAACACAAGCGATGTAACCAACAACCATCCAGCAAAACTATACATTACATTGCATCACTACAGCGTAGTGAGGTCAGTGACATTGCCGACTGTTTAGTTTAAAAGCCGGCCATATCCATTCGGGAAACCCGTCGGATCTCCATAATGGGTATGTCTGCCAGCCAGACATTGACCATACATTGATAGGCAGATACGGCGGTTATGTCCGAACGTGTATAGCCGGCTTATACCACTTAGGTGGACTTGATTATAACACACACCTGTGTTCCACAAAGTGGTAGACAGAACACATGAAACTACCACTTTTAACAATTAAAAGGTTTACAGATAACGAAATTGTGGTAGAACTAAATAGAGATGAATCTTTCGGATTGGACTAAGCTTTTAAAAGACATTGTTATTTGGTTGCTACTTGCTACCGAACGCGTGCCTTCTACAAAATAGCTATAACTTCGAGCTATATAAATGGGGCGGTATAGTTGATTTTTTAACATACTTTACAAAATCCCGGATTTGTCATTTAGGGTCGCCATGTGTCATGGGTCGGAATCAAAGACGGAATTTGTATACAATTCCGTGCGTTATGAATTTAACGCACACAGTTACATACAGTTTCCGTCTGTGATTCCGGACTTGTGTGGCGACCCTTAAAGTGTACCTTTCTAGACGGTCGGCAGCGAACTTCCTGGTCAAGGTGACCTTGATAGTTACCGACCGTGTAGACGACTGTTGGCCACTAAATTGTATTGAGATTGTAATAATTTCCACCACCACCTACACGTTCGGTAACTATCCCTGGTCACCTTAGCCAGGATCTTTAATTCAGATTGTTAGAAAGCACTTGATTCATTGCGACGGGGCACGCTTTTGGTGGCAGTCACAGCAGCCATTACCACCCGAAAGTATATCTCAATTTAGCTGCCTATTATAAAACCAGTTCAAGCGATCTCATGCGAGTTCTTAGGCTCATATTACACTATCATATCTGTGATAGTGTAATATGGGCCTTACGCCATCTAAATGTATAGTCGACGTCAAAGATAATGTTTACATGTTTCGCCTTATTACAACTGGTACCTGGGGCAGGGTGTATAAGGTTCAAAAATGTAAACATATTTTTGGCGTCGCTTGTACAGTGACCGTGAATGAATCCATCACCTGTATGCGTTGTCTGTTTTATTAAAAATAACTTGTTAGTAACTCAAGCCGAGTAACCAAACCCGGTTATTATCTATGTAAATCCGAAGTGATAAATTTTAAAAATTCCTGCCTCTAAGGTAAAACTTATTTTGTATAAAACTCAGGAATGTACAATCTACAGCCATAATTCAATTAGTTAATCAATGTTAACTTTAATAATTTAATTTAGAGACCAATAAAAATATGTTAGCCAGACCAGGAAAATAAGGAGTTTACTTGTGTATGTTATGTAATTGTCTGTCTAGTATTTATTGGTCTCTGATAAAAATTAATGCTAGCTGTATATTATGATTACTTAAATGTAAGATTTGTGTCAATTTTATTAATTATACTCGAATATGATATTATTCTGTAAAGTTTTAAAGATTTATTCCAAGATCAAAATGTTAAAAAAAATGTGAACTTATGTTTGGTATCTTATTATGATACATTAAGATATGGATTTATGTATTTCAAAAAGTTCTCTAAGAACGCGTGTGCACAGCGGTACATCAACATTTTAAGTAATATTGAGAGATAAATAACTACCTATTTGATTGAATTCTAAATTAATATTTCAGAGTACTTATGTTTTATTCTGAATATTGTCAATCTATCTCCGTAAAAATGTATTACAAATTTAATTTTCGATTGTATATTTCACGATTGCAGTCTTTAATATTTTCTGATCTCTGGTCGTATAGAAGTAAATTATATATTTATTAAGTATCTCTAGTTTCGAGCTACGGAAGCATCAGACTATAATAATATTATAATAATATTATATTATAACTGAATATTCAGTGTAATAAATAAGAGGGCATTAAGATAAATGTTATCAGTTAGGAGGATTCCGCAAATGTAGCTTTGTTTATTTTGTTTCACGTCAATACGTCCACTTTAGATAGTTGATACGTAATTGTGTTGTGTGGATCTTTGCAAAGATCCCTGGACTTTTTGAGAGTAACTTAAATAGCTGATTGTTTTAAGAGTCCTTACACCTACGCCTTCGAAAAACATTTCAACTCAAATTATCACAAAACTATAGGTCATTTTAACTAACTGGTTAATATATATTATACTCTGACCTTAATTGTAGGTAGTAAAAGATCCAGAACTTGATTAATTTCGTATAATAATATAAATGTGGAAAAACTTTTTTTTCCTAAAATTTAGTCGATTTCGTCAATTTTTTTTAGCTAATTTCTCAATAAATATTAACTAAAATACATACAAATATAGTATGATCTGCATTAACCTTTTGGCCGCCGGACCCTGTTCGCCAAGACGCTCACTCACACGCCAGAGCAAATTTTAAGTAAACAACTAATAAAAAATTTAGGGATTGCAAATAGTGATATCGATATTCATAATTAAAGGTGGAATTCTTCTCAATTTGCCTTTTTTATTTCCAAACTTAGATTTCTCTCAAAATTTCTAAACTAAACAGATTTACTCTACAAGAAAATGTTGAAAATAAAGGACTTTATCATGAAAAACAACAACTAAACATTATCGAATCATGAAGTAATATCACCGCACTAGTCTGTACGAGTAGTCTTCTATACATGTCAACGGCGCGCAGGGCTCGTCTTTAGTTCCGACTGACAAATACTGTTTACGCGCGAGTTAAGTAATAATAGCGTCTGAGTCAACGGCATAAGCGCTTGTCGGTACGTAAACTTTATAAACCATAAGATTAGGGACGCGCATCGTGTCTCGATAAATTTACATACTTACCGGAGGGTTTTCGGAGAAAACTAACAGGTGGATTTAATAATATATATATACAGTATGTATCAGAATGAAAGGCAAAACAAGAAACCCGTTAATGTCTAGATCATAAATATGAGCATGGTACTTACCTAATTCATCAAAAATACGACAGGTTTTACGTGAGGTATAAAAATATACATTTATTATTATTGTGTTGCACCTCCCCTGTATTATTTGTTTACAATCTTATAAATGACATTTCTTAAATTACCAACTGACAGACAGGCGTCAAACCTTGTTGAAGTTTGGATTTTTACCTAGTTACAAACAAATAGTTAACAAAGCGCTTGCGCGTTGCCTATGACTACAGCCATTATTAAAATAATTACCTAGGTTACTTATACACGGAACTCAAAGCGCATGTGTATTGACATAACAACGTTAATGTTAATTAGTTGCCCCTAGCTACATATCAACAGTACGCAATACGCATGCACTGTCAAAAATCAAAAACGTAAACAAACCCTATAGGATGTTACAAAAACCATTAACCGACTGCAAAAATATGGTCTTCGAGTAATTCATTTAGTAATTTTATGCCATAAAACATGTATTTAGGCACGTGAAATGCACGTCATTACATTGTACTCGAGTTCCCCGTCAACCAGTTTTAAGGTTTGCTCTTCGTTGTGATACATACTGTATATATCGGTTATATATATATCGAGTTAAAATGTAGACCTCCGCTGTCACTGCGGTCAATAATTTATTCGGCAAATAAACCGCAATGGACAATTTACTGAAGAAGCTGCCTAAACTTTATCCATTATTATGCCTTTTTTTCTACATATACCTACCTACTTACATATACCTACAAAACCAGATTCGTGAAAACATATTCATTTTAAAAACTTGCACATCAATTGAACTTTCCCATCCCTAGCTGTCTTTTATACATGCCAACGGCGACAGTGACACGGAAAAATGTAGAAATTATAAGCATATTTTTTAAATCCTTTATTATGAAACAATGGATTCATATACCTGCTTAAAAAGTAAATGTATGAAAAAACAAAGGGTCAACAAGTTGACACGAGTACAAAATAATTTTTAAATTCTATTATTTTACCATTTAGTAAGCGGTTGAAACTGTCTTGTATACAAGACGACGGCGTTAGTGTATCGTACTATCGTTGTCTTGTATAGGTGACAACGGCGGTCAAAGGGTTAAATAACATCGAAAAAATATTAACTTCATGAGCTGAGAGAGTTTTTTAAGGAATAAAGTGTCTTAAGATCCCTTTTCATTCGGAAGTTTGGATCATACTTACACAAAAGACTTGTCTCGACTGCTCTCAAAAGTTAGCTAATCTAATATCTGATATTGTCTCTTCTCAATTTAGTTTAGCGCTTTGCTGGCATTCTAAAAGAGCCCGTGGTTCGTTAAGCAATCTAACCCCAAGATATTTATTTTATTACTATCATAGACAACATCCGGAATGAACAGCTCGCTTTTTACTTGCATGAATATTAGTGCCAAAACTGTGCAGATTTCTTTATCAAATTATTTAGCTAGAAAAAGTTTATCTGTTTCAAAACTATTAAGAATTTCAGCAATTGTTTTCAATTAAGTAAATATTAGGCTTGATAATGTAATAAATATTTTAATCATAACGTTATGTATAAAATTAGGAAACTTAAATGATATGTTTTAGGATTGCATTACCCGACATTTAAGTTGTGCTAGCTCTGGTTGCTCAATGTAATTAAAATAAGCTTAAAATATTTTCTCTCCACTTTGAAATACCGACATATCCATAGAAGCAAGCTAGGTCCTTATAAGATGTTATGCGTAAACAGAATAATGTAAGAAATGCCTAAAATAGACTTAATGTTTTGGCCCACAGATATACAGGGTGTAATACCAGCCACCCTCAGACATATGTACACATATTTCTGAGTTCAGTCATACTGAATTACTGAGCTACTTTTTTTACCTTTTTTACCTTTTTTTACCTCAGACATATGTACACATATTTCTGAGTTCAGTCATACTGAATTACTGAGCTACTTTTTTTTACAATGGGACTTACCCCGAAATAGCGAAAAAAGTTTTGACTGTGTCATACATATTGGTTGTGTGCTCTTTACATATTGTATGAAGATTTTTATTTTCGCGTTCAGGGTTCTTGCCATAGTACTCGTATTATATGATATATTTAAACTAAACATAGCGATGCTGTGATGCGATGATGATCGTTAAACTATAATTTTTTTTGGACACTGTGTGACATAGGGACTTTAGATTAATAGCTGCTCGCCTATAATTAAATAATAATTATAATAAAATTTGCTCAATATGACTTACATATACCTATTGGGTGTCTGAGGTTTTCAGCGGCTTGTGTTACACTACATCCTGTATATGCTAGAACTATTAGAAGATGAAATATTAATTCAATAATTTTCAGACGAAAGTCGCCAATGGTGCATACAAACTGTTGACATAAATCTGGTTGTACAGACAGCAGAAGTAGATGAGCGGGTTGGGTGATTAAAATGATCGTAACACGCACATATTGTAACAATAATATGGTAGTGTACAATTATCACCCTCATGTCCGCTTATCCACTACTCGGCCAGGCAGCATACTAGACTGACTATTTGTAGGCTCTATCTCAATGTAGTAAGGTATTAAAATAGTCAGTTACTGTGTGATTTTGCCACCTTACTCATTCTGGACATGCTGTGTATAAGTCCAGCTAATTCTACCTGACTAGATGTGGACGTAGCATATACTAAATTTGATAATGATAACGTTACTATACCCAATTTTACAGCATATTGGTGTAAAAAGTTGTAAATGAAATAAATGTTTTAATTTTTCAAATAATGAGTTTTATTAAAACATAACAGGCTGTATAGTTGTGCTACTGCGTTGACACGGGCTCACGATCGCTGACAGGAACACATTACAGCGCAGGGCCTGGTCCAGGTTTGTTCCCTATAGGCTGTTTTCTATTGGTCTAGAACATTCCGTCTACCACAACCATCGTAACCTCTAGACTATTGTAAAGTCTAACAGAGTCCATCTACGCCAACTTGTATTGACAATATTTACTAAGTTTCTTTGGCCATAACTTCTCTAGACAAGTCCAAAAACTGATAGTCCATATGAGACTTGGCAGTGGCATTGTTTACTTGATGATATAGCTCTGACTAATTGTACCAATGCCAAAATTCTTCCAACATGTGCTTCTTGATTTTACTTAGTAATTCTTGTTTCTTTCTTCCCAACCTTATATGGTTATATAACCTGTCCAGACCCCGCTTAGATCCGAGCGCAAAGACATGGCTTGACTAAGTACCGTGCGCTGAATCAGACTGATTGCGATTAAATCAACTTAAATTAACAGTCTATTTATTTACATATAACTATAGGCGGTGTGATCACAATCTATTGTACTGTGCTTTGCTCCATATATTGTCGTTGTCTGTAACTAAGGTGTATACGCCTGCTAGGGTGAGCCCAACAGCTGCACCAAGACCAACTGAGCGGAGGCCTGCCGTGCTTTTGTAGATCATGCCAGTAGTGGCTGCTGCGATGAAGGTGTTGGCGGTGTCTTCTTTGTCTCGAACCCAGGTGACTCCAAGGGCGATGCAGGAGTAGAATGATGCAATGATGCCCAAAGTGCATCCGGTTGTTGTGCCTGAAAATTGAAGGTTGCACTATTTAGTTGCGTCTTATTCCAAAGCATTTGGTTTATTGTTATTATTTCGTTTTTAGACAGGCAGCTGATGCTGATATGTCTAAATCATAGTTCACTTAGCATGATTTTACTGTTTATGATAATTTGTCCAGTTTATTTTTGTTTGGATAATTCACCAATATATACAAAAATGTGTAAAGGTTACATGAAAACGTCAGCATACAAGAAAGCTGGCTTGATTTTGTTTTAACATGTTTAGGGTTTATTTACTAACAGTAGTATGAAATCAGTTTTTTCTGGTTATGATTGGTGGACTTTTATATTGGTTTGCCCAGAATTTATTTTATAAGTACTAGTAATTGGAATTATTTTATATTCTGAACGAGAATCTTATAAGAATTGAAATAACTCTTACACTAAAGATTCTACAAATAAATTTATGTGTATCTGATATAATGACTCTGTTTTGATCCAAACTAAGTTTAAATACAAACTTGACACTGACCGTGTTTCATGATGTAGTTCACAACTTGCGTTCGTCTTACTTTCCCAATCTGTCCTGCCAGTGTAGTTGCTCTTAGACCTTTGTATAGACCCGTCATGCTTCCCAAACCTGGAATCATTCAAAAATGATTACATGTTCCGCTAAGTTGTTAAAGAGCAGCAGTCAACTAAGTGTGACCTTGTAAACATTAAATTTGGTTAAATAACTTATTGCGTTATTGACTAACAATTAATTTTTACATGCTCAGATTTAGTGAGTTACTACGCTATTTAACAACTATGCGTTTAATCACAGATTGCGCACAATTATGTAAATAATTTTGAGGTTATATCAACACTTCATTGTGGATAATCTTACCTGAACCGGTCATAAAGGACATTCCAATAATAGGTAGCGCTACATTTGATCTTCTAGCTGTAGTGGCCATATGGCTATCATCAGGGTATAAGAATTCTGGCTGCATCTTCGGTATGTAGTGAGGATCGAAGTTAAGGTACGGGGACAGGGCAGCGCCCTGACCTTGCGGCTTCTCATCGTTCTTCGGTATAGTCGGCAAAATATCACCAAAAAGCGACATTTTCGTTAATTCACTAATTTAAACTAAACTAAAAACTATATTAACAGCAATCGTGAAGAATTTACGAAATCGAATTCGATATGTCAAAAGTATGAAAACTATGAAAGGTCTGACCTGACCGTGAGTGTTGCTAGTGAAAATATAATGTGGACAATAAAAAATAAAGCTAAAGTTGCCAGTATTATTATTAATTGTAGACTAGAGTGAAATTATAATTACTATTTAAAACGAGATATTTACCATGTACATTTGTTTTCATGTAAACGAACCCGTAAGCGGGTAGATAGCTACGGGGTGTGGGTAGACCACAAATAAAATAAAAACTCGCAGCAAATCAGTTACACCGTGAACATGGCACTTGTAAGTACCGAAGTAAGTGCCGAAATATCGGGAGCTCATGAAAACAAATGTACATGGTAAATATCTCGTTTTAAATAGTAATTATAGTGTAAATGACCATGTTAGCTTAAAATCTTATATAGAGTGAAATTTTCGACAATAATTAAATGTGTGCTAAAACATTTAACATTACTTAAAAAAAACTATTTATGATGATATACTTTTCATAGGATCAAACGAGAAAGTGCCTAGTTGAATACGCTTGTCATTATGATGTCAGCACCGCGCCACCCTTTGCTATTAAATTTATATAATAATGAATTTTTTTGTAATAATGCTTTTTTAAATACTAGCGAGGAAAGAACATCCGAAGACGTCAGAAAGATAATCAAAACTGCGAAGCTCCATGAGTCGGAGCTAACTGAAGTGACCCAGGTGTTGAGGTTTCCGGACGCCGCCAGCCAGAATCAGAACCTCAGTCTCATGCTCCTGGACGCTAACTTGCTGAAAGACATCGAGGAGGGCAATGAACTGGTGTTTAAAGGTATCATTGTCTTTATTTAAATTAGTATTATTTTATACTGTTCAGGTTTGTTAGAGAAAACTAACCAAACCCAGTCGTTCTTCTTCATCCTAGCGTTTTCCCAGCTTATGCCACGGCTCAGGGAGCCTGGGGTCCGCTTTGGCTACTTATCCTAAGTTTTGGCGTGGACGCTAGTTTTACGAAAGCGACTGCCATCTGACCCACCAACCCAAAGGGTAAACACTAGGCCTTATCTTAGGGGTTTCCTCACTATGTTTTCCTTCACCGTAAAGGGCGTAAAGCAATCGCTTTACGATTGCAATTGCTTTACGGACTAAACAGTAAATAAGTTCAAATGATATATCGTACATAAGTTCGGGATACCTTCGGATTGAAAGTCGCACTCTACCGCTGGGCCGCCAACGCTCCCATCAGCATTAATTTATTTCAGGCGATTCCGAAGAAAACGTCGTCCTCTGCACATCCACCAAAACATACGACGTAAAAGAAGCGGAGACCTCCAACAGCCTCCTATTGGTGCCAGACCTACTCTTCGTAGCCAGCACAGGCCTCGACGAGACCATAGCTAACAATTCTATGGATGACTCCGATACGTCCTTTGACAAATCTAATAACTCACTAAACAAGTCCACAGAGTCCGACGAAGGTGACAAACCTCCTAGAAAAATAGAATACAAAGAGGTTTTAAATACTTTCTTTACTTATTACGAACTAAAACCTTGTAAGCCTAGATTAAATAAACTGCAAAAGTTACTAGAACCTTCTAGATTCCAAGGTTTAGAACTTGAATATGCTGTTGAAAAGTCAACGTTGTTAACTTACGAAGCGATTTTCGAAGAAGTTCAAGCGTCGAGGAAAGAGTTGGCTGAAGAGCTTGAAAATATCCAAGCGGTTGAAATAGACGGGTTTTATAGGCTTTTAGAGTTCGATTATGAGTTTAGAGTTCTATCGTACATGCTTGATCTTATTGAGGAGAATTCTTGGCCTTTAGACAAAATTTCCAAAGAGGTAACTTTAGATAGTTTGAAGGACTTGGTTCCTTTACCGATTTTGGAGAGTATGTTCAAGTTTTACACTGAAGAGTCGGTGGAGGATGGAGTGCAGTCCTACAAGTATAAACAGGATAAGGTGTGCAGGTTTTTAGCGAGAGTGCTATTGAAGAGTGCTGGCAAGTTTAATTTGACGGAGTTCATGCAGGCCTGGAGGGATTCGGTGCCGGAAGGAATGGTTACAGATGTAAGTGTTTTTACGAAACAGTTTAGATAGTTATACATTGAAAGAGATGTCATATACTATAGAAAAACTGACCAAGGCCCCCGATGAGCAAGGCTGGAATCGAACCAGCGACCTCCTGCTTTCTGGGCAGACACCCTTACCACTGCTGGGACCCGATCACGTTTTTTTGTTTTTCTATAGTATATGACATCTCTTTCAATTTATAATTTATATAGTAGTGTGCCTACTTTAAAAAGAAAAAAAACATGAATCAAAACATTTACTACAAACAATAAATGATTTGATTCGTGCTTTAAAATTTTAGATTAATAGATAGTTTTAAGAACAAATATTTATTTCTCATAAAAGAAGTGAATTGTAACCGTTTTGAACACTACGCGAAACCAGAGCTGGGCACCGTTAATCAAATAGTTAATTTCGTTTATCGCTAATCTGTTACAAAAAAAGTTAACTTCGTTAATCGTTAAAGCGCTACTTTTCGGAAGACTTAACGGAAGTTAACGTTAATCGTTAATCCGTTAACACATGGTAAAAAGGGCATCTTTTAGTTAGTGATCTACAAATTATATAAGTTAATCAGTTTCCTTCAAAAATATCCAATTTACCATTAGTATTAGTATTTTAGTTTTCTTAATGTCTCATGGTTTCCATCATTTGATCTGAAGTAAAATCAAATGCAACCATCTTGTTCTTGTAGAACTACGTGGTCACAGACAAAATAACAATGTCTCAAGTTGGAGGACAGAGCTAGAAATTATCGAGCAATTTTAATATGACATCACTGGTGTTCAAAATCAGGTTCACTGCAGCAAATTGATGGCTTGATTAAGAAAATACCCCAACTAAATTATGAAAACCCTCCAATCACATTGGACGTGCCGTTCAAATTTGAAGGTTGTCTGAATTTCTCAAGAACTCCATCATCAGAATATAAATGAAATCAATAAAGATGAATGTCTGTGTTTACCGACCAATTCCGCTTTGCCATCCCTGGTCTTCATCATCAGGTACACTCCACCAAAATGTTGTTAACCCCCAAAAATGTTTTCATGTTTATAAGGAAACTCTCAAATCTTATGCATGTGCCGTTAAAATTTGAGGAGTTCTTTAATTTCTTCATGAATTCCATGAATTCAAAATATGAATGTCTCAAATAGGATGGGAATTAACAGACAGGTCCACTTTGCCATCCCTGCATGCCTACCACGAACATCGAAAATTGGCATTGACGGGAAAACCTCTTTGTCACTCCAATATGCAAGTGTAACAGAGATGGAGATACAAATCCGCAATCGTTCGATTTTCGTGGTATAGGCCCTGGGCTCCATCATCAGCTCCACTCCACCAAATTGATGGTTTTCCTAAAGAAAAATGCTCGAGTTTCTTAAGAAAACACCCAAATAATCATGCATAAGCCTATTAAATTTGAAGAGTTCCCTCAATTTCTCATGGATCCCATCATCAGAAATGAATTTTGAAAAAAAAAGGGAACAATCTGCAACCACCATGGATAATTTAAAATCGGTTCAGTATTGGTCAAAGTATTGACGGAGTTCTGACGTAACAAACATAAAAGTAAAATAAAAATAAAGAATAATAATAATAAATCACATGAATTGCTTCTTTTTTGAAAATGTGTAGTCGGGTGGAAACAGGTTTTTTGCCGCGTGGCGCGGTATGTGCGGTATCTTTTTGGTAAGTATTTTGGAACTGGATTAACGATTAACGGACTTGGGAAAACTTAACGGAAGTTAATGATTCCGTTAACATATTTTTAAGTTAACTTAAAAGTTAATCCGTTAATGAAAATGTTAACTTCGTTAATTAACGATTAACGGATTAACGAGTTAATGCCCAGCTATGCGCGAAACAAAGGACGCTCGGCCCTCCTCTCCCCGCAGAAACGCTAGAGTTGCCTACGCGTAGCTACGACGCGCGGGTTGTGCGGGCAGCCCTTTATAATATGTGTCGCCTGAGACACAAAACAAAAGACAATCGATTCAAGTTCGCGCGGAGAGGCCCTACAGGTCTAAAGTTGGTACTGTAATAAAACAAACCACAAGAAACTAAACATTACATGCATAATGTATTTACTTTTCTCCGGTTGGGGTGTTTGTTGAACGAGCGAGCGAAGTTCTCCCAAACTACTTCGTCATTTGTATGTATGTTTGTTCGACGATAACTTGAGTATCGTTGATCGGTTCGTCATGAAATTTGGCAGGAGGTTAGATGAGATAAATATAATTTTTAAGTGCGAATATGATCCAAATCGGTCCAGGTGTTGCCGAGATATAGGGTTCGCTAGTTCACGTTCGGGGCGAACCACTATAGTTAATACTCGTACCTAGTAATTTAAGGTGATGTGAATGAAAGCAGGAGATATGCGTATTTTTTGCAGTTGACATTTTCAAGCTCAATTTTATCTCACTCTGATCCATGTACGAATAAAACTAGAGGATGGACTATGTCTAGACAGAATCGCGTTCATCTGAAATGAAATGTTCATTCAGGCTATCGCTAAGTAGCTTTACTATCGTAGGTGTCAGTTCCATTGTCATAACTAGTACCTAGTTCGTCCTGAACGTTAATTCGCTACCACTATATCTCGGGACCCCCCCCCCCGCCGCGCAAAAATCGGGGCAAGTGAAGCGCGTACTCCTGTTATGCTGTTTTGCTTAAAAATAACGTCTGAAATTTTACAGGAGTCCATGCTATGGGGTATAGCGCTGATAGACAAGACCAGCTCTCCGCCAGTGGTGTGGGGCTTCACGGAGGCGGAGCTCCCCGAGAACATCAACGAGCGGTTCAAGGTTCTGTTCCAGGCCAAGCCCAAGTGGACCGTCGACCAGATATCGCCATACATCGAGTAAGTGTTTTTTTTTAATGTATAGACAGTTCTAATTTGAGAACGGTTGTGTTGGTCGCCCAGCGGTAAGGCGTGCGACTTTTAATCCAAAGGTCGCGGGTTCTAACCCCGTACCAATGAATTTTTCGGAACTTATGTACGAAATATCATTTGATATTTAACAATCGCTTTAGGGTGAAGGAAAACAACTTGAAGAAACCGGACTAATCCCAATAAGGCCTCGTTTGTACTTTGGGTTGGAAGGTCAGATGGCAGTCGAATTTAAAACTAGCGCCTACGCCAAATCATGGGATTAGTTGCCGAGCGGACCCCAGGCCTAGGCCGCGGCATAACCCGGGAACACGCTGAGAAGAAAAAATAAAGTAATTCTCGATTGTTTCAGATGCTATGCCTCAGAAAAGCTGAATGTCAACGCTCTGCTGACGAAATACGCGCGCGCGTCGACCCAAGATGGCGTCCGCGTGTTTTCGGCCAAACACATGAAATAGTGCTAAAGGAAAGAAACCTTTGTTAATGTTTGGAGTTATAATTTTGAGGTAAACATACTCCTTAAAAAAACCGGCCAAGTGCGAGTCGGGCTCGCGCACAAAGGGTTCCGTAGCAGCAAATATAATAAACTTATTATGTCAATTTATACACCTGGTGAATGGAGCCTAAACTCTCCCGATATTTTGCCTTGTACTTTTATGTATGAATATTAATTTTAACTTAACCAAAATTACAGTTAAATCAACCTATCTCAAAAACTATAAGAGATACTTTGATCAAACCAAAAATCGTTGAAAGAGTTAATTAGCATGCATCACCTCTATTTTTTTTAGAATTTTATACCCCGTAGTTATAAAAATAGAGGGGGGGGGACATACTTTTTACGACTTTGAGAGCTGATATCTCAAAAACCGTTCACTTTAAGAAAAATGTTTTTTAGAAAACTTTATATCATTTTAAAAGACCTTTCCATTGATACCCCACACGGGTATGTACATCGAAAAAAAAATTTTCATCCCTCAGTTACATGTATGGGGGGCCCCACCCCCAATTCTTTTTTTTACTATTTAGTGTCATAATTTTGTAGCGGTTCATACAACACATATTCCCATCAAATTTCATCACTGTAGTACTTATAGTTTCCGAGTAAATCGGCTGTGACAGACGGACAGACGGACAGACGGACAGACGGACAGACGGACATGACGAAACTATAAGGGTTCCGTTTTTGCCATTTTGGCTACGGAACCCTAAAAAAACCGTAGTGAGACTCTGACGCCTCAAATCGGGTGTTCTTTTAAAGTGTACCGTATTGTTTATATGTTAGGGTGTAATTTTGTATAAAACTGAACGTTAAACTAATGAAATACGTACGCTCCACGTATGTTAGGATCTAAGTGTTCTAATCAATAAAAGTACAAAGTTTTTTCTAAACTGGAGTGAATTGTTGTTAAGATTTAAATGTACCTACAAGTTTGAGGAAGACCTACGCTTCATAAAAATTAAGTCCATGCATTTTGCGTGAGACTGAGACGCCCTAGTGATTGCTTGCGTTTCGTGTGTTCTTTTAAAGTGTACCCTGTTAATTAAATGTTAAGGTGTAATTTTGAATAAATTTCAACATTATGAAGTGTGAACGCGCGTCTAAGACGCAACGCTAACCAGTACCTTGTACGTAAAAATCGTTATTTATAAATAGGCACCAAATGCTTCTTATTGCAATTGAATAATAGTAGTAGGTAAGACAGATTGTTGAGTTATTTCTATACACTTTTATTGTAACACTTGACTGTACCTATTGGCTTTGTACAGTGAAATTGTGATGCTCGAATTTACCCCAGTGCACTGTTGATCCGCATTGGATTGGGTACCTACTCGTAGTTAATAGTAGTTAATGCAACGTGTCATAATAAGGGTTCTTAAAAAGGTTATACCCACAGATATAAATCCAAGGGTCGCCGTAGGCTCGAGAATTTTAAGAAACAAATAATGAGCTGTTGCATACACTACTTTTCCTACGACAGAAAAAATAGCGAAAACAGCGAAATCTCGAATGACGGCAGAATGTGGAAAACGTCGTCGTATGCCAACTTTAGAAATTTAAAAAAATCTGTGTAATTATATTGTATTGTTGTGAAATCCATAAGAGCAGAGCGACGTTCTTATGTAATACCATAGACAACTTTATAATGTACACTTTTAATCGCTGTAAGTCATTGAATTGACAGATTGAAGTGCTGGAGTGGAAAAAATGGATTGGGATGAATTGGAATAAGATGATAGGGTTGATTCACGAAGTAAGGCAAAAAGTCAGCCCTAATATTAGCTCAGGCGCCTTATTGCTTTACCTCTTAATATCCCCCTTTTATCTTACCCCGATGCACCATACCAAAAAACGGTTCACAACTAGGTTAATCGCTGGTTTGATATTCAAATCGGAACACAATTATAAAAATAAATGTTTATTTTAAAATCTCATTTCTTTCAATAAATCATTAAAAATCTATTTGCATTATTTGAGAACGCTCCTGACGTATTTACATTTCTTCAAAACTTCAGCAAATATTATTTTGTCATTTGTCCATAAGTGCGATCCTAACGTTATAATGTATTGAGAAATCGCTCTTATTGACAAATGGCTTGTCAAAAATGTCATCATTTAATAATTAAGCACAGCCATAATACATTCATCGATTGACAATTCATATTCGTTCCGATTATCGATTAAAAATAGTTCGATTCTAATTAAAATATCGTTAAAATAACTTACGCTAAATTATTTAAGGAATGGATACATAGAACACGTGGAATTTAAATGCATAAAGATAGTTTGCGCGAGATCCAATGTTTTAAATCTTTAGTGGGTAGTGAGAATTTACGCAAAACAAAATTCGAATTTACACTTCGAACAGAATACGGTTTGAAAATGTTTCTAAGTAAAAAATATGTGTATAAACTCTGTCAAACCGCATTTATATATCTGTTAGTCTTTGATTCTGAACACTGTTCAACAGCAAATAAGGTTCAATTTCGCTCCACGGATACTGCATTTGCTAGTCTTACAATAGTCACCTCTATTAAAAAGTAGATAAGGTTGATTTTAGGGTAATCTTTGGTTTGTCTACGACCGCTGGATGTTTTTCCGGAGAATCTCTAGTTGCTCCCACATTTGCTTGGGCAGGTCAGCGCCTACTTCTTCTTTGAAATACTTTTCTATGGAATCCGCCTGTGGACAAGGAAGTTTTAAATAAATAAATGGCTCTGAATTCAGGGCCCATTCACATACAGTGTATGAGCCTGTTTATTTACTGTATCTTGTGTCAATAAATTTGGATAAACGTCTATGGATATTACGGTATTTAAGATTGCCTGGATGCCGATGACTCCTAATTGTCAGGATGCCGTCGAAAGTATTCATGCAGAATTGCTGGTTAGGATTACATTTTTCAAATTGCCTCATCATAATCAAAGAGTGAATGTCAACTCTGCCCTGCTAAGCACAATAGCGATATCTCAAAACAAAGGACTTTGAAAATGGAATCGTAAATTATGCAATTTACCTATGTGTTAATTTTTGTGTTAAATTTAAATTTTAGATATCGCTATAATGCTTAGCAGAGCAGAAAGAACTCTGTGGTACAAAAAAACTCGATAAAGCCTTATTAGATGGATTTAGTAAATAATTATTTCAAGTAAATAGAAACCCACCTCTTGGATCCAGAAATCTTTCGGAATACTAAATAGCTCCTTCATGTTGACGTTTCCGAGACCGTTCACGGGCAGGGCTCCGGGGGCCGGCACGTAGCCCAGCGGGGTCTCCACGTGGCAGGGCTCCTCGTCGCAGCGGCGGAGCACCCAGTCCAGCACGCGGGAGTTCTCACCGAAGCCGGGCCAGAGGAATTTGCCCTGGAAGATTAGGATGGTTTAGGGATTGGAATCACTACTTCATCTCTAAAGTTGTCACATGCTACCGCGTACTAAGTATGCCCAGTTCGCTAGACAACCAAATCCAGAACAGGCGCTAGATTTTACAGAAACGCCGGCGATCGGACTTAGTCCTTATTAGAATTAATGGTTTCCTCACAACGCATGCGAGGTAGAAACCCTGATCCTTTAGGTTCGGAAGTCGCGCGTCCTACCGCTCTTGGCCAGCGCGAAATATGTTCACACTGACGAAAGCTTTATCCTCTTCATCATTTGAAGGGCTAACTTCAAAAGTAACTAATCTTGAAATCATTAAAGGTTCGAGGACGCTAGTATATTTTTGCGTTTGTTTAAGACGCGAGATACAAAAATCAATAGTAGGTATCTATTACCGGTATGAAGGGCGGAAAAATATCTGACAATCGTACAGCCATAAGAGCGTGTCACATATTTTTACGGCCTGCTTACTTTTGCGGGTGACTACTCAGTTTAGGTATACACAAAGGGAAGGAACATAGGTACCTGTTGATCTTTCCTGAACCAGTTCACGTGGAAGATCTTGGGCATGTTGCGTCCCGCACGCGGCATGGACAGCCAATGCTGCAGGTACTCTCCGAAGTTGTAGCCGAAGAAAGGACGCATGGCGAATGGGTCGTGCATCACAACTTTGCTCTGTAACAAATTGTTGGTTGAAATATTTTGTTTACAGGGTCTAAATGAGGTCAGAAGATTAATTGTAAAGTTATACACTGGTAGTTGAACTCAATCACGTGTTTAGATCATACTTAATGTGTAAATATTGTCGAATCTGCCGCAGCATCAGCAGTTCGTTTGTTTCACAAAAGGGCGGTATAAAATTGTTTATATATCTTCTTCGATCGCATGAGGACCGCACCAATTGGATCTGTAGTCTCAGGTGCCACCTCCACAACTAGGGGACGACTTTCAGGGCGCTGCCCCACAAGAGGACAATCAAGAAGGTTATTTAAGCTAGTAGTATAACTTACGCTATGCTCAGCGGCAGCAGTGGCCTCCGAGCGCATGGCAGCCCCCATGAACACTCCATGATCCCAGTCTCTCGCCTCCACGACCAGGGGGACGCCTTCAGGGCGTCGCCCCCCGAGTAAGATGGCGGAGATGGGAACGCCTTCGGGGCTCTCCCAGGCGTCGTCGATCATTGGGCATTGCTCCGCGGGGGTGCAGAACCTGTGACGAGAAACCATATGTTAAATTACAATAATCAGTTAAGATAAGATGTAAAGCGACTTTTCAGCCTCTCATTTAAGAATCATACATGTTAGAAAGAGTAAATTGTAAGTTAATTAAACGCGCTCCAGTCCAGAATCTGGAGGCGTTACTTACCTCAATAGGTCGACGGCACAATAAGTCTCAAAAAGTGTGCAAAAAGGGAGTAGAGTATATTGCGAGTGATCTCCACACAATCCAATCCAAATTTCTCCGTCTCACTTTGTAAAACAAAGTAAGTAGTCTTTGATATTTATATTCAACCAACTAACCTAGAGTTCGGGTGCGCAGCAGGGGTCTTCTTGCTAGGATCCCACGGCTGACCCTTCCAGTCGGTCAGGCCCTCGGGCGCTGGGCCCATGCCCTCCCACCACACGCCGCCATCCTTAGTCTCCGCTACGTTTGTGAACACCGTGTTTTTGAATACTGTCGCCATTGCTATGGGGTTGGTGGCCGCGGAAGTACCTGTGGGAAAGACGGTCATGTAAACGTGATGCTATGAATAATATTCAGTGGGCTGGAAATGTAATATAAAGTTAGGTAAAGAATCTGAGGTTTGTTGTTATCAGAAAAAACTAGATCGGATAGGGTCGTTTTCTGGTTATGATTTCGGCTATTCGAAAATTTTAAATATGTTCTTAGCTTCTGGTTGCGTACAGGGAAGCGATATTTGATCTTAATCTGCGTATTAGTAACAGGTGATAATTAAATCTAGAACCAACCTGGAGCAACTCCAAAGAACCCGTTCTCCGGATTGATAGCCCGGAGTACACCGTTCTTGTCAAACCGCATCCACGCGATATCGTCACCAACACACTCGACCTTGTAACCAGGGAGGGACGGAGTCATCATGGCTAGGTTGGTCTTTCCGCAGGCCGAGGGGAAGGCGGCTGCGATGTAGCGCTTGCGGCCTTGAGGGTCAGTGATGCCTACGATCTGGGAAAACACAAATCTGTTAGGTATCATCTCTTTAGGCTTTAAGTAGGTACACTGTGTAAATGTAGAGCGACTTTTTGTGTAGAAATGTCTGTCAATCAGTAAGCAGGTAGCTTCAAAAGCAGTAGTATTCTATTCTTTTGTTTTATAATGAACAAACGGATAGCAATCATCTTCGTCCTTCACAATTCGTGAGTAGAGCGTTAGAGTTATGAAGGAAGACCTTCTGATTAGGTGGCAGCAAACAAAATCAACTCAAGAGGACCAGGTAGCGGATCGGTTTAGTGTCCAGCGTAGGGATGTGGACCATGGTAACCAGTGCTCACACGGATATGGAGTGTCTAGCTTAATTCTTGGGTTGAGGTCAATAGGAGAACTTACCAGCATGTGCTCAGCTAGCCATCCCTCGCGGCGCGCGATCACGGAGCCGAGGCGGAGAGCGAAACACTTCTTGCCCAAAAGGCTGTTGCCGCCGTAACCACTGCCTGTAATACAATGTCCATTATTAGTGATTCCATCTTTAGCTGCTAGGTTGTGATTATTATGTAAATATTTCCGTGTGTCGTGTACTTAACTTGTTAAAGTCATTAAAGCATTTTTAACTGATGAATAACTTCGAGTTCAACAGCGTCATCCCATGAAAATCCCTTAATTTAATCATGCTTCAGTTTCAAAGAAAAAAACCTAGGCGAGGTGAAGGTACTATCGCGTTGCCTGGGCAAATTTTTAGGATTATATTAGTGTCCCACCCTTTTTTTGCGAGCCATGGATGGCAAAAAGCTACAACGCTAGGAAGGAATGTTTCCGTACCGGAGGACTTCTACAAAGGTAGTCTTACCGTAGCTGATGATCTCGTTGTCACTGGGCTTGTGCAGGATGATGGTGCGCGGCGGGTCGCAGGGCCAGCCGGGCACGGCGGGCGCTCCGCTGCCGCCCACGGCGTGCAGGCAGCGTACGAACTGCTCGTCGTTCCGGAGGGTGTCCAGGACTTTGCTTCCTGTTGAAGATAATAAGGATACTGTTAATAATTCTGTCCCACAAAATGTATTGTAAAGTCGTTAACATGCCGCACTCACAGACTCACACATAATTCCTAACAAGTGGTTTTCTTAGCTATTCAGATCAGCTACTTTTTATGTAACGTTTGTTGTCTTCACAAAAAAGTAACTACCTAATGTGATTACAGTGGCGTCTCGGTGTATTATGGCATAATAATTCCAGCTTCTGTATTATATAATTATGATCTATTGAGATACATGCACTTTGGCAAATGCGCAACACAAACAAACATCACTCTTGCACTATTTGCCAGGTCTGGGGGCAGTTCTGGAATCTTTGGAAGGCGTGAAAACTTACCAATCCTCGTCATGACCCTCATGGAGTACACGACGTAGGGTGAGTCGGTGATCTCCACGCCGATCTTGGACAGCGGCGAGCCCACGGGGCCCATCGAGAAGGGGATCACGTACATGGTGCGACCTGAAACAAACACTTGTTAGTTAGGTAATTGAACAAAAACATTCAAAATCAGCTCAGAACAGCTCTATTATTGTAACATCAGGGCATTATAACTAAGTAGTTTCTTTCATTGAACGAAGTGAAGGGACTCCGGATGGATGATCAAGAGAGATGGCGCCGTTCATTATTGGTTAAGACCCTGAATCGCACCATCAGCATTAGCAGGCACCTATTTTTTAATCGAAGAATTGTTGTTACAAGTTTACCGCGTTGGTACGCTCGCGAACCGGGATTGTTGAGTTAAGAATTAAGAATAAATGCACATCTTTTGATAACATCGATCATTTTTATTACACGGCTATTTTACGAAAAACGGCAAGTAGCTCAACAATCCCTGTTTACGACTGTACCTAGAAGAGAAAGTGATACTAACCTTTCATGCAACCCGGGAACCTCTCAGCTACGGCCTTGTCATAGTCGTTAGGGGCAATGTAGTTCCCCAGAGCAGACTTCCGGCCGGCCCTGGCGGCTGGCACCACGTCGCGTTCGCGCTCCGAGCAGATGAAGGTGCGAGATTCGACGCGGGCCACGTCGGAGGGATCCGTACGGGCGAGGTAGCTGGGGAGAAAACATAATGGTCAAAGGAGGCAACAGGAGATCCTAATGCAGCCAGCTTTCTCGCGCAAGAACTCGGGAATGCTATATTATGGGCACCTTGGCGAAAGGTCAAGATTAGGGGTAAGCTTTTAACTGACTATATTTTTCAAGAGTGAACCACATTTTTTTTTATATTTCGTAGCATATGGTCCTAAATGATAAAATTCATATAGGACCTAAGCAATACGAAGTCGAGTCCCGAAATGAACCGCTTACTCTTTAATAGTGATTTGTAGTCGTGCTTATATTATTGAGACCTGAGTAAGCTTGCAGAACTGCTTGCAAAAGATTGCAGAATTTATTTATTTATATTTATTTCATTCATTCATTCATTACATGCTATGCTACCAGCTGACGTGAAGAAGCAAGTCAATATTTCGAGGTCAAATTACTTTCCCCGCTATGCATCTCGTCTCGTCTCGTCTTTAGATTAAATTGTATCGAGCGTACAGATGTAGCATAATGATTTTCCCTCGCATTTTCACGGAAATGTCCGAACATGTCATGCTCTTTCAGTCAGTGTCAGTACTAAAAGTACCGATGCCGATTGAAGTAGCATGTGACAAATACGAGCGTTTCCTACAACATACGAAGGAAAATCATTATCCATTACATCTGTAATGGTGCTTTGACACGGCGCATGTAACAAAGCAATGACGCACGGTACACTCGAAGTGCCTGTATTTCTCGATTGAGATCCTCACCAGTTGTCATACTGCGGCAGGCGGCGCAGCGTGCCCTGCTGCTGCATCAGCCGCACCAGCGCCGCGGCCTCGGCTTCGGACCCGTCGCACACGTGCACCTGCTCCGGCTGGCAGAGGGCAGCACTGCGCTCCACGAAGGCTCGGACCTGGAGAAGAAAAAAATTCAGCTATTAAGGACGCTACTCTAAGATCCTAACCACATTCTAACGAAGCGAGTAGGTAAGTTATCTATCTACTTGGACAATCCGTTGTTTGTACATCTGTTCGATGATACCTCGAGTATATTTGATCGGATCGTCGTATTTAAATAAATAAATAAATAAATAAAATAAATAAATATTATGGGACAATCTTACACAAATCGACCTAGTCCCACGGTAAGCTCAATAAGGCTTGTGTTGTGGGTACTAGGCGACGATATATATAATAGACAGATACATATAAATACTTAAATACATAGAAAACATCCATAACTCAGGAACAAATATTCGTGATAAACACACAAATAATTACCCTAACCAGGATTCGAACCCGGGACCTCCTGCTTCGTAGGCAGGGTCACTACCAACTAGGCTAGGAGGCCGTTAAAACCGATAAATAGAATTTTTAAGTTGGAATATGATCCAAATCGGGAAAGGAGATGCCGATATATAGGGGTCACGAGTTTAAGTTCGGGGCGAGCCAATATTAAATAAAGGCATGTGATTACAAAAATACGTATGAGGTAGCTACAATCGATTCACCAAATCTGGAAATTAATGACAGTTTCTAAGATTTCCCGCGCATTCGCGAATAGATTTGTAGACTAAGGTGAAAAATTTCACATTTTGTATGGGAAACGATCACGATAAGTATAAACGCGCACACAACTCCATAAATTGTGTTGATGACACAATCGTGTCGTGTCGTGGAAATCGACAGAGCCACGATGGCCGCCAGGTATGGCACCGGTTATAGACACTCGATCTGGACCGAAACCGGATGAAATTTTACGTTATTGACGTCATTAAACCTTTAAGGCGTTACATTGATCAGTCGAGCCTAAGGCATCTAGTTACCTACAAAAAAATACATGATAACATTTTGTTCGTTAGAACTCATTACATATTCAGTGACGCAGGCTGTCCAGCGCGTTCCAGCTGCGAGCTCCATTCGATCGTTGATTTTCTTTGTTTTAAATCCATGTATAGCTTCCGTGAAGAAACAAGTTTCAAAGAATTTCCTGTATCAATATGTCAACGCGTACGTCAACTCATATTAAATAGTTCACGCTATTTATTGACGCTTCTTTTATACCTTTTGATGGATATTAAAAGTGAAACTAATTTTTAACCCATAGCAAAATTCTAAAAGAATTTATGATGTGAGGATTAAAGTAATGGGGGCTGCCGTATTGTCGCTCACCAGGCGGCGCCACTCACACGTGTATCTTTGTCAAAATGAAAGATTTGTCAAAAGACGTTTAAAATGTTAGCGCCAGTGTTCCATTTGGGCCCCTAGCAGCGAATCGACTCGCGTTAATCCCCATTAACAAAACATTAACAAAATCGATACGTATCAAGAAACTTATATTCTAATTGGAGATCGCAGACACTCGCAATTTCACGCGCGAAATGTGGCTATTACTGTGGTTTACCCATACACTCACTGCGCTCGTTAACTAACAATAAATGTTTTATCAAGAAACTATTAAATTTAGCTATTAATTAATTAAACTACGCAGCTTCTTAGAATCTTAAGACGTCAGGTGCATATTAACGGCTCTCCAATTAATCCCGAAGATTCACTTTTATTTATAATTCTTGCGCCACATATTGTGTCTGTCTAGCCACTCGATCAAAATTTAGCTTAGTTTAGCTTTAAAATATGTTTTTATTTCTTAAAATATGTACGTAATATAATTAAACTACTCATTGGGTTAGGGCACCAGTAATAGACAAGGGACCAGAAATGTACATTCACTCTTATTATCAGGAAATAAGGTTCATGCATTTGTGTCAATCAATTGTCAACCATATGATATTTGAATTTAGAATGAAGTGGTCCATCACTGGTGCCAGTCAGATTAGTGTTTATAATTGGTTCCGTCACCCCACCTATCTAGTCTTGAATCATGACTATACTTACCTAATTTAGTAGCATCAAATGAAGTAACTATGATAAGTAATAGGTATGTATGATTGCAATGATCCGAACTGAACTCTGATCAGACAGGAAGGATCTTTGTTCTGTCAGACCCTGGACAGCTGTTATCGTTTCTTCGTATTCATTAATTAAAATAATCTAGAGCACATTAATTATGCCTATTGACCCGTAGTTTTATTTTATTTAAATGTATTCGGTCGCAACACGTGTTCAGTTAATTATTATACAACTACCTTGATAATAAAAGGATTTAAATTTTCCATGATTTTATTCAGTATGTAGGTGAGATCTCATATTTACGTCTCAATGCTGGGCTCATGAAAATCCATCAATTCCCTCATACTCATACATTCATGGACCTACAAAATATAAGGACGTAATCCCCAAAGTCAAAATTGAGATTCGATGTGACGTGAAGTTGAACCAATTACCGTGGCGTGGGAATCTGTGCGTGTGTGGTTTTCATGCAACCACAGTTTTATTTTCATGGGATTATGTCCTTATATGTGATCGTTTTTGGTGAATTACACCACTTTCTCGCTAGTTGATAACGTTCGTTTCTTAATGAATCTTCATGGCATATGGGCTTCGCATCGGCCGTCGCTTATCGGAAAGTGACAAAGAGGGACCTTTGACTTAAAACGATCACATAAAATAGGAAATGATTTAAAATTATCAAGCCTTTAGAGGAATTTTCTTACGAACTTTTCCACTGCGGAAATTCCTTTCATAGTAAAAGAACACTCTTGATTTATTCCAGATTTAACAATGTAGGTATGCCAGTACATCAGATTGTTTATAAAACACAGCCACTATAACACAGTTTACGCAGTAAGGAAGCGATCAACGATTGTTATGTTTGCTCAGCACCGAATATCACGTGGTGTCAGAGAGAGAATTGCATTTTAAAGAAATTGGGAACGGTTAGACGCACGATTTAGATCGACGATAAAGACGACGATACTGGATCGTGGTGAATATCGTGTGTAACCTAGCATACTCTGAATCATGATCCACGATTTACTAGTTTTACACACACTATATTCTTAATCGTCGATGATCGTAGCTATATTAGGTGGTATTAAACGGTCATAATGAAGTGTGCATGGTGTTGATTCGTTAAAAAAATTACTTTTATTTGGTATAACTACACCAAGCCCTAAACCATAGAAATTAAATCTTTACTTGTTACTAGTATCAACTTTAAAACGGATTAATCACGTTCCTTAACTCATGATCCTACGTTTCGAGCCCCTTACAGCACTCGTTGTCATAGCTCACAGGGTTAAGATGACACCATCGTCATGATGATGATGATCCGTTTTAAAGTGTTTAATTTCATTCGTTCTTGACAGTTGTGGTACTCGTGGATTTCCTCGACACGACACAATTTTATCGTCACGATATCGTGTGGGCACAGAATGTATAGAGTTGTACGCAGACGCTTTTATACTTGTCGTGACGATAAAATCGTCTCGTATCATGGAAATCCTCGAAACAGTATAAAAGCGGCCATATTCAGGCCCAGCTGGGTTTCTTGCTGGAATTCTCTCAGCTAGGCTAGGGGTAGCGAACCAGCAATAAAACTCCCACTCCATTTACCCTACCCACCTCAGATTTGGTTGGACTCAGTCCAACCGATCTCTCTGGAGCGCATACTCCTATTATTCCAGAGTAGTAAAAATCACGTGATGTTGCGGAAGGGTCTTGGATTTTCCCCAGGCTACCATCCCATCTCACAGTCCTATAGCTCCAAGGCGTAGTGCATAGAGTCCCGCCCAGATAAAAACAAAACTGAGTGTTGGAAATGGGGAATCATAGTTAGGTACCTTGGGTGTAAGAGCAGCCAGCACTTTGGCGCTGCGCGGGGCCGGCGCGTGCCCAGCTCGGCTGCAGTTTAAGGCCACTTGGGCGCATCTGAAACAAATATGAGCAAATATAACAATCATTCAACCAAAAAAAATCGATACCGTATTACTTTAGACTTCTGAACGAATAACTATGTTATCTACAAAATAACAGCAGTAGTTTATAAGTTACAGGTCACAAAACACGTTTAAGTAGATTAAAAATAGTTGGTCCTAGAAAGCTTCCTTGAGATAGGTACTCCAATATTTACCCTGCATGATCCGTAATCTAAACCTAATATATGCTTCTTGATTACAATTGCAATTATTAAAAATGTAACTCAGACAGTTAATCGCAGGTCCCTTTTTGCAAATTAAATTTTGATACAAACACAATCGAAAGGCTCTGAGAAGTCGGGAGATCCTAACACTAGATACATTACTAATTTATCAAAGTTCGTAAAAAAAAAAGTCACGAGTTTTCGGTAGGTAAGTATTTTATATTTGTAAATGTACGCGATCTCCATACTATTTTTTTTTTTCTAATTAATTTAAATAGGTAGGTAAGTGGCTTTCACAAAACTAACAGTCGCTTAAAATGCAAAAACATAAAGAAATATTATCAAAATTTGAAATATTACTTTGTTTAAAATTCATTTAGAAAAAGCTTAATGATAACATTAAATAATTGACTAAAATATATAAGATCGTCGCTTTGCTCGGTTGATTAAAGCCTCTCAGTTAGTATAAAACTCATTACAAAGACAAGGGACTATATAATTTCTGTTAATGTCAAAAACTACATATAAAACTAGCTACCTAACAATTTGCTATTATAACGTGCGAAAGTGTAGCTAAGTAGGTAGCTGATTCCCACCGTCTTGCCCATTGCCAGAGTCTCGAATAATTTTCCTATAGTTAATGAAGAAAGGAAAGAACAAATAATAACTGGTTTGCCTACGAATATTTTTCTACGTTGTTTAGTTAATTTTCTTGTTAATTAATAATTATTGTAAGAAGAGAAAATAAATCTTGTAAAAAAATTGCAAGTAATCCTTAAAACATCCCAGGAAAAATTCCTGTCTGTCAGTTATTTGGTTGTCAGGGGTTCAAACAAGTAGTCGAACAGTTTTTCAATAGTTTATGAAAGAAAAGACCAAGCACTGGATTGC
The DNA here is from genome assembly GCA_949128165.1 of Lathronympha strigana. NCBI lineage: Eukaryota > Metazoa > Arthropoda > Insecta > Lepidoptera > Tortricidae > Lathronympha > Lathronympha strigana. The sequence goes on along the minus strand of OX421923.1, from coordinate 6,366,993 downwards.
GTACCTATGATTATTTTTCATGGCGAAATTATTGTAGAAAAAATGCTACAAATTTAAAATTAATTGCTAAAAGAATAGATTAAGACCTAAAAGTAAATATGGTAAAAGTGGGTGTGGTGGCCCCTATTTCTGATTATGATCAAAACTTAAAGAAAAGCCAGGAAAATCCCGATGTCTGATTGCCCAGGGATTGGTACTCACTTCGTTGTCTTCCTGACGTAGTCTTCGGGAACCGACTTGAAGTGCAGCATTTTTAAAGATTTATTTTTATATAAATTAAAAAATTAAGTAATAATTAAAGCAGATACCGTCACTGAATTATAACAAAAATAAATTAATACTTTCCGATTAGAAAAAACTAAAATGAACAATCGCTAAATTCCTGAATTACTAAAGCTGAACAGATATACAAGCCATCTATAGTATGCTAATGTATTTAATTTGTCACCCATTTAACGAGTACGACTACGGACGCGTTTGAATAAGGAATAATTTGAAAACGTTGCGCACGAGTTCTTATAGCAGGGGCTTGGCGCACGGCGCGCTGTGATTGGTCGAGAGCGCGGGTGTGTCGTTACGTGCGCAAAAACAAACGGGAGCTTGTTTTTTAACCTTTATCTAACGTTTATCTTTGTTTATAGTTAGTTATGAGCTTGCCGAAGCTATAGTTGGTTACTGGGCAAGAACGCGGTATATTTCATCAACTGCGTCTAGTAATTCCAAGGTACTGTTGCGTCATGCAGTGACGGGATTGAAAGGCGATGCATTTGGAATTAGAATGCTTGGTTCTATACATACTGGGAGTGTACAGTCAGCCAGAGTGTCAAAAATATGTATACACGACTTTATTGTCTGAGCATTAAGATCGTGTATACATATTTTTGAATTTTGGCTGTATTCATAGTTGTGGGGCTGACTGTACTTATAGCTGTTGACGTCATACCCATACCTATATTCAGACAATGCCAACTAATAAAATAACGATAAGAATGTAAACAGAGATAGGGCTTGTCGGGTATAAGGGCCATATAATTGCTGCAAAACTATTTAATTTCGTAATGTGTTTAACAACTTGTTAACCCGTTGTACAAGTCCATAGGGCAGGCTGTACGCTTGTTAGTCACCGTCTTAGTTCTCAGCTAGAAATCCTGGATTCGAATCCCAGCCAGGGCATTATATTCGAGACGTGTTTTAAACCGGATGACGATCAATTTCATATCAATATATTTTCATGTAATGTACAAATATTTACAATAACAATATTACGTGTTATGAAATGTAAGTGTCGTTACGAGCAATGCAATACAAACAGATACATGCATCATAAGACATCATAATATTTATATTAAAGTGGTATATCCTGTTTCTTAATTACTATTCACTTTTCGTGACTCCCGGTTCACATAGCACGGATGTGCACCTAAAGGATGACTGATTTTCTATGGAAAATGTCACGTGATCTCCGAGCTTTTCGAACTGATCACGTGACGCTGTCTATAGAAATTGACACATCGGTCACGACCCGGCCCGTCCCGGCCCGGTCCAGCGTGTGTCATCCTGAAACCGTTAATAAGTCAATATTTCACCATACAACACAAATAAACCTATTGACACGGGAAACTTATGCGATTTTGTTATTTTTAAGATAAGAAGATTTTGGTACCACTTGTAACGGGACGCATTTCCCGTTTACATAAATGATTATTACATATTTATTTGTTACAATTCTCCTTAACTTATCAACCGACTTCAATATTTCAAAAGGAGGAGGTTCTCAATTCGACTGATTTTTTTTTTTTTTTTAATGGATGTTCACTCATAACTCCGTCATTACTGAACCGATTTCAATTTTTTTTTTGTTTTCTAAAAGTAGACGGTTCCTGGTTGGTCCCGTTTTTTTCAAAATCCATTTCTGATGATGGGATCCATGAGGAACTGAGGGAACTCCTCAAATTTGAAAGGCACATGTATGCTGATTTGGGTGATTTCTTAAGAAACTCGAGCATTTCTTTACGAACATCATCAATTTGGTGGAGTGGACCTGATGATGAAGACCAGGGATGTCAAAGTGGAACTGCTTGGTAATTCCCAGGACTATCGTCCGATTTGAGACATTCTACGTAGATAAGTAGAGCTAGGTTTATTAACCAGTTCCACTTTGCGATCCCTGGTCTTCATCATCAGATCAAGTTCATCAAGATTTCGATAAACGAAAATCATCAATTTGGTGGAGTGGACCTGATGATGAAGACCAGGGATGGCAAAGTGGAACTGCTTCGTAATTCTCAGGACTATGATCCGATTTAAAAAAATATTTTTTTGTCTGTATATAGATGGTTTCAGGATTGTCCCGTTTTTTTCAAAATCAATTTCTGATGATGGGATCCATGAGGAACTGAGGGAACTCCTCAAATTTGAAAGGCACATGCATGATGATTTGGGTAGTTTCTTAAGACACTCGAGCATTTCTTTACGAACATCATCAATTTGGTGGAGTGGACCTGATGATGAAGACCAGGGATGTCAAAGTGGAACTGCTTGGTAATTCCCAGGACTATCGTCCGATTTTAAAAAATATTTTTTTTTCTGAAAATAGATGGTTCCAGATTTGTTCCGTTTTTTTCAAAATCAATTTCTGATGATGGGATCCATGAGGAACTGAGGGAACTCCTCAAATTTGAAAGGCACATGCATGATGATTTGGGTAGTTTCTTAAGACACTCGAGCATTTCTTTACGAACATCATCAATTTGGTGGAGTGGACCTGATGATGAAGACCAGGGATGGCAAAGTGGAACTGCTTGTTAATTCCCAGCTCTATCATCCGATTTGAGACATTCTACGTAGATAAGTAGAGCTAGGTTTATTAACCAGTTCCACTTTGCGATCCCTGGTCTTCATCATCAGATCAAGTTCATCAAAATTTTGGCTCCGCCAAAACACTGTTTTAGTTACTTAAGCAAACCCTCAAATCAGAATGCATGTGCCGTTAAAATTTGAGGAGTTCTCTCAATCCCTCATGAAGCCCATCATCAAAATAGAACTATAATCAAATAGAACTATCTTGAAGGTATTTCTTTACAAAGAAAAGATGAATGTCTCAAATGATGAATGTCACAACTAGGATAATAATCCTAGTTGTGACATTCATCTTTTTGATTTGATTTATATTCTGATGATGGAGTTCTAGAAGAATTCAGAGAACTCTTCAAATTTGAACGGCAGGTTAATTGTGATTAGAGGGTGTTCATAATTAGCTTAGGCATTTTCTTACTGTGGCCATCATTTTGCTGGAGTGGACCTGATGTTGATAATCAGGGATGGCATAATGAATATGCTCGTTAATTTACAGTCTGTCATCCAATTTAACACATTGTTATTTTGTTTGTTTAAAGGTCTACAAGGGAGTTCCGTTTGATTATACTTCAAATGTAATGATGGAAGCCCTAGGACATTAAGAAAGCTCCTCAATTTTCAATCGTACACGTGCGGTGTATTGGATATTTGTGAAGTAAACTGGCTAACTCAAACAAATTCTTAATTTCACTTTTACCGGGAACCAAATGAAGTCGGTTTTTTTTTCTTAAAAATTATTATTTCATATTCTTTATTAGAAACGCGTGTATTTGACGAGTAGTGTATAGCTAGCCTTAAATCTCTAATTTCGTCTATGCTCATAAAGTTTTAATGCTCTATGCTTTTTAAATATGAAATCTAAGATATTTGAATTATTTGGAATAATCAGCTGTCAATGACAAACAAAGCCTCTAAGAAAACATGAATTTTAAATTATATACAATTTTAGTTTTAATAAGTTAAATAAAAAGGAATTAAATGATGTTTGATACCAGCGACGAGAAGTTATACTAATTTACATTCTTGGAAGGATACAAGGATTCAAAATAAGACAAAGGATATAATTTTATCGCAATAAGGAAACCGAAATCGAAAGCTAAGTATACACATCTAGATTTGAAAAATATATTTCCTTTATTCCCCCTATCTGTAGAAACATATTGAATGGATTTAAGATCTCCCCTCTAACTCAAAAGTATCCCTAAATAGTATGTTACATTTATCTACTACATTTATCGTTTTACGAGAACTGACTAGACTCTCAATGACATACAATACATTATGCAGGCAAGACAGTTAAGGAGTTCGAGTTGAGAGTAGATGAGATTAACGACATAATTTAGAGTAATATGAGTGATACTACACTGACTGACCCTTCCTACAGCTTGACAACTCTTGACATTACCTGACAACACGTACGTCTTCTACAGTTACAATCCCTTCACGTTAGGTTCCAAATTTAGATGAAAGTACTTAGTGATAGTAGCTCATAGCTTCTTTAAAAATACAGGTGGTAGACAACATTGCAGAAGGCAGAGTAAATAAATAATGGCAACCTTATCGAATGAAAAGAACCTAGCTTTACTACGCGACACAACGTTTCCCCCTACACGATCACTGGCTAAATTGATATTACAAGGTAAAATTCAGGAACTGTATTTCATTAGGATAGGAAATTTGTAGTAGAATTCTGTACCGTCACACACTCTATAGGTACAATCCTTAAATACAATCATAATACGAAATATCCTGTCCTGACACTGCATCCGCCTACCAGATCGAAACCAGAAAATCAAGTAAGTTTAAAATGCCTTCGGTTCGGAACCGTATTCAAAATCGTGAAATATGATACCAAACTTGAATCAATATAAGTCGTAAATTATTTCATTTTAAGCAGAAACGTCTGCGATCCAAATTTCTTAGAAAAGAAAGAAAAGAAAAGTGACGAACTCATGGCGTCGGGCGAGAATCGAACTCGCAACGCTGGGATAAATGCGCAGCCACCGGGTGCGTCTCGGTAACTCAGTTGGTAGAGCGATGGGCGTGTATCATTCTGGTCTTATCACTAAAAAGCAATATTTTTCAGATAAAATTTAATTGGTGAAAATTAATGAAACATGTCGGTTTTCGGACAGGGGTCATTATAAACGAAAAACATTTATAAGCAGATTCAATTTTAGTAAGCTCTCGGGCAAGCTTCGCGCTCGCACTGTCAAATACTGTTGCAAAACAAGGAAAAAGCTAAAGTTATATATAAAAATAAGTGAAAAATTATTGTAAATGTTATTTTAGTATAGGAAGTGCCGGCGCATTGCAATTACCTACATATATTGATATCATATTCAAGGTTTCTGAATATGTCCGGAGAGACATTTTATTAAAACGCTACGAAATTTCTGATTTAAATGTCAACATACTATTAACCAACTAGTATTGGTGCGAATTTAAAAAGTAAAAAAATCGTAAGAGCCGGTGTGGCACCTGCCAAAAGGATTTGTATACTATAGGTAGGTACGAGTACGTACGATATATTATTCTCAACAAGTAGGTATCTAAAGGCGAAAATCTATATCAAAGAATCCGGGTACAATCATTATCAAAACTGAAATTTGAAAACAAGATTGATACTTTAAACAAGTGTATTTTTATCTGATACAAACAATTGCTTTTAAGCCGTGCGAAGTTCAATCGATGTGAAATTACAACAATAGGAAATGACCATTATCATATTATCCAGCCTACAGATGATAGTAAATTATCAAGATTTCTGTAAATAACGGTTGTCGTCAGTGCTGGGTGCTTGTTTAATTTGTATGACCTTTGAAATGACAGATTGTGTGATGGCTCCTTAAGTAAGTAAGTAGTTTCTCCTTTTCCCTGTCTATGTAATAAGAAATACTAATAGGAATAAATTAAGACACCTCAGACATAATTTGACATTTCAGGTTGCTGGTGCGCAGAGGGCAAAAGCTTTCTCAGGGAGTTGGGTCACGGCTTGTAGGAAAGGGGCCTTAGGCCGCTACGGTTCCTTCCTGGAGCGATTCAGCGCGGAAACACGAGTGTGATGGACACCTTTACGTTATAGTAGGTTAAGAAATTATTAAAAGGTATGTATTTGTCAAACATAAGTTATCGCAAGGAATGAACTGTTCAATGCCAACGAAGGTAAATTTAATTGCGATTTTTTGCGTTCTTCCTAATATATTCGTTCCCGATTTTTAATTAGGTACTTAATGCCTAATACTTTAATTACAATAATTACATGCAGATATCAACCGAGTCCAAAGTTTACTAGGCAACGATATCGAACCCGCTGGGTAGGTCTCAAATAACTGCCGACCCAGATATTTCACATGTAGTCGGTATTTTATTTATGTGCCTAAATAATGAAAATATATGTGATTAAACACACAAGGATTCGAACCCAGGACCTCCTGATTCGTAGGCGTCTGCCTACTTAACTTGGATATCGAATGAAATGGCCTATAACCTTGTTTTTAAGTTAAAAGTTGAAGTTCGTTGTGACGTAAGATCACATTCCCTGCCTCGTGTGCGATATAAATAAATACGCGATAACCGGTCGACACACCTCCCGCGATAGCTGACGAAACTACGGCACTGTACTTTTCCAAATCAGAAATATTACGATTGTTTACGAAAATAGGTACTTAAATGAGGCAAAAACGTTCCGAATCTTCAGTAGTCGATTTATCATTCCTGGGTGCCTAGCCAAGATGCCAATCGCTCACGCTCAGTCGCTAACGAAACGCAACTGTCATTGTCACACTAATAAGGAAGAGTGATAGAGAGAGGCCAGAGGTAGCTCCGATACGTTATCAAGCGTGAGCGATTGGCATCTTGGCTACGCACGCTGTACCTACCCAGTAGCCCTATCAGAATACGTTCAATCGATGCTGCGACAGTACGTACCGGTACACCTGTCACTTTTTAACTGTTCGGATGAGCCACTGACAGTTAGTTGTCTTTCTCGACAGCGAGCTAATGACGACTGACGAGGCACTCTTGTGCTAGGGCTACTGCTCTGTCCTGTGGACTACCCTAAAATCAAGCGTTATATAAAGGTCAATGTTCTTCTTCAACCCTATCAAGCCAATAATTTGATAACCGGTTGACACACCTCCCACGATAGTGCTGACGAAACTACGACCACAGATCAACTACGAAAAATTCTACGTAACGTTCACAACAGAAGAACGAAAAGGTACTTTCTTAACACACCTTTCAGAATGTTTTCTCTGAAAATGTTTAACTTTTGAGCGCTCGAAATCAAGGAAACGAAAGTTCGAAAATATCGTTCGTTCTAAAAATTAGGCGCTATAGCGCTCGAAATCAAGGAAACGAAAGTTCGAAAATATCGTTCGTTCTAAAACTTAGGCGCTATACTTTCGCATGAAAAACCCCAGTTCATATCACTCATAAGATAAGTACACAGTTTCTAATTCGAATACTGGGTAGGGTACCTACTTCTAGAGAGAGAGAGAGAGATAGAGATAGATGCATTTATTGTCAGAAACTGTGTACAAGTAGTACACAGTACTACTAGTACACAGTAGTAGTAGTAGTAGTAGTAGTAGTAGTAGTAGTAGTACTTATTTATTATTATTTCGTCCAAGATCCGAGAAAGTCAATAGGAACCGGGTTTTTGCACTCACGACTATCGTTTCTTAGTTTTATCGCTATAAAGATTATTTTATTTTAGTATCTTGTTGTTCAGGCCTTGAAAAACAACTCGTGCGGCCGAACTAATCTTGTTTCTAGGCATGTTGCCTAGTAACTATAATTTGGCCCAGGAGTTTGTGAAATTAACTTCTTTCGTCCGAAGATGTTTCAAATCAAAAATTGTCAACGCGCAAAATGTTGACGTGTTCAATAAAACCGTGAAGACCGTAGTCCGTACCTATACGTCGTCGGTCGTGCATGCGTCACAACAACATATTTATTGTTATTAAATATTACGGTCTATTATTCATGGTCGATGCATTTCTTACGCAATGTTAGTTATACAGTACTATTTGATCCATAACACTAATGTATATAAAACATTGATTACAAATAATAAATGATTTGATTCGTGCTTTACAATTGTAAAAATAAGTGAGGGGAAAGGCATTCATAACTTGTAAGGCCTTGAAGTTATTCTATTTATATACAAGGAAGAACATTCTAACTAGAGTCAAACCACGCTATCTCTTTCAAGCAAACGAACGGTCAAACTTTTAAAGTGTTTAAACGTCAAACTTCTTTGAAATTATGGTCTTTACTTAATACTTTCTCAAAATAAACCAATGACCAATTTGGATTGTGTACTACAAAATATTGATGTAAAACTCTGAAATAAAGTTATTACTTCGTTCATTAGTCATTAAATGACTATAGTATTAGTTGGATCTTTGGATTAAGATTTCACAATCTTTAAGTACCTATCATAAACCCCCTATAATGCGTTTAAAACCCGCATATTATGACCACCACAGTGGTAAACGTTTTACTCGACATTTCGTCTCACGCCTCATTTACTTAAAAACAAATTTCAATTTATTACTTACAAGAAAATGCTGCATGGGAAAATTGTTCTCAACACTCGAATAATGGAGGTCACTCTAGTCCAAGGATCGTAACCGGTATTTTTTTAAATCTTGAAATAGCCCAATATTTTTGAATATTTTATGCTTGTGATGTATGACTTAATCTTTTATTTAGATAACAACGTCGTATTATAAGATTGTCCCACTAACATTGGATTAAAAACCCAAAGAACGAAAAAGAACGATATAATTCTGTTCTTTTTGTATAGAGAAATTACCGGTATCCGATCCCGTCTAGTCAGCCTGTTTCAATCTCTCTGTGTCATAAACTTGCATTTGTTTTATAAGTTGGGTAAGCTATCATACGCTTCGACTTTATAATCCGATATTTTACTAAAAAATTGAATACACACGAAGCGATACTTCTAAAGACTGGATTCACGATTTTTAGCAGGCATTTTTTGAAGGATTGACAGACAAAATGCTGCCTGTCTGTGTTATTATACAAGATAGGTTTCCACGCGATAATTCCGTCCCGTCTGCGGCGGCCCCTAAAATGAATTCAACCTTACTTGACATTGACTATCGGGATTCCTAATTTAAACAAATTGACAATTACTCATCATCTATTACGAGGAACTCAACTGGTCAAAACAAATCAAAACAACAACATATTTACTAGGTACTGAATACAAACAATAACACGATCAACTGACCAACGTCAACCTTATGCCCTCGCAATAGGGATTACAAATAAGCACTCAATAAATACTACGCAAAAATGGTATTTGTAAACAAAAACGTTTATGGAAATATGCAGGTCGTAGGGTAAAATATAATTGGATTATATCAGTAGCAATCAAATGTCTCGTTAGACTTATGTGATACTTTAAAAACCTCGTATTCCACTAATTATATCAAGCTAAATTATGTCCTGTGGATTTGTAATAAGATCTTAATTTGACTACGTCTCGTGGATGACCAGTTTAATCTTGAACTAGTTCTAGAAGGGGTCAAAGGTGGTGGAACTGTGAACCGAAGTGCGGAATTCAATGCCAGACGAGTACACGTGTTTCTTTGATGTAAATGACTCATACCTACACTGAATATAAAAAGTAAATACTAATTAAATAAAACATTTAAGATTGTAAAAATATGTTGCAATAATGAATAAAGATCAGAAGAGTTTATTTACAAAAAAATTACATTTTAAGCATTTCATACACGATAGCATACAAATTAGAGAATTGCAACGAATACAGGTGTCTCTTGAACCCTAAGCCTCACTATAATATGTTTTGTATGACATCGTATTTTAACTATTTTAAGAAAAAAAAAGAAAAATTCGAGCGGTCGGTAGGTATGCAATGAGATTCATATTCCCGGACAGAGATGAGTCAATAATAAAGATTGGTAGACTCCATTTGTGTTCCTTCTTATTGAAGATATGTATTGTATATGGTGTCACAAATGAGGAGCGGTGTTCTCTTAGCACAAGTGTCTTGTACACTTAAAAAGAGGCATCAGTGCAGATATTGTAACTACCCTTAAGCTACTGAATAAATTATTTTAATTTTAATTTAATTTAAAATGGGAAGTTTGCATTTTGTGTAATAGTACACCTGCAGGGCTGTGTTGCATTTTCCCCGAATGTGATAATGTCAATTGGATAACGCTGTAAGCTGATAAACTGACAGGTTGCGTATATGTTACGGTTATTCTGATAAAATGACAAGCACAATATTTTACCAGCCACCAGCCCTATCGCCTAGGCAATAGAGTTCATTAAAATAAACAAGCGATAGGGGTTGTCATCCTATCAGCTATTGCTGTCAATTTACCATCTTATCCTGAAACTGTCATCTTACCAACAAACGCTATCAATTTGGCATCTTATGCCGGCCATATACGTTCGGGAAATCCGTCAGATCTTCATAGTGTGTACCTATATCCGCCGGGCACCCGCCAGACATATTTCCCATACATTTATTGGCAGAACCGGCGAATATGCCCGAACGTATATGGCATACTATAGCTAGAACGTCGTCAAAGCAAGAAGAGGTGTTGTCAGCTACCAATTGTGCCAAGAACGTTTACAAAAGATATGGGACACGTTGTTTTGAATGTACACGCGGAGTGAGAAGTGCAAGTTATTTTATATTTACAGGACATTTCTGCTTTCATCGTCTCTGTCTGAACTTAAGACACTGAAGGTCCTTGAGGACCGATCACCTATCTGACGGAGAGAGGACCAAGCATGACCAAATATACCTACAAAATTAAAAACTGCTACCTATGTCATACGTTAAGCAAGGCTCAAAATTGAGTGGAGCTTGTATGTACATATGTTTTGGTGTTACAATGCTTGCTTAATGCATACTAAAACATTGTAAGAAACACGTGCGTAAAGATGATTTCTGACTCGTCTTGGCTTAAAATGGAACGGAAATCATAACTTTCCGCACTTGTTGCATAAATATGTATTACAATACTCGAAAAATGCGATATCTGGAGCCAAATCGTGAGGAAGGTACTTTTTTAGTAGTGATTTTCATAGTATTTTTCCGCACGACTGGGCCCCCCCGGAGGGCCACACATTGCGCTGTGCTACAAAATTGAAAATTTGTATGAATAAATAAACCATAATCGGGTTAAAGTTTTCCTAACGTTTTTCCTGTTGTTTGTTGTGTACCTATATTAGAGTAGGTAAACAATGATATGGACACACTATAAATGCTATAATGGTTGCACAACTGCCCGCGATAAGCGAAGGGGTGTGTGTTCGCGCCTTTGGCCCCTTTGATAAGCTCATAATGTTGCCAATTAGCTATTATCATTAATAGATAATACCTACCAAACATAAAGAAGGGAGAGAGTGGGAGATTCCATACAAATGTTTTGTCGACATTTCTATGGGAAATGCAAAATGCAAGGATGACTTAATACACTAGGACGGCACGGGACAGTCTGTCAATTTCTATAGAAATAATCACGTGATAGCACGAAGCCCTCGGATGTCACGCGACGTTTTCTATAGAAATTGACAGATCGGCCCGTCCCGGCTCGCTCTAGTGTGTGAATGATGAAAAAAGTGAATGCTATGGGCAAGAGAAAAATGACCCTTTCCGCTCGGGTATCAAACATTCTTGAGATAAAGGCTCTTGACAGACAGAAGTACGGACGGTTGGACGGACAACAAACTGATCCTATAAAGGGTCTGTGTTTTCCTTTTGAGGTACGGAACCCTAAAAACAGGTAATAATTTAAACTTATGAATGTTAGGTTTTCTCCTAATAAGTAACAACTCACAAGAATTTGTTCTTCTAGAAAATAATTTCTTGAAGGGGTATGTATCGTGCCTCTCAGCCTTTGGCCCCTTTGATAAACTCGACAGTTATTGCTAATTAACTATAATCAGTAAAAGATAATACCTATTAAAGAGTACAGCGGGTAGTGGGACAGTGGGAGATTCCATACAAATGATATTTCGACATTTATGGAATCGCGAGTACAAAAAAACAGAAAAATTCGCTTCTCGCAAAAGATTTTTACATGTAATTAATATATTAGGTAAGTACTTCGGTGGCTAGAAGAATGAAGTTTCCGCGCGTGTACAATTTTAACTAAATATAGGTTTTTTTAGTTTATTCAGGAAATCTTTGACAAATATTAGAAAAGTATAGTTTTATCAGCGTTTGCCCACTTTGATAAACTCGACAGTTGTTGCCAATTAGTAGTAATCAGTAAAAGATAATATAAATGAGAATGGAAAGGAATTATAGGTAGTGACGTAGGTAGTGAGTGAGATTCCACACAAAATATTTTGTCGAAATTGTATGGCAACATTGGCAACGTTTAGAAATCAAAATATCGCCTTTAAAGTTAAAATAGCGATAAGACCGCATGTTGCCCGGTGTTTATAGTTTTATAATTTATATTGCTTTTATCTCCTTGTTGGTGAACAATAAAGAGTATTTATTTGTATTTTAATGTTAAAATACGTTTCTCAGTAAAAACTTGCTTAACCTTTCAATTTATTTTAATACCTAATACTTAATAAATAGGTAACCGCATTTTTTAGTTATCTTCACTTGAAGACAACTAAAAAACTCAAAATTGCTCATAAGGATGAGTGAAGGAAGGAAAGTGAGTCTTCCTTTTGCTTTAAAGAAATGCTTTACATGTTCCCTCCGGTTATTTATACAATTCACATATTCCAAATGACTAAAATACTTAATACAAAATATAAATAGTAAATTACAAGCTTCCTACCTTAAAACTAATAAAAAATAGGCCCTTGAAACATTGTAGGTACTCGTTGTATCGTTCCAAATATTTACCTACACCCTGTTTTTACGGTTCCGTACCAAAATGGTAAAAAAGGAACCCTTATGGTACGACTCAGTCAGTCTGTCTGTCACATCGTTAAATATCTCGAGAAATACTTAAGCTACCGATTTGAAATTGGGAATAGTTATGAACATAGTTAACGCGTCACACATTGAAAGAAGATTTATCACATATTTTAATTTATTTTCAATGAAAAATGCCTGATAAAAGAGGGGGCAAAAATTAAAAGTTCAGTTACTGGGCCATGTGGGGTCATTTGAAAGGGATTGATTTTCACATTCTAAAACAATTTTTTAAATATTTTTCATCACTTAACTCTGCAGCTGACACTGTGTAAGTATAAGTAATAAAATAAACCTTACCTTCTCGTAATTCCCTTGAAGAAAAACACCATTTTTGCGACTCGTCTATTTTCTGCGAACAAACATACAGATTACAGTACCATTTTAACAGTAAACATAATAAATACAATAAAGGAAAAAGTAAGAAATGCTTTGATCTGTCCAAGATACTACAAAGGAAATATTAATTAAAATGCTTAATTTCGCTTATTAACTTATTTTGTCGTTGTGTATCCTTATTTATTTAGAAAAATCTGTTTTAGCTAAGTCTGTTTGCTGAGAACTTTGTCACGATAGGCAATGCTCTTGAAATAAAAGAAGATTTATTTTTATTCAAAACATTGGGCGAGTCGAAAAAATACAATCGGAAAGCCGGAGTTAATTCGCTGATTAGCTTTCATAGGTACTAGACAGCTGATCCAGAAGCGTTAGTGGTCCAGCGATAAGAGCGTGCGACTTTCAATCCGAAGGTGGCGGGTTCATATCCCGGCTCGTACCAACGATATTTCAGAACTTATGAATCAAATATCATTTTATAATGGATATTGAATAGTAATAAGCCGTCCGAAAAAATACTAACCTAACCTACGAAATAGTAAACGTTCCTACTGACTGAAATATAAACTTTGCGAATGCTCATTTACTTGCTAGTTGCTACCAGTATTTGACACAGTACAGTAGTAGTAGTAGTAGTAGTTCGGTTAAGGAAAATGTCGCTAGGAAACCGGACTAACCCGGATAAGGGCTAGTTTACTCTCTGCGTTGGAAGGTCAGATGGCAGTAGCTTTCGTAAAACTAGTGCCTACGCCAAATCTAGGGATTTGTTTCCAAAGCGGACCTCTGGCTTACTGAACCGTGGAATAAGCTGGGAAAACGTTAGGAAGAAGTAGAGCTTTCATAGGTACGTAGGTACCAATAAAAGGGGTCAAAGACCTCAATAATATGTCTTAAGTGACTATAATAGGTACGAGAAAAGAAGGCATCCGGCGTTCGATAGGCATGTGACGACCAAGTCAAAGCCCCTAGGCTTACGAAATCGAGATAATTCGCGAAACAGCCACGCCTCCGCGAAAACAAAGATAAAGTTATAAATATCATGTTTTTGCATATTTAGAATCCGCATCGTCATGGTGATAGGCCGAGATATCTCGTTGTCATGTCATAGAGCTTGTCAATTATGGAACTCACATGATCTGACCGGATAAAGATAGTCACAATCACAAGACTTTCGGTTGGAAGAAAAAACCGGTGGCCTACAGCAAACGTAAAAAGAAATCACAGGAAAATAATTACATTTTCGTTTTATATACATTAAATAATTTTAAAATTCAATAGAGTGTAGGTTTCCGTAGTTTACCGTCCGTCACCATCGTCCTAATAGAAATAGATACCATGCTCATAATAATAAAAACCGAATATCTAAACCGCTTACGACTTATACGCCCTTTTAACCGAGAGAAAAAATCTAAAATGGCTTAACTGATCAAGTTCTAAGTAATTAATTTTCTTGTGGTTTTAAATAGAAAACTCCCGTGAGTATTAGACATATTAATATACTTAGACCGGGTTACTCACGTCTATAAAGTCGAAAAACAACAACACATGAAACATGTCGAGCTATTTTCGACTTTATAGACGTGAGTAACCCGGTCTAAGTATATTAATATTTCCTGTGGTTGCTGATTTTTTAACTGTGGTTGTTGGAATACATTTAACTTTGAGTTTAAAACCAGACGGAGTAACAATAGGGATGGCGACTAGGTTGAAAAAACTATCATTATCAACAAATAATAATAACAGTAAGTGTAACTTACCTAACTACCTACCTCTACCTACCTTAAATCTAAAGTAGGTCCTTGAAGCATTGTAGGTACCTAGGATGCTGGCGGCATTTCCTCGTTGTATCGCAATGCTGATACGTTGTGCGAGGAAGCCACCAGCTCTTCGGTCACCAGTAACATCAACCAGACGTTTCGCGATTTCTACGAAAAATCTTAAATTGACGAAGATAAAGAGGATCAAAGTTCCGGGGTGGGGGCTGGTGACGTCACTGCTAGGTAAGAATTGTACCTATTAGTGACGTTACGCGAATCTTGAACGCACTGTATTTTCGTCATTTTTGATTTCACGAACAAAAGAAAAAATACGAGTGCGTGTACAATATTTTTTAATAACGTAAAATACGGCTAAATAGTTTTTTTAGCTCTCTTGCCTATTGACAGGCGTTCCCCTCTGCCAAATGGGTATGACATAGTGTCATACTCATTGTATGGACGGACGTTTATTTGACATAGCTATTTGTCCGTTACGTACGAATAGTTGTACATTTGACGTGCCCCTCCACCGCAAAAAATGGCAGATTTTTTTGTATAGGAAATGACAGACGTTGTTTCTCCATCTGATTTAAAACTCAAAGACATTAAAAGATTAAACTCGTAAGACAAAATAAAATAAGTGGACTTCTGATGATGAATACTTTCTATGAATATTGAGATCAATTTATACTAGTTTTATAGTTGTGATAAGAGTAAACATGTTTTAATAAACATGCTTACAGTGTTATCATATGACCCGATGTTTACGGGACACTCCCCCGAGTTTCATCATATGATAATAGGAACCAGTTAATATAAAAGACTGTCTATCAAAATTGATCGTCGATTCTCCAGATTGTTGTAAATTGGCGGCCGCGTGGTAAACAGGATTGTGAGTTATAAGTGTTATATTATAATATAACCCTAAAATATTCGTTCGTTCGTCTATTTGGCTGTTTGAAACGGTAGAGAAGCAGATAACGAAATTTCAATGATTGCACTAGCCCGTCTTGTTTTAGTTGACTCAACATTCAAATATCGATATTGGAAACAACAGTAACAAATTACACTTTGTCCGATGAAAGTGACCAAATGCCATTGAAACATGTCACGCCATTGTGATAAAAATACGTGAAATTTAACCGTTGTTTCTTCTAATATCTAAAACCGAGCCACCGAAAAATGGCTAAATAAGCCAGATAGTAAAAACTGAAATGTTATTTTACTTCTGTGGTATATTTAGTGAGGTATATGTGTGTATGTATTGTATAGTTGTATTCGAATGTTGCTTGGTGCTTTTAATTGCTTGGTTTAGGTTATAAATAAAATAAGGCACCATTATTTCAAAAATGAGTGCAAATTACTGTTCTTTATATTTATTTATAGTGGTAGTTTTTCCCATATTATGTAACTGAAGGCTCGTGAAAGTAACATCAATAACGCAACTTGGCATGGAGACTGAGTCTCTATTATGAACTGGTCTCTGGTGAACATTCAATGAAATGTGGCAGGTCCATTGTATCATATACCTATAGTGTATTCGCCACCACAAAATATATACGGCCCAAAATATATACATGTAGTTTTTTTAGTCAGAAAAGCGTCCTTTCACTGGCGCATTATACAATGTAGGTACTTATGCTGATCTCCGATTTTTATAATTGATGAAGACCGAAAAACTAACCATACATACATATATAGGTATTAAAAGTAAAATTTATTTTATTGCTATTTAGAATCATATTAGGAAATAATTTGATAAATACGTAAGGAAATAAATATTGTGTAGGTTACCAAAAAAAGGATAAGTAGTCGCCCAAGTATGTACCTACCTATTAGCGCAGAGTATATATTAATTCTTAAGAACAAATATTTATCTCTCATAGAAAAAGCGAAAATAAACCGTTTTGAACACTACGCAAAAAAACAATTGACGCTCGGCCCCGCTCACCCCCGCACAACGCTAGGGTTGCCTACAATTAGAAATATTATATAATAATGGCGGCGGCGGGTTGTGTGACGACGACGACCCGTTAATAATGTCAGTGTCTTCGGAGACACAAGACAAAGGACAATCGATTCTAGTTCGCGCGGAGACTTCCATGGGCCTCTTAATAGTTTTTTCTTCAATCGATTGACACCATATATATTAAGGATGACACACTAGAACGGGACGGGCCGGGACGGGACGATCTGTCAGTTTCTATATAAAACGCCATGTGACCTCCGAGGGCTCCGAGCGAACGTGTTTCTTTCTAAATTGACAGATCGTTCCGTCCCGTCCCGTCCCGTTCTACTATGATTCATAATTTAATTAGAATATGTCAATGCCATTAGGTTTGTAAGCCGCGGTTTCGATAGAACTACAAACGGAATGCCCGGGCATCAACAATTTGCGCCAACACATGGCCTAAAATATTAACTTAGGTAAATGTTGCCTGTAACTACACCCACTTTAACACTACATACAGTTGACGTACCGCACTTTTTTAATTAAGTATGTTAAATTAATCAGCGCCAGTTGCAGCTTCCAGGGTTAGCCCGTAACCCGGAGTTAAGAGGTTATAAATTATTTATTTCGACCGGTAACTTTGGGTTAAATGGCTAACCTTGGCTGGCGCAATTTATTAAAGCAATTGTCAACTTTGCCCCTTTTTCAACAAAATAGGTTAAATAATTATTCATAGAATAATTAAAAAAAACTCAAATAGTTATGCCTGCTTGATTATAAGCCTTTCCTTTTTTATACATTCTAATTAAATAAAATTGTGGAAAACTCACTTGATATCACCTCTAGATCACAGATCCACCATCAACAGAGTAAAAAGCGCAAGTTGCAACGTCAGTTCGCCAAATCCGGCTCGCTCGCGACGTTCAACTTTCCACAATAATATGTATAAGACAGACACTCAGCAACTGAACAGAAGCCTTATCTATGAGAAATGGACCAATAACTGTGTTTTTCCATCCACTGTTTACGGGTGACTCAAATATTGGGCAGATTTCTGCGTTAAGTATTTGATAAAGTGGTGTCATACTTGTTTACTTTTTAGTTACGCCATCTTCTGTATATCTATAACTAGCGACCCGCTCCGGCTTCGCACGGGTTATTATTATACATATAAACCTTCCTCTTGAATCACACTATTTATGTAAAACAACCGCATCAAGATCCGTTGCGTAGTTTTAAAGAATTAAGCATACATAGGGATATAGGGACAGAGAAAGCGACTTTGTTTTATACTATGTAGTGATATAGCTCAGCCACTCTTGATATCAAGAGAAATAGAGTTTGATTCCGGTGAAAGGTACCTACCAATTTTTAACGGTTCCGAGTTCCGAGCCGTATCTCGAAAGGAAAAAACGGCACCCTTATAGGATCACTTTGTTGTCCGTCTGTCTAACACCCTTTGTACCCTTTATCTCGGGAACGCACAGAGGTAGCAAGACTAGCAAGTTGAAATTAATACCACATACACAAGTCTGCGATCCCTTGATGTTGTGAAAAATGCATACCTCTACGTCAACGCGATCAAAAGATACGGCGGTTTATGTCATATTTCCCATACATTTGCCAAGGGAATCAAAATGTACAACGTATTTCCTGTTGACCTAGCTAGAATCATAAAATTTGGCAAAAAGCAAGAACGTTTAGCACAAGTACAGGTAATACCTACTCCGAAATCCTGTATGGGTGTCTTTCCATCCATTTGCAAAGGGAATCACATTTACCAAAAAAAATATCAATCGAGCGATTGTCGCAATTTTCAATTATTAACTTTTAAGTTTTACCAATGCAATAAATAGTTTAATAAGTACTAATTCTACTACTATCTTGGCCATAATGTCAGCTTTAGTATCTTAATCAAAAATATTTCTGTAACATGCGGCATGTTACAGAAATATAAAAAAAAAATACAAAATTTTATATACCACTTATTGTAAGTGTCTGATGGTAAGAAAATAAATAAATGCATAAATTTGTCACAGAATTAGTAAGAAACTTGAAGTCTTTTGTTCAACATACTTATTCGGATCAAAATAAACTCAATATTAAGAGGTAGATATAGAATACTCTTTTTTGCACAATGATAAACGCAGACAACAGGCATAATCACAAAAAAATCTGTTGCTAGGCGTCAGATATGATCGTCTGTATCCGGCGGATGTATCCGGGTGTAAAAATCTTTGTATCTGACTTCTGCCTCTCGCCATACGCCGGTTGACGTATTTGTCCGAGCAGATCTGATCTTGTACTTTCCTAGTTACCACCTATTATATACCTACTGCCGGGCAGAATACTTAAAGTATTCTGCTTGGTATTGTATGTATATGAGTTACCTATAGCACTCTCCTCGGAAAAAGTAATAGGTCCCATCGCCCCCATCCCCATACATCAATAATTTGCACACGAAACGATAGCTGAGAAGGAATTTTAGTTATAATACCTACTAAATCGTAAACTATTCGTAGGTCAACATAGATAAACAATAATAATACGAGTACATAGATAAAACGACATTTGTAGACATTTGCATCACTTTGACCCATTTCTAGTCACAGATTGCCCCATTTGGCACACATGATCACTTTCTAAGCCAACGAAATGCGAACAATTAGGCTATAGGCGAATACGCGAAGACTATAATGACCCCTAAACATAACATAACTCACAAGTCGATTTTTTTTAAATTACCTATTAGAGTACACTTTAGACTAATCGAGAAAAATATTGTCTAACTGTTTTAGATAAAGCTTTGGGTAAAATATAGGTATTTGTTACCGACGCGTGTAAAATCAAGGAAAGATTATGCAAGTCATATTTTCTATCTTTATATTATTGGATTAAACATTTTGAATGTCACCTGTCATTTTATAACAAATTTGTCGAAAGCTTTCTTGAAGCGAGAAAAACCTACATATTTTCTCCAAAAAAATACTTAAGTACATCCAAGTACCTGAAATGTGTTAAAAAATTATGTAGATAACGAATAGGTTCCATGTCTAACGTATTCATCAATAGTTTCAATTTATATGAAGAATTCAACTTTTAAGGTCTTCTGTTAACTTCAATAAAAATCTAGAAATTTTCAAGTTGGTACATTTTGTTCATTAGTATTATAGAAATGCATACACCGAAATTATAAGAAATACATCAATAGCTCTAAATTTTATGATCTTATCAGTTCGCATCATAATTCGAACTCGAAGAGATTTGAGCGGGATAGTCTATCGCGCTACGGCCCGTGCTGTGCGACCAATCACATCACGATTACGCAACGCGTTTCTTACATTTCGTTTGTGCTACGTATTAAATTATGATCTGTAATGTAAATATTAATTTGTTAATTTTAAATTGTAATCCATATTGGTACCTAAAGCAAAATTGTTTTCTTCTTTAAATAAAATATTAAATGCACGCGTAGTATAAAATTATTTATTCAAATACTGTTTAATCACTATTTCTAAAGAAACCTCATTTAGACCGATATTAGACAGACGATGTGTCCTTTCAAAGGGTACGCAGTGAAAGACTTAGATTTTTTTTTAAACATAGGAGTCGTAAAAGACTTCGATTTTATTTTGACAAAAAGTGAGATATTCATAAGTAAATTTAAAAAACTTAGTTTTTGTACCAGAAGTAACTACTTGGTCAATTTTCGATGGTTGTTGTGCTATAATGACACTTACTTTATACGGAGGAATTGTGTAGAAGACGCTAAAATAAGCATGTTTTGTACGGACAGTTTTTATCTAAAATCAAAACTGGCCGACTTATTTGACCCCAAAGATGAACAATTTTAGATCTTACTAAAATTTTCGATGGTTGTTGTGCTATGATGACACCTACTTTTTATGTTAGTATCGTTTAAAGCACGCTAAAATAAGCATGTTTTGTATGGACAGTTTTTTTCTAAAATAAAAAATGGCCGACTTATTTGACCCCAAAGATGAACAATTTTAGATAAGTAAAATTTTTGATGGTTGTTGTGCTATGATGACACCTACTTTTTATGTTAGTATCGTATAGAACACGCTAAAATAAGCATGTTTTGTATGGACAGTTTTTTTCTAAAATAAAAAACGGCCGACTTATTTGACCCCAAAGATGAACAATTTTAGATCTTAGTAAAATTTTTGATGGTTGTTGTGCTATGATGACACCTACTTTTTATGTTAGTATCGTATAGAACACGCTAAAATAAGCATGTTTTGTATGGACAGTTTTTTTCTAAAATAAAAAATGGCCGACTTATTTGACCCCAAAGATGAACAATTTTAGATCTTAGTTAAATTTTCGATGGTTGTTGTGCTATAATGACACCTACTTTTTATGTTAGTATCGTATAGAACACGCTAAAATAAGCATGTTTTGTATGGACAGTTTTTTCTAAAATAAAAAAATGGCCAACTTATTTGACCCCAAAGATGAACAATTTTAGATCTTAGTAAAATTTTGCGATGGTTGTTGTGCTATGATGACACCTATTTTTTATGTTAGTATCGTGTAGAACATGCTAAAATAAGCATGTTTTGTATGAACATTTTTTTCTAAAATCAAAAATGGCTGACTTATTTGACCTGAAAGATAAACAATTTTAATTCAAAGATTCAAAGTATTTATTTGCATCGAACACAGTATAGTGGGTCTTACAGTTAGAATGGTTAAGTCCAGTGCATTCAACCTGCATGCAGGCGTGCAAATATTTCGAATAGCGTGCAGTATTTACAGTACTATATACAAATATATTAACCTTTTATGTCTTAATAATTATATCTAAAATTATAAAAAATATGTCAAGATAGATAAAAATGCATGAAACAATGTGTAAATTATGAACAAAACCCAAAAATAAAAATAAAAAACAAAAAACAATTGTGGTAGGTAATGAATGCAAATGTCAATAAAAATTCAATATTAATAATAATGTCAGCTATATTCTAAATATTCTTTAACACTGTAGAAGCAATGGTCTAAAAGCCAAGAAGTCAATTTATTGTTAAATCTATTGCCTTGCAGGAATTTTATGTCAACAGGTAATTTATTATAAATAATTATACACATATTAAAAGCATTCTTATCATAAATCATTTTATGAGCACGTGGCTTGTATAATAAATCCATAATGTTTTGTCGGGTCTGTCTGTTATTCATAGTTGCACCTCGCGTTTTGAATGAAGTTTGGTGGTTGTTTACAAAAATGCATATATCCCTTATGTACAAACACGGTAATGGCAAAATATGCCATTGTTTAAATAGGGGGATACATGGTGTTTGGTGGTTTAGGTCTTGCACCCGGCAGGAGCAGCTCCCGCCTTAGTCTACGATGGTTTTTTTTATCCGTCCAAATAAGATAATTGGTTGTCACTTTAGACAGCGAGCGAGCGAAGCGAGCGAGCAAATCCTCCGGGGCAGAACCGACACGGATATGGTTAGGTTAGAAGACTAAGGCGGGCGAACCCTTATTAAAAATAAATAACCTGGAAGTCTAAGGCGGGAGCGAAGCTCTGCCCGGGAAGGTCTTGCTCGCTCGCTGTCAAAATCATACCATCAAAAATATTACCAAGACATAAAATTGCTCATCTTTTGGGTCAAATCAGTCAGTCATTTTTTATTTTAGAAAGAAACTGTCCTTACAAAACATGCTTATTTTAGCGTGTTCTACAAGATTCTACCATAAAATGTAGGTGTCATCATAGCACGATACCCATCGTTTTTTTTGTAATAGCCTGTTTTTGTGTCCCACTGCTGGGCAAAGGCCTCCCCTCTCCTTATCCAATCCTCCCTGTGCTGGGCAAGATCCCACCAATACCGCTGAAACGCATCCAAGTCGTCCCGCCATCTCTTTCTCGGTCTGCCTCTGCCACGACTATATCGGGGATGCCAGCTAGAAAATTTGACTGTCGTAAAATATCTTCTATCTTTCGAGTCAAATAGGGTAGACTGGGGACGATTAAAACAATTTGCCTTTAACCGTCTGTGACCGTCATATTTTTATGAGTTGAAAGATGTCCGCACAAAAACTTCATGGTTAGTTATCTGGTTCCTAAATAAAATATATTTGGATGGTCTATAATGCATAGTTTTTGACAATGACGTAATAAAGAAAATAGGGCAATGTGGTTCAATTGACCCCACATGACTGTCAATTGAAACACTATGTGAGGTCAATTGAAACACTCAAATATCTTCGGCACAATTAAAGTACTTATATTTGTTTTTATCTTTTTCATAACTTCCTCTGCATACAATGAGCTCATCAGAAGTTCGCAAGCATTACATAAACATTTCTCAATTTATGAGCATCTGAAAAAAAACGATAAAAATACTTGAACAAAAAATATAGCTCTTTTAGTCTTCTTTGTCGCTGCTACATTATACAGTTACCTTAAACAAAGTAATTTTAATGCAATTATAAGATATAACTTTAAAGAATCGCAGAAATAAGCATAATTATGTTTCATACAAAAGTGCTTGTTTCACCTATAACAATGTTTCAATCATAACCATTCCCACACAATTCGAGACAACGAGTGATGCAGACATCGGGATGTAATATTCAGTAATAGACGCCATAAAGTATTATATTATATTTCTAGCTTAAAATAATCAGTTTAAATTGTTTTATTATGTATACTTACTTAAACATGTATACCAAATTAAAAAAAAATGTTCCGTAACTCTGATTTGAATTTTAGTAGTAGGCGACCTCGGTTGTTGCTAATAGTACATTGTGCATCTAGGGCGGTAAGAAGGGCATTACTTACGAGGGTCTATTGAAGCCCGACGCCGTAGGCGGAGGGCTTTAAATGACCCGAGTTAGTAATGCCCTTACTGCCCGTGGTACACACAATGTTTTTCATCACATTTGCGAGGAAAAAAATAAACTCTATACAGGTAAAGAAACAATAATGATAAGCGGTAGTGTAGTTGCACAGTCCACAGTACTCCGGAGTGACTACGTGCTGCGAGCGCGTGGGGGGCAGGTCCTCCGCGAGCTCCGGGCGGGCGGTAAAGTAGTATGAGAATCCTTTAAAACCATGGGAATAATACAGCTCTTTAAGTGTAAGTATGCTTGCATATAATATCACCATTTACGAGCAGGTGTGATGAAAAATGTATTAATATGCTTGACATATGTGTTATTATATGTCAAAAATATCAAATCAACATATAAAATATTCTGTAACAAGTGTTGCTATATGGCGATATACCAAAATAAAATAACATATTATGTTTTTTATGTGACATAAAACAAAGTAGTTGTGCTCACCGCATCAAAATCAGTTTAGCCGAACGCGAGATCATCGTGTACAAAACAAACATAAATACAAACATACGGGTCAAACTGAGAACCTCCTTTTTATGAAGTCACATATTCTCAAAAAATCAGTATAAAAAACATCGAATATCTATAATTTAACAACTAGGTCAAAAACTACACAAGTGAATAATATTGTCTTCTCTTACCGCGATTTTATTCATTGAAATTAAACACTGAAGAGAAGAGAAGAACGGATTAATCGCGTTTATTAACACCACGATCCTACGTTACGAGTACAAGTGAATTTGAAAAATGAAAGAACAAACTTGTGCATCGAATACAGAATCTTATATATTATATTATATTCTTATATTATTTATTATTTTTTTCGATATTTGTTCCTGAGTCATGGATGTTTTCTATGTATTTATGTATTTGTATATTATATATATCGTTGTCTGAGTACCCGTAACACAAGCCTTATTGAGCTTACTGCGGGACTTAGTCAATTTGTGTAAGAATGTCCTGTAATATTTATTTATTTATTATTTATTTATATTTCGCCCACCACATTTTTCAGTTCAAAGTCAAATATTATATATAAAAAGACTCGAACGCTGATCAACGGCTGTTAAAAACATTCGTTTATTCTTAAATATAACACCTACATAATTTAATTCGTCAAAATACAAGAGTGAACGAAGTTATAAGAAAATATACGAAAACACAAATACTTATTTTACACCGCGTAAACCTGTTTTGGCTCGTGGATACTCCCGTAACGCACCGGCGCTCGAGTGGTACTGGCCAAGTATTCGAACATGGCTGGTCATGTTTTCAGAGTGATGCGTCAGACGCGTAGGTATTATAGTTTTCGAAGAATTTGAATAGTTTCAATTGTCCCCTTTCTACCCTAAATCAGCCATTTTTGATTTTAGAAAAAAAAACTTCAAACAAAACATGCTTATTTTAGCGTGTTCTACACGATACTAACATAAAAAGTAGGTGTTATCATAGCAAACCAACCATCGAAAATTTAACTAAGATCTAAAATTGTTCATCTTTGGGGTCAAATAAGTCGGCCATTTTTTATTTTAGAAAAAAAACTGTCCATACAAAACATGCTTATTTTAGCGTGCTCTACGCGATACTAACATAAAAAGTAGGTGTCATCATAGCACAACAACCATCGAAAATTTTACTAAGATCTAAAACTGTTCATCTTTGGGGTCAAATAAGTCGGCCATTTTTTATTTTAGAAAGAAACTGTCCATACAAAACATGCTTATTTTAGCGTGCTCTACACGATACTAACATAAAAAGTAGGTGTTATCATAGCACACCACACCAACCATCGAAAATTTAACTAAGATCTAAAATTGTTCATCTTTGGGGTCAAATAAGTCGGCCATTTTTTATTTTAGAAAAAAACGGTCCATACAAAACATGCTTATTTTAGCGTGTTCTATACGATACTAACATAAAAAGTAGGTGTCATCATAGCACAACAACCATCGAAAATTTTACTAAGAACTAAAATTGTTCATCTTTGGGGTCAAATAAAACGGCCATTTTTTATTTTAGAAAAAAACTGTCCATACAAAACATGCTTATTTTAGCGTGCTCTACACGATACTAACATAAAAAGTAGGTGTTATCATAGCACACCAACCATCGAAAATTTAACTAAGATCTAAAATTGTTCATCTTTGGGGTCAAATAAGTCGGCCATTTTTTATTTTAGAAAAGACGGTCCATACAAAACATGCTTATTTTAGCGTGTTCTATACGATACTAACATAAAAAGTAGGTGTCATCATAGCACAACAACCATCGAAAATTTTACTAAGATCTAAAATTGTTCATCTTTGGGGTCAAATAAAACGGCCATTTTTTATTTTAGAAAAAAACTGTCCATACAAAACATGCTTATTTTAGCGTGCTCTACACGATACTAACATAAAAAGTAGGTGTTATTATAGCACACCAACCATCGAAAATTTAACTATTTAAAATTGTTCATCTTTGGGGTCAAATAAGTCGGCCATTTTTTATTTTAGAAAAAAACGGTCCATACAAAACATGCTTATTTTAGCGTGTTCTATACGATACTAACATAAAAAGTAGGTGTCATCATAGCACAACAACCATCGAAAATTTGACTATTTAAGTCCAGCGCACTAATTCTGGTAAAAAAACTAAGTTTTTGTTAAATTTATGAATATCGCACTTTTCGTCACAAAATTTTAAGTCTTTTACAACTCCATGTTTTTTGCACTTTCGGCAAAAAAACATCTAAGTCTTTTTCACTGACATCGACCCAGACGTGCTAGTCAATTAGTGCCAACCCGTCGTAACTACTTGCGTATTTTTTGCATGCAAATAGTCTTCCCACCCTCCCACCGCAAAAAATAAATACGCAAACAGATATACAAGCCACCACCAATAATATAAACCTCGACACGTGTTTAATTGTACAATCGAGTTCATAAATATATGATCATTTTCAATGCTTCAAAAATATTAGGACCCTGACAATAACGTGTAACCGCCTTATTCATAAAAACTTAACAGACCCATATTATCACATATTATCACACGACATTGACATTTTGATATAACTATCTTGCGTAAACACTCAGTTGTAGTCATATTATCGACATCATTGTTATGTTATTTGTTGTTATTGACAGACAAGTGAGACAAGGTGCAAATACAACGACCTACCGATGTACTCGTACCGATTCACTGAGAAGCAAAGGCGCCTGGCGCGCCGGCTGTGATGTGATTGGTCAAACCGCCCCCGTTCCGCGCGAAACACACGCGATATTAATTCCCGCGCGTAGCTTCGAGCATTTGAATTACGCCTAGAATTGATAAGATAATAAAAGTTGAATCTTTCGATGAAATCCTTAGATTTTCCGTATACATACTATTTTAATTATTTTGAACTAATGACCTTGACTTGAAAATTATGAGATTTTTTTTATGGCTAGGAGAATTTTTTTTAAATTCTAGTGCCTACATAAATTTAAGCTATTGATGAATGTGTTAGAAATGGGCTCTAATAGTTATATTTAATAATATTAAATGCATTTCAGTTACCATAAAGCACTTGCGTAATGTTTTCGAAGAGTAATATTTTTTTTAAAGTTTTCATATTATATTGAAATAAGCTCTGGTCAAATATGTTATTAAATGATAGGCGACGTTCAAATAGTTAAATACGATTATCTGAAGAAAAAATTTTCCTCTTGTATATTTTTTCCTTAGATTTAAAAGGTTGGTAACGAATTTTTTTTTAATTCCTAAAGCAATATCAAAATCTGTTATCTTTTTTTTTTACGCTTTGTTCTAAGAGTATTCTAACCGTCGACAAATAATATCGCTCTTGGGAGTTGTAAAATTTTATTTCCTTTACGTACCGTACTAGCTAGTAACAACTACACAATTGACTATTCAGAGTATGATTTTCTTTATAATATTAATCGCTCTTTAATTTAGTTTAGTGTAATATTGGCAGTCTTTAATATCAAAGTCGATGCAAATTTAGCTTGTTCTGACTCTATCCGAACTACTAATTTTATAGAAAGGGATATCAATCCTCATCATATCCTCTACATTTGTTAATGAGGACGTGAAATGATAGGTCAAAAAATATCATGTTTAATCCGCGGAAATTCCCATCGATGTATCAGTTTCGGTACCTCAAATCGCGTTCATATTTTTTCTCTTTTTATCGCATTAAAGAGTGTTGTTATACTTGTTATGTTGTTTTCTTATTTTTAGAGCAACTCACCTGTCCGGAGTTCAGTCAACTCTCACGCATCACTTCACAATGGGCACGAACAATTTCTTGTTTGTCGTTTAGGAGACGTGTGCTGTGCGGGTTTATAAACGAACAACTGATGATACGGGCTATCTTAAGGTGCAAGGCCATTGGACCGAAGAATGGGCCCAAACAAACCTCATCACACGGCGCTAATGTTCCTCTTTTGTTTATAACAAACACTCTGACCAACTTATATGGACACCCAAACTGGGCTAGAGTCCGAATAAGCTAATTTTCCTAAATATTGATAGCGCAGACTGTAATAAATAAACGTCATCATTTCAAACAAGTTTGACATAAAATAACACTTTAAATGTTGGACAGTTAATTTGCTTCGAAGAGGTAACGTGGTACTCTAAACCAAAATGTCACGCTCACAGTTTTGCTTTTTTAGGCAAAAGTTCACCAGCCATTTATACTTTTTGAATCTCTTCTTTGATATACATTTATTGACAAAATATCGCGCAATAATAAATGATTGTGTGTTACTGTCTCTTATTCCAAACAAAATAATATGGTAATTACACCGATGTTGTGTCAATACAAATACATTCACCAACGGTTTAAACATTTTTGTCAATGTACCTGCTTTTTAAAAGACACAAAATTATTAAGGGTAGAGAACTATAGTTCTACCCTCAATAATTTAATAGTAGTGAAGAACGTCAGCTCAGTAAAACAATCCAATATGTAGAACAACTTGTATTTCTTGGAAACTTGAATACAATTGTACGACGAGCACAAATCAATCATTAAAGATGGTAATTTTCACACAATTCTTATTATTCGCACGAGCTCATGCCATCACTCGATCTGTCATCTCTTTCGCCCCAAAACGTTCGCCGCCATTCCACCGGAAACCTCGATTCAAGATGGCGTGACCAATCGGGAGATAGCACGAACCGATTATATTTATTTCCGTTAATCAGTAACAGTATATATTTTGATAAACTGTCTTAGGATTGTTTATCAAAATATTTAGAAATTTAAAGTACACATTTTAATGATTTATAGAAATACCAAAATGCTTGATATGAAAAGCTAACAGTCGGCCTTTCCTGACTGTTTATCGTCTCGATAAAACGTCAGTAACAAGTATACATTATATATATAAAAATTAAAACAAAATCGACTACATCTTAATACTTATTAACCAAATTTGATAAATAAAATCAGGATTTCTCATTCTTGAATTAGAATATCTTATAATTACTATTATATTGTAACTACTCTAGTTATCAACACAATGTACGAGTAATTAATCCTTCACATTAATTCGTCTAAATATTTCACATTTTGTTTCTTTCTGTAAGTTACAGCACTGTAGCCCCCGACGTGTCTACAATACTGCTTCATAACTTACATAATTAAATGTAACTACAGCACTGAAGGTTGTCGTGTTTTCAGTGCTGTCTCACTACATTATTGGAGCCCCCGACACGTCTCCAATATTGTCTCAAAGTTCAATTTATTCAAAATACTGGAGCCTCCGACATGCCCCGAGTACTGTCTATAATCTTGTAATTTAAATTAGTAACACAAAGTTAGCTATATTTTTATTAATTCAGTTTTCTAATGGTAAAAATTACTTAAATATTCTACTAATTATTAATTACTTTCAACAAATATATAACAATCTTTACATATATTTTTTTTTTCATATCCATCTAACATTACCGACCAAAAGTTACGACTCATCACTTTCACTGCTAGAATCAATATCATTGCTTCTATCAAATACCATCCAACGATGGATTTTGTCAACTGAGAAAATCCCGCTGAACGGTCTATTACCTTTTCGGGAAAGCGGGGTGTCCTCTACAACGTACCTATCATTGTCGAGTACCTTAATAACACGGTAAGGTCCCCGAAGTTTAGGTACCAGCTTTCTACTTTGTCCACTAGATGGTACGTCCCTTTCTAACCTGACTAAATCACCAACTTGAAACGTGACCTGTTTTCTACCCTTATCAAATGCTGCTTTTTGTTTTTCTTGATTTAACCGTACGTGCTCAGAAATTTCACTGCGAATATTTGTTAGTGACTCATTTTGTGAATTTTGTTCATTACCATTGTGAGTTGTTGTTTCATCACTATCAATGTGTGATTGTAACACTGAATCAGACATTCCATTAAGTTGAAATCCAAAAAGAGCCTGTGAGGGAGTTTTACCTGTCCCCTTATTAAGTGTGTTGTTTAACCCCCATTGAATTTCGTCGACATGTTCATCCCATAACCTTTCTGATTTACCGTGAGTGGCGGCAGTGAGAGAGGATAAAACCGTTCGGTTGTACCTCTCTACCTGTCCATTTGCACGTGGTGTCGCGGTTGCGTTGAGGACGTGTTTTACTCCTCGAGAATGTAAGTATTCTTCAAAACTTTTAGAAGTGAACGATGTTCCCCGATCAGATATTAGCCGTTTTGGTACGTCAAAAGTATGAAAGTAATGTTTAATAGCTCTAATCGCATGAACAGCCTTCGTGCTTTTTACTGGTATTAACATTATATATTTTGTAAACGCATCTATTATCAACAGTAAGTATGCATTCTTCCTTTTGCTGCGTACAAAAGGACCCAAGTGGTCGATGTGAATTGTATGAAAAGGCCGGTCCACCTTTTGAATTGAATGTAATTCACCAGCCTTTTTTCCAGAAGGAACTTTCGCATGTGCGCACTCTAAGCATGAATCAACATATTTTTTGATAAATCGTCTCATTTTAGCGAACCAATAATTACTTTTAATTTTCTCATAGGTCTTGTCGAAACCAAAATGGCCAATATCATCATGACTAGCTTTAAGCACCTGCCATCTAACGCCTTTTGGTACAACCCAGCGATCGCCGTCCTCAGTTTTCCTAAACAACAACCCCCTTTTGACCAAGTAGTTTTTCTTAATATCTATAATGTTATTGCTTTCCGGGTCATTCAGTATGTTAACGATCCTCTGAAGCTCGGAATCGCTGCTCTGTACCGTGGTAATCCAATCGGAGTCAATCTTCCGAATATTGAGAACAGGAACAGATTCTAATTCTGGAGGATTCCGACTCAACGCGTCAACGTGAGACATAGTTACGCCCGGCTTGTATACAATATTAAAATCATACTCTTGAAGTATACTCCACCAGCGTGCCACTCTTGGTAACATGTCTTTCTTGTCAAACGTTGCTCGAAGTGAGTTACAATCAGTAACTATTGTGAAAGAAATGCCTATCAAATATACTCGAAAACGCTGTACTGAACTTATCACAGCAAGGGTTTCTAAGTCATAAGAGGTGAATTTTGCTTCTTCTGGCGAAGTTTGCCTACTAAAACAAGCAACAGCAGTGAATGGAGAGTCCTTATCCCTTCTTTGAAGAAGTATGCCCGCTATCCCATGTTTCGAGGCATCCGTATGAACCTGCGTTTCATATGTAGGATCGTAAAAGGACAGTATCGGTCGTTTAATTAGTTCCTTTTTCAAACTAACAAATGCATTTTCTTCAGCTTCTCCCCACGACCAACGGGCATCCTTCTTCAGCAGTTGGGTTAGCGGTTTTGCAATCGTTGAAAATCCCTTGACAAACCGGCGAAAGAAACTCGCTAATCCAACAAATTGTCTAACCCTGTGTTGGTCAGTAGGCCTTGGAAATTTTTCTACAGCTTCTATTTTACTCGCACCAGGTCTAATTCCGGCCTCACTAATTTCAAACCCTAGATAGTTAATCTTCCGCATCAAAAAGTAACATTTTTTTAGGTTTAATGTCAATCCAGCAGAGCGAAACAGCTTTAATACATCTCTTAACTTTGCAAGCCCTTCATCAACAGTCTTCGAGGGAACATTTACATCATCCATGTAAGCAAGCGCATCTTTGAATCTAGCATTACCTAGTATGTTGTTAATTGACCTCTGAAAAGTTGACGGTGCATTCACTAAGCCAAAAGGCATTCTAGTAAATTCATAATGCCCGTCCGGCGTAATGAAAGCCGTCAGCCGTTTGGAGGATTCAGCCATGGGAATCTGATAGTAACCAGAAACTAAATCTAAACTTGTATAAAATGTATGTCCGGAAAGGTTATCTAATTGGTCATCTATCCTCGGAAGAGGGTAGTGTTCTTTAATGGTGCGCTTGTTAAGTGTTCTAAAATCTACGCAAAGTCTGTAATCACCCGTTTTCTTTTTTACTAACAGAATAGGTGACGCGTAATCCGATGAAGACTGTTGTACGATACCTGACTCTTCTAATTCCTGAACTATATTTCTAACTACTTCCCGCTCAGCGTGAGGTAACCGGTAGGGCCTATACACCACAGGTGTAGGATCGTTTAGTTTAATACTCATTTCTGTGTTGGATACACACCCCAACTCTTTGAT
The DNA here is from genome assembly GCA_949128165.1 of Lathronympha strigana. Classification (NCBI taxonomy): domain Eukaryota; kingdom Metazoa; phylum Arthropoda; class Insecta; order Lepidoptera; family Tortricidae; genus Lathronympha; species Lathronympha strigana. The sequence continues at coordinate 6,334,637 of OX421923.1, read as the reverse complement.
TGAGAACGCGAAGCAATCTCTGTACTCATTAAGCAAATTAATCAACTTAAGTCGGTCTTCATGCTCTATATCTTTATCCACATTCAACATCGTTTCATCAATCAAAGAATTGGCGTCCGGATTTTTATTAATACTCTCAATTCTATTGATATAGAATTCTGCAGGCTTAGACACTTCCTTTAAGGGTATAGCACGGGCTATTAAGGCATCTTTATCTAAACGAAAGCCCTCTGCCACAAAACCTTTAACTACAACTTGACCACAACCATTAACCATGTTAATTACACTCTGCAGAAGCTCGTATTCTTTTTTTGGTTGTGAACACATACTTGGCTCAATAAACAGATCGCCATTATATGCCGACTTTGAACGAACGTCTACAACAGTATAACCCTTCACATCTAGTGATTCGTGGACATATAATGATATATTTTCTTTAATTTGTATTGGTTGAGTTGATATTTTTAGTATTTTGCTGGTTTTATAGACTAAGACGTGATCCTGTTCAGTGAACGTATGCCCTACCAACAGGGGAACCTTAAGGAGATGATCAGGAACAACCAGAACTTCTAAATTTGCTTGAGCTGAATCTATTTCAAGCGATACATTCAGCTTCCCTATACAATCTACTAAACCATCTCCGAACCCCTTGATTGACGGCAAATCTGTCAAAATCCAATCATCTGATAATCTACGAGCGTCAGATTCTCGTAACACAGTACATTCGCTGCCAAAATCCACGAAACATTCAAAATCCCTACCATTCACTTTTGCAGGTTTATAATATTTCATATCATTATCATGTTTTAGTGATATTCGTAAAACGGTCTTTTTTTCAGTATTTTCTTTTTTAACGGGACAATCGTTGGCAAAATGCCCTACTCTATGACACGAGTCGCATCTTTTGATCGGGAGCTTACATTTAAAATATGGGTGACCTTCCTCGCCACAGTTATAACATTTTGTTTTACTTTTGGTTTCACTGATAGTTGGTACCGATTTATAAAACTTGGAACGTTTATGGTCTGAAACGTTGGTCTGTAAAGTGGCGCTGTTCCTTTCTTTTGGGTTTGTAATTTTAACGTTTCTCAAGTATACTAATAATTTATCGGGTTCCGTGAATTGAGCAGCCTCTGCGCTTGTCCGTACGGATCTATCTTCTATACCAAACAAGAGACAATCTATCGCATTCTTACCAGATATATTACAGCGATTTAATAAAATCATTTTTTGGTAAAAATACTCTTCTAATGATTCGCCAAACCGCGCTTTACAGGCCAACATTTCAGTCAACAACCGTCCATAATTTTCATCACTAGGGAAAGCTGTTTTCAACTTTTCCTGCCACTCAGACCATGAAAATAAAAGGCTTGGTAACCCTTGATACCATTGCTGCGCGAGGCCAACCAGTTTCGGCAAAGCGTAATGAATTGTTTGCCGCTCTGTCCAGCCATAAATCTGCGCACACTCGTTTACTTTTAACAACCATGTACTAATAGTCTGTGTCCGTTTGGCTGGGTCATATTCTGGAATAACGTTCATAGTTGTGAATCGTTCTTGGGTACCACCTGTTTTCATAGCCTGAATGAATTCTTTAAATTGTACAGCAAAATCAGTAAACTCTTTATTACTATCGGAGGAGTTACGTGGTTCTGGTGGTGCAGGCTCTGGAATTTCCGATATCGACTGAACGGGTCTAGGTGGTGTCAATACATAGCGTCCACCTGTACGCGATCTAACTCGCTTTCGCTCACGGTGAGATGAACTAATTGACCTTCGTCGACTAGACCTTGAACGTCTCACCTTCCTGCTCCTTCTATGTCGACTACGGCTGCTGCGATGTCCTGACCACCGGCTTCGTTGGCGTTCTGGAGAGCTGCGGTCATCTTCGTCGTATGACCTGTCTCTCTTTCTCTTGCGAGAAGGTCCTGGGCTTCCTTCGTGCCCACTTGGCATAATTGTAACTGCAAAGTTTAACCAAAAAGTAAACGTTCTTAATACGAGTACACCATTAGTTAGTTGGCAGTTTATTGTAACTTGTAACTATGTCAATTCTTGTAAACCTGTTACAAACTATTGTATTTCTAAACTTCCGTAAGTTTGTAAAGTTTTGTAAAAATGCAAATAATTTGTTGTGGACTATCGTAAACAACTGTAAATAGCTGAAAATATCTATTTAATGTATTTCTAAACTTTTGTAAGTTTGTAAAGTTTTGTAAAATAGTTAATAATTTGTTGTTAACTATTGTAAATCACTTAAAGTAACTGAAACTATCACTATAAGGTATTTCTGAACTTTTGTAAGTTTGTAAAGTTTTGTAAAATTGCTAATAATTTATTGCTGACTAATGTAAACAACTGTAAATAGCTGAAAATATCTATTTAAAGTATTTCTAAACTTTTGTAAGTTTGTAAAGTTTTGTAAAATAGTAAATAATTTGTTGTTAACGATTGTAAATCACTTAAAGTAATTGAAACTATCACTATAAGGTATTTCTGAACTTTTGTAAGTTTGTAAAGTTTTGTAAAATTGCTAATAATTTATTGCTGACTAATGTAAACAACTGTAAATAGCTGAAAATATCTATTTAAAGTATTTCTAAACTTTAGTAAGTTTGTAAAGTTTTGTAAAATAGTTAATAATTTGTTGTTAACTATTGTAAATCACTTAAAGTAATTGAAACTATCACTATAAGGTATTTCTGAACTTTTTTTAAGTTTTGTAAAATTGCTAACAATTTATTGCTGACTAATGTAAACAACTGTAAAGCTTAAAATATCGATTCAATGTATTTCTTATCTTTCGTAAGTTTTAAAGTTTTGTAAAATTGCTAATACTCTGTTGTTGACTATTATAAACAACTTAAAGTAATTGAAACTATCAGTATAAGGTATTTCTGAACTTCCATAAGTTTGGAAAGTATGAAATAAATCAATGTAAACAGCGCGGCAATCACGAATTACTGATTTTAGTGTATTTGTGACATATATTTTTGTAACGTATTTATCATTAAATGGTTGTAATGTCCCTAATGTTAAATCCTACGACTAATAAAAAAAAATCAAGCTATTTATTACTTCAAAAGATTTGTAGGTTAGAAAAAGTTGTATGTCACCACTGCTCTTGAAACCAAGTTTTAGAAACAAAAGCATACTACTATTTATTCAACTAGGGACAACTTATTAAGTCGAAGAAGAATATATTTATGTGGGTGAACATTGTACTAGTATAGTGTTCACAAGGAACAAGTACGAAAATAATAACAATAAAGATCGGTATTTTGCACCCTTACATTTCACATCAGACAACCTAACTATCCCAAAATCCAAACGATTTTCTAAATATATATGTAAATAAATGGACCAAAACAAAGTGATAGTAATAATTACGTACCTTAAAGGGCGTAAGTATTTTCACCAAGGTTTTTTTTTACTTTAACCTCGGCTAATCCCGCCTTCTGAACTGAAGAACGTCAGCTCAGTAAAACAATCCAATATGTAGAACAACTTGTATTTCTTGGAAACTTGAATACAATTGTACAACGAGCACAAATCAATCATTAAAGATGGTAATTTTCACACAATTCTTATTATTCGCACGAGCTCATGCCATCACTCGATCTGTCATCTCTTTCGCCCCAAAACGTTCGCCGCCATTCCACCGGAAACCTCGATTCAAGATGGCGTGACCAATCGGGAGATAGCACGAACCGATTATATTTATTTCCGTTAATCAGTAACAGTATATATTTTGATAAACTGTCTTAGGATTGTTTATCAAAATATTTAGAAATTTAAAGTACACATTTTAATGATTTATAGAAATACCAAAATGCTTGATATGAAAAGCTAACAGTAGCATGATTGAATTATAGTTTGACTAACCAAGTCCGGCAGTACATTTATTTTAAAACTATATTCCTCCCCTTTTTCATTAAAAAATTAAAAGATGATCAATATGGCTGTTTGTTTACATTATTAGGAAGTTCCATTGACAGCGATTTTATATAAGTACAAGATCGATTCACGAAAGCTGGCGCGAAATCTGTATGAAATTGTGAGTCGATTACAGTTAGTTTGAAGTTCGACTAAGCTAAGATTGCACCGGTTTGAATAGCACAGACTGTAGAAATGTTAAAGTAAGTTTCTTGAAAAACTTAGCTTGGTCTGGTCTGACTTTAGGCGTTTAAAGGATTATGTAAAAACTATTTTTGCACACGTAACCTTAAAACATAATCAGAACAACAAGATCAATGATACCTAATATAGATAAACTACGATAATAATTGATAAAATCACTACTCAAAACCTATTTCCTCCGCCTTTGGAGTGTGACAAGACCCCCCGTCTGATAAGATGATGATTAATTGTAAAGCACGAATCAAATCATTTGTTATTTTGTAATAAATGTTTTGATTCATGTTTATTTTGTTCTTTTTCAGTCACACTACATGATATCTTTTTCTGTAGTATACCTATATCATCTTTCAATTTCAACTCACCAGGCAGGCAGGCAGTCAATCACTGCTCACCGGGGGCCTTGGTCACTTTTTCTGTCAATTTATAATTTATGTAAGATGATGATCATTCAAGTGAGATAAGAAACCAAAAACTAGAGATTATCAAAAGTGCAAATATCTCGAAAACCACGAGATTTTTACTAAAGCATAAAGTCGATTTTCTGGATCAGCGCAAGGTCTTCTTCGTGTTTTCAAGCTTGTTCGTTGATTGTTGGTTACCGGAGTTACCGGACACCCGGTATAATAAACACTAACGGTTGTGTAACAAGTCCCGAACGATACGTACTTTAACAGCTGATAAGGTCAATGACCTTGAGTACGATTCAAGTGGAAAATATCACTTTGTATAGAACAGCTGATCGAAAAAGCACATCTCCATACAAACGTAAAAATATCAGCACTAAAAAGTTTAAATGAAATCATCTTTACCCGTTTTCTCAAGTTCCTTAGATTTAGATTTTGTTGAAGTATAAAGAGATAAAGAAATTACACAATGTAAGTATGTTTACTTCAAAACCGCATTTATACTTCGAATCCTGCGTAGGCAGTTAATCTGTTTGTGGTGCAAACATTTTCAGCCCTTTGAACTATCCTTTGAAAATGTAGAATAAACACAAATACGATGTTCTTTTAACAGAGTGCCATTCCATTCGACAAGTGACCAGTTACACTGACCCTCGATGCCTGATTGTAAAAATTGGTTTAGGGTTCGACTGAAAATGGTTGGGAGTTAGCAGTCGGGTATGAAATGCTTTGAGAATTAGGCTGAAAGAGTGGACAATACGTGGATTCCATGGACATTCCTTTGATCGGACACTGCTTAGTTTGCATGAACACTTACATACAGGATGTTTGAGTATTCGTCCCATAACTACCTAGTGGACATAGTGTCTACAAGCGTTGCATTTACTTGCGAAATTTCGACCGCTGCTGCCGTCACTCGGTGGCCTTAGAGGTTATGGATGGATCTGGCTATGGGAGGCTTAAGAGGGCGCAGAGTGTTTTCTAATAAACCATCCCATTTCTGTATAGTCCACCATAATTTCGTTGTCGTCCTACGTTATACCCTAACTTGGTCTTTGGCACACAGTTTTATTATACTTTTTTTTGCTTTATCAGTTTTATCATCGAAATTGCAAAATTTGGTCACTCTTTTCCGTTTAGGTGACAAAACTAAAAGTAAGTTATGTATGAATTTTTATTTTGTTGTCGTTTTTTTTCGCGTCAGATTTGAATCAAATTTGGTAGGTAGGAAGAGTACTTACATTATTTTCTTCAAGATAGACCCTATTTCCCCGTATGTCCCATAATTTCTTCCACTGAGTTACGAAATCGTATTGGATTTTCGAAACTCAGTGGGAAATTTAGTATAATTTTTTTATCGCACATTGGGATTTTGTCTCCCGGCAGCTCATTCTACAGCCGGAGCGACCGCGGGAGGAAACTCCTCTGAAACTAGCTTTTATGCTAAAAAAAAAAACATTTAAAATATTGTATAATACAAGTCACGAATTTAGTTGCTACTCGGTTCAGTGGACCCAGATCTAAGAAATTTTCGCTTGCGTAAATGGTCGCTACCGGGTCTACTAGAACCATATGCACTTCAGACTTCCTTCGCTTTCGAAGACAACGCGCAACGCCCTGGCGGACAGGCGAATAGACGAATCGATGCGACAAACTTTCACGTGAAGGTACTATAAACGGCATCGTCGTACAATACCTAAAGAATAAATAAAAGTTATGAATGTAGGCCAGTGGGTTCAGCAGACCCGGTAGCGATTGTTCTAGCGTTAAGATGAAAATGCTAGTTAAACTTGAAATTTCATTATGATGCAAGGTAGGTAGCTCAAATTATTAAAAATGTTCTATACTGGCAACGTTTCATAACAAGTAATGCCCAAAAAGCTAAGATTTTTTAATTGAAGTTAAACTTCATAAATTAAAAATAGTCCAAAATTTTCGGAGCAATTCCTTTTTTTTGACAAAGCTGCGTTCTGCGCTTGAGATGAAATACTTGCATAATTCACCATAAACTAGTATGAAAAAATCATAATTAAGGGATTTGACGCACACGGCGAATGTGTAAAGTAACTGGATTATTATCAACCGACTTCAATATGTCTAAAGGAGGAGGTTCTCAATTCGTCAGAATTTTTTTTTTAATGGATGTTCACTCATAACTCCGTCATTACTGAACCGATTTGAATTTTTTTTTGTTTTCTGAAAGAAGACGGTTCCTGGTTGGTCCCGTTTTTTTCAAAATCCATTTCTGATGATGGGATCCATGAGGAACTGAGGGAACTCCTCAAATTTGAAAGGCACATGCATGCTGATTTGGGTGATTTCTTAAGAAACTCGAGCATTTCTTTACGAAAATCATCAATTTGGTGGAGTGGATCTGATAATGAAGACCAGGGATGGCAAAGTGGAACTGCTTCGTAATTCTCAGGACTATGATCCGATTTTAAAAAATATTTTTTTGTCTGTATATAGATGGTTTCAGGATTGTCCCGTTTTTTTCAAAATCAATTTCTGATGATGGGATCCATGAGGAACTGAGGGAACTCCTCAAATTTGAAAGGCAAATGCTTGATGATTTGGGTAGTTTCTTAAGACACTCGAGCATTTCTTTACGAACATCATCAATTTGGTGGAGTGGACCTGATAATGAAGACCAGGGATGGCAAAGTGGAACTGCTTGTTAATTCCCAGCTCTATCATCCGATTTGAGACATTCATCTTTTCTTTGTAAAGAAATACCTTCAAGATAGTCCTATTTGATTATAGTTCTATTTTGATGATGGGCTTCATGAGGAATTGAGAGAACTCCTCAAATTTTAACGGCACATGCATTCTGATTTGAGGGTTTCCTTAAGTAACTAAAACAGTGTTTTGGCGGAGCCAACATTTTGATGAACTGGATCTGATGATGAAGACCAGGGATCGTAAAGTGGAACTGGTTAATAAACCTAGCTCTACTTATTATCCTAGTTGTGACAGTCATCTTTTTGATTTGATTTATATTCTGATGATGGAGTTCTAGAAGAATTCAGAGAACTCCTCAAATTTGAACGGCAGGTTAATTGTGATTAGAGGGTGTTCATAATTAGCTTAGGCATTTTCTTACTGTGGCCATCATTTTGCTGGAGTGGACCTGATGTTGATAATCAGGGATGGCATAATGAATATGCTCGTTAATTTACAGTCTGTCATCCAATTCAACACACTGTTATTTTGTTTGTTTAAAGGTCTACAAGGGAGTTCCGTTTGATTATACTTCAAATGTAATGATGGAAGCCCTAGGACATTAAGAAAGCTCCTCAATTTTCAATCGTACACGTGCGGTGTATTGGATATTTGTGAAGTAAACTGGCTAACTCAAACAAATTCTTAATTTCACTTTTACCGGGAACCAAATGAAGTCGGTTTTTTTTTCTTAAAAATTATAGTGATAAGATATGTACTGCCTACCCTTAGCTCGTAAAATTATGTAAAAGAAAAAAAAAGAAAATATGCGATGTGTGCACTTACTAGAATTTGATACGGACCACACGTGTCACGGAAACAAATTTATGACCCGTAAAATAAAATATACAATGACATAGGTATATTATCTTTTCTCCTGAATGAAGTAATTTTGGGTTACAGGGCGGTAAGATGACATTCAATCTGAAGGTCGCGGGTTCAAAACCTGGCTCGTATATAAATATTTTTTTTCGGAACTTAATATCGTTTGATATTTACCAGCCGTCATTTTGTGAAGTAAAACATTATATAGTTTGGGAAACCGGACTTAATCCGAATAAGACTTAGTTTACCCTCTAGATTAGAAGGTGACATGGGGTCGCTTTCGTAAAACTAGCGCCTACGCCAAAACTTGGGATTAACGCCAAAGCGGATCCTATGCACCCTGACCCGTGGCATAATCCGGTAATGACGCCAGAAAGAAGGCGGAGAGATAAAACCTTAATAGATTTGTTTAATTTAAAGACATCCTATATACCACCTGTGAATAAAGATCGTGCGACCCGCCAGGTGCGTGCACTCGTTGTGTTGCGGTGTATTGTGATCTATTCAGGGCCATTTCGCGTTATTCATAATTCCCCCTGTATGGACCCTTTGACTATCGTGTGCTGATATCTTTTTATCGATACGTTATTCTTATATGTACCTAATTATTGGAAACTAAATAATGTAAAATGTCTAGTTAAAATGGGGCTTTACCATGCCGTCTTAACACACTGAGCGCCGGGAGCCCGCTAGGGGAGTTCTCTGTGGGTGGTCGCTTTCCGCTACTAAGCGGGAAAACCACGGAATCCGCTACGAGCGTAGCGCGTAGCACTCCCTGGCACTCAATGTGTTAACGCGATTCAGTTTAGGTTCAGTTTACGACTTAGTTTAGGTCGTCAACAGAATCGCGTTAATTAAGACCTCATGGTAAGGCCCCTGTGTGCGTAGCCAAGATGCCAATCGCTAACGCTCAGTCGCGAACGAAACGCAACTGTCATTGTCCCACTAATAAGGTAGAGTGACAGAGCGCCTACGATACGCCTCTGAGCGTGAGCGATTGGCATCTTAGCTACGCACGCTTGACGTTATTCAACTAAAATGATGATACATACTCAGAAATAATTACACTAATTGCTCGCCCCATGAACCGTTATTCAATTCGGACCTCGATGAGAATAACTTTTAATAGCATGCGGACATCTAAAGAAAAACTTAATCCCATACGAAAATATTTTTATGTAAAATGTTGCCAAAACGAGACTTGTAAAACAAGCTTTTGAGAAATAGGCCCCAATGGCTCGCACTATAAAAAAGTTATTCAAAAAGTCTTGTAACACTACACGCCCTAAGAACTTTGCCATATGGCACCGGCTTTTGTATGGAAAAGTGACAAATATGAAGTTCATATAGTCTAAAGCGGTTCCAAAACAATATGCATATTAGAATATTTTCAATTCTGAGACTTAACCAATCAGCTATTAACGGGGTCGAAACTCTTGGTCCATGGGGTCCCAGCGCACGCAAAGTTTTGTAGGTTGATGTTACTGGTGACCGAAGAGCTGGTGGCTTCCTCGCACAACGTATCAGCATTGCGATACAACGAGGAAATTCCGCCAGCATCCTAGAGTACAATGCCTCAAGGACCTATTTTAAATTTAAGGTAGGTAGTTAGGTAAGTTACACTTACTGTATATATTTCGAAAATAAATGTTTTAGGCTATTAATGGGTTAATATGCCAATACCTCATTTTTATGGATTAGAAAAATCGCATGACGACATGCGATTTTTAGAAAAACAATGTAAAATCTGGCATACCTATGTATTTACCTCTTATTTCGTCAGAATAACCAAACAAAATAAAGTAATCTTATGTTAATATTTTCAAGAGATGATTGAAATAATTTATGAAACGTGGGCAAATTGGACCATTGATTTCTAATCTTAAAACAAAAAGAGGTATACTTAGGTGCAAAATACTTAGTACTTCACTATTATTTTTAAACATAAACGTCTGCGAGTGCGAACGATACCAAATTTATCAGAAAGAAAGGAAAATACTCAATACTTTTGTCTAAATCTAATCTATTCTTTACATTCGCATGATAAATACATAAACAGGATGAAAAGGAATTTTCAGGAAATTTCCCTCACGCGTTTCGTGAGTTTTTATTAAAACGATAATTACGGTTGTAAACAAGAGTTAAAGCATTTGATTCAGCCGCCATTACCGTTTCACGGGGGATTTAGCAGCTCTGTGTGGATATTATGTTACTAATGTAATACATACCTACCTAAATTAAATTATTACAATGGTATTTTAAAAGGGTTCCGTTGTTTCGGGTGTTAAATATAAGTACTTATACGCGCAAGAAAAGAAAGAAATTACGTCATTTCTTGTTAGGTCTTTCTTTCATTACCTATACGCCGTCTTCTTGTAGGTGCAAAGTATAAAATTGTTAAATTGTCAACGGGAAGTGTGGAGCACATTTGGATGCAACTGAATGTCTTCCTTTTCTTAGAGTTTTCCCGGCTTATGCCACGCAATGACGTCTCAGGAAGACTGTGGTCTGCTTTGGCAACTAATACCTACCAAGATTTAGCGTCGGTAAAAGATGGCAATCGCAACTACCGAGTTTTACGAAAGCTACTGCCATCTGACCTTCCAAGTTCCAACCCAGAGGGTAAACTAACTATAGGCCTTATTAGGGTAAGCCCAGTTTTTTCACAATGTTTTTCGTTCACCGAAAAGCCATTGGTCAATATCAAACGATGTATATACAAGTTTCGAAAAAGTCATTGGTATGAGCCGGGGTTTGAACCCAGGACCTTCGGATTGAAAGACACATGCTTTACTACTGGGCCACCAACGCTCCATTGATGCAACTGAGTCAGATATTGTGTTCTTTCAGTCAGTTATACGTATACGTATAGTTACTCTGCACTTTGTTTGTTGCATCTGAGTATAAGGTAAGGACACAATATTTGTTTTTTTTTAAACACGCTAAACACGCGAATTTAAACTTTCCGCACATTAATTAATACAGTGTTAATTGTATCTATGCACCAGTTTACAACTTTACATGTCTTGGTTTGGTCCTGTTATTATACCATTTGGCATTATGTCCACCATTTGTGTTCTTTTTGTGTTTTGTGCAATAAAATTAAAAATATTTGTATTGACCTACGTTCATTACGTTAACACAATTTAAAAAAAATTGAACGGTTAAGTTTAAGCACTTTAATACTAAATAGTGTCACAAATTATATATTTCCGGAAAGAGCTAGCATTACATTAAACGAATACTTATATCACCTATCCGTATTACCTAGCGATGTAGTAGAATAGTTACCATGACTCGCGATTACTTACTATTAACTAAAAATAAAATTATTCAAATTCAAGTCAAATATAATTACCTATAATAAATGAAAATATTTAAGAAATTTGTATGCGTTTTTGTTTTTGTGTACATTTATGATTATTAAAATGAAAGTATAGTGATTGATTATAATAATTTATACAATTATGAAAAAAGTTTTAATGCATTTACTTAAAAACCGGGCCCAGGCTATCGGTGGTTAGGGCCGCCAAGAGACAAACCTTCGGACTATGCGCGCCGTATCCAGAATTACCGCCTTCTGCATCTGACCCTTGATCCAACCATAATTTCGTAGCCAGAGCCACTCAAGATGTTGGTCGACTCTTCGCTATAAGACCGTTCGCCGAAACAACTATCGGTACAATGATCGCCGAACCAACCTCCCACATGGCGGTTACCTCGTGGGCCTTTATTTTTATGGAATTTAATCACTTAGGTATACAATTTGAAATTATGCAATTTGATGTTATGCAAATTGAATAGGTATGTACCATACGTTTGTATACAAAACATCACACACCCAGTTACGCACCATCCGGGGATAGTCTACTAACCCGGTGTTAAGCGGTTTTGACGTGACAACGTCTTATAAATTGGTTTGCCGGGTGACACTTCAAGAAACTGCGTTACGCTCCGCTCACGTTATGCGCTCACAATGAGAGCGAGTGAGAGGCACGCGTCCCTTCCACTCGGGCATGGTTAGCCCGCCTAAGAGCGAGAGAGACAGACATAAAAAGTGAAAGGCACGCGTCCCTTCCACTCGAGCACAGTATTTTACCACTCAAAGTCGTTGTCACGTAAAACTTTCGCCCGTATACCGACTTTACAGGCAACCATTTTTTGTATGGAATTTGACAGCTTAACTCCGGGTCAGCGGATAACATTGGGTGGTGCAAATGAGCCTTAGAAGTACCTACTTATACTATATATTTACCTGTACATTTAACTTTAAAGGGGCACATAAAAAACCTTTTTATAGAAAAATCAGAATATTTTTGGTTATACTCAGAATCCATATCTTGTTACAACACCTAAAGGACCTTTAACACCTACGACCGCCCAGACCAGTATTCACCACACTTACCTAGCTTACTGTTGCAAACGAAACAATTTAAGGATGAGTCTTTAGGACCTTTACCTTAGTTGCCATTGACGTGCCTGAGAAGCCGGTGGGCCTGATTTCGAATCCCAGTAAAGACAATTTTTACGAGCGTATGGAGACCCAGCGGTAAGGTGCGATTTTCATCCCAAAGTTTGAACGCTACCTCGTACCAATAAGTTTGATGGAACTTATGTATAAAATATGACTTTAGTGGTTTGATAATTACTAATTAATCCCTTTTTGGTGAGGAAAAGAAAATGAAACCGGACTAATACCAATAAGACTTTTGAGGCAGATAACTCGGATGTCAGTAACTTTTCGTAAATCCTACTGGCTAATGTGAATTCAGAGAATCAGGTTGCCACTTAGGCTCCTTGATCTGTAGCAAAAAGTGGGAAAAAACTTCCCTCGGACAATATACATGCCTAACTAGTTTCCCTCTGGATTAGCGGATAGCGTGGTAGCAATGAAAATAGCTACCACGCTATGAAATAAGCGGACCCCAGGCTTCCTGAGCCGTGGCACATGGCACAATAAAAAAACACAAACTATATAAATGCAAGTTATGTGTAGAGCGCGCCTTATCCTGGTTACGTCGAGCGAACGACTCGCTTAGGCATGATAAATTGGGGTAGCCAGTCCGGGTATAAAAGGTGGATACCCGGTACAACTGGCCATTTCGAGGGTGGCCGTGGACTGTGAACTTAAAACATGGCTGTCGTAAAGTTTCGGTGAGTTTTTGTGAGTTTAGTGTTGAAGTTATATCGTCATTGGTTTTTGCTAACATTTTTAAGATGTGAAAAAATGTAACTTTTTCTTCGGAAACGAAAAACGCGATGGTGAAATTAGTATTTAACCGTTCTTCTAGTTTAAATAAATTACAAGAAGTTAATAATTTAATAAGAATAAATATCTAATTGTTATAAGAATACTGAAAACCGCGATACTTTTTTGGTACGCAGTTTTTAGCAGTCTAATAGAACCTATATAATTTTAAACACATGTTCATTACTAGCACGCTTCGTGCTTATTAGCATGCTAGTAATGAGCATGTGTAACAGTACCTTCATATTTCAAAAGGATAGCAAAAAAATAAGCAAAAAATTTTGACAATTAAAGTTTTGGAAAACTGAAGAAAATGGTTCTTGAATAATAAAACCGGAGAAAAAAATCCTTTAATTTCGTAATAAAGTTAAATGCTACTATTTGAATTATGGTAATCTATACGTGGCGTTAATATAATAAGCAGACCTTACAGGGGTATTTAAGAACACAATAAGAGTAATAACACAATAAAGATAATTTATTCATAGGTACTTACCTATTTTAATTTTGGCTGAGTATCCTGAGACTAGTTGAAGTGTGAGCTCAATATCTTGAATACGGCGGCTACCAAACATAGAGAAACAAACATCACCTTTAATTGATTAAAAATGTATAATTTTAGCTATTTGCATGTAAAATTAAGTAGCAAATCTTGAGATGTTTCTTTACGTTAGCTAGTAAATAGAATGCATTAAATGTTAAGTTTACTCGTACGTAAAAACAACTCACTACGTTCAGTTTTGGATTTTTTTTGGTTTTGGGGCTTGAGCTTGATAAGCTATGATATAGGTAACCAACTCGTGTCTAAAAATTTGAGCTTCTGGGCTTGCTAGTAAGACTTTAGGAATAAAGAAAATACAGCTTTGAACAACAATAATATTATAAATAGTACTTAATTAATAAGGAACTTTGACTTCCGATAGTTCTTAAACTTGAATGTTATTGAGAATATATATTTTACTTAAGCATATTATGTAAATTCTGGAAATTCAGGCTTCTAGCTTAAATTACAGGAGGTTGGAAATATCCCGAATGGCTTTGAGAAAAGGACGGTAAAACACGTCATGACAAGTCGACTTGTTGCACACGATAATGCCCAAGTCCTCAACAAGTGTTTTGACAAAAGAAAATTTAACCCCAGACAGAAAAAAAGTGGTGGTATAAGTTTTGCTGGTGTATCTGCGAATATATCTGTATGTCTACAACAACTATGCTAGGAACTCTTCTCTAATGACTGCTTATTTCACCCGAGTGAATTCGTTAGTAACCTTTTGTAGATTAAGAAAAAGAAACTGTGGCATCGTTGGTCCCAAACGGGTGAACCGTTTCGAAGATATTTAGCAGACTTTCGTTCTCCATCATCAAACCATTTCTACCAAATTTCAATTGATTATCATACCACTCCAGTCAAGGAATACATCTCGAGAAAACCAGCATACATCAACGAATAAATTTAAAGGAAGAAGTGAGCGGCATCTCGGTTTAGGCCAGCGTGGGGAATATAACCCAATCACTCTGCTGTGTATGAAAGAAAACCTGTTCCCAGTAGTAACTCCCGTATAGGCTGTAGTGGTGTTGGTACGGTAAACCACCAAGCTAGGCAACGAAATCGATTCGATCGATCTTTTCGATTCGAATAACGACGAGGACGCTTAGCTCGCGCTTCTTGCTCGTTCAATTAATACCCAACTCTTAAATTATTGACTGTCCCCAGAAATGTGTCGCTGGTGGTCTGGGCTCTGATAGCCAGCCTGGTGACAGCGCAGATCACATTCAGCCGCGACTGGACGGGCGGCAAGCGTGCCCCCGCGCCGCTCGACTGCGCGCAGTTCACGCGGCTCTGCCGGCAGTTCGTAGTAAGTCACATTTTATTTGCCTTACGTTCAAAATAGGGCAAACGTCTCCAACGATTACCAAGTTTACTTTGCTGCGGGCCTTCACCACCGATTTCAGAACTCGCCTTAGTACTCCATACTTTGAACCAGGGTTGGACTGGACCGGAAGTATCTATGATACCCTACCTGCCAGGCTAGTGGCAAGCCCTGTTGCATACCATGAGTAGCCACAATTCAAAAAGACTGCGCGATTCGAAAGTATTTGCAACTCGCTGCCACCAGTTAAGAACGCAGCGCTGCAGCAGCTGCGCAGTTCTAAAGAATACTTTAGAACTGCGCAGTCCCTAGCGATTGTCATTCCACAGCAGCTCATGATACTGAACGAGTTTGTGAGTGTTGTCCTACTAGTGTAACCTTCATCTGTCGGCAGCACGAGCTCAAGACCTCAATGGCGGTGACCAGCTTCGACAAGCACCGGCGGCCTGACTCTGAAGACCCGAGCTACGACGACGACAAATAAGACGACCACTGCTCAGACTAAAGCTAGAGTCATTAAGCGATTTATAAAGATACTTACTGCATTGGCTCGGAGACCCAAAATGGATCTTGGCCTCCGCCACCAGAGAGCGCCAATGTCCTCTGTCCTAACCTAAGCTACAGGTGTAAATGCATAATTATTTTCTTTCGTAATTTCTCGGATACACTCGTATTTGTCATGCCACTTTAATTAACCTAGGTACTTATAGTACTGACACTGAATGAGTTTCTACATCTGTAAATCAATTATGGTTGGGTTTTTATCGACTATGACCATAGCTGTCGCGATCTAACAAGTATTTAAGTGAGGAAGTGACGCATGACGTGATAGTCGATAGAATGGCAACCATGCTAACCCTTCTCGAGAAGATATACTTTTGATAAATGAATACTCAGCTTCGTTGTAAAGGCCTGTACAGATTTGGGGGATTAGCTGCGATTGCGTCTGTATTTCAAAACGCTCGTGAACTTTTTTTTCTGTATTTCTGTATAGCCCGGCACTTCAGTGCAGTTGTATTTGGTGTGTTTGGCCGAATAGACCACGTGTCTTATTCGCCTGCATGGGGCTTATTCCCTATATTTGGGCATATTTGCTCGAACAAGCCGAAAACAGAAATAGGCAAACTCGCATTTGTGGGCATTTGGTCACGCATCAAAGGTCGTGAATAAGCAAACCACTGACAATGCACCGTCTTATCCATCCAATAACCATTGTTAAGAGAAGAAAGTTCACGAAGTGCTCAAAATCATCTACACAGATCACTGTCTACATAATTATGAGATCTTTGTTCGCTTAGTTACATACTGATAACAGACTGATATTTTTTATATAAACTTAATGACTTTAGCTGTAAAACGATATACGCCAAAAGAAAAGCTATTTTGTACAAATTTCTAGTCTTTTTGTGATTTAAGCTAAGTTTGTTCTTACTTTGTTAATTACTCAAACATTTTTTTTATAACTTTCTTGACTGGTTTACTAATTTTAAGGCTGGGCATACATAATACTTTACACATAAACTATCTTAGGAGGGACACCTAAAATGCTGCCGCGTCCCTAGAGGCCGCGAGATGAAAAAGTCATGTTCCTTCGGTGCTGGCGGCATTTTATGTTTCATCTTGATTCTATTTTCGTTGAAGTCATATTATGTTTCGGGTTTTTCAAAGCAGTTAATTTTTTTAGTAATTTTAGTCTTTTAAGATCAATTGTACAATATAAGTTCAAATACTTACTTTTTGTTGAAGATTTCCATACTTTAAAGCTTTAATAAAATTCTTATAACTAATTTTGAAGTTGCGGCATGACATAGGGAGTTGGTATTTGTATTTATAGATAAGAAATATATAAAATTATATTCTAAATTTAGTGTAACATGTTATATTACATATATTGTTACTAAATGAGCGACAATCTGAAGAATGTAGCCCCAAATAAAGGACATTCGACTATTTTGGGTTTAATTTATTTTACATATTTAATATACATTAATTTTTTTTTAGTTTCACAAAATTAATTTACAAAAAAATACAAATTAAATAACTATTTCCAAGAACTACAATGAAAATATTGACAACAAAAAATAATTGTGTACTGACAATGTCCGTAGATGCAGTGCAGGTAGATGCATTTGAATGCAACATACTCAATTTATCGATTTTAAACTTTTATGAAACATATTAACACGCCCGCTACGCTACTCGACGATTGATAATGGCATCCAAAGATGTCCGAAACATGTCACGCGTAGTGACTAAAAATGCGTGTGTATTATCCGTAATTTATTATAAATTTATAACACTCAAGTTAAACAATAGTAGTTAAATTTAATAAACCGGCTAAGAGTTTCGTCATGTCTTCTGTCCGTCTGTCTGTCTGCGGGTAAGCTCAGTGACCTTTAGTGCTAGAGTAGGTTCTAAAATTTGGTACGAATATAAATATCAATCACGCCAACAAAGTGGTGAAATAAAAAGTGGAGAAAACATTTTTTTAGGGTACCTCCCTTGCACGTGAAATGGGGGATGATTTTTGGCAAGTTATCGTTCAATAGGTATTTAAAAAAAATGGGATTTGCTAAAAACATTTTCTGATCAAGTAGATTATTTCGGAAATAATCGTACAGGAAGTTAAAAAAATGTGTCCAAATAAACCGGGGCCCTCTAACTTTTGAACCGCAAGTCCAAAAAATATGAAAAAAAAAATCATAAATTTAGAACTTTAATTTGGACAATTAAGGCCGTCCCCTATCCCAATGACCTCGGCGATTTGAGCTTTTTTCCCCTCCCGCTTCCTTTCCTCACCGGTTATACAATACGTCAATAAGCATAAGTCGCCACCTAGGAAGAGCTGCTTGTACTAGGACGCAACCATATACACTACTAGTGCCATCTTACACGACTGGCCCCTGTCGCCCGCGCAGGCATCTCGAGCCGGCGTTTTCGGAAAAATGCGTGTAATAAATAGCTTTTTCTCGAAAAGTACAAAGCCTATCAAAAAATCAGTAGATGCGTTTAAAGTAATCATAAATATATACTGCTTGTCTTAGTTTCTTGTACTTACGACGCATAATAAGGGAGTAGATACATATTTAAGGTAGAAAAAAGGGTTTACGGTTTTTTTTTCTCTTGATGTATTATGTTTTTCGACAATTTAGTAGAACCAAATGTAGACCAAATACCTAGCTACATTATATATTTTTTTCAAGCGTTGTGCTTGGAGCTGAACAAAGCCTTTTCACTTTAAAAACAGTGAAATATGCCGGGTAGCCCCTTAAGCAATTTTTAATTTTTTGCTGAAAACGTATCTTGTCTGTTTACTAAAAAAAGGGCGTATAAGTCGTAAGAGCTGCGAAGTTACTCCTTTTTAATTGTTATGAGCATGGTATCTATTAAAACCCATTTTAAGTTCACCTATTGTGACGGGCGGTAAACTACGGAACCCTACACTGAGCATGGCCCAACATTATACTGTAACATTCCAGGTTCACCCCTAAAACATATTAGCTGGAAATGTTTCTAACTTACACGAGTTCAGGTCGTAAACGTAGATGAAACTGAAAGAAGCAGTCGCACTCACATACTAAATTCGTACGGGACTGCATATCGGTGGTGACCGCGTGCGGTCTTACATGCGGTAGTGTGGTATGTTAGTATGTAAGTAGAGGTAAGAGTAGCTATAGGTACATCTATACAACCGTAACCTATATAAGCCCGTGTCTTAGTTATTCAAGCAATCAGTATTTAACCGAACCTCGGTGTATCACTACATACCCCTCCTACCTTTACATGGCGACCTTGCCAGACGTCGTCTAGTGGTTGACGTCGTCTGTGGGTTTTATTTATAGCTCGTATTGGATTTAGTCACTGTATACTATCAAAGAATACGACGTCTGCAACGGCCAACGATTGATGCTACCTACATATGCCGTCCACATACGTTTGGGCATATCCTCCAGATCTGCTAATAAATGTATGGGAAATCTGTCTGTCGGATGCCCGGTGGACATACTCACTATGGAGGTCTGACGGATTGCCCGAACGTATATGGCCCGCTATACCTTTTGCGTATATTCAGGCACTAGACGGAGAGCTAGCTATAAACCCCTCTAGTGAGCTAGCAAATAGGTACCTATGCAATTTATACAGCCATGAAACCCCTCTAGTTAGTTAGCCATACTATCTTTATTAATTAATCCGGATGCATGGCAGTTGTTCAGCGGTGGATGGGTAATAAAGGGGTTGTAAAATCAATTGAAGGTGTGCAATTTATTGAGCTCCGGACATTGCCAGGCGTTTTAATTGGGGGAAAAGTAGTGCCAGGTTACGTTTAAGGTGCGGAAGGTCGTCTCATTAATAGAGGTCTGGGGCTATAGGTACTTTTTCATTAGGGTAGACCTTCAAAATCGTCTGTGTATAAATACAGGCGTAAATATGCAGTCGATCACTCCGCCAGGCGACTACAAGAAGCAACTAGCACACCCACCGCCAGAGGCGAGCGGTTAATTTTATTTATGTCATTATCAAACTTACAACAAAAATACATTACAGGCAGAAGCCCTGCAAAACTATTTAAACATATGAATAATTATAGTACAATGGCACACCAACTAGAGGTGTTTCATGGCTTATAGAGCCATTGTTGTATAACTATTTCCGTAGTAGCTAGCTTTTAGACTATAGGTACAATAAAACCTCGTTTATCTGAATCCTCAATTATCCGAAAGCCCTCGATTAATTTGTCAAAATATATATATATCGCCCTTTTTGGGTGCTTTTTATTAGTGTTATTACGTGCGTCAAATTTTATTATACATAGGTACTGTACGTTCGGGCAATCCGCCGGTATGTCCGCCTGGTCTCCCGCCAGACAAGTTTACCATACATTGATTGGCAGATAGATACGGTGGATTAAACCTCTTTACCGGGGTTTGAAAATAAATAAGGTGCAAACTACGAGTATTTTGCGTGGTAGGTATATATATTGTTATTGGGCAAGATATTTTTGCTTTTCTTTTACTACGTGAAAAAAAACCAGCTTCGCTTGCGTTTCGGTAAATTCCATAAGTTATTAATCAAAAACTAAACAAATATTCGTCATAAACACACAAATAAATGCCCTGACCAGGATTCGGACCTCCTGCTTTGTAGGCAGGGTCACTATCAACTAGGCTAGGAGGCCGTTTAACGGAATTGTTTACATATTTTTTTAATTTTTCATTTTTTTTTCTTCATCTTGATAGGTATCACAAGCGCGTTGCCGACCATTAAAACTGTTAATACGCATGCCTAATCCCACATTTCGTTATAAAAAGGTGTAATGAAAAGATATAAAGGCGCTCAATGACACTAACTGTCGTAGTCATAATTTTGGATTATCACCATGTTTATACGGCGGCGGGGTCGTAATTCTTGGTGTTTGATGTCGCGAATCCCGTTGCATCGTATTTTTAAAGAAACGTTCGTGTGTTTCTGTAAATCGAGACAGTTGGTACAGTCACCATCTGATATATCAGGGCTGCCAAGGTGGCCAAAAATATCTGAGCACACCTCTATTGTCTTTTGTTTAGATATTCTTGAGCACCTTGAGCGCTCCTATACATATGATGGCGACTGTTCACTAATACCTATTTGTGTATATCTGTGCTTATTTTTTGTGAAAGGTACGACTTAGGGCTTGTTGTTTAATGATAAGGTTTAAGAGCATGTCGGGCCATTCTCAGTGTAGGGTTCCGTAGTTTACCGTCCTTCACAATAGGCGAAGGTGTTAAAGATACCATGCTCACCTAAATAAAAACGAGTAGGTATCTTCGCAGCACTTACGACTTAAGAGGCCACAGTGGCCAAATTGTTATCATTCAGACGTCTAGATCTCAATATTGATAACAACTAGGTATCTGATATTCATACACATTAAACTTCAACATATTTCCTTCAAACTGGTAAACGTGAAAACAGGATTTTTAACAAAAGCCTCGATACTTTTATTTTTCAAACATAGGTCCTTTTTTACATATTTTTGTTTAGAACGTCGAAACCCTTGAATTTATAAACAAGATTCTTAGATAAATAGTTAAGTAATAACTAGTTCTTAAATCTGGTAAAAGCTTTTATCTACAGAAATTGTAGTTTACGTGTAAACAGCAATTATCTGATTATGCAGTGTATTTTGACGCGCCCGCCTACTATCGCCATTTCATGTTTCGCGTGCTCTTGCAATTAGGTCTATCCCGCTCTCTTTTGCTCGCATATGTGGACTCTTAATACGCCCTTATAACCGATAAGATAAATTTTTTTGCATAAAATCTAAAATAGTTTTCTTTGGAAGTTTTCATAAAGCTAGTTTCATGTTTTGTTTGGTTTTCATATTTTTTTAGACTTGCGGTTCAAAAGTTAGACGTGACTTGACTTTATCAAAAAATGTTTTTAGCCCCTATCCTTTTTCAGATACCTATCCAACGATACCTCACACTTTAGGGTTGAAACCAAATAAAAAACACCTCACTTTACGCGTGTGGGAGAGGTACCCAAAAAAAAAGCTTTTCGATTTTTATTTTACCACTTTGTCGGCATGATTGATTTTAAAAATAAATTCGAAGTACGGGTGGGTATAATTGTAATTCAATAAAACACAGAATAAAAACTTAATTACATTTTATTGCATAAATTGATTTTATATACAAATGCGTATATCGTTCTATATTACACTCGTGCATAATGTTGCATTATATTAAACACACAATTGTGCATGTCTTTAAAATAACTAATTCTAAGTAATTAGTAGTAATTACCTAACTATATAATGTTAATAGGTGGATTATGTATATGGGTTAACCAAGAAACAATAACTAGCAAATCCTAGACTATATCTAATACAATGTTTAAAATGTTCATATGAAATACCTGCCAATATATTTGGCCAGCACTTTATACAAATAAGACGGACTTGTGATACATATATAAAAATAACCTAACATTTTCATAAAGTAATTTTATTATAATAAAACGACGCTTTTAAAACCCCTGACTACCATTAACCTAATATTGAATAATGTGGGTCCCTAAAGATAATACTTTTAAGATAATAAAAACTAAAATCTCGAAGGTGCTATATGTGGCGTCCGTAAGTACGGTACCATGTCATGGTAAGTGATGTCAGGCAGGATATAAAATAGTAGTTTATGACGAAATAGTTGTGATGCATCTCTTTTTAGGGTCTCGTGCTTTAAAAAAAAGAACGGAGCCCTTATAGTATCACTTTGTTGTACGTCCGTCTGTCTGTCAAGACCCTTTAAATATTATAGCAAGCGAAAGTGTCTAAGACATTCAGTTAATTTAGTTATATAAGAATATTATATATTAAAAAATAACATAATGTATGGATTATTATACTGTTTGTACTAAAAATTGTTGTGAAAACATTTATTAAATACATGTTATCATAATTTAAAATCCATTCTTAGCAAATCGCAGACAAAAAATAGGTATCAATTTATTTCAATTTTTCGTTTACGATAAATTTGTAAAATTATTTTTAAATATCAGTCTATTTATATTGGACCATAGATAATAGATGGATTGGTTAATTAGTGTTTATTAGTACCTACAGTAGACAATTATACTAAAACGAATGTACTTATTATATTTTAAAATATGTTACAATTTCATACATAAAATTACGGTAAACATTACTGAATTTTATTGGGCAAGTCTATGAGAACTCGGAAATGTAATCTATATAAATAAAAATGTATCACCAAAATACATGTGATCGTTTAACTTCCGATAGACTGAACCGATATCGCTTATTCTGGTATTGAAATATTTGTGGAAGTCCAAGGAAGGTTTGAACGAAGTTCATCAGAGCAGCTAAATAGTTTACTATTTACTGTAATTTTTAATGCTTAACATGCATTTTAAATTGTACGAGTTACCATACGTAACATTACATATTATATCAATATCAGTTGTTCGCAAACATAATTAATATTTAATATATAACAAAGCATTATAGTTACCTAAGATATTTTATGAATATAATAATATTAAAGCCATTAAAACTAAAGAGTTTAGTTCTGGTCGGTGTACATTACAAAAAAATATTTAAAAAAGTAATGTCAATCAAAATGTACAGTTTAACGGAATTCCTTATGATCTTTTTTGTACTTTTCTTGTTAGGCTCCAGGCCTCGTCATTATCATGAAAAACCTTATTTATCGGAAAAAGTATCATATTGTTAATAAAATACGATACAACTCATTGAGGTTATGGCGCGCGGAATTAATGATTCATTCGATTCGTTCAGTCAAGTGAACTTCCAGCCGTATAAGCTTTTATTCAGCTTATTCATCATCAATATCGAACGTAACCGTACGTTAGTTACACAGTAAAGATGTAGTAAATGTTTTACATCGTATTTATCTTGTTACCTCAACGAATTTACGGCGGGCATTAATACAAAAAAAGGTTAAAACCTACATATTTTTCTCATAATTAAAACTGACATATTTCGATTGCTCCGGGCAGTCATCGTCGGACAGCGATGTTGTCACTTTCGTGGCGCGGACAGCGATGTTGTCACTTTCGTGGCGCGGACAGCGATGTTGTCACTTTCGTGGCGCAGCCAAGACTGTCGGAACAGCTAGTCTAATACGGTCGAGTTATCAATGATGCTATCATGTTCTAACAAATACGTAAGTGCGAAAGTGACGCATAGCTATGCGAGAAAACGGCAACCATACTAGCCTTCACGGAAATTGTGATAAAAATATGTGAGTTTAACCGTTTCTTCGTCTCATGAGAGTGTAAATTGTATAAATTTTTCGTTTTCGTCAAAATACTCTGGTTAATCAGTATGAACAGTCTTACTCATCTTTGTATTTCGCCGTGTTTGGACCGTGTGAGAGCAATCTGGTCTTATACTAAGCTAAGACCTATTCATCATCAGGACAGCACCTGACGTACTCGAGCGCCTTATTAAGAACCTCCAACCATTCATCTCTATCCTTGGCGGTGTCAGCCGCGAGCAGGTGCCTCCTCACCACCGTGCCGTCGGGGCGCCGGAAGTAGACCAGGGAGCCGGAGTCCGGCACGACGAGGCCGGCCGGCACCGCGGCCTCCAGCAGCAGGGTGTTGGGGCGCGCGCAGAGGTCGCGCGGGGCCTTGATGATCCTGTCCGAGATCACCGTGGTGAGGTCGATATCGCCGATTGGCATCTGGAAAAGATGGGTATATTTTCAACCGACTTCAATATTTCTAAAGGAGGAGGTTCTCAATTCGTCTGATTTTTTTTTAATGGGCAAATCTTAGTTTATAGCAGCTATGTAACTCTCCGCGCGAACTAGAATCGATCGTCTTTTGTTTTGTGCCAATACCGGCCAAATTTTAGTTTATAGCACGCCTATGTAACTCTCCGCGCGATCTAGAATCGATCGTCTTTTGTTTCAAAGCTCGGAATTTTCACGGCAGCGAAACCAAAGACTGTCGCAATATTTCGTAAAGAACCACACAAGTGTGAGTTCAAGTTGTTGTTCTTCGTAAAGAACGAAACATGTCGAGCGAAAATCGACTAAATTACGTGAGTGACCCGTTTTAAATATTATTTAATATGTCGCAATATTACTAGAGTTAGAAACCGTGTTAGAAACACGGAGGTCCTTAGACGTGCTAATGTCGCCGGAATAGAGGCCTATCTAATGAGGCGGCAGCTGAGATGGTGCGGGCACATCTCCCGCATGTCTCAAGACAGAGTTGCAAAGCGCATCTTTTACTGCGAACTGCAAAATGGCAAGCGTAAGCAAGGCGGCCAGTTCCTGCGGTATAAGGATGTGCTGAAGCGGCATATGAAGAGAGCATCGATAGAGCCAACGACATGGGAGACTGTGGCCGGGGACCGTCCACGGTGGAGGCATACTGTGCACACACAGGTGCGTGATTTTGAAGCTAGGCGATGCTTGGATCTCGACGCTAAGCGCGATGAGCTATAGGCCAGACCACGTGTGGCCATACATTACAATTATATCGGAGGAGTGCTGACGTGTAGCGAGTGTGCCCGCACATTCTCTGCAAAAATTGGCTATGTCAGTCACCTGAGAGCTCATCAGCGGCGCTCTCAGTGCTAGAACGTAGTCGCTGTGGCCGAAAACTGCTAGGAGAGATGATGATGATGATGATGAGAGTTAGAAATATTTTTTTATCCATATCGATAGTTTTGTAAAAGAAGAAGAAAGACGGTCCATCAAATCATCTAGATTATGTTGATGATACTGTTCCAGGATCTTAGGGAAGTCGTACCTTCTTCTGCACATCGTCAGGGTACTTCCAGTACGCCAGACGTGGTGGCTGCATCCGGAACCAGCGGCGGTGCCACGCTCCGAGTCCGGAGACGTCGTCGAAGGCCGTAAGGAAGGCCGCATGAGGGGCCGGCGTGGCGACTCGTAGACGAGCTTTGATGCCAAGGTTTATGGAGCCATCTAGGGGGCTGCCACCAGGAACCTTGGGAGAAGAGTGCAATTTAGTCAGGATATTTGTTTTTGCATTGAATTTGTACCTTTAACGTATTAACCGGGTCGGCCATGATAGCTATAATTGTTGAAGTCAGAGCATACAGGACAACTCGTGGTCACTACACATATCGTCGCTATACTTACTCAACCTCGTATCTGCAAATCTCATTTGATAGAGAAAACACCCGTATTCCTAGTGACTGAAAGGTGACATTTCCGTCAAATGATTGCTGTACATATGAGGTTGAGTAAGTATAGCGACGATATGCAGTCCCATTCTAATTTAGTATGAAATCGCGTCCGCTTATTTCAGTTCCACCGACGCACATAGGGGTAAATTCACGATATACCTACGCGGCCAAAGGTAAATTTATCGAAATAACAAATATCATTGTAATGACGACTACTACCGACCGACGACCTTTTAACAGGTAGGAAACAAAATCTCCCCACCCCCGTCTTCGCGTTTCGTCGGAAATTGATCGTGCTACTTCGTGGTCATTACATGTTCTCGGCACTCTCTCAGAAAGGGTTCACTAAATACGTCAAAATAAAGATCGTGGCTAGGAGACACACGTTTGATCTCTTGAAAAGTAAATATTTACCTACCTCGAATGAAAAACTGTGTGCCTTGCACGATCGACTGTTGTACAATGAGGTTACACTAATGACCAAATAGAAAATATATTATCTATACTAAAAATAATTGATTGAACTTTGTAACATATTTTAAAATACAGAAATAATATTGGCCGCGTAGAACGTGAACTTACTCCCTATGTGCGGTGTTTACGATATGTGTTCGTGAAAATTAAAATGATTTACGATTTTAGGGGTGAACCTGGATTATTGTAACAAAAATGGTGTCGGTCGGTTATGCTCATAGAATCGTAGATATTTACAAGCAAAACCCGGAGTTAAGCGTTTTTTGTACGGAATTTAACAGTTTAACTCCGGGTTAGAGGCTAACCCTGGGACCTGGGTGGTGCAAGTGGGCCTAAGTGGTCCCTTTGGATTTAGGTATTTTAACCCTAGGAATGTTGCTGTCAAACACTTTTTGTTCAAATGATGGCCTTGAAATTGAAACGCTAAAGTACATTATAAGGCGGCACTGATCAGTGCTTAGACATACCACGGGTTAGCTTTAGATTATTTACATACCTTGTTGAGTGTAAAGCTCTTGCGGTTGGACTGCTGCAGTGCGAAGATGCAGTAGCCGTGCAGTTGGAACTGCGGGCTGCGGACCGAGAGCGGCCCGGCCGGGGACTGCACGCGGGGCGTTTTCAGTTCCGATACTTTCGATTTGGGCGTCAAGAGTTTGGAGTTGGACTGAAAAGAATGTCGTCATCAGTTTGATAAGTTTTCGTATTTTAGAAAAAACACGTATTAGCGAGAGGATTAGCGCAAGTTGAAACATACTGAGTTTTGCGAGTGTGACCTGGCACAGAGTTTACAGTGACTCCCTCATTGGCGGATTGTTCTCTATAATGCAAGGTATCATCGTTGTACTCCTACTAATTTATTTGTTTTTCATATTTTCATACACTATAAAGCTAGCAAATCTAGTAAAAACGTGCCTTTAGAACTGGATTTGACGACAGTCAAATTAGATGGTTAAATCTCGCAAAGTCGCAATCGTAAAGGTGTACTGGAGATTTCATTACAACATTTTTACAGGAAAATAGAAATATCTCGAAAGCCGAGCCGAATTTAGCAACGTTAATTAAGATTTTTACTTTAAATATGGCCAGAAATATGCTGTTAAAATCTCTCGCAATGCTCACGAGCACCGTGTACTATAAATTGAAAAGAGGGACAATGGGGGCCTTGGTCACATTTAGACCAAACGCTGGGAAATTAGTATGACTATAACAATGATACCCTCGATTACAGAAATATGTAGATTTATTAGAAAACACAATCCCCTCAATGAGGGCGCCACTGGACGTTCTGCGCCCTGAAGTAAATCGCGCTTGGTTAGAAATGAGCTTTATACACAGTATAGAGCTCATTAGAGATAGGTTCTGCGCCCTCTATATATTCCATAGTGTAGGACACCCAGAAAATTACAAAATAAAGTGATTTTACCTTTTTATTAGTGATGTGATATTTGACTTCGTGTGATAGGATCTCCTTGGACGCTTGCAGCAAGTAGACTTCAACGGTTACCTAAAAACATTATGTTCAAATAACATATTTGTGTTAACAATATAATCCTTAGATACATGGGGGTAAAGCACATAAACAAATAACCAGTTGTACGCTTCGCACCTCTCGTAACCTGATTCTTGCTGTTCTCCCTCACAAAACTGGATTCTTATCAAACTGGCACCTGCCAGAATGCTCTCCCTCTGCCTATCAGACAAGCTCAAAGTAATTCTTCGTTTAAAAGCAAGTTGCGTAAGCATTTATTCGAAAATATTCGTCATTAAGTGTCTGCGTGATGTTTCGCTCTAGGTTTGTTTGTATACACTTAAAGTGTATAAATTTTATTATTAATTAAGTTTGACATGTTTTTATTTATCATATCTTTTGTCTACTATCCTGCACCAAACTAACAGTTTCAGTTTAGCCCGACGGTTGACCGGTAGAGAATGCCTTAAGGCATTAAGTCCGCCACGTTTAAATAAATAAATAAAAAGTACCACTGCGATCTGCGAAGTAGTTAGTTATGCTGGGCGTTGCGCGAATCGACATCCATTGTGCCTTATTTTTGGGTGATAACTTTAACTATCGCTTCTAGGTTGCTAACTGCCTCCTTTAGTGTGCTTAGAGTCCCTATAGTAGATTGTGTTACAAGTGATCAAAATTATATATTTCCGGCGAGGGCGTACATTGAATTCCGAATGAAGCGATGGATTCTACAATAAAGAAAGTACCGTTTTGATACCGTGTGTCACATACTGCTTTTCAAATCAGCTAAGAGGAAATAAACAACCGAAAACAGCCACATACCAACATCACGATGCCACTAGTTAATGCCCGAAAACGTAAAAATATGTAGTCCTTGAACAGAAAAGTGGCACTTTGATCCCTCCCAGCAGGGAAGAAAAGTGCCACTTTGATCCCTCCTAGCTTGAACAGGTAAAACCTAATACTCCAGTATACTTCTACCTGTCTGCAGTCTCGGAAAACATGTTTTGTTGTTTCCTCTTTTTCCATGCAGGCTCTGCACTACGAGTTGTTTTCCTCATGTTATTGAATGCTTGCTTAGTGTGTTGTGTTGTGTGACGTTAAAAAGATTAACAAAACAATCGTCAAAGTAGCGTGTCACTTATAAAGAGAAGCTCCGTATAACTCTTCAGTTATAAACAGCCCTCAGTTGTTCAAGAACAACATTGTACGTACTTTGAAATCGCTGGCGAGTCCCTCCATGCGGATTTCGTCAGGGAAGTGAAGTAGGTGGCTGGTGGGTTGTGTGAGCTGCATGCTGGTCGCTAGCACGCGGTCTCGGCATTTTAGCAAGCATACGGCGTGATGACCGACGGCACCATCTGTCATGAAAAAACTCTGTTGTGAATCCAATTATAATTGTTTATTGAAGATTTGCTAAGTGGCTGTGTGCATCTGGGGGTCAGCTTTCGCAACACAGATTAACCTAGCCCCAAACTTAGCAGAGTTTGTATTATGGGTACTAGGCGACGATTTATATAATTATGTATACATACATAGGAAACGTCTAGGGTGTGCAAACAGGTTTTTAATGATCGAATTCCATGTAGACGAGATTCTATACCCGTTATCCCGATTGAAATTGGTGTATTTCTTGATTTCAACGGCTCCCGTACTTTTTTGCTATAGAAACGACGATCCTTTCCACAAAGGATTTCAGGGTTATGCAACTCAATCCAGTCTGGACCAGACTCCAATAAATCTTCAGCAACCGCAGAAATTTTTGTAGCTGTATGCTTCAAGTAGAGGCTACTCGACACAAATTTGGCTCTAGTGGATATCTAGCCCCTACTAAGAAGTGGTCTACTACATTTTCCGCTAGGGGCACTAGTGGAACGTGGGTCCTGCGGGAACATTTCAAACGTCACTTTGACAATTCTCTCATACTGACACAGGACCCACGCATGAGTGGCGCCGCCTGGTGAGCGATAATACCACAGCGTAGGGATGTATTCCGTACAGTGAGGTAACTCCATACACGGCCAGCGGCTCGGCTCGGCGGTCGTGCTGAGGCTCAGGGTTGTCAAAAACTACGCGAAAGATATTACAGTCTCATTGGCAAACTAATTTCCATTTTACACCCTATAAAATAGACCGCCGAATTTTCATAGAAATTCGGCGGCGTCTCCTCCCCGCCTCCCCGCGCGCCCCCCACCGATGACCCAGAGATCGGCGGAGTTAACCCACTGTATGGAGTACATCCTTACGCTGTGGTAGTACGGTGGCTCCCATTACCTGCGTTGAGCTGGCGCACGTACTCGCGGCGCAGCGGCACGCTGAGGCTGTCCATGTGTATGGCGGCCGCGCCGGGCGCCGCGCCCGCGCCCGCGCCCTCCACCTGCAGCCGCTGCATCTCGTGCAGGCACGCTTGACGCCGGTGCGCTGCGGGAACGAGAGAGATATATAGTCTGACAAGCGAGCGAGCGCAGTAACAGTAGGACAAAATAACTATATCCATCCCTTTTTTCAGGGTGGTAATACTAGCGTAAGAAAAAGACAGTATGATGCTCTCTATCCTACTGTTACTGCGCTCGCTGGGTTGTCAGACTATAGCTCGGCCTAGCGTTGAAAAAGTCTGGAAGAAATCCGATTTTTTCCCAGACGACTCGTTTTTTTCGGATTCTTTCTTATTCGTGCACAGTCAGACATAATAATATTAATAATACATTCTCTTTCGTACCCTAGTATTAAAACCCCAAAGGGATGGATACAGCATTCTCATTCAAATGTTACTGTGTTCGCTGGGTGGCCAGACTATACTTAAAGAGTTCTTATTCCTTTAAAAATCTCATGATTTTAGTACTTTGGGTTCATGGGGGAAACATCACGAACGATCACTAATCAAGCTAATAAGTACCAAAAAAGATCACGTGATTTGTGCATGAGGCCTTTTCCGGTGTGATAAAATGTCAATCGTAATATGTTTTCTTTTACTATCTTAAACATCTTATACTATTGTGGCCTAATGGCATACAATGGATGACAGGTATATGTATTTAAGAGAAGTTTTACTCACAAATTTCACTTCAAAAATCACTCGACATTAGCCAAATTATAGCAAAAAACGGGTTTTTCCGCGTGTATATCATTATTACATGAAATACATTCAATCTTCAGCTGTTTACTACCTACATAAAATTAAGATCACAGTATCATAGATATTTAACAATTAATTGAAATTACCTATTCTTTCGTCATACTTTTAATAACCTCTTAAGAGAAATAATACCTATGCATATTGCTTATATTTAGCAGTTTAGTTTACAGACTTTTACAGACTTTTTGCCGCACTTCTTCGGAAGCTGTTTAGATGATCATTCTATTTCGACGCTGTATCAAATACAAAAGCCGTCACGTAACCAAAATGTCAAAACTGAAGTTGAGATTGTATGCACGTGCTTTAAGGACTTTCTCTGTGGTTTGTGACGGATTAACCTGTCATCGTCGTTGGACCTATATGGTGCGGATATACCCGTCGTTAGCGTCGTCACCCCAGTTATTCTAAAGTCAACCCGTCATACAGGTTAAAGCAGGTAATACATACTTGCAAGTAGAAGCAACCGTTCGCCTTCCGCCTGTTCAGTAGATCCGCTGAATTCTATGGTCGCTGCGCACAGATTTAAAGCTTGGCTGGCCTGAAACATTAAATCTATTATTATTATATATTCTAATATACTGTACCTATTTTAATCTACTCAAACGGAACGTTCCAATTGAGTCGAAACACGTTTAGCTAGATGTCTCGCTCGCGCTCGCTGTCTCTAATAATGCACGTCGCAGCGTTCTCGCTTTTATTTATTACCCAAGCCTACCGGAACTATCCTTTTTGGTCCACTATAGTGTCATAGTAATTTGAACCTATTATACCTCAGTTACATTCCATGTTTAAATTAATTCTAGCCTATAGTTGACGCATATGTGCGTCATTGGTACTGTACCTGCGATATAACAGTCTGTTGTTTAGCGACTTCAGCCTGTAGTTCCTTGATGCGTTGTCGCACTGTAGTGACATTGACTGCGGGCTCGTCAGGCGTAGCCGGGATATCACGCTCAGGCGATGTGTGTCGGATGACGCGCATGGGCGTTGACGGCGTTGATGACTGTAAGAAAAAACGTATTTTAATAGTGTTGTCTTTAAAACGGCTGTACACAGTCCGAGAGCTTACTTCCTTTTGGACACAAATGAACTGCTGATGCCGTTGAAGTCAGAAATTTCAAAAATTAAAAACCTTTTTTGTGTCTCGCTTTCCGGTAAAATATAACTAAATATAATTTAACGGCCTCCTAGTTGGTAGTGACCCTGCCTACGAAGCAGGAGGTCCCGGGTTCGAATCCTGGTCAGGGCATTTATTTGTGTGTTTATCACGAATATTTGTTCCTGAGTTATGGATGTTTTCTATGTATTTATGTAGTTACATATATGTATCTGTCTATTATACAGTATGTATCACGAAGAGCAAACCTCAAAACTGGTTGACGGGGAACTCGAGTACAATGTAATGACGTGCATTTCACGTGCCAAAATACATGTTTTATGGCATAAAATTACTAAATGGATTACTCGAGAACCTTCTTTTTGCAGTCGGTTAATGGTTTTTGTGACATCCTATAGGGTTTTGATTTTTGACAGTGCATGCGTATTGCGTACTGTTGATATGTAGCTAGGCTAGGGGCAACTAATAAACATTGACGTTGTTATGTCAACGCACATGCGCTTTGAATTCTGCTTATAAGTAACCTAGGTAATCATTTAAATAATGGCTGTAGTCATAGGCAACGCGCAAGCGCTTTGTTAACTGTTTATTTGTAACTAGGTAAAAATCCAAACTTCAACAAGGTTTGACGCCTGTCTGTCAGTTGGTAATTTAAGAAATGTCATTAATAAGATTGTAAACAAATTATACAGGGGAGGTGCAAAACAATAACAATTAATGTACATTTTTATACCTCACGTAAAAACTTTCGTATTTTTGATGAATTAGGTACCATGCTCATATTTATGATCTAAACATTAACGGGTTTCTTTCTTTGCCTTTCGTTCTGATACATACTGTATAATATATCGTCGCCTAGTACCCACAACACAAGCCTTAATGCGCTTACCGTGGGACTAGGTCGATTTGTGTAAGACTGTCCCATAATATTTATTTATTTATAAACTATAGTAACACTCACCGCGCTCTGCATTCTCCTGTAGAAGCTGACGCTGTGCACCAGCTCCGAGCCCTTGTCGGCGCGCGGGGTGGGGGGCTGCGCCTTCAGCGGGGACTTGAACTGCTTCTCCTGGTACACGAAACTAGTTGAGGAGAGGCTGCCGTTCTGCAACCCATCGTTTCAAAACTTAAGAAATGCCCATGAAAAATAGCAAATTGAATTTTAACAACATACGTAGACCAAGGGCATTTATTAAGTTTTGAAAGTTTTTTACTTTTATTAAAATAATTGTTTATATTTATGGCATATCTTCAATGACGTATTTTGATCTAAGTCCACAAAGCGTGCTTTTGCAGCATTTTGTAAGTGCAGAAAGCGGCGACGTGCTGCTTACGCTTTGTTGGACATAAATGGAATGTTTATTTTTTTAAGTCAGTATTTGGAGTTCCAGACTGTGGTAGCCGACATCCGTAGAGGATATGGCACCTGAAGAAGAAGTTAGTTCAGAACTATCAAAGTATAAGGAGAGCGGTGTCTTCCAACACAGGAATTTTCGTCTACCGGAAGACCCCATGCCATATATCACGAAAATGTGCTTTTTTATTAGTTATTAAATGTGATTGCGCGTTACTGCGTTAGTTAATGGTTGTCAGCTGCGTTCCAACGCCTGCGGTTTATACGAAGTATCTTACACTGTATAGTAAAAACCTTTAAGAACATATAATTGTAAGTTGGATGTGACATAAGAATTAATCTTAAGTTTTTGCATATACTACTTGTTTACTTCTAAGCCAGCATGCATCGGCCGCTGTCCAGATGTGACGGCTTTGTTCTTCACTTGTTTATGTTCATACCCACTAAGATTTAGATTTGTTACCTTGCTACACTTATAAATAAAACAAAAAATATATACCTATACTCGCACTTACCGTATACTCAGATACTTTAGTTGAAACATTGTGATAGGGACGGTGAATCCTGACCCACCGTGATACAGTTTAAACTAGTACACAGATACACTTACTTACCTTTGGTTTTTACCATAGTATTCTAATAAGAGTTAAAACAAAACAATGTAAGTAGTACCTAAGCACTTTTGTCAGCTCAATAAAATACTTTTTACTTTACTTTACTTTTACTGTACTTATATTTATTTCAGTATTCTAAAAATTGCTACAAAATCGTATAAGAAGGGAAAAACTGCCTTTACCTTGTTAATTTTAGGGGGCGTGGGTCCATCGCTCTCGTCGTCCAACGCTTCGTCCAGCAAGTCGTCCAGCTCACTGTTGCATTCGCTCTGGGAGTCCTCAGAGTCGGACTCTCTTACTGCTTTCTTGTAGCTGGAGTTGTTCTTCTTTACCACCTGTATTTATAAAGAAATTATTATTATATACTTTTTGTAAATAGATACAGTGTGTACAACAGGACTTTACAAGAAGATTGAACTTAGACACGACCTAATGGAACGGCTAGGCTAGGCTAGGAAGCCAAGACGGTAGGGTCCCTGCCTACAATTGAATACAATTATAGTTCCTAAGTAATGGATGTTTTCTATGTATTTAAGCATTTATATGTATCTATTTATTACATATATCATCGTCTAGTACTCGCAGCCTTATTGAGCTTACCGTGGGCCTAGGTTGATTTGTGTACGATTGTGTCACAATGTTTAATATTTATATTTATTACTGGGAAGTGCGTCAAAGCTGGTCTTTTAGTAGATGTTATATCAATTATGTTAAATTAAGCAAACGCAGGATACTTTTAAAGATTGGGATAAAAACTAAGTATTGTAAAGCCAAAATGTCATGTCATGATTTGTATGTTTGTATTGAGTTTAAGCTTGCGAGTTCGTTATCGTTATCGTTAACTGACGCCACCAGCCAGCCGTTCAGCTGCAAGGACGCGGAGGCGCTGGTCACACCAAGGAGGAAGGGACGGAGAGCCTAGTCGAGATTGCTCGAATGTACGTACCAGTACGGTCCGGGTCGGTCGGTCAGAGGCGTATAATTTGGCGGTTTAACAACCTCCGTCCGGACTTAACCCGTCCGAGATGGGACGGGTATCCGGGCCTTCTTGCATATTCTCTCCATCGTCTGCCGCCTTGGCCTGCCCAACTGGCCCTCCTGCCCGAGACACCAGTGGGCCAAAAATACAGGTTGGGAGTGTAGGGCTTGTGCAGTTAAGGAGGGGAGTTGACGGGAGTGAGAACCAGACCGAATACTTGCATCGTGCCCAGTAATAGGGAAAGATAGATATATACATGTGTTGATATATACAAGAGGGATAGTGACTGCGGTTTAGTCGATTGACTTGATTTCAATCTTTGATGCATAGTTAGTTGGGTGCTTCATTCATTTTGCCCTGCCTGTGGTTGATTGGTCTCGTCTGGCTCAGACTCGGTGTCAGTCTCCGGTTGTTTGTAGATAGTTTCCACTTTCTTCTTGAATTTTTCTGTCCTGCGCTATATGTTTCCAGTATGTTTGGCTTTTTTTTTGTGTAGCGGGTTATATCATGGTCCAACGAGTCGAGCCATGTGAAAATTGGCCTGCCCACTTTTCTTTTGCTTTCCCTGTGTTCCCTGTAGTAGAATAGCCTACGTACTTTAATAGTTTTCGTAATTGATTTTCCTTCTATGTGTTGTATTTTTCGTATACCAAGCATCTCTTTCAAAATATACCATTCATACTTTCTAAGCCGTGACCCGTGACCTATTGCTCCTTGTGATTGTGAGGGCCATACATAAGCTTGACACCGTAGGTCATAGACGGTGCAATGACCATTTTGTATAATAACCTCGCTATTTTCCAGTCTATGTTGTATTTTTGTATAAACTTAGATAATATTTTGGCATTCCGGATAGCCTTGTCGCATCTGGTTTTAATTGCGGTTCGTCTGTCATGACCGGCTGTTATGTAAGTGCCCAGGTACCTGATTGTCTGAATGGGCTTTATTGGTACTCTACCCAGGCTCCTTTGTTGTTGTTCCGCTACCGGAGGGCCCAATGGGTCCCTAATAATGAGTTTTGTTTTTGTTTCGTTAATGACGAGGCCTACTGTTTGTAAAAGGGTTTTTAGTTTACTTATTAGCCGGTCGAGTGTTTCTATGCAGTCACCTATCATAATGAGGTCGTCTGCGAACGATAAAATTAAAGGAAGGGTGATTTTATTGTCCTGGTTGAGCGTGAGAGCCTCGTCTTCCTCTTCCAGTGTCTTTAGGACGTCATCAATTAAAATCGTAAATAGCCTTGGTGATAACGGGCATCCTTGCTTAAATCCTTTACCTTTGTTTATGATCTCTGTGGTTTGCCCGAACCATGAAATGAACGTCCGTTCCCTCATGTAGGCCGCAATAATTCGGTTGGTAAGGGGAGTGCTAACTTGGCTAAGCAGGATGTCCCTTAAAGCGGTAAGGTCTACGTTGTCAAACGCTTTCTCGATGTCTAATGCTACTACAAAGATCCTTTTACCTTGCCTCTAGTTGAAGTCCAATACCCGACGGAGGGTAAACAAATGATCATCCGTGGACCTATTGTTTAGAAAGGCGACTTGGTAATTACCTAGAGCTTTCATTTCTTTGTCCAGTTTTTCTAGTAAAAAGTTGGCGTATATACGATATCCGACGTTACAGATGGATATTCTTCAGTAATCATTCACGATTTTGGGCGAAGTCGTCTTTGGTACCGGTACCTGCTTAGATATTAGCCATTCCTCCGGAACTTTGTTTTTCACCCATGCCTCTTGCATTACGTTTGACATTTCAGCTATGAATTCTAGCGGCGCCGCCTTGTACAGCTCTGGTGCGATCTGGTCGGTACCTGGGACTGTGCCGTTTTTCATTTTTTTTTTTAAATTTTAGAGACGGTTTTCATGTCGGGTCCCTCTCCTGGTGGTGGTTGGTCGAGATCGCATGCGATTATATCTACTAGGTCACCTTCACTTTTTTTTTATTCAGTCTCTCAATTAGCCATTGGGATAAAGCGGTTAGGGGTGGTACGTTTTACGTGTACGTTATAGTCGGATGTCGCTGTCGTCTTTCTCGACGTACAGATGATTAGCAAGTGTCTGTCGAAGTTCGAAATGATCGATATTCTTATCTAGTACTGCATTTAGTTGGTCTGCTATGGCTCTGTATAGACAGTTGCCGTCTTTAGGTATCGGGTAGATCTCCATTGTGACTTGGCTGTTTCTTAAATCCGATTTGGTTTATTAAAGAAAAGCTCGGGCGTGTTGCTTTCTTTGTATTTGAATAAAATATTGGATGTGATCTTTTGATGCGCGTTTGAACTTTGTTTAAAACATAATGTAAACTAAAGACATGCAATGATCTAGGGTTGTTGTCAAGCAAAACAATGTAAAAACCAATGGTTATCTTTTAACTCGGCGACTCTGACACGCGACTGTGGTGAAACAATGGGCATAGAGACAGGAACTATTGCTACAAAAGGGTCTAGTTTCAAGTTATTGGTAAAACAATGTAAAAACCAATGGTTATCTTTTAACTCGGCGACTCTGACACGCGACTGTGGTGAAACAATGGGCATAGAGACAGGAACTATTGCTACAAAAGGGTCTAGTTTCAAGTTATTGGTAGTTGCCACATGTGGTTGCACTTGGTCTGTTTTGAGAGTTCGGAGTAAGGGGTTTCGAATTTTTTTTTTGGTGCAATATTTATGGCAGTTTTTGTTTTGCAGAATTGGTACTATCCTTTTATTTATTTTTAATTTTGTTTAGTTTCTATATATATATATTTTTTTTCGTTGTCTTAAGTTGACTCTTGTGTTTAAAGGGTATTTGATTTCGGGTTCTGGGAAAGCTTGCACAATTTAATTTTTTTGTTGGCTTTAGAACGCGATTTATGTGTTTTGGGACGTAGGTTTCCTTTTCTGGTCTTTTAACTTTCCGTAGGATTCAGGCAAAACTTTATGTCAATAAGTTGCTATTTAATTATTTGCTTAATTTCGCACGATAAGTTACAATATGGTTGGGGAGTGACGGATTTTTAATTGGTGTTTTATCTTCAGCGCTGTTTTGTGTTTCTAAATATGAGCTAGTTAATGTGGGTACCTGGACTCAGCTTGTGATATTTCAGGTTATTAGTTAGTTGCAAAATGTTATTAACGGGTACTGTTCGAGAGATGTAAAGGCCGCGGTAGGGATGAATCTTGTAGGTAAGTATCTGTTACCAGGGAAGTTATTTGTTTTATGTTATCACACCGCGAGTGTTAAGTTAGGCCCCTGAAATGTAGTCTTGCAGCATAGGTATGAACCTATGTATGCGATATTTCCCGGTTGTTTCTGGTGTGTAAGACTGGTAGCTAGGCTAACTTATTGACTCTAGGCTACGTACATGCGAATATGTCGGTATTAACAGGTGGAATAGGGACCTAGGTCTAGTTGAGGATGATGTAGCGCCTGGTAACGATTATTGTAGCTGGCTGAAGTCCTAGGTGGCACGGCTAATGTGCGCGATATCTAAATTGGGAGCGCTAAAGCCTATGAGAGATAAGAATAAAGGAACGTCCTCACCGGATTTGTCAGTGGAGTAGGTGCAGACAGCTATGTACACGTCTTTGAAGTTGGTCTGCGCCTGCTCTCTGTCACCGCGGCGGTAGGAGTAGACGCGGACTGCAGACTATTTTATAGCACTCACTGCAGCACTAGTATAGGTACACTTGTTAATTAAACCTATTGACACTTCTCGTGTGGTTCTGTAAGGAGTCGAGAATACACCGCGCGGGAATGTCGTATCGTACGCGCACTTGAGGCACTTTCGTCGGCGTTATTGCAGAAACATCTGGTGACGGTCGCCTATTGTTTCGAGGACACTGGGAATACTGGGATGCGTCCGCTCCGCTTGGCGTCCGAAACCGAACTCCGTATGTTTGTATTGAGTTTAAGCTTGCGAGTTATGAATTTATTGGGAACGCAGTGCAAAAATGTTATTATAAACACAATTAAAATGGCAACATCCAAAAAAATAATCATCATACGTTTTTGAACTCATCCACAAATGACATCATACTGGCAACACTGAACTTCTCTGAAAATTGATTGGGTGAAACTCACCAATGGGAATGATGCTAAAGTCTGATTGGTCAGGTTTGACAGTTATCATCAACCAATCAGCAATGGTTATTTGCCCGCCATTTTAGATATGGCGGCTAGTAGAAATTTGGGTGTCGTGGGGCATTCTTGGTAGAACCATCGAACTGAACGGTCAAGAGGTATAGTTTCATAACAATCAGATCCAGAATACATGCTTATTCGTAAGATTGCTATGCTTATTACAACAGGCATTATTGTTATTTTGAAATAACTTCCAACTGTCTCCGTTAACTGGTAACCTTATAGTTTCTCAATATACTTACATTCATAACTTCTCGTCCGAACGACGTTTCAGCCCAGTTGTCAGATTTATTCAAATTGTCATTTATGTTTTCTTGGCTGAAAAAAAAAACATTGTTAATATCCAATATTCGCTTTGAAGTGTTTTAACAAAAAAAGGTAGAGGAATGACAATTCCCATTCAGTCACATTCTCACGACTTTGTTCAGGCTGACTATTTTAAATGCGTAGCTCAATCTCGACTTGGACATGGTTATTCCTCTAGGTTTTTTAGTTCATGGTGTAATTAAGACTAAAATATGATGCTTGGAATTTTCATTATCCTTTAGTGCCTATGCTGTCTGTCTTGGTATGCTACAGAGAAATGCATTTTATTAGCATTTCTTATTCATATATTTAAAATAAGTAACTTAAACCTATGTATCGATACCTTCTGTGTATATTAATGTCTTATGATAAAAATAAACTAAATAAATAGATTAAAGTCGCTCAT
Organism: Lathronympha strigana; assembly: GCA_949128165.1. Lineage (NCBI taxonomy): Eukaryota > Metazoa > Arthropoda > Insecta > Lepidoptera > Tortricidae > Lathronympha > Lathronympha strigana. The sequence continues at coordinate 6,294,763 of OX421923.1, read as the reverse complement.
TTGTATAAGTAATAGGTACGTTCCTATGTTAAATAACAAAATGTGTAGGGATTCAGCCGCCATTTCAGGATTCACCAGCTAAAAAGGCACATTATAATGTGTTCCAATCTTCGTTTAACAATTTGCCTACGATGTTTAGGTCTTAGGCATATCAATCTAGTAAAATGTAAAAAAAAAGGCCAGCTGTGATCGTGATATGCCTGGCGTATCACCCGCTTAACATATCATGTCCAAAGTCGCGCGACTTCATCAAACGTGACTTAAAATGTCGACTCGACTTCTCCACGCTGATATGTATTATTTAGCCCAGCCATCTCAACCTAAAGTGAAAATTTAGAACTTGCCGCATATTAGGTGGTTTTCTATGTATTTAAGTTTTTATATGTATCTGTCTATTATATATATCGTCGCCTAGTACCCACAACACAAGCCTTATTGAGCTTACCGTGAGACTAGGTCGATTTGTGTAAGATTGTCCCATAATATTTATTTATTTATTCTCACGATTTTTGCCTTGTATGACTGCTGCTTCAATTAAATCTGTACGGCTCGTGAATATACTGGCACTTTGTTAGCCAAGTGATGAAATATAATCAGACACGAAATCGCTCTTTAAAAGTATTAGAAGAAAAGCATATCGTAAGCGACATTCTTGTGTTATACCCATTACCAGTTGCGCTTTTGGTCATTCCATTTAATTACCGATTGTGAATGGTTTTATAAAAGGTAGGTACAGTCAACCAATTGGAACCGTAGGCCACTCTAAAAACCATGTCAAAATGACAAGCAGTACCTAAGAGATGTCTTACAATATGATTTATAGCGTCACTATGACCTAGTCTTACTGTGGCCTAGGGTTCCGGAGCTACCTTATTGTCGCTCACCAGGCGGCGCCACTCATGCGTGGGTCCTGTGCCAATATGAGAGAATTGTCAAAGTGACGTTTGAAATGTTCCTGCAGGACCCACGTTCCACTAGCGCCCCTAGCCGAAAATTGTCTCGCGGTAGTCCTCATTGGTTGACTGTACATATTTAAACTTTCACGATTGAAACACATTATTAGATTTAATACAACGGGGCTTAATCGCGTTAAACATTTACAAATGCGCAAAATGTTCAAGTTGATAATCAAGACCAAGTGCGGGTAGTTCGTAAAACCCGCGCGGCTAGAAGATGTTGATGTCAACCCCACCAGCCAGTCTTTCTCCGGGACAATGTCGCCCTTAAGAGTGCTATCACAAAATCCGTCCGCTCGCATTTCAATATTATTGCCGCCAGTTGCGTGCCGACGCGCATCTGTGTGCGGACACACACTACAATCAGGAATACAAACATATTATCGCCATCCCCTTCGAACGGCATAGCAGGTGCGGTTAGTGCGAACGGGAGCGAGCATTCATAGGCTAATGGCCTCGCGACGCTGGACGCGCGGACCAAACATTATTGATACTTGCGTCAGAACATCAACTATTACTTGGCGTACGTGGTGTTGGAAAATTTAATTTGTATAATTGTTTTGTGTTTATCATAAGATTAAAAATAGTTTTATTCGAACGTCAAATGTCTCTAAATAGTATCGGAAGTTATTTTCGAATAGGATTTTATTTTCTGCCTCCGGGTCCAATTCAAAGTTTTAATATTCATATATTGGTACATTTCTAAGCATACCTATTTACTAATAGGTTTAAGTTTTTTTTTAAATTAAACTCAAACTGAATTCTACTTTGGGGTGGTGATATTATATTGAAGGTTACAAAGCCGATAAGATGAAAAAAGGGACGTGTAATTAAAGGATTTTTTTTTAACATTCTATAATTTTAACTGTCCCAGTCTCTATTGAAAGCTCGGTTCTCGAAGTTGTTGACTCGTACATCTACCTAGGACAAGTAATCCAATTAGGTAGGTCCAACTTCGAGAAAGAGGTCAACCGCCGAATCCAACTCGGTTGGGCAGCGTTCGGGAAACTACGCAATGTCTTTTCGTCCGACATACCTCAGTGCCTCAAGGCGAAAGTTTTCAATCAATGTGTGTTACCAGTGATGACTTACGGCGCCGAAACGTGGTCCTTCACTATCGGTCTCATCTCAAAACTCAAAGTCACTCAACGAGCTATGGAGAGGGCTATGCTCGGAGTTTCTCTACGTGATCGAATCAGAAATGAGGAGATCCGTAGACGAACTAAAGGCACCGACATAGCCCTTCGGATTAGCAAGCTGAAGTGGCAATGGGCAGGCCACATTGCACGCAGAGCAGATGGCCGATGGGGTCATAAAGTGCTTGAGTGGAGACCACGGCTTGGCAAACGCAGCGTAATAGGACGTCCACCCACAAGATGGACAGATGACCTTATGAAGGTCGCCGGGAGACGCTGGATGCAGGTCGCTTCCAACCGGTACATATGGAGGTCAAAAGGGGAGGCCTATGTTCAGCAGTGGACGTCTTATGGCTGATATGATGATGATGAATTTTAACTGTAATCCAGAGGCATATTTTTTTGAGTTCCATTTTTTTTGTCAAATATCTAGTTGTGGCACATCATCTGATAGGTCCTTAGAAATAACTTAAAGGTTTCTTGAACAAAAAATTGGTTAATCGAGTATTGGGAGGTCCAAAAAATCGGCCAAGAGCGAGTCAGACTTGCCCACCGAGGGCTCCGCACAAAAGTGGCATGGAACTCTCAGTGTATGGCAGTTGTACAGATATCGGTTTTTTTTCTGTATTTTTGCTTAACGGGAAGTACCCTAATACATTTTGATTCCTATTGCAAATGTATAGGAGATGCGCCATTAACGGCCGCATCTTTTGATTGCGTTGATGTAGAGGTTTGGTTTATTCGCAGCTTCAAGAGACCGCCAACCTGTGTGTGGTATTAATTTCAACTGGTAGGTTACTCGTTCCCGAGATAAAGGGTCTAGACAGACAGACGGGCGGACGGAAGGACGGACAACAAAGTGATCCTATAAGGGTTCCGTTTTTTCCTATTGAGGTACGGAACCCTAAAAATGTGAAAGTTTCAGGAAGTTAGGATATAAGACAACCTTACCATGAAACTCATTTTGAACAAATTCGGCCAACCGTTTTTGCCAAAAACTATTAATTGCTGATATTAAATAGAAAACTTCCATGAGTATTAGACATATTACGTATATAAAGTAGACAGACACGTATATAAAGTCGAAAATAGCTCGACATGTTTCGGAACGGTCCGCGTCCCATAATCGTGAGTAACCCGATCTAAGTATATTAATACAGTTTAGTGCCTTGATATTTTGAAGGCACTTATGCCTTTTTGCTTGCACAATATTTTCATCGTATAACGCTCAGAACCCTCAATTATGCTTGACCCGACACGCTTTTGGTCGGTTTTATTCCGGATTTTGCTCATATAGCAATATGATAATCCCTGACTAGGGTGGTGGCACCAGTAATGGACCAGGAACCAGTAACGTACAACGTACAGTCACTTTCATTATAAGGAAACAAGGTTCATACATTTATTTTGTGTTAACCAATTGACAACCATATGATATTTGAATTAAGAATTAAGTGTCCATCACTCGTGTCTGTCAGCTTAAAGTGTTCATAATGGGTACCGTCACCCTAATAACATTTCTCCATACTGTCCCTCTTAACTCTTGCTACTCACTCGTCAGTTGAAAAATTGAAACACTTTGTTCCCACGCCCCATAATTCGCGGGCTCTAATGTAGGAAGGGCTGGAAGGAGGTACTTATTGGGGATCAAAGATCATCAAAGTATATGACAGCCCGGTAATTCGTGGGCGTGGGTTACGAATGATGGTTAAAGTATCAAGAAGGGTTGGTTGCGGTACAATGAAATTCGATAAAATTATTAGATTTTTTTATTTCATACAGGTCTATAATATAATCAAAACTGTAAAATACTTTCGTCAGTGGTTGGTCGCGGTCTATTTACTTTCCCAAACGCTTCCAGCACTTCCTAGCGCAACAAAACAAACATATTGTACAGTCCACAGAGAACAGCACAGGTCCTACCTCTACGAGCGCACGCGCGGTACTGAGGACTCAGAGCCCGCGCGCATCGGAATTTATACACCATTTGAATATTTAAAAAAATAATACGGAATTTCAAAAAAATATGTATTTTTCGACTTCAACATGAGCTTAAAAGAATAAACTTTAATGTTGTATACAAATCATCCCAATATTTTGTCAAAATTACTGCGAGAATCCCTGTGTTTGCAGTGTATTTTTATCGAAAAATGTGCATATTCAAAATCGAAGTAGTTGGGTTTGTGTGTAAATAATTGGAAATATGGGACCGAAAGTTTAAATAAAACCATGTTACAATATTATATCAACCCGAAAAAACATGTGTTTTCATGTATCGTTTTAAAAGAGATTGAAGTCAAACTTTTGTCTCCGCGCGCTTTTCTGAAAACAACTGCCAGTAATTGTATAGTAAAAGTTAAAACACTGAGTTTTACTTACATTAGAAGCTGAAATTTTTAATACTAGGAAAAGAGCTATCAAACATAGATAGCAACTTTCACATACAGTTCACCGTTTCTTCGTAGTACAACGTCAAAAATCAGCTTTTGTTGCTTTTCCGTACAAATCGTATTGATGGCCTCTTAAAACGTCGGAGTATAGTTTTCAATGTCTTACGCGATTAAACTCCGTTGTACTAAATCTTATAAGGTAGGTACGTACTCCTTGAGATGCCAAACAGTTAATTATTAATCTAATGACATCTTAGGTGGCTTTAAAATTAATGAGTGTCAAATCTTAACTGCTTTCTAACATTTTAGAAATAATAAGAGAAGTGTTCGTAAGCATTATAATATCTGTGTGTAATTAATAGAACGAGTAAGGTCCTTTTTAATTAGTTTTCGTGGTAAAGAGGTTTTGCTTATTTTACAACTATTTTCTAATAAATCTTTGTAACGACTTTGTAGCGACTTGCGCTTGTTAATAAGTGGTCAGAGCCGAGAGTCAGGCCTAGGAGACGACTACAACCTGGATACTGTCCTTTCTGATATTTCATTTAAAAATCTAAAGTTTTAAATTCATGTTATAGTTTCTTCGTTAGAAATAGGATAATTTTTAATTCGTGCATAGTCAGAGAAAATTATATTGTTTTTCTTTCGCTGATAATCGTCGTCCCTATAAGAAAAATGGTTTTTTTATCCTGTTACAATCTAGTTGGCCAGACTATTATCTCCTCATTAAATTGTTTGCTCAATGGTTGATGTCACCGCCTACGATTGACACTCGCGACTGAGACACCAGCTCACCTCGGTATCAACTAAGCTACCAAAACCCGCTAATATGTACATCACCTTTATTATCACGCCTTAGGGGTGCGCCTAGCGACATCTATCGTTACACTACAGTACTGTCTTACCAGCACTAACGCTTGCAACAGCAAAAAGGTTGCGCAACTCTAAGCTAAAGAGATACCTACACATTTTAGGAGAGTTGTAAAGTTTAGAAGAATTTTAATTCTTTTATATTGCCAGAAGCTAGTAAATAAAGCCTCCATACAACTTGCCTCATAGCGCTGTAGATGGCGCTGCTTAATTATTTTGCATTAGCATTGGGCTTTTGAAAATTGACATCTTACCCTACTTAGGTATAGTACCTAAGTAAGGTAATATGTCAATTTGTCAATGGCGCAGTCGCCGTCAGATATATAGAAGCGGCCAAGGTGCTCGGAAATATCTGAACAAGCACTTAACACCTTGACAATAGAGGCGTGCTCAGATACTTGTGAGCATCTTCTAACTAATTAAAGGAACATACGCAAAACTGACCCCAAAACCAACAGATCTGAGAGTTATCTTTTTTGAAAGGTATTTTTATTTACTTATTTTCTTTATATACACACGAAGTTGATTTTGCTTCATATTTTGGGACTAGATCAATCTGCGTGATATTGGCCATACCACTCGAGTGCATTATTGACTGACAATGTAACGTATCCCCCCCTCCCCCCTAAAAAAAGGCTGTCATTCTCCCCGTGAAGGATCCGTCGTCGCCGAGCAGTTGTGAATATTTTACTTACTGTTGCTTAAATACGAATATCACAGATCTGCAATAGAATTCAACTTGTTGCCCATATAACGAAATGAAGCAGACAATAAGACCTGTTTAAAGACATAAGTCTCATCTCTGTTGGTTTTGGGGCCAGCTTCTATACAAATTTACCCATGGTCCTTTACTAAGTCGATTATAACCTGCTTATCAATAGCCGTATCGATATGAAACTGCATGTATAAGAAAACACAGTTGGCTTCACAATAATTTGGTACCGCCTTTGATGACGGAGCCAAGAAGAGAACAGTGTAAACTAAGTACATGTCGTAAACAGGGCTCGTATACATATATTTCTTTGTAACCTAATATCGGAAATTATAACGTTCTTTGGTTTATATTTTAATTTAAATAAATCGAAGTTGTTACCTAAATTCATGATTGGGTCATAAAAACATACATACATTTGACGAGTCTAATTCTTAAGGTGTATATTTTGCCAGAATTTATTCTAATTCAGACTCGATTCAGGCTTTTAATTTATACTTTGTTTTATATTATACTCTCATGGATTAATTTTTATTCCACTATAGCATACCAAGATTACCAAGACGTAAGGAAACAGCATGTTCACAAGGATAATGGAAAAACCAAATCACATCTCCAAATTATTTATTTTACAAACATCTTATAGAAAACACTTCCTATTATCACAGTCAACAAAATGTACACTTACTTAAAATAAACACTTATGCCGTTATTCATAAACGCTCACCAAAACCAAACCCCCGTTACCTAATTTGTCGTTTGTCCTTATCTGTCAGTTTGACATTTGCGTTTGAAAAAATATGGGTCTGTTAAGTTTTTATGAATAAGGCGGTTAAAGTATAATCATGAGTAAGGCAGCTGCCCGAATGACAGTGAGAAACAAACGATCGATTATTAGTGATAACACTAAAGAAACTCATGTGGAGATATAGTTCCATTGCGGATACGAGAGACCAATACCTATAAGTAAAAACTCGCTCATCGCTGCTCGCTGATCTCCGTCGCTCGGACAGTCGCCTAATGGTTAGACCACACCGCATGCAGCCCGTCACGGTACAAAATCGCGATTCTTTAGGAACTGCGCGGTAAGCACATGACGCCTCACACTGCAGTGGGCTTATAAACGTGTCATATATAAATGCTTATGGGCCCAATCACACAATCATATTTATGATCATAGATCTATATCCATTTTCTTCACGTAGAGAAAGAGGGAGGCCTCTTTCTCTACGTGAAGAAAATGGGAGGCATGTAGATCTATGATCATAAATATATAATAGTGTAATATGGGCCTATGTCCTGACTGACTGACAACTGAACTTTAACATGTCCAATAAGTATTATTAATACATTACATTATATTTTAAATTGACGCAAGCATTATAAAGCTGTCTTATTAGTCTTATTACTACATATATATTAATTTTGATATTCTGACACCACAAGTAATGTGAGTTATCCTTATAAATAAGTAGAAAAATGGTACGAGTAGATTCGTGGATTACTTATAGTTGGCTACCCAACTAAGTATATGTCTAGAATTATTATGTGAATTATGTTATGGTTCCATAAAAATGTCGCTTACTTAACGCACACCTACGGAAGTTAAGCCAAAAAATGCATAAAACTAACATTATATTGCTATATTTTTGAATACAATTTTCTCGCATTATTTAAAAGTAGTCAAAGGAATAGCGTTATCTAAGCGACATCCTGGTGTTTGTAAATATAGTAACACCACAACAGCGGGCGTAAGAGACGTAGACATCGATACGATAGCGACAAAGGATAAGCAAACGTCACCTTTTGATGCTGTTCCAAAGGAATAGACGAACGTCTTACGTCTTATGTTGATAACGCGAGGCATCATACGCCTAAGTGTAAAGTTTAAGTGGCAAGCGTGCTGCTAAGTGTAAGGCCTCAGTGGCGAGCGTGCGGCGGGGCGGGTAGCATGGCGTGCAGCGTTTATGTGTTTTGATCAGCATGCACTCAGGACGCGAGTATGCATTTGGTTGTGTTTAACATGAACGCCGCACGCCCCGCCTCGCTGCATGCCCCGCTCGAGCGTCCACTCAGGCCTTACACTAAGAATGCGGCGGGGCGGGCATCGTAGCGGGCAGCGTCTATGTGCTTTGTACACTCAGAACGCTCACATACATTTGCTTGTGTTTAACATAAACGCTGCATGCCCCGCCTCACACGAGCGACCACTTGGGTTGTACACTAACAATGATTTAAGTAGCTTTTACTGGCATAGTTAGCTAGTGATATATTGTAGTTTTACAATGATATATTGTATGTACTTAATAATTATGCAATGATAATTCTACTTTAATAAATACATATGTACAATCGTAAATGCTATGAAAGTATACCTACAACTAATAATAGGCAACATTACAGTCTTATCAAAGTAAATGATGTACACTAAACTGGAGTCTAAGTAGGTGTACAGGAGCTGACTTTTTTTAGAATAAAGGCTACCTAATCTAACTGGAAAAGTCTAGACTGGAATATAAGTAGACAGTTCAAAATGGACAGATGAGTAAGTAGTTAATCTCATCATAGGAATTTTTTATCAAACTGTTAACAAAGTTCTCGATTTTTTTAGAATATTTCGTAGAAATAAAACGATTTTCCACATTACATTTCAGCAAGATTCAATCTCCATTATTGTAAGAATTATTTGAAATTTTCCTGGACCTGGCGGTGGAAAATATCCTAAATTCGGAAACATTAAATAGCCGCCAACGCCGGTTTCACATCGGCATTCAAAAATAACGTGGTCAAAAAGCGTAAAAAACTTTAGAACCGAGACTACTGTCCGTGTATCACAAATTTGACATACGTGCACTGTAACATTGTCTTCTGTTACCGCGATAAGTATTCATTGAAATAACATCATTGGGTCATGGTTAATATACGCGAGATACGCGCATGGTGTTAATATATGCGATTCATCTGTTTGAAGTGTTTCATTTCAATGAACACGAACACAACAAGTTACAAAACCATGTACGAGTAAGTCTGAAATATTGTTGTTAACTTCATTTCAAATATATTTTTTATCATAATAGCACTGCACGATTACGAGTAATTAAAGCATGGTTATCTGCGATTGACAGGTCAAATCACAACTCCCTACCAGGGCTTACCGCAATACATTAGTCCTATAAATATGCCAATTAACTCTAGGTTTTGCTGAACTAATTTTAGCCCTAAACGTAGACCGCGCTCATAAACCTTCTGCATCAAGTGGCAAATTAACGCGTAAGCCATAAAGTCTATTCGCGGATAGCCCCTATCTCGCAACTCGCAAATTACAAGGAAGAGTTTTACTCTGTCGTAACGCGACGCCATGCAAATGCTTGCCCCCGATCCGTATTTACTCGGCATACACTATTGAGCTGTTGATTGCGACATGATGACAGTTTTGGCGATGATTTATGGGTGACAGTTAGCGAATGCAAATTATGCAGACTTTAGGACACAAACAGCAGCACTAACTGACCATCGGTCGGCTTGGGCCGTGGCAATCAATATTAAAAATGTTTACTTAATTGTGTTCACGTTAGTATGTAGCCAGAAGTACTTGTGTGTGAAGTTTGTAGGTAAACTAAAAACCTTGCAACATATTTATCATAGAAGTTGCTTGTTTTTATACTAATCAACCGAAATGGCAATGTCTGTCATTTTCTATACAAAAAAGTTTGCCGGTTTTTGCGGGGAGGCGCGTCAAATGGTATGGGCTATTCGTATGTAACGTAGAGATAGCTATGTTAGATACACGTTAGTCCGCATATGCATTCAGCAGAGAAATAGGTCTGTCAGTTGCTAGTTGGTCTGGTTTAATACTCAAAGCTTAAACATAGCAAAACAATTTTGAAGGAATTACTTTTTTGCAACATTTTTGGTAAACTTTTAGTCACATGAGGACAACGAATGCTGAAATATTGTGAATTAATACACTAGTAAATGAACTCATCTGTAACCAGTTGCGAAAATGACTGCGACATGGACTTTCTTCATATGTAGATATCAAATAACTTGATTCTAAGTAGATTTTACTTGATATGGCGTCTTAAGTTTACCCTATACAGACATGTAGGTCATACTGCACAACTATGGGACCAACCAAATCTAAATCGCTAGTGGCAATCGTTTAGCGACAACGCATAATAATCTATGGAAATGATTACGTAACTTCTCGGTTTCATCTTTCATTGCGATATTTGCGATAGATGTTTCACGTTTCGACAAGCATTTGCGTACAATTGACATCATCGCTTCGGCACAAAATGTTGTAGGTATTATTAGACACATCAACCCAAAGAAGTCAAAACATCTTTCAGTAATTGAAACGCCGGCTCTTTAAGTCTCTTAGTTAGCTAAGCTACATTATTTGGCTCATCGACTCTCAAACATTGGCAATATGGCATATATATTTTGTTCTAGTAGATTAATTACTACTTCAACTGGTCAAATTTATTAGCGGGTTTTTCATGTGTCATTTAGTAAAAGTTTTCAGTGCGAACATTAGAGACGTGTTCAGATATTTACGAGCACCCTGGGCGCTCCTATATATGTGATGACCGTACAATGTATATCTGATACTGTAAGTACCTAGACACGATAAACCCCTATTTAAGAATTGCACAAGTACCAGTAGCAGACGTAATGGCAAACCGGTTGTTGGTGTATGGGCTTGGCCTAGTACAAGTAAAATCCGTGTTATTGCCAAGGTTCACACGTACATACATTTAGATAAAGGTGCAAGATAAGGATGCGTTGTTGGTAAATAACGAACACTTAACAATTTTTACAAATACGTATGCAAGATGAGACTGTGGATTACTTATTTTGAGCAGATACCAAATTATGATAATATAAGATAATAATTAATAAAAGGGATTGGTGGAGAAATGCGGTGTCCCAGAGTCGCAAATTCGCGTCTCACCCGAGACTATGACCTTTTCCACTTTTCCTTTGTTTCTAAGAAATGTGGATTTGAAATTGAAAATATGTAGATACCTATAACAATAACTTCATTGATTTTGGTTCATATCAGATGGAATTGACGAGAAATACAGGGAATCGCTCGATTTTGAAAGGCAAATGTTTCGTAATTGTTTTGCATTCGAAATCCTTCAATATTCTCATTCAAACGGTTTTTTTTATAGTAATCATATACAGGGTGGAAAGACACGACGATCCTTCTCGCAAAGGGGGGTTAGTTAAAGTGATGGAGAATCGATTAGTAATGTGTATATTTTTGTTACGAACAATCAGTAAAAATATTAAAATTAATTAATGTTCTTCTTAGTGACAACCCTGCTATTACTATGTACTATACCTACATGTAACTGTAATGTGACACTTTATGTTTACAAAAATTACTTCGATTTTGCTCGACATACCGCAGCACTCGCTCTTCAAACCTTGGTGCAATGTGAACTACACCTCCTCCCCGTTGGTCGTTTTGGCCCGTTCGTGGTACTATGGGCTGATTATTTGCCACGTGATCAAAGGCCCGTAAAATTGACATACGGCTAGTTGGGTGTGGTGGAGGATATCTTTGTCGAAGCGTCGTTACGTCTCGGCGGCATTATAATTACACTCCCCGTATAACATAAGCAAATTTAGGTAATCGCGGGCTCCCAAGGGCATTTTGAAAATAGGTTTTATCACGTAATTTGCAATTTATTTACGTCACTGTTTTATCACGGGTAAGACTGAGTAGAAATAAATATTTTTCCCAAACAAAATAATACAATTGTGCAAACTACCCACTTACAAAAATCAAACTTAACCATAGAGAAATTGAGACTAAGGGCAGTTACAATAAATAGGTTCATAAAGCCCATAATACACCGCCAGAAGAGCATGCTAGGCGGGGTGGAGGTGCGTGGAAGCTAGAAAATGCAGTTTGTTAACCGATTTGTATGGAAATACCTAAGAAATAAACCGATTGCATACCCTATCTGTAAAGCGGGCCGGGAGGCAACCGCCATATTGTAGCGGGTGGGTAGTATGCATGTAGTGTATGTACAAACATGTTGTTATTCTTGATAGAAGTATGCTATTAAGGCGGTAGGTATAGGATGGGCTTTATGAACCTAATGTGTTGTTAATGTATGTTAAGTAGGATTGGGTCTGGCAGGGTGGTACTGGCTGTCAGATGATGAAGTAAAGGAACGATCGAATTTGGTTTGATAGTTTAAATACTTTTCTTATGAAAGATTAGTTGACGTAGGTATGATTTAGTAGGAAATACGACTAACTTGGCAAAAGTAACATGTTTATTTGAATTATAAAAATAAAGGCTTCAGAAGATATTATTTTAAATTCTACGATTCTGCATGTATAACTGCCTTTAGTCTTAATTTATCTATGGTTAGTTAGATTATTGTAAGTGGGTAGTTCACACAATTGTAATATTGACTGGGAAATATTATGGGGTAGAAATGTTGTTTTGGTAAATGTCACTGACCTTTGTGTTATTGTTAAATGTTATTGAACCTAATGAGGGTTGTCACTTGCAGTATTTTGCATCAAAAGTTAACTGCCTATAACTTAAAAACGCTTACGAATATGAGCCTAGTTTCTTTAGAGGAAATACAGTACTAAATCTAAACAATCCCCCTTTTGCGGAAAGGATCGTCGTGCCGTTCCACCCTGTATAAGTAAAACATATATCACAAAATTTCATTTATAAATTATATATATTTTATAATATTCAATTGATTTTGAAAGATAAAAAGACACATGTACGCTAACGTCTAGTTGTCTAAGATAGATATGATTAGCAGTCAAAATCCTACAAGCTACATTAAGAAATACATAGTATCAAACATTTAAAGGCAACAGAGCTTATTCTTTTTTACAACCATTAGGATTCTAAAGCGAAAAGGTTTAGAAATATCCAAAACTTCCAGTCTAATTGATTTCAAAGTTCTAAAAAGTCAATATAAAAAATCTTGTACTTGAGTTTAGTAAAAGGTACCAATTTGGAACAACCGAAAAAGTAGTACCTGTAGCGGGAAAACGTCACATATATTACAATCGAATTATTGACATATGTCAGACTATTTTCGACTCTATGTGGCAACGTGTGCTGTAAAGTGCTCCAGATATCGGATTGTAGTCAATATGCTAGGCTATAAAAAATTCCATTAAATTAGCAGGATAAAAATCCGCTATAGTAGCAAAAACATATTGTCATTTCAAGTTTCCCAGCCTTATGTCTGATGTATGCGCATATCTCAGTCTCACATTCTATCTTCAATGCCAGCAAGATTGTTAGGACATTATTGTCATACTATAAAGCGAATAATGGAACTATAAAACTGCTATAAAAAGAGTTAAAAGACTTTAAAAAAATGGAGTATTTTCCTACTAGGCCTCCAATATAAGTGGAAGCTGTTGTAGTCACTTTCAAGAGGTAAAAACTACAAACGCATAGTGTTATTAAAATACACATTTTTAAATTTTATGTCTGTCTATCTTTATATGCTATGCTATTGCCATTTTAAGTATTAGAATAATCAGTCTACAACTTAACTTATTCTTAAGATAGACCCAATGGCGATAGCAATTGGTTCAGATATTTCTTGAGATCATTCATCCCCAAATAAAAGGAATTATTTCTTCTCGATTTAATGCTGAAGTGAATTCCGAAATTTATTTTACAGAACACCATCACTCTCCTACAAATGAGAATCGCCATCAAAACCAAATACTATTGCCAATCGGCCAATTCTTCCTCGTAATTGCTTCTTCACCGTCAACTGACCATCTTCCAGAAGCTTCCCGAATCTTCTAAAAACATCGATCGCCCAAAATAATTGATGATTGAGAGCTTCCACGAAGATCGGCCGTCAAAAACAAATGACGACCGACAACATTCGAACACAAAATGGAATCTGAAAGGAGTCAAATGCATAGAAATAGGAAGACGCACTCCAGCGCGTAGTATCCACACCTTGAGCCTCCGCAGTCGGAGTATTCCTCGTTCGTGTTGGAGTTGTCCGTCTCTATGTCGGATAGGTGGGGATATATGCTGGTTGGTTGGTTGGTGACAGTTCCGTTTGGTTCCTTCTTGTTGTTGTTTACTTTTATCCTTTTCACGTCTTCTAGGACGGATAGGACTACTGGTGAGTCTTGAGAACCTGAAATGAAAAGGAACATAGTTTAATGCACTTTAAACGATGATTTCTATGATATTATTTATTTAAAAGTTAGGTTATTATAATCAATATGACTGTAATGAATCGAGTTGAACTTTTTCATAAAATAGAAGTCAAAGGCGCAAGCCGGTAAAATGTTCGTAGGTAGCAGCTGTGTAGTCAGCCAAACATGTTTTTTTATCTTATATCCATGAAATGTCATATCCGCAAGTTGCTTGTTGCCTACATAATATGACTATGATTACCATGAAAGAAAAACCATTGTGTAAAACATACATTTAACGCTGGTAACATTCCAGGGAGCAAATAGCACCTGCAACAGCCGGAAGGGCGACATACACATAATTATATATCTTCCATTCTGTAATACATTTACCGATAGGCTTATTACTTATGAATTAAAGACTATTATTGAGTAAACCATTTGCAAGTTTAATAGGAAGATATGAAGGATGTTCTGACAGGTGACCAGGATCCAGGATACCTACATTTAAAATTGCTAATTACTGTTTTACGAGGCTAAATAGTGGCATTATTCATAGAACGACTGTCGATGCTAAAATGTCGTTGAAAACTTTGTTTTTTCTTATCATCCGTCATTGCGACGTTTAAGGGTGGCGCCGGCAGTTAATAGTTTCAATGTCTTCAGAGACAAGAGACAAAAGACAATCGATTCTAGTTCGCTTTGAGAATTTCATAGGCCTGCTGGTGACGGACGTAACGTAGTCACCTGCACTCGGTAAGCGATGCTAATACACGATACTTCAACTTTACTATGAATAAACTGAATTATGAATAATTACTATGCTAATGTTAAAATGTTACCGACATTGTAACCGGTTTCTGCGTATACCCACACGTATTGACACTATTGATGTAATTTAGAGTGCCATCAGCCCATCATCATTAAGTACCTACCTATAATACAATTATGCCCGGCTATCAAAATTGAATTAGTCGACACGGTCTGGATGCTGTATCAATGTTTTTGTTAATTAACTTCGAAATGGGTTTATTTCGCGGCAACCCATCGGAGAGATCAGTTTTAAAGCCGAAAGTTGTAGGTTTGAACCAGTGGATTTCTCGGAATGTATGTATGTAAATTATTTGATATTTACCTGTTGTTTTGAGAAGGAAAACATAGTGGGGAATTCCGATTAATTTCAATGAGGATAATTGGATTGGCAGATCATAAGGCACTAGTCCCACCAAGCGCGAGTTAGCGATAAGCTATCGGCGACTTTCTCGCCCAAGAAACGAACAAAAGATAATCGCTCTCGTGTAAATACAAGAAATAAGTATATTTATAGTTTTCATCGCTGGCTGATCATAGAGAATCACTCGCCCGCGAAGTAAAATCGCTACTCGCTGATCGCCGATCGCCGCCGGTGGGACAAGTGCCTACAATGGAAATTGTTTTCGTAAACTATGCTTGCGTGTTGGCAAAGCTTTCATAGCGAACTGTAATAGTACATTTCGATGCTAGTGCGGAAAGTATGTCATTACTTCACGAGTCCCGAGGTATCTTGCCACGAGCCGTAGGCGAGTGGCAATACTCGGGACAAGTGAAAAATGACATATCCGCACGTGAATCGAACGACGTTTTTCAATACAGATGCGAAAAAAATTAAAATACATAAGAACGAATTTGTAATATAGTGGATATACTAAGAACATCTTTAAAATGTTTATCTTATCCTCTTTACTTTCTCATTTTCAATCTCATAATAATTATTTCTCATATGCAAAATAATAAATCGCATGTGACAAATCGTATCGTCATGTCTAATAGGGCCGTCGAACATCTTTACCTGATTGAAAAACGCCTCTACTTTGACTGACGTTTCGTTGACACTGTTCCGTTTCATACACACAGATTTATAAGAACTGTTTTCAATGTTAATATTTTTAATGAATGATCATTATTATGACGAAGAAGTAAATATTGAAATATAAAATATCAATATCTTTCATATTTTGGCATTAATAGTAGGTGTTTAGTTTTTTTACGCCTCGGTAAAGTTAACGAACAATAATACTCTTCGGTAAGCAGTCATGAATTGGAACACATCTACATTTAAAAAAATTGGAAAAGTAAAAAGCACTAGTTCGCAAAAACAAACTTTGCGCACGCAAAACAGCCAAGAAAAGGGCACTTTTTGAGCAACTGTATTGAAAAATAAATAGACACACAAAGCAGTCAGAATGGCATTAGCGAACAATCTTGCATTGGTGATGATAATAACGATAAATGTTTCGTACGAAAAAGAGCTTTCTGACGTAAGCGTTAAGTGTCAAATTCATACACAGAACTACCAACACCGTTAAAACTTTATAGGCTGTTTGCATTTAACGAAACGTCACGTTCCAAACAAAACTATATGAAAAAGTGCTGCAGATGTAGCACTTTTATGTCGTCATTTTTTTTGTGACAGCACTAGGAATTATGCGAGCGCCATCTGTAACCCTAATACAAGAATTCTGGGACAGTACCCCGAGGTCGAGAAAGACACCTGTCCGTTGTACATTCCCGTACCTCAAAAGAAATAACGGAACCCTAAAAAGGCATGTGGATGGTATTATGCAATACTCACTTCGCCTTTTAACCGGCTGCGCACTCGCAAGCTTCTCCTCAATCTTTTCCCGTTTCTCCTCAAGTTTCCTTGCCTCGTCAAACGTCACTTTAGGAATATTAGCGATGACCTCAGGCTTCTTCGGGGTCAAGCTGGTGGTGCTGCCCATGAGCGGGGCTTTCTCTGAGGGGTCATTGTCGTGATCGGAGTCAGAGTCGTTAGGCTGTTCCGGCTCTGGTTTAGGCTGGAAGTGAAGAATATGATTATTGTGAGGGTATATAAAATGCTGAAAAACAGAGCGTAAGAGCAGAGGTAAGAGCGTGCGATATTCAATCCGAAGGTCGCGGGTTCCCCGGCTTATACCAATGAGATTTTCGGAACATACGTACGAAATATCGTTTGATGTTTACTAATCGCTTTTCGGTGAAGGAAAACATTATGAGGATACCGGACTAATCCCCATAAGGCCTAGTTTACCCTCTGGGTTGGAAGGTCAGATGGCAGTCGCTTTCTTAAAACTAGCGCCTTGGGATTAGTTGCCAAAGCGGACCATAGGCCGCTGAGCCATGGCATAAGGCGGGAAAACGTTAGGAAGAACTAGATTTAATGCTGATAAACAAGGCTGTGGATAGTAGGGATATACATTTATTTTACTCTACTGCCAACTGGAGGATTTTTATGTTATTAGGACATAAGTACCTATGTCTAATTCTTTGGCACGACCTACAGTTAGCAGCAGAAGTACCTAGCTATGGGTACCTACATCAAGTATAGTATTTTATTTCCTCAATTGCGTTGCACAAGGTCGTCAATTTTTGCCCTTTTTTATCATCTATTCACACATTGTGTTAAATTATATTGACTTTTTGCGTCACTGCGCTATAGAATACATTTTGATTAAGTACTTTTAGACGTTTGAAAATATACGAGTTTTTAAGAAACACAATGCTCCCAAAACAGGAATATAATTATTGTCCTTCACCAGTTTTTGTCTGGGTCAGTCAGTTTATATCGAAGGTGAACTTTACAACATAAATAATTAAATGTAAACGTCAATAATTGACCAAATATTAAAAACTAAAAAACTACTTATAACAGAAGCTGTAGTAGTCTTGAAAAAGGGTATTAAGTTATCTTAAAGGACACACAACACATGCCATATAACGACAATCAATTTAAAAATTGCAAACATCTGCGCAACCATATTTCACAGACACTGTATCTAGGCCAAGTAAAGCCTACAATACAATGGGGCTAACGCCATACTAGTGTATGAAAAACAAATGTATCAATCGCGTTTGAATACTATGCTCATACTACATTTAGTAAGACGCTGCTTAGAATCGTGTTAATTTTTACACTAAGTTAAAATCGTCGCAATGTCGTATGTGGCTTACTCGCGAAAAGCAACTTTAGGTCGTATAGTTAAAGCTTATATTTGCTTATATACGTGTAAGACCTAGTGAGTTACGTATCGTAATGGGTGTGTTGGTAACACAAAAAGGGCTTTTCTGCGTACTTCGAATTGCGACATTCTGGTATACTTACTATATACCTACTTATTTGACGGAGTTTGATTGAGTTTAAGTATTGTTCGCCATATAGGCAGGTTATAGTGATACTACCAATAATTAACATGTTACCTCTCTCTCTGTACACCTATAATCAATTAATCAGACAATAATTTCAATTTTTATAGGATGTTTGTATTACTAAGGTCACTAATCCATTGAAGTAAAGAGGGTCCCGCTCTTCTTTTGTTTTTGTGTACATTGATAGGCATACTTTAGTCAGGCTTTTTTTTAAATGATTAATTTCTGTATGCTCCTGCCACCCAAGTCACTCAACAAATATTGCCAGTGAATTTAGAATCTATTGTATAGGAAATAGATTTCAATTTCATTTATTTAAAATGGATTGAAATAAAAGAAATGCAGTTAGGTAATTCTAATTTATCATTAAATTTCAGTGAAGTGTAAAAGTTTAAAGGTCTCTGGGTATAGTTATTACCGATATCATGTCATTTTCATTCTTGACGAGCTCTTCATATATCATTAGGATTAACAAACATGTCCCAATATTTCACATTTTGATCGTTCACACCATTAAATACAGTAAGTATCCTTATACAAAAGAAAGTATCTATGTAAAAATGGTAAATACACATAGGTAAACACCTACGCTAGTTATTTCACAATATTTCGTACAGTCGTGTTAATCAGTACATTATGCAAGTTATTTCCCAAGAGCCGGTAATATTTAAGGAAAACATTTTTGCTTGAAGCTATAAGAGTCGTGATTTTGCTTTACCTGGTCTGTCTTTTATTTCCAGTAATAAATAAGAATGGTTTTTGTAGGTTTAGTTTTTTGCCCATTTTTTTCTTTCTAATTAAGTATGAACAATTTTTGATTTTTTTATGTTAAGTAGATTAATGTTCACTATTTCGGGACGAATATTGTTACATTCATAGGTTACTTTCATAGTTTCTTTCATATCGTCTACAACTCTACAGCCTACATTATAAAACCATATAAAATGTACTATAAGAGCTGAATGAAAACAGTAAAAGATCTGTTGTTACATACGTTGCATCTCAATGTGCAACACAATATCTATCATTGCAACCGCATAATAGCGAATCTTTAATACTGTGGCTTCCACTTTGTTTTTTGTTTATTTAAGTACTTTTTTGAATGGAATTTTTATGTATCTATGTATCTTTCGATCCTACCACGAGATCAGAATAATAAATAAAAAACAGAGTCAGATTTAATGTATTAATTATTTCTTTATTCTTACAAACGTATTTACATAACCTGCTCTATTGGGTGTAAAAAAAAAGTGCCTCTACCATGGGTTCCTATAGATTTCGAGGGATAGATTTCGACACGTTATCTACAGTTGCATCCCGCTTTCACCCGCAAGTGCGAGCAAGATGCACTAACAGCGCGTTGACGCAGACGCTAGCGACCAGATTTCTATATTAGATTTTAAATCGTGGTAAGCACACAGATATTGTCAGATGCGTCTCAATCACAGCAGTTCGACAGCAGTGAATATTTATGTAATTACAATTACCTGCATACAATTTTTTTTTTCATACTTGCAACGGCTCAATTCGTGACAGACTTAACCAGAAGGCCTAGTATAAAAATTTTACGACATTAACACCTCGACCGCGTTAGCGTATCGGGAGTTCAAATTATGTTTGCCGTTTATTTAAATCATCCGGCAACTTTCATATTTTGACCCCTCGATACGCTAACGCGGTCGAGGAGTTAATGTAGTACAACTTTTATACTAGGCCTTCTGGTCAAAACACCGCAGGACACAAAAAATACAAGTATCGATATTACCAAAGATACTTAACTTCAATGGTAATAATAACTTGCCTTGGTGATTTACCTGCTTATTACCAGCAGGAGATATAAGGAAAAACCAGTTTAAACACTTATAAAACTTGAGAAACCTAATAGTTGAGGAAATTGTGTGTTATTAAGAAAAACTGGCTGTCTGATGTCGTCGGCGACGGGAAATCGCCTGTCAAAGTAAGAAGAAGGGAGGGATAAGGATTAAAGACAATTCCATCGTGTCAGACTTGAATCACAAGATGATACAACAAAACCAGGTACGGCCATCGCGACGTCATCGGAGACACCACTTTTGGTTAGACTAAGAAAGAAATATATTATTTTGAGATATGCGAATGAAACAGCTGTTAGTGGCGTCGTCGATTTAGCGGAAGACACGACGGGGTGGTCTCTCATTGTTTTCTTCCACTATGAATCACAGAGCATTCAGAGCAATGAGCTACGAGTAGATACTGTGTAGGTAAGTATTCTTACTTAATACGTAGATCATCAGACCTTTATGCGTCAAGTTGAAGGCGTAAATCTTTAATGATTTCTCTGAATATTGCCACTTGAGAGACTGCCATCACAGAAATCCAAATTCTTAATTATGAAAGCTATTGTATATTATTAATAATGTTTTAATGAAACTGTCATTTCACATAAAGACATTTAGCTATCATATCTTCGAGACGGATATACCTTTTGGAGCGATTAGTCATAATGGTTTTCCACATAAATGAGTCATAGTTAAATCCATTCAAAAACTACTGATAAATGTGCATTAACATTACCATAAATATTTATTTGCATAATCATTTGTATGAGCGACCAAGATTGCGAATATTTAAGATTTTTCCATATGTAGGGCTACCCCAGAGTAGTCAGCCATATGCCAAGAGAGAGTGAATATACACAAAGTACAACAATGTTTCTATAGAATTTGAGAATGTGGAGATCACGGCCTAAGGGATTACCAATTTGTTAAATAAATTGTACAAAACCTAGTATATTTTAGGATCGATTTTAAATTGTAGATTAGCACACAAATTATAATAAAATTTGTTCTAAAATACACTTGTAGTACTAACATTAACATAAATATTTAATTGCGCAATTTCCACGTAGGGTCGAAGGAAAAACCTCGTTAAATAGCTTTAAACATGAGTGCGAAATGGGGGCATGTTAGATAACGCAATACTGTCACGAACCATGCCCATAGCAAACATGAAAATATTATATTTAAAAACTTATACCTTTTAAAAGTTTCATAAGTTGGGCGTGTTAAAAAAGCTGTATATTAGAATGAATTGTTTAATATCTTAAACTCTCTCTAATTTATCTGTAAGTGGGTACTTATGGAATCTGACAGGTTTCGAGGTGTTTGGATAAACAGATATACGAGTACCTAAATTCTTTAAGGTATTTTGAAAATCACAAATGCCTATGATTTCACAAGTGCTAGAATGCACTTGACAATTGGTACCTCAAATCTAGATCCATATACAATTCAGGATGTCGATTTTGTTGTCAAATAATGGGACGTATATTTGTTGATTGCAACGAAAGGTACTAACGACAAAATCTCATCAGTTATCACCAAATTGATACTACGTGTACTTGTATTGTAACAAAGTTTTAGTAAGGTTTAATTTGAACGTGCTAATACTGATATGTGACTATCGATTTGCTGATAATAACATATAATAGCCGCCTGCATCCTAGGTACAATGCCTCAAGGACCTACTTTAGATTTAAGGTAGGTAGAGGTAGGTAGGTAGTTAGGTAAGTTACACTTACTGTATATATTTCGAGAATAAATGTTTTTAAATTAAAAAAAAAAAAAATAACGACATTATCTCATATTTATGTATAATATAATTGGCAATGACAAGTTTATCGCCGATTTAAAATGTACATTACATATGAACGATCGTAAATGAGACACGTATCTTACTTTCAAAAGAGTACTAGTTTTTAGGGTTCTGTAGTCAGACTGGAACCCTTATAGGTTCACAATGTCTGTCTGTTCGTCAGTTCGTCCGTCTGTGTCAGAGTTCGTAACTATTATTTTTGCTCGATATAAGTTAAATCTGAGACCCGACATTTCAGAGTATAAAGCAAATACACACAAAAGTAAAATTTCGACAGCTTAGCCATGTATTTTTGTTAAAAGAACTCACAAACATCTGATCGTGTATGTAACCTTACGTTTTTTTACCAAGTACAGAGCGTTTCATATATTACAGTTACAAGAATAATCATCCGTAGACCTTATAGTGTGGTAATAGGGATCATAAACGGTCAGTAATCACTAATCAGTGTTGGCGATGGTACTTATTTAAGTCGTGACTCAGAAGGGCACAGGTGGTCACTTTAGCTTTTATCGTCTGCAGTGTAGTAAATTTAAGACCTATAAATGTCTATCGTCTTTAAGACGTCCTCATATTTAACAAGGAAAATTAAATAAACGCGTTTGCAGGATGACTTCGCAAGCAATCCTTTATTGACGCTTAATACTACCAAATTTTTATTTATTTTTTATATACCCTAAGTTCCAAATACAACCGAGACGAACAGATTGACACCTTTGTTAGCCAATTAAACGGCTGAGGCAGTACGTGTTGCCAAATAATTAGACATAAGTACCTACATATAAAGTAAAGTTTTTAAACATAAGCATCCTTTGTGGGTCAAGCAGAAATTTAGATCGATAGATTTGAATTTTAAACAATGTTGTGTGTGAGTAACCTGCAAATACGACTTAAGAATATTAGAATATAATATAACTCACCTTGTAATGAAATCTGTTCTGCAGCATCTCCATCTCCCTTTCTCTTTCCTGCTTGAACTTATTGGCTATCGTGCTCTCGCTTATCGTCTGTTCCTTGTTAAACAGAGCCGCTAATTTCCCTTTGATCCCTCCGACGGAGGTTACACTGATGCTGTCCTCGTCTTGGGAGTTCCTTCTAGTCGTTGGCGTGGTTTTGACTGCTGGTTTTTTGTCTGAAAAGGTGAATATATTGTAAAGTTTTGTAATTGATCATGATGTCTCATATATG
This sequence comes from Lathronympha strigana, assembly GCA_949128165.1. Taxonomy (NCBI): domain Eukaryota; kingdom Metazoa; phylum Arthropoda; class Insecta; order Lepidoptera; family Tortricidae; genus Lathronympha; species Lathronympha strigana. The sequence goes on along the minus strand of OX421923.1, from coordinate 6,271,527 downwards.
AATATTGTTTGTACAGTTAGCAACAAATGTATTACGGTAGCGATAAGTGGATCAGTGTGCTTAGCACGAGTTTGAAATCTATTGTAGAAATCTATAGTCGCTAGCGTCTGCGTCAACGCACTGTTGCTCGCACCTGCGGGTGGAAACAGGATGCAACTGAAATTAACGTTCTTGTTGCTAACAGCAGCATAGCAGCAATCAAGATGCACTGACATTGAGTTGACGTAGACTAGCGAATATAGCCAATTTCAAACACGTGGTAAGCTTATCTACCGTAATATATCTGTAGCCAACCGTATATAATAAATCTTTAACATAAGCGTTTATTTAAGCAAATACATGCACAGTTAAGGTCGAGGTCGACATCCGACATTAAAAACGACGCTTGGTGCCAATTTTTTGTGTACCCATGTTTAAAGTATCGATTGAGACAAGAGATATTTAGCATAAGTCGATTTAAATATGGGCGGAAGTTTGTATGTAAAAAACTTTGTGTCTGGTAGCAATTCTTAGATTTGATTTAAAAAAGCCCTGTCGTCGGTCAGGTTTTTTTAGTTAGGTAAGTACTTAAACATTAGATACATGTAGGTACCGCAATGATGTTTTTGGTTTGCTCATTATTTTAGCCTTTTACTGTAGGTACCTTACTAAACTTTCAATGAAAACCAAACTCAAGACTCACATTGTATGTATGTAAACACTTTATGGTAGAGACACCGGTTAAAAATTACAATAAAACAAAATTCATCCCAATAAGCGGTCAACGTATGAGTGAAAACATGATCAAGATAGACAAACGAGCATCATGCAGGTACAGAAAAAGTTCTACAAGTCATATTAACATTGTGTATGTTAAGCTTTTTAAGGAGATTACTCTATACCATTTACTCTTACTCTTAATAATACTATCAAGAAATCTGGTAAAAGTCAGCAAGCGCACTCTGTATGCAAATTGCGTTTACTAAGAACTTTGGATTTTACCCATGACTGTTTGGTTGTCCCCACGTCATAAAACTACATGACGCGCCTAGCATGTTACTCAAAGCTTTAGCCAGTATGACCCATCTTTACGGGTCAAGTGAGGATTGTTCCAGTATTCCTGTATCCTCGTAAGCCCCACTGTCCTATTTTTAGAACAACACAATTTGGGCATAACGACCCACCAGGTGATACTTTTTTGATTAAATTTAAACCTTAAATTTGAAAATCTTAAGTTTCATATTAGGCAAGCCGATACGAAACGAGACCTATGAGCGCTTCACTAGAACTATATTCTACATTGACTTGACAGCATTTTAACGAGACTCATACTAAGGATTAATGGCTATAATTTATATAGACATCTATATTTGTATATAATTGGACAGATGTTTGTAGGAATCGTAGGTGTTCGCATTATAGTGGGTCAGCAGTTCAGGTTGGGTCCTTGACATCTTTGGAAGCACACAATGTGTGCTTTATGTTGTTCACATAAGGTTTACAATATAACGCATTTTTCAAGTCCTCCAGTCTAGACTCCACAAATTTTACTGTGTAAAAAATTGAGTTTATGGACGTAACTCTCTAGAATTGTAATATGTCGGATAAAAATCTGCGAAAAACTGGTTACATAGAGGCAGTTTTAAACGACGCACGTCAACTTTATCCGTATTGTGTAATTCTCGTGTGATCATAGAGATAAGGATCTAATGTCGGTTTGCAACTATACAGTGTTTGTCCAAAGAATTGTGTATCTAAATTACTAACGGGTTCCTTGGGTTCAAAGTTTTATATTATTATAAACCGAAATAGATGTTGAGTACGAAAGAAAAAGATCGACTCTATCGGAAGTCTAGCCGGGGATCGAACCCGGGTCTTTAGCTTTCGCGGCAAACGCCATAACCTCTAGGCCACCTGGTCCCAATGAAAGCCGGCGAATTTCTCGAGTATACGCAATTTCTTTGACAGGCAAGAAGCCTTTGGTGTGCATAGAGGTATGATTTCTCGCTAACGCTCAAAGAGTAACAAAGTGAGTGAAAATATGAAAAGTTATGTTTAAGAGTTTTGTTGGTGTGTGGATACGTCTTGAATTATAATGTAACAAAAGAAAATAATTCACGTAATCATATATTAATTTCGATTTAAATTTTATCAATGACAGTTCACATCTTGCGTTTTTGGTCACGTTTTCAATATTTGCCAAGCATTCCGTATGCCATATTAGTTATCAGCGGGCCTAAGATGGTTATCCACGAATGTCATAGGATAATGCTATAAGTTGATAAACTGCGGATAGCGCGACGGTGACAGCTGCCAAATGCAAAGACATTTGACAGAACTGTTTAAAATTATCAGAAATAGTTTGAACGTGCCGACAAACTATCGGCTTATCCAGCAATTATCAGGATATCAGCTTGGCATCTTAGCCCCGCTGGTTGTGGTGTGTGCAAGTTCTATATTTTAACAGATTTTAAAGAAAAATGACGCTAACATTTTCTGCAATCGGGGAACTTTTAGTACCTAACTCTGTCGATAGAGCTGTGGAGTGGTGTCTCAAACTCGCGAGTTCAAATCTCTTTTAAATAAACATTTTGTTTGTAGACTCTGCCGAGTCTAAAAGTTAGTTTTAAACGACACGCATCAACATTATTCATAATATATTGTGTAATTTTCACGTGATGACAGAGATAGGGATCTAATAGCGTCCGTGATTATTCAGTGTTTATCTAACGTGTATTTCAAATGTTTAAAATGTTGAAATATTTAAAGGCACGGAATTACAGCTCTTTACGTCTAAATAGCATGCACTTAACTTAAGGCTAAAACTGCACAGCCAGATCCTTGTGAGTTGCATACTTTACTAGTTCGTTTCGCAAACGTAAAGCATTGATTGAGGGGAAACTATAGGAGGGATTGTCAAGAAAGCAACTATCCATTATCCAATTAAACACTCTTTGCTATGTTACACTGGATGTAGTATTAACAACAAGTCCAGCCTCGTCAGCCTTCATTATAATTATTAATTGATTATAACGCATATTTTTGATACACTTACATAAGTAGATTACGTATGCAAGTAAATATCTAATTAATCTTACAAGTCGATTTTACCCTACTTATAATTATAAGAATATGATGAAACAAATGTCAATATAATAATTTACTACCCTCTAGTTCAGTCGGAAATAAATAAGAGTGTTCCATTTTTAACAGAGCTTATCTTATTAAGCGTCCTATTTTAATTTTATCGATTTCCACATTTACTCTCAAATTTCCTCACCAACAATAAAAACAACTCGTTTGAAATACACAAAAACACTTACACAAACTAGAGCCACCACAAAAAGTCACTAGTCATAGATGAAAAAAAACTTTTTAAAAATCGTTCACGATCACTGGCCGGTATTTTTTCTCGACAACATCGATCTTTCGCGGTAAGCGCTCGCGCGTGGAATGGCTAGGTGTGCGCAATCGGTGCTCCGCGGATACTTCCGAATCCCACGCGGTGCAGGGGTCGAGAACATTGCGTGAGTGTGGCGTTTGTGAATTAAGATTGCATTGATAACTGAGTCAGTTTATGTTTTTAGGCACACGCGACAACATATACGACATATTGCTTATTAGAGCACTAGAGCAAGTATACGTATTTTTTTTCTCAATACCTATAGAAAAAGAGAGTTTTTTGACGAATTATAGATCGAGGCGGTATTTTTATAGGAGTAGGAATATACTAATAGGAATTTGAATATTTTGTGTGCAGTCGTGCCTATACTGCCTGCAATTGAAAATGTATTATATTACTGTAGATAACCTGTTTTGTCAGCATGCCATCAAACATTGACGATGTTCCAAAAAACGTAGTGCTACTGGCAGCCGAACAGTTAAGGCTTCGTCAGACTAGCGCGTGGCGTGAGCGGGGCGCGAGCGGGGCGCGAGCAGAGCGCGATAGAAGCGGGGAGCGCGGCGCGCTTACATCGCGCGCGTGTCAGGCGCGCATCGCGCGCGGGTCACGCGCGCGTCGCGCGAGCGCGCCGCCAGCGCCGCGCGCTCGATTCACCGAGCATTTTTCTTTGCGCTGTGACTGCGCGGCGGTCGCGCCGCGCGCCGCGCGCGCGTTGAAAGCGGGGCGTGAGCGGGGCGCGATAGGAGCGCGGCGCTAGCGCCGCGCTGCGTCCAAGCGCGGGTCGCGCTCGCTTCGCGCCCCGCTCACGCCCCGCTCACGCCACGCGCTGATCTGACGAAGCCTTTACAAGACAAAAGTATTGTTCTTAGAGAATCAAGTTAATGCACTTTTACTTACGCCATTGCAATGCGCAGCCGTTTCCCTTGAGTATTACAAAAACGCTGTGTATAATGTATATACGCACGTTATCCGCACAAATCAAGCTTTCTTCATTCATTATCTACTAACCTGATTTAATTGTTTCACGAGACAGGTTTTATAATAGTACTCCACTTCCGAATCCCACGCAGGGCTCGTCATTTCGCCACGCCTCACTGGGCGTTATTGCGATTGTGTCGTACACAATGACTGATTGATGGTGTAGGTCGGACATAATGACTATTACGGCTGTTTACATATGTAATAGTAAAGGTTTGTACGACGACAGCAATGTCACTGTTAAATGTGCCCATATTTAAATTCTTATAAAAGTTTTCGAAGGCATATTGGAACATAATTCACTTTTGAGTGCTGGCTTTTGCATGGCATATTTGCTTATTTTTTGCAAAAGGGAAACGAGGGATTGGTTTGGTGTAACTGTAAAGACAAACTTAGCGAAGCATTGAAAGCTAGGTTTTTTAACTGTATCTCTAAGTACCTATGTAGTAAATACACAACATTCTTACACAAATTGACTAAGTCCCGCAATAAGCTCAAGAAGGCTTGTGATACGGGTACTCAGTCACTCAGACAACGATATACATATATATAATATACAAATACATAAATACAAAGAAAACATCCATGACTCAGGAAATGTATCTGTGTTCATGACACAAATAAATGCCCTTGCCGGGAAACTAACACAGGACCACCGGCTTAGCAGGCAGGGTCACTACCAGCTACGCCAACCGACCGGTTAAACCTACACACGCGTTCAAAAGTGCATGGGCAATTTATGAATGAATTCATTCATACACTGCCCATGCAATTTCGAACGTGTGTAGGTATATTTACCTAATGTCTAACCTAACCACCAGTTGAAGAGTCAATAGTCGCCAGTAGATAAATCAAAACTAACCAGGTGCTCACAAATATCTGAACATGCACTCTAACGCTTTGACAATAGAGGCGTGTTCAGATACTTGTGACCTTGTGAGCATCTCGGCAGTATCTGATGGCGACTGTACAACTGTTTCTTAGTTTAAGACTTACTTAGTTTGAACCGTAGGATTGTATCCAAAGAAAACTTCGACAACTCCAACCCCACGTTCTAACATTATTTATTTGTAAACAAAAAACATGCTATTATCTACAAGATAATATAACTGTATAGACATAATCAAGAAATGTTGTCAACTCCTGATATCCAACTTGATGACTTGAGTATTTAATGATGTCATTTACTCCAAAAAACCGACAACACGGTAGCGACTAGCCAATTACACGTTCATGACTGGGTCATGGTGAATTATTATATTTTAATCAGCTCTAAAAACAACATGCCCCGTACCATAATTATAAAATTATCCGAAATGTATCGAAACTTGTTTTTAATTATGTTTTTTATTTTTTATGAGAGAAGGTATATTTTTGTTTCATGAATGATAATGTATCTGTACCAATATAAGTTTTTGTTCGATTAAAAAAACGTTAACTAATAGTAAATGCCTTAAGGTATTAAGTTCGCCTTTTAATTAGTAATTTAAAACAATAATCAAAATACTCACATTAACAATAACTGGTTAGAATATCCTACGACTTCTGTTTCCTACGATTGAGATTGAACAGAACTGCAAACTTTATGCGTTTGCCTATGAGTAAAAAGTTATGACTATTCTATGACTTTATAAAAATAACGCGGGAAAAACTAAGAAACAGGTAATAAAAACGTCACGTAACGAGGTGTTCTTCCTCGTGATTCAATATTTGTGTGGGGTCCCGTACCTCAAAAGGAAAAAACGGAACCCTTTAAGGGACACTTTGTTTTCCGTCCGTCCTTCAGTCTGTCTGTCAAGACCTTTTATCTCGGGAACGCGTAGAGGTAGCAAGTTGAAATTAATACCACATACACAAGTCTGCGGTCCCTTGAAGCTGTGAAAAAACCCAACCTTTACGTCAACGTAATCAAAAGATACGGCCGTTTATGTCGCATTTCCCATACATTTGCAATCACTTCCCGTTGACCTAGAATCGCGAAATTTGCCAAAAAGCAAGAGCTTATACATATATAAGCTCTTCCTTTTTGCCAAATTTACAATTTATTTGTGCTATAGCACAAGTACAGAAAAAATCCAAAAACCGTATAATTGCCGAACACTGAGAGTTCCGTGCCACAAGAAATAAATAAATAAATGGGGGAGCATCTTTTGTGCGAAATATTTGCCGGTTTTTTAGTAAAAGGTCCACCATTGTCACTAGCCGATAAGGCGCTAATGCCATAGGGATTCATTTAGAAATGAACCTTATCAACAGCAATAAAGAAGTACTTTTCACTAAAAATCAGCACATACAAATAAACGCCAAAAGAATCGAATAACCTTTTTTTCCGCACACCGATCGATCCAGTCCCAAACTAATCAAAGCTTTTACTATGGGTGTACTAGGCGACGGAAAAACTCGGTTTTTGAACCCTCGGTATTTTCACAAAGAATCGCTTTTCCTAGTGACTTTCATAAACCAATTCCAAAGTATTTTCACAGCACTACAATGTAACGGTAATGATCAAGACTGGTGTAATGACAGAGCACAGCAAAGGTGAAACTATAATGACGGTGGAGTCAATTGTAACATCTGACAAATGACCGTGGCGATATAATTTAAATTACTTGTCGATTGGGTAAAACGTGTTATTCAAGTTTTACCCTATCTGACTTTATATTCTACTTCAAAGTTGTAATTTCTTAATTGTATTATAACCGTTTTTCATCACACTTGCTCGTAAATGGTGTAACATGGCTGTAATGGATTTTCAAACTACTTTACCGCCCACCCGGAGGACCCGCGCCCCACACACACTACTACTAATAACTATTGTTTACTAGGTGGTGCCCGCGACTTCGGCTGCGCAATATCTTTAATATAATTGTAGCCTATGTGTTATTCTGATTTATAAGCTATATTATTGTAAAGTTTCATTAAAATCCATTCGGTAGTTTTTACGTGAAAAAGTAACAAACATCCATACAAACTTTCGCGTTTATAATATTAGTAGGATTTATCTGCCTAGTAAGTTTATTTATTTCCTTGTAAATTTGATGAAAAACATTGTATGTATTACAGGCGGTACAAGAATGATGAACTCGTGTTAAAATTAAGCCCTCGTCTTCGATTCGGGTTTAAGTTTACACTCGTTCGTAATTTCTTGTTTACCGCCCTTAATATACAATGTGCCTGCTATTAATTATTTATGTCTGTTTATTTGTACCATGTTTTAATCATGTTAATTTTATATAAGTTTATGCCTTTAAGTGCCAGTTACACCATCCGGAGTTAGCCACATAACTTGGTGCTAAGCAATTTTTGTATGTAATTAGATAGCTTAACCCCGGGTTAGTTGAATAACCCAAATGGGCCACATGAGCCAACGCTCATGTGGCCCTAAAACAGTCTGAAACCGACTCTGGGGTCCTATTTAGATTTAGATACTTATTTAGTATTACTGATCAACTTTTACTACGAGACCAACAGCAAAACATCTGTTTCAAAGAAACACCCACCGAAATGCATCAAACATTTACCATATTACAACGGTCGAGTTAGAAAGTTTTCAACAACGTTAAAAAACCTACATGTTCATTATATCCCTCAATACACAATACGTTATAAGAACAGCTAACATTACAGTAATGATCACGAGACCCTTACGGGTAATGACATACTAGACTAGAACAGAACAGGTGAAACGTCAGGTAATGACAGTTCACTCGAACGGAACATACGACAAATTGTGGTAACTACAACATGTTTATGTGACAGTTGCTAGATAGTATCTAGTCGTAATAGAATTGTCAATTACCTGTGTTAACTGTATAGACGTGAAATATAAATTGAAAGAGATGTCATATACTAAAGAAAAAGTGACCAAGGTCCCCGGTGAGCAGGGCTGGGATGGGATCGAACCAGCGACCTCCTGCTTTCGCGGCAGACGCCCTAACCACTGGGCTACCCGATCACGGCTACACGGGTAGCCCAGTGGTTAGGGCGTTAGGTTGGTCCTATTCCTATAATAAAAAGGTGTCTATCTACAATACCAGCCATATTTCGTGTGCATAAAATGACATTTTGAGTTCTAGACCGTTCGCGATGTAGTAATTTTTTGGACCTAGTCATTTTGCGTTCTTGCAAATATGGGTTGACAAACGAATCAAATTCGATATGTAAACAAGTCAAGTAAACTAGCACGAAATTAGCACAATAGTGATTTTTTAAATAAAGTCTGACCAGGTCAGGCTATTCAGTCAACAACTTTCTCGCGCTAAGCCTATTGAGGTGTAGCAGCAGATTCGTTCCGTCATAGTGTTATTTTGGACTATTGTAGTATTTGGGGTTCCTTAGGACCGAATAAAAATGAGCTCAAGATAAAACATGGAAAGTGGATTCTGGGCTACAATACACCTAGCTAGGAAAGCTAAGAACCCTGTTAGGTATATTTTCTTTGGTAGCCTCGATCTATTGTCATCTCTTTCCTATTTGCATCCTGAAGGTGCTAAATATTTTGGTTTTTGGAAGGTTTTTGTACGGGACCCTGCCAATGTTAGACAATTCGCACTTGTCCGTTATTGGAAGCTGTGGCGCAAGCAAGGAACAACGGTCGTTAGGATTTGCATTTCTAAATGATTAACATAAGTATTGTTGGCTTAGTAAGGAAGTGTTTGAGGCCTTAAGGGCTTAGTGAAACAAAACTTGCTATTTCAACAGCAATATATTTTAAAGAGTATAGTTGTTCTTACTTTCAATTTTCTGTATTTAAGCAGGTATGCATATAATAGGTACTTATCTGAATGAGAAAATTTGTGGTTTTCGAAAGTAAATGTTTGACTTGCTTTAACAATCAAAATTAGAGGGTGGAAGACTTTTTCTGTTCCTATTATCTCCTGTCTCCTAGCCTAGTCGGTAGTGACTAGTGACTCTGCCTACGAAGCAGGACCTCCCGGGTTCAAATCCTGGTCAGGGCATTCATTTGTGTGTTTATCACGAATATTTGTTCCTGAGTTAGGTATGGATGTTTTCTATATATTTAAGTAGATACTTATGTGAGTTATGTATCTATCTATAATATATATCGTCGTCTAGTACCCACATCACAAGCCTTATGGAGCTTATTGTGAGACTAGGTTGATTTGTGTAAGATTGTCCCACAATATTTATTTATTTATCATCAATGGGTTTACACATTTTCAGGGAAGAAAATGTGCTTCAAAATCGACTCATAATTGTCGGACAACGCAGCACAAACAAACAGTAAAAGCGAAAATCTTCTGTTTTTAAGTCGGTTAAAAAACAATGTCAAACCACAAAGAGTCATACCAAAACTGTAAATTTTGTGACGTTTTGGTTTTCGGTACACTTTCGCCAAAACGCCGCGACACACTTCCGGGCTCTAAACAAATTGTAACAATTCGTGTTGTTTGTCATACATGTCCTTTTAAGGATGTGCTAACGTCTTTGTCATATTAACCACTTATAAAATGCAAATATAGACCTAAAGGTTTCAACACTTAAGGTTGAATTTTGAAACTTTAAGGTTGTTTGAAAAGTGTTCAAAAGCGTATGCAAATAAGATATTTTAACGTGGTTATTTTAAAGCGACATTTTAATGGCCGCACCGCACTCTTTACTTTTGGTTTTGTTTGAATGTTGAGAAAGTGCATTGAGGCGACTTCTAACTAAACAAGAAGTATTTTAGATTTTGCTGGTATATCATATGTTTTTTGTTTAGTATCCTCTTCCTATCGCTTTCCCGGCTTACGCAGGGGTTTGATCCCGCGTCCTTCGGATTGAAAGTCGGACACTCTTACCGCTGGGCTACCAACGCTCACAAATTTTTTGATTAGTAGGTATGTTGTAGCGATTTTAGAAATAAGCCCGTTTTCGAAATATAGTGCTTATTAATATAACTTCATAATTTAAATAGAACAGGCAACTGTATATATCTCGTATTCCCGAATTGAAACTTATCGATAGCAATTAATTATATATATCGTGCTCATTTTTGTGTGTTCATTATTATCGAAATAGTGGCACAATAAGGAACATGATGTAAAGGGGACCATATAATAATTTAAAAAATCTAATTCTTTTGTATTTTGAATAGGTCACATCCTGAAAAACAAGTTGATACCAGGTATATAATCTAGAAAGCCTAAACGCAGGGAGTAATTTACTGAAGTAAAAAATAGGGACTAAAAACTAAAACAATTTTAACCTAAGTATATATAAGTAGGTAACTATCCTTCAGTGGTGAAGCGTCAATATGTTCTTTGGGCAACCCGGAGCTGATTTGGCCTGCATTTTGTTTAAGTCGTTAAGAAAAATATGCTAGCTTGGCTTACGCCAGGGAAGCCGGTAAGAATCGAGTTCTATGAACTCCCCGCCACTGCTATCCTTACAAATATCTCCTACGCCGCTGCCACTGCTACTGTATTTTGCTCAGTCTGGCTGCGTTATCTCGCTAAATGGCAATGCCAATGCGGTGAGCGAGGAACGAGCCAGCCCTGTGGTCTCCGGTGGAGCGGTCGAGTAGGAAGGAACTTCAATGTTTGAAATTCTTTAGCGCCTCTGGCCGCAAGGACCTTTCTACGGCAAATTCCTAAACTGAACCTACGTCATAGACATTATTTTCATATTTAATATGCATGCAGTTTTATAAAACTGCATGGCTCAAACAAATACAATTAATCTTCTTTGCATTCGATTGATTTCATTCAATGGAAATTTTCTCGCAGATTTAAACAATTATAAGTTTCTAAGAAATTATCGAGGCGAAATTCATTGTTCACTGTTCACTTCGCGTGTCTAATATCACTATAAATTGTTTAGTTTCTAGAAACCGTGCCGGGCTTAGGTTTCTTTTTAGGAATTATATGTGGCATTTGTCAAAAGGAACCGCTGTTCATTAATAAGGATGATTTTAGAGCATGACAGATGCGAGAAAATAAACGAGGTAAGTAGAGTGTAAAAGTACATTACCACTATTAGTACCCCGTTTTTTTAAGATTAGAAAAATAACCATCGATTTTTTCTACGTTAATTATTTCAGTAATCTTTAGAAAATATTAAAATAAGATTACTTATTTCCATTGTCAAAGTTCTGGTGAAGACAATAAGAGGCAAAATAGGTATGTCTGCTTTTAAATCGTTTTCCTAAAAATCGCACGACTTTTCTAATTAAAAAACCGGCCAAGTGCGAGTCGGGCTCGCGCACAAAGGGTTCCGTAGCAGCAAATATAATAAACTTATTATGTCAATTTATACACCTGGTGAATGGAGCCTAAACTCTCCCGATATTTTGCCTTGTACTTTTATGTATGAATATTAATTTTAACTTAACCAAAATTACAGTTAAATCAACCTATCTCAAAAACTATAAGAGATACTTTGATCAAACCAAAAATCGTTGAAAGAGTTAATTAGCATGCATCACCTCTATTTTTTTTAGAATTTTATACCCCGTAGTTATAAAAATAGAGGGGGGGGGACATACTTTTTACGACTTTGAGAGCTGATATCTCAAAAACCGTTCACTTTAAGAAAAATGTTTTTTAGAAAACTTTATATCATTTTAAAAGACCTTTCCATTGATACCCCACACGGGTATGTACATCGAAAAAAAAATTTTCATCCCTCAGTTACATGTATGGGGGGCCCCACCCCCAATTCTTTTTTTTACTATTTAGTGTCATAATTTTGTAGCGGTTCATACAACACATATTCCCATCAAATTTCATCACTGTAGTACTTATAGTTTCCGAGTAAATCGGCTGTGACAGACGGACAGACGGACAGACGGACAGACGGACAGACGGACATGACGAAACTATAAGGGTTCCGTTTTTGCCATTTTGGCTACGGAACCCTAAAAACCGACTTAAGCGCTGAATTCTTGTTTTACACAGATATGCGTTAAATTAATACAAAGGAAAGTAAACCAGAACCGTCTACTTCCTATAATTTAAGGTTTACTCTTCAGTTTTGTAGCTCATAAACATATGCTTGTTCATCGGGAAGCGTTTCGTAATCTAAAGGGGGTCACACGAACACAAAGATCAACAAAGACCCTCTTTTTGCACTGTCCATACTTATAGTTAGCAAAATTTAAAAATCTTATGGGACTTGTTCTTTACTAGTGTGTCCGAATGGAGTTGTAAAAACCAGCAACAGTTATATTCGTTGAATTATATTCTATGTTTATCACTTTTAAATAAACATCGGATAATATCGTAATATCGGAAATAAGGAATTGCTTCGTATTTAAATTGTAAAATACTCTATGACAGAACTTAATGAAAATGTATGAAACTGTCATTAATTTCATAGTAATTCCGCGCCAGCTTTCGTGAATTGACCTGTACATTGTATGGCATTATCGTCTTGCATCCAAACCCAAGACTTATTAAATTTGTTGCGGCCGAATTGTGTAACATTGCCCCATAATAATTATAAAATCATCTGAATAACTCTATGGCCCAGTTCTTTGTATACGGCGACCACATGGTGATCATTAAAACGTAATACGAACGCCCGATAGCCACAAGTTGATATCAAAACTTGCTAATAAAATACAAATGCTGCTAAATTTATGGAAAAAGTAAGCTAATCGTGATTTTTAAGTATGAAGGCCATTTGCAGCACCCGAGGTCAGCCAACTAACCCGGAGTTTTTAGGGTTCCGTACCTCGAAAGGAAAAAACGGAACCCTTATAAGATCACTTTGTTGTCCGTCAGTCCGTCCGTCTGTCGGGTTTGTCGAGACCCTTTATCTCGGGAACGCGTAGAGGTAGCAAGTTGAAATTAATACAACATAAACAGGTCTGCGGCCCCTTGAAGCTGTAAAAAAATCAAATCTCTACAGATTCGTGCCACCAGTATTTATAAGTACCTAAGGTCATAAATGGGGGGAGCATCCTTTGTGCAGAACCCTCGGTGGGCGAGTCCTACTCGCACTTGGCCGGTTTTTTACTATGAAATTTTTCAGCTAACTCCGAGTTAGTTAGCTAACCCTGGTTGCTTGGTGCAAGTGACTGCTAAATTTAGCAACACTGAAACGGTCCAAGATTAAGGAATATAATTAAGAGACTGGTAAAAGCAAGACAAAGAGAATTGTTTGTTCTTTGGCCCTAATACGTAAGCGCCATTGTCGCCGTTTTTTAGGGTTCCGTAGCCAAAATGGCAAAAACGGAACCCTTATAGTTTCGTCATGTCCGTCTGTCCGTCTGTCCGTCTGTCCGTCTGTCCGTCTGTCACAGCCGATTTACTCGGAAACTATAAGTACTACAGTGATGAAATTTGATGGGAATATGTGTTGTATGAACCGCTACAAAATTATGACACTAAATAGTAAAAAAAAGAATTGGGGGTGGGGCCCCCCATACATGTAACTGAGGGATGAAAATTTTTTTTTCGATGTACATACCCGTGTGGGGTATCAATGGAAAGGTCTTTTAAAATTTATTTATTTAATCGTATGGCTTTTTTTTCCCTGTCAGTCGTTAATTTTACAGAGTAAGATTTAAATTCTGCATCCATTGGATTACGTCTTTGTCGAGGGTAAACAAGTCTGCTGGATCGCCGTCGTATTTGTGGAGTGGGCAGTCCCCAATGATATGCGCCATGTCCTGAACTGCGGCACCGCAATCGCACTCAGGAGATTGTACCCAGCCGCACTTGTGTAGAAAAGATCGTGAGCGTCCAAAGCCTGTTCTTAACCTATTTAGCTGACACCATTCTTTTCTGGGCAATAGAAAGCCAGGTGGTTTCACTATAGGGTTGACGGTGACACCCATGCTTTCAGGAGGTCTGTCTCTCCATTCCCTTTCCCACATTGCGTTTGTGTTAAAATTACAGTCTATCAGGTTTCGTGCAGTATTGTAGGGAGGGTGACGAGATTTTAACCGATGTGGAGGAGGGTTAACAAACTCAGCGTGTGCAGGCAAGTCGATATGGGCCAGGATCTTCCGCGCCTCTCGGGCCAGGGCTTGTTGCCTTCTTAGGTGAGGAGGAGGAATGTGGCTAAGCGTTGGGAGCCATTGCACAGGGGTGCTCTTGATAGTGCCGGAAATACACCTCATGCTTTGATTCAGCTGAACATCCACTCGTTGCACGTGCGCACTGTTCAACCAGACAGGTGCGCAGTATTCTGCTGTGGAGTAAACCAAACTTAGGGCACTGGTGCGAAGGACATCAGCTCTAGCTCCCCACGTGGTTCCAGCTAGTTTATGAATGATGTTATTCCGGGTTTGCAGTTTTTTCCCTAATTTGCTTATGTGTGGCGCGTAAGTGAGGCTACGATCAAGTGTTACTCCAAGGTACTTGGGTGTTGGGTTGAATTTTAGGATTTTCCCTCCAAAAGAGATACTAGGTTCGTATTTAGCCTCTTTGTTGTACAGGTGGAAGGTTGTTACTTCTGTTTTACAAGTATTGGGAACCAATCGCCATTTCGTGAAGTACTTGTCTAAGCTCGCCAAATCTTTGTTCAGTATCTCCTCTGAAGGTTGGAAGCTGTTGTGCTGGGATGTTATGGCGATGTCATCAGCGTACATAAATTTCCGACTTTGCGTTTCTGGTATATCGTATGTATACACGTTGAAAAGGAGAGGGGCTAAGACTGATCCCTGAGGTAGGCCATTATTTAGCTTTCTGACCGTACTTTGATGGTCTCCGAGATGTACGATGAACTCGCGGCTGCTCAGCATAGTGTTAATTAGTGCCACTATTTTCTTGCATGGTAACGCAGTCATGAGCTTATATATCAGTCCCTGCTTCCAGACCGTGTCGTACGCTGAGGACAGATCTATCATTACCGCAACCGTCTTCATATTTCTTTGAAAGCCTGTTTCGATGTGAGTTGTGAGGGACATCACTTGATCTGTGCAGTTGCGGCCACTGCGGAACCCAGCTTGCTCAGCGGGTATTATTTTATCCACGTGTGGGTAGATGCGATTGTAGATCAGCCTTTCCATAAGCTTGTATACGCAGCTGAGAAGAGCGATCGGTCGGTAACTTTTAGGGTCATCGGCAGGTTTTTCCGGTTTTAGCACTGCTATGATTTTAGCACGGTTGAAGTTGCGCGGCAGTCTATTGTGATTGAGGATATTAGAGTAAAAGCATGTTAGCCATTGTCTACACCTAGGGCCGAGTTGTTTAAGGAATTCGTTGTAGATTCCGTCAAAACCTGCTGCTTTGCCAAGGGGTAGGGTTTTCAAGGCGTGGTTTATTTCATCTAAGGAGAATTCCTTTGACAAGTCGGCATCGGGTTGGAGCGTTGCTTTAAGCCGCTTTGCATTATGTTTAATGATGGCCGTTTCAGCCTTTTTCCCTTTGACTCGGGATACCTCTACAATTCTGTTGGCAATCGAATTTGTTAAAGTCTTTGTAGCAGTGTGTGGTTTGATGGCAGATGTACCAGATAGTTTGTTAAGGACTCTCCAAGCCTTTCTACTCGATGTTTTAAAGTCCATGGACTCCACTGTTTTTACCCACTTGTCTCGTCTGTTTTCGTTCAATGACTTTAAGAGGTCTTCACCGATGTCATGATTGCCAGTTTGTTTGTATGCCTCATACAGCTTTTCGCTATCATTAGACCAGCAGGGTACGTATTGTTTACGATAGCCTCTCGGGATGTTCTTTTTAGCGGTAGCGAGGATCAGCTTAGTAAAGCGGTCATAGTTCTCAGCTTGAGGGGGTATCCACCTGACGGCAGCTTCCATGTCTATGGTGAAGTTCTGCCAGCTGGCCTTTTGAAAGTTCCACCGGGGCAATGGCATAGAATTTACTAACGGGATCTTTATACCAATTTCTATGAAGATTGGTCTGTGTTGGCTATTGGGAAAATCTTTAAGAATCCTTCGTGACGTGTGCAGAGGTACTCCATTAGGATCGCACGTGACGAATGTTAAGTCGGGGTTGTAGTCTTTTTTCCAACGTGCCGATCGGAATGATCCTTTATCCTTTGCGTTGAACACTAAGTGTAGGGTGCTATTTTCCGCCCACTGTACCAGTTGGATGCCATTCAGGTCATTGTTTCTGTAACACCATGTTTCGTGGTGGCTATTGAAGTCTCCAGCGTACAGGCAAGGGTGTGGATAAGTTGGTATATTTGTGGACCATTGGGAGTTAGGCGGCTTATACACATTCACGATGGTGAGGTCTTGAATTTTGACAGCCGAGGCAAAAACGTCAGGTCCAGAGAGACAATGTTCTGTGCTTACGTCAGTTATATTTTCTTTTACGTAAGTAGCGATTCCGTATTGTGGGTGATTGACAGCATGAGCGATAGTGTAGCCGGGAATGTGCCCTCTTCTTTGCAGGTCTTGTTCATCCTTGGCATGAGTTTCTTGTAAAAGGAGAATGTCAATGTCATGTTCAGTTAGGATCTTACGTAATACTTCACACTTAGCTAAGCTTATACTCTCTATGTTTAATTGGCAGACTCTGGTTATAGGTCCAATGTCTCTAGTCTGTTGGCTCTTTGAAGAGCGAGTGTTTGCATATCCAGGCATAATTTTTCTCTTATCAGAACGACTGAGCTGGGTACTGTGAGGTCGCATGTATAGCAACAGGTACAGTAGCCAAAAGGTTGCTGCTCGTTTGGCGCCACCCAGGGGACACGTGTAGGGCGTTAGTGGCAATCTCCTACGGACGTGAGCAACTTTCATCCCCCGGTCTTTTAAAATGATATAAAGTTTTCTAAAAAACATTTTTCTTAAAGTGAACGGTTTTTGAGATATCAGCTCTCAAAGTCGTAAAAAGTATGTCCCCCCCCCTCTATTTTTATAACTACGGGGTATAAAATTCTAAAAAAAATAGAGGTGATGCATGCTAATTAACTCTTTCAACGATTTTTGGTTTGATCAAAGTATCTCTTATAGTTTTTGAGATAGGTTGATTTAACTGTAATTTTGGTTAAGTTAAAATTAATATTCATACATAAAAGTACAAGGCAAAATATCGGGAGAGTTTAGGCTCCATTCACCAGGTGTATAAATTGACATAATAAGTTTATTATATTTGCTGCTACGGAACCCTTTGTGCGCGAGCCCGACTCGCACTTGGCCGGTTTTTTTCATTATAATGCCTTTGTGTCGGTAAATCGACGTATGTAGGTAAAATGTGTTGAGTAGTTCCTAGTTTATGTAAGGTATATGTAGGTATTAGAAGTGTAGTACGATGCCTAGGGATAATTCCAAGAACAAGTTATTAGTAAAGTTATTAGAAAACTACACTTATTTTTATATGTAAGTAAAGATATACAAACATTGTACGCATGAATTAACATTCGCTAGCATTTTTATCCAAATTCATAATATTACAAACACGTAGAATGGGAAAAGCATCCAAATTGTCCTAATATTTAGTTTTGAACTATTCTCAGTTCACCGATCACCCTAATTCAACTATAATTTTGAATTGTACCAATTAAGATACAATAGCAACAACTAAAACCTTATTACAATACTACACACCGATGCAATTATAACTGTTGTATGACGCAACAATACGATCAAATTACTTTCAAGCAAAAACACCGTTACATTCTTATAAGATAATAGCTTCTAATGTAACTTATAAGTCTTTTAACGCGCTTATTTAGCACTTAAACTTAGTGCACAAACTGTTGCAAAAAATGACGAAAAAACACGGGGCCAATTTATTAAGAGCTCGATACTTACATTATTAATAGTCGATAGTATACTTGATAAAAAAGAACATTGAGTTTACAAGTCAATTGCCATGCGAATAATCTCACAACATTAAAGATCTAACGGACATTAAAGATCATATTTGCATGTAATTGAAATCCAAGTCCGGATTTGATAATGATACAAGCTTAGAACAAGTAATGATCAAACAAAAAATGTAAATGTACCTAAATAGAATTTTGTAACACTTGAGGTTCATATTTGTATATATTGTCTAGACAGACTATCAGATAAATAAATGTTGTGCCATAACATTTTGAGTTTTTTGCGTCGATCTCGTTTTGGTAGGGAATTTGCAGGCCGTATGTTGACCTTGGTCATAAAGAGACCTGTCTGGGTAAGGTCTTAGGTCTTTTCTCTACTAGAGCTGTGTATTACGTGGCTTGAGCAGGTTTCTTGCACAACCATTTCGAGACCTTACTAGTATAGTAAGGGGGCTTTGGGGTAATCCCGGAGTAGTTTCATAGTGTATCTAGTGTCGATTAAAATTTAAAAATATTATAACAAATATGTTGTAGAAGACTAACACGATCTTTTAACAAAATATCCTAGCGGTCTTTTTCTAATTAGATAAGTACGTATTGTTTTTTTTACTACATGTATCTCTTATTTACTATTTTTAGCATAGCGTAGGTAACGTGTAAGGTTTAAATACTTATTGCCGCTACTCACTCCCTCATTTGATATACCTACCTACTGTCTAAAACAAATTTATAGAATATTTCAATTGAATGTTATTAACCACGTCATAACACAACGATAATACCATTGTAAACTAGTGGCTCTGTGAGCTGAAGACCTCGCGATATGATTGTGGTATTGGAATAAAGGTCCTTTTGGGGTCTGGTCTGTCCCCGTAGAATTGTGAGTACAATTAGTTTATAAACTAACGCGCGAGATTGTAAACAAACGGATAGGTTGGGTTAGGTTAGTTTATAATATCCCTAGTCAAATTATAATATGTCGGGAGTTCACAACCTTTGTACCAATTCCCGACATTTTGAAAATTTCCAAAACTGAATATATTTTTTTAAATGTAATTAACAAAATTGTTTACAAAATTTCACAAGGATTGTTTGATAAATGCGACCTGTAGAGGAGAACAAATGGACAGACACACGAAAGTATTTTTGCCGAAGCTGAAACGGAGACGCTTCGCTCACTCGGTCAATTAAACAAAACAGACGATCGGCTAGAGAATCTAGAGATCTAGATATTATTCACACAAATTTCGGAATTATCCCAACCCACCCACCATTATAAATACGAAAGTGTTTTTGTTTTGTTTTCGCCCCGCAAAGGAAATGCGGAATGGGTAGGAAAGAAAACTGACAGCAGTATGGACCGCATTTTATCCTAATATGGTAACTACGAGATTAGAGTCTTCCAAGGTGGAAATTAAATGGAGATGGCATTCGTTTATTGCATATTTCTCGACCTTGTATGTCATTGTTAAATAAAATAATGTAAAATACTAAACAATGATAATATCTATTTTCGTATTTTAAATTCACTCTTCAACATTTTTGTTTCATTGTTACACGAAGCATAAAATCTTAAAATGTCAGCTGTTCTATACACTTGGATGTGCCAATTTGTCTATGAAAATCTGATGATTGGCGATTTTGCGGTGAATTACTTAGTTACTCGTAATCCAGTTTAACCTTCATAACCAGCCTCGAAAATATAATTAGCAGAGTAATCATTTTACGAGATAATAAATACGAGTACATACGTACAATCAACCAATTGGGATCCTAGGCCACTCTAGAACCATTTCAAAATGACAAGCAGTATAAGATTTCTCACGTCACTATGGCATAGTCCTACAGCGGCCTAGGGTAATAATAGGGTTGCAAATGGTTGACAGCGTCAACAATGGTTGATCGCGTTCATAATTGCATGGGTAGAGTATAAATGAATTCATTTGAATGAATAAGTAGGTATGTATTTTACCCTATTCTTATAAAATGCACGGTCGTAGAAATATTGAAACCTGACTCATAGTTATTGTGAAAATTGTACTTCTTAATCATCAATTTCGAAATCGGTGTCTACCTTTTTAATAGGTACTTGCATAACTTAGTATATACCAGCTATAAGTATTATATGACTATCACAAAAACACTAGCACGACGTCAACATGTTGTTAGGCGATCGTGTGAAGAAATGACAATGCTTAATTAAAATACGAGTACTAAAATAACTTTAGCCCGAAACAGAACTTACGTTTTATCTTTGTTTGGACATATTCTGTAGTAATATAAATGTACGTCTTCATTCACAAACCGAAAACCAGACCATCCAAAAGACATACATAGGTAGCCGTTTATTGTATTGCTTGAATTCCATAACAATAACAACACTCCAGCTAAGATAGGTACCGTTAAGTATCCCATCAAATACTTGGAAAATTATGACCCTGTGTGTTAAAAGATGTGTAAAAAACAAAATCGAAGGTAAACACAAACAGTATTTCATTCAAAAAAAGCCTACAGGTACGTCAAAAACGCATTGTTCCCCTAACAATAGCACCAAACGTCGTCCTATAACATGCACACAATAATGCGCCTTATTACTAATCACACTTACGACCTTTTTCTGACAAACGTTAGAAACTAAGATGTAAACAAAATACTATATTAACAAAAAGGACGTAAGTGCAAAATAATGTAGAATTATATGTGACTTACCTTCCCCCATTAGGGTTTTAGCGGAGGGTGCCTGCCCGAACGGTGCTTTGGGCACGATAGCGGCGCCTTTATTTTTCTCAAAGAGCGCTTTACGCTCCCTAAGGGACATCTCTGCAGGGTCTTTAGCCTTAGGACTCCCCGCTTCGAACATTGCTGCTCTGGATAGAACAGAACTCCTATCGTTTGACTTTGGCGCGAATCGTTTGACGATAGGCGACGAAGTATCCTTTGTTTGTACACTAGTTTCATTATGATTTTCTTCAGCGGGAACCACATTGTTTTCCTTGTCTTTATCACTGTCACAATTTTCTTCCACAGGCGGTGTGGGCGCTTTATATTTTTTTATTGACGGCTTTTTTGTTATAGCCGGCTTGTGGGCTACGGCGGCCGCCATGTTGGGGGTTGCAGCTGCACTGGGGGTTGTCGATGTCAGCTTCGGCTCCTGTCGGGTGCGATCGGCGGTTTCCGTGGTGAAATCGTAAACGAGCCGCGATTGGCTGGCCGAGACGCGACGGTAGCCCTCGTGTTCCTATGATTGGACTAGCGGGGTGAGCACGTGGCGTAGTTGCATCATGGTTTTATAAAGGTCGTAATTGATTGCGTGCGGGACGTTATACGACTAAAGGGTAGAGGACGCGTGAGACGCGCGCGGCGCCGTACGGACAACTGACGGTTAACGGAGGAGTCGGGAAGCGTAACGTTTAGTTTATACTTATGTTAAGTGATTAAGGGTTAGATTCGTGTGCAGGTGTGCGGGATGCGTACTAATTATAATATTTTTGACATGTTTCGCTACATGTGCGATTGGCGGTGAACTTAAAACAAATACATATGGGTTGTTGTTTGACAACGTTTTAAACGTGAACAATTTTAAGTATGCATTTCCGTTTTTCAAATAGGGCAGCAATCGTTTGGCAAAGTTTAAAAATATGCTAGAAATTACTAGACAACTCATTCTTAATTTGATAAATATTGGAATTGCGTTGAAAAAACCTAATTAAGTTTTAACAACTTTTTAATTGGCATTCACATGATATGATTGGTATATTTTACTAATAAACGTAATTTATCTTGTTCAATTTGTATATAATACCAGAGCTGTCATAATTGGGATAGGTAGGTACCTACATCTTTGCTGGTCGATCATTGTGGTATGTTGATTTTATTGAAATAGATTAATGTGATTGATACATATCGATTATTGTGTTGAATAGTACTGGCAATAGAAGAAACTATAACAAATTTGTATTTGCATAGTTACCGTTCTAGGCCTTGTTTATTTACTTTTCTTAAGTCAGTTGAATCAAAACAGTGCTCATATAAACATTTAATATATTCCGTTAGTGCTTTTTTACTGTGTTTTATCTGCTTTGCTATCCTTTATATATAAGGGCAATTTTTACCCTCACAGTGGTTATGGGCTTTATGCAGTAAACGGAAGAAATTTTCAGCTAAAATGAGTACGAGTACTGTGAAAATTGACCAACTCAACGAAAGCAATTATGAGACCTGGAAAATCCAAGTAGAAGCAGTTTTAATAAAGAATGATGCCTGGGGATACGTTAATGGAACTATCCAGAAACCAGCAGAACCAGCCGAAGCAGCCAAATGGGACATTGGAGACTCAAAAGCTAAGTCTGATCTCATTTTATCGATAACCCCGAGCGAATTGCGACACCTCAGAGGTTGTAAGACATCGCGAGATGTATGGTTAAAGTTACAGAACGTTCATGCATCGAAGGGACCTGCGAAAAAGGCTACCTTATTAAAAGAGCTGTTGCTTCGTAAATTGGAGGAAGGTGGTGACCTTAGAGAACATGTCATGAGATTTTTCGATGTGATAAGTCAATTAGCTGACATGGATATCGAAATGAATGATGATCTAACTTCGATAATGCTCTTGTATAGCTTGCCGTCTAGTTTTGAAAACTTTAGATGTGCTATAGAATCTCGAGATTCACTGCCGAAACCAGAGGCATTGAAGATTAAGATATTAGAAGAGGAACATTCCAGAAATAGTAAAGATAGTGTAGACAGGGCACTTCTTGTTAAAGGAAAGAGATCTTCTAAGCCAAAGAGTGGCACAGAGCAAAAACAACGCGCATGTGATACGGCTGAGCAAGGAAATTCGAAATTTAGATACAAATGTTTTAAATGTCATCAAAGTGGTCATAAAGCGTCCGAGTGCACGCAGAAGAAGAATAATTGTAGTGATTCTGTAAAGTATGTGTCGAACATAAGTGATTCATCAGATGTTGATTCCAATTTTGTAACATTTAATTGTGTTTCAGATGTTAATGCTGTTTGCAACGAGAATGGAGATTGGATTTTGGACAGCGGATGTACGTCACATTTATGTAGACGCAGGCAAATTTGATACCAAATTTTTACATGTAGCTGGTAAGCTGAATTTGGCAACTAACTCTAGCACGAACGTACAAGGTAAGGGGACAGTCAGATTATCTACATGTAGTAATGGTGCTAAAACTGTAATCCAGTTGCTCAATACCCTATTTGTTCCGGATTTGCGATGTGACCTTATCTCAGTAGCTAAAATTACTGATCAGGGGTTTAGCGTTACGTTTGAGAAAAACAGAGCTATTGTTCGAGATAGTTGTGGTAACACTAAACTTGTGGCGAATCGCAAAGGTAATTTATATTACGTTGAGGAACAATGCGACAGAGCGTCAGCGATTTCCGATGCGAAAAGTTGATGTGAGGTTGTGGCATGAGCGTTTAGGCCATTTAAATGCGAAGGATCTTGTCCAAATCTTAAATAAATCTGGCATGAAGCTTAATATGACAGATGTAAGAGAGTTGTACGATTGTGATGTTTGTATGCAAGGGAAAATGAGTAGGTTACCTTTTACGAGATCTAGTGGGCCATGCGATGAAAAATTAAAAATTATTTATTCTGACGTGGTGGGCCCGATGCAGCATACATCAATAAATGGTGCCAAATATTTTGTGACATTTATTGATGATCATACTAGATGGTGTGAAGTCTATTTTCTTAGCAAGAAAAGTGAAGTGTTCACTACATTCAAGGTATACAAAACTCATGTTGAGAACCTGTTTAATAGGAAAAACTTACCTTCATACAGATAATGGAGGCGAATACTGCAACCGAGATTTCGACGAGTTCTTGAAGAAAGAAGGAATAGCAAGAAGGCTGACAATTCCTGGCGTACCTCAGCAGAATTCGATAGCTGAAAGGAAGAACAGGACCTTGACAGAGATGGCAAGATGTATGCTCATTTCGTCGGGGCTTTCTCCGGGTTTCTGGGCGGATGCTGTGGCTACAGCATGCCACGTAAGAAATCGTTGTCCAACAAGAAGTCTTGAAGGAGGAATACCTTTCGAGAAGTGGTTCGAACGACCTGTCAAATTAGATTACTTACACAAGTTTGGGTCTAAGGTACACGTCTTGGACAAGTCAACCGGGAAAGACAAGTTTGCTCCTCGAAGTCAAGAAGGAATCTTTGTAGGTTATCCTAGAGATCGAAAAGGTTATAGAGTATGGATGCCGAAACAACGACAAGTTATCATGTCAAGAGATGTAAAATTTCACGAAGTGAAGAGTGAAGAGAATAAAATGACGAACATGAAGGTTGACCCCTTTGAAATTTACAAGGGAGAATCGGCAAATGTTCAAAATCAACCTTCAAAGGTTGAGGTAGAATTTCATCCTGAAAAACCAAATGAAAATCGAATTGAGCAGATTTCTCATGAAGAGAATGAAGTCAGAAATCTTGATCCTGCATCTAAGGGAAAAGATGAAGTTTCCGTTGTAGACCGCCGAATGACAGATGATCCAGATATTGTTACGGAACCACATCAACATGATCATCAACACCATGATGTTCATATTGATGGGAGGAGGGTAATGAAAAGAGGTCCAGGTCGACCACGATTGGAGCGAGGTCATGTCGGACGTCCACGGAAGATATATCACATGGTTGACATTGAACCACAAGAAGGCGTCGAGTCGAACATGGAGTCACATATTCCCCTGGAAGAAAGTTTAGAGTCGAACCTCGAGTCACATATTCCCATGGAAGAAAGTTTAGAGTCGAACCTCGAGTCACATATTCCCATGGAAGAAAGTTTAGAGTCGAACCTCGAGTCACATATTCCTATGGAAGAGAACGTCGAGTCGAACATGGAGTCACATATTCCCATGGAAGAAGATTTAGAGTCGAACGTCGAGTTACATATTCCTATGGAAGAGAGCGTCGAGTCGAACATGGAACCACAAGTATGCATACAGGAAAATACCGATTCTGTCGATACGTATTTAGACTGTGAAGATTTCGGTGGGATAGCTAAGATTACGGTAAAGCAGGCTTTATCCGGTAATGAGCGAAAAGGATGGAAAGATGCGATACTTTCAGAAGTAAAAAGTTTAGTTAAAAACGATACTTTCGATATTGTTAGTAAACCTATGGGTCGAAATGTCGTAGGATGCCGTTATATACTAACTACTAAGTTAAATGTTGATAAAACTGAAAAGAAGAAAGCCAGACTAGTAGCGAAAGGATTTAGTCAACGTTACGGGATTGACTACCAGAACACCTTTGCACCAGTAGCCAGACTTGACTCTGTAAGATTATTAGTTACACTTGCAGCAGAACTTGATCTTGAAATTCATCAGTTGGACATTAACACGGCATATTTAAACGGATTATTAGAGGAGGAGATCTATATGAGAGTGCCTGATCTTCTAGAACAATGTCTACTAGATCTCACGCGTTTGGAGCAACCAGGTTCAGCTATATACGAACGAGCCAAAAAGATGTTGGATGATATAAAATCTGGGGGCGACGTCTGCCGACTCAAAAGATCGCTGTACGGGCTTAAACAAGCTGGACGGCAATGGAACATCAGACTTGACGAACAGCTGAAGAACATGGGGTTGCAAGTCTCCTTGAACGAACCGTGCCTTTATTTTAAGGATATAGATTCGCAAACTAAACTCTTTGTTCTTGTTTATGTAGATGATATTCTCGTCGCATCGCAAAGAGGTGAATGCATAGAAAGTTTCAAAAAAGAACTGGCCACTAAGTTCGAATTGAAAGATTTTGGCATTGCGAAATATATGTTAGGCATAGAGTTTGACAAATGTGACAGCCACATAAAATTGTCACAACAAAAATACATCGAAGATTTATTGGTAAAATTTAATATGGTTAATTGTAAACCAATATCTACGCCGATGGAAAATAAATGCAAGATGAATAAACCCACCGGGAAGTGTAGTACTAAGGAACAGTATCCGTTTCGTGAAATTATAGGTTCGTTGATGTATCTCTCTATTGGAACGAGACCGGACATTACTAATACGGTTGCTATATTAAGCCAATTTTTGGATTGTCCAAATGAGGATTGTTGGAATGCTGCGAAACGTGTATTGCGATACTTGAAACATACTAAAACGTATGGCCTTATTTACACGAAGACGGGTAAATCATTGCATGGTTATTCTGATGCTGATTGGGGAGGATGTCTGATAGATAGGCGTTCTTATTCAGGTTATGTTTTTATGTTAGGTGGTGGATGTGTGTCTTGGAAGTCGCAGAAGCAAAAATGTGTATCAACATCTAGCTGTGAAGCGGAGTATGTTATTTTGGCGTCGTCAATGAAGGAAGGCATATACCTGAACAGCTTGCTAAATGAGATTGGATTACGTAAGTTTGCACCATTATCTTTACATGTAGATAATCAGGGAGCGATTTGTCTGGCCAAGGATCCAATGTTCCATTCTCGGAGCAAACACATCGACATAAGGTATCACTTTATACGAAGCGTATTAAGGGACAACAAGAGTATTATGTTGGAATACTTGTCAACCGACTCAATGCTCGCAGACATTTTAACAAAGGCGTTGCCTAGAGAAAAGCATTATATTTGCATGCGTGGTTTAGGCATAGCTTGTTAATTGTTATTATTTTTAGAGTTGTTCTTTGATATCACTTTGTTTTGCGTATGTGTTTTTATTTATTTTTAATATGCACATTAAGGGGGCGTATTGAAATAGATTAATGTGATTGATACATATCGATTATTGTGTTGAATTGTACTGGCAATAGAAGAAACTATAACAAATTTGTATTTGCATAGTTACCGTTCTAGGCCTTGTTTATTTACTTTTCTTAAGTCAGTTGAATCAAAACAGTGCTCATATAAACATTGAATATATTCCGTTAGTGCTTTTTTACTGTGTTTTATCTGCTTTGCTATCCTTTATATATAAGGGCAATTTTTACCCTCACAGATTTAAATTTATTGACTTATTTAAGTATGTTATGCCTTATGTCTGTTAATGATTTGACATTCGATTCGTCTATCAAAACTTATTTTCGTGTAAGTAATCGTATAGAAGTAGCAATGAAACTACATCTACTTAGTTTACAACTAGTAACTCAAAAAACCAAGTAAACCATTATATTTACTTACTTGAAAATAAGCTGAGCAGACGTAACTGCTGACACGTAAAAATACGTAACTACGGAGCGTAACAAAGCAACTTAGCTACTATGACAGTAGCAAGCGACTTCAGAATACCGTACCGTAAACATAATGGAATTTTTGTCAGTTTTTATATAGTGGTCTTTAGGCGAAATAACGTAAAGGCATAGTTAATGAAACATAAATTAATTACAAGATTAAGATACGTATTTATACGTTAATTATTACCGTATTCTAAGTATAAAAAGTTAAAACGTTGCGACATCGACAGATGTCACCACATAGAGAACTGTCCAACTTCCGCACAAAAAAAAAAGACATTACGATCAAAAGACGGTTAGGATAGGAGCAACCGGCCCTTATGACGGTTATTAATCATAATTAAAAACACCGTTTCAATTCGTTTATTATATTTGTACTTATCTGTTCTTATCGATTTCGGATATGCACTACGTTATTCGATACTGACGGTACCTAGTCCTACCCCCATGAACCCGGGCTCACTCCATGAACACAACCGTAGCTTTTTTCTTTATTCAACACGATCTAGATTTCCCTTGTTAATAGCAGTATTGTACATTCCAACACATATATAAGTGCTCAAAAATATTTAAACACGCGCTCATATTTATATATTTCTAACGTCTTGACAATAGAGGCGTGCTCAGATATTTGTGAGCACCAAGGCCTCTGATTTACCTGATGGCAACTGTAACACAAGACAGGTAATTTTCTATGCGGACGATGCTCAATTTTTGCACTACACAGTTCTTCGCGGGGCAACAAGCCATGTTCAATTGGGACTCCCCATGTATGGATAAGGAAGAAACATCAAAACATGTTCTCCTAGAATGTAAACAGATAGAAGTATACAGGAGCAAATACTTAGGAACTCCCAGCACACTAAAGGAGGCAATTTGCAACCTTAAAACGATGATAGGTTTCATAGACGAACTAGGGTGGTTAGAGTAGAGCTACCTCGCTATCACGCAAAAAAGGCACAATGGATGTCGTTTTGCGGAAAAAGCCCAGGAAAACTAACTAACTGGGACTCCCCATTACTGAAACCGTATCTGTAACAGTATGTGTCTGTTTTCTCATCGATTTCAGATTAAAGTGACACTTCGACACTTCTATATCGGTTCAGACAATAACTCTTGTAACTTTGTGCTAATTTTAATGATATATTTTTGCTACGTATTTTGTTGAGGGGCAGTACCTTGTTTTAAAATGGGATTTTAATAATTTTTAATGTTTTAAGCACCAAACGAGGGTCTATTATAGTTAATTTCAAATACCATCTCCCGATTCCACAGGCTGTTTTAGGCGTGAACAAAAGAATGAGGGCTGACAAAACATACCCGAATGAAACTTTAGCCGTCGTGTGGTTTTAAATCTATATTTCCAATTTTGGTACTTTAATCTTCACTGCCAGCACCGCCAGTACCGCTACGTGCCAATTTGAAGAGGTCAGCTCGTAAAATAATTAGGTACGAGTAGTATACAATAAATAAACATCCTGGTTTCCGCTGCGGAGTCTCAAGTGGAATCGGGCCATGGTATAGTTGAAATTGTTTAAACTGAGCCAGTTGAAGGTAAAGGCTACGTCTTATACACAATGCCATTGTGTGTACTTAGGTATAGTAAGTCACAAAAATACCCAATCAAAAGGTTGAAATTGCAAAAGCTTTTATTAACTCATCAAGAAAGGCCTCTTGGTCACTCAGCACCGACGGTCTACCTGAGTACGGTGATACGGCTTTCAACATCAAAGTGTCATAATCACATGTGCTATAATTTTGCCATTTTAACCTTTCGTAACTTAGAGAAGACGTTAGCTATTTGTTTGCATTTGTTACATGCTATGATTTGTTATCACTTATCAGCGTTAGCCGTCAAAAAAAAAACAATGCAGTTTTACCTAAATATTTTTGCAGTACAAAAATGTGCTATACTTAACATAAATCGAAAAGGGAGTCGGTTGAGTAATGCGACCTGTAAGGGGCCCTCCCTATAGCCGGTCATTCTTTTGGTACGACTCGCACTTGGCAGGTTAATTTTTTTAAAGCAAAACGGACACCATGATTGGAGCTCGCTTGATTGACCGAGCCAACGGGGTTGTTAATAATTATTAATTATGCTAAATACCCAGAATTTAAAGAATATAATTAATTAGTATATTTTTTTTTATATGTATATAGGTACTATAGGTAGTTATTTTTTATTTTTAAGATAAGTTTTTAATTTTTATTTAGGTAAGTTTATTTTGAGGTTTTTTATTTAAATTTGTTGTTATTTAAATTAATATAGCTTTATTATTAAAGTATGTATTACTATAAAATAAAAATTAAAGAATGTTAAAAAAAGTACAAATATGTACCTATCTTAGAAATGACTACAAGGCTTATTACTAGTTATTACGTAAAACGCTTTTACATTCCCTAGGAAGAAAACTTCAAAGGTTTTTTTAGGTAGGCATAAATACTTGTATTCGGTATATTACAATACGATTACTAAGTTCAACGTATTATCGCTCAAGGACACGACCAGATAACGACCGGAAGTGGTTGAAGGAACTAAAAAATCCTGCTTTTCGTTATTATTTATGTTATTTAATTTAATAAGCACGTTATTATATATTTTTAATGGGTCATAAACTGTAATGATATTGCACGGATTGTGAACAATAGATTGCTCGTGGGTAACAAAGAAATTGTTCTAAAGATAAAATTAAATAATAAATAGCATTTTATTGCTTATTATTATTAACTCAAATGTTTGCTTTCAATTACTTACAATCGATAATTGTTTTTATATTCGAAGAAAACGAACAAAACACCATACAATCCCAGATATCTCCGCAATCAAAAAATACGGTCGTTTATGTCGCATTTCCCATACATTTGCATTCGGTCGACCTAGCATGAATTGATGTATGACGCATTAAGTGTACAAGTACACTGTAGTTCAGTAAAAAAGGAAGTGTATTAACGAGTACACCGTCAACGGTGATAATTGACCTGCGTTAAACATTGTATTTAGTTCAAAAAAAAAACACACATCCCAGACGTAACTCAAATTTGTTTTTTAAGCGACTATAGTTCTTAACTCCTAGCGGCATAAGACCTAGAATTGGGTGAACGTTTGAAATGAATGAGGTTGCGTCATGTTTATGCGTAATGAGCTGATTCTTGTGAATGAGAAGAACAATTGCTATTCTTTGTGATCCTATTAGTCGGATTCGAATCATTGAGAACATTTAAGTCTACCTGCCATTTTGACTTAATTATGTACTATCCCGATCAAAATTGCATGGGCAGTTAATGAATGGATTCATTCATAAATTTCTCATGCATATTTGAACGCGTGTGTACTTATCTCACTATTTTTCCCACGTAGTGATACTACAGTTTTAGGAATTGCATACAATACACAGCCAAAACAAAATCCCAATAGCGCTTTTTACTTAACGGTCGCCATCAGATATATCAGAGCGGCAAAGTTGGTCACAGATATCTGAGCACGCCTTTATTGAAGGCGTTAGAACTTCTAACTTAGAAGACACGTTTTGATACTTATGTGCTTACTTACATTTACTGTAGGAATCTATAGCCGCTAGCGTCTACGCCAACGCTCTGTCAGTGCATCTTGCTCATTCTTAACAGGTAGGATCGAGATGGAAATATTATCGAATCAGGCAAGTCGCTATAGCCTACGGTTACGTAGAACTCGTGGTCTGGTCAGGCTGAATTTCAAAAAATACGATGTGACTACTAGAACACTTTCATGCCTGTCGGTTAGTAGCACTATTTGAGAATATTTTTCAAAAAACGGAACGTAAAAATCTTTTCATTTACGGCTTTGACGATCATTACAGTAAAATAAGGAACCAAAAGCTTAAAATTATGAAAAGTGTGAAAATCACGAAAACCAGGGGATTTTTACTAAACTTGAAAGTCTATTTTCTGGACCAGCCTAAGGGTGCCCTATTTTCCAGAAGAATTTTAATTTTTAAAGACCGCTGATTTAATTTTACCAATGCAGATTTTTATTTCCTTTTTTGCAGGGAAATAACAACCTGCATACCTATAAGTGCAAATCCTGTTTTTATTTCTATTTGTTTAGCACTTGCATGTCACATAGCTAATATTGTATAATATTGTGTAGTATAAGTAAATGAGTGAATAGCATATTTAAGTTGCGCCATTTCGCCAACAAACTGTTATCGCAGTTTGGCGAGGATATAAATTGTTGTAACATGTTGTGTACTTTTATTGATAAAAAAAAATGATAAACTAAACCGGAGATGCCTCTTATACACAAAACTAACTAACCCAATAGAACCGGTTATCCCAACCCCGCATCACATAACGAAGACAGTCAATTCGACGCGTTTTAGAATTAGCCCCATCAACCAATTTCAGCCACTTTAAAATTTCGGCTCCCTCCAGAGTCATTGACATTTTAAGACCGATCCGTTACTTTAGACTAGGAACCGTATTCTAACTTTGGAAATCTTAGTTTGATTTGGCATTACTCGCAATTTCCAATATCGAACCTATGAATGATTGTTACAGACAGAATAATGAAGAGTATTAGGATTAGGTACTATCAGTACTATGTCTCCATCTTTTCTTTTCTTTAATATTTTGCGCACTAGACGTTTGTGGGTAGTGAAGTTTGTGTTTCTTTTTCCAGACATTTGTAAGCGTTTTAAATTCAGTATCCAAAAAAGTTATCAAAAAAAATAGGGAACTAGTAATACTCTTCGTTATCCCATACAGAATGACCTCAGCCAATGGAAATTCCCTAAAATCCCAGATATTATAGGGCTACACCTCAGTAATGCTGTGATTAGAACAGAAGATTTAAAAAAAAATTCAAATAAAAGTTATTTCCAATAAGTGATACCAAAAATAAAATATACTGTATTTATCATTGGCAGTGTATTTGGCGGTAGCATATTAGTGACACTGTCCATTTTCTTCAATTATGATATTTGTCAACAATCAAAGTGTTCATAGTGCCATATATAAAACGATAATCAAAAATACGAAGAAGGTTTCATACTATTCTATGAGGATTTATGACCTCCCAAGTTATACTTGCATTTATTACAGGTTGCTCCAAAGTATTTTTTGTTAATTTCTTCGTAACCACTGCACTGATTGTTATGATACTGTGTACTGATTCTAGGTAAACACCGCAACGCCTATGTACGTTCCGGCTACGTCCATTGGCTACGGACACCATATTTATCAAAACTATGTAATATAGGTTTAATTTTGAAGGAGTAAATGAGGGACTACGGCCCCTCTAAAATGCAGCATTTTGTTTTTATTTTTTATAAGAGGTCCTAATTTGAAAGGCAAAAGATATACCTCACATTATATCAAAAGCGATTTCGTGTTATGTTCAAGAGATCATCTTAAATTCCGTCAATCCTCAATTTGTCCGTAAAAAAAGAATGGAAGCAATTGCGATGGGCGTGTTGGTATGCACACTATGCGAGCAAGATTAAAGTTCGGCGCCTTTAAAACGATCTATGGCGCATCGCTTGAGTTTAGTAAAAGGTAACACTTTGTCGCTTTCGATATAGAGCATTTTCCCAAATGAACCTTTATGGCAGTAGCGCCTTAGGGCAGACAGAAAAAAATGTACAATTTTAAAGAAAATGGGTCCCCCATTTTCTATATACTATATTTTCTATATACTTTTAAAACGATAGTACTCGTGATTCTGGTTATAAAATACCGGAAACTTCCTATATTAAAAAAAAGGAAACGGTACACTTTTTTGAAAATACCCCTTAACGACAACTAAGATACGATACGACAAAATGATTAAAGTGTGGTCCAGCTTTTGCAAGTATTACACGGTAGACTAGGGAGAGTAGGGAGTCGAGGGAAGGTAGAGACCGGCAAGGTAGGTACCCCCGATAATCGTGTCGTGTAATACTAGCATTCATCGGAGTTGATAATTAGATTAAGATTGAAATAGATGTCATATACTAAAGAAAAAGATCAACACAAATCAGATTAAGTATTTGTTTATAACAAGACTGACCATAGAACGTAGGTAATATGTCAAATATGTGAGGTTTTCATGCTAAAGGCAGCTTAAGTTAGTCACTACTGCCATAAAGATTCATTTGGAAATAAATCTTTTCAACAACCAACAGTGTATCTATTTGATAACCTTTCTTTTTGGCTTTCCCGCAGTCGGGTAAAAATAAGTCAAATACTTAGTATTTTTTCCCAGAACGCATGATGACTCTTCCTACAAAGCAATTAAGCTAATATATCGCTTTCCATTTAAGTCAAGCTGTCCTGTCACCTAGATGACATAACGAGCCGTCTATACGGGGGCCGATTCGACTTGCCTATATTAAAGATAACATATTAACTTATTATTAACGTTTTAAGTTGAAAGGTGGCTGGTTTACTAATAGTAGCTACTAACAGTTGTCATCCTTCGATTGTATTCGACTAGTCTAACACCCCTAAGAGTGTGTGAATCAGATTCCTTATACAATAAGGAAGGAAGACTCTCAAAACCATAGTAAAAACTAACAAGGGTTACAATTAGCGGCTGGTACCCCGGCCGTGATTTTTTTCTTTGAAACGTAGGGTGTTAATAAACGTGATTAATCCGTTTTAAAGAGTTTAATTTCGTTAGCAGTCATTGTTTCCGTACTAGAAAATAGTTTCATTGTTAGTTATTAAGTAAATTACAGAAAAAATTAAGTGTAGTAATATAGCGTGAGCAACCAATCAATGTACTAATCGTTGGCATAGGCTAAATAATTCAAGGGTATTTTAAGGTACTAAACTAGTAGTCACTTTCCTACAAACAAGGTTCCAAATACTGGTACATTTTCACCTATCATTGGTTACTTTACGACTAAATCCCACGCGCGACTTCGTCTGCTTATCTTTGTTGGTGAAGCTACACAACACTTGAGGTATGTAATTGTATATGCCAAATTTCATGGCTCCTTCAGCAGTTTAGGCTAGGTGTGTCTATAATTAGAACGCCGACCATTTTATACATGTGATGAATTTTGTGATAATCTGCCATACCGCTTGCCTAGTCACTTGCTGCCACAACACAATGTGTAATGGGACCCCAGACGTTTTGCCTATAAGTTCGTTGCGCTAGCACAAAGCGTGATCGAATAAAAACAGAATCAACCGGTACGCGCTGCGAAAAAACTTGGTTCAACAAACTCACAGATGACATTACTACTAGATAGGGCGTATAAAAAAAACTTGTAGTCCCTACGCATTGATGCGCAAAAGCGTAGGTACTTGTTCATTAAAGACATTTTTTTTGTAGGTTTACAATACAAGTGGGGAAATAGTCGTTGAACCTGCTAAGGTCATGGCTGCGACTACGAACTCGGACTCAACATGCTCACCAATGGCCCTAATGGGCAAATGCCAGTATGCCCAGTATTAGCAGACAAGACAATCTCGGGATTCGGTGTCACATCCATACTGCACGCTTAACAAATCTGCTATCCCTCGATAGCAGGCGTCCTTACGCATTATCGTAGGCAACATAACTGGACACCGCCCACTTAACAAACATCTATTTGTTCTAGGTAAGACCGATAGCCCCCTGTGCAGGGGCTACCTGTCCCTGTCGGCCGATGAAACAGTGCCTCACGTCATCCTGGCATGCGAGGGGGTAGCTACACAACGCGCTCAAATCCTGGACACAACGAGGTATCTTCGAGAAACCTGTGGAGACACCAGGAGTATCCTGCGCTTCTGGTCGGAGCTACTCGTAGGCTGGTTAAACTTTTAACCAGCAATACTACAACAATGGGCCGATATTTTGCGGGCTAAGTGCGGAAAACGGAGCCCACAACCATAACCATTACGCCTTTGCGTCTACAGTTTCGCGAACTACTTCGTTCTTTAGTTAGTCTATTAGCATGTTTATCGCTCGAATATGCAAGGATGAAAGTGAGGCATCTGCCTCACACAGACTGACGACTGAACTTCGACTTTCGGAGATCGATTATCTCCATCGCTCTTGCTTAATTAGAATCACGAAAAATACAGGAATTTCAACTACACCCGACCGCCATGTAAATAACAATTAATGAAAATAATTGACAGACATGCCCTATGTATACAATTCTGCGCGGTACGCTTCGTGCCTTAATGATTTCACAAGTAAAATAGCGCCAAAATGACAACCGGGAATCTACCTATGATCTACAAAGTGACGTCTAGACGAAGTATTCTATGACCAAACTATAATCAGAAGTTGAAAAACTACTAAAGCTCACTGAACTAACAGATTAAATGACAATTTCATCTGGCCAGGTATTAATAGTAAATGTGTATTACAACAATGATGCAATTAGATAAAACTCCGTGGAACAGGAGACGGAATGGTCTGTGAAGGTTTAACGAGCTCCTTGTGTGTCGCTTGGGAGGGCTATGGTATTAGATGGAAAACGAGAATTGATACCTCATGCGATATTGTTAATATCAATATAACTAGGCATAGGAAGCGATACAGCTAAAACTAAAAGATAGCTCGCCTTGGACTTTACTTTTTATCATTTCAGTAAAAGTCAAAGCCAAGCGTCGTCATCATCATTTCCACTATTTGAGCTGAAAGACGTATTTTGACAAGCTTTTATTTAACTTGCAACGTATGTGTGTTTGTTAGAGTCAAATCATTCCGTTAAGTAGGTATTCGAATAAGCTGAAACTTCACATGCGGAGGTTGTTGAATTTAAGTTGTTAGGGTTGACGAGTACAACCTAAGTTTTTTTTTCTTCTGTTGTGGGGCCCACGCGGTATACGTAACTAATAGTATATTAACAAAATCTTCCTCATTATAAAGCGGTTGAGACACACACAAACGCAAACAAAATGCATCCACTTAGTCATTTCAACAGTTCAAACGCGGCCTATTCTAAATAAAGGGTGCACCGAGTAAACATCTAGGAATAGCGCAGTGACCGAGTACATTTGAATGAACAGAAGTACAGAACGACGTTTTGTCTCTGTTGTCGTTGCATATGAAATGATGAGTGCGATAAAGAGGCAAAAATACGTTGGCAATTCGCGGTAGACCCTCAGAACAGAATGCTTTAACTTTGCAATGCTTTAACCTGTTTCTCGAAAATATCCCGTTGTCTTCACTTTTCCTTTTGAATTTGACCAACCACTTTCCTCCCGCAGCATTTTATTCGCAAAGTTGGTTAAGACTTTTTAGTGTAGATTTAATCAGCTTGAATGTTGCGCTACATCGCATTTTCGTAGAAATCATTAATTTGGAGCAAAACGAGAATTTCACAAAAGATACACATTTTAAACGTCAAATAGTGTGGACATGAAACAGGACCTTAAATTAACATACCTACATAACAAAATTCAAAACTGTTGGAAAGATTTCGACCCTTGGCTTAATTGTTAGGTGTAGGGATTAGCGCGAGTCGATTCGCCGCTAGGGGCGCTAGTGGAACGTGGGTCTTGCGGACAATCCTCTCATATTGACACAGGACCCACGCATGGGTGGCGCCGCCTGGTGAGCGACAATACGGTAGCTCCCGTAAGACTATAGGTATTAGAAGTCACAGTGCAACTTGATCAGTTTCATATAATCTGCCTACCTCTTTTGGATACAGGCGTGAGTTTACGCAGGTATGTGTGTGTGTATTGTATCTTTCGCTAAACGTCCTCTCGAAATAGCTCTATCGCTAAGCAAAACAATCCACCTCTGTGACCTACTAAAGTAAATGCGTTTGTGGCGCCCGGCGCCCACCTACAAGCTATTGGACTCATTATTTATTTCTCAGATGACAGCTGTCAAATGAAAAAAAATGGCGTGTTAAGAAAGTTTAAGTTGGTATGTGGTCAATGTGATGAAGATCATCGTTTAGTGTACCCAACAACGGTCTTACACGTATTTTATCCGCTCAGTCTAAACTAATCCCGGATTTTTTAAGGTGCACCAAATTGGGAGCATCAAAACCAATTAGTTATCCCTATTATACGTAGATCCAGGCGTCTAGCAGCTGATCATCGATGGAAGTCAGAGACTGCAGCCAGTTCTTAGCCTATTACTCTTTCATCTCATCTTGGCAAATATACGCCATTATGTACGACACACCTATTTATAAACAGGGAAATGTTCAATCATTTCGCAAACTCATTCGTGAAACTAAAATAACCACGAAACTTCTCTAGTTGCTATACAATATGTTTAACTGGATCTAGGCGTCTGGCAGCTGTTCAGATGTGGAAGTCAAACAATGTAGCTATATTTTATTTTATTATTTACCAATACCATATACTTCTAGCAGCTGTACCTATATATTGATAGTAGGACACTAGCTCTTATTATATTAGGTACCTACTACGAAGTAAATGGACTTAGCGTTACGGGTAAATTGTTAGAAAACCAGTGTCACCGGCAGCGAAGGTTGGTACTACACACACACATATGTCATACATTAGAGATGAGGGGGTGTCGATCATGTGTCACTATACTGTTGGTGTCCTACCGATAGTTAATTATAATAAATGTAGACAAGCAGGGTAACGTGCCCCGTCTATAACGCGTATATAGTAAGCGAGCGAGCGCAGTAACAGTAGGACAAAATAACTATATCCATCCCTTTTTTCAGGGTGGTAATACTAGCGTAAGAAAAAGACAGTATGATGCTCTCTATCCTACTGTTACTGCGCTCGCTGGGTTGTCAGACTATAGTATTCTTCTGGTCTGTGGTACCTACAGTATCAGTATATCTTGGTGCTTGTCAAATAAACGCCAGTATGCAAACGCGCCTATATTTATAAACAGGGAAATGTTAAATCATTTCGCAAACTCCTTCGCGTCTAAAATAAGCGCATGCGCTGGGTCGTGTTTGTTTTGTTTGTTAAGCAAATGACCGTAGGCTGAAGCGTTTACGTCTGGAAGACATTCTTGTGGGTATTATTTTAAATATATACCTACTAACTTAAATGGAACTTAGTTGTGCTTAAAATTAACTTATGGACTTTTTCCGGGTTTGCCCAGAATTATCCTGATTTTAATGCGGTATGGAGAGGACTCAGGCATTTTTTTTAATCGTCCGTATGTCTTGTAAGTTTTTGTGTCATAATCAGAAGTTTCCAAATATATTTTTGAGAAAACGCGAAAACGATTTATGATTGTTTGTCAACTATAGGTAGTAGGTAACGTTGTTCCAGTTTTCGACATGGGCACTTTATGTCAGTCATATACGTTAAATTTGAACAACGGATGTTTTTCAATATTCTAATTTAAACCAGCACACCTACCACGAACATCGAAAATTGACATTGACGGGAAAACCTCCTTGTTACTCCAATATGCAAGTGTGACAGAGATGGAGATACAAATCCGCAATCTTTCGATTTTCGTGGTATGGGCCCTGCAGTGACGAGCAGCGGTACTTGTACGTTAAGTACCTACGTATAAAGTACCTACTACTTTACAATTATTCTGGCGTGAAAACATCTGCGTAGAATTGGCATTTTCGTGAGTAAAACTATCCTATGTCTTTTCTCTGGTGCCAAACCCGTTCAGCGTTTTTAGCATGAGATAACAGACTGGCAGAGTTACTTTTGCGTTTATGATATTAGTATGGATAGATGTTAAATAATAAATATAAGAGACCAATAGCTTGAACACGTATTTGCAAGTTGGCAGGAAACACCGGTTCGCAGGTGTACGCCATGTTTACTTGGGGCAGGTTTGGAAGAGATAAGGCACGTAAGAGTTATGACTATGACTATTCATACTAAATACTACCGGTAAGTAAAGTATTTGAAAATATGTACCTACCTACCTATATTGTTTATACATAAGTACACACAATGTAGATTATTCAATGACATGTATAAATAAACAAAATTGACAAAAAAAACGCGGTATTTTATTGGAACTAATTTCTTACACTAGCAATAATTTAAATGATAGGTCACTGCTATTGTATAGTAGGTACGTTCCGTTATGCATCTCTTTCGTCCGAAGTAAGTGCGATAAAGAGGGATATATAAATTTCCGTCCATTCTATTTTCGCGGTAGTATGACATGGCGTGTATTGAATCGTTGACATTAAAATGAAAATAAGCGCTCTCTTGACTTGACTTGATGACTTATTATTATTCAATCTCTGCATTACGTAATAGAACGTACCAACCACTTATTTTCAGCCAGCTACTAAAACGGCCACTGTTTTAAAATAAAATAAAAAGTATTCGTCCAATGAAAGGCCGATTGTATCGCTGGAGCACTCGTCACTCGATAACTACACGATATTAAACGTTTGGATGATTCGACAACAAGTATCGTGTTTCAATGGCAGCTGTGGTTTATTTCGGTCCATGTGATAATAATAATTGACTGAGCGTTAGCGAATGGTATCTGTTTTAGCTTGGCCGAATCCGGTCTATTCGGCAGTCTGTCTTTCTATCCGTCCTATGTGCGTAGCCAAGATGCCAATCGATAACGCTCAGTCGCGAACGAAACGCAACTGTCATTGTGGCACTAATATTAAAGAGTGATAGAGAGAGATAACTAAGATACGCTTCGGAGCGTGAGCGATTGGCATCTTGGCTACGCACGCTGTTCTCCTCTACAGGTCGCATTTCTGAAGCACTTCTCCAGATTTTTTACGTAGTTTTTACCTTTTTTGAAAATATAAAAAATGGTGGAAACTGGTCTAAAACCTACAGGAGTCCTTTGTGGCAGTTTGACCATTTCGTACAAGTCTACCGCTCACAGGGCCTGGTCTATTTAGCTATAGGTTTCACAATTTAGAGAGGCGAAACAACAATCAATTAATGGAATTTTAATTAAAACGAACTATTCTACCTAACTAAATAAAAATAGGAACAAATGTAAGAATATCTTCTTAATTAAGTTGAAGTGTTTGTTTGATCGTTTGATCATCTAAGATATTTTTAAATTAGTTAAATTATTTCACGGAACTTTGCAATACAGTATACCTTATTTAAGCTTGGATACATTGTATTGGTATTAAAAAAATGGTCATTTACTTTTTAAACTATCATCAAATTTGCAAAGTCCTATTTGTATAGGGAAAAATCATGTCCCTAATTATTTGGCCACGATTCTACCTATGGTTTTACGGACCTCATTTGAAACCTGCACTGCATATAATGCTGGTTAGTCTATAGTAGTTTATACAACAGTTTTTAGAACCAATTATGAGCTGTTGCATACCCTAGTTTTTCTACGACACCTAAAATATCGTAAAAAGCAAAATCTAGAAACGTGGCAGAATAGGGAAGATGTTGTGTCATATATATTGTATGAAAATCCATAGAAGCAGTGTTCTTATGGAATACCACGGACAACGTTATAATGTATACTTTTTAAATATCGCTGTCAGTCATCTAATTGACGGATAGAAGTGCTGGAGTAGAAAAAATAATTATATTAATCAAATGAGTAGCCATTAAAACTTCAGCGGCATCAAAGCTAATTCCTTATTCCTCGCGCGCCGTTTAAAATGTCGACAGACAGTTTGGAGACATGTTAGAATTCCCGCGCGTTCTATATCTGTACTGGAAGTTGAGTGATGACTTATGGAGACCACCAGATTCTTAGAACATTGTATAATGAGCTCGTTTCTAATATAAGTCAAATTCGGGATTTCTACCGCTGACCATTCTTCTTTGATCTTTATCGGTATCACTTC
This sequence comes from Lathronympha strigana, assembly GCA_949128165.1. Classification (NCBI taxonomy): domain Eukaryota; kingdom Metazoa; phylum Arthropoda; class Insecta; order Lepidoptera; family Tortricidae; genus Lathronympha; species Lathronympha strigana. Next base: position 6,230,587 of record OX421923.1, on the reverse strand, counting down.
ACGTAATAGGAACTTTCAGAGAAATGCATGAGTAATGAAATTCCCCAATAGCTGTTCTTATAACATTTAAAGAGTTACCCTTATTTCGCCAGAATCCTATTAAAAGGAGTGTACAAGATTTTAATGGGTAGGCAACGCGCATGTGACTACCCTGGAGTTGCAGGCGTCCATAGGCTACGGTGACCGCTTTCCATCAGGCGGGCCGTATGCTTGATGCCACCGTCGTGGTATAAAAAAAATCGACAGTTTAATGATTCTATCTGAATGCAATCAGTGCAAAATGTAAACAGTAATGTCCAAAAGTATGTTACAAAGACAGTACTCGTAAATACGACGTATGTAATCCGATACAGTTAATTCGAAGCCTCGCCCGTTCCGGTGTCTGGCCTGAAAGCGATATTACACTCTAAACTGTTTAAGTTACGTAACTTTCATGTCGTTCGTAATTGCTTTCAGTTTCATAATTTAAAAGACTAGATTACTCTCCCGCTGACGACGTTGTAAAACTTGTAAATTTCAATTTCAATTAATTTTGTATTAAGGAGACCGTCTGCAACGAAGTTGTCAATTTTCGAATTGAAAGAAAAATGGAAAAATTATCCGCGTCGAGCGGGATTAAACCCTCTACGCTACGCGTCTCCCTAAGGCGTATAACCAAACAAAATAAATAGTGGAAACATTCGCCGGGGTCGATCGGGCGTCGATAGCTCAATTGGCAGTGCGATCAGCGTGCTTAGCCAAGATGCCAATCTCTCACGCTTAATAACGTATCGTAGCTACCTCTCTCTATCACTCTTCCTTATTAATTCGACAATGACAGTTGCGTTTCGTTAGCGACTGAGCGTGAGCGATTGGCATCTTGGCTACGCATCCTGAGTATCCCGACCGGTGTTCAAAGAGAAAGATTGAAAAATTCTTCGCGTCGAGCGGGATTTGAACCCACGACCTCTCTGAACACCGTTCATATCGCCCTGCCAATTAAGCTATAAAATTTTAAATTTCGTTCGCTGACGTCTCTGCTTAATACTAAATTAATTTAAATCTACCAATTATCCTTAATGACAAGTCGTAGAGAACTCAAATAGCCTATAAGTGACACATAGATATCCATCTCCCTCGTCCCGTATTTAATCGTATGGTCCCTGAACGCAAGGTGTGCCGTCGTCGCATTATGTGCATTGTATGAAGATTTTATTGCCGTCCCTATTCAAATTCATCCTGTATTCAACCATTTAAACCATTATAGTCTAACCTTCTGTTGCATTATATAGGCTTACCGTTTAACTGAGGCGTATCCCTAGGATCCTTAGGATTGAGCGCGGGTGAGGAGTGTCGTGGATAATTTCCTCATATTGCCCTTTCCACATATTATTGGGGAAAAAATTTAAACAATTTTAAAGCATGAATTAAATCATTTATTAAACATAATAAATGTTTTGATTCATGTTTTCAAGTAGTCACACTACTATATATAGATTATAAATTGAAAGAGATGTCAAATACTACAGAAAAAGTGACCAAGGTCACGGCAAGGTCGCGGCTGCCGCGCGAAAGCAGGAGGACGCTGGTTCGATCCCAGCCCTGCTCACCGGGGACCTTGGTCACTTTTTCTGTAGTATTTGACATCTCTTTCAATTTATGAAAAAATTTAAAATTAAATATAAAATAAGTTGTACCTAGAAAGTTTAGCAGTCAAAACCTACTTCCGCGAATTTTTAAGTAATCGACGATTTTAAAGGTTCCCAATTGCAAAATTATCATTAAACTCATTCAGATTTTATTTTATAAACATGAAGAAAAAACAGAACACCCATAAAAACGCACAATGGAACCACTCCTGCGCATACAACGACGCCGTTTTATTATTTCTTTAAAATGGCATAAGAGTACTTGTTTCCTTTCGTGATTGGGCCCTTTTTATAGAACCGGTAGGGGTGTGAAGAGGTTGATTTTACGATTCGGCCTTGGCGCACGAATTTGGTTGAAAGTTGAATGGCGGGGCGCGGGAGTGCGTTGGGCAAGTTTGGGAGAATAGTGTTTTGTAAGAGCATAGTCATTAACTCATTAGATAAATACTTAAGCTTAACTTATCCATCTACCAGTCGGCACTAATGGACGCCTTACGTTGACAGGCACCGGTAATGGAAACTTCGTGCTCAATTCAAAGATATCAATTATCAATTCTGTGACCCAAAATTAATTTATGAAACTTTTGTAATTAGAGTGAATGTCCATTAGTGGACTTTTGTCCATTACTGGTGCCTCCACTCTATTATAATAATATTCAAGCGACATTAGTTCAATGTTTTCCTCATACAGTGGAGTCTCAAGCACTTACTCAGAAAACTGTTGAATTTGACTCGTGTTTTCAACTAAACTTGGCCCCGTTTCTCATTAACGTCAGACCTAAGATTAGCCATTGTCTTGACCAGCCATAGAACCATAAACGTCTCAAAACGTTTAATATAAATACGCAACCAGTGGTTCAAAAACTTTGTAATATATACATAGTAGATGACAAATCGTTTAGAGTTTAATGTTTATCTCGCTGTTTCTACCAAACTTGGCCCCGTTTGTGATTACCGTCAGACCCAAGATTAGCCATTGTCTTGGCCACCCATGGGCAGTAAACATCGGTTTTAAATATAGCCATAAAACTCTCAAAACGCCCGTAAATCTGCGGTGGGACTTTACGAGTCTGACACAATACCTGGTGTTTTTGTACCTTTTTTTGTTGCGACAAAAGATTTAATCTGGGAGATTTTTAACGAGTAACTTGATTACGAAGGAACACTGGAACAAATTAATGTAATGGCAACGCCAGAGGAGCCATTTGCGCGTTAGTAGTTCGTTACTACAGGACAATATGACTTTAAACTATTTTTTTGGTCTTAGTGTTTTCCATTCCGTTACCATTTTTCATAACCATAAATAGCGAAAAGGAGTATCGTTGCAGCACTTACGAAGTACACCGTTTAACGAAGAAGACATTATACAAAAAAAAAACAGGTCAAAATAATTTACCTTTAAATTTTTTATAAGGCTCTACTTTCATGATTATTTTCGTAATTTTTGGACTTGCGGTGCAAAAGTTAGAGGCAGGGACGTTTTTTACGGTTCCGTACCAAAATGGTAAAAAGGAACCCTTATGGTGTGAACCCAGTCTGTCTTTCACATCGTTAAATATCTCGAGAATATATAGTTTTCCAGATCGAAAAATGTACTTTGCTTGTTAGCCTGTTCTGTGGAAAGGTCACAGGCTGACAAGCGGTCACAGGATGATGAAGTGCACCAACTGGTTAGTTGACTCGTCGATTCACAAAACATTTACTCTGTTGCTTATTGCCTATCTAGTATAATTTGACCCCGAGTTTTGGTAAGATCGAAATTTGATCCGAATTACCCGAGTGTCACCAATTTCAGCTGAGGTAATTTGCCGCTCAAACGTAGTGAGAGCGAGTAAATACTAGAGTTCTGTTAAGATATTTCAGAGCGTCTTGGCTGCTCCGATATTTTTGATGGCAACTGCACAGTAGGTTTACTTGTCTGGTGTTGACAGTTGAAAGTACTGGCAAAATGTCATCATTTAAAAATAATCGGCGTGTGGAGAGCGACCAGTTAGTTGGCTTTTGAATAACACTGGCTAGACAAGGAGGAATTTGTTAGACTTGGCCTTAATACTAATGCATAATAAGAAAGATGGTTTTGTGTGTGTTTATCAGTTTCTTGCGCTTATACAGTTTGTAAATGATACTCGTTTTTAATCTTCTATGCGCAAATCATCATTCTACCTAGTACTAATTAATATAAGCGACGCGTTCCGATTTAATTTGTTTCGATGTTCTTATTCAATTTAAGGAAAACTACTCTCAGTATTCAAATTAACAAGAAACTAAGCGAGTCAAGGAAAACATTTATAATAAACATATTTCAAGGCAGCTTTTGCGAATGACTTCCAAAGAAAAAAATATCATACAGTCCGCCAATTGGAACACTAGCCACTCTAGAAGCATGTCACAATGACAAACTGTAAGAGATTTCTTACAATGTGATTTATAGCGTCACTGTGACATAGTCCTATAGTGGCCTAAGGTTCCAATTGTTTACTTGTTTTTTTAATATTTTCTGAGTGGTATAACTACAATACGAAGTCTAGGCAATAAGATTATCTAGATAATTTCACAGGGCTTTCTCAATAAAATGATGTATTTATTAACTAGAACTAAATATGTACCTACTAAATTTAAAAGAGCCTTACCACGCGCGAGCTCATTTTCCATCTCACTCCCTAATTCCCATACGCCAATTCTCTATCTCATCGGCCGGAGCGTCGGAAAATAACGCCTTAACTCTCAGGCCATCTCATATTCGAATGTAACGTAAAATTACCTCATCACATCCTTATCGCTACCATAATCGTCTGCTCAATTATAGAATTAGATAGTATCAAATTTAATCGACGAAATCTGTTTGGTACGATATGTATAACAAAATGTATTTTTCCGGCGGCAAAATATACAATAGCTAGTTAAGTATTCAATGCGGGTGACATCTCAAATTGTCGTTAGCTATCGATACGGGTTTTGGAGCATATGGAAATATGTAGAGACGACACGGAGTTAATAAAAAAAAATGCCATGTAAAATCTCTGTCAACGGAACTTCCTAACGATGTAAACAAAAGTCGTCACATGTTTTGTCACTGTTTCTCCTTGTATTTTCACACTACCTCATCAAACACCACTGAAACCATTCACAACTGAAACGGTCGTATTATCGTAACATACAAAACATTAGATACTTAAATAAGTTAATCTTGGAGATTTCATTAGGAACTTAAAAGTTAGGTTATTACGATGAATATGACGGTTTATTTACATTATTAATTCTAGAAGTTCCGTTAACAGCGATTTTTAACGCCGATCGCCATAGGATACCTTTATCCATAGGATGTCAAAATGAATATTAAAAAAAACTTAAATGTTTCATTTAGTTGAATTGCAATACTTTTACAAAATTAAGGGTAGCCGAAAATATAACCTGATATCTAGTTATTTTGATTAAATGCACTTTGCCTTCATATGCCTTAAATTTGATTTTTCGTGTACACTAAAACCAATCGTCGTGGACTCATTTAAAAGACGGCGCGCGGAATATCTTGCGGTCGAGAAAGACACCTGTCCTTGTCTAATCCGAATAGTTAAAAAGTAACAGGGTGCGTAGCCAAGATGCCAATCTCTCACGCTACGTATCGTATCGTAGTTAGCTCTCTCTATCACTCTTCCTTATAAGTGCGAAAATTTATATGTCCTGTTGTTCAGAAGAATCGCCTGGAAACACCGTGAGACAATAACCTGCAACTTCAACATCAGAGAATTGAACTGAATGAACGTGCCTCCATTCATTTCTCTGTCCACATGAAGCGTAGTACTACCAAAGGCCGGGCGCGACGCGGGTACCAAGCACGATACGCAAATCACTCGTCCAAGGGTACTCTTATACTTTCATAAACATCACATTAAAAGATCTATTATTTCGATTATCAACTTAAAGTCAAAGGATTAAGACAGATTTTACGTTGAAGATATGAGTGGTATAGGATTTTGGGAAAGTAAGTCGGTCTGTGGGTCAGTCGGATAATCGTATGCGCGATGCGGGTGTTTTAGGTTAAACTGATTTTGTTTATAGTAGATTATTTACATTCTTAACGACAATAGTGGTTATTATGGTAACGTTCACTGGAAATTGAAGTATGGGGTAGTCATGTGGGGAAATGTTAGTTATGTTAATAGCTAGGTTTACTATAGGAACAGAAAAACGGTAAATTACCGATAATGTTCATACATATTTAATATTTAGCAGTAGCATTGCCTACTTCGGTGCTATACTGTATGTGGCCCGTAACAGGAGCAAAAAAAGTAGGTTTTACTCCTCAAACCTAACAATTTTTTTTCAATGTAAGTTAACATCAGTATAATTGACGTTGCTTGCTTGTCAACGTGTCACATATAGTGTATTTGTCGATGAGGCTACAACATGTTCACAGCCGGTTGTTTAAAATTTTAGATATCCACAACCCATATTTTATAGGAAATTTACAGTTCTCTATGGAATGACAACTGATGACGCCAGTTTTGGACTTAATAGGTCCTTAACTTAAAAACTTAGTTTTTAGTCGTAAATTCAAGAAACCATGATTTACCGAATATTTTTTTTGATAATATTAGGGGCTTAATACATAAACCCGATGTACACAAAAATTTGATGCAACTACGCCAAATTCTTAGATATCACCAAAATGATGCTGAAAAGTAATGAGTACAAAATATAAGCATAAACTACGTTCAGCGCACCCACACCGTACCAACCATAGGAAGAAGGGTTAGTGACTTTTATCTTATTTTTAGATCTACTACTAAAGAAATTACGTATTAAACAGTCAGCAGTAAAATAATCCACTCACGAATTGCCCAAAATAATCTGTACATAGATAGATAGATGAAACTTTATTCAGTAACACTTACAACAACGTATCACAATCAAAAGCTTTTATAACTTATTATTATTAAGCGTCACAGAAAAGGAAAAGGTATACACTCAGTTTAATGTGTTACGCTGGTGGATACCTTAAACACTGTATATAGAAGAAGCTCATACTGTGAAGCTGAGAACTCTTTGGTACCCCAACGGAAAGCAACCGCATTTCGCGGCCTTGAGTTTGTCTATTATGTTTAAAAAAAATTATATAAAATTGTTAGTGGTAATGTAGTGTTCAGTTATTATTATGTTTTTTTGACAATTTAACGGAATAGTTTAGTTATCTTATTCTATTCTACTTGATTACTTCTTCGTTACCATGGATCATTAATTAATCCCTTAATGTTGAGGATTGTGTAAACTTCTGTTTAAAACCAAGTTCCTCAACAAGTTTTGTTATTGATCATCACTTATTTCTGAATATCATTTACATATGTGCAAACTATTTGAAAACTTAATTTGAGGTGATTTTTTTATGCTGACTGTAAATACAAAATTGTATAGTGCGTTACTTTAGTGCAATTAAAATTATGAAGCAAGATATTGAAAGACCTTCACCAAGATTGCTCATAACGGAAACCATTTAATTGGTTAAAAAGAACTGAAATCAAATTAAAGTTAAAAAAGGACATAAATAGAAATATATATCATTAAAAAAAAGAAAAGGAACTTACCTTTTTCACTAAAGCTTTATATTTTTATTAACAGCCGTTTTTTCTATTTAAGTAATATATAAGGGAAAGTCTCTAAATGTCGAAACGTATTCTGTAAAAACAGTATTTTGGCGTGTTTTTGGCCAATATAAACCCTGTAAAAAACACATATGTACCGAAATATTCAATAATACTTATCGTCTATGTACTCACCAGTTCAGCAACGATTTTCTTATCGAGCGGCGTGCCCGGTTTTGTGAACGTTCGTGGTTTTGATGTAGATTTTGAGCTCTGAAACAATGTTTTAGGCTTTAAATTAGTAACATAAGAATTATAATCACTGTAAAAATCATAATCCTTATTTTTGAACAAAAACATGTATAATTTCTAAGTAATTTTAACTATAAAACTCTCGTGAGACTCGAACATATTAAATAATATTTAAAACGGGTCACTCACGTAATTTAGTCGATTTTCGCTCGACATGTTTCGTTCTTTACGAAGAACGTCATCAGGAGCGCCCACTCGCGACAGAGTTCTTCGTAAAGAACGAAACATGTCGAGCGAAAATCGACTAAATTACGTGAGTGACCCGTTTTAAATATAATTTAATTTCTAAGTAATTTAATGAATCAGGCGTACTGGCGTGCGACGACCGAACGTCACCTGTCGCTTATTCACTTGTCGGTCGCCAGTACGAAGACATCTCCTGCATCTCCTGAGGATGCCTCATAGAGGCGAAACAACGTGGTTTGTTATATTTATTTGTGTATATATTTTTTGCGGCGAGAGGGTGGGAACATTAATTGCATGCAAAAAATACGCAAGTAGGTATAACGGGTTGGCACTAATTGACTAGTACGTTTGGCGGAATAGCAATTTAGAAATGAAGATCGCCTACCAAAATCAGCATAGCAATATATTTTTGTAAACTTTGAAAAGCGAATGTGCTTGTAGGCAATTTGACTTTGCAATGGTTCAAAAACCTAGACCATATAACCAACCGGGCTGGCAAATGACAGGTAATCTGCCGAAAGCGTATGACCAACGATCATGTGCATTGTATGGACAGATGTTTGTCCGACATAGTTATTTGTACATTACATACGATTAGCCATTTTGAGGTGCCCGTCTTTTGCGAATATCGGCAGATTGTATTTGTATAGCTGTCTATACACTGACATGGCTGACATATCCAGTCCGGTTGGTTAAATGGTTTAAGTTCAAAAAGGTCTCTCTCACACACACATTGACACATTACATACATATACAAACAGAACGAGCCGTTTCGCCAGGAATTAAGAATGACGACTAGGTTGAAAAACTGTCATTCTAATTAGTCCGTTAGAATAACTAAAAATATTACACGTATTTTTTCCTTTTTCGATTTAACTAAAATTGACGAAGATTAAGAGCATCCAAAGATGCGAGGCTTGTGACGTCACAACTAGTTAAAAAAATTACGTTTATTATTTGACGAAGCATGTATAACTTTGTCAAATACCCCCTTACTCGCCGCTAATTGTAACTAAGGTTGGTTTTACTAAGGCTTTCCGAGCCGTCGCGACCCCCTACAAGAGGCTTTGACACCCGCTAGGGGGTCGCGACCCAGACTTTAAAAAACACTGGTCTAGCCTATTGCCACTCGAAGCAACCTGATTTGTGTGGATTTGCCTCGCTCTGGCCGAACTTGCCTACCTCGAAGCAACTCATTCTCTTTTTCTTGGGGGGCTACGACGAACAACGTTCGTTCGTATATTTGCCTCTTTATCGCTCGAATACGCAAGAGACGAAAAAAAGAAACGTAGCAGACCCCCTGACTCGGACAAAGCACGTCTACAGACCGATTTGCTTCGTGTGGAGTTTCCTGGTGAGGTGAATCATTTTCGTGTACACTAGTCCCATAGTCAACAAACATACCTGGTCAGATTTGACCGTGTGCAGTGCCTTATTAATGTCGTTGATGGAGTGTATGGAGATGTCGAGGGTGGACGCGCTGGGTTCATCCTTCTTTGGTCTGATTGGATTCTTCTTTTCTTTTGTGGGTTCTGGGTGCTGGAAATAAAACAACCTATATGTTATATAGACACTTAAGAGGGCGCAGAGCGTCCAGTATCGCCTTCATCGGGGGATTGTGTTTTCTTATAAATCTTTGTACACTATGTGGTAACACTTAAAGTGTAACAAAGTGAGCAAAAGAGAAGACATTTTTATAATTAACAGACAATTGAAAAACGTGACCATTTTAAATCCTTGGTGATACTTGAATAAAGGTCTTGAAAATATGAAAAGTTATATTTAGAATGAGAATGAGAATGATTTTTTATTTGCATTAAACATTACCGGCATTTAAGTGATGATGTGTGGATATGTCTTGGATTATGTTCAAAAGAAACTAATTCACGTGATCACTTTCTCTCTTTCTCGATTTAAATTTTCTGAATGATACGTTTCTATGTTATTGTTTTGTTGTGTTATTAAATTAGATATAAGATAGATACTTACAATGTTATGATGCGTCAGGTCATCCTCCCAGTTATTGATCTGGTCTGCCAGCGCCGCCAGTCTACCGAATTTCTTCCCATCCCTCGGCTTGGGTTTCGTCTCCAGGACCTTGGGGGGTGTGGACGAGTGGAAGTTCTGCTCCGTGCGGTGGATGGGCGATGAGAGGGTGGGGGTATCTGAAATTGTAATTAAGATGTTTAATTAATTCAATTATTATATTTTCTTCGTGCTCAGTGATTAGTCCTCATTGAATGAAACAGTATAAGGTGGATGTCACACTGGATGCGATTCGCACCGCATTCTGGTTTCTGAGTGAGATAAAGCTAGGCGCGTGTATAGCGCTATCCCCCTTGCACGCCGGTGTGCGGGTGTGACATCCGCCTAAACCGGATTTCGCTAGCGTCTTCATTCTACCCTGTGATAACGAGGTTTATAAGGTACTCGAAACGTCGGAGACGCACGTATTTTTTAAATTTGTATTTTTTAAGGGAATCTTACATAATTTTTTTAATATTAACAAATTAATTAAAGGATTTGATTGCGTTCTAGAAATCTTACCACATCAAACACGATTACCTTCTCTAAATCTAAAAAAAAAGAGTATACCACTATCACTGTAACAAGCTCCGTTCAGTTCCTTTTCTGCCATTTTGTACTACACAATCCACAATAGGTATTTTAGACTAACTATAAAATAAAAAGCTATAAATTGCAGTAGAGCACTGGTTGTCAGTTTACCAGTTTATAATCGTGAGTCAGTTTATAATGGGGGATCTAGTCGGTGGTAATCTATGAGCACTCTATCAAACGTTATCACATCCTGCCGATTGTTGAAGATCCTATTTCATTGGAACTTATAGTGACATCATTATTTCAGTGGATCACGAAAGTAAAATATTAGGGCGTTATTATAGATTTTTTTCCCTTAAACATGTATCAAACTAATTTTGTCAGTAGAAAAACGATTTTTTTTAGGACAATCTCAGTCAACCTAGTGCCAAACTAAGTAAAGCTGTACTATGGGTGATAGGCGAGAATATACATACTTATAATTATAGATTAATGGGCATATACATAGAAAACATCCATAACTCAGGAACAAATAAAACCAGGGATGTCCAGCTTTAGACAGGGTTATTTATGTATTTATCTATTATATCTTTTGTTGTCTAGTACCCACAACACAAGCCTCATTGAGATTACTGTGGGATTAGGTTGATTTGTGTAAGATTGTCCTATTATATTTATTTCTTATTAATATATTATTATTTCCTTTCTTTCTGAGATATTTTGTATCATTCCCAGACATTTCTGCTTAAAAATAATAGTTATTTATTTATTGTGATAGGATATAACTATGAGTATGTGTAATATTTTTACCTGAATATAGATTCCCGAGTCTGTCAAGTCTTGATTTGTTCCTCAAGTTGCTCTTTATACCGGTCTTTTCAGTCTTCTGTTCAACTGCGTCAAGGTCTGTCTCGAATGGACGTTTAGAGGTGTCTTCTGGAACATATTACCAACATTACATGAGTATACTAAACATCACATAATAAATAACTGCCTATATATCTATGTAATTTTTGGATGAATTTTAAACTTCAAATTACGTGATAAAAAAACTCTTCACATCACACAAACATAATAATGGCTTAGCATGTTAATATTTTTACAATTAAAAAATTCGCATATTTTTTAGCAATATAAATAATAAAACCAGACCTAGTGTATCCATTTTCACTTCACCAAAGCAATACAAGCAACTAACTGCAAATCACTTTAATACAAACTCCATAATGAATAAATAATTATGTTTACACAAACAAAGCTTCTCATAAAATTGAGCATTTGCTAATTATTTTCTGGAATTATTTATCAAAGTTAATGACTAATTCTTCCGTACACCTTATGTAATTTACAATAAGAGTTATTTTAATCTAACAACCGTCTTTTGAAGGCATAAAGGCATTGACACAAAAATGATAATTAAACTTTCAGTATTTGTCGGTCTTTATGACAAAGTCCATAAAAGCTATGTTAGCTTAACAATTGAAAGTGTGGGAACCTAATAAGTATTGAATTTCATGGAAATTTGTTTTTGTTTGACATTGCATTGTTTAATTGTATTGAAGGAAGTTACGCACTTGTATTGTCTATTGGGGACATGGTTTTTGCTAGTTTGAGGTGTTAAGAACTTGTCATTAATAATATAATGGCTAAGAAGTTAATAAGATAAGGGACTTCATAGATTGACTATTTGTTTATTTAAAAATAAGATCTTGCATATAAATGCAAGATCTTATTTTTCACACGAACCTTATAACTTTTAAGAGTAATGATTATTATTAATTGTTCCATAACATTTATCCATACTAAGGTGACTTACTTGCGTATTTATTATGACAACTTTACATTTTATTGAAAATATAGCCGTAAGAAAGGAATGGGAAATGAATATTCATTCGGATGTATTCAATAAATTTTGAACATAGGATAAATTCTAATAAGCACAGGAAGATTCCATCATTAGATGAGTCTATTATTTCAAAATTATGCTATGTTTTCTGATATTCGAAATTAACCACAAGGATAAGTTATTGAATGACAATGATCTTTCTAATTCCCAGAATTTTATAGCAGATCTAATAAATAAAACCTGGCTTTGTTCATTTATTGAAATGCCTCTTCAATGGCAGTGTCAAACTATAAGGAACCTTCATGATTGTTTTATTATTAAATTGTTTTGATATTAATATTCTGAGTGTGAAATAGTGACTCATAATATTGTCTTCTGTTACCGCGATGGTTATTCATTGAAATTAAACACTTTTAGAATGGATTAATCGCGTTTATTAACTCATCATCTTAACCCTGTGAAAACGAGTGCTGTAAAGGGTGAGCCCTTCGTTCCTACTACAGCACCTTATGGTGTTAATAAACGCGATTAATCCGTTCTAAGTGTTTAATTTTAGTGTAAATACAAATAAAATAGGATTAACCTAAACTCACCTTCAATTTCTTTCACAACCACTCCACTCCCTTTATTATAAACAACATCTATCGGAGCATCCCTTTCTTCCACTTGTACCTCAATCTGTATGTCATTCCTGTGCATAATGTTAATCTCCACGGATACGTCCGAGTTTCGTCGGTTAATACTCCCACGTTTAGGGCTGCCGAACTCTTTCTTCGTCACTATAAAGTCGTTACGAGGCTTGGTTGCCACCGCATTTGTTTTGCTGTTTCTAGGCGATCTAATAGGAGACTCTGATTTTAAAGACTCTCTTGAGGATTTTCTGGGTGATGAGATAGAATCTCTACTAGTTTTAACAGGAGACTTCGTTGGTGTAACTTCCTTTTTCAAAATAGAAACGTTTTCGCTTAAGGGCTTGCGTCTCGGTGTTTGACCAGTACTAGCGAGCTTCTGGTCGATTTTCTCTTGTCTGGCTCGTGCTCGTTCCAACATGCGCTGCAAATAGGCCACTTTTAAGTAATCTCCCTTGACCTTCACTAAGTTAGAACCGAAATAACGAAACTTACCTGAGTAAACGGATCCATGATTATTTTGATATAAACTTCTCAACCTATTTTTATGTTCAAACACTGAGTTACAATAATAACATATTCAACACACTTTTTACATAGATCCAGCAGTAGAACTTCACTAAATAACTTTATAAATTGAGATAAAGTAAGATTTCCCGTTGAGCGTTTGATTTGACACCACAAACCGAAATATTTGAATGGAAACGTTTTGCGGCCGATCCGGTAGGTAGCGTGCCAGAGTGATTGATAATTGATATGTTACGTTCAGAAATGGTCACAAAAACATAAACTGACAAATACATGAATTGATCAAAGTACTTACCCGTCTTATTATAATATACATATGTATTTTGAGAATAATTTTAAATAACGATTATTTCAATATACAAACGAATATAAAATAAAGCAAACATGAATAAAATACATACAAGTATAGTAGTTGGTGACACCATAAAGTACCTTTAGGGGTTGCCAGTACAAAATAAAAAGAATAATGTACGGCCACGTCCATGCACGTCCGGACACAGCCCCACCCGAAACTTCATACTATCAAGTTGGAATTTACTTACAATCAACTTACAATATAGCGTCACCTATTTCCCAGTATCTGCATTGTACATTATAGTATTATATTCTGTGATATATATCTCTTAGTATTATATTCTTTGATATATATACAATGAAAAGGTTTTTTTTAAATGATTGCAACTGATTTTAACAATAGTTACCTAGCAGTGTAAAAAATATACTAAATGTTTGTCCAATATTATAAAAAAAATTCCTCATGTACCGCCACTCCGCCAGAGACTGCCGATACATTCAGGGAGCAGAGTGTTTTGCTGTGAGTTTGTTCGTTTATTCAGGCACACCTTAGGCACACTAAATATTAGTTTCCAATATTTCAATTTCAAATTTCTTATTTTGATAACGGTGGATCCATTTGTTAGTAGTTACAAAACAGCGTCTTACTTAAATCTATTGTTAGTGAACATATAAAAACATAAAAACAAAATACCAAAATAAAATTTAAAACACACATTAACATACAAATCAGTTAAGCCTAATCATTACATCATTAATATGTTTGCGCATGGGAGAATCAGTTCCGCATCCTATCCATCAGTGAGGCAGTTCTCTTTCGCAGTATTTATGGGTGAAACCTATCTGTAAGAGCCTCCGCAAACAATTGGGATACACTGCAGAAGCCGGGCTGCTTCAACAGCGCCCTAAGTCTATTGTTATATTGAACTCTCAGGGCACTGAGCGCCTTTTGAGTACAGTTGAATCACAGCCTGCTCGATAAAAACTCTGCCAAAATGGCTTGAACAGCGTGATTTTCACTTTGTGCGAGCAACGCGCAAACTTTTGGGCCAACATGTTACTCCTCACCGCCCGTGCCCTGCGTTCTCTTCAATATCTGTTATTAATAAGAATGCGGCTGCGACCGCATGCGCGTCAGTCGAATATATGCACCTATTAATAGTAGTTTATGCAACAGTGATATAATAAGGGTTCTTAAAACTTGAGGGTCGCCGTTACAAAACGAGGCGAAGCCGAGTTTTGTAATAATAGACCCGAGAGTTTAAGAACCAATTATGAGCTGTTGCATACCCTAGTTTTTCTACGACAGCTAAAATAGCGTAATGGTGCGTTTACATGCTCGGGCTCTCGGCCGAATGTTTCGGCCGCGGGCAAATACAACCTACTACGCTCGTTCGAGAGCCTCGGGCGAGAGGTTCGGACGAGACGCTATTTGAGCTTTGTCATGTAGTTTGGGAGAGTAAAAAGATGTCTTAAATAGCTTCGTTTAGGAAGAGAGAGACCCATATTACACTGTACCAAATATGATCATAGATTATATGCCGCCCTTTTTCTTCACGTTGGTGAAAAAAGGGAGGCATATATACATATGGTCCTAGTTATATGGGCCAAAATTCTTAAATTCCCCAGAAGGCTCTGCTACCAATTCTGCTAACAGAGTTTCCATACTTTGTCTGAAACAATAATTAAACAAAGTTTACAAGTGCAAACAAGATACGTGACAACAGTCACAACCGATATAAAAATCGTTAGTATCGTATCGTAAAAATATACATGGACACTTAAGCCCGTCATTCACGGCAGTCCGCCGGCACTCCGGCATGGCTGGATGTAGCGGACACACGGTGTGCAAGTGGCCCAGCCTGGCAGTCCAATTTGCACTTATTCGTTGAAAGATGCGCAGCGCTGCGTTTTAGCGCATACACTGTACTCAAATTAAAAAAATGCCGCCATCTCTTATGTCATTTTTAATAATGAATAATTAATATTTTTTGCATTGCCGCATTTCTCAATTGTTTATTACCGTAATTTAGTGCAATTCGGACTGCAAGGAGGTGGGCGGAGCTAGCAGGATGTTGCCGTACGGCACGCATCCGGCAACGACATTCACGGTACTTTATTACGTGCCGGAGGTGCCGGCGGACTGCCGTGAATGAGGGGCTTTACAATGTCCGATTTCGGTGCATGGTGATCATCCACCATCTACGTCTTCGCCGTTGTTTTTTAGTTTT
The DNA here is from genome assembly GCA_949128165.1 of Lathronympha strigana. Taxonomy (NCBI): domain Eukaryota; kingdom Metazoa; phylum Arthropoda; class Insecta; order Lepidoptera; family Tortricidae; genus Lathronympha; species Lathronympha strigana. Next base: position 6,214,795 of record OX421923.1, on the reverse strand, counting down.
TTTTTTATGGAAAATGTGCACATATCTGTATAAGCTCATGGCGGCACAAAGTGCCACAGCAGCAGCAAGCAAAGTGTGCTCGTCCATTTCCTCGGATCGGAATTTTTTTTATTTCACAATGCAATGCAAATATAAAATGGGCATTAAATTACTGTTTGTAAATACTGTCACCCTTACCTTACCCAAGCTATTTAAGACACCTTTTTACTCACCCAAACTACATGACAATGCTCAAATAGCCTTTCGTTCGAGGTTCTCGCCCGAGGCTCTCGAACGAGCGTGTAGAAGGTTGTATTCGCCCGCGGCCGAAACATTCGGCCGAGAGCCCGAGCATGTAAACGCGCGGTAAAAAGCAAAATATAGAAACGTGGCAGAATAGGGAAGATGTTGTGCCCACTATGGAAATTAAAAAAAAACAACAACAGTGCTAATATAAATGTATGAAAATCACGGAAGAATAACTAGCGTGGAAGTAGTACGATAACTGTCAAATGAGAACAGTTTGGAGCGATCTATATTTTGGCAGTGGATTTCTCAAATGTCGTAAGTCTAACCTGATTACGTGCCTCTTACGACATTTGTAAAATCCACTATCAAAATATGCGACCAAGTTAAGTTGTAATGCATTGATACCGACTACCAAATAACAACGATGTGTTTAATTTGGCTGCTTGGACCAATTGCATCAAAAGAGATCAGCAAAACTGTTTTCAACCTACGGAATCGGAGAAATAACAAACATATATACATCTCTTTTTGTCACTTCCTTTACTTGGTAAGGAAGTGAAGGACGAGTTTATGACTTTGATGTTTTCAGTTTTGACGGGAGGCTTGATGAAAATTCATAGGAGCAGTGTTCTTATGGAATACCACAGACAACGTTATAATGGTTACTTTTTAAATATCGCTGTCAGTCATCTAATTGACACATAGAAGTGCTTGAGTAGAAAAATGTTCTTTAAGGTTGTCCGTTCAATAATGGCTTGGTATGTCATTGTCGTCGCCCCCCCTTTACCATGCATCTTAGCTAATCATGACCGTAATAGGGGGGCGAGCGGCGTTAAGTAACAAAAAAGACTAAAGGGGGTTTGCACAGCATACCTTTCTGCGTCCGTCAGGAGAACGTCCTCGTCTCCCCGAGGGCAGCGTCTCTCGCCGGCTCCGCAAGGACGCTGGACTGAGTGCCGGACTGTGACGCTTTCTGTAATGAGGTGCATCATGATTATAGAGTTCCCTGGACAATCTTACTCCTCCCTTGGGGAGCATAGCAAAGTTACCTCTCTCTCTTTACGGGTCTTAAGTCCCCCACCTACTTCACGGGGGACGGCGGGAAGTCTGACCATGACGTTACCTTGAGATTGGCGGCTTCCCACCTGCTCCGTGGTGATACGAGGCGGTGGGCCGAGCCACGTCACACACATGTAATACTAGCCTCCCGACTGCCCCGTAATGACACGAGGCGACGGGCCGGGCTGTGCCTCTGCACACACATGTAATACTAGCCTCCCGACTGCCCCGTAATGGTACGAGGCGACGGGCCGGGCTGTGACGTTACACACACATGTCATACTAGCCTCCCGACTGCCCCGTGATGACACGGGACGACGGGCCGGGCTGTGCCTCTGCACACACATGTTATAGCAGCCTCCCGACTGCCCCGCAATAGTACGAGGCGACGGGCCGGGCTGTGACGTTACACACACATGTCATACTAGCCTCCCGACTGCCCCGTGATGACACGGGACGACGGGCCGGGCTGTGCCTCTGCACACACATGTTATGGCAGCCTCCCGACTGCCCCGCAATGGTACGAGGCGACGGGCCGGGCTGTGAGAAGTCATGAGGAACATACTTGGGACACTTGGGTATCGACGAAGCGTCGCTTGCTCTTTTATTCCAACCCGGTTCACAAATCATACCGGAAACTATCTTATTGACAAATATCACCTAGAGGATTGTCTAGAGAACTCTTACCACACTTTAACGCACACACTAAGATATATAAATATACTTAGCTTTCTATGATGAGATCGAGGCTCAGCGTGCAGTCCCAGAAACACAATATCACCATCATTACTTGTAGGAACTTCTGTTGTTCCCGCCATGTTGGATTAAGACCGCCGCCCGTTACTTTTACATACTTACTACTCTTACGGCTAGGGGGCGCTGTTTAGGGTTGCTACGAGAGAAAACTTACTGTTATTGGCCTTTCGCGTCTGTCGCGACACTCCCCAAGGCAGGAAGGAACAGGGCGGCTAGGCTGCTGGTCCATTCTTTGATTTTGTCGAGGGCCCGAAGAGCTGCAGCTCTCTTAGGTCTCGACTTGTCGTTCGTTGCCAGGGGCTCGACTTCTCCTAGGTAGTGAGGCTCCGGTGCGGCGTGTGCGATGGGATCGGGTTCGGCGAAAGTGTCTGAGGTTTGTTCTAGTATAGACTTAGGCTCATTAGGGGTAATAGACATAGGCTCTACTGTACTTTCTAGTTGGGTATTCTCCTTCCCAGCTAAAGATTTGGCTGCTTCTTCGACTGGTGTTTCTTCGACTGGTGCTTCTTCGACTGGTGCTTCCATTAACACGTCATCCCAGCACCTCCACCATGTCGTCGCCCCCCCTTTACCATGCATCTTAGCTAATCATGACCGTAATAGGGGGGCGAGCGGCGTTAAGTAACAAAAAAGACTAAAGGGGGTTTGCACAGCATACCTTTCTGCGTCCGTCAGGAGAACGTCCTCGTCTCCCCGAGGGCAGCGTCTCTCGCCGGCTCCGCAAGGACGCTGGACTGAGTGCCGGACTGTGACGCTTTCTGTAATGAGGTGCATCATGATTATAGAGTTCCCTGGACAATCTTACTCCTCCCTTGGGGAGCATAGCAAAGTTACCTCTCTCTCTTTACGGGTCTTAAGTCCCCCACCTACTTCACGGGGGACGGCGGGAAGTCTGACCATGACGTTACCTTGAGATTGGCGGCTTCCCACCTGCTCCGTGGTGATACGAGGCGGTGGGCCGAGCCACGTCACACACATGTAATACTAGCCTCCCGACTGCCCCGTAATGACACGAGGCGACGGGCCGGGCTGTGCCTCTGCACACACATGTAATACTAGCCTCCCGACTGCCCCGTAATGGTACGAGGCGACGGGCCGGGCTGTGACGTTACACACACATGTCATACTAGCCTCCCGACTGCCCCGTGATGACACGGGACGACGGGCCGGGCTGTGCCTCTGCACACACATGTTATAGCAGCCTCCCGACTGCCCCGCAATAGTACGAGGCGACGGGCCGGGCTGTGACGTTACACACACATGTCATACTAGCCTCCCGACTGCCCCGTGATGACACGGGACGACGGGCCGGGCTGTGCCTCTGCACACACATGTTATGGCAGCCTCCCGACTGCCCCGCAATGGTACGAGGCGACGGGCCGGGCTGTGAGAAGTCATGAGGAACATACTTGGGACACTTGGGTATCGACGAAGCGTCGCTTGCTCTTTTATTCCAACCCGGTTCACAAATCATACCGGAAACTATCTTATTGACAAATATCACCTAGAGGATTGTCTAGAGAACTCTTACCACACTTTAACGCACACACTAAGATATATAAATATACTTAGCTTTCTATGATGAGATCGAGGCTCAGCGTGCAGTCCCAGAAACACAATATCACCATCATTACTTGTAGGAACTTCTGTTGTTCCCGCCATGTTGGATTAAGACCGCCGCCCGTTACTTTTACATACTTACTACTCTTACGGCTAGGGGGCGCTGTTTAGGGTTGCTACGAGAGAAAACTTACTGTTATTGGCCTTTCGCGTCTGTCGCGACAGTCATTTATACTAACAACACTTTTAATTCGATTAGAGCTCGTTATTCCCAACAGAAGCAACACAAATCTGCAGTGAATATTTACGAAGGAAGTAAGTTTGCGTATATCTTCTAATTCGTCCATAGTTTGGGACAGTCATATTACGTACCTAACCTACTGCCTTTTTCTTTTGGTAGTACTACGGCCCATATTACATTATCATATACCTATGATCATAGATCTTTATGCCTCCCTTTTTTTCCGACGACGCGAATAAAAGGGGCGGCATGATATCTATGGTCATAGATATGATCACATATGCTAATAGTATAATATGGGCCTAGCACCCCTAACAGGGATTGCCATAATTGATTTTACCTACTGTTACCGACAATCTAAGTTGACTAGAAGATACTGAGGCAATAAAATGAAACAAATATTATTTCCATGCTTTTATTCGTCTCCGCAACGGCGCTAGCGGCACCACAACATCCCTATCATCGCTGCCAGGCTTCACCATATCTTTCTGCAACTCCACAACAAATCTCAACATAAAGTTCACGATCTGACTCGCAGTGCCATCGCGGAGCCGTGGGAAGTCGCGTTTCGTGGGAAGACAACGGCCGTTGATGGATACTGTTTGGTGTGTGAGCGAAGCAATGAGGCGCTTTATGATTTCGACTTTCTTGTTAGCCGCTAGAGGGCGCAAGCGGGTCACGAAGCGAAGGAGATATTCAATGAGGATCACGTCTTCCTGAAAAATGTGAGTGTACTTTTAGAAAACTTAAATAGTTCTGCTTTATAACGCTAGATGTCGCTACCAGTCATTAATATTTACTCGCATTCATATTAAATTTATTCATGATACAAAAACAAATAAAATACAAAAACAGCGAAAGTGTTACTAAATAGTTCTAGAGGAGACAAGTAATCAATAGCAACCGCTTCTCAAGAACAGAAATATTATAAGAATAGCAAAAATAGTGTTTGTTTCGTTTATTCTACTCCACACTAGATGGCGCGACGTGCTTACATTATGCATGGCTACCATGCAAGACTCAACGTCCTGCCCGCGCCCTACGATCAGCGTCACGTCGTCTCGATCCAAAATAGGATGCTTCAATCCTTCTAGCCACTCGAACAGCAAGCCGCTGAGAATTGCGGGGTCCTCCTGACAAAACAAAATGTAATAAATATTATTAGTCTAATATGGTTACGTGCGCGGGCGAAAACGTCATGCAGTTATGTCCACTTCTCAAGCAAATTTTTAGCTTTTTGTGTAACATTTGGGCCAATCGTCAGATCTATACTATAGAAATATATGTGCCAAAGTGGATGACTTGCTAAAAAAACTGTGACCTCTCTGTGACATTTCCTCATGTCTGCGTTCGTCATGTACAGTCACCTGCAATAGTATATGACGCTGTGAAGGCCGCAAAAATATGTGACACGCTCTTATGGCGGTACAAACAAGACTGAGCCTGAGACTGAGATTTGGAGGGTATTTGATCAACCCGGATAAGCGAGTAGGCATGTATATCAAATTTGGTACATCATGAAATCCCAGTTTTGTTTAGGCGACATTCCCGCAAAAATAATTCATACGTCTATAGTTTCATGTAAATTTGTTAATTAGCTTAATAAGCCATCTAAACCTAGTTACACGTACCTCCTCATCAATTTTGTCAATGGCTTCTCTCCTCTGGTTGATGTCTATGCGTAACTGCTTCAAATACTTCTGCCGTTCGGCTGGAAGACTATGGTGGTCCACTACAAACGCCTGGAACGACAAAAAGTTAAATGCAGATTTCTATCAAAAGGAACATTTTGTCTAACGTCTAAATAAAGGAATATAATTCTTAAGCAACCATATACCATTATGTTAATTGTGTAGACCATTCATTAATATGTGCGTTGAAAGTCATGTAGGTAATACGCACTAACAGGCGGCTGTAAACCGGTATTACATGGGGCGATTAACCCTGCCTCCTGCCCTGCTTAGGTTCCCGGTAATCGTCGATTACACCGGCCGATGCGACCGATTGGCCCCGAAAAATCGCGCCGTGTAATACCGGTATTACGGTATATCATTACCTAGCGAAAATGAGCTTTCGAGAATAATCGAAACCGGCTGGACTGCGCGCTTCGCGCCTTTGCGCTTCAAGCAACACAGGGAGGCGGCATACGTACCGTTACTCCTCTGTCGAAGTACAAGGCCTAATAGGCATACAGGGGTCTGTGTTGTGACTAGTCCGTAAACAAATATAGATCGAAATGTACAAGATTTGTAGGTAGTTGTATCTTCTATAGGTTATTGTTGTCATTATGCATCGTTATTTTTGTATGTAATGTGTGAGTAATGCGCCTGTGTGCACGTTTCCCCCCGCAAAAACTGACAGAATAATTTGAACGGTAAGATGTCGGTTTGACGTCTTCCTTCCACCGTGTTGGGAGCCCGTGTTGCTCGAAGCTTTTGCTAGTTGGCAGTATGTAGTAAGTGGCCTAATTGATCCATTGCTATCGAGATCTCCTCGAGTAATAGCTGTAGGAAGTGTTCCTATTTACGTTATAGACGTGTAAGGCTGGTATGGTCCCGCTGGTATGTGTAGCTCCCGTGATCCTGCTGACTGTCTCCAGATTCCTTTCAATGTCCTCTTCAACGGGATCCCTCCAATCTATCATGGGTAACATTGGCACTTGATCTGAAACGGTACAGGAGTTTTCTTACTAATTAATTCTACAATTGTCTTAAAGTAACCTTTTGAGGCTCTTGCGGCTTTGACAGAAAAATCTTATGCGAAATATCTTAAAATATGGAAAATACAGTAAGCTTTTCAGTGCAGGAAAACATAGTAGCAAAACCAGTGTAAACCACGGTGTAACCCAAAAAAGGCCTATTTTCTAGAAAATAGGCCCTAGCATTACCATGGCTTATGGGTAGGCAATGCAACCTGTAAATATTTTGTATGAAGATTAACGGTAATTTACCGTTTTCCCTGTGATCTCTTTACACTTAGGTAAAGAATTACTCACACTAGAACGGGACGGGACGGGAAAGTCTGTCTATTTCCATAGAAAGCGTCCCGTGACATCCGAGGGCTCCGAGCTATCACGTGATTCTTTCTATAAGTAGAAATTGACAGATTTTCCCGTCCCGTGCTAGTGTGAGTCATCCTTAAGTAGATAATACTCCCCGAAATTCTGAAGAAGGATTAAAACTAGGAAGATAAGGAAAATTATGATGACAAATTACCAACCTGTTGGGAGTTCTTCGGGAGTCATCGGATCCGGTGCCCTGACCTGCCGAAGGCGGTAAGTGAGGAAGGACTTGTAAAAAGGCTTGTTCTTCACGCGGAAGTCCAGACCCACGCTATGCTGGCAGCCGCACAGCTTGAGGAGGCGCTCGCAGAGACAGTATACTATCTAATAATAAGATGAGAGAAAAAAGATATAATAATCAAAGTAACGCAGACGGCGCTTCAACTATTTTAGTTTCAGATTATGATTCCGTTTAATTCCGAGTATTCACGTTAGTCTGTTAGGTACTCTTAACTGCAATGGCGCTCATATTTATTTATGTGGCAACAATGACGAATTAGATCCTGGACTCGAACTGATGAGTGTTTCCGAACTTGTGTATTTTGAAAATAATTTGATATTTACTTTAACTAATAGGTTGTAACATACAAACACCGGCGAAGAAATTCAAAGAAGTCGTCAACTCGCTTTGGATAAGAGGATGCCTGAGCCTAATAGCAGCGGAACGAAAATAGGGTAAATTAAGTATTTTATAATGAATAATGAAATACCTTCGGAAGTTCCCTGAAAGCCCGTTCATCCAGCCCATGCAGCGTGGCCCGCTGCCTGTACAAGTACTGTCGTATCGTGAACTCTGCGGTCTTCTTGTCCTTCGTCAGCATTACTGGCTCTCTGTAACAGTTGACTGTCTGATCAGCCATTTCCTTCATCTGTTGATTTCCTGTATTCTTTTGGAAGGTGGCTTGATTTCAGAAAACTAATGTCAGCGAAATATCCTAATCACTTTATCTCGTCCTTAGCGTTGTATTTCTCGGAGACTAGACTGAGACTGCTCGTCAAGCGAGATTATTTGAATGACATAGGGTACATACTGAACCATCTCTTCTCGATAGGGCAAGTTTAAGAACATCAAATTTAAACTTAGAAGTACATACATGAACTACAATACTGTAAGTAACCATCTGTGCCAACGTTTTTTTTATTTCTAGTGAAAGTTAATTGTTTTGATGTTAATTAGCGTCCCTTAAAATAACCAATTTACAACTACAGCTACGTACCTGGAGCTAAAAACAACTGCCTGCAACAGATACTCGTAATCCTCAAACTGTGAGTTACACAGGATCGGTCCGGAATTCTGCACAGACCGATGTCTCCTCTTGGTTATAATGACGAAAGCTTAAGTTAATCCCGATAAAGCCACTTACTTGGAGCTGAACACAACGGTCTGTGGCAACAGATAATGTTCAAACTGTTGCACACACAGAATCTGTCCGGATGTCTGCACAGACCGAGGTCTCTTCTTGCGCACGAGACGGATGGCGTCGTTTGCGCGCACGCGCAGGGAGTACACGAGATAGCAGGCTATCAGCACGCCGGTGCGTCCGAGACCTGGAAATGCGAGGAATTATATTAAGCAAAGTCGGTGGCAAACAAGCATACGGCATAATTGTAAGTGGTCGCCGAGCTTAGGGACACCTGCAACTCCAAGTATGTTACATGCGCGTTGCTAACCCATTTAGAACCTGATGTACACACTTTTAGAACATTAAAAATAAAGCATTGAAGCATTTGCAATAAAGTATTGAATTGAATTGAATTGAATTAAACTTAAAAATGACCTCCCACTTTTCGAACGCGATATTGTCCCTATGGACCACAGTAGAGATTGACCGCTTGAGAAAATAATTTCTTAAGAGATTTGTGGGACTTAATTCTCTTGGGGCCACTTGCACCACCCGAGGTTAGCCACATAACCCGGAGTTAAGCGATTTTTTGTATGAAACTTGACAGCTCAATTCCGGGTTAGCGGCAACTCTGGGTGGTGCAAGTGGGCCTTAAAATATCTATCAACTCGAAATATTGATTTAAGGATAATTCGCACTAGAACGGGACGGGATGGGGCGGGACGGGAAAATCTGTCAATTTCCATAGAAAGGGTCACGTGACATCCGAGGGCTCCGAGCTATCACGTGATTCTTTCTATAGAAATTGACAGATTTTCCCGTACCGCCCCGTCCCGTCCCGTCCCGTCCCGGGCTAGTGTGAGTCATTCTTTAAGGACTCTGACGGGCCCCGGCCAGGACGATGTGCCATTTTCTATAGAAGTAATAACGTAATAACTCTGAGATCACGTAATGCTTTCTTGTGGTCCAACCAGTTAGTCAACGCTCAGCTGAATGGTATGTTTCCTCCTATACGAGTATGTATTGCCACTAAATAGGGCAACAGTGTCGTCGACATGGCAGATAATATCGGAATTTGGAATAGTCTTAAAAATAAGGTCGTTAATGTAGATAATGAAGAGCGTGGGACCAAGAATACTACCTTGAGGGACGCCAAAGCAGATGGGTGATTTGCTACTTTAATTACTTGTTGTTAATTTTTTAGGGAGCTAGAAAACCAGTTGTGAGCTAAACCGCGTATACATAAGGCATCTAACTTCCTAAGAAGAATGTGAATCCAAACGGTGTCAAAGGCCTTCGTCAGGTCTAAGAATACTTCTATGTAAAATCTGCGGTATCTAAATAGTTAGATATTGTATTAGCAAGAGAAAGGTATTTTATTACACGAGTTTCTAGTTCATAGAGGACACAAATTGGCTAATTATTACGTGAACTATCTGTTACTATTTCAAGCTAACATGGTTATGTACATTATAAATATACAATTTAAAACGGCATAGAATAGAATAGAATAGAATACTCTTTATTGCACACCTCGGTACATGAGAAAGAACAAAAACATTTACAAGGTACAAACATTTACCATTTATGCTTGTATGTATGTATGTATGTATGCATGTATGTATAAGTTTTATTGTACAATAACACAAGAAACACAGTAACATAGACAATATGATACAACAAAGGCGAACTTATCCCTATGAGGGATCTCTTCCAGTTAACCTTGTTTCATTGTTGTTCACTGAGACATACTCGAACATGGTAAATATCCCGTTTAAATTGGGTGGGTTAATATTGGGTGATTATTTAGCGGACGTAAGTGTACTTAATATATGGAAATATTTAAATGAAACCAAAAAACTGGTAAAATAGTATTTTATTCATATTAAGTAAAATATAAGAAATAGGTGCAGCAACAGGTTTCATAGCCATAGCGCTTCGTTGGGTATGTATTATGAGCAAGAGTCTCGTGGACAAAGAACCGATACTATTAGCTCCCTGTTAACCGTACACTCTCTCTCCAAACCTTCTCAATAATGTCATCATCCTTAGCTTCTTTAGGCTCACGACTAGGTCTACAATCAGAGTAATACTTCCCACTTGTATCCGCCAATTCAGGGGCCACACTCAAATGTATGGACGTCTGAGCACCTTGTTTAGGCGTCCTAAAAAGAACATTAATCACAGCCAATAGCACCTTTCTATATACCGTAGGTAAACGGTCGAAGATGTCAGTTTTCACTATACCAGGGTGTAAAGAATTGGCGATGACTCCTTGAGGCAACTTCTTGGCTAACGCCTTTGCCCAGATCACATTACAAAGCTTGGTATTACAATACCTAGTCCAATATCCTTCCGTCTTCAAACCAGCTACGTCTCCAGGGTCAAACTTAGACATAAGCCAAGCGTATGAAGCCACGATCACTATACGACTTGGTTTAGATTCTATCAGCTTTTTCAGCAGTAGATTAGTCAACAGAAACGGGCCTAAATAGTTGATTTGCATTACCAAATCGATGCCATCTTCTGTAACTTTTCTTTTCACTCCACCACAACCAGCATTGTTGACTAAAATGTCTAATCTTTCTACGTTATCATTGAAGTGTGCACAAAATCTTCTAATACTTTTAAATTTGGAAAGATCAAGATGCCTATATTCAACGTTTGGGTTCTTAGTAGTACTAATGATGTCCGCGACGGCTGCTTCTGATTTCTTCGTATCTCTGCTAGCAATTATGACCCTTGCGCCTCGCTTAGCTAAATCCCTGGCAGTCTCAAGTCCTATTCCAGTATTTCCTCCGGTCACAAGGGCGATTTTCCCGTGAAGCTTCGTCTTGCACTTACAGACACCGTTTATGGGCTCTAGCCATACTTTCAATCCCAGTACCAGTAATATGAATAATACAGTTAAATAGCAAAAAAGCTTGAGTAGAAAGAGAAATAGTAAACAGAGCATGTTTACTGGTTAATAGTGTGTAGTTTAATGGCCGTATTGTAAGTTTCTGTTGTTATCCAGTACAGTTGTATCGAAAAGTATCATTATAGGTACATTTTAGTAACGGGTTGGCTTTTATCTTCAGCTTTTAAAATGTAACTAAGTGTTTTCGGTGGGACACTTTCAAACGGGTTAGTCGCGTTTATTAACACCATCAATCTACGTTTAGAGCCCTTTACAGAATTGAAGAGTTATTTTTTCATTGATAGAGAATTTTACACTCTTGATGGGGAAAATTTTCATTCCACCCTGCAAAAACGAGTGCTGTAAAGGGCTCAAAACATAGATAGGGTAACGCGGTGTTAATAAACGTGATTAATTAGTTTCAAAGTATTATATTTTTGTGTGCATTTATGAATTGTGTAATAAATTACATATTGCAATAAATTTCAGGAAATATCACTACTGTTTAGAGTTTTTCTACTTGTACTAGCATCTTGTTGAGGTATAGCAAAATATTGTTCATCTGATGTCCTAAGTTTGATGTTTTCAAGCAATGTTTGAGTTACTAATTACTATAGCTTGTACCAATAGTATTGGCAATCGCAAAAACCTATAATACATTAAACATATACTTAGTTAAATACCTACTTAAACATTTTATTGAACAATAAATCGTTTGCGAAATAAGTATTGAAATAATGTACATTTAAAACTAAATCTAAAATAAAAACTTTTTGCTAAAAAATAAAACCGATGGTATGTATCCATTTATTTGCTGTAGTATAGTGCTGTAGGATGATTCAAACAAATCCAATCAAATACTGATCAAACAAATGAAGGTTATACTACATAGGTACCAACTGATACGTATGAAGTCCTTCTGCCTTTAAAAATTAAGAAGTTCCCTTATTTCCTCAAGATCCTCTTAAATCAGAGCAGCACCAAATTCGCATTAAACCTACTTGGAGGTGATTCCTTTCAATTAAAAAAGAATTGCTCAAATTAGACGACGGAGTTCGAAACTATCGGCTTATGTATCAGAAATTCCACATGCCATCCCTGATCTACCTTCCCAAATTATTGGTTTTCGCAAGACATTACTTAATTTACTTAACAAAACACCAAAATGACCATACATGTGCCATTTGAAGAGTTCCTTTGAGGAGATTGAGGAGTTCCTTTAACTCCTCATGGATTCCATCATCAGTTCAGCACCATATTTCTATGGGACTAAATTGGAGGCAACTCCTTTGGAACAAAACAATAATCACCCAAATCGGACAACGGAGCTCGGCGTAATCGGTGAACATACATAAACAAAAATACAATTGGACTCACATAACTATACGAACGAAACCCCCTCCGTCGAATTCTCAAAATCGGTTAATAAGCTAATCTAAAATAAAACTAAAACTAACTAAAAAAAAAAATATTCCTCCTCCGTATTGTCCAAACTTTCACTTGGCGGCAAGATGCCCATCATACAAGCATCATTCCCGCGCTGGATCGCGATACCCAGTCTTTACGCGAGAAAGCTGCCTCCTCGAGGGTCTCCCGATGCTTCCGTCAACAGTTTGGCCAGCTCTTTATGGAGACACCTTTGCCCCACAAACAGTATCGCGATGACAAAAGCTAATTCAATGTTTTCTTACTTTGTAAAAGAAATTGTGTTACCGATAGTACACAATTGCTTGAATAATCAGTTACTTATCTATTCACATTAACCTTCAATCGGGTCGGCGTACAGTTAAATACCAGAATTGTTTACATAGATAATTGAATTTGCTTAAGATATGCAAATGCGGCTTAAATAGGCAATCAAAGTGTTTATAATATATCGTACATATTACAGTGCTTCGATTTTCTTAATGTCCCTCGGTAATCTTACCTACTCGTATGCTATCATATGAGAATATATAAACCACTGCGATCCTATCTTCGATTCATATTTGAATTCAGAACTAGGTACAGTCAACCAATTAGGAACCTAGGCCACTAGAACCATGTTAAAATGACATGCAGTAAGAGATTTGCTATGTCACCATGACATAGTCCTACAGTGGCCTAGTGTTCCAATTAGTTGACTGTACCTAACTAAAATGGTGTTCAGTAGAAATGGGAAATGTATGGTACCATTTGACACAAAACGTTAAACTTAATGTTTGGTGGAATATGAACAAATAACACATATTTTTAACCGACTTCCAAAAATGGAAACGGAGCTCGGAATTATTCGTTTATGTATCTGAAGTTCCACATGCCATCCCAGTCTCCTTGATCAGGTCCCTACCCTACGAAAATTATTTTTATACTTTACTTAAGAAAACACCGAAATCACCTTTAAAAATTGAGGAGATCCGTCCCATCATCAGATCAGCAACTTTCTTTGGGACAAAATTAGAGGTAAATCCTTTTAAACAAAAGTAAAAATTAAAAATATCCAGCAAATAAAAGTTTAACAAAAAAAATCTTTTTAACAACAAAACTGACTAAAAAAGGATAAATATAAAATGTCTCCTTTTATATGGGCTACCTATTGATACATTTGAAGTTGGTGCATTTCCAAACAATACTGCATTCAAAACCGATTCGATTGATTTTTTTTTTAATGTAGCAAGTAATGCGCAGCTTACCTGCATGGCAATGTATGGCGACCCTGCCCTCTTGCAGCGCGAATGAAAGGACCTTTGCCATGTCGAGTAGCCCGCTGAGGCTCGCCTCGCCGTAGTCAGGCCATGCGAAGTTGTAGTAGTAGACTGGGGAAAAGGACACCATTTTGGAGTTCAATATTAAAGATTTATCTACCTAGTTACCTCCAAAAAAAGAAATAACACTCCAGAGGGTCATGTTTTCACAAAATCGGGTCCCAAACTAGAGCAGCCTATTTGTGAAAGATCATTGTATGTTAGATATGTATACATGTGTCAGCGCGCCCGGCTGTATAACCTGTTTTGTAATGCAACCAATAAATCAGTGTTAAACTAGCTCGCTTGTTTGATGGTCGTGCACCCTCCCGTAGCACCCTCTTACGCATATGTAACACGTGGCGACGTTCGGACTCGCGTTTAAAGGATAATCATGGCCACGGGAACAACGTTCGGTGTTCTTACGACTTTCGACCATATATCACAAGACTGGACCAGCTACAAATCACGGTTAAGTCAATGGTTTATTGCCAACGACATCAATGACCAGACCGACAAGTCCACAGTCAAGCGAAGAGCAATTTTGTTAAGTGCGTTGAGTGAATCATCATTCAAGTTAGCTAGTGACCTGGCATTGCCCGACAAGGTAGAAGAAGTGGAATACGCGAAAATAATCAAACTTCTCGACGACCATTTAGCGCCGAAGCGATTCGGTTTCGCAGAAAAATCTACCTTCTATTCGGCGACGCAACGGCCGGGTGAAAGTCACACTCAATGGGCAGCCAGGATAAGAGGATTGGCGGCACATTGCGAGTTTAAAAATTTGGAAGAAGCTTTGCTGGATAGATTTATCATGGGCATGGCGGCGGGACACGAAAAGGATAAGCTGTTCGCACAGAACCAACGGGAGCTAACCCTGGCCAAGGCTATCGACTTGGCAGAGAGCGTACGGTGCGCGCGCCGCGCCGCCGCCGCGCAGGCTCCGGGGGCGAGCGCAGCGGGCGCCGGCGCTGATATCGCGGCGGGCCCGGGCTCCGTGTTCAACATCTCCAAAAAGGAAAAATGCAGTGTTTGGGTCAATTTCAACAGTACTAGTTTTTTGTGTCATTCCGGTGTAATTCTTTATTTACGTTTCTTCGATGTTTCTTTTAATGTCAATCGACACCTCAGACTGTTCTTTGATAAGCCTCTTACAGAGCACTTGATATCTTAACACGTTCGCGTGCGCAACCGATTTCTTATGTTGTCACTGTTTCGCACGATCGTTCCCCATACAAAATAAAACGACGTCTATGGCCTTTGTACTAAGACATTTACGATAAAGGATACATTATTTGTCACAAACGTTTATTAACGTCGACGTTTAATAACGTTGTATCATAGAATAAGGCTAATAAGTAAATAATCCAGACACAACGTGTTGACACGTCAACGTGTTCAGACGTCGTACTCATTATATTATTCAAAAGTTATTGAGCTAAAGCACAACGTCTAGTCACGTCAAAATCGTTCTGGCGTCTCTGGACGTTGTGTAACACAACATATTTTATACAACATACTTAACGTCACAACGCCTCATCACGTCAATCAATTTCGGACGTCTCTTGACGTTCTTCCACGAAACATATAATATTATACAGCGAACATTGCACAGCGTCATATCACGTCCCTGCTATTTCAACGTCTCTTGACGTTCTATCAACAAACATGATCATTGGTTTTGTTACGAAAGCACGACGTCGTATCAAGTTAGATTTTAGTGACGGTTTTTGACGTTGTGCCACGAAATATAGAACACTTATACGAAAACAACGACACAGAGTCATAGTAAGTCGAATATGTGTAGGTAAGTATAGAAATATAAATCAATGTGTCAGATCTTGTATCTTTTGGGTTGCATTTTCTATTGCTTCTAAGTGTCCCTATATTATGTGTTTGCAAATCCAAAAGTTTTTCAGCTAACGTTACCGAATTATAATAATTGTCCATGAAAAGCCAGTGTCCCTTCATCAAAAATGGCTTCATGAGACGCATGACAATTTTCTCCGTTTTTCTACCATTCTCAGTTGGGTCATCGTCATCCTTTCCTGCATACATTACCATGTTAAGCATATAACCGTCTGAAGTTGCTAGTTCATAAAACTTGATACCGTAGCGTGCTTTTTTGGATTTAATATAATGTCTGAATGACAATCGGCCTCTAAATAGAAGAAGTGATTCATCCAACGACAACTCTTTGTTAGGTTTATAACATTTGCGAAAATTTTCAGTCACAGCATCAATGAAGTTTACTATTTTATCTTTTTTTTTAGCATTTAGCTCAGACACACATAAGCATCGTAATATTTGCTCAAATCTCCTGGCAGACATTACATGCAGAAATACTGGATGGAAGTATAAGACGTCGGTGTATGTAAAGAGTTTTCGCTTTTGAGGGGTATTTATTTGCCCCATTAGCAAACATAAACCTAAGAACTTGAAGAGTTTCTCTTTATCTATATCCTTATAGGTATATTTTCTAGCTGTTCTGGTAGACGGTCTGCTAGAACGGCACAATTTTCTCCCATAATCATTTGTCTTAGCAATAATATAATCCACAATATTTGGAGAGAGTAATTTCTCGAAAATATCAAAAGGTGAGGCATCTCTTCTAAGCTCAAATTGCACACCAGTTGAACTTTCGTCAAAATCAAATACAGAGATATCACTTATTGAAGTCTCCCATGTGTCAGGTCGAGGTGAACTTTGTTGGCGCCGTTGGGTTCGACGAGCAGACAAATCGGAATCTCGAGTGCGACTACGGGATCTATGCTCTACGGGACTAACTACTTCATTACCAGGTTCAGAAACTGATTGAGGTGGGTTTGCCTCAGCCGGTGTTGATAGTTGAAGAGTAGGAGTGGCAACATTGTCGCTAGGAGGCGATGAATGTAATGTACCTTCAGTATCTTCTCGATCTGCGGAGCTACCTAAAGTCTGGGAAGATAGCACCTGCGTTAGATTACCTGAATCGGGCAATATTTCCTGACTATGTGGCCCCTCTCCGGGACACTGCATGGGTGGTGAAATTGGTCCGGAGGAGAGTGTGGCTTCTTTTAGATGAACTGGAGATATTATTGGCGAACTTGGACGAAGCTCGATGTCTTCTGTTCTTGCTGATGGCTGCGGTGAATTGTTCAGATTGTCTTCAATGACTTTCGGTGGGGACGGTAATTTTGAAGCAACTTGGTAAGCTTCCCCTTCCTCAGGTTGAGGTGGTAAGGAGTTTCTAAGTGTTGGCGTTGAAATAGAGAAAGGCTTGGTATTTGTGTCTTTAGAATAAGAAGCTGCCTCCAATACTGAACCTGGGTTTTCATTCTTCCTTTTAGATTGTGATGGTGAATCTAAATTACTTTGCTGCTGCTGCTCTGCTGGGTCGGGTGGTAGTGATACGTTCTCTAAAGTAAAGTCATCTTCTAATACTCTTCGTATCACATCAGATGCAAGCGAAAGGTTGTCAGCATCTGTGTCATGTGTGAAGTCGAAGTTGCCTGTTCTAGGCTTCTTAGATGGCGGTAAGGCGTTTTGGTGCTTGCAATCTGACAATGGTGTAGGAATATTCTTTTTGGAATGGTGCCTATCGGGAAGGTCAAATATACTCTCTGAGCTCGAGGACAAACAATCTTCGGTATCTTCTATGACACTCTCAGTATCAGAATTAGAATCAGAGTCTGACGAATGCCCTTCAGATAAAGACATTCTTGTATGAGTTTTAGGTTCATCCAGGTAACACACCTACCAACTCAACCTACAATACTACGCAAATAAAACAGTCTGTAATACTTACGATGTTATAATTTATCCGAAACGGGTACCTCCAGACGCAACCTGCGCACGCGTTTCTCCCGGGGAGCGCACAAGCCGACTGAATGTATGAGCGCGCGGAACAAGTAAAACGTCACTGAACGTTGTTAGTGTGCGTGTAGGTACTCGAATTTGTGCGTGCGGCTAACTTTTAGAGGCGGTAAAATTTGATGTAGTGTGGCACTAGCGATCTACTTTTTTTACATAGTGTAGCACAATGACGTCACTAATAGAATTTACTACGGGCAAAGGGCGTTCATAAACGTTGTATAAGCTAGATTCTTTTTAATTTCGACTGATATGGACGTTGTGTTGTATGGTGTATGCCTATATTTGACGTCTTATGACGTAGCGCACGCGAACGTGTAAGCCTTTTGAGAATTATCGGAGATTAAAAAAATTTACTCGCACGTGAATGATAAGTATACACAGGAATGATATAACACTCCACCTGAATGACATTTTCCCCAACGGAATGAAAAAAATAAACACAGGAATGATATCTATACACTAAAATGAGAAAAATGCTAAGAAGTGCCAAAAAATCAGCCAAGTTCAATAATTAACCGAAAATTTATTTCGAATGGCCATGTTCAATCTAGCATATCGAGTATTTCTTTCAAAAGTGCCACTTTTACTAAATTATAAGGACAATTTATGGTACTTCTACTCGAGATAACAAGCTCTTTCAATTTAAAAACGAAAAAATTGTCCCACAAATTTAATAGGTAAAATTTTAGAATTTCCATTTGAGTTACCGCAATACAAAGCCTATAGAAATAAGCAATACAGTAGAAAAGAACTAAGGACATTTTTGTTGGAAATTAAAAAAAGCTCGTTATTTCGATTTGAAATACATAACATAAAAATTATGTACCCAAAATGTATATTTCATAAAAGTGAAATTTTATTAAGAATATTAATACAAGCTGTGCCTGAGCTACCATCAAAGCTTAACCGTCGAGCCTGACGGACACTAGTAATTTAAAGAGTTACCCTTAAATACTAAGCTTGAGTTGGTAGTCTAGCTTGGTATTTAAGGGTAACTCTTTAAATCACTAGCGTCCGCCCGTTGACCACCTACACGTCATCAGGAAGTGTCACCTCCACACCCTCTAAGCATGTATTTGTAATAAAAGAATCGGAACAGAATGAAAGGAAAAAAGGGCAGGAATAAGCTTCATTAATAAGAACATTAAGAGGCAAAACAATCAAATAGGGCTTCTTCTCATTAAGCGTTTAAAAAAAAAGTCGATGTCTTCTTGGCTTCTTCAACCATATGGCTGTACGATGCACGATGCAACGTCGACGCAATAGCGACACAACGCTTTTTAAAGTAAGTTGAAGACCCCGAAAAGACGTCGACGATCGATCTCGAAAAACGCTAAATATGAGAGAGCCCATAGAGCCGTGACAAAAGCGAGTTGAGATAAAAAAAGGAAATTTACCAATTTAAGAACAGCATTGTATGTCCGTAACAACAAAATCAACAACGCGTACAAATAAAAATATTTTTAACTTATAAAAAATATAACTCAACAGTCACTTATTATTTTTATAATATTTACCCAATTTAAGAACAGTTAACAACAAAATCAATAACGCGTACAAATAAAAAATATATCCAAAAACTACTAACTAGTACCTACTACTAGTTATCACTTATTTACCATGTTTAAATGAAGTAACATTTGAAGGCTGGGGGAGCAAGGGTATTGACGTTGGTGGAAGGCGATTAACAAATCTCCGTTTCACCGACGACATAGTCTTCTTCTCGTCCTCACCTGCGGAGCTCGGCATCATGCTAGAAGACCTGAGCAGGGCAATCCTTGAGGTAGGATTAATGATGAACATGTCAAAGACCAAGCTCATGAAGTCATGACTAACTCCTCGAAAACAACAGAGTGGTAGTAGATGGTGAAGCAATGTTATGTGTCGATGAGTATATATACCTGGGCCTGGGAAAATGCCTGGAGGAGCTATTGGTCTATGAATGATCAGATGAAGGGTGACCTTCCCATATCTTTAAAAAAGAAACTCTTGGACATATGCATTCTTCTCATCATGACCTACGGAGCACAGACTTGGTCTTTGACAAAAGTTAAGGAATCCACCCTCAAGGTTTGCCAGCGAGCCATGGAGCGAAGTATTCTTGGCGTGAAGTTAACTGATCGCATCAGATGTACGGTACTACGCTCCAAGACCTGAATAGCCGACGCAGCAGAAACAGCCGCCAAACTGAAATAGGACTGGGCTGGACATGTTTGCCGTATGCCCGATGAGTTGTGGGCTAAAACAGTAACCAAGTGGGTACCACATAATAGAACACGGGACTGCGGCAAACCTCAGCGGCGATGCCGAGACGACCTGGATGCTTTTAGTAGGAACTGGTGGGAGATGGGGCAAGATAGAAATACGTGGAAGGAGAGGAGGGAGGCCTTTGCCCAGCAGTGGGACACTCTAGGCTCATATAAATAAATATAAAAACATTTGAAAAAAAAGAATGGTACTATAAACATCACTGAAGTGTTTTTCGAAAAATAGTTTTGATTAATAATTACCTACTTGGAGTAATTTTGTCAAAATTTGCCAAATACAGGTGTTTACCAGTTTACCTAGAAACACCCAATGGATGTCAGTGCCTATTTTTTAACCACAAATTCAGGGGTCTAGCTTTACTCATCATAAAACGACATGAGGTTTAATGGCTTGTAGAAAAATATGATACAGCCGGAATCTTATTTTGTCGGACTTGGCGGGGGCATGGCAGTGCCCCCAAATAAAACTAAACACAAAAGTGAAGCTACTTTTGATATCATTCCGGTGTTATTTTCATTCTGGTGGGTATTAAAGCCATTTTACTACACCGAAATCACCGGAATGAAATTGGTGGAATGATAAACCGAGGTGAAATAAAATTATAAAAAAATAACTAAATCCCAAATTCTTTAACTATCGCGACATTTAAACTCACAAGTACAAAATACACGATCTGTAAATATTTGAAAAATAACAAATATGAAACAAAAAACATATAGCAAACTCCGGAATGATATTTTTTTTTGTCCCCGTTAATCGAAATGACATGACTCGCGTGTGTAGCGGATCTATTCAGCATCACGTCGACATCTTCTTGCGGTGAGAGCCACTGCACAACTGACTCCTCAAAGTGCTCAGGAGACGGGGGGTGTACGAAGTCAAACTTAGCCAATAAACGTCGATGAAATTTGTCCGCGGTAATAAGGATTATTTTGCCGGACAAATTTCT
Organism: Lathronympha strigana; assembly: GCA_949128165.1. NCBI lineage: Eukaryota > Metazoa > Arthropoda > Insecta > Lepidoptera > Tortricidae > Lathronympha > Lathronympha strigana. Next base: position 6,193,853 of record OX421923.1, on the reverse strand, counting down.
TTACGCATAATAAGGGGGTTTATTAAAGAGTTAGTAAGGAAATAATATTTTAAAGGGTTCTTTATTGATATGGTATTATAATGAACTAAAAACTAATTTGATATCTTGTATAGTTTTCGAGTTATGCGGCATTAAACAAGAATAACTGGGTCCCGGACAACCCACCTGAATGAAAAAATGGGCCTTTATTATTTTTTTTCAATTATTAAATTATTTAATATTTTAATATTAGTTATTGCCCGAGGTCAATAGCTAATAGATGTTTCCAAAAAAAAATAGTATATGACTATTTTGACTTTCTGCACCAGCGTTTTCAGTCTTGCCATCAAATTTTAGTGCTTGGGATATTCACCCGTTTGCGGATTCACCAATCATAAATCGGATCAATGCGGCTACAAAAACTATAAGTGCAAGAAATGCAACAGGAAGGGACACTTACGTAAGATGTGCACGTTCAAGGACAGAGTGAAATACGTGGAGGAAGGTATTGAGGACGAGGGAGACGACGCCCTCATTGAAACCGTGGAACAACATCAGTCCTTACAGGCTAAATATTATAAAGGAGTACAGAGACCCAATTTTAAAATTAACGACAACGTGTGGTTAACAAAATATACAAATAATAATAAAAAAAATACATGGATCGAAGGCATCATAAAAAAACAGATTGGAAAAGTTATGTACTCAATTTACATACCCCAGCTAAATGCCGAGGTAACAAGACATATTGATCAACTGAGGGCTCACCCTTCTCCCATTCAGAGTGACAATTCTCAGTGGGACCCGGACGTCGTACCAGACATACCGTCGTCGTCGTCTGCCGCACCTGTGACACCAACGCTAGCTGCGACAACACCTGATGTTCGCGAACACGCTCCTTTACAGCCAGAAGAGGGAGAGAGACTGGATGTAACCGGCAGGCTAGCAGACCTTGACTCGGAACAGACGGAAGGTCCAGCAACGCCGCCTGTTGACTACAACGTTAGGCGACGACATGCCATCAGCCCTCAGTTTGCCACTCCGCCGCAAATGCAGGACAATGACCCTGATGACATGCAGGGTAACGTTGCTAAGTGAACTAGTTAGTGCGTTAAGGCCATGTGATAGTTAGTTATTAGTATTAGGTATAGCTCTCGCTATAAGGTGGAGGGATGTTAGATATGTATACATGTGTCAGCGCGCCCGGCTGTATAACCTGTTTTGTAATGCAACCAATAAATCAGTGTTAAACTAGCTCGCTTGTTTGATGGTCGTGCACCCTCCCGTAGCACCCTCTTACGTATATGTAACACCAATGTTGCAAGTTTTTCTACAAAATGTAATGCTGTAAAAGATGCTGTGATGTGTGATGTTGGAAATGACATTTTTCGCCAGACGTAACCCCTGTTTTCTGCATATAATTCAAAATATTAATTAATACCTATAAATTAAAAATCGTTGGTGGCCTAGCGGTAAGAGCGTGTGACTTTGAAGCCGAAGGTCGCGGGTTCAAGCCCCGGCTCTTACCAATGAGTTTTTCGAAACTTATGTACGAAAGATTATTGAATGTTTACATTATATACAATCACTTTTCGGTGAAGGAAAACATCGCGAGGAAACTGGACTAATCCCCATAAGATAAGGTCTGGTCTAATTTACCCTCTGGGTCGGAAGGCCAGATGGCAATCACTTTCGTAAACTTCTTCTCCCTTGGCGCGTGGCATAAGCCGGGAAAATGCTAGGAAAATAACAAGAAGAATTCTATCTGCAGGCATAGTTTGGCTTACCTACTATAAATCTCCCATACTTACTATCATTGGCCATGAAGATGTTGGGGTCGTAGGTAAACCCCGAGCTGGTAAGCGGCGGGCCGCAGCTCGCGTGCTCCCCAGGGATCTGCAAGTTTATCACCGTCCGGATACCCCAACTGTGGGATATAAAAATACTTAATATGAATTCCCGGAAGTCTTCTATCAATTACAAAGGCTTATTTGATTGAAGCAAAATGTTACATTTCGTATTGAATTTGTAATTCTGAAAACGTTTCAGGTATAGCTTCTGTTGTCTGTCTGTCTGTCTGCATCATCATATCACATCGTGGTATTCGTGGTCTAAAATATTACCCAGGATTCGTATTCTCCCTATCGTTTGTAGGTAATCGGTTAATTTTTAGAGTAGACCTAGGTATGTACGTTGATTTAACCGACAAGCAGCGGAAAGAAATTCATACTGAAGTGCCAGCATATGGTAGTGCCATACCTACTTGACATTATTTTGAACCTAACATGACGTAGTAGGTAGAATAACACTTGACTTGCGGATGTACATTTAGCGTAGATCTCAGAGAATGATGATAACAAAACTGAACGGGCCGATCTTATGTCACAAAAACCGGCCAAGAGCATGTTGGGCCATGCTCAGTATAGTGTGTGCTGTAATTCATGAAAAAGAAAATTTATGAAGAATTTCAAGGAAAATTATTTTGAACTTTTTAAGCCATGATTTTTAATTGATTGATGTACACAATTTGATTTGATTTTGAGATTTTTTGATAAAATTAACGTACCTTCTCTGTTAAAAGGGCGTATAAGTCGTAAGAGCTGCGAAGATACACCTTTTTAGGGTTTTTATTGTTAAGTATGACCTTGGTACTTATTAAAACTCTTCTTAATTTCGTCTATTGTGACGGATCTGACCTGACCTGACAGGAGCATGGCCCGAAATGCTATTGTTATAATAATTCTAAAACAATGATTACCTGTGGAATTGCTGTATGATGTTCCTCGCGGCGATACTGGCGGTGCTAGGCCGAGCCATCGCCAGAATGTCGTCGGTGATCCTATAAAAATATAGAGTTATATGGACGAGCTAATAACAGGTGATATTTTCGGAATGGACCGGTAGGGTGAAAAAAGGTCACGTAATATTACCTTAATTGTATACGGAGTGAGGACACGCTGTCATGTATAAAGGATGACTCACACTAGAACGGGACGAGACGGGGCGGGACGGGAAAATCAGTCAATTTCTATACAAAGCGTCACGTGACATCCGAGAGGGCTCCATACAATCGCGTGATTCATTCTATAGAAATTGACAGATATTTCCCATCCCGCCCCGTCCTGTCCCGTCCCATCACGTCCCGTCCCGTGTTAGTGTGAGTCATCCTTTACGGTCGAGTCGGAGTTTACCTATTATATAGTATTATATCAGTGTATTTGTCCAGTTTAGCCCTATTTCTCATGTAGTTATATTGTCTCCTCTCTCCTTTATCACTACTCCTTAAGAGGTCACAGTGGTCAAATTGTTATCATTCAGACGTCTAGATCTCAATATTAATAACGACTAGGTACCTGATATTCATATTTATATATAAAACTTCAACATATTTCCTTCAAACTGGTAAACGTCGAAACATGATTTTTAACAAAAACCTCGATTCTTTAATTTTTCAAACATAGGTCCTTTTTTACATGCTTTTGGTCAGAACTTATAAACCCTTGAATTTATAAACATGGTTGGTCACTTTTTCTGTAGTATATGACATCTCTTTCAATTTTAATTTTATATATAGTAGTGTGCCCGTCTATTACAATATTTAAAACATTTATTATAATATAAATAATAAATGATCTAATTCATGCTTTACAATTGCATGGTTCTTAGTTAAATAGTTTAAAAAGCTTTTATCTACTAAAATTGTATTATAGTTGCGCGGTTTATTTTGAAGCGCCCGCCTACTATATCTCTCACGCTCCATAGCATAGCGTAGCGTAGCTACGCACGCTGGCGCTGCTCTGCCTACTATTATCGTAGGTGTTCAAATCACGCTCATTGACAATGCGGTATTTTTACGAGTTACAATTTCATTGGTGACAACAACTGCATAATGACAATTTTCCCTGCACCAAAAACTAAGCACTTATAAAAATGCCTGCACCATACAACATCATTAGCACACGACATACGGACATTACTTTAATGTAACACTTATTGTCCTAAGTCTACATCTATCAAACAAATAGCCAAAAAACGAACTTATGTAATGTTATTTAAAGCTCAAAGTTGAATGGGAAATGGTAGAGATAAGGGGCCAGGAAGCGAGGAATATTAACATAATAGTGGAATGGTTGAAAAGTCACGCTAAATAAAAAAAATATAGCCCCATTTTTAGTCTCAAGGATTCTCTATTACATTTGTTCGTGGTATTTACTTAAATATGTGTCAAACTAGCCTTAGTTCTGAACTTTCTCCGCATAGATGTCGTGAACATTTTCAACTTTACTTTTACCCCCTTTGAGGTTGAATTGATTAAATAATCCCGATATAAGATTTTACGTTCTAGAATACAAGAGGACGGTCTACGTTGTCTCTGTAAAGTAACAATACGAGTACGTCTTGCGATAACATAACATGATCCTACTGACAGTTCGTTAAAGTTTCTTTCGATTAATTTCCAAAATAAATGAAAAATTTCCACAGTTTTCCACACTTTTGAAATGTCCAGAGATATTGTAGGTAAGTCACAGCTTCGCCCTACAAAATTGAACTCATAGGCATCATCCATCATCATTCGATACGAAAGGTTGAAAAGTCAAAATCTATGTGGAACAGCGGCATTCGAAAGTATGTCCGTCTCGCTCCTGCCAAAAAGTGGTAGGAGCGAGACGCACATAGGTACCCCCGAACGCCGAAGACGCTATCGAATACAGCAGTACAAATCATGGTAAGCACACAGATTCGTTGTCACGAATGGCGTGTTGAGGGCTGACACCAAATTGTAGCCAATTTGCTTGCATTTCATTTTTATTGCCGTAATTATATATACTAAACGTGTTATTAAACAAGCACGATTTAAAAAACTAACATGAGAACAGCTTTTACAGTAAATACAACGATCTTAAAATACAAATATTTTAAGATGGTTGAGGACACGTGGTGCTACATTACCGCACTAGTGCGATAATGAACACTTTACGTGCCTGCATCAAAAATTCAAAGTGCCATATGTATTGTAATTGCACATTGTGGATTAAGGGCGGTAAACAAGAAATTACAAACGAGTGTGAATTTAATTGTAATACGGACAGACAGACAGACTTGGCGAAACTATAAGGGTTCCTAGTTGACTACGGAACCCTAAAAAATATAAAACATTTTGGTAAGTAACTCATATCATAAGTCTGATAACTCACACTCGTAACACCTACATACATTAAGTACCCAATCAAAGCTCTAACCTAAAGTTAACTTCTACAAATCTACATATAACGTTAGTAGCAACCAAGCAGTTAACGTAGCCTATAACCTGGAATTCCAGAGGTCACTAGCACGTTGTCTACCGTTTTTATTTTATGGCTAACTTTAGTATATACTTGCAATATACCTAAGTACAGTGTTAATTATAAACCAACTAATTTACTGCGCCGTCAGAAACAGGGCCACAAGCTTTACATCGTAAAATAAATAGTCCTCAGCGTATGTAAATCAACTAAACCTTACTATACATACGAATCAACTGATATACATGCTATTCAAGTTTCAACCCTAACTCAACCCCTTAAAGTTCGAAACAAAAGGGGTATTTTTCACACGTGACTGTTTGGTTTTAGATAAACTTGTAAGCGGTGCACGCACGATATGTAAAGTTGTTGTTGACAATGAAAAGGCCGTACTTGTATCACGCTATTGTGTTTTTAGGGTTCCGTACCAAAATGGTAAAAAAGGAACCCTTATGGTGCATCTGTCTGTCTTTCTGTCACGTCGTTAAATACCTATCTCGAGAACTACTTAAGCTACTGATTTGAAATTTGGAATAGTTATAAACAAGGTTGAGGCACATTGAGAGAGGATATATCATTTATTCCCAATAAAATAGGGGGTAAAAACTAAAAGTTTAGTTAATGGGTCATGTATGATACCATTTGAAAGGGCTTAATTTGCACATTCAAAACAATGAGTTTACTTCAAAAATATCTAATTCACCACACGTGTTTTTTGAAAATTGAAGAGCTCTCTTAATGTCTCAGGGCTTCCATCATTACATCTGAAGTAAAATCAAACGGATGTTAAATTGGATGACAGACTGGAAATTATTAAGTTCCACTATGATCTTCAACATCAGGTCCTCTCCAACAAAATGATGGCTTCAGTAAGAAAATGTCCAAGCTATTTATGAAACCCTCTAATCACAATGCACGTGCCATTAAGAGGAGTTCTCTGAATTCCTCAAGAACTCCATCATCAGAATAGAAATCAAACCAAAAAGATGAATGTCACAGCTAGGATAATAAGTAGAGCTTGGTTTATCGACCAGTTCCACTTTGCCATCCCTGGTCTTCATAATCAGCTCCACTTCACTAAAATGTTGCCCCCCCTCCCAAAACAATGTTCAAGTTAGCTAAGGAAACCCTCAAATAACAATGCATGTGCCGTTAAAATTTGAGGAGTTCTCTCAATTCCTCATGAAATCCATCATCAGAATAGAACTATAATCAAATAGGAGTACCTTGAAGGTATTTTCTTACAAACAAAAGATGAATGAAATAAATATAATCTGTGACAGTCAGAGTATAGAGTCGTTCTTGTCTCTAAGCTAAGTTTCATAGATTTTGATAGCACAAACTGTGAATGTGTTAAGAAGGTAAACGTCATAATTTCATAGACGTTTGACGTTTAAAATAACATTAAAAACAGTTCGTTTGCTTTGGAAAAGATAACGTGGTTTGACTCTAGCCCCTGCAGCGCGGACTGCTGCGCGACAGTGGTCGCCGCCGCAGACCAACGCGCATTGGAGCCCTGCTCTCCGCGTTCCTCTAGGTCTAGCAACTCAGTGTGCTCACTTAAGTGCAACTTACCAATCAGAATATAGCCCCTGCAACGCGGACTGCTGCGCGGGTCGCTCGTAGGGACAGCGGGCGCCGCCGCAGAACAACGCACATTGGAGCCCTGCTGTCCGCGCTCCTCTGGCAACTCAGTGTGCACACTTAAGTACAACTTACCAATCAGAATATAGCCCCTGCAACGCGGACTGCTGCGCGGGTCGCTCGTAGGGACAGCGGGCGCCGCCGCAGAACAACGCACATTGGAGCACTGCTGTCCACGCTCCTCTAGCAACTCAGTTTGCACACTTAAGTACAACTTACCAATCAGAATATAGCCCCTGCAACGCGGACTGCTGCGCGGGTCGCTCGTAGGGACAGCGGGCGCCGCCGCAGAACAACGCACATTGGAGTCCCGCTGGCGTGTTCACCCGCACCTGGGTCACAAACAGAGTAAAAGATACCTACATATTATACAAATTTTTCAAATGTTTTAACAGCAGTCAACTATCAGAGGCCTTACCATGACGCCTTAACGCGATTCAGTTGACGACCTAAACTGAGTCGCTTCCATACAACTGAGCCAAAACTGACCCCACACTGAATCGCGTTAAGACGTCATGGTAAGGCCCCAAGCATCTAAATGTGCTTTTCGCCAAGGCGGCGAAACAGTCGTGACCGAAGCGAATACAAAGGATACAGTCTTCAAGCAACACAGGGAGTTGGCATATCTATAGTTTCGCCTCTGCCGAAGTCCAATTTCTAATGGGTATACTCGGGTCTGTGTTGTGAGTAGTCTGTACACAAAAATAGATCGATGTGCGAGATTTGTTAGTGTAGTTGTATCGTTTTCTATGTTTTAGTGTCATCATTACAGATTGCATTTGCATGTAATGTATGAGAAATACGTCTGTGTGCACGATTCCCCCCACAAAAAGTGACAGAACAGCCTTGCCGTCTCCCTTCCAGCGTGTTAGAAGTGTTGCTCGGAGGAAGCGAATACAAGAAGTATACAGCACAACTTATGTAACTAACCTTTTCACTGAGTGCGCTGTAGTGCGCAAGCGGCGGGTGGTTGATGCGACGACGAGATTCGCGGCTCCTGGGAACAATATATGCGAAAGGTAAGCACACCAAATACTCTGCCCTGGAATCAGGGTATGAATTTTTGCCGGTGGCGGTGGAGACGTTGGGGCCCTGGGGCTTGGAGGCAATGGAGGCTCGTCGCCTAATAAAGGAGCTTGGGGGACGCCTCCGAGGAAGGGGTTGCGACCCTCGCTCAGGGTTCAACAGGTTTCCATTGCTGTGCAGCGGGGGAATGCTGCAGGCATTATGGGAACCTTTGAGCCGGTTACTATGCAGTGTGGGTTGTTTTAGAGGTATAGGTTTTAGTTTTTTAAAAAATTATTATAATTATAAAAATTTTATTGTTTATTTAAGTTTATTTTTAGTCATTTATTGTGTGATATCAAACTATAACGGCATTCAACGTGACAATGCTGCCAGCCTTCTGGGCACGCTTCCACTAGGCGGCTATTTGAGGCATTTTTTTCAAAATATGTAATCTATACTTAAGTTATTTATTTTTATTTTTACATTGGTTGATCGAAGGGTAGCGTTGTTAGGTGTCCAGCTGAAGGATGACACTAGAACAGGACGGGACGATCTGTCAATTTCTATAGAAAGAATCAGGGATGTTGCGGATTTCGCATCAGCATCCGCAACCGCGGATCTTCCGCATCAGTTTCAAAATCCGCACCCGGATTCGCCTCCACATCAAATCGATGCGTACTGCGTAGCTTATGCGGATGCGCATGTGGAGCAAGTAGGAACATCTCGGCGACGGCGCACATGCTAGGTAAAGTAGGTAATTTCACCAGTACCTAATAGGACTCTTACGTCCTTGTTGACGGACAGCGAAAATAAATAACGAGTTTGTTTCCTTTTTTTCGAATAAATAGTACATTTTTTTTCAATATTTTGGGTTTTTTATGTACCTAATCTTACCCTTCTAATATCGGCATTCGCATCCGCATCCGCGGATGTTTAAAAATTAGTATCCGCAAAATCCGATGATGTTACTTGACGTTTTCTACAGAAACTGACAGATCGGCCCGGCCCGGCCCGTTCTGATCTGATGTGATTTAATCCTTAAAACTGAATATGTTGGGCTTTTTATGGTCTTTTTGATATGATGATGTTGGTGGCGCCACTGAGCCACTGTTTACATCAGTCTCCGTATTTTTAATTAAAATAAAATGTTTCCCGTGAACAATGAGTGCTAAAAAGTGAATGTGCAGACTTCTACTTAACTGTGAACCGTGTGAACAAAAAGACAATTAAGAATTAGGGTTAAATATGGTGAAAATTTCAAAAAGACGGCAGTGAGAAAATCAGACCTACATAGACAAAATACGTAGAAATTAGGACAAACAACGTGTTCAAAAGTGCCAGTTGAGAAATAAAATAAGAAAAACAATATTTTCATGGATATATTTACAGTGATTTAATCAATAGTGAAAAAAAATAACCCTAAACCGAATTTGCGCTCGTCATTCCACAACCTTTTTTGATATCAGAGCCATCTAGCGAACTAATGCTGGAACTACCAGAACAGCAAACGAAGTAAAGTATAGATCACTCTAACTTGTCAGTTAGAGATAATCGCTATCTTACAGTCTCCAATTAATTCCGCTGGAGGGCGTAAATAATAAAAACAGTACAAGATGAGTGGCATAGAAAAACTTATTACGGAAATGAGAAAAGAGATGCAGGATAGATTTACAAATATAGAAAATTCCATAGCGAAGTCAGAAGAGACAATTACTGGCAATATTATCAGTAACATGAACGAGCGATTCGAATCCTTACACGGCGATGTGGACGCCTTACGCTCTCAAATAGACGTTCAAGAAAAGAGATTAGATGAAATTGAGAAGAGAGCAGTGCAGAGAAACTTGGTGTTTTTCGGCGTAACGGAAGGAGAAAAATCGTATTTAGAACTGCAAGAAAAAGTGATAGGAATCATAACTGAAAAAATTAAATTAAATATATCGGAAATAGAAATCGAATCCGTCAGAAGAATAGGTAAAATAAACGTAAGTAAATCTAGGCCAGTATCTATCACTACCACTACTCTGGGAACAAAAATAAAAATTTTAAAAAACAAAAAGATGTTAGAAGGGACCGGTATATACATTAAACACGAATTTCCGGCAAAAGTATTGAAAATCAGGGAAGATTTAAAATTACAACAAAAGCTCGAGATTGAGAAAGGAAACAAGGCTTTCATACGCTACGATAAACTTATAGTAACATCTAACCAAAGAAAAACCAACAACAAAAGAGCACCGTCGTCATCTCCGCTACAATCTTACGAGGAAAATTCTGAAATAAGAGAACCAGTTAAAACAAATAAAAAGCACAAAATTAACAACCTCATCACTGAGTATATGAAGCCAACTGAAAACTCTACCTCCAAAGAGACAGATGAAAACAAGACAACCTGATATACTGCGGCCCCCTCCCCAGCAACAAATATATACAACACAAAAATATTCACAGAACCTCCCAATACGGCTGGTCCCCGCGGGAGCGTCAGACCGACACCCTCCCCTCCAAACTCGAACGCAGATTATAATACTATAAAAGACAAAAGTAAACACACAGCTTCGAAACTCTACATCGCTACTCTGAATGTAAGATCTCTAGTGGGAACTGGTCGCCAGGAAGAACTACGACACTCTTTAAACGACCTAAACTGGCACATACTGGGACTCTCCGAGGTAAAAATAAAAGGGATTAATATACAAGAATATAGTGACTACATACTTATGTACACGGGAAAAACAAGCGGCAAAAACGGTGCGGGCTTCATGCTAAAAAAACAAGTTAAACAATACATTACCGATTTTAAGCCCATATCGGACCGAGTAGCAAGATTGGACCTTGTGATCAATAACACCAAAACAAAATAAACATTATTCAGGTGTACGCACCCACTACTAGAGCGACCGAAGACCAAATAGAAGAGTTTTACAACGACTTGCGCCTGGCAATGGAGCAGACTCATACAAATTTGTTCATCATAGGAGATTTTAACGCGAAAATCGGTATGCCCACACCCGACGACAGTAGAGTCATGGGAAGATGGGGGTACGGAACAAGGAATAGTCGAGGCAAAGCTCTAATCGACTTCTGTCTCGAGGCTGAACTATATATTATGAATACTCACTTTAGGAAAAAACCAAAGCTCCGTTGGACGTGGAAATCACCAGATGAAATGTCACTCAACGAGATAGATTTTATCATAACTCGAAAACAAAACATCAAAAATATACAAAATGTAGAAGTTTTAAACACGACACACCCGACGGACCATAGACAAGTGAGAGCAACTTACTCTATATTAAGAACTGACAGAAAGTCTAGGATTGCATTCAAGGCGAAGTTGGAGGAATTTAACGCAATAGAAAAAGAGTCCCTTAAGAATATTTTTCAATCAGAAACCAATAAACCACTTGCCTACACAAGAATCCAAGATTGCTACACTGATATTAAAAATAGAATAATAAATTGCACATCAAAGCTACCAACAGTACGCACCCCTAAGAATCAAAACACTATTTTAATAACAGAAAAAATACAAAACCTAATACAGGAAAGAACGACACTAAAAAATAAAATACCCAAAACTACCTACGAAAAAAAGAGGCTTACGCAAATATATTCAAAAATTCGTCAAAATCTAAAAAGAAACCGGCATCGTTACCGAATGAAAATTATAGAAGAAGAGCTTTTAACCAGGGGATCTGCCAAACGAGGAAGCCGACGCTTAATCGACCACACAATTTGGATACCAGCTTTAATCGATAGTACAGGACGCCACCACACAAACCGCAACACTATTATTAAAACAGCTACGACGTTTTATAAAGATCTCTATTCTGAAAACCAAAACTCTACCATAAGAGAGAGATTATTATTACAGACTAACATACCGCCGCTATTAGAAAGCGAAATATGTCATGCTATAAACATGCTGAAAACTAAGAAGAGTCCCGGCGAAGATGGCATAACCAATGACATCCTGAAAGCAATACGGGATCCTCTAACCCCCCTTTTGACACATCTGTTTAATGAAATAATACAGCAAGAAAAAATACCAAAAGAATGGGAAACGTCAGTTATCACATTGATCTTCAAAAAAGGGGACCCACTCAAAATAAATAACTACCGCCCTATAAGTCTGCTGCAAGCAACATATAAGCTTTTTACAAGTATTATCTTGAATAGAACTCGAAAAACGCTCGATTTTGAACAACCCGTTGAACAGGCAGGTTTTAGGCGAAACTATTCGACCATCGACCACATTTTTACCCTGCAGCAAATAATAGAAAAATACAGTGAATACAATAAACGACTCTACATAGCTTTTGTGGACTACACGAAAGCTTTCGATACAATATCGCACCAAAAGCTATGGATCGCACTCGAAGAACAGTGCGTCGACGTCAAGTATATAAATATCCTGGCAGAAATATACAGCAGCGGAAAATCCCTAATTAAATTAGAAAAAAAAGGTGAACATTTTGAAATAAAGCGCGGTGTGAGACAAGGGGACCCGATCTCACCTAACCTATTCACGGCCCTGCTCGAATATATATTCCGAAGACTGAACTGGCAAAACTGTGGCATCGCTATAAATGGAGAACGGTTGCATCACTTACGTTTTGCGGATGACATTGTTTTGATGACGGAAGACCACGACGAGCTCCTATACATGCTCGAAACACTACAACAAGAGAGCAAACTATGTGGCTTAGAAATGAACCCTGATAAAACATGTATTATGACCAACGGAGCCACTATACCAACAACATTGTCATCCAAAAAAATCGAGTATGTCGACGAATACCTATACCTTGGTCAAAATATAAACATCAATGAACATTCTCCTATTCAAGAAGTTGAGAGACGAATTAAAAAAGCGTGGCAATCATACTGGTCATACAAACATGTATTCAAATCTAAATTATCAGTAATGGACTCTGTAGTAACGCCCACGTTATTATATGGATGTCAAACATGGCCAATGACTAAAGAAATTGTAAACAAAATTAAAGTGTTTCAAAGATCAGCCGAAAGAAGTATGCTGGGCCTCAGACTAAATGATAGAATACGCAACAAAGATATCCGCCACCGTACAAAGATAATCGACGCAGCAGAAATGGCGTGCAGACTAAAATGGCGCTGGGCCGGACACACGGCTCGCACCAATGATAATAGATGGAGCGAGAAAATATTACATTGGTACCCACGCGACAGCACACGGCCAACTGGTCGCCCGCGCCGCCGCTGGCGAGATGACATCGTCGCCGAGGCAGGCATCACCTGGACTAGAGTAGCAGCTGATAGAAAGGAGTGGAACAGAAGGGAGGAGGCCTATGTCCAAAAATGGACAACCCAGTAGATATAGTAATTTTGTCAATATTTAAATTAATAAAAATATATATATAATATTCTGAAATGCGCGTTAACTATAATTAAATGCAAACTATTACTCATATTACTGTTACTAAAGCTAATTAATATAGTGTTAATGTAATAAATAATAAAATGTAAATGCATGTAATTTCTATGTAAAAATTTACTGGAAATAAAGGCTTATAATAATAATATAATAATAATAATTATAATTATTATTCTATTATGTTTAAAGTCCAGTGACACCTCTCTACCCCCAGCCCTCATACCGGTGTTGCCCTCGAGCCATCTTAGATGTCGCTTTTTGTGGGGGCCCATCTTATGTGGGCGAGTCACCGTCTGCCGGAAATAAAATTGATTACCATTTTGTTATAGGCAGACGTCCGGTTTTATTCTCCATAACCCAGTATTTAGTCC